>CM048751.1:54665568-59465568 GCA_026315105.1 Locusta migratoria
CGGACAAGCGTAATGGATGGTTTTCTTAGTAGTTCTGTTGCATCTTTTAAGGGTTCTGCCAATAAAACACAGTCTCTGGTTCGCCTTTCCCAAGACATTATCTACGTGTTCTTTCCACTTTAAATCTGAAGTAATAGTAATTCCTAGGTATTTAGTGGAGTTTACGGCCTTCATTTTTCATTCATTTATCTCGTACACGAAATTTAAAGGATTTCTTTTCGTACTTATGTAGACGACTTCACACTTCTCATTATTTAGACTGCATTGCCAATTTTTACACTATAGCGATATCTTATTCAGATCGTTCTGCAGTTCGTTTGGATCTTCAGATGATTTTACTAGACGGTAAATGACGGCGTCATCTGCAAACAACCTAAGAGAGCTGCTCAGATTTTCTCCTAAATCTTTTATGTAAATAAGGAACAGCAGAGGACCAATAACACTACCCTGTGAAATGCCCGATATCACCTCTGTTTTAGTCGATGCCTTACCATCGATTACTACGAAGTGTGTCCTCTCTGACAGGAAATCCTCAAGAGTGTCACAATAAAATTTCGGAGTCGACGAATTCCTGGTGTTCTTTTCCATTTTCCAGGAGTGTATATTCTCTTATTATATGACAGTGTGTCTCTGGTTACTCATATGTTACGTGTGAAATATTCCCGACATAAAATACATGTAAACATTAATATCAATACTATCTCAGAGCAATATAGCATCTTATTCAGATGTGAAAAACAAAACTCAAATTAAATAACATGTTTTCGCAACAAACAGATGCTATATGAAATATCTGTATTCAGAATGTATTACTGCCTGGAAGAAAATCATTTCTCACTCACGAGAGCTAAAACGTGTGTACTAAAAGCTAACATAGGTTCTTTGCAGGAATCACTTGATAATGGAATAAGCCAAAACGGCCTTTGTGAAATCACAAAACATTTGCATCATATCGGGCAATCTTTTATAGGGACAATGTTGATTACGTGGCACTAAGAAGAGTTTCTCTCTGCAGGTTCATCGGTAGCAGTGTGCCGGACCTAGTGTGCCGTTCATTTTCGGACGTTCCTCTGGCGGAGTCAGACATCGAAGTGGAGGTCTCTGGTTTCTTACACCCTGCCAGCGGGCCACTCAACTGCCATTTCCGGACCGTTTCCGTGGGTGAGTAACACTGAGGTGATTAATTTAGATACTGCATTGACAGGCGAAGTCACGAAACCTAACGTTGTGATTTCCCTAAATCGCTCCAGGCAAATGCCGGGATGGTTCCTTTCAAAGGGCACGGCCGATTTCCTCCTCCATCCTTCCCCGAAAATCCTAGTGTAAGCTACGTCTCTAATGACCACGCTGTCGACGGACGTTAAACCCTAAGCTTCATTCTTCCTTCTGAAACCTAACGTTAATCATCTCCAGAAACGTATTAAACTTTATGGGATTGAGTCTCTTATCTACTGCATTAGTTGTCAGACATGTTTACGTTATGTGCAGATCATTATGATCACCTACCCAACATTCGGTATGTCTACTTCTTATTTTTTTTATTTGCTCATTTATTTAACCTGGCAAGATTAGGGCCATCAGGCCCTCCATTATACCTAACCAGGCATTCTATATATTTTACATTTCCAATATTACTAAAACAGAGGTGATATCGGGCGTTCCGCAGGGTAGTGTTATTGGTCCTCTGCTATTCCTTATTTACATACAAGATTTAGGGGAAAATCTTAGATTGTTTGCAGATGACGTCGTCATTTACCGTCTAGTAAAATCATCTGAAGATCAAAGCCAACTGCAGAACGATCTGAATAAGCAATCACTATGGTGTAAAAATTGCCAGTTGACTGTAAATAATGAGAAGTGTGAAGTCGTCCACATGAGTACGAAAAGAAATCCGTTAAACTTTGTTTACAAGATAAATCAATCAAAAGTGAAGGCCGCAAACTCCACAAAATGCCAGGAATTACTATTACTTCAGACTGAAACTGGAAAGAACACATAGATAATGTCGTGGGAAAGGTGAACAAGAGACTGCGTTTTATTGGCAGAACCCTTAAAAGATGCAACAGAACTACAAAAGAAACTGCATACACTACGCTTGTCCGTCCTTTTTTGGAGTATTGCTGCCCAGAGTGGGATCCTTATCAGATGGATTTGACGGAGGACATCGAAAGAGTCCAAAGAAGGGCAGCTCGTTTCGTATTGTCACGATACAGGGGAGACAGCGTTACGGAAATGATACAGGATCTGGGATGGGAGTCATTGCAACAACGACGCTTATCGCTGCGTCGTGGGCTACCTATGAAACTCCAATCGCCAAAATTCTCTTCCGAATGCGAAAATATATTGTTGAATCCCACTTACATAGGTAGAAATGATCATCAGAATAAAATACGAGAAATTAGAGCTCGAACGGAGAGATTCAGGTGTTCTTTCGTCCCGCGTGCTATTCGAGAATGGAATGGGAGATAAATAGTATAACGGTGGTTTGATGAACCCTCTGCCAGGCACTTAAATGTGATTTACAGAGTATCCCATGTAGATGTACTGTCTCGCACACTCCGTTTGTGCACTTATAAAGCCGGTAGCGGCAGATGGCTACAGTTGGTTGGATAGGCATTGCCACATGTGGCTTCTCGCGAAGTAGTGCCGTATTACAGCGCCATCTAGCAAGACATTGTAGTCATTGTTGTTTCGGTTGCTGTAGGCTTATTTGTGTGAGCGCCTTGGATGAAGCAGCCAGCCTTGGCTATCAGTTGTGCTGGCACTCTACACAGTAAGGGGCCGCCACAGCCTTCCTCCCCCCTACAGAAGTGTGCACAGCACCACAAATCATGGCGATGGGAAGTCGTGGTCGATATCCATGGGTTCATTAGATGGCGGTTAATGTCACACTCGTACATTCCGTGAATATGAGTAGATAATAACTGCAAGATCAAAAGTGGCATGTCCAAAAGAACGGACACCACATGTATACTACGTACTATCACTTATCGGAAATGTGGTTATCTAGATCTGTTCACGAAATAAAGGGAGTGTTAGGGCTGATGTGATTCACTCTGTTTATTGTGAAATGGTCCTGTCATACTCTCTTGAGGTCAGGTGAACCATACTTATACATCCGCAAAAACGAGCGACATGCCGTACTCGTCTACCTTCTGAACGGAGAAGGAATAGTGAGAGGCTGCAATAAGGCAAAAAATAATTAATTGGCAATGATTGAAAATTTCTACCGGCTCGAGATTCGACACCGGGATTCCCGCTGTTTACCAGCAGTTGCCTTCTTGATTACCCGGACCACGCCTTCCGTCCATCGCAAATTCTTACGATTCGTGCGTTTTCCCTGTTTTCCATATTAGTCTATGTTCGCCTTCCCGATGAGTTTGAACGATTCTATTCGTATTAATGTTGAAGGAATGAGCCTTGACGCCATCTTCCTGTGACTATTCATTTATGATTTGGTGTGTTGTCTGTACGAAACAATATTAGATTACGTAGATGCACATTTCGTTGTAATTGGTCCACAGTGAAGAGATACTTTAGGATGTAGGACATGTCATAAACAGGAGTACACAATAAATACTTACAAAGTAGTAATAAACAAACAGATATGCTAATGTACCTTCCACAGATCTTAAATGACATTGAATGACTAATTGGAAAAATAGCACAGTCCACTTTTTGGCAAAAGTGAGATATATACTGGTTAGACTACATGATACACAGATTAAGCACCTGTACAAAAATCAAAAATGTCGTACACAAATTAATGCTATTACAAGCATACTCTTCATCGTGTTCTTTACAATAGCCGGCCGCGGTGGCTGAGCTGGCTGCGGATCGCCAGTCACGGTCTGCACGACCACTACGGTCGGGATTCGAATCCCCCCGCGGGCATGGATATTTGTGCAGTTCTTTGTATTAGCTACTTCATAAGTAGTTTCTAAGTTTAGGGACTGATGACCCCGCAGTTAAGTCCCATAAGCTATACAAACATTTGAACATTTTTTTCTTTACAATAACAACATGTCATGGACTCAAATTGTTAGTGCAAAGAAAAATATTAATAACACAGTCTAGAAATAATAGTAGTATTTTTTAAATTTTATTTTTACTTCGTGGTGCTCACTGGAGTGTTAATCGCCTTTGGAGATTTTACTACTTGGGTGAGAGAGGGAATAGAAACCTTGCGGTTTGCTGACGACATAGTAATTCTGACAGAGACAGCAAAGGACGGGGAAGAGCAATTAAACGGAATGGGCAGTGTCTTGAAAGGTAGGTATAAGATGAACATTAATAACAGTAAAACGATAGTAATGGAATGTAATATCAGAAAATCAGGCGATGCTGAAGGAACTGAATTATGTAATAAAAGTAGTGGATGAGTTTTGTTATTTGTGTACCAAGATAACTTCTGATGGCCGAAGTAAAGAAGATATAAAATGCAGAAAGCTATGGGAAGAAAAGCGTTTCTGAAGCAGTGAAATTTGGCAATATTAGTTAAAATGTTTTTGAAAGTATTTGGCTGCAATGTAGCATTGTTTGGGATTGAAACGTGGACAATAATGAGTTCAGACAAAAAGATGATAGAAGCTTTCGAAATGTGGTGCTACAGACGAATGATGAAGGTTAGATGGCTATATCACGTAACAAATGAGGTGCTCAACGGAATTGAGGAGAAAAAGAGTTTCTGACATATTCTAACGAAGAGAAGGGATAGGTTGGTGGGACACATTCTGAGACATGTGTGGGGCAAAAATCGTAGAGGAAAACCGAGGGACGAACACAGAAAACAGATTCAAAAGGATGTAGATTGACGTTCGTATTCCCAGATGAAGAGACTTGATTTTTGAACATCCGTCGCGGGAGGCCGCGCGATCGGTAACGTGGCGCTCCAGACCGCTCGGCTATTCCCGCGCTGCTGTGCAGGAAACAATATTGTCATGACGGTGGACGAATCGTGCGAGTAGGAGTCAGTACGTACAAACATGTAAGTCATTAATTTGGATAACATTGTCCTAGGACAAAGCGATCTTCCTTGACGATAAATCTATTGTATTAACAGTCTTGATCGCAGGGGTAATTTTTTTTTAATTTATTTTTTTTTATTTTATTTTACCGGTTTTAACCCAATATAGATCATATCTCAAAAGTCAATCTCAGTAGCAAATTTTTTCTTAATTTCACTAACGCGTTTTGCCCATTTGAGACATCATCAGATTATCTGAAGTCAAAAAACACTTATGAACTGGTGCATAGTACATCTTTGTACAAGAACTTCAACAGTTAAGAGAAAATAACAGCTCCGGAGGTGGGGAACGGAATTACCAAATATGGCTTAGTTCTGTGCTATACGAACAATATCTGTATTTATAGAAAGCAAATGAGAATAAACTTGCGTAAATATATGGGGAGTTATCATCGAAAAATAAACCATCTAGGAAGAAAACCTATCGTCATTGTTTAAAAAATTTTAAATTTTGGCCTGAAATAGGAGAATGCAGCCAAATGTAACGTGATATACGAAGCTGCTAAATACGAATACGCGACATCATGACAAAAATGGAGTGATTTACGTTAGTCGAAACCAAACACATGTTGCGCACAGCACAGAGTGGTCAGATAGAATGCGGCCGGAGATGGCTACCGACCTCGTTGCGGGCCTAAACAGACGTAAAGGTGTACGCGCATATGACTGAGCAGATGGCATTGTTCACCGATGTCATTAAGAGCACCAATGACAAAATTGTAAAATCAATTAGAACAGTGAAAAAGACGTCAAATTAAAATAATGCAAAAGCAACTAGGGGTAGCTGCGAAATCGCAATCTTGTGCAGCCATAAAATAGTAAAAAACTAGTCAAAACTAGTGTCTAAAATAGTAAAATACTAGTCACAACAGGTGCAATTAAAAGGAACACACGTTAACATTACAGAAATTACAAATTCATAAAATTCGAGAAGATATGGAAATATAAAGTATGGGGTGGAACCATTTTTACTAATATAGATTATCTTCAAAATCAAAAATGTTCAAATGTTTGTAAATCTATCGGACCAAACTGCGTGGTAATTAGTCCGTAGCTTACTAACTACTGAAACCTAGATAAACTAACCTAAGGACAAACACACACACCCATGCCCCAGGGAGTACTCGAACCCCCACGGCGAGCAACCGCGCGCTCCGCAGCGAGACGCTATAGACTGCTCGGCTACTCCACCGCGCCACTCAAGGAACCTGAAGTGCTTAAGAATCTCACAGGGAGCTTTAGGCAACAATTGACAGAAACGGGGGGAAATAAAACACTAGAGGAGGAATGGGTAGCATTGAGAGATGAAATAGGTAGGAAGGCGAGACGTTGCAGTAAATGAAACAGCCAAAATGGAGTACAGATGACTAAGAAATGACATTGGCAGGAAGTGCAAAATGGCTAAGCAGGAGTGGCTAGAAGGCAAATGCAAGGATGTAGAAGAATGTATAAATAGGGGGAAAATAGATACAGCCTACAGGAAAATAAAAGAGATATTTGGAGATAAGACAAACAGCTCTATGAATATCAAGAACACAGATGGAAAACCAGTTCTCAGCAAAGAAAGGAAAGCTGAAAGGTGGAAAGAGTACACAGAGGGGCTCTATGAAGAAAATGAACTTAGAGGCAATATTGTAGGAAGGGGAGAAGAAGTAGATGAAGATGAAATAGGAGGTACTATACTGAGAGATGAATTTGACAGAGCCCTCAAAGACCTAAGTTGAAACAAGGCCCCTGTAGTAGATGACATTCCCTCAGAGCTACTGAAGTCTCTGGGAGAACCAGCCATGACAAGCCTGTTTCACCTGGTGCGTAAGATGTACGAGACAGGTGACATACTCTCGGACTTTAAGAAAAATGTTATAATCCCCATTCCAAAGAAATCAGGTGCAGACAGGTGTGAAAACTAAAGAACCATCAGTTTAATAAGTCATGGTTGCAAAATTTTAACACGAATTATTTACAGGAGGATGGAAAAGTTGTAGAAGCCGACCTCGGGGAAGATCAGTTTGGATTCAGGAGAAATGTAGGCATATCTTAAACGATAGATTAAGGAAATGCAAACCTACATTTCTAGCTTTTGTAGATTTGGAAAAAGCTTCTGACAATGTTGATTGGAATGCACTTTCAAATTCTTAAATCAGCAGGAGTAAAATATAGTGAACGGAAGGTTATTTACAATTTGTACAAAAACCAGACAGCAGTTATCAGAGTTGAAGGGTATGAAAGGGATGCAGTGGTTGGGAAGGGAGTGAGACAGGGCTGTAGACTTCCTCCAATGCTATTCAATTTGTACATTGAGCAAGCTATAAAGGAAAGCAAGGAGAAATTTGGAGAAGGAATTAAAGTTCAGGGAGAAGAATTAAAAACATTGCTTTTTGCCGGCGACATAGTAATTCTGTCAGAGACAGCAAAGGACCTGGAAGAGCAGTTGAACGGAATGGACAGTGTGCTGTAAGGTTCATATATGATGAACATTAACGAGAGCAAAATAAGGTTATGGACTTCAGACTAAGAAAATCAGGTGATGCTGAAGGAACTGGATTAGGTAACGAAACAATAAAGAAGGTAGATGAGTTTTGTTACTTGGGCAATAAAATAACAATGGTCGCAGTACAGAGGATATAAAATGCAGAATGGCAATGGGTAGAAAAGCGTTCTTGAAAAAAATTTGTTAACATAGAATACTGATTTAAGCCTAAGGAAGTCCTTTCTGAAGGCATTTGTGTGGAGCGTTGCCTTGTATGGGAGTGAAACGTGGACGATGAACAGTGCGGACAGGAAGAGGATAGATGCTTTTGAAATGTGGTGCTACTGAAGAATGCTGAAGATTAGATGGGTGGATCACGTAACTAATGAGGAGGTACTGTACAGAATTGGGGAGAAAAGGAATTTCTGGCATACCTTGACTAAAAGAAGGGACTGGTAGGACACATTCTTTGACATCAAGGAATCGTGAATTTAGTCTTGGAGGAAAGTGTTTGGGGTAAACACCGAGGAGGGAGGACTATAGATGAATACAGTCAGAAGATTCAAACAGATGTAGGTTGCCGATCTTATGTGGAGTTGAAGAGGCTTGCTCAGGATAGGGTATTGTGGAGAGCTGCATCAAACCAGTCTCCGGACTGAAGACCACAACAACAACAATAAGCTAGAGACTAATAACCACGCACTTGAGTCCCATACATTTACAAACATTTGAGCATTTGAAGCTGAGGGAATTGAACGAATAGCATGGATAGCTTGTTCAGTGGATTAAAACACGGCTGAACATGTCTGAGATGCACTTGGAAGGCGCATTGCAGCCAGACCAGCACCTCCCACAACGGTTGTATGTTACAGTCATGGACGAATGGCCTAATATCCCTCAAGAGCTGACTCAGAACCACATTCTGTCCCTGTCACGCAATTGTGCAAGTGTACTGGCTGTCCAAAGTGATCACACACCATATTAGAGGGCAATGAGAATGACTTTTTCACTATTATGTTATCCCCATGGTGCCTCTCTCCAAGAAAACGCCGTGTAAACCTTTCTAGTAACGAGCCAAGACAGCAAAATATCCTGCTGTATCATACACACATGACAATTGTAACGCATACTTGAATAAAATACGTTACCGTATGTTCATCGTATCTCACCTGGTGCTCTAGTTATTTTGAGCACTGCATTTGCTAGGAAGTCATCAATCAAACTATTTCACGATTCCCTATTCATTGATGCCCCTGTAGCAGTTTCCCGGTGCCAGTAAACGGCTGGTCATATTTCCAACAAGCCCCCACAATCCCGTAAGCGGCCAACTGCGAACAGCGGACAAACTGAAGAGCGGCTCGGCGGCCATTGGGGTGGAAAACTTCCACGCGAACTTTAAATGAGCGTAAGATTCTTTTGATTAGAGAGAGTATTCATTTGAGCTAAGTCGCGAATACTATGTCTAATTGTAATATATAACCACAAAATAGCTTCATACTCCTTGAATATATAGCAACTATCGGTTTTGTGTAAATTTATTACACATGAAGGGTTTATTACAAAAACCGTATAAGTCCAAAATAGTGATTTTTCAGGAATGAAGAAAAACTTTCCACCTTTTAACATAATGCATGAAAAGCATCCTAAAGACATTCAGTGCATGTTAAATAGGAACACCTTTTTTGTCAATGTTCATTTGTAAGTGTGAAGCCCATAGTGTATTTTTAATTAGTGTTTTTTCTTGGGACTTCTCCAGTTTTTGTAGAAAATTGAGAAATATAAAAACTCTAATATTTTACACTGAACTAATTTATTGAAATTTCACAATGTTCTCAATGACTACATAACAATGAAGAAAAAAAAGTATTATTTTATTAACAATGAACTGGAAACAGAGGTTATGGTTCCCATTATTAGTCAGTCATCCTCACACCCATCACTGTCATCATCATCATCAACTTCCAACTCCTCTTCTTCGTTACAATCTTCGTCTGGGGTAGCATAAAGGAGTTCGATGTAGAAGCCTTTGTTTTCTTCTTGCAGAAACTGTATCAAATTACAAAGATATCTTGCTTTATCTGGTTGATACCTGGATTCTGTATTGCTACTTATCATGGTGTATGGTATGTCTATTCCATGGGCCAAAGTGAGAGTTTCACAATGAGACACAAACCTTGTCTTCCACAATGCGAATTATTCGTCCCTGCTGCAGTCTGAGTGGCATTTTCAGACTGAATGCCCTCAGTAACTTGTTTAATGTCTATGAAATCATGTTTCATTATTTATAACTGGAATGAATGAGGCAGTGTATGGGCTTCAACAATTTTCCTGTCCCATGTTTCAGGAATTTCTGCAATCGTTGTGTTCCGCTTCTTGTGGCCTATTAATGAAAAGTCTTGATCATTAGTTAAATAGCTGTGTCCTCTCACTGGAAACAATTATGTGATCCTTTTGTAGAACTTCATGATATGCACTAAACTGTACAAAAACTGAACCATAAGTTTATTTTTGTTCTGCCCAGGACATCCGTCACTAAGCAGAACAAGCTCCTCTCATTCTATTTCTAATGGAATGTTGATCATGCAGCACAAAATCATGGGTGTGACTTCATTATAACCTTTCCTTTCTTCAAGGAAAATGTTTAAACATCCTAACAATTCGCAGACAGCGCTACCAACACTATATAATAGCAGGGCGCCTATGACTCCTTGGTCTGTCCGGTTTTTGTTGGAAGGGACTAGTCTGCTTTTTGTAGAACAACCAGATTTTCAAATGGATATATCTTTGAATTTGTGTGGCTTTTGCTGAAACAAATTCCACCAGAATATAGATGTCGTGACAGAGAAGAGCCAAGCAGTGTTAGCTCAAAAAGTCCGTTTTTGGACTTGTCCGGATTTTGTAATAAACCCTTCACATATAGTGTAGAGATTGGCCAACAGCGTTTCCTCTTCCTAACGAAACCGAATTATAACATTTAGTTTTTTTAGCGTTTGAAGTGCAGCATATGAACGGAATTTATCGTCAGACACGATTTTTTGGCACTTTCTCAGTATATTCTACGATTGTGAAACTTTTGTACAAACATTGATTTCGGAAGAGTTCCACACTTTACGTCTTTCTTTTAGTGCTGTATTCTCCAATATATAGATATTTCAAAGCATTAAAAAAATTAAACAGGGCTGCCTGAAACAGCTAATGTTAAAAATCGATTGTGAAAGTGAAATATGCCATCAGATACCTAACTGAAAAATAGCTTCTTACCTTGTGAATACAGCAACCAGCCACTACCAAATTCTTTTAAGAAAACGAAGTACGACATAACTTTTTCTTTCTTAACTAATGCATGTAACATTAGCATTAGGTTATGTAGCAAGAATATTAGCATTTTTAACGCTGTAAGCCAAATACCTTACAGTTGCGTGAACTGTTCAGAAGTCAACAACTATTGTCACAGAGTTCAATTTCACAATGTGCATCCAGTGTGGCTATGTGTCATTCATAAATGGAAATATACACAGTTCTGCAAACCCCTTTCAGTTGTTATATCCATATGTAATGCAGATTACCTTTAAATTCTGCGTTACAAGTTGCAAATATTAATTTCATAAACAAAAATTCGAACTGCAGTGAGGCAACTAATTTTGTGACCCAAATAGTTATTTTACACAATCATAAAATGAAACTTTTTGAACTTCCTGTCCATCATTACTGCCTAAAGTAGCTCCTTTTTAAGAGCTACCAGTATTGTAAAAGCCTGTTATTTATATCATTCAATCCTATATTGTCTTGACTAGCAGACTGTTAAGCAAGAGTAACTATATCTGAACACAAGTAGTAGGGCTACTTGTATTCCTGATAAATATAAATGGGAAGACAGTATTCGATCTTTTTATTCCTTTCTTAAATTGATTTAAGCATTTAAACGCTGAAAAGCTCTTCACCTTGGTGCTTCATACACACTGCAATAACCGAACAATACAGACGTGACTATCAACTGTGCACATATCCCGCAGTAGGTATTTAATATACGATTTTCCTGGTAACAACACTCGTATTTATCTGACTCTTGCCACTACCATGGCGGCCGGCCGAAGGTTCAAATTATCCCGCGACAGCAGCGCCGTTAGGGAGTCTAGCTATTTTTACAAGGTCTTTGATTTCCAGACAACTAATAGACTGTTAAGCAAAAGTATCTCTGAACACAATTAGTAGGGCTACTTGTATTCCTGATAAATATTAATGGGAAGACAATATTCGAATTTTTATTCCGTTCTTAAATTGATTTATGCATTTAAACGCTGAACAGCTCTTCACCTTCATACTTCATGCACACTGCAATAATTGAACAATACAGACGTGACTATCAACTGTGCATATATCCCGCAGTAGCTATTTAATATATGATTTGCCTGGTAACAACACTTGTATTTATCACTCGTATTTATGTGACGCTTGCCTCTTTAGACGATCATTCGATGTGTAGCATTGAAAACGCGAATTCCCATCATCAACTTCCATTTTTTTTTATTTTATTTTTTTTTTTATTTTATTTTTTTTTTTTTTTTTTTTTTTTGTCCTCTAGCAGAATGCCGAAACACGTGTCTCCCAATATTCAGTATATTTTATATTTAATTCCTTGCAAAGTTTGATCATAGAGTGTTACCCACATTTCAGAGCCTCTCCTCCGTATGAATTAATCCTATAAACTAATATATAGTCATCAATTACACACGAGCACAATAACATACATTGATATACCAATGAAGACCAGATATGCTCTAGGTAATAGAAAAGAAATAATTGCTTTGTAACCTTGTAATATCGCTGACATACTTGTCAAAATAGCTGTCATCCATCAACAACGTATGAATTATATATATATATATATATATATATATATATATATATATATATAGTTCTAATAAATCTGTTACGAAAGCACCAAACAAATGAAATAAAACAGCGATCCTGCAAGGATAAGAACTACCACTGTATGTATAAAGTACATATTTCTGAGTTACAGTTATTCTGTTAAATCAAGTAGTATACCCACCTATGCATTTTACAGTTAACCATTTAATGCATAGTTTTGCTTATCAGCTACATACCTTACCATTCCCATTATCTCCGAAAATATTGAAAATTTTACCACAAATTCATTTGTAGCTGCGCGTATATGTAGCGTTACAGAGGCTAGCAGCTCGTCCTAGAAATTATAAATCGCAGGTCGGTACTGAATTAGTTAGACATTAGCTGCATTGAGTTACTCGTAACACGTGCATTTGTTTACTTCAGTATTCCTTCTTTGCCATATAAAAGTAGTCAATCAAATACTACTGTTGCATTATGAGTTACTTTCTGGAAAGATGAGAAATACAATATTTTTTTTCGGCCGGCCGAAGATTTAAATTACCCCGCGACAGCAGCACCATTAGGGAGTCTATTTATTTTTACACGGTCTTTGATTTCCAGACAACTAACAGACTGTTAAGGAAGAGTATCTCTGAACACAAGTAGTAGGGCTACTTGTATTCCTGAGAAATGTAAATGGAAAGACAGCATTCGATCTTTTTATTCCTTTCTTAAATTGATTTATGCATTTAAACGCTGAGCAGCTCTTCACCTTTGTGCTTCCACACTGCAATAATCGAACAATACACACGTGACTATCAACTGTGCATATATCCCGCAGTTGCTGTTTAATATACGATTTACCTGGTAACAACACTCGTATTTATGTGACGCTTGCCACTACCATGGTGGCCGGCCGAAGGTTCAAATTATCCCGCGACAGCAGCGCCATTAAGGAGTCTAGCTATTTTTACAAGGTCTTTGATTTCCAGACAAGCAATAGACTGTTAAGCAAGAGTATCTCTGAACACAGTAGCTATTTAATATACAATAATCGAACAACACAGATGTGACTGTCAACTGTGCATATATCCCACAGTAGCTATTTACTATACGATTTACCTGGTAACAACACTCGTATTTACGTGACGCTTGCCACTACGATGGCGGCCGGCCGAAGGTTCAAATTATCCCGTGACAGCATCGCCGTTACGGAGTCTAGTTATTTCTACAAGGTCTTTGATTTCCAGACAACTAACAGACTGTTAAGCAAGAGTATCTCTGAACACAAGTAGTAGGGCTACTTGTATTCCTAATAAATATAAATGGGAAGACAGTATTCGATCTTTTTATTCCTTTCTTAAATTGATTTATGCGTATAAACGCTGAACAGCTCTTCACTTTCATGCTTCATCTACACTGCAATAATCGAACAATACACACGTGACTATGAACTGTGCATATATCCAGCAGTAGCTATTTAATATACGATTTACTCGTATTTATCACTCGTATTTATGTGACGCTTGCCACTACCATGGCGGCCGGCTGAAGGTTCAAATTATCCCGTGACAGCAGCGTCGTTAGGGAGTCTAGTTATTTTTACAAGGTCTTTGATTTCCAGACAACTAACAGAATGTTAAAGAAGAGTATCTTTGAACACAAGTAGTAGGGCTACTTGTATTCCTGATAAATATTAATGGGAAGACAGTATTCGATCTTTTTATTCCTTTCTTAAATTGATTTATGCGTTTAAACGCTGAACAGCTCTTCACTTTCATGCGTTATGCACACTGCAATAATCGAACCATACAGATGTGACTATCAACTGTGCATATATCCCCCACTAGCTATTTACTATACAATTTACCTCGTAACAACACTCGTATTTATCACTCGTATTTATATGACGTTTGCCGCTACCATGGCGGTCGGGGAAGGTTCAAATTATCCCGCGAGAGCAGCGCCGTTAGGGAGTCTAGTTATTTCTACAAGGAATTTGATTTCCAGACAACTAACAGACTGTTAAGCAAGAGTATCTCTGAACACAAGTAGTAGGGCTACTTGTATTCATAATAAATATAAATGGGAAGACAGTATTCGATCTTTTTATTCCTTTCTTAAATTGATTTATGCGTTTAAACGCTGAACAGCTCTTCACTTTCATGCTTCATGCACACTGCAATAATCGAACAATACACACGTGACTATGAACTGTGCATATATCCAGCAGTAGCTATTTAATATACGATTTACCTGGTAATAACACTGGTATTTATCACTCGTATTTATGTGACGCTTGCCACTACCATGGCGGCCGGCCGAAGGTTCAAATTATCCCGCGACAGCAGCGCCGTTAGGGAGTCTAGTTATCTTTACAAGGTCTTTGATTTCCAGACAAGCCTGCCCCTGGTGAGCTGTTGAGGAGGCTGTCACTGGAGATGGGCGCGCAGCTGGTGGATCGAGCAGACGCGCCCGCTAAGCTGTCGCTGCCCGGCTTCACGTGCGGCGCTGCGAGGCTCGCCGACCAGCCGGCGCCCCCTGCACGCCACTTGTCGCCGACTGCTGCCTTCACCGTGACCGGCCCCAGCGGCCGCTGGACTCTCTGCAGGGCAACGCCTCACTAGAGCTCCGCTGTACACAATCACAGTTCGGTGCAAGTGATGGAAAAGGCATTGGTAGGGAAAGAGAGGGAGTGACTCATAATAAAAACTGAGTATCATTCAGTGTTATAGAAGATGTATTTGATAATTATTAAGAAATAAATGCATAACCTCTGCACCTATGTAATTAAAGGAATTAATTTCGATACTCGTATAATTTACCTGACAAAAATTTTAAAAATAAATATTGTGTAAGGATTGATTGATTGATTGATTTGTCAGGGAAGCCAAAACAGTCTTGGTAAAACCCGCCACTGCCCGCACCAAGTTTATTGTTCGGTATCGCTCCCTGTATATCTAGTAAAGCCAATGCCCTTCAACAGTGCAAGGAGTCCCTTTACCAGTACTTTATTAGACACAATTTCTTCGGGTCTGGTTGTCCCAAATAATCTGTGCCTTTTATTCTCCAATGCAATGCATTTGAAGATTATATGTGATGCAGTTTCATCACCGTCATCACAGATCCTACATTTAGGGTCCTCTTCTGTTATTCCCATTGTATGTAGGTGTTTTTTGAAATTCCCATGGCCTGTCATCAATCCAACCATGAGTCTAATCTCTCTCCTGTTCAGGCCCAGGATTGCAGAGCTTCTTTTAAAACATGGCTTTGGCATCATTACCTTGCCATGTTTTTGTTGATGGACTTTGGTCCAATATTCTACGTGCTGTCTTCTGAGCTAGTTACGTTGCTCCAATTTGATCATTACCTTGGTGATTGTCAGGACAGGTTCCGGTCCAATTGGTCCAATAAATGGAGTCTTTGCCCCCATCCTGGCTAATCTGTCGGCACGTTCGTTGCCACTGATCCCCGAGTGACCTAGGTCCACCAGAACCCTGTGACATTCTGCAACAATTTTAGACCTTGTTGCAGCAGCTGCCAGTGATCTCAGGGCTGCCTGGCTGTCTGAATAGATATAGATGCTACGATCTTTGTAGCACCTACGCGAATTCTCCTCCACACACGCCCTGATGGCATTGTCTAAGAATAGTTTACAACTCACCGCAAAGACTTGGCGACGAGCTGCGACAGGCACATACAAAAGACACACACATACAACACTTTCAGCTATCGGCCATGACCTCCTTCAGAAAATAGAACACTCACGCAATCACACAGGCACACAACAGTCATACAACCATCACCTCCGGCTGTCGCACTTCGAATCACGCTCTGCGGCGTATAAATCGGGGACGGGAGGGGAGGGGAGAGGGGATAGAAAGGTTACGTCACGAAGGTTCAAACCTGGATGCACGGTCCAATCCCTGGATTGTTTTTTTTATTCTATTGTAATCCGCATTTCCTGCTTTAGGCCAGCGGTCGCCTTAACCAATATATCTTTTTTCTTTTTCTTATTGAAAATTAGTAAATAAATAAAACACAACAAAACTGATTAACAGTCCCATTATCCATATCTTTTGTTTGGTTGATATCCTTTACAAATAGAGGCAACAGAAGAAACAAAAAGACCTGTCCTAGCCATTATGCTCTCAGTTTTACTGATTTCTTTCCATAATTAAAACAAGAAGTATGTGTCTGAACTTAACATAAGGAATTTAAGGAGGTTTTCTGAACTGTGTTAGGTTTGTTTATTATCGGTAAATTCGGATATAATTTATTTTTAATTAACCAATTTACTTAATATCTGCTCATGCCCGGCTTCAACGGACCACGAAGAAATCGTCAAACACCTTCAGGACAAAGTTTGCACAGTATCTCCAATAGTTTGTGATTATCTTAAATTTCGATTATTGACTCTCTGTAAAAGTTCTGTAATCGCCGAAGTCATATTCCGTTGTACCTAATATGTAGTGAAATTCCTTTAAGCAAGTTTACTACATTACTCTTAGTATCCGTGTATAAAATGTCATCAGGACAGTGTAAGGATGTCATCGAGTGACGACGCCGCTGAGAAAGTCGCTCATGTTTACGAGTAGCAAAGCTCCAGCATGAAAACAAAAACGTTAGTCACTCGAACGTGCTTTAACTTTTGACCCCATATATACTAATAAAAATTGCTCATCTTCAGAAGATCTTTCGATGTATACCATCGAAAACGCGATTTTCCGTCATAAATTTTGACCTTGATTTTTTTTTTTAAACTATTGTCTCCTGCAAAAACACCAAAAACGTTTCTCTTTATATTCAATATAGAACGTCCATGCAAAATTCGATCGAAATCGGTGACCTATATGTCAAACCCTATCCTTGTAAGTAGAACTTTGTTTCATAATGATCAAAGGCAAAAGTTCCCTCTTAATAATGGGGAAGGTGAAAACTGTTTATGAATATCAGATAATCGTTTTATTGACAGCAGGGAGGTATCAGTGTACATTTGCCTCAGTACCAGGACATTTTTAAAGTGCTTCACAAAGAAGCACATGCGGACTGAGGCTGTTGCCACAGTCACGGATCGTGATGTCCGTTACGCACGTAACACCTATAGCATACACATAACACACTATCTTAACTGAACAGTGCTATTAGGTAAGCTACCACAGTATGCAATTACTCAAGACAATTTACCGTAACCTACACATGCAGTAAAAGACGTAGATTTCCACAACATCGTACACATCATCAGCAGATCTTATGATGTCCCCGATGGTTACAATCTCAACAACACCAAATTCTATTTCATCCTTCAGCTAGGATCTTCATCCTGTCTCACCAAATTTCCGCAATATCCTAATCTATCCCTACGCCACTTTCAATCTCAACCCCTTACTACAGAAATATTATACCTGTGGAAGATGCTGATGTCTGACCTGCGAAATCCACTCACTGCGTCTTGTCCTAGGCTTGTCCTACCCCATCAGAAGGCAGACCACTTGTGAAAGAAGCCATAAGCTTTGTCAACTGCTCTGCAATCATTGCACCGCTTTTTACATTGATATGCCTACCATCAAGCTGTTTATCAGAAAGAATGACCACTATCGAACTGTGGCCAAGAGCGGGGTAGACCACACTACAGCACAACATGCAGCTGATTTCAATGGCTGCTTTACCACTTGGGCCATATGGATCAACCCCTTCACCACCAGCCTTATTTAACTGTGCAGATGGAATCTTTGCAACACATTCTAATATCTGCAACTATCTTAGCCTGAACCTAAGGTAACATACTGCCCCCGCACCTCACACTAAATAGCCTTTCCGCCCCTCCAAATACACAAACCTACAGCTCACTCAGTTCATGCCTCTCTTCCATCTGTGTGTTGTATTCTTTCTCTTCTCCACAACCCCTCTCCTTTCCGCATCCCCCTCCCCCCCCTCCCCCCCAAAAAACACACCTACACTGCATTTTACATTCTCAGCGATCAATACTTGCACTCTTCGCTAGACAATCAGCTAATTCTACTTCCATCCTTACTCTGCAATCGAGTTGCAGCAGCCAAAAATCATGTGTGAATGAGGTGTGCCTGAGAGGTTTTGTGAATTTAAGTGAGATCTTTCCCTGATGAAGGTTATGGCTGAAAATTTAAATTGTGTATGTTCGTCTTCTCTACATGCCTGTCTGTAGATCAATGGTCATCTTTGTAGTGAGTAACATTTGATCAGATAGTTTGAATACTTTTATGTTTTGCAAATAAATTTCGGAAATGTGCCCATTTTTCAGATACTGGTACTTCACATCAGCTGGTTAAGTTCAACTGTAAAGGTAATATGCGTAAAATCATGTTTGCAAAATAAAAATAATGCATAAACAGCTCAATTTACAATCAGTTCACTGGATGCTCTGCGGCCACGGCAGTTCTGTGTAGATGTCTGGATCATAGAGACACATACCTTGTAATGCAACGTAATATTCAGTTGAGTGTTCTAGAACCTTACAAAAATGTACCCTTAGAAACTAAGAGGATTTTTTACAACTCTAAAAAAGTGATAAGTTATCAAGAAAGTAACAACAAAGATACGTCGTATTTCAAACATTAAATTGAATTGTTCCACTAGAATGAGCAGTCATTGACCACTAAACAGTATGAAATAGAAATTTTACTGAACCACTTTGTATTTCTGCTTCATGTTTTACTGAACACTGGTTGAAAATAAAGAATGTTAGATATGACATATTTCCCTCTGTTCAAATTAAGTGACTTATTATATCTATATAATAAGCCACTTCATTTCAACATATATATACTGTGATCATTTGCAATTGCAGGGTACCCGACAGATATAAAAAAGTTTTTTTTTTTTTTAAATAAAAAAAAATAAGGAATTGTCAGAAAATTTCAACAACCTCAAGAAAAATATTCTCATACTGGAAATCTCAAGGTTGATTTCTCCAAACATAATAAATTCAAGGATGAAATCGAAGATTTATTGAGCTCCTTTAACTTAAAACGAACTGTAACCGAACAACTCATAGAATTCCTAGACTGCTAGCAGATTCAAAAATTCACACAAGAACATTAATCATGTTTCCTATAATAACTGACGATTTAGCTATGATCATAAAACATTACTCAATAAATATTCAGTATATACCAATGATGTACAAGTTGTTATTAGCAAAGCAAGTGTTGAATTCACTGTAATGCCATTAAGAAATATTTAATCATTCATAAGTGGTATTTCCCCAAAAATTTCAAAATGGCAAAGTAACACTACTGTACAAATAAGGAGACAAACATGATCCTACAAACTATAGAAATGTATCACTTTTGACAGACTTTAGTAAAATACTTAAAATTCTATTTTTAAAAACAGTCTCGATTGCAAGAGAATTTTTATTGTTGGTAGGCAAAAAGAAACTAACAGCCCTTATCCCGCCCCCCTCAAAATACATAAATAAATAACAAAACATAAAACAGTGACTGTCAACATGGATTCAGAACCGGTAGGTAAACTCACACAGCCAGTTTTGCATTCTTTAATGAAGTAGTAACAGCGGTTGATGGCAAGCGAAATGTTTTGTGGAATATTCTTTGACCTTAGGAAAGCTTTTGAAGAACTTGATCATGGAGTTCTATTGCAGAACCTAAATAGTTATAGGATTTGAGGTCTACCAAACACGTGGATCCATTGTTACCACCAGGAGCGTCGACAGAGGATGCAAAACAGTCACAAAGATGAAAAAACACACAAAATTTCTTACGTTTCTAGTAATGCACTAAACATCAGTTATGGAGTCCCTCGAGACTCAGTTATTGGGCCTATTCGTTTCATTCCCTAAGTTAATGATCTATGAGAAGAATAACCAATGATAAAACAGTACTTTTTGAAGAGGACGCATCTGTACTAATGAGATCATGTGATGAAGATATCTTACAAGAAACAGCTGGAGACGTGACTCAAAATTTAGAACATTAGTTCAGAACTAAAAGGCTTATAATAAATTCAGAAAAACAGTGACTGTAAATTTCCATACAGCACAGAAAATACACGCCGCAACACCAATTTTTAATATTAATGGCAAAACTGTTTCATCAGTGAGTGATAGGCATACACATTTAGGCATACACATATAGGTAACCATCAAAGGGAAAACACACATGAATAATCTGAATAAATGCTAAGTATACTCACATATTCTGTAAGAATCCTGTCACAAAATACAAGCCGTGCGGCAGTGATCACAATGTACCACAGCTCTATACAATCAAGCGTGATGCACGAAATTGTTTTTGGTTAAACTCCACAAAAAGCGGAAGAACATTTAAACTACAGAAAGAGGTCAGAACCGTAAAACATGCTACATACAGAGACTCCTGCAGTCCAATATTTAAAAGTTTCAAGACACTTTCTCTTCCTTGTTTTACATCTACGAGGCACTAAGCCTCATGAAAGGAAGCAAATTGAAAGAAAAACATATTTTCAAATACAGCAGTGATTTTCATCCTTATGACACTAGGCAGAATCACGGTTTATATGTCAGCACAGTATGTGCAAAAATATGTAAATGGAGAACATATCATACTGGTATTATGCTCTATACCCAGAGGCCATTATATTTGAAAAAGATAACAAATTTACATATTTTTAAAGTGTAACTCAAAGAATATTTGCTTCAACACTGCTTCTATGTTTCGGAGTATTTAGAAGTCTGTAGTAATTAATGTTATTGACTAAATAATCTTATTTTAAAAAATGCTGAATTGTTGTTGTTGTTATGGTCTTCAGTCCGGAGATTGGTTTGATGCAGCTCTCCACCCTACTCTATCCTGAGCAAGCCTTTTCATCTCCTCGTAAGAACAGCAACCCACATCCACTTGAATCTGCTTACTATACGCGTCTCTTGGTCTCCCTCTGCGATTTTTACCCCACACACTTCCCTCCAATGCTAAATTTACGATTCCCCGATGTCTAAGAATGTGTCCTACCAAGCGATCCCTTCTTTTAGTCAGGGTATGCCAAAAATTCCTTCGCTCACCAATGCTGAATTACGTCAGTAAATTATAGTGGGTATAAACTGTAATTACGATTTTGTTTTTCAAAAATGTTATCAGTAAATTATAGTGGGTATAAACTGTAATTACGATTTTGTTTTTCAAAAATGTTATCAGTGTAATATAATTTTAATTATGTTTGGAAATCATAGTATGAACAAATTGTAATCACTATATTAAACTGACTTGTTATCAAAGGTATGTGCAAATTATGTACTGAATCATGATTTACAGGGCGAATAAAGAAATATGAGTGTTTGAGAACCAAAATTCTCCTCCTAAAACATGAAAAGACTTATTTCTAGTTCTGCTTTTATGCTGGTGTGTGTGGTTTTTTTTTTTTTTTTTTTTTTTTTTTTTTTTTTTTTTTTTTTTTTTTTTTTTTTTTAAGAATGAATAGCGTCTGTCTCCTGAACTCACTACTTTCACAGGAAGAGGTGTATTGAGCTGTTTTGTCAGTTCTGTCTGTAGCACAGACATTCACAGCTAAGAATGTCTAAAATTAACATTATGTAGATTTTGTAACTGGGTGGAAAATGTTGTTGTTATGGTCTTCAGTCCGGAGACTGGTTTGATGCAGCTCTCCACCCTACTCTATCCTGAGCCAGCCTTTTCATCTCCTCATAAGAACGGCAACCCACATTTACTTGAATCTGCTTACTATATGCGTCTCTTGGTCTCCCTCTGCGATTTTTACCCACACACTTCCCTCCAATGCTAAATTTACGATTCCTCGATGTCTAATAATGTGTCCTACCAAGCGATCCCTTCTTTTAGTCAGGGTATGCCAAAGTTCCTTTTCTCACCAATTCTATTCAGTACCTCTTCATTAGTTAGTTGGGTGGAAAATAATAATAATAAAAAATACTGAGAAAAACCTTCACTCAAGAGAAGCACACAGTTCACCAGTAGCAAAATGATGATGCTGCTCAACTTAAACAACTGCTTGTCAATGGTTACAGTTACAAAGATGATACAAGCAAAGATAATGTATGAAACAAATTTTTAAAGTTTTTGCTAACCAAGCATTGCAGGCATAAAATGTACCCCAATCATAACTTTTTAAACTGCAATTTTAAAGGCTTTGCTTTCATGCTTGTAACATAATAACCAACTTAGTTCCCAATAAATCGTTGGTATACAAAGTTAAAGCAACAAATCCCAATTTATCCATCCTGTATTGGATTCACAATATCATCATACATACGTTCTGTATGGAATATTGCATACATATTACTGAACAGACCTGCCGATGACGACATCATGGCACCTGTCAAATGGGATAATGTGTCCTGGATACTTCTACATCCACAACTGCTGTGAATTTGCTCAGTAGGGAACAGAGAAGATGCTTACCAGACATTCTTGGTATAGAGCCAAAGGAAGAATGAATAGCGTCTGTCTCCTGAACTCACAACTTCCACTGGAAGAGGTGTATTGAGAAAAAACGTGAACATATGGCGTCAGCAGGTTGGCCTGTATTCTCAGAAACCTCATCTATGTGTTCCTCTCACATGTCTTCTCGAATGGATTCGACAACATGCCACGTGGACGTTCGAAAGTGGGCTAATATTCTTTTTTACAGATGAGTGTTGATTTAATCTGGAGAGTGATTCTCAATGGAACGCAATTTCAGGAGCCAAACATTGTGAAAGTGACACTACTAACTCCAAGACCGTCAGAAGATATCAACTCTCTTAAATAAGTTGGAGATCATATACTGAGTGAAGCCTCTTGTCCTTTCTCTTGGTTTCCTGTATGCAAGATGACGGCTGAAGTGGAGCAACTACCTGTTGTAGGCAGTTGGCCCACGGAATAGCACCTGATCTCCACAGAATATGTACATAGCTTGTAATTATGTAAGCTCTATGGGCTTCATTATTATCAAATCTTACATTATATTGTTCTCATGTGAAACATTTGCAATATAGATTCAGACTTATATATGTACAGACTTATAATAGGAAACTAAAGAAAAAAAATCCCAATTTGAGAAAGCTTAATCTGCCTTATCAGCATTTAGTAGACCAGCTACTACAAGAAGACATCAGAGAAGAGACAATAATGTAAAATTCTACGCTCATGCGGATTCACTGGGAAACTATTAGCGGGGCCCAGACTTCGGATGATAAATCAATTCCCGGAGTTAACAATATAGAGACTTTTATATTCTGATTATTTTTGTGCGGTGCCAACTTCAAAATACACGGACGCACCACATAATATGGAGAACGTGAAAAAGACGCAAATATAGAGGGAAAATTTGAAGAATGAGGAAAGACAAGAAAATAAGCGAAATTATGGAGACACGTGAAGAATAAGAAGAAATGAAAAAGAAAATTTAATTAAAAATACAAAACTTAAGAGTGTAGACAGCTCGACAATGATAAATGCTGTATGTAACGATCCATTTTGAAGACGATAATGCTAATAATAAACCACCACAGATTTGAACAGTTGCTATATGTCGGAATCTCGACTGACAAAACTAAAATAAACGGCAAAACTCACAAAAGAAAACAGTTGCGATGGGTACCAGCAACGAAGAACGTCAGCTGTCGTACGCAAGAGTCGCGCACAGCACACATCACTTCATCGGGGCCACATCACCACATGCTGCTTTGCCTGACGTCCCAACACGCAGTTCGACACCGTAGCGTCGATCGTCAAGTCGTGTTCCCAGCACGCCGTATACTAACGGTGAGCTCAACGCATATTTATGTTTTTTTTTTTTTTGTTTTTTTTTTTTTAAGGCTCAAGATCCACCTCCGTGGTTTTTGGAAATAATTAACAATTTAAGTATAAAAATTCAAATGTTTGTAGAACTTATGGGACTTACCTACGGGGTCATCAGTCCCTAAGCTTACAAACTACTTATGAACTAGCTAGGACTAAGGACGGCACAAATATCCATGCCCGAGGGGCGATTCGAACCCCCGACCATAGTGGTCGTGCAGACCGTGACTGGAGCGCCTCAGTCCCCTCGGCCACCGCGGCAGGCAATTTAAGTATAGACTTAAATGATATGCACGACAAAATGTTTGAGGACCTTAGTAATAAGCAAGAAAGTGAAAATAAAAACTTTTACATTGAACTGGACAGTCAGACTGAAAATTTTAATAATAAATTCGATTAACTGCAATCCCTTGTGACTATTACTCAAAATAAGTTATAAAGAATATGTAAGGAAGTGCCAGGAAAACTACCAGGGTATGAACGAGGAGATCCATGGATTAAACAATCAATATTATCTCAAGAAACAGTCAAAGGTATATCTAGAGAGATTTCTAATGATGTATCAGAGGAAGATGCAAATAGAGTAGGTGACATAGTCAGAAACGATTTCTTAGAACATTGTAGAGAAACCAAGACTGAGTTCAAAGCTTAAAAGAATTTACTGAGCAAAAATTTCAAAAAATTAGAAGCCTATTCAAGATGAATCGGAGAGTGTTGGGAACTAAAAATAAGACAGAGAACGCTGAGAGATACAAAACTTTTTTGGAGTTACCTTCATATACTGACGACTTTCATAACTGGGAACGTCAGGTATGAGATATAGGAAAGAAAAAAAAATGGAAAATGTACCTTATAGTGAAGACAAAAGTTTAGATTCTGAACTAACAGGTAAGCAATGAGAGAAGTTAAGGGCACAATTATTGTTTTAAAAAAATAGCTTCTAAGAGTCAGGATATTGTTAATATCCCAACAAGCTTCACCTTGGATAGCTTAGCATTGAGATCAGAGATTAACATTTCAAAACAATTTCCTAAGTTTAAACCAGTTGAAGAGGCATATTCGAACTATTTTTCGAGTATTTTCGAGATCGTTGACAAATACCTGCGATGATAATCGAAAGGTTGATTTTGCAATTAGCTATTTAGAAAGGGAAGCTGCAAAGTAGGGAACCGCTCACGCAGATGAGTTTACTTATTGGGAGGATATTCGTTTAAAATTTAGGATGAAGGAAATCAGTAGGTTTTGCATCACTTATTGATAGGATAAATATACCTCCTGGGGGAATGTAATTACAGAATTTCAAACCATTTTAAACAGAATTCCACCTTTAACTACAGGGCTTACACCGCCAGACGTTTTGCATAAAAATTTATAGGAGAACCCATGTTAAAATATTTTTCTTGACCACAATGCACAAAAAATAGCGACAATGAAATCCAAGGTTTAGTTAGGGAAAATTTACACAAATTAACTAATCAAAGACTAACTATACCTAATAGATCCAGATACAGTAAATAACAAAGGTTTCTATAACATAAATATAATAAAACCTTGTATTGGTACAATGAACTTCCGAAATGAGACAAGTCAATAATCCTTAACACGCATTTGTATTGTACAGTAACACTAAATCATTTACCATTTCATAATGTAAACAAATTTTTTAAGATCAGATACATTACCCTAGCATGTGATAAAGATTATTCCACATGCATTCACACGATTGCTATAAATAAAATTTATTTATATTCTCGTTTGTAACAATTTGTGATTTTTTACAAATTCGCGAGGGAAAATATTTGTACAATCCATGCTGATAGAGTATTCATTTTGTGATGATACATGAGGCAGCACCTACATGTCGGCAAATAGCATCCTAGTAACAAATGAAAAACAAGAAGTGCCATGCTGTCCGTTATTCAGTTGCAGAAGTGTATCTTTGGTTTTGGAGGTTTTTGTTAAGCTACTGAGGTAAGTTTTGACTAAGCTCTGAAGTAATTAATTTTTGTGGCGGCTTTATAAACTTGTGATTCTTTTGAAGCATATTTTTTGTAGATTTGAAGCCTTTAAGGTATTTTGAGATTAGCTTGTTAGAAATTGCAGAAATATGCCCGGGATGGGCAAAAAACAGTGCGCTGGCCTTATTAGGGCGAGGGTGGCCTTATTGGGCTCTCGCACCTGTTTATCCCATCTTTACTGACTTCCAAGCAACACAACCCATGCCCTCCAGCCAATGCATAGGTCTATGTTCAAACCCTTTCAGTCATTTAGGGATGACGAAGTCTTTAGATATTGGGAAAATAACCCTGACAGAAAAATAACGAAAAATCACGCGGGAAAACATTCTCAAAAGTGTGGGTTTGATACATAGCTGCTAGTTTCCGGAACACAGGAATCTACCCCTTTGACCCGAATGTAATTTCTCCTGAAGTTTTTGCTCC
The DNA here is from genome assembly GCA_026315105.1 of Locusta migratoria. Lineage (NCBI taxonomy): Eukaryota > Metazoa > Arthropoda > Insecta > Orthoptera > Acrididae > Locusta > Locusta migratoria. The sequence continues at coordinate 54,692,146 of CM048751.1, forward strand.
CAGTGAAATCACTGAGAAAGAAATGCCGGAACTTACATGGGGACGTAGAAGATTTCATGACAAGGGTGAGAGGATGATGACTCCATAGATGGCGATGAAAACGCTACTGATCTGCCTGACATGTCTGAGATGCAAGCTATGCCTTCAATGGAAACTGGTGAAACCGATGTCGCTGATGGAGTGAAATTGAACAAACAGGCCTTACAAGACAAACGCGAAACGCCTCCTAAAACAGAACTATCAGCTCACCTTTCAGCATCTGATGGGAGATCCTTCACCGACATCTTAAAAACCACTAAAATGGAGAAGAGTCGTACCAAGAGAAGAGAAAGTTTGAATTACTTAGGGAACAAGGTAGCCCGAAGTTTATTCCAAGAGAAACCTCAAACATCAGCTCGGAGACAACAAAAAATTAAGTCAGAAACTTCGAAGAAAAGCTCTCAAGCAGTCCCTAGCTCTTCAAAACCCGATGTGTGTTCATCTTGGTATAGTTTTATCTGCACTGATGATTCGCTGCACACTCTGTGGACTATATGTTCATGAGCTTTGTGCCGGGATTGACAAGAGAAACACTGTTGAAAAATATTTTTGTCCCAAATGTGAAATAGAATAATTAGTTTCTGTCTGAATTTTTATTTTTGCTTTTCTTCTACGTAACAAAAGTTTTTTGACTGTATATTCAGCATATCACTGTCTCAAATCTCTCCGTTTCTAGATATGACCTTGTTGGGGTATAAGGGGTAGCGTAATTGGGAACCTGATGTATTCCAAGAAGGTGCTTTGCACTTTTTTTTTTTAATTTTAGTTTAGAGCATACTTTCACTGCTTTAAATAAACAGAATTTTTTTTTCTTAATAGCTCAAGGGCTATGCCTAAGAAATGTGAAGTTTCAAGTTCAGCGGCTGACTAGTTAGGCGGTGAAAATATACCAAACGTTAGGGTGGCCTTAATTGGCGCACCTACCTTACATTTCATTTAAGTAATGTATAACGTAAATCGCAGCTCTCAGTAAGTTACACGCTGTCACACTTTTTTCAGTTCAGGATTTGACAATCAGAGCACGTGCAAGTGGCACTTTGCAACGACTAAACAAACCCGGAATCTTCCAACGCTTACTTTCTACAAAATAATGTTGTTAAAAAAATGCGAAATAAAAAGTAACGTTTCCTTTTTTCTCAAAGAAAGTGAAAAAATACGATATGGCGTTGTCTTATAAACCTCCGAGTCTTTTTAAAGCGCGAAAATCGGAGAACTAGGTTTATCCTTTTATGAGAGTACACGGTCGGCCATTTCGAGTAAGGCATGCTCGAAGGAGCACGAGGAAAATCGAAAGCATTTGATCGCAGCATGCTAAGTGACGACATTGACATCTACCGGACTGTCACGTGCATTCTCCAGTTCGAGCGAGCGTAGACGCCAGATGCAGATCTCTAGTGCGTAACTAAAGGCTAATTTACACGACGACACTAGGTTTCATGAAACTGCGCTACTGGCTAGTGCGCATGCGCGTCAGGCGTATGCGTAACTCGTTGGCGAAACTAAATAGTTTCGGCACCTTCCAACATCGGTGAAATTGATTGCGCGTGTTTTTAGGTTAGGTTATAGCCAAAACAGAACAAAATACAACATAAATGGGGGAAGGGAAGAAATAATTCTGTTTTTGAACATATATGCGATGCATGGGTGTTTAATGATGAAAATTTCAGGAGTTAGCAGCGGCGTGTTAGTGCTCTTGAAGCAATTATTCGCGAATTAAATATTGATGGATTAACGAATAGTGAATTGCAGACTAAAATACGTTCAATTCGGAATTCTTGAAGCAATTATTCGCGAATTAAATATTGATGGATTAACGAATAGTGAATTGCAGACTAAAATACGTTCAATTCGGATTACCTCTACAAACGAACTATGGCAATTGTGGATTTAGGAACACGGTACAGGTACTGCAGAGACCAATATGAATGTTATTAGTTTCTCCATCACTGGATGGTTGCTGTTGCCGCAACTGTGGTTCAAATTTAATGAAAATCCAGCTCCAGTTGCAATTATTGGTGCTTTATTTAAGCCCATACTACCGGTTTCGGCCTCTATGTTAGGCCATTTTCAAGTGTGACAGACGTTATGCTGTAGGGAAAGCAACGTTGGTTTCTCTACGGCATAACGTCTGTCACATTTGAAAATGGCCTAATATAGAGGCCGAAACCGGTAGTGTGGGATTAAATAAAGCACCAATAATTGCAACTGGAGCTGGACTTTCATTCAATATGAATGTCTTCGTGACAAGAAACGTAATGCAATTTGTAATTTCAGTTCTGGTAACAATACTTCACACATAACAGTATATTGTCCGTTTATTGCTTTACTAACTCTGTTTAAAATGTACGTGAACTGCTGTGATGACATTCTAAGTTGATTAAAATAACTTCTAGGGTCTTCAACCACAATTTCTTTCAGCAACGTCGCTGAGCAACCGAGCTGACGTCTTTTTTTAATCCAGTCAAGAACTCTAAACACTATTCTTTTTATGTTTAGTCTTACGTAGCGACTTCACACAGAGAAGCAATAGCTCCGTCACAACTCTTACAACTACCGAAATTTTCATTCTGCGGCGACTACAGCTTCGAAACTGAAGCGCATAGTATTGGCGTCGTGTCTACAGACATACAAGAAACCAGTTGCGCGCAACTCATTTCACGCAACGAGTGTCGCAACCTAGTGTCGTCGTGTAGACTAGCCATAAGTCTAGGCAGACGCGATGCTTCATAGTAGCACAGCATGGCCAGTCTTCCGTTCTCATAGCCGTCGACTGATACTACACAGCTGAAGAGAAGGAGAGATTGTGGCGGGAGGAGTCAGAAAAATCCGGAAGGACGTCGGTGCGATAACTTTGTCGGCAGCGACCCGCTTCTGTTTCACAACGCGAACAGAAACAAGAGCCACGGCGAGCGGATCCTGTTTGCGGCGGTTGCTGACTCCGCGATACGTGCGGCGTTTCAGTGCGGCCTGTGGCGTAGCCCCGTGAAGCATGCGGCTCTCCGCCGGGTCCGTGGTGGCCGCTGTGCTGTTGGCGGTGACGTTGGCAGACGCCGCCAGAGACGTCTCCAAGGAGGCCGGTCGCAAGGGCCGCTTCAGGTGAGCGTCGGCGGCAGCGGTAAACATTAATTATCGATGCGAATCGTCGCGGAACGTGTTAGCGTAGGTCGAGACTTTCAGAGGAATTTTGTAGCACCTGCGGAAATTGAGGTTCTTGTGACTTGTCTTCGCTATACATTCATTTCGATGTTCTTGCTGCAACAATCTGAGGTTATTATGCGACGTCTCGAAAGGAATAAAGGATAGAGTGATGATACCGTGTATGAGCTTGTGCTCTCTGATTGGGATATATCGTCGTAACATAGTTATTTATTCATATTTTTATTTGATGAATTTGGCCAGCTGTGGATCGCTTAGAACTTAAAACTCATGGTGTTTCCTTCTCTTCCTTTCTTCCCTATACATCAGTTACTCTCCAACTACTCGTCTCTGCTCATCCGTCCACACTCGTCTTTCGTCGAGGTTTTGGCTCTTCTTCATAGGATGCGTTTTCTATCAGCAGCCTGAAGCGATTCCTATTGGTTCTTCTGTAACAACTGTTTTGTTTACATCTTTCTTCACTGCTTCTAGCCATCCTACAGTTTAGTTTATTAACGTAATTATTTTTTTCTGTTTTACGTCTGTTAAATGACATAAAATTTTAGACGTTTTTTCCTCACTGTATTTGGATTTTATTTTATTCTTTTGCCTTTTTGCTGTTTTCATTGTTTTTCTAAGGACCTGGAATTTATATTGTTATCAGTAACGTAATAGTTATACATTATATTGAATCCTTATTTCCCTTGCTTATGCTATAACTTGAGAACGGCTGGACTGATTTGGCTGATCTTTGTTTTTGTTGTGTTCGTAATTCTCAGGACCAGATTTTTCTGTAATTAAAATTTTTGGGAAATCCACCGGAAAATATGAATATCTGAGAAAATCCATAATTTTAATCCGATCTTGAAGAAATTTGGCACAATAGACCTTGAAAATGAGAGAAACATCAATGACTACAAAAAATTTCGTTTGGTGCATGGCGGAGGATGCTTATGGTTTTCGAAAATATCCACAATTTTGCTCCGATCTTGGTGAAATTTTGTACACTTCAACTTCAAAACATTAGGAGGTCACTGCCTCCATAAATTTTTGGATGGTGCATGAGCAGCGGTACTTTACTGAAATTACAATTCGCACGCGAATAAAATCTGAATTTTTCATGTTATCTTGAAAGTTACCAATCTTGACCTTCAAAACAAGATAAAGACCACTGTCTGCATAATGTTTCATATGGTGCATGGTGCATGGTGCATGGTGCATGGTGCAGTGCAAAATAATTTGACTTTGTTTTACCAATTACCATGAAAGTTTACTTTTGGAAGGTTTTATTTATAATCCGTAAGCCACCGTATTGTGCATGACAAATGGTACCTCGCAGTAAATTTTGACACCGTTTCATTGATCAGCGCGAAATTTGACAGATAGAAAGGGGGAGATGACCCAAGGAGACAGGAGAGAGGAGGAGAGCAAGAAATGGGCCTAGGGAGGTAGAGACAGAAGAGGGGGTGGGAGAGACAGTATGAAATAAATAAATACCACGGCAACTCCGGATTTTCAGATAGTGCTATGTAGAAACATTCGGCCTGCTTGTGTCTGTATTCGCAAAAGTCCGGAAGTATTCGGTCGGTTGATTTGAAATATGGACCCAACGTGGCATTTTTTCATGGAGAAGGTTTTTATGCTATCCATTTTGCGGTACTGATAAAGGAGGGTGCGGTCGTGGTGAAATAAGACGTGAATCCCAAATCGCGCGAATAGTTGGTGACTTTCAATAAATTTTACACATAATTTACTTTTACTCACTGACATTACCCTCCTCCCCTGTTCACAAAAAGATGACACGTAAAATCTTCACCGCCTACTACACTGTCGCTGTTCATTCGGATAACGAAAATGTTCAAATGTTTGTATAGCTTATGAGACTTAACTACGGGGTCATCAGTCCCTAAACTTACAAACTACTTATGAACTAGCTAACACTAAGAACGGCACAAATATTCATGCCCGAGGGGGGATTCGTACCCCCGACCGTAGTGGCCGTGCAGACCGTGACTGGAGCGCCTCAGTCCCCGCGGCCATTCGGATAACGTATTAATTTATTACTTCGTCACTACCAAATGTATTCGCGTCACGTCTTGTATACTGTATTTACACATACAATTCAAAATTACATGACTGTACGACACCCAATTCAGGAGAAATGAATCATAAACACTGCGATGTGCGAAAAATTGCAACATCATGAATGACATTTCAATTTATTCTTTATTTGCTACTAATTCTTTATGCAACCTATTTTGCAGACATTATCCCCATACGCCACTGAATACATTTACACATGGTTGAACATATATAACGTCAAGAATAATGAGATTCGTAAAAAAAAAAAAAAAAAAAAGAGAGAGAGAGAGAGAGAGAGAGTAAACTGCTGCATCAAATTCGAGTCTTCACGTGCCCATATGTCGGCGTTTATTGATGAGAAACATAAGGGGATTTTTTTTTTTTTTTTTTTTTTTTTTTTTTTTTTTTTTTTTTTGCGTAAAATTGGCCTAGAGATCATTTGTAAACCTATTAGTAGAATGGGCCTCGTATTTCTACTTCAGATCAGACGGTCAAAAATGAAACATTGTGCACTTCCTGCAGCCAAATACATTGAGAATTTTAGTTTATCGGTTGGTTTTTGTACGTTCGTGTGATCTAACTGGTGGGGAAAGGGGGATTTATAAGGCTTATAAAAGCACCATTCGTTCATGGGTGATTCCCGAGAAAACCACGGAAAACCATGCTTTCTGGGTTCCAAAATTACTAATTCTTTGGACTGACTCTTTTATAGTTACTGACAACCATCAAACATTTTACGACTTATTCTTAAGATTATATTCTCAGATTAATTTTTAATTTATTCGATATCTTATTCCATTTCTGAGATACAGAGGTACAAAACAACAAAGAAAAAAAGAAAAAAAAATAAATAAAAACGATTTTTGGATGCTTGAATAGCAATTCAATAGGTTTTAGATATTTATCTAGAAACACATTTTTTCCCATTTTCGAAAATCTTCTTCCGTTTCCAGTAACACCTGAGAAACCCTCACAGTTCTTTCTTGAGTACGTGCGTGGCGAGCACTGGGCCCCGCAGTCTTCCTTCCTTCTTTGCTCCCTGGACTGCATTTCCTTTCCCTTCCCCTCCTTTCCTATCCTCACTCCTTCCCCTCCCCACCTGGGGGACCGATAACCATAGCAGTTTGGTCCCACAATCCCAAACAAAGAAACAAACCTGAGAAACCATGATGTATGGATATCAAAAGTGCCAATTGTGTTGAGTGAAGAATTCCGCCCTCTGTGAAATTTACCGTACGATCTACTCTTAGCTTGAAAGGACCCTTTTTCATGTCAAAGATTTATTTTCAACCTACTAAGTGAAATTTAAACTGTTATTAAACATGAAAAGGCATCAGAGAATTTCTTTTAGAACGTTTATAGGCATTACGCTTTTTCTTATAACCTGTGTAATTTCGTTGTTATAAATATAATGTTTTTGGTACTGTAGTACATCTCCCTCTGTCAGTGTTTTTGATGTCAGCTGATTGTCAGTCACATCTGAACAATGAGTGACTTTTCTTAATAAATAAATAACACATTTCTTGTTTCTAGGAATGAGGGTCTATTTTTTGTTTCACACTAAGTGCACGCTTTTAGGTAGGTTTCGTTAATACACCGATGATAACCAGTCAGCAACACTGCTGGAAATGCTATACTGACATTTAACTAACACCACAAACGTGGGAATTAATTGAGTGAACCATGCAGTCTACATAGAGAACAAAATACTATTTTTTTAATACTATGCCAGTGCAACCTTCTGTTGGAGGTTTGAATAAGCTTGAGAGGACACGTTCATCATACTAACACATTGCTGCCATCTATCAAAGATAAGATTGAGCTGTGACAGGACACGATTTTCATATTTTATATAGTTTATTTTCGCCCTAATTTGCTGTATTTCAGCTGTTGTTCAGCAAGGATATGCCATCAGAGAACCACTTTTAGATATTTCATAAATATTTATTTCACATTAATATTATGATATCCGTTCGAAGGCTTGCTTGTACTACCAAGAGGTTATCTATCGATCTGAGTATTTGCCCCAGATGAAGGTTGGGATGACGACTCTGAGGGATACTACAATATCTTCCAAAGAGTTCTACTCAATATGATCAAAAATTATCACCTGATTATAGCAGATGATTTAAAATTGGAACTAATTTTGTCCAGCGTCAGACGGTTCCGCATCGACACAACAGAATATCTACCACATTTCGCCATCATCCGACAGTTACAGCCTACACTTGACCTGTGTGAGCAGCCGCACTGTAATTATAACCAGCTAAACCGTCCCACTCTTCGCTGTGACTATGAAATGTATGGGAAAGTAAATGAAAAATAGATTAATCAAAGCAATACCCTGATTTCATTTCTATGGGTAAGTGGAATAAAAGCAATGTTAGAAAGAAATTATGTGCATAAACCCACAAATCAGATGACTCTGGAGCATGTGTCCTTCTTGCCCCTCTTCCTCCTCACTATTTCCATCTTTCTCTTCCATCTCATCTCCCCTCCCCTGACCTGTAAATGGCCATCTCCTCCTCCTGTCTCTCTCTGTCTATCGTTGTAGTTATTCATTATTAAGAAATTATAAATCAGGAGCTTGTTTCATAGTTTGAGGTAACGGTGGGAAATCACATGAAAGTTACAGAGAAGTAACCAAAAACGAAGTCTATGAATAACATTATTCAAAGGATTGGTTAAGCGATGTTTTGATTTCCACTGCTGACAGTAGTGGCATTGTAGCTACCTATGACACGAATGTTACTGTAAATGAAACATTTTAAACACGGTCGTCCCTAGAAATTAATTTCAGAGATCGTTGTTACTTTCTTGTGTCATTTCTACCACAGAAGCCGATCGATACGAACGTTACACCTTTGGTATAACGAGACAATTTTGTCACAAGGAATTGTATTATTTGTTGACATTTATATAATTAGCGATGTTTATGTATTGTTGTTGCAGATTTTAATGCGCGATTCGGATGGCAAATCAGATACTGCCTTTTACCACTGTGAACGGCTATTTACACACATGATTTCCATTTTATGTTTCAAATGACAAGAGTTTATTTGGCCTACATACATAAGAAGTGTTAAAATCGACATTTCAGTTTTCGTGTTGATGTACTAATATTATGATCACATTGTTCTACTATTAATTCGAAATGTCTACCGTTCTTTGCTTTATTGTTCTGTCGTTATTTCATAATAAATGTTCAAATTTTTGTAAAGCTATGGGACTTAACTGCTAAGGTTACCAGTCCCTAGGCTTACAAACTACTTAAACCAAGTTAAATTAACCCAAGGACAATACACACACCCATGTCCCAGGGAGGATTCGAACCTCCGACGATGAGCAACCGGGCGCTCTTTAGCGAGGTGCCTTAGACCGCTCGGCTACTCCACCGCGACTGTTTCATAATAAACGTTACCTAACATAACTTTAACTTTAAGAGAAGTGATCTATAGCTTAGGTTAAACAACGAGGTTTTCTTTAGTACGCGAGGGCGCGTAGCGACCGAATCTCTGGTTAAGAAACACGCAGCATCTCATTGACTGACAGTACACGCAGCATCTCACTGGCAGACAGCTAGCGAATTTTCGTTGGCCGGAGCCAAAAGTTTTGTCTGTCCATAGTCACTCGTGTAGATATGCAGGGGGCTTAAAACCATTTCCGGTCAGTGTAGTCGGACTGTAAATGTTTCGTAAGTTGCTACACGTTGCTCTGTTATAGTGTCACCGAAATGAAATGCACAATGGTTTGGCGAGAGAGACTTATTTCCAAACCTTCTAATCACTGTAGTCAAATGTTCCCTGCTTTCTGTGTCACATCTCAAGAATACTACGATAATTCCTGTAACTGGCGCCCGCCGTGGAATGGCTGTGCGCTCTAAGCCGCCTTGCTACGGAGCGCGCGGTTGCTCCCCGTCAGAGGTTCGAATCCTCCTTCGGACAGGGGGGGGGTGTCAGCTGTCCTTAGGTCAACTTTAGTTACCAATTCGAAATATTTAAACATTTCGACCGTTTCAGGGCGTTAGAATAAATCCAGTGGCAAAGATGAAAATTTGTGCTGGACCGGGATTCGAACCCGGATTTTCCGCTTTGGGCCAGCGGTCACCTTAATCAGTTAGGCTATCCAGAACGATTCCCTTCCAACTGATATTCTCATCTTGTAGCACACTAAGACTGTAGTGCCCCCTGATCATCTGATTCCACTTGCTCGTAGCCTACATTGGTTTTCCGCAAGGGATCCAGCGTATTAATGCGTTCACATTGAAAGTGTCAATTGCCTGTTTGCAAATGTCCGAAAAGAACAAAAACCATATAAGTAATTGCACTTTAAGTTAGTTTAAGTAGTCTGTAAGCCTAGGGACTGAGAACCACAGTACGTAAGTCCCATAGAATTACACACATTTGCCGGCCGAGGTGGCCGAGCGTTCTGCGGCGCGCCAGTCAGTTTGCATGGCCACTACGGTCGGGGGTTCGAATCCTCCCTCGGGCATGGATGTTTGTGTCGTCTTTAGTATAAGGTAGTTCATAAGTAGTTTGTAAGTTTAGGGACTGATGACCCCGCAGTTAAGTCCCTTAAGCTTAACAAACATTTGAACATTTACACACATTAAAAATTTCATTTTGTAACGCGCCAAGGCTGTTCCTTGGGCAACGTCATCAATCTGATCATGAACATAGTCTGTTATTTCCTGTTTTGTTTTGCCTCACGGCCAGGTGGGAACGGGACGAATGGTTCGAGGCGCAGTTCACCGGCCACCCCAAGTTCGCCTGCGCCAAGACCGGCTACCCGCGCGGGGAGAAGTTCACAGGATACGACCGCAAGTTCCTCTTCAGGACTCCAGAATACCCGAAGCAACTCTTCTGTGCACTCCGGGGAACGGATAGTGATCTGCAAACCATGATTCGGCACGTCGGACTCAAATGGAGGTAGGGTCTACCCTTATGATACCAATTTAAAAATTAGTCTTTACTGTAGGAACAGGTATTCAAACATATCGAGAAATATGTATTGATGAGCGTATAGCATTTAAAGACTTATCAGTGGATACAATTACATTTATACTTACACATTGAAGAGCCAACGAAACTGGTATAGGCATGCGTATTAAAATGTTTACTAGATTTATTAAGTAATTATGGTTCATTCTACCGATACTCAGCTTTTCAACATTACGATGTATGGGGGTTCTGCTTGCTGCAAAATTATTGACTTGCGGCGTCGTGGTAGAAATAAATACTCATAGGGACAATTTTCACTTATTATTTAATTTCCAATCAAACTGTTTCTTATTCCACCAAAACATTACAACTTCACATTTCACAACATACACAATGCAACAGTACTTCAATTTTAAAACAACAGACTGGCATAGCTTTCAGAGCAAAACTCGAACTCGATCTCCCCCACGCAAGGCGGTGAGGCAAATATATAACATTGACAATAATGACATTACATTAAGCATTGTTCATAACAATTGAATATACTAATTTACAATTACTGAACATACAAGTAAAACATTTCATGTACATAAAAATAATCACAATATAAAATGAAAACTATACATACAATAATTTTAGATGGCGCATATCTTTTTAAGGCGTAATTTCGATTCTTTCAAATCTTCAAATGTCTGTAAATCTATCGGACCAAACTGCGTGGTGATCAGTCCGTAGCTTACAAACTACTTAAACCTAGGTAAACTAACCTATGGACAAACACACACACTCATGCCCCAGGGAGGACTCGAACCTCCACGGCGAGCGACCGCGCGCTCCGCAGCGACGTGCTTTAGACCGCTCGGCTACTCCACCGCGGCTCGATTCTTTCTGTTTGACAACAAACAGCAATGTTAAATGTCAATTAATTAGTTAACGAGTACATACATGTTCCTAACATACATTGAAGTATCAAATATCTTGGCAGTTCTGAAAATAGGTTCAAATCTCACGTCAGTCAATATATACAAATAATTACAATCTTCAAATCTCGACTATTACATTAATTAACACAATTAGCTCGTCTACACAACTTGTTTATGAGCCTAACATATATACAATGCTATTTATTTTCATGTCTTTTGGATATTGATGTCTTTTCTGTGTAGTTCTTGAAATAATGTACAATGACAAAACTATTGTTTATAGAACTGTCTGGAAAGCTCATATGCAAAACTCTTAATTAATGAAATCTATCACTTGCTAACTAATCACAGTATCACCGAGACACTGTCCTACATTGATTCCTAGGCTGGCTATTTCATTTGTAACTAACTTCACATGCAACATATATCACTATTAGACCACATGATTCCGGGTCCGACGCAGACGGTATCGTACGATAACATTGAGATGGGAAGGCCAGCAGAATCATCACAGTATGCAAACAGAGACATTGTAAAGTATTAATACCAAAGACGCTGCTTTTTAATAAATTATTTAATCCGAAAGGCCTGTTTCGGCCTGAATGCCATCGTAAGGTTTAATGTAAAATGCATAGGTGGGTATACTATTTAATTTAACAGGATAATTGTAACTCTGAAATGTGTGCTTTATACATACATTGGAAGCTCTTCTACTTCTTTTAAGATCGCTGCTTCACTCAAATGTTTTGGTTCTTATTTACATATGTAATAGAACAGATGTTGTTGTAACACTTATTTAGCTGTATATATTAAAAATAATTCTCATGTTGTTGATGCGTGACAGCTATTTTGACAGATATGTCAGCGATATTACAAGATTACAACGCAATTATTGCTCTTATCTATAGTATACCAGGTCTTATTGGTATATCGAGAGTATGTTTCCGTACTTTATGTAATTGATTAGCCATTTATTATTTTGTGAAAATAATTCTGGTGTAATTTTTTTGTGTTCGAGGATGGTAATACTTTATGACGTTTTAGTTATAATTATATACTTTCCACTGATTACTTTTAATTGCGTATTTATTACATACAAATGCGGAAACATACTCTTACCATACCAATAAGACCAGGTATACTGTAGATAACAGCAAAGAAATAATTTCATTGTAACCTTGTAATATCGCTGACATGTCTGGCAAAATAGCTGTCATGCATCAACAACATAAGAATAATTTTTAATATATATATATATATATATATATATATATATATATATATATATATATATATATATATATATATATGCTACAACAACAGCTGTTCTGTTACATATGTAAATAAGAGACTGAGAAGCGGCAGGTCACTGTGCATATATAGGCTAGAGTTCATGGAGGCTAGAGTTCATGGAGATGTTGTGGAGTACCCTTATAAGGGCTTACAAGGGCTATAGTTCAGGAAGCAATATACCACTGAACCAGATATTATGCGCATTGTAGGATTCAGCTGGGTATGGCGACTATTCACCCATACAGGTGCACAAAGCTCTGGAATACTGAGTATTGTATACCACGACAGTGCATCCAGACTATCCACAAGATCTCCTGAGAATAACATATATAAAAAAAATCTATCTTACTTCTACAGTATACACTGGCTTAGCATAAGTCTGAGATGTGGTGTTTGGACACCAGTCTGGAAAACCATCTGAGCGTGGTCTGCATGCAATTTGCCATGGGCTAACGCCATTCGAAGAGGGATTTAAATTTCAATTAGGCTTCACTAGCTCAACCGTGTCCAGCATGTATCATGAATGGTTGAATGAGAGTGGCACAGTCCACAATAGACGAACTACCGACACTACAGTCTCTATGACCTTGGTTAGTAAGGACTGTCAGTAGTGACAGAAGAGCCAATGCATCAAATCACTGTTGAGTTCAACAAAGAACAAGCTAGATATGTCTCCCAGTGGACATTATGTAGCAAGATGGGGGTCGTCGGCTATGGGAGCTAGACACTACTGTTGGCACGACGTCATCAGACACAATGGATTGCATTTATCGCTGGTCACCGCGGATGTATACTGGAACAATGGCGGAACGTGATGTAGTTGAACGAATCACTACGACTGCGCCATACCGATGGGACCACATGAATCAACGCATTCCGCCTGCCAATATGGTGAGGTCCAAGATGATGGTGTCTCTGTTATGGTTTGGGGGACTTTTCTGAGAATGTAATTGACCTCCTAATTGTTCTGGAAGGGTCCTTTGAATGGTCTGAGTTGTATTGATCTCCTCCAAAAGCAGCAACAACCTGATGGTTTTGTGATCCCACAATCCCCGGAAATGGTTCCAGAAAAATGTAGGTGAAGTAAAGGGACTAGAGGGCCACACGAGAGTCCAGATTTGAATCACATCGAGTATATCTGGCATGTCATCATGGATCACAAGTCACAAGTTCTGTTCCATTGGATCCTGCACTCACGAACAGAATTGGCTGCCAAAAGATTTGATTTCAACTGCTTCCACAGGAGTACCAGGATTTCTAGTGTGAACCTCCGCGGATCGGTTGTCTACAATTTTTGTCAGACGGTTTCATCCCACCTTGTATTTCAATCAATGATTGATCTGCTATGTACCCTAAAATGATTGCCTCTGCAGGTGGAACAAATTTACCGTGACACACAGGTTAAACATCAGAGAGTAGTGCATGTTTCAGATCAAGATAGGTCTGTGGTCCTTAACTGTTCTCAAAACGATCGGAACAACCGCCGCTGCAAGTATCAAATAATAATAATAATAATAATAATAATAATAATAATAATAATAATAATAATAATAATAATAATAATAATTACTGCTACGTGACCTCACCGGGTATGGGAGTGGGCTATTGGCATCGTCTCAGTAAAGAAAAAGATCAAGTATTTACTTAGAGATAAAAATGTAATTTATTACCTTTAAAAATCAGAAATAAATGCAAGTTATGAACTTATGAATATGAAAAACAATCAAAAACAGAGGATACAATACATCTCTTAATAGTATCGTGCTGATTCGCGAAATCACCAAGAAAAGACAATAATAATCAGAAGACATACACAAGTTTGAGAGTGTCTGAGGAGCCGCACCTACGCGTGATCCTGTCGTTAAATTGAAATTCCGGACGAAAGGCTGTCAAGAGTAATGTTGTAGTGGTGTCACCTCTCAAGAAATATTTTTAACATTGCGTTGCGTGTGCACAAATACCCTTCGCCGCGTTGTCAGCTGGTGTCTGCTGCGTCTCTGACTTCTATAAAAATTATCTGGTATTTATGACTGCTAAAATGAATCAGCCAACACTTTGTATTGCTCTTGGTGAAGCCAGGGCTCGCTTCTTTTCTCCCCTAGTCGAAACTATAATTGGCAGGGTACGCTAATTCTGCAAATTTGGCCACCAGACGTCGCCACTCAAACATCGTCCACAGACGTTTAACTGACAAAATTGTGGACAGGCAAAGTGTCCACCGTTCTGTTACAGTGCCTTAATCACACATTAAGCATGTGATACTACACTCAGCACTGCCAACTATGCCGTTGAATGCACTTATGCGAAACCACAGCGAGTCACTTAAAAAATCTCACAGTGTTCCCTCGTCTCGCCCTTCACGGCGACAGACCACGTGAGAGACAGTCTCCTCTGTGGCTCTGCTACTTGCCTTCATCTTTTGCATTTCTCGCGCAATCTCAGACAAGTCGCACGTATCCTTCAGAGGCCAATAAGAGGCGCCGTAACAAAATGAGGGTCCTCCCACATTTTGCCATCAGCCAATGAAATTTCTATTCCCCGCACCGGACTCCGTTCACACACACGCTGACGTATTTTCCGCCTCCTGTTTGCCACGTGAAAAACGTGTGTGGCTGGCTGTGGTTGACCATACGGTCTCGAGTGGCGGATAGCATTAAAAAAAAGCATTCTATTGGCCCGCTAAAAGCTTTTACAGTTGGTACACCCTGTGGGGCGAGGCATTGTCTGAACTTCTCTGGCGATGCGGAATGCGGGCTTCGGCCACGCCGTAAAAAATATATGTGTAAGCTGTGAGCTCCAGCCTTTCAGTATGCATTAAACGCAATTGACTTCTTCAAGTACAATTACCACAAACTCTCATTAATATAACAAATATGATGTGTGGGACAACAGGAAAACGACTACAGGGGGTTGTGCTCTTGAACCAGTCCTGTATCATTTCCTTTCCTCCTACATGTTGCCATGGATGAGGCACAAGAGCTTGTGTTTGTACCGCAATGACAGTGTACGCGACGGTTGTAGTTACTCCCCACTGCACTGTGTGAAGAGTAGAAACTCTAAAAGTTCACCAACCTGACGTCTTCTATAGATGTCGTCCCCACGAAAATGATACCACACAGGTCGGAGTTCTTGATTGAGGCTGAAATTATTATACTATTGTCGGGAACTGATCTAATTACAGAATAAAACTGAAGTTCTCGAGAATCGGGAAGCCAACTGATTTATTCAAAGAAAGCAGAAAACCAGTAAACTGCATAATAATATCTACTTGCACACATTTTCTTAGCTGAAAGTAAATATAAAGCCATTAGCCTTGATCTAAGATGATTAAACAAAGTTTTATGACCACCTACGTATGCATGTTACTCCACCGAGTGCGCATACTGAAATCACATGTTACTCTACCGAGCGCCTGTTCTGAACTGTGGCGGCTCGATGCAAGGCTGCCTTCGTTTCGCGATTTGGTGCGCAAACATGGCTGCCGTGCATCGTCCGTCTTAAATTAATTATTCTGTTTATTGAATTAGCAATTGTTAACATGTTTTACCTACTCAGGGCACAACTTGGCTTTGAGGGGTATTCTGATCTGAGTTTGACATTGAATATATTATTAGTTTATTAAATATTAATAAAAATATGATTGCGTTTCAGCGCGTCACCACCAGTGCTATGGGACTTCTACGGGGTCATCAGTCCTTAAACTTACAAACTACTTATGAACTAACTAATACTAAGGACGGCACAAATATCCATGCCCGAGGGGAGATTCGAACCCCCGACCGTAGTGGCCGTGCAGACCGTGACTGGAGCGCCTTAGTCCCCTCGACAACCGCGGCCGGCGCTGCGGCGGATTAACCGTGCGTACTGGAGCGCCGTATTGCGATGTGCGTGGGGTGTTCGCCGTCGATGGTTAGAATTTCCCCCCCCCCCCATCCCCCACGGGCATGGATGTTTGTGTTGTCCTTACATTAGTTTACCTTAGTTTAAGTTGTTTGTAAGCTACGAACTAATAATCACGCAGTTGAGTCAGATAGAATTACAAACATTCGAACATTTGGAGCCGGTGTGGAGTAGCCGAGCGGTCTAAGGCGCCTAGCTGCGGAGCGCTCGGTTGCTCGCCGTCGGAGGTTCGCGTCTTCCCTGGGGCATGGTTATGTGTGTTTGTCAAATGTTCAAATGTTTGTATAGCTTATGGGACTGAACTACGGGGTCATCAGTCCTTAAACTTACAAACTACTTATGAACTAGCTAATACTTAGGACGGCACAAATATCCATGCCCGAGGGGGGTTTCGAACCCTCGACCGTAGTGGCCGTGCAGACCGTGACTGCCGCGCCGCAGACCGCTTGTGTGTTTGTCCGTAGGTTAGTTTACCTGGCCACACGAGACTATTGCAACCGGATAAATCGGCGGTAGCAGAACACTGTTTAACCGAAGGACGCAAGATGATATGTTAGAAAACCCGCATAGTAACCAATACCTCCGGTTTCTGGAACAGTGTTTTCAGAGAAGCCATTGAAATGAGGGTGACGGACAATCCAATTAATAGAGACATGGGGTTCCTCTTAGTAGAACATGGAATCCATTATTAAATAATATCAAATTGCAATGTTCGACCCGGATTCCAGCACCTGGGGAATGATTAATGTAAGGTGCGATACATCGTTGAGCCCTGTTCCACTAGGGGCGGCGCCACCAGCCCTGCCTAGGAGGTAGCAGCTCTGACCGCCGGCGCATGCGCCGTGCACGTGACCGACGCCTATATAGGACGCGGGACTTCGATCTTCCACCTCCCCTCCCCCACGCGGATCCTTTACGACCTCATCCCATTCCCTCACCTGATCCAATTCCTTCAACACATCCGCCTCAAGTACATCCACCGAAAGATAGAGTCCCATAACCCACTAGTATCTCCTCTCCTCCAGGATCCCGGGCCCCTGACACGCCTTTACTGCCACATCCCTCCCTCCCTTCACCCTCCACACCCTCTACGTCCTCTCCGAGGGTGGCTTTCGCCACCTACCTCTCCCAGACGACGTTCTCCACAACCGTCCCGACATCTATCCCTCCTTCCAACTTTGACCTCTCTCTGTAGATTATCGCCCTCTCCTCCCTCCCCCTCCCCTTCCACTCCCGTCCCCCACTTGGCTCCCTCCCTCCTTTTTCCACCTCCCCGGGAGCTCCTTCCGGTTTCCCCCATTCTCCCCTCCCCCACCTCCTCTCCCCTTCCCCCGCGTTTTCTCCATCCTCCCCTCCCCTCCCCCTGCAGGGCCAGTACAGTGCTAGTGTTTTTTAAGTGTTTAGTGCTTCATGTGTCGTGTTTCGTCGCCCAGTGTTTTTTAACGTTGCGTACACGCCTGTGGGAAACCAGTGTTGTGTTTTTTACCTCAATGTCGCCCTCACGTTATGTGCAGTGAGTGTTTTTTAGACACCGTGGCAATGTCTTGTTTTAACAACCATGTATGTTCTCTCCACTGTCAAGTTTCTTTTAACATTCTCCCATATTTTCATCTCGTAATTATAAAAGCGCCATTTTATCATCTTGTTACCTTTATATTCTGTTTGTCCATTGTTTCCATTCTTTCGGCTGTAGAGCATGTGCTGTTACCCGGAATGGAGTGCTGGGATATCAGAACAGTAAGAAGCGAATTTCTATTTTAATTTCATTTAATTTCATTTTATATTATTATTTAAAAAAAAGAGAGATAAAATTAATAATAATAATAACAATAATAGACAATTATTAATTAATGTTGTGAAGAAAAAAAATCATCTGTGGAACTAAAAGAAAAAAGTGGAAGAGCAGTATCTTTGCTTGTTAATTAGCAGTCAGTGTTGTCTTGTCTTCTCGAGCAGTTACAAGTGATGAGGGGTCTCGGTTTTTTTATTGTAAACTTTCAGTTGTGATGTAAATGTTTTTAGAAAAATACAAATCTTTCTCAAGAGTGAAAAGTTTCGTTTTAGTTCATTACTTAGGCCTTAAAGTGAACCACATAATGACCCTGAGATGTGATGAAGCAATCAACAATGAGAAGACATCCAGAAAACTGTCGGTATTTTTTTTACACAAGTTTATTCTAAAGTTTCTCTGAAATTTATTAATATTGACTGCAGTTCTTCTTTGATAATTTTCATTAACAATTTTTAATATATATATATATATATATAAATATATATATATATATATATATATATATATATATATAATGTTTCACAATACAAAGATGTTTCAAGCAACATCATCGGCTGCTGTCAGCCTGCGTGTATTAGAGCAATAAAATTCAATAAAGAAAGAAAGAAAGAGAGACAAAAAAAAAAAAAAAAGATCTTCCACCAGTATTCAGCGGGACTCAGCAGCAGCAGTTTCCTGAAGATGGCGGATAACTGTACCGTCGAAATATTGAATCAGTTTGATTTTATTATCCGGCAGAAACTTCGAAGCCTACGAAGTTAGGTTTAAGTAGTTTGCAAGCTACGGACTGATGACCACGCAGTTTGGTCCGATAGATTTACAAACATTTGAACATTTGGACAAATCACATGGTTCCAGAATGAAACTTCACTCTGCAGCGGAGTGTGCGCTGATATGAAACTTCCTGGCAGATTAAAATTGTGTTCCGGAACCGGGACTCGAACCTGGGACCTTTGCCTTTCGCGGGCAAGCGCACTACCGACTGTACTATCCCGACACGACTCACGATGCAGCCTCACAACTTTACTTCTGCCAGTACCTCGCCTCCTACTTTCCAAACTTCACAGAAACTCTCCTGCACACACGCAAGAGTAGCACTCCTGGAAGAAAGGATATGGTGGAGACATGGCTTAGCCACAGCCTAAGGGATGTTTCCAGAATGAAACTTCACTCTGCAGCGGAGTGTGCGCTGATATGACACTTCCTGGCAGATTAAAATTGTGTGCCGGAACCGGGACTCGAACCTGGGACCTTTGCCTTTCGTGGGCAAGCGCACTATCCCGACACGACTCACGATGCCGCCTCACAACTTTACTTCTGCCAGTACCTCGCCTCCTAGTTTCATATCAGCGCACACTCCGCTGCAGAGTGAAGTTTCATTCTGGAAACATCCCTTACGCTGTGGCTAAGCCATGTCTCCACCATATCCTTTCTTCCAGGAGTGCTAGTCTTGCGTGTTTGCAGGAGAACTTCTGTGAAGTTTGGAAAGTAGGAGGCGAGGTACTGGCAGAAGTAAAATTGTGAGTCGGCATTGTGAGTCGTGTCGGGATAGCACAGTCGGTAGTGCGCTTGCCCGCGAAAGGCAAAGGTCCCAGGTTCGAGTCCAGGTTCCGGTACACAATTTTAATCTGCCAGGAAGTTTCATGTCACATGGTGTTTTAAATCTGCGTGCTCGCTGGGGTCCAATATGAGGCAGGTGTACGAGTTTGTTTGGTCCTTCAGTGTGTATAAGAATTGAATAATGTGCGGTCCCCATG
Source organism: Locusta migratoria (assembly GCA_026315105.1). Lineage (NCBI taxonomy): Eukaryota > Metazoa > Arthropoda > Insecta > Orthoptera > Acrididae > Locusta > Locusta migratoria. The sequence goes on from CM048751.1 coordinate 54,712,007, forward strand.
CCTCTATTTGGCCGACGCTCCGCCGTGCTTCTGCCGCAGCCCTCGGCCGCTGCGCCGCGGCGGCTCCCTGCCGGAGGTGTCTGCGCCGGCGGTGCGGTGCGCGCCGCGGCCCCGGCTGCTGTCGTCGCTGTTCGACCTGGTGGTGGTGTCCGGCCGCGCGCCCCACCACGCCGCCTGGTGCCTGCTGGAGCAGCCGCCGCCGCCGCCCCACCAAGCCTACCAGCCGCGCTTCTCGCAGCCCGCCGCCGGCGCGCTCGCCATCAGGTATCATATATATCTATATATTCTTCAGATAAGCTTAAGTATTTTGGTATGAGTGGGACAGTGCACAAATGGTTTAATTCATACTTAACTGGAAGAGCGCAGAAAGTTGAAATAAGCAATTCACATGATATAGATGAAACAATTAATTATTCTAACTGGGGAGTTATCAAAAATGGGATCCCACAAGGTTCGGTCTTGGGTCCTTTGCTGTTCTTAATATATATTAATGACTTGCCATTCAACATTCACGAAGATGCTCAGCTAGTGCTTCATTATCATCTATATCTATATATTCTTCTAGATAATTTAATATTCATAGAATATATGAGATCAACTGCGATTGGGCAAAGCCGGAATTCGAACCCGGGTCTCCTGCTTTCTAGGCAGTTGCGCTGACCCCTACACCACTGGGGACACAGTGATCACCGCACCTGCAAGGACTACCTAAGCAAGCCTCCCGTCAGATGCAAATTCCCAGCTTCGCCCTGCCCACAGTACTCAAACTCGTGTTTATGAAACTAATTCCCGTAAGAGTAACGGCTTCAAACTTGCCCACCCCTCCCTACTAACGATAGGATCATTGCCCGTCACCGGCATATTATATATATACATGTGGCGTCTGTTCCGACAGACATCACTTCTGATCCTGCATTGGTTATTATTTCATTTTCACATAATACATGATATCAACTGGCCACATATACATATATATGTACATATATGACGGTGACGGGCAATGATCCTATCGTTAGTGGGGAGGCGTGGGAAAGTTTGAAGCCCTTACTCTTAAGGGAATTAGTAATAACTACGAGTTTGAGTACTGTGGACAGGGCGAAGATGGGAATTTGTATCTGACGGAAGGCGTGCTTAGGTAGTCCTTGCAGGTGCGGTGATCACTGTGTCCCCAGTGGTGTAGGGGTCAGCGCAACTCCCTAGAAAGCAGGAGACCCGGGTGCGAATCCCGGCTGGGTACACATTTTCAGCTTTGCCCAATCACAGTTGATGTCATATATTCTGTGAATATTAAATTATAGCAACTGCAGGATCAGGAGTGACGTCTGTTCTTTCGGAACAGTCGCCACATGTATATACTTAAGCATTGTGGTATGAGTGGGACAGTGCACAATTGGTTTAATTCATACTTAACTGGAAGAGGGCAAAAAGTTGAAATAAGCAGTTCACACGATATAGATGAAACTATTAATTCTTCTAACTGGGGAGTTATCAAAAATGGGGTCCAACAAGGTTCGGTCTTGGGTCCTTTGCTGTTCTTCATATATATTAATGACTTGCCATTCTACATTCACGAAGATGCTAAGCTAGTACTTCATTATCATCTATATATTCTTCTAGATAAGCTTACGTATTGTGGCATGAGTGAGACAGTGCACAAATGGTTTAATTCATACTTAACTGGAAGAGTGCAGAAAGTTGAAATAAGCAGTACACATGATATAGATGAAACAATTAATTCTTCTAACTGGGGAGTTATCAAAAATGGGGTCCAACAAGGTTCGGTCTTGGGTCCTTCGCTGTTCTTCATATATATTAATGACTTGCCATTCTATATCCACGAAGATGCTAAGCTAGTACTTCATTATCATCTATATATTCTTCTAGATAAGCTTAAGTATTGTGGTATTGATGGGACAGTGCACAAATGGTTTAATTCATACTTAACTGCAAGAGTGCAGAAAGTTGAAATAAGCAGTTCACATCATATAGATGAAACAATTAATTCTTCGAACTGGGTCCTTTGCTGTTCTTCATATATATTAATGACTTGCCATTCTATATCCACGAAGATGCTAAGCTAGTACTTCATTATCATCTATATATTCTTCTAGATAAGCTTAAGTATTGTGGTATTGATGGGACAGTGCACAAATGGTTTAATTCATACTTAACTGCAAGAGTGCAGAAAGTTGAAATAAGCAGTTCACATGATATAGATGAAACAATTAATTCTTCGAACTGGGGAGTTATCAAAAATGGGGTCCCACAAGGTTCGGTCTTGGGTCCTTTGCTGTTCTTAATATATATTAATGACTTGCCATTCTATATCCACGAAGATGCTAAGCTAGTACTTCATTATCATCTATATATTCTTCTAGATAAGCTTACGTATTGTGGCATGAGTGAGACAGTGCACAAATGGTTTAATTCATACTTAACTGGAAGAGTGCAGAAAGTTGAAATAAGCAGTACACATGATATAGATGAAACAATTAATTCTTCTAACTGGGGAGTTATCAAAAATGGGGTCCAACAAGGTTCGGTCTTGGGTCCTTCGCTGTTCTTCATATATATTAATGACTTGCCATTCTATATCCACGAAGATGCTAAGCTAGTACTTCATTATCATCTATATCTATATATTCTTCTAGATAAGCTTAAGTATTGTGGTATGAGTGAGACAGTGCACAAATGGTTTAATTCATACTTAACTGCAAGAGTGCAGAAAGTTGAAATAAGCAGTTCACATGATATAGATGAAACAATTAATTCTTCGAACTGGGTCCTTTGCTGTTCTTCGTATATGTTAATGACTTGCCATTCTATATCCACGAAGATGCTAAGCTAGTACTTCATTATCATCTATATATTCTTCTAGATAAGCTTAAGTATTGTGGTATTGATGGGACAGTGCACAAATGGTTTAATTCATACTTAACTGCAAGAGTGCAGAAAGTTGAAATAAGCAGTTCACATGATATAGATGAAACAATTAATTCTTCGAACTGGGGAGTTATCAAAAATGGGGTCCCACAAGGTTCGGTCTTGGGTCCTTTGCTGTTCTTAATATATATTAATGACTTGCCATTCTACATTCACGAAGATGCTAAGCTAGTACTTCATTATCATCTATATCTATACATTCTTCTAAATAAGCTTAAGTATTGTGGTATGAGTGGGACAGTGCACAAATGGTTTAATTCATACTTAACTGGAAGAGTGCACAAAGTTGAAATAAGCAGTTCATATGATATAGATGAAACAATTAATTCTTCTAACTGGGGAGTTATCAAAAATGGGGTCCCACAAGGTTCGGTCTTGGGCCCTTTGCTGTTCTTAATATACAGGGTGTTTCACTAAGTGTGTTTGTCTCTGTAACTTATAAAATAATGGGTGACGGGAAATTTTAATGCGGTAGGTCAAGACAAGAAATGTTACACTTTCTGCGGAGCTATGAACATAGTTTATTGTATCATTTTCCAAAGAGTTACACCACAAAGATATAATTTTTTAAATGGAACAATAGTTTTTTTGTGGTGTCGCACAAGTACAAAGTGCGCGCCACTTACTTTCGCCGCGCGCCGCCATGCACGCACGGCGCGGCGTTCTCGCGACGACGGCCACGAGCGCCCTCTGGGACGACTCCGCTCGTGGCCACCACTGAAGGACATCGTTCACTTCGCACTTCGGACTGAGATAGCAACGAGTTAGGACCTTCGTAATCAGATAGGCACCAGTGAAGACTTTGTTATTGTACAGGCACTAGGCAGGCCTCTAACAACTATGTATCAACGTTCTGCAGTACTATTTAAAAGTTAAGTATTGTTACATTCTGTGCAATATATCTCTTTCTAATTTACTCGAGTCTTTATAGTTTCTGGCTGCTCCCCTCCGTACCTGCACCAGCGTGTCGGTCTCGTTCCACTCGGCCACCGACACCTACGACGAGGCTGGGACACAAAAGCGGCAACGAAGTTGGGACACAAAATTTTTCTATCGTGTATTGGATTCGTTTAAACTAGCTGCGTCCAAATCAATTTAAACTACATTCCTATCACTGTTAGTTTGGTAGCTACAACCCTTCAAAGTTCCGGGGGCGGAGGCTGCGATAGCGTAGCTCACTGGCCGAGTGGCTATCCCCTCGGTCACGACCCACTGTCTCATGACCACCAGCCAGTTAGCTACGCTGTCGTAGCCTCCGCCCCCTAAACTTTGAAGGTTTATAAAGGTGAATAGATGGGGCATAACAGCTTTCAGATAATTTCAGAACGACATATTGACCATAGCTGTTTATTAATTCTCAATGCTACGGGTTTCGGTTATTTACCATTGTCAAGCGTTAGCAGAGATTAGCTAATAGCTTAACATGTCGAAATACAAAAATACAAAATTATAACACAAGTATTCGTTGTCACTGCTCATGTTATTGTCTCAGTGGCTGACTGCTATATACTGCCAATAACTTGAGCGATGACAACGAATACTTGTGATATAATTTTCTATTTTTGTATTTCGACATGTTAAGCTATTAGCTAATTTCTGCTAACGCTTGACAATGGTAAATAACCGAAACCGGTAGCATTGAGAATTAATAAACAGCTGTAGTCAACATGTCGTTCTGCAAACTTTGAAGGTTTGTAGCTCCCAAACTAACTGTGGCAGGAATGTAGTTTAAATTCGTTTAGACGCAGCTGGTTTCAACGAATCCAATGCACGATAGAAAAAACTATTGTTCCATTTAAAAAAATTATATCTTTGTGCTGTAACTCTTTGGAAAATGATACAGAAAGTGTAACATTTCTTGTGTTGACCTACCGCATTAAAATTTCCCTTCACCGATTATAAGTTACAGAAGCTACCACACTTAGTGAAACACCCTGTATATTAATGACTTGCCATTCTACATTCACGAAGATCCTAAGCTGTAATTTTTGTTGATGATACAATTATAGCTATCACAACTGACAAACAGGAAATAACTGATGAAATTGTAAGTGATATCTTCCAGGAAGTTATTAAGTGGTTCTCTACAAATGGACTCTTATTAAACTTTGATAAAACTCAGTATATACAGTTTCATACAGTAAATGGCATGACACCACTAATAAATTTAGACTTTGAACATAAATCTGTATCTAAGGTAGAATATTCAAAATTTTTAGGTGTTTGCATTGACGAGGGACTGAATTGGAAGAAACATATTGAAGATCTCCTGAAACGTCTGCGTTCAGCTACCTATCAGAGTCATTGCAAAATTTGGTGATATACATCTCAGTAAATTAGCTTACTACGCCTATTTTCATCCACTGCTTTCATATGGAATCATATACTTGGGCAATTCAACATTGAGTTAAAAAGTATTCATTGCACAAAAGCGTGTAATCAGAATAATTGCTGGAGCCCACCCAAGAGCATCCTGCAGACATTTATTTAGGGATACTCACTGTAGCTTCACAATATATATATATATATATATATATTGTGAGTGACCAAAGGCTTTTGTGGCAGCATAATTCACCCCTTTCTGAGCCAATGTTAGATTCAACCTTGAATAGTGAATATCATCCTTTCTCCTAGTGTTGTAGCTATGCACACTGCTATTACTTTTGAATTGGGTTGAATTGTTAATAACAGATTTCATACTCATGAAATCTGTTATTAACAATTCAACCCAATTCAAAAGTAATAGCAGTGTGCATAGCTACAACACTAGGAGAAAGGATGATATTCACTATTCAAGGTTGAATCTAACATTGGCTCAGAAAGGGGTGAATTATGCTGCCACAAAAGCCTTTGGTCACTTACCAAGTCTGACAGATAGCCACCTAGTATTTAAAAAGAAATTAAAGGAATTTCTGAATGGCAACTTCTCCTACAATGTAGATGTATTTTTAGATGAAACTTAAAAAAATAAATAAATAAAAAATAAAAATAAAAATAAAATAAAATCCTTAAAATATTGATTGTCAAGTATACACAACATTTACTAAACTGACACGTTCCACATCATTACGAAATGTACATATGATCTATGGAACAAGTATTAATCTAATCTAATCTGAATGTCTGTTCGGTGTACGTTTATCACGTCTGAACTACAAGACATAAAGAGCTACAAATTTGTACAGTTACTGATGTCTAACCGGGGAAGGCTTTAGGCATGGTTTTATGGCGATCGGATAGCTATTTATCTATATATATTAATGTGAATGTTTGTTCGGTGTATGCTTATCACGTCCGAACGACAAGACGCACAGACTTAAATATTTGTACAGTTACTAATTTATACCTGAGGAAGGTTTTAGGCACGGTTTTATAACGATCTGATAGATATTTAGTAATTTCAAGAATATAACGCGAAATGCGGAACAATAATTATTCTTTGAAAATTGTATTTACTCTTTGAAACTGGTTTTATTGGTTGCATTGTTGCTTTAGGGTTGATAATGATAAAAGGGTGGAGGATATTGGGATGAAAGTTATCGGTGTATATAAAATTCTACGTGTTTGTGTGCGTTAATGTTTCGCTCTGCAGAACCTAAACGAATGGTCTGTGTGTAATTGTTGTCCGAAGTCTCGCGTCGTACAGTTCCATGCCGATAGCTATAAGGGAATGGAAGATATGGTGGTTGAAAGTTGTCACATTACAAAAAAAAAAAAAAAAAAAAAAAAAAAAAAAAAAAAAAAAAAAAAATCGGGATGTAGGCCAGTGATGACGTTTCCGGCTCTATAGCAAGGAGGTTGCATACAGCGAAACGTGATGCCATAAATGTTCAAATGTTTGTCAAGCTTAAGGGACCTAACTGCAGGGTTATCAGTCCCGGAACTTACAAACTACTTATGAACTACCTTATACTAAAGACAACACAAACATCCATGACCTAGCGGGGATTCTAACACCCGACAGTGATGCCACAGACCATATCTTTGGTCTATGCGTGCTACAATGTCTTCAGCTGTTTCTCTGTAACGATAAGCATAGCAGTAACAAAGAAATTTCTTTTAATACATCTCTTTAAAAAAATCGATTTGACGTTTCGCACATTATCTATCATAATCAACCAACACGCGAGCGGAGCCGCGGATGTATGCTAGTCTTCTGTATACATAAAAATGGATGTCTGTATGTCCTCTATGTCTTCATAAACCGTTCATTCGATTGCAATGAAACTTTACTGAACTGTTCACCGTACGCCCACGAAGGTTCCTGACCGAAAAACAAAAGAGCACGACACATAGCTCAGGAGATATCACGTCATAAATAATGGAGGCCACCGTGTCAGAATACCCAGATTTATGCGTCAATTATTGGAAAATGGCAGTAGTTAGGGACCTGCAACAAAGTTTGCATGTAATTTCACACGTTTATGAACCGTTTTGTAACTGAAGCCCCCTCTCCTCCCCTCCCCACCCCTCCCCTCCCCCTCGCAAAATGATGAAACGAAAGGAAGTCTACCGCTCACAACAGCTTCGCTGCAGATACCGTAAAACTGTCTCATCAGGCATGACCTTGTATCAAATAAAGCTAGAATTATAGATTTTCATATTTATTTTTGTCTGTTAAGTGTCAATTCTCTTAAATTCAAAATTAAGCAATCTGTTTTCTTAATCTCTATCCATATAAAAGCGAAAGGACATTCACTCAATGACTAAACGCGAACGCGAAGAAATGTTCAAATGTTTGTAGAGCTTATGGGACTTAATTACGGGATCATCAGTCCCTAAACTTACAAACTACTTATGAACTAACTAATACTAGGAACGGCACAAATATCCATGCCCGAGGGGGGATTCGAACCCCCGACCGTAGTGGCCGTGCAGACTGTGACTGGCGAGCCGCAGCCAGCTCGGCCTCCGCGGCCGGCGCGAAATCTCGAAAAGTACATCACCTATGAAGCTGAAACTTGGCATGAATGTAGTTTATAGGTACAAAATGTCAGCTAAGAAAGGATTTTATGACAGGTGCATGGCGGAGCATACTTCTCCTACAGACCCACGAAATCTACAGTTTCAATCTGATCTTCACGAAATTTCGCACGCGTGACCTTCAAAACAAGAGGAAAGTAACCATGTACCGTAAGTTTCATACGGTGCATGGGGGAGGATACTTTGCAACATAAAAAATGGATCCATAAATACCTTGGTCTCGCCATAACATGGGAACGGTCGATCGATTTCACAGTTTTTTTTTTTTTTTTTTTTTTTTTTTTTTTTTTTTTTTTTTTTTCGTTACTCTCAGAACAAAGGTTGTATGAAATAAAACTGGAATATTTGAGTACAACAAAGTGCGTTTTCCAATGTGACCCTGCGTTTCTATTGCATATAAATCTATAGTTTCGATATTGATGAAATTTTACACATTCTACCTTAAAATCATGAGAAATGACACTGTATGTATAAAATTTCATTCGGTGCATGATGGAGGGTGATTACGGAATTTCACAAATTGCATAGTTTTGCTCCAATCTTTACAAATTTTTGCACACATGACCTTTAAACCAAGAGGAAGATCACTGGGTGCATAAATGTTTGTATGATATATGACAGAGAGTACTTTGCAGAAAACTTTGCCGAGAGAGGAAAAGGTGAACAGAGAGATGGGAGAGATGCAGAGTAAGGGGGAAGGGGATGTGCACTACGAGAGCGTAGGATAAATAAACACCCGGGCAACGGATCAAAAACGCGAAATTTCTTACACTTTCGCATCTTTCTCGTCAGTTTTACTTTTAAGACTGCAATATGCACTTATTTTTCTTTATTGGTAGGCTTGTTGCAGAAAAACAACTGATGAATGTGCATCACGTTTCACTGTATATAACCTCTTTGCTATTACAGTGTTAAAAGTCATCGCTGGTCTTCAGTCCGAATTTTATAAAAGCTTACGACTTTCAACCACTATGTCTTCCACCCATGTATTGCTATTGACACGGAACTGCTAGGGTGTACAACGGGAGACTTTGTACTACAACAACACAGAGAGACAGATCGTTCGTCTCCGTTGTGTAGTTTTTGCTGAAGAGCAAAATATTGACACCCACACGTAGAATTTTATATAAGTCGGTAACTTTAAACTGCCATACCTTCCACCCCGCTTTATCAACCCTCTACCACTGATATCTGCCGCGACGGCGCTGCTCAACGCATTGAGTCATTATGATACGACGCGCGATACCGTTCCCCGTCGGGGTTTCGAATACCCCCTCGGGCATGAATGTTTGTGCCGTCTTTAATATAAGATAGTTCATAAGTAATTTGTAAGTTTAGGGATTGATGACCCCGCAGTTAAGTCCCATAAGCTTTACAAACATTTGAACATTTGACTGATACCTACTACCACATACAAACACTATTCGTTTGAAATGTGTAGTTATGGCTGCAGATTGAAACATAGGCACACGCGGTGACTGTTGTTTTGGACATGCTTTCCACCTCCTCTCTGTGTGTCCCGCTCTCCCTCTCCCGTTGCGCTGTTTGCCTCATCTTCCCCTCTCTTCGTCAACTCTTTTCCCACCATCTGTCCATCTCAATGTAGAAAAGTGTAATGTGCTGCGAATACGTAGAAAGAAAGATCCTTTATCATTTAGTTACACTATAGGTGGTCAGTAACTGGAAGCAGTTCCATAAATTATCTGGGATTAAGCATTAGGAGTGGTTTAAAATGGAATGACAATGTAAAATTCGAAATGTTCCAATGTTTGTGAGGTTTATGGGACTTAACTGCGTGGTTATCAGTCCCTAAACTTACAAAATACTTATGAACTAGCTTAAACTAAAGATGGCACAAACATCCATTCCCGAGGGGAGACTGGAACCCTCGACGGGGAACGGCCTCGCGCATTGTAGCATAGCGCCTCAATGCGCTCGACCGCTCCGCCGCGGCCATATAATATTAATCGTCGATAAAGCAGATGCCAGACTGAGATTCATTGGAAGAATCCTAAGGAAATGCAGTCCGAAAAAAAAGGAAGTAGGTTACAGTACACTTGTTCGCCCACTGCTTCAATACTGCTTACCAGTGTTGAATCCGTACCAGGTGGGGTTGATAGAGCAAGTACAGAAGATCCAACGGAGAGCAGCGCGCTTCGTTGCAGGATACTGTGGCAATCGTGAAAGCGTTACGGAGATGATCGATAAACTCAAGGGGAAGACTCTGCAGGAGAGACGCTCTGTAGCTCGGTATGGGCTTTTGTCGATGTTTTGAGAACATACCTTTACCGAGGAGTCAAGCAATATATTTCTCCGTCCTACGTATATCTCGCGAAGAGATCATGAGGATAAAATCGGAGAGATTAGAGCCCACACAGAGGCATACCGACAATCTTTCTTTCCGCGAACAGTTACAAGCTTCCTAGGGTTTTATTTGCGGACGGAGAAGTTAGTACTGCTTCCTCGCACAAGTCCCCTAAAACCTCCACATCCTTACGGATGCTATTGCGTAGCAGTGTGCGTTTGTACCGCCCTACAGTACGCACGAGGTGCCGTAGTTGCTGACCAAGACTTTATAGAAAACATAGAGTTCTGACTAACCTGTTGTCTTCTATAGTTGTGTCCCCACCGCAGAAGACAGCACACAGGTCGTTGGTGCTTGTACAGCATACAAGTGAGGCTAAAATGAGTTCTGTATGATGTAAGCATAAGAAGCGACTCGCGAGATTTTTAATTGTCAGGGATGCCATTTATTAAATAAATAATTAAATATGAACAACTTTTGTTAATACTATGCTGCCCATAGCTCATGTTGAGACCTCGACTGTTATCACTGTTACAAAAATCTTTACTCATGACCGGCGCGGTCCGGCACGTATAGTGGTCAGCTCGAGACTGAAACTGCGGCGCGTTGCGAGAGGGCACCTGACGCTCTATTTCGCGCCAAAACAGGGCCGTCGCGCGCCTTCTGCAAAATCGCTCTTCTCTTGTTACAATAAGAGAAGGCACCTTAAACTTTTTTAAATTGTCAAAACCTAGCCTGTCCTTGAGAGATATTTATCATAAATTCTCAGCTCTGAATAATTAATATTCAGTATATAATAATCAAAACTAATTTTAAAAGAAATCACGTGACGTGAAAAGCAGCAGCCAATGCGAGGAGAGTACCAGTAACATAGGCGGGCTTTCCCACGGGAACCAGCACCTACTGTGCCATATGCTACTGCTCCCCACCCCACATTTCAACATATGCAGCACTTCTGTCTTTCTTCCGCGTTTAAGACACGTACGATGTTAGCAAAGAAACGACCAGCGGCCAGAAATATGAAGTCGCCACAGGCCAGGAATATCACACAATACGTGACTGGAATAGGAAGGAGAACCGATAGTGTTACTCCCGTCAGGTGGCTTGCGGAGTATGGATGCAGTCGTGAGGACTAGAAATGGCTAAAGCGGCTGGCTTGCTATGTTTCAAAGCGTCCATTTCCTTTATCGACCATCTCAAGGCTGAATATGGCATTTCATGCAGGCATATTACTGCATTTGTCACACCTATTGACATAGAAGACGATAACATTTTACGTCAGAAGGCACAACATTTTGTGGAGAAAGTGAACAATTTTATAACAGAGGAGGATGTTGACAAAGGTAATGTTTGGAACAGTGATCAGATTCAATTCCATTATGAACTGTATTCGGCATCAACATGTCCTTACAGAGGAGAGAAAATTGTAGGTACTGTGTTATAGTCTGTACATAGCTGATGTGGCTTTATCAGTGGCAGACAGACTAGCAAACAAATGGCACATCTGTTTTCAAGAGACACAAGGCGCTTTCGGTCGAAATTTTTGTAAAGAATTTTGAAACTACCTTTCCACGAAACATTCATGTGGAGGCAAGCAAAATCATAAAAACGACTAAAGAACACATGAAACGTTGTCTAACTTCGGTTCTTGGCGAAGATGTAACAAATGAGAAGAGCCAATTGCTGTGTGATTTCTACACGTCATACTGTTCGTACACTTCCAGATGCAAGTTTTACAAAGCTAACAAAATTTGCCAACCCCTTGTTTACTTGGTCGGCAATATAAACTCTATATCAGAAGGATTCTGATAGCCGCGGCGGAGTAGCCGTGCGCACTGAGGTGCCGTGCTGCGGTGCGCGCGGCCGTTCGCCGTCGAGGGTTCGAGTGCCCCACCTCGGGCATGGGTGTTTGTGTTGTTTTTAGGTTAGTTTACCGTAGTTTAAGTAGTTTGTACGCTACGAACTGATAATCACGCAGTTAAGTCCCGTAGATTTGAATATTTTTGATTACTGATTTTGTAAGTCTACAAGGTGCCAGACTACAAATGAAAGTCATGATCATTATTTCATCGCGAAACTTTGTGATTTGAAATCTAGTTGCTGCACCTCCGTATAAGCATATGTTGCAATATGCTTGGCGGAAACCAGCATATGACATTGAAATACCAACATCATCATTTGAAAGGTAATTAGTGTGGCTTCTGATATTGGACTTCGTGAATGTGAAAGTGATTTGGATTGTGATGACGTGTGCACATTGTACTCTCCCACTTTGTTTTATTCACTTCATCGAAATCCCGCATCTGCATTATGAGGACTAATACAAGCATTTTCAGGCGTGTGGTACTGCTGTATATGTGTGTTTTGCGCTATTATAAGCACTTTTAGCAGAGAGATTGTGACTGCTGATTGAATATGTAATGATACACTGACGCCAAATAATTTCCTTCCTGTGATATCGATATCTTGTTACCTTATATTTCTCTGTTAAAATGTTACTTGAGAGAGAATACAATGTTTTGCATGGAAATAAGGCAAACCATTGTCCTGTTTGCCTATTATTTCAAGCATGATTTCGTGCGGTTCAGAATGTTCGACGTCAAAGGTGTCCCTTGTTAGTGGTACCTTTGCAAAGGCCAAACAAACCTGTGGTTGCTGGAGAGCGGCTGCAGCCTTTTTAGTTGTTATAGAAGCAACAGTCTGGATGATTTATTCAGCTAGCCTTCTAACACCAGCTATTGTGGCTGTGCCATATAGTTACTGCGAACGGTTGAAAGTAAGGGGAAACTTTTCCCAAGGACATGCATTTCTTCTATGAATATATGATAGTGACGTTCTCTTGGGTAAAATATTCTGGAGGTAAAATACTCTACTTTCTGGGTAGGGAATAGTAAGGAGTATGTCGTCAGTAAACACAAAATAGGTAATCAACGGATCACAGTCGAATTTTCTAACCCTTAAATGGTAGATAGAAAATTTGAAACGAACAATAGTTAGGTTGAAGATAGATATAGTGGGGATTAGTGAATATCAGTGGCAAGATCAACAGGCTTTTTGGTCAGGTGAGTACAGGGCTATAAATACAAAATAATTTGGGGGTAAGGTATGAGAAGATCTAATCTACATCTAGACCTACATATGTACTCTGAAAATCACAGTAAAGTGCATTGCGGAGGGTATATCGAACAGCTTTCATAATATTTCTCTACCGTTCTTATAGCTCACGAGAAGCAGTACACCTAAATATTTCGGTTTTTGGATGTGTTTTATTTTATTTTATTCTAATCGTCAAGTCTCTGTTTAGGTGGATGCTAACAAAGTATATTCGCATACAAGTGGTTTGGACATTTCCATATGCGAATGTATATTGTAAACGACTCTTCAACATGCAGCAAAGAACGCTCAGGCAATATCTGTAGCGATTATAAACTAAGTGGTCTTTGCTGGTGGCTTACGAAACAGAAACCACAAACCACACATCCTGCAAACGTCCACCGCAAGTCTCCATTGGGAACACCGGCGGCGGATCTTCCTTGAGGCTAATGTCATCTTCCAGGAAACGTCAGCTGACGAAGATAACGGTTCGAAACGGGACATTATGCAACTCTCGGTGTGAAGGAATGGAGATTAGGGTTTAATCTCCAATCGACAACGTGCTCATTACTGACTGTGATATCTAATAAAGAGCGGCTTCGCCTTGAATGTATGAAATAGTAAACTGAATCATTTGGTTATCGTTCCATAGTGAGGGTAAAAGGTTTTGTAAACTGCTGATGACAATTGCAGGATCAATATTTTTAATTGTCTGTTCTTGATTGGACTTTCTTCTATTACAATTGTAGAAATTGGTTTGTTAACTTATAAATTTTGCTTGTATGAAGTTGTGTCATCGTTGGTAGAGGCAAATACATTACAAGAAATGCAACCTACTTGACTCCTTGCACCGCCAAACTTTTCTGTAAAATTTTAAACATAGTTTGATGCCTTCGTGCAGGCGTGCAGGCCATAGTGGCTAGCATTTTCTAAAAATTTCTTTTTAAACATTGTGACGTAAGCTTTATAGTTGAGTAGTATATTTTATTATGTGACTTGTTTTATTTTATAATTTCTGATAAAGGCAATCTTAGTCAATGTCGAAACCAGGTCAAATAATTTTTAATTTGCGACCGAGGGCTGCTTTTTTATCCATTGAAACTTGTTTGTGTCACGTGCTGCATGAGTCGATATTTTTTTTTTTACTATCGGAAGCAGCTTCGGTGGATGACAAGTTTGGCGACACTGTATGCGTGTTCGCTAGCTCTGAATCTACACGCGACATGGCTTACTTAAGATCGTCGTCGACGTGTTCGGCTATTTTTTGCCTTTCTCGTCTAACCACTACTCAAAGTTATTTTGTAAGTGTTTGTTATGTTCAGAAAACTTTCTTCCAATGGTTTCCTGAATAGTGACCTCTACATTATCTACACGTTCTTTGAGAATCTGAACATTTTCTTTCACAGTAGTATTCTCGAGCTTCATAGCATGGTGTTGTGAAGCAAAGTTCTGCACAAGTTCTGGCAAATCCACTAGGTTTTTTTTTTAAAATTCGGGCAAAGAAGAATCTAGTTTGCCATTAGGTTAAGTGTTTACGTGCCTAGTCGCGTTGTTTATCGCGCTCGTCCCTCTCATTTTCAAGAGCAAGAAGCTTCTAACATTGATTGCAATTTCTGAACCCTATTCTTCTATCTAAGTAGTTGAACAAATGGATCAGGGACAGGCGAAGAGATGTTAACTCGATTAGTATTCGATGTAGAAGGTTTAGTAGCAGTTTGCTCTTGTCCAGTATTATGATCTTCCACAACTGTTTCAGTAGTATCAATTGTAGCACTTGATTTGTGGAATATTAGTTACAGTCAAACCTACCTTCCTCCATACCAGAGCAAATACATTTTCTGTTACAGTTAAATCGTATTCTAGAGTCACAACTTTCGCTTTGGTCGACGCATTGTTCTGCACTAACTGTATGACAAAAAGCACTTGAAATAGTTCTTGTCAAGTAATCACTTTACAATTAACTTAAAGCATCCACTTGAATTGAAATAAGAATTTGATCCCAGGATTCGTTGTGAATATTAAGACTAGTTGCACAAATTTTGTGCAACTGCACTATTTGAGAAATAACGAATACAGGAACCAGGCAATAATGCCGAGCGGTTCCTACCTTTTGTGACGTTGTAGTCCAGGGTAAACCACTTTGGAACAGCTACTGCAAGTCTGGAAACTATTATGTTCAGTGATGTGCATGTCACGTGACATCTTGCGAGCTATGGATGAAGGGCAACAGATGGATTGTGTTTTTCTCGACTTCAAAAAGGCCTTCGACGCGGTGCCACACTGCAGTCTGCTAACGAAGATACGAGCTTATGGAATGGGTTCACAGATTTGTGACTGGCTGCAAGACTTCTTAGATAATAGCAGTACGTTGTTCTGGACGGCGAGTGTTCATCAGAGACGAGTGTATCGTCAGGCGTGTCCCAGGGGAGTGTGACAGAACCGCTATTATTTTCTATCTATATAAATGATCTGATGGACAGAGTAACTTGTAATTCGCGGCCGTTTGCTGATGATTCTGTGGTGTATGGGAGGATGTCGTCTTTAATTGACTTAATAGCATACAGGATGACTTAGACAAAATTTCTAGTTGGTGCGAAGAATGGCAGTCAGCTCTCAATGTAAAACAATGTAAGGTGAGGCGCATGACTAGCAAAAACAATCCCATAATGTTCGAATACAGCATTAGTATTGAACTTCTTGATGCAGTCGCGACGTTCAAATATCTAGGCGTAACATTGCAGAGCGATATGAAATGGAACGAACATGTAACGACAGTTGTGAGTAAGGCGGATAGCCGACTTCGGTTTATTGGGAGAATTTTGGGAAGATGTACTTCATCTGTAAAGGAGGCCGCTTATAAAACGCTTGTACCACCACGTCTTGAGTATTGGTCAAGTGTTTGGGACCCGCAGCAGATCGTGTTAAAGGAAGACATGGAAGCAGTTCAGAGGCGAGTAGCTAGGTTTTGTTACTGGTAGGTTCTATGAATATGGGAGTGTCACGGGAGTACTCTGGGAACCCAAATGGGGATCGCTAGAGGAAACGCGACACTCTTTGCGTTAATTTCTGTTGAGGGCCGGAATTTGAAGCTGAATGTAGTACGATCTTGATGCCACCTACTTACATTTCGCGTAATGATCACAAATACAAGATAAGAGAAATTAGGGCACGTACGGGGGCATATAGGCATTCTTTTTTTCCTCATTCTATTTGGGATTGGAATAGGGAAGGAAATGCCTAGTAGTGGTTCAGTGTACCCTCTCTCACGCACCTTACGGTGGACTGCGGAGTATGTATGTAGATGTAGATGTAGGCTCGGTGATGTGACATGAAACGTAAATACATATAGCATATATTACACAATAGCATTGGTAGACATATATATATATATATATATATATATATATATATATATATATATATATATATATATATATTACTGATTTGAATAATATGGGAAAAGTGTGTGTGTACTTAAACTTTTGATTATGGCAAGTGCTGAACTATAATTTCATTTAAAGGATTTGGATTGTACAGAAGCGTTAGGCGCCAACTGTGATATCTAATAAAGAAACAATTACGCCATATGGGGTATTTAAATAATGAAAAGAAGCGTTTTTGCATGTAATGTCATCTGATCTGGTCTAATTTGATTTGAAATCCGGATGTTGTCTGACTAGCTCATGTTCGAGTTTACTATTGGGAAAGCAGTTACAAATGTTATTAGATATCACACAAGTTATTTATGATGAGCAAGGGATTGCAGTTGTTGTCTAGATTGGATTGGTAATTGTAGAAAGGCAATTTGTAGAAAATATTGTCTTAATGTTCATCAAAGTATTTGAGGCTAAAGTTAGTTGGTATGAGACTCAGTGGCTGTAACAGCTATGATAAATGTCCTTATACTATAAGTAACGCACTGAAGTAATAAATTTGTCTCTTTCACATTCTAGAGATATATCATAAAACCTGTTTAATGAGGCTACACCTCTGCAGAAATTGTACCACTCCTGCCTGAAATTAGCTAACTGATGTTCAGGTAAGAAATAAAACAATACCTTCATTGCCATAGTGAAGTAATTTATTAGTGAAAATCACACAAGTATTCTCATAGAAAGTTTAACTCAAGTACCTTCGTTACTGGTACTAAAAAACATACACAAATCTCTCAGTCTGATTACATTAAAGGCTCAATAAATAACAAAGAAAATCAGTCTCTCTGTAACCACTATCTGTATAAGTAAATAATATATCTTCTAAAGTTTCTCCCTAAGCATTTAAATACTTGAAACAGTTCGTTATTGACTTTAAAACTCGTAGCACTTTTACGCTAATCTGTTACTAAAATTCTATGTGGAAATGCGATCACTCTTATATATCAAATATTCACATCAATTAAAGCGAAGTCTTTCCCTAAATATTATTTCTGGGTTTGTAAATCACTTCGTTGCCATAGTATTCCGTCATCTGACGGTATTTAATTACTTGGAATTATTCGTTACTGTTTGTGATAATAACCTAAATTGCTCTGCAGTGGTGTATTTGAATGTTGAAATAGAAAGTTATTACAGATTTATCTAACTGCACTCTCCCTGCCTTAACTGAAATTGACTTTGCAAAGTACTTGATGATCATTTTTACAACAATGTTCTGTATTCCAAATCTATCCGCAGTGACTCGTGGTGTGAGGGCATGGGACACTATTGATGGTGATTCGTCCGTCGTATGGGACTTAATCTCGGCGGTCCCCTTGGTGCTTTTCGAGAGGAGTAGGCTATGTGCCGCCATCGGGTTTCACCCTCTCTCTTCTCACATCATCTCCAAAATAAACAAGACACTGCATTAGAAACGCACCCATTACAGGCACCTACACTTAATATAGACACTTCAGCACATAGTTCTCACACTTCGCGGAGGAAAGTTGCCTTCGGGCACGAAGGATAGGGAAAACCTTTCTAATTAGGCGGCTGAATCTATCCATCGGGGTCTCCCATCCATTGACGCCATACGGCTTTACCTTTACTATCACTGTAAGCAGGCATATCGAACAAGTGAAAAGCTAAATCCGAGTATCAGTAGAGCCGTTTACATTTTGAAATGAAGTATGCGCACGCTGTGATTCGTAACGAATTTAGGCTTTTTGTCATATTGTTCAATAATTGTCACCCTGTATGTGCTGAATTCCGATTTCAGGGTATTATTAGTTACTGTCTCTGTGTATTTGATAGTATGTTGACGCTACAGTAGTTAGAAGAGTTTTTATACCATCTCGCAGTTTACAAGAGTTACCTGTTCAGAACTAACAACGTATCTCTTGGCTTTTTAAAATGTCTTTTTCACTCGACAGATATTCCGGAAACAAACATTTCACTCTTTCTAAAGGATGGAGCCATATTTTTGCACATGTGTTTTAATTGCTACAACATTTTCTATACCAGACTATGAATTTCAAAATATTTTTACTTACATTCTCTACCACTGTAAAGAAGTGGTGGTTCATGGTGTGGGTTCTTGTAATCATTTTCCAGTTCATGAACCACGGGCAACGTATGAGTGACCAAGTAAATGGTCCTGATAGTTGGGATACCAGTTACTATGGAAAAATATTGGGCATCTCGGACACATTTTGAGTCGTGGCCACCTTTGTGCTCAGACGGCACAGACTACCAAATCCACCGGTTAGTCCCTCAACCGTTAGGGTAAAAACCCAATGGGGCCCTGGAGAAGTAAAGCTAGCAACCTGCTTCCCAGGTACTTCAGTATGACAAACGATCTGGAATGAGATGAGCTGTTAATATCAATGGAGTTTACACGTGGAAGTATGTAGTGCTGACAGAGGCATCAAGTAAGATGGGGTTAGATGTTTCAGCTGTTAGTGACGTTAGGGTAAGGGGTGAGAAAGAGGAGTCAAAGCAGGTAGAGCACAGTAGAGTTTAGGGCTTTACATCAGGAAAAAAATCGAAAGAAGCAAAACTTCAAAAGATATATGAACGACTGATGTGGATATATTTAGCCATCTCCGTAAGAAAATTAGGACTGTGTCAGGTATTCGCCGTGTGAAGGGATAGATAAAGATGAGATGGACAGATTTTAAAATGTAATTCTTAGAGTGAGGGAAAAGGAAGTGTTTTTCTCATGGGTGACTTCAATGCCAGGATAGTAAATCGAACAGAAGGGTATGAAAAGGTTGTGGGTAAGTTTGGAGAGGATATTGATGCCAACATAAATGGAAAAGAGCTTTTGGATTTATGTGCCAGTATGGGCTTATCACAAACTCCTCTTCTAAGCATAAAGACATTCGCTGGTATACTTGGGAAGGCAGGGGAACCAGTTCTGTCATTGGCTGTATAATAACAGACCAGGAATTCAGGAAGACAGTCAAGGACACACGTGTAGTCAGAGGGTTTCTTGATGATGCTGATCATTATTTAATCTTCAGTGAAATTGTTTCCTGAGGCCAAAAGTTCAGAAAGTCAGGTCCATATGTAGAAGGATAAGATTAGAGAGGCTTCAGAACAAGGAAATTAGACACAAATACATAACAATGATCTCAAAAAGGTGTAATTTACAGTCATTGGAAGAGGAATGGGCAAGGTACAGGAACACACTACTAGAAGTGGCTAGAGAATGTCTTGGATCAGTAGTGTGTAAAGGCAGGAAGAAGCAGAGAGCTTGGTGCAATGACACAGTCAAGTTAGCATGTATAAAGAAAAAGAAGGCATTTCACAGCTGACTCAATACTAGAAATCAAGCAGAAAAAAAAATGTTCAAATGCTTGTATAGCTTATGGGACTTAACTACAGGGTCATCAGTCCCTAAACTTACAAACTACTTATGAACTACTTACGAACTAGGACGGCACAAATATCCATCCCGACGGGGGATTCGAACCCCCGACCGTAGTGGCCGTGCAGACTGTGACTGGAGCGCCTCAGTACCCTCGGCCACCGCGGCCGGCAATCAAGCGGAGAGAGGTTATGTTGAAGAAAGAAATAAAGCCAAACTGATAATTGCAGAATCCAAGCAGGGGAAGACTTTGCAAAAGAAGTTGGATACTATGGGTTAAGCCTCACGAAAACCATAGTGGAGCGTAATTACCATTCTTCGAAATGGAGGGAAGAAGGAATTAACAAGTATTTTGGACATGTCAGGAAAGCTGCTAGCGAATCCTATAGACGCCTTGGGCAGATTGAGGGAATATTTTGAAGAATTGCTGAATGTAGGTGAAACGTTCAATGATGTAGAAGTGGATAGGATTGACGATGGAAACAGACTCACATTTAAGGAAGTGGAGAGAGTGGTCAACAGAATATAATGCAATAAAGTGAAGTGGCTGGGGTGGTTGAAATTAAGCCGTACCTCGTCAAATAAAATGGAATGTCAGGTCTCAAATGGTTACAAAAAGATACCTGAAAAGTCTTAGGAGTCGGTACAGGATCCGTCTGACTGGATGAAAGCGGTAATCACGCCAATTTTCAAACATGGAAACAGAAAAGATTGTAACAAATAACGATGTATTTCATTAATTAGCGTTGTCGGGAAAAATTCTCAGGTATTGTTGAAAGGAGAGTGCGAGTATTAGTTGAAGTTGGATGAAAATCTGTCAGGACCAGATCTTTAGCTTACGGCAGATAATGTAGAAGTGCTATGAGAGGAACAGGGAATTGAATCTATGTTTTATAGATCTAAAAAGGCTTATGATCGGGTTCCTAGAAGGAATCTGTTTACATTTCTTCAAGACTGTCAGGCAGTAAGTTCATGGTCCAGAGTAATTTCAGGGGCAAGCCAAGGCTGTAACTGTCACTAATGTTGTTCATAGTTTTCATGGATCATATGTTGAAAACAGTAGACTGACATGGCGGGATTAAAATAGATGAAAACAATGTAAGCAGTCTCACCTACGCAGGTGACTTAGTTGTGATTGCAGATTCCTTTCAAAGTTTGCAATCTAATATTTCAGAGATCGATCAGAGGTGTAATGGTTATGATATGAAGATCAACATCTCCAAAAAAAAGTAATGCCTGTGGGAAAGAAATTTAAACAGACTGAATGCCAGATAGGAAGAACAAAGAACAGGTGGACAGTTTCAAGTACCTAGGATGTATTTCCTCACAGGATGGCAACATAGTGAGAGACCTTGAATCAAGGTGTAGCAAAGCTAATGCAGTGAGTGCTCAGCTAAGATCTACTCTATTCTGCAACAAGGAAATCAGTACAAGACTAAGTTAACAATACACCGCTCTATCTTTCGGTCAACTTTGTTTTACGGGAGTGAAAGCTGGATGGATACAGGTTACCTTATTCATAACGTTGAGGTTATAGATATGAAAGTAGTAAGGGTGATGGCAGGTTCTAACAGATGGGAACAATGGCAGGAGGGTGTCCATAATGAAATCAAAGAAAAACTGTCAATGGACACCAAGCATGAAGCAGTTAGAGTGAACAGGCTGAGATGGTGGGGTCAAGTTACACGCATGGGTGAAGCAAGATTACCTAAGAGACTTATGGACTCAGGAGTGGAGGTAAGAGGAGTCGAGGTAGACTAAGGAGAAAGTCCTTAGATTGGGTGAAGAATGATTTTGAAGTAGAGACGAGGCATCAATGTTAGCATGTAGGAATTTTATTAGAGGGACTATGCACCAGACTGAACGTTGAAAGGCATAATCAGTTTCTAGTGATTAAATAATCGCTGTGCTATTTCCAGCTATTGCGAAGTACAATAAAAAAACTTTTAGACGTGAAGTGTTTATCTATCAGGATTCTAGGAGTTCATTTACACACACACACACACACACACACACACACACACACACACACACAAACACACACGCACACACACACAAATAAATGAATAAAGATACACAGAAACAACATATCAGTTCCCTTTATTGCTCATGAAACCAGAAACTGACTACAGTTAACACGGGCAGTGTACCTCCTTTCTGGTGTTATGGCTGGAACTGATTGGCAATGTTCACGTGTCGTTGTTTACACCTTTGTGTGAGTTGTTTACACCTTTGTGCCAGTTGTTTACATCTTTGTGTGAGTTGAATGACATCTAGAGACAACCTAAGGTACTGTGTTCTTGATGCAGTTTACATATTCAACGTCAGTGTTCAGGAGACCTTGAAACCAAGGTGACGCAATACGTTTTTAATGTGTGTTTTATAGTGTAAATTTTCACTGTAGTTTCTTCTCTGTAATTTCTGCCCTACTCTTTTTTGTTGTTTTGTGTACGAAACGACTTAGGCACATGGCTTGTGACGTCTGCAGAACGTCTTGTAGGCTTCACATGTGTTCGTTCTCTCACCGCTGTTGTTTGTGTTTTGACAGAATACTGATGGAACACATCCCAGATGTATTATGCAGTCCCGCCGAGAGGCGCAGCGAAGAAAGCGAGGACACGAACGAAGAAGACGTGGAGTTCTACGTTCAAGGCTTTTTGAAGAGTTGGAGTCATTACTTCAAGTGTAACTTCCAAAGGCCTAACAACACAAGAGGTAAGGATTTTTTATCCAGCGGTCTCTGTTTCAACGAAATGTTCTGCCTCAAAAGTACGTTTTCACTATCAATAGTACGAAACTACCCCATTCACTTGGCTAATGACTACAGTTACGCCTCAGATGAATAAAGCGTTATTCATCTATGTCAAGTTCTTCTTCTTTCAGTAAATCTGTCTTCAGACAGGTATCAACTTGACATCCGCCATGTCATTCTCGTCCTGGGCATCCTCCTTCCTTTGCTTGTAACTTCTTCCTTCCTTCACATCTGTTCGCTTCCTAACCCTCTTCTTACCTTCCCTCTATTTCCTTCTACTTTCCAACTTCAGTAGAAAGTTCCTGCATACTACGTGTCCCACCCAAGAAGTTTCCCACTTCTGTACCAACCTCATGAAGTTCCTTTCCTCTTTTACCCTGGTCAACACCTTCTAATTTCTCCAGCCTTCTCCAAACTCACATTTCAGAGGTTTCTATATACTTTTGTTCTTTCTTCAAGTGGTGAACGACGTGGTCTTAAGACTTCAGCAACCACCGCACATGCAGAACATTGTGTTGCCATGATTTTTAATTGTCTCTCTGTTATCGTCGCAATTCACTGTGCAAAATCTGTGTTTTTTTAGCCACCGTGGCAGTTTTTAATACTGACTATGTGCGTTTTAAAGCCTTAATTTCATTGTATTTCATTCGCCTATTTTCTCTCCTTTTTATTGATTTTCTTTTTTATCATTAAAATCAAATTTTTGATCTCTTGTTTTAAACTATCATTCATGTTGTCAAATTCATATGTACCTTGGGCTGAAGAGCAGCGTACGAGGCTACTGCGAGCCTGCCCCACGGGGCATTAAAATACAATAAAGGAAAAAAAAGAAAAGAAAATATTATTACCGGAGAAACATGAAAATCCCAAGGGAAAAAAGAAAAGAAAAGAAAAAAGACAGAATCAGGGATCACTGTGTAACGGCTTCAAAGCACCGAAGAACTCTTTATTGTATAAATGTAGCTGATCTTTGAGAATGAAATTATCTTTCAAAGAAAAATGTTTGAAAATTTCCAATTTTTCAAGAAAATTCAGTTTCCTGCCTTTACTTTCTGTATGTAAAATACTAATAAGTTTAAAGTTCCAGGGTATTTACAAGCAACTTGTAAGACAGTGGCCAGCGAGACTGAGTACGAGAGAGCATAAACGCTAATATGCAGACCACTAATGTGTTTATCCTGTGATTCTACTGGGAGCGGACGAGAAACAGGCCTTAATACACTCCTGGCCATTGAAATTGCTACACCACGAAGATGCGTGCTACAGACAGGAAGAAGATGCTGTGATATGCAAATGATTAACTTTTCAGAGCATTCAAACAAGGTTGGTGTGGGTGGCGACACCTACATGATGACATGAGGAAAGTTTCCATCCGACTTCTCATACACAACAGCAGTTGACCGGCGTTGCCTGGTGAAACGTTGTTGCGATGTCTCGTGTAAGGAGGAGAAGTGAGTACCATCACGTTTCCGACTTTGATAAAGGTCGCGATTGCGGTTTATCGTATCGTGGCATTGCTGCTCGCGTTGGTCGCGCACGAATGATTGTTAGCAGAATATGGAATCGGTGGGTTCACAAGGGCTATACGGAACGCCGTGCTGGATCGCAACGGCCTCGTATTACTAGCAGTCGAGATGACAGGCATCTTATCCACTTGACTGTAACGGATCGTGCAGACATATCTCGAGCCCTGAGTCAATAGATGGGGACGTTTGCAAGACAACAACCGTCTGCACGAACAGTTCGACGACGTTTGCAGCAGCATGGATTGTCAACTCGGAGACCATGGTTGCGGTTACCCTTGACGCTACATCACAGACAGGAGCGCCTGCGATGGTGTACGCAATGACGAACCTGGGTGCACGAATGGTTATGTTTACAGCATCATGATGGTCGCATCTGTGTCTGCCGACATCGCGGTGAACGCACATTGGAAGCGTGTAAGCGTCATCGCCATACTGGCGTATCACCCGGCGTGATGGTATGGGGTGCCATTGGTTACACATCTCGGTCACCTCTTGTTCGCATTGACGGTACTTTGAACAGTGGCCGTTATATTTCAGATGTGTTACGAACTGTGCCTCTACCCTTCATTCGATCCCTGCAAAACCCCACATTTCAGCAGGATAATGCACGACCGCATGTTGCAGGCTCTGTTCGGGCCTTTCTAGATACGGAAAATGTTCGAATGCTGCCCTAGCCAGCACATTCTCCAGATCTCTCACCAACTGAAAACGTCTGGTCAATGGTGGCCGAGCACCTGGCTCGTCACAATAAGCCAGTCACTACTCTTGATGAACTGTGGTATCGTGTTGGAGCTGCATAAGCCATTCAAGCTCTGTTTGTCTCAATGCACAGGCATATCAAGGCCGTTATTACGGCCAGAGGTGGTCGTTTTGTGCACTTATTTCTCACGATCTATGCATCGAAACTGCGTGAAAATGTAATGTCAGTTCTAGTATAATAGATTTGTTCAATCAATACCCGTTTGTTGTTGTTATGGTCTTCAGTCCGGAGACTGGTTTGCTGCAGCTCTCCACCCTACTCTATCCTGACCAAGCCTTTTCATCTGCTCATAAGAACGGCAACCCACATCCACTTGAATCTGCTTACTATGCGCGTCTCTTGGTCTCCCTCTGCGATTTTTACCCCACACACTTCCCTCCAATGCTAAATTTACGATTCCCCGATGTCTAAGAATGTGTCCTACCAAGCGCTCCCTTCTTTTAGACAGGGTAGGCCAAAAATTCCTTTTCTCACCAATTCTGTTCAGTACTTCTTCATTAGTTATGCGATCTACCCACCTAATCTTCAGCATTCTTCTGTAACACCACATTTCAAAAGCCTCTATTCTCTTCCTGTCCGCACTGCTTATTGTCCATGTTTCACTCCCGTACAAGGCAACACTCCACACAAATGCCTTCAGAAAAGACTTCCTTACACTTGAATTAATATTCTATGTTAGCAAATTTGTCTTTTTTAAAAATGCTTTTCTTGCCATTGCCATTCTGCATTTTATATCCTCTGTACTGCGACCATCGCATGTTATTTTACTACCCAAGCAACAAAACTCATCTACCATCTTCATTGTTTCGTTACCTAATCTAATTCCTTCAGCATCGCCTGATTTTCTAAGACCGCATTCCATTATTTTTGTTTTGCTCTTGTTAATGTTCATTTTATAGGCTCTCTTCAACACACCGTCAATTCCATTCAACTGCTCTTCCAGGTCCTTTGCAGTCTCTGACAGAATTACAATGTCATCAGCAAAACGCAATGTTTTTATTTCTCCCCCCTGAACTTTAATCCCTATTCCAAATTTTTCCTTGCTTTCCTTCACCGCCTGCTCGATGTGTAAATTGAATAACATCGGAGAAAGGCTACAACCCTGTCTTACTCCCTTCTCAACTGAAGCTTCCCTTTCATGCCCTTCGAGTCTAA
This sequence comes from Locusta migratoria, assembly GCA_026315105.1. NCBI lineage: Eukaryota > Metazoa > Arthropoda > Insecta > Orthoptera > Acrididae > Locusta > Locusta migratoria. The sequence goes on from CM048751.1 coordinate 54,738,310, forward strand.
TAACTGCGGTCTGGCTTTTGTACAAGTTGTAAATAACTCTCCTTTCCCTGTATTTCACCCCTGCTGACTTCAGAATTTGAAAGAGTGTATTCCAGGCAACATTGTCAAACGCTTTCTCCAAATCTACAAAAGCTAAAAATGTAGGTTTGCCTCTCCTTAATCTATCTTCTAAGATAAGACGTAAAGTGAGTATTGCCTCCCGGGTTCCTATGTTGCTCCTGAATCCAAACTGATCTTCCCCGAGGTCAGCTTCTACCAGCTTTTCCATTGTCCTGTAAATAATTCGTGTTAAAATTTTGCTACCATGACTTATCAAACTGATGGTTCTGTAATTTTCACACCTGCCTGCGCCTGATTTCTTTGGAATAGGGATTATTACATTTTTCTTAAAGTCTGAGGGTATTTCGCCAGTCTCATATATCCTACACACCAGTTCAAATAGTTTTGTCATGGCTGGCTCTCCCAGAGACTTTAGTAGCTCTGAGGGTATGTCATCTACTCCTGGGGCCTTGTTCCGACCTAAGTCTTTCAAGGCTCTGTCAAATTCATCTCTCAGTATAGTATCTCCTATTTCATCTTGATCTACTTCCTCTTCCCTTCCTACAACATCGTCGCTAAGTTCATTTCCTTTGTAGAGCTGCTCTATGTACTCTTTCCACCTTTCAGCTTTTCCTTCTTTGTTGAGAACTGGTTTTCCATCTGAGTTATTGATATTCATAGAGCTGTTTTTCTTATCTCCAAATGTCTCTTTTATTTTCCTGTAGGCGGTATCTACTTTTCCCCTTCTTATACATTCTTCTACAGATTTGCATTTGGCTTCTAGCCACTCCTGCTGAGCCATTTTGCACTTCCTGTCAATCTCATTTATTAGTCGTCTGTACTCCATTTTGCCTGTTTCATTTACTGTATTTTTGTATTTTCTCCTTTCATCAATTAAATTTAGTATTTCTTGTGATATCCAAGGATTTTTTGTAGTGCTTGCCTTTCTACCTATGTGCGCTTCTGCTGCCTCTGCCGCCTGCCCGCAGGTCCCTCGACGCACGCGCTGCTGGCGACCATGGTGCTGGAGCTGGGCCTGGGCTCCGGCCAGTACCGCGGCCGGCCCGTCGTCTGGCTGCCCGTGCACGCGTGTCGCGAGGCCTGCCCCGACCGCGCGCCGCGCCCCGACGACCTGCTCGTCCTCACCGGCTCGTACCAGGACGACTACGGCGTCGACGTCACCGTGACGTCACCGCTGGGCCGGACCGCCGCCTGCCAGATGCCGGAGCGCCCCCAGTGGTTGCCCTTCCAGCTGGAGGCCACCTTCTCCGAACGGGCGCACCTCGTCTGCCACAGCCGCGGCGTGCCCATGGGCGAAGACGTCGACGGCACCGAGTTCTACTTCATCGTCCGTCTGGACGTGGCATTCCGGAACACCAAGACGCTCCGTTGTAAGGTCAAGAATGGAGAACAACTGGGTGAGTTCATTCAGACAGTATCTCAAGATACCGATTGTGTTTTTCTCCATTTCAAAGAGGCATTTGACGCGGTGCCAGACTGCAGGCAGCTAACGATGATAGAAGAATATGGAATAGGTTCACAGATTTGTTCCTAAGTAATAGGACGGCGAGTGTTCATCAGAGACGAGTGTATCGTCAGGCTTGCCCGCAGGGTAGACCGATATTATTTTCTACCTACACTCCAGGAAAGTGATAAAAGAACACCATGTATTCTTCAACCCAGCAGAGCGAAATTTTGCTCACACATTCTTCAGGATATACATGTGGCGTCTGTTCCGAAAGAAAGGACGTCACTTCTGATCCTGCAGTTCTTATTATTTAATATTCACATTGCTAATAAAGACCGTATGCGTGTGTGGTGTCGTGCAAGGAAGTCCGAAAATCTCGAGTGTACGCGACAGAGGTAAATGGACCGCACCTGGCATCATGGTGTGCGGAGCCATATCGTACACTGGTCGTTCACCTCTGGTGTTCGTCGTGGTAAAATTGAACAGTACACGGTCGAATGAAACCATCATTCAACCCGTTTTATCACCGTTCATGCACCAAGAAAGTGGTGCTTTTCCAACAGGATGATGCACGTTCAGCCGGCCGCGGTGGCCGAGGAGACTGAGGCGCTCCAGTCACGGTCTGCACGGCCACTACGGTCGGGGGTTCTAATCCCCCCTCGGGCATGGATATTTGTGCTGACCATATTCACAGAATATAAGACATCAACAGCGATTGGGCAAAGCTGAAAATAACTACGAGTTTGAGTACTGTGGGCAGGGCGAAGCTGGGAATTTGTATCTGACGGGAGGCGTGCTTAGGTAGTCCTTGCAGTTGCGGTGATCACTGTGTCCCCAGTGGTGTAGGGGTCAGCGCAACTGCCTAGAAAGCAGGAGACCCGGGTTCGAATCCCGGCTGGGTACACATTTTCAGCTTTGCCCAATCGCAGTTGATGTCATATATTCTGTGAATATTATTCTTCAGTATGGTTAGAACCATATGCACGTCAGTACGTTCACCAGAGCGAGCACAATGTCGACGCTAATATCGTGTACACCCTCCTTTTGCACCAATTCAGGGTGCAACTTCCTCATGAAGACTATCATAGACGAGCCGAATGAAGTCTTACAGTATAGCCTGCCATGCAATTTCCATCTGATGCCTTAGTTGGTCCAGATCTCGCGCCGGTCGTGTAGACCGCGCAAATATGACGTTTCATTCGGTTCCAGACATGCTCAATGGAGAACAGATCTGGGGATAATGATGGTCAGGGTAGTTGACATACACCTAGAAGAGCACGTTGGATTTTACAGGATACATGTGAACGTGCATCGTCCTGTTGGAAAAGCACCACTTTCTTGGTGCATGAACGGTGGCAAAACGGGTTGAATGATGGTTTCATTCGACCGTGTACTGTTCAATTTTGCCACGACGAACACCAGAGGTGAACGACCAGTGTACGATATGGCTCCCCACACCATGATGCCAGTTGCGGTCCCATTTACCTCTGTCGCGTACACTCGAGATTTTCGCACTCCCTTGCACGACACCACACACTCTTACGATCTTTATTGGCACTGAGGCAGCGACGACTCTCAACACTGAGAACGACTCGTCTCCATTCGCCCCATCATAAGCGCCTACCCCGACACCATTGGAGGTGAGCTGAATGATGTTGGGGCGTGAGCGGAGTATACTAACGGCACACAGTATCGTGCATCATTGTGAGAGAATCGATATTTTACTCTCACCATCCTCCTCTAGTGATCGTCTAGAGATCATTGAACACTGCACGGTACACGAAAACCATCATTTAACCCGTCTTGCTGACATTCATACACCAAAAAGGTGATACGCTTTTCCAACAGGACAATGCAGATCTACATGTATCCCATACCACCCAACGTGCTCCTCAAGGTGTATGTCAACTTCCCTGGCCAGCACGATTCCCAGAACTCTCCCACATTGAGTGTATTTGGGATCGCATGAAACGCCATGTTGGCCGATCTGCAAGTGCGGCAAGAAATCTGGTCCAACTAGGGCACCAGGTGGAAATTGCATGATAGGCCATTCCACATACGCACATTCGGAACCTCTACGATCGTTTCCATGAAAGAATTACACCTTGCATTGCTACAAAAGGAGGGTATATACGGTACTAACGCCAGTACGGTACTCACGTGCGTATGGCTCTGCCTGTGTGATCGTGTGTTGTATATAACCTCAAGAATGTCTCAATGAAATTTCCCTCTTCTGGGTCGACGAATTTATGGTGTTCTTTATTCATTTTGCAGGAGTGTATGTAAATGATCTGTAATTTGCGGCTGTTTGCTGATGATGCTGTGGTGTATCGGAGAGTGTCGCCTTTAATGGACTGTAATAGCATACAGGATGTCATGCACAAGATTTCTAATTGGTGTGAAGAATGGAAGCTGGATCTAAATGTAGAAATTGTAAGGTGATGCACATCAGTAGGAAAAACAATCCCATAATGTTTGAATAGAGCATTAGTGGTGAGCTTCTTGATGCAGTCGCTTCGTTAAAATATCTAGGGGTAACACTGCACAGCGATATAACATGGAACGAACATGTAAGGGCAGTTGTGAGTAAGGTGTACAGCCGACCGGTTTATTAGGAGAATTTTGGGAAGATGTACTTCATCTGTGAAGGAGACCGCTTATAAAACTCTTGTACCACCAGGTCTTGAGTATTGCTCAAGTGTTTGGGACCCGCAGCAGATCAGTTTAAAGGAAGACATGGAAGCAGTTCAGAGGCGAGCATCTAGGTTCGTTGCTGGTAGGTTCGACCAATGCGCGAGTGTCACAGAAATGCTCCGGAAACTCAAATGGGAATTGCTGGAGGAAAGACAGCGTTCTTTTCAAGAAATTATGTTGAGGAAATTTAGAGGGCCGGAATTTGAAGCTGACTGTAGATCTTCCTGCCGCCTATTTACATTTTGATTAAAGATCACAAAGACAAGATAAGAGAAATTAGGGCTCGTACGGAGGCATATATACATTCTATTTTTCCTCGTTCTATTTGGGAGTGGAATAGGAAAGGAAATGCCTACTTTGTACAGTGTACCCTCCGCCAAGCACCCTACGGTGGATTGCGGAGTATATAAGTTGATGTTATATGTAGATCTACTGCCCAAAAACCACCCCCTCTTGTGTATCTGCTCCAATACGCTGATTACACGCCTTCCTGTCTGTCCATCTTACACTCGAATCTTCCCAATGTTCCGTCCAACTTCACCTCAACAATTTTGTCGGCCCCGGTGGTCTTGGGGTAAACGCTCAACTGGAAACCGAAGGGTCGCGGGTTCGAACCCCGGTCGGAAATCGGATTTTGTCAGTCAGCACTTTAACCCATCCTTCACCTCTCAACGATGTGAGGCGTCGCCAGAAATGATTCCACGTTAAGCTGTAGGTCTCCTTTCCCCGGTTGCATAACTGGGGTAGGCTAGGGGCACAGAAGTCGCCGAAGTGGCGTCCAATTGAAAGACTTGCACCAGGCCAATGAGCCACACGAAATTATTATTAACAACAATTTTATCTCCTGGTGTCACCAACAGCGCCTTTTCAAAGATCCCACTAAAACCACCTTCTATCCACATGACCCCTTCCCCACGATCCACAACTTGTCACCCAGTCTAACACACTAACACACCGTGAATTAACCCTCTAACCTGGAACCCCACATACTAACTACCCAGAAATAAGGCCATAAACTAAAATTACTAATAAGTGGATTCAACTCTCGCACTTTCTTCCACCTGCCCCACATCAACTCCATCACCTTCTCCCCCGACATTATACCACTCCTTCAAAATCCTACAGCATCACGTACTCCGTCTTCTCTTCTGCAACAGGCCCCCTTCCACAACCGCCTGCTTCACCAATTAACCAAACTACTACATCTCCTCAAGAACAATTGACACCTACAGCTCTCCTCATTTTCATCAAACCTTGATTCCCATACCCTCTCGTCTCCACAACCTTGGAGACTCTCAGACCGTTGCTGCGTCCATGTCTCCTTCCTTCCCAGCGTCTACACGCCCTACGTTCCCTTCTCAACGAAATTTCAATCACTTTCCCCTGCCTGACCGTCAACTTATCCCAGACATCTACACCTCTTTCCTACATAAGCGCTCACTCCTACTCCCTTCCTTAATGAAGGCTCCACCCCACCCACCCTTGCCCCAGCTGACACTTTTCTGTATTTAAAGCTAGCTTACATTACACAACCACAAATTTTGTCAAACTACGAGAGGGTCTGACAAGTTGGTCACCGATTTCCATCAAATTTTGCATTGTCGTTCTGTATTGAATATAAAGAGACACGTGTTTCGGAGTTTTGTTAGACACTCAGTAGTTTTTGAAAAAATTCACGGTCAAAGTTGATGATGGCAAATAGCGTTTTCAACGCTGTTCATCGAAAGATCATCCGCAGATGAATATTTTTATTAACATATATTGGGCTAAAAGTTAATGATATTCGAGTAATTAACTTTTTTGTGTTTTCATGCTATAGCTTGAGTAATAGCAACCATGAGCGACTTTCAGACGGCCGTCGCCGGTGGAGTGGTCCAGGGCTTAACTGTAGAAGCGTGGTTCCAGGTTCGAATCTCCATCATGTAAATTTCTTGTTTTCGATGTATTTGTTAATATTATCACCACCGATACAAAAGTGTGACATGTTTGCACGTGTTACTTTCCATCCAAGTAATCACCAGCGTTGTGTAGAACCCGTTTCCGTCGATGTGGATGGCGTAGTATACCGTTTGCAGAACCTGTTCTGTTGATGATGCGAATGGAGCGGTCTGATGCCTGTCAAATCTCTGGAACAGTTCTGAAGCGAATGCCACGAGGTGATATCTTCGTCTTAAAAGTCAAATCAAAGTAAAAAAAGAAAAAGAAAAGGCAACACTTTTTGCGCAACCCACCCATCATTTAGCATGACAACGTGCAGGCGCGTACAGCGCAAGCTGTGGCTGGTCTGTTCGGTCAGTGGGACTGGGAAGTACTGTACCCTCCACCATACTCCCCAGACTTAAGTCCTTGTGACTTTGATTTGACTATGAAGATGAAGCAACCATTCGTGGCATTCGCTTCGAAGCTGTTCCAGAGATTCGACAGGCAGTAGACCGCTCCATTCGCACTATCAACAAAACAGATTCTGTGGTTGCGTTGACTTGCCCGGCATAATAACTGAAGCATTTCAAGGTTGTATTTATACAGAATGGGTACACTGCTCAACAAATTTGTCGTGCATTTGGTCCTTTTTGTCTTTCGTCGGGAATATAACATCGAAAATTTAAAGAATTTTAAGAAGATTTGACATTAAAAGTGTTTTTATGCCACCACCAAAGACTAGGGCCCTCTTTGGGTCGGTCAAAGATGATATAGGACTGAGAAAACACGGTGTTTATAGAATTCCATGTTATTGTGGTAAGACTTACATCGGCCAAACGATCCGCACAGTTCAGGATCGATGTATGGAGCATCACATACTCGTTTACTTCAACCTGAAAAGTCACCTGTTACTGAACATTGTCTGAATGAGGGACACAAGGTGTTATATGATGAAACAGGAATGATTCCTCCTGCTTCCCGCTACTGGGAATAAAGAATGAATGGACATTCGTATTATTAATAGGGACAAGGGCTTCCCTCTAAGTGAAACTTGGAACCCAATCTTATCTGATATTAAGCAACAACGGTCTTCATTTCGACCCGCAGTTTCTTTTAACTAGTCTTGTTTCGAACCACCGTTTTGCCGATTTTCTCCACCGGCGTGCTACTGAGCTTAAAGGTCCTCTACTCCGATTTCGCGCACGCGCGGAGGGTCGTCAGTGGTGTATAAAGGGGCCGCTGTTTCTGTTCTCCCTCTGTTTCCGGCGAGTAACTGTACTCAGTACAGTCACCTGAATATGACAGGCTGTTATTCTGCCGAAATATTGTGTTTAGTTGACGATGGGATCCGGCTGCAAACCCGGGATGAATATTATTAGAACAGATTCTGCTAACGGTATACTACACCTTCCACATCACTGGCCTGTATCGTCAGGCGTGCCCCAGGGGAGTGTGATAGGACCGCTATTATTTTCTATCTATATAAATGATTTGATGGACAGAGTAAGTTGTAATTTGCGGCTGTTTGCTGATGATGCTGTGGTGTATGGGAGGGTGTCGTCTGTAACTGACTGTAATAGCATACAGGTTGACTTAGACAAAATTTCTAGTTGGCGCGAAGAATGGCAGCTAGCTCTCAATGTAGAAAAATGTAAGGTGATGCGCATGAGTAGAAAAAACAATCCTATAATGTTCGAATACAGCATCAGTAGTGAGCTTCTTGATGCGGTCGCGTCGTTCAAATATCTAGGCGTAACACTGCCTAGTAAGGCAGACAGCCGACTTCGGTTTATTGGGAGAATTTTGGGAACATGTACTTTACCTGTAAAGGAGACCGCGTATAAAACGCTTGTACGACCACGTCTTGAGTATTGCTCAAGTATTTGGGACCCGCAGCAGATCGGTTTGAAGGAAGACATAGAGGCGGTTCAGAGGCGAGCAGCTAGATTTGTTACCGGTAGGTTCGACCAATGCGCGAGTGTCACGGAAATGCTCCGGCAACTCAATTGGAGATCGCTGGAAGAAAGACGACGTTCTTTTCGTGAATTTCTGTTAGGTAAATTTAGAGGGCCGGAATTTGAAGCTGAGTGTAGTACGATCTTGCTGCCGCCTACTTACATTTCGCGTAAAGATCACAAAGACAAGATAAGAGAAATTAGGGCGCGTACGGAGGCATATAGGCATTCTTTTTTTCCTCGTTCAATTTGGGAGTGGAATAGGAAAGGAAATGCCTAGTAGTGGTACAGTGTACCCTCCGCCACGCACCTTACGGTGAATTGCGGAGTATGTATGTAGATGTAGATGAACAGGCTCTAAACAACGCTGGTGACTACTTTGAAGGACAGTAACAGGTGCATCAATAGTAAATTGCAGGTGAATAAATAGTTGCCACTATTTAAGTTCGAACACTCGTACATGTAACTGAATATTAATCACACTTCCCCAAGCTACACTTCAAAATAAGGCAATAAGTATTAGAAATATGAGAATAATATCAAATACGTCGAAACAAAACCCGAAAAAAATTGCTATGATGGAAGTTCGACCATGGATCCACAGTTTAACCCTGAGGAGTACATTTTATTTTATTTCATTTTTTACCTACAGCCTAGAAGGCGTGCACTAGCCTCGAATACTATGTATAATTATTGTAATTTTTGATGGTATGCCTTCATAGTTATTTTTCAAAATAAGTGAAGTCGCCGACTCAGTGTCCGAGCGGTCTGCGGCGCGTTAGTCACGTTCTGCGCGGACACTCGGTCGGGGTTTCGAATCCTCCCTCGGGCATGGATATTTGTGCCGTCTTTAGTATTAGCTAGTTCGTAAGTAGTTTTTAGGGACTGATGACCCCGCAGTTAAATTCCATATGCTCTACAAACATTTGAACATTTGAATTTTAAGTGAAGTCTTGAAACATATGTTTATTTTAAAATAGAATACATAATGGGAAACTAACACAATCATTCAAATCTGACATTAATTCGTCAGTCTTACGTAATTAAGAAAGGAACAATCTATTCAATTAACAAAGTAACAATAAAGAAACAATGTATTTTTCAGAAGAAAGGCACAATGTGAAGTTTTATTGTTTACTGCAATTTACACACTGAATTATTCATTGCAAATTGGCACCTTGCAATAGTCACAGGTCATTTCAGAAATGCGTTTTCTTTTATAGTTGCAAAACGTACAGTATTTTCATTTCTTAGGTTCAATGTTTGTATTTAAGTTTACAATCTCTTATTTTTTCAAGTCTAAACGTGAACGTGTTGTTGCCTGAAGTTACTGCGACTAAGGCTTCTGAAGAAGTAAGTGCATGTTGGGATGTGTTAACTGATTGGAAAGTTTCAGCATAAACTCGAACCTAGATAAAGGATTTGACGAATCACTCATTCCTCGATATTTACGTGCAAAATACATTCCACGTCTCCGATGCGTACTAAATTTCGTAACAGAGCTGTAACCTACCTTTGCGTGTGACTGCGGTCCGTCACCAGCTACTAAGGCTGGTCGAACCGGCAATGCGGGCACTGGAAACAAGGGAATTCCTTGGTGCAGTGTTTCTCGATGTCTCCCGTGCCTTCGACTCCGTCTGGCACGAAGGCCTAGTGTACAAACTCTTTGTTCACGGGCTCCCGACGTCCCATGGAAGACTGCTGCAGTCGTACCTGTCCGAACGGAGTTTCCATGTAAGGGCAGAAGACGGCAGATCCACAGAAAGGCGGATATGTGCGGGGTGCCGCAGGGTTCGGTCATCGGCCCCCTGCTGTACGCCCTGTACACTGCTGATGCTCCGCGAGTCGCAAGCGTCGAATTGGCACTATACGCCGACGACACGGCGCTTTTCACCCACAGTATGAACGCGCTCACAATGCGACGCCGACTCCAAGTCGGCTGTGACGCCCTGGGTGCATGGGCCACTAAGTGGCGGTTGAATTTCAACGCCGCGAAAAGCCAGGCAGTCGTCTTTACTAGACGCAAACTGCCCGATGCGCTACCGCCGATCGAGATCCTGGGGACTCCCATCCCCTGGTGTACAACGGCGAAATACCTAGGGGTAACCTTAGACCAAAGGATCACCTGGAAAGATCAAGTAAGTGATGTAAGACAGAGGGCCACAGGACGGCTACGCGTCATTTACCCACTGCTCAACCCACTGCTTCAACTACAGTCAGAACACGGCATTACGCTGTACCTGTCGCTGGTCCTCCCTATACTCGAGTACGCGTCCCCAGTCTTTGGAAACGTCCACATCCAGCTGCTGCAGACCGTCCAGAACCGCGCTCTGAAGACTGCCCTGCATCTTCCAACGCGCTACCCGACATCGGTGTGCCCGCGAGGCGTGTAGTGTACTCGTCAGGGTTAACAGACCAACGACTGGGCCACTTTCTTTTTCTTTTGTTCTGCTGTTTGTCGTTGTTTAACGACTGAAAATGCTATATTTTTGTTTCTCTGTGAGGCACTTGATGAATTAAATAAGAGTCTATGGACATTAGGCGTCTTCTTTGATTTAGCAAAAGCGTTTGATTGTGTTGATCACAAAATATTGTTGCAGAAGTTGGAACATGATGAAATACGAGGAGTAGCTTTCAACTGCTTCCCCTTTTACTTTAATAATAGACAACAGAAGGTAATTCTCCGTATTGTAGAAAATGGCTATGACGTACAATCGCAAAGGGGTACAATTAAGTGTGGGGTGCCCCAGGGGTCTGTTTTGGGACCGTTGCTGTTTCTTGTTTATACAAATGATATTTCTTCGAGTATAACAGGTGATTGTAAAATATTTTTGATTGCTGATGATACCAGCTTGGTAGTGAAGGATGCTGCTCTTAATGTTGACACAGTATCAAATAATGCAGTTCAGGAGATAAGTTCATGGCTTGTAGAAGAGAAGTTTTGTTAAATCACAGTAAAACTCTGTTTTTACAATTTCTAATACATAATTTGACGAAAGCTAACATTTTGATTACACATAATCGGCAAATGATAAGTGAGACTGAACTGTTCAAATTTCTAGGTATTCAGATAGACAGTAAGCTGTCGAGGAAAGCCCATGTTCAGAATCTTGTTCCAAAACTAAATTCTACTATATTTACCGTTAGAACAGTATCTGAAACAAGTGATTTTTCAACACGAAAAGTAGTCTATTACGCTTACTTTCACTCACTTAAGACGTACGGCATTATTTTTTGGGGTAACTCGCCTGATGCAAAAAGGATGTTTCTGCCTCAAAAACGGGCGGTTCGGGCGATATGTGGTGTAAGTTCGCGAACGTCATGTCGACCCCTTTTCAGTAGTCTGGGAATTTTGACACTGGCGTCACAATACGTTTTTTTCTTTAATGTCGTTTGTTGTTAATAATATCAGCTTATTCCCACGAGTTAGTAGCTTTCACTCGGTGAATACTAGACAGAAGTCGAATCTACATTTGCATCACACGACCTTGACACTTGTGCAGAAAGGTGTAGAGTATTCTGCAGCATCCATTTTCAATAAGCTGCCACAAGAACTAAAGAATCTTAGCACTAGCCCACACGCTTTCAAATCTAAATTGAAGAGTTACCTCATGGCTCACTCCTTTTATTCTGTCGAGGAACTCCTAGAAAAGTTAAACAATTAAGCTAATTCATTTTTTTCTTTATTGATTCTTTTCACTTTGTCTTGAGATTGTCGTGTGCATAGGACTACTTAAACATTTTCTATTACCATTCTTGTGTAAAAATTCATGTATTGACTTGTTCCAGGACCATGGAGTCTCACTACTGTAACGTGATCTCGGTTATTTCTGATCATATTGGTTACTAAATGTGGCTATCTGTATGATTAATGATTCACTTTACAGTTCTTACTCTTTTCCTAAAGCATCAAACACCTTGTATCAGTGATATTTGTCAGGATGGACAGTTACTCTTAGTTTAACACAAGAAATATTCATATTTTTATTTATTTGTTATTAATCACATTTGTGGGACGTGAATTCTCTTGGCTCAGAGGTGGAAGGATGTTGAAATGAGACAGCATTGAAGCAGATAGCTTTTTATTTACAAATATACATAATACTTGAGGTAATTTCCTTACATTCAGTTATTCTCTTACTCGAAGGCAGCAGGCGGCAGGCCGGCGCGCTGATAGCGGATGCGGCGGTCCGGTTACGCGTAGGCAGCAGCAGAGGCGGGGCCGGGCGCAGAGTCTTCGTTACAGTCCGTAGCGGCGACGCGACGCGGCGCGTGGATTTATTCAATTGTTCGCGTTCCCCGTTGTGATTACTGCCAGTACCTCATGCAGGCGTCCGTAACTCTTCAGGCTTCGTGGCCCGTGTGGGTGGGTGCGTCGTCCATCGAAGGGGCAGTGTGGGGCGCTGGCGGCGTCGAACCGACGACCTCAGGGCTCCTCTCCCGCAGCTGTCGATTATTGACTAAATCTCACAGGTCAGCTATCGAGAGGCCGCAGTCCCATCGTCCTCTCAGCTGCCTGGGTGCCCGGTAAGTCTTCTTTAATTCTTCTTCCGTTCTCGCGACTGCTCGCCTAGTCCATTCTTCTCCGATGTCAGTTGCGTCATCGGCCGGAATGCTGCCGAACTTCACACGTGCTGAAGCTCTGCTCCAATTGTCCAGGTATTTATTGGTTCAAGTAGGTCTCTGTCACGTGGAGAAATTTCCAGAATGTTCGGTCACGTGGAGGGTCGCTAGTCGGTCGCTGGCTTCTAGTCACGTTCTTCCAAAACTGCCAAAACGTGTAACCTAGTCACGTGTGGGAGCCTTAAACTCGTGCGGCGATGGATTGCTGACATGTTAGTCACGTTTCCCTGGAGAGGTAACTGTACTGGCCCTGTGACGGTTTCAAACTGTTGACGTTATGCATTCTTCTTGGTCACTTTTTGCTATTCTTACTGCTCGTGAGATGGCTGGCCGATGACCGCTTGAGCTGATTGGTAAACTTCGCGATTTCTCGAACACTTGAGCCGTGGCCGCGCGGCGCCGTCGGAATGTGCTGCGCGGTGATCTGCTGTTCCAGCGATTCGAGACTCCACGTGCCTGCTGCTGGCCGCTTCCATGCTTTACACTTTGCGTTAGACTTTGCATTTCCACTTTAATAGGTTATTCCGTTTTCATTACGAAAACACTTATAATCACTAAGTACCCTTACATTACTCAATTGTGTCCTATGGAACAGAAAACCATATTATTATTACTGCTACTGCAAATTAATGATAAAGGAGGGGAAGGAAGAAGGATTAGGAAGGAAAGTATTGACAGTGGCTGCTTTAGGGCATTGAAATGAAACATGGCGACAAGTGAAAATGTGAGCCGGACCGGGAATCGAACCCGGGTCTCCCGCTTTGGGCCGGCGGTCGCCTTAACCACTTGGACACCCGTGCTCGCCTCCTGGCCGTCTCAACTTCCCACATGTCGCACGCTATGGCTGTAGCGCCCCTATCGTTCATGCCCTCTTACACTCGCCATTTCGGATTCCCGTGCGAGGTCGAACGTATGACCGCATCTGCGGTGAAGTAATCGAAGCTGACGCCGTCGTCGCGTCTAAATACTTATTATTTTGGTGTGGTGTTTGTTCTTTCGGACATGTCTGAAAGAACAGACACCACACCAAAATAATAAGTATTACTGCTACGTTTGTAGAAGAATTTCTCCAGCTCACTGCGTCAGACGCTACCCGGCTATATGGCGTGATGAGACATTAACCACCGGTTTCTGACTGACCTCCAGGTGGGGACCGAGAGGTGGAGGCGTTGCTGATGGCCATGGCGCACCACCTGGGCCTCAAGGTGTTCCACGAGGACGTGGAGCTGGGCCGGGAGGTGCCCAGTGTCTTCCTGGGGGCCGCCAGCTGTGGGTCGCAGCCACCACCGGGCTACCTGCACCACTTCCTGGTCACCGACCAGTCGACCACCCAGCACTGTGCCTTCGGCCTAGAGAACCAGCCCAACCAACCACAGGACCAGGTAGGGAACATACACTGCTCAAAAACATTAGGGGATCAGGTGAGGTATCATACGCAATGTACATACTGTAGCGTATTTTATTCTGTCACTGGTTACAATTTCCAATTTCTGTGTGATGTAGTACGATGTTTTGCTGTCTCAGCTCTTTACCTGAGGTTTACTTAGGTTTGCTTAGAGCTAGACACCATATAAGTGAAAAAGTCATTGTCATTGCCCTCTCATATGGTGTGTGATCACCTAGGACGACTAGTACATTTACACACACGCGTCAGATAGACAGTATGAGGTTATCCATCATCTCTTGAGGGATATTTGAGCATTCAGTATCCAGCTCTGCAATCGCTGGTCTGGCTGCAATGCGTCTGCCAAGTGCATCCCAGACATGCTCAATCAGGTTTAAGTCCGGTGAACAAGCTGGCCACTCCATTTTTATGTAGCTTACGTCGTGAATAATAACACAGATTCGCTGTTTACGATCTGTATTTTCAAAGAAAACAGCTACAGCAAAGATTCAACTGTCAATCCAGAGATATTTACAAAGACATTGCAAAATAACATATTATCAATTCCTAACTCCTCCCCACCTTGGTCAACCTCCAGGGTGATGACCAGTTGAACGGGACGAACTATCTGGTGTCCTTCTGGTGTGCATAGAATTACTGTTCGAACTTTCTGATCTCTTCCTTCGACTAGTCTCTCTATTCTTGTTTTCTTCCATAGGTGGCGCGGGAATCCATCTTCTTGTACCAGAGCAACATCACCGGGGCGGAACTTGATGTCTCCTTTCGAAGTACCCCGAACTTCGTGGAAGCTTTTAAGTTGCAATAGATATTCTTTAGTCCATCGCTTCTAAAAGTCATCAGTCAACTTCTGTTGCAGCCTGAATTCTTTTGTCAAAAGCGGCCGGGAGTACGGGAAGCCAACCACGTCCCCCTCCATACCACATCTGGTGACGCCTTCGGGCGGAGGATGATAGGGCGGCCGGTCGGTTCCCGAAGAACCTTTAGACGCATGTGTGGGACGGAGTTTAGTTTAGTCAGTTTGAAGTGACTCATAACAAAAATGGTAAATGGCATGTTCTCCATAATTATCCTTCGCATATGAAACTTCCTGGCAGATTAGCTCTACCGTTTGAACTATCCCGATACACTATCCTCCCTCGGGTATGGGTGTATGTGTTGTCCTCAGGTTAGTTAAACTTAGTTTAAGTATTAAACATAAGGAGAGGCATTAAATTGATATACCCGGGACCTCCTACTTACTAGGTAGATGCTTTAGACCACTCAGCTGACACAGCGTTGTAACCAAAGCAACTACACGGACTGTCTTAAAGCACGTCTCCCTCGACACCACATAATTTAATTCTGCCTCATGTTCCCTGTGCAATACGTATCAAATTGCCAGGGCTCTCCTACATTGGAATAGCACCCCCGCAAAGAACGCGAATAGGAACTGTCTCGCCTTGTTTACTGGGGTGCTATTCCAATGTAGAAGAGCCCTGGCAATTTGATACGTATTTCACAGGGAACATGAGACAGAATTAAACTATGCGGTGTGGAGGGAGACGTGCTTTAAGACAGTCCGTTTGGTTGCTTTGGCTACAACGCTGTTTTAGCTGAGTGGTCGCCTGGTGTCGTGGCTCAGCGCGCCCGGTCAAAGGCTGAACGCCTCTCTGTAATTTAATACCTTTGGTATAACGAGACAATGTTGTCTCAAGGAATTGTAGTACTTGTTGATATTTAGTTTAAGTATTTTGTAAGTTAGGGACTAATAACCAAGCAGTTAAGTCCCATAGATTTACAAACATTTGAACATTTTACTACCTGCTTTGCTCACGATTCCCAACGACTCACATAACACCCCTAGTTCAATAGGTGCTATCTTTATAGACTTTGTAAATCAAGGTCTCAGGTGTTTCCTTTCTTTGTGAAGAGACAAAGTCGGATTGTTTATAGTCGCTGCAGTGGAGGAACAGACAGCGATTCGGATGTGGTAACTGCCGCGTACGTCAGCCACATCCTGCGCCTAGAGGATCTGGTGCGCACTCTCCTTGCGAAACTTATCTCCTGACATGTTTTTTTTTTCCATTACTGAGAACGTATTTTCTGTATGGGCGTCGAAAAAGCACTATCTCAAAAAAATCGGGACACCTGTGCGTAATGCGGGATTAACGATGATACGACAGGTACCCGCCTCAATATTAGACGAGGAGCGGAATGTTTGGTTGTCCGTAGAAAAACCAGTATTAACAGAATGGATCAGTGAGGCAGGATCAGTGACTTCGGACGCTGACTAGTCACTAGCTGCCAACTGAGTAACAAATTCATTAGAGACATTTCAACCTCTCTAGAGCTACCTATCGACCTATGAAGATCTGTGCTCTAGGAGGTTTTCGCAGTGGCATTCCTCTGTAAAATATTTCGTTATACAAGCCGCACCAAATCGGACAGAATTCTGAAGTGTTGGATATAAAACTCCGCCGTCATCACCAGAAACTAAAATTAACTGCAAGGGCGGGCAGGGTGGTCTGCTTATATAGTTGCAGATGCCCCATTGAAGCTGTTGCTGCCGCCTCCCTACAATCGCGAAATTTCAGCTTCCGATCACCAAAGCCCACCCCCACGACCTGCTAAGTGCATACCCCTGGTCTAAAATGTTCAAATGTTTGTAAATCTATGCGTCTTAACTCCTGCGATTATCAGTCCCCAGGCTTACAAACTACTTAAACTAACTTAAAGTATTAACGATAGAAGGAATGAATTAATATTTGTGATGCGGCCGGGAATCGAACCCGGACCTCCAGGCTTACTGGGCAGACGTCTTACCGTTAAACCACCGTACCACCGACGGTTAAGGCGCCTTAGAATAGTCTAAGTACGATTTCCCTCCACGTCACACACTTTATTTCAGCTTCTGCAGTGGTCTAACGGTAAGCCGTCTGCCTAGTAAGCATAGAGGTCCGGGTTCGATTCCCGGCCGCATCATAAATTTTAATTCATTGCTTCTTATTTATCGTTAATGTGTTGGATATGTTTGAGACGAAAAACCGTCTCAGGGTATTTGAATTTATATTTAATTTCATATTTATATCATCTCAACAGGAATGTTCCAATATGTCCACTGCCGAGGTGCTATTCCGCTGCAGTAGTGGCGATTATCTATGAAACACAGAAACTGAATTAAAGTTTGTGACGTGGAGGGAAGTCAGACTATTCCAAGGCGCCGTAGTCGTTAGTGGTGCGGAGGTCTAACGGTAAGACGTCTGCCTAGTAATCGTGGAGGTCCGGGTTCGATTCCCGGCCGCATCACAAATTTTAATTCATTGCTTCTTATTTATCGTTAATGCCTGGGACATGTTTGAGACGAAAAAACGTCCAGGGTATTTGAATTTATATTTAATTTCATATTTAACTTAAAGTAGTTTATGCAAAGGACAACACATACACACCCACGCCCGAGGGAGACTCGAACCTCCGACGGCGAGCAACCGCACGCTCCACAGCAAGGCGCTTTACAACGCTCGGCCACTCCACCGCGGCTAATCTTGCTCTCTGTTGAAGTTGCTGTTTATTGTAATTTCAGCAGCTTCTTATATAACAGAATCCCAGTGAGATTCTGTTTGGGTCAAAACTGTCGACTCTTCAAGCTATAAAACTTTTATCCATTGTGGGTCGGAACATGCGATTGTAACTTGAAATAGGTTTCAAAAATTACTGCAACCAGTCGCCTTTTTTTTTCTTTTTTTTTTCTTCTCAATGATTTATTGAGGCATGAGCGGTTTCGAGCTGCCTAGCAGCTCATCATCACATTGTACATATACATTTCAGAGCAAACGGCTTTTAATCAAATTGCGTGGTTATGTTATATCGCCCCAAATTTGCGATTGGATATGGGATTTCCTGTCAGAGAAGACACAGTTTGTAGTAAACGATGGTAAGGCATAGACTAAAGCATAGGTAATATTGGGCGTTCCACAGGGTAGTGTTATTGGTCCTCTGCTGTTCCTTATTTACATAAACGATTCAGGGAAAAATCTAAGTAGCTCTGTTAGGTTGTTAGCAGATGACGCCGTCATTTACCGTCTAGTAAAATCACCTGGGAGGAAGGCAACGGCATACCACCTCCAAACAGGACCATGCCCAGTATAGCACTTTGGTGTTCAAACCAATCTTCGGATTGTTGACTGCTTTACCTTTTTTAAAATCACCTGAAGATCAAAACCAACTGCAGAACGATCTGAATAAGATATCACTATGGTGTAAAAATTGGCAATTGACTCTAAATGATGAGAAGTGTGAAGTCGTCCACAAGAACACGTAGATAATGTCGAGGGAAAGACGAATCAGAGACTGCGTTTTATTGGCAGAATTCTTAAGAGATGCATCAGAACTACAAAACAAACTACATACACTACGCTTGTCCGTCCATTTTTGGAGTATTGCTTCCCAATGTGGGATCCTTATCAAAAGTATTGTCACGATACAGTGGAGACAACGTTACAGAAATTATACAGGGTCTAGGATGGGAATCATTACAACAACAACGCTTATCGCTGCGGCGTGGACTACTTATGAAACTCCAATCGCCATCATTCTCCTCCGAATGCGAAAATATATTGTTGACTCTCACTTACATAGGTAGAAATGATCATCAGAATAAAATACGAGATATCAGAGCTCGAACGGAGGATTCAGGTATTCTTTCTTCCCGCGCGCTTTTCGAGAATGGAATGGGAGATAAATAGTATAACGGTGGTTCGATGAACCCTCTGCCAGGCACTTAAATGTGCAGAGTATCCCATGTAGATGTAAATGTAGATGTAGATGTAACTTTGTATCTGTGGCAGGGTAGAAAACGAGAAACAGTAAATACTAGATGTGGTACGTTACACTGATTAATTACAATATAAGTTCGTCTTCAAGATATTACTTACAGTAATACAGTATTGCTTCCCAATGTGGGATCCTTATCAAAAGTATTGTCACGATACAGTGGAGACAACGTTACAGAAATTATACAGGGTCTAGGATGGGAATCATTACAACAACAACGCTTATCGCTGCGGCGTGGACTACTTATGAAACTCCAATCGCCATCATTCTCCTCCGAATGCGAAAATATATTGTTGACTCTCACTTACATAGGTAGAAATGATCATCAGAATAAAATACGAGATATCAGAGCTCGAACGGAGGATTCAGGTATTCTTTCTTCCCGCGCGCTTTTCGAGAATGGAATGGGAGATAAATAGTATAACGGTGGTTCGATGAACCCTCTGCCAGGCACTTAAAATGTGCAGAGTATCCCATGTAGATGTAAATGTAGATGTAGATGTAACTTTGTATCTGTGGCAGGGTAGAAAACGAGAAACAGTAAATACTAGATGTGGTACGTTACACTGATTAATTACAATATAAGTTCGTCTTCAAGATATTACTTACAGTAATACAGTATTGCTTCCCAATGTGGGATCCTTATCAAAAGTATTGTCACGATACAGTGGAGACAACGTTACAGAAATTATACAGGGTCTAGGATGGGAATCATTACAACAACAACGCTTATCGCTGCGGCGTGGACTACTTATGAAACTCCAATCGCCATCATTCTCCTCCGAATGCGAAAATATATTGTTGACTCCCACTTACATAGGTAGAAATGATCATCAGAATAAAATACGAGATATCAGAGCTCGAACGGAGGATTCAGGTATTCTTTCTTCCCGCGCGCTTTTCGAGAATGGAATGGGAGATAAATAGTATAACGGTGGTTCGATGAACCCTCTGCCAGGCACTTAAATGTGCAGAGTATCCCATGTAGATGTAAATGTAGATGTAGATGTAACTTTGTATCTGTGGCAGGGTAGAAAACGAGAAACAGTAAATACTAGATGTGGTACGTTACACTGATTAATTACAATATAAGTTCGTCTTCAAGATATTACTTACAGTTAGGAGTTTTATGTTAAGTGTATCCATGTGTGTTCCGCTTACCAATACTCCTAATATTAACGGAAATATAATTCAGAAATCGTATTTTATACACTTTGTTAAATGTATAGGTTAAATTTGTAATGCAACCTTTGTTCTTATTTA
Source organism: Locusta migratoria (assembly GCA_026315105.1). Lineage (NCBI taxonomy): Eukaryota > Metazoa > Arthropoda > Insecta > Orthoptera > Acrididae > Locusta > Locusta migratoria. Next base: position 54,758,486 of record CM048751.1, read on the forward strand.
ATCTAAAGTCGCGTTAGATTTATATCCTAAAAATAAGATAAATCTTTCTTCAATCTCTGGATTAACACGAAATCTCTTATCCTGTAGTATAAACATACTCTTTGGTTTGTTTACAATTATTTGAAAGAGGTGGGAGTTGCTGTGCTGTGTTAATGTGTGTGTAGTGTTATGAAATACGCAAAGTGTTATCCAAAGCAAAACACACTCTGATATACTTAATATGAAACTCCTAACTGTAAGTAACATCTTGAAGACGACCTTATATTGAAATTAATCAGTGTAATATACCATATGTGTTTAACGTTTCTGGTTTTGAGCCCTGCCACAGAGACACAGTTAATTGCACTGAAATGTATATGTACCATCTGATGATGCTAGGCAGTTCGAAATCCGTCGTGGCTTAATAAATAACATCTTTGAGAAGGAAAAAAGGCGACTGTTTATAGTAATTTCTGAAACCTATCTTCAAATTGATTTTATGCCCTGTCTTTCGGCAATGTTTCCTCACGATTAGCTTCTTAAGTTCTCTTTGACTGATGTGTAGTGTGTTCTCTGCACAACGCTCAGGAACAGTGAGAATAGTTAGCACTATGCAAATGATACCACACTCACAGAGCTAGGCGTCGCCCGCTGATCCAAGAAATGCTAGCTGTTACCAGAAATAAATGATTAATGTATACATTTATTATGATGCACAAAACTATTATTTTTAAATTATGCACTATGTTAGTTGCACAGGCAGTAAGCTGTAATTGAGATGAATAAGAAAAGAAATATAAATAAATGACTGTTTTCCATGATTTCGGCACTTGACGAAGAGTGGTCAGTCATTTATCCACAGGCAATGAGAAACTTTATTGAAAGTGGCCCAAGGGAATTCAACCTATCATAAACGTGAGAGGTGGAAGCACCATTTACTAATGTTCACAAATAGATGTCTACAAATGTTCATCTTACATTGTATATTGCTCGCTATAAAAATAGCACCACTAGAAAGATAGTGGGCAACAAACCTGAAATTTCCATATTTTGTACTTAATAGTATGCTATACTGTGGCCATACTGCCATATACGATGACACTTGTACCCGTAAAGGGGAGGAGATGGGGAACGAGAAAAAGGAAGAGAGGAGGTGTAGAGTTTGTGAATGTATGTGTGTGAGTGTGAGAGAGAATGAAGAAAGTCTAAAAATATGTAAGAAGATAAAGATAAATTAAAGGAATATTCCATTACTTATAAGAAAGCCATGATAGATACTTAAATAAAGACACTTAAGAAAACAAGTAGGACAATTTGATAAGCTGAAGGAATTATGACTTGGTTTCAGGCATGTCGTACATTTATGCACAAAGTTTTAGCAGGAAGAAGATTTGAAAACACACATACCTTTGTAAATTATTCAGTCTGAGATAAAAATTCTTCCGTTTTTCGATAATTAACATTATATTGCAAGACTGAGCTGTGTTATGTTATGATAGAGGCTTTACATTATAGTTCAGTTATCGTATTACGGTATAAAAACTATTTAACTGTGCATTTGGGTGTTCTTAAAAAAACATTCTTACTTAATTTAACATTCCAATAATGTTCTATGAAGGACTTCTAAAAGAAAATAATGTACATAAAATTAAAATATAACTAAATGGTTTTACAGAATAAAATTAAAGCATGGATTTAAAGGTCCTTTTTAAAATTCCGCCACCCCCCTCCAATTGACGAAATCCTGACTACATCCTTCAGACAAGAAGTTTCATTGCCCTACACCTCTCTGGAGCCCCAGAATAAACACAGCCAGCGGCTACATAATTACTATGTAAAGTTTCTCAGAAATATTGCACTTGTTGATAACTTTAAATATTATGACGATACCAGTGTTTAATTTTTTACCAATTGTGAATCGGAATACAAATAAAAAAGTAGAAACTTTGGGGGTCAAGTTGACAGCATACACTACGGCATAAAATATGTTACGTAGAAGTTCAAGATTAGACTGGCACATAAAACATATAATGAAAAGGTCATTATTTTATATAGAGTAAGGTATACACATTTTGTCACTAAATATGTAATGCATATTTATCAGTATTTTCTCTTAACCATGAATCACCTAGGAGGTAGAGGGTGTAGATTACATCTATTCAAATATTGTAGGAGATGCAGATTACTACCTTACAAATACCGAAATCAAGTTTTGCTTTACATAATTACGTGTTTATAAGCTTTATGTTTCCTATTCTATGTTCTCTACATTTCTAAATATTGTTTTCGTTCTCTAACGATAGTGTGTTGTTTTCACAGGACTATCCAGTTGGATCCTTGCAGTCCGACAGAAGAATATATTGATAGGAAGGAGTAGTCACTTTGATGAAGAATACATACAAAATATAACGTATAATTTTTCTTGAAGGTGTATTGGATTATATAATCTTGAAACATCATGGTAGATGCTGAACATCAGTTGACGATGTTGGGAGTTTTTTTAATTAGACGTGTGACTGCAACGTGTGAAGAATAATACATGAAATGAAACTAGTATTTAAATTAATTAATAGCTAGTTTTATAGATTTGCGTGATGATGTGGTTAACGTCTACATATTCCTGTTTTTTATACAGATGGCTGCATAACCCAGGGAAAAAATAATGTTTTCTATTGCAGAAGGTCGAATTTTATTAATTCCCGTTCTAATTGATTTTTGTTTACTTGTTGTATGTCAGCTTACACAACAGAAGATGTATCGGAAGAAATTTATTTTTTGATAACTTCATATTTTTGTAGCCTAACTTGACATTAATAAAGATTTAAAAAATTATTTTTTCTTCCAGTATCATTCGGCAACATAACACGAAAACATTGCTGCATAGTATGGTAATACATCATGAAAACATTTCTGCATTAATTACAATTATTTACAAGAATCATAGAATTTTGGTTTGTATTCAGTGAAGCTGTATTTGAAATACCTAATGAAACATTGCATGTTTTCATTACTAATGATGATACTATTACCTATTCCAATGTGCATATATCAGAAAATGACAAACATTCTTACAAAAAATGTCGGCCAGTTTTGCCAATCGGTAAAAAGTTGCCTACTCGTGGGTTTCAGTTTTATACACAACAATCACTTTAAACATTTTGCTCTCCTGAGAAACAGAAATATGAAACTGCAGATAACCAACAGATTTGAAACAAATTAATATTATACTTATGAAAATCCACATTTTGTCAATCCCTCAACCAGTTGCTATCATATAGGATACAACAGAAATGGAACAACAAATTTAAAGAATTCTATAATTTCACACAGGTAGTAAAAAAGTTCTACTGCAGACTCTGTAGAAATTGTAATCATAGATACGCTCTAGAAAGGTTTAAATAGCTGAACCCTATAACAGAAAGGCGATTTAAATGGAATTTCTAAAACTTGCCTAATTTAAAATGAAGTATGTTGATATTCCTGTCCTCTTAGTTAAAAATGACAATGAATGTATTCAACTCTGATGTTTGATAGTTATTTGTTGAGGTTATGTTAGAAGTGACTCATCATTGATTGATTTTATTATTGTTCGAACATTGTTGTTTGTAGCATGTAGTTAAGGTACAGAAATAGTCAAATTATTACAGTAAGGCTGTTTTAGATGCAGCTTTACTGCAGGTTAAGATAAATGCATAATTTTGCAATTGTTTTAATACTTTTTGGCATTCCTTTATCTTTTATTAATATCTCTACTCTTTTAGGCACAATTTTTCTACATTTTTATAACTGTTCTGAATATCTGGTTCATGTAGCTACGTTTATCTCAGCTATTAAGTCAAACAATTCTTTGTTGCGAACATCATTCTGTGTTCCTATTTTCTTTGGAAGGTTCATACATTTCATTTTGTATTTTAGATTCTTTGTAAATTCCCACTCTTGCTTATATATTTTCTATTCTATGTAAAATCTATGTATCTTGGTAATATTAATATATTTAATTTTGTGTATTTTTTATTTCATGTAAATTTCATAGCAATTGTTAATACTCTTTCTTTGGATATACTATTATCGCTGGGTGCAGAGATTGTAGGGGGATAAGGAGTCGATGGGTAGCAGTCGGTAGGTTTGTTTGTAGCAGTCGATAATCGGTATGTGGAGTCTCTCTGAGGCAAATATTCTGAAAGCAGAGTTGTAAGTGAACTTTGTTGGATGTTGGAGAGATTAAGCATGACTTGGGTAAGGAAGAACATGGAGGTAAATATGCGCCAACCACATACACACCACAAAAAAAAATGTAAATATTTGTAAACGTTTAGTATTCTGAGGTATTGACAGATGCTGTAACTGGCTACAATTCAGAAATCAAATATAAATCATCACCTAATAAATAGTCAGTTGATGCATTTACAACCTCTAAATATGGTACGTACTGCACACTTTCTATGTGAAATGTGTATAATGTTATTTACGAAAATTTATTGATGTAGCATTTGGATACATACTCATATAAGAAAATGTTTTTGCAGAAACACCTGACGAAGACATTAAATGCCGAAAGATATCTTGTATGATAAATAAATAATTAATTACAGTGTTTGGGCAATCCTTTCACATTATGTCAATAAAAATGTCAGCCTACATCATTTAATTCACGTAGTTAGTTTCGCCTTACCTCTGCATATTTTTATTTAAATTCGAATTTTGAGTCAGCACACTGTACTTTGGGCCAGATTGCACTTTCCATACAGGAATTATTTATTTATTTATTTATGAGTTTGCCTGCTGCTGCTGCTGCCATAGCTGCTGTTGTTGCAGTGTTGCTGTAATTTTTGCGAGAGAATCGAATGCATTATCCAACTTGGAGGCAAGTGAAAGAACAGGGCCATCATTTCGACAAAAACAGAGCAATCACTTTTATTTTTTGCTAGATCTGCACGTAAAAGCCTCACCTCATTCCCAACAAATTAAATGCAATTGTAATAAATTTCAAAAGAATAGTCAAAAGAATTTTTTTATTCAAAGCAGATAGTTAATAGATATTCAGTCCACTTAAACAGATATCTTTCACCTAAACGGCTATCTTTCACTTTTTATTTTTTTATTTTTTATTATTATTGTTTGTCGCTTGAACCCTTGACTCTAACAGATACATTCATTGGTCAATTGCGCTGCCCAGGATCGGAAGTTTTGGATGTAAAACTCATTTCTTTACTAGCGTGTTTCACAGCCACTATTTTTATTTTATTTTGTGACTAATAATAAAAAAATAGCTTGTCTCTCTGGTTTTCGACAATAGAATTTATCTGTTGCATAAATTGTCATTTTTTAAATTTTGGTTGTTTACGTTAATCGCTTTCTTTTGTTGTGATACACTCAGATTTCAAAATATGTTGTACGCAACAATAAGAGTTGGTATACGGCTTTAGTTTAGTGAACCCTCTGCCAGGAACTTAAACGTAATTTACAAAGTATCCCATGTATATACGCTAGCATGTATTAAAGCTTCTTTCACACGTGGTTCACACAGTGTTACCAACTTCAGTTTTCACTAGCTTTGTTGCTGTAGAGACAATTTGCCCCTTCGATCGCGTATGAATCCGTTACTAAAATTTCATTGACGTTACACAACATTGTTGTCGAAAGGATTTTTATGATTTCTTTATTGCAGTGTAAATTACAAGTAACAATGCTAGGAGATTTTTCTGAATCTGTGTGACTGATTTGGTTTGCAGACTATATATAAATTTTGTCTAGTAGTAATGGGAACAACATTGAACAGTATCACTTAACCCTTCCAGCTGCACATGTCACCTAGGGATTATCCCAGGAATGTTAATCCGTGGCGTTTAACTGATGTTCCACGGGAAATAAATTTTGTTCACAGAACACATCGACGACGTCACACTTCGATTTTTTCTGATGAAAAGTTATATACAAACGACAGTTTTGACCATAAACAAATTCGTGAGTTTAAAGCCTTTAGAAATTTTCCAAATGACATTCATCCGTAGGCTTGGTTGGATCAATTTCAATGTGCGTTACCATCAGAATGACTGCTAATACAAAACCTTGATTTTATGTGAGGTCATCTACAAAATGAACCTATAGTGCTCTGTCGCTAAAGATTGTCAAACATATGCGGATTTCTGTCATGTTTGGTAGGTATGGTAGGGGGCCCGATCAGGTTAGGTATGGCTGGAAAATACCACCTTGACTATGTATGACCAGTCTGACCCTGAATGTATCGTAATGATAATTGCATCAATTGGTTTCTGTGTTCTTCAGAAATGTGTGTAGACTCGGAGACTTTGCACTGAACGGACTGAGGTCTTTCTGCATAAAAAAAAGTCAGATATATTTCATAAAGCACCTGATTTATAGGCAAGATATTGCCTGATTTATAGGTAAGATATTGAACTTGAATGAATTACAAAATTTACGGTAAGGATTCTTACTTTTGATGAGATTGTAAGTACTCAGTTGCTTTGATCATCAGAAAACACTCACCTGCTCTAAAATATGTGAATGTTAATCTACACAATTAAATAGATTACAATTTAAATAATTATTTATAAATGCAATGTTTCTAATCGGCGTCTTTTGTAGACGTTCTATCATTGGTAGCCAATTATAATGTTTCTCTGCCTACAAAAGGGTTCGAATTCATAAAAGATAGTGAATATATTTCAGGATATTTACCAAAAAACTTGTACATTGGCAGGAAACGCAATTACACGACATGTATTGTGCAGAACCTACTTGAAATAGACGTTCACCTTTTTTTGTCCGTGGAGATATTATTTATAGCTTAAAAGAACCATCTATCTATATGTATAAAAATGAATTGCTGTTCGTTAGTCTCGCTAGAACTCGAGAACGCCTGAACCGATTTGGATAATTTTAGTCTTTAAATATTCATGTATGCCAAGGGAAGGTTTAAACGGTGATAAAATATGGAAGAGTTGTCCGGAAAAGAGGAAAATCGGGAAAAACTGAAAGAGATTTTCCAGTGAGCTATCAATATCGTTCGTCCAATTGCCATAAAATTTTGTACATTTCATGTTGAAAGCCAGAGGAAAATTTGGAAAAGGCACCCGGAAAGTAGGAAAATTTAGGAAAAACCGAAATCGATTTTTTTCTATGAATAAAAATCAATTGTCGCATGGTTCTAAGAGCATCACTTGAGTACGGCTTGACAGGGCAAGGTATGTATGAAATGAATTTTTTGGAAAATCTACCGGAAAATTGGAAAATTTGAGGAAAACTGAAAGTGCGTTTTTCAATGTGTTTTTAATTGAATATAGCACAATAACTGACAGAACGGAGAGGGGTAATTCTTTTTTTGTTTTGAGCAAGAGTAACGTTCTTATGAAATAAAAAATTGGAAAAGTTTCCTGGAAAATTGGTAAATTTAGAAAAAATAAAGAATTTTTCTATGAAATATCAATCCATTCATTTGATTACGATAACATTTGGCACATTCGACGTTCAAAGCGAGAGGAAAGTTTGAGTGAAGTAAAAGTTTGGAATAGTTAGCCAGAAAATAGGAAAATTTGTGGAAAACTGACAGGTACTTCTTTTGTTTCGCCGTTCTATGCACTTTTTACAAAAGGGACAATGCATTTTTAAAAGTTAATTATAACTTCTGAAAAATAGTTAAGTAGTCAACGAGTAAATAGCTTTCCGGAGAGCAATTATTGTTCGATATTTTGATTTATATACGTCAAATCAAAAAAACCTTGAATTACACACTTTCTAAAGTATCTTATCCGGTACTTCAGCGCTCAAGCTATCTCCACACCAAACTTCATCACAATAGATTCAGTGGTTTATGTAATAATATACGTATATCAAAATCGGTTCAGCCGTACTCGAGTTTTAGCGAGACTAACGAACAGCAATTCAGTTTTATCTTTGTCTGTTCATATATGAGTTCAGATCGTGAAATGGAACTTTGCTCCTTCAGAGTATACTTCTGAATGCATCCAACACAACAACCAAGTCATTATTTTACAGTTTTTAAAACTAATTTTTCCACGCAATTTTTTCCATATTTTATCACCTTTAAACTTTCCCTGAACTTCCAGGAACATTATCCTGGACATGTGTGCGTGATTTTCCCACCCTTTCCGCCCACTATCGAACCGATACTTAGACTATGTGATGATGCCTTTATAGAGCTACTGGGTCTAAAAAACATATGATTTAAATTAATATGGTTTATATTAAGAGGTAAGTGATACGAAGTTCACCGGGTCATCTAGTTAGTGGTATAAAATACCGTAAATTACGTTTGAACGGAGTCTAGAAAGATGAATAATTATGAGTAGTTGATCGTATCATTTTCGGAATAGAACTTTTATTTTGCACAAATGAGTGCTGGTTCTTACAATCATAAACTGGATGAAAGTTACAGGTAAATATAAATTATTAAACATTTACATATTATGACTACTGCTCACGGATGTTGATCGATCGATCGTAACAGTGCCCAAACGATCATTATGGATCATCCTCATGAAACAGCGATCTACGTCACGCCACAGCTGCCCGCTGATGGCGAAGACGTCGCAACAGATGGTCAGAACACTTTGATTGTCTGGATAGTGCTGTGTAAGAAACATGCGTATATTTCGTTACTATTGTTTCGCGTGTCTTTTGGTTTCGTTGTGTTGTATGGTGAAATCGAGGAAAAGGAGTAGACTAATGATTTGGGAAGCCAAGCGGCCAAGGAATTACGTTTAAAGGACATTCGCCATAACTTGTGTGCAATGTGTGGTAGTACTTCGAGAGGGAGGCGAAAAACGGAGGACCACACTTACTGATTTCAAACTATTCGTTCGAACCGCTAACGCGATTAAGCTTAGTGAAGCGACTATAATGCGTATTCGTATAGGAAAGTACGAAAATTTAATTGCATAAGGACCCACTTGCCTTAATATGCCGGGAAAGAAGAAATTTTTTTTTAAACGCATAACAAAATTAGATCCTTCCGCACAAGAAGCGATTAGCGCCACTGAAGTGATAAGGGATCGTGGCAAGACAAACTGCCCGCTTTGCTTCCGCACACTCTTCGGCCTCCAGAACCTTCCGGAAGTAGCTTTTCAGCGATATAAGCAGGATACGGTGCCAGTACCGGCAGTCATTGATTTGACTCCTAATGACGATGGCGGAGTTTGCCATTGAAAGCTTGGGAATTTCATTGGACGTGATGCGTCTTGTATAACTAGATTTTATTGATAATTGAAGAATGCCAACGCTAAATACTCGGATGACAGATATACAGTAAGTTATTATTAAAACAAAGATCGCTCACATTAGATCACTTTTTGAGATACAAATCTTCGTTGTGACTTATTCTGCCGAATCTCGATTTTAAACCAAAAAAAGTGTTCCAGGCTGTAAAATAATGTTATAAAAAGAAGACCTGAACTGATAAACTTTAATTTGGAGGAGATTTTCTGAGTCGTTAAAACACTCTCGAATGAAGGTCATTCTGTTACAGAAGTTTGAAGTGACGACAAAGGATATGGTAATGTATAGCTATGTATAACAGTTCACACTAGCAAATGGTCCAAAATAATTCTTTTACATTCAGGTACCTACAGTGGCATTATCTCCGGCTTAGGAACATAATCTGAGAAACCGTCTCAGAACCATAACGAAATGAATCATGAAACATTTCTAAATTGGTTCTAAAACATGTTACCAAGTTTCGAAAATCTATCACTAATTATTATCTTCAATGTTCCAAAACATTCAGATTTAAAGGAGAAAGCACCAAAGCTGTGCTCTCGAAAGAAGACATTCAGTTACTGTCGACGATATACTGAAAAAAGTCGAATTATTAGAATTCGTATCACTTCATAAGTCACAATTCGCAAAGTATGTTATCGACTAAGTATCTTATGAATATGGGCGTATAGTGTTAGGAGTGCCACTTTAAGGTAACGAACTTATTTGGAGGCAAGTGAAAGAATATATTTCTCGTAAAAATAAAATGTTTATTGTAGGTGAAGCAGAAAAACCAATATTCATGTTGTGGAAAATGTTACCTAAATGCAATGAAGGTTGTTCTGATGGAAACGGAGTGAGTAATTGTCAAAACCTGGAATAATGAAGGTCTTCTCGAAGACAGGGTTACGGAACTTACATTACCTCTAGCTGTTCAGCCACTTCGGAAAGTCCCAGTGATTCTAACAGTCTGAAATAAGTGGTGCCTTCCCTCTTTCGGGCGATGTAAATACATGCAGCCAGTGATAGGTTTGCAGAAAAAAATTCAATACATTTGAATCGCATGCTGTATTTATTCAATGTATGTGACTCGTATAACTTGTAACATGGCAATTCATGAAGAAAGTGTCACAATAATTACATTCAACAATGAAAGCGATGAATTACAGTATGATTTAAGTGTTGATTTCTGTTTCGAATTTGATCGTCGAGGTTAGTTTTAAATATTCTCCATTCAAATATTTGCAAAGCTTCATGAACTAGCCGCACAGCGTTCGTGTGTTCGTATCTTTCAATTAGTCTCTGACATAACTCTCAGTTTTAAGTAATCTTTTACTCAAAATAATTTTAATAGAACTATGGAGCAGTAGTAGTATATACTACTCTACGATGGTGAACAGAAGATTCATTAGATATGGCATTGCTGTCGTTATTCATTTTGAAACAAAGATGTCGCCATTTTAATCAGTGACTGCTACATACATATCATTACGAGAAAACTAAAAACAAATATTTCACTTTAGTTGCCTGAATGTATCTTAGTGCAGTAACATTGTTGCTAATTTACTGTTTGGTGTTATTGTAGTACTAAAATGCCTGTCCCACTAATCGTAGTTACAGAAAACTTAATCTCTCATCGAGCTTAATTCTCTCTCCCATTACAGACTTTTGCTTCTGCCCTTGAATTCGCGTCAACAACATTGATAATTTTTTGCAATATTTTGGATTGAAATAAAAATAGTTTATTAAATCTTCCGGGTCCATGTTTATTACTTTATTAAATCAACACACAAGAAGCTGCTTCTTTCTCATCCATTCTCACATGTCCGTCTTTTCCGTTGTTCACCAGTTACAAAGAAAATAATTGCAATTCACGCTTTATTTCGGGTGTTCGACATCATAGCATTGAAAAATAGCGAAAAATTTAAAAGGTGGACATTACGGTGGTAAGCTAGGCAGTGGCGGACTAAGCGGGAGGGGGGCGGGACTCACGTCTTGGGGGGGGGGCCTCTAAATACCTTGAAAGCCCCTTTTTTTCTTTTCTTTTATTTTTAGCGAACAGATCTCGAAAAGCATTTTTTCTGACTTTCCCGTGCCTCTCGTCTTGGGGGCCCTCCGAATCTCAGAAGTTCCTTTTTCATAGTAATACATGTATTTCCAAGTGGACGGGGGGGCCTCAGTTTGTTTTGGCGCCGCCCCGGGCCTCCGACAGCCTTAGTCCGCCACTGAATCTAGGCACAATTCGTTACAGCACATTTCTCTTTGAATTATGACTCAAACATAATATTTAATTGAAGTGTATATCTGAAATATAGTAATTTAACATACGAACAAACAGTAATGGGTCCATCATTAACAATTTTTTACTCACCACAATAAATTTGTCGTAGCTGCTTGATCACAACTAAAGGCAGCTTATAATGTTAGCAAGAGTGCAATCTATGTCATTCAAGTGTTTCGTGCTCCAAATTTTTGGGGTGAATTTTAAATAGTAGCATATTTCGAGCCAATTGTCAAAATTAGAACCGTTATTCCACTTCCACTGCGACTATTGATTCACTTTCAGAGTTTTCACATAATAAATCGAGCTGTGGGCTTCATGTGACTGTTCTTCATCTGGCCGTCCTCCTTCCTTCCTCATTAATTCCCAATGGGAGCTTCCCTCGCTGTCAAGGCAATGTACAAACTGCTCGATTCCGACAGCAGCCATCGATCCATATTATAAGAATTTTAATGGTGAAAAAGCTGATGATGAAAGAGGTAGTGCACTGACGATGGAAGTTCAACATTGAACCATGTCTCGGAATGTTCGATTGAGTCGAAACTTGAATCGGCACTGTTTCGAAACAACTAATCTTGTGATTCATGTATCGGACGCTAGATACCGTTAACATGCGTTTTGCTGCCCGTCTGCCAGGGTGAGTTCGACACAACGCCCAGGCGTGCAACGGGTTTGTAGTTGTTCCCCTAACCACGCGAGATTTTGAATTATGCTACCGGTACCATTCAACTGAGGTTTTGAAACTGGGATACCACCGAGAAAAGTTGTGAAGTCCTCCGGTGTTTTGAGGTAGTTTCGCGTGAACTAAGCGTTTTTATGCATTGTTGCTACATTTGTGCCAGATGAACGCATCTTTTCGAAGCAAGGGCAAATAATTTCAGTGAGACGAAACCGCATTCTCAGGAAGATGTCAAAAGTAACATTTTTAATTTCAATTCAAAGAAACTGTAACTGATTCTGTTTTATTTGACTGACTGAAGATGAATCTGATTATTAGAATACCTATCTGGACATTAAAAAATTTTAGTTCAGTTTTGTGGTTTCATCACGTAAATTGTGAAATGTGTTTCCTTGTGTTAATACTTGTAGTAATACCTGTTGACTGCATTAAATATGTCTTAGGAACAAATCTTAAATATTTCGTTTATATTGAATGGTTAGAAAAGTTATTCATTTCTGGATGCACGTAGACATTTGAACCATGATCTTTCTTGTTTTATTTAAACTTAATTATGGAATTTTGAAGGTTGGTGAAAGTTTCATGACTTTGAAATTTGAATATTACTGCTTTGTGCGTCCTTTGTTACAACATTTGTTTGTATGAAAATACGAGTAACTTCGGAAACGTTTACGCAATAACACGATTGTAAAATCGTATTAGCAAACAAATCTTGTGCCGTTCAGTTAAGTCTAGTGAATAACGTATTAAAACCTTGTTGATATTCCATAGATGTTTCGTATTTGCTGTATCGCGCTACTGCAGCATTCTCGGCTTACGTCAATCAGCGAAGATAGCAGGACGCAGGGCTGCGGCACATGAAGTGTTTTTTAGAGTTGTGGCAATTCGTGAGTGAGTCCTTCATTTGAACGAATACAAATAAAGAATCGTAATACTCGAATCATGAGCCGGACGAATCGTCGTTCAAAAGAATCGCCTGTCTTGTGACGATTCCAAGATTCAACAATTCATGATTCGAAAGCAAGTGACGAATCATGCCAAATAATTATGAAAGCCAGAAAGCGTGTGAACAAAGGACGCACAGAATGAAGATCATGAGCCGTTAATTATTATAGCCTATTCACGAATTACAGATGATAGAAACAAAAAGCAGCGAAATACACAGCTGCCAATACATACGACTATACGTCTTTTATATAGTTTACATATTATTTATTTAAACGAGCAATCCTTACTCATTTATATTTCGCGTATACCGGAAATGGCTTTAACAATTTAGATTATATTTTGTGTTTAGAGAGATTTAAGCTTTTTGAGTTCGTCTACGTAGTTGTAGTTTTTGTAAAAACTCAGTTTTACAAAAATATTCTTTTTATATAAAAACGCGATTTTAAATGTTTTTAAAGCCATCTCAAAAATCGTTTTTACCATTTTGGTTTTTATGTTATCAGCTTTCCTGAAAGAAACCTTTTTTACAAAACAGAAACATTTTAATAAACGCAAATTTCTTGTATCTCGAAAGAAATTTAATATTTAGAGACGAATTTTTATTTTTAATTGTTATTTACATAGTAGTGTTTCCTTAAACTAATTTATTTTACTTAATAAGTATTTCATAATGATTAGATATCTGTTAATTACCATAGATTTAATTAAATTTATATTTAGGCTAAATGGCCAAAGTATTCAACCAGAAAGAAAAAAATTTATAAGGTTAGAGCAGGATTCGAAGTAAGTGACCTACGTTCACTAAACCTACAACGCTACTAAATGAGCTATGATGACAGCAGAAATAGTTGTAGTGTAATAAGTAGGCCTATTTATAACCGCTCGTCTCGAGAATTTTTGAGAGCTGAATCAAATGGCTTTGCCTCATTATTATTTTAAGTCTGAACTTTATGCACCATAAATATTTAAAAAATCCGATTCGTTCCGTCACAGACCAGAAAGAATCGGGAAAAGATGGAAGATTAAGATTCCAACATACATGACACAGACATGTATTGCCATCTATGAGCAAGATGTAGAAGTAAGAATCGTGCCAAAGCAGACTAAAGAATCCCGAAACAATCGTGAACGAATCGTAGGAATCGATTCACAATGTGAGATTGAATCGCAAGAATCGATTCCTAAAAAAGAATCGTGTTGCCCAACTCTAGTGTTTTGAGTGCCGAAGCAGTGAGCCGACTCACTACAGCGCCCTGCAGCTGTCGCGGTTCACGTGAATCAGGGAAGAGCGCGGCGCGCGACTCTGCAGCACGCCAGATGTTTCGTGTGCCAAAACCGCGAGTCGACTCACTAGACTCATATGATCCGTATGTTTCGAAACAGTGAAATGATCCGAACGGGTCATCACTATCTCTGAGTGTTCGACTGAGTCTGCTAACGAGCAGTTAAGTGAGAATCTGTAATAAAATGGCAGGATTCCAAAGTGCTAATGTACCGCAGTATATTCACGTGATAAAGACCGATTTATCGAACAAAATAACAGAAGCACTACATGTATGAAAAACTAGTGTGGAAAGCACCTTTATTGGAAAATTTTATCGTCATATTTCTCGCCCCATCCATGTCAGTAGCGATTAGATGAGTTTGATATATTGCAGATATGCAACATACCCTTAAAATTATAGTTTCTATATCAAAATACAATCTTACGGGTAACGGCCAGTCAAGTGAGAATCGGTGTGATGAAAATGGCTGGAATAAGACAATTACGACGATGTCAATGGTTTGGATGATCTAGAGGTCATTGCCCCTGTAAGGCGTCCTAGGCGTATTTATGTTCGTCCAAATCATTTTGAATTATGGGATGATGCAGAATTTCTTACGCGATTTCGTCTTCGAAAAGCCACTTTGGAAATGCTGCTTGAAAAACACAACCATCTGAAGAGTCCAACAGAGAGTTACGTATTTTTGCAAGTTATCTGTCTTAATAGAAAACATAATACATTATTTATGTCTGCAATCTTATTAGTTCAGTATTTACTTATGCTTATTGCTCCTAGTGTAAGGCCTAAAATATGATTTCTTCCTCCGATCTACAGGAACAGTGCACTTTAGCTTTCGCTACATGTTCCATGGGCAGCATTGAATTCATTTCCCACAATGTCGCTTCCTTTTCCATCCATGTCGAAGCGCCAGTTTTTTTTTTTTTTATTTATTTATTTTTTTTTTTTTTTACGTTCCAATGTGGCTTTATATTTCTCTATTAAAGACACAAGACTCTCACACTAACTTCTTGTAAAATTCGAGCTTATTTCCCGTTTGTTTTCCATAGCGCTAAATAACAACTGTCTGCTTTCCCCGATAGTCAAATATGGCGAACAGCTGTACATTCAGGCGGCACTTTCATTTGTTCTATTGTCAACATATTCGAAATATATCATACCTTCTCCTTTTCTTCAGGTTAGCAAACGAGAGGTTATCTGGCAATGACAAACGCAAAGCACTTAACGAACACATTTAACTGGACGTTAAAGTCGACTTCTCGTTAACTGACGAGAAGATTAACGAAAAGATGCCTTTAACGTCTCGTTAAATGTGCTCTTAAGTGCACTGCGTTTGTCATTGCCACATACACCTCTCGTTTGCTAACGTGGAGAAAACGAGAAGGTACGATATATTTCGACTATGTTGTCAATAGAAACAAATGAAAGTGCAGTCTGAATAAACAGGTGTTCCCCATATTTGACTATCAGGGAAGAAGTTAGCAGACAGTTGTTATTTGGTGCTATGGAAAACAAACGTGAAAGAAGTTCAAATTTTACAAGAAATTAGTGCGAGAGTATTGTGTCCTTAATAGAGAACTATGACACATTGGAATGTAAACAAAAACTGACGCTGCGACATAGAACGAAAAGGAAGCGACATTGCGGCAAATGAATTCAATGCTGTCCATGGAACATGTAGACAGCAAAAGTGCTTAGGGCCTAGTACGATAATATACTGCCAAGTGCATAATACGTTAGTGCAGGTTAAATTGAACGACGCTTCTCGCCGGGCTGCAGTGGTTATGTTGGCACCAATGGTAATGATGGCAACTCAGATGACCAATAAATGTTTTCTTCGTGACAACTGCAATTAAAACGAAAATTATTTTTTTCTGAACGGACAAGGGTACATACAAGAACCTATCGACCATAGAGCAGGTACAGTATTAAATTTGCTGCGAGTGAACATTTACTCTGTAGCTGGTGAAAAATATTGACGCAATTCTACACTTCATTGTTCATCTGTTGCCAACATAAGCACTGGAGCCCGGCGAGAAGCGTCGTAAAATTTAACTTTAGTGAAGTTAGTGCAAGCAATAAATTGCACTTAGGCGAAAGTGCACTGTTCCTGTAGCTCGGAGGAAGAAATCACATTTTAGGCCTTACACTAGGTGCAATAAGCATAAGTAAATACTGAATTAATAAGTTTGCACACATAGATAATGCATCCTTTTTTTTTTTTTTCAACAGATAACTTACAAAATTCATAACTATATGTTGGTCTCTTTAGATGGTCGTGTAGTTTTTTATGCAGCATTTCCAAAGTGCCTTTTCGAAGACGAAATTGCGTAACAAATTCTGCAGCATTCAAAATAATTTGGACGGACATAAATACGTCTAGGACGCCTTATAGGGGCAATGTCCTCTTGATCATCCAAAATACTGACATCGTAGTAATTGTCAACGAAATCTTATTCCAGGCATTTTCATCATCTGATTCTCACTTAACTAGTCGTCATCCGTAAGTTTGTATTTTGATATCGCAACAATATTTTCAAGGTTATGTTTCGTACCTGCAATGTATCAAACTCATCTAACCGCTACTGACATGGATAAGGCGAGAAATATGACGATGCAATTTACCAATAAAGCTGCTTTCCACACTAGTTTTTCATACATGTAGTGCTTCTGTTATTTTGTTCGATAAATCGGTCTTTTTCACGTGAATATATTGATGTATTTTAGCGCTTTCGAATCCTGCCATTTTGATACAGATTCTCACTTAACTGGTCGTTAGCCGTGCAACGAGCAGAATTTTACTCGTTAACTTAACGGCCAGTTTTTAGGTCCTTTAACCTCGGGTTAACTCATAACGAAACATTGACAAACGCAATTCTCCACTAACGATATGTTAAAATCTTAACTGGAACTTAACGAGAGATGGACGAACCGGCCCTAAATGGGTTAATACGGTTTACATATCCTAGAATTACAGGTGTCGCACAGAGAATGTGATGAGTGGGTTGGGTGACACCAGACGTGGGCCTGAAGTTCCCCTGCGTCGCGAGCAGAGGCAGAGGCGAGCAAGTGGCCGCTCGCTAATCGGCGCGACCCCAGGGTCATCGCGGCCAATCAGAGCGCGCCCCGCGGCCGGAAGTGGCTGCTCTGGCGCCATTAACCCGCTCCTGACACCGGCTGTTTCTCCGTAGCGCGCGGTCCACTGACGTCAGCAGGTCGCCCTGCGCGACGCGCACTACCGACGCAGGTACTCTGAGCCTCTCACCAGGAGTTTGGCACTGTCCGTGACCAAAATCCATCCACAAAGTAAAAAAAAATAATATAGGAAGGGAGTTAACCCCTTAATACCCAAAGTTGCGAATTCGCATCATTCCGTTGTGATACTTACAAATAGTAGGCTAAATGTTTTTGAACGCCAATTCTGATAGATTCCGAATCTACACCACGCAGGGCCGGCGCAAGCCCAAGTGCCGCCCCGTGCGAGCTGCTAAATTGCCGCCCCGCCTCCAACCCCACGATTTTTTGTTTTTCAAAACGTTTGGGGAATTTCATTTAAACAAATCTATAGGAAATGTCAGCAATCAATCTTTTTACTTTTCAGATCTACCTAGGTTTCGGCCGCTGAGTGGCCAGTCTCAAAAGCTTTTAATATGTGCTTACATGTAAACCGCCAGGTTCACTGTTACGTTCAGCATGACGGTATAGATGTAAACATAAAGCATTGAGAATAGCCACACTGTACCCGAAATAAATGTAGATCTGGAAAATAAAAACAAAAAATGCGACTGATATGTGACATTCTCTATTTGTACAAAATAGTCGCTGGGCACCAGCTCAAAAATAGAGTTAAACCTGATTGAAGAAATATAGCTAATTTTAACAAGCCTTGTGAATTTACAAAAATGTTCAAATGTGTGTGAAATCTTGTGGGAGTTAACTGCCAAGGTCATCATTCCCTAAGCTCACACACACACACTACTGAACCTAAATTATCCTAAGGACAAAAACACACACTCATGCCGGAGGGAGGATTCGATCCTCCGCCGCGACCAGCCGCACAGTCCATGATTGCAGCGCCTTAGACCGCTCGGTTAAACCCGCGCAACATAAACTTACATAATTAGCGTAAATAAACATTTTTCAGTTGTTGTGAACAGACAATGTATTCAACGGAAAACCGTATACAGTAAATAAATGTTGGTAAAGTGATAGTTTGCGAGTAGTATTGTCTAACAAAAGTGCCGGTCATAGTTTAATTGTTGTTCATGCAGGCGCAGACAGGTGTTTCATGGCTCAAAAACCGAAACGTTTGACTATCAGTCAGAAACGGATAGCAAAAATTTTAAAAAATACGTCGAAACCCAACTTATGCCAGGCTTACTACCAATGTCATTTTCCCTTGTAATTACTCGCTGCGTATTTACCCAGTCCGGATACCTGTTAGTCATTGTAGGAGTTGGACATGTTTGACTAGTAATGTTCAACCATTTTTATCTATAATGCGGGAAGAATAAAACACTCGGAAACTGCCATTGAAGGGCTTAGCAAAATTGCTCGAGGCTTAACACATAATCGCAGTATTGAACGTTGCATTTGAATTTCCAAATTAGATTTCGTCTTCTGCAATATTAGTTGTGAGTAAACAGACTGAACTACGGTCGGGGGTTCGAAACCCCCCTCGGGCATGGATATTTGTGCCGTCCTTAGTATTAGTTAGATCATAAGTAGTTTGTAAGTTTAGGGACTGATGACCCCGTAGTTAAGTCCCATAAGCTATACAAACATTTGAACATTTGATTTAAACAGACTGGCAACGCTCTATAAGAATACTGACGTGTACGACAGACTCCTTCCCCCACTGTGTTCCTAAGGCGTAAACACGACGGTGCTGCCACAGTGGCGAGGAAGAAATTTGTCCTCCTCCCTCCCCTTATTCAACAGGGGCAGCCGGCAGCAGGTAGTCGAAGCGCCTTGCCACAGTTCCCGAAGCTGCTCCTTCCGAAATATGAATGTTGAGTTTGTCCTACAAAAATTTAAAAAAAAAAGGGGGGGTGGCGGCAGATTTGCCGCCCCTCGGAAAGTGCCGCCCCGTGCGGCCGCACGTTTCGCACGTGCCTTGCACCGGCCTGACTCCACGGAACACCAAAAATAACAGAAGTGCAAGGACCATGTTATCACACGGAAACACAGAACGACAGCAGTGCTACTAGCGGCCTGGCAGTGAACTTTCAATCCGGATAATGTGGCGCGAAAATCCATATGTTTACTTCTAAATACACGAATGAGAAAACGTTATATTGGTGTTAGATTACAATATTTTTCATTTATTCTTCGAGGGTGGACCTCATAGAAAGGTTTTTGAGACCTTGCAAAGTAATATATACGAGAAATTTAAATCAAAAACTAACATTAATTGTTTCTGGCTGCTGTTTATAGTCGGCCAAACTTCGTAAATGATGTCGTGGTAATCGTTTTGACCGTAAAATTGTTTGTTTCTATAACTCGATACTGCGATTTTCGCCGTGTGGTGTTATCACATGGAAATAAATGTGATTTTGCGCATGTCAGACAAAAATCATCTGATATTGCATGCATCCATGTAAATGTTTTTCAGTTTTCAAATACGCTAAGACACAATTATATCCACTCATGTGACCAAACGAGGATTAGTAGGTTGTACAAATAAATAATTTTACAGCCTTATACACTGTCCTACAAACAAGAATGTAGGCCTACTGTAATGTCTACAAAAACCAATTTATTTTTATTTCTGTTGATTACTATTTATGCATCTTCAGTCATATGAAATGGAACTTCTGTACAGTTCAAATAAATGAAATTTATGAAACTCACAACATGCACACAGGAGATCGCAATTAGGAAGACGTTGCTATAGAACCTCAGCACAGAACACCACCTACGAATCAAAACAAATATGGAGGACTGTAAAACGTAAATCATCCAATAGGAAAGCGAGATGAAAAATCGTAACGCTCGCAGCGCTCTATGTGGCCTGGCAGCGGACCAACATCGTGTTACCGGAAATCCCTATATGAGTTTCACCCCCCTGATCTACACGACGCTGATAATGTTTGTAACACGTGCTGCCACCTCTCTGGGTCGTGAAGGGACTGCTACAACAGTTAGATGTTCGCGCATTTGTTCACGAGTTACACATAGGAAGTTATGTTTCTTGGTCCTTTGTTATACATGCCTGTCTATCAGCACTGATGCAGTACGTCATTGGCCTCAAGTTACAGGAACATTGCAAAGATGTAGAAAAGAAAACGGTACAGGACAGACAGTCTTTATGTGTAGTAAATGTAACGTAAATCTTTGTTTGAACAAGAGAAAACACTGTTTCCGCGAATTTCATGAATACATTTACATACAATATGTATAGTCAAACTGAAAGCAACAATGAATTTTCGATTTTTAATCATAGAAGTTCAATTTGTACTAATGTAATGTCAGACAATGTACTATTAAAATGTTAAATAAAAAGTTGTACTAAATGAAGTCTTGTAAGAGTTCACTTTCTCAAATGCCCATTGTCGCAAATACGCGACATACCAAATTACACCAGATCAGTAAAAAAATGTACATATTTGACATTATATAATTTCTAGCATATGTTTACTGGCAACAAAATGATTTTTCATTTTCTTTGTCACATAAAAATTAATTTGGGCATTAAGGAGTTAAAATGAAAAGGTACGAAAAGACAATGTGGGTATAATTGTTTATTCAGAAGTAATCATCAAAGGCCTGAGCAGAACTATCTCACTGTTTAACGGGCCGAAGGATTCCCCTGTTCCCAGAATTCCTGTGGATTCGACAAGAGCCAGTCCTCTACTGTGTCTTGCAGTTCGTCGAGTTGAAGCGCTTCCCTTTGAGACATTTTTATTAGCGGACCAAACATACAGGGTGACATGTCCGAGTTATAGGGCGGATGATCATTTGATCAATCTGCTCCCGCTTGAACTTGGCCAGTACACCTGGTGTGACCCTGGAGACGTGTGGATACGCGTTATCGCGGAGCATAGGCTACGGGGTGTGCTGGGCGACACTTGTCATCTTGTTCTCTGCTTTCAGTGTAGACTATGTTGGGCCGAAATTGATTATCTTCTATAAAAGTAGTTGTGTATTTTTCTATGCATTTCTAAAATTATTTTCAAAGGCAGATAGGTGTCTGGTCTACAAGTAGCCAAGGTCATTTTGTGCTAAAATAACCACATGCAGCTGCTAATTGTTTTGTTTTCATTACCCTGCAACTGATTTCGATCTAGCCACCTTCACATGGCAGAACTTTTGAAGTATATTGTGAATTCACACGTCTAAATATTTCAAAACTAATCCAAAGTAACTCATGACTCTGTGAAAATATGGCCCTTGCATGTGGCATGACATTGTCAGGTTTGCAGGTCACTTATGTACATCTCTACATTTCGGTATAATCGATGTTTAAAGGTAAACGAATGTAGATAGGTGCTGAAGACGATACTGTGTGAGCAACAGTTATTAGTAGCAAATACAAATTTTGCGAAAAGCTGATCATTTGCTTGGAACAACTCCCAACTGTTAAAAATGACTGACAATATCACAATATTGTATCTTCTACACGAATGAGTTGATTTGAACTTATCTATAGAAACTACAAACTTACCTTGATTCATGTGGCTGTCACTAGGGCTGTTTCTGTTGCAAATAATTCTTAGTATCTTAAATTCTCTCATCTTAGTGAAGAAAACTTGTTTGGTTTGTAGCCGATAATTACGAACGGATGACTTAGGAAAAATCTTTTATATATAGGTAATTCTAATGGTTGAAGAAATATATACAACAGGTGAATCTGTTTCTTTATTATTAAGATTCATCAAGTTAATGTAAAATAATATCTTACAGGCAAATACTGTTGGAAAAACCTAATTTACAGGTCGTGTATAACGAATATGGGCTTGATTGCAATGAAATATTTCTATATACAAATATCCTGTTACTAGCTTACATCACAATACATTAACTATTCACAATTACTTACATTAAAATAGTGAAGAACTCTGACGAGTCGAAATTTTAGTGGAATAACGTTACTTTGTCCTATCACAAAATACAAGATGCGTCAGAGAAGTTTCGTGAATGGTCCCATATTTTACAAATCGCTCTAGCGAGGATGAGGTGCCAGCGAATACACATTGAGGACCAAGTCAACAAGCGCCCCCTATTGTGTAAAGCAATGCAGTGAAGCGGTGGAACACGCTGCGACCCAGCTAACAGGGTCATTGTGAGAACCCGTGTCATTGTAACATGGAGCGGAAAATGGAGCAATGCGATAACATCACGTTTGTTTCAAATTAGGCAAAACGGTAACAGACGTATGGGATGTTAGTGCAGACACAGAAAAAAATATTGATTTGTCCAAAAATCTACAACTATTAAACTACTTTTCTACATAGCTTCCGAAATTTTGTAGGCAATTGTCATAGCATGGCACAAGGTTTTTTGTGCCTTTTTCATAGAATGTTGCCGCCTGTGTATTCAACCATATGGTAACAAGTTCTTTCAGCTCGTCATCATCGTTGAAGTGTTGTCCACCAAGGACAAATTTTAGGTGTAAGAAGAGGATTACTGTCCATTTTTTTTCACGATAATGCCTGACCTCACACACCGAATGTGACCAAACAATTCTTACTGAAATTTCAATGGGACCTGTTTGATCATCCTCCATACAGCTCGGACCTCTCTCCTTGCGACTTTCATCTCTTCTTACACCTAAACTCTGTCCTTGGTGGTCAACACTTCAACGATGATAAAGAGCTGTTACCACATGATTGAATACACAGGCGGCAACCTTCTGTGAAGGATGCATGCAAAAACTTGTGACACGCTATGACAAGTGCCTACAAAATTTCGCCAGTTATGTGGAAAAGTAGTTTAAGAGTTGTAGAATTTTGTGGATTAAAAATTTCTTTTGTATCTGTGTGCAATTGCATTTTATTACCAAATGGAACTTACTTTCTGGACGCGCCTCGTATTTGTTTGCAACTCTTGTTTCCTATATTTCCCGAGACCATTCAACGAACTTTTCAGGCACACCTTGCCATTATACATTTCGTGCATTTCAATGAATAATTATAAAATATGGGCATATCTACAATGGCTTCCATTGTCTGCTCAGAGCACACGAAGGTCAGTTGGATCAACAACATACACTTTTACCGCAGAGTGACAGATTACTGTGATTGACACTTCACTAAATCGAATGGTGGTACCCAAAGCCCATCTCATATGGAGGAAGATTCACTGTACCGCACGATGGTGTGAAGAGCTGCATCAAACAAGACTTCGAAACGAAGATCACATGTCTTTTTCTTTATTGTTATTTAATGCCCACACGGACAGACTGGTAGCAGTTTAATACGCCGCTATTCAGCCAAAAAGTTACACTTCTTTTAAATTGGACTAAAGATATAGAAAAGACAGAATAAACGCAGACTTTTTAAATACGGTGTCGTGAAAAACTGGTGGATATATTGAATGTGATGACTTTAAAATACAGACATATCCAGAATTAAAACGACCACAGTGGCTAAAAGGACACTGACGTAAGACCAAAAAACAAACAATCGGTGATGAGGACGGAGGCACTGATAACATATGGCAACACACTGTTCTACCTGTTCGGCGGTTGCTAAAATCTTAAAAACACATGAAGAACATGACACTCTGAAACCTCTCTGGGGATGGGGGAGGGATGGGAGGCACTGAGTGGCGGGAAAGGGATGGTTGGGGGAGAGAAGGGAAGGAAAGGCAGGAGAGGGACTCATGGTGATGAGAAAGCGAAGGGAAATCCAAGTGAGGGGGGGCAGAGGGGGGGCAGAGGGGGGGGGCAGAGGGGGGGGGGGGCAGAGGGGGCGCTCATTTTCGGGGAAGGCTTAAGGTTGTTAGGAAGGATAAATGTCGGGGCAGAGGGCGTCATCCAGGAGAGGAAGCTGAAAATCCAAGCGAGGGAGGCAGGGGTGGCAGGGGGGGGGGGCAGAGGGGGCGCTCATTTTCGGGGAAGGCTTAAGGTTGTTAGGAAGGATAAATGTCGGGGCAGAGGGCGTCATCCAGGAGAGGGAGCTGAAAATCCAAGCGAGGGAGGCAGGGGTGGCAGGGGGGGCAGAGGGGGCGCTCATTTCGGGGAAGGCTTAAGGTTGTTAGGAAGGATAAATGTCGGGGCAGAGGGCGTCATCCAGGAGAGGAAGCTGAAAATCCAAGCCAGGGAGGCAGGGGTGGCAGGGGGGGCAGAGGGGGCGCTCATTTTCGGGGAAGGCTTAAGGTTGTTAGGAAGGATAAATGTCGGGGCAGAGGGCATCATCCAGGAGAGGAAACTGACGCACGTTACCCTCGGAAAGGATGTGAAGAGTGAGGAGGTGGAGGGTAAGATCACAACGTACACACAGATTTCATATCTTCAATAAATTCAATAAAAACGAAATTGAGCTTTATCTGTGATGTATCTGAGACGAGTTGGTGGTAAGGACACAGTGTCCAGGCACAGTGTCCTAAGTAGGCTCCTGGCAGCAGCGGCCGTCGGTGAGGAAGCGGTAGCCCTGGGGGCAGGCGGCATCCACCAGCTCCCGGTAGCAGGGCCCGCGGGCCTCCAGGTTGGGCAGGAACCAGCAAGTGGTGCTGCGGCCGCTGGGGCCCGTCACCGAGAACTCGTACCCACCGGCGACCGCCTCGTCTCTGGGATCGCAGTCCACGTATGGGAACGACACCTCGGGGGGACTCCAGCCGGACGGGTCCTGTGGGCACACAAAATCCCTGGCTGCAACCCTTTCATCACCAACAAGACCTATGTTTCAAAAATGTTCAAATGTCTGTAAATCTATCGGACCAAACTGCGTGGTCATCAGTCCGTAGCTTACAAACTACTTAAATCTAGGTAAACTAACCTAAGGACAACACACACACACCCATGCCCCAGGGAGGACTCAAACCTCCACAGCGAGCAACCGCGTGCTCCGCAGCGAGACGCTTTAGAAAATGTTCAAATGTTTGTATAGCTTATTGGACATAACTACGAGGTCATCAGTCCCTAAACTTACAAACTACTTATGAACTACGTAATACTAAGGACGGCACAAATATCCATGCCCCAGGGGGGATTCGAACCCCCAACTGTAGTGGCCGTGCAGACCGTGACTAGAGTGCCTCAGTCCCCTCGGCCACCGCGGCCGGCGAGACGCTTTAGACCGTTCGGCTACTCCACCGCGGCGACCTATGTTTGGTTGGTTGGTTAATTGTTTAGGGAACAAAACTGAGAAGGTCATCAATCCCCCATTCCATAAATTACATGTCCCCAAAGACCCCTTAATATGCATATCACAGCATCTTCTTCCTGTCGGTTAAATTTCGCCTCTGTAGCACGTCCGTGGTGCAGTGTTTCCAGATTTCCCATAACAGACAAAAAAATTCCCCAAAATGCCACTATTTCCTCAACTTTTCCCCAAATATCTTAAGTCTAACTATTCCTTCCAATAATTATTTATTATCAGCGTTGAAAGCTTGAAAAGATGGAATTATTTGTTCAGAGGCGTAAAATTGCCGTATATTATGCCAATACTGTTTACATTGAATTAAGACAACAAAGAATCCATATAACCACATTTATTACGAAAGAAGTGACATGACAGTGAAATCGCTATTATTATTATCTTCGGACTTAAATTTGGAAGCAGCCATAGACTTAATGACGACAAAACGTACGGTGTATGAGTTGATTTGAAGAGAGAGAGAGAGAGAGAGATACACACAGAGAGAGAGAGAATAACCAGAAAATTAAGTATATGTTGTTTGAACTGAAGTATCAAATGTTTGTAATTCTATGGGATAAACTACGTTGGTAATCAGTCCCTAGTATTCCAAACTACTTAACCTAATTTAACCTAAGTACAACACACACATCCATATCCGAGGGAGGATTCAAACCTCCGACGAGGGAGGCCGCGCGATCTGTAACGTGGCGCTCCAGACCGCTCGGCTACTCCCGCGCGACTCTGAAGTATCAGATAGCTTTAATAGCAACCCTAGACAGATAAAAATACTTCAATTTCTTCAGTAGTGAAAATGGTTTCCCCAAAAATTTCCCCAAGTCTTCAGTTTTCCCTAAAAGTTCTCCCCAAATAACGTTTTTCCCCCGAAATTGCGAAAAAATACCCCAATCTCGAATCACTGTCGTGGTGTAACAGCACAAGAAAGGCACGTGGAAAAAAGCCACGAGTTTAAAATACCAAAGGGTGGGAGAACGAAGTCGACGAGAGACAACACGAAATGAGACAATCACACAGAAACACCGAACAATGAAAAGAAATTGAACGACCTTTAGAGATTAAACAAAGGAAGGGTCAAACAAGCGGCATCACAAGGAAACCTCCAATTGGAGGACACAAGACAAGAGAAACATAGACACTGGACTGACATACTTTATGCTCAATAACTGTACTATATTATACTTTTTTTTAAGCAACTACAGCCCTCAGTCGAAGGTTACAATAGAATGTAACCTAGGTTTCGATGTCACAAAGGACACCTTCTTCAGACAATACGAGATAAGAGGGTTAAAATTACATCCATTCCGTTAAATTGCTCTTCAAGGTAATTTGCTGTCTCTGACATAATGATAATATCGGCAGAACGCAATGTTTATATTTCTTCATCCCGAACTTTAATTCCCTCTCCAAATTTCTCCTTGCTACCCTTTACAGTACGAAGGGAATACCATTGGAGAAAGGGTACAACTCTGTTTTACTCCCTTCCCAACCACTACGTCCCTTTCATGCCCTTCAACTCTGATAACTGCTGTCTGTTTTTTACTCCTGTTTGCCTTAGAATTTATGTGTATTCCAATCAACACTGTAAAAAGTTTTCTCCAAATCTACAAAAGCTAGAAATGTAGGTTTGACTTTCCTAAAACTAACTTCTAAGATTATCGGTAAAGTGAGTATTGCCTGTCGTGTTCCTACATTTCTCCTGATTTCAAACCGATGTTTCCCGAGGTCGGCTTCTACCAGCTTATGCATTATTCTGTAAATAAGTCGTGAAAAAACACCTGCATGTGCCTGCTTGCAATGTGGATTTCTACATTTTTCTTAAAGTCTGAGGGTATTTCTCCTGCCTCATGCATCTTACACACTTCAGTAGTCCTGAAGGAAAAGTTGAGTAATTATAAGGAGACGCCACTTGATATTTTGTATCAATTTTGCTGCTCATATTCAGAGGATAATTTGTGCCGAATGGATGGGGTGCCCAACCGACAGTACTCAGAACAACGGCAATTGCACTATGTTACTCTGCTGCTGAATACTCCTGCCCTGTTTGGTATACATCTGTCCATGCCAGGCATGTGGATGTTGCCCTCAACGATCTTGGAATATATTACAAACAACAGGTTGCCTGAGGGCAACGCCTACTCACAAACTATATAACCTCCCGGGGATAATCCCGCCAGATATAAAACGAGAAATTGCCGCAAATTAGAGACAACAAAACGCTGCTCACCCGCTACATGAACACCAAACTCCCCCAAGCAGGCTGAAATTCAGGAAGCATTTTATGAAAAATACTGTCAACTGTAATGCATCACCTTCAATGGCACGACAAAACCTGTGGACAACCAGAAATGCTGATATCGCAACATGGATTCCACCTCTGGAGCCGGCCGCGGTGGCCGAGGTGACTGAGGCGCTCCAGTCACGGTCTGCACGGCCACTACGGTCGGGGGTTCGAATCCCCCCTCGGGCATGGGTATTTCTGCCGTCCTTAGTCTTAGTTAGTTCATAAGTAGTTTGTAAGTTTAGGGACTGATGACCCATAGTTAAGTCCCATAGACTTTACAAACATTTGAACTTTATTTTTATTTTTTTTTTTTTTTTTTTTTTTTTTTTTTTTTTTTTTTTTTTTTTACTACCTCTGGAGGCCTTTCCCCCAGCCGAAAATCTGCCATGGAAAACGTGAAAATTCCTAACCCAGTCTAAGAAGTTTGGTGGATAGAACGAAGGACAACATGGCCAGATGGAACTACCTCGGGGATGAATCAACTCTCTACGAATGTGGATCCGAACAAACCACCAAGCACCTGTACAGTAGTCTTGTGTAGTTCGCAAACTAACTAGTTCGGAAGAGCGCTCCCACAGGCGAACAATGCGAACTAGTTCGCAGATCCCTCGCCTCTTAGTTCGTCCGCTCCTTTTCCGAAGGCTGACGAGGAACAGCGAGAGGACGCGAGAGCGCGCAGAATCGCGTGATTACCTCCTGCCTGTTACCGTTATAATCATAATAATAAGTAAATTTTTGTGATATGTTACTTGATAATTACAAAAATGATGAATATTTAAAGAATGATGATATTAAAGCACAAAAAATGAATAAACACGTTCTCACTCAGGGCTCATGATAATTTTTTGTGTGTCTAATTGTTAAGCAACAAATTCGAAAAGTTTCTTTCGTTAATGTTATAGGTATATTCTTTGTGGCATATAATACTTGAGCTGTAATATTTTTTGTTGATCACTTCCAAAAATTTATAAAAATTAAAAACTCATTTATAAAAGTGCATTTTTATTCATGGAAATAGACGCATTTAGCATATTTTGTTGGTAATATTCCTTCAATGACCTATTAAATAAATAAATAGCTCCATTTAAAAAATAAAATATTAAGAGTACTCTGTATGCAAAGTAGTTGTATACCAATGTATCACCCATTTGTATAAATACTGGTTTATTTGATTGAGTATTTGATGTGTAATTGCCCAAAATACGGGTAAGAGCACAGGCTTGGGCAACACTGATCATTATATAAAAAAAGCTGTTATAACAAAAGAAAGAACTCTTTTAGTATGCGGTAGCAAAAGCCAAAAAAGAGCGGACGAACTATAAAGATTGACCTACTTCGCGGCCGAGCTGCGAAGTAAAAGGAGAGCTACCGGTCGCGAACTAAAATATGCGCGATCGGTCGCGAACTAAAATATACGCCATCGGTCACGAACTAAAATATGCGCGATCGGTCGCGAACTAAAACATGCGTTACCGGTCGCAAACTATTATGCCAAACGTATCTCGCTTCTTAGTTCGTTGGATTCTTTTCCGAAGACCGACGGGCAATAGCGAGAGGGCGCGTAGCAAAATTAAAAATCACGTGTTTGCCTTCTGCTGATGAGAGCCATTTCTAGGTGAGCGTCTGCCTGCTAGATTACATAGTTCAGTGCTACAAAATTTCTGTTTTGAAGTATTCTGCAATCTGCAATATCTGACTAATAAATTCAATAATGCCAATACATAGAGATAACTGTAAATTTAAACTGTTTCTTTTGGTTTGCATGATATCGTTAGCGGATGAAGCAGCAAGCGCATGAAGCAGCTAGGTGGGGGAACTTCTCCCTCTACCTGCATGCACAGACCACGCCGCTCAGCCGTCATTGGGAGCGGACGAACTAAAAGAACGAACGAAAAGAAGTGAGCGCTCCCGATCGCGAACTATTATGGGCAAGTCTACAGTACAGCTGTCCTCAGTGCCCAGTATCCTGCACGCTGGAGGACCTATTGCAGGCCGTTGAGCTTGCTAATTTTTGGTCTGATTATATTTAGTGGTTTTGTAATTTGGTTACATATAATCTCTTTTGTTCTGTATCATAGTTGTACTCTTGTCTTTTACCTTTTGTATGCAACGCTTTTTACACGAATAAATAAATAGGAGAATGTCACTCGTGTGAGAGGTTGAGGGAGAACTGGTTGCAGGCGAGCAGTGTGAGCGCTCGTGGCCGCCCGCGCTCGCTTTACGGCATCTGTACAGCCGCGCGGACGTGACATCTGCAGCGGAGGCTCGAGGCCAACGGAAAATACTGGCCCCCAGCGCAGACCGGGGTAGTTCCGAGCCGGAGCGATCGCTAGCTCAGTGGCTGCCCGCTATGAGGCAGTGGGGTGTGCCCCAGCGGTTGGCCAATCGGCTAGCGTTCTCTAGCTCAGTGGCTGCCGGCTATGAGGGAGTGGGTAGTGCCCCAGCGGTCGACCAGTCGGCTAGCGATCGCGGCGGCTCGGAACTACCTTGCTTACGTGGCACAATGTGATCCGAACGTCAATGTATCTAGAAGTACTAACTGCACATCAGGAACAACTCCATCTTTTAAGTTGTAGTGCTTACGGCGCGGGAAGACGCGCATGAGTCACTTTGAAACTTCCTGGCAGATTAAAATTGTGTGGCGGAACCGGGACTCGAACCTGGGACCTTTGCCTTTCGCGGGCAAGTGCACTACCGACTGTGCTATCCCGACACGACTCTCGATGCCGCCTCACAACTTTACTTCTGCCAGTACCTCGCCTCCTACTTACCAAACTTCACAGAAGCTCTCCTGCATACACGCAAGACTAGCACTCCTGGAAGAATGGATATGGTGGAGACATGGCTTAGCCACAGCCTAAGGGATGTTTCCAGAATGTTTAGTAGGAGGCGAGGTACTGGCAGAAGTAAAGTTGTGAGGCGGCATCGTGAGTCGTGTCGGGATAGCACTGTCGGTAGTGCGCTTGCCCGCGAAAGGCAAAGGTCCCAGGTTCGAGTCCCGGTTCCGGCAGACAATTTTAATCTGCCAGGAAGTTTCATATCATCATACACTCCGCTGCAGAGTAAAGTTTCATTATGATTCACTTTATTTTTATTTTTTAGTGCTTCATTTCATTGCCAGTGTGCGGTGTTATGTTCTCATTACAACTTATGACTTTTAAGAAGACTATTTCCTGTTTTGTATTTTACTTCAGTTTTATTGTGTTACTTCACGTGTCTCTTCATCGGGATTTTGGTAGAGGCTGCTATATTTTCGAGTGACTTTATTGCCCCAGCCGACAAAGAAGATCATTGGCTCTTGTTTTACAATTCTCATCATGATCATCGAGCAGGACCCATGGAGTGGATGAAGCACATTCAGTGGCATTTGGGCTTTTTTAGCAAGTGCCCATTCCAGCAGATATGCTGCACATGAAGTTGAGTCCTGCATCGACCGTCACGGAAGATAAATTTGTTTCTTCGTCTCAATGACATTTTATGTTGCAATTTAATAATTTCGTCGGGGGACATTTTTGTTTATCACCGATGAAGGCGTTTTTGGTGAGTGAAAGGACGGGGTGTAGGGGAGAAAGGAGACACGAAAAAAAAATTGTGTGCTGAGGCCTGTCTTTCTCGCCGGCCACACGGAGACTTACATCGTCGCTGACGGTGACGTCGACGTCACGTGCCAGTCTTCATAAATGTCTTACACCAAAACGAATTTTTCTGTGAATGACATAAATGACGTTAAGGATATTCTGAAATACAGTGTGCATAGTGTACGTATTCCCAAACTCAGCACAATGCTACGTAAGACAAATAGTGTCCTTGTGTTATGATTATTGGCAGGCACCGCACAGGCCTTGTATCTAGGTGACGTTGGAAGTGCCCGCGACCGAGCAGTGTGAGCGCTGGCGGCCGCCCGCGCGCGCATTACAGCATCTGTGCAGCCACGCGCAGACGTGACGCCGCAGCGGAGACTCGCGGCCAACGGGAAATACAGGCCCCAGCGCAGACGTCGTGCCACGTAAGCGAGGTAGTTCCGAGCCGGAGCGATTGCTAGCTCAGCGGCTGCCCACTGTGAGGCAGTGGGGAGTGCCCCAGCGGTCGGCCAATCGGCTAGCTATCGCGGCGGCTCGGAACTACCTTGCTTACGTGGCATGATGTGTGCGCTGAGGCACAGACAAATATATACAGACGGGAAAACCTCTGTAAAGGCACGGTCCCACGCTCAGGGATGGGGGCGGGGGTGCTGAAATCCGTAAGATGTCCCTAGATAGTGCTGCGGTCAGAAGCAGCCCTTTAAACTGGCCAGAGCAGGCGGCAGGTAGCGGCTGTCCCCACCACCACCTCCCCTCAAACGCCAGCAAGCCGGACACAGCCGTGGCCTCGTGGCAAGCGGCACTTGCTCTCCCCTCAGCCTCCCCTCCACACTACCCTCAGAAGTGCCTCTAGTGTGGTCTACCCGTAAAAAGGTAAAGCAGTCAACAATCCGAAGATTGGTTTGAACACCAAAGTGCTTTACTAGGCATGGTCCTGTTTGGAGGTGGTATGCCGTTGCCTTCCTCCGACCTTCGAACTGACTTACCCAGCCAGTTATAGGGGGACCTACAGTTTAACGTGGGTTCCGAACCACGGTGCTACTCGGTATTTTTCACATGAGCAATACTGCCAGAGGTGAAAGAAGTGGAAAGTGACAGATAAAAATCCTAGAACCTGGCGGGGATCGAACCCGCGACCTTTGGATTTGTAGTCTGGCACTCTACCACTGTGCAAACGAGGCGCACGGTACTAAGCCATAAAGCTCTGTATAGGGAAATTATGGCCAGCCTGTCAGCGGCAGCCATGTTGGGCCTATTCCGCTGCTGCTTACACGCCGACCGCTGCAACGTTCCCAGCGCTTAACAGTACTTCTCAACCAATTTTGAGAAAACCAACCAATAAAAAAATTTAATTTTTTCACGCGTTATAGTATGATACATTCTCTCGATAATGATCTCAATTTCTGTTCATTATTACTTAGTTTCTGTGCTACATCAAATTAAGTAAACTACTGAGCAAAATTTTGAAGAATTTGCAGAGAAAAGTCGCATTGTGTAGACTTTGCGTATGGTTGATTTTAGCTCATACAATGCTGTGGACGAAATGTAGGTAAGATATCGGAATTTTATATAAGGTTTAGAGCAGAACGATAACTCTTTTCATTCTCGAGATACAGGCTGTTATGTCCGACGGACAGATATGGTAACTTCGCCTACTTCTGTTCATGCGGACCTGGCTGCTCTACGGAATACTTATCGTCCGAATTTAAGAAAACTGGTTTGTGGCTCAATATCTAAAGAGTTCACCTATAATTCAGGCTGACCTGTACCGTAGCCAAATATTTCAATAGACCGCGAACATGTCATCATCGGAGCATAGTGTAAATTAAGAAAACAATTTGAGATCATGGAAAAGTCTTTAATGAGTATTTTCTTGGGTATTATGTACTTATATTTTACATGAACTACGAAAAATGCAAAGAGATACCCACTACATGTCTTTTACCAGAAACAGAAATTAAAGGTGTCTTTACAACGCCAATTATATTTGAATGTCTAATATTTGTCTTGTTTCAATTCTTTGTTTCCTGTTATGACACACTCTAACACACGAAAACCAATGAGAAAAGCTTGTTTCAGGAACTGTATGTTAATTTCATATCTAAACGGGAATCTAGTTCACTCACTAATATGTAAAATGAAATTGTGTATTTTCGACAACTACCTGCAGATAAAATCAACGACGCGTGAGTAATTTAACCTCACGACATTGTGCAGGAATTTTCTTCAAAAATTTATTCAAGTTAAAAATATATAGGTATGTGCTGTGTGATCCATTCGTCAGTGAATCTCTAATCTATTAATTTACATTATGAATTAAAATCATCACAGCACAAGAACCGAAGTTCGTTTCTGGACTCCTAGTTTTCTCTGACGACTTTCATCAGCCAGACTGTTCATCTTCCTGCATTTCTGATACCTAATGGAAGTACTATAATTTACCTCCCTTCTTCGCTTCTTAAAAACACCAAAAATACAACACTGTGGCATTATTCAAACCAAAACATACGAATATTCACAAGGTTTTCATGGCAGCCAAGCAACGTATAGCACCAAGATGGCGGAAAGAACCACGTGACTCGATTTCAGCCAATCACGAGCTGCAGACGGCGGCAAGCGGCCTATACAGAGCTTTAACTAAGCCAGGGAACCGCCTGACACCTGCTGGCATGTTACGGAATTACGAGGGGAGCGTAGGACAGTGGTTTAGGGGGGGCTGCTTCTCTGAGGCTGAGGCCTGTCTTTCTCGCCGGCCTCGAGGATACGTACGTCGTCGCTGATGGTGACGTCGACGTCGCGCGCCAGCCTGCGCAGCAGCGTGCGCGTGGAGACGCCGCGCAGCCAGGCGTCCCAGTCGAGGCGGAACTGGCAGACGAGCGGCACGTCGGCGAGGCGGCGCGCGCGGAACGCCGGCTCGAAGAAGTCTGCGTCTCCGTGGTGGGGCGGCGCCTCCTCCAGAGGCCGGCACACCGCCGCGGGCAGGCCCCGCAGCCCCAGCACCAGCGCGCCCGCGTGCGGCCGCGGACGGGGGGCCGAGGCAGAGGGCGGCCGCGGAGCAGCCGTCGACTCCACGGGGGCCTCACCCGATTCCTCCTCCTCCTGAGGAATAGCTCACATCAGTTCTGTTAAAGCAAAATGGAAACAGTGGGTAGGAAACGGGGAAAAGGAATAGAGAAAGATGAAATGTACAAATGTTCTACATCTACATGGGATACTCTGCAAATCACATTTAAGTGCCTAGCAGAGGGTTCATCGAACCACAACTATACTATTTATCTCCCACTCCATTCTCGAATAGCGCGCGGGAAGAAAGAACACCTGAATCTCTCTGTTCGAGCTCTGATTTCTCTTATTTTATTCTGATGATTATTTCTACCTATGTAAGTGGGAGTCAACAATATATTTTCGCATTCGGAGGAGAATGTTGGCGATTGGAGTTTCGCAAGTAGCCCACGCCGCAGCGATAAGCGCCGTTGTTGTAATGATTCCCATTCCAGATCCTGAATCATTTCCGTAACGCTGTCTCCCCTGTATCGTGACAATACGAAACGAGCTGCCCTTCTTTTGACTCTTTCGTTGTCCTCCGTCAAACCCACCTGATAAGGATCCCACACTGGGCTGCAATACTCTAAAAATGGACGGACAAGCGCAGTGTATGCAGTTTCTTTAGTAGTTCTGTTGCATCTTTTAAGAGTTCTGCCAATAAAACGCAGTTTCTGGTTCGCCTTTCCCACGATATTATCTATATGTTCTTTCCAGTTTAAGTCTGAAGTAATAGTAATTCCTAGGTATTTTGTCGAGTTTACGGTCTTCACATTTGATTGATTTATGTTGTAAACAAAGTTTAACGGATTTCTTTTCGTACTCATGTGGACGACTTCACATTTCTCATTATTTAGAGTCAATTGCCAATTTTTACACCATACTAATATCTTATTCAGATCGTTCTGCAGTTGGTTTTGATCTTCAGATGATTTTACTAGACGGTAAATGACGGCGTCATCTGCAAACAACCTAAGGGAGCTACTTAGATTTTCCCCTAAATCGTTTATGTAAATAAGGAATAGAGCTTATAGGACTTAACTATAGGGTCATCAGTCCCTAACCTTACAAACTACTTATGAACTAACTAATACTAATGACGGCACAAATATCCATGACAGAGGTGGGATTCGAACCCCCGACCGTAGTGGCTATGCAGAACGTGACTAACGCGTCGCACACCGCTCGGCCACCGCCGCCGGCAATAGGGAAAGAAAGGGAAGGATATTGATTGGCTTATATCTATATGTCCCAATCCGCCCCTTCGAAACATCTACATGAATTTAACGGTTTGTTTTGAGAATTTTATGCAGTAGATTAGACATAAACCTTATCAAGTCCAAACACATGATAAATGATCGAGAACAGATCCAGCTGATAGGTCGAGTAAAGGAATTGAAAGTCGTGCATCATCTACATCTACATCTACATAAATACTCTGCAAATCACATTTAAGTGCCTGGCAGAGGGTTCATTAACCACTTTAAGAACTTTTCTCTACCGTTCCATTCTCTAATAGCGCGCGGGAAGAAAGAACACCTACATCGTTCCCTTATCGATCTGATTTCTCTTATTTTATTGGGATGGTCATGTCTCCCTAAGTAGGTGGGTGCTAGCAAAATATTTTCACATTCAGAAGCAAAAGTCGGTGATTGAATCTTCGCAAACAGATCACGCCGCAATGAATAACGTCTTTGTTTTAATGATTTCCACCCCAATTCGTGCAACATTTCCGTGACGCTTTCCCCCCCGTAAC
Organism: Locusta migratoria; assembly: GCA_026315105.1. Classification (NCBI taxonomy): domain Eukaryota; kingdom Metazoa; phylum Arthropoda; class Insecta; order Orthoptera; family Acrididae; genus Locusta; species Locusta migratoria. The sequence continues at coordinate 54,794,871 of CM048751.1, forward strand.
GTGATAAAACAAAACGAGCTGCCCTTCTTTCAACCTTCTTAGTGTCTTCCGTCAGTCCCACCTGGTGAGGGTCCCACAAGGGGCAACAGTACTCCAGGAGAGGACGCACAAGTGTGATGTAGGCAGTCTCTTTGGTGGAGCTGGTGCATCTTCGAAGCGTTCTGCCAATGAAACGCAACCTTTGGTTCGCCTTCCCCACAATATTTTCTATGTGTTCTCTCCAGTCAAAGTTGTTCGTAATTATAACTCTTAGGTATTTGGTAGAATTTACGACCTTAAGGTTTGACTGATTGATCGCGTAATTGAAGTTCAGCGGATTTCATTTAGTAGTCATGTGTATTACTTCACACTTTTCTTTATTTACTGTCAGTTGCCAATTTTCGCACCATGTAGAAATTTTGTCTAAATCGCTTTGCAGTTGCTTTTGATCCTCTGTTGACTTCAGTAGCAGATAAACGACAGCATCATCCGCGAACAGTCTAAGGGAGTTATTCAGATTGTCCCCTAAATCGTTTATAAACACGAGGAAGAGTAGGGGACCTATAACGCTTCCCTGTGGAACGCCAGATATCACTTCTGTTTTACTCGATGACTTACCGTCAATTACAACGAACTGTGTCCTTTCTGATAGGAAATCGTGAATCCAATCGCACAATTGGGGAGATATTCCATAAGCACGCAATTTCATTAGAAGCATTTCTTCATCTATTTTGGGTCAACCATCTGCAGCACGGGAAGTTGTGGAGATGGATCTGGATCACACTAGGGCGAGTGGCTATTAAGAAGCTCACCAAGAATTGGCAGAGCAGAGCAATAACAAATAGGACAAAGATCCGGGTAATTCACTATTGTTTTCTGTCTTATTTTTATGGTTCCGAAACATGGACACTCAAGGCCAGAGACAAACAGCGTTTGAGCTTTCGTGCTGGCGTAGGATGGACCAAAAGAAGAACAAATGTGTCCATTATTGAACAACTCGATATCTGCAGACGCCTTTCTTTTTGGGTCACCGAAAAAATTCTACAGTTTTTTGGCCATGTTGTGAGAAGAAATGGAGAAAATCTAGAGGAAAATATCCTGCAACGAAGATCGAGGGCACGAGACCAACATTAAGAGTATCGAGCATATAGAAAGATCAAATCAAGATCTCCGGTCTACCTCTTCAGCATGCACTAAGAAAAAGTGGCAACCATCCGGGTCGGAGACTTTTGGTTCATGGGATCACGACGCTCAGCAATGAGCACAACGACTTATGATGATGCAGTGGACCATGGTGTTGGGAAATTTTGGTGTAAGGAGACGGGCTGCTGGTGAATAACGTGATATTTGCTTCTCGAAGTACAGATTTTCGGCGAAACGGGAAAGCCTGGAGGCAATGTCGGAACAACTTTGCACAGCGTAGCCTTCAACCGGCGACAGCGATCTTCGTATGAGAGAAACTGTAACAGGGAGAGTCCGTTCAGAATTTAAAAAACTCCATTCTTCTCGAGCGATGATCTGGTCCAACAGCCACTTGGGCCGCTTAGGGGCACCACTGTGCCCAAATTCCCGCTGAGACTCCGCATCCGGGACTTATTGACGGGTTGATCCCTTTAGCGATGGGTGCAGCATACTCACCAGTGTTCTGTTAGAAGCGGAAAGGGTGCCTTAGGTAGGACTGCTGCTTCAGGAGAAACCGATGCAGGTGTTCAACGCCCGTGGGGGAAAAGTGGACGTAAACACTCGCTTCACGGGCAAAACGCGAGGAAGTAATTCCATTCGCCGAAATCGGCGTAGAAACAGTATCACTCCGGGCGGACCGGAAGGTAACGCGTTTACGAGTCGGGATTGGTTGGGTTTTAGCGCCAGTCTGGTGACTGGCCGCTCCGAATGTGGGAGCGACTCACGGATCCTCGTGGACAGTATGCAGGAGAGTAGTCAGCATCTAGACTTCAAGTTGGAAGGCAGACTTGGGGAGTTCCAGTTGAGAGCGAACTTGTCTTCACCTTCAGGAAAGCAAGTCTTAATTTCGAAGTTCTCTCTGATCTCCATAGCAGGAACCAGTAATTTTCTAGCTAGTGCTCACCCCCGGGAGTGGTGGAGCTAGCACGGTACTCGGTTTCCAGTGTGAGCTAATCCTATAGCATTCAGCTCTGACGATCTGCAACTTTACATCCCCCGCTAGGAGTGCTTGTTGGTTTCAACTTTGCCGCGCAACGATCATCACGACATGAGACAACCCGCAGTAGCGGCGTCACGACGTGCGGCCATAACGACGAGCAGCCACAACGGTAGCATATCAACAGCCACGGCTCGTAATTACAGTCTGTGGACCACGGTTCATTGCCTAGTACCTCGTAAATACATATTCAATTTTGTGTTGTCGGAACATCTCTCATAACTTAGTGTAACGAGTAGCCTGATTGCTAAACGTGAACACTTCGCATCACCCTCATTTCCCCCTTTGCCATTTACAGGTTTCTCATGTCAGTTCTATGTCAAAACCTTATTGTTTGCTAATAATTTACATTCATATTCCCAAACCAGGTGGGACTGACGTACGATTTAGAAAAAAAAAAAAAAAAAAAAAAAAAAAAAATAGAGAAGGGCAGCTCGTTTTATACTATTGCGATACAGGGGAGTGACTGTCACGGAAATGATGCGCGAGTTGGGTTGGAAATCATTAAAAGAAAGGCATTATTTGTTGCGTCAAGATCTATTTGCAAAAGTTTTTTCACCAACTTTCTCTTCAGATTGCGAACATTTTTTGTTAGCATCCACCTACAAAGGGAGACATGATCATACTAACAAAACAAGGGAAATCAGATCGAAAATAGAAAAGACTTAGATGTTCCTTCTTCCCGCGAGCTATTAGAGAATGGAACTATAGAGAAATATCAGAAAAGTGGTTCGATGAACCCTCTGCCATGCACTTTAATGTGATTTGCAGAGTACCCATGTAGATGTAGATTCTAGAAATGTGTACTTTATTTTTTCTTTTTTTTCCATTCCACCTGTAACAAGCCAGAGCAATACGGGACAGCCACTAATAAAATAGAAACAGTCTAGAATGCATCTTTTTGAATTTATCCGTGACCCCTGTGACTCCAATGACATCATTTGGACGACTCCGCAGCGACCGCTGCTCGGGAGATGAAGAAAGATCAGGAAGGAGTGGAGGAGAGGGAGTAAATTGGACCAGGCCACTAGAACTTACGCTGACAAGGTGAGGCCGCCAATTTTGAAATTCAGATTCGATTCATACTGCGCATAATGAAAGCTCATGGCCAGATATGCAATTTGGCAAATTACCAAGATGCACTTCTCTGCCGTTGTCGAGAAAACCGACAATTAAAAAAAGCCATTGCGGTGAAATACTCTCTACGATTAGTAATGCTGTACAGAGGCGTGGCGTAGCGGTAAGCGCTCGGGTTGGTAATCCGAAGGTCGCCGGATCGAATCTCGCGGCATGAAACTCTTTTTTATAGTTTTGCTTTTTGTAATTCTGAGTGATAGTTGTCATACAAATATGGAAAGCAGAAAACGGCATGACATCGAGCACATCTGATAACGATGCGTTCTTACAAGAACAATTGTTTTTTTTTAATTATCTGTTGGGAAACACACCTGATTGACATTCTGAAAAATTGTTCTATCGTTCGTCAGGTTTGACTTGCACTATACGTATTCGTTTCGGAATATCGTTTATACTTCTTCCGTTAACTATACATGGTAAACATTATGAAGACAATTAGTAACAATTGTGAAATACAACTTTGTTCGCGGAAAACATAATGATGTTCGAAGTCGCCAGTTGCATATAATAAGTTGTTTGAAAGTCGTTTGTCGTGGAAAAACTGGCGACTTCGAACATCAAATGTTATTAATTGGCTTCATATATATATTGTGTGTTTATACATTTGAATTTAAAAATAATAATAAAAAAAGTTGCATGCCGCGAGATTAGATCCGGCGACCTTTTTTTTTAAAAAAAATAAAGTAAGAAAAAAAATACCATCCTTAATACTGTCTCTCACCAGAATTTTATTTAAATGAATTTTAGGTGAGGAATTAATTTCATTTATTTGTTTTGCATTCCTTCAGGTCATTGGATTCACATGGCCAACATATTGTATTTTCTTTGGAACATTTAAATAAAATATAATTAAAAAAATAATACGAAATATAATAAATCGAACTTAATATATGCTTCTGGAAGGATGACAGAAGAGTGATGTCCTCTTCAGACATCGGAAATAAACATTCTTCGGGTCCGACTCTCCGCAACGGGGACCCGGGTATGTCTTCGCGTAAATAATTCTTCCTCCATGTTCGATTTTGGTCCGAATTAGTGTTCGTTTTAATCGTCTTCTCTTACCCGTATCGACCCAGTTACGGGGGGCACCTTGATGTGTTGCGTAAGTATTTGGCAAGGTCTGGTGATTGGTCCTGTTCTGCGTTCGTTTCTATGATTTTATCGTGTTGCTTTATACGTCGTGTCGAGAGTGATAGAAAAACTACTTGGTTAGCAATAGGAATATGTTAAATCTAGATCCATGTAGGAGACTGGGCTCCGCACCTTTCAGCTCCTATCTCCAGGAAGGTTCCAACTGTGGGGCGGATTGGTAAAAACGCTTCCTAAGTAGTTAGCAAAGACAGACCGGTACTTTGCGTGCCGTCTCATAATGTCGTGTCGTGTTAGTAAGAACGTCCAGAAATCTATCACGTCCTGGGTCCGTCTCGCAAAAGGTAATGGGTGGCCATGCCCTTTATCCAAGTGACTGCATGCATCTTCGATGATGGGAAATAAGTCGCATCCGGATGGACTATCATCTTCGTGGTAATCATGTTTGTTGGTACCCGGAGATAAAGGGCTAATATCTGTTGGACTAGGTGCCATACGGCCGCTGCCTCGCCGCAGACCAGACGGTGTTCGTCGGTGTCGTCTTCCCTTCGGATTACGAACCCGAGCGCCTACCGCTACGCCACGCATCTCTACAATATTACCACTCGCAGTGATCATAGAGAGTATTTCACCGCAACGGCTTTTTTTAATTCTCGATTTTCTCGACAACGGTTGAGAAGTTCATCTTGGTGCTTTGCCAAATTACACCTCTGGCCTTGTGCTTTCATTATGCGCAGTATGAATCGAATCTGAATTTCACAATTGGCGGCCTCCCCTTGTGAGTAAGAAGAAGAGGGAGTTGAAGAACGGAGCCTCCAGAAGCCACTCTCAGAAAGTGCGTAGCAGGTGGCGTACGTACCTCTTCGGCGTCATCCTCGGCCGACTGCTGGAACAGGGGCAGCGGTGCGGACAGCGGCAGCAGGAAGTTGCAGCGCGACCGCGTCCCGCCGGCCTCCTCGACCATGACGAAGTCGAACACGGCCTCCGAGATGTTGGTGCGCTCGACGCACTCGAAGTCGGGCCAGTCGACGCGGTAGACGAGGCCGCCGTCGTCGCCGTCGTATTTGGCGGGCGGGGGTAGGCCGAGGCGCAGGGACAATTCCCGCAGGAGACGCCCCACGGGCGTGCGTTGCCGGCCGCCGCGCCCCAGCCACACCTGCCGGCGCGTCACACAGTGAGAGCCGACATTTTTCTGGCTTTTGAGCTGTCAAGTCACTTCCTCGCAGATTAAATTTGTGTGCCGGCACCGGGATTCGAGCCTGGTAACTTTCCGTTTCACAAGCAACTTCACAGAAAGCGAGGTACTGGTAGAAGTAAAGTTGTGAGGGCGGATCGTTAAGCGTGCCGGGATAGCTCAGTCGGTAGAGTGCTTCCCCCTGAAAGGCAATGGTACCAGGTTCGAATCCCAGTTAAAACATACAATTTAAATCTACCTAGGAGTTTCAATTACGAACAACTTCGAATGGAGATGTAACGATACACTGAAATTTTTTATTTATTTTTTGTTTATCTTTGATCAGCGATACTTATCGCCTACGGTTCCCTCTGACTCGCAATGCAACTAATTTAATTTAGTTCGTCATTTTTTACTTAAAAACAAGCGAGAAGACGGAACCGAGATAGTAGTCTTACTCACTCTCTTGTCTAGGTTCGTGCTATACGGACGTCTTCCATTCATGTATCTATTCAATGTCAGGTATTGTCATGCAAGTTGTAAAAATATATTACCTAAATTTCAAATCATCCCCTCTCTTTGGCTTTTATTTAAATGAATCCCTCCACGCCAAATATTTAGTCTCTTAAGGTTTTCAGCTCCTCTACATCCGTAATAGTTTAATGTTCAGACGCCATTACAATCGCTTCGCATTGTCTGCAAAATTTCAATCAATCATCCTTATACTATACTTTGTTTGATTTTAGAAACTGCAGTCATTTCTTTTGTAATTTCACGAAGTCCGATCATTTTTTAAATTTTTTTTATCGTTACCAGTAACTTCATGTTCCACCCACGGTCACACAACAATGAAAAGCGAAGTGAACATTCTGAACATTGATCTTCTACGGAAAGTATCTCGAACATTCACTTATTAAATAAGACATAAAAGTTATCATTTCCAGCTTCTACAATACGAAGTGCAGGATCCAGCTAGATGCTTTCCGTAAGTTTTATAACGTGCTGTTGCTTGTATGGTGCCCAACTTTAATATGCAATCCGCGGTTTATTTGCTTTAATGTTCATTTTGTGCTGTACTTTAACTTATTTCAAATTCAAACATTAGGTACCATCAATTCTTTGTCCAAAAAATATAATCGCGGAATCTACTTTTAACAATTATGGCATCATACGAAGCAAGGGCAACGTTATAGAGAGAACACGCAGAAAATATTGTGGGCAAGGCGAATCAAAGGTTATGTTTCATTGGCAGAACGCTTCCAAGGTGCAACATCTCCACCAAAGAGACTGCCTATATCACACTTGTGCGTCCTCTCCTGGAGTACTATTGCCCAGTGTGGGACCCGTCACTAGATGGGACTGACGGAAGACATTGAGAAGGTCCAGAGAAGGGCAGCTCGTTTTATCACGTTATAGGGGGTAAGCGTCACAGAAATGTTGCACGATTTGATGTGGAAATCATTAAACGAACGACATTATTCGTTGCGACGAGATCTATTTGCGGAGTTTCATTCACCGCCTTTTACTTCTGAATGTGAAAATATTTTGCTAGCACCCACCTACTTAGGGAGACATGACCATCCCAATAAAATAAGAGAAATCAGATCGAAAAGGGAACGATGTAGGTGTTCTTTCTTATCGCGCGGTTTTAGAGAATGAAACGGTAGAGAAAGGTTATGAAAGTGGTTAATGAACCCTCTGCTAGGCACTTAAATGTGATTTGCAGAGTATCTATGTAGATGTAGAAGTTTCATATCAGCGCACACTCCGCTTCAAAGTTTCATTCTGAAGTCATGTGTTGTTGTTGTGGCCTTCTGTCCCAGACTAGTTTGATGCAACTCTCCACGCTACCTTGTCCTGTGCAAGCCTCTTTATCTCAGAATAAAAAACGGAAACCTACATGCATTCGAACCTGCTTACTACATTCACTCTCCATAGTCTCCGCCGCGGTGGAATAGCCAAGCGTTCCAAGACGCCTTGCTGCAGAACGCGCCGTTGCTCCCCAACGGAGGTTCGAGTCCTCCCTCAGATAAGGGTGTTTGTGTGTGTGTTCCCCTTACGTTAATTTAATTAGTTTCTAAGGCTACGACTGATAGTTAAGTCAAAATGTTCAAATGTTTGTAAACCTATAGGAACAAACTGCTATGAACATCAGTCCCTGGACTTACAAACAAACCTATCGACAACACACACATCCATGACCCAGAGAGGACTCGAAACTCCGACAGCGAGCAACAGAGCGCTCTGCAGCGAGTCGCCTAAGAACGCTCAGGAACTCCAACGCACCTAGTTAAGTCCCATAAATTTGCAAACATTCCTCCCTGGTCTCCTTACCAACTCCAGACCTACACCCTTCCTATTTATTACATATGTCTCATTGCATCCTTTCTCTCAAGCCACTCGTCCATTCCGACTCCCGTTTTGTTCTACCCCTTCACCGGGGCGCCCAAAGGCTCCGACTTGCACTTGTGTGATGGTTACTTTGAGTAGTGGCTAACGTTGATAATTTGCTTCCTCTACGGCAAAAACGCTAAGAAGTTTCCAAAATCCGTTTGCGCAGTACCATTCACGTCACACAGAAAGTGCGCGATACTGGAAGCTAACAGTTTTCCTCTAAGATTTCGTGTCAGATACATGTATAATCGACAGTACGTACGATCGTGTCCCCCTAGCTGTTTATACTTCCAAATAGGCAACAGAACTTTTCGGTTCTGCTTAGCGATTAGGCGAGGGGATTCGCGAATTCTGTCAACGACTGTACCTGAGCCTGATGACACTAACGTCGACGGCCGGTTCTCATTGCGCTCGGAGTGATGTTACTCTATTACTCCTCTCTCCATCCATCTCTTGCTCTCCGATCTCCTTGTTCGTCGTCACCTTCCCCTGTTTCGGTCCATTTCTTCCACTCTCTTTCCTCCCACCCGCCTCCTTGTTTCATCTCGTGCCCCATATCTAGGTAAACTCATTAATATCTGTTAACTTTCTTTTTGATCAGTGAAAAAAAAGTCATAGATTTTTGCAAGGTACCCTTTGCCCTGTACCATACCAAAAGTTATATAGACAGTGACCCTCTACTTGGTTTAAAGATCCAATTTCCTCACATTCATCAAGATTGGAGCAAAACTATGGATAATATCAAAATCCGTAAGTAAATAACACTCGTTTACGCAAATTTTACACTAATGGCCTTTAAAATTGCTACACCAAGAGAAAATGCAGATGATAAACAGGTAATCATTTGACAAATATATTATACTAGAACTGACATGTGATAACATTTTCACGCAATTTGGGTGCATAGATCCTGAGAAATCATTACCCAGAAAACCACGTCCGGCCGCAATAACGGCCTCGATACGCCTGGGAATTGAGTCAAACAGAGCTTGGATGGCGTGCACAGGTACAGATGCCCATGCAGTTTCCACACGATACCACAGTTCATCAAGAGTAGTGACTGGCGTATTGTGACGAGCCAGTTGCTCGGCCACCATTGATCAGATGTTTTCAATTGGTGAGAGATCTGGAGAATGTGCTGGCCAGGGCAGCAGTCGCTTTCCGTATCCAGAAAGGCCCGCACAGGACTTGCAACATGCGGTCGTGCATTATCCTGCTGAAATGTAGGATTTCGTGCCACCCTTGTGTGAATGCTCTGAAAAGTTAATCATTTGCATATCACAGCATCTTCTTCTTGTCGGTTAAATATCGCGTCTGTAGCACGTCATCTTCGTGGTGACCATTCGAACAATTTCGTTGTTTGTTGTAACGTACCCTCCGACATGCTTACGAAGGCTTACGAAAGGTAGCCCCTGTATTATTCGGGGTATAAGTTATCTTAATTTCAAATTTCATTCAATTCCGTCCCGCCGTTTCTGCGCGAAGCGTAACAAACGTGTCAACCCACTGTAAAATACCAACCGCCATGCACCATACGGTGGCTTCCTAAAGGTAGCTCGTTCGTGTAATAAGCTATCTGCACTCAAAATTTCATTCAAATGCGTCCAGTTGTTTCAGCGTGAAGAAAAACGTATTAACCAACTGTAAGTTACCCTGCTCCACGCACCATACGGTGGCTTACGAAAGGTAAACGTAATATGGTATAAGCTACCTCTGTTCCAAATTTTATTCATATCCGCACAGCCATTTCAGTGTGAAGGCGTAAGAAACGAATTAACTAACCGTAAAGCACCCTCCGCCATGCACCATACGAAGGTAATTTTAGTGTTCCTATGAGTTGCGCGAGTGTGTAGCAATGAGTTGACAAAGTTTTATCGCAATGGATGTACGGTAGATAATAAATAAGAAATAAGGCTGTCTCGCATAATGTACAAAATTATAAGTGCAGTTGACATATAAAATGCGTATGATCTCATATTTATTGATTTATATATTGTACAATTGTATAATTTTTCATGTATATATTCATTTCTATAAGTGTTGTATGTCTGTAAAATCTCTTGGGAATACAATTAGTCGTCAAGATGTATTAGATTAAAACTTGATGCGGGATGGGGCGTTTTTCCATGAACTTTACTGTTAATGTGCTCGTATCTCATGAACTATGTGTCTTACTGTGATACAATTTAGAAGGTACACTCAATTATATGCGTGTATACTGTCTGTAAATTTTCCTTCAGGTACAATATGTAATGTAGAAATAATAAATTTCAACGTAATACCGAAAGCCGTAGTTTTACTCCGTGAACAGCGGTAATGTTGTAAGCGAGAAACTTTATCACTTTTGTTATTTTGATATGGTTTTCAACGAGAAAAAGTTTAACAAAAGTTTGAAATTAAGTTTTAAGTTCTTGCAAGTCGCTAAGTATTGTCTCACTCATATAGTGTATTTATGAAGTCTCATCCATTATGTGGCAGTTTCTTGCAACTCCTATTGTTTATGACGTTATATCTCCTGAACTATATGTCGTATGTGGTTCTTACTCTTACAGTAATTGCTATCTCACGTAAGGAATAAGTGTACCAAATTTGGTTGAAATCGGTCCAGTGGTTTAGGATAAAATGAGCAGCATTGTCGTCACTTATGCAGCAGTTCCTCGCGCATCTCATTGTTTATGACGTCATATGTCCAGAGGCCGTGGCCTACGAGAAAGACAGGACCCAGCGCGGTCTTCATGCCACGCAAGCAAGGTAGTTCGGAGCCAGCGCGATCACTAGCTTAGTGGCTGCCCGCTATGACGCAGTGGGCAGTGCACCAAAGATCGACCAATCAGCTAGCGATAGCGCCGGCTCGGAACTACCTTGCTTACGTGGCATGACGACCGCGCTGGGGCCTGTCTTTCTCGTAGGCCTCGACCAGAGGCGGATCCAGGACTGCCTGCTGGGAGGGGGGGGGGGGGGGGGAGGCATTGAAAGAATTTTTCATCGTCAGCCAATCTCTGGCTCAGTAGAAAGACTCTAGTACTGGCCACCCCTTTTTACCGCACGCTCAATCAAACAAAAGTCTCACAGTTAATGAATTTTTTTTAAATAAAAATAAAATAAAAAAAAGTCGTACTTGATCCTTACACTTACGGCGACCATCCTCATGGATGGAAGCTTACGTGTAGAAAATTTCATAAGAGATTAAAACAAAAATGTAGATTTGTATGCAATACGTACACACAAACACTCTGCTTTATATATTAGATTTTATGTATACAGTGAGGATCCTGTTGTTTTGAAGGCCAAGTGAACAAAATTTGGTCAAGATTTGAGCAAAACCATGGATTTTTTTGGAAATCCGTAACGTTCGCTCTGCCATGCTCCGAACTAAATTTTATGTAGGCAGTCAGTGACTTTCCTCATGGTTTGAACGTCATGTGTGCGAAATTTCATCAAAATCGGAACAACGCTATACATTCGTATGTAATAGAAACTTACGGAGGTATTGAAAAACGTACTTTCAGTTTTTCTCAATTTTTTCTATTTTCCAGTAGATATCCCAAAATTTTACTTTAATAAAAATCTTGTCCTGACAATTTCGAATACAATTAAGAATGGTCAGCCAAACCAGCAGAGCCGTTCTCAGGTTATGGCGTGACAAAGAAAAATAGGGATTCATCTCTACGTATAAAAATCGCACGGTCTTTGTTGGTACTCCACCGTAACGGCTCGACTGATTTTTTTGAAATTTTTGAGAATAGTTCGTAAAGTAGATTTAATACCGTTAGGTGATTTGGTGTCCCTATCCAGAACTGTCCTAGCTTTTATATACGAAATAAATCCCAGTTTCCCTTGATCACGCGTAACTTGATAAGGATTTGACCGATTTCGCTCATCTTTTGTTTGTGAGTTAAAATTCTGAGGATAGTGATTATAAAATAAATAAATAAATAAATAAAATCTAACAGAAAATTGGAAAATTTTATGAATATCAGAAAGTGTGTCTCTCAATGTGTCCGTGTGTTTCTATTGCTAATATAGCTATAGTTTTGTTCCGATCTTGATGAAACTTTGCAAACTTGAGTTTTAAAGGAAAGTTACTGTCTACATAAAATTTCGTACGGTGCATCGCGAAGTGTCTTTACTTATTTCGACAAAATCCCCAGTTTTGCTCTGAACTTGATGAAATTTTGTACACTTGATCTTCAAAATAAGAGGAACCTCAATGTCCACATAAAATTTAGTATGGTGCATGGCAAGGCTTACATTACTTCAGGACTTTGACAAAATCGATAGTTTTGCTTCGTTCTTGATGAATTTTTGGATCTTTCAACCAAGAGCAATGTCAGTGAGTAATAAATTTTTATATGGTACATGGCAAAGAGAACTAGCAAAAATCTTTGTTTTAGTGAATACCACGAAAGTTTAGAGGTATAAGTGAGGGGGAAGGAGATCAACCAAGGAGGCGAGAGTGAGGAGTGGAAGAGAGGGAAAGGTAGAAGTGAACGGAGAGATAGAGGAGGGGAAGGAAGATGACCTACGGGAGTATAGAATAGGTAAATACTGGGCAACGCCGGGTTTACAGCTAGTTTTTATATGTAAAAGTTCCAGTGTAAATCGTCTAAAGTCTAAACTAGACACTGCAGTAAAAATCAGTACAAACGTCGGAAAAAGCTTTGTAGAAATACAGATTATTTTGTGATTGGGGCACCCACAGCTGAGAAAATACATTTGCTTATATGAATTTATCCATTGCTCTAAATGATGGTAAGACTTCATTATTGATAGAACAACTTTTTTGAAAATGACTTCAAAAGTTGTCATCCCAAAAATAAATGATAAATTTTGGAACAACATCAGCTGTTTTTATAGTTTTTATTATTATTATTAAGATCCTTGCTTTATAGATCCACGACCGGATCCACGTCTTTAAAGACGAATCTTCGGGCGGTACTGCATTAAAACAACAAAAACTATAATTACAAATACAGCAATAATAAAGTAAACATGACAGGGAATGAGCCGGCCGCGGAGGCCGAGGGGACTGAGGCGCTCCAGTGACGGTCTGCACGGCCACTACGGTCGGGGGTTCGAATCCCCCCTGAGGCATGGATATTTGTGCCGTCCTAGTTCGTAAGTAGTTCATAAGTAGTTTGTAAGTTTAGGGACTGATGACCCCGTAGTTAAGTCCCGTAGACTATACAAATATTTGAACATTTTTGGTTCGAATCCCCCCTCGGGCATGGATATTTGTGCCGTCCTTAGTCTTAGTTCATAAGTAGTTTGTAAGTTTAGGGACTGATGACCTCGTCGTTAAGTCCCATAAGCTATACAAACATTTGAACAGGGAATGAATAAAGTTATACTTGGAATTTTTTCATATGAAATTTCATTACGGAGTCCAAACGTTCTAATTGCTTTCATCTGTCATCTGATTATTCTCTTTCTCTTCAGTCCTTTTCCCGCACATGCTAGGTGGGCTTGTTTATTTGGAATTGGCGTGTTAATATTAACGGGATGGCCGGATGCCCTTCTTGCCGCCACCCCATGCCCCCCAGGAGGAAATGTGTACCCCAAATGTCTGCGTATAGTGTTATATGTGTGAAGTGTAAAGTGTTACGAAATATTTGCGAATCGCGTAACGCTGGACTTGGGTACCAGCCCGGTATTCAGCTAGGGGGACGTGGAAAACTGCCTAAAAACCACATCCAGGCTGGCCGGTACTCCGACCCCCTTCGTTAATCCGCCGGGCGGATTAGAACCGGGACCGGTACGCCTCCTGGTCTCGGAAAGCGGTGCGTTAGACCACACGGTTAACCGAGCTGGTCTGTCATCTGATTATAATCTCATTAAATAGGCCCGGATACATGGAACCAGTCCGACAGAAATTATCACTGCCATTCAGAATTAAAACTATGGACGTTAGAAAGTGAGACAACAGCGCCAAATTGCAACGTGACTCTCTCTCTCTCTCTCTCTCTGTCCTTAGGTTGCGCTGTTACGTCTTGAGAGACGGGGGGGGGGGGGAGGGTTTAACAATTACACAGCTTGCACTTTGACGTGTGATTGTTGCTCCCTAAGGTTTAGTAATGTACCTTATCCTTGGAGAGAAAAAAAATAGAAAGTATGTTTTATTTCATCCTATGCAGTCATGGTTGGAAGGACATATGAAGGATCGAAATTGAAAGCCGGCCGCGGTGGCCGAGGGGCTGGGGCGCTCCAGTCACGGTCTGCACGGCCACTACGGTCGGGGGTTCGAATCCCCTCCTCGAGCATGGATGGATATTTGTGCCGTCCTTAGTGTTTGTTAGTTCATAACTAGTTTGTAAGTTTAGGGACTAATGACCCCGTAGTTAAGTCCCATAAGCTATACAAACATTTGAACTTTTTTTTTCGAAATTGAAAGAATTACTGGAGTATCACACTGTTGTCCTTTCCCTCATCCGGTAGTCTCGGAGTAAAACACTCGACTGGAAACCGAAGGGTCGCGCGTTGGTAACCCTGTCGTATCTCGGATTTTTTTCAGTCTTTGTTTTAACCCAGCCTTCACCTTTCACCTCTCAACGTTGTGAGGAGTCCCCAGAAACGAAACGTGGTTCGGATTCCATGTTAAGCTGTAGGTTCCCTTTCCCCGTTGGATAACTGGGGTAGGCTAGGGACTCGCAAGTCGCCGAAGTGGCGTCCAGTTGAAAGACTTGCACCGGGCTACTGAGCCACACGAAAATATTATAGACAATACAGTAATCAAAATTACTGTGCGTTTTTGTCCCACTTTCTAACGTCCCTGCTCTAAATCTGAATGACAGTGATAACTTCTGTTGGACTGGTTCCATATATCCGCGCCTATTTAATGAAATTTTAATCAGATGACAGATGAAAGCAATTAGAACGTTGGGACTCCGTAACGAATTTTCATATGGAAAAATTGTAAGTATACTTTGTTCAATCCCTGTCATGTTTATCACTATATTATTGCTGTATTTTTATAGTTTTGTGTTGTTTTAATGCAGTAACACCTGAAGATGCATCCTTAAAGACGTGAAACCGGTCTGTAAAGCAAGGATATTAATTAAAAAAAGAAAAAATAAAGCTGACGTAACTCCAGAATATATTATTTGTTTTACGGTACAATTTTGAAGTGATTTTCAAAAAATCAATATTTAAAGTTTTACCATTAATTTAGAACAATTGATAAATTCATATAAAAAGTGTACTTTGTAGAAATTATTTCTTGTATTGGGGGCCCACAAGACGTTTGTTGTCTGTTACAGACATACTATATATATAAATAAATACAGAAAGCTGCTTAACTGATGTTATATTTTATTGTGCAATAGATCTATTACGGCATTGCGCCATTTTTCAAGCTCTTTATGTTCTGATCTAATGTACATAATTCATCTAGGTGCGGTCGCTGTCGTAAGAAAAAAGTCGAAAAAACAGCAATTTGACAACGCACAGTAAATACCGTAGAAAAGTTCGAAATCTTAATCTTCATTTAAACAGTGAACGAATTTAAAAACGTTCACATCACCATGGAAACGTCTAAATAAATGAGATTTTTCGACGTTTTTCATACGACAGCGACCGCACCAGATGAATTATGTAAATTAGATCCGAACATAATGAGCTTGAAAATGGCGCAATGCCGAAATAGATCTATTGCACAATAAAATATAACATCAGTTAAGCATCTTCCTGGATTTGTTTATATAGCGGATGATCAAAAAGTCAGTATAAACTTGAAAACTTAATAAATCACGGAATAATGTAGATAGAGGGGTAAAAATTGACATACATGGTTGGAATGACATGGGGTTTTATTAGAACAAAAAAAGATGTCCGACAGATGGCGCTTCATATTATCAGAAAAGCAATAATTAGCATAACAAATTAAGACAAAGCAAAGATGATATTCTTTACAGGAAATGCTCAGTATGTTCACCATCATTCTTCAACAATAGCCGTAGTCGAGGAATAATGTTGTGAACAGCACTGTAAAGCATGTCCGGAGTTATGGTTAGGCATTGGCGTCGGATGTTGTCTTTCAGCATCCCTAGAGATGTCGGTCGATCATGATACACTTGCGACTTCAGGTAACCGCAAAGCCAATAATCGCACGGACTTAGGTCTGGGGACCTGGGAGGCCAAGCATGACCAAAAAGGGCGGCTGAGCACACGACTATCACCAAACGACGCACAAGAGATCTTTCAGGTGTCTAGCAATACTTTTATTTATTTATTTATATACTGAGTGATCAAATAGTTATTATAAATTTGAAAACTTAATAAATCACGGAACAATGTAGATAGAGAGGTAAAAATTGACACACATGCTTGGAATGACATGGGGTTTTAATAGCACAAAAAAGAAAAGCAAACTACGGATAGCACAGAGAGCCATGGATGGGCTATACAAGAAAGGATAAGAAAAGGGCAGATGACATCCGATCTGTGACCAAGGTTAAGGACATCTTAGAGACCATAGGCTCCTTGAAATGGCAGTGGTCCGGCCACATCGCGAGAAGAAAAGACAGCCGGCCGCGGTGGCCGAGGGGACTAAGGCGCTCCAGTCACGGTCGGCGGTTCGAATCCCCCCTCGGGCGTGGATATTTGTGCCGTCCTAGTTCGTAAGTAGTTCGTAAGTAGTTTGTAAGTTTAGGGACTGATGACCCCGTAGTTAAGTCCTATGGACTTTACCAATATTTGCACATTTGATTTTTTTGAAGAAAAGACAACAGATGGACGAAGATAGTACTGGATTTGAGTCTGAGAGAGCACCAGAGGCCTAGAGGAAGACCACCGGACAGATGGTGCAAAGATGTCAGGAAGATCGCTGGTAGCACCTGGCAGAGAACTGCTCAAGACCGTTCCACTTGGAGAAGACTGCTGAAAGCCTACCTAAATCCACGACTCGAAGAGGCCACATCATTAAATGATTGAAATGACTGATGATGATGATGATTTAGGTATTTGTTTCAATAAAACCCCATGTCATTCCAAGCATGTGTGTCAATTTTTACCACTCTATCTACATTACTCCGTGATTTATTAAGTTTTCAAATTTAGACTGACTTTTCGATCACCCGGTATATTATTTGTGGGACTGTTTATGGGAGGAGTACCGCGCTGTAACGATGAGACCGCCGCGTTACCTTGCAGTAGTCCTCGTGCACGCTGGTCAGCCGCACCCGGACCTCGGGCGGGCCGCTCCACGGCGCGGGCCAGAAGGCGTCCTCGTCGCCGCACAGGATGGGCGGGAAGCCGTGGAAGAGGAACTTGCGGTCGTAGCGGCCGGCGTCGACCGAGCCGCGCCACACCCAGCCGCTGGCGAGCTGGGCGCCGACCGCCGTCAAGAACCACAGCAGCCACAGTGCGAGCGCCATCGCCGTGTCGCTGCCGCGCGCGCCCGCCGCGCCGCTTATGTATCCGCCGCGGAGGTGCGGTGGGCGGCGCGCGCAACGAGGTGCCGCCCACGCCGCCCCGGGGGTCAGCCAGCCAACTGGCGCTTCCGGCGGCGCCACCGGCTCTGCCAGCAACAGCTTCCCGGTTCATCGGGTCACCGCGGCCACAGTGGAAAATATGCGTGCTATACGAGACGTGTGTTTTTTTAACTAACAAGGAAAGTAGGGGAGACCGGGGCACATTTTCCATAGGGGCAAGTTTTCCAAATCCGTTTATTTTCGAAACAAACCGCTAGATGTTACCACTGGCGATACTGTAGGAAGTAGCAACAAAGCACGCTTCATTTACGAAAGTTTCAGTGTCGTACTAGCAGTCACTACGTCGGTGGGGCTGTTTTCGTCATTTTTGCAAATGTGAGTAAACTTTCACGTTTTTCTTGAAACTTAAAATAAACATTCTAGCGTTAAACTTATTATTTTGACATTGCACACACTAAAAGTGGGTTTCTTCCTTCACGTAACTGTGTATTTGTTTTGTAAATAGCTTACACTGTTACTCATGGACGTAGTGTTATAGTTCCGAATATGGCGACGGGGCACATATTCCTTATTGACTTTGAGTCTTACGCCAAGTCAAAAGCAAATGAAAAGTGGGTACAGTGCACGAAATGCAAGAAATGGGCGCATGGAGACTGTACGAAAGGAATTGTTGCATTTTTTGTTTGCTTACATTGTGATTCAGACAATCAGTGTAAGTATTGTTAAAAATGTCTGTATTTGTAAAATATTTAAGTCACATATTTTGTAAACCCATTAAATAGCATTTGTTTTTATTTGATGTGGCAATTTTTACTATCCTCTTTTGTAATGTATTGTAAATTCATGATAAAAATACGTATTCAGTGAAATCAAGATCATTATCTCTGTTTTAACATTGAAAGTATAATTGGAATATTTGCCCCTGTACATTTTAACTAAGCTGGAAAACTTGCCCCTCATACGGGGAAAATTTTCCAACGCCACATGGTCAGAGAAAACCGTTTGCTACCAAGAATGATATTTACTATTTTCAAAAATATCTGTACAAGACTGTAAATAAAGGTGTAGGAAATATAATGATCCGATGTTTACCGCAAAATCGATAAAAATAAGAAGTACAAAAATGAAAATGTAAATGGTGGGAAACATGCCCCGGTCTCCCCTACTCGGGCTCGAACAAACACAAATATACCAAAATCGTGTGAGAGATAATGTAGAGGTCCCTTATTGCACTAGCGATACTCTCGCATCTGAAAAACTCTGCAGTCGCCCCAAGGTACGTAGACTAGAAAGGTATGCCAGTTTGGTCTTCTTCACTGTCATTGGTTAGCGCTGTATTACGTCACTCGGCAGCAAGCCACTGTATTATAAGGCCACCATGAACACATTTTCTCCGTCTTTTCTCATGCGACAAAAAACATAGCTTTTAAGCGGTGGAACACGCTTGTGATTAATATATATGTCTACTAACATATAAAGGACTGAAAAAGAAAAGCTTTAAACATCATTAACAACTACCTAAACCGTCCCACCCCGCGACTTAGCACAGGTAATATTTAAACGTCTTTAATTCGAGAACCACTGAACGTGTCGTGATGAGCCTTTTTTTAAAATTGTAGAGCTCATAAAGATCTAAAATAAAGTCCGAGATGGCACATGTCTAACTTTTATAGATTTCCCACAATCAATATTTATGTAGTCTGAAGCCATCCGGCGCCGGCGCCTTAGAAAAATGGTACATATGCTTCACTCGTAAAAGATAGACATATGCTCTCATGGACTTTTTTAAGACCTTTCTGAGATCTGAAATTTAAAAGAAACCTCATCCCGATACGTTCAGTAGTTCTCGTGTTATATAAGGTTAAAGGGACAGACAGAGAGAAAATGTGCTTTTGTTTTATATAATATCATGATTTCACCCCCTCAGAGTGCGAATTTCGAAATTTTACTATGCCTATAACCGTGACGCTAGTTCATACAATAAGTTGACGAAGGTTTATCGCAATCGACTGAATGACATTGACAGGCATAGCATACGGACAAACAGAGGCCTTCATTTTTATATATTACATAAAGAAAACTTCCGTTGCAACGGAAACTTAGCAGCCGATTTTCGCATTAATGCTTTTGTTTTACTCATTTAATTACTACGAACATTTAACTGCATAGTACTTACATACAATTTTATCAATAAAATATCTCTTTTGTAATCGGCTTCACAAAAATGTTCGGGACAAATTCTGGCATTTTTGACATTTATCTCGTCTTGTCGTTTACAGCGAGAGATCCATATGTGCTGAAGTTGCTCATCTTTTGGAAACCGATGGTAGAAAATGCCTTCCGTCTTGCGTCCACTGTTATTGCACTCCGCAACAGCACAACACGAAGTATTCTTACTCATAATTACAGCCGGCCGCGGTGGCCGAGGGGACTAAGGCGCTCCAGTCACGGTCTTCACTGCCACTACGGTCGGGGGTTCGAATCCCCCCTCGGGCATGGATATTTGTGCCGTCCTAGTTCGTAAGTAGTTCATAAGTAGTTTGTAAGTTTAGGGACTGATGACCCCGTAGTTAAGTCCCATAGACTATACAAACA
Organism: Locusta migratoria; assembly: GCA_026315105.1. Taxonomy (NCBI): domain Eukaryota; kingdom Metazoa; phylum Arthropoda; class Insecta; order Orthoptera; family Acrididae; genus Locusta; species Locusta migratoria. Next base: position 54,814,846 of record CM048751.1, read on the forward strand.
TTTGATTTGAAACATTTCATAATTACAGAAAGAATATATGGAAAAATTGTTCCCTAATACAAAAAAGCTCCTTTCTATCCGAACACTTGGCACGTCACAAGCGAGCGCAAAACACAACGTCCTGCTTACACGTTTCATAAGGGTAGTACGGCAACTGCTCGGCGCTTGCTGCCAGGTGACATCACAGAAGCAAAGCGCGCGAGTCAAATTTACACCCCCCCCCCCCCCCTGGCAGCCGCCCATTAGAGGCCTCTGCGTGTGCCACGCCGCATTTTACTTTGACCTGCCGGTACGCCAGTCTGCACCAGTAGGGATAGTGCCGTGTGCTGCAGAACGCGCATGCGCAGAAGCAAGGTGCTGTAGTGGCGTCTGCTAAAATCGCAAGTTAATCTATTCTTAATTAGCTCCAAAAGGAAAAACGCCAAGACCGTAATGTGATTTATTGATTGATTACCGGTTTCCATGTGCTTTGCCATCATCTTCTCGTCGCATGTATTTTTACAATGGGGTCATGTATTCAAAAGATGAAGGTTACAAAGTTAAAGTGTAGCATTGCACTTACAAGGAAAGAGCTTGGACTCGAACAAACGCCGGCCGCGATGGCCGAGGAGACTGAGGCGCTTCAGTCACGGTCTGCACGGCCACTACGGTCGGGGGTTCGAATCCCCCCTCGGGCATGGATATTTGTGCCGTCCTAGTTCGTAAGTAGTTCATAAGTAGTTTCTAAGTTTAGGGACTGATGACCCCGTAGTTAAGTCCCAAAAGCTTTACAAACATTTGAACATTTGAACTCGAACAAACACATACACCAAAATTGTCTGTCTTATTGCACTAGTCATTCTCTCGCATCTGTAAAACTCTGCAGTCGTCCTTTGGACGCCTTGTGCATGTGCCATGGCGCATTGCACATTGAGCTGCCGGTAAGCCAGTAGGGACCGTGCAGTGCGCCTCAGAAGTAGCTTTTTGTGACGTTATTCGTGTAGTTGAAGCGTCAGATGGGTCGCTGATTGGTAATCAGTCCTGCTAATGTATTGCGATTGGTTGAGATGAAATTGCTAAGAGCCGTTCTTCGTGAATACGGTCTTGATGTAGAAGATGAATCATTCACAAGTTTTCTTGTATATATTATACTGCAGAAATATGAGCATAGATTAGAAACACTATAATAGATACCAGGTAACATGCGAATGACTCATCTTCTGCACCAATACCATCTTCACGAAGAAGGTTTCTTCGTAACTTCCTCTCAACCAGTCACACTATATTAGCACGATTGATTACCAGTCGCCAATCCATCCGACGCTTCACCACACAAATAACGTCACAAAACGCAACTTCAGAGGCACACTGCACCGTCACTACTGGTGTACCGGCAGGTCAATAAAGTGCAATGTGGCATGGCACACGCAGAGGCCTCTAATGGGCGACTTCAGAGTTTTGCAGATGCGGGAGTATCACTAGTGCAACAACGAACATTTACATTATCTATCATACGATTTTGGTGTATTTCTGTTTGTTCGAGCCTAAGTACTTTCCTTGTAAGTACCGTTTTGATTCAAATGTTTGTAAAGTTATCGGACCAAATTGCGTGATCATCAGTCCGTATATTACAAACTACTTAAACTAAGGTAAACTAACATAAGGACAACACACACACACACACACACACAACCTATGCCCCAGGGAGGACTCGAACCTCCGACGGCGAGCGACCACACGCTCCGCAACGAGGCGCCTTAGACCGCTTTGCTACGCCACCGCGGCTACTGTTTTGAAATAATTAAAAAAAAAGACGTGCTATGATAATAATTTTATTTCCAGATGAAAGCCTGTACCTTAATCTATTTTTCTATACTTATAACACAACCAAATAACGTGAAATTTGGTACACGTACACAAAATTACATGGGGAAGATTCTTAAACAGATTTCGTTCCATTTTTTGGAAAACCAACGGGAAAATTTGAGAAAAAGTGAAAGTGCGTTTTCATTGTGTCCGTGTAAATCTATAACTTTCCACTGATCTTGATGAAATTTTGCACAATTGACCTTCAAAACAAGAGGAAGGGTACGAAACTTGTTGACATCCAATATTAGTTTTAATGTCAGGAAGTCCTTTCTGAAGGCATTTTTCTGGAGTGTAGCATTGCATGGAAGTGAAGCGTGGACAATAGTTCAGAAAAAGAGATGATAGCTTTTGAAATGTGGTGCCACAGACGAATAATGAAAATTAGATGGGTAGATCATGTAACTAATGAGGACGTTATCGACAGAATTGTGGAGAAAAGGAATTTCTGGCGTATTAGTGTGTAGGGTAAAAATCGTAGAGGTAGACCGAGGGACGAATACAGTAAGCAGATTCAAAGGGATGTACGTTGCCGAAAGTATTCTCAGATGAAGAGACTTGCACAGGACAGGTTAGCGTGGAGAGCTGCATCGAACCAGTCTGCTTACTGAAGACCACAATAGCACTACCTACATAAAATTTCGTTCAGTACATGGTGAAGGATACTTATGGATTCCTCCAAAATCTTGATGAAATTTTGTACACTTAACCTTGAAAACAAGATGAAGGTTACTGTCTACATGAAATTTCGTTCGGTGAATGGGGGAGAGTACTTTACTTACAGACTTCGATTGCAAGCTCTATACAATGCTAAAGGTAAGGTTGTCTTCTTTCCAAGAATACCTATCATTCCCTCAGACAAAACCATACATTTCTTTGAGACTGTGCTTTGCCATAACAATCAACAAGTCACAGGGCCAGTCTCTTGGGATTGTTGGTATAGACTTGCAGACACATGGACAGTTGTATGTGGCCTGCTCCAGAGTGGGCAAAGACAAAATTTGGTTTAGCATCTCCTCATTAGTTACGTGATGTACCCATCTAATCATCATCATTCGTGTGTAACTCCACATTTCGAAAGCTTCTATCATATTTTTATCTGTACACCTTAACGTCCACGTTTCACTCCCATACAATGCTATACTCGAGACAAACGCTTTCAGAAAGAACTTCCCAACATTTAAATTAGTATTGGTTGTTAACAAGTTTCGCTTCTTTAGAAACGTATTTCATCCAATAGCCATTCTGCATTTTATATCTTCTCTACTTCGGCCATCAGAAGTTACTGTGCTACCCAAATAACAAAATTCATCCACCACTTTTATTGTCTCATTACCTAATTTAATTCCTTCATCATCACCTGATTTTCTGACATTCCATTCCATTACCCTCGTTTTACTCTTGTTAATGTCCATCTTATATCTTCCTTTCAAGACACTCTCCATTCTGTTCAATTGCAGTCTCTGACATAATCACTATGTCATCGGCAAACCGCAAAGTTTTTATTTCTTCTCCTTGAACTTTAATTCCTTCTCCAAATTTCTCATCGATTTCCTTCACTGCTTGCTCAATATACAGATTAAACAAGACTGGGGAAAGGTTACAGTCCTGTCTTACTCCCTTCCCAACCTCTGCGGTCCTTTCTTGCCCTTCGATTCTAATAACTTCTGTCTGGTTTTTGTATAGGTTGAATATAACTCTTCGCTCCCTATATTTTACCCCTGATACCTTCAGAATTTGAACAAGTGTATTCCAGTCGACATTGTCAAAAGCTTTCTCCAAATCTACAAACGCTAAAACGTTGGTTCCCCTTTCCTTAGCCTATCTTCTAAGATAAGTCGTAAGCTTGCCTCCCGTGTACCTGCATTTCTCCTAAATCCAAACTGATCTTACCCAAGGTCGGATGCCACAAGTTTTTCCATTCATCTGTAAATAATTCGTGTTAGTATTTTGCAACCATGACTTATTAATTAAATGATTCTCAGTCTCTTTTGCAATGCAACATTGCAACAGACACTGCGAATTATTTAATTATTCACCATTGTTGCTGCACCAGCCGCCACCACCATCATTTTCAAATTTGTCTGCACTTGCTTTCTTTGGAATTGGAATTACAATATTCTTCTTGAAGTTTGATGGTATTTCCCCTGTCTCATGTATTTTGCATATCAGGTGGAACAATTTTTTCATGACTGCCTCTTCTAACGATATCAGCAGTTCATGGGCCTTGTTTTGACTCAAATCATTCAGCGCTCTGTAAAATTCTTCTCGCAATATCATACCTCCTATCTCATCTTTCTCCACTTCGTCTTCCATTTCTAGAATATTGCCTTCAAGTTTATTTCCTTTGTATAGGACCTCTATTTATTCCTTCCACAGTTCAGCGTTTTCCTCTTTGCTTAGTACTGGTTTTCCCTCTGAGTTCTTGATATTCATACAGCTGATTTTCTTGTCTCAAAAACCTCTTTTATTTTCCTGTAGGCGACATCTATCTTTCCCCTAGTTATACATTCTTCTACGGTTCTGTATTTGTCGTCTAGCCACTTCTGCTTAGCCAGTCTGCACTTCCTGTCAGTCTCATTCTTCAAACGGAAATCGTAAAGCGTTTGTTTTCTCTCACCTTATTGTCCACTTCTTGCACCAAACTTTCATTAACGATCGAAGGACGTATATTCCGTTGTTCATCATGTACATTTGTGCTGTCATCTTTAAATTCTCTCACTCATTTTCTTACCATTCCATCACTCATAAATTTTTCTCCGTAAAACTGCACAGATCTCGCGATGAATATCGATCTCTTTTAGGCCTTTAGCACTAACAAGGGAAGTACTTGGACTGGAACAAACACATATACATCAAAATCGTATGAGAGATAATGTAAAGATCCCTTATTGCTCTAGCGATACTCCCGCATATGCAAAACTCTGCAGTCGTCCATTAGAGGCATCTGCGTTTGCCTTGCCACATTGCACTTTGACCTGTCGGTTCGCCAGTAGGGACGGTGCAGTGTGCCTCCAATGATGCGCTTTGTGACGTTATTTGTGTGGTGAAGCGTCAGATGGGGCGGCGATTGGTAATCAATCCTGCTAATGTATTGCGATTGGTTGAGATGAAGTTACGAAGAACCCACCTTCGTGAAAATGGTATTAGTGTAGAAGATGAATCATTCGCATGCTTTCTCGTATCTGTTATGGTACAGAAATATGAGCAGAAGTTAGATACTGTTATAACACTAACACATAATGACGAACAACTCATTGCATGAACGGTACTTTTCTCGGTCTATGGTAAGCATTTGAAATTGTTCTTTTAAACTTGTAATGTAAGTAGTATGGTTTTTCTTCATATAGCTATTCTTCAAAAACAGCTGCTGAAAATGCCATAGTCACGAAATGATAAAGGTGTTTTTGGACCCTAGTATCCACATGAAGAAACGGCAAATTTACCTGCCAGATTTATGAGATGAGGATATTCGATGGAACACTCGAAAGTTTCATTTTTGAAATATTGCACTGTGAAAAACGAGTTTTCCTAAATCAGCTTGAAAAAGGTTTAGTTTGACGTGTAGTCAACAAGAAATTAAGAAAATTAGGCATGAAATATTTCATGACACTGTTCCATGTACACAGTTGTTTTTAACAACACAACCGTCAACCAAAAAATATTGTAATACAAGCTTCTTACCTTACCTTATTAAGTTACAAGCTCTCTCGTTGTTCTTCCTTTATTTCTTGTTGTATGGGGAGTAGGCAGGCTGCTAACTTGTTAATACAAAATATATAATAATAAATCAGTACTTAAATAAACGGCTCAAAAACTGGCTGTACATTTACAATGTAAGGCCGATATTTTTACAGACCGATATATCGATACTTCTTTCCGGTATATCAATGGTAGTAATGACAGTTTTTAATATCGATAAATCGGATTGTAAATATTTATCAACAACACTAATGTAGTGATGTAACTTCCGAATTTTGTTTCGTACCTTACAGGGATGGAATTTTTTTAAAAAATAATGAAATTACCACAATTTGACCGTTCCGGTTAATTTATTTCAACATGTTTATGACTTCGGTCGTGTAGCCATTTTCAAGTGTCATAAATACAAGTTTAAAACTACGTGACGTGCGTAAACTGTCTGTCTCCATATACGATTCGTTTTATGAAACCAGTAGGCAATTTCTCAAAATTGGAAAATACATTGTGTTGTTGCATCAGTGAGCAGAAATGAAACATTTTATAAAAGTTAAAGCCACCCGTTAAAACAATATTAACCCACAATCGCAAAAAAATTTATATTCTGACGACCGGTTGCGGTACACTGGGGTATCATCATTTGGTCTGCGGGGAATGAAATGCAATCTATAAAGTTGCATAAAATTTAAGAGTGATAACCTCTCTTCCGACACCAGGCACATACCTTATATCTTACAGCATTTATGTCGTTATAAAAGCGCCCTATATTACGGTTGTAGTTAGTACAACTGTAACTGGTAAGTCAAACATAAAATCAGTTAAAATGTATACGATAAAATACTCCATTACATCCTTTAAGTTATCAGTCGGTGGGACTTGATAAAATTAACTAGCGGCGTCGCAACTGCAGCAAAGATACCGACGTTTGTCGCTAGAGTCTGCTACTTTATGTTGACTTATTTCATCTTATAGAAACATCGCTACGTTGACCTTCATTTCCTAAAAAGTTACTTCCTTCTTTGATAAAGGTTGTGACCCCTCTAGTTAGTTTTATGAAGTCGCTCCGACAGTTAACATCAAGGGCATAGAGCTGTATTTTGTTGCGTACATTTCAACAGATTTTATGTATGACTTACCATTTCTACTAACATACAAGCATTATGTCGAGTGCTTTTATAACAACATAAATGCGGTAAAATGTGAGGTATGTGATTGTAATGTAAAGTGTGGTTGTGGGGGGGGGGGGGGGGGGTGAAAGATTGGTAGCCGCTGTGGAGTAGCCTAGTGGTCTAAGGCGCCTCCCTGCGGAGCGCGTGGTTGCTCGCCGTCGGAGGTTCGAGTCCTCCCTGGGGCATGGGTGTGTGTGTGTGTGTGTGTGTGTGTGTGTGTTGCCCTTAGGTTAGTTTACCTCAGTTTAAGTAGTTTGTAAGCTACGGACTGATGACCACGCAGTTGTACTTTTGGTCAGCCTGGGGGAGAGCTGTCTAAAACAATTTGCAAAACGTGAAATAAAAGATATTTAATTTCAGTATTAAATGTCAAAATATGACCTTTAACTTCAAGAGAATACAGTTTCCAGTGAGACTTGCATTTTCTATTACGATTAATAAACCACAGGGCAATCTATTCAGTACCGTGGATTTGACGTTTCCATGTTTCTCACACGGACAACTTTATGTCACCTGCTCAGGGGTGGGCTCGCGAAAGAAATTAATTCATATTAAATCCTGTACAAGTAACGAGAAATATTGTTTATAGTAAAGTTGTGAATTAAATGAATGTTATATGTCATTTGTATTTTGATTACTATCTTTCTTTGTTTGGATATTGTACTTAAAATTTTGTATATTATGCAAGACAGCCTTGTTTCTTACATATTCTCCGATAAATATAACATGTTTTTAGAAAAAAAAAAAATGAGATGGACAGAGATAGCAGGGATAGGATGAATATTAACTCAAGGCTTATTGAACGCTGAGTCAAACAGCTGTGGTCTAAAGGTGGTTTTCTTGTGTGGCAGTACTACTACTAGCGCTCCGAACGGTTATATTTCTCATTACAGTAAAATCAGGAATCAGAAGACGAGCGATTTCTTTTATCAAATGTAATCCGGGGCCTTAGATTTGACCAAAGTATGCACGTCTTGAGGAAAAGTGTTAATTACACTATGTTGAGTATTTCTTTGTCCAATAATGTGACAGTGTAATACCAGCCCCACTCTACCCTATCCACCTTCGGCGATTTCTATGTTGGAGAAACGCCGACCGCGAGAAAGACTGTTAGTAGTGTCGCGTACTGTGATGACCAAAGTCTACATCACTATCGACAGGGTCACGGGAACACAGAAAGTTGGTACTACAACATCACAGATTAACGGCAGGGACCGCTCATGTGGTTCGATCCATCAGACCGTGTGCAATACCATAATTTATGTTTTGTACCTGTTACCGTGATTTATAATTTCTGTGCTGTCCGTTGAGGTGAAACGACCAAAAATGCTGGTTCCACTGGGTAATGGCTCGTGAAAAGAAAGGATATCTTAAATAATATTTATTACTATTTAAAAATGTTTGGTTTAGTTGTGAGTCAGTCATATACCGTGCATGGGTCTTTTTTATCTTTCACGCAGATCGGACGGTGCACTGCTGACGAGCGCTGTATTTGTCAGAGAAATTAACAGTGCAGCAAAGTGGACGGCGTAAAATGTCGTGGAGAAAGGCACAGATTCAGTGAATATTAAAAACAATACGTGTTGATAAAAAATTAATGTTAGTTACAGAAAGGCTTGAAAGTCGATGTGTAAGAGACGTTTCCAAAAAGATGGAAGTTGTTATTTTGAATATTTGTATTTATAGTCTTCAAATAAAGTTTGTTTTCAAAGGCATCATTCTGTTTACGTCTCTTTATTTTAAACATATTTAAAATAATAAATCAAATTAATTATTACAAGAAGATCCCTTGACCTTCAGAAGTTTGGATTATATCGAAGTCTGTGATGCCTAAACATTGAACGGTTACAAAATTTCTAAAGAAGGTTAAACATTTAATACGGCGACCAAATTATAAAGTTACGTCCACTTTAAAATCAGTGGACATAATGGAACCTGTTTTATATATCCCATCTCACAAAATTTATAACTTCACATTTGAAGTTTTATCGAGTTACGTCTATGAACTGACTTACTTATACAACAGTTGCGCTTTGTCTGCGTTTAGAGGAAGGGGAAGAAAACAAGAAATGGAAACGCACTTGGGCGAAACCCTGGATGTCACGGCTAGCTTCTTCTTTTTTTTTTTTTTTTTACAAATAGTGTTTACGGAAGCTGCATAACCGGAACCACTCCATCGTTTATGAGATGGCCTGTATCGGTTACTTTTAATGTGTAAATGTTCGTAACTTAATTATCTTTGGACCTGTATATTAGACTACTGAAAATTTGTCACTCACTGTTGTAAATTCTGTGTAAACGTTCTTAGTTTTGTTATACTTACTTTGTTACATGTTATGTAAATTAATAATATTGTAGAGGTTCCAGCTTAGGTCTTTTGTAAACTATATTAAGGTATAAAAGTGGGGGGCATCTCCGCCTGAAGGAAAAGTAAGGTGATGACGTGGAGGGAAAAGGTGGATAAAGCGCACCAAGTGGTCGGCTAGTGTGGCTATAAAGTTGGAGAAGAGTCTTTGTCTGGACGCTGAACAGAGAACAGTGCCAGTGATTTGTGGCTGTTTCGTTAGAGATCATACTCTTCAATAATAATATTAATTGGCATAAGATGAAGAATACTTTTAGTATGGTTACTGGCGTAAGACTGGTGCCATATTGCTCAAATTAATTCGACGCTAAGCAGAATGAATATTCCCACATCAAGAGCCAGTAATGGATAACATAAGGCCACAGTGAAACGAATTAAAACGCTAATCTTCCGTAAAAACCAAAGTAGACAATCTTTTAGTACTGTAATAACAGCCTATACCTCACATTTGTGATTTTAGTGAATAATTATCATATTGACTTTAAACGGCGCTGTTAACCAGTCATTGTCCCACGTCATTGTCTAGTGTAAGGTTCTTTTTATATTAAAGTGAAGTATTCCGAATGTTCTTGTCAAATACTTTGAAAAATCTGAATGATATTTTTATTTTTATTTATTGATATAAATCATAGGACTTTTTGTTGCATAATTATACTGTGGAGATCAGCGATAAGTGTAGGCTATGTTCAATTTTTATCTCCACAAGAGACATAACTTTCTGTCAATGCTGCATTATTAGCGTATTTTCTTAATATTTATCAAAGAAACATTTTCTTCGTAGATTTACAAAGTTTCTCCTCTGTAATATTAGAGTTGATGTTAGATAAATGACTGAACAGAACAGATTTAGGTACCACATTTTCCAAAGTGTGTCTGTTTTTCAAAACAACTACACTGCTTTTATATTGTAAACAAGTTAGCGCAAAGTAGGTTCATTACAATAGTAGTTAAAATACCCGCAGTTAGTTTGAGTAGGTGTACTAGTTTTCAAAGAAACTTGCTATTTATTTAGTCCCACGAAATTAGTGCAGAATATTGATCTGTCCTATTACTAAACTACAGCATTTCGAAAAGATATGAGTGTAAACTTTTTCACATTAGCTTTCTTGATTCACATTTTTTAATGAAAAACCTAACATCACACAGATCATTAGTACTTTGCTGTATTTCACAATTTGGCGGGAACCAGATTAATTATGCTTAACATTTACCTAATCACCACTATTAAGTATAGGTTACCGTGATTGCTGCCTGATATTTGCAAAGGTGACTGACTTTAAACTAGTGTTGCATTTAGTGTTTCTCCTTACCATACGTCTTGATAGATACCCAAGAGAACCATTGCACTATAACAAATTTTGTTACTTTGCTCCTGAACTGAAACTTTTTTCTTAATCCGTGAGGATTCACATCGTTTCTCTTGTGCTATATATCTTTGTGAATCGAAGGCTACCTATGATTGCTTTAATTCATTAGGAACACTCATGGTAAAAAATTAAAGCCTCTCATAAGGGCCCAATTCTGTAGGCTGAAGCTTGTAGCAGCGATTCGGTGGAGTTAGGAATATTTCAGTAATAGTAACAAATCTGCGTCGAGTTATTGCATATTACTAGCTGTGCTGCAAAGCAAAACAGACCAACAGGAGTGTTCCAGGTGAACTACTATGCGGGACTTTCACCTTGACACGGTGCTTCAAGACTCATTACACTGAGACTTTGCAATTATCGCAGACAGTCAAAGAAGTAACTTTGATGTATTATCTTAGATGTCTGGAATCTGGACTTAAAGTTTATCATTCTAACTGTACTTTTCCAACGCCCAGAGTTGAGAATTTGTTTGTGTGAAAATTTTTTGGGTTACTTAAGTTGTGGGCTGTTTACGTTAAAGTGTACCTTACCGATAGCACCCCCACAACACTCTCATTGTGGTGCTGCAAAGCCATTCCATCCGAGTGTTTGAGGTTCAATGACGTTACCTTTCACACTTTTGTAGAACAAATTTTAAAAATTTTCATAAGACAGATGGTATACACAAGGCGTGAACGGTATAACTTGCCAAAATTATACAAGCGGTACATCTCGAGGTCTGATGTCTGGTAACAAATAAGAAAAAAAAGTTTATGTCAAAATATTGTTTTCGGAAAAGTTGATGTTTGGCAATAGTCGTATGTAAGCAAGAGGTTCGTGCGACTTCACGCTGCCCGTATTGACATTACGTACGTGTTTCGTAAACACATAGGCAACTAAGGCCTCCATGACTGAGTAATGGTAATACGGCGATCGACGACAGACGTCGAGTAATCCGTGAAAACGTTGTTGCAACTCTGTTAAACGTTAGGATGGAAGGGTAATTTACTGTCGCTAAATTATGCGATATTCATTTAATTTATGGCGTGTTTCGAGGGCAGCTCTACAAATTTATTGAGGTCACATCCTAAAACGAAGACTTCCTGCACAGTCGCTATTTGTTGTTTATCAAAGGTTTGTATCATCGTAATTCTCTACATTTACGCGGATATTTTGCAATTCATTCGTTATACAGTAAGTTATCTTTATATTTTTTTAAGTTACTCTTGAATATGAAACGTATTAACTGTTCTGCTATGCTTTCTTTTCTTTTAAATAAATCATGACATAATAAAACTTACACGTACTTATTTAATTTGCTTAGACTGAGAGATACTGGCTCTTCAGCACCCCGCCCAGAAACCAGAGATTGACAACGCGACGATCGTACATTGGAAGCTCAGGAACAAAGTTTGGGAATGTATACTGGTAGATCCTACTGAGATTGCTACAAGCATCGCCCTTGAAATCGGAGCGCCAGCCGCCTTACCACATTAAATGGTAAAAGTCCTAGAAGAGCAAGTTTTTTCCTCAAAGAAGATAATGGACTAATTGATCGTTTTCTGGAACTCGTTTTAAATTGTTAATTATGTCATATTATGCTCCTAACATGCTTTTTTACCTCGTGAATTACAGTAATTAAAAAAAATGAAATTCAAATAATCTGAAAGCCATTATTGATCTAAAGCATTGAATTAAAATTTGTGGTGCGGACGGTAATCGAAACCGGACCTCCATTCTTACTAGGCAGACGTCTTAACCGTTAGATCACCACACCACAAACGATTAAGGCGCCTTCGAATAGTCGAAGTACGATTTCCCTCTACGTTACAAACTTTAATTCAGCTTCTGTGTTCCAAAGATAATTGCCACTACTACCAAGGCTCTCCATGCATCGGAATAGCACCTCGGCAACGGACATATTGGAACAATATGGCCTCACCACAAATTTTAATTCAATGCTTCACATTTATCAATAATGTCTTTGACATATTCGAGACAAAAATCCGTCTCAGGGATTGTTTATTTGTATTAAATATGAAAGCCGGCTAAAACGCTACATTTGAGTCACTTGGTGCCTGTGACGTCAGAAACAACGATACTGTTGCTGCCAGTGGCGTAGCTATGTCACCAAGGGCCCCGGGGCAGAAATGACATTGGGCGCCCTTTTAACTAAAACTATACAGATGCATAACTACATCATCATCAGCTCCTTACCGCCCACTGGAAGACATAATAAGGCAAACCTAAATACTACTAATATTTAATAGTAATCTCTAATGTAATTATAACTGTGAAAATTTGTTTGTTTGACATGCTTTCACGCAAAAATTACTGGTTGGATTTGGGTGCAATTTTGCAGAGGGATAGAGTTCGACCTGGGTAGGACATAGAGATAAAACGACCCCATGGGATAGTTTTCGAAATTGCTCCATACTAGGCGAATGAAGTCGCATGCAGAAGCTAGTAAAAAATAAACAGTGAAGAAGTATTACTCAATCACGAAAAAACGGCCTCCTGCCGCGCAGCAATCCTGGAACAGTCGAGTCGCGGGTCCACGGTGACAGCAGGCGGACGATTGTCAGTGCCGACAACTCTCTCTCGTTAAATTGCTGCGCTGTTAGCTCATTATTACACGAAACTTCTGATCTGTGTATGTATCTAAACCGTTAAATGGCAGAATAAACAAGTAGTTTGCTGGTAGAAACTTACCTCAAGAGACATTACCTGACATCGCAGATTGTGGAGGCGATCTGATGGATTAATTAGCTTCAAAAGTAGGAAGCCAAGGTAGCAAAATAATTATTTAGTTTATGACGACCGATTTCAATGGGCTTATGCCATCATCATCTGGTCGTATAAAATTACACAAGGTGGTGATCTTAGGTTATTTAAAAAATGGAGGTTAAATAGTATTTGTAACATAGCTCTTAGTCGAAATGTAAAATACATCAGTTAAACATCTACAGCTTAGAGTCCATGGATACAGCCATAAATATCAATCACCACTTCAGCTGTTTTCTGCTTCAGTGATGACGCGCCGATCAGTAATACAATCCACAAAAACATCTACGATCCATATTTTCTCTTCCTCTTCAGAGTGCAGTTACAGCACTTCATTGGGATCTATGATTAAGGAGAACTCTCTTTGGAGAATTCATTACACAAACAGCTGAGTTAGTATTCAGTAATAATACATTGTAGAGACTTCATATTCAAATGTGGTCAAACCGTGTATAGTCTACCAGACTGCTAGTAATTCAGCGCCATTCACTGTTATTTCGCAAATATTGGCAGCCATAGCAACGCCTACATCAACCGTCAACACACCAACGGTGGCAGGGTCCACGTCTTGTGGACAAGCGCTATACCTTGTCATGTTTGTATTATGAGCTGGGAATAATTTTTTGATTTCACTTCGTGCGTTTGAGGTTTTCTGGGCAGGGTTCAAAAAGTTACACTAGTTGCCATTAAAATTGCTACACCAAGAAGAAATGCAGATGATAAACGGGTATCCATTGGACAAATATATTATACTAGAACTGATATGTGATTACATTTTCACGTATTTTGGGTGCATAGATCCTGAAAAATCAGTATCCAGCACAACCACCTCTGCCCGTAATAACGTCCTTGATACGTCTGGGCATTGAGTCAAACAGAGCTTGGATGGCGCGTAAAGTTACAGATGCCCATGAAGCTTCGATACCATAGTTCATCAAGAGTAGTGACTGACGTATTGTGACGAGCCAAATGCTCGGGCACCATTGACCAGACGTTTTCAATTGGTGAGAGATCTGGAGAATGTGCTGGCCAGGGCAGCAGTCGAACATTTTCCGTACCTAGAAAGGTCCTGTAGGACCTGCAACATGCGGTCATGCATTATCCTGCTGAAATGTAGGATTTCACAGGGATCGAATGAAGGGTAAAACCATGGGTCGTAACACATCTGAAATGTAACCACTGTTCAAAAAGCCGTCGATGCGAACAAGACGTGAGCGAGACGTGTTACCAATGGCATCCCATACCATCACGCCGGGTAATTCGCCCTTGCCGGCCGCGGTGGCCGAGGGGACTGAGGCGCTTCAGTCACGGTCTGCACGGCCACTACAGAAAGATTCGCCCTTAATGCTATGACGAATACACGCTTCCAATATACGTTCACCCCGATGTCGCCAAACACGTGTGCGACGATTATGGTGCTGTAAACAGAACCTGGATTCATCCGAAAAAATGACGTTTTGCATTTCGTGCACACAGGTTTGTCGTTGCGTACACCATCGCAGGCGCTCCTGTCTTGATGCAGTCTCAAGGGTAACCGCAGCCATGGTCTCGGAGGTGATAGACCATGCTGCTGCAAACGTCGTCAAACTGTCCCCATCTGTTGAATTAGGGATCGAGACGTGACTGCATGATCCGTTACAGCCATGCGGATAAGATGGCTGCCATCTCGACTGCTAGTGAAACGAGGCCGTTGGGATCCAGCACTGAGTTCCGTATTGCCGTGCTGAACCCACCTATTCCATATTCTGCGAACAGTCATTGGATCGCGACCAACGCGTGCAGCGATATGCGTGCAGCGATACGATAAACCGCAATCGCGATAGGCTACAATGCGACCTTTATCAAAGTCGGAAACGTGATGGTAGGCATTTCTCATCCTTACACGAGGCATCAAAACAACGTTTCACCAGGCAACGCCGGTGAACTGCTGTTTGTGTGTGAGAAATCGGTTGGAACTTTCTTCCTGTGAGCACGTTGTAGGTGTCGCCACCGGCGCCAACCTTGTGTGAATGCTCTGAAAAGCTGATCATTTGTATGTCACAGCGTCTTCTTCCTGTCGGTTAAAACTAACGTCAGTAGCACGTGATCTTCGTAGTGTAGCAATTTTAATGGCCAGGGGTGTAAAAGCCGATAATCATTCATTCAACTAAAATATTATATACAGAAGAACGTCGATTAACCGAAGTAACTGGGGGACATGAATGTTCGGAAAACCGGTTTATTCGGAAATCGAACAGTGCACTTATATTTGCCAATAAGAACTAATGTGCAGTACATTTATTTATACAGTACTTGGAGGCGCGCGATTCTTTAGACAGTGCCGAGCGGCAAGTCGCAACACTTGGAAGGCGCAGCTGTTGCTGTGAGCAGCTTTGATGCTGCCGCTACGCTGACTGAAGTGTGCCGATTGTTGTATGCAGCGACTGTGGTGTGAAGGCCCCATTAGAAGCAATGTTCCGCCATCCGGAGGTGCATCCGGAGGTGCAGTGTGGCTTCTGTAGGAAACTTGGTTAGAGGGGCGGGCGTTCTGCTGTAACTTTTTTTGGGCCGCTGACGGAGGCCGAGGGGCCCCTAGAGCTCGGGGGCCCCGGGGCACTGCCCCGCCTAGCCCTATGATAGCTACGCCACTGGTTGCTGCTCTCGTAAGATACACAAATAGTGCTATATTGTTTGGGCATTCATGTTCGCAAAATGACCTACAAATTTTGCGCAATTCCACACTGTAGCAGTACATCTATAACGTCACCAGAAAAATTGTTTTTGCAAGTTCCAAAAAATGAGAAGATGCGCAGAATGCGGATGTATCTCGCTCGAAGAGGTTCAAATAAAATAGCGGCCACTTCATGCGTTTATTTCTGTAAGGATCATTTTTATGTAAGTAAACAATATTATTCCATTAGTTCGCTGTTAAGTATCATTCTCTTCTACTGTAACGGTTTAAAATATTATTTGGGAGTTAATGAGCTGATATTTACATTTGTAAAGTAAAACTTCATAATGTTACACGTGTACGATTTATGTGTAATTAAGGCCGTTTCCTAATCTATTTGGCGAAAGAACAACATGAATATTGTTTTAGCCCACTATAAAGTATAATCATTGCTATTTATCTGCAGTAAGTACTTTTATCGCCAGTAGATCTTATTCAAACAACCGTTTCAAGGTAATTTGGTAGAACCCGTGTACATCGAAGAAACGGCATTGTTTGTGAACCGGAGATTCGGGTGCTACGCATCCTCACGTTTTTTTACACTTCTTGTTTAACCTATGCCTAACCACCTTAAGGCTTCGCTACAGGTCACTTTTTTAAAGTTAGGTTAGGTACAGGTTAAACAAGAAATTTTCTTTTTTAGTACATGAATTTGCGGTTCAGAAACACTATATCGAACATTCGATATATATCGATGGCAATGCCGTTTCCTTCGATGTACACGGATTCTAACAAATTACCCGTTTCAATAATCTGTAATCGTTTTATACAACGACAACGCCCTTCTGGTTACTTTACTACAACATACCCAATCGTAAAATACGTATATGGGAGATTTCTTTAATGCATCGATTAATTTAGCCTTTAAACTTTCGTATTATGTAAGTGCAAATACGATTAAAAGTGTTACCAAGAAATGTGTTTATTGAAGCAAAAATCGTTGTATAAATATACACAAACCATTTTGCTGTATTTTGGAAGTTTTGATGTTACACCTTGCTACCAGTACTGAAGTAGTTAGAAATGAAATACTCCCTTGACTTTGTGCTTTTATGGGTTAAATTTTATCAACTATCCCGGCGGCTCCTGTGATAAAGTTGACAACAGATGCTGAATAGCGAATCATGTGACCTCGCCATTAACCAATCGCGTAACTACGCAAATGTTTTATCATGAAGCCTTGGCTTTACGAGGGCAAATACTTCTACTGACCGGACAAGGGTACATACAAGAACATGTCAATCATAGTGCGGGAAAAGCATTATTTATTTACTTCATGGTCTGTACTATATACAGTAATCGAGTCGTTTCTATGTGGTCCGAACATCTTGGCAAAGATTTTCTATCGTGTTGTTGATGTCAAGATAATCACTCGAA
Source organism: Locusta migratoria (assembly GCA_026315105.1). Classification (NCBI taxonomy): domain Eukaryota; kingdom Metazoa; phylum Arthropoda; class Insecta; order Orthoptera; family Acrididae; genus Locusta; species Locusta migratoria. Next base: position 54,832,141 of record CM048751.1, read on the forward strand.
GCCTTCTGGCTAAAAGATAAAATGTTACCCTTTACTGTAGAATTCGGTGGCTTCAGAGTAAGTCTGCTTACACCGACAAGTACGCTAATTTTTCCAATGATATAAAATATATGTAGCAAAAATTATCTTTAAAATCTAGGTATGCGTGACTTACAATGCAGTTTTCACGTTTCTTATTTCCGACACGTAAAAATTTGGATTGTGTTTGAAGCATGAAGATACCATAAATGTATCAACTTTCGGGAGGTTTCCGCTGTCAGCCTTCACATAATTCTTTTCCGTTGTGGCATAAAAGCTGTAAACCCGTTCACATCACGAAAAAAACTGAACTTTACGCTGGAAAATTAAGGAGACGCTAACAACGATAGAGCTCCGTCATCTAGTTGCCGCGTAGTAGTAGTCTGTGTCGTCACCAGTACTTCAGCCAATAACAGAGCATTTTTGATCACGTGATCTAATCGTGAAAGTTATTGATTTTTAAGCTTTAATTACGTAAAAATAACAGGTTTTGTAAGAGTAATGATGGAAAATGTCAACTGAATGTTATAATCATTCAGAATAACAACAATTCGAACCATATTTTTAACACAAGAAAATACCCTATAATCGTAGTGGTTTTTACTACAAAATGCGCAGCAAGATTTGCCAAACAGAATACATGTCACGGTAATTTCCAAGAAAGCTTACACTGGAAGTTTTACGGCCGAAATCGATATATATCGAATGTCGATTCGGCTATTCACGCGCGGCGTTTAAAAATATCGGTATTTATTAATGTACCATCAGTACAAATACATTTTCTTGCTATAAATCTACCGATAATAAAGTAGCATCACTTGCGATATGTGTAAATAGGGATATTTGAAATCTATCGTAACCTACAAATACTTTATTACCTGAAATCTACTCAAAACAAAGAAGTTACTTCACTCGCAAGATGAGTAAATACCGATATTTACTAATCTATCATAACGTACAAATACGTTTTATTACTAGAAATCTACCGATAACAAAGGAATTACTTTATTAAGAAGCGAAGTATCCGTCCTGAAGTACTTTATCAGTTGCATATGCCCTTTCTTAATTAGAAGACATTACCGAAATACATTCTGCAAAATTAATATGATGTTTGCCATGGGCCTCGTGCTTGCCAATATTGACGTAATCGTCATTCGATATATATCGATTTCGGCCGTAAAACTTCGAGTGTAAGCTTGCTTGGAAATTACCCATGTCACGTATGAAGCGTGTTGCACTCCCGACGGAATAACTGAGTTCCATAACAAATATATTTGGAGTATACACAGTCCTCGGCAAGCAGTAACAACAAATTTTCAGAAATGCTTTTCCAAAAATGGGTATAATCGAGGATTACGTTATTGGGCCTTATGCTTTGCCTGTACTGTTAACTATAACAATTACCGAACGTTAAAAAAAGAGAAAGCCGATAGAAAATGAAAAGATTCAAGTGTTTCTTTTTCTCGCGCGCTTTTAGAGAAAACAACGGTGGAGAAATGTCATAAAGCGGTTCGATGAATCTTCTGCCATTCACTTAAATGTGGATAGCGGAGTCTTTACGTACATGTTGTAGAATTGGTCACTGTAGATTTCAGTTACTAATTTAAAAATTCACCACAAACCCCTTACTGGTATTTAAAATTTCGAGTGGAATCCTTTTCCTGCACTCATAAATATACACTGAAACTTTTACGTTTAAACTTAACGATTACGATATGCGGAAAGCTGTACTGGTGGAAATCTCTCTTCTATTATAATTTTGCATCATATAAAACAGAAAATGCGAAGCTCACGTTAAACGAACTGAACACTGGCCAGTAGCTAATACAATACACTTCTAAGAATGTAAATCCTGTACTGAAATTTAAATCTCGGTATACTGCCTGTCTGTTATTGTAGCCACCTTCAGTCCAGAGACTGGTTTTATGTCGCTGTACTCTACCCTGAGCAAGCCTCTTCATCTCCTCATAAGAGTGGCAACCCACATCCATTTGAATCTGCTTACCCAATGGCGAAGGACAAAGAATGTGCAGCCTACACGGTAGCAGAACCTTGTGAGCCTCTGATTTAGACTTTTCACTCGGCTCTGTACCAGAGATCAGCAGCCGGTGACGTCATCTATGACGCAGATTATGAGCTCTATCTTCATCTTGCAAGCAATAATGGCATTTCAGATAGCCGCTCAAATCCGGAGACATATATAATCGGTACCGATATGAGCCACCACCTGCAGTTGGCTGCATCCCATACTCTTCATAACATCCCGTTCCACGTCTGGAATGACTCCACCCAGTATGGCCAAGTTGTTCACAGTAGCCGTCTTCGCCTCCCTAAGAAATGTTCCTAAGGGGCTCCATCACCCGCCGAACATTGGAGCTCCCAACTACAAGCAAACCCACCCTCTGTGATAGTTCTTCTTGCCTGCTTGGAGTACCCTCAGAATTAGCGACACCATCTGGTTCATAAATATGTTCCGGCGCAGATAGCTCCTCAAACCTGTAGTCCCCCGGGAATTGTGTAGCTGCATTTCAAGCAATGTAGCGACCTCCCACACGACCACAGGTTGGGTATCTGCCTCATTGAAAGTAGTGACAGTGCTCGTCGCTGCCGCGGAACAATCGCTTGACACGCCGAACACGACTACATCCGTTCAGTCAGTGGCGGACTAAGAAGGGGGGGGGGGAGGGGGGACCGCCCGTAAGTTTTCGTTTTGGGGGGAGCAAATACCTCGAAAGCACCTGCCTTTTTTTTTTTTTTTTTTTTTTTTTTTTTTTTTTTTTTATTATTATTATTATTGCCCTTCGCCTCTCTTTCTGGAGCTCCAAATCTCGAAAGCTATTTCTTTAGACTGTCCCGTACGTTTCGTCTGGGGGGCCTCCAAATCTCAAAAGTTACTTTCTTATTGTAATACACGTATGTCCAAGTGGTCGGGGAGCCTCATTTTGTTTTGCCGCCGCGCTGGGCCTCTGACAATCTTAGTCCACCACCGCATTCAGTTCCCATGGACAGAGAAAAAGTACGGAACGAGATACTTAACATCAATCTGAATCTAATATACACGCTAGAACACCATAAATTTAAGAAACTGAAGGAAGAACGGCACAAAAAAGTCAAAATATTACGCTTGTAGTGAGTAGCCGGTTACAATTACGAGATATGAAGGCAAACGACTGTCTTGATTCACTCACAGAAAGACTACACTGTTACTTACATGCGAATTTGAGTCCAATGCACACGCCAGCACAATATAAATTTACAAACTGAAAGAAAACAGCTCACAGAAAAATCTTATTACTTTTTGTCACTTCTAATCACAAGTCGGTTACATTTAACGAGATATGAAGGTGCGCTCTGATGTGTATTTAACAGCGGCCAAACACACACTTATTTTAGGAACAGTATAATACATTTTACTTTAGTAAATACTTTAATAACATGCAATTCTACACACGCAAAATATTAAAAACCATTTTTAGTAAGTTCATAACACAAATTATTACAACTACAATTCAAGGCATGGAGTAACACTTTTTGCTTTTCTGTAAGTATGACTTGTTTTACTGCCAGATTTTAATAATGCCGTTTTTAAGTTCGTCACAATATCGTTTTACATGATGGTTAAATAGGGGTTCTTAGTAATTATCGCAATTGGAGTAAATTTTATTCATGTCATTTATTTATTACTTTCACTTGACATGCTTGAAAAACATTTACACTATACACTTTTTGACGAACTGTTGTCTTGTACCAGTATATAATAGTAACCATAAGATATAACAAGATTACAATTCACATACCTCTGAAGAAAATAGTACACAGTGACAACATATCACAAAATATTATAGTGACATACACAGAGAAATAAGAAACACTGACTTTTTTCATTGCCTCATTTCAAGGTAATCTTCCTTTAATATTGATTCTGACGCTGCTTCTAGAATTTCTAAATTTGTTATTGGCTAATAAAATCAAATAATATTTAAAATTAAATGGATATTAGTATGGAAAATTTTACAACTGTAGATAATCCTATGAAATAGCTTAACAGAGAAGTATCACACTTATTATCACACTGTGTATTTCACACAGAAGTAGATAACTACAATTTATTGAAACATAAATTATGTGGAGTCTGTGTGGTATTTCCTACTCAACCTAAAATTTTGCAAAGATGCCCAATTTGGAGACTTCCACGACTGCACAACCATACATTCTTACTGCCTGTGCCAAGGAGTTTTCTGTAACATACAAGAGAAACAATGCCGATTAAGAGAGGGCCTTAACTGTGCTCAGTATGTATCACATAACGTTCTGAAATTGATTTAACTTTGCTTAATTTAGGAAGTTACAAACATATTGTGAATTATGCGAACTAATGCATTTTAAGCCTGTCTGCTTTTTTCTGAGTTACACGTTATTACATTGTTAATATTATAGTTACAACATCAGAAGAAGGACTTTAATAACAATATATTGACTCAGTTTTAATATTGAGAGAATACTGAAAACACACTCAACATTAATACAAGACTATATAATTTCGTTGAAAAAAGATGGTAGGGACCAAAACTCAACTTCCACAATAGGTGCCATCAGAACTGTCTTAAGGCATAAAAAATAGTAAATATGACATTATTAATTAATTCCCAATCAATGGATTTGGCGAAATTGTTACATAGTTATCAGAATATCCCAGAATAAACAACGAAACTCCAGTTACAAACTTACCAGTAATTGCTCATATCTATGCCTAACTCAATTGTTGGAAATGAAAGAGTAACGAAGCAGTGTATTTTTACTGTCATCATCGAAATCTCAACGTTGTTCATTAGGCAGTCACAGAAAAACTATACTTAAATCTTCCAAACAATGATAATTATCATAGGTCTCTGTATGTGCAAGCGATTATCCATACAACAGAATCTAAGCTTTCGAGGTGAAATGTTAAAGTAAAAAAGAAGAGATGAAGAAAGAAATACTGGTTAAAACATACTTGAAACAATTGTAGGACACAATAAATTGTGAAAAGTGTACATATTTATTTAATCATAAATAGGCATTGTCAGGTATCAACTGTTATTGGCCAATTTCATTTAATGAGGTTTTTTTTCGCCAAACTACATTTTGACATCGTTAGGAAAGATAGTGTTAAGTGACAAATTGATGACAATCACCAAAATCATAGTTTCTATTCAGTATTCAGGTGAGGAAAAGTTCTGGGAGGGGGTAGGCATACATAAAAGAGCTGGGAAGGAAGAGCAGCCACCAAGCACCATCTGCTTACAAAAACCACACGGTGGTTTCTGTACCCTACAAGTTTGCATTTGCTTCTCGTTTAAATTACAGTGTTGGCCTACAACCAGCAATGCAATATGTTAAAGTAGTGTCACATTTACATAAATTTGATTACTATTTGTAACATGAGCTGGGTCAGAAAGTACTGTGTTCAAATGTTCAAATGTTTGTAAAGCTTATGGGACTTAATTACGACGTCATCAGTCCCTAAACTTACAAACTACTTATGAACTACTTACGAACTAGGACGGCACAAATATCCATGCCCGAGGGGGGATTCGAACCCCCGACCGTAGTGGAAAGTACTGTGTATAGTACTTAGTTTAGTAAATGCTGATGTAAAACGATATCTTCAATATAAACTCTAAGGGTAGTTAAAATATCCTTCTTCATATTTGTACAGCACATGTTAGCCCTATATTATAAAACATGAAATAAAGCAGTTTTAAGGTAGACACTGATCAAATACATTACACTCAAGGCTCTTAAAATGAATGAATATTTTAAGTAAAAAAGGGGGGACATGGTTGATGGAGCAAATACAGGCTATTGAATGTAATTTTGTGCACCCTTACAGTTTTTATGGTAATAATAACTCAATTATGCAGCTCCATGCAAAAAAAGAACCTTACATTTAATATAATAAGAAGTAAGGTGTACATAGTTATGAGGTTCTAGCATGACATCAGGCTACAGCTGCTTATACTCTAGTAGCAGGTATAGTGATGTATTTTCTGAAGCCAAGAACGCAATTGTATATTTTTATCTATTTTTTTTATATAGATACGCCTAACTATTACTGGAAACATGGACTTTAAGTAATACAGTATACTACTAACTACGATATGACTGTATGGCATAACAGAATGTTCGTGGAAGGACGTAATCAGGGAAGCTCTTAGGCTAGGAAAATTCTTAGTGAACGCTGTACTGTAGTGAAATGCAAATTGTCGCCATCTATTGGCGTCTGTTGTTACTATGGAAGTGCCTAACGGCGTTTGGTGAATAGATTAGAACATCATCTATCAGCGACTTTCGTTACCACGGAATAGTCTACAAATGATCGGTGAAAAGATTGAAGAACCAATTTTTCGTAAAATCAATTTGTTCGTTTATTATATGAGAAGAAGATTTTAATTTTTCCACAAAGATCTCTATTTCTTCAAGGGTGTTAACAGTTGGCCTTTTGGTGCGCTTTGTAGTATTTTCAGACTTTAATCTATTTCTCCTAATCTGTGGCTATTTCGTGTGAGGTGTCGTTTAATACATCCGTCGTTGCTATCTCGCGTGTGTTCCTTGAATCGCTGCCTGAATGACCTGCCCGTTTGTCCTGCGTAAAGTTTTCGCAATCTCTACATTTTATTTTGTATACAACCGTGCCATCAAACTTACCTCGTTTGGGTCCCACTGTGTGTCGTAACCTATCGCCTAGTTTGTCAGTAGTTTTCAACCCTAAACCTACCTTGTATTTTTTTAACCTATTTACGACGGAATCAGTTAATGCCCCTTTATATGTAATACTCATTTTTAGTTTATGTTATTCTATCGACTTTTTAACGGCGGTGTTCTCACAGAGCTTTCTGTTATACCCGTTAGCGGTTGCAATGTATTCCAATGCATTCAGCTCTTTTGCTTTATCATTATCATTTATTGGTAACTTCACTAGTCTATTCAGCACTGAACGGAAAAAGCCCATTTGTGTACTTTTGGGTGGCATGAGTCAGCTGGTATAATGGTGTCTGCATAAGTTGGTTTTCTTAAAATTACAAATGAGAGTTTTTCGTTGTCTCTGCTTACCGACAGATCTAGAAAATTTAGTGTTTTATTGTTTTCATGTTCCACAGTGAATTTTATGTTTGGGTGCATGGCGTTCAATTTCTCAGCTAGGTCATTGATTGCTCCCTCGTTACCTTTTATCACAATAAAGGTGTCATCTACGTATCTCTTGTAAACAAGAACATCATTTCAGACTTCAGGATATTTGTCGATAAAGTCTGTTTCTAGCTTATTAACAAAAATTTCAGCTAGGGTGCCTGATAGACTGTTACCCATTGCAAGGCCTTCTGGTTGGTACATTTTTCCATTAAATGTGAAATAGGTGAAGGACAGAGCAAATTCTAGCATTTCAACTAATTCTACAGTTTCGCCCTGGGAAATTTTGTTTTGTTTCAACAAATTTTGTTTTATGATGTCAAGAGTTTCAGAGACGGGTATACTGGTGTACAAATTAACTACGTCAAATGAGGCTAAACGTACACCCTCTGATAATTTGAAGTTTTTCGTTTCCTCCACAAAGTGATTCGTGCTTTAAAACGAGAGGCAAATGCAAACTTGTAGGGTATAGAAACCACCGTGTGGTTTTACAATTAGAGACTTGGCATGGCTGGAGAGAAATGGCCAAGACAAGAGAAAACTGGCGAGCATTGGTCTTGACAGGGCGTGGTCCTCTGTGCCTGATCGCGTAAAGTAAAGTAAGGTAAGTTCACTGAGCAGTGGAAGTAACAGCCAACCAGTTGCAAATTTAAGTTTAATAAACTTACCGCGGTTTCGATTGATATAAATTGACCTATAGTGAATAAGACAGTAACAATCAAGCTATTTACAACCATATTAAAGCCATAAAATGTTTACCTTTAAAAATTTAGTCTACAGGAAACAAGTACTTACGTTACATTATTTCTGTGGAAAATTTATACGCGTCTATCTGTGTACACATAATGTAGCCCTTTGAACAAAGGTGCGTCAATCATATAAATTGATAAAATATGTTGTATAACAGATTGCGCGGCGTGCTTGCCGTCGACTGACAGTCTGAGCAAGACGCGGACGCCAGGTGAACATGACAAGTGGCGCATGCGCCTAGTGACAATTATACAGCGTCGGTAGTCAATACAAATTGATTCAACTTATAAAATAGGAATCAAATGTTCAAATGTTTGTATAGCTTATGGGACGTAACTAAGGGGTCATCAGTCCCTAAACTTACAAACTACTTATGAACTAGCTAACACTAAGGACGGCACAAATATCCATGCCCGAGGGGGGATTCGAACCCCCGACCATAGTGGCCGTGCAGACCGTGCCTGGCGCGCCTCAGTCCTCTCGGCCGGCTATAAAATAGGAAACCCACGGAAGCTTAAAACGAAATAAAATAGAATTTTGAGGAAATGACACCGCAGAGGTTTCCGTTGACTGTTAAAATTTTTTGACAATATTGTTTTAATGCCTTCAAAAACTGACTTAACCTAACCTAAGGACAACATCAGTATGGTACTGGTATGAGAATAAATATTGATGGTATATAGTACAGAAGGAGAATATGAACCTCCAAGAATAAGAATTGGAAGAGAGGAGCTGGAAGTGATAAAGGCCCGTGGCGGAAAGGCCGAGCGCATTGAGGCGCTATGCACCGATGCGCGAGACCGTTCCCCGTCGGGGGTTCGAGTCCACCCTCGAGCATATGTTTGTGCTGTCTTTAGTATAAGGTAGTTCATAAGTAGTTTGTAAGTTTAGGGACTGATGACCCCGTAGTTAAGTCCCATAAGCTTAACAAACATTTGAACATTTTTTTTTATGACGTAGTTTGGTCCCATAGAATTACAAACACTTGAACATTTTTGCAAACCAACCTCAGGGTTGAACATTGAAGGAGAAGAAGACTGACAACATACACACACATACAGGCCCGATGGAGGGTCGAAGCTTTGACGGGGATAATGTGGCGTCGCAAGTTTGAACGCGCGTGCGCCACAACATCGCCCACGGAGTCGTCATATAGAGGGGCCAAATGAAAGCCAAGTGGATCAGGTGCGCCCTCTAGAGGAAGTGGAGAAACGTTGGACAGTGCCGCGGAGTAGTTCTCTTCTGGCAGGAGACTCCGACTGGTGACTGAGTTTAGTGCGCCTGTTTTGTGGACTGATCTTAGACTTGTAATAACGTTGCATACTGTTCCGGCCGTACTGGCTAGCTTCGTCCGTGGACAGTGGTGTGATAATTTGGGAGAACTCTAAGTTATGTTAAAGTGGTACCAGTCGCCGCCGACAGTGTAAATACTAAGTGTTTCTCCAATAAATTATTATCATCTACTAGCTTAAGCCCACGGCTGCGCTCGCGTGTTGGTAGATCAAATCACACGTAAAAATGCACTCGTTTCGAAGAATCCAATCACGAAATTCAACAATAATGATTGTAATAATATCAGAGATCCATCACTTGACGTGATGCGCGAAATGTCAATCGATTTTTTAAAGAGATGCATTAAAAGAAATTTCTTTTTTACCGCTTTATTTATTTATTCTTATATTTCCTTATTCGTATGCTGATCCTTACAGAAAAAGAGCTGAAAACATTGTAGCATGCATAGACCTAAGATATGGTCTGTGACATCACGTTTCGCTTTTTGTAACCTCCTTGCTATAGAGTCCAAACGTCATCGTTGGCCTTCAGTCCGAATTTTCTTATAATTTGACGACTTTCAACCACCATATCTTCCACCCTCTTATAACTATCGACATGGAGCTGCTATGGTGTACTTCAGGAGACTTCGGACAACAAATACACACAGACTATTCGTTTGTGCAAATGTTCAAATGTTTGTTAAGCTTATGGGACTTAACTACGGGGTCATCAGTCCCTAAACTTACAAACTACTTATCAACTACCTTATACTAAGGACGGCACAAATATCCATGCCCGAGGGGGGATTCGAACCCCCGACCGTAGTGGCCGTGCAGACCGTGACTGGAGCGCCTCAGTCCCCTCGGCAACCGCGGCCGGCCCATTCGTTTGCGTTCTGTAGTTTTCTGTAATTTTATATATACTGACAAATTTCCATCCCAATATACTCCACCCTTTTATAGTTATCAACCTTCAAACAACAATGCAACCAATAAAACCATTTTCAATGAGTAAATATAATTTTCAAAGAGTAATTATCGTACCGCATTTCGCAAATTACTAAATATCTATCAGATCGCTATAAAACCGTGCATAAAACCTTCCTCGGGTATAAATTTGTAACGGTACAAATATTTAAGTCTCTGCGTCTTGTCGTTCGGACATAATAAGCGTACACAGAACAGACATTCACATTAATATATATAGAGAGAGATAAATAGTTATCCGATCGCCATAAAACAGTGCCTAAAGCCTTCTCCGGATAGGCATTAGTAACTGTACAAATGTTTAGCTCTTTATGTCTTGTGGATCAGACGTGATAAACGTACACCGAACAGACATTCACATTTATAGATATAGAAGGTGCGCCTCGGTTGCACAGTGGTAGAGTGCCAGACTACAAATCCAAAGGTCCCGGGTTCGATCCCCGCCAGGTTCTGGGAGTTTTATCTGTCACTTTCCACTTCTTTCACCTCTGGCAGTATTGCTCATGTGAAAAATACCGAGTAGCACCGTGGTTCGGAACCCACGTTCAACTGTAGGTCCCCCTATAACTGGCTGGGTAAGTCAGTTCGAAGGTCGGAGGAAGGCAACGGCATACCACCTCCAAACAGGACCATGCCTAGTAAAGCACTGTGGTGTTCAAACCAATCTTCGGATTGTTGACTGCTTTACCTTTTTAGATATAGAAAATTAATGCTCTTGAGGTTGCAGAGTTCCTATCGGCCCTACTCCCACGTCCTACCCCCCCCCCCCCCCCCCCCCAGTCAGTTGCTCCGTTACGAGAGTCAGTTCGTAACTGCAGGCGGCAACGCGGAGGAACATAACTGATAACCGTTCGCTCCGCAGTAAGATGCCTTAGGCCCAATTCACACAGAGTTGGCGTGGCGCGGACGCCCGTTGGTGGAGAGGCAGCGACGCCGCACGGGCGGGACGCGAGCAATCCACACTGCAGGGGCGCTGTCTGGAGGCGTGCCACGGCCGTCCTACCAGTGTCTCAAGATATGTCGTCGTCGTCAGACGAAGATAGCGCCGCGCTGCATCTTTTGCAGTTACTGAATTTTCAGCAGCGCAGAAGATATTGGGTACATCCATTATGGTTGAAAAAAGGGAGGAATTACGGCATATTCGATGTGATGAAGGAGCTGAATATGTATCCTGGCCGTTTCCAGATTTTTTTACAGAATGTCGCAAAAGTGTTTCTACATTGTGTTAGACAAAGTGAAGGACACCCTTCAGAGAAAAGCAAACTGGAGGCAGCCTATTTGTCCAGAAGAAAGATCACCGATTACCTTCAGGTAAACTAACATAGACATCTATGTATGTTCTTTAAGCAAGCAGTTGTTTCAAACGTTTTCTAAAAGCGTGAGTAAATAATCATCATTTATCGCTGTACAAATGAAGAGTTGGAATGGTGTTGTATCTGACGCCCTGAATCTACTGGTTAAAATGTTTCACACTCGGGTTATTTTAGCACCATTGTCGCTCCAAAAATATTCTTTGTGGAGGCGAACAATGAGCGAAGCGGAAAAGCATTATTATACAACAGGGCTCTGATATGCACAAGAAATCTCGTATGCATGCGAGAATTTCATCATTTGTAGGAGGTAAGAGGCAAAAGCGAATATTGTATGCAAACATACGAGAATTTTGCCTAAAGTCTTAAGTTTATGACAAATATGCGGTATACACATTCGGTGGAGATATAATTCACATGGTGTAGCCTATATGTATTTCAGTAATGCAAATTGTTCGTCTAGGGAAAAAAAGAGTATTTTCTCACAAAGATAACAAAATCAACGTTGTAGGAACTGTTACAAAATAGGCAGAATGACGTTTTAACTTTTATATAGTGATTGCATCAAGAAACCCTAAATAGATAAATATAAAACAATTTTTTTTTCGTCTGAAAAATTTGCTCTCATTAATTACAGCGTTGTTCGGGCGAACGATTCAGTTATGCATAATAAGATGTTCAAATGTTTGTGTAGCGTATGTGACTTAACTACGGGGTCATCAGTCCCTAAACTTACAAACTACTTATGAACTAGCTAATACTACGGACGGCACAAATATCCATGCCCGAGGGGGGATTCGAACCCCCGACGGTAGTGGCCATGCAGACCGTGACTGGAGCGCCTCAGTCTCCTCGGCCACCGCGGCCGGCTTTCTTTCCTCCCCAATTCTGCTCAGTGCCGCCTAATCTTCAGCATTCTTCTGTTGCACCACATTTCAAAAGCCTCTATCCTCTTCCTGTCTAATTTTTCACTCCCGTACAAGGCAACGGTCCAGATGTCCTTCTTACAATTTGACATTCAATGTTAGCGAATTTCTTTTTTCAAAAACTCTTTCCTTCTCATTGCCATTATGCTTTTATATCCACTGTATATCGTATGTTACTTTAATGCCCGAGTAATAAAACTCATCTACCACCTTCATTGTTTCGTTGGCTAATCTAATCCCTTCAGCATCGCCAGATTTTCTTAGACTGCGTTCCATTACCCATGTTTTGCTCTTGTTAATGTTCATCTCATACGCTCCTTTCAATACTCTGTCCATTCCATTCAGTTGGTCTTCCAGGTCCTAAGTTGTCTGTGACAATCACAATGCCATCAGCAAAACGCAATGTTTTTCTTTCTTCACTCAGAACTTCAATTCCTTCCCCAAATTTTGCCTTGCTTTCCTTCACAGCTTCCTCAATGTACAAACTGAATAACACTGGAGAAAGGCTAAAACTCTGTCTTACTCCCTTCCGAACCAGTTCTTCACTTTCATGCCCTTCGACTCTAATAACTCAAATGTTCAAATGTTTGTTAAGCTTATGGGACTTAACTACGGGGTCATCAGTCCCTAAACTTACAAACTACTTATGAACTAGCTAATACTACGGACGGCACAAATATCCATGCCCGAGGGGGGATTCGAACCCCCGACCGTAGTGGCCGTGCAGACCGTAACTGGAGCGCCTCTGTCCCCTCGGCCACCGCGGCCGGCTATGCATAATCAGTAACGATTACGATCGTACAGTTACGGATACCTTTCTATTCTATCACAGAACTTGAGTTAAACTCGAAATCGTCTGGCATTTTGAAACTTGGATGGGAGAAACTACAGCGCGCCACCTGCACGCGTCCGTCTCGCGCCCTTTCGCTGCGCCAGTGGTGGCAGCAAACATTTTTATTTTTTTATTTTATTTTTTTATTTTTTTATTTTTTTTAGTGTCACGTGGTGCCGCAAGACTGACTCCCTTTGGGAGTTTTTTCTTGGTGTGTGAAAGGTAACCATAGGAATGCCGCTTTATTTATTATTTATTTGCACTTTGAGAGGAAACTGGGGCGCACTTTGGGTCCTTAGTTCCTCAATGGGGATGATTTATTGCATTTCTCAGGTGGTGGCTTGTAGGCTTTATGTGACATATTGTTCGTTCATTGTGTTTCGGAGACAGATGGTGTGTTGTTTAAAGCGTGCATTTTCAAGGTGGGTGCCAGCGTTCTAGTGAGCGGGGTACCTTATATTTATGCCAGGTAAATATAGGAAAGGTTGGGGAAATGCCAGCCGACTATATTATAACTCCATACTGCTTCAACAAGCCTTTCAATATAACAATTGCAAGAAGGGAGCAGTGGGAGGAAATAGTTCGACACCGTACGGGGGATATTGTCTGGTTCACTGACGGGTCAAAATCAGACCAAGGCGTTGGGGGCGGGGTATACGGGGTGCAGCCAAGACTGGAGGGCGTCATCTCTCTAGGGAAACTGGCCTCAGTATTCCAGGCCGAAATCACTGCCATGAGAGCGTGTGTGGAGGAGAATTTGCGTAGGTGCTACAAAGACCGTAGCATCTATATCTATTCAGACAGCCCTGAGATCACTGGCAGCTCCTGCAACAAGGTCTAAAATTGTTGCAGAATGTCACAGGGTTCTGGTGGAGCTAGGGGAAAGCAACAGAGGAAACCTATTGTGGGTCCCTGGCCACTCGGGGATCAGTGGCAACGAACATGCTGACAGATTAGCCAGGATGGGGGCAGAGACTCCATTTATTGGACCGGAACCTGTCCTGACAATCACCAAGGCAATGATCAAATTGGAGCTACGTAACTGGCTCAGAAGACAGCACGTAGAATATTGGACAAAAGTCTACCAACAAAAACATGTCAAGGTAATGATGCCAAAGCCATGTTTTAAAAGCTCTACAATCCTGGGACTGAACAGGAGAGAGATTAGACTCATGGTTGGATTGCTGACAGGCCATGGGAATTTCAAAAAACACCTACATACAATGGGAATAACAGAAGAGGACCCTAAATGTAGGATCTGTGATGACGGTGATGAAACTGCATCACATCTAATAATCGAATGCATTGCATTGGAGAGTAAAAGGCACAAAACATTTGGGACAACCAGACCCGAAGAAATTGTGTCTAATAAAGAACTGGTAAAGGGACTCCTAGCACTGTTCAAGGGCATTGGTTGGCTTTACTAGATATACAGGGAGCGATACTGCACAATAAACTTAGTTTCGGTGCGGGCAGTGGCGGGTTGGACCAAGACTGTTTTGGCTTCCCTGAGAAAATCAAATCAAATCAAATCAAACGGTCGCGGCGCGGAGTACGAAGCGGCGCGTCCCGCCACGCCACCTCTGTTGGAATCGCTACATTTGTTAACATGGAGGTGGCGCGAGACAGTGCCACGTCCTAGCCACGTATTCTCAGATGAAGAGACTTGCACAGGACAGGGTAGCGTGGAGAGCTGCATCAAACCAGTGTGCAGACTGAAGACTACAACATCAATAGCTTACTGGATGTAGGCGGTAAATAAATCTTCTTTTTAACTGCAGATGTCCTCAGCCACCGTCCCAGGGTAGAGGATTTCCTTTCGGAGAATACAGCGTGTAGACGCTGTAGTAAGATGTTACATTAGTACTTGGTTGGCAACAGGCACGTCTTAATGCTTAATGTACGTAGCAAAGTTGATACCAGTCACTGGGAATAGCAACGTCGGTGGTTTCACGAGGCTCGAGTGAGATGGTAAAGGAGTAAAACTGCTAGATAGCAGCTCCCCACTCTGGACAGGGCGTAAGGCGTGGCCAACTGACGTAAAACATCGTTGTTGCTGGCCATACTGTGTAGCACCGTGACGTTTGCCTTTCAGCTGAACAGGGCTGATACGTGGTTTGCTAGACGTCTCGGGGAGGTGGTAAGCCACAAATTAGATTGGTTGAACATAGCAGTGGGCAAAAGGAATTTGTTAGGTACCAGAAAGGGGGGAAAGACTGTGCGCCCACGCTGGCCTTTCCGGTTTTTCGATCAAGCAAGAAGTTTTCATTCAGACGAGTTGGGCGACGGATCCGTGTCGTTCGCCACCAACCTCTGGTAAGCTCCACGACGAGGAGCTCGCAGGGAGTGCGTCTTTTGTAAAATGCTCCAGTCACGGTCAGCATAGAGCCCTGTATTGGGAGAGTACCGCCAACCGGGCGGGCGCCGCCATTGTAGGCCTATCTGGCAATAGCAGCGCTACGGGCGGCTCTGTTAAATTAACAGTTATGGTCAAGGGAACCGGTCTGTATATCGACGTGGTATGACAGTACGTTAAGTAAACAATGAAGAAAAGTTTTTAATCGTTTTCTCACCTCTACTGCGAATATTAAGGAAAAATTAGTAATCTGGGATCAAAACCTTTTATTTTTGAGCAAACTAGTTGTAAAATTGTTTTGTGCAAAGTTTTGTCAAAAGTAATATATGTAGTAATGATAAGAAACTTTAAGTCGCTAGAGTTAACATATTTCATTTAAAGTACCGGTACTTATTAAAATACAAATATGTAGTTTAGTTATTTAGGCTGCTAATGAAAAGAATAAAAATTGGAAAATTACAAATTAATTTGTCTAAAAAATTTGAAAGGTATTTTATCTACATAGTAACTGCGTCTTAAAATACCTTCACGGCATTCATCATGCCAATATTTTTATCACCGTACTCTACTTGGCGATTATATTTTCTGAGAAGAATATGTACTCTAGTGGTTAAAAAAATACGTGCACAACTTTTTCCACAACACTGCGACACGAAGGAATATTTTGGGACACGTTCATTGATTGATTTATGTCCAAGCAGCATTGTTCACTATCTTGAAATGTATAAAAAATGTTTTGTCTAAATACATTGCGATAAATTTACGTAGGATGAGTAAGATACGAATCTTATTTATATACATGCAATATATGTAAACGGTTCTGCCTGGCCAAACTTTCGTCATATTCCGTATAAATGCTAAATTCGTCAAATACGGCAGATTATGTTAAATTTTCACGTATTTGTATCTTTTAAAAACATCTTTTCTCTTACATGATTTTCCGGCCAACATTACTCGCAAGAAACAGATTAACCTAGATGTTCAAATGTTTGTAAAGCTTATGGGACTTAACTACGGGGTTATCAGTCCCTAAACTTACAAACTACTTATGAACTACTTACGAACTAGGGCGGCACAAATATCCATGCCCGAGGGGGGATTCGAACCCCCGACCGTAGGGGCCGTGCAGACCGTGACTGAAGCGCCTCAGTCTCCTCGGCCACCGCGGCCGGCGATTAACCTAGAAGTTTACTCGATATTTCAATACAAATTTGTTTACTTCACACAATTTTGCATTCTCGTATGGAAATGCATCTTTTCTTCCAATGCGATGTACCCGCAATTCGCGTCTTTTCGCATTCTTTTCGCCCTTTGGAATGAGGAAACCTCGGACTGTCTTAGTGTAACAATTCACTGCACAACACTGCGGCATTCTTCACCACATATAAACTTGGAATATGCTATATTAAGCTCTTAATTTAATACACAGTGAGTCTATAGTTTTCCAACACCTCTAAATGCTGAAATAACAGCTAGTTAAGTGAAATATGCCATTTACGCTGATGGATTGCTTAGGCCTAAAATGGCGGACGTGCCCCACCCGCGCTCAACTGACCAATAGCAGCCGGCGGTTGTCGGCAAGCCACACATAAAAGGTTGGCCCTACTCTCCCAATACATCATAGGTCGTACCACCCGCTCCTTCCGTCTCCATGATTTCTACCTCACCCTCCACAACCGCTCTATCCGCCACACCCCCACCCTGAAGTACCTTGGCCTAACCCTCGACCGTAACCTCTCTTGGACCCCCCACCTCCGCACTGTCCGACAGAAAGCCCTCTCCCGCCTTAACCTCCTCAAACTCCTCACCGGCCGGACGTGGGGTCTCAGCCCCTCCACCATCCTCTAAACCTACCGCTCCCTCATGCGTCCTGTCCTTTGCAGCTTCCATCCTGCCTGGATCTCCGCTCCCACATCCTACTATACAACCCTCCAAGTCCTCGAGCGCCACGCCCTCCGCCTCGCCTACCGCATCCGGCTCCCGTCCCCCACGCGGATCCTGTACGACCTGATCCCGTTTCCCCACCTCCTCGAATATCTCCAGCGTATCCGTATCCTCTATACCACCCGTAAAATTGACTCCCGCAACCCCCTGGTCCACCCCATCCTTACCAACCCTGGGCCTCTGCCACGCCTCTACCGCGTTATACCCCCTTCCCTTCATCTCCACACCCTCCATGTCCTCTCCCAGGGTAATTTCCGCCGCCTCCCCCTTCCTGATGACGTCCTCCGTTCCGACATATACCCATCCTACCAGCTCTGATCCCCCACCCATAGATAAAGTGCCCCCTCTCCTCCCTCCCCTTCCGCTCCCCCGCTTGGCTACCCCCCTCCCTGCCCTGGAGTCCCTACGGCTCTTCCCTGCCGCCACCCTTTTCTTCCCCGCCGTTTTTTTTGTTCCCTCTCCCCCACGCTTTGCTCCGCCCCCCTTTTTATCGTGGTCCTGGACCGACAGTTTTACAAGTGCTACGTCAAGTGTTGTGTGTTGTGCTACAGTGAAGTGTGTGTTTTTTAACTGCGTCCACCGCAACCAGACAAGTGTCGCACCGTGTATTTTACTTAGTGTCTCCGTCTACTCGCCGTCCTGTGTTCTTGTCGTCCAACATGTGCTTTTTAAGTCACCGTGGCTCCTCGTTTTTAACTGCCTACATCCGGTTTTTGTTCACCTGTCAACTGTTTGTACCTCCAATTGTTGCCGTGTATGTGTCATTGTTCCTCCGTGGATTTTTCGCCTGTCATGTATTTTAAATTTTCATCTCATCAATGTATTTTATTCTCTCGGCTGAAGAGCAGCCTCTGGAGCTGCTGCCAGCCTACTGGTGTAATCGCTGGTGTGGAAATACAAAAAAAAAAAAAAAAAAAAAAAAAAAAAAAAAAAAAAAAAAAAAAAAAAGAGCTCCCAATACAGGGCTCTAGGTCAGCACGGCCACTACGGTCGGGGGTTCGAATCCCCCCTCGGGCCGTCCTAGTTCGTAAGTAGTTGATAAGTAGTTTGTAAGTTTAGGGACTGATGGCCCCGTAGTTAAGTCCCATAAGCTTAACAAACATTTGAACAGGTGCGATACCGACCTTAGAGCTGGAGGAAGGTGCACTTGTAGTTGACGCCGGACGGCGACTGCGCGCGGAAGTGCGGGCTGGCCGCCGGGTCGGCCCCGCCGGCCTCGGCCTCGGCGTCGCCCTCCGCGGCGGCCACCTCGGTGCAGTTGTAGCGCGGGAAGCGCGTGGCGCCGCGCGGCACGAAGCGCTCGACGAGCGCGCGGTGCAGCCGCTCCTGGGCCGCGCGCTCCTCGGCCATGGGCACGGCCGCGTACGGCGCGAACGCGCAGCGGAACGGCTCGCCCGCTATGCCGGGCAGCGCGAACGCGTGCGCGCGCAGCTCCAGCTCGGCGTCCATGGTGCACAGCACGGTGGGGAAGCCGCGGAACCACAGCAGCGCCGTGCCGCCCGCCGGGTTGCCGTAGCAGCGCAGCGTCTGCCGCTCGTGCGGCCGCAGCGCCAGGAAGTCGAAGAAGCCGGCCGGCATCTGCGAGTCGAGCGTGCACGCCGCCGAGTTGAGGTCGCGCTTGGGCTGGTAGTTGCCGAAGTGGCCGTCGTCGTCGCTCCAGCCGAACACCTTGTCCAGCTTGATCTCGTTGACGCGCACCAGGCGCGACGTGTCCGCCTCGTCGGCCAGGAAGTTGCAGTACATGATGAAGCCGACGCGCGCCAGCGCGTAGAAGTCTGCCGGGTGGCTGAGGCGGTCGCTGCTGTCCTTGGTCATCTGGCAGAGCAGCGGCGGCAGGTCGGGCCCCGGCAGCAGCAGCAGGCTGTTGTCCGTCATGTTGCGCCGCAGCGCCGTCAGCTCCTCCTCGGTGGGCCGGTCCTCCTTGCGGCCGCGCGCCGCCGACGCCCCCAACATCAGCAACAGCAGCAGCAGCCACTGGGACTCCGCCTGAGCCGCGCGCCTCTTGCCCGACATCGCGATCTATTCCCCGGTCTGTCGCTCCTCGCAGAATGGCACACGACGTCCTGCCGCGCTCGGGCAGCGAGGTCAGGTCCTTAAAACCCCCACCGCGCGCCCATTACCCAATTGACGTCGTTCGCCGGCCGTGTCGCCAATTGGCACAACTCAATTGCACTAACTGATCTGCCCGATGACGTCTAGACACGAGGGGACGTCCGTGTGTCGACAATCACGACAGGCCCGCAGTTGAGGTCCGAGTCTACTAGAAAATCTAGCTAACAAGGAAGCCTGCCGGTGTCATATTCATTGTTACATCTACATCTACATCTACATAGATACTCTGCAAATCACATTTAAGTGCCTGGCAGACGGTTCATTCATAACTTTTCCCTACCGTTCCATTCTCTAATAGCGGGCGGGATAAAAGAACACATAAATCGTTTCGTTTTCGATCCGATATGTCTTATTCTACTGGGATGCTCATGTCTCCCTAAGTAGGTGGGTGCTAGCAAAATATTTTCACATTCAGATGTTATAATAATAATTTCGTATGGCTCTTTGGCCTGGTGCAAGTCTTTCAATTGGACACCACTTCGGCGACTTGCATGTCCCTAGCCTACCCCGCCGGCGGCGGTGGCCGAGGGGACTGAGGCGCTCCAGTCACGGTCTGCACGTCCACTACGGTGGGGGTTCGAATTCCCCCTCGGGCATGGGTATTTGTGCCGTTCTTAGTCTTAGCCAGTTCATAAGTAGTTTGTAAGCTTAGGGACTGATGACCCCGTAGTTAAGTCCCATAAGTTCTAAAAACATTTGAACTAGCCTACCCCAGTTATCCAACCGGGAAAAGGGGACCTACGACCACGTGTCGTTTCTGGCGAATCCTCATGCGGTTGAGTGGTGAAGCGAACTAAAAGTCGGTGATTGAAACTTCGCAAACAGATCACACCGCAATGAATAACGTCTTTCTCTTAATGATTCCCCCCCCCCCCCCCCCCGCCCAATTCGTTCAACATTTCCGTGACGCTTTCCCCCTGTAAAGTGATAAAACAAAATGAGCTGCCCTTCTCTGAACCTTCTCAATATCTTCCGTCAGTCCCATCTGGTGAGGGTCCCACAAGGGGCAACAGTACTCCAGGAGAGGACGCACAAATGTGATGTAGGCAGTCTCCTTGGTGGAGCTGGAGCATCTTCGAACCGTTATGCCGATGGAACGTAATCTTTGGTTCGCCTTCCTCACAATATTTTCTATGTGTTCACTCCAGTCTAAGTTGTTCGTAATTGTAACTCCTATGTATTTGGTAGAATTTATGACCTTAATGTTTGATTTATCGCGTAGTTGAAGTTCAGCGGATTTCTTTTAGTGGTCACACTTTTCTTTATTTAGTGTCAATTGCCAATATTCGCACCATGTGGAAATTTTGTCTAAATCGCTTTGCAGTTGCTTTTGATCCTCTGTTGACTTCACTAACCGATAAACGACAGCATCATCCGCGAACAGTCTAAGGGAGCTATTCAGATTGTCTCCTAAATCGTTTATAACACGAGGAAGAGTAGGGGACGTATAACGCTTCCCTGTGGAACGTCAGATATCACTTCTGTTTTACTCGATGACTTACCGTCAATTACAACGAACTGTGTCCATTCTGATAGGAAATCGTAAATCCAATCGCACAATTGAGGTGATATTCCATAAGCACGCAATTTCATTAGAAGCTGCTTGTGGGGCACAGTGTCAAAAGCCTTCAGGAAATCCAGAAATATGAAATCGATTTGAGATCCCTTGTCGATGACACTTACCACTTCAAGTGAATAAAGGACAAGCTGTGTTTCGCAAGAGCGATACTTTCTGAATCCGTGTTGACTATTGGTTAATAGGTCGTTCTCTTCGAGGTAGTTCATAATGTTCGAACAAACTATATGTTCCAAAATCCTACTGCAAATCGACGTCAATGAGATAGGCCTGTAATTTTGGGGATCACTCCTATTGTTACTGTCGCCATTGCCGGCCGCGGTGGCCGAGGGGACTGCGGCGCGTCAGTCACGGTCTGCACGGCCACTACGGTCGGTGGTTCGAATCCCCCCTCCGGCATGGATATTTGTGCCGTCCTTAGTGTTAGCTAGATCATAAGTAGTTTGTAAGTTTAAGGACTGATGACCCCGTAGTTAAGTCCCTTAAGCTCTACAAGCATTTGAACTGTCGCCATTAATGAGAGGCTGTGTGAAGCCAAAGGGGCGCACTCCGCGCTGAGAAATAGAGACCGTCTCTAATAACAGGCTAAAATGGACCCCGTGGAAGGAATATATAGAAGGCCTATACAAAGGAAATAAACTTCAAGGTAGTATTCTAGAAATGGAAGACGAAGTGGAGGAAGATGAGATAGTAGATATGATAATGCGAGAAGCCTGGGAAGGAAGCTTGGAGTTTAAGATCCCGTCGACAGCGTGGTCATTAGAGACGGAGCTTACGCTCGGAAGGTTTGGGTAGGCTGTGGAAGGAAATCGGCCGTGCCCTTTCAAAGGAACCATCCCCGCATTTACCTGGAGTGATTCAGGGAAATCACGGGAAACCTAAATCTGGATGGCCAGAGGTGGATTTGAACCACCATCCTTCCGAATGCAGGTCCAGTGTGTTACCACTGCGCCACCTCGCTCGGTGATACTGCGAGAAGAATTTGACAGAGCATTGAAGGACTTGAGTCGAAACAAGGCCCCTGGATTAGATTATATTCCGTCTGAACTGCTGATGTCGTTAGGAGAGCCAGTCGTGAAAAAATTGTACCACCTGGTATGCAAGATGCATGAGACAGGGGAAATACCTTCCGACTTCAAGAAATCAGGTGCAGACAAATGCGAAAATTACAGAACTATCAGTTTAATAAGTCATGGTCGCAAAATACAAACACGAATTATTTACAGACGAATGGAAAAACTTGTGGAATCCGACCTCGGGGAAGATCAGTTTGGATTTAGGAGAAATGTAGGAACACGGGAGGCAATACTCACATTACGACTTATCATAGAAGATAGCCTAAGGAAAGGGAAACCTATGTTTTTAGCGTTTGTCGATTCGGAGAAAGCTTTTCGCAATGTCGACTGGAATACACTCTTCCAAATTCTGAAGTTAGCAGGGGTAAAATATAGGGAGCGAAGAGTTATATTCAACCTATACAAAAACCAGACGGCGGTTATTAGAGTCTAAGGGCAAGAAAGGAAAGCAGAGGTTGCAAAGGGAGTAACACAGGGTTATAGCCTTTCCCCAATGTTGTTCAATATGTACATTGAGCAGGCAGTGAAGGAATGGAAAGAGAAATTTGGAGAGGGCATTAAAGTGCAGGGAGAAGAAATAAAAACATTGTGGTTTGCCGATGACATAGTAATTCTGTCAGAGACCGCAAAAGATGTGGAAGAGCAATTGAAAGGAATGGACAGTGTCTTGAAAGGAAGATATAAGATGAACATTAACAAGAGTAAAACGAAGGTAATGGAATGCAATGTCAGAAAATCAGGCGATGCTGAAGGAATTAGATTAGGTAATGAGACAATAAAAGTAGTAGATGAATTTCGTTATTTGGGTAGCAAGATAATTTCTGATAGCCGAAGTAAAGAAGATATAAAATGCAGAATCGCTTTGGGATGAAAAGCGTTCCTGAAGAAGCGAAACTTGTTAACATCCAATACTAATTTAAATGTTAGGAAGTCCTTTCTGAAAGCATTTGTCTGGAGTGTAGCATTGTATGGGTGTGAAACGTGGACGATAAGGAGTTCAGATAAAAAGATGATAGAAGCTTTTGAAATGTGGTGCTACAGACGAATGATGAAAATTAGATGGGTAAATCACGTAACTAATGAGAAGGTGCTTAACCGAATCAGGGAGAAGAGGAGTTTCTGGCATATTCTGACTAAGAGAAGGGATACATTGGTTGGACACATTCTGAGACATCAAAGAATTGTCAACTTAGTATTAGAAGAAGCGTATGGGGTAAAAATCGTAGAGGGAGACCGAGGGACGAATACAGTAAGCAGATTCAAAAGTATGTAGGTTGCTGAACGTATTCTCAGATGAAGAGACTTGCACAGGACAGGGTAGCGTGGAGAGCTGCATCAAACCAGTGTGCAGACTGAAGACTACAACATCAATAGCTTACTGGATGTAGGCGGTAAATAAATCTTCTTTTTAACTGCAGATGTCCTCAGCCACCGTCCCAGGGTAGAGTATTTCCTTTCGGAGAATACAGCGTGTAGACGCTGTAGTAAGATGTTACATTAGTACTTGGTTGGCAACAGGCACGTCTTAATGTACGTAGCAAAGTTGATACCAGTCCCTGGGAATAGCAACGTCGGTGGTTTCACGAGGCTCGAGTGAGATGGTAAAGGAGTAAAACTGCTAGATAGCAGCTCCCCACTCTGGAGAGGGCGTAAGGCGTGGCCAATTGACGTAAAACATCGTTGTTGCTGGCCATACTGTGTAGCACCGTGACGTTTGCCTTTCAACTGAACAGGGCTGATACGTGGTTTGCTAGATGTACGCGTGTTTTGGAATGTAGAACCTTTCGTTAAATCAGACAATAAATTGTTCATTAACTCAGCTATTTGGTTTAATTATGGCCCTGATCTTAATGTACAAGAAACAGTGCATTAAATTGATTTTGTGCGCAACGGATCTTTTAAGTAAACAACTGTGACATGTAACCTTTTGAAACAGACACTGACTATACTCAAAAATTTTGACTGCGAGAAAGATATAAGAAAAACCACAAATCACTTTCTTAATGCTTGACTGTGAGAATTAATGTCGATCAGTTATTATTGAAATCCAAATCAACTATTATCTTACTATCGCACCAATAATGAAATATGTTCAATAATGTTATTCAAATCAACACTCCACTAAATCAAGTAATTATCAAATGAAGGAAGTGGGTTAATTTTCTAACTACGTAAATGAAATATGAAACAGGGTTAAGTTACTTATTATTGATAAACAGCATTACATTACCTACATAATACAACTTCTGACTTGCTGGCAAAGCAGCCTCTGCTCTACATCGGAGCCATACACACAACCCAACCGCTCTCTAAGCGAGCTGAACCACTAGTGCTACTCTCTCTCTCAGTGCGAGCTACAATGCTATGCAATACATGATCTTTGCCAGAGATGAAACTTTACACATATCGATACATACAGTAGAAGCGATATTATACATTTTCTTGCAAGCAAGTTACTCGATACAAAACAGGAGGCACAATATTAGACATTTTCTTATAAAAATAATTTTTTATGGACACGTTTCATCACCCCCCTCCTACCTATTAAAATTTTGTAGGGTGGGTGATGCCAATGGCATTGCCTAGCCAGCAAAATTACTGAATTTCAAGTCCAAAAATCCATTAATGACATCCAAAATTTAACAAGATCAAAACAACAGATGGAGTACATAGAAAATTTTAAAAAAAATGTGACAGTCATAAATACATGCCATTTTACAGAACAGTACCATCAAAAGTCATGCATGGAGAGGTACAGGGTGTGACAGGCATAAGCAAATGTCAAAATTTACAGAACATCAGCAATAAGTGGAATATATGACAATTATACATAATGGTAAACATAAGTATATATATAGAATTTCAGAAAACATAGTTTGACAAATGATATAGTGGAGAAAATGAGATAGCTGGAAGTAATACACAAATGGAAAAAAATATACAATAATAAAGATGAACATATACAAAGTTTTACAAAAGATATTTTAACTAATGTCATCATTCTTTAAGGAAAATGTGGTAATTACAAGTAATACACACAGTAGTGTAAGTTCCATGGGTTTACATTTTGTACAAGAGATCAGTATTTTGGGAACATAAAATGAACATTTGTATCTTGTGCACAATGTAGTCTATGTAAATTTTTAGTGCACTTAGTATAAGATAAAGTGTCAGTTTTGTATTCTGTGATGCATTTAAAATGCTATACTTTCATGGATGCTAGAACATACATGTAAAATTTTTGACTACATAGGCTTCTGATCATGTACAAAATAATGTTACTGCTTCAGCACAATAGGATTTCAATATAACGTTTGTCAATCGAATAGGCACAATGACATTTCAGACTAAGTATATGTATCTATCAAGAGCACAATTTTATTTTGGTCACTGACTGTGAAAGAACCATGAAATATACCTAAACACTGGTAATGAACCTGTGGACAACGTTTGCAATGGGAGGCACTGAATAGTATATGCACACGAATAGCACATTAGCTCCTAACACTCATTTTAGGTCTGCACACGAACACAAAACACTGTAAGATTACACCACACTGTAGGCGGGCTGGCTGGTTGCATTGAAGTGGAAGTCATGGGGAAAAGGTTCTGATGTATTCCTCCATGCAATTCGACAACCAAGTGTGCTCCAACCAACAGAGCTATTAGCAGACTGCATCAGCATAGCCAAAATTAGAGCAAACTGGTGGTGGGTGGCCAAGGCTGCAATGGACAGTACTGTGTGGCCAAACATCATCCAACAAACATCTTCATTAAAAGGCCCAAAATCAGTGGTGTATAGTAACTCGTCCATTGTTCTGTGTGCATTCTGGAATCTCGTGTGCGAAATCGCCACTTCCCATGCGTGTCCAAAGTACATGAAATAAAGCATTTTACACACAAATTAGTAACATAGTCATGATATTTCAGTTTAGACTGAAAGAAAAGTCATTGATTAGAACATATCTACAGAAATATTTTCCCACAAATTCAAGTGGTACAAATGGGGTCATGGTATTAAACCATATTTTTACATTACAAGTAGTGTCTTGAAGACGGATACATTTGAATACTAATGAGTAATTTAATTCTTATTTTAGAGTATCTACAACATTAGTGTCATTTCATATAAGCACAAGGCTTTACATACTATGTACATATTGCTTTACAAACACATAATCGTATGAAATACATTGAGGGTGCTTGTCATCAATTTGGCATGATATAACTTAAATTGACATTCCAATTACCATTAGTTCATATCTCTTTAAATTAATATATATCACTATGATGGTGATTACATTACCACAAATTATAACACTTAAATTACATAAGTTGCCATGGCCAGGCTTTTGTCTCAACTGAGCTACATATTTCATTGCCTTAAGGTATAACACATCAGGGTAGTTTCGTGAGAATATCAAAAGAGGTTCAAGTCAACAGGTCATGTCTGTGTCTGTCTGGGTCAACAGTAGGGTCAAACAAAACAATTAGTGCAAATTTTGGCACAGTACTAGATGTACATCACAGTAAATCATCCAATAACATAAACACAGACGTAATATTCGTTAGGCATAGCTGCAGATTTTCATCAACAAGATCATCAATAAAATTTGGAAGATAGTAGTAAGCAAAAGCAAAATATTTCTGTGCATTATCTTTCTAGACTTAACTAGGCGCAGTTTATGGCATAGCTGCAAGTTTGCAAGATAGATGGCTGTGTGGAACGTATAAGCATAACCATACATTGTCATTGAGCTTCATTATAAAATTAATTAGCATAGTGGTAGGGCTTAGGTATATAATTAGTGAGCATAGCGGTAAGCTTTGATTACAAGAGCAATACGCATAGCTGCAAGCATAATTAGAAATATTCATTACACATAATTACAAATAATTACAGATCATCAGAAGGATATGAATCTCACCAATCACACATGCCATTGAAGGCACAATGCATCAATATACAAAATGGTGCACATAAGCACAAAGAGAAAACACAAAAGGGCAGTGCGAGTAAGCACATAAGAAAAGAACAGAACATAGCATCATTAGCAACATAGCGATTCTCCTCATAATTGCTTCATAATCATTGTATAATCTCGTCATCATTAGCAACATAGCGATTCTCCTCATAATTGCTTCATAATCATTGTATAATCTCGTCATCATTAGCAACATAGCGATTCTCCTCATAATTGCTTCATAATCATTGTATAATCTCGTCCACATAATTACATTTATCAAACATCTTTGACTGTTACCAATACCTTCCTTACCATCATTTATCCATAAACAATAATGCATTTTAAAGACCACCATGACATATTGTGTATTGCCTTACTCATCATCCTCCATAATGTTCTTGGCTTACCAAATGCTCATGTCAACTCAAAATCTTCTTCACTTGCTCAGAACTTCGTAAGTTATGCAATTAGTAACACAGAAGAAAAATCTGATATTTTCTGAAACATAGGAACTTGATTAGATTACACAATCAAAAATTTCCATTAATTTTATTTGTCTTGCACAGCCACAGAGTTCGTTATATGCAAATTGCAAGATAATCAAAGTTTCGTATGACAATATCCCAGCGTAGCACAGAGCATAAGTATTCAGAGTTAGAGAAAAGTAACAGTGAGAAAAAGAGGTAGATAGAGCGCACTAAGGAAAAGCGGAAGAATAGTGACACTCAGCTCGAGAACGGGGCACCAATCGCCACTTGGTGTGTCCAAAACAGATTAATGGACTCTCTACCCCAGCAAAATTACTGAATTTCAATGCTTTGCTCTTGTCTTTCTGGGGTACGCGATCTGCTTTGGGCCCGATTTGTGTTTTCGTATCGTGGAAGGCGATCACGAGAATTATCGCGTGTGCCCTCCCGACTACGCTTCTCAGCGTTATTGTTGTGATTTTCAGTCTCGCGATCACTATCAGTATTGCGTCTATCACGCCAATTAGTATCATTCGAAGTATTGCTGTTATGATAGTAATTATTGTAGCGTCCTACGCGACCAAAACCACCACCTCGGTTGCGGCCACGAAAACTTCCACGGTTAATGTCACGATCATGAAACTCACCGTTCTCATTGTCGCGACTTTGTTTGTAAGATTCATTAGTGAAAGAGTTATTTTTTGGTTTATCGTCGTGCTCTGAATAACGTTTAGTACGCGGCGGGCTTTGTTGCGACCGGCGATCATATCTGTTTGTTTCAAAATATCGACTGCGCGAGGAATTTTCCTCGTCTTCTTCTTCTAAGTCTTGTAAGAGATTTCTAAAGGCTTCAATATCATTCTTGCATCGTGCCGCAATGGCAATTTGACGCAAGTGTAGAGGCAATTTGTTCAAACAAATTCTGATTAATTCCGCAGGGCAGTAAGGTGCCGATAAAAATTGATTTTTGTATACTAAGTTTTGGAAATATTCCACAGGGCTCGAGAAATTTGATCGCTCAAAAGTTTTGAAAGTCGCAATACTGTTTTTAACGCGGTCTTGTGCCGCTTCCGACCAGTATGCGGATAGAAATGAGCGTCGGAAGTGATTCTCGCTATAGCACTCTTGTGCAATAGCTCTCATTCTGGTGGCTGGCTCGCCTTCCAGATAACCACATATAAATTCTAATCTGTGCTCAAGTGGCCAATTCGGGGGAAGACAATAATCGAATTGCTGCAACCACTCTTTAGGGTGCAAGTCATTCGGAGAGTTTTTAAATGTCTTGAATTTACGTACAGTCAGGAAATGCTTGTAGTCAAACGCTTCCTTTCGCCCGTGCGGCGTAAGTGAGCGTAAACTACGCACTGCGTCTTCATTGTTGTTACTATGAGGTACACTTCGTTCACGTACCAAGCGACCTACTTGGCTCGAATCATCATTGTCATTTTCGTTCAAATTTTCTTCCACATCTTCGTATGGATTTCCACAAGTGTGGTCAAATTTCCTCTCTATTCGCGCCACGCGATCATCTAATTTTCTGACCTCAGCCTTGTATTGCTGATTAATGGTCATTTGATCTTGTTTGAAACGGTCAAGGGCGAGATATTCATTAGTTTCATTAAACGGGGTAGGATGCGTTACATCCGAACTTTTGTCAGTGTTATCACTAATTTGGGTAATCTTAACAGTAATATCTTCAAACTGTTTATTTATTTTATTGATCTGTTCCGTCGTGACTGACTGGAAGTTCTGCAACTTTTCAACAACTAGATTACTCTGTTGCTTCAATTGAGCGAGTTCAGTAGTTTCCATATTTTCGACTCGTGACGCTAGGCTTTCCACTACCGGGTTAATCTCGTCGCGAATATCTTGTCTTATTTGCTGAGATTCACGTTTGAAAGTATTGAGCAGTTGTTCCCTGAACCGATTGTTGTCCTCGTTTATCTTATTAAAACTACTTTGAATACTCACAAACCTCGAATCGCACGTTTGTTCAATTTTCTCAAGTTTTTCATTTAATTTCTGAGATTGTTCCTCAAGTTTTTCATTTAATTTCTGAGATTCCTGAGATAGTAATTGACTATTCTCATTTAATTTAGAGAGCTGTGACAATAAAATTTGCATGAAATCATTTGGTAATACGTTTTCCATAGCCGTCGCACAAGTATTTTTTGTAGCAGAGCTAGGCGGAACCGATGCATTATTTTCCGCAACCACATTACAAGAATCGGAATTCTGTATTGTCAAATCCTGTACTTTGTCATTATCCATATTGTCTGTTCCCGAACTAATCTGTTCCGCGTTTTCAGACACGGTATTTACTGTCGTATTTGTATCAGTGCAGTGAGAAGACTCTTGTAAAAATTCAGTTTCTCTCCTTGCTTCATTCAAGGTCTCATTTTCGGAAGCAGTTTTAGTATCAGCGCGGACTCTCCTATTCTTCGACATTGTTAACAGAATTTTGCAGTAAAGTGACCAATAATATTTATTTTCACCTACTGCTAATTTTTTTGAAAATTACACACAGTAATTATGAGAGAACAATAGGTTGAATCGGGCTAGTGCAACATACAATCACAATCGAGATTACGCAAACCGTTAATTATCACACGAGTTCCGCGGTACTAGAACTTTCATCACAACAAACATCAGGCAATATAAAAGAGAGGCTTGTTCAGTAGTAATGCAATTATTTGTATATTCAATTCATCTACTATAAACAATACTACACAATCTCAAGAATGGTAAGTAACAGACTACAGAAACAATTACTATGCTACTGTTGCTACAACAGAGGATGGTGCTACAAAAATTAAATTAAGAGCCAAAAGGTAAGTTGGTTAGTGGAAAAGACAAACTAACTGAAATAAGACTACGTATCTAACTACGTCACGATCCTGTTTGTGAACTATCCTGGCAGAAAGGGCGCCAGATAAAAACTGTACGCGTGTTTTGGAATGTAGAACCTTTCGTTAAATCAGACAATAAATTGTTCATTAACTCAGCTATTTGGTTTAATTATGGCCCTGATCTTAATGTACAAGAAACAGTGCATTAAATTGATTTTGTGCGCAACGGATCTTTTAAGTAAACAACTGTGACATGTAACCTTTTGAAACAGACACTGACTATACTCAAAAATTTTGACTGCGAGAAAGATATAAGAAAAACCACAAATCACTTTCTTAATGCTTCACTGTGAGAATTAATGTCGATCAGTTATTATTGAAATCCAAATCAACTATTATCTTACTATCGCACCAATAATGAAATATGTTCAATAATGTTATTCAAATCAACACTCCACTAAATCAAGTAATTATCAAATGAAGGAAGTGGGTTAATTTTCTAACTACGTAAATGAAATATGAAACAGGGTTAAGTTACTTATTATTGATAAACAGCATTACATTACCTACATAATACAACTTCTGACTTGCTGGCAAAGCAGCCTCTGCTCTACATCGGAGCCATACACACAACCCAACCGCTCTCTAAGCGAGCTGAACCACTAGTGCTACTCTCTCTCTCAGTGCGAGCTACAATGCTATGCAATACATGATCTTTGCCAGAGATGAAACTTTACACATATCGATACATACAGTAGAAGCGATATTATACATTTTCTTGCAAGCAAGTTACTCGATACAAAACAGGAGGCACAATATTAGACATTTTCTTATAAAAATAATTTTTTATGGACACGTTTCAATGGTAAGCCACAAATTAGATTGGTTGAACCTAGCAGTGGGCAAAAGGAATTTGTTAGGTACCAGAAAGGGGGGAAAGACTGTGCGCCCACGCTGGCCTTTCCGGTTTTTCGATCAAGCAAGAAGTTTTCATTCAGACGAGTTGGGCGACGGATCCGTGTCGTTCGCCACCAACCTCTGGTAAGCTCCACGACGAGGAGCTCGCAGGGAGTGCGTCTTTTGTAAAATGCTCTTAGGAAGGTAGCTGTAACAGGTTCTTCCCCAGGGAACGTAAACACTGATGATGTCATATATTCTGTGAATATGAAACAATAACAACTGCAGTATCAAAAGTGACGTCTGTTCTTTCGGAACAGACGCCAAATATATATATAACATTCAATGATCCTTTCGTTAGTGGGGAAGGGTGGGCACGTTTGTGGCCCTTACTCTTACGAGAATTAGTTTCATAACTACGAGTTTGAGTACTGTGGGTAGGGTGAAGCTGGGAATTTGTATCTGACGGGAGGCATACTTAGGTAGTGCTTGCAGGTGCGGTGATCACTGTGTCCCTAGTGGTGTAGGGGTCAGCAGAACTGCCTAGAAAGCATGAGACCCGGGTTCGAATCCCGGCTGGGTACACATTTCCAGCCTTGCCCATTCGCAGTTGATGTCATATATTCTGTGAATAGTAAACATTAACTTTTGTTGTGGCAAAGGAAGTATCATATTTCGTTTTTCTAAATTATTAGCCACAGTGTAGTAGTATTAGTAATTGGAATGCAATAAATATATTTCCATTTATATATGAGTTCCCTAAATATCAGGAACAAGTATTCTCTCGAGTACCGAAATTCGCATCTCTCGTAGATGCCTATTACTTGTCTTTCTGTAGTCACTCCTTTCCGCTCGGGACAACACCTTTTGCTCTTTCCTGTGTTGGGATACGACACCGGTCTCGGAAATTCAATTTGGAATGAAACTTCTCATGTTATTAGTAAGCAGTACCAAATATTGCTAAGATCGCTATTTTATTGCCTGATGACTAGTTTCGGTAATTACCATATCGGTTCATCTGTAGAAGAGGTGAATGTTTACAATGTAATTTTAACATGATTAAAACACGAGAGACAATTACAGAAGTTTTAAAATACAGTACCTGTTTCAGGCACAAAATTTTTGACAATCAGCGAAAGTAGTTGTATTTTTCCCATCAAGGGCGACTACAAAAAGATCGCCGGCCGCGGTGGCCGAGGTGACTGAGGCGCTCCAGTCACGGTCAGCACGGCCACTACGGTCGGGGGTTCGAATCCCCACTCGGGCATGGATATTTGTGCCGCCCTAGTTCGTAAGTAGTTCATAAGTAGTTTGTAAGTTTAGGGAGTGATGACCCCGTAGTTAAGTCCCATAAGCTTAACAAACATTTGAACAAAAAGATCGTCGTAGGCTGCCTTATTAATGCAGCTAGTGGTGCTTGTATGCATAGATTCCAGCTCAGCATCACAACCATAAATGATAACGGTATTTTTACTTGTTACACATGGGCTAATTCGCCACCAGGTAGCACCATGGGATCAAGGCAAAGATAAGGGGTCTAAGATATGACTAGCAATACATAGAACAGGGTATACAAATGCTAATACCGATATGTCCTGACACCTGTATCACACCTAATAGGTATTACAATTTGTATACGCTTTTGTATATACTACTAGTCATATCTTACAACCTTTATCTTTGCCTCGATGCCATGGAGATACCTGGTGGCGAATTAGCCCAAGTGTACCAAGTAAACATACCGCTGTCCGTTATGGTTGCTATGTTTAAGAACTGGAAACTATGCATACAAACACTACTAGCCTATGCCGATCTTTTTCCGGTCGCTCTTGATGGGAAAAATATAAGCGCTTTCGCTAATTGTCAAAAATGTTGTGTCCGAAACAGGTATTGTATTTTAAAACAGCTGTAATTCTCTCGCATGTTTTAATTATGTTAAAATTACATTGTAAAGATTCACCTCTTCTACAGACGATACGAAGATGGTAACTGTGTATTACCGAAACTAGCCATCCAGACAATAAAATAGCAATTTTGACAACATTTGGTACTAATTACTTAGGATCGCCCTTTAAAAAATGATAAAATTAATTAGTATTACTACAAGAGTCTCCTCTCACAGAATCTCTTGCTCTCTAGCAACATTAAAATTGAGCGTAGTTTTCTGCAACACGTTTCAATTTCTTCCTTGACAGTAGCACTTGAACCATCATTTAAACTCTCGAATACAGCGATGTTTCATTGTCTTTTGCGAAAATTTCACTATAATATGAATTTTTGGACGACACTGCAAGTACTAGTTACTGCGGTACTAGTTTCTTTCATTAGCTCCATAGGCAATATCGGAGTTTAATTTATTTTGCAATTCTTCCATGAATGTAATACCCAGCTGTGCAAACGTTATGGGAGGTGCTGGTCTGACTGCCAAGTGCATCCCAGACACACTCAGTCTGGTTTAAGCCCAGTGAACAAGCTGTCCACTCTATTCATTGATTTCCCTCAGTCTCAAGCATGTTGCCAACCAGTGCAGCTCTTTGAGGACGAACGTTATCATCCACCAGAAGGAACCCATCTCCTATGGCACCAGCGTGTCTCTATACCTCTGAGAACTCAAAACGCCATTCTCAACAACATAAAAGTCCGAACATCCGCCAATATTGACTCCTACCCACACCAATCATCTACCACCATGATATGGTGATGTTTTATGCACATAAGCAGGATTGTTCCTTTTGAGACGCGTCGACAGTGCTAAAACTTGTTGTCATTTTAAACAAATGTCTGTAAATCTATCGGACCAAACTGCGTGGTCATCATCCGTAGCTTACAAACTACTTAAACCTAGGTAAACTAACCTAAGGACAAACACACACACCCATGCCGCAGGGAGGACTCGAACCTCCACGGCAAGCAACCGCGCGTTCCACAGCAAGGTGCTTTAGACCGCGCGGCTACTCCACCGCGGTTGCTAGAACTAGTTGCCAGTTTTGCGACTCGTCCCAAATACAAGGTAACGCACAGTTGTAATAGGTAGCTCAGATTCTGTCTACTGGGAGATTCTATCCATGGGAGCTGACACAGATGTACACAGTCTATACATTTATTAGTATGACACATAAATTCACATATACGAAAACTTTCCTTTGAGAACTGTTTACAAGTGAGTGCCAGTACTTTTTGCACGGAATTCCTGAATATAATACTATTTCTTGTCCACCGATATGAGAATACATACAACACATAAGTGGTAGCACTACCACAGTGTCCAGAATAAGAGATGAATACTGACTGACTGTCAGAATTACAGGCCTATGTCCGCTGGATTTTGGAATGTACACTTTGCTCAAATATTATGACCTACCACGAAGAATACGACCTACTGACACATACTCAAGACGGATTCAGAAAGTATCGTTCTTGTGAAACACAAATAGCTCTTTACTCACACGTGATGAGAGCTATCGATAAGGGATGTCAAACAGATTCCATTTTTTCTAGATTTACTGAAGGCTTTTGACACTGCACCTCACAAGCGTCTTCTAATCAAATTGCGTGCTTGTGGAATGTCAGCACAGTAATGTGACTGGATTCGTGACTTACTTTCAGAAAGGACACACTACGTTGTAACTGACAGTAAGTCATCCAGTGGAACAAAACAGAAATCTGGCGTTACCCACAGAAGTGTTATAGAGTCTCTAGCAGCTACAAAAGATCAAGATAGAAGCTTTCGAAAGGTGGCGGAACAGACGAATGATGAAGATTAGAAGGGTAGATCACGTACCTAATGAGGAGGTGCTTAACATAATTAGGGAAAGAAGGAGTTTCTGGTATATCCTTAGAGAAGGTATAGGTTGGTGGGACACATTCTGCGACAACAAGGAATCGCCAACAAAGCTTTAGAAGGAAGTATGTTGGGTAAAAATCGTAGAGGGAGGCCGAGGGATGAATACAGTAAGCAGTTCCAAAACGATGTAAGTTGCCACTCCGATGAAGAGGCATGCACAAGACAAGGTAGCTGCATCAGACCAGTCTACGGACTGAAAACCACAACAGTTACATCTACATCGTGCAAAAATTGATAATTGACCCTTAATAATGATAGGTGTGAAGTCATCCACGTAGCCACTACAATAAATCTGTTAAACTTCAGTTACACGATAAGTCAGCCAAATCTACAGGCGGTCAATTCAGCTAAATACATAGGAATAACAATTACAAATAAATTAAAGAAAAGAGGAAATATTGTAGGGAAGGCGAACCAAAGGCTATGTTTCATTGGCAATACAGAAATTGCAACAGTTCTATTAAAGAAACTTCCTACACTACACTTGTGCATCCTATTTTGGAGTACTGCTGTGCATTGTGGGAGCCACATCAGGAGGGACAGACAGACGATTTAGAGAAAGTTCAGAGAAGGGCTGTTCGTTTCGTATTATCGCGACATAGGGGAGAGAGTTTCACGGAAATGATGCACGGGTTGGGGTGGAAATCATTAAAAGAAATGCGTTATTCATTGCGGCGAGATTTATATGCATAATTTCTTTCATCAACTTTCTCTTCCGAATGCGAACCTGTTTCGTTAGCATCCACCTACACAGGAAGACATGATCATTAGAAAGAGAGTTCTGAAACAGAGGTATAAATCCATGATTGTTGCATGTTCTTAATATTACATAATAGTTCTAAGACAGAGATATTTAAAGTTCTTAAGACAACAGAGGTAGTACAATCATTACTAGTAAACAACTAAAATTAGTGTAAAACTAATGAAATTCCACCCGTACAGCACTCAACGGTTATGCAATGAGCTGGATCCTTTCCCCCAGACGACAATTATGATATAGTAGGGAGAGCCGAAATGCTTGTTCCAGGAGAAATTAATAATACAGAGCTGAAATACAATTTTCAGACGCTATATACCAATGAGAAGAAGGAGTACTTTTCGCTCCAGGCGATATATACAATGAGCTGGAGTGTGTTTCGATCCTGAGGAAATATATTAATAAAGAATTGAATTGCTCGTTTCAGAGCTGGAGTCTTTAAATGTTCCAGATGAAGTTATCAACCAAGAGTGAACTGCTTGGTTCAGAGCTGGACTGATTGCATGTTCCACATTATTTTGGCGAATTGAGGAGTTAGGCATCATAATCATCAAACTTAATAATAATAATAACAATAAATAACATATTGTACTGGTACTGTCTATATGTATCTAATTATTGGAATAAAAATTGGTGGAGCGCACATAATAACGGGATGGTTAGTGGTAGGTGAAACTTATTAAAATTAAACTACTGTTCTTATTCGCGCAAACGGTTTGAAGCTATAAATATGTACAGTATATAGTGCTTACATAGATACAGCGTAATGTTCTTATCTAAAGTATTTGTTATGTAGACTAAATGATAATATATTTAGGCTTCAATCAGAAAAATTACCAAGCCATAACAGAGACCTATCCACGTTAGATAAAAGCTGCCGCCTTCGTCCATATCGTCAATCGTCATAGTGTTAGTATAATTTTATACTCCATTACCTTCGAAAGCAGTACTCATGTATTTGGTACGCTTCAGTACTATTTACAGTCTCTACATGGACTGTTTACGCTGCCTGCTGATCGGCTGCCGATGGACATCTCCAAAGAAGTGGCCAGTGTGCGTCAGGAAGCTGATAACAACCGGGACAGCTGGCGGTTAGCGAAGAGCCTCCGATTATCGGCCAGTCGCTGGTACACGTTTGCGAAGAGTCACCCCGACGCAGTGGCAGAATTCTTACAGAAATGTCTCCAGTCAGGATGATCCCCTTCTTGATAACATTCCCTGCGCATAAAGGTATCAATGAGGAAACTCTGTCGTGCGCGTCAAATTCATATCTTTTACCCAAATAAGAAGTGTAGATGTACTTGTAAACAGGTCACGGCCAACGACTCCTGTTCTAGCTGAATCATCATGAAGTAGCAAGTGATTTTTTTATCGCTGTGTGGCTTGTCACGATGATTTGTTCGTTACAAACCTCTATGCCATACCAATTGCACTTGCTGGAAAATAGCGCCAGACGACGAACTTGTACACTGCTCAAAACAATTAGTGGATCACGTGAGATATCACACAGTATATAAATGGTAAAGTATTGTATTCAGATATTGGTTATAAATGTAATTTGTGAGTGATGCAGTTCGATATTTTGCTGTCTTTACTAGAGGTTTACATCGCGTTTACTTAGAGCGATGCCTTCTAATATCGTGTGTGATCACCTCGGACGACCAGTACAGTTGCTCATCAGCGTGGTATATTTGGCCATTCTTCCATGAGTATAATATCAAGGTCTGCAATCGTGGGACGTACTAGTGTAGTTGCAATGCGTCTGCCAAGTGAGCATTATCGGCCAACAAAGAAACCCATCTCCTACGGCAGCACAGTAGAGCACAAGATCGAAGGATCTCACCTCTACACCTCTGAGCAGTCAA
Source organism: Locusta migratoria (assembly GCA_026315105.1). Classification (NCBI taxonomy): domain Eukaryota; kingdom Metazoa; phylum Arthropoda; class Insecta; order Orthoptera; family Acrididae; genus Locusta; species Locusta migratoria. Next base: position 54,870,115 of record CM048751.1, read on the forward strand.
AACGCCATTCTGAACGACATAGAGGTCCGTACGTTCGCCAATACTGATTCTTGCCCACACCATTCGTCCACCACCATGATATGGTGATGTTTCCTACATCTACATCTACATGGGATTCTCTGCAAATCACATTTAAGTGCATGGCAGAGGGTTCATCGAACCACCTTTTTACTATTTATCTCCCATTCCATTCTCGAAAAGCCTGCGGGAAGAAAGAACATCTGAATCTCTCCGTTCGAGCTCTGATTCTCGCATTTTATTCTGATGATCTTTTCTACCTATGTAAGTGGGAGTCAACAATATATTTTGGTATTCGAAGGAGAATTTTGGCGATTGGAGTTTCGTAAGCGTCGTTGTTGTAATGATTCCCATCCAAGATCCTGTATTATTTCCGTAACGCTGTCTCCCCTGTATCGTGACAATACGAAACGAACTGTCCTTTTTCGATGTCCTTCGTGAAACCCACCTGATAAGGATCCCACACTGGGCAGCAATAAACCGAAAAAGCACGCCGGCCGCGGTGGCCGAGGTGACTGAGGCGCTCCAGTCACGGTCAGCACGGCCACTACAGTCGGGGGTTCGAATCCCCCCTCGGGCATTGATATTTGTGCCGTCTTAGTTCGTAAGTAGTTCATAAGTAGTTTGTAAGTTTAGGGACTGATGACCCCGTAGTTAAGTCCCATAAGCTTAACGAACATTTGAACTTTTTTTTTTTTTTTTTTCGAAAAAGCACGGACAAGCGTAGTGTACGCAGTTTCTTTAGTAGTTCTGTTGCATCTTTAAAGGGTTCTGCCAATAAAACGCAGTCTCTGGTTCGCCTTTCCCACGACATTAATCTTCCTGTTCTTTCCAGTTTATGTCTGAAGTAATAATAATTCCTAGGTATTTTGTGGAGTTTACGGCCTTCACTTTTGATTGATTTATCTTGTAAACAAAGTTTAACGGATTACTTTTCGTACTCGTGTGTACGACTTCACATACGCCAGATTCTTCCGAGTTCCACGTTCTCTCCAGATGAGGATACGATGATTGTCTGCACACAAAATCTTGACTCACCTGTCAACAGTACCCGGCGTTAAGTTGCATTCAGTCTCCTGTCTTGAGGTGCTGTTAACCGGAGATAACGGTCATTTCTTTCTGAAGTTAACCGTGGACGACCTTACGACCTCGGCCTTGCCTTCTTTTAATGGTTCCTGTTATCTGAAATCGGTCCATGTCCTGTAAATTACAGTTTGGGACACTCCAATAGCTGCAGCCACCTCCTTTTGCGTCTGTCCCGCTTCTAACTATCCTATGGTTCTCCATGTCGTAGCCTTGGGTAAGTCACGTAATTGTTGCATTGCACTAGATGCTCCAACACTACCTGAACCCAACTGCTTGTGTAATTGGTTTGGTAAACTCAAGTCAATACCAACCCCCTCTGCAGAAACTTTCTATTGTAATCACTATCTCGGTTGCCGTAATGTTATTGTCTCCACTCCTTAGAAACCTACAGAAAGACGTCGAAGCATTTTAGTTCATTCTGCCGATGATAATATGTCAGAACATACATATCTTAACTGACCCCTTAATTGTTTCGACTAGTGTAGTGAATAGTCACAACTTAGGTAGAAATTTAATCATCTCCTGGCATCCTTCAAGAAACAAACACATCGTAGAAAATACAATTTGGAATGATTTCAGAATTCTCTTAAAAAAAGATATTTTCCCCTCGCGATTATGAACTCGCAAGCTGTGTGTAGAGAGAAAACCTGTTTAGAACACTAAGGTGAGACCACTTGCTTCTAAAACAGTCGAAAAAATTAAGGAATAAGATTTAGATAAATTTTGTGGGTCCACGCCTTTGGTTCAAAAACATTAATACTAATATTATGATTGGTCTACCTGTCTCTTAGCAAATTTCGTGGTTCCTTCCTACCAAGATAGCTGTGACTCTGGCGGTAATTCACAACTTGAGCATTTGTTCGCCCTGTTGGTCCATCACAGGCCTTAATTACGTACAATAATGCTTTACATCGTGCATAATTAAAACTTGTGTGGGACAGGGATGCGCCATAATACTGCTACATCCTATTAACCAATCCCGTTCCTTGCGGAACTTGCGTTCAGAATTGATTGCTTGACATTAATGACAAAATCTTGTGAGACCGCACTCTGCCATGGTTAAGATGTATAGTCTTATTTCATTCCTGAAATTGTAGTAAATTTTATAAATATTTCTGCAAATTGAGTTCATGAGCAAGTATATAGTCTTTCAAATGGCTCAGTTAGTGCGAACTACAGAATAGGTACCAGGATACAGATGTTGTTTGAAAGCAAAATTTTGCATATGCCTAGTAACTTAGGGTAAGTTGGTTTAAGTAGTTTGTAAGTAGAAGGGAGTGCTGACCATAGCACTTTGGTTCAATAGCTTTACAAGTATTTGAACATTTGCTGTTCTGAAAATGATGTTAAAACCTCCTCCTATCGGCACAAATGTACAAATTGATATTGATTATTCATTAAACCTCTTTAAGGGGGTTTACGTTTAATTTATCTACTAAACGAAAAACATATCTATTAAAAAATCAGATAAAAATTAACATAACGCTTCCATAAGTGAGAGTCTCCAGTCTTTAAAAACTAATTATGTGAGTTTAGATCAGAAGTGGTCGACATTCAAAGAAATCATTATTGACAGCAACTAAGAGATTTATACCAAATAAATTAACAAATGACGGGCTGACCTACTTGGTACACAAACCAGGTTAGATCATTCTTGCAAAATCAAAGGAAGAAGCATGCCAAATTTAAACAGACGATGAGTCCCCAAGACAGATAGTCGTAAATTAGAACTCCAATGTAGCAAGTTTATCATAGTTTCTACAACAAAACTTTGTCTCGTAATTTGGTAGAAAATCCATAGAAATTCTTGTTTTGTGTACACTGTACTAATAGCAAACACAATCAACACTGACACTACGAGATAGCAATGGTGATGCTACTGATGACAGTGCTGTTAAAGCAGAATTGCTAAACACAGCTTCCCGATATTTCTTGCAAAGAATACGAAGCAAATAATACAGAATTCGAATCAAGAACAAACATGCAGTGCCGGATCTAGGAGGGGGGGGGGGGGGAAAGGGGGCATTTGTCCCGGGTGGCAGAATTTAGAGGGCGGCAATTTTTTTTTTTTTTTTTTTTTTTTTTTACCGAACGTATCTTTCTGGTATAATTTAATAAAATTAACTGACGCAGAATTATTAAAAATAAAATGACTGCAACAAATACCGAAATCATTTAATAAAACTAAAATTCCTGGTTGCTGACTTCAGTGTTGCCCTGTGACAGGTACTTCAGCTAATCAAACTTTAAAAATCTACTAGATATTAGCCAAAATGAGGGAGATGTTTGCGTTATTGCATAAATAAATGCACAATGTTTATTAATTTCCATAGATTTCCTTTTTCAGATAAATGAATATTCATATTTCATATCAAGGTAATATTTGTAGATCAGGTGAATTTGAATAACATTCCAGTCCTATATATAAGTATTCCAGGTGCGCACACTTCTTATTGAAAGTCAAAAGCATTAAGGATCTAGAGTCCTCTCTTGGTAGCGGTGGAATTGATATCTACATAGGACACTCTGTAAATCACATTTAACTGCCTGACAGAGGTTTCATCGGACCACTTTTATGCTATTTATCTCCCATTCCATTCTCGAATAGCGCGCGGGAAGAAAGAACATCTGAATCTCTCTGTTCGAGCTCTGGTTTCACGTATTTATTCAGATGATCTTTTCTACTTATGTAAATGGGAGGCAACAATATATTTTCGCATTCGGAGGAGAATATTGACGATTGTAGTTTCGTAAGTAGCCCATGTCGCAGCGATAAACGCCTTTGTTTTAATGATTTCCATCCCAGATCCTGTATCATTTCCGTAACGCTGTCTCCCCTGTATCACGACAAAACAAAACAAACTGCCCTTCTTTCGACTATTTCGATGTCCTCTGACAAACCCACCTGGTAAGTATCGCACACTGGGAAGCAAGACCAGATAAAACAGGAGGAATCTCACTGTATTGTTGATGCTGTCCTTTTTCTAGGTAAGCAAGGAAGTCCTTTTAGAGGAACAGAAGAAGATGGTGATTTTGGTGATCCACATACCTAGTGGCAAATTTCTAAATACAATTGATCTCATACTATAGTATCCCCATTCGTCTGCGTATTGAACGCCACAAGAAAGGCCACATTAGCTATTTTTACAAAAAAATATACAAGATGAGTTCCGTGCCTTGATTGCTGACAAAATAAAAAAAGATATAATTAAAGATATTTTAGCTGCTAAATACTTTTCACTGATGTTTGACTACACTCCAGATATCAGCCACAATGTGCAGATGACACAAGTAATTCAATATGCCACGTCGAATGACTCAGAGGTTGTGGAAAGTTTTACTGACTTTTTTACAGTTACAGACAAAAGAGGAGAAGGCCTTAGTCAAGGGAAACTGCAAAAATTGGAACAAGATGGGTTGAACGTTAAATACTGCAGGGGGCAGTCTCATGACAATGGGGCAAACAGGGCTGGAAAGTACAAAGGGGTCCAGTCAAGAATACTTCAGAAGAATGAACTGGCCTATTTCGTACCATGTGCTGCTCACTCTTTACATTTAGTGGGAGCACATGCAGTTGACACATCTACCGAAGCTCAAACGTTTTTTGGAAATCTCCATCATTTGTATCAAATCTTTGTGGCTTCCACATCAAGATGGGAAATCTTACAAAAACACGTACCCACAACTTTAAAACCCCAGAGCAAGACTAGGTGGTCTGCAACAATAGATGCGGTTGAAGCTGTTTACAAACATTTTCACAAAGTTTTGACGGCCCTGGAAGAAACTGAAACTTATAAATTGTCAACACCAGAAACAAAATCAGAGACAAGATCTATTTTAAAAAATATGAGCAAACTCAAATTCATTACTTTAACTTGTTTCTAGTATGCAATATTAAAATAAATTGCTCATGTTAATGAGTTTCTGCGAAGTTAATACTTTACAATTGATAAAGCTGTTCGAAACATTCAAGGACTTTTGGGCTTTCTCAAATCTTCCCGGGATTCTTGTACCTCTGAAGCTATTTCTGAGGCCAAAGTGCTAGCAGAAGATAATGAGGTATCAACGGCATTCTCCGAAAAAAGGATTCGAAGAAAGAAGAAAATGGCCGATGAGCTTTGTGAGGATGAAGTATCCAACTTTCACAGAAAAAATAAGAAATAATTGACAGAGATTAGTACCAGGTTTACCGCACTTGAGAAAATGGGGGCAAAAATTAGTTTTCTGTGTGGTGTGCAAATTCGAGAAATGGAAGTTGAGGACTTAAAGGCCAAAGCAGCGTAACTGGCAGAAGATCTTAGCGAGGAAGAACTTGAAGTTGAAAGTTTCAGACACATGCGCTGGCAGTAGACAGAGCCTTCAAGATTCCACTGCATCATCAACATTAAGTTTAATTTATAAAAATAAATTGGTAGAGGGGTATCCCAACCTTACTACAGAGTTAAAATATATCTTACCATTCTAGTTTCTGTTTCGCTGGAGAAAGAAGTTTCAGCAAGCTGAAACTAATTAAATACACTTGAGCACGACTGCTTAACAAATGTAATATCCATAGAGCACAAACGAGCTGCTTCTCTAAACTATGATGATATCAAAAACAGTTTTGCAGCAAAAAAAGCTCGAAAAGTAAAATTTTGAATTGATTTTTGTACGATGAGTAATCTTGTAATATTTTTGTATGTATTAAAATTGTTCTGTTGTCCTTAGATCTTAATTCAGTCAATAAAATGAGTTCATGTTGTGAGATTGTGACATGTATTTAGAAATATGTAACCCAATTAGCGTCAAAAAGTCGATTCTTACGGGAGGGGGGGGGGGGTGAAAGAAGGGGCGGCAAATTTAAGCTTGCCCCCCTTGGCAAATGTCCTAGATCCGGCACTGCCAACATGCATCATTTAGAAGGAAATACGCTTATCAGCAGTGAGTCTTCCAGTTTAGACAGTATACCTGTTAGGTTCCTCAGAGTATGTTGATGCAATAGCTCCCCATACAATATATTTTACGACCGTACGCTCAGCGGAAGATGGTACCCAAAGACTAGAAAGTTTCACAGGTCACTTAAGTATTCAAGAAAGGCAGTAGGAGCGAGTCACAAAGCTACAGGCCTGTCATTGACGTCGATTTGCAGCAGGATTTTGAAACATATACTTTTTTCGAACATTAAGAACTACCTCGAAGAGAACGACCTATTGATCAGTAGTCAATACGTATTTAGAAAGTATTTCTTGTGGAACACAGCTACTTCCTTATACACATGCTATTCACGATGGATCTCAAATTGATTCCATATTTCTTACTTTCTGGAAGGCTTTTGACTCTATAACTTCTAACCAAATTGCTTTCTTATGGACCATTGCCATAGTTGTGCGACTGGATTCGAAATTTCCTGTCAAAAAGGAGACAGTTCTTAGTAATTAACGGAAAGTCATCGAGCAAAACAGAAGTGATATCTGGCGTTCCTCAGGGGAGTGTTATAGGCCCATGCTGTTCCGTCTTTATAAACGATTTATGAGACAATATGCGCAGCTCACTTAGACTGTTCGTGAATGATGCTGTCGTTTATCGGTTAGCAAAGACACCACAAGATGAAAAGTAACTGCAAAACGATTTAGAAAAGATATGTCTATGGTGCGAAAATTGGCAATTGACTCCAAATAATGGAAAGTGTCAAGTCATACAAAAGAACACTCAAAGAAATCCGATAAAATTTATTTACAGTATAAATCTGTCAAATCCGTAAATTCTAATTAATACGTGGAAATTAAAATCACGAACAACTTTCATTAGAAATAACACACACAAAATATCGTAGGGATATGCCATCAGGGCGTGTGTGGAGGAGAATTTGCGTAGGTGCTACAAAGATTGCAGCATCTATATCTATTCAGACAGCCAGGCAGCCCTGAGATCACTGGCAGCTCCTGCAACAAGGTCTAAAATTGTTGCAGAATGTCACAGGGTTCTAGTGGAGCTAGGGGAAAGCAATAGAGTAAACCTATTGTGGGTCCCTGGCCACTCGGGGATCAGTGGCAACGAACATGCCGACAGATTAGCCAAGATGGGGGCAGAGACTCCATTTATTGGACCGGAACCTGTCCTGACAATCACCAATGCAATGATCAAATTGGAGCTACGTAACTGGCTCAGAAGACAGCACGTAGAATATTGGACCAAAGTCCATCAACAAAAACATGGCAAGGTAATGATGCCAAAGCCATGTTTTAAAAGAAGCTCTGCAATCCTAGGTCTGAACAGGAGAGAGATTAGACTCATGGTTGGGTTGCTGACAGGCCATGGGAGTTTCAAAAAATACCTATATACGATGGGAATAACAGAAGAGGACCCTAAATGTAGGATCTGTGGTGACGGTGATGAAACTGCATCACATCTAATCTTCGAATGCATTGCATTGGAGAGTAAAAGGCACAGAACATTTGGGACAACCAGACCCAAAGGAATTGTGTCTAATAAAGAACTGGTAAAGGGACTCCTTGCACTGTTCAAGGGCATTGGTTGGCTTTACTAGACATACAGGGAGCGATACTGCACAATAAACTTAGTTTCGGTGCGGGCAGTGGAGGGTTGGACCAACACTGTTTTGGCTTCCCTGAAAAAATCAAATCAAATCAATCGTAGGGATTGTAAAACAAAGCTAAGTTTCATTGGCAGTATACTTAGAAGATGTAACAGATCTACTAAAGAAATTCCTACACTACACTTGTCGGTCCTACTTTAGAGTATTGCTGCGCGTTGTGGGATCTGCAAAACGATTTAAAACCTATGTTTACTCTCCCAAACGAATTAAACAAGCAGTTGGGTTCAGAGGGCGTAGTGAGCATGTTAGTGCAAAGCAACAAGAAGTTGACTTATCCGAAGCTATGGCATGGAAAGCCATAGGTATGTTGAAAGCGGGACAGGCATAGAGGGAGGTGGCTGCAGCTATTGGAATGTCCCAAAGTGTAATTTCCAGGACCTGGGTGTGATTTCAGACAACAGGAAACGTTAAAAGAAGGCAAAGCCAAGGTCGTTCACGGGTAACGTAAGCAAGAGATGACCATTATCTCCGGTTAACAGACCGTCCAGAGAGAGACATACAACTCAGCTGCAACGCGCCCACCAGGCAGCAACAGGACGCACAATATCAAAACAAACAATCAGAAATCTCCTTCGGAAATGTGGCCTGTACGTACGGGGCCTATGGTGCATGTCCCATTAATACCACGACACCGTTTAACCCGCAGAAAGTGGGCAGAGGAACATCAGGATTGGAGACGTAACGAGTGGCGCCGGGTTCTGTTCACAGATGATCAAGATTTTGTGTGCAGCCGAACAATCTTCGTTCCCTCATCTGGAGAGAACGTAGAACAATTCCGCTTGTGTTCAGGAAACATCACCATATCATGGTAGTGGACGACGTGTGGACTGGAGTCATGGCGGCACTACGGACATCCAAGTTGTTCAGAATGGCACCTACTCGCTCCAGATCCAGTCCGACTTCAGTCTCAGTGCTGCTGACGCCCTCAGTCAATCGGTCCTTCGCTTATAGTTCTCGATCCGGTCCTATTTCGGTCTCAACAGACTGACTACTCAGAGGTATAGAGACAAGATCTTTCAAATCTTTTGTTGTGCCCTAGGCTGGTGCCATAGGAGATGGATTCCTTCTGGTAGACGATAACGTCGTCCGTAACTTGTGGACAACATCTTTGGAAGTGAGGGAATTGAACGAATGGAATGGTCAGCTTGTTCAGCGGACCAAAATCTGATTGAGCATTTCTGGATTGCACTTGGCAGACGCATTGCAGCGACACCAGCACCTCCCACAATGGTTGCAGAGCTGGATATTGCACTCATGGAAGAATGGCCAAATATCTAACAGCCGATTGATAACCTCATACTGTCTATGACACTCAGATGTGCAACTTTAGTTGCTGTCTGAAGTGATCACACACCATTTTAGAGGGCAACGAGAATGGCTTTTTCACTATTATGGTAGCACCATGGTGTGTCGCTCTAAGTAAACGCCATTTAAACCTGAAGTAATGAGTTCAGACAGCAAAATATCGTGCCGGATCACATACAAATTACAATTGTATCCAATATCTGAATAAAATACGTTACCACACGTATATTTTGTATGATATCTCACATGATCCCTTAATTAATTTGAGTAGTGTAGATGTCCCACTCAGCCTTGAAAAATACCGGACGTCTCTGCTTTCCCCACGAGAAGTACTGCGAATCTATGTTTGAGTACGCAGTTCATTAAAATGGAGCGGCAGATACCTTACACCTTAAGGTTTTTGTGACTTTGCGTTAATGATTGTATACGGGGCTTGGCAATAAAACATAAGGAATCAAAATAAAATTATTTGGACGGTATCTATAACCTATTTGCTGCACTGAGAGTTGTCTCCTTGCCATGTTATACATCTTACTTATTATTCACGTTTTGTTTGGAACGTGGGTCGAGGCCGAGAAATGAGCACATAGCAGGAGGTTTGGTACATGTACTGTCGAGCTGTGACTTGTTGCTCTTTAATACAGGGTAGTCGGAAATTGCGGTTACAAAGTTCTAGGAATAGTAGGAGGGTTGTTACATTCCTATACAAAACTTTATGTACTATGTCCCGAAACGTATCTTTTCCATTTCACGACGGTTTCAATTCAGATGATTATCTCTTTCGTTCCTTCTTGAGGAATGTAATTAGGCGTGACCTAGTACAATTGTTGCAATCAATTTGAAAAGAATACTGAACTGTTCCATTATTACTTACGAATTTTCATTTACACATTAAAACGTTTTAGTATATTTTTGAGTAATTACAGTTTATTCTACCGTTACTCAGCTTTTCAACGATGTATGGGGGTTCTGCTCGCTGCAACATTATTCTCCTGGGGCGTCGTGGTAGAAATAAACACTCTATATGTACAATTTTTCACTTCTTCTACACCAAAACATTACAATAACGTACACAAATTGCCACAATAACACAGACTGACATAGATTCCAAAGTACTCGACAAAAGACAAAACTCGAACTCCCCCACGCAAGGCGGTGAGGCAAATATATAACATCGGCAATAATGACGTTACATTATGCATTGTTCATACCAATTGAATATACTGATTTACCATTAACAAACATACAAAGAAAACATTTCATGTATACAAAAATAATCACAATATAAAATGAAAACTATGCATACAATAATTTTAGATGGCTGATGTATTTTTAAGACGAAATCTCCGATCTTTCTGTTGACAACAAAGTGCGATCCTAAATGTCAATTAATTTGTTAACGAGTACATCACACATGTTCCTAACATATATTGAGCTAGCAATTATCTTGGAAATTCTCAAAATGGGTTCAAAATCTCAAGTGTGTCAATATATACAAAGAAATACAATATTCAAATCTCGAGTACATCATTAATTACACAATTAGCTGGTCTACACAACTTGTTTATGAGCCTAACATATATACAATGCTATTTACTTTCATGTCTTTATGTTTTACAAAAGTTTGTACCCTTCGTTTGTCTATTTATTGAAGTAATGTACGATGGCAAAAGTATTGTTTATAGAATTATCTGGAAACGTCTTATACAAATCTCTTAATTAATGAAATATATCACTTGTTTTAATCGCAGTATCACTGAGACACTGTCCTACACTGATTCCTAGGCTGGCTATTACGTTTTTAACTTCACACACAACATATATCACAACTGAACCACACGATTCCGGATCCGACGCAGACGGTATCGTAGGATGACATTGAGATGAGGGAGCCAGCAGTATCATCACAACATTGTGGTTTACATTAGTCAACAACAACAAGTACCCAACATCTACGGCACCAGCCACAATGTAATGATGCAATACTACAGCGGCTCGATGTGACGACCACCAACGTCGTTACACCAATTGTACCTCCGAAGCATGTTTTGGTACACTGTCTCCATCCCATCTCGTGTCTCTTCAATGTCTTGTGGACTCGTGCCACCAGACGTTGATGAGTTACACATCTGAATAGAAACTGTCGTACAACGCAAACGATATGTTTCCAAACATGGCTTCCTATTCAAAATGTTATGTACCCACTACCCTCCACAAGTCCTAGACGTTTGTAACGGGAATTTCCGACCACCCCGAATAAAGATAAAGGAAATACGGAATCGTAAATTGCGTTGGATGTATTAACACACAAAGGAATTTACGACTTTACCTGTCAGTGGACATTAACCCTTTCAGACGCAAATTAAATAAAATATTTTTTCAACTTTTTTGTTTATTAGGATATATAATTATATAGTATAATGGAAAAACTGTGAAAAAATGGTCTTGCAATATTTCGGCAGGTACATGGTGGTTTCAATTGAAACCACCCCCCATTAAACGTCATTACTTTCCATAATAGGGCACGAAAACAGTTCATTTCTGCTGATAAACACAAAGCAACTTGGCTTGTTCATCTGCTTCTATGTGGATTACTTCTTGTACTGCAGTGTACACATCGTCTTGACGTGCCATGTGCTGGCAGATGTTTTGATTCCGTTGTGTTTTTCCCTTGGAACAACAGCTCTAAACTTTTTGGAACATGGTTCAGATGATGTGCTTCAGAGCCCAGGATTGCCTTCGAAAACATTGCACCCTACAAGGCCAGCAACAATATACCTTCGATGTTCCTTGAGAAATGTACTGATCTCTGAGTTCTTCGTGTTATGACCATAAATCGTGATATGTGTAAGGTTGTTTGATAACCATTATAATATCCACAGCCAAAAACAGCTTGAGTTCCTCTTTTTCAAGAGGTCTGTAGTGTTTACCTTTCTGTGTCACACAAAGATTAGTCTGGGACACTATCTGTTCCAGCAAATCGTCCCCATATAGATATAAAAAGAAATCAGCTGGCAACATACCTTCACCGTCAGGTTTCCTTTGACACCCGTTTCCTCTGAAAAATCGACAAAATGCATGGTACTGTCATCGCTTGCCCACGTAAAATTCACAGACCTTATTCGTGGCATGTTATCCTCAGAACTGAAACTATAATCACTGTCAGTTTCCGAACGATTATCACTTTCGGAAACAAAATTAGGAATTACTGGTCTTGACACTTGTGAATCAAGCTCACTGTCTTCAGCCAAAATATCACTTTCATTATTAGTGGTGCTGTCAATCTCAAGAGTCTACATCAGAAATAATTTCTTCTAAAATACATGCCAGAACTTCCGCATCCTTTAATCTGAGAGAAAACATTTCGCGAAACTCAAATAAAGAATATAGAAAAATATATGATGAGCATCTAATACTACCCCTTTAGTAGTCCTTCTAGGAAAGGTTTTCAGTCTTTCACTACTGATTACTGATCTGTTACATTTTACAGTGTACAAAATTTACACAAGCTATGCAGAGATATATATATATCTATAGACAGAAGTTCATTTTTTTAACTCACTTATTCAAACTGTTTACTAAACATGAAAGGTAGTAGCACTCCATAAACAGATATTGTTTTCAAGACAATATGTCATGGTATACAAAGGTACGAGTATTTTGCTGTGTTGTTAGTACTTGTTAAGTTTTACAAACAGATCTATGTACTCTTACCAGTATTCAAGAGCTCTTAAAAGTGATACAATGCGTATTAATGTTTTGAAAACAACTGTTGTGAGTACAATATGGAAGTTATCTTTCATTATAAGCACAGAGTCCAAGCATAAGTTAATTTCCATGCATGATGCAATAGTTACATAGCAGGGATAGTGCACCTGCTACCAGAACAAAAATTGTGAAGTATTTGTTCACATCTTACATGAGAAAGATCCGTCAACATAGCAGCACGAGTATCTGGGTTACATTTATCCATACAGAATACAATCCAGTCCTATTAAATGGGTAACGGATAGACTGAAATTACATTATAAATGTTTATTCCATTTAATGCTGCACTTTTTTATTTAATTTATGAGGTGTTAATTAAAGGCAACGACTGTTTCACCTCTTCGCCATTTTCAAGTCATTATACAAATACAAATATTTCGGTTGCTACAATTTATAACAGTTCTTGTATATATGTACATTTTCTTTTTACTGGAGTCCTTTGTCATGTAGTTTTTGTGCCCATATATTTAAGATTTATTGAGCAAGTTATTATTTGCTCCATTATAACAAGTGTAGAAATGATGACAGATCCACCAGATCCTCCCCTAGTAAGTCACGCAGGTCGAATTATGTTGCACTAGTCTTCAGACACTTGATCCAGTTTTTTCCGAGCCCCAAAAACTGTAACTTCCTATTTGGAAGATTTTACAAAAATTACCTCAAACTTGCAAATACCGATGGTTACGTACTCGTTCTAGCACATCTCTCATATGTCAGAACAAGATTTCGTACGATCTCCAGCAAACAATACACAAGGAATATCTCTGAATATGCATAAACGATAAAGTGACCCGCCTAGAATGTTTATGTGTCACTTCCCACGAGCACAGAGATTCGAAATTTACATTACGCCACAATTCCTCCCCGTGTATCACATATGGTTACTTCGAGATGAAACCACATCACTAGATCAGGCAGTTAGATACCACTCAACCCACATTGGTAATTTACTCTGGTGACAGCGAATTCAGAGTCCTCCACTGCAAAATACAGAGTTCATGATACAATATGCTAAATCTATACATAGAATCTAAGTATACTGGGTGTGTGAGGATGATGGTGTATGCAACTTGTCTGTCAGGAGTAATTACGATACGAATAGAATCATCTCTGTAGTGTACAGGAGATGACTGTGTAGGTAAATTATTCTTTGACAGAGAAGCATACGGTTCATTTAATCTTCGATAGTTTGATGAGTAGTTACCACCAGTGGGGGTGTATGGACAAGATGCAATGTATGTTTGATTGATCATAGAATTTAATAAAAACTTTTGATTGTTATATTGTACAGAATAGGGACAAAATACTTTGCATTGTAGGGGGTTGTGAAACACTTGATAAAAGAACTGTTGTGTGTTTTTCATGCATTTGGTGGACTTACATGGCGAGGAAAGTGCGATGTTGTGAATCATCGTTAAATGCACGAGGTAAGTGGTATGATGACTGATATAAATATGCTCTGGTGCACATTGAATAGCGTAAGTTTCTAGTTGGGTGTTCGGAGTGGATCCCACGAATATGGGAATACTGAGTTGTATATTACCATGATTATCGATCATAGTGATGGGTGGGTGTGTCACTGGCATGTGTACGGTGTAAAGTGCATAGTTACAGTGACTGGAACCTTTTTTTCCGCACAAGTTTCTGTTTAGCTTACAAGGCAATACTCGCCAGAATATTATCTGTTGACGAACTTTGCTTTGCCTGTATGCTGTGCTAAATGTTGAGAAGAAGCTCAGATGTATGGTCATGTGGATATATGTCCTGGCTTTGTCTAATTTTCGAGAGGATGTTAATAAGGATTAAGCATATTCGTTTGAGGGAAACAAAATCATGTGATTATTGGCTTGGATTCGATCTCGTCTCTGCTTTGCTGTCTTTGACATATCCAAATACTCCTGCGCATGTAGATGTACGTGAGTTAGAGTGGATCTGTTGGGGTAAATGTAATCAAGTCATTGTCCTACATTCTTTCAGTTTTTTTTTTTTTGTTTTTTTTTTTTTTTTTTGTTTTTTTTTTTTTTTTTTTTTAATTCAAACACAAAAAATTTGTAAAAGCATTTGTTCATTCACAATTACAAAACATAATATTTGTTTACAACCAATGAAACTTTATTTTAGGAGACATAGTAACAATATTAAACTTATTCAAGTTTTTTACGAGACCTTTTCTTCTTTTTCTTGATACTTCGCTGAGTCCTTTTTTGATTTCCATTTTCAGTTTCCCTCTTAAGCATCTAACAGTAGTCAGCAAGCATAGTGGTATCCCATTTCACTTGGTACCGTCTCTAGATATCATTTACATTCTGGCGAAACTGTTCCCCCTGTTCTTGACTGTAATCTCCCAGATTATCAGAAAAACTATGTGGGAGTGTAAAAAATGGACCTTCAAGCTTATCTTGCAGCCTTTAGATTCGTATGCTGCTAGCATTCGTTGAACAATGGTTTTGTAGTAAGGAGCCTTAGTATTTCCCAAAAACTTTTGCACTACATCCTCCAAGCTTCTTTTTCCTTCTCATTCATACTATCCACAAAGAGGGTCTTAGTTAAATGTTTTCTTATGGCGAGGCCAGTGGAAACTCCCTCTTTCAACTTTGCTTCTGACAGCTTTGAGAATTTTGTACATATATATTTAAAACAGTTCCCATCCTTTTGCAGCGATTTTACAAATTGTTTCATCAACCCTAATTTTATATGGAGAAGGGGCAACAAAAGCTTTTCTGGTGGTACCATAGTAGTAAATGATTACATTTTTCTCTCCATGTTTTAAAGTTTCTCGGGGTGGCCACTCACTTTTAGTCCATTGCTGTTCTCTGCTATTCCAAAAGCATAAGAAGTATGAGTATTTAGTATAGCCTGCCTGCTGACCCAAAAGTATCGTGAGTATTTTGAAGTCCCCACAAACCATCCATTGACGGTCCTGATATTTGAATTTTTTTTAATATTTAAGTTTATTTTATCAACTGCAATTGACATAATTTTTAATAATCATTAAACTGCAAAAACCCACACTGGTTTATTAATAACTAGCTGAAAACCCGGTGTTGCCCTAGTATTTATTTATTTATTCCTGCCATTTTTCAGGTATACATTCATTTGTATAAGGGTTCCTTGTCTGTATAATCTCTTCGGAATACAATAAAAGTAATAGATTAAAACTTGGTGTGAGAAGGTGCGGTTTTCCATGAACGTTACTGTTTATGTGCTCATATCTCATGAACTACTTGTCGTACTGTGATACAATGTAGAAGGTATTCTTAACTATATGCGTGTATACTGTCTGTAAAATTTCCTGCGTCTACAATTTGTAGTGTAGAAATTATAAACTGCAACGTCATTGCAAATGCCATAGTTTTGCTCCATGAACATCGAAAAAGTAGTGAGCGAGAAACTTTTTTCCTTTCATCATTTTGCTATGGTTGTCAGTGAGAAAAAGTTTAATAAAGGTTTGAAATTATGTTTACAGTTTGTTGCAAGTCGCTAAGTAGTCTCATTCTCATGTAGCGTATTTTTAAAGTCTCGTCGCATTATGTGACGGTTTTTTGCTATTCCTATTCATTCTTAATCCTGCATTAATTATTACCTCACGGTAATGAATGTGTGTACCAAATTTGGTTGAAATCGGTCCAGTGGTGTACGAGAAAATGAGCAGCAATGTCGGTAAATATAGCAGTTTTTCGCACATCTCACTGTTTATGACGGCATCTCGTGAACTATGTATCGTACGTGATTCTTACACTTACGGCGACCATCCTCATGGATTGAAGCTTACGTGTACACAATTTCATAAAGATTGGAGCAAAACTGTAGATTTGTATGCAACGCGTACACACAAACATACGGACACTATGCTTTATGTATTAGATGAATATAAATACTGCAATATACATAAAAACCTTCTTTATAGAAATTTTTGAATATTTTTCTTGTTTATGGGAGGTCAAAATATATAAGAAAATATTAATATATTCCTGGTTTCAGTGAGACAGATTTCGCAATGTTGCTCACACTTCCTTGGTAGTTCTAAACCAGTCGTAAAGCTTCAGAGATTAGAAGGGGCAGCGTATGGTGTGGCGTATATGCTGTCAGGAAGGCCGTCATGGTGTGGAGTGTGGAGCGTTGGCTGGGCAGGACTTGTGTCTACATATCCAGCCGCTGGAAGCTGAGCACCAGGGGGTCTCGAGGTCTGCGCAGGAACTTCCTGGGGTCCAGGGGCAGCGGCACTGGCGTCTGCACTGATGGACCGACTGAGAAGTTCCTGAGGATGTGCGCCAAGCCGACACGCACCTGCATCAGGCCCATCCGCATCCCTGAAACAACAGTGCCTGCTCGTAGCAGTTTGGCACGCCCTGGAGGGATATCTACACCTATAAATGTGAATGTCCGTTCAGTGTACGTTTATCACGTCTGAACCACAAGACAAAGAGCTAAAAATTTGTAGTTACTAATGTCTACCCAGAGAAGGCTTTAGGTATGGTTTTATGGCGATCGGATAACTATTTATCTATATATATTAATGTGAATGTCTGTTCGGTGTACGATTATCATGTCCGAACGACGAGACGTAGAAACGTAAATATTTGTACAGTTACTAATTTATACCAGAGGCAGGTTTTAGGCACGGTTTTATAGCGATCTGATAGATATTTAGTAATTTGAAAAATATAACGTGAAATGCGGAACAATAATTACTCTTTGAAAATGGTTTTATTGGCTGCATTGTTGCTTGAGGGTTGATAATGATAAAAGGATGGAGTATATTGGGATGGAAAGTTATTGGTGTATATAAAATTCTCTCTCTCTCTCTCTCTCTCTCTCTCTCTCTCTCTCTCTCTCTCTCTCTCTCTGTGTGTGTGTGTGTGTGTGTGCATATTTCGCTCTGCAGCGAGCAGCAAAAACTACAGAAAGCAAACGAATGGTCTGTGTGTAATTGTTGTCCGAAGTCTCCTGATGTACACCATAGCAGTTCCATGCCAATAGTTATAAGAGGGTGGCAGATATGGTGGCTGAAAGTCGTCAAATTATAAAAAATTCGGACTGAAGGCCAGCGATGATGTTTCCAACTCTATAGCAAGGAGCTACATACAGCGAAACGTGATGCCACAGACCATATCGTTGGCCTATGTGTGCTAAAATGTCTTCAGCTCTTTCTCTGTAAGGATAAGCATACGAATAAGGAAATATAAGAATGAATAAATAAATAAAGCAGTAAAAAAGAAATTTCTTTTTATACATCTCTTTAAAAAAATCGATTTGACGTTTTGCGCATTACATCAAGTGATCGATCTGTGATATTATTACAATCATTATTGTTGAATTTCGTGATTGGATTCTTCTAAACGAGTGCAGTTTTCCGTGTGATTTGATCTACACTATTTAACTTTCTTGACAATGTTCATTAAAAATGTTTGTTTCTAAAGAAGGTATTGTATTTCATTTCATCCTTCAGAACCAGTCTCATAGCACAATACTGAAAGATAGCTTATCTATCATAATCAACCAACACGCAAGCGGAGCCACGGGTTTAAGCTAGTATTCTATAGATGGTGCAGTGTCTACTTCTATAAGTTTTTCTGTAAGTGAGCACTAGATTGTTAACCATTAATTAAGAAAATTAACATTCCGCATAACAGTACAATATTTAATTCCATCAAAAAAAGCCATAATTGAAGGCAGTGTTCTGGAAATGGAAGAAGAAATAGAGGAACAGAAGGTAAGAGATAACAGTACAATATTTAATTCCATTAAAAAAGCCATAATTGAAGGCAGTGTTCTGAAAATGGAAGAAGAAATAGAGGAAGACAAGGTAAGAGATACAATACATCGAGAATAATTTGACAGAGCACTAAAGATTTCAGTCGATACAAGGACCCTGGAGTACATGATATTCCGTCTGAACTGATGACGTCGTTAGGACAGCCAGTCGCGAAGAAATTGTTCCACCTGGTAGGCAAGCTGTATGACTCTGTTCCAATTTCTAAGAAAGCAAGTGCTGACAAATGTTAAAATTACTGAACTATCAGTTTAATAAGTCATGGCTGCAAAATACGTTGGAGATCAGTTTCGATTTAGTAGAAATGTAGGAACACAGGAGGCAATACTCATATTACGACTTATCTTAGATGACAGGTAAAGGAAATGCAATGTTATCAGCATTTGTAGATCTGGAGAAAGCTTTTGACAGTTTTGACTGTAATACACTCTTTCCAATTCTGAAGGTAGCATAGCAAATATAGGGGCATATTCATGTTATTAGTTATATTCAATATGTACAAGAACCAGATAGCAGTTATTAGGGTCGAAGAGCATGGAATCTAAGCATTATTGGCAAGAGAATAATACAGGGTTGTAGCCTTTCTCCAATGTGGTTCAATGTGGTTCAATCTATACTTTGAGCAAGCTGTGAAGGAATGCGAGGAGAAATTTAGAGAGGGGATAAAGTTCATTGAGGATTCAAAAGTTCAAATGTTTGTAGAGCTTATGTGACTTAACTTCAGGGTCATCAGTTCTTAAACTTACAAACTATTTATGAACTAGCTAATACTAAGGACGGCACAAATATCCCTGCCCGAGGGGGGATTCGAACCCCCAACCGTAGTGGCCGTGCAGAGCGTAACTGGCGCGCCGCAGACCGCTTGGCCACCGCGGCTGGCGTTCATTGAGGAATAATAAACTTTACAGTTTGCCGATGACATAGTAAATCGGTCAGATATAGTAAAGGACATGGAGGAGCAATTGATCGGAATGGATACTGTGTTGAAAGGAGGGTATAAGGTAAACATTAACAAGTGTAAAACTAAGGTAATGGAATTTAGAGTCATAAAAACTGGTGATGAAGAAATTACAGTAGGTAATGAGATAAGAAAAGTAGATGACGAGTTTTGTTATTTTGGTAGCACAATAATTTCTGATGACCGAAGTAAAGAGGATATAAAATGCAGAATGCCTATGGCATGAAAAGTGTTCCTGAAGAACAGAAATTTGCTGACATCCATTATTAATTTAAATGTTATGAAATCCATTCTGAAAGCATTTGTCTGGAGTGTAGCATTATATGGCAGTGACATGTGGACGATAAGAATTTCAGACAAAAAAGTTGATACAAGTTTCTGAAATGTGGTGCTACAGACGAATGATGAATATTAGATGGCTAGATCGCATAAATAATGAAATGCTCAACAAAATCGGGGAGAAAAAAGTTTCTGACATATCCTAAGAGAAGACACAGGTTGGTGACACACATTCCGAGGCATACAGGAATCGTCAACTTAGCATTACAAGTAAGTTTTTGTGTTAAAAATCGTAGAGGAAGACAAACGACTAAATTAATCAGGTTCAAAAGAATATAGGTTACCGATCTTATTCACAGATAAAGAGGCTGCCACAGAACAGGAAAGCGTGGAAAGTGCATCAAACCAATATGCATAGTGAATTCCACAACGACATTAAAAACCAATAACCGACCTGTTAACTTCCGTTGTTTTGGTAATAAAATCGCTGTTTTCTATATCTATTTTTTCCATACGCGCGCGTCCTTTTTAGTAAAAGCTGTCATCAGTGTAATAGTTCATCATCCTTCGGGGTTGCATTTTCCGGTTCTCCCATATGGTCACAGTCTGGCGTATTGCATGTTTTACGTTGTGAACTTCACACAAGTGTGAATACCAGGAATGAAGGCGACATTCGAGGAACACTAGTGAGGAAATATAGAGAAGTAACATTGTAATGAGACCGCAAAAATTTTATACAACCGTCAATTTACATTTCGCGTAAAGACCACCAACATACGATAAGAGAGATTAGGGCTCGTTTGGAATCATATAGTAATTTTACTATCACTCTTTGTAGGAATGGTACAGGATGATTAGTAGTGGTAAGCGGTATCCTGTGTTACTATATAGTGGACTGCAGAATTTGTATGTAGATGTAGACTTACGTAAGTTTCGTTCTGGAGCCTTTGATCATTAGACGTCATAAAAAACAGGATGTTTCTGCTCCATCTTTGTTTTGTTAAGAAGCTTCCACAAATAAATTAACCAAAGTGGTTTTCTTGCCTGTTGGACATCCACAGAATTTCTTCTACTCATTCTCCGAGTAATTCGTGGATTTAACCCACTTCAGCGTAATACGTCTGCACATCACATTCTATAGGCAATTCAAGGTTAATTTGCAACTAAAATTTAATGTCAACATGTTTAGTACCTTCAGTCAGTGGACCACAACACAAGCGATGCAATAATTCTGCTCGATAGTAACTGCAACTTCAGGGGGAAAATATTTAACACTATAAAAGATGGTAATAAAAAGAAACTGATCTGCTTCGCTTTTTGACAGATTTATGAGTTTGTTTCTCTAATTTCCTTTAAAATTAAGTCTTAGGCAATTTTTGAAAGACTACTTAAGCACCTAGCTATTATGACGGCTGCGATAATCAGTGCACCTTGCTACGCCGTTCGCTGGTGGCGATTGTTAAAGTTTGGCGTTAGTGGAACAAAGAGTTAATTAGTTAGTTGGTTAGCAATTATCTAGGTTACACGCCAGAATCATGGTAGAATCTGGTCGCGAAAAGATATTGAAATTGTGATAAAAGGATCTCAATGATAGTGCTTATATTTACATATCATTTTGATCCATGAAAATCTTGAAGTCCAAACGAATCGAGATAAATACGAGGTGATGTCGGAATAAATCTCCCGCACCGCGTGTGTTATTGGTTAATTATATTGCCACAAATTATGCACTGATGGAATGAATTGAATCCATGTGAATGTACCCCGTTTGTAATATCAGCGTTAGGGCTAGCGCGCCCGCCTGCAAATTTTACTGTTGTCACTACACAAGCTGTCAGATGACTCTCACCGAGTTTTCGCCATACCCATGATCCGCCATCGAATCGCCACACAACGCTTTTCCATTATTCAATCTTACAATGTTTATGCACTTTACACCAAGCGAGGCGTCTTTTTTATTTCTATTTATTTATATTATAGATGAAAAATTCCTAGCAGGAAAAATTATATATAAAAAATGGATGAATATTACTCACCAGGCGAAGGAGCACAGGTGTGATAGTAGAACAAATAAATAGCACACACACACACACACACACACACACACACACATAAAAACAAGCTTTCGCAACCCAGTTGCTTCTTCAGGAAGAAGGGAAGGAGAGGGAAAAGGAAATGATGAGGGTTTTAAGGAAGGAGATAAGGAGCCATTCCAATCCCGGGAGAGGAAAGACTTACCTTGGGGGAAGAAAAGGAAGGTAAACAAATACACACACACCCACAAATTTAAACAGATGCAAACACACCTAAGCAGACATACTACAGAAACCAAAGAAGTTAAGAAGTTTGACAGAGATGCCACTAAAGGCAGAGGCTCTGTCCAGAGAACCAAGGCAAAGATGTTAAGATGTCCAGGTTAAGACAAATCAGTTCACTACAGGAACGACGATTCGTAGTTGTGAGAAAACGATCCAGAGAGCAAAGTAATTCGAATGGCTATCGAACTTTAGCAATTCCGATCCTGTCATAAAATATGTAGTTCCTAGCAATATTAAATGTTCTCTAAATATTAATGAATGTTTTATGTGACAGAGTTTGATGCGTGTTGAACAATTACAATTTGAATAAATGAAAAAAAATAATAATTTAATTTCAGAATTTAGTGGTAGTAGTAAACTGAATGATAAAAAACTAACACCCATTTCTGTGTTAACATCTTAACATCTTTGCCTCGGTTCTCTGGACAGAGCCTCTGCCTCTAGTGGCATCTCTGTCTAACTTGTTAACTTCTTTGGTTTCTGTAGTATGTCTGCCTAGGTGTGTTTGCGTCTGTGTAAATGTGTGTGTGTGTGTGTGTATTTGTTTGCTTCCTTTTCTTCCCCCAAGGTAAGTCTTTCCTCTCCCGGGATTGGAATGGCTCATTATCTCCTTCCTTAAAACCCTCATCATTTCCTTTTCCCTCTCCTTCCCTACTGCCTGAAGAAGCAACTGGGTTGCGAAAGCTTGCTTTTATGTGTGTGTGTGTGTGTGTGTGTGTGTGTGTGTGTGTGTGTGTGTTCTATTTATTTGTTCTACTATCACACCTGTGTTCCTTCGCCTGGTAGGTATATATATATATATATATATATATATATATATATATATATATATATATATATATAATACGAATATTAAGACGAAAAATTCCTAGCAGGAAAAAATATAAAAAATAGATGAAGATTACTCACCAGGCGAAGGAGCACAGGTGTGACAGCATCACAAATAAATAAATGAATACACACACACACACACACACACACACACACACACAAACACACAAACACAAACGCAAGCTTTCGCAACCCAGTTGCTTCTCCAGGCAGAAGGGAAGGAGAGGGAAAAGGAAATGATGAGGGTTTTAAGGAAGGGGGTAAGGAGCCATTCCAATCCCGGGAGAGGAAAGACTTACCTTGGGGGAAAGAATGGAGGGTAAACAAATGCACACACACCCACACATTCACACAGACACTAATACACCTAGGCAGACATACTGTAAAAAGCAAAGAAGACTTCTTTGCTTTCTACAGTATGTCTGCCTAGGTGTACTTGTGTTTGTGTGAATCTGTGGAGGTAAGTCTTTCCTCTCCCGGGATTGGAATGGCTCCTTACCCCCTTCCTTAGAACTCTCATCATTTCCTTTTCCCTCTCCTTTCCTTCTGCCTGAAGAAGCAACTGGGTTGCGAAAGCTTGCGTTTGTGTGTGTGTGTGTGTGTGTGTGTGTGTGTGTGTGTGTGTGTGTGTGTATTCATTTATTTATTTGCGATGCTGTCACACCTGTGCTCCTTCGCCTGGTGAGTAATATTCGTCTATTTTTTATATTTGTATATATTTATTTATTTATTTATTGGGGGGCGGGAGGGAGGGTCCTTCTTGTAGATCTATGCTTCGTGGTCGTCGGTCCAGTTCGTTCTTGATTGTTGGTTGAATTTTGGTCTCAGCTTTTTTTATTACAGAGAGCGCTTTAGCCCCCATTGCTGGGCGCGCTGAGCCACGCCTCCAGGTTGATATCAATCTGCGTGATGTGCGGCTTATGAGCAGCCGCTTAACCATGAATTCCAACTTTTCTCATTTCCCGCCTAACTGTCATAGTACTTGGATTGAATCCTGTTGCTGTTTGGAATTCCTGTTCGGTGGTCTGGTTAGATGCCTGCCTCTTCCACTGTACGACCCTCTTCAAGTGTTGGCGGTCTCTGTCAGTGGACAGACGAGGACGTCCTGCACGCTTTCGTGCTAATCGTGTCCCTTCACGTTTCCACTTCACTATCACAGTAGACCTACGGATGTTTAGGAGGATGTATATCTCTCTTACAGTCTTCTGACTTAAGTGGCCACGTTCAAAGTCTGTAGACTTCCATGGAGCCCTCATTCTGCTCTCACGATGTTTAATGATTATTGATGTCACTGATACGGAGTACCTGGTAGTAGGTGGCAGCACAAAGCATATAAAAACAAAGAGGCTGTGTGTTTGGGGGTGTCCAAAACTTTTGATCACATAGTACATCTGTTGATTATTGGAACTTCCAGCTAGTTTGAAGGATGGGGAAGGAAATCAACCGCGAGATTTGCCTGGGAGCGATTTTAGGGAAAATACTGAAAACCCAAATCTGTACTACAGGATGATCAAAAAAGTCAGTATAAATTTGAAAACTTAATAAATCACGAAATAATGTAGATACTTGTGATGACATGGGGTTTTCTTAGAACCAAAAAAAAAGAACAAAAGTTCAAAATATGTCTGACAGATGGCGCGTCATCTGATCAGAAAAGCAATAATTAGCATAAAGCAAAGATGATATTCTTTACAGGAAATGCTCAATATGTTCACCATCACTCCACAACAATAGGTGTAATCGAGGAATAATGTTGTGAACAGCAATGTAAAGCATGTCCGGAGTTATGGTGAGGCACTGGCATCGGATGTAGTCTTTCAGCATCCCTAGATATGTCGGTCGATCATGATACACTTGTGACTTCAGGTAACCTCAAAGCCAATAATTGCACAGACTGAGGTCTGGGGACCCGGGAGGCCAAGCATGGCGAAAGTGGCGGCTGAGCACACGATCATCACCAAACGACGCGCGCGACAGTTCTTTCAGGCATCTAGTAATATCTGTCGGACATTTTTTGAACTTTTTTTTGTTCTAATAAAAACCCATGTCATTCCAAGTATGTGTGTCAATTTTTACCTCTCTACCTACATTATTCCGTGATTTATTAAGTTTTCAAATTTATACTATCGTTTTGATCACCCCGTATATGGCCAGAGACTGTTTTAAACCGCCGTTCTCCCAGATGCGAGTCCAATGTACCAACCACTGCATTAATTTGCTCGGTGTGAGTGGGACAGGAATCGCACACATTTCCCTTTCCCTCCCCCCTCCCCTCCCCCGCGCCGTAATCCTTTCGCGTACACCCTCAATGAACTTTGCACTTTGCTAACTTTGGGCTGCAACGACCTGGTAATCATTTTATATGATTCAAACAAGTTCAAGTCATGTGTAATTTTTATGTAAGTGACAAAGCACGGTACTTGCCGATGCACTGCCTGGGACCGTCGCCAAAGGGCAGGTAGACGTAGTTGGGTCGACCCTTGGAGTTCTCCTCGCTGAACCTGTCGGGTATGAAGTGGTGTGGCCTCTCCCAGTACCTGGGGTCGTAGTGCAGCCCTAGCACCGACACTACCACCCCCGTGTCCTGGGGCAGTACCACAGACGTGCCGGGGATCTCGTAGTCCCGCGTCGATTGCCGGTTCAGGAAGTTTGCCACGGGGTACATGCGGAGGGCTTCTGCGGGCAGGAGAAGCAATGAAACCGTTGAGTTCATTGTGATTTAATTCTCTCTAATTCTCAGTTCTTAATTCTCAAGGTCTGCGATACTTCATATACCTTTATCCCTAGACAGCTATGACGATCTTTGGTTAGTAATGAGTAATGGCTTAGGTCAGCGATCGGCAAAAACTGCACCGCCAAAATTATTTTGAAAATATAACGTAGGTACTAAAATTATTTAAAAAATATTTTTCTCTAAACAACAATTCACTTGAACGCCACCCTTATAATTTTTTTCTAGTAATGTGAGATTAAGAGCTGAATAAACAGAATTGTTAATGTATAGTTATAGGTTGATTAAATCGGGGAAGGCATATTCATTTAAACACCATTTTTGTGCTCGTAACTGAAACGAAAGGTTAAAGCTGCTTTATGAAACTTCTGGCGAGTTCACTCGGCGGCTACGATCGTTGACAATGAAGCGGCTCCTTTGCATTGTAGCTCCTTTGGTGTGCGGCGGCATACACTTTGACACAGAACTAGCTGTAGCCACAGTCTGCTGTAGCTCCTTCGCTGTGCGTTGGCACGTGCTGTGCGCCAGAGCCAGTACTTTTATACAAAACGATTGTAAACAAAGTGCACCACTCTACCCGCCACTTTGTCAGTAGTCGTTGCGATCTCGTACAGAGTTTTTCATTATTACTGAGGCTTATAACGTTTCTTTTGCATCGATATGGATCCTAAAAAGCGTAAAGTTGATAGTGAAAATGGGAAGCTTTTGACCGAGAGGACTGAACAATATCGTTTTACGCTGCTTAATAGGCCAGGAACTGTTCCAGTTTGCCTCATATGCAACAAAACTGTTGCTCTCGTTAAAACTGCCAACAACTTATCAGCAGTTCTATAAAAATTTTCTTCCGGGTAGTGAAGCTCGTCAAGGAGAACTCCAGGAATATCTAGCTTCTTACAAGAAAAGCACAGCCTTATTAGTACGCTCTATGAGCGAGCAAGAAAAATCTGCAGAAGCAGCAATGCGTGTGTGTCAGACACGTAATAAACACCAGAAGCTATTTTCATTCTCTGATATAGTAAAAGAATGTGTGTTGGAAGCGGCCAAGGCACTTTTAGAAGAGAAAAAGGATGTTGTTGCTGCAATTCGTGGCATTTCACTGTCGGCAAGAAGTAATACAAGGAGAACCGCAATTGTGACCACTGACAATAAAAGTAGTTTGCTAGAACTTTTGCAGAAGGCACCTTGCTACTCCATAGTACTAAATGAATCGTGTGACGTTGTTCATGAAGTACAAATGTCCATTTTCATGCGATTTTTAAGTTCTTTCTGGATTTTCAATACAAGTATGCCCATCTATTCTATATGATATTAGTTAGTGAAAATTGAAATACAAATTACCAAGGATTTCTGAATTTTTAATACAAATTTGCCTATCTATTGTATTTAATATTTTTGTCAATGAAAATTACATAAAAATTAATAATAAATATAAAGTTTTTCTTCTGGACCTCAACAAAAATTTTCAAAAGTATCCGGACCCCACCTAAAATTACTTGCCGACCCCTGGCTTAGGTGATTGGTTTGATTCCAGAACAAGATAGTTTGTCATATTACTCCAAGTTCAAAATGTCTACAAATATTTCTTCGATTACGAGTACAGAGAAATTGTTGGTGATAAGCAGTTAATATTGAGTTTCCATAGAGCGTTTGCTGCTATTAATCGAGTTTTTCTTAGATGGTTAGTTCAACTACAGGTTAATACAAATCAGCTTGCTACAGGAACGACGATTCGTAGTTGTGAGAAAACGATTCAGAGAGCAAAGTAAGTCGAATGGCTATCTAACTTTAGAAATTCCGATCCTGTCATAAAATATGTAGTGCCTAGCAATATTAAATGTTCTCTAAATATTAATGAATGTTTTATGTGACAGAGTTTGTTGCGTGTTGAACAATTACAATTTGAATAAATGAAAAAAATAAATAAATAATTTAATTTCAGCATTTAGTGATAGTAGTAAACTGAATGATAATTAACTAACACCCATTTCTGTGTTAATGTGTGTGCAATGGTTTACCCTCCTTTTTTTCCCCCAAGGTAAGTCTTTCCTGTCCCAGGATTGGAATGACTCCTTACCCACTCCCTTAAAACCCTCATTTCCTTTTCCCTCTCCTTCCCTTCTGCCTGACGAAGCAGCTAGGCTGCGAAATCTAGCGTTTGTATATGTGTGTGTGTGTTTATTTGTTACTATCACTACCTGTGTTCCTTCGCCTGGTAAGTAGACTTCATCTATATATAAACGTAGCCTTAGGTATAGGTTAAACAATTTTAGTACGTGAGGGGGCGTAGCACCCGAAACTCCGTTTAAGAAACATGCAGCATCTCATTGGCTTATGGCTAACGAGAGTCACTCGTGTATATGACAGTTTTTAATTAAATGCTGCATGTTTACAAAGCTGTTGCTTTCCATCTTTTTTTCGTAATTCTGTTCTATCTTTGTATATGAAAATTATAGAAGGAAACTTTCCTGGTGGGATAAACAAATAGAAATCTGATGACTTACCAAGAGGACCGGCTTGTCGATAGGCACAAATAATCACACACAAACACATACAAGCTTTCGCCACCACTGGCAGCTTCTTCAGAAAAGAGGAAAAAAGGGGAGGAGAAAGGGAAGGATATGGGTTTGTATATGAAAAAGGGTTTCATTGGATTTATCCATTATCCAATCTTATAAGAGCAATAAAATACTCGAAATAATTACGGTGTTTAAAATCTGTGTGATCGTTTAGAATTTCGTTAGGGAATGCTTCTGTGTGGATGTAAATTTCTGATTCATCCAGGATATTCATATCTGTGCCTTTGGAAATTTGATGTAAAGTTTTCAGTGCTTTTCAATATCTGTGGTGGTGCGTTTTTCATTCTTTATGTGCTAGTAGAAAGTGGATTGGTTGTTATCTGTTAATATGGTGTGTTCCCTGAATCGCATTATGAAGTTACGCCCTGTCTGGCTGATATAAAATTTCTCACAGTTTTCACATGTAATTTTATAGATACCTGGGCTATTAAATTTTGCTGGTTATGGCTTTATGTAGTTTCACGTTTAAATTATTATTTGTACGGAAAACAAGTTTTACTTGTGTTTGCCGGAAATTTGCATTAATTTTGTTGGAGATATCTCCTATGAAAATTGTAAGGATGTACAAAAAATTTTTTATGCTGTGGGTTTCTCTGACAAGAGTTATGTTTCTATGTATGGACTTTCTATCTTGTTTGGATCTATTATAAATTTTGTTGATTATTTCTGGGTTGAAATCGGTTTGCATGCCATATATTTTAATATTTGGATTTCTTTTTCAATTTTGTCTTTTTTTTAAGGTAGGTTTTTAATCTATTTACCATTGAATGGAATTAGACATATTTGTGTGATGTAGGATGACATGAATTGGATATATTATATTGTCTGATGTTGGTTTACGATAAATGTCAAATGAATGTTGGTTGCAGTTATTGCTTATTTCCAGGTCAAGAAAGTGTATTGAACCATTTGTTTACAATCATTTTGGGAATTTAATTTTTGTATATAAGTTGTTGAGCATTTAATTGCAACTGTCTTATATCAGTAAATAAGAACATAAAGATTTCTCAAAAGTGCGTAATAGCTGCACGCGATAAGTACATACGTACAATTAGCGTAGCAGAAAGATAAGTTTTGTGACATATTGCATGGAAATGGCCTAAAGCAGAAACAGCTGTCGCTGTAATAATAAAATAGTAGCAGCATCAGGAGGATAATCTTTTAATAACATATTATTATTATTATTATTATTATTATTATTATTATTATTATTAAGGTTTCCATATGAAAAAAATTATGAAACTTAACTTCCAGATCGTCGAGGTCGGTCATCTCGGCGATGGCTTCATACGTGACGCCACCATGCTTGTCAGCCACGTGCTTCACCTGCTGCCTGATGCGTTGCTGCAGCTCCTGGTTCAGAGCCAACTCGTACAGCGTGAACACCATGGTCGAGGCAGAGGTCTCATTGCCAGCTATCAGGAAAGTCAGCAACTGTGCCAACACGTCTTTCTGGTCAAATTCTGGAAGTAAAAAGAAACATCGATTGTACATCATTATTGTCTGTTACTGATCAACATATTTTATCTGCTTAATATGCCAGCTGGCAAGTTAGCCGCTTTCGGCATAAAGGGTCAAAAACTTAAGTGTACTCACTACCCAATCGTTGTGTTTTGTGTTGCTCAGTGAGAAACTTTGGTACCCAATGTGAGCAAAGTTTAAGGAAATTCACTTGTTTGGTAACAATTTCATGCATCAGTGATCGTGAAATTTTGGGGAAGTCCATAGCGAGAGCACTAATTGTAAACCTTCGGTTTTCCTGGATCTTGTCATCAATTGTGTGAACCAATTCTTCTGTAACCAAAGGTGGACGCCCACTTTGTTCTTCATCGTGCACATCACTACGCCGCCATTGAACTGTCGGACCCATCTTCTCACCATCGAATCACTCATCGCATTTGGTCCGTAAACATCGCAAATTTGCCGATAAATTTCACTTGGTTTCACTTTCCTCGCATTTCACAAGCGGCGGGATTTTCAATCAACGCTGACATTTCAAACAAACACAACAAAGAGTACGTAACTGACAGCGATCTCCAAATGGCGCACATTGTTCTCCTTGATACACATCGTCTACAGCGCATGTGCGGAACTGCAATCGCAGCACTGCAGCGGAGATAAATTGAAACGGAACTTACTTTCTGGACGCGCCTCATATATCACCTCTGATCCAGCACTTATCATCTATTCATATTCACGGAATGTATGACATTAATTGCAAATGAGCAAAGTTGAAAATGTGAACCCAGCCGGGACTCAAACCGGTCCCGTGCTTTCTAGGCAACTGCGCTGACCTCTACACAACTGGGGACACAGCGATTACCACACCTACAAGGAATTACTCAAGCACACCTCTCGTCAGATTCAAATCCTCAACTTCACCCCTGCCCACTAGAACTTATTCCCATAAGAGTAAGATCCTAGGAGTGTATCCGCACTGAAGAAAGGATAATAACTGCTGGATCAAAGGTGAGGACTGTTCTTTCTGACATGTTCGAAAGAACAGATGCCACACAAACACAATATATATATACATATTTTTTTATTATTTTATTCGTTCATTGCAGCCTGTTATATAGCCCATATTTCTCACTTTTCCTTCATCCATATATTATGCCTCCCTTACAACATCCCTACAACAAGCCCATCCAGTTTTATTTACATTCTCTCCGTAAACATGCTATTTCCCTAGTCAGATTATGCTCCCACATTCTTTTTATGCAGGCTTGTCTGACATTTTGAATCACTCCCAAGGGCCTCACACTAAAAGTTCCCATCTCTGGCTGTAACCCAGCCTTTCATCCCACCCTATACCAATTCCAAACTGAACAATCCATATCCCTCACCAGCCTAATCATTAACCTACACATCAACTCCGCCAATGAACACACCTGTCAACTCCTATCCCTAATCAAAATCCTCAACCTTTGCTCTCCTACATCTACACCTGCAGTTCAGAATATCCTCCTTCAGGCCAACCGCAAATTTGAACAGCACGCCACCCAGCACCTCAAAAAACTATCCAATCTCCTGTTCACCCACCTCCGGAAAGGCAATACTCTCTCCCTCAACAACCTCTCCAGTAAACCTCAACCTCCTCTGATTGCACACAAACCCAGTCTCTCCCATCTACTCAATCTCCCACTCCCAACTCCTCTCCCCCCCAAACCTCAAAATTCCAATCCACACAATCCGGAACCACAACATCCCAATTCAGTGGTCAACCTCTCCTCTAAACCTCTCTCCCAATCTGAAACCTCTGTCCTATCCAAAGGGCTGACCTGTAGCCCTACTCCCAAATTAACCAAACAGCCCTTGTGAAAGATTTACTATCCTATACTCGCAGTCTTTGCTGGAGATATCACTGTGCCACAAAGAAAAATAATCCTCCTCCTAATGATCCAGCTCCCCAAGACATCATCCAAATCGAACCCTGCCTAGAACAGTTACGTCCTCCGTCACAGCGAGACCCACCTGCTCTTCCTCAAAATCACCCTCTTCAAACCTTCCAGGAATTCCTTACTTCCAACCTTGCCTCCCAGTCTTTCCTGAGAAACCTTAATCCTACTCCCAACATTACTGCAGCTAAATCCCGAGCTATCCGTGATCTAAAGGCTGACCATTCCATCGTCATTCTCCCTGCCGACAAGGGATCCACAACAGTGGAACTTGTTCGGCGGGAGTATGTGGCAGAGGGAGTGCGTCAGCTTTCAGATAATACCACATATAAAGTTTTTCAAGGGGATCCCATTCCTGATGTCCAGGCAGAGCTTCAAGGAATCCTCAAAACCTTAGGCCCCCTACAAAACCTTTCACCTGACTCCATTAACCTCACCCCGCACCCCCACCTTCTACCTACTTCTGAAGATTCACAAACCCAATCATCCCGGCCGCCCCATTGTGGCCGGTTACCAAGCCCCAACAAAACAAATCTCTGCCTACATAGACCAACACCTTCAACCCATCATGTGCAGTCTCCCATCCTTCATCAAAGACACCAACAACTTCCTCGATCGCCTAAAATCCTTACCCAGCCTGTTACCTCCTGAAACCATCCTTGTAACCATCGATGCCACTTCCTTATACACAAATATCCCACATGCCCAGGGCCTCGCTGCGATGGAATATTTCCTTTCACGCCGACCACCCCCTTCCTTACCTAAAACCTCTTTCCTTAATACCCTAGCCAGCTTCATCCTAACCCACAACTTCTTCACTTTTGAGGGCCAGACATACCAACAACTAAAGGGAACAGCCATGGGGACCAGGATGGCCCCCTCGTATGCAAACTTATTTATGGGACGCTTAGAGGAAGCCTTCCTGGACACCCAAGCCTGTCAACCCAAAGTTTGGTATAGATTCATTGACGACATCTTCATGATCTGGACTCACAGTGAAGAAGAACTCCAGAATTTCCTCTCCAACCTCAACTCCTTTGGTCCCATCAAATTCACCTGGTCCTATTCCAAATCCCATGCCACTTTCCTCGATGTCGACCTCCATCTGTCCAACGGCCAACTACACACATCCGTCCACATCAAACCTACCAATAAACACAGTACCTGCACTATGACAACTGCCATCCTTTCCACATTAAAAGTTCCCTTCCCTACAGCTTAGGTCTTCATGGCAAACGAGTCTGCTCCAGTCCTGAATCCCTGAACCAATGCACCAATAACCTGATAACAGCCTTCACATCCCGCAGCTATCCTCCTGATCTGGTAGAGAAGCAAATTGCCAGAGCCACTTCCTCATCCCCCAAAATTCAGAACCTTCAACAGAACCCCAGAAGTGCCCCTCTTGTCACCGGTTACTTTCCGGGACTGGAGCGGACTCTGAATGTGGGATTCGAATTCCTAAAATCCTGCCCCGAAATGAGATCCATCCTTCATGACATCCTCCCCACTCCTCCGAGAGTGTCTTTCCGCCGCCCACCTAACCTCCGTAACCTCCTAGTCCGTCCCTATGAAATCCCCAAACCACCTTCCCTACCTTCTGGCTCCTACCCTTGTAACCGCCCCCGTTGTAAAACCTGCACTATGCACCCTTCCACCACCACTTACTCCAGTCCCGTAACCCGGAGGGTGTACACAATCAAGGGCAGAGCCACTTGTGACAGCACCCACGTGATTTACCAACTGACATGCCTGCACTGTACAGCGTTCTATGTGGGAATGAC
The DNA here is from genome assembly GCA_026315105.1 of Locusta migratoria. Classification (NCBI taxonomy): domain Eukaryota; kingdom Metazoa; phylum Arthropoda; class Insecta; order Orthoptera; family Acrididae; genus Locusta; species Locusta migratoria. Next base: position 54,903,532 of record CM048751.1, read on the forward strand.
CAGCAACATACTGTCCATTCGCATGAATGGCCACAGGCAGACAGTGTTTGTTGGTAATGAGGATTACCCTGTGGCTAAACACGCCTTGGGGCACGACCAGAACATCTTGGCACAGTGTGACGCCGTCCGGGTTATCTGGATACTTCCCACCGACACCAATCCTTCAGAAGTCCGGAGATGGGAACTAGCCCTTCAGCATATTCTCTCTTCCCGTTGCCCACCTGGTCTCAAATCTTCATTTTATACCTATTTTATACCTATTTTCCCACCTCGAAAGTCTCCTTATATATATATATATATAAAATAGACGAAGATTACTCACCAGGCGAAGGAGCACAGGTGTGACAGCATCACAAATAAATAAATGACTACACACACGCACACAATCACACAATCGCAAGCTTTCGCAACCCAGTTGCGTCTTCAGGCAGTAGGGAAGGAGAGGGAAAAGGAAATGATGAGGGTTTTAAGGAAGGGGGTAAGGAGCCATTCCAATCCCGGGAGCCTTTCTACAGTATGTCTGCCTAGGTGTACTTGTGTCTGTGTGAATGTGTGGGCATGTGTGCATTTGTTTACCCTCCATTTTTTCCCCCAAGGTAAGTCTTTCCTCTCCCGGGATTGGAATGGCTCCTTACCCCCTTCCTTAAAACCCTCATCATTTCCTTTTCCCTCTCCTTCCCTACTGCCGAAGACGCAACTGGGTTGCGAAAGCTTGCGATTGTGTGTGTGTGTGTGTATTCATTTATTTATTTGTGATGCTGTCACACCTGTGCTCCTTCGCCTGGTGAGTAATCTTCGTCTATTTTTTATATTTTATTTTTCCTGCTAGCAATTTTTCGTCTTAAAGATTTTTGACTTACCTAAAGTACAGGCTCGTCGACAGAAACACCAAACACACACAAAAACATACAAATATTCGAGCTTTCACCACCAGTGGTGGCTTCTTCGGGAAACGGGAACAAGAGGAAGGAAGGAAAGGAGAAAGGGAAGGATACAGGTTTTAAGGAAGTGGAAAAGGAGCCATTCCAATCCCAGGAGTGGAAGAACTTACCTTAGGGGACAAAAAGGAAGGTAAACAAATACACACACACTCACACATTCCTTCCTCTTTTTCCCGAAGAAGCCACCACTGGTGGCGAAAGCTCGAATGTTTGTGTGTTTTTGTGTGTGTTTGGTGTTTCTGTCGACGAGACTGTACTTTAGGTAAGTCAAAAATCTTTATTTTATACCTATTTTCCCACCTGGAAAGTCTCCTTCTGTAATATTATATATATAAAGACGAAGATTACTCACCAGGCAAAGGAGCACAGGTGTAACAGCATCACAAATAAATAAATGAATACACACACACACACACACACACACACACATACACACACAAACGCAAGCTTTCGCAACCCAGTTGCTTCTTCAGGCAGAAGGGAAGGAGAGGGAAAAGGAAATGATGAGGGTTTTAAGGAAGGAGGTAAGGAGCCATTCCTATCCCAGGGCAGGAAAGACTTACCTTGGGGGGAAAAAAGGAGGGTAAACAAATACACACACACCCACACATTTACACAGACACAAGTACTCTTAGGCAGACATACTGTAGAACTGTAGAAAGCAAAGAAGTTAGAAGTTAGACAGAGATGCCACTTGATGCCACTGTCCAGAGAACCGAGGCAAAGATGTTAAGATGGTGGGTGGGAATTCGAATTTAGCAGAGGTTGAGACCAGGTAGGCTACGGGAAGAGAGAATATGCTGAAGGTTTACACTCAGACATATCGAAACGCAAACATACCTGTCTGTCTAGGTGTGTTTGCGTTTCGATATGTCTGAGTGTGTGTGTATTTGTTTACCTTCCTTTTTTTCCCCTAAGGTAAGTCCTTCCACTCCTGGGATTGGAATGACTCCTTTTCCACTTCCTTAAAACCCATATCCTTCCCTTTTTCCTCCCCTTTTTTTCCTCTTTTTCCTGAAGAAGCTGCCAGTGGTGGCGAAAGCTTGTATGTGTGTTTGTGTGTGATTTTATTTGTTTCTATCGACGAGTCGGTCCTTTTGGTAAGTCATCTCTTTTCTATTTTTTATTTTTGTTTATCCCACCAGGAAAGTTTACCTCTATAATTTATATGTATATAAAGTACAGGCTCATCGACAGAAACATAAAACACACACAGAAACACACAAACATTCGAGCTTTCGCCACCACTGGCAGCTTCTTCGGTAAAAAGAGGAAGGAAGGAGAGGAGAAAGGGAAGGATACGGGTTTTAAGGAAGTGGAAAAGGAGCCATTCCAATCCCAGGAGTGGAAGGACTTACCTTAGGGGACAAAAAGGAAGGTAAACAAATACATACACACACTCACACATATCCACATGCAAACACACCTAGGCAGACATTTGTAGAAACCAAAGAAGTTCTAGGCCCTTACAGGAATTTTGAGTTCTAGTGGGGAGGGGTAAGGTTGACAATTTATATTTGACGAGAGGCGTGCTTGAGTAATACCGTGCAAGTGTGGTGATCGTTGTTTTCCCAGTGGTGTTGAGGTCAGCGCAACTGCTTAGAAAGCAGGTGACCAAGGTTCGAGTCCCGGCTGTGTACACATTTTCAATTTTGTCCATTCGCAGTTAATGTCATATATACCGTTAATATGAACAAATGAGGGGGTTGGTCATCCAAAAAAAAAAAAAAAAAAAGTTCGCTTTTCTTGCCCATTACATTCCTATCAAAGTTTGAGCACCTTTTCAAATAACCTCATAGGCGATCAGAAGGTGAACCCCAATCTTCGTGACAGAGTATGGAACATTACCTACCACCAAGTAAAGTGGCAACAGTGAACAGCAAATAGGTTCAATTTTCGTGGTTGAGACACAGTCTCTTCATTAATTTATGAAAATACTAAATGTCAAATGTAGCCTACACGTGATTTATATAATTGAATATGGCATATCGTAGAGGAATAGCTCCTAGATAAGTATCATTATCAGCATAAGAATCCACCTTATCATATAACAGATTCTGTGAGGCCAAATCTTGTGGACTACAAAATTCCTAAAATCAACTGATCTGCCAAGTATCTTGACCTGAACCCAATGGATCCCTTTTCAGAGGATTAAGAATCAAGAACTCTTTCCCAAACATAGCATCCAACATCATTACATCCAGATTCCTCTCTTGAGGAACAATAGGTTACAATTCTTCCAGACTTTCAGACACTCAAATGAAATGGTACCATGCAGAATTCAAGGCATCATATACGTAAATGGTTGAGACATACCGTATTAATGTCCCTTATTAAGTACCCATACACATATAAACATATACTGTAATTGCTTTGTTAAACAAACTAACTCTGTTGGTCAGTCAGTGGTAAAGGTATGACCTATAAAGTGTACAGATTGACACAACAGAGTAGAGATTTAGTGTCAGTACTACCACGAGGCACTTACTACTACGTCTGATATGGTACATCCAAATGTCTGCTGGATGATTAAACAGTACCTTTGTCGTGAATGTAACGAACACATATAGTAAGAATTATTGCTGTTAAATGTCTGGTCCAGTCTAATTTGTCTTGAGCCAGTCACATACCACCCACTTACTGTCATTCCGAAGACTGTGTGAAAGCAACGAAATGCTTTCCAATAACAAACCACCTGATACCAGAATGCACTAACATAACTCAGTTCACGCCAAACTGCCACTATTCTTCTTGTCACACAGTCAAAAATAACTGCCACCGAAGTGAAACTCATATTACGATAAATGCAACAGAAATACAGTTCTTAGAGTTTATTTTGTGAAGGAAAGACATAAAATGTATCTGTTCAAACATATCACATTAATTTATTTAGTAATTTTAAAAGAGTAACTATAATCATGGTCCATAACTAATGAATTATTTCAAAGACAAAGCAGTTATGATGTTCTTTGATTACGTTCTCATTGTTGCAGACCTTTTGTTTCTTACATATTTGAAAACGTTACATTAAGGTGCAGTGTTTTCATTTATAGGTCTAATAGAAATTTGTGTTAAGTATCTGAATGTAATTACTGTAAATAACCTCTCCACATTTGGAAGCATAATAAATTATTTTTGTATGGAGCTGTTAAAAGATGCACAACAAAGGGCTCAAAAGTTGTTCATCGTCATATACCAGCAACTTCTAGATCGGCTTGGATGGTAACGTCAGCGTATGCCTGCACATTAATTCCACAAGGCACTAACTGTGAATATCCGACATATGATATATGATGCAATGTTTTGAAAGCAGTGTACATACTGAATTTCTGACAGATCTTGTTGAAAAGGAGCGTTGACTGATCCATTTGTCCATCAAAGATGCGCATCACCATATCGATGGTATCCTCTCGCACTACGCCGTTTTTCTTGCGGTAATCCATTGTCTGTAACCAGAGAAAGAGGTACAATTTTACTTACGGTCTCGGCGGCGTAGTGTACTGATGTTGGCAACGATCGTTGCATGCTCACTGAAAACCCAATCAAATAGAATGAGAGGGAATAATAAATCCTGTTCCTGCTCTTTGGGTGTCATGTCTTTGTCTGGTTAGTAAATTCATTATCCTTAAAGCGAAGATTTTGTTGTCAACATTAGTACACTTCACCACCGATGTCTCAAGTAAAATTTTTCCATAAAGTCGTGATAGATTGGACACAGTGAAGTGCTGTCGTACACTGACTACACGTGAAATACTGGTGGTATGAAGAGCCATTTACACAACAAAAAGAATATCAAATATAGAGGACAAGCTAATGTGACAACGTGTTGAAATGAATAGTCTCACCTTAGTAGTAGAATTCTGCTAGAATTACTGCTTTTAATACATTGGCAATCAGCCTATTCAGCACTTTGGCAATCATCAGGCTACTTGCGTGTAAACAGGTTTTATTAACTTTTGTATAACTAACTACAATATTATATAATAATGGAAAGTCCAGGTTGGAATTAATAATATAGTGAGGACAGTTTACAACTCACCGCAAAGACGTGGCGACGAGCTGCGACAGGCACATACAAAAGACACACACATACAACACATTCATCTATCGGCCATGGCCTTCTTCAGAAAATAGAACACTCACGCAATCACACAGGCACACAATACAGTCATACAACCATCACCTCTGAGGTGATTTTGTGTCCTGTATTGTTCGGAACGTCATCGTTGTCAGTTTACCTTAACTTTGAATAAAGTTGTTGTGTGCAGCTTCAGAATGAGAATTTTAATGTTGTCTTCTTTAGTAACATATTTACTTCATTGTAAGTTAAATTTTAATTATCCCAGTGGCAGCATAAAGTGCTACCGTAAAGTTGGAAATGAAATGTTCGCTTTATGCTGACCGGAGAAGCGTACATACAACATGTCATCCATATAGCAGGAGCAGCATTCGTTATTTATTTCATGGTCAACAAAAAAGATTTTTCTCCCCATTCTAGGTAACAGGCTTTTCAAAGAGCATTCAACATTTGTTGCGAACATCAACACACTACGCAGCCGCTGCCGTAAGTAACATTTTACATCGTTGGAAGTTTGTCATAAAGCCTATAAGGTTATGCTATGTATTTCATTTCTAGTTTTCTGGACGTACTTCGACAGTTTTGTGTCATTCAGTTCTGGTTTCGTATTTTTTCATACAGTTTTTTCAGTGCACTTGGATCAGAGTCATTTTTAGGTATTTTAAGCAAAGCTTGTCTTTTAGCAGCAACTGTAACAGCTATTTACTGCAAGTGCAAATTAGCAGTCCAACAAGTTACGTAGTAAATTAAATACACTTTACCAGGTTTCGAGACCATCTAAGGGTTTTTTCATCATGCGAGTCTTTAAAATTGTAACTCACGTGATACGTATTATATTAAAGCACACTGTGCTCAAGTCGGATAAAAATAGCAACAGATTTGTCAATAATAAATTACTGTATGCTACGTAAATGCGAGTAAGTTTGCAAAACTAACAACAAATGAGGGTAGCCGCTATAGGTTGCCGTAACGACTGCTGGAGCGGGGGGTTATATATGTAAGAATTGCTGTCTTTTTATAGCCACAGCGGAGTGGCCGAGCGCATTGAGGCGCTACGCTCCGATGTGCGCGGCTGTTCCCCATCGGAGGTTTGAATCCTCCCTCAGGCATGGATGTTTGTATTTTCTTTAGTATAAGTTAGTTTTTTAAGTAGTTTATAAGTTTAGGGACTGATGACATCGCAGTAAAGTCCCTTAAGCTTAACAAACATTTGAATATTGGTCTTTTTATAGCCGTGTTTTACTGATGGTAGGTTTACTAGTCTATTAATCAGTGTTGAAATACAGGAAGTATATACAACGCTGAAGAAACTGCTTACTAAAATCAGTTTCACCATGTAACTAGAAAACCACAAATCATGAATTTCTTTGACCTGCCAGTCATAAATAGCAACAATGAACTCGAGTTCGAAACATATAGAAAGTCCACAACTTCAGATATTCTTATTAACTCAAATTTTATCCCCCCCCCAAAAAAAAACACATACATAACCATATTTCAGCTCGGTGATTAGCAGACTAGGAAAACTATCAGTACAACTAGCAGTATCAACTAGCAATACTTGCTTATATAGCCCAAAAATACTTTCGATGGAAGTATAGCGACGAAGCATGCATGAAAAACACACAAAACTGAAACCCAATAAAATTCTGAAAGACAAAACTGTTGAAAAATACGTCCACATTAGTCCAGTCAATGAACGAAAAATAGGGGGGAAAATCATGTAGTCTTAAATTTTTATACAGTGGTTTGAGGAAAATGTAAAAAGTGTGCCTTTAAATGCCCACCCAATCTTTATCTCACACCCTAGAGTTCGGGACTTAGTATGTCGTCCATGAAGGTCTTTGCTACCACTCTACAAATATCTGTACTAAGCGATTTTTCCCCTATTCACTATTTTTCGGCCTTCGTTGACTGGACTACAAAACTAATAGGCCGAGACAGGCTTATTGCTAATGTATGGAAAGTAATAAACAACAACTGTTCTAACAGCATTCTGATACTACATCAATTATCACTGTCTCATTACAAGGCATATACCGTGATACAAGTTCAAGAACAATGAAATTTTGAATGTATTTCAGTGTACCAGTGAGAGTCATATAGATTGGAATGTCAAATGCAGTGGAATGTCAGGTCTGTAACGGTTACACGGGATAATTGAAAAGGTGTAGGAGTCGGGACAGGTTCCGTCTGTCTGGACGAAAGCGGTAATAACATATTTTCAAACATGGAAACAGAAAAGATTGTAACAACTAACTAGGTAACTAATTAGCGTTGTGGGAAAAATATTCTCAGATATTGTTGAAAGGAGAGTGAGTGTTAGTTGAGGACATATTGGATGAAAATCAGTGTGAGTTTAGTCCTCTTAGAGGCTGTCTGGACCAGATCTTTATCTTGCGGCAGATAATGGAGAAGTGCTATGAGTGGAACAGGAAATTGTACCTATGTTTTATAGATCTATAAAGGCTTATGATCGTGTTCCTAGGAGGAAGTTACAAGATTATGGAATAGGAGGCAAACTTCTGCAGGCAATTAAAGGTCTTTACATAGACTGTCAGCCGACAGAGTAGACGGCAAATTAAGTTCATGGTACAGGGTAGCTTCAGGGGTAAGACAACGCTGTAACCTGTTGTTCATACTACTCATGGATCATACGTTGAAATCATTAGACTGACAGGACTTGATTAAAAATAGGTGAAAACAAAATAAGAAGTCCTGCATATGAAGATGTGATGACAGATTCGATTGAAAAGGCTGCAATATATTTTAGAGCTCCATCAGAGGTGTAAAGGTTATGATATAAAGATCAGCATCCCCAAAACAAAAGTAATGTATGTGGGAAAGATATTTAAACAGATTGAGGAGGAACAAAGAACAGGTAGACAGTTTCAAGTACCTAGGATGTATTTTCTCACAGGATGACAACATAGTGAAAGAACTTAAATCAAGGTGTACCAAAGCAAATACAGTGAGTGCCCAGCTGAGATCTACTATCTTCTGCAAGAAAGAAGTCAGTACAAAGACTAAGTTAGCAGTGCACCGCATTATCTTTCGACCAACTTTGTTGTCTGGGAGTGAAAGCTGGGTGGATATAGGTTACCTTATGCATAAGGTTGAGGTTACAGATATGTAAGTAGCAAGAATAATTGCAGCTACTAACATATGGGAACAATGGGTGTCCATAATGAGACAATAAAAAAATGGGAATGAACCACCATAGATAAAGCAGTTAGAGCGAACAGGCTGAGATGGTGGGGTCACGTTACACGCATGGGAGAAATAAGGTTAGACGGCCGCTACGGTCGAGGGTTCGAATTTCCCCTCAGGCATGGATGTTTGTATCATCTTTAGTATAAGGTAGTTCATAAGTAGTTTGTAAGTTTAGGAACTGATGAACCCGCAATTAAGTCCCTTAAGCTTAAACATTTGAACATTTTGAAATAAGGTTACCTAAGAGACTCATGGGCTCTGCAGCGGACGGTATGAGGAGTCGAGGTAGACCAAGGAGAAAGAACTTAGATTCGGTGAAGAATGATTTTGAAGTAAAAGGCATAACGTCAGACGAGGCATCAATGTTAGCATTGAATAGGGCAGGCCTGCCCAGGAGGCGGCTAGGCGAGCACCAGCGCTCACGCTCGCATGCTGCCTGGGCCGTGAGCATTCGCAGCTGAACGGGGCGCCCAGCAGTTATTGCATGTTGTAGCGTAAGGTAGATGTACGCAAGCGCTGTCTAGACGAATAACGACAACATCGTTCTGGCTTGGCTTTAGATGGGAGCGCGTATGCCCACCACGCAGTACATAACGTATAAAACACCTCTTTTCACGTGGCAGAAATTTACTACGATAGCTTCAAAGCGAAAAGCAGGCACATTAACATCAATGAACAACACACCAGTGCTAGAAGCGTCTATATGTTTCATATATACGATTCTCTGAAAATGCTTAGCATACTTAAAAATTACTAACACAACGGCATTACAATACCTTCTGTGCGAAAGATTATGGACACTTACAAGATGAAGAGCGAATGCTGATGTCCAAAGATTACAGAACATACTACTAACAAGGAGAGGGTCTGACATGTAGTTCACCGATTTCTATCAAATTTTGCACAGACGTTCTATATTGAATATAAAAGGACACGTGTTTCGGATTTTTGTTAGATAATAGTTTTTGAAAAATCAAAGACAAATATCATGATGGAAATACCGTTTTCAATGCTATACATCGAAAGATCATCTAAAGATGAGCATTTTTACTAATGCATATGTGGCCGGAAGTTAATGACTTAGAGTAATTAATGTTTTTTGTGCTTTCATGGTGTTGCTTGGGTATTCGTAAGTATAAACGACATTCCGACGATTATGGACGGTTGAGCGGTCTTGGGCTTTGACTGTCAATCCGTGGATCCAGGTTCCAACTTCCATCATGGAAATTTTTTGTTAGATTTTTTAGATGTGTTTGATAATATTGTCGTATTGTAATACCTTTTTTGCCTTTTATGAAGTAAAGCATCGGCAAGTGTGATTAAAATGCAATAAGTGTATTACCTGTTTACAGTGGTTTCATTTGTGATACACAATACAAAAACAATAAAAATAAGATACTTTAATGTCAGTCTCCAGATCGCTTTTATTTTCTAGAACATTACCGATTTCGGGACAGCTGCCCATCTTCATTCATTATTTTGATTCAATTAATTTGCCACATAGCTTATTTAGCCAATGACAAGTGTAACTTCTCCATAGAACATATCAGTGGCCATAGATTTAGACTGCCCAGTAATTCTCCATTGCGAAGTTACTGTGTTGGGACTGCTGCCTTCCCTGACTGCCTTCACGACTCGTGATCTACCATTCACCACTGCGAGCCGGCCAACAGCTCACTGCTCTAGTGAGAGCGCGAGCCAGCTCGCTCGCTCGAGCAGACTCCAGAGCAGGCCTGGAATAGGGGATCACGAAGGAATTTTATTAGGGGGACTATGCTCCAGACTGAATTCTGAAAGGCAAAATCAGTCTCTAATGATGATGATGATGATGATGATGATGATTGAAAGTCATATTACGATAATGCAGTGCTTACAATTGAGCACATCATTTTACAGTGAAATGTAGGCACTTCACAGGTAAAAGCTTGAATTTATTTTTTTGAGTCTCACCTGTTCAACCGTGTTGGAAAGGAATTCCTCGAACTCCTTCCTTACAATGCTGATTTTGAGCTTCTCGAACAGCTTGGGCGCCAGGAAGGCCATGGCATGACCCAGCTGCCCCACCAGATCGTCGCGCATGATCCTTCGCAGGCTCTCCCTCATGGGAGCCTTGGGGTCCTGCAGAGAGCCACACTTGACCCCCACAAACGTCGAACACACCACGTCCGTCGTGTAGCACGCCATCAGTTCCTGTATTTCCAGGTCACTGCCTGCAACAAGGAGAGTTCATCATCAGTCCAAACGAAGTCTCGGGCAGGAGTTTAGTAGGCCCCCACGATGGTAGTCAGACCTGGAGTGCCGAGGTGGAGTAGCCGAGTGGTCTAAGGCACCTCGCTGCAGAGCACGCGGTTGCTCGCCGTGGAGGTTTGAGTCCTCCCTGGGGCATGTGTGTGTGTGTGTGTGTGTGTGTGTGTGTGTGTGTGTGTGTGTGTGTCCATAGGTTAGTTTACCTAGGTTTAAGTAGTTTGTAAGTTACGGACTGATGACCACGCAGTTTGGTCCGATAGATTTACAAACATTTGAACATTTTGAGACCTGGAGTGGGGACCTAACCAGTAAAACAGATTAACCCTCACAGGAAATAATGTAAAATTAGGTATTGACACTCACGATACAGATATAACAAACGGTAGTACAACATACAGTAATTCATTTTACCTTCAAATACAGTAGGTCCGCATAATAAATTATAGGAAATGTGTTCATGATTGAAATACGAGGTACACAGGTGTTTACCATCAATTTAAAAAAGATGAAAAATGTGAAAAACAAAAATCTTGCGCCTTTGCAATCTAATTAATAAAAAATACAGACATTTTCAAAATTTTAAATTAACCTTGGTATTGGAACTGAAGAGGCTAAGTCATTTCTCCAAGTCGACCGCTTCGTTCTTGACACTGTCTTGCCACAGTTTTCACATTCCTGTGGAAATTGTCCCTATAGTGGTGTCGGTCCCATTCAAATGTCCAACCATTCGCTTATTACTACAGTCGGCTTCTATGAGTCCAACAACACTACTTCTCCCAATCGCCGCATCTTTGTGTACTGTTCATGCGCCTGTCTGCTGGGTACCCAGAATGAAATTCACTAAAACCGTTTACCCTGGTCGATACATGTCTCCTATTATCCCTGGCAGGTGCACAGTGAAATTGTGATGCAATTCATCCAACGCCGGCCGCGGTGGCCGAGCAGTCTGGGGCACGCCAGTCACGTTCAGCATGGCCACTATGGTCGGAGGCTCGAATCCCCCCCCCCCCCTCGGGCATGGATATTTGTGCCGTCCTTAGTATTAGATAGTTCATAAGTAGTTTGTAAGTTTAGGGACATGGTCTCGTACTTAAGTCCCATAAGCTCTAGAAACATTTGATTGGAATTCCTCCAACAGCCTCAGCTTTGGATTTTCTGTTCATACCTTTATAAATATCAAATCGTGAAAATTTGCACAACTCCTTTCTGGTGCGTTTTTTTTTTTTTCCTATCAAAACACCTAAAACTTCAGGTCCAGTAGCTGTGTTTCCATAAATATAAGTTACACAGTGACAGTTAGTACCCAGACAGTTGACGTTCCTTACATGTAGCAGCAATATGCTCAATGTGCTGAATATGATAGCTGATAAGACAGTTCTATTTACGGTGACAAGACGTCCGAATTAACCGGACATATTTCTGTTTTAGCTCTTTGTCCGGGGTCCAGACGGAGTTTTATGTTGTTCTCATTTCTTCGCAGAGTTGCGCTTAATAAAACTATATTTACAATTGGTCCCATTCTGTTGCTATTATCTTAATTACTTTATCTATAGGCATTTATTTCGTGATAAAAAGGCGCGAAGGCAGTTCTACCATAGGATCGTCTATTTCATTCATACTGGATCTACCCATAAGAGAATAGAAATAATGATTATTTAAAATTTCCGCTCCATATTTTAGTTCTGTATTCACATTGTCCAACATAATTTAAAAGATTTTTCATGTGTATCCTTTTATAACTGTCTGCTAAGCAAGCCTAAACTTTTATAGATAATTGGAACTTTAGAGAAGTACCAATAATTGTTAAGAAATGTATGTTTTGTCTGTTAAAAACAGTCATTTATTAAATATGAACGCATATTTTGTGTGTCGTCTTATTTCTTACTCAGTCCTCCAGTTTGAAGCTGTTTATCCCCTTTGTTATACAATTGCATCTGCTCACCCTTGTTCTATAGATGTATAGTTACTTTCTATGTAAATCAAAGTTGGTTTCCACTGAATACGAAAATACCTAAAACACGATATACTACCGTGCCTGACACTAATCTTTAAATGTTTTTAAGCTTTAGGGAGGAATGGGTAGCATTGAGAGATGAAATAGTGAAGGCAGCAGAAGACAAAATAAGTAGGAAGGCATGACCTACAAAAAATTCTTGGATATCACAGGTCATACTAAATTTAATCGATGAAAGAAGAAAATATAAAAATGCAATAAATGAAACAGGCAAAATGGAGTAGTGACGACTAACAAATTAGATTGACAGTAAGTGCAAAATGGCTAAGCAGGAGTGGCTAGAAGGCAAATGCAAGGATGTAGAAGAATGTATAAATAGGGGGAAAATAGATACAGCCTACAGGAAAATAAAAGAGATATTTGGAGATAAGACAAACAGCTCTATGAATATCAAGAACACTGATGGAAAACCAGTTCTCAGCAAAGAAGGGAAAGCTGAAAGGTGGAAAGAGTACACAGAGGGGCTCTACGAAGAAAATGAACTTAGAGGCAATATTGTAGGAAGGGGAGAAGAAGTAAATGAGAATGAAATAGGAGATTCACACAGAGATGAATCTGACAGACCTAAGTCAAAACAGGACCCCTGAAGTGGATCTGACAGACCTAAGTCAAAACAGGACCCCTGGAGTGGATGACATTCCCTCAAAGCTACTGAAGTCTCTGGGAGAACCAGCCATGACAAAACTGTTTTACCTGGTGGGTAAGATGTATGAGACAGTCGAACTACCCTAAGACTTTAAGAAAAATGTTACAATCCCCATCCCAAAGAAAGCAGGTGCAGACAGGTCTGAAAACTACAGAACCATCCGTTTAATAAGTACTGGTTGCAAAATATTAACACGAATTATTTACAGAAGGATGGAAAAGCTGGTAGAACCCGACATCAGGGAAGATCAGTTTGGGTTCAGGAGAAATGTAGGAACACGGGAGGCAATACTCACTTTATGGCTTATCCTAGAAGATAGATTAAGAAAAGGCAAACCTACATTTCTAGCTTTTGTAGATTTGGAGAAGGCTTTTGACAATGTTGATTGGAATAAACTCTTTCAAGTTCTGAAGCAAGCAGGAGTAAAATATAGGGAGCATAAGGATATTTACAACTTGTACAAAAACCAGACAGCGGTTGTCAGAGTTGAAGGGCATGAAAGGGATGCAGTGGTTGGGAAGGGAGTGAGACAGGGTTGTAGCCTTTATTCTCCATTGTTATTCAATTTGTACATTGAGCAAGCTATAAAGGAAAGCAAGGAGAAATTTGGAGAAGGAATTAAAGTTTTGGGTGAAGAATTAAAAACATTGTGTTTTGCCGATGACATAGTAATTCTGTCAGAGACAGCAAAGGACCTGGAAGAGCAGTTGAATGGAATGGACAGTGTGCTGAAAGGTGCACATAAGATGAACATTAACAAAAGCAAAACTAGGGTCATGGAGTGCGATCTAAGAAAATCAGGTGATGCTGAAGGAATTAGATTAGGTAACAAAACAATAAAGGAGGTAGATGAGTTGTTACTTGGGCAATAAAATAACAAATGATGGTCGCAGTACAGAGAATATAAAATGCAGAACGGCAATGGGTAGAAAAGCGTTCTTGAAAAAGAGAAATTTGTTAACATCGAATATTGATTTAAGCCTAAGGAAGTCCTTTCTGAAGGCATTTGTATGGAGTGTTGCCTTGTATGGGAGTGAAACATGAATGATAAACAGTGCGGACAGGAAGAGGATAGAGGCTTTTGAAATGTGGTGCTACAGAATAATGCTGAAGATTAGGTGGGTGGATCGCGTAACTGAACAGAATTGGGGGGAAAAGGAATTTCTGGCATACCTTGACTAAAAGAAGGGATAGATTGGTAGGAAACATTCTTAGACGTCATGGAATTGTGAATTTAGCGTTGGACGGAAGTGTGTGGGGTAAAAATCGTAGCCGGCCGCAGTGGCTGGAGGGACCGCGGCACGTCAGTCACGGTCTGCACGGCCACTATGGCAGGGGGTTCGAATCCCCCCCTCGGGCATGGATATTTGTGCCGTCCTTACTGTTAGCTAGTTCATAAGTAGCTTGTAAGTTTAGGGACTGATGACCCCATAGTTAAGTCCCGTAAAAAAAAAAAAAAAAAAATAAATAAATAAATAAAAATAAAATAAAAACTGCACAGGAAGACCAAGAGATGGATACAGTAAGTAGACTCAAACAGATGCAGACTGCCGTTCTTATGTGGAGTTGAAGAGGCTTGCTCAAGATAGGGTATTGTGGAGAGCTGCAGCAAACCAGTCTCCGGACTGAAGACCACAACAACAAACAACAAGCTTTAGGGACTTAGCTGCGGGGTCATCAGTCCCTAAACTTACTTGCAATCCAACTTATATTAAAAACGACACAAACATCCATGCCCGAGGGGGGATTCGAACCTCTGACGGGAACTGCCTCGCGCAACGCAGCATAGCGCCTCAATGCGTTTGGCCACTCCGCCGCGGCGGCTTATAGTATAACGGAAAAATTTTGGCATTGACAACATCTCCAGTCCCATCAGAATGGATAAATACAGCTCCTGCATGGTTTTCAAGGGAATCACTTATACCTACTTGTTTGTTGTTCCGGACACTGGATCCCAAAGTGGATGTTTCAGCTTCCAGGGGACGTTTACTCTCTTTGACTGGAATGTAAGGCTGTGTGCAACTGACATGCAATTGTCGTTTATCCATCATTGCCTCTCAAACAGCTGCTGAACACTGAAGTTGTCTATAGTTTTCTCTGTACACTTAATTCCTCCATTTTTATGACTATTTCACATCCTTAATACATTTAGCATATATCTGTTGCTTCGTTTACTTCATAACGTATATAGTTTTGTAACAATGACAGCAGCAACAGTGACAATAACGACGACAACAATTACAATAACAAAGGCCTCATACCTGTTTCTGTAGTGGCTACTAGGTGTTTAACCAGGTCTTGTCCACACTCTTCAACGAGCTGAAACATGCGCTTCATCTTGCCAGATGTGAAACTTGGTGCCATCACACCACGTATTGTTTTCCACCTGTAGAAGCAAACATATTTCTAAGAAAATGTTCAAATGTCTGTTAAGCTTAAGGAGTCATCAGTCCCTAAACTTACTTGTAATCCAACTTATATTAAAGACGACATAAACATCCATACCCGAGGGGGATTCGAACCCTCCGATGGGGAAAGGCCTCGTGCATCGGAGTGTAGCGCCTCAATGCGCTCGGCCTTTCTGCCGTGGCATTATATTTCTGAACAAATAACAAGTGGGCATATAGTGATAATCATTATATTTCAATTGCAGGTGCTTGCTATATATTTAAATCTTCTAAATTGAACCAGAACACTTTTAAGTAATTGTCCTTTTATTTAATTTGTGATCTAGTCATTCACAAACGACGTAAATATCATTTTTATTTAATTTAGGAAGAGTGTACTGTTTCCATTATCTTAGTTGCCCCCACGCTCCTCCAAGAATTGTGACTATTTAATATAACGATAGTTAGGCAGGGGGATCGGAAACTGACACCTGTTTAAATTTTGGCAGCACACAAACAATGTCATAGACCAGTAAAAACAGTTTCAAAAGTTGGTGGTATTCTGGAAACTATTTCACTCAAGTTGGTCTCTGATATGAATGATCTGAGTTTGAGCCAGATTTTTGAGAGGAGATTCAGTTGTGGTAAAAAGAAACTGCAAATTTCGGACATTTTGGGATTCGCTTCACATTTCTCCATAGATATACGTTTAACTGAAGAAATCAAGTTTCCAAAAAGGTGGAGCGTTATTTTTTGTGTATCAGACCTGCTATTTGATTAATTTCACTGTAGAAGAAATACGCGACTTTGATTTGATTTGATTTTTCCAGGGAAGCCAAAACAGTCTTGGTCGAACCCGCCACTGCCCGCACCGAAACTAAGTTTATTGTGCGGTATCGCTCCCTGTATATCTAGTAAAGCCAACCAATGCCCTTGAACAGTGCAAGGAGTCCCTTTACCAGTTCTTTATTAGACACAATTTCTTCGGGTCTGGTTGTCCCAAATGTTCTGTGCCTTTTACTCTCCAATGCAATGCATTCGAAGATTAGATGCGATGCAGTTTCATCACCGTCATCACAGATCCTACATTTAGGGTCCTCTTCTGTTATTCCCATTGTATGTAGGTGTTTTATGAAATTCCCGTGGTTTGTCAGCAATCCAACCATGAGTCTAATCTCTCTCCTGCTCAGGCCTAGGATTGCAGAGCTTCTTTTAAAACATGGCTTTGGCATCATTACCTTGCCATGTTTTTGTTGATGGACTTTGGTCCAATATTCTACGTGCTGTCTTCTGAGCCAGTTACGTAGCTCCAATTTAATCATTGCCTTGGTGATTTTCAGGACAGGTTCCGCCCCATAAATGGAGACTCCTGGCTAATCTGTCTGCATGTTCATTGCCACTGATCCCCGAGTGGCCAGGGACCCACACTAGGTTTCCTCTATTGCTTTCCCCTAGCTCCACCAGAACCCTGTGACATTCTGCAACAATTTTAGACCTTGTTGCAGGAGCTGCCAGTGATCTCAGGGCTGCCTGGCTGTCTGAATAGATGTAGATGCTACGATCTTTGTAGCACCTACGCAAATTCTCCTCCACACGTGCCCTGATGGCAGTGATTTCGGCCTGGAATACTGAGGCCAGTTTCCCTAGAGAGATGACGCCCTCCAGTCTTGGCTGCACCCCGTATACCCCGGCCCCAACGCCTTGGTCTGATTTCGACCCGTCAGTGAACCAGACAATATCCCCTGTACGGTGTCGAACTATTGTCTCCCTCTGCTCCCTACTTCCAATTGTTATACTGAAAGGCTTGTTGAAGCAGTGCAAGAATTGTGACTATTTAATATAACGATAGTTAGGCAGGGGGATCGGAAGCTGACACCTGTTTAAATTTTGGCAGCACCCACACAATGTCATAGACCAGTAAAAACAGTTTCAAAAGTTGGTGGTATTCTGGAAACTATTTCACTCAAGTTGGTCTCTGATATGAATGATCTGAGTTTGAGTCCGATTTTTGAGCGGAGATTCAGTTGTGGTAAAAAGAAACCGCAAATTTCGGACATTTTGGGATTCGCTTCACATTTCTCCATAGATATATGTTTAACTGAAGAAATCAAGTTTCCAAAAAGGTGGAGCGTTATTTTTTGTGTATCAGACCTGCAATTTGATTAATTTCACTGTAGAAGAAATACGCGACTTACTTTTTCTCATTTTTCGAAAAAACACACGTTTCGCAACGATAAAACATCGTATTTTTAAAAACTAATAAAAAGTGAAATTATATGAAAATCGCATGATTAACGACTAACATCAGTTTCCTACTTTCCGTCCAATGAATTTTTCCAATACTCACTTCTTTTAATTTTGCTACTGTTACATAATCCCTAACCTCAATGTTAATGACATAATTGTTTTGAAGACAACGAAATATATTGAGCGGTGTTTTAGAAAGTTAATTGGTTTGCTAAAAAGATTTTCTTTTTATTATGAATAGAGAAAATTCAGATGACAATAAATTGAGTTACACATGATTACACCAAAATGAATTAAAGTAATACCTTTAAAAAGTGTCTCCGCTTAAGAGTAAAATCTTAATGCTTAGCTACGTACAAAGTTTTTTTTAAAGCTCTTGGAGATTGAGAGTCCAAACAATTTTTAATGTTTACATTCATACCATCTATGGGATCTCGTCTTTCTTCTTCCAAAATGTCCAAATATGTCTCTGTAATCACAATAACTGATAGGGACGTCAGTTGGAACACTAATGTAGTATTTGGGTTTACATAGCTTACACTAGCGCGTTTTTTCCTGCTGGAACATCTTTGACTCGAAGTTCAGCATGTGAACTAAACTGTTTTCACCATTTCCGCAGGTTTAGTTTCCTTGGTTGTGGTAACCAGCAAGAGGTCAAATTTTCAAGTCTTCCGGTCCACTTGCAGAAGATTTACTTTCTTTACAGGCTTGCATCTGAAAATATGTCCTCAGAGAATGCTGTCAAGCAACAGTTTCCATAGGAGGCAAATAGGTGACACGTTTTGATTTACATTTTTCAAAGTTTTGGCTAAAGTCCGTGCCGCAGCGGAAACACCGGTGGCCGATAGGTGGGGTGCGCTCAGCCCTTGTGAGGCCAACTGAGGAGCTACTTGATTGAGAAGTACCAAACAACTGACACAGCGCCCAAGAGTGCGGGATGCTGGCCACGTCCCCTTCTGTACTGTATCCGCTGACGACTTTAGGCAGAAGATAACATGCCGTCCCGTCTACATCTGCATCTATCCTAGGCAAGCCACCTCACAGTGTTTGGCGGAGCGTACTGTATGTACCATTGTCGCATCCTCTTTCTAATTCAGTCACTTACGGTTCGCGGAAAATACGATTTCCGGTATGCCTTCGTGTGGGCTCTCAGGTCTCTCAATTTAAGCTTATGCTGTTTTCGCGATATATAAATAGGAGGTAGAAAGATATATTTATTTCTCAAAATCCTTATACCTTAACAAAATACATGCAAAAAAAAACAAAGATGTTGGCTATCCAAGGTGCCAACTGAACAGACAGGAAGCATTCCGTTAAGACTATGAAACTTCTTATCCGATTTTCAGAAATCTACTCGGCGAAAATAAAACAAATTTTTGTGCATCTTATAGTTTGTGTTTTTCGCTCTAAGAATAACTGATTGCCATGTGGGAACGGCTGTGCTGTCTAAGGCGCTTTGCTGCGGATTGTGTGGCCGCTTTCCGTCGGAGGGTCGAGTCGAGCACGCGTGCGCGTGTTGTGTGTGTGTGTGTGTGTGTGTGTGTGTGTGTGTTCATTGTTCTTAAGTAGTATGTAATTCGAGACCTATGATCTCAGTAGGTTGGACCATAGGTTGAAAGGAGTACACACATTCTGCCATAGGCATATTTTTCATTAGAATTTTATCTTTCTGTCTTGGGCACATTTTTATTGCTATTTAAGCTGTACGTTCGCACGTTCCATTTCTGTGTGATAAATAATGTTCAAATGTTTTGTAGCTTATGGGACTTAACTTTGGGGTCATCACTCCCTAAACTTACAAGCTACTTATCAACTAGCTTATCCTAAGGACGGCACAAATATCCATGCCCGAGGGGGCATTCCAACCCCCGACCGTAGTGGCCATGCAGACCGTGACTGGAGAGCCTCAGTCCCCTCGGCCACCGCGGGTGGCTTTCTATGTGATATTCTGATTTTATTTTGAATGCACTTGTTAATGTGGACAAGTTGGTAGCTGTGCCTTAAGTCAGAGAGTATGTATTATCTCTGACCTGAGTAGTAGCGAGCAAGGCAGTCTGCAAGCGGCGAGAGGTAGACTCAGAGTGAACCGAGCAAGGTGGTGCAGTGGTAAGACACTGGACTCACATTCGGAAGGATGGTGGTTCAAATCCACATCCAGCCATCCAGATTTAGGTTTTCTGTGATTTTCCTAAATCACTCCAGGCAAATGCCGGGATGATTGCTTTGAAAGGGCACAACCGATTTCCTTACACATCCATACCCAAATACTAAGAGTGTAAGCTCCGTCTCTAATGTCCACAGTGGCGACAGGACGTTAAACTCCAAGCTTCCTTCGGAGAGTGAAGCAGACGCAGTCTGCCAGTTAGATTGGTAGTTCATTTAGTATTAATATTTCTGCCTAATTACATTTGAAAGGACGAAAGTCTGCTCTGTGATGGAGACCATTGTATCACAAGCTGAGATTAGGCATTTGTTCCTTGAAAGAAGATGGTAAATTTTCTGTACTTATTATTGTAATTGTAGTATTGTATGATTATTTTTGTAGTAGGTGCTTAGTGTTTCTTATTCATGAAATTAGTTAACAAAAGTTGCTAGTTTTAACCTGAAGTCACTTACCAGTTCCCATTCGTTTCATCATTCTAAAGATTAATTTTGTGTTGCATTATCGCCCTGAAACAGGGCAAGCCATTGTCTTACAATTTGATAAAAATATTAGTGAAAATATAATCCTTAATTAGATCAATCTGCATAACTAGTGAGAATAAAAGTAACACACAGGTAGTCTAAGTGAAGTTCATAAATAGAGAGTTCTGTTGTATTGATGAAAGATCACATGGTTAGGTTAATTCATAGGCTTAATAGTTACAGGAAAAGTTAGTTGTCTTGCAAGAAATAAAGTATTTGCATTCAGTTGTGTTCTTCTAAAGATAATCAGATTTGATAATTACGTAAATATGATTGAGACAGTATAGTGATTGTTGTGTGATGCTCATCACCAGATTCAGTGACATTGATGACTACTTCATTTTTTGAATATTCTAATTGAAATATTATTTCCAACAAAGCTTACTAAATATTCTAGTAACCAGTTAGATACTTATTTTTCTTGACTCTCACAGCTGAATTGTTTGAGTATAGCCTCGGGAACGTGACTATATAGTATACTGTGTACGCTATAGGTAATCTTGAAATAACCTTAGCTGACAGTACTTTTCAAATAAACGAGAATAAAATTAAATCAGATTACGATTTTTATTACAACTGTCTCATTAACAGTTTGCCTTCATTTACTGTGTTATCCATTGCGCTCTAAACAATCACACGTAATTTTACTAGGTTCAATTTCAGATGCTCTTAATAGATTTCAAGGACACTGAAATTCATACTTTAATTAGTTTATTTAATAGGCAGGGTCATCACATTGTTTTGTTGGTAAATTTTATCTTTAACAGTTATGACAAACACATATGATTAGTGACACATTCTTGTTTGCAGACAAGGTTTCATGTTTCAAACAAATTACACACAGATGAGTTTCAAGGTTTACAAACATTTGATTTGAAGAACTGATTTAATTTCGTCATTCGTCACATTTACTGTGCAGCATCAAATTAAGTATTATAACATATTTTAAACTGTTAGTAGAGATAAAAACACACTGCTTTGTGTATGGTTAATTTTAGCTGTATATAAAACAGCATATAAAAATCAGAAGAGATATTGAAGTATTATTTAAAATTAAGAGCACAACAACATCTCATTGCTTTCTCAAGATACTGGTTTCAGTATGCGGTGTACAAACGCGCATGACGAGACTACTTCTGTACAGGCACGCTGAGCGACTGTTACTTATCGTACCATTTTGAGAAAATTGTTGTACATAGAAATTTGATTTTGTAAATTTTACAGTAATTTTTTTTTCTTCGATAAATGACTCCGTTTCTTTTCGTTCTTTGACATACCATGTATATAAGCACAGGAATATGCTGCCATATCCTTACTGATCTACATGAGCAGTACTCTCTATTGTATGAAGGAAACGAATGGAACTAGTTCTTTACAGGTTTTGTCCGCCTTGAGCAAACACAAATGTTTTTTTTTTTTTTTAATTTTTCCCAGACATGTTTCGCTGGCGTTGCAGCATCATCAGTGGGATGTTTATTATCTGTCAAATTAAGAGTAGAATGATTATTACTTTTTACATTAACAGTGAAAACTACAGATAATTGTGAGACTACAATACATAGTTTATTATTTTCGTAGGTATGCTAGGCCTACCTTAATACCACATGTTGCTATGTTTGTGGTTTTTCCACTCACAAAATGTCTCTGATAGGTTTTGACAGTTTGTCATCTGCAAACCAAAACGTGTGTATTTAATGAGGTGAATAGTTCAATTGTAAATATAATAATAATCCCGATATTTACAATTGAACTATTCACCTCATTAAATACACACGTTTTGGTTTGCAGATGACAAACTGTCAAAACCTATCAGAGACATTTTGTGAGTGGAAAAACCACAAACATAGCAACATGTGGTATTAAGGTAGGCCTAGCATACCTACGAAAATAATAAACTATGTATTGTAGTCTCACAATTATCTGTAGTTTTCACTGTTAATGTAAAAAGTAATAATCATTCTACTCTTAATTTGACAGATAATAAACATCCCACTGATGATGCTGCAACGCCAGCGAAACATGTCTGGGAAAAATTAAAAAAAAAAAAAAACATTTGTGTTTGCTCAAGGCGGACAAAACCTGTAAAGCAAATTTATTTATAAGCAAACACGGTAATTGAAGAGCTTTCAAACCCCAAGATGGAACTAGTTCTTGTTTGATAGACTCACACAAAAAGTGGGAAACCAGATGTGACAGTCTTTATTCCACCACCCTCACCAAAAAATTTTGAAATGCGAGCATATTCCCACAGTTTGTTCAATTCTCGTATTCTGCCAGTTTTATACAGTGATATGCTTCTTTCAAGTAATGGCATATCCCTTCAATTACTCTTCCACGTCATTTGTTGTCTGACCGAATTACGTCACAGACAAACCGCAAAGTGTTTATTTCTTTATCCAGAACTTTAATTCCTTCACCAAATTTCTCCTTGCTCTCTAACACCTTGCTCAGTGAGCAGACTGAATAACATTGGGGAAAGGCTACAACCCAGGCTTACTCCCGTCCAAACCAATGGTCCTCTTTCATTCCCTTCGACTCTTGTAACTGCAGTCTGGTTTCTGTACAAGTTGGAAATAAACTACCGTTCCCTATATTTTAGCACTGATGACTTCAGAATTTGGAACATTATATTCCAAAAGCTTTCTCCAAATGTACAAAACCTAGAAGTATAGGTTTGCCTTTCCTTAATCCATCATCCAAGGTAAGTCGTAAGGTGAGTACTGCTCCACATGTTCCTACATTTCTCCTAAATCAAACCTAGTCTAACGTATACGTACAACTGCTATGGAAGTTCAGTCTCACGCTTGGAGCGGCAATAGCGCCTCTAGAGGAAAGAGAGCCAACCGTAACAACAATGATTGTTTACAGTGACATTTCTACTTCATTAAGGAAATACTTATTATATTCCAGCTTTCCATGCCTCAGAACATTGTCAAGAGATATGAATGATCATGAAATAAATGTTTAAAATGGTGAATATCACTGATGTATGATGTAATCTACATCATATTCATGAAGATATGCCTATTTCTAACACGTTTCACAAACATATTACAAAAAAAAGCTACTGACATTTTTATGCGGTTTTTACAGAAAACTTGAGCTAAGATTGGGGGCAACATATAGGCATGATTTCATCAAAATCAGATCGCAGAGAAAAAAAATATATATCATAATCTTGCTTTCAGTAACTGTCTGTTCATCTACTAGAAATTCCTAATATCCTGAACTACTTAATGTATCTGCATAGAGGAACTTCGTTTCATGAAAGTGGGATCAAGGAATAATTTTTAGACGTATGCTATGCTTTAAGTATGGATCGCTTAGTACAGCAAAGAAGCGATAGAGGCGCCATAGTGCACCAAAGAAATAACAGACGGGGAGAGTCTTCCACTTTCACACTTTTAAACACTATAAGCAGATTTGGGGAACACATTTCCTCCCGGGGGGCATGGGATGGCGGTACATAAATTATAGAAATAACGTTTACAATTCGTTGGCCCATATTTTACGGCGTGTTCACTAAATAGAACAATCGTACTTTTAACAGAATGAGCTTGTATACGTAAATATGTCGGAATATCGCAACATGTAAATTCTATTTAGAAATTTGTAAGAAAACTTTTGGGAGTCAAAGTGAAAAATAAAAATATTGTTGGAAGCAAGAAACACACACACACACACACACACACACACACACACACACACACACACAGAGTTGTTCCTCATCTTCACGCACTACAGACGCACCTATCTGAAGCTTTACCAATAGTTTCACTGGTTACCCGCCAATATGGCATTTCTTGACCCTAGCTTACTTAATCGTACTAAGAACGACGTTTGGTGCCTCTTCATTCTGCTGTTACTTTATTGTCGCAACCTGGTTTCGGCCATAGGCCATTTTCAAGTGCTGTGATAAAAGTTGTCAGACAGTTTTCCTTATGTCATGGTCATAATAATAAAAACAATAAAAATATTCAGAGTTGACTCCATGTCGGAAGTATAAAATGAGTGACACATTTGTCCCCACATCTTAATTTAAAATAATACGACAGGTATGTGTTTACCATAAGATCACAAAGGCAACTGGTTGATATCTTTGCAGTTGTCTTTGTGATAGTCTTTGATGTATTCTTTGTCCTCATCAACCAGTTGCCTCTGCCACCTTATGGTAAACACATACCTGTCTTATTATTTTAAATTAAGATGTGGGGACAAATGTGTCACCCATTTTATACTTCTGACATGGACTCAAGTCCAAATATTTTTATTGTTTTTATTATTATGACCAGGACGTAAGGAAACCTGCCTGACAACTTATCACAGCACTTTAAAATGACCTAAGGCCGAAACCAGGTTGTGACAATAAACAAACAAAAGATTTTAATCAAATGAAGATCTGTTCTCTTTAAAAAAAAAAAAATAATAATAAAAAACCCTTGGGAAGTTTGACGGGAGCGACCGGCTATGTCATTTGGACGACACTTCCTTGGCTCGTCCAAGTGCAAATAGACTCTCCCTGATAGACGCCGTTGCTGCGTAATAAGTATGGTGCAGAGCAGCAAGGAAGCTCACATCTGTGAAAGAATTAAGCGACGCAATCATATCTCTAAGAATACCGACAAACATTGAACACTGTGTTATTGATTTCGCTTTGTGTATTACATACTTAACTACATTTCTTTGCTTCTTTCGGCACGTTTTATATATGTTTAAAGCATAACGACATTTCTTCCTGTCTCTCAGTTGTATTCATTTACATAAGAGTTCTTCGAAATTTTACTTTTTGTATCAAAAACTTAATGAAGTACCATCTTTTCGGACAATGACTTACTTACATTTGACATCTTGGCTAGGACAACTGAGTTTATTGACCAAGGACCGGAATCGTATAAAGCCATGATACGCACAGGCCCTTCTTCAACAACCTTTGCTAAGGCACGGACACATAAGCTAGTAAAAGAATAAAATTATACACTGAAATTAAATGCATCCACACCTGTTCTATTGTTTGTAAACATAAGGGACCAACCTGCTACACACACACATACACACACACACACACACACGCACACGCACGCCCGATGGAGGACACAAACCTCTGACGGGGAGCGGCCGCATAATCTGTGACGTGGCGCCTTTGAACGCACGTCCATTCCCACGGGGGCAGAAATTATTTTATTCGCCTTTTTCTCTGTAGGTGACTCGGGCTAATTATAAAATCGTAGTTCAAGCTGCTTGAAATAATAATAATAAAAATTATTCAAACGCGGTATCCTTCTCTCCTTGCAATGAATATTTTAATCAGTTTGTTATACGATAATTTCGGTTCTAATTAAGGTATGCAGTTCTTTTGGACCTAACAACACTCAGCGGATCAATCACTTTCATTTGCGCTTTTAAACACTTGCATTGATTGATACCGAAGAAAGCTATACGTGAACATTCAACTTTACTTCCATTTTTCCCCAACTTTTTTGTCATTCCACTAATGGTGCGAAGTATTCGCATGGGTCCTCTAGTATTAATTTAAGTGTAAGGAGGTCTTTTCTGAAGGAGTTTGTGCGGAGTGTTGCCTTTTATGGGAGTAAAACATGGACGATAAATAGTTCAAACAGGAAAATGATAGAGCCTTTTGATATGTGGTGCTACAAAAGAATGTTTAAGACTGTGTGGGTAGATCACCTAACTAATCAGGAAGTTCCATGCACTTCAGTGTTACTTCCAGAGTATTTATGTAGATGTAGATGAAGTGCTGAAAAGAATTGGGAAGAAAAGGAATTTTTGGCATACCTTGACCAAAAGAAGGCTCCGTTGGTAGGACACATTCTTAGACATGGAGGGCAGTGTGTAGGATAAAAGTAGCAGAAGGAGACCAAGAGACGAAAACAGTAAGCAGATTCAAATGGACGTGGGTTGCCCTTCTTATGAGGAGATGAAGAGGCTTGCTCAGGATAGAGTAGGGTGGAGAGGTGCATCAAACCAGTCTCCGGGCAACAAAAACATAC
Source organism: Locusta migratoria (assembly GCA_026315105.1). Taxonomy (NCBI): domain Eukaryota; kingdom Metazoa; phylum Arthropoda; class Insecta; order Orthoptera; family Acrididae; genus Locusta; species Locusta migratoria. The sequence continues at coordinate 54,929,998 of CM048751.1, forward strand.
AGCAATAAAAATAACTGCTCTTTTTAAAATTATCGTAATTACTCTGGGATGAGCAACAAAGACCATTATTCCCTTATACCAAAAAACTTAGAAAATATCCCTGAAGAAGAACGAAATTTGTTTTGCTTGTTTGTAAATCTATCGGGCCAAACTTTGTGGTCATCACTCCGTAACTTACAAACTACTTAAACTAAGGTAAACTAACCTAAGGACAACACACACACACACACACACACACACACAGGGCTCGAACCTCCGACAGCCAGCAATCGCGTGCTCCACAGCGAGGCGCCTTAGACCGCTTGGCTACTCCACCATGGCCAACGAAATTTCCCATATGGCTATAGAGGGTGAACGAGAACACCATAGAATATTTATACCATGCAGAAAACTTATAGTCTCATTGTTGTGACTTTCTTTCTTTGAATGTAGTGAAATAATTGTTTCTTTTACCTTGTGCCGTTGATAGCGAAGATGGACCGTCCAGCTACAGAATCCTCCGATTCTGGCATGGTGAAGTTCAGCCGGAAGAACGAGGAGAAGTTTGTCGCCAAGACACGGCCCACGAGTTCCGGATCCTTGATCATGAGGAGCGGCTGGTCGAAGGCGAACATGCCCATGAAGCGGCTGCCGCCGGCCCGCAGGTAGCAGTCGTGTATGGCGTCCCCCATGTGGTGGCGGCCCGTCACCACACCCCCCATGTTGCCCACGACCAGCGCCGGCTTTATGTACGGCACGCCGCGCTTCCTCCAGAAGGAATTGTTGCGCGTCGCGTACCAGTACAGCAGCGGCAGCACCACCAGCAGAGCGTCCACCACCCAGCTGCCCGTCACCAACGCCATGATGATCAGCGGTCCGGATACTGCTGCACACGCCAATCTTCTGACACTGAGTGAGTCTGTGTACCTTGGCAGCGTGCAGGCGGCCTGTCCCTCCCGTTCTTTAGGCGCGCTGCTATCATTGATAGAGGGCAAAATATTTACTCAGAAGCGCTTGGCACCTCCACCGAACGTATACCAGCACAGGAGCACCCGCAGACATACATAACTAGAGTGGCTAACTTGCCTCTGTGACTGAAGCCGACGCGGCCACCTTACTGTGCCTCACGTCAAAAAGTTTCAGGTGTTACTAGTATGATCTTCTGACAAAATGACGTAATTTCTACTAGTTGATTTAAACATGCTTTCCATTTGAGCTAATACTACCATAGTTGTTGAATTTAAGTGTTCAAATGTCTGTTAAGCTTAAGGAACTTAACTGTGGGATCATCAGTCCCTAAACTTACAAACTACTTATGAACTACCTTATACTAAAGTCACAAACATCCATGCCCGAGGAGGGATTCCAACCAGTCGAATTTAACACATTGTAGAATCGTGTTATGCTGAAAACATTTTACATACATTTAAATAATCGTGCGCACTAAGGCGCCTAGCTACGGTGCGCGAGGCCATTTGCCGTCGGGGGGTTCGAGTCCTCCCTCGGACATATGTGTTTGTGTTGTCATATATATCAACAAATAATACAATTCCATAGTCTCATTATACCAAAGGTATTAAACATAAGGAGAGGCATTGAATTAAAATTTATGCTGTGGCCAGGATTACGAACCCTGGACCTACTACTTACCAGGTAGGTGCTTTAGACCACTCAGCTAACACAGCATTGTAGCCAAAGCAACTACACAGACTGTCTTAAAGCACGTCTCCCTCCACACCACATACTTTAATTCTGCTTCATGTTCCCTGTGAAATGCTTATCAAATTGCCTGAGGAACAACGCATTCTTTGCTGATGTGCTATTCCAACGTAGGAGCGCCCTGGCAATTTGATTCGCATTTAACAGGGAACATGAGGCAGAATTAAAGTATGTGGTGTGGAGGGAGATGTGCTTTAAGACAGTCTGTGCAGTTGTTTTGGCTACAACGCTCTGATAGTGGTGTGGTCTAAAGCACCTACCTAGTAAGTAGGAGATCCCGGGTTCAGATCCCGGCCACAGCATAAATTTTAATTCAATGCCTCTCCTTATGTTTGTGATGTCCTTAGCAGAAGCTACTTTAAGTTAGTGTAAGTAGTTTGTAAGCCTAGGGACTGATGACCAACGTAGTTAAGTCCCTTAGATTTACAAACATTTGATCTGATACATTTAAACCAGACACTAGTTATCGGAAAAATAGATAGACCTGTTATTCACGACAAATATCACATTTATAACGGTCATATTATTGAATGGAAAGACGAAGTTGATCAAAACTGGCAACAGATTAATGAAAAAAGCAAATTAACACAACTTATTACAGTATTTGTCAAGGCAGACTGTTCGTGTTGTACGTGATGTTGGTAAAGGTTTCATACGTGTCGGCATAATTTCTCCAAAATTAATTACGACATACCTTACCTTAAAATACGTGCAGTGCAGTATTGACATTAGTAATCTTGTTGAACAGATTTCTTTATTGGTACCGTAGTAAATGATTGTTATGCAACAGGTAAAGGTTTCATATGTGTAGGCAAATTTCTCCATACTTAATTACGACATACCTTACCTTAAAATACGTGTTTTGCAAATATGTTTCAAGCGCCGTTACATTTAAGTTGCCAGCTTTCGTAATATTGAAGTATAAATACAAAATCCACCAATTACGGCACATTTGCTTCCGATCGCCTGAATTGGAGGCTGCGCAACGCGATGTTCATTTGCTGCAGACCACGTGATTATGCGGCTAGCGAATCACAGCACAAAGAAGCGTATCGTCATCAGCCAATGGTAACCAAACCTCACCTCCGCCCAACATGCAAATAAGATTTTTTGACGTTGGAAGTTAAATATGCGGTAATGTTTTTATACACGAAACCGCGCAATGTTTTAGGAGATGTGAAAATTAACGTGTTAACATGAAGTTTCAATTATTTTATTTTCGAAATCACTTGATTACACTTTTAGACAGACGATAAAATAAATACAACATGCTATTCCAGCTCTATGGTTATCAGGATATTGTATGTACCCTTGTCTGATCAGTAAAAGTAATTGGCCTCGTAAAATGAAGATTTAGAATCACTTTATTCTCTCAACTACATAGTACTATAGCATGTTTTACTTATTTTATATGTACGAAACAGTCAACTAATTCCAAATCTTCATTTTATGAGGCCATTAACTGTTACTGAGCGGACAAGGATACATACAAGAACCTGTCAACCATAGAGCAGGTATTGTAACGTTTCTGCTATGTTGCGAACTCCTAAAAATCTGTTGCCAACATTGAAACACGAAATATCTGATACCTAAAGTAAAACTTCATTACCGGACATGTGATATTTCACACTTTCGCCTTCAGATTGAAATTCTATTTACACTATTAGTAAAACACTTTTAAGAAATAGTACGTTCATTTAAGTATAACTTTAGCTGACCTTTTACGTAATTTTCTGTTCTTAATACTTTCGTAAATAATAGCTGCAAACACTAGAAATTCATTACACTTAGTTTTGGAAATTGCTGAAACTATATGATACTAATTTGTATGAAAACAACAATGCTACATGTTATAAACTATTGCACAACATGATTTCATATATACCTATTGTTTAAATAAATTAGGGCAGACCATGTTTTATATATCACTAAATCCTAAATTAAATACTGATAATTGTTCATGCACTAAAATTAATAATCCGTTTGGTACTAAGAAACTATCTTCGAAATTAACAAAACTACGACAACCATAAACAAATCCGTATTAATAAATAATTTGACCGCAAACCGAAACACATTAAAATTATATGTTACAATAATAATACGCCTACACACTATTGGCAAAACAAATATGTGTGCATTTCAAAAACACACATAATGTAAATAATTTGACGACTGTAAACACTAGTCAAAAGGATGACGTTAAATTTGTGTACTACATTTAAATACAAAATTTATGAAATAAGTACATACATCGACATAAATAGTCGTAGCTTAAATGTAATGTTTAAATTTCTGTATTTTGGCATATTTAATGGAAAAGAATATTGTTTAATTATGAATTGCAAAACTTTGTCATCATTTTTAATACGTGGTTAAGCAGAAAGATGTTGGAGAGAAACCATTGTTTGTTTAGTCGGTGATAGTGAGTCTGGGTTAGAGTATCCGAGTGGCCAGAAACCTGTAAGCAGCTTTGTTGGCTTGCTGCTGCATTTCTTGATTATGCAATGTTTAAGTGGAAATAAAATTGTTTCCATATCAACTAAAATGGATTTACTTTATGAAAATATCCTGTAAAATCAATTTCTTTAGTGAATGCCGAAGACAACTCACAACGCAATGGACTTCAGCCAGCATATAAGATAAGTTCAACTTCACCTACAGTGGAATGATTTCGTTATAGACTGAGAACTAATAAACATTTCCGTTATTTAGGAATATATTAGGGCTCAGTTTGAGTCATTCCGAAAAGAGGTGATGGACGTTAGATGTGGTGCCGTGTGACCAGGATTTTAAAAGCGTATTCACTAATGTAAAGTGTTTAAAGTGGTGACGTGATCAAACGATTTTAATGAGTATTCGCTAATATAAGAATGTGTTTCAGGATACAAGGAAAATAATATATATGATGGATGTGCAGTAAAACCATCATAAAAGTGCAGAATTCGACTACAATACTATCCATACCTACGATGTCGAAATTTAATGGAGGAAGATGGCAATAATTTGGACTACTAGATTCCTGTATCGCCGCATCCTTGTGTGAAGTTAAGTACTCATTTTTTTTTATTTTTTTTTAAATCTTTTGTAGTGACTGTTTGTGTGATAGGGGTTTTATGTGGACTGAAAACTTATTTTAAAATGGATACATTAAGAAAAGGAGGGAGATGATAGTACTCAAGTTTCGGACTTTGACAGTGGGGTAGAAGGTTCTGGTATCGCGAGTTCTACACCGATTACAAGAAAGCAGCAGGTCCCATTTTCTAGTGATTTACAAGAGACTGGACAACAGATTAGTAATATGGCAGCAAATGCGGAAATAGAAAGAAAATTAATCTTTGAACTTTTATTAGAAATGAACTCCAAACTTTCATTACAAATGGAAACTATGAAAACCGAACTTTCATTACAAACGGAAACTATGGAAACTATGAAAACCGAACTTTCGTTAGATATAAAAACCGTGAAAACCGAACTATCTGACATGAAATCTCAAACAAATTCAATTAAATTGGAAATTAGTAAAACAAATGACTCAATGACCGATTTAAAACAATACATTGGAAGTCTAGTGTCAAATTTTAGTACTGGATTCAATAGTGTAGAAAAAAGTGTTTTGGTAGCTGCTACTTCAGTAGTTTCTCAGACGAGTGACAATGTTGAAGAAATAGATGACAGTTCAAGTTATGTGAATTCTCAGAGCCAGGATACTAAAACAGAGTTAACTGGAAAGATTCGCGATTTTGAACAATGTAATAGCAAACTTAGTTATTCTGATTTTAAAGTAGAAACTGAATGTAACCGTGTTATAGATAACCCTGAGCAAGAAATCGAAAGTAAATGTACAGTCACAGAATTACCACAGTGTGTAGACGAAATGCAAGAAAAGTCACACACTGAAACTTTGTTTATTCCTAGATGTAATAGTGTAAGTTGTTTACCAGTAGTGAAGTTACCTGGTAGGCCTAAAAAGACATTTTGTCCTATTTATTTTATGCCACAGGACAATGATTGTTTTTCGTCAGATTTGGATGACACTTTAGAAATTATGTTGCTTAAGCAAAGTCTAAGATGTAAAGTATGTTCTTGGGCAAACCAGACCCAACTGTTTGCATTTAATTTTGGACCTAATCCTAATCTACTACTACCTATTCTACCTGATGATAGACAAAATGAGATGCATCAGACTATGTACTGATGTAATACCTTAGGGGCATAATTACTCTTTAGTTATGAAACTGCTGACAACAGTTCAGGTCCCCAGTCGTGTGCTGTGTACTTCTATTAATCATTTTCACAGTGCAGAAAAAAATTGTAGTCTTTAAGTTTTTCTTCAGTGTAAATATTTGATTATTTGATAAAAACTTTTTAATTATCACTGACAAGTGAAAACAGCTGAGACATACCTTTTGATATATACATTTTTGCTATATGCTTATTGAAACTTAAAATATGTGAAGCCTAAACTTTATTACCAATAAGAATTTTTGAGAAAATATGTAGGTGGATGTTAACCATCAATCCAGCAAGAACTTTATACCAAATACTAATACTGTACGTAATGTGGTATACTAGTTGAGGGTTTTCAATAAGAATTGTTTTTACTTATGCCAGTGTATAGGCCAATGGACTTTATTCTTAAGAAAAGTAAATATACTGAAATACATTTTGAACCGAATAGTGAATTCATGTTTACAGTTAATACAGTTGCAAATAATAACAAATATTGAGAAGGATTTATGAATAAAAATACTATGTGAATTTAAGTACCGAAAAAGAAAATAGGTAGATGATGGGGGTTTATTTAATGTGTTTGACAGGAATTTTGGAGTCTTATATTATGATGTTTATGAACCACTAGCTAATGTGGAAGTCTTTGTGTAGTCATCAAAAGATGTAACAAATTAGGAAACGGGGGAAGTGTTGTTCAAGAGAAATTTAAGTTAGGTTAAGAATTGTCAGTGAAAGCGCCGAACAAATAGTTATTAAGATACTGAAATAGAAGTGAAAAAAGCTTCATATATTGAAAAGAAAGAATTGATATGTCATAAAGAAAATGACTATGAAAATAATGAATATTTAAAAATGTTGATGTAGTATTAAGATTAGTGTAGTCTCTGAACAGATGCTTTACTGGAAGTCTAAGATGTTGAATTGCTTGATACTGCTGAGGAAATCTCAAAATGATAGTGTTAAATGTACTGAGAAATGTTAGCTCCAAACCCTGATATAAATGTCAAGTCATCTACTGAAATGTTAAAGAAATAAGTGAAAGTAAATATGAAAGTATACCTTCTGTTTGTCAACTTAAGTTGTGATTCTAGTAACATGAATAATTCTAATGAAGTTTAAAAAAATCTAGTAACTGAACCTGAAAACCAAGTACTATTTCACTATGTTAGTAGTCCATTTGTTAAGATCTGAGTTGAAGTTTATCTACAGGTATAAATCGAGCCTCTTGAAGTTAACTGAAACCCTTAGCTGTATGCTTATAGTTTTGTTTATCCACGATCCATTAAGTTGATCGGTCTCAGATAGATTAATGTGTTTAAATCCTACCTACAGAAAAGTTAATTGTCTTGTGAATAGTTTACCTTGCTCTTACTCTGAAACCCATAGAAAAGTACTCGTTGATAATTTTGATACCTATTATGAATATGGCACATAGATAGTGTATATACAGTATCTGCATGTGCAGATTTAAACACCAAAAAAATAATTTATTAACCTCATATGCATAGTCAAAGGTATGTTGAAGTGTTCATTATTTGTTTATGGCTTGAAATGTCATTGTTTATATGAAAATTCTTACCTCAGTTATGTACTGTTATTTTTCTATTAATCACGTCCGCAGTGCATTACAATTCAAATTCTTTAATTCTTTTCACTCTTGTTAATAATTCATTAGTATTTTTGTGTTCTTGGTTGAATTTTGTGTTGTACTTTGATGTGTCAAGAGGGACTTGCTAACAATTAGTACAAAAGTGACTAAAAGCATGGGAGGACACACAAGAAACAAAAGTGTTGACCAATGTAAAATTCAATTTCTATCTTTGAGCTTACAGCTTAATAGGAAAATATTTAATACTGGTTTAAGATGACCATATTATAGTATATTGTACATATGACTCAGTTTTGGCTGATGCAAGGTTTAATTTTCATTATTATTCTTAAAGTTTACATGATGAAACTACTGATGTTTTACAAGTTACATACTTGGAATGTTTATCATGCGTACTTGCACATACTCATGATGTAAAGGTTAATGAACCATTACAGACTACTTATTACTCATTATTATTATCATTAAACTTGTATAAATTTGTATTTTTTCATGTGGAACACCTCTGTTTAGTTCATGACACACTTGTTGACTTGCTCATGCGTGCAAGCTTTGTGCATCAATTTGTAGTTGATTACAGGGTGTTTAGTTTTGATATGGTACTGTATCTGAAAATGATCAGGCAGACCATATGTTAATTTTGACTTTTGTGTAGTATATAATTATGAGATTTTACACTGTTAACGTAGACGTGTACAGACTTTCAGAACACTTACAATAGTTACTCATTTTCATCCAATTCTACTGTATGACTGTTACTCATTTTCAAAACACTACTGGACAACATAGAATGTTGATTTTTGAGTTATTGGGGGGTAGTAACTGTTCACCATTCAACAAATACAGGGTACTCTGGACTGTGTTATGTTTGATTGGGGCAGTTTGTTCAAAGAAGAACAAAAACTATGTACTGTTATTTACTTCTGCGGAATTAAGGAGTCAAGTTGCCAATTGCATCTTGTTACTCTTGGTAAGGTAGTTACCATTAATACAAACATTCCGTTTAGAAGATTGGCTATGAAAACTAAATGGCGTATCGTAATACCTTACGAGCACTAAATTGTTAAACAAAATATAAGTAAACGCAACCAGAGTCTTTTTCTGCTTATGTAGCCGTTTGCGAGTCAGTTACCTGCCCTGGCCGTGGACGTAATTTAATGGCAGCGTATTTTTCCGCCCTCTCTTGATTACTGCCTTGAGAGTGGGTGTATTTTGGCAGTTAAAACAAAAACTTTTTCATTTTTCTTTAACATTTTCCCCGATTTGGGAAAAATTTGACACTTTGGTGGATCAGTTGATAACTGACACTTGAAAAATTTCCATACTTGTTTTGAGCTATGAGATTAACCATTGCCACTGCTAACTACTCGCAGGGGGGTTAGTTTTTGAATCTTTATTAATGTATATGGGTTTTTTAATTTTGAACTATACCATAATTTTGAATGATAAATGTTTGATGTGCTCACTGAGAGCTTGTTTCTATCCATTGTTATACTATTTAATTATGTCATTCTTTCACTTAGTAAATTGACTATAAATTTTGAAGTATTACAGTGTACAACACCCTTTCTAGAGGAATTAGGAGTTTAGTTCTCACATAATGGCATTTACATACATGTACACATAAAGAAAAAATTATTAGGGGTAAAATACCTTTTTATATGAATTAATACCAAACATAACTGTTTACAATATGAATATCAATGCTCTTAAAAAAAAAAAAAAAAAAAAAAAAAAAAAAAAAAAAAAAAAAAAAAGTTGTAAAAGCTTGCTATTTCATTATTCAAACCAAAGTAAATGTGAGAGATTTCTCATTAATTTTCAGTAACATTTAAGGGTTAATTTGAACCCATAATTTTGTTTGTTTAAAATACCGTATTGAGAAAATTGATTACTCTTTCCAATAGCCTGATAACAGTATGCTTATTTATGTATGTAGTTAGGGAAAAATAGTATGTGGTTCTGAGAAAGATACAAACATGTTGTAGGAACCATGTGGAATGCCTGTAACTACAGTCAGCTGAAGATGAGAGCCACTACATCACCAACAGCAGTTTGCAGATAGACCAATGTCGGCGCATCATGCAACATCAACCACCACCAGCATTCGCAAGACTACAATCAACATATAACTTTTTTATTTTAGCCTAAACTAATACAGACTCACTATGTACACCTAAATCACAACATATTGAAACGATAGTACACAGTGAACCTTACATTACATTTCAGGTACACTATGTAGGGGGGTGTGTAACGTTTCTGCTATGTTGCGAACTCCTAAAAATCTGTTGCCAACATTGAAACACGAAATATCTGATACCTAAAGTAAAACTTCATTACCGGACATGTGATATTTCACACTTTCGCCTTCAGATTGAAATTCTATTTACACTATTAGTAAAACACTTTTAAGAAATAGTACGTTCATTTAAGTATAACTTTAGCTGACCTTTTACGTAATTTTCTGTTCTTAATACTTTCGTAAATAATAGCTGCAAACACTAGAAATTCATTACACTTAGTTTTGGAAATTGCTGAAACTATATGATACTAATTTGTATGAAAACAACAATGCTACATGTTATAAACTATTGCACAACATGATTTCATATATACCTATTGTTTAAATAAATTAGGGCAGACCATGTTTTATATATCACTAAATCCTAAATTAAATACTGATAATTGTTCATGCACTAAAATTAATAATCCGTTTGGTACTAAGAAACTATCTTCGAAATTAACAAAACTACGACAACCATAAACAAATCCGTATTAATAAATAATTTGACCGCAAACCGAAACACATTAAAATTATATGTTACAATAATAATATGCCTACACACTATTGGCAAAACAAATATGTGTGCATTTCAAAAACACACATAATGTAAATAATTTGACGACTGTAAACACTAGTCAAAAGGATGACGTTAAATTTGTGTACTACATTTAAATACAAAATTTATGAAATAAGTACATACATCGACATAAATAGTCGTAGCTTAAATGTAATGTTTAAATTTCTGTATTTTGGCATATTTAATGGAAAAGAATATTGTTTAATTATGAATTGCAAAACTTTGTCATCATTTTTAATACGTGGTTAAGCAGAAAGATGTTGGAGAGAAACCATTGTTTGTTTAGTCGGTGATAGTGAGTCTGGGTTAGAGTATCCGAGTGGCCAGAAACCTGTAAGCAGCTTTGTTGGCTTGCTGCTGCATTTCTTGATTATGCAATGTTTAAGTGGAAATAAAATTGTTTCCATATCAACTAAAATGGATTTATTTTATGAAAATATCCTGTAAAATCAATTTCTTTAGTGAATGCCGAAGACAACTCACAACGCAATGGACTTCAGCCAGCATATAAGATAAGTTCAACTTCACCTACAGTGGAATGATTTCGTTATAGACTGAGAACTAATAAACATTTCCGTTATTTAGGAATATATTAGGGCTCAGTTTGAGTCATTCCGAAAAGAGGTGATGGACGTTAGAGTATAACAAGTTTAATTTGCCCTGTGGTCTGTACGAAACAGTCGGCAACTAATTTTAAAACTTTATTTTATGAGGCCGATAATTGTTGCTAACCGGACAAGGGTACATACAAGAACCTATCAGCCATAGAGCAGGTATAGCATGTTTTATTTATTTTATCGCCTGTCTGAAAGTGTAATCAAGTGATTTCGAAAATAAAATAATTGAAACTTCATGTCAACACGTTAATTTTCACATCTCCCAAAACATTGCGCGGTTTCGTGTATAAAAACATTACCGCATATTTAATTTCCAACGTCAAAAATTCTTATTTGCATGTTGCGCAGCAGTGAGGTTTGGTTATTATTGGCTGATGACGATACTCTTCTTTGTGCTGTGATTCGCTAGCCGCATAATCACGTGGTCTCCAACAAATGAACATCGCGTTGCGCAGCCTCCAATTCAGGCGATCGGGAACAAATATGCCGTATTTGGTGGATTTTGTATTTATACTTCAATATTACGAAAGTTGGCAACTTAAATGTAACGGCGCTTGAAACATATTTGCAAAACACGTATTTTAAGGTAAGGTATGTCGTAATTAAGTGTGGAGAAATTTGCCTACACATATGAAACCTTTACCAACACACACAAAAAATTAGTTACGGTGGGCCTACATTCTCTTGGAACTCAAAAATATATTTGTTCAACAATTGCTATCACACAGAAATGAAAAAATCTGAAGACGGAACACTTAACATGAAGCACTTTTTCGTTATTAAAATCAAATGTATCTGAGCTGTTGTAAAATTTATAAGCCAATTGTTCCGTAATTTTTTCACATGTTGCTTCTTACTTACGAAGTAACATGTTTTTTTGAAATTGTATTTTTCTGTGATCACATTCACGAAACGTTAAATATAAATCACCTTTCATCTGAATAAAGAAATAATTACCAGCTGTCTTGCTTTTCAATATATTTATCTCATTTTGCTAAGTACAGGATATGTGTAGTACATGAACATGTAACAAATAATGGGAAATGTTTTTTGTAATGTACATGAATGGGGGTAAAAGAAATAAATCTCAAGCTCTACAAGCACTGCACACTGAAAATAGACATACACAACGAACTTCGTGGTGTCAATTCTATATAGCACAGTCTAATTTATTTATACTTCTATTTCATTTGACGTTTTACTCTACCTAAATATTTGTAGTATTAAGTGTCCAAGAAAGCACTGAAGCACAACCACAAGCATTGCTCCCACTTGTTTACAATGAAACCTCTATCATTTTCCTAAATAGTAAGTTTCAGGAGAAGGTGTAATGTTCTGTTCATCAACATGAAGGCGTGAAATATCTAAAATTTCAACAAACTTAATATATTTTGTGCGATGTACAGGCGATGTTATTTGATTCAACTGATATTTGCTTCGGTGGGAGATGTAAACCTCAATTACAGAACTGATTTTGAACAACAAGCAGGCAAAATTACGAACTCGTTGTTTTAAGATTTCCAGCACAATTCGGTGTTACTCTTGAAAAAACGCTCCGTTTTATACTCGCTACGCTCATTATACAATATAATCCACAATTTCCAACATTCTTTAGCTACATAACACATTGTTTCCACTCTCCATTTTCGAATGTAGTTCGCGGGGCGGTTCTACAGTCGAAATTTAAGCTACTACTTTCGATATACCCACGCATTTAGTCGATTTATGTCAGTTCTAAGTCACGATGACGTAACGTTCGCTTGGAACAAGTACCCGGAAGTGCTACTTCCATTCAACGATATCCAGCTAACTTCCGGTTACGATGTGTCACGTGATACGTTTGTACCCTGCGCAATCCGATATTCCTGTGACCCTCTGCACGAGCTACAAATATGCCTATGTACACATATAGATACACACAGTAGAAGCAATATTAAGGCCAATTCACACTGTCCGTCACGTCAACGCCACGTCACGGCACCGTCACGTCAAGTTGTATTCACACTGTCCGTCAGTGTCCGTCACGTCAATTCGCCCATCTCAATACGCGATATTGAAAGTGAGGTTATGAGTGACGGTCTGTTATGTAGAAAGTCATAGTTTAACCCTTTGAGTGCTGCACCTGCGCGTCCGGCTTGCCGAGTCAAGCCGCCTAATCCGCTACCTGCGCCGGCTGCCGCCTCCGCGGCCTGTTGTGTGTGTCTGAGCTCTCCGCCTGGCCGTCCTCGCCCTGGCCGGAGTGTTTCTGGAACCAGTCTCGCAGTGTGGTTGCTGACGTTACAAATAAACAGAATGTATGGATACTTATTCCTTAACTTTGAATCTTGAAATAATTGCCAGACAGACAATGTACACTGAAACTCATTACGCTACTAACATGTAGGCCCTGGGTCATTCCGTGTCAAATCACATAATTTCGGAATATTTTCCTGCTCTACCATGACGGAAAAAATTATGTGAACATTCTAACACGTCGCCAATCAATCGATAATGATAGATTTTAACATTCGTTGAAGCAATACTGGACGAGTTATAATCACTTGTGTGATGCCATGCGGAATTTTGCGAAGGGCAAGCGTGAATTCCTGGCGACTTTGAGCAGTTATAACTCTGGAAATATGAAATTTGGCTATCGTGTACAAATGTTTGAGTTTTCATAGGAATAATATTGAAAAGAATTTTACATGCTATATACAATCATAAACGTTTAAACAGAGTTGCTCTAAAAATTGGTGACCCAAAAAAACTTCAACATTTGGCGCATTGTATCTTAGGGACTAACTAACTACAAGGTTCTGAAACATGAAGCTTCGTTTATGTAGCGCTTTCCAATAGTAAATAAATTAAGTTTGAAAGTTGAAGATATTAGAAAGGTTAAAAATGCGGTATTTTCAACCTTACTTTTGTTTTATAAAGCTTTCCAAACTGAGCTTATTGGATAGAACATTATTTTAACTGCAAACAAAATGTAAATGGTCAACCAACGCAAACCAACAATGCTAGATTATTTGAATCAAATGTGAACGCGTAAATCACGGCATGAGAAAAGTGTAAATTTTGGGTTGTATCTCTGACTGTAAATGCATGCTGCTCATGAAACTTAAAACGTAATAGGTTGGTAAGAGAAATTTCAGCGAATGTTCATATAAAATTTCAACAAAATCTGCAATGGTCGAACAGGGAATGCTAGGTGAGCTGACATGGAATGACACTCTTCATCAAAGGCTTTCTTTTATTTGCGTTTAGGTCTTAAGAATCATCATAAGGTCTTTATATACATCTGAATTTTATTTGGCATACTGGTACTTAATTATCTAATTATTGTACGCAACTTGCGATTCAAATGCTCTAGACTCCGTACGACTAAACGTTGACGTTCTTCTGTACTAGCGCAGTAATTCTCGCGCAAACTACTTTCGAAGAAAGCATATGGAAGCCGAGTCACACTTTTGAATCAAACCACTATATTTTGAGAGCAGTAATCCAACAAATTATCTGCAGGGAAACTTAAAAACATAATATTCAACATTACTGAATTCCTTTTATACGGGACGCAATTGTTATTGTACAGTAGAAATAATCGATGATGTACAACTTTTGCTTAAGAATTAGATAAGGACATATTCATGTTTCTAAACAACCTAATTAAACGTCACCTTTAATTCCTAATGACCTTTCGTGCTTCAGAAACGGCCGAGTTTGTGCAATTAACCAATTTGTGGCAAGACGCCCTTTCCAAGTTTGCGAATACATTTTGATTACGTAAACCCAGTTAATTGTCTGCAAGCAACGATCAATCAAATCGAGGTTTCTTAGTACTTATATTTACGTCTGAATAATTTCTGCTTATCATAAGGAGATGAATGTCTAGGCCTATAATTTGTTTCACAAATCCAACGTTGTGGAAAAATAGAACAGCAACCCGTTACTAAACATCACTAGAAAACTGTAGCCTCAGTTGCGGTAAAAGATATTTATTTAAACGGCGACTAGTTTCGGCCGAAGTCCAGTTTCAAACAATCATGTAAAAAAGAAATGTGACAGCCACATTTTAGCAGTTAATAAAATCGTAGGATATGAGTAACTGCAATGTGCTTGTCACAGTCTTTGGGCATCTTTGGGCTTCGCTCGACACTAGTCGCCATTTAAATAAATATTTTTTTACCGCAACCCAGGTAAAAATATTCTAGAAATAATAATGCCAGAATCTTTTGTTTAATTAAGAATATCTAAGGTTTAATATCTAGCAAGAGTTACGGAAGAATTCACAAATTTGCACTAAGTATTTATTTTTGCATCCTATGTCCGAACATTTGAAGTAACCAGTCTTGTGTTTGTCAGCACAGATTGGATATTTGTCTGTGCCGGCACGCAACCCTGCGGCTGTTCACGTCCGCAGACCCGCAGGCAGAGGGACCGGCCGCGGTGTAAGCCGGCATTAGCGCCCAGGTACCTGCCAGGCCGCGCGGTGAATGCCGCCTGAAGGGCCCACTGGAAATACCACTGCCGCGGCAAACCACGTCCAGAGGCCCCACGGCCCGGTGGAGTGCTGCGGGATGTCCCGTCTGCAGTGCTCAAAGGGTTAATACTAGAATTGAGGGAACAACAACGCTAAATGTTATTGACGACCATAGAAAACTTTACAGTGTATGTTTTTGTCCAACTTACTGGGAACTGAAACAACATTTCAAAACATCGACATCTATTTTCAAGCGAAAAAATAAACATATCAAAACATCAAACAATACTTATAAGAGCATAATTAGCGCCTGTTTACTTTATCTATTACGATTTGCCCGCCGACATTGTTAATACCGTCGTAAACAACTGAATTTTTGTCTTTCATTAGAACTGACTTTTTCATTTAAAATGTTATTTAACGAGAAATGCGTAATCAAATTACAATCTTATTCAAATAAACAGTTTGCTTCAGTCTTTTCTGTTACAATGTTAAGTAACATTAACCATTTTTTGGTTTCAGATATCCGATTTCGATTTTAGGGGGAGACTCAACTGTCGTCATGAAACATTTGAGATTTACCCCTAAAACTAAGTATAACAACGAAATAGAGATGAATAAGTCACATTTGCATATGAACAGTGCAATCATCGACTGCAACATGTAATTCGCGTGACGACAATAGGTTAACTTTCGATGTTAGCAGACGGCCGTTCCGTCAAAACATTCTTCGCGAGAAACCTTTACGTGACGTGACTTGACAGTCCGGTGATGGACAGTGTGAACGCCGCCATTAGAAATATATTGTGGAATGTTCTGATGGACGGTGACGTGACGCCAATTCACACGTCACGTCACGGCACTGTCACATCAAGTTATATTCACACTGTCCGTTCATATCCATCACGTCATTTCGCTCATCTCAATACGCGATGTTGAAAGTGAGGTTATGAGTAGCGATCTGTTATGTAGAAAGTCATAGTTTAATACTATAAATGAGGGAACAACAATGCTAAATGATTTTGACGGCCAAAGAAAACTTTACAGTGTATGTTTTTGACCAACTGAAACAACATTTCGAAACATCGACATCTATTTCAAGCGAAAAAATAAACATATGAAAACACCAAACAATTCTTATAAGAGCATAAATAGTGCCTGTTTACTTTATCTGTAATTACACACATGACTGTTCACTCGTTTATAGCATAGAAATATGGCGGGAAGACTTCAGTGACGCCAGTGGTACTGCATACGGCATGCCAGTCTATTCATACCGCACACGGCAGTGCGTGGTATTAATATGTTCGTAAACGGCGCATGCGAATTTGCGATTCTTTAGGGGCCCATATCTAAGGTTCTAATCATCTCAGAGTGAAGGGGTAAAGTGTTCTGGATAGATCTTGGCCTAGTGATCATTTGTGTACATACTAGAAGAATGGGTATACTATAGCTATCATACAGTACATCGTCAAAATTTTCAAAGTTACACACTTCCTGGAGCCCATCCAAATTGAGCAAATCAGTTAGCTTTTGTACACGACGTGTAGTCTATGGTGGGCTTAAAACGGCTTACAAAAGCACCATTCATTCATGGGCGGTTCTTGAGAAAATCTAAAAAAAAAAAAAAAAAACCATAATTTTTGGCTACCAAAAAAACTAATTGTGGGGATGGTCATTTCGATACTTTCTATTCATTGCAAATCTCCGAAATTTTTACCATATGTTCTTACGATGATATTATCGAAGCCGATTTTTAAACTTTTTCGACATCGTTATCTGTTACCGAGATCCAGAGGTTGAAACTTATAGTTTTGCACAAAATTACAAAACCCGATTTTGAGCCGTTTTAGCATCGTGAATCGCAAATATCTAAATAAATAAACATAGAAAATTGTTAAAATATCTACAATATATCCTGTAGACATTTATCTGTAAACGGCATTTTTTCAGTTTTCGTAAATCTTAGTCCGTTAGCCAGATACGGCCGAAAAACCGTGATATTTTGCTAGAAAAAGTGTGTATTGTGCTGAAAGACAGCGTTCGGGCAGCTCTGAAACTTACCATGCGATTTGAAAAAAAAAGTACTTGGCGAAAAAATTTGATTTTTGTACATCTTAAAGATTGAAATCTTCTGTCGATGAAGGGGTGATTTTTGCTTCCGTTTACTTTACAGTTAATATGCAGCATCCGTTTTAGTGATTGATTGATTGATTGAATGATTTTTCCAGGGAAGCCAAAACAGTCTTGGACCAACCCGCCACTGTCCGCACCTAAACTAAGTTTATTGTGCGGTATCGCTCCCTTTATATCTAGTAAAGCCAACCAATGCCCTTGAACAGTGCAAGGAGTCCCTTTACCAGTTCTTTATTAGACACAATTTCTTCGGGTCTGGTTGTCCCAAATATTCTGTGCCTTTTATTCTCCAATGTAATGCATTCGAAGATTAGATGTGATGCAGTTTCATCACCGTCATCACAGATCCTACATTTAGGGTCCTCTTCTGTAATCCCCATTGTACGTAGGTGGTTTTTGAAATTCCCATGGCCTGTCAGCAATCCAACCATGAGTCTAATCTCTCTCCTGTTCAGACCCAGGATTGCAGAGCTTCTTTTAAAACATGGCTTTGGCATCATTACCTTGCATGTTTTTGTTGATGGACTTTGGTCCAATTTTCTACGTGCTGTCTTCTGAGCCAGTTACGTAGCTCCAATTTGATCATTGCCTTGGTGATTGTCAGGACAGGTTCCGGTCCAATAAATTGAGTCTCTGCCCCCATCCTGGCTAATCTGTCGGCATGTTCGTTGCCACTGATCCCCGAGTGGCCAGGGACCCACAATAGGTTTGCTCTATTGCTTTCCCCTAGCTCCACCAGAACCCTGTGACATTCTGCAACAATTTTAGACCTTGTTGCAGGAGCTGCCAGTGATCTCAGGGCTGCCTGGCTGTCTGAATAGATATAGATGCTACGATCTTTGTAACACCTACGCAAATTCTCCTCCACACACACCCTGATGGCAGTGATTTCGGCCTGGAATACTGAGGCCAGTTTTCCTAGAGAGATGACGCCCTCCAGTCTTGGCTGCACTCCATATACCCCGGCCCCAACACCTTGGTCCGATTTTGACCCATCAGTGAACCAGACAATATCCCCCATACGGTGTCAAACTATTTTCTCCCACTGCTCCCTACTTCCAATTGTTATATTGAAAGGCTTGTTGAAGCAGTATGGGGTTATAATATAGTCGGCTGGCATTTCCGTTTTAGTGAACTATTGCAACATATTTTAAAGAGTTTGCAGAGGTAAAAACACATTGCGTAGACTTCTCGTATGGTTGATTTTACGTTAGACATAGCTGCTTATGAAATGTAGATAACATACCGAGATTTTATATAAATGTTACAGCAGACTGATATCTTATATGGTTCTTGAGATATCGGTCCGTGAATGATAGCAGGCGACAGTAAGAGGTTCGAAAACGCTATTTCTGATTGTGATGTAATGTATCTTGAGCAATAGGAAATGTCTAATCCAGCTGCGTGCATTGGCAAATCTACACTTCTATTCATGGCAAATCGTCGAAATTTTTACGATGTGTTCTAATATTATGATTCTGGAAAAATTTGAATGTTTTTTACGATAATACTGTCCATTACCGATATCTGTAGATTCCAAGTTACCGCACATACTCATGACAAATATGCATGTAATATCCGTTCTGATGTGTAATTATGGTTTTAACTAACGTAGCGAACGTACAGCAAGGGTTCTTGCTTTGGAGGTCACGAATATAAAATACTATCCAAATTTTACTCACCATTGATATCATGTTATATAAGCAGTACACTCTGATGTAACAGGAAAAAGACTGGAACCAGCTGAAAAATGCTCCTGCCGGAGCACAGAAAAGGCGAATATGTACTCTGAAACAAAATTGTGGAGCCAGCTGCCTCAATACTCATTCAGATTTCCTCACAGCCATACTGGCCTCACCCTAAGATAACTCAACATTCCTAAACTCCATATCTAACAGTCTACCATATCTCACTATCCGGCGCTTGTGGTTTTCATACTAGGGAAGGCTCTGACATTTACCGATCGGAACAAACCTAGACCTCGAGCTACGTATCAGTCTGTAACCACGACGATTTCCCGAGAGGGGGTGGGGGGCAATGTCATATTTTACCTGAAACTTTACGTACTACATCTTCTTCCTGTTTCAGAAGCAATTAAAAATCAAAGGCTAAAACCAACATAAAACCTTCTGATAGCTTTTATCTTCTGATATTACGTCTCAAGACTTTATCGCAATAAACAGTACTAAATGACGCCGTTTGCAGGAATCTTTAAAGTGGTGTGGATAAACTACACTGCTTGCTTAATGTTAATTTCAATTATGAACATGAGGTGTAATATATAATTATGAATAATGGTGAATAAAGTGCGCATTTTGATACACTTCATTCTTATCTGAACTCCATTATTGCGGCCCCTCATAACAGGAGCACCGTCGTAACACTGAGCTATCAGTTTTTCCGGTTTCTGATGTATATTCATTTTCTGCAGCTCGCAGAGAATTGCTGCAGTTACATTCTCTGCAGTGTGGCTTTTCGCTCGTACAAAGGAAATAAATCTTTCATTTATTTTCCCCTGTAATTCATAGCGAATTATGAAGACCAATTGAGACAAATTTGCACAGTCAGTCGTTTCGTCAACTTCGATTGCGAGGTAATTTGTCTGCGACAGTTCACTCCTTGTGAGATTGAGACATACTTCATAAATCGATACTAGCAGATCATTTTGAAGTAAAAGTCACTAAAACTTAGCCGCAATACACGCACAAAAGACGAAACTAATAACACACATTAACCGCAAACTCAAATCAGCGAGAACGGAATCGAAAGTAACGGGACATATTTCGCGCTGTTTTCTTAAATCAGTCGCAACTCTCTCGCTAGGTGGTGACACTTTATGGTACCGCATTGTAGTGCACTCTAGTGAGAAATTTGCGAACTTATTCTAACACCGGATACAACAGCCAATATCAGAAACAAAAAGTTATGTAAAACTCTATGAAAACAGTAAAACTAACGAGTGGTAAACCGTACACCAAAACATAATAGACATATACAGAGACAAGAGATTCGATAGTGGAGTTTCAGCCACTCTTTATTCTCTTTTGAAGTAAGCAGAAGAACGTGTAGTCTGTTGTTGATACATATATTTCAAATATTTTTTGGGGGCGGCTCCGCCTCAGAGCCTTTAATTATGAGCCGCGCCTGCTCACTATCCTGTAACTCCTTCCAATTCATCTCTCTTCCTACTGTGTGTCACCTATTTATGTATTTTTCTTTAATTTCAATATTTCAATATCCGTTTATTTTATCTTTCTTTCACACACATATGTACACCTACCTCTACACCTCTTCATTTTCACTGCCCCGCCCTCTCCGTTTACTGTATTCCAAGATGCCTCTCACAATGCCGCCCGTCAGAGCCTTTACACCATGCAGTGTCGAGCATTCCATGCTCATCCTTGTCCAGCGTCCTTCTCCCTCAGTCCCCTCCGCCCCCTCTTCATTCACTGTCTGATGCTTCTTACGCCGGTAACGCCCAGAGATGGTGACCTTGTGTATAAGAGTTAGGTCTGAATGATTGTGTGTATGTACGTGCATCTTTTTCTGATGAAGGCTGTGGCCGAAAATTTATGTTAATGTGTTTGTCTATTCTACATACCTGTCTAGGCTCAGTGATAGTCTTTTCGGTGAGCTGCTACCTATCCTCTGTTACAGACAGCCCAAACTGAACTTTCCGTTGTTAGTTAAAAGGACGAAAATTTAGTTTATTTCGACATCTGTAGGCGTATCTTTGGGAGTGAAGTTTCCTCCTTGCCTTCCTGTAACTCATAGTTATTATTCACGGGTTCTGCTTAACTGAGGAAATGAGCACAGAACAGCAGGAACGTGTACTTTGTTTTTTTAAGTGTAGGTAATAAACAACTGGAATTACATTGCATTAATTAACTACACATTTCTAGTGAGTAATTACTTTATTTCCATTTTTCAATTTTTTGAATTTTTATACTAACAAATAATTTACAAGAGAGTACTAAAGTACTTTATTTTGTTAGTTTTAATTTGCTGAGTCTAAATCACTTGCTGTGGGTAAATGTTATGAAACATAAAAATGGAATGGGCTTTCAGTCATTCACTAAGAAGTGGAGTAGTTAACAGTGTGCAAAATTTACACGACGTTTGCAGAGAAACACATATCGATGTAAGTTCAGTCTTAAACAGCCGGCCGCGGTGGCCGAACCGTCTGCGGTGTACCAGTCACGGTCAGCACGGCCGCTGCGGTCGGGGGTTCGAATCTCCCCTCGGGCATGGATGTTTGTGCTGTCTTTAGTGTAAGCTAGTTCATAAGTAGTTTGTAAGTTTAGGTACTTATGACCCCGTAGTTAAGTCCCATAAGCTCTACAAACATCTGAACATTTTCAACTTTAAACAAACCTATATATACAGACTGCTGATAAATACAAACTCTAAGATCACTTCTCGAACAGATCGAGTTGTCGAAAAGGTTTTGGACATGTAATGGTACACAATGGTATGGGTATTTTGCTATGTTGGTAAAATCCCTTGAAATGTGTTTTACAAACATACTTACGAACTCTTCACAGTATTCTAGACCTCTTAAAGAGTAAATACAACGTTTGTTAAAGGTTCGAATGAAAATGTTGGGAGAAAAAATGTAAATTACGTTTTACTTACAATTCCAGAGAGCAAGTGTAGAGCAATTTCCGTCCACGTTGTAATGCTTACGCAGCAGAGACAGTTTAACTGCGCCGTACCGAATAATGAAATATTGTGTCCACTTTTTATGGTATACCTTGTACAACAATTTTGGAAAGATATAGTTCACTTGTGAGGGAGTCTGCATATAGAACACTAGAGGGACCCAGTCTTCAATACTGCTCAAGGGTTTGGATTCCCCACCACATCGGTTTAAAAGAAAGAAACAGAGAAACAAATCAAACGCTGGCTTCTTGATTTGTTACTTGTGGGGTTCGATCAATACACGAGTGTAATGAATATTGTTTGTGAACTGCATTAGTAATCTCTGGAAGGACGATGACGTTTCTGCCGAAAAAATCTATTGTGGAAATTGAGACAGCAGTTGAAGGTGCCTAAAAAGCGATTCTACTGCCACCAACTAACATTTCGTGTAAACAAGTCAAGATAATTTAGGGGTCCTACTGAGGCATATAAGTAGTCGCTCTGAGGCATATAAGTAGCCGCTCGGAGTGGAACAGGAAAGTAAATTTGTAGTGGTGGCAACAGATACACTCCGTCATAAAAAGTATGGTGGCTTGTGGAAATTGTATGTAGATATATGCAGACGTAAGATACAAGAAAACCGAGCAAAATCAGTCCATCCAAACGGATAACAGATATACTGAAATTATGCTGCTCTGGCATAGTTATTAGAGACTTCTTTTGGTGTAATATCCACCCGTGGTAAATTCCTTGAATATGGGAACACTGGCTCGAAGACTACTTAAGATAGAACCCTGACGTTGTCCTCAATGCCGATTGTTCATCAGATACTAGGGTATCGTCAGAAGTGCTCTAGGGAAGTGCGACAGGACCGCTATTATTTTGTGAGTGGCAATATGCGACTGTTTGCTGATGATCAGTGGCGTAACTATGAGGGGGGGGGATGAGGGGGATAGAACCCACCAGAACCCAAGAAAAAAAAAAAAAAAATTGTATAACCGCAATCTGGTAAAGGTAAAGATTGGAAACTCGGGGTGTTTTACCATAAGCTTTCATTGGATGGCAGTGAATTAATCTTCAATGGGAGTGGTAGATGGTAGTCTGTCCGGAAACTGACTAAAATTTTGCTCATCAAGCAGATCTATCCCCCTCCCCCCAAAGCCAAGTCCTAGTTACGCCACTGCTGTTAATGCTGCAGTGTACAGAAAGGTATTGTCTTTGAATGGCTGTAGTAGGATGCAGGATGACAGGTCAAATTTCTAGATGATGTGAGAAATGGCAGCTACCTCTCAAATGTAGAAAAATGTAAGGTGATGCAAATGAGTAGGAGAAAGAATACCATAATGTTCGAATACGGCACGTCAGTTAAATATCTAGGCACAACGTTATGAAATGGAACGAGCATATAAGGACAGTCATGGAAAGGCGGATGGTCGACTTCGGTTTATTGGGAGAATTTTGGGAAGATGTGACTCGTGTGTAAAGGAGACCGCATATAAAACGCTAGTAAGACCCCGTGTTGAATATTGCTCAAGTGTTTGGGATCCGCACGAGATCGGTTTAAAGGAGGACATAGAGACAATTCAGAGGAAGTCGGTTGGGTTTTGTTACTGGTAGGTTCGATCAATGCGTGTTACTGGAATGCTTCTGGATCTGAAATGGGAGTCGCTGGAGGGAAGGCGAAGTCCTTTTCGAGAAACACTGTTGAAGAAATTTAGAGGGCCAAATTTTGAACGGAACTACTGAATGATTATACTGCCGCCAGTCTATATTGCGCGTAAAGACAACGAAGATCAGAGAGATTAGGGCTCGTACAGATGCATACAGACATTCGTTTTTCCCTCGTTCTATATGGGAGTACCCGCGGCGGAATAGCCGCGCGTACTGGAGCGTCGTGTTGCGGTGCGGGCGGCCGTCCGCCGTCGGGGGTTCGAATCCCCCCTCGGGCATGGATGTTTGTGTCGTAAGGTAGTTCATAAGTAGTTTGAAAGTTTAGGGACTGATGACCCCGTAGTTATGCCCCTTAAGATTTACAAACATTTGAACATTTTTATATGGGAGTGGAACAGGAAAGCAAGCAACTAGTAGTGGTACTAGGTTCCTTCCGCCATGCACCTATGGGTGGATTTCGGAGCATGTATTTAGATGTAGATTTGAATAGTTACAAATCAAGTAGTACAAGAGATTTCAACAAAAGTATATTACTTAGTTCTTGGTTTCAGTGAGAAGGATCTGGAAACGTTGTTGACAAGTTCTTAGTATTTCTTTCA
Organism: Locusta migratoria; assembly: GCA_026315105.1. Classification (NCBI taxonomy): domain Eukaryota; kingdom Metazoa; phylum Arthropoda; class Insecta; order Orthoptera; family Acrididae; genus Locusta; species Locusta migratoria. The sequence goes on from CM048751.1 coordinate 54,954,525, forward strand.
GGCCACCACCCAAATACAGTCGTAAGCGGAAGAGACTAAAATGTGCAGCGTATGGTGAGGCGTATACACTGGCAGGAAGGCGGTCCCGGCGACATGTGTGGAACGCCGGCTGGGCAGGACGCATCTCTACGTGTCCAACCGCTGGAAGCTGAGCACCAGAGGGTCTCGAGGTCTGCGCAGGAACGTCCTGGGGTCCAGCGGCAGCGGTACGGGCGTCTGCACCGACGGGCCAACTGAGAAGTTCCTGAGGATGTGCGCCAGGCCGACACGCACCTGCATCAGGCCCATCCGCATCCCTGAAACAACAGCGGTCGCTCGTAGCAGTTTGGCCTGTTGTTTGTGTCTGTAGGATAACTGTATCGTGGCAAACATGTTTAATGTTAGGTTGATATTTGGCCATACAGAGAAGGATGACACTGTATGGAAAAGTGTAGAGTAGTTCCTAAGGCAGACCATCCCAAATACATCTAGAAGGGAGGAAAGGGTTTAACGTCCCGTCGACAGCGTGGTCATTAGAGACGGAACTTGTGCTCGGAGTTTTGGGTAAGGATGGGAAGGAAATCGGCCGTACCCATTTTTGAAAGCAGCCATCCGGAGTGATTTAGTGAAATTACAGAAAGCCTAAATCTGGGTGGCCGGATTTGAACCACCATCCTCCAGAATGCGATGGGCCGACTGAGAAGTTCCTGAGGAGGTGCGCCAGACCGACACGCACCTGCATCAGGCCCATCCGCATCCCTGAAACAACAGCGATCGCTCGTAGCAGTTTGGCCTGTTGTTTCAGTGTCTGTAGGATAACTGTATCGTGGCAAACATGTTTAATGTTAGGTTGATATTTGGCCATACGGAGAAGGATGACACCGTATGGAAAAGTGTAGAGTAGTTCCTAAGGCAGACCATCCCAAATACATCTAGAAGGGAGGAAAGGGTTTAACGTCCCGTCCGACAGCGTGGTCATTAGAGACGGAACTTTTATGCTCGGAGTTTTGGGTAAGGATGGGAAGGAAATCGGCCGTGCCCATTTCTGAAAGCAGCCATCCGGAGTGATTTAGTGAAATCACGGAAAGCCTAAATCTGGGTGGCCGGAGGTGGATTTGAACCACCATCCTCCCGAATGCGAATCCAGTGTTACCACTGCGCCACTTCGCTCGGTCAAATACATCTAGAATAAGTGCATGTATCAACATTCAGCTTTTGCTAAGTTATAATGGACAATGTTTTAATGCGCGGCTCTATTTAAGACCGCTTCAGCTGCACGCGAGCCATGTGCCAGACATCCATCATGTTGAAAGCACATCGGCATTCTGTCATGCAGTGAAATATTTTGTAATAAAATCGGTAGAACATTACGTAAGAAATCAGCATACATTGCACCATTTAGATTGCTATCGATAAAATAGGGGATAGAATTATCCTTCCTCCCCTAATGCCACACCATACATTAACCCGCCAAGGTCGCTGACGTTGCACCATCGTGGATTTTCCCTCGCCCAATAGTGCATATGATGCCGGTTTACGTTACATCTGTTTGTGAATGACGCTTCGTCACTAAACAGTACGCGTGAAAAAAAAATCTGTTATCGTCCCGTAATTTATTTCGTGCCCAGTGGCAAAACTGTACACGACGTTCAAACTCTTCGCCATGCAAATCCTGGTGCATAGAAATACGGTACGGGTGAAATTTATGTTAATGTAGAATTCTCGACACCGACGTTTTCTAGATTCCCGATTCTTGCTCGGTTTGTCTGTTACTGATGTGCGGTTTAGCCGCAACTGCAGCTAAAACACTTACTTGGGCATTATCATTTGTTGCAGCTCGTGGTTGGCGTATCAATTGTGGCTGAAAACTTCGTATCTCGTTAAATAACGTAACTATCCGTCGAAAAGTCCGGAAACTTGGATGATGTCTTCCAGGATAAGGATTAACATACATAGCACAGGCTCGTTGGGCATTTTGATCTCAATAGGCATACATAAATACCATATTGACCTTTTCTGCAATTGCTAAACGGTCCATATTAACATGAGTAATGTATCACGAAGCAAATACCGTCCGCACTAGCGAAATGTTACCCGATACTACGTACTTATACGTTTGTGAATATTACAGCGCCATCTATCACAAAGCGAAAAAAGTGTTCCAAATTACACATTCATATTTATTTACGTACTAGACGAATATTTAATAAAAATGGGGGTACCTATTTTTTAAAAGAAATGCATTTGATATCCGTTTAACCTATGGCAGCCATCCTTCGGGACAACCATAGCTCCTTGAAGTTAGAAAAGTTTTGTTATTTGTAGTTTTTTTTCTTTTGAAGCTTATTTCGTGAGATATTTTGCCCGGTCACTATCAATGGACCACCCTGTATGTCAATAAATACCTTGATCCTATCGCTACCAGACTTCACATGATCATCCGCTGGGCTAATCTAAAATATCATCAAAAGTGGTCTATCCGTCTTGAGGTCTACAGGGATCATACGTACATTTAGTTTGGTGAATTTTAACACATTGTTTTATACAACATTTTAGCAAACTTTACTGTAATCCCTACAATTGGAACACTGGGAGTAGTTCAGTGGCCCCCTTGGCGTTATTCGAAGGAGTAGGCTGCGTGTCGGCATTCTTCCAGACTCTCATCGTCATCCAACACAGACACTACATTTTCCACACAACCGTTACGGTCTGACGCGCCATGTCACGGAGTGCGCAGCTGTTCCCGCCGGAGGTTCGAGTACTCCCTCGCGCATGGGTGTCTAAACTGTCCTTAGCTTAAACCCTTTGTTTGGTGAAAAAATGTTCAAATGTCTGTAAATCTATCGGACCAAACTGCGTGGTCATCAGTCCGTAGCTTACAAAATACTTAAACCTAGGTAAACTAACCTACGGACAAACACACAGACCCATGCCCCAGGGAGGACTCGAACCTCCACGGCGAGCAACCGCGCGCTCCGCAGCGAGGTTGTTTGGTGAATTTTAACACATTGTTTTATACAGCATTTTAGAGTACTTTACTATAATCCCTACAATTGGAACAAGGTACTGATAACGTTTGTAGTTGAGTCCCTTTCAAAATCAAACCATCCATCCACTGTCCTTAGCATGAGTTAAAGTAGTGTGCAAGTCTAGGGACCGAATACCTTAGCAGTTCGTTCCCTTAGTTACTCGAACTTTGAACTTGACAGATCCACTTATACACACACAAACACGTACATAGCTTTTCGGGAACGGAGACGTGTCCGTGTGTGCCAAGGAAAGGAAATCCTTTCCAAATAGGCGCTTGAACTTATCCTTTGCGGTCACCCAGCCACCTATGCCGTACTACTTTACTTTTTGATGGAAAGACGATTCGAGGGGGGAGTCAACGCGACAAATTTGCCAAATAGTAACAAACTCACAGTGTCACAAGCCTCTGCAGCAGAGTTTTGTGTTAATGCGCTATGGCTAGATGTCTTCGCAGATAAGAAACGTGTTATTCGCATCCGCACATCCGCAAGGCCCATATCCTCAACCGCATTCGCGGCACTTAATTCGCATCCGCAAGTTCGTTATCCGCATCCGCAGATATTAAAGTTTTGGATGGGCAATAGTAATAGATATCAGTATTTAAAACCACGGTATGTAATTATATAATTATTGTTAGAGTGTCATTTCTGCGACAACTTTACTTTTGACTTCTCGAATCACGGTAACTGTTCTATACCTACTCCAAAATAGCCGGCCGCGGTGGCCGAGGGGACTGAGGCGCTTCAATCACGGTCTGCACGGCCACTACGGTCGGGGGTTCGAATCCCCCCTGGGGCATGGATATTTGTGCCGTCCTAGTTCGTAAGTAGTTCATAAGTAGTTTGTAAGTTTAGGGACTGATGACCCCGTAGATAAGTCCCATAAGCTTACAAACATTTGAACATTTTACTCCAAAATAGGTTATTCCGAACAGGAAAACATTGGCGCTTCGGACACACACAGTAGCGCTTCAGAGCCTGTGTGGCTGGAGCACTACGTCAGATGTTTAATACAGGCATCTTCTTAAATTTCAGTGGTTAAAATTGACCGGCATAGAGGAGATTTTACTGTGTTTTTATTCAAAAAAAGAAACGGTTCTTTCAGAGTTTTATAAAAGGGACCCTGTATTTTCCCCAATATTTTAACCCGTGAATATTGTTTACAGCACTCAATAAATCAAACGATCGTAGTATCTTGATTAATTCAAGTTTAATATATATATGTCACTCTCAAAATTTCTGGTGCACAACACTCGATCCTCAAGTTTCCCTCCATAATTAATATAATGTGTGGTCACTCCCATATAGTTCATTTTACGGTACGAATCAGTCCATAAATCGATAGTTAGTGCTCCACCTACATCTCTGAACACATTTTTCACTTATTTGATGACAGTCTCACGCAGAAGCTCGGCGGTTTCCTTCAAATTTCTGAATATGGTGGTTGGATGAGATAGCGGTTCCTTAGCTCTCACTGCACGGTACTTTGCCCCCACATCAATAAGAAACTGTGCCGTCTCGAGAAATCTAGATCCACACGCAACGGTAAAATGTCTTTGCTGACAAGATTGATACGTTTTTCGGTCGCGGTCGTCTTTAAATTTGGTGGAACTTTAGGAACTTTTGCATCTGTCTTGGTATTTAGATAAGTAATTATTGTACTTTGTCCTGTCTCCACTGATGTTTCAACAAATTTGAAGTTCCACTTTTGTCTCCAGTGTAAGAATATACTGTTTTACTAGCAAAACAGGCCACTATATTGCCGGTCGCGGTGGCCGAGGAGACTGCGGCGCTCCAGTCACGATCTGCACGGCCACTACGGTCGGGGGTTCGAATCCCCCCTCGGGCATGGGTATTTGTGCCGTCCTTAGTATTAGCTAGTTCGTAAGTAGTTTGTAAGTTTAGGGACTGATGACCCCGTAGTTAAGTCCCATAGACTTTACAAACATTTGAACATTTGAACATTTTGCCACTATATTGTTGATCATTTCCTGCCTTCAAATACGTATCCAAACTTTTCCAAATTGACGATTTCAATTTGTTTTCCTTTCCTAATGTCAAATCACCTCTTTTCACTTTACACGATACAGTATCCACTGATGTTAAGAATGAACTGTCACTGTATTCACTACGATATACGTTGTCACTCGGTCACTACACAGCGCTAACTGAAGGCAGCGGAAATTTGGTGTGGCACTTCTGGTGGGCAGTGGGCTGGTTTGCCACCCAGAAAGCACTTGACAGACCGCAGATAAAACTCGGTCGCGTAAACGGAGTAGGCGCAGGTCCCACGGATACAGCTACGTCCGCCATGGCCATATGATGAGGACAACAGACTTCCGCTCTACCTGGGCCCTGCAAGGATTCCAATAATGTCCACACGCTTGAAGTTGTCAGCTACCATTTCGACAGACTTACTGGGCAGATACCTCGCTCTTTATCCGCATATTACACGCGGATATCTGCGTCGCTCACAATTTTCACCCGCAAAGTAAGAAATACTGCGGATATCCGCGCAGACCTCTAGCTATGGCACCAGACGGCGGACGGCAATGCATTTGCAAACAGCGTGAATTCCGCTGGAGCGCCTCTCCTGGCCTCGTGACCATGTCGCTGTGACTCTAGATTACTGCAAAAGCGAAGTTTGGTCTGGTGAGTTCCGATTTCAGTTGTTAAGGGCTAAAGGTAGGGTTCTAGTGTCACGCAGACACCCATAGCTTTAGAGGCAAGTTGTCAACAAAACATTCTGCTAGCTGGTGTGGGCTGTCCTTACATGGAGTGGACTAGGCTCTCTGTTCCAATAGAACAGTGGCTGCTAGTGACTACGTTCGGCTACTTGGAGATCATTTGTAGCCATCATGCTCCCAAACAACGATGGAACTTTTTTATGGACTACAATGTGACTCAACACCTGACCCCAGTTCTTTGCGATTGTTTTAGACGACATTATGGACAATTGTAGCAAATGACTCGGTCACCCAGACTGCTCATCGAATATTTATAGGACATAATCGAGAGGAAAGTTGGTGCATAAAATCCTGCACTGACAACACTTTCGCAAATATACATTACCATAGCAGCAACCTAACTTACTATTTCTGCTCGGATTTCCAACTACTTGGTCAGTCCATGCCAGGTCGAGTTGCAGCACTTCACCAGGCAAATGTTGTCCGCCTCGATATTAGGAGGTTCTTCAGAGTTTTGGCACGAACGACGCCTTCGCGGGCTGCATGGACTGGGCGTAAATATGACCCCTAGTAATATGCCTGTACGTGTGCAAAATCCAAAAATAACATGAAGTTATACATCATTCAGTAGTGTAGCAGTTCTTTAACCCATTAATTACACTAAGTGATCAAACGTATCCGGGCAGCTGGCCGTGGTGGCCGAGGGGATTGAGGCGCTCCAGTCACGGTCTGCACGGCCACTACGGTCGGGGGTTCGAATCCCCCCTCGGGCATGGATATTTGTGCCGTCCTTAGTTGTAAGTAGTTCATAAGTAGTTTGTAAGTTTAGGGACTGATGACCCCGTAGTTAAGTCACATAGACTCTACAAACATTTGAACATTTGTATCGGGGCACCCCCAACAACATACGTTTTCCATATTGGGTGCACTGTGCTGCCACCTACTTACTGCCAGTTACTCCAAATCAGTGACCTCAGTAGTCATTGCACATCGTGAAGAGCAAAATGAGGTGCACCGCGGAACTCACGGACTTCGAACGATGTCAAGTGATTAGGTGTCACTTCTGTCATAAGTCTGTACGAAATATTTTCACACTCCTAAAAATCCCTAGGTCCTCTGTTACTGATGTGAGAGTGAAGCGAAAACGTGAAGGGAGACCTACTGCACGAAAGAGTATAGGCCGATCTCCTCTGTTGACTGACAGAGACCGCCGACAGTTGAATAGGGTCATACAAAATTCAAATGTTTGTAATCCTATGAGACCAAACTACGTTGGTCATCAGTCCCTAGTCTTACAAACTACTCAAACTAAGTTAAACTAACCTAAGAACAACACAAACATCATTGCCCAAGGGAGGATTCGAACCTCAGACGCAAGAGGCTGCGCGATCCGTAACGTGGCGCTCCAGTCCGCTCGGATATTCCCGCGGAGGGTCGTACAGTGTAGTAGGCAGGCATCTACCCAGACCATCCCACAAGAATTCCAAACTGTGGCAGGCGGGGAGGTGTGAAAACTTGCATTTCATGGTCAAGCAGCTGCCTACAAGCCACGCATCACGCAGGTCAATACCAAACGACGCCTCGCTTAATGTAACGAGCGTAAACACTGGATGATTGAATAGTGATGTAGCTCCATACTAATGTGGAGAGTGGGACAACGGCTGGTTGCAATTATGATCAAAGTACATTAAAATAAACATAAAAATCAACAACAGCTAAAACTATTTGCCAGTTAATAAAATCATTGTTACGGCTGATATTTTTATACACTTTGATCATAAGTGAAAAACCGTTGTGTGATGTGACGAATCATGGTACACAGTGTAGCTATCCGATGGCAGGTTGTGGGTATGGCGAATGCCAGCATGTGAAGTGCCAACAGTAAAATCGGAGGCGGTGGTATTATGGTCTGGCAGTGTTTCTCATGGAGGGGGCTTGCACCCCTTGTTCTTTTGCATAGCACTATCAGAGCACAGGCCTATATTGATGTTTTAAGCACCTTCTTGCCTCCCACCCCTGAACAGCAATTCGTAAATGTCGGATGCATCTTTCAACACGATCGAGCTCCTGTTCATAATGCACGGCCTGCGGCGGAGTGCTTAGACGACAATAACATCCCTGTAATGGGTTGGCCTGCACAGAGTCCCCACTTGAATCCTATAGAACACCTTTGGGATGTTTTGGAACGCGGATCTCGTGTCAGTCCTCACCGAAATACATCGATACCTCTCCACAGTGCAGCACTCCGTCAATAATGGGCTTCCATTCCACAAGAAACCCTCCAGCACTTGACTGAACGTATGCATGATGTATGGAAGAAGTCATCAAGGCTAAGTGTGGGCCGACATCATACTGAATTTTTTTTTCTGCTTATGGAACTTATGAGTCATTTTCAGCCAAGTGTTCGGAAACTTTTGATCGTATAGTGTATCTGTTTGCTATAAGCACAAACCAGTTGGGTAGGGGGTGCAGTATTATGGAGGAAGAAGAGAAACTGAACACGACAGTCTCCTATTAGTTCACTTAAACTTTTATTGTTGGTGGCTTGCAACAACCTGGAAATGATTTTTCGTGAGTCAAGAAAATCTAGTGGGTACTTACCGATGCACTGCCTAGGTCCGTCGCCAAAGGGTAGGTAGACGTAGTTGGGTCGACCCTTGGAGTTCTCCTCGCTGAACCTGTCGGGAATGAACTGGTGCGGCCTCTCCCAGTACCTGGGGTCGTAGTGCAGCCCCAGCACCGACACCACCACTCCTGTATCCTTGGGCAGTACCACAGACGTGCCGGGGATCTGGTAGTCCCGCGTTGACCTCCGATCCAGAAAGTTCACCACAGGATACATGCGAAGGGCCTCTGCAAGCAGGAGACGTAAATAACATAGAAAAGGATATGACACTATTCAATGCTCCACTTCTTTTGTCAGCTTAAGATCCAAGTCTTGTTCGGAAACATTTTTCGGTTATTCATAGCAGCAACATAATTTGCTCTCTCCCTCCCCACCTCCTCCGCCTGGTCTTTAATTTCAGATTTGCAAGTTATTGTAATGAATCATTGAAGACCTGTTGCCGGCCGCGGTGGACGAGGAGACTGAGGCGCTCCAGTCACGGTCTGCACGGCCACTACGGTCGGGGGTTCGAATCCCCCTCGGGCATGGATATTTGTGCCGTCTTTAGTATAAGGTAGTTGATAAGTAGTTTGTAAGTTTAGGGACTGATGACCCCGTAGTTAAGTCCCATAAACTTAACAAACATTTGAACTTTTTTTTTTTTTTTTTTTTTTTTTGTACCTGTTCTTGTTGTTGTTTTGTCCTGAGCAAGCCTCTTTATCTCCTCATAAGATGGCAACCCACATCCATTTGCTTACTGTATTCGTCTCTTGATCTGCCCCTGCCATTTTTACCCCACACATTTTCCTCCAACGCTAAATTCACGATTCCTTGATGTTTAAGGGTATGTCGTACCAATCGATCCCGTCTTTGTCAAGGTACACTAGAAATTTCTTTTCTCCCCAATTCTGTTCAGTACCACCTATTCTTCAGCATTCTTCTGTAGCACCACATTTCAAAAGCCTCTATCCTCTTCCTGTCAAATTTTTCACTCCCGTACAAGGCAACGGTCCAGATGTGCTCCTTACAATTTGACATTCAAAGTTAGCGAATTTATTTTTTCAAAAACTCTTTCCTTCTCATTGCCATTATGCTTTCATATTCACTGTATTGCGACCATCGTATGTTACTTTACTGCCCGAGTAATAATGTTTCGTTGGCTAATCTCAATCCCTTCAGCACCGCCAGATTTTCTTAGACTGTGTTCCATTACCCATGTTTTGCTCTTGTTAAAGTTCATCTCATACGCTCCTTTCAATACTCTGTCCATTCCATTCAGTTGGTCTTCCAGGTCCTAAGTTGTCTGTGACAATCACAACGCCATCAGCAAAACGCAATTTTTTTCTTTCTTCACCCAGAACTTCAATTCCTTCTTCAAATTTCGCCTTGCTTTCCTTCACAGCTTCCTCAATGTACAAATTGAATGACATTGGAGAAAGGCTACAACAGTCTTACTCCCTTCTCAACCAGTGCGTCACTTTCATGCCCTTCGACTCTAATAACAGCTGTCTGGTTTTTGTACAAGTTGTAAATCACGTTCCCCTCCTTATATGTTCTCGCTGCTGACTTCAAAATTTGAAAGAGTATATTATAATCAAAATTGTCAAAAAGCTCTCTCCAAATCTACAAAAGGTAGAATGAATCTTTGTCTTTCCTTAATCTAAGTCATAAAGTGAGTATTGCCTCCCTTGTTCCTACATTTCTCCTGAATCCAAACTGATCTGCCCCGCGGTCAGCTTCTACTAGATTTCCATTATTCTGTAAACATTTCCAATTGCTGCATCCACCTCCCTCTGTGTCTGACCCTTTTCCAATCTTCCTATGGATCTGCATGTCATAGCTTCAGCTAACTCACGTTGTTGTTGCATTGCACTACTTGCTCATTACACTATGTGAACCCAACTGTTTGTACTATTTTAAACATGGCTGAGTAACAGTAACCATCAAACAATTTTTTTAAGATGTATAACAGCCAACCGGTTGCGTAAAATTTAAGGTTCTTGACCTGGTTTCTTCACCGCTAGGAGTATCTTCCTCAGAAGGAATAAAAAGTCAACATGACGTCAAAATACATCTTACGAGCTACTGCTTGTATAATTCGTTTGTTAGAGTAGACACAACAGAAACCTCCTCTGCAGCAACTTTGTATTATCACCACTCGTTGCGGATCGCGCGGCCTTCCGCGTCGGAGGTTCGAATCCTCCCTCGGGCATAGATGTTTGTGTTGTCTTTAGTATAAGTTAGTTCATAAGTAGTTTGTAAGTTTAGGGACTGATGACACCTCAGTTAAGTCCCATAAGCTTAACAAACATTTGAAATTTTGTTATTACCACTATCTCGGTTTCTGTAATGTTATTTATCTCCACTCCGTGGAAACGACAGAAAAGACTTCGTGCCATTTTAGTTCATTCTGTTTATGACAATACTTACATATCTCGACTGATATCCTAATTACTTTGACTATTGTAGCTTTTGATCATTTAAACTCCCTTAATTACTCATCGGTAGGTGCCGAGATAGACATTTGACCTTGGTCGAATGCTCATAAAATAAAATTCATCAATGATACTATGAACTTACCACCAGTAAGGGTGCATGGCGAGTCTCAATATAGATGTAGTAGCTTCACTTTTGTTTTCAAGACACGTTTGGAAAGTAAGTTTCGTCATTGTTTTTTAAAAAGACGATGCTACACCAGCATCATACTAATCGAAACTCACTTGCTGCTTCAGAAATGGGTCATCTGCAGAGAACGAGTGACTCATGCGCAGATCGTCGAAGACGAAAGAGATGCAAAACACGAGCATGCCAGAGGTCTGGATACCCAAAAACCTGACCCTCGATCACGAGAATGCAAGAATAAGAGTCAGTCTGAGCCACCTTACGGGGTAATTGCGAGGGGAAAATGAATTCCCGTTGAATCTCAATGTTTGTGGTGACCATGTCGAAACATAAATAAGCTGTATAGCTGAAAACAATGACGAAACTTACTTGTAAAATCCCTTGTATTTCCATCTTAAACTGTTTATGTTTTCGCCCTTACTCCTAAGGATAGACGGACAAATGAGATCACTGACCGCTGACAGCGTTGTTGAGGTCGGTCATCTCGGCGATGGCTTCGTACGTGACGCCACCATGCTTGTCAGCCACGTGCTTCACCTGCTGCCTGATGCGATCCTGCAGTCCCTGGTTCAGAGCCAGCTCGTACAGCGTGAACACCATGGTCGAGGCGGAGGTCTCGAAGCCGGCCATTAGGAAGGTCAGCACCTGCGCCACCAGGTCCTTCTGGTCGAACCCTGCCAGCAAAACCAACTACGGGTTACGTACGTTGAATATCTGTTACTCATCAGTGTATTTCATCTGCTTAACTTGTAGAAGTTATCCATCGCAATCTCTATATATAAAAGGAAGTGTCCCGATTGACTGACTGACTCATCATCGCCCAGCCCAAACCACTGAAGATAGAAACTTGAAATTTCTGGAGGGTGTTGATCTTACTCTGTAGGCGTCATTTAAGAAGCGATGTTTTGATATTCCGTCCGTAAGGGGGTGAAATAGGGGATGAAACGTTTTTTGAAAATACGTAGCTATTTAGGCAATTTTGAAGTTAGAACTACAAAATTTCGGATTTTAATTCAGGCTTCGAATTTAAAAGACGCGTGTTTCGGCGTTTTTTTGAAATTCGACAAATAAGGGGGTAAAATAGATGCAAAAAATTGATTTTCAAAAATATGTTGCTGTTAACACAAATTTCAAGCTATAACTACGAAATTTAGGTTATGGACTCTTGATCAGGATTAAAAAGACACATGTTTTGGTATTTTTGGAAATTCAACAACTAAGGGGCTAAAAGAGGGGATCAAAAATTCTTTTCGAAAACACATTATTGTCAAGACAATTTTGAAGCTATAGCTACAAAAAATTGTGTTTGTATTGTTCGTTAGAATTTAAAAAAATACGTGTTTCGGTATTTTTGGAAATTCAGCCATCAAGGGGGTTAAAATGGAGAGGGGACGTTTTTCCAAAATCTTTTGCTAATAAGGCAATTTTGAAGCTACAACCACAAAAATTGGTATATGTTTTCTTGGTCAGAATTAAAAAGACAAGTGTTTCGGTATTTTCAGAAAATTAATCAATTAGGGGGTGAAATAGGGGATGAAACATTTTTTGAAAATAAATTGCTACTAAGCCAATTTTGGTGCTGTTAACTCAACTTTCAAGCTATAACTACGAAACTTAAGACCATACAGCCTACGCATGCGAAGCGGTGGGGGTTCAGCTAGTCAACCGATTTGGCTAATTTTACTCTTGAAATATTCGTGAAGTCCAGAGAAGGTCAAACGGTGATAAAATATGGAAAAGTTGTCCGCAAAAGAGGAAACTCTGGAAAAACTGAAACAGGTTTTTCCCGTGAGCTATCAACACCGTTCGCCCAATTGCGATAAAATTTTGTACATTTTATGTTGAAAGCAAGAGGAAGGTTCGCATCAAATAAAAATTTTGGAAGTAGGAAAATTTAGGAAAAACCTAAAGCGATTTTTTTCTATGAATAAAAATCAGTTGCCACATGGTTGTAAGTGTATCATTTGAGTACGGCGTGACAGGACAAGGTTTGCATGAAATAATTTTTTGGGAAATCTCCTGGAAAATTGGAAAATTTGAGAAAACTGATAGTGCGTTCTTCAATGTGTTTTTGATTGAATTTAGCACTGTAACTATTCGAAGAACGGAGAGGGGTAATTCTGTTTTGTTTTTTTGTTTTTTGTTTTGTTCATCATGGTCCTTGAAAAGTTATCAGTAAAAAAAAAAAATTGGGACAGTTAAAAAGGAAAGTCGCAAATTTCGAACCAAGTTCCTATTTCATTGTGTTTCTAAATGTACTCAACACTAAAGTTGAGAACCGTTCATCCGATTGCTACAAGATTTTGATCATTTGTCGTTCAACGAAAGATGAACGTTTTTATGTACTAAAAATATGGGAAATTTGCCCGGAAATCTGAAATTCGCGAGAAACTGAAAGAGCCTTTTACAATGAGATGTCACTAACATTCATCTGACTGCGATAAAATTTTGCAAATTTGCCGTTCAAAGCGAGAGGAAGGTTTGAGGTAAGTAAAAGTTTGGAATAGTTGGCCAGAAAATAGGAAAATTTATCATGACGATGATGGTGACTTTGTTGAGATGTACTTCGTTTTTAATAACAGCAGTTGTTTCACTCGATTTTTTTGTTCCTTAGCCGTATTAATTCGTACTAGTCGGCTTAAATTGTTACTGCATTTGATGCAAAACTTGAAAGTATCAGCTGTTATTGTTAAACATTCGTCGCATTTTAACAATTTTTTTGTGCAACTAGGACAGGTATTTCTGTTGTTCTGCCGTTCTATCCACTTTTTAAAAAAGGGCCAATGTATTTTTAAGAGTTAATTATAACTTATGAAAAATAGTTAAGAAGTCAAAGAGTAAATAGCTTTTCCAGAGAGTAATTATTGTTCGATATTTCGCCTTATATACTTCAGATAAAAAATATCTTGAATTACACACTTTCTAAAGTATCTTATCCGGTACTTCAGCGCTCAAGCTATCTCCACGCCAGATTTCATCACAATAGATTCAGTGGTTTATGTAATGATAAATAGCCAAATCGGTTCAGCCATTCTCAAGTTTTATCGAGAGTAACGAACAGCAATTCATTTTTATATTTGACAGTTCATATATGGGTTCAGATCGTGTAAAGCAAACTTTACTCTTTCAAAATATATTTCTGAACGCATCCAACACAACAATCAAGTCATTATTTTACATGTTTTAAATCTAAATTTTCTTCGCAATTTTTCCAAATTTTATCACCGTTTAAACCTTCCTTGATCTTCTACGAATGTGACATGAGCACTAAGCTGGACATATGTGCGTGACTTGCTCACTCTTTCCGCCCACTATAATATTTAAATTCATTCCACCGCGGCTTGCATTCTTTATTCGTGATTTCGGCATTTTAGCTATTATCAAGTTTCACAATATAAAATACGATCAGACTTTTATACCTGAAGTCATCAATAGCACTGACAGATGATGCAGATGCCTTATAAATTTTATACAGTGAAACAAGAAATATGATTAACGTTTTCGGAGACCACTCTGCTTACTATCACATTTACATCATATAGGCAAGTTAAAAATACTTTAATGATAACTTCTTCACGGGCATTTGATAATATTTTACTATTGTAATTTTCATAACGGTCGCATGTCGAAGTCATCTTCTTCTTATTATATAGGGTATCTGTGTTTGTTTGTGTGTACGTTTTGCATACATACCTACAGTTTTATTCCAATCTTAATCAAATTTTCACACATGACCTCCAAACCAAGAGGACGGTCGCCTTCAATAAAGGATCGCGTACAACACATAGTCCACGAGATAAAAAATGAGGTACATGAAAAACTGCTGCATCACACGACAGTGTTACACATTTCCTCCTAAACCACTGGACCGATTGCAACCAAATTTGGTAAACGTATCCCTTACCATGAGGTTACAATTACCGTCGGTGTAAGAATCCATACCACATGTTACAATTTAACATTGCTACACTACAAATTGTGGCGCAGGAAATTTTACAGAGAGTATATTCACATATAGCTGAATGTACCTTCGAAATTGTATCACAGTACGACACGTAGTTGATGAGATACGAGGACCTGAACTGTACCGCCTATCACACATCAGGTTTTAATCTATTACGTCTTGAAACACGTCCACATAATGCTTTTTCATAATATCCAGTGAGTCAATTCTCCTTATTGTGTTACTATACAGCTCTGTAACCTACTTATGCAACCATTAATGACATCCCAGCATCGCGTCTTATTCTTTCAATACTTTCGTAATATTTTGTGTGATAAATTGTGTTCTCCCTAACTAACATCGCCCCCTGAATGATTGTGTGAGTGTGTTTGTGTGGAATGTGTCTCTAGCCTTGCGCATCGCTGTGTCGATGTAGAGAGCTGCCCCGCACTCTGCAGACACGCTATTTACAAGTTTTTATTCGAAGTATCGTCTTCTACGGCCAACGCTTCTGCAGCAATGCTATCCTTGAGCCGAAACAACTCGTGAGTAGCGACACGCAAAGATGCTTTTGTGTACCAGAGATACCATTTGTTAAGGTTCGCGCAATGGACAAAACCCCACCCTCCCGTTATAAACTCGCTCGCCACTGGTAGCCCGAAGCACCCCATCGCTTGGGCACTCTGCCGAGGACGACGTTTGAGGTAAGGTGGTTATCTGGACTGGTACTCTGTGAAGCGAGGTTAAGATTTTCTTACTTTTGTGTTAGATTCTGAGTCGAAACGGTCGCAGCAAACTGTTCCAGTATTTGGTTCGGCATACGCGATGAATATTTCAGTTAGAGCTACCGTGTGCAGCGGTCAAAATTTATTATCTAACGTGTGGTAAAGATAGTCGAACCGCGTGTACTTTTGTTCTTGTTAGGATTTCATTGTTTAATCATGTTTAGTCTGGTTTGTAACTATGATTAAAAAGTGCAATTCCACTAGCTTGTTTCCGCGGTGATTTTCGTTGTGACTCATTTAAATTGTAACGAACTTTCTTTTTCTTTTAGTTATGCCAGGTGGACTGGCTACTGTGAATCCCACACCGGTCATCAAATTACTTTAATGCCCCTCGGGCGATTCATGTTAGCAATTCGGTTATATTTATTCAGTTCTTCCGCGTGTGGAGATTTTATTCCTATTTATTTCCCATTTTGAAATTCTAAGAGTTGTGAACCAGTCAAGAAACCGGTGATCAACAACGTGCGCAGATTTCGACAAATCAGAGCGAAATTTTCCTGAGCCTCTCCAGTCACGGTCTGCACGGCCACTACGGTCGGGCATGGATATTTGTGCCGTCCTTAGTTGTAAGTAGTTCATAAGTAGTTTGTAAGTTTAGGGACTGATGACCCCGTAGTTAAGTCCCATTTGAACATTTGAACAATATTCCACTGCTGCAGATGCTAGTCGCTGATTGTGTTAAGTGTCGCGTGAGCTTTGGCTAGTGCGTATGAATGAATCAACGTGTCTACGCACCTCAAATCTACCCCTATTTTCTTAATAAGTAAATTTCATAAATGGTGGACGATCAAATGGACCATTTATTAATTTTACTGTTCATATTTCCCTTTTAAATGTGTGAGGTGTTCATTGTTTTTAACTGGTCTCCCCATATCGTTTAAAGAATACATAAATTGTTAATTAAATTCTTTGTTTCCTTTAGCACCCTTCTTCAATTTTAATTACATCTTGGTTTTGCCCCCGTCTGGGACTGGCGTGCTTCCATTGCAGATAGTTTGCTTTTGTTATATGTTAAGAAAATTTGTATCTTTAATTACATTATTCCTCTTCGGAACCTGCAGAGCAGCACAGATTAAGCTATTTAGTAACTTACAAACCAGAGCAGTAGTTTTCAGTCTTTACTACTAACTGAATTCGTAACAGATTTTACCAACATAAGGGACTTACACAAATGAATATATACCTGCACAATTATACAGTTGTACAACATATAATTCAATAAATATGAGCTCATATATACTGTGACGGGAAAAAACTTTTCACATAATACACCACGTTTTAATAGATTTCTTATTTACTACTAAGACACTTGTATTTCATTCAGCTATTATCAACTTTGAACTGTGAAGCACGTGCAGCTGTAGGAGAAAGCAATAGCCTTCTATAGAGTTGTAGGGAAAGGAGTGAGACAGTGTACATCCAACGAATACCCATTATTTCCTACAGATCTACCTTTTAGCTTCAAGACACTGCGGTTTCCAATGAGACTTCCACTTGAAGACGACACGGAAAGAAGGGGTTAAGTCCAAATTTCACGAAAATGAGTCACTGGTATCCTTATGAAGTTCATCAGATGTACTTTCAGTTGGGTGAACTTAAATGAATGTAATGGGTTTAGTCACTGAGTTATAGCGAGATCAAAATATGGTATACACTGATAAAACGGGTCAAGTCCATCCGAAACACGGAAAGAATGGGTGAAGTCCAGCCGGTGTCGATTTCTCAGCAGTCAGCTGTATTTTTTTTTTTTTTTTCCCTGCTGTTACGGAAGTATCATTGTTGACATCGTTAAATGCAATGTCATTGTTGATTTTCATATGTATTGTCGAAGCAAACATGGAGCAGATTTCACATTAGCTTCCTTGCTTTATGCTGTGGCAGAACCGAATATCGTGTCGTGATTTGTGCTAACACAGAGTAGCCTTGACATTCACTTGAATTCTTTGTGGTGTAGTAGTTTGAATTTCGTGTGATATCCAACTGAGGACGGTGTTTCAACTGGTGATGGAAGCTCCAGATTCAAGCTGCAGTGGTAAGTCTAGAAAAAGACAGAGCTTTGGTAGACAGTCTGAAGTATCTAAAAAGCTAAGAGCAATGTCACGTGAAATAGGGCAGCGTTGTAACTGCAAGAAGAATTGTACTCATTTGATAACTGATACAGAGAAGATACAATAGTTGAGACAAAATAAAAACAGGTTATTGATAAAAAGTGTTGTCACTAAAACATATAGTAAGACGTAAAGGGTCCAGTTTTTTTAATATATTGTTTTATACCTTCAGGGAATACTAAAGAAAGGTCGTAGAATGTACTGTATAAATTACAGAAGCGTATGTCAATAACCAATGAAACTGTAACATTTAGACTTTGAAATTACTGTAAAATGGACTTAACCCCTTCTTTCCGTGTAGTCTTCATTTTCTATTCAGATTAAAAATTACACGGCAATCTATTAAACACTGCGAAGTGGAATTCACATCTCCACGTTTCTCACATGGACAACTTTAAGTCGCTTGCTCAAGGGTGGACTCACCAAAGATATTATTCATACTAACTTCTGGACAAGTAACCAGAATTATTCTTTATAATCAAGTTTTGAATGTTACGTATCATTTGCATCTTGATAACTATCTTTCTTTGATTTGATACTGTAGTTATTATTTTGTACATTATGCAAGACAGCATTATTTCTTAAATACTCTCCAAAAAATATAACATGTCGTTAGAAAAAAAAGGCAATGGACAGAGAGAAAGAGAGAGAAGGAATAGGAGAAGTACTAACTCCAAGCTTGAATGAATTAATTAATAAATACCCAGGTAACGCCGAGTTTCCAGCAGCGAGCACAGAATAACATAGAGAGGCTATACCGCCTACATCAGCATAAAGGCAGTGAAGCCCGGCAGCCATCTTGGTTGGGTATAGAAACGGAGTTAGGCCATAAATGCGTAGTTCTTCAAGTGGCGCTCGTCTTAATTACATTGTCATTTGAAACCCTTAGGATAGGAAAAAAATTACCAAGTTTTTCACGTAGACAGGTGAATACTGAGGGAATGCAACAGTGTTCTTAGCAAGTACCATACGTATTGTGTTTGTACAAAAGTAATAATTGAAACTGTTATTTTTATATGATATAAAAATTGTGATTGAAAAAGTTAGTCGCCTGCCACTTTTTTTTTTGGGGGGGGGGGGGGGCGGGTGGATCAGGAAATTTTCGTCAGCGAGAAAGTTGTAGGTAATGAAATGAACTTTTATTTTTACTTAAACAACTTTTTTATAGCTCCTCTGATTTTTTCACAAATTTGGAAATAATAATAGAGCGGTGGAACTTTTCAAATTCTACTCGTTACTTTCAGCGAGCTTGCCCACCAGCGAACACAGATTCTGTTGCCCACTCACCTTGTACTATGTGATCAATATTGTTAAACATTTGTAATCCAGGATACAATTTCCGGTATCCAAAAAATTATGACTTAACAATTTTTATTTATTTTATTACTAACCAGCTGAGCCGCTCCGGCCTTGCACGTGTAATCTTTAAACTATTTTAACCTATCATGATGCGGTTTCTTTCCATTTCTTCGGTATAAACCTGTGTTCAATGTAGGCTATATTAAATGCCAATACGAAAATGAGAAATAATTGAAATAAGAATAATAACGTAGAATGGTTTACCATTCCCGCACTTTCGTGTCCTTTGTGGCGTACACTATGAGACCTGCGCCAAAGTACAGAGTATATAATTATGGAACTCACGACAGTTACAAAAAAAAAAAAAAAAAAAAAAAAAAAAAAAAAAAAAAAAAAAAAAGACGCGAGATCATATGTCTAACTTTTACAGATCTTCCAGTCTGAAGCCATCTGGCTGGCGCCAGCTGTTTAAAAAAAAATGATAAATGTGGTTCCATAGCTGACCAAGGTGCAGATGCGGTAAACGATTCTACGTTATGATTCTTATCTTAAGTTTAAGCTTATGGGACTTAACTGCGGCGCCATCAGTCCCTAAACTTAAAAACTAGCTTATACTAAAGACAACACAAACATCCATGCCCGAGGGAGGATTCGAACCCCCGACGGTGAACGGCCTCGCTCGTCGGAGTATAGCGCCTCAATGCGCTTGGCCATATATTTGTATTGACATTAAATAAAGCCTAAGATTATCCCAGGATTCTAAAGATGAAATTAAAAGAAACCACATGACGATACGTTCGGTACTCCTCGAGCTTTAAAAGGTTAAAGGGACAGACAGAGCAAAAATGTGCTTCTATTTTATATAATAATATAATTTGCTATTCCTATTTGAAAATTGTAATTATTTATGGCAAAAAGAGATTGACAAAAAGGAACGAGCTTTAAAATATATGAAAAAGGACCATACAGCGGAACTTAATAAACTACCGTGTGCAGGGCCGGCACAAGCCCAAGTGCTGCTACATGCGAACTGCTAAATTGCCGCCCATCCCCGTTTCTTACTTATTTATTTTTTACAGAACGTTTGTGGAATTTGAATCAAACAAATTTGTAGCAAATGTTAGCAATTAATCGCAATTTTTATTTTTTATTTTCAGATATACGTAGGTTTCGGCCACCGAGTGGCCACTCTCAAGGCTTTCAATATGTGTTTACATTTATACCGCCATGTTGACAGTTATGTTTAACATGACGGTATAGATGTAAACATAACTCAGAGCATGGAGAATAGCCACACTGTGCACGAAATCTAAGTATATCTGGAAAATAAAAAGAAAAATTGCGACTGGTTGGTGACATTCTCTACAGATTTATACAAAACGGTCGCTGGGCACCGGCTCAAAAATGAAGTCAAACTTTATTGAAGAAATCTAGCTAATTTTAATAAGCCTTGAGAATTTACAATGTTCAAATGTGTGTAAAATCTTATGGGACTTAACTGCTAAGATCATCAGTCCCTAAGCTTACATACTACTCAACCTAAATCATCCTAAGGACAAACACACACACCCGTGCCCGAGGGAGGTCTCGAACCTCCACCGGGACCAGCCGCACAGTCCATGACTACAGCGCCTTAGACCGCTCGGCTAATCCCGCGCGGCATGAACTTACAGTTCACGTAAATAAACATTTTTCAGTGGTTGTGAACAGATAATGAAGTCAACGGAAAACAGTATACAGTAAATAAATGTTGGCAAAGTGATAGTGTGCGAGTAGTATTGTGAAACAAATGTGGCGGTCAGAGAGTAATTATTGTTGTTCAAGGAGGCGGGGATAGGAGTTTCATGGCTCAAAATCAAAATGTCCGACAATCACTCAGAAACGGATAGCAAAAATTTTGAAAAATACGTCGAAACCCAACTTACGCCAGGCTTACTACGAATTTCTTTATCCCTTGTAATTACTCGTAGCGTATTTACCCATTCGGAATACTTCTAGCAATTGTAGGTGTTGGACATGTTTGACAGTAGTAATGTTCAACGATTTTTTTCCATAATGCGGGAAGAATGAAACACTCTTAAACTGCCATTGAAGGCCTTACCAAAATTGCTTTAGGCTTAATACATAACCGCAGTGTCGAATATTGCATTCGAATTTCCAAATTAGATTTCGTCTTGTGCAAAATTAGTTGTGAGTAAACGCACGGTGCGTAACAGGCTTGCAGCGCTCCACTCATTAGAATACTGGCGTCGGCGTGTAAACCAGACTGCTTCCCCGTCTCTGTTTCTCCGCCGTACACACGACGGTGCTGCCAACAGTGTCGAGGAAGAAATCAGTTCTCCTCCCTCCCGTTGTTCTAAAGGGGCGGCCGGCAGATAGTCGAGCCGCCGTACCACAGTTCCAGAAGCCGCTAAGCCGCTCCCTCCGAGGTTTCGTTTCAAATACCCTCTTGGGAATGAATGTTCAGTTTGTCCTAAAAAAAAAAAAGTGGGCGGCAGATTTGCCGCCCCTCGAAAAGTGCCGCCCTGTGCGGCCGCACGTTTCGCACGTGCCTTGCGCCGGCCCTGACCCTGTGGTTGCAGCTGTGGCCGGCTGGCGCTCGGCCGCCATGTTGGTTGGGTGTCGCGCTCTCAGCCGGCTTCATTGTAAGGCCTCTATATGTTATTCTGTGCGCGCCGGTTTCCAGCTTGTGATCGTATAAATGAATACAAAACGTAGACAAACGGCGCAACTCTCTTTTAAACGTATTGCAGAATAGCACCAGAGTACGTACTGAATTCCTGACCAGCCTCGTCCACCAGACGCTTCGACTGGTCCGCTGCACCATCGCGGACACGCATCAGCATGTCGAGCGAGTCCTCTCGCACTATGCCGTTCTTTTTGCGGTATGCCATTGTCTGTAACCAGAGAAAGCCATCATAGAGTGGACACTGCAACAAGCTATCGTAGGTACATTGACTACATACAAAATTCTAGAAGCCCAAGTTGCTTCTAGTCTTACAGATTCAAACCTGGGGAGTCACTTGCTGAAGAAAAACTTATGGAGTGTAGACATCAAACTAAACAAAAAATTTTGAAAGTATCAGTGGAAAACATATTTTGATAATGCTACGCTTACATTTTGAACACAGTAATTTACAATGGAATATATGTACTGCACAGATGAAAGTTTGACCTTTTTTTTAATAATGTAGTAAATAATTATTGCAGCCCGCTACAAGTTAAGAGCATTCGTCTAGTCTAAAAAATTAAATCAATGTATTTTAAATGATCAGAATCATCTTTGCAGCTGCACTCTGAAAGTATGCCATATCTGTAAAATGTGTCAAGTTCTTTGGTGCATCAAATCATCACATGATGTTAATAAAAGTCGCCCCCCTTGAATATAGTGTAACTGACAGACAAGCATGGAGCAAATGTAAATGAGAGGTTTTCTTGAAGTAAATACAGTGTATAGAGCATAAATACAACGTTTTCTTATGAGGGTTGGAACTTAAATAGTGGCACCTATTTATTCGCAACCGATACAAAAGCATCACATGTTTACACCTGTTACTGACCTTCAAAGCAGTCACCAGTATTGCGGAGAATCCGTTGCCAGCGATTTGGAAGACGTAGTGTACCGTTACAGAGCCTGTTCTGTTGGTGGTGCGAATGGAGCGGTTCCTGGTACAGTTCTAAATCGAATGCCACGAAGTGGATCCTTCATCTTCAGAATCAAATCACAGTCACAATGACTTAAGTCCGGGGAGTATGGTGGATAGTACTGCACTTCCTAGTCTCATCGACTGAACAGCTTGTGCTGTATGCTCCCACACATTGTCGTGCAAAATGTTTGAAACCTTCTAATTTATAGTGACTAATTGAAAATGGGCTCTAGTTTGGAAATTAGATTTCAGTGCCAAGAACTGATTACTTTACTGGCACGTGAATGTTTACATTTAAAGAAAATCTCAAACTCGACACGTACCATGCAACAAGAATAGAAAAATGCCACAATCAGGAAAATGAGGGTCTAAGTCGAGTGAAATAAGAAAATTAGTAATCTTAAATTATTTATTTTTGTTAAAGAAACATGCCTTTGTTGTTGACTTGTCAATAATGGTGATTACAATGGGTTCGTACAATACCATTCCATACGAATATTGTCATCCTCTTAATACAAAATTCCTCTTCCAAAATCAAATGAAATTTCATCACCTTCTGGCAGGATACATTTATAGGTATATAAACCAATCAGCGAAAACAAATTCGGCACGTGAATCATAGCCGATTAACCGAACCGTACAACACGGTATTGCCCTTCATCAGGTATGAAACTTTATCGACCTTCGTCATATCTAGGGTTAACTACATCACATAGGGCCAAAACACACTGTATTACCATGCGACTGTACTGAACTATCTTCCACTCGGCCCTTTTAATAGCCTTCTCTCCACTGCCCGCCTCAGTGGTCAAAGATGCTGCTGTAGTGCAGATGCTACATCGCAGTCACAAAGATATATGGTGTGCAGTGGTTAAAAACACCAAGATTATCGAAGCATGTAATAGATGAATTTCACATACAAATTAATCCGTAAGGCAAATACATGTCCAGATTCACAAAAAAATCACAGAAAAATCCATAAATAATGATATTCATCCTATAGCTGCCTACTTTCATCATCCCCCAGGTGAAAGCTTTTAATTTATAGTGACTAATTGAAAGTGGGCCCTTAGTTTGCAAATTAGATTTCAGTGCCAAGAACTGAGTACTTTACTGGCACGTGAATGTTTACTTTTTAAGAAAATCTCAAACTCGACACGTACCATGCAACAAGAATAGAAAAATGCCACAATCAGGAAAATGAGGGACTAAGTCGAGTGAAATAAGAAAATTAGTAATCTTAAATTATTTATTTTTGTTAATGAAACATACCTTTGTTGTTGACTTGTCAATAATGATGATTACAGTGGGTTTGTACAATACCGTTCCATATAAATATTTTCGTCCTCCTAATACAAAATTCCTCTTCGAAAATCAAATGAAATTTATCATCCTCTAGCGGGATACATACATAGGTACATAAACCAATCAGCGAAAACAAATTCCTCACGTGAATCATAGCTGGTCAACCGAACCGTACAACACGGAGACTACCATGCGACTGTACTGAACTATCTTCCACTCGACCCTTTTACTAGCCTACTCTCCTCTGCCCGCCTCAGCGATCAAAGATGCTGCTGTAGCGCAGATGCTACAACGCAGTTACAAAGATATTATGGTGTGCAGTGGTTAAAAACACCAAGATTATCGAAGCATATAATAGATGAATTTTATATACAAATAAAGCCGTAAGGCAAATAAATGTCCAGATTCACATAATATCACAGAAAAATCCACAAATAATGATATTCAGCCTATAGCTGCCTACTTTCATGTTGGGTGGGCAATGCCAATTCTCCGGACGCCTCTTGGAGACCTTGATGACACTGTCGTGCTGCACAACCCCTGGCACCTTCAATCTTGATCCAACTCCGCTGTTCCCGTTTGGAAAACATAATGACACCGTTACGTTAGACCGCTCGCTAACGAGGCCGACGGTTCGCTAACGAGTCACTGTTTCCCTCTATTGTGCGCACGACGTTGACGTTGGTCGGGCGAGTCCATTTGCTCGTAGGTAAGGTAGGTATGTCAATAGTGTGTGCTATCAGCGACAATAAGAGATTCCATTGCTTAGTGTCTCCAAAGCGGTATTGCCACTATTTCAGTTCCAACCCTCGTACTGAATACAGGAATTAAGCTTTGTTATATTTGTGTATAGAAAAGTAAAAACTTTGGAATCTGTACATCAATTTATGAGAACAGTGTTAACCTCATCTGAAATCAACACCACTGTATGATGATAGGTCAGTTTCGAAATCAGTAACGGTATAATAAATGGTTTTATAAAAAAAAAAGTGTGGCAGATTGCAATATTTATTTACTAAAATATTATCACGAAAAAAACACGGTGTTCTCAAGCAAAAAATAGACGTACACTCCTGGCCATTAAAATTGTTACACTACAAAGATGACGTGCTACAGACGCGAAATTTAACCGACAGCAAGAAGATGCTGTGATATGCAAATGATTAGCTTTTCAGAGCATTCACACAAGGTTGGCGCCGGTGGCGACACCTACAACGTGCTGACATGAGAAAAGTTTCCAACCGATTTTTCATACACAAACAACAGTTGACTGACGTTGCCTTTTTGAAACATCGTTGTGATGTCTGTGTAAGGAGGAGAAATGCGTACCATCACGTTTCCGACTTTGATAAAGGTCGTATTCTAGCCTATTGCGATTGCGGTTTATCGTATCGCGACATTGCTGCTCGCGTTGGTCACGATCCAATGACTGTTAGCAGAATATGGAAGCGCTGGGTTCAGGAGTGCAATACGGAACGCCGTGCTGGATCTCAACGGCCTCGTATCATTAGCATTCGAGATGACAGGCATCTTATCCGCGTGGCTGTAACGGATCGTGCAGCCACTTCTCGACCCTGAGTCAACAGAAGGGGACGTTTGCAAGACAACAACCATCTGCACGAACAGTTCGACGACGTTTGGAGCAGCATGGGCTATCAGCTCGAAGACCATGGCTGTGGTTACCATTGACGCTGCATCACAGACAGGAGTGCCTGCGATGGTGTACGAAACGACGTACCTGGGTGCACGAATGGCAAAAACGTCATTTTTTTCAGATGAATCCAGGTTCTGTTTACAGCATCATGATGGTCGCATCCGTGTTTGGCGACATCGCGGGCAACTCTCATTGGAAGCGTGTATTGGTCATCGCCACACTGACGTATCACCCGGCGTGATGGTATGGGGTGTCATTGGTTACACGTCTCGGTTACCTCTTGTTCGCAAAGACGACAATTTACATTTAAATTTCACATGTGTTACGACCCGTGGCTCTACCCTTCATTCGATTCCTGCGAAACCCTACATTTCAGGAGGATAATGCACGACCGCATGTTGCAGGTCCTGTACGGGCCTTTCTGGACACGGAAAATGTTCGACTGCTGCCCTGGCCAGCACAATCTTCAGATCTCTCACCAACTGAGAACGTCTGGTCAATGGTGGCCGAGCAACTGGATCGTCACAATTCACCAGTCGCTACTCTTGATGAACTGTGCTATTGTGTTGAAGCTGCATGGGCGTCTGTACCTATACACGCCATCCAGGCTCTGTTTGACTCAATGCCCAGGCGTATCAAGGCCGTTGTTACGGCCGGAGGTGGTTGTTCTGAGTACTGATTTCTCAGGATCTATGCACTCACATTGCGTGAAAGTATAATCACATGTTAGTTCTAGTATAATATATTTGTCCAATGAATACCCGTTTATCATCTGCATTTCTTTTTAGTGTAGCAATTTTAATAGTCAGTGGTGTATTTGTTGGTACCTGTTCAGTGGTGTTGGACAGGAATTCTTCGAATTCCTTCCTGACGACGCTGATGTTGAGCTTCTCGAACAACTTGGGCGCCAGGAAGGACAGCGCCTGTGCCAGCTGCCCCACCAGATCGTCGCGCATGATCCTTCGCAGGCTCTCCCTCATGGGAGCCTTGGGGTCCTGCAGAGCGCCGCACTTGATGCCCACAAACGCCGAACACACCACGTCCGTCGTGTAGCACGCCATCAGCTCTTGTACCTCCAGATCACTGCCTGCAACATCAAGCTCCCATCGTCAGTTCGAAGGCTGGTCTCATGTACACTGCTCATAACAATTAGAGGATCAGATGAGAAATCATGCACGATATACATGTATTTTATTCAGATATTGTTTACTGTATATTGTGTGTGATACAGTAAGGTATTTTGCTGTCTCAGCTCTTTACATGAGGTTTACACGACGTTTACGGTACCACAATAGTGAAAAAGCGACCGGCTCGGATGGCCAACACAGTTGCACACCTGTGTGGCATGGACAGTATGAGGTTAACAATCAGCTCTTGAGGGATGTTTGGCCGTTCTTCCGTGAGTACAATATCCAGCTCTGCAATCGCTGTGGGAGGTGCTGATCTGGCAACAATTCGTCTGCCATGTGCATCCCAGACATGCTTGATCGGGTTTAAGTCAGATGAACAAGCTGGCCACTCCATTCGTTCAGTCCCCTCAGCTTCAAGCATTTACCAGTGCACCTCTGTGGGATGAGTGTCACAGGAGTGTTGTCGTCCACCAGAAGGAACCCGTCTCCTATGGCTCCAGCGTAGGGCACAATAAAGATCGAACGATCTCGCCTCTATATCTCTGAGCAGTCAAAGCACAATTCTGAGCGAAACACTGGTCCGTACGTCCACCAATAATGACTCCTGCCCACCACCATGATATGGTGATGTTTCCTGCACATGAGAACGATTTTTCCGAGCTCCACGTTCTTTCCAGGTGAGGGAACGACTATTTTCCGGATGAGCACAAAATCTTGACTCACCTCTGGACAGAACCATTCGTTACGATACCAGTCCCCATATTCCTCCGCCCAGTTTCTGCGGACTAGAAACTGTCGTGGCTTTAATGGGACACACACCATAGGTCTTCGTGCGTAGAATTCACATTCCTGAAGGCGGTTTCGAACTGATCGATATTGCGCATCCTGTTGCTGCCTGGAGAGTGCGTTGCAGCAGAGTTGCATTCTGCCTCCTGTGTCCACAGGCTGTTAACGAGAGATAACGGCCATCTTTTACTAATATTACCCGTGGACGACGTTGGCCTTGCCTTCTTTTAACGGTTTCTGTTGTCTGAAATTGCGTCCCGGTTCTGGGAATTAAACTTTGGCATACTACAATAGCTTCAGCCCTCTGTCCCACTTCCAACCTTCCTATGGTTCTCCAAGCTAGTTGTTGCATCGCACTACTTGCTCTGAACCCAGCTGCTTGTGTAATTCGTTTGATAAAGTAAACACAAGTCAAGACCAACATCCCCTGCAGCAACTTTCTGTTATTAGCACTATCTCGGTTGCCGTAATGTTGTAAGGCAGTAATGCGGTGATCCACCTGTGGCCCTTATGCAAGCAGTTACGCGGTTTGCCATTGACCGATAGAGTTGTTAAATGTCTTCCTGAGAGACACCGTGCAAAATTCTGCCCAGTTGGCACGTTAGATCACTAGAATCCTGAGATGTTTGGAAGACCCTGCCCATAATGTTATAAACATTCTTAACTGGGAAGAGAATCGGCGGTCTTGCTGACCAATCCAAGGTTCGGTGAAAACGAAAAATTCCATAGGTGGTTCTCGTCGTGCATTATATCGCTGAAATGTGAACACGGGATAGCTTGCCATTAAGGGCAACAAGGGCTGTAACTTTGTCGATGATGACAACAGAAGGAATTCTACTGCAAAATGAAATGACACCCCAGACCATTATCCTAAGGCGACACTTGGGTTGTCCGGACTGTCTCCATACACACCATCGGCGCTCATTTCATCACTGAACACATTTCAAGTCAACAAGATTCCAGGCCGATCGTCGTAAGCAACACCACTGGAAAAAGGTCGCCTGTTACAGATTACAGCACCATCCTCACATAGGGTTGCTGATAATAGTGAATCCGGGGCTTTGAGTGACGATTTCTTGGTCCAAACTTTCTGTCGTTGATCCAAGGTCGGCCACTTTCTTGTTGGCGTCTTTTTTATCTATGGTTCACCCATTGCCAACATAATCTAATGGTTGGTAGAGCTCCTATTCAAATGTCAAATTATTTGCCGACTACTGCTTCCAGCAATTATGAGCCCAGCTATGCGTGCATTCTGAAATGCTCCATCTTTGTGTATCGTTCACGGGACAGTCTGTGGGGCATAGTTAAAGTCACGCTGAGTGCAGGGAATAAAATTCGCAAGTACTTTATGCCTCGGTATCGATATGCCAAATATGCGGTGAAGAGACCAGCGCAGCTACTTCTTAAATACAGGAGGCGCCTCGTAGCGTTATCCAGTTAGAATAATTATGCCCAAAAGACGTATTTTCTAGTAAATACAATGTCAAAATTAGCTCTGACGACTCAAGTAAGTTTTCGGCGCGCACCAACATCTTTAGACTGTCACGTTTTCGTATGAAACTGCACTTTTGAGACGTTATAATTTAGATATTATATTTCTGTCCAGCCATATCCTTTAAAAACATGCTGTATTTGTTTATTAAACGACACGTCAACGAAAGATGTCTATAAATCATGACTCAAATACGGAAGTGACTATCTCTGTCAATTTAACAGGTAAGGTAAGGTAAAGCACTCAACAATCCTAAGATTGGTTTGAACACCACAGTCACAGTGCTTTACTAGGCATGATCCTGTTTGGAGCCTTCGACTGACTTAACCAGCCAGTTATAGGGGGATCTATAGTTTAACGTGGGTTCCGAACCAACGTGCTACTCGGTATTTTTCACATCAGCAACACTGCCAGAGGTGAAAGAAGTGGAAAGTGACAGATAAAAATCCTAGGCGGGGATCGAACCCGCGATCTTTTGATTTGTAGCCTGGCACCCTACCACTGTGCAACCGAGCGACCCAGAATTGGATCACGAATATTACCCCTCTGAAAAACAAATTTAGAGGTTTGCTTGTAGGTGTACCCACTTAAAAAAACTGAGAGTGGTTAAAATACCCACTCATGATTTGAAGGAATATTTATTTACAATGAGCCGCGCGGGGATGGCCACTCCCGATCGGGCCAGGCTGCAAAAAAGCGGGAAATCACTTTTCCGATTTTCACACTGTAAAAACTTTTGACGGTATGTAGGACTAACCCACATCGTTTTACCAATTTATTTATTCCTTACATGGTTTCCATTGCTTGTGAAAATCTAAGATGCCTAAATATTCATTCTGCGCGAGTTTTAGTTTCATAACGCTTCAAACTCTATTTTGAAGAAAGCATATGGTTTAAAGATCTGATTTTTTTGATACGTGGTAGTACAGCACCTTAGCTTTCTAATAAAGCATTAACCTTTTCTTAATTCGTAACAGTTGTTTTAAAATGTTGTGTTAAATTGTTATGTTCAAAATCTTATATCTCCGAAAGTTCTTGACCGAATTTTCTGAAAATTTAAGATGTTCATGTTTTATATATATAATTTTTCAGTTTATGTCATATATGAATTTATAGAAATTTTATGATAGGCAAACGTTTATACTAAAAATCGCAAAAGTAATATACATATGGGTTTTATACGCCATATTTAAGAAATATGTCCTTTCCTGTATTAAAATACAAAGTTTTGTCAAAATTTCAAAGCAATCGGTCAAGAATTTTCCAAGTTTAACGGCTATACGCAAAACAACAGATCATTTTTATGTATAGAGATTACTGACAGCGGGAGGAGGGGGGGTTGGATGAATTAGACGTGGAGGCAACTGTTGGACAAATACCCAATCTTAAAAAATATGAACCGCCGGAGGACGTGCTTTTAGGACAATTCGTCCATGATGAGTTACTATGAAAAGTGATGACGTTTTCCATAGGCCGGCCGCGGTGGCCGAGGGGACTGAGGCGCTCCAGTCACGGTCTGCACGGCCACTACGGTCGGGGGTTCGAATCCCCCCTCGGGCATGGATATCTGTGCCGTCCTAGTTCGTAAGTAGTTCATAAGTAGTTTGTAAGTTTAGGGACTGATGACCCCGTAGTTAACTCCCATAAGCTTGACAAACATTACAACAGTTTTCCATAGATGTAGCAGCAGAATGATTTTCAAAAGAGACGGCTGTGAGAATCGATAGGTGATGACCAGGAGACTACATTCCATAGATGTTTGAAGTGGGTTTTTACAACGGAAGACAAGAATTTTTTCCACTGAATACAGAAACACCAAAAGCAGAATACACAAATATACCCAATAAGGTGAAGGAAAAACGTTGGTATTAAGAACAACTCCAGTCCCCTTGGAATTCGCATAACTATATATCTCGCTGTTGCTTCATTTATAACATATCGGTTTTCAAATATAATGTAACAATAATCGCGACAACAAGCACAGTAACAACAACAAGAAAGACGAAGATTATTAAGAAAACAAAACCTCCATACCTTTCTGCGTAGCAGCTACCAGGTGTGTTACCAAGTCTTGTCCACACTCTTCAACCAGCTGGAACATGCGTTTCATTTTCCCGGAAGTGAAACCCGGTGTCATCACACTACGTAATGTTTTCCACCTGTGGAAAGAAACTTATAATTACAACATAAAAATGTTTGTAAAGCTCATGCGACTTAACTGCGGGGTCATCAGTGCCAAAACTTACAAACTACTTATGAACTTATACTAAAGGTAGCACAAACATCCATGTCTGAGGGAGGATTCGAACCCCCGACGCGGGATGCCGCGCGATCCGCAACGTGGCGCTACAGACCGCTCGGCTACTCCCGCTCGGTTAACTACAACACTTCAATGCGCATCTCACCAGATTGTGTTTCTGAACAAATAATGAGAGGAAGATAAAAACTTTCGCCATTTTTCGATTGCGATACATTTCACTTTTCTATACTGACATGAATAATCATGGACTCCAAACTGCGTGTACTCCTGTTTTTTGTTTATTTTGTGATCTACTAGTTCACAAACGACATAATTATCGTTACTTTTATTTAGCTCTCAATGTAGAAAAATGTAAGGTGATGCGCATGAGTAGGAAAAACAATCGCATAATGTTCGAATACAGCATTAGTAGTTAGCTTCTTGATGCAGTCGCGTCGTTCAAATATGTAGGCGTAACATTGCAGAGCTATATGAAATGGAACGAATATGTAAGGACAGTTGTGAGTAAAGCGGACAGTCGACTTCGGTTTATTGGGAGAATTTTGGGAAGATGTACTTCACCTGTAAAGGAGACCGAGTATAAAACGCTTGTACGACTACGTCTTGAGTATTGCTCAAGTGTTTGGCACCCGCAGCAGATCAGTTTAAAGGAAGACATAGAGGTAGTTCAGAGGCGAGCAGGTAGATTTGTTACTGGTAGGTTCGACCAATGCGCGAGTGTCACGGAAATGTTCGGGCAACTCAATTGGGGACTGCTAGAGGAAAGACGACGTTCTTTTCGTGAATTTCTGTTGAGGAAATTTAGCGGGGCGCAATTTGAAGCTGAGTGTAGTACGATCTTGCTGCCGCCTACTTACATTTCGCGTGGTGGTCACAAAGACAAGATAAGAGAAATTAGGGCTCGTGCGGAGGCATATAAGCATTCTTTTTTTCCTCGTTCTATTTGGGAGTGGAATAGGAAAGGAAATGCCTAGTAGTGGTACAGTGTATCCTCCGCTACGCACCTTACAGTGAATCGCGGTGTATGTGTGTAGATGTAGATGTAGCTGTAGGAAGAGTGGACTATTTCCACTATCTTAGGTGTCCCACATCTCACCAAGAAAAGTCACTATGTGTAACTGTGAGAAGGGGCAGGGAAATGTGGAAGCTGACAGCACTTCAGATTGTGGCAGCACACATACTACCTAATAATATGTCATAGGCCACAATACGTAGATACCTACCAAAAGCTTGTAGAGGCCAGGCAAGTAGGTCTCTGATACGAATAACCTAAGTTTTCCCTGATTTTTGGGAGGAACTTTAGCTGTGGTTAAATGAAAAATCAGCGAAATTTCTGATTATTTTCAAATTCCCGGACTCTAAGCGCTTAATCGAAAGATTCAAGGCTGTCAAAAGGTTGACGTTTAAAATGTGAGTATCCAAACATGTGATTACATTTTACGATAGCTAAGGAATCGGCAATTTTTCTAATTTTTCATAAAATACTCGTTTCATCACGATAAAGCGTGCAGAATTTGATAACTAAACTATTTGACGGCAAACTTTATAGAAGAAGAGTTGTTAGTCATCAAACTGTGTTTTCAAAAAGGCTGAATATTTTTCTCGTCACTATTGCAGAAACTCCTAAAGTTGCTCCATTAAAGGTGACAGTTCGTGATGCTCTTCTAATGCGACTGCACAGTCGCTCAATTGATTTAGTGCTGTCACAAGCAGCATCATGGTAACCCACAAATATAATATAGCCTTTCTGCCATACCAGTGTTTGATGTTGGTGATTTCATACAGTTTCGAGATAATATTCAATTTCTCCGTAGAACTTTCACATTTTCATGCTTTACAAATTTTATCTATCAAAAATTTAGCGTGAAGGTGGCCAATTCTCGTATGCTGCCTGTTTTAAGGCTACGAAATGAGTGTTTTTAGAAAAGTACGAAAAAAATGTTTTCTCACGTAGATTTTCTATCGTTGATTGTAATCAAATAAGAGTTGTGTTGCTCAATAGATTTAGCATTTAATGCTCTACAGTTTTGAAGTCGGCTTCCTTGATTAAACGAAAATTCTGAAATTTTGGTTGTAATCTTTTCATCGTGGTTGCAGCTCCGCTCACAATTCGGAACAGTCTCATACTATTCATATCATGGACGTACTTCAGTGATTAATACAGTTTCTGGAATTCCACTAATTTTTGTTAAGCAGAACTCCAATTTTCTTTCTCTGTTAGGAAAAGGACGTCACTAAAAATCGCATCATCCGAGCAAGCAAGAAACATAAGTTTATGACGCTGATTGTGAAACGTGGATCATAGGGAAAATGCCTTTGCTGTTGATAGATAGCGGAAAGAGAGATAGAGAGTGATTGTGGGTTATTATGGTTCGCGGACAAGACATCCTTGCCAGGTGTGTACATTGATGAGAAACTGAATTGGAAGAAACACATTGACGATACAGAAATATTTGGGGTCAGCAACTTACGGTATTAGGGTTATTGCCAATTTTGGTGACAAACATCATAGTAAATTAGCTTACTTTGTCTATTTTCATTATCTGCCTTATTTAGCCTAAATGTCCTATTGTCCCGACAAAATAAATACGGGACTTATATTGCCCCGTTCCTTACAAAGCGACCCATATATTCTGAAATAACGTGTCTTTAAGTAATTTTTAGCGTAACAAAATGGAGAACAAATGTACTTACCATCGGACAATAAAGAAAATATGCTTCAACTCAAAGTAGGAGTTGTAAAGTTCTTTGGTTGGAATTACGTTATGCTATCACACGAAATATGTTAAGTACATTGCAAGAAGATGATGTATTTAAGAGATGAATTTGTTGGACATTTCAAGTTTATTTTACAAGACATTATTTGATTATATCGAGAAATGAGATATGGGCTTACCCATTTCATACGCTGAAACCATTTTAGTGGGATTAGCTTAAACATCTTCTTCTTTGGAAGTCTGTTCAGCAAAGCCTTAAAAATTTACCGGAGCTTGACGAAAATATTTTGGAAGCAATATGTTAAGATCAGCTTTTTGAGGAAGAGAACCATGTTAAAAATGAATGTCAAGAGTAAATACAATAGTGGGCAACAACGAAGCGAGTTGATAAAACCTGCTCTCTCATTTTCCACTTTTTTTGCATCTGAATATATCCGGTTCAAAAATTTGCAGCTCATTACTGCGTGTATGACACTAATACTGCTGCAGAAAGAGTGTCTCCACCATACAGTTTGCAGACTGGCGAACAGATTTAGTGTGTAAACTGTGGAGGAAATAATTAAAACTCATTTGAAGAATACTTTACGTGTTGATTTTTATGAATATCTATGTGAAAATACCGTACTGCTGAATGACATACATTTACATTATTCTGCGAAATGTAACAGTCAGAAATATGTAAGGTGCGTAAATAATAATAATTGTCGTTCGTATTTATTTGCACGTGACAACTATAAAACAAAATATTTCTTTAATTGGAAAGGAATTTTGTGTTGCGAGTTGTTAGGTAAATTTTAATGTTAGCATTTGACCAGGTATGCCTTTATTATTGGGATGTCCATACATTTAGTTTCGATGTATATACGGTATGTTCCTCTTCCTCAACAGCCGCTGTAAAGTAACTTCATTTATAAAGCCTCTCGCGCTTAAAACAGTGAAATGAACCTGTGTATGGTAGCAGTCAAGAAAAATCCGAACTTTCCTGTCTGATTACGAACAATGTTGGCTGATCGCCCAGTAATTTATCAATGTTCCTACACTGCCATCGTTTTTTTCCCTTATGTGTTTCCTTCCTCCCCTGCAACCCTTCCTAACACACATCTTCAGAAAATACAAGAAAAAACTCTGTAACATAAAGACTCCGAACTAAGAAAATAAAGTGCACTCTGCTATACATTAAAAGTGAATCAAAATAAGGAAATTCATTTATTTATTTATTTTTGGGGAAATGTCCACTTGCTGTAAACAAACGAAAAAAAATCTCTGTAAAGGGGTGCTCCAGAGGCACCAAGCCTCCTGTAGCTATCTCTTGTCGTCAGATTGAGAGAGAGAAAGAAAATTTATGCCAGAAATTATTGAACTAAATGAAAGGGGGATGCCATCCACCTGGAGCAGGGTAGTGGGAAACGAAATTATAACCTATCAAACATAAGTGGAGAGACGACTTCTACAAGGAAGAAGTGAAGCTGTAACTACAGTACGACTCTGAATCTATAAGCAAGGAATAATTTCCCATAAAGTGTTAGAAGTACGAGAAAGACCTGAAAGACAAAGGCTTGTGCCACTAGCAACGTACAGCTAACAGAGCTGCGAAAACAAATTACATACAGACCTGAGCAGTAACGTATACAAGCTTGACGACCAAGAATAAAGAAGGCTTACTTGAGTGAATGGGCCAAGTTGTATTGCTAACAAGAAACAGTGTGTACCATCAACACTTGCATTGCTGTGGAGGCTATAAAAATGTTCAAATGTTTCTCCAGCTTAGGGGACTTTACTGCGTGGTCGTCAGTCTCTAAACGGACAAACTACTTATGAACTACCTTACATTAAAGACAGCACAAACATCCAAGCCCGAGGAGGGATTCGAACAGGGAACGGCCTCGCGCATCGTAGCATAGCGCCTCAATGCGCTCGGCCGCGCTGTGGAGGCTATCGCAAAGCAACTCCAATAGAAGGAGTAGGAAATCAACGAAAACTAATCGTATATCTCTAAACGAGCAATTCTTGTATAATGTATATTTTAGTTGTCTCGGAAACGGCTCTATTTCGATGAAATTTTGTATTTACACTTTTTTTTCTTTTGTAATTAATCTACATAGTTTTATTTTTCGTAAGAAACGCGATTTTCCATATACAGGGTGTTTCACTAAGTGTGTTTGCGTCTGTAATTTATAAAATAATAGGTGACCGGAAATTTTAATGCAGTAGGTCAACACAAGAAATGTTACACTTTCTGCGAAGCTATGAACATAGTTTATTGTGTCATTTTCCAAAGAGTACACCACAAAGATATAATTTTTTAAATGGAACAATAGATTTTTTTCTATCGTGCATTGGATTCGTTGAAACCAGCTGCGTCCAAATCAATTTAAACTACATTCCTATCACTGTTAGTTTGGGAGCTACAACCCTTCAAAGTTTAGGGGGCGGAGGCTACGACAGCGTTGCTGACTGGCTGGTGGTCATGAGACAGTGGGCCGTGCCCCAGGGGATAGCCACTCGGCCATTTGGCTACGCTATCGCAGCCTCCGCCCCCGGAACTCTGAAGGGTTGTAGCTCCCAAACTAACAGTAATAGGAATGTAGTTTAAATTGATTTGGACACAGCTGGTTTAAACGCATCCAATACATGATAGAAAAACTGTTGTTCCATTTAAAAAATTATATCTTTGTGGTGTAACTCTTTGGAAAATGATACAATAAACTATGTTCATAGCTCCGCAGAGAGTGTAACATTTCTTGTGTTGACCTACCGCATTAAAATTTCCCGTCACCTACAGAGACAAACACACTTAGTGAAACACCCTGTATGTATATATAACAAAACATTTATTTGATTTCCATGTTCTTCGGATCATAGGAGATATGTTAGCCTCGAAACGCGATATCTCCATGGCCCAAGGGGCACTTGTCAAAAGTTTATTTTGTGTTTTTCGGATCACAGAAGATATGTTAGCCTCGAAACGCGGTCACCATCACCATGGTCAATGGCGCACTTGTCAAAATATTTATTTTGTGTTTTACGGATCACAGGAGATATGTTAGTCTCGAAAACGAGGTGAGTAGCACTATGTGCCAGTATGTAACAGAGAAATAGTTCATGAGCAACGCTCAGTCATCTGATATTTACTCTGGAACGAGCAACAATAAAGCAAACATTCTGAAAATGTCCTGGAAGAACACAAACATTTAGTTCTAGTTCACCCTGTGTATTCAGGATAGTAATAAATAACGTTACTTATTTTGTACTTTCATTTTGAATACTGAAGTGATTTATCTTTTTTATATTTAAAAGGTGTGCTTATAAAGCATTGTGTATATTTTTGTCGAATTACAGCGTTCAAATGAATGAAATAAATCGCATATTGCGATGTTATGGCTTCACTGTATTAGGTTTAGATGGAATACCAAACTGTGACGAATGAAAATTTGTGCCCGGTCGGGATTCGAACACGGGATCTTCTGTTTACTAGGCAGACGCGTTGACCACTCCGCCACCGAGGACACAGTGACCAACTACACTGCAGAGGACTCTTTCCTGCACGTCTCCCGCCACACACAAATCTCCATTCGCCACGCTGTCTCTTTCCTACACCACAGCCTATTTATTCTATAATGTTCGCAGCCACAATACTGTATTCCCGCATCAGGGAGAACAGACGCCGGCCGCGGTGGGCGAGGGGACTGAGGCGCTTCAGTCACGGTCTGCACGGCCACTACGGTCGGGGGGTCGAATCTCCCCTCGGGTATGGATATTTGTGCCGTCCTTAGTCTTAGCTAGTTCATAAGTAGTTTGTAAGTTTAGGGACTGATGACCCCAAAGTTAAGTCCCATAAGCTTAACAAACAACAACAGGAGAACAGACCATGAGGTATCGGGGACGCAATTAATTGTCGTCAGGAGCCCAGCCTCGGCTTGTATACAATTATATATATATTTTTGACGAATTACAGCGTTCAAATGAATGAAATAAATCGCAAATTGCGATGTTATGCCTTCACTGTATTAGGTTTAGATGGAATACCAAACTGTGGCGAATGAAAATTTGTGCCCGGCTGGGATTCGAACCCGGGCTCTCCTGCTTACTAGGCAGACGCTTTGACCACTCTACCACCGAGGACTCAGTGACCAGCCCGATTGTGTCTCGATACCTCATGGTCCGTTCTCCCTGACGCGGGAATACAGTATTGTGGCTGCGAGCATTATAGAGTAGATAGGCTGTGGTATAGGAAAGAGACAACGTGGCGAATGGAGATTTGTGTGTGGCGGGAGACGTGCAGGGAAGAGTCCTCTTCAGTGGGGTTGGTCACTGTGTCCTCGGTGGCGGAGTGGTCAACGCGTCTGTCTAGTAAGCAGGAGATCCCGGGTTCGAACCCTGCTGGGCGCCGTAGCTCAGCGCGCCCGGTCAGAGGGCTCAACGTCCTCTGTAATAAAAAACCTGAGCCAACAACAAATCGAACAAGAAGAGAACGAAGAGAACTACCCATAGGACAAGAAAAAAAAAAATCCCGGCCGGGCACAAATTTTCATTCGCTACAGTTTGGTATTCCATCTCAACCTAATACAGTGAAGCCATAACATCGCAATTTGCGATTTATTTCATAAAGCATTGTGCTTTGTGAGAGGATACTTTTTATCAATGTAATTTGTATGCAGGTGATTTATTCATATGAATTTAGTAAAGGAATTATTTTTCTTGCCTTGGACCGTTGACGGCGAAGATGGACCGTCCACCCACGGACTCCTCCGATTCCAGTAAGGTGAAGTTTAGCCGGTAGAACGAGGAAAAGTCTGTCGCCAAGACGCGCCCCACGAGTTCCGGATCCTTGACCATGAGGAGCGGCTGGTCGAAGGCGAACATGCCCATGAAGCGGCTGGCGCCCCCCCGCAGGTAGCAGTCGTGTATGGCGTCCCCCATGTGGTGGCGGCCCGTCACCACACCCCCCATGTTGCCCACGACCAGCGCCGGCTTCATGTACGGCACGCCGCGCTTCCTCCAGAAGGAGTTGTTGCGCGTCGCGTACCAGTACAGCAGCGGCAGCACCACCAGCAGAGCGTCCACCACCCAGCTGCCGGTCACCAGCGCCATGATGGTCAGCAGTCCAGCGGCACCTGTACACACCGAGGTTCTGACTGAGTCAGCGCCGTGTACCATCACTTTGCGCGGGCTCCTTCTCAAGGTCACTCTCCCCCCCCCCCCCCATTTCAGCTGGCGCTCGGACAAGAGTCCTGTGAAGTTGGCACCCTTTTTTTGGAGAATGTAAATTTTTTTCAGAGTTCTAGCCAGATATGCAATAGTTCTGGAGTTCTCTGTACAAAATTTAAATAGTTCTGCAAAATTTCGCCGAAAAAATACAAAATATTACCACAAAATTTAGTTTTTTTCAAAATAATTTTTTGCCTATTAGTACAAACATAGTTCTGATCACAGTTCTAAATAGTTCTCAAAGAGTTCTACAGGAAATCCTAATCATTTTTCTGTGCAGATTACACTTCATGAGATAATTGCAATAATGGGGAATCCATTTACACGCTACTGTGAAGTTGGCACCCCTTTTCTCAAAAATGTGCAATTTTTTCAGAGTTCTAGGCAGATATGCAATAGTTCTGGAGTTATCTGTACAAAATTTAAATAGTTCAGTAGAATTTCGCCGAAAAATAGTAAAAATTACCACAAAGTTATTTTTTTTAGTTTTTTTAAAATAATTATTTGCCTATTAGCGCAAACATAGTTCTGATCACAGTTCTAAATAGCTGTCAAAGACTTCTACAGGAAATCCTAATAAAATTTTTCTGTGCAGTTTATACTTTATCAGATAAATGCAGTAATGTGGAATTCATTTTCACGTTACTGTAAATTGGCACCATTTTTTCGAGAAATACACATTGTTTTTTGGGGTTCTGTGTAGATATACTACAGTTGTAGAGTTCATGTGAATACATCTATGTAATTGCCCGAAAAAAAATTCACAATTTTGAATATTTGATAAGCTGTCTTATTTGTGTCCCTTATTCGAGAAATATACGTTTTTCTTAGGCCTTGACAGATATTCTATCCGC
Organism: Locusta migratoria; assembly: GCA_026315105.1. Taxonomy (NCBI): domain Eukaryota; kingdom Metazoa; phylum Arthropoda; class Insecta; order Orthoptera; family Acrididae; genus Locusta; species Locusta migratoria. The sequence goes on from CM048751.1 coordinate 54,994,635, forward strand.
TGCACATTCAATTTGTTGTTTTTACGTCTGAATGATTACTGCTTATCGTAAACAAGAACTATTGCACATGTCCCTAGAACTCTGGAAAAAGTTTAATAACTTGAAAAAAAAAAAAAAAAAGAAAAAAAGAAAAAAGAAAAGGGTGCAAATTCTACAGTTGCATGTAAATGGATACTCCATTGTAATTATCTCATAAAGTATAATCTGCACAGAAAAATTTTATTAGGATTTCCTGTAGAACTCTTTGACAGCTATTTAGAACTGTGATCAGAACTATGCTTGCGCTAATAGGCAAATAATTATTTTAAAAAAACTAAAAAAAAAACAAGTTTGTGGTAATTTTTACTATTTTTCGGCGAAATTCTACAGAACTATTTAAATTTTGTACAGAGAACTCCAGAACTATTACATATCTGCCTAGAACTCTGTAAAAAAATTTACATTTTTGAAAAAAGGGGTGCCAACTTCACAGCTCTCCCACTATTCAGAATTGCGCTATTTCACGAAATTCTGCAGAACTATTTAAATTTTGTACAGAGAACTCTAGAACTATTGCATATCTGTTTAGAACTCTGAAAAAAATTTACATTTTTGAAAAAAGGGGTGCCAACTTCACACGACTCTGGCGCAATTTTGTGTAGTTTTTCTCCCTATTTACGCAATTAGCTCATGAACTATTATCTGGGCAAAAAAATATCATTAAGATTTTCTGCAGAACTCTTTGAGAGCTATTTAGAGTTGTGATCAGAACTATGTTTACGCTTGTAGGCAAATAATTATTTGGAAAAAACTAAAATTTGTTATAATTTTTTGTAATTTTTTCGCGAATTTGTGCAGAACTTTGAGAAAAGGGGTGCCAACTTCACAGTAGCGTGTAAATGGATTCCCCATTATTGCAATTATCTCATGAAGTATAATCTGCACAGAAAAATGTCATTAGGATTTCCTGTAGAACTCGTTGAGAACTATTTAGAACTGTGATCAGAACTATGTTTGTACTAATAGGCAAAAAATTATTTTGAAAAAACTAAATTTTGGGGTAATATTTTGTATTTTTTCGGCGAAATTTTGCAGAACTATTTAAATTTTGTACAGAGAACTCCAGAACTATTGCATATCTGTCTAGAACTCCGAAAAAAATTTACGTTTTTGAAAAAAGGGGTGCCAACTTCACACGACTTCGGACAACCTGAGACGCAGCAGTGTACACCATAGACTAAATATAGTATAGACTGCGCGTGTCCCTATCTCTGCCGTGTTGTGGTCTGAAACCAACATCTAACATTGCCCCTTGTCACGTGACTGAGTTTTCGTTATTAGGTTCGTTTAAGCAGCAACCAGTTACCAGAGTCCAGTAAACTGAGCATGCGCAGAGCTGTTACCGAGGTACTGCAACAGCTCTGCGCATGCTCAGTTTACGGGAATCTGATACTAGTAGTTGCTTAAACGAACCTCTTATGAGCAACAGTTTTTCTAGTTTTCAGCTGAAGACAAGTATTGATTTTAACGGTAAAACGACTTTTGTACGCTTATTATACCTGTAGGACTAAAGGTAAAATAGTTCTTGCACAATTATAATAATATTAATGCTATGATCGTTTTTATATGTGACGAGTTGACACTTACAGTTAGTGTTTGTGTAGCATTGTTTTTTTTTTTCATCAAGTAAGTCATTTCTAGAACAGATAAGCTTTTAATAGCGGTGTACACAGCTATATTTAAATACAGAACATTCAGTATAGCTGTAAAACTAGTATTAGTTGTGTTTGCACATCACTTATTCTAATATAAATAGCGAGTACTTTGCAAGGTTTACGTATTAGCATATGAATATGCAGAAGTCGTAAAATACAAACGCTTGTATTGTGTAAAAAAATATGATATTATGGTAGAACGTTTTGAGTTCCTATGAAAGCATAACACGTATTGTTGAGAAAACGTAAGAAACGTAATGCTGTTTGTAATACTGATGTTTCGCCTTCTACTCTCATGACGGTTGTAAAGTAAGAGACTCGCAGAGCATCAAAAACAACTATTCATTTAATAAGAGCAAGTCATTTATACGTTTCACCTAGGCACATGTAAAAACTATAAGGTATGTGCGCCACTTAAGGCCATAGTCCCCAATAAGGCCACCCCCCTTTATTTCAGAAACTTCCATACAAATCCGTCGGATTGCAGCACCTACATGTCCGCAAACGCCGTCCTAGTATCAAATGAAAATAAGAAGCGCCATGCTTTCCGTTATTCAGCTGCAGAAGTGTATCTTTCATTTTGGAGGTTTTCGTTAAGCTACGGAGGTAAGTTTTTGCTAAGCTCAGGAGTAATTAATTTTTGTGGCTGCTTTATAAACTGATGATTTTTTGAAGCATATTTCTTGTAGATTTGAAACCTTTGAGGTATTCTGAGAAGAGCTTGTTAGAAATTGTAGAAATATGCACGGGATGGGCAAAAAACGGTGTGTAAACCAATAAGGCCACGCTGGCCTTATTAGGGCCAGGGTGACCGTATTGGGCTCTCTCCCACCTGTTTATCTTATCTTTACTGTCTTCCAAGCAACACAACTGTTGCCCTCTATCCAATGGATAGGTCTGCGTTCGAATCCTTTGAGTCATTTTGGGATGACGAAGTCTTTAGATACTGGGAAAATAACCCTGCCATTAGAATAACGAAAATATCATTCGGAAAACTTTTCTCAAAAGTGCCCAAGAGCTTGGACACCAAGCAAAGTAACTGATGGGTTCCTGAGCACAGATCTACCCTGAATATCATTCCTCCTGAACTTTTTGCTCCCAGTGAAATCACTGAGAAAGAAATGCCGGAACTTACACGGACCATCGACGTGAACGATTTCATTACAAGGGTAATGGAGGATGATGACTCCATAGATGCGATGAAAACGGTACCATTCTGGCTGGCACATCTGAGATGCAAGCTATGCCTTCAATGGAACCTGGTGAAACCGATATAGCTGATGACGTGAAAGTGAACAAAGCGATCTCACAAGTCAAATGTTAGAAGCCTCCTGAAACAGAACTCTCAGCTCACCTTTCAGCATCTGTTGGTAGATCCTTCACCGACATCTTAAAAACCCCAAAAATGAAGAAGAGTCGCACCAAGAGAAGAAAAAGTTTGAATGACGTAGGGAACAATTTAAGCCATAGTTTATTCCAAGAGAAACCTCAAACATCAACACGGGGACAACACAACACGACATCAAAAACTTTGAAGAAAAGCTCTCAAGCAGCCCCCAGATCCTCAAAACGCTATGTGTCTTCTTCTTGGTATTGTTTTATCTGCACCGAGGACTTGGTAGAAGATATGATTCGCTGTTCACTCTGTGGACTATACGTTCATTAGCTTTGTGCCAGGATCGACAAGGGCGACACTGTTGAAAAATATTTTTGTCCCAACTGTGAAATAGAATAATTAGTTTCTGTCTGAATTTTTCTGTGTTGCTTTTTCATGTAATACGTAATAAAAAATTTTTGACTGTATATTCAGCATTTCACAGTCCTAAACCCCTCCTTTTCTAGATGTGGCCATGTTAGGGTACATGGGGTGGCGTTATTGGGAACCCCGTGTATCCCAATAAGGCCATCTGTTATGTTTTTTAAATTTCAGTTTAGAACATACTTCCACTGTTTTGAATGAACAGAAAATTTATTTCTTAGTAGCTCAAGGGCTATTCCTAGGAAATGTGAAGTTTCAAGTTAATCGGCTGACTGGTTTGGCGGTGAAAAATTGTCAAACCTTAAGGTGGCCTTATTTGGCGCACCTACCTTAACCATCGCATTAACATTAAGAATTGCGGAGAAATAACGTTAACTGTACTGCTAAAAGCGTTATAAGAATATGATTAGACATTTTGTTGTTAAAATCAAAGCCAAATTTCAGTTATAAATGGGAAAAACTACATCTGTCAGCTCCACTTCACATTTCTCGTTATGACGAAAACGGCTTGTTGCCCCGAGTCACGTGACTTAGATGTTGGTTTCAGTGTAATGACGTCACGCGCAGTCTATATTATCTATGGTCTATGGTGTACACAGTCGGGCAGCGTTCTTTTCACACTGGCATTTGTAATCCTGACGTCATTGTGACGTAAGGGAGCTGTTACTGGTGGGCTTTCGACTATCGACTTTTGCTAGCGCGTTTGAGTGTCTCAGCGTGGGCCAAACGAATTCGGTTATTCATTTTCTTTGTCGTGTGTGCGCTATTGTGCGATCATGTGTGCTGAGCGGGAAGTAGATGCTTATAAAAAGCTATTTCAGGCAACTTTACAGGAATACTGACAGAATCTAGCTCTGTCAGAGAAAAGGCGTACATAGTTCTGGCACTAGATATAAAAATACGTTTATGCTCACAGGTTTAAGGTGAAGAAAATCAAAGTGAGAAAGCGATAGAACCTTACCACCTTCGCAGATGAAAAGAGAGAGAGAGAGAGAGAGAGAGAGAGAGGATATACAGCATGCAGTAACAGAAAAATGTGTACAGAATGTGCCTTTAATTTATGGGCACCGTACGTCAAGTTGTATTCGCACTGTCCGTCATGTCAATTCTCCTATCCCAATACGCGATGGTGAAAGTGAAGTTAGAGTTGCGATTTGTTATGTAGAAACTCATTAGTTTAATAGTGGAATTGAGGGAACTACAACGCTAAATGTTATTTACGGCCAAAGAAAACTATACAATGTATGTTTTTTTGCCAACTTAAAGTGGTAAAGTGCTGGGAATTAACAACATTTCAAAACATCGACATCTATTTTCAAGCGAAAAAATAAACATATGAACATGTCAAACAATATTTGTAAGAGCATAAATAGAGCATGTTTACTTTATCCATTACGATTTGCCCACTGACATTGTTAACACCATCGCAAACACCTGGATTTCTGTCTTTCATTACAACTGACGTTTTCATATAAAATGTTAAATAATAACAAATAGTCTTCAAATTACAAAGTTATTCAAATAAACAGTTTGCTTCAGACTTTTCTGTTACAATATTACGAAACGTAAACCGTTTTTCGGTTTCAGATATCCGACCTCGTTTTTTAGGAGGTCACTCAAATGAGAAAAGTATTTAAGTCGTTAAGAAACATTTGGAATTTAGCATTAAATCAAAGTAAACAATGAAATAAACATTAAGAACACACATTTGCATATAAACTCGGTAATCATCGACTGCAACATGAAAATGGCGAGACGAAAATAGGTTAACTTCCGATGTTTTCAGACGACTGTCCCGACAAAACATTCTTCTCGAGACAGCTAGACGTGACGTGATGCTCCGGTGACGGACAGTGTGAATGCCGCCATTAGAAATACATTGTGGAATGTTCTGACGGACTGTGAATTGGGCTTATAAAGTTCTCGTTACGACTGTTCCCGTATACTCATAAACAGTCTAGATCTCGATTCTATAGCGATCGACAGATCGATAGCCTTCTTTCTAGTCGCCTTCACAGCACTGCTACGTCACTGCTACGTCACAAATGCCAGTGTGAAACGAACGCTAACCTACACAGTCAGAGAGCAAAACACTTTCACAGCGACGCTAGCTCCAGCGAACGTGCGACAGCGAACAAGGCTTCCCTTACAAGGAGAGGGTCTGACGTGTGGTCACCGATTTCGAACGAATTTTGCATGGGCGTCCTCTATTGAATATAAAGAGACACGTGTTTCAGCTAGACACTCAGTAGTTTTTAAAAAAAAATTAAAGTCACAGTTGATGATGGAAAATAGCATTTTCAATGCTAATTACATTATTTACAGGCGAATGGAAAAACCGGTGGAATCTGACATTGGGGAAGATCAGTTTGGATTTAGGAGAAATGTAGGAACACGCGAGGCAATACATTACGACATAGGTTAAGAAAAAGGAAAACCTACGGTTTTAGCATTTGTGGATCTGAAGAAGGCTTTTGACAATGTTGACTGGAATACACTCTTTAAAATTAAGAAGGTAGCAGGGGTAAAATATAAGGACCAAAGAGATATATTGAACTTGCACAAAAACCAAATTATTACAGTCGAAGGGCATGAAAGGGTCGCAGTGCTTGGGAAGGGAGTAAGACAGGGTTGTAGCCGTTCCCCAATATTGTTCAATCTGTACATTGAGCAATCTGTGAAGGATGCAAGGAGATCTTTGGAGACAGAATTAAAGTCCAGGAAGAGGGAATAAAAACCTTGTGGTTTGCTGATGACATAATAATTCTGTCAGAGACAGTAAAGGACCTGGAAGAGCAACTAAATAGAATGTACAGTGTCTTCAAAAGGAAGCTATAAGATGAACATTAACAAGAGTAAATCGAGGGTGATGGAATGTAGCGTCAGAAAATCTGGCGATGATGAAGGAATTAGATTAGGTAATGAGACAATAAAAGTAGTAGAGGAATATTGTTATTTGGGTAGCAAGATAACGTCTGATGGCCGAAGTAAAGAAGATATAAAATGCAGAATGGCTATGGGCAGAAAAGCGCTTCTATAGAAGCTAAACTTGTTAACATCCAATATTAATTTAAATGTTAGGAAGTCCTTTCTGAAAGCATTTGTCTGGAGTGTAGCATTGTATGGAAGTGAAACGTGGACATTGAATTCAGACAAAAAGATGATAGAAGCTTTCGAAATGTGGTGCTACAGACGAATGATGAAAATTAGATGGGTAGGTCACGTAACTAATGAGGAGATGCTTAACCGAATTGGGGAGAAAAGGAGTTTCTGGCAGATCCTGACTAAGAGAAGGGATAGGTTGGTGAGACACATTCTGAGACACCAAGGAATCGTCAACTTAGCATTAGAAGGAAGTGCGTGGGGTAAAAATAGTAAAGGGAGACGTAGGGACGAATACAGTTAGCAGATTCTAATGGATGTAGGGTGCCGAACGTATTCTCAGATGAAGAAACTTGCACAGGACAGGGTAGAGTGGAGAGCTGCATGAAACCAGTCTGCGGACTGAAGACCGCCAACAATAACATAACATCTAAAGATCGTTTGAATGTTATCATATTTACTAATATACATGAGGTCAAAAGTTAATGACGTTTTGTGTTTTCACTCGTAAATATGACAGACTTTCCGAGCGCCATCGCCGGTCGTGCCGTCCAGGACTTCGACTGTCAAACCATGGATTTAGGTTCGAACCCTGCGTCATTATAAGATCTTTCAATGTATTTGATTATATTCTCATATTTTAAAACCTTTTCTTGCCTTATTTTGCAGTGATTAACATTCAGTTACGTGTGTTATCTGCTCTTGTTTCTGCAAGAAACCAATGAAAATTCGGTCTCGCAAGAAGTTGAGGAGTAGCCGCGAGGTCTAAGGCCTCATGCTGAAGATTGAGTGGCTGTCCCCGCCGGAGGTTCGAGGGCTCCCTCGGGCATGGATATGTGTGTTGTCTTTAGTGTAACTTAGTTTAAGTAATTTATAACTCCAGGGATTGATGACCATAGCAGTTTGGTCCACTAGGTTTCTCCACAGGGAATTGGAAATGTTTTCGTCGCGTGCTGAAAATCTGGAAAGCTGTGCTCCAAATTGCATAAATTATATTTGGATCTTGTTCTGAAACCTTATGCGCAGAAAAAAAATTTCCTGATGTTGGAATCATGATGGGGTAGTAGAACCGACATGACTCGCTACGGCAGGACTTTGTCGATGATGATGCACATCGACCTGTACTGTATTAGTGAAGTGATACCACCGAAAAGTACCTTTCTTTGTCAACCTTCTGAAATTAGCTTGTTTCGACACGTCGAGAATTTTACGGTAAGACATCAAAATCATGCCACATTATACGAGGGCAGAGAAATTTGTGATAGAGCAGACGCTATCAAAATTCATACTTAGGTCCATAATCGGTTGTCCGCGCCGGCCGCGGTGGCCGAGGGGACTGAGGCGCTTCAGTCACGGCCTGCACGTCCACTACGGTCGGGGGTTCGAATCCCCCCTCGGGCATGGATATTTGTGCTGTCCTAGTTCGTAAGTAGTTCATAAGTAGTTTGTAAGTTTAGGGACTGATGACCCCGTAGTTAAGTCCCATAAGCTTAACAAACGTTTGAACGTTTTTTGGTTGTCCGCGCGTGTCTTTCAAGATATGCTTTTATACACTTGGTACGCATCGAAATTAATATCTGACAGACCTGTCTTCAGCAACATAATTCAGTTGTTTTCCACGAACGATATTTCGGACGACATGTAAATATGGCAATATTTCGTTCATGTGTTGTGCATAGTGCGAAAAATATATATATAATATAAGTTTCTCCCTACTGGCCGAAATACGCTGACGTATTAAGTCATTAGGCTACGACTAACAAGAGTGAGAAAAAAGTCGTATTACCGTACCGATTCTCTCAAAAATTTGTCTATATTGTTCTGTCCTACAAAAAGTCTGATTAAATAAAACTTCTATTGCTCATGAACTGTTAATTTTTACACTGTTACATATCTGTCAAATAAAAAGGATGAATAAATAGGTAATTGGTGGGGATCGAACCCGTGCCCACACACACATCAGTAAGACAGGTAATAACCATCGACTATGCGCTGTCACAACAGCATACCGATGACACAGATAGCCACTACTAGTTCCTAATTCCTAATGTAACTACAGTTTTGTAAGTGGGCTATTACAGGAAACGCTGTAATAACACAGTGATTTGTTTATTTTGCAATGGGGGTGAGTTAATTACCATTTCCGCCAGACAAATTATATCTACTAGTGCGCCAAAGAAGTTTAAATACGATGTTGTTGTGCATAATCTAGAATTCTGTATTACAAAAACAATTCAGTAAGTTATTTAGTTAACAGAAGAAGATCGTGTATGACAAATATGCTTCGAATAGAGAAATAACCCCTAAATTAGTAGAATTCTGTAATATACACTGATCGAAACAGTTAGGGATTCATACAACTGAGTAGGCTTCCGTGGCCAGAGTTTTCCGGGTGTTGTACCGCGTCGTAATGTAAGATGGCTTTTATTTAAAATAACCAACGTTTCGGCCAACGTTCTGGGTATGCTCAGAAGAAGGTTACTGTAACCGACCGTTGACCGAAAATTAGGTTATTAAGGTAATAGCCATCTTACATTATACCTGCCGCGGCGGAATAGCCGTGCGCGTTGAGGCGCCTTGCTATGGTGCGAGCGGCCGTTTCACGTCGGAGGTTCACGTCCTCCCTCAGGCAAGGGTGTTTGTGTTGATCTTAGGATAAGTTAGTTTAAGTAGTTTGTAAGTTTAGGGACCGAAGACCACTGCAGTTAGGTCCCATAAATTAACAAACATTTGAACGTTGACATTATGACGCGGTACAACACCTAGAAAACTTAAATGTCGATTAGAGGATCAGTTGAGATATCTAGGTTCTGAAGTATTGTCATGGGCAGAATGAACTAAAGTTCCCAGAATGAAACTTACACTCTGCAGCGGATTGTGCGCTGATATGAAACTTCCTGGCAGATTAAAAGTGTGTGCCAGAACCGGCACTCAAACCTGGGACCTTTGCCTTTCGCGGGCAAGCGCTCAACCGACTGAGCTATCCCGACACGGCTCACGATGCCGCCCCATAACTTTACTTCCGCCAGTACCTCGCCTCCTACTTTTCAAATTCCACAGAAGCACTCCTGCGAAACTTGCAAGACTAGCACTCCTGGAAAAAGGATATGGTGGAGACATGGCTTAGCCACAGCCTAAAGCCCCTCTCACACGGAGCAAGATTTGCGGGAAGCATGCCGCAGAGCACACAGGGCGGGTGAGCGGCCGGCCCTGCGGCCTGCTGGAGGGCTGTTTGCTGCAGGATTCTGGACATAGCGCGTGTCCTATTATTCTCGCATGTTTTCGGAAGGAATGTTACCTGCGCTGTCCAATCAGGAATCCCGAGTGGCGTGTGACCTTGCGGCCAGAAAGGCGGGAACTCGAAGAGAGCACTCCAGGCGGATCGCAGTGCCACGCGCACGCCAGCGAAGTGCAGTCTTTCCCAAACGATTCTAAAGAAACTATTCGGTAAAAAAATATGATTCTCGCACAACTTATAGATGCATTCTTCTGCTTCATGATGAAATGAATATTATTTTGTTAGTGATCACAGTTCTTGTGATATTTACGGATTTAGTACAGTACTACAAGGAATCCGAAAATTTTACATTGAAAAATAGAGGTCGCTATGAATTTACGTTTGGTACATGATAGGTCATATGTTGCTGCGGATGAAATGTAGCTGAAATATTGAATTATTCTTCGAAGTTGGAAGGATATCGCTATCTATCACCAATCTCCAGATAGTGGGTTATATGTAAAGCAGTTGTTCCCGATCCCGTGCGTCAGCGAAGAAAATGGGACGAAATTTTCATATAATCCCTTATATCTCTTAAATCATTAAGATATCGTAGCAAGATTTTATAAAATGATAGTACGCAAAGAAGAGTTTATTTTGTCCCGCTATTAATTTACGAAACTTGCATATGAAAGGCGTTATTCGAGCAACTACATATTTTATTCAATGAAGTAATGAACTTTTAAGGAGTCACAGATACCTGGTAAAACTAAATTTATTTTGTCTTTAGTTTTACGTCAGTGAGCAAATTATTTGTTTAATTTTATACCGCTTATGGTTATTTTCATATAATACTTACTTGTCTTGCCCTCAGTATTACTAAATACAATTTAATATTTTGTGGTAACTGCAAATGCACAAAAGTGTCAGAGGAATATTTGTAAACTCTGTTGTTTTGACAAAAGAAGCGGATTTTAGCATTACAACGAAAGTGTCTGCATATTAACGAAATCTCATCACTGAAATATTACTCTGGAAAAAAAGAAAAAAAGTAATGCTGTGAAATAAATAGTTTCTTGATTTGAAATTACAGTGGAATTCGATATCCCAGTATATTTTTAAATTATATAGAACAAACCGATGAGATGATTTTATACGTGTATGTTCAAATTTCTGAGAAATAAGAGAAACCATTTAGAGTACATAACATATGATATATTTTAGTTAGTGTCCCAACACAGAGAGATGTGTTTTTTTATCACAAACATCTTTCAGCTTGTCAAAAGAATTCAATTTAGACCATGGTGGCTGGTTTTCAGGATTTCTAAGATTAAGATACAAAAAAGAGATTTTTTCCCCTGTTTTCAAACACAATTTTCACCATTAAAATATACTCGGGTATTGGATTCCACGAGAGTTTCAATGTAACCACACATTTATGTGGCCTACGAGACTTTCCTTCTTCTTCTGACTTTCTTTGTTCCGATGTTAAAATCCGCTTCTTTTGCCAAAACATAGCAGAGCTAACAAATATTATTTTCACTAACATTTTTTATGCAGAGAAAATAGCAACAGAACATTGAGTGTTCAGATTTGTAAGGGGACTAAACGGCAGGGTAATCAGTCGTCCAGAACATTGAAACTAAAAATACTGAGGGCAAGATAATCTGTACTTCATAAAAACGTCCATTCTAAAATTGAATGAGTAACTTCTTCACTTACATAGAAAAACAGCAATTTTCGTTTCCCTAGCTATTGATGGTCCTTCAAAAGCGCACTACTTCATTCATTAAAATCTGTACTTTATTAAAAATTGCGATTCATGTGAAAGTTTCGTAAATTGATCATATGAAAAAATAATCTCCCCTTTGCGTGCTATCGTTTGATAAAATCTTGCTTCGATACCTCCAATCATTTAAGAGATATAAGGGATTTTATGAAAATTTCTTTCCGTTTTCTTCGCTGACGCGCGTGATACGGAACAAGTGCATTACATACAAGCCATTATCTCGAGATTGGTGGTAGATAGCGACATCCTTCCAACTTCAAAGAATAATTCAATATTTTAGCTACATTTCATCCGCAGCAACATGTGACCTATCTTGCACCAAACGCAAATTCATAGCGACCTCTATTTTTCAATGCAAAATTTTCGGATTTCTTGCAGTACTATACTGAATCCGTTAATATCACAAGAACTATAACCACAAACAAAATAGTAGATAGATCTTCATGAAGCTGAAGAATGCAGCTATAAGATGTGCGAGAATCAATTTTTTTTACCGAATAGTTTCTTTACAATCGTTTGATAAATAAAGTAGCTCGGCCGTGTTGTGCGTCTTGGCGTCCACCCAGCGAAGCCAGCCTGCACGCTTCCACACCCTATCTTGCACCGTGTGAGAGAGACGAAGTGTGTTTCAGCCGCATTCCTATTCGGCAGCCGACTGACGTGCGCCCCATCCAGGAAAATTCTCGCGAACCATGCTCCGTGTGAGATTGGCTTAAGGAATGTTTCCAGAATGAAACTTTCACTCTGCAGCGGAGTGTGCGCTGATATGAAACTTCCTGGCAGATTAAAAGTGTGTGTCGGAACCGGGACCCGAAACTGGGACCCTTGCCTTTCGCGGGCAAGCGCTCTACCGACTTAGCTATCCAAAGGCAAAGGTCCCAGGTTCGAGTCCCAGTTCCGGCACACAATTTTAATTTGCCAGGAAGTTTCATATCAGAGCACACTCCGCTGCAGAGTGAAAGATTCATTCTAGAAACATCCCTTAGGCTGTGGCTAAGCCATGTCTCCACTATATCCTTTCTTCAATGAGTGCTAGTCTTTCAAGTTTCGCAGGAGAGCTACTGTGAAGTTTGGAAAGTAGGAGTCAAGGTACTGGCGGAAGTAAGGTTGTGGGGCGACATTGTGAGTCGTGTCGGGATGGCTGAGTCGGTAGAGCGCTTGCCAGCGAAAGGCAAAGGTCCTAGGTTCGAATCCCGGTTCCGGCACACAATTTTAATCTGCCAGGAAGTTTGAACTAAAGTTATTCGACGACAATCTGCCGGTTCTACGGACTGGACATCGGTAGTAATAACAGCAAGTTGCTGCAGAGGAGGTTGGTGTTGACTTCTGTTTACCAAACGAATTAAACAAGCATCTGTGTTCAGATAGTGTAGTGAGCAGCTAGTGCAACAACAACGTGACGTACTCGAAGCTATGACATGGAAGGTTGGAAGCAGGAGAGATACAGAGGGAGGTGGCTGCAGCTATTGGAGTGTCACAAAGTGTAATTTCCAGGAACTGGGCGCGATTTCAGACAACAGAAACCGTAAAAAGAGGGAAGGTCCAGAGGTCGTCCACAGGCAACATCAGCAAGAGATGACTGTCATCTCTGGTTAACAGCCCGTCGAGACAGGAGCGCGCGGTTAATCGCCGTCGGAGGTTCGAGTGTTCCTTGGGCATGGGTGTGTGTGTTGCCCTTAGCTTAGTTTATCTAGGTTTAAGTAGTTTGTAAGCTACGGACTGATGACCACGCAGTATGGTCCGATAGATTTACAGACATTTGATTTTTTGACGGGAATTTGAATGCAACTACAACGCTCTTTTCAGGTAGCAAAAACCTTATTCTTTTCATTCTCCACTCCGAGGAGTGGAGCGGGCTGTTTGAGATCCGGCCCATAAAGAGTCGCGGTTCTATTCAGCCAATTATCAGACAAGCTGATAGTGGGGCAAAGGGGGAATCCCAATTGGGAATAAGTGGGAGGGGCTTACCAGTTCCGGCATACGCCTTACAACCAAGGAAAACCTTGGTCGGAACCGGGGGACTGGGACCAATTTAATTTATCTCCGGGACTTGCCCCAGACTAGAACACGAATGCACTCACGACAATCAAAGATCGGACGCCCGAGTTACTCTCGTAATCTCGTAGCGATCAGCTCGACCAACAGTGGACAAGCATCCCCCTACAGGAACCGCACCCGTGGTCACGGTGTCCTGTGCGTTAGCTTCCTCTTTTTTCATTCTCCACTCCGAGGAGTGGAGCGGGCTGTTTGAGATCCGGCCCATAAAGAGTCGCGGTTCTATTCAGCCAATTATCAGACAAGCTGATAGTGGGGCAAAGAGGGAATCCCAATTGGGAATAAGTGGGAGGGGCTTACCAGTTCCGGCATACGCCTTACAACCAAGGAAAACCTCCCGAAAACCTTGGTCGGAACCGGGGGATTGGGACCAATTTAATTTATCTCCGGGACTTGCCCTGGACTAAAAATGGATTATCGAGAGAACACGAATGCACTCACGACAATCAAAGATCGGACGCCCGAGTTACTCTCGTAATCTCGTAGAGATCGGCTCGACCAACAGTGGACAACTCAGGAAGAGTAATATCAACACAAACAGTCCGAAATCGCCTGCGGGAATATGGCCTCTACGCACTGAGGCCTTTGCCGTGTGTTCCATTAAAATCAGAAACTCGGCGGGGGAACATTAGGATTAGAGTCGTAACGAATAGCGCAGAGTTCTGTTCAAATTGAGTCAAGATTTTATGTTCAGCCGGACAATCGTCGTTCCTTCATTTGGAGAGAACGTGGAACTCAGAACAGTCCTTCTTATGTGCAGGAATCGTCACCATTCATGGTGGTGGACGAATGGTGAGCGCAGGAGTCAGTACTGGCGGACGTACGGACCTCTATGTCGTTCAGAATGGCGCTTTGACTGCTCAGTGGTGTAGAGACTAGATCCTTCGTCCTTTTTATTGTGCCCTAGAAGATGTGCCATAGAAGATGATGGACGATAACGCTCGTCCCCACAGAGCGGCAGTGGTCGACAACGTTCTTGAATGGGAGGGAGCTGAACGAATGGAGTGGCTAGCTTGTGCACCGGACTTAAAACCGATTTAACACGTCTGGGATGTACTTGGTAGACGCCTTTAAGCCAGACCAGCACCTTCCACAACGTTTACAAAGCTGGATATTGTACCCACGTAACTATGACCAAAAGCTGATTGATAACTTCATAGTGTCCATACCACTCAAGTGAGCAACTGTACTGGCCCGACCGAGGTGATCGCACACGGTATTAGAGGGCAACGAGAATGACTTTTTTTTAAATGTATGTAAATATATCGGACTCAACTGCGTGGTTATCAGTCCAGTCCATAGCTTACAAACTACTTAGGTAAACTAACCTAAGGACAACACAAACACCCATGCCCGAGGAGGGGGACTCGAACCCCCGACGGCGAACGGCCGCGCGCACCGTAGCACGGCGCCCCAGTGCGCACGGCTAATCCGCCGCGGCAATGCTTTTTCATTATTATGGCAGCCCCTCGGTGCCTCGCTCTAAGTAAACGCCATGTAAAAATGGGTAAAGCAATCAACAATCCGAAGTGCTTTACTAGGTATGGTCCTGTTTGGAGGTGGTATGCCATTGCCTTCCTCCGACCTTCGAACTGACTTACCCTGCCAGTTTTAGAGGGACCTACAGTTTAACGTGGGTTCCGAACCACGATGCTACTCGGTAACATGAGCAACACAGCCAGAGGGGAAAGAAGCGGAAAGTGACAGATAAAAATCCTAGGATCCGGCGGGGATCGAACGAGGGATCTTTGGATTTGTAGGCTTGCACTCTACCACTGTGCAACGGAGCCGCAACAAACGCAGTGTAAACCTCAAGTAAAGAGCTAACACAGGAAAATATCGTACTGTGTTACACACGGATTACAAATGTTACCAATATCTGAATAAAATACGTTGCAGTATGTATATTGTGTATGATATCTCACCTGATCTCGTAGTTGTTTGGAGCAGTGTATACGCAGGGCTTTAGCGCCGTCTTGGCTCATGCGCTTCCCGTTGACATATCTCGACCCGCTATTAAATCGCCTGGCACTAGTACAATACCAACACTTACCGTTGTTGGTTACGAGTGTCGTCGGAGCACCGAAGCGATGCGATACTGTATCTCCAGGCCGTGGAGCTGTCTCCTTATACAACAGCGGGCGTGCCGATAACAAAACTGACCGTGACGCAGCAAGATCACGCCGCTTTCACTATCAGTGACATAAATAGATGGCGACAGAGTTTGCGTGTCTTACGTCATGTGCCGATAACAGAAGATTAGTTCCACGTATTTTATTATAACACAGAGGTGTAGCCTGTCTGTCTATGGAGAGAACATTTGCTTAACTAGCTCCGATAACTGTTAAGAAGGGAAATCCCACGTGGATTACTATAGTCTCAGAAGCGACAACTTGAGTGCGAAGTTGTACAAGGTCAGTGGTGTTTATAGCATTCGATGCACCACGTGTCTGCCATGCAGCCACAATATTTGGCTGATGCCAGCAGGGGCGGGACTGGATGTACATCCAATGGTGAGCACAGCAGAAGGCCACAGGGCGTAGTTGAACTGCTCAAATGTTCAAATGTTTGTTAAGCTTATGGGACTTAACTACGGGGTCATCAGTCCCTAAACTTACAAACTACTTATCAACTAGCTTATCCTAAGGACGGCACAAATATCCATGCCCGAGGGGGGATCCGAGCCCCCGACCGTAGTGGCCGTGCAGACCGTGACGACGCGCCTCAGTCCCCTCGGCCACCGCGGCCGGCAGTTGAACTGCCCAGTGCGACGCCGCGCGGCACCGCCTGACCGACAGATAATGCAGATGCTTTAATTATTGGTCCTTACGCAATTTGATTAGAAGCCGCTTGTGAAGTACAGAGCCTTCCGTAAATATAGAAATATGAATTTAGATCTGATGTTTCGATCTCAAAGGGTATACCTCAAAGATAAGACTAACACCGATCTAAATACCATTCATTGGTCGAACAGTTGTAAATTGAAGAGTGGAATCGCTAAAGGTGCTAAGTGCCAAAAATGAAATTGTTGAGGAAACGAGAAAAACTGCACATCTCTGTGAGAAATGGATATTTATTTCTAACGAAACACAAATGAACTCTTTACATGGTTATACAAATGTTGACAAAGGTTTTTCTACTTATGTTGAAAATCAAAAAGTTACGTAGCGTTTTATGTGCAAAGGTGTAAGTACAATAGGTTTTGTCATAGCTAACAGATCTAATTGCCACAAGACAACATTGACTTTATGGAGGTAACAGCTGTCGGAAAAAGTCCTTCAAAAAATGATCAAATGTTTGTAGAACTTATGGGACTTAACTACGGGGTCATCAGTCCCTAAACTTACAAACTACTTATGAACTAGCTAAGACTAAGGACAGCACAAATATCCATGCCCGAGGGGGGATTCGAACCCCCGACCGTAGTGGCCGTGCAGACCGTGACTGGAGCGCCTCAGTTCCCTCGGCCACCGCGGCCGGCAAAAAGTCCTTGTTGTTTTCGTCCACGTAATCAATAATAGCGGAAAAAATCGTTTTCTTATTTGGTGCCAGTGGAACAGTAGCTGGAAGTTTTATCAATTCCACAGATGCAGTGTCTTTCATTGTCTTGCCTTTTTCAGGACATGACAATTCTCCCAAGCACACTGATCGGAAAAGCTTCGTTTGCTGGACACAATATCAGGCTGTTGTTTGCTTATTTTGATCAAAGAAAGCTGTGTCTTTGAAAACTTCAGTACCTGATTTTTTTCTTCGTAACAATTGTTTGATTTTTTAGCAGAAATATTAAAGGCATTTAAAAATGTAGCTTTGCATACTCTTTTGAGGCCTCCTGTCCCATCAGGAAGTGTGTAGCAGAGAGCTGACTGCCTTTTACCTCTCCGCGTCTTCATTATAGGTCCCATGGCGTCGTCTTTGTGTAAGAAAAACCTCTATAAGCCCCATCAGGTAATTGCCTTGTTGGTTCAGGTCAAGTTGGTGGTATTCTTCAAAGAGCTGAGAGCTGAGTTTTCATATCAACTGTACTTACACTTGCAGAACACCTAAACACAAAACAAAAGAAACGAAAAATATGTACATCAACCTGCTACAACTGGATAATGTAGGCTTCTAACCTGTAAAGATGACGGTTGTTTTTCAGCAATTTCCCTCCTTGTTCTGCTTCTTCTGCGTGAGGTACGACATTCCGCTTAATCTTGCCTTATCTTGTTTGTTCCAGATTGTAACGTTCTCAAAACTTCCAACACCACTAAAATCAGTGGCGTTCATATTATCATTATTAACAGGTACATCATTTTAGATAGCAAGTAACAGCTTCAGTAAGCAAAACAATAGTGTTGTGGCATAACCTTGACTACAGACTGCTGTTCGGCTAGCGCCAGATGCCTGTGGCACATAGATCCATCAGCAGAGCAGGCCCATCTGGACATAGGACTAGTGCAATCTCTTGGGGTCAGTAGCAACTACAAGGAATGACTGGAGCACATAAATCTGTTAGCAGAGTATTGGCGCGAAGACATAGATCGGTTAGCAGTGAAAAACCCCGAAAGTCAAAAAATGGCACTTACATCCTTTAACATTTCCACTCTTCAATTGTCGTAGCTGTACGGGGAAAGTACCAGAACTCCAAACTCTAATAGAAAGTATTGAATCTCAAATCATTGTAGGTACCGTAAACTGGCTAAAGCGGGAGATAGCCGACCGCGGTGGCCGAGGTGACTGAGGCGCTCCAGTCACGGTCAGCACGGCCACTACGGTTGGGGGTTCGAATCCCCCCTCGGGCATAGATATTTATGCCGTCCTAGTTCGTAAGTAGTTCATAAGTAGTTTGTAAGTTTAGGGACTGATGACCCCGTAGTTAAGTCCCTTAAGCTTAACAAACATTTGAACATTTGAAAGCGGGAGATAAGTTCAGCTGAAATTTTCACAAAGGGGCAAATGGTGTTCAGAGAAGAAAGAGATTGAATAAAATAAGTGGCGGCGTATTTATTGCTGTCACGGTCGGTTTATCTTATAGCGAAACTGACGTAGATTGTTCCTGTGAGTTGGTATGGGTAGAGGTACCTAAGAACCAGAATAAATTAATAAATGTTCAAATGTTTGTTAAGCTTAAGGGATTTAACTGCGGGGTCATCAGTTCCTAAACTTACAGACCACTTATGAACTACCTTATACTAAAGACGACACAAACATCCATGCCCGAGGGAGGATTCGAACCCCCGACGGGGAGCGGCCTCGCGCATCGGAGCATAGCGCCTCAATGCGCTTGGCCACTCCGCCGTGGCAATAAATTAATAGGTAACATCTTCTCGGTTTACTTGCCGCGTCAGGTCGGGAATAAAATCTCGAGCTTTCGACGATAGCCAGCACAGTCATTGTTAGTTACGCGGCAAAAACGGAGAAAATTTTACCTATGAATGCCGTCGCGAAAGACTTCGATCTCAGAATAAATTAATTATTGGGTTTTTTCACCGACCCCCTGACTGAGACGATTCGATTGCAGAAATGTTCAAAGAAAGCTTGAATCGAATTTCAAAAACGTACCCAAGTATACAATTGAAATTGGTGGCGACTTTAACTTACCTTCGATTTGTAGGCAAAAATACATTATCAAAACCGGAGGCAAGCATAAAACATCGTTCGGAATTGTACTGAACGACTTCTCCGAACTTTATCTCGAGCAATTAGTCCATGAACCCACTAAAATAGTAAATGGTAACGAGAAAATACTTTTAGCAACAAATAATCCGGAGCCAACAAAGAGCATCAAAACAGACACAGGGAATAGTGAACACAGAGTTGTCGTAGCAAGACTGAATATCGGACTTTCCAAATCCACAAAAATTAGAAGAAAAGTATATTTATTCAATAAAACAGATATAAATTCTATTAACGCATTCCTCGGTGAGAATATCCAGGCTTTCGAAACTATCAATATCAGTGTAGATCATAAGTGGCTTACATTCAAAGGAATAATATCGACAACCATCAACAAATTAACAAAAGAGGAGCCTGACCCGCCGTGGTACACGAAAAAAAGGTTACATCACTCTTGTAAAAACAAAGAAAAAAGCATGCCTAATTTAGACGAACATAAAATACCCAAGGCTGGCAATCTTTTACAGAAACTAGAAATTTAGCTCAAACTTCAATGCGGGAAGGTTACAATAGTTACCACAACGAAACCCTCTGATGTGATTTGTAGAGTACGTAAGGCATTCTGGTCGTATGTAAAGTATACTCGCGGGAAAACACAATCAGAACCTTCATTATATGATAGAAATGGTGATGTTATTGATGACAGTTCTACTAAAGTAGAATTGCTTAATACAGCTATCCAAAATTCCTTCACCAAAGAAGACTCCAGAATTCGTATCAAGAGTAGCTGCCAGCATGTGTAATTTAGAAGTAGATACCGACTTTAAAAATAAGCTATAAACCATGTATCAAGCCGCGGGGAAACCATTCTGGTGCGTAATTAGCAGTCTTCGAAAGGGAGGGAAACAAGTGTTTTGGACAGGTCAGGATAGCTGCTAGTGAATCCTGTGGATGCCTTGGGGAGATGGAGGGAATATTTTGAAGAATTGCTCAATGTAGATGAAACGTTCAATGATGTGTCTGATTTTGATGTAGAATGGGATACGAATGATTATGGAAACAGGATTTTAATGTTATACCTCCCGACTTATCATCATGTAGGCGTATATAATATTTAAAGACAATTATTGCATTTCTTATGTTCGTACTCTTGGTACTGTATTGAAATTGTTTTGCAGTCTGAACAAGTCGATTATGGCAGTTGAAACTTATATTCATAGGCCTCCTATCGTTGCATGGGAAGCATGTGTTTCATATATAACTATTAAAACAATATTGAAGTCTTTGTTGTCATTCCTTGACGTGACATAAGTTATATGTAGGTATGGCTTCTTACATCACACATCAAACCCCTGTGAAATTCCGTATTGCTTACCCTTGTAGAATGTTCAATAGTTTGTATCTACGTTCTAGCCTTGATTTAGAATTAGTAAGTCACTAGCTGAAAACCCATTGTTGCCCGAGTATTTACTTATTTATTCCTGCCATCTTTCAGGTATATATTCATTGTATAAGGATTTTGTGTCTGTAATATCTCTTGGGAATTCACCTAGTAGTAAAGAAGTAATAGATTACAACTTGGTGCGTGATGGGGCGGTTTTCCACGAACGTTACTGTTTATGTGTTCCTATCTCATGAACTACATGTTGTACTGTGACACAATTTAGAAGGTACAGTCAACTATATGTGTGTATACTGTCTGTAAAATTTGCTGCTGCTACTATTTGCAGTGTACCTATAAATTATAAAGTGTAACATCATACCGAATGACGTAGTTTTACTCCATAAACAGCGGGAAAGTAATAAGCGAGAAACTTTTTTCCTTTCATCATTTTGGTATGGTTGTCTCCGAGAGAAAGTTTAATAAAGGTTTGAAATTATGTTTAAAGTTGCTGCAAGTCGCTAAGTACTCTCATTATCATATAGAGTATTTATAAAGTCTCGCCGCATTATGTGGCACTTTTTTGGTATTCCTATTGTTTGTGACGTCATATCTTTTGAACCATGAGCCGTATGTGATTCTTAACCCTGCAGCAATTGTTACCTCACGGTAAGGAATGTGTGTACCAAATTTGGTTCAAATCGGTCCAGTGGTTTAGGAGAAAATGAGCAGCATTGTAGTTATTGCAGCATTTTTTCGCGTATCTCATTGTTTATGATGTTTCTCGTGAACTATGTATAGTACGTGAAAGAACTTGAATCAAGATGTAACAAAGCTAATGCAGTGAGTGTTCAGCTAAGATCTACTCTCTTCTACAAGAAGACTAAATTAGCAGTGCACTGCTCTATCTTTCGACCAATTTTGTTGTACGGGAGTGAAAGCTGGGCAGATACAGATTACCTTATTCATAAGATTGAGGTTACAGATATGAAAGTAGCAAGAATGATTGCAGGTACTAACAGATGGGAACAATGCCAGGTGGGTGGCCGTAATGAGAAAATCAAGAAAAACTGGGAATGAACATCAAAGATGAAACAGAGCGATCAGACTCGAGAGGATGGGGTCGTGTTACACGCATGGGAGAAGCAAGGTTACCTAAGAGACTCATAGGCAGGGCAGTGCAGGCTAAGAGGAGTCGAGGTAGAACAAGGAGAAAGTAAATTCGGTGAAGTATGATTTCGAAGTAAAAGGTTTAACATCAGACAAGGCATCAATGTTAGCACTGAATAAGAAATCATGGAGGAATTTTATTAGGAAACTATGCTCCAGACTGTACGCTGAAATAATCAGTGTCTAATGATAATGATGATGATATCCCTATTAAAGCAACTTAAATCACTTAACAAAAGTAAATCTCCCGGTCCCGATTGTATACCAATTAGTTTCCTTTCAGAGTATGCTAATGCAACAGCCCCATGCCAAGCTATCATATACAACCGCTTGCTCAGCGAACGTTCTGTACCCAAAACTGGAAAGTTGCACAGGTCACCCCAATATTCAAGAAAGGCAACAGGAGTGATCCGCAGAATTACATGCCCTTATCACTGACGTTGATTTACATCAGAATTTTAGAACATATACTTTCCTCAAGCATTATGAACTACCTCAAAGACAACACATCAAAACAGAGGAGGGTTTGTTCCGCAGGTTGGGTCGCCTTGGTGGCTGAACTAGCAGAGAATTATGAGTATTAGTGCCATTTTGGCATTAAGTAATTCTGAAAGCAGTATAAAAGAAAGTTTACAAGTGATGCCAAGTTTGGATTGTTGTAGTGAGTCTATGGAGAAGCCATGCCAACGATTTTGTGTGACGCTGGGAGCCGGGCCTCAGTGGTGGTCCTGATGCCCCCATGCCGCATGTAGTGTGTCTCCAATCAGCACAGAGGGCAGCGGCGTGGGGAAACAGAATGAGCTCTCTGTGAGCCGACAATGTGAATTCAGAGATGTATGTCCTGAAAAAGAACTGCTAGAGGCAGCAGAGCACCATGAATCTCTTCGTTTAACTTTCGTGTTACTGCTAACAGAAAATACACAAGTAAGCTGGGAAACAGTGCTATGGAAACAGCGGCTGTATATTCAAGTGCCAGGGTGTATTTTGCTTGAAGGATCAAAAGAAGGTTTTGTGTTTATCTTGGAGTATGCTGAAGAGGTCTTAAAGTGCACACAAGTCTTTGTATGTTTCAAGAAAGAACGTAGTGACAGAGCTCTCTTAATCCGGACCTTCATGTTTTTGGGCTTCTCGACCTTGGCACCTGGACATCCACTGATTCCTAATGCATCAGATACTACCAATCTCTACATGTTATATTCTATTGACTAGTTATTTTATTCAGGTGACTGCTGCCTGTAGCTTGCCCAGCCATACTTGTAATTTTAATTCCAGTTGTTATGCCCTGAGATTGTATGATTGATGTAGTAATACAGTTCAAAATTGTTACACCTGTTAATTTCCCTCTAATAGTAGATTAAAAGTTAATGTTTGTGTAC
Organism: Locusta migratoria; assembly: GCA_026315105.1. Classification (NCBI taxonomy): domain Eukaryota; kingdom Metazoa; phylum Arthropoda; class Insecta; order Orthoptera; family Acrididae; genus Locusta; species Locusta migratoria. The sequence goes on from CM048751.1 coordinate 55,017,773, forward strand.
TCGTAGAAGGAAGACGCTTACAATGAATGCAAGTAACTTGCATATCTTTGTGATGAAATGTTTTTTATAGAAAATGACATTGAAAATGTTTTTACATATGTAGACAAAACTTGGTAATTGACACACACAATTGTAAACCTGGTTGGTAAGTCTGTAAATGATCCACACCAAAATGTTTACATTCTTGACTATGCATTTCATTTGCAGTAAGGGTTAGCTTTCTCTTTTGCATGCTTTAAATAAGTTAAATCTCTGGATAGTACTAATGTTAGCAGTTGTAGTCACGGTGTAATTCAGATTCTTTATATTTATGTAATGTCTGATTGTTTTTTGAGACTAGTTTAAAAGGGTAAAATGCTAAACATCTCGGGGTAAAACAGCAAGATTGATGGCTGGTAAATGTTGGTAACTATTTGTTATAAACTTCCCACAGAGAACAATGAGATAGTTTTACATATAATGTGTGTATTCAAATATAATGTAAATCTGTTAAAATTTTCCTTCATTGTATTCTAAGAGGTCAGTTTCTTTAATTATTTCTGGACTTCATTAAATTGTGTTTTTTAATTATTTGGTAATTCAGGAATGTTTGCATAGATGAGGGCACTGAGGTGTAACAGAATTAATGTTCTAACAGGGTGTTCAATTAACTGGGTGTAATAGTGGAGTTGAATCTTGACACATTTGTCTGGCAAGCATAGGTGCTCTTCTGTGATTCCATTCCAGGAAATTGTTGAACATTTTGTCTCAAGAGAAAAGTTTAAAAAAATTGGATTTGTTAGTGATTGTTGTTTTTCTTTTATTTTGAAAATAAGCACTACCAGTTGTAAGGCAACCACACTCTCATGAAAAATTGCACAGAATCTCAAAGGGAAGGGAAAACTGGCTGGGTTAATAGGAAAATCTATAAGGGGGGACACTGCAACTCTTGGGAGTACCTCTTTTTTAGGATACGTTCAGTGTCCAATGAGAAGCCCAGACAGGCAGGTAATAAAGCTGTTAAAATATCACAAGATTCTAACAATAGTAAATTAAAAAATAATGTTTGTATTTTTCATCAAAATATTGGGGGTTTAAAGAATAAAGTAGATGAGCTCCTGATTTGTTTAGAAACTATAGAAGCTGACAATGAAATAGATATACTATGCCTGTCGGAGCATCACATTATCACTGATATGAATAAAGTAAATATTAGAGGGTATAAACTAGCAGCACATGTAAGTAGAGAAAAGAAGGTGTGGGGAGGAGTTGCCATTTATGTCAAAAATTGTCACAGTGTAAAAAATTTAGAAACAAAAAATTTTTGTACAGAGCAACACATAGAAGCATGTGCCTGTGAGCTTAAACTGAAGGGCGGTTCTTTTATAATTGTCACAGTGTATAGGCCTCCCTCAGGAAACTTTCATTTATTCCTGGAATACTTGGATGCCTTGTTGTGCTATCTGTCATATAGGGAGAAGCAAATTATTATCTGTGGGGATTTCAACGTTAATTCACTGCAAGAGTGTAATAAGAAGAATGACCTGGAAGTCTTACTCGGTTCTTTCAATTTGACATCTGTTATTGATTTTCCTACTCGGGTAGCAAAGAACAGCAGCACACTGATAGACAATTTTTTTATAGTCCAAGATAGGTTTAACAACATTAGTGCATCTCCTGTTGAGAATGGTCTTTCTGACCATGGTGCACATCTAGTTACATTATATGATATTGCTCCTTTCTGTAATTTGAATCAGTCCTCCAAAGTTGTTCGTACAATTAATGAATCGACAATTAGAAATTTCACGGAAAGTCTTCAGCAGTTAGATTGGGATGAAGTCTACAAGGAACCTGATGCTAATTTAAAATACAATTTATTTCATGATACTTTTGTAATGGTATTTGATAACTATTTCCCCAAGAAATTAGTCAAATTAAATTGTAAGGAACCAAGCAAAAAACCATGGCTCACCAAAGGTATAAAAATATCTTGTAACCGGAAAAGGGAACGGTATCTGACAGCAAGAGAGAGTAGTGACCCAGAAATACTCAACTATTATAAAAACTACTGTTCTGTATTAAGGAAAGTTATTTAAAAATCCAAAAGCATGTGCATCATGTCTGACATTAGTACATCAAATAATAAAATTAAAACAATCTGGAATATTATAACAAGGGAGACAGTGCAACCAAGAACACAGGAAGACAGCATTACCATCAAAGTGAATGAAAAAATTACAAACAAAAAGTCAGAAGTTGAAAACACTTTCAATAATTATTTTTTAAATGTTGTGGAGAATATAGGATCCAAATGTTCATTAGAAGAAGCTAGGCAGTTAATGAAACAGGGCATACCTAGACAGTATGATACCCACCTCTCAAACTGAAATTAAGAAATTATTAAACTCTCTCAAGAGTAAAAGCTCTCATGGCATTGATGGAATATCCAGCAGGGTATTAAAAGCTTGTTCCCAAGAAATATGTAGGATTCTTAGCCACATTTGTAATAGCACACTGGAGCAGGGTATTTTCCCTGATAGACTGAAATATGCTATTGTTAAACCACTTCATAAAAAAGGTGATACATTGGATGTCAACAACTACTGCCCAATCTCACTTCTGACTGCTCTATCAAAAATTCTTGAAAAAGTAATGTATTCCAGAGTAACTTCATATATTAATAAAAATAAAGTTCTAACAAAATGTCAGTTTGGTTTCCAGAAAGGCTTTTCAACAGAAAATGCAATACACATTTTCACTAATGAAATATTAAATGCTCTGGATAACCGTAAATCACCTGTTGGGATTTTTTGTGATCTATCAAAGGCCTTTGATTGTGTTAACCATGGAATTCTTCTAGATAAGCTTAAGTACTGTGGTATGTCGGAAAGTGCACAAATGGTTTAAATCATACCTAACTGGAAGAGTTCAGAAAGTTGATATAAGTAATTCACATAATATATAAAAAACAGCCGAGTCCTCAAACTGGGGAACTATCAAGCATGGGGTGCCACAGGGTTCGGTACTGGGACCTTTGCTGTTCTTAATATATATAAATGATTTGCCTTTTTATATTCATAAAGATGCCAAACTAGTTCTCTTTGCTGATGATACAAGTATCGCTATCACACCCGAATCACAGGAATTAACTGATGAAATTGTCAATGAAGTATTTCAGAGAATTATTAGGTGGTTCTCTGTAAATGGACTCTCTTTAAATTTTGAAAAAAAACACAGTATATTCAGTTTCACACAATAAATGGCATCACACCATTAATTAATATTGACTTCAATCAGAAATCTATAGCTAAGGTAGAATATTCTAAATTTTTAGGTTTATGCATTGATGAGGGGTTGAATTGGAAGAAACACATTGAAGATCTGCTGAATCGTTTGAGCTCAGCTACTTATGCTATTAGGGTGATTGCAAACTTTGGTGATGTACAACTCAGTAAACTAGCATACTATGCCTATTTTCATTCTCTGCTTTCTTATGGCATCATATTCTGGGGCAATTCATCATTTAGTAAGAAAGTATTCATTGCCCAAAAGCGGGTCATCAGAATAATTGCTGGAGCCCACCCAAGATCATCCTGCAGACATTTGTTTAAGGATCTAGGAATCTTTACAGTAGCTTCACAATATATATATTCACTTATGAAATTTGTTATTAACAATCCAACTGAATTCAAATGTAACAGCAGTGTGCATAGCTACAACACTAGGAGAAAGGGTGACATACACTATTCAAGGTTAAATTTAGCTCTGTCACAGAAAGGGGTTAATTATTCTGCCACAAAAGTCTTTGGTCACTTACCGAGTAGTATCAAAATTCTGACAGATAGCCAACTAGCATTTAAATATAAATTAAGAGAATTTCTGAATGGCAATTCCTTCTACACATTAGATGAATTTCTAGATAAAAGTTAGTACCTTAGGAAAAACTTTTAAAAAAGTATAAAAAAATAAATAAAATAAAAATTTAAAAAATTCAAATCTTGAGTGTCATGTAATATTATGTATATACACACTTCATTTAACTGACACGTTCCACATCATTACGAAGTGTCGTATTCATGATCTATGGAACAAGTATTAATCTAATCTAATCTAATCTAACAACCATTGACGCACAATTAACATGGTTTCATAAAGTATCGTTCTTGTGAAATACACTCACATCATGTGATGAGTGCTATCGACAACGGATGTCAAATATATTGCATATTTCGCGATTTCCGGAAGGCATTTGACACTACCTCACAAGCGTCTTGTAATCAAACTGCGTGTTTATGGTATATCGCCAGAGTCGTGCGTTTGGATTCGTGATTTTCTGCTTGAAAGGTCACAGTACGTTGTAATTGACGTTAAGAACACAGGTGATATCTGGCGTTGCCCAGGGGAGTGTTATAAAGTATTTATTGTTCCTTATTTTTATAAACGATTTGGGAAACAATCTGAGTAGCTTTCTTGGACTGTTCGCGAATGATACTGTCATTTATCGGTTAGTAAAGACACCAGAAGATCAAAAGCGACTGTAAAATGATTTAGATAAGAAACCTGCATGATGCAAAAATTGGCAATTGACCCTTAATAACGATGTGAAGTCATCCATATGACCACTAAAACAATTCGTTACACGATAAGTTAGTCAAATATACAGGCTGTCGATTCAACTGAATACATAGTAATAAGCGAAGAGAGTGTCACGGAAATGATGCACGAGCTGGAGTGGAAATCATAAAAAGAAAGGCATTATTTATACTGGCGAGATCTATTTGAGAAATTTCTTTCACCAACCTTCTCTTCCGAACGTGAACATATTTTTTTAGCACCCACCTACATGGGGAGACATCATCATAAACAGGAATTCAACCATTCATCCCAATACAAATTCCACTTCTTAATATTGCAGTCCTCCTAGCTTCAGGAGCTACAATTACATGAGCACATCACAGAATTATAGAATCTAACCACTCACAAACAATACAAGGATTATTCTTTACAGTAATATTAGGATTTTATTTTACAATACTACAAATATATGAATACTGAAAAGCACCTTTTACTATTGCAGATGCAGTATTTGTACAGAAATCAGATTCAATACAGAAATATTTTGGTATTCCTTTATGCTGCGAGCTATTAGAGAAATGAACTCTAGAGAAATATCATAAAAGCGTTTCGATGAACCCTCTGCCAGTCACTTCTGTGACTTGCAGAGTATCTATGTAGATGTAGATGCAAATGTAAATGTTGTTGATAGGTGTCATCACTTCATGTGAGTAAATACCTGGTTCTGTTTCACAAGAACGATTCTCTCTGAACCGTGTTGAGTATGTGTCAACATGTTGTTCTCTTCAAGTTAGTTCGGAATGTTTGAGAAAAGTATATGTTCAAAACCCTACTACAAACCAACGTCAGTGATATAGGCCTCTAATTTTGGCGCATCAGTCCTATTGCCATTTTTTAATATTGGAGTGACATGTGCAACTTTCCAGTCCATGGGTACGGATCTTTCGCTGAGCGAGCAGTTATACATGATAGCAATGTACAGAGCTATTGCATCAGCATATTGTGAAAGGAACCTAATTGGTAAACAATCCGGACCGGGAGAAATAGTTTTGATAAGTGATTTTATTGTTTTAATACTCAATGAGTATCTACTTCTAAATTATGCACGCTGGCAACCGTTCTTGATTCGAATTCTGGAGTATTTGCTGTGTCTTCTTTGGTGAAGGAATTTTGGAAAGCTGTGTTTAGCAATCTTGCTTTAGCAGAACTGTCATTGTTATCGAGTAGTGGAGGTATTGGTTGTGTTTTGCCGCTAGTATACTTTATATACGACCAGAATTTCTTAGGATTTTCTACCAAATTACATGACACGGTTTTGTTGAGGAACAATTATAAGCTCGAGCTAAATTTTGAGTTTCTGTAAAAGATTGCCAGTCTTGGAAATTTTGTGTCTAATTTGGTATGCTTTTGCAAGAATGATATAATCTGTTTTGTGTACCATGTCGAGTCAGACCCCTCTTTTGTTAATTTATTTTGTAAAAATCTTTCAATAACTGTTAATAGTATTTCTTTGTATGTAAAGCCCATGTAATCTACACTCACATTGTTAGATCCGAAAGACTGGAGAAACTCACTCAAGAAAGCATTAAGCGAAGTTTTATCTGCCTTTCTGAATAAATATATTTTCCTTCAATTTTTGTGGATGTTTCAATTTCCATTTTCAGTCCCACTATTACAACTTTATGTTCACTAATCCTGTGTCTCTTTTGGTGCTCTTTATTACCTCTGGATTATTTGTTGCTATTAGATCAAGTATATTTTCACAAACATTTACTATTCCCAGTTGCTTCATGAACTAACTGCTCAGGTTGTTTTTGGAGAATGCGTTCAGTACAATTTCGGACAGTTTTTATGTTTGTCTCTGGTTCTGAACATGTATTTTTTCCTGTATATCGAAAGTAAGTTAAAGTCACCACTCATTAAAATCGTATTATTTGAGTAATTTTTTTGAAATTTGATCCAAGCTTTCTTCATTCCTGCAATTGAAACGTCTGAGTCAGGGGGTCGGTAAAAAGAAATAACTTTTGTATTAATTTATTCCGGTTGACAGGTATAACCTCTACCCATACCAACTCACAGGAAACATCTACTTCAATTTCGCTACTTGATAAACCGCTTGTGGCAGCAGCTATTTTTTAGTCTATACTTTCAGAACGCCATTTGTCTCTTTGTACAAATTTCAGCTAAATTATCTCTGGCTTTAGCCAGCTATCAATACCTATAACAATTTGTGCTTCCAGAACTTTCTATTTGTACTTCGAGGTCTGGTAGTTTTCCCACACAGCTACAACAATTTATAACTGTTAGACCAATGGTTCTTATTTTTGTGTTAGTGCTATCTGTGACCTGCATTGCAGGCCCTCTAACTCAAAAAACCACCCAGTCCATGCCACACAGCCCCTGCTACCCATGTAGCCACTTCCTGCATGTAATGGATGACTGACCTATTCAGTGGAACCCGGAACCCCAAAACCTGATGGCGCAAGTGAGGAAGTTGAAGCCTACATGGTCGCAGAAGCGTCTGAGCCTCTGATTAAAATCCTCCACTAAGCTCTGTACCAGAGGTCCACAGTCAGTCCCATCATCTGTGCTGCATATGGTGAGGTCTGCCTTCATCTTGCAAAGCATGACTGTCAGTCCTTACCACTGCTGATAGCCCCTAAAAACCAAAGAGAATCTCTTCTGATTCAAAGTGACATTAATCATTGGTGCCGACATGAGCCACCACTTGCTGTTGGGTATACCATGTACTCTTCCTCGCATACAGAAGTACTCGTTCCACTTTTGGACTGACTCTGCTCAGTATGCACATGGAATGCCCACTGACATCCTTCCCATTCCTCGCAGCCATATCACTAACGGGATCCATTGCCCGCCTCACGTTGGAACTCCCAACTACAAATAATCCCATCCTCTGTGATTGTCCAGATCTTGCATGCTGAGAGGTAACCATAGGACAAGTGACACCATCTGACTCTGTCTGGCACAGATAGCACCTCGAATCTGTTGGTAAGACGAATCTGGAAGGCCACTTGATCAGTTACTTGAGAAGTCTTTCACTGCCTGTTATGCACTAGGATTATCACCCATGCAACCACAGTTGGGGTGTCTGCCTCACTGAGACCATTAACAGAGCTCGCTGCGACTGTAAGTAGATCGTTGTACACATCAGACGTGCTGGATGTCCACTGCTCCCCACAAACGCCCCATAATGATCGTGCCCATAGACTACAGCCTCCTGAAGCTGGGATCGAAATGTCAGCAATTTATATCACATCAGTACTCAACAGTCACATTTCCATGACTACAGTACCCAGAAAAACGAACGACTAGAAGTACATACCATAAATCTCTACAATATGCACCAAGCAGTTAGTCAGTCAGACAGAAGTCCAAAAGCTGAGTATTAAATTACACAAGTGAGACTAGCAAAAACGTTTTTGTGGTATAGGCGACACAAATACAGTTAACAAACTACACTGTTTTCAAAAAAAGCTGCAACTAAACAAAAGTAATTTTCAGGCCAGTCTTTCCATCGAAGTGGAGCAAAATATATTTATTCGAACTGCAAGCCATTTTCCTTCTGTATTGCAATACCTGAATCAGAATCCAAGGTAGCACATAAGATGAAGAACAGAGGTGTCTGAGCCAGAATAATTCAATTTCTATCCCTTTCTTGGAGAATGGGAACATATCCTTCTACATAATCTGCCACTGTTCAGACTTGCTAATATGTCCTACTGTCAGCATGGCAATACCACACGCTTTTGCTGTCAGTTTATGAATTTACACAAAATTTATATTATCCCTAGCTTCTCCATTCTCTCCCAGAACAGTAAACGTTCAGTACATTCAGTATGATAATTTTAGGTTGTTTGCAAATGTCTTCTTGCTCTTTGAATGATACTGGTCCTGCATTTAGTACACAGGCAAACAAAAGTCAATGCACCTTTCTGCAACACACTGGAACCAAATATCGCCACTTGACATTGCGTATAAACACTGAACATTAAGGTGGAAGTGACACATCACACTGCTAATGGTGTCTATGTGGCAACAAAGCTAAATCTACCTGCAAGATGAAACGCGGGTCCTTGAGGTGATGCAGATACTCAGGCCAAATTACTCTCGGCAGCATTACTCTCTACATCAATCATTCCATGGTGGATCGTAGTTTCAGTACGCAGTTTGCTGTAGAACTTAAGCTCTAGCAGAGATGGTGAGCACTTCTGCTGTGTTAATCGGTATAATTTCAGAATCAAATTCCAATTCTTCGTTTGTGCTTGAAATGGTTTGTTGCATTGCTTTGATGAAACAAAAAATAGAAAAAGTTGCTTACATGAAAAACGATAAGTCATGGGGGATTCTCTTAAACTAAAGAATTTGATAAAGAAAAATTCACGAAATTTTTCCGAGTAATCTTGATGGTTTGTAACCCAGAGAACTTTGCGAACAAGTAAAGCTTCAGTTAGTTTTTCTTCCATTTCGAACTACCAAACAGAATATGAACAACCAGAATCACTGTGAACCCTACAGGAAAATATGTACAGGAGAAGATCACAGGTTCACACCAGGCAGCACCTGCATCACATCACCCTGCTGTTTAACGTGTGCAGCTCCAATCAGTTCTGTGGTTCACATCACCTTACAGACTTCTGTCTCACCTCGTGCCCAGCCTGGGGGGTGGACGAATCACAATGCTTAGCCCCTGTGGCGTACATAAAGTGCCCATGACCTTCAGGCATTTAATTCCTTGCCAAGGTCATACTTCCAGATAAATACTACTCTACTATGGATGAGGAAGTGTTAAGATTGGTATTTTGAACGTTTCTGGAAACCAGTACATTATCCTCTCAGAAAAGTAGTTCCAAAGATGATGTGGGAAGATTTTCCAGTGCTGAAGCTGCAGTAAATATGAGTTTTATTTTTATTCGTGAGAAGAACTGTAGATTAACTATCAATTTTACTTACATATTAATAATCACAGTAGTTTTCAAATAAATTCAGTGCTTAATAAATTCCATCTAATAGCCAACATATTTTATAATGTTTGACACGTTGCTACTTTCAGATTTTTTTACCAGTTTTTCTGCAATAGCTGTTAGAAATATGACTAAATATTTTACAGTCGATCACAAACAACCAAAGAGTGTCTTGATATTTCCAAAGTTAGCTGTGCAGCATATTCAAGGTGTCTACAACACAGGACAAAACAGGAACTCTGGGGAGAATATAGGAAAACACCAGAACTTTTTAGCATAATTCGAATTTTTCAGTTTCAGTTTTCAGTTTAACTTATGTAATTTTTACTGGTGAGAACTGATACACTAATGACTAATTTTATGATTACCCATTATTACAGAATAATACTACAGCAGTAAAACATAAATGAAGGATTAACACCAAACAGAAAATGTAGTTGCCAAGAAAATTCATTTCCAACAACAAAAGATAGAAAACACACAGGAATGGCCATGAGGTTTTAGGTGCCATGTAAGGGTCCGCATGGCTACTCCTGTCGAAGGTTGGAGTTGTCCGTTAGGCATGAGAGTATGACCTCCTTAGGATAGGTTTAAGTTAGTTTAGGTAGTTTGTAAGACTCGGGACCGATGACCACAGTAATTTGGTCCTTTAGGTTTACTAACATTTGAACACACAAGTGTCAGTGGCAGCAAAGTACACCAAAAGCTTTAGGATACAAACCATGCAGTTCTTCCTAATAACAAACCACTTCCAATGAGCATAATGTCATAACTATTTGCAACGGATCATGAGAAAAATTGAGGAAGGTCATTTCAGAAACGTTACTTTACAACCTAATTTCCTTTCGGACTAGATTAATCATATTATGTATGAGAATATGAGATGAATTCCTTAAATCACAGATAATTTAACTCTTACTCAAAACTTAAGGCTTTGAGTACTTGTCACTTAAAACAATTTTAGGTCCAATATACGAGCTACTTATGCCATTATCTAAAATTGTGCTAACATATTTCTGGTTTATGTATTTTAAAAGATAACATACTAAAAAGGCTAAGCTTTAAGGTTCGTTTTGTAGGTTAGTATTATACAATAATATCGGCAAAATTTTAAAAATTGAACTGCCTAGAAGTGCATAAAACCATTACCTTTCAAACGATTTATACGTTTTACAGCCCCAAGGCGAAGTATATTGCTGCACAATTGGAAAAAATATTTTTTCAGCTGGGACAAAGAGTAATTCTGATTCAGAAATCCGGGATTTTCTTATCTGCAAATACACCCTGGTGTTCAATTCACTATTTTCATTTCTCACATAATTAACACCTTTATGGTTCTTTCCAGAAAAGTTCCTATTTTCTGCTCAGAGCTTTTTCTGACTCAGCATTGGAAGAGACATCAACAGTGTGATCGAGGAACACATAATGTGACTAACATCAGTACTTCAGTGTGGCCAAGAAGATGCAGGAGAAATTCTTGGACATATATGTTTTGCACAATGGGGATCAAAATTGTTCAAATGTTTGTTAAACTTAAGAGACTTAATTACGGGGTCATCAGTCCCTAAACTTACAAAATACTTATGAACCACCTTATACTAAAGATGACACAAACTTCCATGCCTGAGCGGGGACTCGAACCCCACACCGTAGCGGCCGTGCAGACTGCGACTGGCGCGCCGCAGACCCTTCGGCCACCATGGCTGGCGCAATGGGGATCAGGCAGCACACTTGACGGTGCTCTTTCTTACAACAAAAAACAAGTGGCACAGCTAATACACCAACTTAAAAACAAAATATCCACAGTGCCAAAAAAAAAATTCCTATCGGTGCCCTTAAGAATGTGTAACAAACATAAAACATTATTAACGACAATTATTAAAGAATCTTTCAGATCTGCCTACCTTCCTGAATACCTGAAACAAGAAAAAGGGATACTAAAAATTAGTTATGCAGGAAATGTAGCGAATTTTAGACCAGTCTCATTAATATTCTGCTTTTCGAAATTAATAGGGACTATAATGAAAAACAGACTAATGAAGTACCTAAAAACTACAACTTTGACTCCACAGAACCATATGGCTTCGGGCCTGAAAGAAAACCATTAAATTACATAGAGCGGCCTAGTGAACTGCAAGAATCTGTTTTTGTTGCAGATTCGACCAGCAGTTGGCAACTGCACAGTGGACACTCAGAGAAGATAACTTAATTCCATAGAGTAATATTGTTGTTGTTGGATTTTTGAAGGGACTAAATAACAACGGTTATCAGTCCCTTGTTCCGGTCTGAGAGATAAAATATTTTGTTAAACATTCCTAAAGAAATGCGTTAACAAGTCAAAGAGAGTAAAAATCACTGGTAAATATGAAGAAAGGATACAAGTAAAAACGAAAAAGAAAACACACCACCATTAAATCACATGATAAAAACCAGCTGCACGAATAAAATGTAAAACACGTTCAACCATAGCAGTATCGTCTCTTAGCATAGAGTAATAAAATACATATAGAGTCTTTGACCATTGTAATTACTCAGTGTGAAACAGCTTTTTTCTTCATTCTTGATTGAATTAGTGTTCAGATCAGTTGTATGTTAGAATAGTTTCTTACTATTTGTCAACCGTATTTATGACAAAAATGAGAGTATTTCTACAGGAAACTTCACTGTTCCTGGCATTTATTTAACAAATTGATCTCACTCATTTATGAAAGGTGAAAACGTCTGATTGCCTTCAAGGCATAACTTTGGAAGATGATTAGAGACGCAGCATATCTGGAACTCCTTTATTATTACTATTTTATCTAAAAAAAAAAATACACAGCTACATCAAGATTGTCTTAGCTGTGTAGACAAGTCGGATGTGTGTTTTTCCAGTCTATGTCCAAGCAATTGAAAGTTACTGGAAATAACATGTAGTTGCCAACACCAGTTGTAATCGTGTAACAATACAGTTTCCAACCGATCCTGAAACATAGACTTTGTAACAGTTCAGTAATGTTCAGTGGCCAGTGTATTTATAAGGTCGAATAATGTTTGAGGCATAGAGTATGGAGTGAGCATAGGATACTATGCGTCTTCTCAACATCTTTTAGCACTAGTTGTGTGGTATTGGGATGAATTGCGATAGTAGTAATACTTGCATATGACACATATTTGACTTGTTTTACGTACATTTCTGTATGTCGGAAGTACTGTAAAAGACATGGTCGTGTTTGGATGTGGTATTCAGACCTTTGAACTGAATTATAGGGGACCTTACAGTTTAACACACAAACCGCAGTGCAACATGTCATTTTTCACATAAATAATGTTGTTAGCAAAGGGAGAAAAGCATGTCATTTTTCACATAAATAATGTTGTTAGCAAAGGGAGAAAAGCAATGTGTAACAAGTAACACTCTAAAATTTAATCAGAGATCAAATTCACAGCATTAGAATTTGTAATCTTACACTTTACTTTTTTCAGGTAGTTCAGTCAGCTATGGGCGTGTATTTCTTTTTGTTCTTTGTTAATTGTTGAGTTCTTGTCTCATAGCTTGTCTGATCCACAGAGACATGCTTTTGTAACACAGCCATGATTCAGTATTCTTATTGTAGAGATGCAAGAAAAATTATGTGAAAGGAGGACCAATCATATTTCATATACTTGTACAAGTTAGTCGTGAATGTCGTCTTGATGTGAGTCATTTTAAAAGTTGAAAAAATACAAGACTTGGTATTAGAAATTGTTACACTTTAGAGCTAATTTCAGTGAGTTTTTGCATACACTTTTACAAGAGAAGTTTTTGATAACTATAACGTGTGTAACATACAGTGCTTTGTGTGTTTGAGTAAACTGACAGTCTGCATATACACATTCGTCCTATATTCATCTGCAAGTCATGCTGAAGTGCATGGCAGAGGGTTCATCGAAACACTTTGATATTTCTCTACAGTTCCGTTCTCTAAGAGCTTGTGGGAAAAAGTAACACCTAAATCTTTTTGTTTTCGACCTGATTTCTCTTATTATGATTACCATGTTTCGCTATGTAGGTGGGTACTGACAAAATATGTTCATATTCGGAAGAGAATGTTAAAGAAAGAAATTTCGCAAATAGATCTCACCACAACGAATAATGCCTTTTTCTTTAATGATTTCCACCCCACTCATTCATCATTTCCGTGACAACCTCTTCGCTATATCTTGAAAATACAAAACGAGCTGCCCTTCTCTGAACTTTCTCTACATTGTCTGTTAGTCCCTCCTGGTGTGAACATTGAACAGCAATACTCCAAAACAGGATGCACAAGTGTAGTGTATGCAGTTTCTTCAGTAGAACTTCTAAGTGTTCTGCCAATGAAACATAGTGTTCATTTCGCCTTCCCTACAATATTTTCTGTTTCTTTCTAATTTGAGTTGTTCATAATTGTTATTCCTAGGTATTTAGTTAAATTGACGGCCTGTAGATTTGACTGATTTATCATGTAACTGAAGTTCAACAGATGTATTTTAGTGGTCATATGGATGACTTCACACTTATCATTATTAAGTGTCAATTGCCAATTTTTGCACTATGCAGATACCTTATCTAAATCATTTTGCAGCTGTTTTTAATATGATTCCATAGCAGATAAAATGTATGCATGACAGATTAATTTCCTCTGTTTCATTCAGCTTCTCAGACCCTTGTGTGTTTCTAATTACTTATGTATGAGACGGTTTCCTACATTATATGATTTTGTGTTTTAGTTTCTTGAAAGGTGAACACACAGTCAAAATATGGTTCAAAAAAAGGAAGAAATTCCTCCCTATGAAATATTCAAAACTTTACTCTAAACACTTTTCAGAGGTTTATTTTTGTTGCGGAATGCTCGCAAATGCGTTGCTGAAGTGTGATTCTGTGCCAACAATTTTTTACTTTCCACGGCATCTGTTGCCGAAAGTGTCATAAAGAAAATCGCAAACAAAAAGAAATTTATCAAGTGCCAGTATATTTTGATATTACCATACTTGTGATTTTATTTCTTTCTTTCCAAAGAAAACTGAAAAAACCTAAATACCTTGGCAACTCATCTATGACAGTAAAAAGCATAATACTTTCGAGCTGTATGTCTCTAAACAAACTTCGTTCAAGGTACCACATTTTAAGATGTCTATAAGAACAGCACAAGTGCTCGATGTCAGATGTTCAAGTCTTCACTGATACATGTGTGTGTGTGAGGGGGGGGGGGGGGTTATGTTTGTGTGTGTATTCCTGAGTGTAGTTTAAATTATTTTAAGTACTTTGTTAGTCTAGGAACTGATAATCATAGCTGTTTGGTCCACTAGGTGTCCAACCGTTTGAATGTTCTATAAATACTTGAACAAAGTTTTATGATACTTCCTAGCACAGCCATGGTGCAGTATTGTTCTTGTACAGACGCCGGAAGTAGTATGTGAAATGAGAACCAGTTATTTTTCAAAGACATCTACTAGTTCGGTCCACTTATGAATGTCGTATTGGGATATTGTGGGGTGGGAGAGGGGACTCATGGTGAGAAAGGAACTGGACTGTAATTAGTAATATTTGTCAGGCATTACCAGGGCAGTTGTAAGGTGTGGGAGACGTATCTTGAATCGGGGTGGAAGCACGAGTGACCCATATTTACTTAAGACAACATTTATTGACACCCACTGTACACGTTTTGTCCCACTTCAAGTCACGGTAGTAACACTAAAAGTGGGCCTTTGCGTTCGTCTTCTGGCAGCTCGAAATTTAAATGAAAATAACGGTTTAACCATTCATCTGACACGAAAATTGAATAACCGAATTTGTAGAGGAGAAAATTCTCTACAACTTTGCTCTGTTATGGGTTTTTTTTTTTTTTTTTTTTTTTTTTTTTTTTTTTTTTTTTTTTTTTTTTTTTTTTTTTAATCTCGTATCGTTTCAGAGATATTTGCAAAAATAACTGTGATTTTGGGATGTCTGTCTGTATGTAACGTGTTCCCACTTTTTAGGTCGAACCATTCAACCGATCGGCACCAAATTTTACAGACATAATTGTTGGCTAGCAGAGACCAGAACTTCGCTTTATCAAATGTTTCGGACAAGAAATACGTTAGTAATGCCAAAAAAAAACGTTTGTAATCTAATTTTAATTGCAAATAAACCTTTTAACTGGCGCGAAAATTAAATAACTGAATTTGAAGAGGAGGAAATTCTCTACAACTTTGTTCCCTTACGTTTTATTCATATCTCGTATCGTTTGAGAGATATTTACAAAATAATGGAGATTTGACACCCTCCATTGAATTAACGAAACCCAGCTGTTCAAAGATGTCACATGACATTACTCCTCCAGAACTCTCTCTGACATACGCCATATTGCGTTGCATATTTGATGGTTTTCTTATTGTAACTTACACATTGTCATTTCAAAGCAATCATTCACTGAAGAATAAACAAAAACACATCGTTCTTCGTATGATAAATGATAATCTAGTGTCTATAAATCCTGTATTAGCATCAGTTAACAACGGCCATCAATAGTACAAGAACACAACTTCCGATTGTTAACCATAGTGTAGTGGACAATGCGTTGGTCTGTGATGCTGAAGGTCAGTGGTTCGGAACCCGCCACTACCAAAATTTTCTTTCCTAAATGGCTTTCAGACACTCTTATTAATGAAATAGAGCTATCTTCTTCAATGTTTATAGTTGTGCATTTGTAAGAATGCTCCCTCTAAAATGCGTGTTTGTTCTATTTCGTGAACATGCCATTAAATACGTAACAACGAATTGAACAATGGTCTTCTGAAAGATATGCATGTAAACTAGGATGATACTGTAATAATGAACATTCTGCACAAAGTGCTGATACAGGTAGTTTCGTATATAAAGGAAGTCCCAGATTTCTGTGGAAAGTGTAGTTCCTTAATCAACAAATTACCTTATTGAAAGTCATTAATTAGAATCAATACATCTACTAAAATGTTTGTCTTTGACATGGTTGCTATGGACGCTTTTAACGTAGATGGTATTACCTTTCCTGTATTTCCGATATGACTTTCTTCATGTTACACTGTTCTGCGCTAAAATAATGAGCAAATATTCCATTTCAAACCGTGATTACGTTTTCTTTTACAGCTAAATATCATAAACGGAATAAGTGTGGTAATACTGAATTCCACATAACTCTAGTGCTCAATATATATACAAAGTTAGTACTACCAATATGTCATTTACAACAGTCATTGTAACAGTATCTCCCCAGTTTATGTATATGTGTTAAAGAAGTCTATGTTTACAATTAGTTGCTATGTATTTCATAACATGTTCTCGAAACAGAACGAATGCGCTTTTCAGAGAAAGTGCTGTTACCTTTGAACAACTCAGTATCTTGCAGAATGCAGGTGCGTTCAGTTAACAAGAGTGTGCGAAAACCTTTTAGGAAGCAAGAGGAAAACTAAAGTGGGTCAAAAAAATTGACAGTGGTGGTTATATGTTCTTTTTTTTTTCTTCGGTGAAATCGATGCTTAGCGGTCGTTTATGCATATATGTTCTGGGTTGTTCATTGATGATTTTACTGTTTTTTTTGTTTTATTTATTTATTTATTTATTTATTGGCATTGAACCAACACCGTCTGAAGATAAGACCTGTACACTGCCGTGCCATGTCACATCATGCAGAGTAGCTCGCAATCGCGTTGCTTACTGGCTGGCTGAAGGGGCACAGCCCACCGCCTCACAGTGCCCAGCCAGTGAGGTACACGATTGCGACCTACTCTGTGTGATGTGATGTGGCACGGCATTGCACAGGCCTTCACTTCAGATGGTGTTAGTTGAACTGTCTTTCATTTTCTCTCTTTCGATTGGTTCGTCGGTTTGAACGGGTACTTTGTGGACGTTGGTTTGTGTTGTCCTATTTTGATCGTTTCGGTTAACTCAGTTCTCTCGTTACAGAGGGCGTCGAGCTACCATGCTGGCAACCCTCTGACCGAGCAACCGCGTCTTAGCAAATTTCAAACCACTGTATAACATGTTTGTACATCACAAACTAATTCCTTGCCTGTTACGCTATGGCGAACAGCTGTGAGAGTAATCCGTGATTCTCGAACTATCGATGGCAGGTGTTAACTAACTAACCAACATTAGATTATAATTCATTGTCCTAAGAACGACGTGTTTTTAATAATTTTCAGTGCGCCATTATTTTGAAATGACAACGCTTGACTTGTAATAACAAAATCATCAAGTAGAGAAAGCAAGATGGCGTATGCAAAAGAGATTTTGGGGCGTGGGATGTCACATGACTGATTTACAAAGTCAAATGTACGCTGTGTTCCATCCAGGCTATAGTCACTCGTCCGAACGCCAAATGTACGCTATGTTCATTCCAACCTATAATCATTCCTAACCAGTACAGGCAAAGAAAATAAACTTTGAACTGCCAAGGTAAGACAGATGATAATATTTTAACGGAAAAGTATAATAAAAATGTGGGAGAGATATTAAAATGAAAATTCAGAGAGGTAAAAGTTCAAAAAAGAGTATGTTTGTCAAAGCTAAATTCAAACATAATATAATTTTGGCTGTTTGTTAAAATATGGTCAGAAAGAATATTACCATACGTGTTGGGTGCATAGATATTATCACAATATTAGAGTTGTAATCTTATCACCATAACTTTTTCATTTTTTAGATTATTATTTTGCAAAAACATATAAAACTACACGTCTAAAGTGGGCCATAAAACACGTCAGTGCGATTTTTTTAATCTGGCTTCCGTGGCCTTCAGAGGCCTTGACCGTGTGAGCATTGGCAGGATCGAGTGTGGGCGTCAGCAGCAGTCCCTTACAGCGGACTGTTGCCATCTGCAAGTTACTGCGCTTCCAGGCTGCAGCCGGCCAGATGTTGTTGCCCCACTTTCCACGCCAGTGGAGCCGTGTTCGCACCCCAGAGACCCATAGTGCGTGTAGACTGCTTCCCATCTCTTCCCCACGGTGTCACGCTAGATGGTGTGCTGTCCAGAACTCGAGTGGGCGCCCTCTGCTTCCATGTCAGCTGCTCTCCCCTAGGAGGTCAGAGTGCAATCTCCCAGAGGTAGGTAGTGGGCTGCTGCCCCTTGCTGCTGGCGCCGCGAGGTCCTCGTGGCTGACAGCTAGGCAGCAGTTGTGGCTGCAAACCAGCGAGCTCTCTTCTGACGTTCCCGAATGCGTGCCCCACTGCTAGTCCCTCAGTGCCTACTGACCCCCGCATTGCCGGTCCCCAAAAGTCTTCACTAATCGCCACCGAACACCAACTTTACTGCTCATCAAAGAACTCTGCCAATCCTCGCTTCTTAGCTGGTATTTATTCTGCTGGGTGCCCCTTTCTGCTTATTGCCTTCCAGGACTATAACTGCTGTAACTCACGTTTAGCATGTCGCCACGTACAGCATACACCAGTTGTGCTTTGCTGTTTACCATTTTGACGGCCACGTGTGGTCAAGTCCACTGTTTCCTTCTGTTCTGATGATACATGCAACACTAGCGTTTGGTCAGATACTCCTACCTCTGTCCGAAACTGCTCACCACTTTGTCAGTTCATCTGACTTTCAATCGCCATTATTACCCATTCTATGATATTGATACGAGTCGCTTCAAAAGTTGAAATATTTCGAGACATGGTATTATGAGGTGTTACACTATAGAGCCGCCGCGGTGGAGTAACCGAGCAGTCTAAGGCACCTCGCTGCGGAGCGTGCGGTTGCTCGCTGTCGGAGGTTCGAGTCCTTCCTGGGGCATGGGTGTGTGTGTGTTGTCCGTAGGTTAGGTTTCCTAGGTTTAAGTAGTTTGTAAGCTACGGACCGATGACCAAGCAGTTTGGTCCGCTAGATTTACAAACATTTGAACGTGCTATAGAGATAATTTCTGTGATTTTATGGCCTCGTTTTTACCAGAAAAGTAATTGATGACTATAACGTGTGTTTTAGTAAACTGTCAGTCTGTGTATACACACTCATCCAATATTCAACAGCAGATTAAATTTATATATGACAGATTAATTTCCTCCACTTCATACAGCTTCTCAGACCCAGGTCTTCTTCCACTTTTGTGTGAGACAGTTTCGTAAAATATGTAACTTTTGTGTTTCAGTTTTCTGAAGGATAAACAGACAGTCAAAATATGATTAAAAAAACTAAAATTCCTTCCCATTAAGTATTCAAAAGTGTACTCTAAACACTTTTCAGAAGAATGTTTTTGTAGCAAAAGGTTCGGAAATACGTGGCTGAAGCGTGATAATGTGCCAACAATATTTTTTACTTTTTTGCAGCACCTGTTGCCAAAAGTATCATCGTGAAAATCGCCAAACGAAAAGAAATTTATCAGGTGCCATCATATGTTGATATTACCATACTTATCATTTCATTTTCAAGTTTTCCAAAGAAAATCGGAAAAAAACTTAAATATAATGGTATCTTAGCTATGACATTAAAAAGCATAATACTCTCTACCTGTATAGCTCCAAATAAACTTCGTCCAAAGTATCACAGTTTTAAGATGTCTATAAATACATAAAGAAATTTTTATGATCTTCTGGTTATCTGTGAGTACTAGCGAAGTAATTATACACTTAAGCTCTGTTGTCTGGAGAGCACAGTCCCAATACCTACTGATTTGTTCAGAGGAGATGTTGCGGACAGAATTTTCGTACTGCACATCCAAATGCTCACTCCACAGATATGTGGCTTACACCAAAGGAGGTAAGAATAAATGGAAGCCTCCTGACATCACAGCTGTGGAGCCAAGGGAAGTCATCTTGATCCGACAAAAATATTGCTGTACTAACCATGTTTGCATAAGTTTGTCACTCGTTTTTGGAAGGATTTTGCACTATTATTGTGAACTGTGTGCTGATCAGGTGTACAAATCGTTGTCATTGTGATGCGAAATTGAAGCTAACATGTGATTTTTACAACTTTTACTGTGTATAAGCTTGTACTACATCTTTACTTGAACTGTGGTGTCCTGCTCTCTCTTATGAATTTTAGATTTCCTAAAGATGAAAGTCATTCTTTCCCATTAATGTACTATTTAAAAATGAATAAGGAAATATGTATGTACTTATTTATTTGGTCAATTATTTCAAAAGTAAAACCTAATTTCAATGTTAATAAAACTTACTACACATAGCTGAGCAATCAATAAAAGAAATAGATTTCTTTTTTGGAGTTGGTTAATTTTGTGTAACATCCTTCCAATAAAAAATATTTGCTTAAGTAAATAACCACTTCCTTTTTTCCTGTTTTAAGGCTGCCTCTACTATCATGTCAGCTACATTTTTGTTATTGCCAAGCACTGGACGTCTGCATATTTATTGGAGCATTCTACAGTTCTCAGACTCTGGTATAGGGGTCCATGATCTCTACCTCAACTTCTTTATTTTTCCCCCTTTTTGAACCATACTAAATACTTGTCTCGACATGACAAGAAAGTATTGGCTTTGAAATATAAAATTTTTAAAATAGGCACTAGTGGGTAAAAAAATGACAAAACTCATTGTATATGCCTATGTTGCCTAAAAACATGGGACACTGTTACCCTGTTAAGAAAACTCTATTTTATACCAATATAAGAAATTGAAAATTTTTTGCCCTCAACCTACGCTAATTTAACAACAATAAAAACTCCTTACAAATATTAAAATGATTTCCATAATAGATGAAAGTTGGAACAATGTTGTAATGCCTGGGCTAACAGACATGTCATGTGGCAAGTACTGCTGCAGCAATAGATTTGTCAGTTACTGATACAGTGCACCAGTCCTACACTAGAGCTGCTGCATACTACTTAAAGAGGAGAAACATGGATATTTGTTGATGTGTGGATGAACTTCATAACAAAGAATATTTCATTCCTTCCTCAGAGTACTTGTTTTGTGAATAAGAAATTCCTAATTTATATTTCTTAACAACAAAGACAGATCATTTTGGTTACCTCTCCAGATATATGTGGTGATCAGAACCGTTCTAAATCTGTTACACATTAGTAGGCAACTGCTGCAGAAGTGAAGGAGTGAGAACAGTGAGAGAGTGGGAACAGTGAGACATGAGGTTTAGATCTGAAAATTTTGTTTCTGCAGTTGGTACCCACAGTTACTGTGGAAAGCATTGCCATTTACTCTATAGATTTGCCTTCTTCAGTTCGAATGTTGTTATTCTGCTTTGTTTGAAAGTGAATTCGTGGTCAGAGGTAAGAAAAGTATATATTGCCACGAGAGAACAGGTACACCGACTGCCGGCATGGCGCAGGGGATAGCGATAAGGACTGTGGTGCTGAAGGTTGCCGGTTCAATCCCGCCCATCGGCAAAAATTTATTTCTTTGTAATTAACAATTCCAGAATGTTCTCCATCTTTCTTATGTTCACTTGTAAATTCTACTTGTTTCTTATGTTAACTGTTCTTCTAATTTCTAGTAAATTCTGTCTGTGTATAAATAGCAGAAAACTCTGCCCGAGAGGCAGTCAGTGCCATGTGTATGTTAAGTTCATAATAAACGTGCTTTCAGTATAAGTGCTGTGTTCAGTTGCCTTCGAAGACATTTCAACGAGACATTGTTTGGTGGAGGCGCCGCGTACCCTGTGCAACAGCTGCACACCGTGGCTCTGATTAGGCAACGTAAGAGCCGTCGCTTACACGGACTGGAACCGGAATACAAGGGATATACCGAGTACATCCTTCCAAAAGTCCGTATCATGGAAACGAAACCAGCGGTAAGCCAGCTGCACATCAGACACTCTGGAGACGCTGGACAGAACCCCAACAAATGGCTAAAAGGGTTCGAGCGAGTCGCCAAGTACAACAGGTGGGATCATACGATGTGCTTGGCAAACGTTTACTTCTCTCTGGACGGAACAGCCCAGCAATGGTTCGAGAACAATGAAGACAAGTTGAATGACTGGGAGACGTTCCAGGGGGAACTTAAGAAGACGTTTGGAGACCGCCAGCGGCAAACGCGTTCGGATGAAGAACAACTGAAGGACCGGGCCCAACGACATGGTGAGCCGACACAATCGTACATACAGAATTTTTTGGCCCTATGTAACATAGTCAATCCGAACATGACTGAGGCGAACAAAATCACGCACCTGATGAAGGGTATTGCAGAAGATATGTACCAAGCTCTTCTGATAAAAGACGTTGCTACAACAGAAGAGTTCAGTATGTGGTGCCACCGTATTGAAGAGATGCAACAAAGGAGGAATGGACGCAAGAAGTATGACAGACTCCCCAATGTAGTCTCAATGGCCATTGTGGAAAACCAGCATGACTTCGCTTCTCTCATATGACAAATTGTAAAAGAAGAATAACAAGAATTTATGGCAACCGGGACTGTTAGGCCGAGCGAGCATCAGATTATGGCCATGGATGTATGCCCTGTGAGTCACGAGGGAGCCGACGTTGCTGAGGAAGAGGTATTTCAGACATTAGCCCCTGTGAGCCCCATCAGTCGCACCCGACGTGAATACTGGCGTCGTTCTGCTATGACTTACGCTGCAGCCGCCAAACGGCAGCCCATGAACCGGCCGACGCGACCACAGCCACCTCCCCCGGTAACTATGACGCCCTGCAGAAGAACAGACGTCTGGAGGACAGAAGACAACACACCACTTTGTTTCCACTGTGGGCGGCCTGGACATGTCGTACGCTACTGCAGAGAGAGAAGGCGAGTTTACGACGATTATTTTGCAGCAAGACGTCAGCCATCAGAGCATTTCTATCCCAGGCAATCACCTGCTGATGAGTTCAGTAGACCTATGGGAAGAAGCCCATAGACGAGGTCGCTCCCCAACGCGCCGCAGCCGTTCACCGTCGCCGTACAAAGGTACCAGCCGCTCCCCTAGCCGCCGCACCCAGGAAAACTAATCGAGGCGACCATCTACAGAGGTGAGGCCGCCGCAGATGAAAATCCTCCATGGACGACAGTCGCTAAGATGTCGAGAAATCTCATCGACGTCATAATTGACGGCCAACCTGTCTGGGCACTTGTTGACTCAGGAGCATCTTTCTCTGTATTGTCGGATAATTACCGCCGCACACTAAAGAAGACAATGTTCTGTGATACTGGGGCAACTGTGCTGAAGGTCGCGAATGGAAAGTACGTCCAGCCAGCAGGAACTTGTGTCGCAAGAATAATCATCAACAACAGAACCCAGCCGTTTGAATTTTGTCATCCTCGGTTGGGACTTCCTTCAGGCATCCCAAGCTATCATTGACTGTGGAAGATCTGAGCTGCAAATTGAAGAAGTTGTTCTGACGGATATACATAATACAGAATTTTCTGGGAAGTTATTTGTCGTTGACAATATGACGATCCCGCCATTGACGATGAGAAGAGTTGCAGTCACAAATACTGATGGGCGCTTAAACTGTGAAGTGCTTGTTGATAGTAAAAAGTTTATCAGGCTCACAAAAGAAATTTACATACCAGCGGCTATCATAAGCATTACCGGTGGTCAAGGAGAGATGTGGATCACAAATTGTCACGAGCAGTCACAGCTTATCCCCAAGGGAATGTGTATCGGGACAGCTGAACCAATCCAGTACGGTGATCTCATCGTCATCAATGAAGACCCATACCCTGCTGTTAGTACAGACAACACGCTAGAGGAAACAAACGTGGAACTGCCAGTAGGCCTGGACTGACCAAGTAACAACACCAGCGGGTGTTAAGTATACTAAGCCAATTTTCGGGTGCATTCTCACCACAGCAGGGGAAAAGTCAGACGAAACGGCCCACGATAAAACACCGTATCAATACTGGGGATCATCCGCCAATTAGCCAGCGTTCGTATAGAGTGTCGCCAGCTGAAAGACGGATAATTTGGGAGGAAGTGGATAAGATGTTGCGAGATGACATTATTCAACCTTCAGAGAGTCCTTGGTCGTCTCCGGTGGTCCTCCTAAAGAAGAAGGATAGCACATGGCGATTCTGTGTCGACTATCGGCAGCTGAACAGAATCACAAAGAAAGATGTCTACCCATTGACGACACCTTAGACTGCTTGAAAGGAGCAACATACTTCTCAACTATGGACATGCAGACAGGTTACTGGCAAATCGAGGTTGACGAAGGTGACAGGGAGAAGATAGCTATTATTACATCTGACGGCCTCTATGAATTAAAAGTAATGCCATTTGGATTACGTAATGCTCCAGCCACATTCTAACGCATGATGGACAACTTGCTTCAACACCTTAAGTGGACGACGTGTCTTTGCTATTTAGATAACGTTGTCGTTTTCTCGAAAAAATTTTAAGAACATCTGAGTCGCCTGTCAACTGAAGTGTGTTCAGACTCCACCTCAATCCAAAGAAGTGCCTCTTTGCCGCCAAAGAGATAAAAATCCTGGGACACCTAGTCAACGGAGATGGTGTCCGTCCTGATCCAGATAAAGTAAGGGCAGTCACAGAATTTCCAACTCCTCATCACATCCGTGATGTGAGAAGTTTTCTCGGTCTGTGCTCATACTACCGACGTTTCAGAAAAGGATTTTGTAAGAAGGCACGTTCATTATAAGAACTTCTGCAGGGAGACGCCAAGTTTTACTGGGATGAGACAAAAGAAAGAGCTTTTCGGGCACTTAAGGAGGCTCTAACTTCTGCACCAGTGCTAGCCTTATACGACGAGAATGCAGAAACGGAACTTCACACAGACGCCAGTGGTTATGGGATTGGTGCAGTGCTTGTACAAGTTCAGGAAGGTGCTGAAAAAGTGATAGCCTATGCATCAAGAGCACTCTCAAAGTCCGAGATAAACTACTCTACAACTGAAAAAGTATTTATGCCGTATTTATTCGGCAAACCATTCACCGTCGTGACAGACCACCATTCTTTGTGTTGGCTGACTAGCTTGAACGATCAATCAGGTCGACTAGTAAGATGGGCACTAAGACTCCAAGAGTATGATGTCACAGTAGTATTCAAGAACAGGCGCAAACATAAGGATGCCGATTGCCTTTCGAGGAATCCATTAGTGGAACACAACAGCATGAATGAAATTACAGCCCTCGCTGAATTAGATGACGTTACAGCTGAACAGAGGGAAGCTCCAGCACTATTAAAAACGATAGAGGCCTTGGAGAAAGGAGAACCGACCAATGGAGAGTTCCAACTTATAAACGGAACATTGTATAAGAGCAACTACGATCCACTGGGGCCCAAATGGCTACTGGTCGTTCCAGCTCATCTCCAGCCAGCTATTCTCAAATATTTCCACGGTGCTCCAATATCCGGTCATCTGGGATTCGTGAAGACCCTAGACAGACTCAGACGCAGGTATTACTGGAAAGGTCTCTACCGATCTGTCAAGCACTATGTGAGTCACTATAAAGAGTGCTAGCGACGGAAGAATGTGCCGCAATTACCTCCAGGGCATCTCGTACCGATTCCGCCAGCAGCAGCTCCATTCCACTGAGTTGGGATCGATCTTTTAGGGAGGTTTCCGAAGTCGACAACCGGTAACCGATGGATTATAGTCTGCACTGATTACCTCAAACGCTACGCTGTCACCAAATCTGTGCCGACTGGAGAAGCTCCAGAGATCGCAAAATTCCTTGTAGAAGACATTATTTTGAAGCACAGAGCACCATGTGTGATGATATCTTGATCGTGGAAAAGTATTCCAGTCAAAACTAGTATCAGAGGTAATGTCACGGTGCGACATTGTCCACAGAATGACAACTGCATACCAACCTCAAAGAAATTGTCTTACGGAACGTTTTAACAAGACGTTAGCCGATATGCTGTCGATGTCGAGCAGAATGATTGGGATTACAGTTCTGCCAGTCGTGACATTTGCTGACAATACTGCAAGACGAGACACCACAGGCTTCACGCCGTTTTTCCTGATCCATGGCCGTGAAGCTGAGACGACAATGGATACGCTGTTCCCTTTCCAACAAGACGACAATCAGGATGACTGTGTTAAACAGCTCATCACCAGGGTCGAAGAAGCAAGACAGCTGGCTCGCATACGGACACTGGACGCTCAGGAGAAGGACCGTCAGCGGTATAACGACAAGCACCGACCTGTTGCGTACAGCCCAGGAGATCTTGTATGGATTTTTACCCCTGTACGGAAGATTGGACTCTCAGAAAGGTTTTTGAAGTGATACTTTGGTCCGTATCGTGTCATACGCCGCCTGTCAGACGTCACATAGGAAGTTGAGGATTATGAGCCGTCGTCGAAACGACAAAAGCGCAGAGACATTGTTCACGTCCTGCGCATGAAGCCTTACTACTATCCTGAAGAGCAGGTAGACGACAATGGCTTCTTGCTCAAGAACGCTAAGGACGATAATGTTACTGATGAAGCCATGACAGGAACGCCTGTCGTCGATAATCATGGAGAAGGAAAGGGTTCCCTTGAACTGCCATACAGAGGACCTATGACAAGGTCAAGAACCAGGACATTGCAGCCGGCTCCACAGGGAACGTAACAGCGGGTCGCTGTT
Source organism: Locusta migratoria (assembly GCA_026315105.1). Lineage (NCBI taxonomy): Eukaryota > Metazoa > Arthropoda > Insecta > Orthoptera > Acrididae > Locusta > Locusta migratoria. The sequence goes on from CM048751.1 coordinate 55,044,764, forward strand.
TTACCAGGAGAGGGAGCAATGCCGCAAGAGACCATGTACACCAACTGCCAGAGTGGTGCAGGGGATAGTGTTTTGGACTGTGGTGCTGAAGGTCGCCGGTTCAATCCCACCCATCTGCAAAAATGTATTTCTTTGTAATTAACAATTCCAGAATGTTCTACATCTTTCTTTGAGACATTGTCACACTGTTCCCACCAAGAGAACTTTATGGGTGCAGTGAGACATTTTCAATTATCTTTTTAATGAAGTAAATGTTATGAAACATAATTGTACTACCTAGCACATACATTGTTACTATAGGATATTATACAAATAAACCTATTTTTCGAAAGTGTAATTTGATTCTCAATTTTTGTTTCTGTTCCCACTCCTCCTATACATCAGTCTGATGTCAAACAATTGAGAATTATTGGTTTGCATTTCACGAAAATCGGAAAAGATATCGTCACTGTGCACGTAAATCTTGTGTTGATTTACACAATCGCCTTATTGTATCAGATGAACTTAGGGATAACTGAAGAAAGTGCCCATATTTTTATACATGTTTATTACTAAATTAACAAAATTTATTTTTAAACCTAATAATGCGAGATTTTTTCCCTTTCCAAGATTCTGCTTTAAACATAAACTTGAAACAACCAATTTGGGGGTGTTACATGCATACCTGGTACAACTAGCGACTGTAAATACAGATAGCACTGTCACACACTGTCAGTATTTTCTTCAGGGAGACATGGCTTCAAAGTGTAGTACTGCTGGGATACATAGCGCCATCGCTATTTATTCTTACTTCCATGTTCATACTGGTCTTAATGGGGCCAGTGATCTCAAATGGGTTTTTATCTTATTTGAGCTCAGCGGTTTATGGCCTGGTAATATTTCAGTTTTTGTGTACTGTGGAAATATGTATTCACCTATCACTTATGGTGTAACGTTTTGGGGAATAAGTGCAGGGAACATACAAACTGTTTTAAGGTACAGAAAGGAGTTGTGCAAACATTGACAAATACTAGTAGCAAAGCGTATCATACATAATTATACAAAAGGTTGAAATTCTATTAGTACTAAGTGACTACTTCTAACAAAAAATAATAAAAATAAAGAAAAATCTTTATCTGTATGCCACAAACACTACAATATGCAACCACAAAACTTGATACAGACACTGTCTACACCTAACCAGAAGAAATAAGACAAAAAACACAAAATATTCTAAAATACCTTAGAATAAATTGTACAACAAATAAAAAATGGGAATGATCATCACATATTTAATCGAAGGTTAAAACTAAACCTGATCAAGGACTTTTAATACCAGATAGTTTAACCATTAGAGTAACCATAGGGCCTACATAGTGACTAAATATTTGTGACCTGTAATAAGTTATAACTTAGTTGCTTCTCTATGAGGATCTATCTTGAGCAAAACACTTGTTTATATTTTTGTATACACATACAAGTTTCACTACAGTTTTAGCATCTTCACGAACAGTGACAATGAACACTGGAATAATGCTATTTTCCTTCACTATGCCACCAATGAAGAGACCAACACGTTTGCAGATTGCTACCTTTCGACGAAAACCTTCACAGATGATGTAGGAAAACTGTTACTGTAACATCTTCAACATTAAAAACGAGCAATAAACAGCATGCACTGCAGATGCTACAACTGTAGTGAAACAAATATGGGTATATAAAAATAAATCTAGTAGTTTTGCTCAAGGCAGATCCTCATAGCCAGCTAAATATTTATAAAGCAAACACAGATCAACAGAGCTTCAACACCAAGGTGTAATAAATTAGTAGGAAATACAGTAGGAAAATTGAACACTTTAAGTGACTAATATTCCGGTAAATAGTAACTGTCTTATTGCAAATGAATATTTAAATTTGCTAGATTTAGAGTCTTAATCTGGTACAGGAACTCTCTGAAGTATTTGATATATAAGTAGTAGTCGCCAAATACTTGATGACATCCATACAATACATATTATTTTAAGGCCGAATAAATAAATGTTAAATGTGAGAGAAACAAACTTGACGATAAAAGCAGTTAAACAAAGACACAGCATGATAGCAAAGAGATGAATGGAATATAGATGACATCTTGAAACTTGTGTACTGATCATGTAATATCAAGTTTTAATCACTAGGTGTCAAAAAAGACATGCGTCTAGCCCCCAGATTATACCGCCGGAAACGTCCAGAGATAAAAATGAGAATTTCCTGGCGATGCCGATAGATGTAGCAAACGTTAACCGGAGGAAATTCAGGAAACGTTAGATACAGCATTTCTCCTAGCAGAAGTCCCGCCCATTTTCTCCCTTCCACACCTGGCATGTCCGTGCTCTCCCACCAAAAATCTCTCTCTGGGCGGTTCATGATCTTTGCTCTCAGTAGAAACCTGCTTGTTTTGTTATAGTGGGTATGTTATCTAGCAGAAAAACTGTTACTATTACTCTTTCGCGTTGCGTGGTTCTACTGGTAGCGGTGTGTAATTAGAAGTGTAAATAAGTGCCATGAAATATAAATAAAGCTCCATGTCCCTGAAGCTGCGTATTTCCAAATTCGTACCTCCGAATGGAATCGTACCTCCGATTAAAAATTATGCAATGTGGTGTGAATATATTCTCAAAGTTAATATTGGTTTCCACATTACAAAGAATATAACATTTGACTCTTTTGTAATTCACTTGCGATAAATAAACTGCAACACACAATTTCGTTGACTATTTGTCCATTGTGATGTAGGTTGTATGAAATTTGCAATCTGCTTTTGGCATTGAATGTTGTATATAGTCCTAATGGGGACGTCATAGATACCATAATCTTCCGTATTCACAATAATTGACTTCGTTAATTCGCAACTATTCAAGATAAGGCTAGGCAGTAGGTCCCGCCTGCATTTGTTGTAGTCTACTAGCGATGTATGTAAATAATATGCATTAAAACACTTCGTAAATTTGAGAAAATATATGTGAGACAAAGGAGATTATTCCAAGTGTTTTACTTTTTATGAAGTGTATGTAAAATATTGCTTGCACCCCCCCCCCCCCACGCCATTCCACCCCCTGCTCAAATAATTTTGTTCTGTATTGGGTTACCTTTCGAAATGTAGTCCAACATGAGTGAAAAATCGTTGACTTGGATACAATCACCAGTGAATGTATACAAATATATAATTTTTTGTTTACTTTTTTCGTTTCGTTTAACAGAAGATGAATAATTCTGAACCAAATGATGTAGAAACCTGATAATGTAAAATAGTGCACTCACAGAGCTGTTCTTCCATTTATTTTGGGAAACACTTCACACACTACTAATGTGGGCGATTTCATATGGAGTGGAGGTATACCATTAGATGTAAGAGTTCTATGAAAGCTAGGTAACCGAGAAAAGTAAGTAGTTTTCCAGGCGAGTACACAGAAGAAAGAAATGTCACACTGTTGCTAAATTTCAGCTTAATCTTGTATAGATCACTGAATTAAAAGATCCCTTTTCACTTCAAATGTAAAATTCATTCAAAGGTGACCATTCTACCACTTACAATAATCTGCCCATGCTGATCTGTTACAATATGAAGTAGGGGATACCGTCCTCCCATAACACACAAATAAAACTTATACTGTTTTAGTGTTACACTGTGTATTATACTGTCATGTGGTTTAGTCACCTTGGTTGCAGTGATTTGAAATATCTGACAATTAATGAAAATAATACAAGTTTGCTACATTCAGTTAGTGCCTATCCTGGCGAAAGAAAAAGTAACCTGTACAGATGAATGACAACTTGGTGAAAAGCTACAAGTCTGAAAATTTTGAAAATAGAAATTTTTACACAACTATCTCAATATAAGAAGACTCTAGCTATGGTTCTAACTCAGCTATCATAAAGGAATGGAGCAAATGTGAAGTAAAGTAGTTGCAGATTATATGTAAAACAAGGAAAAAGCACCCACACACCTATAGCAGGTTGATGTATAGACAACTGAAAATAGCATTCTCACTATAAACGTTTGTGTGTATCTGTGCTCCACACATTAATAAACTGTAGGTGGCTTATTATCATTTCTTTATTTTATGTATTGCTTGAATGAAGAATTTCTACTAATGTCTGTTGGGGTGTGCATTAATATGCCATTAGCCTACTGCTTCCAACTACAACTTCCACCTTGTCACTTACTATTCAGGACTTGTCACCAGACAGCAGTAGATATAGGCTGGAGAACAGTAAAACCTTTGATAATTTCAGTGTATCAATTCTGAAGTCTTACAGAGAACTTGTAACCATATGTGATATCTGCTGCTTCCACACCTCTACAGAAACCCAAATAAGTCTGTTTTTATTAAATTAGTTGACTCATATGGTTGTGATGTTTACTGTTCGTTGTAATGCTGTTTTCTTACATACCACGCAACTTTCCAATACATTCTGTCATAAGCATTTTGTAAGTGAAATTGATTTTACATTTAAGTGCTGGTAATCCAGAGGCAGAACACACCATGGCAGTGGCTAACATCCTATAATAAACTACAAGAAAAAGTTATTTGCTTATTTACTCAGACTGCACTGATGTCTAGCTGTGCAGTTTAGTAGTATTTTTTATTTGCACAGTACGTATTTAAAGGCAAAATTGTAAAATTGCAACCCATTTAAGAGTCATGTGAGACTACAGAAGTATCCAAGATATTTCAAGCAGACTGAATCTAAGTTCAAAAATATTAAGTGGGAAATTCTTCAGAAATATTATAAGATGCACTTCTTTCACCTCTGGCAGTATTGCTCATGTGAAAAATACCGAGTAGCACCGTGGTTCTGAACCCACGTTAAACTGTAGGTCCCCCTACCCTGGCTGGGTAAGTCAGGTCGGAGGAAGGCAACGGCATACCACCTCCAAACAGGACCATGCCTAGTAAAGCACTGTGGTGTTCAAACCAATCTTCGGATTGTTGACTGCTTTACCTTTTTTATTATAAGATGCCCATTAAAACATTTGCTGAATTGGCACCAGCTTCCACAGAAAATAGGATTTAATATTTGACTGTTACATAACATCAAGGTCCTTAAATACAAGTACCCTAAATTTAGGTGAATTTGTTGTGAAGAAATAGTACAAGGAAAAGTCCCCACTCCAAAACACTGAGAAATGCAGACTCAGTGTTTTGGACACGATCAGGAAAATAAATAAATAAAATAAATGGATGAATACTTGGAAGCAATGTAACAAGAATCTAACTGAAAAGTAAGTTTCAGAGTTTAGACAAATTCTAGCTGTACTTTCAAAGGGTACCCTAATAACTTATTAGCTTCTGATATCACATGTAGGCCTGTTTTATATTGTGCCCTTGAGAGTTACAGTGAGAAAGAAAACACATGTTTGAAGAAATACATTACTGATAGCTTCTTTCTCGAAGCAGGCATAATTTCTCGATTATCAAAGTAGTGTTTGGATGGAATACAATGACGATATTACATACAAGTGTTGTCTGAAAAATCGACAAGCAAGTTCTTGGTATAATATAAATGCGTGATTATACTGCGGTGTTTCCAAGTGCTCCTAGAATGAAGATATCATAGCCACATTTCTTACAATAACAGCAGAAAAACAATAAAATGTGTCTTGTTTCCAATATGCAATAATTCCATTGAAATCGATCATATAAATTCACGTAAATGATAATGTACGTTCTGAGAAACCTGTAGGCCTACTGAAGTAATTTTGAGTTGTTTATGAAAACTCGGCTTTAGAAAAATCGACTGTATCCCACAGTAAACTTTTACTTATGGGCACAGCTCCCTACTACACTGATGTTGGCAACGACCAGTGAATGCTTTCGTGTTGACTGTGAAATAAAATAATGCTCTTTCTACTTTATGGTTGATACTTTCTTGTATGTATGCTTCTCCATTCAGTAATTTACCTTAGTAAAGCGAATATTTCGTTGCCAACATTAGAACACCAAGCCGTCGCCCTCCCCCCCCCCTCCCTGCCACAAGTAAAATGTAACCCCCCTTGTCTTTACGACTCAACTGAAGACGGGGATACCGCCCGTGACGTCATAGATGTTTGTAGAAGGCGTGAGTAATTATGTGGTGACTGTGTTAAAGACGATAGTTTGTTTACAAACAGAAATGATTACAGATTATTATTTTGTGTTTAGAAAGTGATCTGTACCTCCTCCTCTGATGTTTAGGTTAGAGAGGTTTTTTTTCTTCCCCCATGTGACTTTTTCGACTGAGATCTGTGATCGATGGTGTATTTTGTTATCAGTAATTTACGAGGATAACTACAGATAATTATGTAATCTACAATACAAAAGTATTAAGATATCCCGCATACGGGTTTTCCGAAGTTTCGTTGACAATTTTGGCTAAAAGCTAACAGGTGGTATCGCAGTCTTCAGTTATGCCGGCTTAACCTCCAAGATTCAAAGGGCGTCATTTATGATACGACATTACCCTGAAGGAAAGGTTTGTACTAAGTGAATAAAGTGATGAAAATTCGCTAAAATAGTAATTAACGATGACCACATTTTTATTAGCGGAATAGTGGCCACAAAAGTCTTGTATCATTTTTATTTCATTTCGTCCATTGCTGGTGACGTTTTCAGATCAATTAAGTGCAACATATACTATTATTCCATAATAATACATCCCACTGCACAACAGTGTCTTGGAAAGACGTTAATATCAGGTGATTTGCAAAATATATTCGTATGTTTTACTTGGAAAAAAGTCTATTTGGTTTTACGACTGACATATCTGCGACATTAAAAGCCCTTGGTAGCAACTGGGCAGACCAAGGGCGTGGCTAAGTATGTGGTAGAGAGTGGAGGGGGTAAATGGGCGGAGCTTCTGCCGGGAAAAATGCTGTATCTAAGGTTACGTGTGGGGAGGGGGTTGAGTTCGTGGGACATTCTCCTAGCTATGGTGGGAGTAAATGGGCGTGGTTTCGAGAGGTGAATTTCCTACGTAACCTTAGATACAGCATTTTTCCCGGCAGAAGCTCCGCCCATTTACCCCCTCCACTCTCTACCACATACTTAGCCACGCCCTTGGTCTGCCCAGTTGCTACCAAGGGCTTTTAATGTCGCAGATATGTCAGTCGTAAAACCAAATAGACTTTTTTCCAAGTAAAACATACGAATATATTTTGCAAATCACCTGATATTAACGTCTTTCCAAGACACTGTTGTGCAGTGGGATGTATTATTATGGAATAATAGTATATGTTGCACTTAATTGATCTGAAAACGTCACCAGCAATGGACGAAATGAAATAAAAATGATACAAGACTTTTGTGGCCACTATTCCGCTAATAAAAATGTGGTCATCGTTAATTACTATTTTAGCGAATTTTCATCACTTTATTCACTTAGTACAAACCTTTCCTTCAGGGTAATGTCGTATCATAAATGACGCCCTTTGAATCTTGGAGGTTAAGCCGGCATAACTGAAGACTGCGATACCACCTGTTAGCTTTTAGCCAAAATTGTCAACGAAACTTCGGAAAACCCGTATGCGGGATATCTTAATACTTTTGTATTGTAGATTACATAATTATCTGTAGTTATCCTCGTAAATTACTGATAACAAAATACACCATCGATCACAGATCTCAGTCGAAAAAGTCACATGGGGGAAGAAAAAAAACCTCTCTAACCTAAACATCAGAGGAGGAGGTACAGATCACTTTCTAAACACAAAATAATAATCTGTAATCATTTCTGTTTGTAAACAAACTATCGTCTTTAACACAGTCACCACATAATTACTCACGCCTTCTACAAACATCTATGACGTCACGGGCGGTATCCCCGTCTTCAGTTGAGTCGTAAAGACAAGGGGGGTTACATTTTACTTGTGGCAGGGAGGGGGGGGGGAGGGCGACGGCTTGGTGTTCTAATGTTGGCAACGAAATATTCGCTTTACTAAGGTAAATTACTGAATGGAGAAGCATACATACAAGAAAGTATCAACCATAAAGTAGAAAGAGCATTATTTTATTTCACAGTCAACACGAAAGCATTCACTGGTCGTTGCCAACATCAGTGTAGTAGGGAGCTGTGCCCATAAGTAAAAGTTTACTGTGGGATACAGTCGATTTTTCTAAAGCCGAGTTTTCATAAACAACTCAAAATTACTTCAGTAGGCCTACAGGTTTCTCAGAACGTACATTATCATTTACGTGAATTTATATGATCGATTTCAATGGAATTATTGCATATTGGAAACAAGACACATTTTATTGTTTTTCTGCTGTTATTGTAAGAAATGTGGCTATGATATCTTCATTCTAGGAGCACTTGGAAACACCGCAGTATAATCACGCATTTATATTATACCAAGAACTTGCTTGTCGATTTTTCAGACAACACTTGTATGTAATATCGTCATTGTATTCCATCCAAACACTACTTTGATAATCGAGAAATTATGCCTGCTTCGAGAAAGAAGCTATCAGTAATGTATTTCTTCAAACATGTGTTTTCTTTCTCACTGTAACTCTCAAGGGCACAATATAAAACAGGCCTACATGTGATATCAGAAGCTAATAAGTTATTAGGGTACCCTTTGAAAGTACAGCTAGAATTTGTCTAAACTCTGAAACTTACTTTTCAGTTAGATTCTTGTTACATTGCTTCCAAGTATTCATCCATTTATTTTATTTATTTATTTTCCTGATCGTGTCCAAAACACTGAGTCTGCATTTCTCAGTGTTTTGGAGTGGGGACTTTTCCTTGTACTATTTCTTCACAACAAATTCACCTAAATTTAGGGTACTTGTATTTAAGGACCTTGATGTTATGTAACAGTCAAATATTAAATCCTATTTTCTGTGGAAGCTGGTGCCAATTCAGCAAATGTTTTAATGGGCATCTTATAATAAAAAAGGTAAAGCAGTCAACAATCCGAAGATTGGTTTGAACACCACAGTGCTTTACTAGGCATGGTCCTGTTTGGAGGTGGTATGCCGTTGCCTTCCTCCGACCTGACTTACCCAGCCAGGGTAGGGGGACCTACAGTTTAACGTGGGTTCAGAACCACGGTGCTACTCGGTATTTTTCACATGAGCAATACTGCCAGAGGTGAAAGAAGTGCATCTTATAATATTTCTGAAGAATTTCCCACTTAATATTTTTGAACTTAGATTCAGTCTGCTTGAAATATCTTGGATACTTCTGTAGTCTCACATGACTCTTAAATGGGTTGCAATTTTACAATTTTGCCTTTAAATACGTACTGTGCAAATAAAAAATACTACTAAACTGCACAGCTAGACATCAGTGCAGTCTGAGTAAATAAGCAAATAACTTTTTCTTGTAGTTTATTATAGGATGTTAGCCACTGCCATGGTGTGTTCTGCCTCTGGATTACCAGCACTTAAATGTAAAATCAATTTCACTTACAAAATGCTTATGACAGAATGTATTGGAAAGTTGCGTGGTATGTAAGAAAACAGCATTACAACGAACAGTAAACATCACAACCATATGAGTCAACTAATTTAATAAAAACAGACTTATTTGGGTTTCTGTAGAGGTGTGGAAGCAGCAGATATCACATATGGTTACAAGTTCTCTGTAAGACTTCAGAATTGATACACTGAAATTATCAAAGGTTTTACTGTTCTCCAGCCTATATCTACTGCTGTCTGGTGACAAGTCCTGAATAGTAAGTGACAAGGTGGAAGTTGTAGTTGGAAGCAGTAGGCTAATGGCATATTAATGCACACCCCAACAGACATTAGTAGAAATTCTTCATTCAAGCAATACATAAAATAAAGAAATGATAATAAGCCACCTACAGTTTATTAATGTGTGGAGCACAGATACACACAAACGTTTATAGTGAGAATGCTATTTTCAGTTGTCTATACATCAACCTGCTATAGGTGTGTGGGTGCTTTTTCCTTGTTTTACATATAATCTGCAACTACTTTACTTCACATTTGCTCCATTCCTTTATGATAGCTGAGTTAGAACCATAGCTAGAGTCTTCTTATATTGAGATAGTTGTGTAAAAATTTCTATTTTCAAAATTTTCAGACTTGTAGCTTTTCACCAAGTTGTCATTCATCTGTACAGGTTACTTTTTCTTTCGCCAGGATAGGCACTAACTGAATGTAGCAAACTTGTATTATTTTCATTAATTGTCAGATATTTCAAATCACTGCAACCAAGGTGACTAAACCACATGACAGTATAATACACAGTGTAACACTAAAACAGTATAAGTTTTATTTGTGTGTTATGGGAGGACGGTATCCCCTACTTCATATTGTAACAGATCAGCATGGGCAGATTATTGTAAGTGGTAGAATGGTCACCTTTGAATGAATTTTACATTTGAAGTGAAAAGGGATCTTTTAATTCAGTGATCTATACAAGATTAAGCTGAAATTTAGCAACAGTGTGACATTTCTTTCTTCTGTGTACTCGCCTGGAAAACTACTTACTTTTCTCGGTTACCTAGCTTTCATAGAACTCTTACATCTAATGGTATACCTCCACTCCATATGAAATCGCCCACATTAGTAGTGTGTGAAGTGTTTCCCAAAATAAATGGAAGAACAGCTCTGTGAGTGCACTATTTTACATTATCAGGTTTCTACATCATTTGGTTCAGAATTATTCATCTTCTGTTAAACGAAACGAAAAAAGTAAACAAAAAATTATATATTTGTATACATTCACTGGTGATTGTATCCAAGTCAACGATTTTTCACTCATGTTGGACTACATTTCGAAAGGTAACCCAATACAGAACAAAATTATTTGAGCAGGGGGTGGAATGGCGTGGGGGGGGGGGGGGGTGCAAGCAATATTTTACATACACTTCATAAAAAGTAAAACACTTGGAATAATCTCCTTTGTCTCACATATATTTTCTCAAATTTACGAAGTGTTTTAATGCATATTATTTACATACATCGCTAGTAGACTACAACAAATGCAGGCGGGACCTACTGCCTAGCCTTATCTTGAATAGTTGCGAATTAACGAAGTCAATTATTGTGAATACGGAAGATTATGGTATCTATGACGTCCCCATTAGGACTATATACAACATTCAATGCCAAAAGCAGATTGCAAATTTCATACAACCTACATCACAATGGACAAATAGTCAACGAAATTGTGTGTTGCAGTTTATTTATCGCAAGTGAATTACAAAAGAGTCAAATGTTATATTCTTTGTAATGTGGAAACCAATATTAACTTTGAGAATATATTCACACCACATTGCATAATTTTTAATCGGAGGTACGATTCCATTCGGAGGTACGAATTTGGAAATACGCAGCTTCAGGGACATGGAGCTTTATTTATATTTCATGGCACTTATTTACACTTCTAATTACACACCGCTACCAGTAGAACCACGCAACGCGAAAGAGTAATAGTAACAGTTTTTCTGCTAGATAACATACCCACTATAACAAAACAAGCAGGTTTCTACTGAGAGCAAAGATCATGAACCGCCCAGAGAGAGATTTTTGGTGGGAGAGCACGGACATGCCAGGTGTGGAAGGGAGAAAATGGGCGGGACTTCTGCTAGGAGAAATGCTGTATCTAACGTTTCCTCCTCCCCACAACGGCAAGCCCGCGAAAACGAGAAGCACACGCTTTTGTGTTGGACGTTTAAAAAGTGTTTAATGGCTACTACAAATATTGCAATTGAGCTGTTTTGTACAAAACTTTTGCATCGTTTGTTCTTATGCGTCGTAGCAGTGATACAAAATGAATGCTTTTAGATCTGAAAATTGGTTGCAATTTTCTGAAACGCAGTCATCGAATATGAGCGAAAAGAAAACAAAGCATTAACATGCGTGTAGTGCAATTTATGTGAGAAGGATTTTGCTTCCACACATCATTTGAACATGTAGATGAATTAATCCTAATATAAGACACCTTTTGTGTTTTTATTACCCAAAATGTTTTGCTACTTACTGTGCCTAAATTTCATAAGGTGTATTAGATTTTTCGATAGTACATATCGACATTTGGCTAAATTGTTTACATTCGAGAATGGGCTAAATATTTTAGGCATAAAGTACATGTATTTACGGAGATAATGTTCCTTTAATTAATCAGTGAAATATTTTAAAATTGTCATCTGCAACTACAAAACGTTTTAAATCCCAAAACGAATTAATTTATTGTTCTCTCCTGGGTTTTAAAATGAAATATATGTGGCTACATAGCGTGTTATTTACATTTGTGCTTGGTGGCGTCCTCACTTTATCGTGTTTTCTAATGTTATTTTTTTGAGTTTTTTGTTGTTTCTGTCGCAATTTGTCGTTTTGTGGTGGCTGTAACGTATTCCTATGTTTACGTAGCGTGTCTGTGGTGTGGCGCGGGATTTGGAATGGTTTTCACACTTGTGATGTGTGTTTTTTGTGTACATCTAATCTACAGAGAGATTCATTTGTGTGTGTGTGGGGGGGGGGGGGATTATTTATATATATTCAGTCCCTATATCTCTGGAATGTTATTTGTGTGTGGTTTTTATTGGATGTCATTTGTTGCATACTGTCTGTTGGTTTGTTGTGAGCTGTACTTCAAATTTGTGTTCTGTCTACTGTATTTGTATCATGCCCCCATTTTCGTGTGTGGCTTGTTTTATTGTGTTCAGTTCTTATGTGTAGGCACATTTGGTCATTTGTGTTCTATTACTCGGTGTAGTAGAAATCTCAAACTTGCTTTCTACTGGGTAACGGACTGTTTGGATTGGTTATGAATCGCAGTGCAGGTCATTGTAGGCTTTCTGTAAATTGTGAATTCATATTTGTTGTTTCTATTATGTACCGTACAGTGAGGTCTAAATTTTAATTTTCTAACTGTGTTTCAGTAGAGAACTTAGTGTCATTATGAAAATCTTGTGTGTGGGAGTGTTGCTGATCTATTAGGCATGTAACATGAAGATATATGTACCAATATTTTATCATTTACTGTTTTGGTTTGAGAGTTTTGTTAAAGATTGGTTTTCTGTGATTCATGAATTTGTCAGCTAGGAAGCCACTGATTGGGAATTCCTTTCCTGTTGAGAGTGAAATTTGTTATTGAATGTGAAGTAGGCCTAATTTTGTTTGGTGGTGAGTTTGAATAGGATAGATATTTCTTCTGTGATTGTTGTGGGTATCTTACCTTGTAATTAGAGGTTCCTTTCTATGATATTGATGGTTTCTACTCTTCTTTGTATACATGGAAATTATGTCAAATGATATTAATATTGCTGTGTTTGGTATACTTTCATTTACTATTTTTCTCTGTTAGTTTTCTTGAGTTCTCTAGGCTTCTATTTCCTGTGTATTTGTAGGTATTATGACATAACTGAAGACAGGGCTACCATCAGTCATCCTTGATCCATGACAACATCGTTGGAAAACCCATACACGGGATAATACCTTAATATTTATGTACTGTAGATAATAAATAATTTGTGGTTTTGCTCGTAAATTCCAGATTACAACAACAACAGAATGTACCATCAATCACCTATACCTCACCATCAGAGTGAAGCTACAGGCTACTTTTTAAATACAAAATCATGCTTGTAAACAAACTATCATCTTTCACTCAGTCAGCACATAATTACTCATGCTACCTACAAGCACACATACCGATCATACAGGTCACAGCATACAGGCAGTATCCCTGTCTTCAGATCAACAGATGTTGTTTGTGTGTGTGTGGGTAGGCTATGCTGGGATGTCAGGTTTGTGCAGTCTGGGTGTGGTATAATGATTTCAGAATTGGGGCCTCAGGATTTTTCCATACCATTCTTTTTATCTGCATGTCTGTGAAAATTGTTTCTGTCTTTCTGTGTTTCTTCTGTTTTATGGAAGTTTAGTCCTCTGATTATGAGTTTTATTTCTTCATTAACTAATTCACCTGTTAATTTTGGATTGAATTAAGGTGTAATAAGTCTTATACAAGCTGTTTTGTGATGTGTTGAACTTCTGTTATAATGTTTTACATTGATCTGTGGGACACTGTTATACCTGTGTTATGTTTCAGACCTTTCTCAACTATGTTGCATTTTTGTTCAGTTAAAAAGCAGATATACTGAACATCTTAGACCACTGAAAAGTAGTAGCTCTCATTCCACATTTGCTAAACACAGAATCGTGCCCCAAGAAAAATAAAAACTGAACTATCTCAAAACCAGGAAATGGCTTATTCCAAAAACTACACAATAGAAGCAGTGGCCCTCAGTAAGAAAGTACAGTGTGTTAACTATTAGATGCAGAGCTCTCCCTAGTTCCGTATCAGAACGAGTCAGTAGACAGGAGGCTTCGACAGGCAGTCTTTTGTTTGCCTACCTATTTCATATTGATTCCCCTTCCTTGTGATAACTGCAGATAATTCTTGAAGTTAGGATCTTTGTCAACCATGCTTATGTGTAAGCTGCTTTGTTTCATTTAGGTTCAGCATTTAAAGTGATGTGCCCCACTTGTGCTTCATGGGAGCAAGCTATGTACTTTGTGGTGCCAGCACTGCAAGATGTAGGCACTGTTTGTCTCTCCCCTCCCACAGCTGCCCTTTTTTGAGGTGTGGCTTATTACCTCCACTGCCCCCCCCCCCCCCCCCCGTCCTTACAGAACTCTGCCATCTAACATTTAATATACTGTGCAACAATTCTCTCTTTGACACCATAAAACAACTACATAAATATTTCTCACCCTTGCACTGCCTTCGATTACAAGTTTCTAGCAAAACAATTTACATAAACTAAAAGATAACATCAGAAAATGAGATAAAATGACACAAACAAGAGTGAACACCACCACAGCAAAAAGGTTAAAGTGCAGTTTATCAGTCTACAACTGATGCGTGATGCGTAGACATTGGCAACAGCTCGAGGAATAATGGGAGTCGCATTCGAGCGGCCAAAAGAAACAATGAAGTTATTCGTTTTGGAAATAAAAACTTTTTCTTGTTGCTGTTGACAATTGTAAAACCTGTTATTGCTTAATTAAAGCAACATGTAAACCCTGCAAATAATTTCATTGAGATATGTAAATAAATGTAGACCTAAATTATTTAACTTAATTCTCATGTGGAAACCTGTTTGGGTGATAAAAAAGCTAAAAAGGCTGTCTTGCATAAGGTGGAATTCCTCTCCAGTTTATCAAAGCAAGCACAGAAATAAGATCTGCAGCATCTACAAGATGATCATAATTTGAAACACCAAGAAAATGTTTAATAATAATCATCATATCTAAGGGGATTCCTACAAAAAGTGGGAGGTTTGGGTGGGCACAAACTAAATTGAAACAGACAAAAAATGCCAAAAATATTGAAATTCATTAATGGCCTTACGAAAATAAATAAAAATAGACAAGAATCAAAAGAAACATCTTGGAATAAGTAACTAATTAGTATCAATTCCAACACTATATGCATAAAATTATTATTAACCTGTGAGAACTCGTTGACATATATAGGTCAATTCTAGTTACCAATACCATCCATTCATGGAAAAAAAAAAAAAAAAAAATGTGAATCCCATTACCCAGAAACAAATATTCCTTTGCAAACTACAAAGAGCTCTTATAGCAAGAAATGAGGTGTGTATGTCGATTCTACAGCAGTGGCGGCGTAGTGTTCTGATAATGTAAATGCTCTTTGAAAACCTCGTCACCTAAAATGAGAGGAATGATCTTTTGTGTTAACCACAAAAGAAATGTTTAATGTAGTTTCTGCTCTGTGGATGACAGGTTATGGTATGTATCCTTGCCCTGTCAGTACCTATATTATGTATCCTGTATCTAACATTAGCACACTGTGCCACCGTTGCAGTAAGTATAATTTAATGCATTTTCCAGCAGCAATTATTTTAGGGATTCACACTAATAGGCTATTCAAGTTACACTTGTTTGTGAAAAATATTTTGCATTCATATAATTTTTTGTAATGTAATCAGTAATGCGTACAATGACATAACACATTACATACTTGGTAAAAGCCAACATGTGGAATCAGACGCTGCAGTTGACCTTTTAAAAACCATACTGTTCTCATTGAATTTTGTATCTCTAGATTTGCAAAATGTCTTCCACCAATTTTCTCCTCTGAATGTAAACATACTTTGTCAGCACCCATCTTCATGGGGGAGATATGATCATCATAATAAAATAAGATTGAAAATGGAAAGATTTAGATGTTCATTTTCCACTATGCACTTTCACAGAATGGAACAGTAGATATATACCACGAAAACAGTTCAATGAACCCTCTCCCAGGCACTTAAATGTGATTTTAATAATAAATATTCCTTTTTTTCCATGAGCTATTAGAGAATGGAACTGTAGAGAAAAATAAAAGTGGTTTGAGGAACCCTCAGCCATGTATTTCAATGTGGCTTGCAGAGTATTTATGTAGATATGTTTAACTTCAGGCCTTTGCTATAAGTTTAGGAAGTATTAACACCAGTAACACTAAAGACCTAGTTGGTTAGCCATGCAGTTTAAGGCAGCGCTTACAGGGTGGCATGCTGGCCCTCGTTTGAATCCAACCACTGGATTAGTGATGTGGGTCTGAGTGTCAGGCGCCTGTATGTGTTTTTTTTTTTTTTTTTTTAAACAGTTTGCCACAGGTGAATATTAGGCTGGTACCAAAGTTCAACCTCCTTTACATGACTTACAAATATTTAGAAAACCTAATTATTCTGAAAGGAAAGACGCCAAGATCACAGTACGATTAATTGATTGACAACTGGTATTGATGTGCTTTGCCATCATCTTCTGGTGGTAGATATGGTCAATTGTTAAAAAAAAAGTACAACATTGTAATTAGTCAATTTTTTTATTTATTTATTTATACAAAAACAGGAAGAGCAACATTGCGTTTAATCAAAATGTAATAGTCTGGCTAAGTGTAATGTTGCACTTTTTTTGTAAACATGTCCACATTGTAAAAAATACATGACCAGAAAATGATGGCATAGTATATCAAAACCAATCATCAATAAATTAATTGTATTGTGGTCTTGGCATTCTTCCTTTTGGAGATAATTAATCATTGAAGATCACCTCCATTCTGCAAAGTCAGGTAATTTCAATTTAGAAAATTTCTAAAGGGGTAATTAAGTGACGATAGGTAGGCCATCCGGCCAGATGTTAAATTTAATCGCCAAATACGTATGGTAGTAAATATTATTTAAAATAGACAGTGTGGCTATCCAGTACTTAGCTCAGTATCGTCAAGTCGAACAAAGAAAACAAAAATAAATTTCCATACAAGGTTTTGGAATTTTTTTTTCTTCATCGGGTAGGATAGAGAAGAAATGGGATAGAAGGGAAGGGTAACTACACACAACCTAGGCCAGGCACGACCAACATTTCCGCCTGACGGGCGCGCCCGCGGGCGGAGTGCACTGTATTTCCCAGCTCCAGCTGCGACCATGTGTCACTAGTGTCCCACACGCCGCTGCGCACAGAGCGCGGGGCAGGCAAGGCAGGCAGGCGGGCACGGCAAGGGCACCACAGGGTGGTGTTTGGCCACGCCTGACTGTGGTCATGAGTAAGGATGGAGGGGAAGGGTGATATGTGGCAGTCAGACATTTGATTACTGGTGCTACTGAGCTAAGTACTGGGCAGCCACTGTCTCTCTTTGAAATAATATTGTTGCATCTCATTGTCGAGTATCTGTCAGACTATCAGATACGTAATAACAATGCCAAATCTGCATCAATATGGGACGACGACAAATGGAAAAGAAGTAGCTAGGCCAGAAACAGTAAGAAGTTACTTCCATAACATTT
The DNA here is from genome assembly GCA_026315105.1 of Locusta migratoria. NCBI lineage: Eukaryota > Metazoa > Arthropoda > Insecta > Orthoptera > Acrididae > Locusta > Locusta migratoria. The sequence continues at coordinate 55,062,540 of CM048751.1, forward strand.
AACACATTGATTGCCATGAAACCACAGCAGAGCCATGGGGACTGTGCCTTATTTTATAGTATTCCTTATAAATTTATTTAATGTTTGAAATACTGCCATAAATGCTGTATATAAATGGCACACATTTCTCTTGTACCAGTACTCAAAAGACAGACAGGGTCAATTGAAGACCAAGATACCACCTGTCGGCATTGTGTAATGACGTCATATCTGAATCTCACAAGATACTCCATGTAGCTATAGGAACCAGCAAAACAAGCACTATCAACGAATATAAACAGACGGGATAATATTGTAATACTCATGTATTGTAGATACTAAATGATATGTGATCATCCTCATAAATTACAGAATACCACAAAAGGATATGCATTCGTTCACAGTTCTCAGTCCAAAAATTTGAGCCTTTGGCGCTCACTTGCAAAGAAAATAATAATCTTTTGGCCTTGACCTATTTAAACCATCAGAAAGAAGCTACATATCACTTTTTAAACGCAAAATAGTAGTCTTTAATCTATGCTTGTAAACAAACTATCATCTTTAACTCAGATATGACGACATTGGTTAAAGCCGATGGATAGTATTGTGCTCTTCAGTTGACCCAACACCATATTTTAGTCACAGTTAAGTTCACAGAATTTATTTGCAAATACAAATTACTATTAGATCGCGATTTGTGCAAGTACATCAAGAACCAGTCACTGCAAGGGTGTAACAGTTTGCTTTAGGTAATGTAAATAGACTGCATTTATTCAGGGATAACTTCCATACCTATGTCACCATTGGCCAAAGCTGACAGGTGGTATCCCTGTCTTCAATTATGCTGAAAGAGACAATTTCTACATTCTGTAACAGTCACATTATTTTTGCAATAGAAACTGAACACATCTTTTTGGCTGTGTGTTGTTTATATAAGGCCTAAGGTCCATCTATCGCATCAAAGTTAGTAGCTTCTTGTGAATTCTTCACTTTCAAATGTAAAAATGTTATTCTTTAGAATGGGAACTATTCAGAAATGTTTTTAAATTACAAGTTGTAGACCACTGGAGCATACATGTACAATTCAGTAATACTTTAAAATTGCAAAATAAAGATAAATCTAGTCATAACTATGAAACTTAACACACAACGTTTATGCAGGAGTAAGTGCAGAAGAATTTCTGGAAATAATCTGCCTATTTGCAGGTTTTTCTACAAAATTACAAGACATTAAACAGCTGTTGAATTGGCATCAGTTGTGCCAGGTACGTCCACAGTAAAAGTTGGTGAAGAGAATACTGAATTCTTGAAATAGTAATATCACACAGCAGCCTTATGTTCGAAAGGAACACAATTTTAGATTGTTCTTCCAAAGACAGGCAAATTACCGTGTCCATGTTAGACATGTCAAACTTATTTTTTATGTTATTTACTGATTAGTTTCGATGAAGGTATAAAAATACCATAGCATAAAGAACATCCATTACTGCTATAATCCGTAACATTTATTACCTGCACTACCAACATTGTCACGGTAAGGAAATACAAATCGTTAGGATGACAGAATATTACTTGTCATACAAAAAAACACGACTAAAAGAATAGCAGCAGGTGTTTTTCTAGCGAATTTACAACAGGAAACAAGCTACCAACTAAACACACAGCAACTGTTTACACTGTTAAATTAACACGCTGCAAATGATATTCAATTTCGACGAGCTACAATAATAATAATATAGGAATAAATAAAACCGTTTTACTTGTTTTTGTTTATATGTAAGATCGGATGAGAATTCGAGTAATCGATACTTGCATGAATCGATCACATCCAAGATAATCGATTTTTATCGTTAATTAGGGTGATGCACTGATAGCTCAGTCTTCATACGATTCGTTGATGATATCGTTAATACATCCATTATACTAAGTGAATTATTTGATGAAAATTTACCCTTACTGACTTTTTCTGTTACTAGTTATGCTCTCAAAGTACTATAGTTTTTTTATTTCTTTAGTAATATACACTCCTCTTATATTAGTTTCCAAAAAATGTAGATTTGTTACTGATTACTGAATATCATCATGGATCAAACATATACTGTAAAAAATTTTGTGATGTCACATATTTTTGAGTTTGACTGACTCAGTGATGCTAAGACCTTTGGTGTATTCATGCAGGTAGCTTCCTTAAGCGACATATCTGTGAGTCTCTCATGCTATGATCTTTGATGTAGATTCCAGTGGGCGGGGCTTATACTATGGACAAGCATGGTGGGGGGTGAATGGGCGGGGCTATTGCAGGGTGAATTTCCTCCGGCTAACGGCACGTGATAGATGTCACTCCGCATCTGTCACGTGATCTGCAGCTGACAGCTGTTAAGTGTTAAATGAAAACAAACGGAGGATTGGCGGAATTGCATAGCTCGCCTGTAAAATAATCTCATTTTCTTCAGTGTCACAATAGTTGTTATTCTGCTTACAACAATGTAATCGCAGGTTTTGTACGCATTAGGCGAACGTGGAATAAAGTTTTACAATGTATTTTACACGTTTGTCTCAGTTCGAACACATTATTTGAGGAGCCGGTGCAGCCGAACGCGGGGTGTTGGGTGTCATTTTTCTTTTTTCCTCCATCTGATTTGCGACAAAGAAATTATTTATGTTTCTTTTTAGCCCAAACAAGAAGTTAGAGAAATGCTGGTAAACTCTAAGACATATATTACGGCAAATGAAAAAACGTGGAAATTGAATTTCTAAAAATTAAACCATCGGCAAGTCACGTGAAATTAGTACGCTTACACTTTATACCTTATGACTGCAAACAAAACAATTCTCTTACACGTGATAATGTACTCACAAAGTAAAGTGAAATGTTATGTGTGTGCCATTTACTAAACGTGAATACGTTGAGTATTTTACTATAATTCTTGATTTGTCATTTGTGTGTTTGGCAACATTTGAGATGTGTTGGAAAATCTCCAGTTTACCAGTGTTTTCAGAAACGAGGAGAGAAACTTTAATTTTCAAGTTGTAACATAGCAGTATCTAGGATCAACATTTGTAATAGTGTTATGTCATACTGTTCTCACATTGTGGAATACAACACAAAATGTCAACCTCACACTGAAGTGGTACAGCCTCTTTCTCACCGATGAGACTGGTGATCCAACACTGCATGTTGTTAGTAGATATCATCAATCTGCCAACAACCTTTGTAACAATAGGAGCAAAAAGATGTGAAAATGAGTGTGCAAGATAAGTCGGCAAAGGGCAATGGTATGGCGATTCATGAGGTAACAGAAAGCACTATATTAAAACCTTCATGGTGTTTATAGCACATGTAATTATTCCATTTCACTTTTTATTAGCAAATCTATACTTGCAAAAAGACTTGGCATGTAAAGAAGGCCTCCATCCAAATTTCCAGACGATATCATAAGGTAGACAACAGATAAAGCTAACATTGTAAAGATCAGAATGTTAAGAGTTTGAATGTAACAGTCAAACTAGAAAATCTTAAAAGGAAGTGGTCAGATTGAAGTTTGATACTACAGGGCTGAGTGAAGTAAAATGGTGAGATAAGGCAGATTTTTAAGAGGGGAGTAATTTTGTACGTGTAGGCAAACAGGAAAATTGGGTTTATGGGAAATGAATGAAAGAAGACAGTGACTTTTTATTCTCTGAACCAAATGGAAAGCATTTATTATTGGAAAAGATAAGGAAACACTTGTAGATACCAGATGGACCTCATGGTTGTAAGTCCTAGATATAAAAACTGTAAAGTTTTTAAGGGTCTGATATTAATTTAAGAATAAAGGGAGACCAGATTACGGGGACGTGCCTCTCTTGAGTTTGCAGCCGGATAACTATGTCCAATGGGCACAATGTTTCAGCAATTGAACCTGTTGCTATCGTCACCGTCTCCTGTTGACAGTGCTGGCTTTTTGTCTGCATTACTCCTCAACTGGCTTCCAGCACTTGGAGTGGGAAGTATGCTCGTGATCCATCATGGGTTCAATGCTGGGGATATGTCCAAGCCATGGCTCAACGATTGGTGCTCCATCTGCCTCACTGGGTAGTTTTTTGTATTTGCACTGCTATCCTCTGTGTTTCCTGATTTTAGAAGTAGCAGGCTCCTATGTCTTGCTAAGACTGGAACCAAGTTGTTGTTCACACTTATCTCAATAGATTCAGTAATGACATACTGGTAATCCCATTAATTTGGTGTTTGTGCCAAGCTCTTCATACGGTTATTCTTCATGTTTCTCTTTTAAAGAAGAATCTTTATTCACTGTAAACCATTTTACAGTGATATTGGCTTCATAATTTTTACAATAGATATACACTGTATAAGGCACAATGAATAGTATTGAACATAAGATTAATAGGGTTTACACAGTATACAATAATAGGCTCACCTGTAGACAGGGATCCCACCCGTCAGCTTTGACCCATGACGTCATCGCTGTGCGGTAGTTTTGAGGTGCGTGCATGTTTGTAAAAGGCATAAGTGATTATGTGGTGGTTGTGTTAAAGACGATTGTTTGTTTACAAAGAAAACATTAATATTTTGTGATTAAAAAGTGATCTGTAGCATCTCTTTGATTAGGTGTAAGTTAACCAAGAGATTTTTTTTTCATATGTGAGCGCCGAAGGTGCGAATTTTTGAGCCAAGATCTGTGATCGATGGCACATTCTGTTATCTGTAATAACTACAGATTATTTGTATCTACAATACAGAAGTATTAAGATATCCCATATACTCGTTTTCTGACATCTTGATGGCATCACGGGTCAAGGAAGACGGGTGGTATCCCAGTCTACAGTTATGCCATTGTTCTTATGACTTAAAGAAGGGGGGTGCAGCTGCATCGTAAAATGACTTATTATCTGTCATTTTGGGTGAGGTGGGTGTTTGGTATCCTGAATTTTGAGGTTCGATACGAGTTTTGTGTTATTTTGAGGCTGAGGTGACCGTTTCATATTCCAAATTTGATTTGAGGTGTGATGTAGGATATGTCCGATATCAGTTCCTCGGTTTTTAGTTTTGGGGTGATTTGGTATCCCAAACTATATTTAAGGTGTAATCAATGTCAATTGAAGTGTCCAATACCACTTTTCTATATTTTGTTGATGTGAGGATCGTTTGGTGTCCTGAGTTTGATATGGTCAATTGATGTGTTCTATACCAGTTTTCTTGGTTTTGCATTTTGGGCTTCGGTTGGTATCCCAAGTTTCATTTGAGGTGTAATATAGGTCAATTGAGGTTTCCAATACCTTTTTCATTTTTTCGGTGTTTTTGTTATGGGTTCTTTTATGGAACGCTTTTTTTTGTCTGGTATGTTGTCGTTTTTCCGCTTAGAATGTCCCAGCCCAAAACCGTTAGGACAATTTTATTGATTTTTAGGTAATTTTCGCATTTTTATATGGGCATTTTTTCTGTCGTTGCTGCCATGTTGATGACATCATTGGTCAAAGCTGACGGGTGGTATCCCAGTCTTCAGTTATGCCCAATAATACAATTGAAAGCAACATTTTTCTACAAACTAATATAATCATCTGGCAAACTGAAGTATTCTTTAATATTATAAAAAGGATTATTCATTAACCAGTTGTATACGTTGTTTTCAAAAGTATTTATACCCATGGTCCAAGCAGAGGTTCTGTAACTTATTAAAGATTCTGATAGCATTCACTTCGTGAGAGCTCTCAGTCATTGTTAATCTATGCCTAGGTATATCTTAACCCTGGTTTTGTGGTCATGAACTCCCTTGTAACAAGTTCTGACATATTGCTTTTAATATAGAGTCCTGAAACATAGATATATAAATTCAAACTAGTGAGTATTTTGAGGCTGGTGAAGAGTGGGTGACAGTGCTCCAATCAATCTTTCTTACACATTAAACGCAAAACTTTCTTTTGTATTTTTAATATTTCAACTACTGCTGATTTGTGGGATTGTAGTAGCTTTGTGTGGCATTGGTGTTCAATACAAGCCTGTTTGTTGTTGTGGTTTGATGCAGCTCTCCACACTACCCTGTCCTGTGCAAGTGTCTTCATCTGAGAATAAGTTCGTCATCCTTTTGAATCTGCTTACTGTATTCTTCCCTTCGTCTCCCTCTACCTCAGACACTTCCTCTAAAGCTAAGTTGACATGACCAACCAATCTATGCCTTCTCTTAGTCAGGGTATGGCAGAAACTCCGTTTATTCCCAGTTCTGTTAAGTACATCCTCATTAGTTACATGATCTACCCATCTAATTTTCATCATTCGTCTGTAGCACCACATTTCAAAAGATTCTATTATTATATTACATGTATATAATAATGGAAAGTCCAGGTTGGAATAAATAATATAGTGAGGACAGTTACAACTCACCGCAAAGACGTGGCGACGAGATGCGACAGGCACATACAAAAGACACACACATACAACACAATCAGCTATCGGCCATGGCCTTCTTCAGAAATAGAGCACTCACGCAATCACACAACACAGTCATACAACCATCACCTTCGACTGCCACACTTTCGAAGTGTGGCAGTCGGAGGGGATGGTTGTATGACTGTGTTGTGTGCCTGTGTGATTGCGTGTGTGCTCTATTTCTGAAGAAGGCCATGGCCGATAGCTGAATGTGTTGTATGTGTGTGTCTTTTGTATGTGCCTGTCGCATCTCGTCGCCACGTCTTTGCGGTGAGTTGTAACTGTCCTCACTATATTATTTATTATATTACATGTTTCATTCCCATACAATGGTACATTCCAGACAAATGCTTTCAGAAAGGACTTCCTAAAACTTAAACTAATATTGGATGACAACAAATTTCACTCCTTCAGAAATGCTTTCTTCCCACAGCCATTCTGCATTTTATATCTTCTTACTTTGGCCATCCAAAGTAATCTTGCTACCCAAATTACAAAATTAATCTACTACTTTTATTGTCTCATTACCTAATCTAATTCCTTCAGAATCGTCTGATTTTCTGACATTACATTCCATTACCTTCATTTTACTCTTGTTAATGTTCATCTTATATCTTCCTTTCGAGACACTGTCCATCCCATTCAATTGCTCTTCCAGATCTTTTGCGGTTTCTGACAGAATTACTATGTCATCAGCAAACCGCAATGTTTTTATTTCTCCTCCCTGCACTTTAATTCCCTCTCGAAATTTCTCCTTAGATTTCTTCATTGCCAGCTCAATATACAGATTGAACAATGTTGGGGAAAGGCTACAATCCTTTATTTCCTTCTCAACCTCTGCTTCCCTTTCTTGCCCTTCGACTCTATAACCGCTGTCTGGTTTTTATATAGATTGAATATAACTCTTTGCTCCATATATTTTTACCCCTGCTAGCTTCAGAATTTGGAAGAGTGTATTCCAGTCAACATTGTCAAAAGCTTTCTCCAAACCGACAAATGCTAAAAACATAGATTTCCCTTTCCTTAGCCTATCTTCTAAGATAAGTCGTAATGTGAGTATTGCCTCCCGTGTTCCTACATTTCTCCTAAATCCAAACTGATCTTCCCCAAGGTCGTATTTCATGTTTTTCCATTCGTCTGTAAATAATTCGTGCTAGTATTTTGCAACCATGACAATTAAGTCCAGTATATCCTGTTATCCAGGAATTTCTAGTAGATATCTTGTCCTACCTATATGATCCACTGCTGCTTTCACTACCCTATCCCCCAGAGCTACCCATTCTTCTACTGTATTACTTACCCCCCATTTCAGCCAAACCTTGCCTAATGCTCCATCTCAACCACCTCTTGTTCCTTCAATTTGTGCAGGTTCCATCTCCTAACTTTTCTACCTTTCAGCAGTCTTAAGTTTTAATCTGCAGTTCATAACCAATAAGTTATGGTCAGAGTCTATATCTGCCCCTGCTTGTGCCTTAGTTTAAAACCAGGTTCCTCAATCTATTCCTTACCATTATAAAGTCTACCTGGTGTCGTGTAGTGTCTCCTGGTCTCTTCCACTTCTTTCATGATGTTTAAACCAAGTGCTGGCGATCATTAAATTGCGCTCTGCAGAAAATTCTACCAAGCAATCTCCTTTTTCAGTCTTTTCCCCAGTCCCTATTCACCTACATTTCCTTCTCCTAATGCCAAGTTCCAATCTTCCACTACAATCAAATTTTCGTCTCCCTTAATTTTCTGAATATTTCTTTTATCTCCTCATACATTACTTCGATGTCCTCGTCATTGGTAGAGCTAGTTGACATATAAACTTTTACTACTGTGGTTGGTGATGGTTTTGTGTCTGTCTTTCCTATAATACATTCACTATGCTGTTCATAGTAACTTACCCGCATTCCTATTTTCTTATTTATTATCAGACTTACTCCTGCGTTACCACTAACTGATTTCTTGTTTGGAAGCCACAGACTGGTAAGGGACCAATAAAGATGACAAGTTCAGACCAACAAATCTTTGTGTGCGTTAGTGTAACTAGCTAACCAGCACTTGTCAGAGTATATCTTTAATAATATTTATGTTGTCACTGGCTTATGTGGCAAGGATGGCACATTTTCATATACTTTGAATTGACCCAGTTCTTGAGGCTCATTTATGCACTTGTCTATTTACTTAGGCAATATTTAGTGGCCGAGTTAATTTTGCATACTTTGTCCTTGTTGGCTGGTGGGGTTAACATAAGAGACAATGCATGCAGAGCAAGTAAATGTCATTGCACAAAGGTAATTGATCACACCAACATGGTGTCCTATATCTCACTACGTAAACCATCTTTCACTGAAAGAACCCAGCCAAGTCAAGGGAGGTCATTCACTTCTTCACTTGCAATAATTACCTGTTGCCTAATATATTTGTTTCTTCATCCAATTAATTTGTGGAAAAATCTAACAAGAGATACGTGAATATTGTATATTTCATAACAGATCGTGTCCAACACTTACCTCAGCTCAGTATTGCCGACAGTGATAAAAAAAAAAGGGGGGGGGGGGGCGAAAGCACACCATTTGTCACACATTTCATGCTCTCCCTTCACACCACTCATCTTACTTCAACCGATTTCACATTTGTGGTTGCTACACTATTATTACACCTATGTTTTTATATTTCTTGCTACAGAGACAATACTCAGAATAATTTTGCATGTTAATAGGAGGTTGTAGTGGCTTATTAGGCCTAACAAAATTATGTGACTTGCTCAATTAGGTGTGTACATTTACTGTATATATTACCAAATTTTGTTGAGTCTTCTTCAAAGGGCTTGGAGTTTATACATTCACTGATTAGTACATCTAATCAAATACTTGTGAAATGTAACTGCAAGTACCAATTTCACCAATGAAAGCTGTAAAGGAGGCAAATACATTTAATTGTGACATTAAAATTTGTGTCAGACTGAGACTCAAACCCAGACTTACTACTTATCTCAAGTGGTAGCCGTACCTTTCAGCTACTAGAGAACACTTCCCAGATCAACCCAAACTTCCACAGGCCACACAATGTCTAATGATCTTTCTTGCTTGTACACAACTTTGGTGCGATTCCTACATAGGGGAGAAAAGTTATTTTAACCAATCTAGGTGTGAAACACAATTTGTTTGTCTGAAGAAAGTCTATCATTGGTGACGAGAAATATTTGTGGCCTAGAATGAACATCCATCACAGTCACACTAACTTTCACAGCCACAATACAACACTTCAAATGTACACATTGTCTTTTTTATGGTGTAGAGAGTAGTGTAAGGTCTCTACCAAACAGCAGCCAAGCAGAGAATGTTCAACATAGGAAATTTTAGTTTTCCCACCAAGAAGTGATATGTAAAACGAATAGTTTGTTTTCATAGATCTTCTGACTATGCTCTCTAGCCAATCAATAGGGAATGTTTAGAATCATGGATTTTGTTAAGCCATATTAGGACAATATTTTAGTGGTTGTTGGGGTCAGCAATATCTTTGAAATAGTTGCTTATTTTTACTTCACAATGTTTGTAACAGTAACAGACATTTAAAGTGCAACTTACTGGTCACAGTATGTAAGACATTCCATAGTGCCACATCTGAAGCACAGCTTGCAGCCAGTCATACCCACATTAACTATATAGACAGGTGTACAGTTATATTCCTATTTTCTGTAAATATGAAGTTATTGAGAATTAAACCTCAAAGGCATATACAGACATTACATGAAGAATCAACTAACGATGCACAAGCATAGAACTTTAACTTAATTCTTCATAAGCTATTTGAAGCCTTTGAATAAGCATAATAAGTTAACTCATTGACAAAATTACATCTAGTAGTCTAAGAGAACATTGTCCTTTCAGAAATAGTGGTACACTGAAATGTTTATTTTTGTGCATATAAATTCTTCCGCATGTTTTTAACTACACACAAATCATCCATAGCCTTGATTCTTAGAATGCACAACACCTACTTGCTTTTAAGGGTTGTCGAGACACACACACACACACACACAAATGTATTAAAAGCGTCCAAAGGCGAAAGTCTCTATCAGCGGCATGGGTAGCGTCGCGGTGTGTCCGTAGCAGTGTTAGGTTGGCAGCATAGTACATTTCGAGTACCCTATGGCGTGTATGATAATACAATTACTGACTGAACAAGCTTACATCAATGAATATTATTTTTACAAATATGTCATAAGGGTTGTGGTTAGGCAGGAACTAAAGAGTAGAGATTAAATTGTTACAAGCGTTTTACCAAATACGAACATTGAAAAAATTATTGTTCTTATCATTTGAGATAGAAACACACATTTCTATTTACATAACAATAAAGTGTAACATCTGAACAGAAAGACAGTGCATGTGGAGAAACGTAGTTTCGTAGGGTGTGATCTACATTTGAAGGCTGTAATTCATTTAAAAAATAAAATCATTCAAGCGTGATGTTAACACAGGCATTTTCACACCTTGTAAACATTGTATGCCACCATTCGTCCCAGCATCCACAGCAACTGTTGCCAACACTGCCACTCCATGTCACATAAATACATTAGGACATGCTGCTAATCGAGACTTACTGTGTCCAAAACAGGTTGGTGGTTACGTAAGCGTCCAAATAATGAATACAAAAGATTTTTTTTTTAAATTTCTTTATTTATGGTCGATGAAATGTTGGTATAAAGCCTCCTAAGGACGCCCTCTTTCAACATCTACTTTGTTTTTTTTTCCTGGGGGGAAGAGGCTCCCACAGGCTTAGACCACATAGACCTGTGGTGCGGAGAAACCCCCAACATTTATTTCATTTGCCTAAGGCATAAAGATGCAACTTTATACACTGACTTATCCTACCACCTTTTGCTTTCTGCTTCAAGGGAAGGCATTTTGGAGCTGTCAACACTGTAGCAAACTGGACCTGTAATAAAATAAAAGTTGTTATGATAAAAACTTATGAAACTCAAACAGACGCAGCCCTAGAATGAGATACTTTGCTGAATTGACAGTAAAATTTTATGACGCTTGTTGCCGGGCTCTAATGCTTATGTTGGCAACAGATGAACAATGAATTGTAGATTTGGGTTAATATTTTTCTTGAGGTACTGAGTAAATGTTATTGTTACTCGTTTCATTCGCAGCAAAATTAATACTGTCGGCCTCCCTGTTCTATTGTTGACAGGTTCTTGTATGTTGTCATGAAAAAAACATTTATTGGTGATATGAGTTGTCGTCATTACCATTGGTGCCAACATAACCACTGCAGCCTGGTGAGAAGCATCCTACAATTTAACCGAATTGACAAACCTTTTGCCTTGTGCTTCTGCTTCAAAGCAGATCTAGCTCCTCGTGGACAGGGGACACAAGTGACAGCTAAACTGCAAAGTCTGTTGCCCAAGCTCTGCAAATGTTGGCAACACCACAGCAGTCTACCATAGAGCAGGTATAAGTTTTATTTATTTTTATCTGTACGAAACGGTGATCGTTTTAAGTGAAAGTTAGATTAGGTATAGGTTAAACAAGATGTTTTTTATTCTGTTTAGTATGGGAGGGCGCATAGCGCCCGAATCTCCAGCCCAGAAGCGATCTATTTACAGTTGCCAACATACGTACCATACTAAAACACGGTCAACAGACTCTGCAGTTTTACCCAAGTGACACCATAAAGAAGTAATACAGTCATGACACAAACTGACACCTCTTTGTTAAAAAGAGGCAAAAATTGTTTTACACTGTTTTAACAAACCTTTTGTATTGCAGTTTTCCTTCAAAACAGACATTAACTCTTGATGTGAAATAATCACTTCCACCAGCAATAGGGCAGACGACTGGTACTATAAAAAAAGAAATACAGTTATGAGAGAAACTGACATATGCAGACACTGTTCAAGAATGGTTACTGTCCTAGAATGAGGCATCAATTCTACCATACTGTTTCTACAAAAAATTTACTACGTTGTTCCGTTTCAAAAAAGTTTGACCTCTTATTTGAATTATACCACTATCCCCATCAAACGTGCACACAGTAGACCCTACAACCAAAACAGTAAAGACTGAGTTAACATGATGAACCTTTACACATTGATACATCCATAATGTATTAATAATACACAATATCTTCTCCAATTTGATTATGCTGAATTCCCAGACAGAATTAAAACAATAATAGAATACTTTACAGCATTGATACAGGTCACACAAGATAATCCAACAAGGAGTCTATAGCAATATAGGTCATCCTACCTTTAACAAATTCATATCTAATTGGACATATACGTTATATGAAGACAAAATGGATGTTTCATGTTTGTGTGTTCCTTTTTCTGTGTTAGTGAGAAATCTTCAAATGGATATTTTGATCCGTAAAAAGGCAAATCCATCCAAGTTTCTACTTGACAAAAAGATAGCTTTTATGAGATACTTAAATGAGTGCTATAATAACCAACATGGCGCCAACAATAAAGCAATTTAACGGCGACTGGTAGAAGTTTTATTTATTCTTTTGCCAATAGTCATTATCGTGAACAATCCCAAAGATTGCAGTGATCTGTAAATACTGTGATAGTTTGGAAACATTTTACCTGAAGAAGCAACATAGCTGTGATCTCCCTCAGCAACACTTGAACCTGCAAATAAAATTTCCTTTGGTTTTATACCAGTATATTGATACGTATTATGCTACATTTACAAAACTTGCAGTCCATGTAACGAAAAGAAAAAAGGATTTGTTAACACTAATTCGAGATGAATTCTTTTACACACCTTTTGCTACATTTATTGACATTCTTAATGCCATATCTTCTGCCACAGACACAGCTTCTTCACTTGTTTAATCAGACGCAGATTTAGACTGCACACTAACTTTTTTCGTTATTGAGAAGAATCTTCTCTGAGGGACACTTCTTCGCATAGCACACACTTCAGTTTTGCTCCCAATAAAACATCATGAACATTTCGCCGCCGATATAGAGCAGACGAACTAGAAAAATTCTCGTCGCAAACGAAGCACTGAAAACATTTCGAATTACTCATTTCTTGAAGAAAAGCGAAACGCTAAAATGTACGATACACGGGAAAACAAAAACAACACCCTTATTCACAGTACCGCGCCAAAACAATATCCTGCTCCAAAGATCTTAAGCTGCAGAGACTTCTCTGCTTTCGGTTCCGGCCAAACAGGTTAGAACCTCCTTGCTTCCGGCGGTATAATCTGGGGGCTAGCGTCAATAGTCAAAAAAGTCACGTACATACTGTCGCTAGACACTTCCATCTATAGCTTTTGTAAATTCCAAAATCAGTGTTAAACATCTTTCGGAATGAAGATCTTTGACTAACCTCTCACCACGTTTGTTGTTGTGGGTGGCACAATTGTAAACAAATTTCACCGTGTGTGATAGCCGGTTGAATTACGAGACAGGTTAAACATGAGTTCGGAATCATCAGAAGAAGATGAAAACATTCAGCAACTTAAGGACGCACTCGATTCCTCCATGTTCGCAGGCACATCGGACGCTAATGGTAAATAAGTCATTTCCCGTGCATGTCGTTAATGATACATTCGGCGATGCAACCGAAATTATGCTGATAAACGACGTACTGCATCGTGTGGAGCTAAGGTGTGAACTAATGTAAATTTGATGTAAAATTGCAGGGAAACGAGATGAAAAACTACCGAAAAGAATATCACTGGATCACAACAACGAAGAACCTAACGTACTGAGAGTAACGCCAGAATTCCAGGCGTTCGTTGCTAAACATTTGGCGAAAATTATTGACAAGTGAGTTATAAAACCGTGTTCGTTGTGAAACTGAATCACAATGTTATAGCCCATCTTCGAACAGAATTGAAAATTGGTTGTAGCTTTCACATTATTCAGGTAACTACGAAGTAATTTGCTGTCTTTTTAGAAAGATTTTCTTAGAAAGCCAATTTTGTAATAATTTACTGAAGGTCTCAATGAAACATATGTCCCATTTCAACCAAAAACTGAAGAACCTTTTCTAGTTCAAGTGTAATATTTGTAGTTGTGATTTAGATTAAGCCAATATTACCATTTTTTTCTTCACAGTACATAAGGCTTGGTATTGTTCAAACAATTAATATTTCATTGGAGATGCTGATTGAGTCAGAAAATAATGTGCTAAGTAATCTCTATAATAGCATTAGGCTTAGCAGTAGAATGGTTGTTTATTTTGGCCCAAGATAGTTATGCCAATGGGGTTTCCAAAACAAGTGATTTTAACATTTTGCTCCATTTCTTGCTGTGCGTATTGGCTCCCCTTCACTCTTTCTAATGTAGTTAGGAAGTACGCAATAAACAACCTACGATTATTCCATTCTACTTTAGGTATGTACATATGCACCCTCAGTGCCCATTGCAAGTATCCTTTCCTTATGCTGGTGCTAGTAAAAATTACAGCATCCCCCTAATTACTGGAACTATTCACTATAGGTTGTTTGAGGGAATGAACAAGTTTTGTAGATCCCTGTTGGAAGTCACAAGCAGACTGAAGAAAAATCAGGCACAAGAAGTTCCTCGACTTCAGAGGTATACCGACAATCTTTCTTTCCACGAACAATATGTGACTTGAATAGGAGCGAGAACCGATAGTGGTACTCAAGGTACCCTCCGCCACACAGTCGGGTGACATGGGGAGTGTAGATGTAGATGCGCCTTCCATAGCACAGCATTCCTCAGACACATCCAGCTGCATTGAAGGTGGGGCGGCTCATCCACCTTAATCCCCATTGACCTCTTACTTATTGTAATCTTATATCTCTGTTTTATTGTTTCTTACATATAATCAGCTTGTCCAGGATTTGCCTTTTCCGTTCTTCCCCTTCAGATGCTTTCTGGTTCAGTTCTTATCGGTTGAATGGTCTGACGACCTTGTCCCTTTCACTCCGGTGAATGTGGCCTGCAAAAAACTGGTTGTAGAGTACACTTTTAAAAACCTTGTGGAGTAATTCAGTAAAGTTCTGATATGTGCGGTTGTTCTTTGGTAGGTACAATTTAAACTTCACAAAATACTCGGCTGTCTTCGACAGCATTATGCTGCACTGTGCTGGCTGCAAACTGTGGACCATCTGTTCTTCTGCGGTCTTCAACGAGTGTGGAAGTTGCTTACTGCCAACGCTGTCATTTTAGTCGGCTTAGTGCTGAGTGCCAGGCTTTGCTGAGAGTGAACCCAGCAACTCTGTTGATCAGATTTTGTTGGTTGCTTCAATTCTGTGTTATTTTCTGTGTTCCTGGAAATGGTAAATGCCCATTTTGAGGAGTCCCAGGTCATCTTTCGCTGTATCTACACGATCACGCGTTTTTGGAAGTGGACGGAAAATGGGTTGGATGTTACATCACATTAGGATTCTGACAATTTTGTTCAATAGTTTGCAAGCATACGACAGGTGCGTCATTGTCTTCTTTTCCTTGTCGTTTTTTGTATGCTTGGCTTGTTTCTTCTGCCTGAAAGTAAATTGGATTTGTCTTTCATTGTTTCCATTCTTCTTGAAAACGTGCTTATGTTCTTATGGTAGGGTTTCCTCACCTTATATTGTACGGGTTCTGTGTACTAGTGTGCTCAACCTCGCGCTGCGAAGGGTGGTGGCAGCTGGCATTGTGGAGATACAGGTCAGTTTGGGTTGGTTGCTTTCCTGTACATGCTGTGTTCAATGGTGCTGTCCACTTTGCACCTGACTAGGGCGTCCAAAAACGGGAGTTTGCCATTCTCTTCTACCTCCTTGGTGAATTTGATGCTGAAAATTCAGATGTTGGAGGGACTCTTGAAGTGCTTCCCTTCCTTTTGGCCGTATCACAATCATATCACTGACGTGTCTAAAAAGAAACAAGTAGGCTTCAGAGCAGCTGTTTTCAGTGCTTTCTCTTTGAAGTCCTCCATAAACAAGTTGGCTACAACTGGTGACTCCTCAGACACTCAGTATTACGGGCTTGGTGAACCCGGGGTCTTGAGCTGTGGACTGTCGCGCCAAGAGTCTGCCACACTGTAAGCTATGTGCGTGCTTCAGTGACCACCATACAATGCAACAGTGGAATGTTGTATGTTTCAGAGCCCAGGGATCTTGGCTTAATCACCCGGGTTGCGAGGATGGTACAAACCTCTATAAAAAAAGAAAACCTCAATCTCAAGGTGTGCTAGGTATCGAGGAGATGCATGGCTGTTTAGGTTGAACAGTTGTTAGCCAGCAACCTGTGGGGAACCTGCCGCACCTCAGTTGTATAATGCTTACCAGGCAAGTGGGGCTCTGCCTGGGCGGACGTATAGTTCCCTAGCTGCTCATGGGATGAAAATGAAATGAGCATTGGCGGGCACAAAACTGCCTGCAAAGTCAGATTTTGATGGCACAGCAATCGGCCCTAAGTCGTTTCCTTCCCTGGCCACACCAGGGCCTTCAACTGTTCTGAGCTTTACTCCCCACAATACCTTGTTTGCTCCCATACTGTTGGTGAGTCTTTCTTATCCACCAAGCCACAGTTCTTTATAGACCACCACGAAGACAAGTATGGCAAGGTGGCATCTTTCTCAAAAATGAGAAGTGGGGCTGTTTTGATATAGATTGCATCCCCAGCCCAGTCGAAGGCATTATTGACCTGTGATGAGCTGGGTGATGTTCTCGTCAGTGTCACTCCCCACAAGATGGCAATATGGTCCAGGGTATTATTTACCACCGGGATTTGTTGTCACAGTCTGATGAAGATTTGTGAACAAACCAGGAATGCAGAGGTGTTCACTTTGTGGAGAGTTTTTATAGGGGACCAAAAGATTACTGGGTCGCCACCGGTGCATTCCTGCTGGTCTTTGAGGGCGATACACTGCCTGAGAAGGACAAGGCAATGATCTACCGGTGTGACGTCAAACCATATGACCCCCCCCCCCCCTCACCTGTCTGAGGTGCTTCAGGTGCTGGAAGTTCGGGCATATTTCCTCCCAGTGCACTTCCAGCTGCTGTGCCTCTTCAAACAACTATAGAAGCAGTCGCTGTTGCTCTGCACTCAAGATTTTATTATCTGTTCTGTATACCTTCCACCATATGAGGATGTCTGTCCAGTGGAACTCACAATCTTGGTCTCCCAACTTCTCCCACCCTTTTTTCTCTTGGGGATTTTAATGCACACCACACTTTGTGGGATGGTACACAGACCTCAGCCTGGGGTAGAAATGTTGAGACTCTCCTGACACAGCAGATCCTTTCCTTTTTCAACACCGGTGCTCCCACACATTTTAGTGTTGTGCATGGATCCTATTCAGCCATATACTTATCTGTCTGCAGTCCAAGCCTTTTCCACATCTCGCTTGGAGGGTCCACAACGACCTGTGTGGCAGCAACCATTTTCCTATCTTCCTGTTGCTCCAACAGTGTCCACCTGCTGACCGTCTGCCTCGCTGATCCCTCCATAGGGCTGACTGGCTAGCTTATGCCTCAGCTGCTGTGATCTCCACTCCACTTCCACCTAATGTTGATGCCACTGTTCAGCAGGTCACAGAGGCCATTGTTTCTGCTACCAAGAAAACTGTTCCCACCACACTCGGCTCACTCCACTGTAAGTTGGTCCCCTGGTGGACACCGGAGATCACTGAGGCCATCAGGGAATGTCGTCGAGCACTACAGCACCACCGATGCCACCCTTCTGTAGATCATCTCATTGCCTTCAAGCATCTCTGGGCACAGGCCCTGTGTCTGATCCAGCAAAGCAAGAGGGACTCCTGGGAGAGGTATGTTGCCTTCATTGGTTCCCGCACATCTCCTTCAAGGGTGTGGTCGCAAGTTCAACACCTGTTCGGGCACTGACCATTGGCGGGAATTATGTCTCAACATTCGGGGAACAATCTGTACTAACCCTGTCGCCATAACTGAGCACTTGACAGATCACTATGCTTGCAGCTCAGCAACTGCTGCTTATGGTGCACATTTCCTTGCTCATAAAGACTGAATGAAGTGAAATCCGATATCTTTCCGAACACATCGCCGGGAAAAGTACAATATCCCTTTTATTGACAGTGAGTTCGAAAGTGCAGTTGCTGCCTGCCCTGACACCTCCCCCAGACCCGATAGCGTTCAGTCAGTTCCTGTGTCACCTATCAGCAGACTCCATGCACCAACTTCTTGCTCTGTTCAATCATTTCTGGGTTGCAGGTGTTTTCCTGTCCTAGTGGCAGGCTAGCATCATCATCCCAGTGATGAAGCCTGGGGCAGATCCACAGCTGGCTGATAGTTACAGTCCAAGTAGCCTCACCAACATTCAATGCAAGCTCCTCAAAAACATGGTGTGGATCCTCTTGACACCTCAAGGTGATTTCTTTCACGGGCCACTCTGCTATCGATAATCTCATGTTGCTGGAGTCGGCCATCCTTACTGCCTTTACTTGCCGCGGACATCTGGTTGTCGTCTTCTTTGATCTCTGGAAGGCATATAACACCACGCTGTACGAATGGGGCTTACAGAGTTCACCTTCCTTATTCATACAGAACTTCCTCGCACTGCGTTCTTTTCATATTCGATTTGGTACCTGTCTCAGCTCACTGCATTATCAAGAAAAAGGTGTCCCACAGGATTCTGTTCTTACTGCCCCTTTATTTTTAGTTGGAATTAATGGTCTTGCTTTGACTGTGGGGTCATCAGTTCCCATCTCCTCGTATGCCAATGACTTCTGCATGTATTTTTGCACCACCAACATCGGTGTTGCTGAACAGCAGTTTCCGTTAGTGATTCAAAAGGCACAGTCTTGGGCATCTGCAAATGGTTTCCAGTTTTTGCCTCGAAGACCCAGGTAATGCATTTCTTTTGATGTTGGATGGTACACCCAGAACCCAAACTGTATTTGGCTAATGACCTGCTACGTGTCAGACAGACACATCGGTTTTTAGGCATGTTGTTTGACAACCATCTTACTTGGATGCCTCACCTTCGCCAGTTCAAACAAAAGTGCTGGTGACACCTAAACATTCTGTGCTGTCTCTGCCACACTGTTTGGGGAGCCTCACGCCCAATGCTCCTGCAACTTTATAAGGCCCTCATTCAGTCGCACCTTGACTATGAGTGCATAGTCTACGATTTGGCTTTGCCTTCAGCATTGCAGACCTTGGACCCTGTTCTGCATAGTGCTGTCAGTTTGGCGACGGGGGCTTTTCACATGGGCCCAGTGACAAGTCTCCTAGTCGAAGCTAGGTTTCTTACCCTCCGATTCCACCGGCAACACCTGCTAGCTGCATATGTTGCCCATGTTCAGGCCTCGCCACACCAGATCAGGTTACCCAACTGCAGTCTGTGTTCATCCTCTCCTTTTGTCCCTTGAATTCCATCCACCCCCTGCCACTTTGCAGTATTCCTTTCAAACACCTCCTTGGTCCATTCCTCATTTGCAGCTTTGTCTGAATCTGTCCCATACCTCGAAGGACCCTGTTTCCGCAACCCAACTCTGTCGCCACTTCCTGCAACTCCTCAATTCGTTCTGTGACGCCAAAGCCATTTACACTGATGGTTCCCTAGCAGACGGTCATGCTGGATTTGCGTATCTCCATGGTGACTGTATTGAACAGCATTCCTTACACTGTGAGAACAGTGGCTTTACTGCAGAGCTGGTCGCCATTCTAAAGGCTGTAAACATCTCTGAGTCTGCCACAGGGGATCATTTGTCATCTGTAGCAACTCCGAGTGGCTTGCAGGCAATCTACCAGTGCTTCCCTCATCATCCATTAGTGTGACTATTCAGGACACTGGTGTCTCTATTGGCAGATATGGCCGTTCTGTGGTCTTTGTGTGGATCCCAGGCCATGTTGGCATACTAGGGTATGAACATGTTGATCGGTTGGCCAAGCAGCCACTACAGCACCATCTCTAGATATTAGCATTACGAAACAAGATTTCAATTTGGTGTTGCACTGGAAGGTGAGTGAGGTTTGGACCAGTGAATGGGCTACCACAATCAAGCTATCCACAGCTCTGGAAATCTTCACTGTGGCCTGTACATCAAAATCAGTTGTTTCTCTGCCGCCTCCACTTTGGTGTTTTATTTTTTAGCTTCTGACTGTGAACTCTTAGCTAGGAACAGGGGACTGATGACCTAGCTGTTTAGTCCCCTCAAAACAACAACAACAACAAACATACAACCAGTTGGTAACACCACCATTTGTTCGAAATAGTTTCCATCAAAGAGAAAGAATGTCAGTGGTTCACTATCTTGTGATGATATTAAGACATGTAGTGTCTGTCTTCTTCAGATTCTGTGAGTTGTGCTGTTACATGTTAGACTCCAACCGGTGTGAGAGCTAATATCGGTTTCCAACCACTATTTAAAGCAAAATAATCACACTCACACAACTTAAATTTTTGGCCATGGCGCCATCTCTGGCCGCTGTGGCCGATCTGCGCTACCCGGCATGGCCTAGGCAAGAGCAACCAGTGGTGGGGGGTGAGGAGGTGGCAAGGAGAGGGAAGCAGGAGGGGGGGGGGGATGCGTGGCATGGGTTTGGGGAATACTTCAGTGCTGTCTGATGGACAGTGCAGAAAGAATGAAAGGTGCAGGGTATGAGCCATGGGGTAAGGGATTGGGAGTAGGGATGCGCAAGGATATTACTTAGGTTTGGTGGTCGGCGGAATACCATTGTAGGGGGGATCGGGAGGTTTCTTGGTAGGATATTTCTCATTTCAGGGCAGGATGAAAGGTATTTGAATCCCTGATGGAGAACTCCGTTTAACTGCTCCAGTCCTGGGTGATACTGTGTCACAAGAGGGGTGCTCCTTTGGTCAGACAATGTTTGTGGGAGAGATCTGTTTCTGGACAAGGTTTGGAGAGTAATTGCAGTCAGTGAAGGCCTCAGTGAGGCGTTTGGCATATATGGAGAGGGACTGCTTGTCACTGCAGGTGCAACCACCACCGGTGGCTAGGTTGTATGGAAGGGACTTTTTGGTGTGGAATGGGTGGAAGCTGTCAAAATGGAGGTATTGTTGGTGGTTGGTATGTTTGATGTGGATGGAGATACTGATAAGGCCATCTTTGAGGGATAGGTCAATGTTGAGGAAGGTGGCTGTTAGGTTTAGTAGGACCAGGAGAAGTGAATGGAGGAGAAGGTGTTGATGTTTTGAAGGAATGTGGATAGTGTGTCCTACCCTTCTGTCCAGATTTTGAAGATATCATCATTGAATCTCAACCAGATGAGGGTTTTGGGATTCTGAGTAGCAGGAAGGATTCCTCTAGATGACCCATGAACAGGTTGGCATAAAAGGGTGCCTTACAGGTGCCCATGGCTGTACCGTGAATTTGTTTGTAGGTTATGCCTTCAAAGGAAAGTAATTGTAGGTGAAGATGTAGTTGGTGAAGGTAACTAAGGAGGAGTTGCAGGCTTGCAGTCAGTAGGACCCCTGTGGAAGACCCCAATACAAAACCTGCCCAATTCACCCACCCAGCACCTCCTATTCCAGTTTTGTCACAGACTTATCCAACCCCATCAGAGGTCTGGCCACCTTTGAAAGCAGCAATGTGTTATACCAATTTGCTGCAATCATTGTGAAGCATATTACATTGGTATGGCGATGAACCAGTTGACTTTCAGGATGAATTGCCACTGCCAGACTGTGGCAAAAAGCTAGATGGACCACCTTGTGACACAGTATGCAGATGAACACAGCACTCTGAATTTCAATGGCTGCTTCACTATCCGAGCCATTTGGATCCTCCCTTATACCACCAGCTCCTCTGAACTGTACCGATGGAAGTTGTCCCTTCAACACATTTTACGGTCCTGCAACCATCCTCGCCTCAACCTAAGATAACTTTTCATCCCCACGCCCTATGCCTAACATCTCCCCCCCCCCCCTTCCTTCCTCACTCATTGTCCTATATCACATGTCTTCCTTGCAAATGTGTGTTGTCACTTACAATATCCCCTTAAATTTTATTTTTACTAATTTTTTCATAACTTTTTTCTATTTTTTTCTATTTTCATTTTTGCTTTTTATCATTTTTTTTATTTTTACTTATTATTATCATTTCATATCCCCCACTCCGTCCTCACACTCCTCTACACCTCCCTTTTATCCTGTCCCACCCTTCCCTTCACTGTATTCAACTCATAATTCAAATTCCCACCTATTAGAGCCTTTACAATCCATCATACAATGTGGAACTTTCCATCCCCACCTTTATCCGGCAACCTTCCCCCTCCATTCTCCACCTCACTCACAGTCTAGGTGCTTGTGGTGCTGGAATGGGCAGACATGGTGGTTGTGTGTGTATAGTTGTCCGAATGATTGCATGAATGTATATGTTGCTTTTTCTGACAAAGACCATGGCCAAAAATGTAAGTTGTGTGAATGTGGTTATCTATTTTCGTATTTGTCAACAGCTCAGCAAGACTCTTTACAGTGAGTTATCTATTCTCCATTATTGACATTACAATCGGATTTTCCATTATTAAATAGAAACATAATTATATACAATCGCATAAGTTTTTGTACTTGACATATGTTTATATACAACAGTGTATTTATATTGTTTATTGTTGTTTGGCTGTTGCCCCTGTCTTTCATTTAAATTCCAGTGTCTGCTCATACCTGTCATCAGCTGCACACTCCAGAAATGAATCCTGTGTTAGCTGGCATCTCATTGTCTGTAGCTTGATACACGGTAAATTGCCGTTCTGTGTCAAATCAAGCTACTGTTCTTAAATATTTAGTACTCTTCTTTTTCTTACTCTTACAATATTATTGTATCAGGCATACAAATATGTTTCACATGCCTATTTAGAGAACACTTCAGAATCTCAAGTTTTAAAGTATATGAAACACACCAGTTGTAAAGCCGTTTTTATTCGACACAGGTTTGTTGTTCCTTTTGTTTTGAATATAATTTTTTGCTACCACACAGCTTGCTGATGTAAATTATTATTATTATTATTATTTTCTTTACTTTTGTTAACTTGTTCTTTGTTAGCATTTTATTTGTGATTCTGTTACACCAACCCTTATTTGTGATTTCGTTATACAAGCCTTTGTATAACTTTATTATTTTTACATTTCTCTAGGTGGCCTTCTCCAATTTTTTACTTACACAATACTTGTGTGTGTATCCTGTAACAGTTGTATTCTCGGTTTAGTCATAGCAGGTGTTAACATTGCTACTACATTGCGCTACTTAATTGATTGAACCACTTCATCTCTGAATACCTATTCATATCACGTGAGCTCATGTCGCCAATTACCTCTTTCATCTTCACCTATAGTCAGACTATTCTGTTGCCTTATAGTAAACCTCATTACACCATAAAAGTCTTTATCAATACCATACTTTGCATATAAACATATTGTTTCAAGCCAATGAGATCATCTCTCTCCTTTCGCGTATCAACCATTTCTGATTCCAGTGCACGTGCGCCACTCTTTTTGTTGTTTTTTTGTTCACTTACTTGTCGGAGCATTATCCCATTCTTCAGCTTCAACTGATAGCTTAATTAAATTTTAATATAGTAATATTGTGTAGCTTTATGATAATTCTTACTGTTTTAACTATCTGTCAACTGGTGTCTGTTGGTATAACATTGTATTGTTCTCTTACCTGCAAATCTGTAACACATTCTTTTATACTTTATGGCCCGTGTGTTTGTGTTGTTGTGTTCTGTTTTTATTTTTACCCCTGCTTTGCAGATGTTCATACAGCTGGGTTACATGTTTGTCATTGAGATTTTGTTGTCACATTTGGTGTTTGTCTTTGTAGTCTTCCCTTACTTTTCCCACACCTTCTCTGGACAGTGTAAAAGTTAAAGAAGATAGTGAATAGTTGAGAATGTTGAAGAGGTAAGTCCTAAGAGCGTCAAAGGAAAGTAAATAAGCTGTCAATTAACTCGGGTACCTGGTAATTGTCTACAGCCCCCTGATGTTTCTTTTTCGAACCAATGTTTTATGATGTCCACTGTGTTGTACATTTCTTTAATTGCTCCTGTTATGAATCTGAACTGATAACTTCATCCCCCACAGACGGATGTAAAATACTATTGAGAATTCTCTACTAAAGTTACCTTCCAGAAGCTGGTTGTAAAGTCAGTATTTCTTAGTATCTTGACATCCATGAATTCTTTTACATGTCCCCTGTAGTGTATTTGTTTGATTTGTTTCTTTTGAATTGGCTTTGTTTAGTATACTGTCGCGTACATCTTGTGTACTGAAACATCATTGCATGTGCCAAAGATCATTTTACTGGTATATTTCTCTCAAATTACCTTGAATTGTACTTGTTTTGCCTTTACATGTGTAATTTACTTGTAAAACTTTGATTGTTAATACTAATTAATGACACAGTGTTTTATTGATCCTGCACATTCATGAATTACCATAACTTGAACATCAACTTCATGATTAATTTCAGATGTACCGCTCTTTACTTTTTCATCCCATTCTAGTATTGCCTTATCAATTTTCTACAAAACTCCTCTGATCTAGCTTTATTTGCATTCGCAATTTGTCCATAGCTTCAAAGCTGCAGTTCCTACTAGAGGTTTGAGTATTTATCTTATGTGTCCTAGTATTTTATTATTTCTGAGGATTCTGTTATCATGGTTACTAATCTTTTAGTGTTTTCATATTGCCTAATTAAAAATTGTTTTAACATTGATGTTGTATATACCTCCACATTTGATTCCATCACCCCTTTAACTTTTATACTAACCACTTTACTCTTAATTTAGAGCTAAGAAAAATGTATTACTATTGTTTTTCAACATTCTATGTACTACATTCAACAGCTTAGCCATTCTTTTACAATTATTTGGTTGCAGAATGCTAGTGTTACACTAGTATCTCCTCTAGTGTGTGAGTGGGGTTTTGATTCTGGAAGTTGCTACTCTGCCTCCAAGTCCGTTGTCGTGCAGCTAATAACAGCTGTAGCCTGCCTGTGCATAGAATCACTGCCTCATTCACTGCTCTGCTTGCTGCTATTGCTGCATTGACTCATCTCGTACCCTGCTGGCTCTTAATTTGATTTAATACATAATCCCATGGACTGCTCACTCAGCACAGATTTTTCACTTTAACTACACATGGCACTTCTCTTTCACTTCAACATATGATAAATGTTAGTCTGTGGCATCTACTGTTGTGGAATTCAGGGGAATTTAAAATTGAGGAAATATTTCCGGCAGTATTCCCAAAATTCATAAATTCCCAGGAATCCATGATTAATTAGCCAGATAGCTCAATAAAACTTTATTGATAGGTTTAAGGCAGTAACACAA
This sequence comes from Locusta migratoria, assembly GCA_026315105.1. Lineage (NCBI taxonomy): Eukaryota > Metazoa > Arthropoda > Insecta > Orthoptera > Acrididae > Locusta > Locusta migratoria. The sequence goes on from CM048751.1 coordinate 55,088,188, forward strand.
AAACAAATATATTTTAAGAAAAAATTATAATTAAATAAATATCTTAGAAATTTATAATTTAAAAAATGAAATTGCTCAAATTAATAGGTAAATGTGATAACTGTTAAGTCCAGTAGTCACTATCACTCTCAAAGGTCTTTAAATCCTCATCTTCTACTTTCCAACTCTAAACAATCATCAACTTTGTTACAGTCAATCTCATCATCATCTTCAGTCTCAAGAACTTTGTCGTCTTCTTGTCCTCTTGCTTCCTCTAGGTTGGCTTCTGCTTGATTTCTTGTTTCTTTCATATTCTCTTTTGAAGGTGGAGCATAATAAGTGTCCAGTTGTACAAAAGAAATGTCAGTTTTGCTGTTTGCTCAGAATAAAGACGGTTTCTTTTCTTGGAATGCAACCAAGAAAACATACTAAATGTATGCTCTGTGGCAGCTGAAGCTACTGGTGCCCCCAATATTCTTATGGTTACATCTCCAATTCGCAAGTACCTTTCAACCCCCTTCACTATGACAGAGGTCTGATAATTTTTTCTTTATTGTCCATTCCTTCCCAAAGAAACTGTCTTGAGAATAAGCCTTCCTTGTCTCTGTAGTCACCTAAACTTTCTCTTACATTTAACACCCCCAAACCCATCTGATGAGCACAATCACAGGGAAAACCTGTGGCATTTAGTAGTTCCGTAGAGTCGAGCTTCCTTCCCTGCATTTTAGGTTCCAGCATAAATGCTGCGAGATGGATTTGTCCAATGCCAAAGTTTTCTCTCTCAGTGAACTTCTCCATTACTTTTTTCTTCAATGAAAGGTCCAGTAAGGAATGTTAATAATAGTATGTAGGTATGGAACAACTAACTTTAAAAACGGATGTTGAGCCACTGACCGACACAAATAAAAGACATACAATTCTAAATTTTTGGCCGCGGCCTTCCTCAGAAAGAACACTCATCCACACACGTCACCCATCTCGGGCCACCCAACACAGTCACTCAGGCACGCTCATCTGCACATGTCAACCATCTCTGGTCGCCCAACACAGACTGTGTTGGGCGGCCAGAGATGGCTGACATGTGTGGATCATTGTGCCTGAGTGATTGTGTGAATGAGTGTTCTTTCTGAGAAAGGCTGTGGCCGAAAATTTAGAATTGTGTGTGTGTCTTTTATTTGTGTCAGTCGGTGGCTCAACGTCCGTCTTTATGGTGAGTTGTTCCCTATCTACATATTATTGTTAACCTTTTTTTTCTTTGGACTTTTGCATGGGTGATTTTGGCAAGTTTTCCTTCATATTTTTCTCTAGTTCATTTAACTTTCTGGCTACTCTTTGTATTTGTGGGTCATTTGATTCAATGGAAATGATAAGATCAACAGTATGTTTAAATAGCTTTTATCTTTTTTTATTATTCATTTTTTAAATCTTTACCCCAAAACACAGCATCGTCTACTAGTTTCCTTTTAATGGATGGGTCTAGATCAGCCTTTTCATTGACAACCAATGTTTAGAGGAGCACTTTGTTCGACTGCAAGCTTTCCAAACAAAAAAGGTGCAAGCCCCATCTGGTCTGCCCAGGCAACTTCAGAGATAGTCAATCTTCGAACCTTTTCTCAGAAAAAATTTCCTCAAACAAAGCTTTCAATATGTGGCTGTTTTTTATAGTCTTTACTATAGTTATCATCTCTATGAAGAAACTTTTAACAGTCTGACATCATGTGTTAAAACTTTCAAAATCTAAAAATTTTCATAAATTCCCAATTTTTTGCAATTTTCCTGGGCCAAAGAAATATTTCTGGCAATATTCCCATAAGTCCCTTCCCACTGGGAATATTCCTGGCCCACATCACTAGTGCCATCAGTTTTCACAGCCCAATTTAATGTTAAATGACAGTTAAAATGGTTCAAACTAGTTCAAAACTGGTTCCTTGTTCAATTACTCATGGTATGGTCTCTTTAAAAACAACTTCTAGCCTCATATCAACAATGAACTTCACTGCAGTCAGGGATCCCATGTAGAGTAGTGGGAAGAAGAAGGTTAATTAATATTTGCAAGAGACTGGTTTGAAAGTCTCTCACAATTTCCTTCTTTCTGAGACCAGTTTCTTGGACTTAAGGTAACTGAATTTGGTTGCAATGAAAGTGCAGTACTCGTGAGGTGCCTAGGTTAATTACTGAGGAAGTAGTCTGGTAAAACAAATTATGTAAAAGGTGCCTGTAGGTTTTATTCACACAGAAACAAAGAAACTGTACAATTAACAAACAGTATTTTCATTTCAACTGCATCTAAATAACATTGAGAAGTGTATGTTGTCATTACGAGGTTAAATTGTATATATACATGTGGCGTCTGTTCCGAAAGAACAGACATAACTCCTGATCCTGCAGCTGTTATTGTTTCATATTCATAGAATATATTATTTCAACTGCGAATGGGCAAAGCTGAAAATGTGTACCCAGCCAGGATTCAAACCCAGGTCTCCTGCTTTCTAGGCAGTTGCGGTGACCCCTTCACCACTGGGGACACAGTGATCACCGCACCTGCAAGGACTACCTAAGTACGTCTCCCGCCAGACATAAATTCCCAGCTTCACCCTGCCCACAGTACTCAAACTCATAGTTATGAAATGAATTCCCGTAAGAGTAAGGACCACAAATTTGCCCACCCCTCCCCACTAATGAAAGGATCATTGCCCGTCACCATCATATTACATATATATAGGTGGCGTCTGTTCTTTCAAGACCAGACGTCACTTCTGATCCTGCAGCTGTTATTGTTACATATTCACAGTATATAACTGGTGGGAGGTGTACTTAGGCAGTCCTTGCAGGTGCAGTGATCACTGTGTCCCCTGTGGTGTAGGGGTCAGTGCAACTGCTTAGAAAGCAGGAGACCCGGGTGCGAATCCCAGCTGGGTACACATTTTCAGCTTTTCCCATTCACAGTTGAAGTCATATATTCTGTGAATATGAAGGTTAAATTGTACTTTTATATAATCAATTGCTGTTCTTTAACCCACTGCATTGGAGAGTGGGTCTGTCCGTGATAACTTCTGAAGCCAGAGTGAGTAGACAGCACGATCCACCTCAGTCTGCCGGCGTGCTAACTCACACCAAAACATGGCTGAAGCATTTTGTTGCCTTTTTAAATTAATTCTCATGTTATTAAATGATCTGAAATAACATAATTCTAATCTTCCTATGCACTGGAAAAACACAGCAGACGACTAGAGTTTTGGGCAGCAATTCCTCATGGGAATAGTACTGACTGTACGAGCCATTATTGGTGTCTCACACCATCCTGCATCAGCTGCATACAGCTCTGTTCTGAATTGCTCAGAGGAAAGTGAATATGATGGCTACAAGTCAGAAAATCACCAAGTTCTAGGATAGTTGAACTATTACATGTGTTGGCATATATCTGATGTAACAGTTCTTTAGGTAGAGTTCAGCCTAGCACCAGTTGATGTAGACTGAAATTATATATATATATATATATGCTTGCGTTTCGATATGTCTGAGTGTGTGTGTATTTGTTTACCTTCCTTTTTTTCCCCTAAGGTAAGTCCTTCCACTCCTGGGATTGGAATGACTCCTTTTCCACTTCCTTAAAACCCATATCCTTCCCTTTTCCTCCCCTTTTTTCCTCTTTTTCCTGAAGAAGCTGCCAGTGGTGGCGAAAGCTTGTATGTGTGTTTGTGTGTGATTTTATTTGTTTCTCTCGACGAGCCGGTCCTTTTGGTAAGTCATCTCTTTTCTATTTTTATTTTTTATATATATATGCAGAAACAGTATCAAGGAGATAAGGACCGACTAAAGTCGTGCCTCCCTCAGATTTCTTCATAAGTTGTAGTCTCCAGAAGGCATAATATTTTTATAATATATTTTTAAAATATATTCATGGAATAATTCTTCACATTGAAGAAGCAACTTCAAAATCACTAATTATAGTGATACACTATACAGACTGACATTCAAATAGTTATTACATGCTTAACACTTTTTAGCACAAGAACAATCAATTAAACAGTCTTTTGTTTTCAATATACTCTATGCACTGTTTATTCATGGAATACATGGACTGGGACTTCTTTGACTGGGTTTAAAATAGGTTCTTTGCCTACTTGCTGCTTCAGCCTCTGCCAGAATCTGAAACAGACAGATTCTGGCGGCAGCTTCTGTCCTGAATAGGCCCAATTATATTTAATAAATTAAGATATCAGAATTTTGGGTATCTCAAGGTGATAAAAAAAAGGGTTTGGTTTGTGTCACTTCATAGTGATGTACAACCAGTGAACTGCATGTGGTCCTTAGCAGGTATCTATGTGTCCAAGACGTGATCATCTAGGAGAAAAGGTTGGAAGTCTGCCATAACCTGCATTGGAAGTAATTGTAATTAATTGATGACTAGTTATGGACACGTCCATTTTCAAATTGTCTTCTTGGCTTATGTTGTTAGTTGTATGAATGAACGCCAATATAAGCCAAGCCAGTAAACTAAATAGCTACAGTGGACACAGAGTGGCATAGTCAAGAAAGGAAAGGCAGTGTACTGAGTCTTGTAAAATTATGATGAATATTTCACCTCGTGGTGCTGTCTTCTCAGAAATTCTAATCTACTTAAATGTGTTATACCTCCTATTACTCATCTTGTTCTTCTTTTTCTCCTTTGTCTTATTCCAATGTGGCCTAGATAAGCTGGAATTTTGGACACTTAAATTTTAGGATCATGTAATTTTCTTGTGTTACTATTAGCTTTGTGCACTTCACAAATACTAACTCAATCTTTACTATACAGTAAGTACAGTATACATTCCATTACTCATTTTTACGTTTGTTTAAAAAACTTTGGTGTACGCTACAATTTTTGGAAATTAAAAAAATGTCTGTTTCTTAATTTGCTGATTTTAGGAATAGTATTTTCACTGCAATTTAATATTCTTTTGGCAGTGAAGTGGAGGAAGTGCCCAATGTCCACAGTAAACATAAGCAGAGAAAGAAGAAAAAGAAGATCAAAGGTGGTGTTCGGCTTCTGTCATCATCAACAGAGTACTTGTCTGCAGAGGATACCATAACTGTTCCTGTTATTCACAAAAAGCAAGCTGTTGATTTTGATGACAGTAGTGCAGCTATGGAAAAATTTTCAGAAGCTGCTGTTCCTCCTGAATGGATAACATCTCAAGAAAGTGTGAAAGGATGGATTCCCTTTGAGAAAGGTGAAGTCATAAAAGTAAAAAATGGTGTTTGTGTCGAGGTAATAAAGAAGAAATTAGCTGAACAGGCTGGTGTAGTTTCATGTCACTCTGTGAAACACACAAATGGTGAATTTTGCACTGCAACAAACTCTCCAGATGAAAGAATAACAAGTAACATTTGTGTCACAAAAAGAAAGAAAACTGAAAATATCACAGGTGTCACTAGTGAAAAAAGTAGCCATAAGAGTAAAAAACATAAAAAACATCATATGTTTGTTTCTGTGAGTAATGCTACTTCATAAATGTAGTTTATCAATAAACCATTACATGTTTCATTTGTTACTTATTATTTGTAGCTTGTACACTGAAATAGAAAGAACATTCCTCTAGCAATATTTAACAATGAACAATGCCAAAGGTAACCAATTTAAGAGGACTTTTAGTAAAAACTGGATGCTGCGGCAGAGCGGCCGTGTGCATTGACGCGTCTTTAATGTTGTTAAACAAATTTTCTAGTTCTACCCACAGTAGCTCTTTGATGTTTAATACTGGAAGCCAAACAGGTTCTTTCTTGCAGAAAATTGATTTAGAAAGTCTAAACCTGGTTCATTGTTCTTCCACCCTGGAACGTCTTTGCCTTGCTTCGTCACAAACTTAGCCACAACTTGACGGATATCCTGGTGTGCTGTGGGGAAGCCCCAGTAACTCACTACACCAAGAGTTTGTGCTATTAGCTGTTCATCATCGGCAGTCAGCACATATAGACAGCTTGGTTGCAAAGGATGAGTTTTACATATTGAACTGTTACCCTTCGTCTTGTTTGAAGCGATGTTCCTTACCAAGCAAGATAACACTTCTTTAAATAATTGCAAGTCAAACACCAGATAGTGATGACTTATAAAATTTTAAGATCTTGAAGTATGTAAGTTAATTCCATTAAAAGTGGAATATAACTTATAGTGTTGCTCACTCACAAGACAAGTCTATGTGTGCATGATCATGCTTACTATATGGCTTATTTAACAATCACTACATGGGGCTCTTCATTAGTGTTGTTTGCAGTTGAATGTTCCATGTATATCATAAAAATTCTTCACTATTACATATTTTACTGTTCCATGATGTCCATCTGATCTGTACCTCTTGCAGTAAAATGACTTCTTACATAATATTTCAGAATTCTTGAGTCCAAAGACTGTTTCCAGCGTGAGAAGGAAAGAGAGAAAAATTAAGCATTTACTTCTAAATGAAATTTAGAAGACAAAGATAGACTTTTAAACACATTTGCTGTTTATTGTTCCTTCCATTACAACAGCATACTTAAGACTAACTCTTCTTTCTTATTACAACAACAATGCCCACTGAAACAAAAAAGCATAGTCTCTCTTAAACATAATTGTTCTTAGGGACTGTGACACGTCAAATCACTCTGTATTATTTGAAGTACTGTCTTCCATGGCGGTAGCAGCAAGTGGATTTCTCAACAGATTACCTATAGGGTAAAGAAAAATCAAAAAAAGAAATATCTTGCTACCAAAAGTCCCTAATAAATATATTTGGTGATCTTATGTCAGTTCATAGGGGTGTAGTGCAACTCATTACACTCCAAATTGAAGTATTGAACACCTTTATAGATCCAGTGTATGCCATACCTCTATAAGTTCCACTGCCTTTGATGCTAATATAATAATAAAATGAATAATATAGAAGGAAACTTTCCTGGTGGGATAAATATGTATAAAAATAGAGATCAAGTAACTTACCCATAGCAGAGGCTCATTGATAGACACAAAAACACACACAAACAAACAAACAATCAAGCTTTCGCAACCGTTGGCCGCTTCGTCAGGAAAAGAGGAAGGAAGGAGGGGAAAAAGGGAAGGAAGCGGGTTTTAAGGGAGTTGATGAGGAGTCATTCCAATCCCAGGAGTGGAAGGACCTACCTTAGTGGAAAAAAGGAAAGGTAAACAAGCACACAGCCACCCACACATATACACAAGCAAACACACAAAGGCAGACATTTGTAGAAAGCAAAGAAGTTGCACAGAGATAACAGTTGAGGCAGAGGCTCTGTCCAGAGAACCGAGGCAAAGATATTATAGAATGGTGAGCGGGAATTTGAATTTAGCGGAGGTTGAGACTAGGTGGGCAATTGGAAGAGAGAATATGCTAATGGGAAAGTTCTGAAGGATTGGTGTCAGTGGGAAGTATCCAGATAACTCGGACAGTGTAATACTGTGCCAAGATGTGCTGGCCATGCACCAAGGCATGTTTAGCAACAGGATGATCCTCATTACCAACAAACACTGTCTGCCTGTGACTGTTCATGCGAATGGACAGTTTGTTGCTGGTCATTCCCACATAGAACGCTTCACAGTACAGGCATGTCAGTTAGTAAATCACGTGGGAGCTATCTATCGCAAGTGGCTCTGTCCTTGATCGTGTTTACCTTCCTGGTTACAGGACTGGAGTAAGTGGTGGTGGAAGGGTGCATAGGGCAGCTTTTACAAGAGGGGTGGTTACTTGAGAGGGTAGGGAAGGTGGTTTGGGTATTTCATAGGGATGGACTAGGAGGTTACGAATGTTAGGTGGGTGGCGGAAAGACACTCTTGGTGGAGTGGGAAGGATGTCATGAAGGATGGATCTCATTTCAGGGAAGGATTTAAGGAAGTCTTGTCCTTGCTGGAGAGCCACATTTAGAGTACGATACAGTCCCAGAAAGTATTCGATGATAAGAGGGGCACTTTTGGGCTTCTGGGTTTGGGGTAATGAGGAAGTAGCCCTGGCAATTTGCTTCTGTACCAGATCGGGAGGATAGCTGTGGGATGTGAAAGCTGTTAATAGGTTATTGGTGTACTGGTTTAGGGATTCTGGACGGGAGCAGACTCGTTTGCCATGAAGATCTAAGCTGTACGGAAGGGAACGTTTGATGTGGAATGGAATGCAGCTGTCATAATGGAGGTACTGTTGTTTATTGGTGGGTTTGATGTTGACGGATGTGTGAAGTTGGCTGTTGGACAGATGGAGGTCGACATCGAGGAAAGTGGCATGGGATTTGAAATAGGAGCAGGTGAATTTTATGGGACAAAAGGAGTTGAGGTTGGAGAGGAAATTCTGGAGTTCTTCTTCACTGTGAGTCCAGATCATGAATATGTCATCAATGAATCTATATCAAACTTTGGGATGCCAGGCTTGGGTATCCAAGAAGGCTTCCTCTAAGCGTCCCATAAATAAGTCTGCGCACCAGGGGGCCATCCTGGTTCCCATGGCTGTTCCCTTTAGTTGTTGGTATGTCTGCCCCTCAAAGGTGAAGATGTTCTGTTAGGATGAAGCTGGCTAGGGTAATTAGGAAAGAGATTTTAGGTAGGGTTGCAGGTGATCGGTATGAAAGGAAATACTCCATCGCAGTGAGGCCCTGGGCGTGCAGGATGTTTGTGTATAAGGAAGTAGCCTGAAATCCTTACCCAACCTATTACCTCGAGAAACCATTGATGCAACTTGCCCTTCAGGATATTCTCTCATCCCGCTGCCCACCGGGTCCCAACCTCCGCTAAATTCAAATTCCCGATCACCATTCAATAACATCTTTGCCTCGGTTCTCTGGACGAAGCCTCTGCCTCAACTGTTATTTCTGTCCAACATTCTTTGCTTTGCACAAATGTCTGCCTTGGTGTATTTGCGTGTGTGTGTATGTGTAGGTGTGTGTGCTTGTTTATCTTTTATTTTTTCCCCCCTAAGGTAGATCCTTTCACTCCCAGGATTGGAATGAATCCCCATCCACTCCTTTAAAACCTGCATCCTTCCCTTTTTCCCCTCCTTCCTTCCTCTTTTCCTGATGTAGCGGCCAATGGTTGCGAAAGCTTGTTTGTTTGTTTGTGTGTGTTTTTATTTGTGTTTTGTGTCTGTCAATGAGCCTGTGCTTTGTGTGAGTTACTCGATCTCTATTTTTTATACATAATAATAAAATGAGTGTGTCTTGACTTCACATTTCACTCCACATATAAATGAAGAGTCCAACTCGTGAATATATTTCAACTCTTTAACATTTATTGGTGTACTTATACACGTTTGTCAAGATAGTTATATAGTAATTAACATGAGAATTACTTCAAATGCATAGAACAATCAATTGTATTACACTTGTTTTTCAACATCACTTCTTATTTCAGTTGCACGGAGTAATGATGTTTAATATTCCATTACTATATGTTACATACAGTCTGACTACTGTGCTCTTGCAGCCTTTTCCAGAATCTTCAACAAACAGACTCCGGTGTCAGTTACTACTCCAAATATGCCTAAATTTAATTTAACAAATAAGCTAATATATATTTAGATAGCTCAAGGCGGGTAAAATTGCAGTGTAGTGGCTTGTGCCACTACAGAATTTTATCAAAGTTGTTCTTGGAACCTTGAACTTTTGACTTGCTCTGAATTTGGACATGCCCTTCTTCACTGCTTCAATAGCTTTCTCCATATTTTCCTTTTCGTAGTTGAGGTAACGTCTACCTCTCAGTGTTTGTTTTTTTTTTACTTAGGTGCATGGCATCTTCAAAAATTACCTATTTTGTACTTGCAATAAAGAGAAAAATCTAAACTAAAAAGAGAATTTAAAAAAAATATTAAGTGTTAAAGCTAATATTAAAATAATAAAACATCAATAGATAATTATGAAAACACTCAAAATCCCACTTTTATGTAAAAAAAAACATGCATTATAATATGCATGACGAATTTACCTCCGCTGTCGAATTTACACCGATTTACAGTACTTCATTGGCACAGTCCAAACTGGTTCCACCCCTGCAGTTGACATTATCACAGTGTGCTATTCCACTGAGAATTGCAAACCATTAAAAAGGTTCAGTGCCTCCATTGATTGCATATTGTCTGAATGCCTCAATAACATTCATTTTCAGAAAGCAGCAAATTGAAATATCTTACCTCTTCCCATTGTTTCAGCTCATCATTATGAATAAATCCTGACCCAGAAGAACTGCCAGTCACAGCATTTGTTTGGTTTACACCATTTTTTTTTCCTTTTACATTTTGAAAACTCATGAGTTACCATTATCCCAGCAAAAATTATAAGATATGCCTCCAACTTAGTCAGCGCCGGCTTTATGGTGGGGCGACCCAAGCGGTCACCTGGGGAGCCAAGGCCCAGTGGCGCCGTGTATGCCAACATATGGTCAAAAAAACACCAGTACCGTACTATACCATCAATATTACAATTTACAATCATCCATCTTGCGAAAATGAAATATTATTCAATCTCATTCAACATACATCATTAATCTCACAAACGTGCGCTGAATTGAGAGTATTAAAAGAGAAGACGTGCTAAATGCAATCTCTGGTCCAAATAAAGGAAAAAACAGACTGTGAAATAGTCATTACATTTGAAAGTAATTAATTTGAATGAATTTCTATTTGTGACTTAATGACTCATCTACAGCAATTAATAGATTATGCACTGCATTCAAGGAGAATACTCCCCTAGCGTAATAAAATAATACAGGGCCACCCAATGTGTGTTGGACTGCATACGTTGGTAGTGCTACGATTTATACCCACATCTCAGAGACTGTTAGTACGAGGAGGAGGCAGGATTCATGTATTCGTGGTGAATCATAGTGACTGAAAAGAGTATCGTAACAGGACAACATTTCAGTTTTCTGGTAAGTTTTTATCGTTTAGTTCATGTTTTTTTTTCTATTTATGTCTAATGATAGTTGGTTTTATTTATTTTTTATAGATCTAATATTGGGGTCTACGCCATAATTTGCCTGATTATTAAATCGTGCCAGAAGAGAGGGAAACAATTAAGAAAAAGCTTTCTGGTTCAGAAAATGGGAAAAGGAAATCTGAAAAAGTTCTTGAAGAAACTAAAAAACACATGTATTCTATTAACGGAATGTAACTATATTGTGCCACTACTCCAGCACGAGTAAACAATGGGAGTCTTCAATCCTTGAAATACTGCTACAGTAAATAAAGTAGTGATAATAATAAAAAGCGCATGAAATGAACAACGCTAGTACGGCTGTAGCCGAGCACACTGGCCTGGGCTTCACGCAGCGTGAGAGAGGCATCTGGGTGGCCAGCAATATTGCTGCCGTGAGTGTTGTGTTCGAATTCCGACAAAAATGCACCTGGAGAAAAAGAGGCCATGTATTCCTACAGAAACAGTCGAGGGCGTACTGTGTTACTATATGCTGTTTGCATAGTCGCGGTAGGTATTATTGTATGTTTTAATTAATGTAACCTAGTTTTGCACTGTTTCTTGCAAAATAAATAAATTATGAGGTTAGCCGAGACCCTCTCTCCACCATGTGAAATTTCATGGATTCGGTTCAACACCACCCCCCCACCCCCCACCCCGCAACACTTCACATAATTAATGGACGCACCCTTATGGCACCAAGAGGGCGACTCTCCCAGGTCGTCTGGATGGGTTAAGGCTGGCCCTGTGTAGTGATACTTTGTAAAGTTGTCCATAGAAGTTCAATTTGGAACCTGCGGAGGAAAAAGAATGAACTGTAAGTTAATGACATACGGAATAAGCTGTAGGAACTAAGTTTAAAAGAGGAACAGCCAAAGCAAAACATGAATGAATCAGACATATGGAAATGGCGGAAGTTATTGTTGAGGTCAAGACAACAAATGAAAATATCACCACAGAGAAAATTAGGGAAAAGTTACCCCCCGCGGCGGAGTGGCCAAGTGCATTGAGGTAAGATGCTCCGATGCGCGAGGCCACTCCCCGTCGGGGCTTCGAATCCCCCCTCGGGCATGGATGTTTGTGTTGTCTTTAGTAGAAGTTGGTTAATAAGTAATTTGTAAGTTCAGGGACTGATGACCTCACAGTTAAGTCCCATAAGCCTAACAAACATTTGAACATTTTTGAATGAAAAGTTACCTTTTCTGCAACATTAGCCATGTGAGATTGTGATTAACTTAAAACTGATAACTTGATGTGGATTATTAAATGAATCAGACAACTTTCCACCATAACGAGATATCTGGTTACTATTATGCTTCATGGAATAAAGTTTCAGGACAGTGTTTAAAAATTGCCAGAATAGGAGAATAGATAATAAAAATATATCAGACTTCTGAGAAACTAAACATTGATTGCAGGGTCTGAAAAACCAAGTTTAAGTATGAAGGGAATGTTGATAATAGAATTTAATTAATTTTGAGTATATTTGCAAAGTGAACCGTAATGGTGGCCAAGCAAGTTTTTACATTTGGACACGGCTTGCTGAAAACTATTAGAAACAATTAATTACAGTAGAGTCAAAAATCCGAACGCCCATTGTCAACTTCGGTAATTTGTGCTGTGCAACAAAAGTATGACTTTGACTGAAATGTAGCTGGGAACGAGTGCGCGCTCACTACTGTACAACTGTCCGGACCCCCACCATCACCTATCATGCTAAGGAAAACACACATACGCACCCATGCTCAATGGTGGACTCGAACTTCTGAAGGGACTAAATGAAGTACTATACGACCTAGCTACCGTGTAGTGAAACTGAATGATGATGATATCAGTCAATGCCGAAAAAGGGATACGCACTATCGACAGTCAACAAAGCCATCTATAGATTTTAATGATTGATACAGCATCGGCTATTGCCCAGTCCTTCTTTAGCCGTTGTCCATTATTGCTATGTTAAGCACTACAATGGAATGCTGCCACTGCCGTTTATTTCTTTTGTGCTGTTAAGATAAGTTTCCAATTATGAGTAAGTTCAAAACAAGAAAAAAGAGAAAAACCGACTTTCATTTGTCCACTGGCATTACGGTAAGTTAAAATATGTACTACTATAATAGCTTATTTATCTATTTACAGCAGTGGAGTCGTTATTTGGAGTGGCAATATTTCAGTATATCATAAGGCACCTCACTCGCTATGTGTAATACTTTCTAAAGTGAGGTTGAAGAGTAATATTTTATCTAGAGGATGGATAGGTTGCAATCCCACAATAGTGAAAGAACCAATAATCTGGGAAATAAAATTGTATACTTACACTTCCTAAATCAATATGCAAGGTATTTATACTGATGCAAAAATTACTGCAGATTTTGCGAAACACCAAGCTACAGTCGTGGTTGACAGGCAGCGAGCTTGGTGACGTGCAACCATGTCGTTGCCAGTGTTCAAATACAAAGAAACACTTCTCATTCTGATAATCTGACTTAGTTTGGAATAACAACTGAAGGTTCTGGTGGCGTATATTGAAACAATTTTTAAGAAACGTTTTCCTCAATTTTGTATATAAAATATTGCAGTATTTGTAAGAAGGTCTTACAGACGCAAACTATGTGCATAAAATATAAAAAAGTATGTTAACCTAAGTTTGTTTTTAGAATAAATGAAAAACATGAGCCTTTTTAAATTTCTCTTTAACCATTTGGACCCCCCTCCCCCTTTTTGACAATATCCTGGCTATGTCACTGCAACCGTACGTGGGGCAGTAACCTTTAGAGTGTTTATTTTGACCCTTTCGCTGCTGTGGACAAGTTTCTTCGTCATGCTGCCTGTAGTTCCCAGGGTGCTGATGACGAGGGCTTTCGCAGCCCCTGGTTTTCCCCTGAACGCTGTTGCCATCTCGGCCCGGAAAGGCCAGGCCTCGGCGGCCATCTGTGTCTGGTCTATGTTCCCTCTGCCCACCACAGCGAGCTGTTCCATTCTATTTCTGTTTGCCACCAACAGCTCAGTACGCCAACGTTAGAGATTTAGATCAGTTGTGCAGTGTAGTCGTCAGTTACTTCTTAGTTTGTGTAAATTAATTGTTGAGTGCATTATAGTTTAGTTTCGCTCATTATGTCGTCTCCATCAGGGACACTTAAGCGAAAACATATATTTATCACGATCGAAAATAAACTTGTGATTTTGAATAGACTTCAAAATGGTGAAAGTGGGTCGTCTCTTGCGAAAGAGTATGGTGTGGGCAAGGCTACCATTTCAGATTTTTTTTAACTTTCTTACTGACGGTTTTATCCGAAATATAAAGACAGAGACAAACAGATATGCAGGTACAAAAATTGCCACAATGAAACGCCGAAAGAAATAAAAAAAGAACTCTATGTGGCACAAATGGGAGCCAGTAAAACTACACGAAATATATTGTATTTTTGGAACAGTTCTGTGTATGTGTGTCGTGAAGTTAGCAAAACTTAGTGAGAAACAGAAGAAAGATACCATTCTGAATTTTGCGTCCAATTTAGACTCAGATGATGGCTCAAAGCTTAGAAAAACAATGAGAACAGCAAAAGATAGTTAGTTGGAAGATGCCGTGTTTTGTGGTTTTCTCAGAGACGCAGTTTGGGTGAACCCGTTTCTGGGCCATTAATTTGTGAAAAGGCCCTTTATTTTAAAGAAAAATTAGGGGGTCCAACTGATTTCAAAGTCAGCACAAGTTGGTTAAAAAATTTTAAGGCTCGACGCGAGATAAGGGAACTCAATATTCAAGCAGAGAAATCGTCCTCTCACAGTCCTGCTGCTGAAGTTTTCAAAACTACTTTTTTCAATTATGTAACAAGTAAAGGCTTTACCTGGCAAGACGACTAGACGCCTAAACAGGATGTAAATGATAAATTCGAACAAATCCAATCCCAGTTGGTTCGGATTTTTTACTCTCTACTGTAGTTAAAAAATGTGACATTTTGAAATGAGATGTCAAAAACCTTAATTGATATCAAAAAGAGGCTTCCAATGCAATAAAATGAAAACCGTGCTCACTTACATACATTTATTATAATTACTGAATCCTGAGATGACGAGGCTTCTGATCACTATTATGTTGTAGAGAAAAAAGAACGAAGTGCGCTTCCGTTCTCTCTCAAAGTCAGAGGAATAAATTTGAGTATCGAAACAAAAGGTGGACAGAGGTACACTCTGACGAGAGAACGGATAGTTTGGCGGATACGCTGATAATTTATGCGGAAATATTTAATACTAGCTTATATGCCCATGCTTCGCAAGGGTTGTTAAAGAGGAACGTGTGTATATCATGGTTCCTAGGGTTCCGGACCATGGTCAGCAAAATCAGAATCCTTGTTGGATCGTTCTGTCAATAAACTCAGTTTTCCTAGCCAAGATGTCAAATTTAAATAGAAGTCATTGTCGAAAACGCTGAATGTTCATAAAGTTTTTCATGCAAAAAGTGAAATTAAGTCCTTACTCTGGAACGATGTAAATTTAATGTTAGTTTGTGTTCACAAAGTTAAGACTGCGGTGTGAAATTGTCTGTTTGGCGTAAACTTCTGAATACACGACTATCGTTGAGATGAAAAATAGTAATAATAATAACAGCGCCATGTATTGGTTCTATGGTGTAGTACTAAACTGTAAGTGTATGCTGAAGTATTAGTATGTTGCAGTGTTGCACTGGGGACAATGTAGTTATTCTGAATGCAGTGCTCCCTATTATCGAAAACTCGGCGAATGGTGAAAGTTTGGCAATTAAATCAACAGAGCAATTCATGTCTGTATAAATGTCATGGTGGTGTCAATGTGTGATAAAATAAGTCTGGGTAATCGTTGAAGGAATGCCATCAGCTGATCGTCTGTATAGAATTTTCCATTAAATAGAGTATTTCCAGTGAATTGTCTCGACGTGTCAGCAGCATCGGCCACTCTTTCACATAATACATGTCCTTACGTCCTGCAGTGATTACTTTGTAAAGCCCGAAATTGATATCAACCTTCTGTAATAGAACTATATATTCAGAACACTAAGTACAATTTTCTCTGCAAAAGAAGACGTCTTTATCTTAATGTAGTCCGCACCAAAAGTAAGTAATTTCAATTTTTAATCTCAATATTGTACGGAACAATTATGAAAGCAGAGAAGTTTCTGATGAGTTTGTTGCACGAGTGTGTATATTATCTCTAGTGGCAAGCACAGAGCAGAAATATCTCTGGAGTGAGCATTCAAATACGCAGAACAGTTTTCGTGTCCTGAACATTAGGGTGGAAATGTCACGTAATAATGGGAAAAATATATGAATCGCTGACTTTATCTTGGTCCCTTTTTGTTCGGTTAAGACAGATGACTATGTGTAAATGGCTCTTTTAGCGACGCTTCCTTAACTTCCTTGTTGCTTCTGTGACACATTTATTAAGATTGTTTCGTGGTTGCTCTGCGATATGTTGGGGGGGGGGGGGGGCTTCTTTGCAGCCAAGGCAGTACCAACCAATCGTAAGGGCCAATACATTTGTGGAAAGAGTGCATTTGTCTTAATATCACATGGTAATTCTAACTTAATGTTGAGAAGATGAACAGAACGCAATGATCATTTCATTGATATTTCTTCCATGGACAATTTAGTGGTTATACCCGTCGAAAGATGCATTTCTTTTGCTCTCCATGACATTGCAAAGCATATGGGATACAGTTAGGAATAAAAAAAATTGTACCCTACCCAGGTTAAATTTTACTTTCAGTGGCAGCGATTTAGTTTGCTATCTTTGGCAACTAACTATCCGCTTTAGGAGGATGATGAATTTACTGGCCAGGACAGCATAAATTATTTATTTCATCGTGTACATAAAGAATTATTCCGCTCATTAAAAAGCATGCAACTGCTCTTGCCAACATCAGCACACAACGCCGCTGCCATAAGTAAAATTTTACTCCTTCTTGTAGTGTACTACACTATAGTTATGAGAATGAAAAAGAAAAACGCAGCAACGCCATAATTAGTTATTTGGTGTACTATGTAATTAACGTAGACTCACTTTGACCTTTCCTGTACTATGGCGTTTTCGAGGCATAAAGAGAACGCACTCAAAATGTAATGAGGATACACCGAAATCAAAAGGGGGGCTACATAAATTCGATTTTTCTTGCAAAGAATTGTTATGTAAATTATAGTATCGATAGACGTGAAGGAATGTAGTTCTGTTTTTAATTCAAATGTCCCCTTTCATAAGAAGCAAAGATATATCGTTAAGCTGTGAATATACAAAGTGTAATCAGCAACTCGCTGTTCAATGTTAGTTTGTATTTGCCAAGATAAGATTGCGGCTCTTAATTCAAAATACTCCTGAGGGAATGCGCAATACACGATCATGTATTGTTTCTTTGCAGCACTACGAAACCAACAGCACATTTAGTGATTCGTTGCTGTTCTATGTCATAATCATCTAAAAGAAATAAGATTTTTTTTAAAAAATTGAAAACTTCAGCAGCGTCAACTATTAGTTACTTGGTGCACTACGTAACTAACAGGGCCTCTGTTTGTTCTGTACTGTACTATCCAGTTTTCTAGGCATTACTAAACAGAATGGACTCAAGATGTAATAAGTACGCACCGTAATCAGAAAGGAAATGATACCCGCGGAAAGAAGCACTTTTTTCTTTCCATGGCATTGCAAGGCATGCGAGATACAGCTAGTAAAGAATGATTTTTTTGTGTCGTACCTGGGTTAAATTTTACTTGCAGTGACAGCGGTTTAATATATTAACGTTGGTAACTAAATATTCTCTTTAGGGGGATCATTAATTTACTGATTTATTCCATCATCAACACGCAGAATTATTCCCCTCATTGTACGTGACTGATTTTTCAAAAAGGATTCAATGGCCGTTGCCTACATCAATACACAATACCGCTGCCGTAAGGAAAATCGTAGCCCTTGTGTGAGTGTATTACACCTAAGTTACGTGAATAAAAAAAGGCAACATCGCCATCTATTAGTTATTTGGTATACTATGTTACGAACAGCGCCTCTGTCGGATCTTTGTTATACTACGCTGCAATTCAAGCACAGCGTACACCAGAAACTACAAATTACGATCTCTCTTCTTCCCCTGATCCGATTTTAATGAATTGAAGCTTATATGTTGCCCCAAGGTAATCTCAGTTGACCTATGAAACACCACGAAAGTTCGTATAGTATTCTTGGTGATTTGCTGAACTAAGACATATTTATAAGCATAGTATACACATAAAACTTCAAATTACGATATCTTTCCTTCCTCTGATCCGATTTTGATGAAATGTAGCCTGTTTCTCTCCAAACTATTCCAAATTTACCTGTGGAAACCCATGAAAGTTCGTGTAGTACTTTTGGAGATTACCTTAAACAAATAGACATACACGAAGGCTTTTAAACAAATGGTTAAATTATATCTTCATTTTCTCTGATCCAATTTTAATTACTGAAGCCTTTATATAACAGCACGATATGCTCAAGTTGTGTGGAAACCACATGAAAATTCGTCAAGTAGTTTTGGAGATAAACGTGTTCAAAGAGACAGACAGACATGATGGTTGTAGATAAATAATTTCAAATTACGATATTCTTTTTTTCCGTGATCCGCTTTTTATGAAACGAAGTTTATATGTTACCCCGAGTTACGCTCATGTTACCTTTGAAAACCTCATGCAAATTGGTGAAGTAGTTTTCGAGATAAGAGGTTTTTAATATTTGAATAGACAGACATGGCGGTTACTGAAAACAAATTTACGATATTTTTTTTTTCCCGTACTCTGATTTTGATGAAATTATGCCTATATGTTGACCCAAACTTTTCCCATTTTTCCTGTGAAAACCCCATGAAGATTTGTCCAATAGTTTTGAAGATTTAAGGGAACAGCGACAGGCCTACATTTACAGATTTATTATTAGTATAGATAATGCTACAAGACGAAGAGCGTGGTTGGGGAATAACTCGTTACTTTTAACGCCGTTGCTTGTAACAGTTAATTTTCAAAAGTAACGTTCGGTAACGGCGTTATTACACTCCTGGAAAATGAAAAAAGAGCACCACGAATTCCTCACTCAGCTGAGCGAAATTTTATTGACACATTCTTGAGGATGTATACAACACACGATCACGCAGTCAGTACCATATATATGCACGTCAGTTCAGTCACCAGAGCGTGCACAATGTCAACGCTAGTATTGTATATTCCCTACTTTTGCAGCAATGCAGGGTGCAACTTTCTCATGAAGACGATTGTAGAGGTGCCGAATGGTCTTACAGTATGGTCTGCCATGCAATTTCCATCTGATGCCTCAGTTGGACCAGATCTCGTGCCGGTTGTGTATACCACACCAAGATGACGTCTCATCCGGCCCCAGACATGCTCACTGGGGGACAGATCTGGGGATAACGATGGGCAAGGCAGTTGATATACACGTAGAAGAGCACATTAAGTTTACGGGATAAGTGTGGGCGTGCATTGTCCTGTTGGAAAAGCACATCGCCTTGTTGGTGCATTAACAGTGGCAAATGGGTTGAATGATGGTTTCAATGTACCGTGTACTGTTCAATTTTCCCACAACGAACGCCAGAGAACGGTCAGTGTAGGATATGGCTCCTCATACCTTAATGCCAGGTGTCAGCCCCGTTTGCCTCCGTCATATACAATCCAGATTTTCGCACTCCCCTACACAATACCACACATGCGTACGACCGTCATTGGCACCAAGGCACCAACGACTCTCATTACTGAAGACGACACGTCTCCATTCGTCCCTTCATAAGCGCCTACCATGACTCCACTGGAGGCAGGATGAACGATGTTGGGGCGTGAGCGGAGGCACTATAAAGGTACACATGATTGTCCATCATTGTGAGGGGAGCGATCTTCTATACTCGTCATTTTCCTCTCGTAATCGTCTAGAGAACATTGAACAGTGCACAGTACACTGAACACGTCTTGCAAGGTGATATGCTTTTTCAACAGGACAATGCAGATTCACGTGTAACCCGTACCACCCAACGTGCTCTTCAAGGTGTACGTCAACTATACTGGTCAGCACACTCTCCAGATGTCTCCTCCACTGAGCCTGTTTGGGACCACATGAAACGTCAAGTTGGGCTGGCTGCATGAGCGCATCGAAATCTGACCCAACTGAGCCACCAGGTGGAAACTGCATGACAGGCCATTCCACATAATCACATTCGGAACCTCTCCGATCGTTTCTATGAAAGAATTACAGCTTGCATTGCTGCAAGAGGGGGTATACACGGTACTAACACCAACATTGCCGACTCTCTGGTGACTGTACTCACGTGCGTATGGCTTTGCCTGTGTGATCGTGTGTCGTATACAACCTCAAGAATGTGTCAACACATTTCTCTCTGCCGGGTCGACGATTCATGGTGTTCTTTTTTCATTTTCCAGAAGTGTATTTCTGTATAGTAACTTTAACTGTAACTAAGTTACTTTTATTGGTCGCGATGTAATGGAAGTGTCATTACTTCTTTTTAGAACATAACATTTTTCTGTGAGAATCTGGAAACGCCATAATATATTTTTTAACACGTTTGCATAATATTACAAAACGTACACAGCAATTGTCTGAGGTCTCACCTATAATTATTGGTGCCGTTACTATATTCTTGCTCATTCATTAATAACATTTTTAGCTGACCATTATGTGTGTAACAATGAGTATAAAAAAAGGTAAAGCAGTCAACAATCCGAAGATTGGTTTGAACACCACAGTGCTTTACTAGGCATGGTCCTGTTTGGAGATGGTATGCCGTTGCCTTCCTCCGACCTTCGAACTGACTTACCCAGCCAGTTATAGGGGGACCTACAATTTAACGTGGGTTCCGAACCACGGTGCTACTCGGTATTTTTCACATGAGCAGTACTGCCAGAGGTGAAAGAAGTGGAAAGTGACATATAAAAATCCTAGGACCTGGCGGGTATCGAATCCGCGACCTTTGGTTGCAGCCAAATTAGACGTCACACGTGAACAACGTGAACTCGTCAATGTTACCATCTTTTCCACATCTTTCGTACATGGAAAAGGCCATATCTTGACCATCTTGTCCTGGAGTATTTGAATTGTTGGCGACGGGTACAAAAATGTATTCCTTCTGTACAAATTTTGCGACGTTTGGAAGGCAATACAAGTTATCGTAGCAAATATTCCATATAAATTATGTTCTTGGCAGCCGTGACACACCGATTCACTGGATGAATTATTGGTGTCACAAGTATTGTACAAGTATCATTCTCTCATCAGATTTCATAACATTTTTGTTTGTGTTCATAAATCTGTGGGGCTCAACTGCTTGGTTATCAGTCCCTAGGCTTACAAACTAATTTAAGTTAAACTAACCTAAGGACAACACACACACACACACACACACACACACACACACACACACACACACGCACATGTCCCAGGGAAGACTCGAACCTACGATGGCGAGCAACCGTGCGCTCCATAGCAAGGCGCCTTAGACCACTCGGCTACTCCACTGCGTTCATTTTAGTTAGATGGTGCATTGTTCAATAACAGTACAGCCCTTGCATTCGATCCTTCACCTGTAACTCAAAGCAGTTTCGAGTTTTGAAATATTGTGGGGTCTATCCACACCCCTTTTAGTTGAAAATAATGGAGGCTTAAATTGTGCTTGTCTTTTCCATTGAAACAGCACATTTTTTTATATTTTCCTATGGAACTAAACAGAGTGAGGTGGCGCAGCGGTTACTACACTGGACTCGCATACAACAGGATGGTGATTCATTCCTCTTTCTGTTATCCAGATACAGATTTTTCGTGATTTCGCTAAATCACTCCAGATGAATTCCAAAATGGTCACTTTTAACCAGTCGGGTCGATTTCCATCAACGTCCTTAAGAAAACAATCCGAGCTTGTGCTCCATCACTAATAACCATGTTGTCGACAGGACGTTACACATTAGTCTTCCTCCCTTCCTGTTTATTACACCAAGTATAATTTTATCTACATACATACTCCGCAATTCACCCCAAGGTACTTGACGTCGTGAGATTATGACGTTAGGTCCGCTCTGACTGCAAGCAGCTTCTATTTAAAAAGAACAATCGGTTTCGCGTCCTATAGACGCAACATAAGGTGCTTAAATTTTTTTTTACATGTCTGCCGTTACTAGTTACTTCCTTTCCTGTTCCACTCCCATATAGAACGAGGGAAAAACAATACTTGCACGCATTTGTACGAGCCCTAATCTCAACCCCCCCCTCCCCCCAGAGGGCTCACGGTTCTTTCTTGAGTACGTGCATGGCGAGCACGGGCCCCGATCTAATGCAGTCTTCCTTCCTTCTTTACTTCCCAGACTGCATTTTCTTTCGCCGCTCCCTTCCTTTCCTGTCCTCACTCCTTCCCCTCCACACTGGGAGACTGATAACCTTAGCAGTTTAGCCCCCCCTATCTCAACCAAACAACCCAACCCAACCTAATCTCTATGACCCTATCTTTGTGGTCTTTAGGCGAAATGTAGGTTGGCGACACTCTGCCTCAAATCCCAGCCGTCTAAATTTCTTCAACAGTGTTTCTCGGCAGGAGCAGGAACGTCGCCTTCCCTCCAGCAAATCCCAATTAAGTTCCCAAAGCATCTCAGTAACACTCCCGCAATGTTTGAACCCACCAGTAACAAACTTAACCGCCAGCCTCTGAATTGCTTCTATATTTTCCTTTAAACCGATCCCAAATACTTCAGCAATACTCAAGACAGGGTCGCACAAGTGTTTTATGTGCGGTCTCATATATAGATGAATAACATCTCCCAAAATTCTCCCAATAAACCGAAGTCGACCATCCGCCTTCCCCACGACTGTCCTTATATGCTCGTTCCATTTCATTTCGCTGTGCAGCGTTACGCCTAGGTATTTAATTGACGCGACTCTGTTCAAATGTTTGTAGAGCTTATGGGACTTAATGATGGGGTTATCAGTTCCTAAACTTACAAACTACTTATGAACTGCAAACGTAGGCTTCCGCGGCCGTTGTCACTATCAGTGAAATTCTTCCGGGTATGAGACCGCGTCGTCATTTTATAAAGTCTACCGACGTCTCGGCTAATGTCAGACACAGACCCTGATAAAGGCCGTCTGCAACAGTGGCCGAAATGTCGGTAGAGTTTATAAAATGACCGCGCGGTCTCATACCCGGAAGAATTTCATTGATACTTATGAACTAGCTAATACTAAGGACGGCACAAATATTTATGCCCGAGGGGGGGGGGATTCGAACCCCCGACCGTAGTGGCCGTGCAGTACTTGACTGGCGCGCCGCAGACCGCTCGGCCACCGCGGCCGGCCGCGACTCTGTCAAACAGCGCACTACTATTGGTGTATTTGAGCATTATTGGATTGTTCATTTACTCATCTGCATCACCTTACATTTTTCTACATTTAAAGCTAGCTACCATTCATCACATCACCTAAAAATTTGGCCCAAGTCATCATTCTGCAATCATTCAATGATGACATGTTCCTGTACATCACAGCACCATCAAAAAGAAAAGGAAAAAAAAAAAAAGTTCAAATGTCTGTCAAGCTTATGGGACTTAAGTGCGAGGTCATCAGTCCCTAAGCTTACAAACTACTTATGAAGACAGTACAAACATACATGGCCTCGCGTATCGCAGTATAGCGCCTCAGTGCGCTTGGCCGTGGCACCAACGGCATCATCAGCAAAGCCGCGGTGGAGTAGCCGAGCTGTCTAAAGCGTCTCGCTGCGGAGCGCGCGGTTAGTCGCCGTGGAGATTCGAGTCCTCCCTGGGGCATGGGTGTGTGTGTGTGTTGTCATTAGGTTAGTTTACCTACGTTTAAGTAGTTTGTAAGCTAACATTTGAACTTTTTTTTTTTTTTTTTTTTTTTTTTTTTCATCAGCAAACGGCCGCAGATTGCAACTCACTCACTCTGTCCGCCAGATCCTTCATATAGATAGAAAATAATAACGCTCCTATCACACTTCCCTGGGGCACTCCTGATGATACCCTAGTCTCTGATGACTCTCGTCATCGAGGAAACGTACTGGGTGAACTCATATCATTAGCACAACTCAAATAGTTATCCTTTCTAAACATATAGCCAGGGTTCATTATTTAATTACAGTTGAGTTACAGTTACATCTTTTAAAATCAACTGTAATGATAGCTGTAAAGGAATGCAGCTACTTCTGATGCATATAGGTGTAACAAAGTTACTTTTCTTGGGGAGTAACCTTAACTGAGTTACAGGATTGCACATGAGAGGGTAGCGTAGAGAGCTGCATCAAACCAGTCTTGGGACCACAGGCATAGCTAGGATATGATTTCAGGATGGGTTTTAATGAACGGACACTGTAATAGTTACAAATGGCACTAATAATGTACTAATACTGTATTTTTCATTGCAAAGGACTGGATACTAGACAGTCTTCATGATTTGGAATCAACATTAGGAAAACCTCTTGAGAATCTACGTATTCTCCAAAATAGGGACAAGGCAAATCTTATGATGATAGGTAAATGTGGATCGAAACACGGATGACAGTCAGAAAGGTAGTCAGGGTGCCACGAATGAGTCACCATTTGGCGCCCTTTACTACATAAAGACCGAACCTTGTAGTGCTTTGCCGTAGGGTATGTAACTTTTCTAGAGATCGTCCTAAATAGTTAATTACGTCATCTTGTGCTCATAGAATGGTGTTTTCCTCGTGAATCTAAGTATTAAAAAAAAAGGTCGGAAATGAAATCCAAATGATTTGAAATCCCTCTGAGACGCATCCATTTGAATTATATATTTTTGACGACGTTACAGCGTTCAATTAACGAAATAAATCACATTTTGCGATCAGTTATGGCTTCACTGTACTAGGTTTAGATGGAATACCAAAGTGCGGGGAATGAAAATTTGTGTCCGGCCGGGATTCGAACCCAGGATCTCCTGCTTACTAGGTAGACTCATTGACTACTCCACCATCGAGGACACAGTGACCAGCCCGACTGCAGAGGACTTTTCCCAACACGTCTCCCGCCACACCCAAATCTCCATCCGCCACGCTCTTTCCTATAAGCTGGCTATTAATAGGCTGTGGTAATAGGAAAGAGACAGCGTGGCGAATGGAGATTTGGGGCCGGCCGCGGTGGCCGAGGAAACTGAGGCGCTCCAGTCACGGTCTGCACGGCCACTACGGTCGGGGCTTCGAATCCCCCCTCGGGCACGGATATTTGTGCCGTCCTTAGGATTAGCTAGTTCATAAGTAGTTTGTAAGTTTAGGGACTGATGACCCCGTAGTTAAGTCCCATAGACGCTACAAACATTTGAACATTTTTGGAGATTTGGGTGTGGCGGGAGACGTGCAGGGAAGAGTCCTCTGCAGTCGGGCTGGTCACTGTCTCGGTGGCGGAGCGGTCAACGCGTCTGCCTAGTAAGCAAGAGATCCTGGGTTGTAATCCCGGCCGGGCACATATTTTCATTCGCCGCACTTTGGTATTCCATCTAAACCTAGTACAGTGAAACCATAACTGATCGCAAATTGCGATTTATTTCATGCATCCATCTGAGTATTGTGTTGCCCTTGACGTCACTGTCCAGCATGCTGTTACCGCTGTTGTGTCACTCAGCAGGCATACAGCAGAGATATATTTTCTGGGCATTAACATTTTGGAAAATTATCTACAAATATTGCGTTCTGCCGCATTGTAAAAATACATCTACAACAACTCCAGAAAAAGAAATGTTTTTGCATGAATTAGGATGCGTAAAATATGGTCGAAACACACTGGTATGTCCCAAATAAGTGATCGCGTCGTGCGTTTTTTTCTGTGAGAATTATTTTGATGTTTTATTAGTTCACTGTCAATTATCGAGCTCAGCAACGGCAATCTTTTAAAGTTTTACTACGTATATATTAGTAAGCTTGTGTTTAGATTTGCAAAACAGTTATTCACAATATGAAAATCATGTCAGTAGACGTGCCTAGAAAAAAAAATGAACTAAAAAATAAAAATGGTTTTCGGACTTACCAGAAAATTAAAATGTAGATGACAGACACGACATTTGTTTCAGTTACTATTATTCAGCCACGAAAAGATGACCCTTGCCTCCGACTTTTACTGACAATTACCAGCATGTGAGTGTAAATCGTTGCACTGCCAACATATGCAGTGTAACAAACATTGGATGGCATTGTATTATTCCAGTGCCTTGGGGGATTATTCTCTAAAAAATGTTCAAATGTTTGTTAAGCTTAAGGGACTTAACTACGGGGTCATCAGTCCCTAAACTTACAAACTACTTACGAACTAGAACGGCACAAATATCCATGCTCGAGGGGGGGATTCGAACCCGTAGTGGTCGTGCAGACCGTGACTGGAGCGCCTCAGTCCCCTCGGCCACCGCGGCCGGCGATTATTCTCTGTGAATGCAGTACATGGATTGCATGATCTATTAATTTCTATAGACGAGTAATTAAGTGAATATATTAGATATAAATCCATTCACATTAATGAAACCATAATGTAATGCCCGTAGTTTCTTTCATTTGGACCGACAGTTAGTTTCTGTGGTGAATGAGAGAATTTGAAGCTGTTATTCAAACGAATAAGAAAATGCGCTGCGGTAGGTAGTCTCGAGTGTGAAATAAGGATGGATGCAGGCAGTAGGAAGATTGTATTCAGCACTTTTTCTCTTCGGCTACCCCGAATTCAGTGCGCAGTCGTAAAATTGGCGACGGGTGTTGAATGAGACGGAATAATATTTCAGTTCCTCAAAATGGTTGATTACAAAATGTAATATATGAATTGCTGTTCGTTAGTCTCGCTAAAACTCGCAAACGGCTGAACCGGTTTGGCTAATTTTGGTCTTGAAATATTCGTCTAAGTCCAGGGAAGGTTCAAACGGCGATAAAATATGGAAAAGTTATCCGGAAAAGAAGAAAATCGGGATGAAATGAAACAGATTTTTTCCAGTGAGCTATCAATACCGTTCATCCGATTGCGATAAAATTTTGATCATTTGAGGTTCAACGAAAGATGAACGTTCTTATGAACTAAAATTTTGGGAAAGTTACTCAGAAAATTTGAAAATTAACGAGAATAGTTTTTTTCAATGGGATATCAATATAATTCGTCTGATTGCGATAAAATTTTGCATATTTGACGTTCAAAGCAAGAGTAACGTTCTTATGAAATTAAAATTTTGAAAAGTTTCCCGGAAAATTTAGAAAAAGTAGAAAGAGATTTTCCTAGTGTGGAGATAGCTTGAGCGCCGAAGTACCGGATAAGATACTTTAGAAAGTGTGTAATTTAAGATATTTCTTTGATTTTGAAGTATATAAAGCGAAATATCGGACAATAATTACTCTCTGGAAAAACTACTTACTCTTTGACTTCTTAACTATTTTTCAGAAGTTTTAAATTTAAATTTTCCTCGCAATTTTTCCAAATTTTATCACCGTTTAAACCTTCCCTGAACTTCCACGAATGTGACATGAACATTATCCTGGACATGAGTGCGTGATTTGCCCATTCTTTCCGCCCACTATCGAGCCGATACTTAGACTAACTCAAAAATGTTTGTATAGCTTATGGGACTTAACTACGGGGTCATCAGTCCCTAAACTTACAAACTACTTATGAAGGACGGCACAAATATCCATGCCCGAGGGGGGATTCGAATCCCCCGACCTTAGTGGCCGTGCAGACCGTGACTGGAGCGCGTCAGTCCCCTCGGCCACCGCGGCCAGCTTAGACTATCTGATGATGCCTTTATAAAGCTACTGGGTTTAAAATACATATGATTTAAATTAATATGGTTTATATTAAGAGGTAAGTGATACGAAGTTCACCGGGTCATCTAATATATATATATGCCCGGGTCGCCCCACCCTAAAGCCGGCACTGAAGGCAGTGCGTGAAGCTTTCCAATAGCTTCTGAAGCATTCTTTGACTAGGCGTGAACCTTGATTCGTTTATAGAGGAAAATCAAGAAATATTGTTGACTGGCATTGTAATTACTAACAGTGGTGTTGAGAAACAGCTCAAATATCTAAGGCATAGTGAAGCTCCAGGGCCCAATAGTTTCTAAACAGAAACTCTGACGGTTGTAGTCCCCCTCTTTATCATAATTTACCGTGGATTTATTGAGCAAGGAATTGTTTCTAGTGATTTTAAAAGGGGCAAATCACACTCATTTATAAGGAGCAGAAATATTTAAAGAAGACACCTGGGAAAAATGTAAGTAAAGTGCTCATTATTTTAGTAGTAATCACAATAACTGTTGATACATTTAATCCACTGTGAGACAAGACGGTCAGTTCCTCGACGTTTGCAGTTAGCTATAGGATCAGGTGTGCACTTCTTCCTCCAAAACATACCGATGGCCATGAATGCCTTTCTTTAGGGTTCCAAATATCATGAAAAACGCGCGGGAGACTGTATGGAGCACGTTAACTAGGGTGACCAGATTCCCAGAATCAAAATACGGGACACAAATGGGTACCGAAGATTGAGTTACTCCTGTCGGAGTTTCAAGCAATCTCTCTGGCTTGTGTGTGTGTGTGTGTGTGTGTGTGTGTGGGTGGGTGGGTGTGTTTTCCTTAGTGTCAGTGAGATTAAGTAGGTTGTAAGTCTAGGGACCGATGATCACAGAAGTTAGAACCCTTAGGCTACGGCCACACGAGCGTTTCTGCTGGAATTGGGGCAACTCGCGGAGCTCAGGAAGTGGTGGCCACACTGCCGCCTCTCTCACGCGGCGTGAAGCCCAGCGAAATCCCATTAGCAACGCGTCCGTGCCAGCTGCGGCAACACTTAATGTGCGCAGTTTATTATCAACTACTAAAAAATGTTTCAAATGTTTGTAAAGTTTATCTACATCTACATCTACATGGGATACTCTGCAAATCACATTTAAGTGCCTGGCAGAGGGTTCATCGAACCACAATTATACTATTTATCTCCCATTCCATTCTCGAATAGCGCGCGGGAAGAAAGAACACCTGAATCTCTCTGTTCGAGCTCTGATTTCTCTTATTTTATTCTGATGATCATTTCTACCTATGTAAGTGGGAGTCAACAATATATTTTCGCATTCGGAGGAGAATGTTGGCGATTGGAGTTTCGCAAGTAACCCACGCCTCAGCGATAAGCGCCGTTGTTCTAATGATTCCCATCCCAGATCCTGTATCATTTCCGTAACGCTGTCTCCCCTGTATCGTGACAATACAAAACGAGCTGCCCTTCTTTGGACTCTCTCGATGTCCTCCGTCATGCCCACCTGATAAGGATCCCACACTGGGCTGCAATACTCCAAAAATGGACGGACAAGCGCAGTGTATGCAGTTTCTTTAGTAGTTCTGTTGCATCTTTTAAGGATTCTGCCAATAAAACGCAGTCTCTGGTTCGCCTTTCCCACGATATTATCTACGTGTTCTTTCCAGTTTAAGTCTGAAGTAATAGTAATTCCTAGGTATTTTGTGGAGTTTACGGCCTTCACATTTGATTGATTTATGTTGTAAACAAAGTTTAACGGATTTCTTTTCGTACTCATGTGGACGACTTCACACTTCTCATTATTTAGAGTCAATTGCCAATTTTTACACCATACTGATATCTTATTCAGATCGTTCTGCAGTTGGTTTTGATCTTCAGATGATTTTACTAGACGGTAAATGACGGCGTCATCTGCAAACAACCTAAGAGAGCTACTTAGATTTTCCCCTAAATCGTTTATGTAAATAAGGAATAGCAGAGGACCAATAACACTACCTTGTGGAACGCCCGATATCACCTCTGTTTTAGTCGATGCCTTACCATCGATTACCACGAACTGTGTCCTCTCAGACAATAAATCCCCTATCCAATTGCAAATTTGGGGCGATATACCATAACCACGCAATTTGATTAAAAGCCGTTTGTGAGGTACGGTGTCAAAAGCTTTCTGGAAATCAAGAAATACGGAATCGATTTGCGAACCTTTGTCGATAGCACCCATCACTTCGTGTGAATATAGAGCTAGTTGTGTTTCGCATGAACGATATTTTCTAAATCCGTGTTGACCTTGGGTCAAAAGATCGTTCTGTTCGAGATAATTCATAATATTTGAATACAGGATATGTTCCAAAACCCTGCTGCAAATTGACGTCAATGAAATAGGCCTGTAGTTTAGTGGGTTACTCCTACTGCCTTTCTTGAATATAGGTGTGACCTGTGCAACTTTCCAATCTTTTGGTACAGATCCTTCTATGAGAGAGCGGTTGTATATGACTGTTAAGTAAGGAGCTATCGCTTCAGCATAATCAGATAGAAATCTAATGGGTATACAATCCGGACCAGAAGACTTGTTCTTATTAAGTGATTTTAGTTGCTGCACTACTCCGATGATATCTACTTCTATGTTATTCATTACGGCATCTGTTCGTAATTCGAAATCTGGAATATTGGTTTCGTCTTCTTTAGTGAATGAGTTTCTAAAAGCTAAGTTTAGTAACTCTGCTTTAGTAGCGCTGTCATCGGCAGGATCGCCATTACTATCACGTAGTGAGGGTATTGTTTGTGACTTTCCCCGAGTATATTTAACATATGACCAAAATCTCTTTGGGTTTTCAGTCAAATTACGAGAAAGAGTTTCGTTGTGATAAATGTTGTAGGCATCTCGCATTGAAATCCTCGCTAAATTTCGAGCTTCTGAGTACAATCGCAAATCCTGGGGATTTCGTGTTCGTTTAAATTTAGTATGCCTTTTCCTTTGCTTTTGCAACAGTGTCCTGACCTGTTTTGTGTACCAAGGGGGATCGCCTCCTTCTTTTATTAATTTATTAGGTATAAAACTTTCAATTGCTGTCGATACCACTTCTTTGAATTTTAGCCACATCTGGTCTACACCTACGTTTAGTGTTAGAAACGAGTGGAAGCTGTCTTTCAAGAAGCAATGTATTTTGTTTCTATCTGCTTTCCTGAACAAATATACTTTGCGTTTATTTTTGGTAACTTTGGGACTTTCGATATTCAATTTCGCTACTACAGCTCTGTGTTCACTAATACCTGTATCCGTTTTGATGCTCATTATGAGCTCAGGATTATTTGTTGCTAAGAGATCAAGTGTGTTTTCACATCCATTTACAATTCTAGTTGGCTCATGAACTACTTGTTCGAAGTAATTCTCAGAGAATGCGTTGAGTACAATTTCGGACGATGTTTTATGCCTACCTCCTGATTTGAAAATATAATTTCGCCAACAGATCGAGGGTAAATTAAAATCACCACCTACTATTATCGTGTGAGTCGGGTACGTTTTTGTAATTAGACTCAGGTTTTCTTTGAACCTTTCTGCTATTGTATCGTCAGAGTCGGGAGGCCGGTAAAAGGAACCGATTATTAACTTCTTACGATTTTTGGGTACAACCTCTACCCATAATAGCTCGCACGAACTATCAACTTCAACTTCGCTACATGAAATACTACTTTTGACGGCGACAAACACGCCACCACCTATTTTGTTTAATCTATCCTTTCTGAATATCGTTAGATCTTTTGAAAATACTTCTTCTGAACTTATTTCCGGCTTGAGCCAACTTTCGCTGCCTATAATGACGTGTGTTTCGGTGCTTTCTATTAACGCTTGCAGTTCTGGAACTTTCCCGACACAGCTACGACAATTTACAACTGTTATACCGATAGTTTCCGGATCTACATTTCTCCTGTGATCCACCTGAACCCTTTGAGATTGCCCATTTTCTATTTCCCCGAAGCTCTTTATCCTAAAAAACCGCCCAGTCCACGCCACACAGCCCCCGCTACCCGTGTAGCCGCTTCCTGCGTGTAGTGGACTCCTGACCTATTCAGCGGAACCCGGAAACCCACCACCCGATGGCGCAAGTCAAGGAATCTGCAGCCTACACGGTCGCAGAACCGTCTGAGCCTCTGATTCAGACCCTCCACTCGGCTCTGTATCAGAGGTCCACAGTCGGTCCTGTCAACTATGCTGCAGATGGTGAGCTCTGCTTTCATCTTGCAAGCAAGACTGACAGTCTTTACCACTTCAGTTAGCCGCTCGAAACCTGAGAGGATCTCTTCAGATCCGAAACGACACACATCATTGGTACCGACGTGAGCCACCACCTGCAGTTGGCTGCACCCCGTACCCTTCATGGCATCCGGGAGGACCCGTTCCACATCTGGAATGACTCCACCCGGTATGCACACGGAGTGCACGTTGGCCTTCTTCCCCTCCTTGGCAGCCATCTCTCTAAGGGGCTCCATCACCCGCCTAACGTTGGAGCTCCCAACTACAAGTAAACCCACCCTCTGTGAAAGCCCGGATCTTGCAGGCTGGGTGGTGACAGGGTGAGAGACACCATCCGACTCAGGAACGTCGTCCTGAGCAGACAGCGCCTCAAACCTGTTCGCAAGACGAACCGGGGAGGTCTCACGATCGGTCCCCCGGAATGTCTTGCGCCTCCTGCCACGCACTGGAGCAACCTCCCACGCAACCACGGGTGGGATGTCTGCCTCACTGCTAGCAGTTTCAGGGCATGTCGCTGCCGCAGGCCGATCGGTGGAGACGACGGGAGTCCGTTCGGTCCCCACCGCCGGCCAACAACAACGACGCCCATCGATCGCAGCTTCCAACTGTGCAACCGAGGTTAACACAGCTTGAAGCTGGGAGCGAAGTGTCACCAGCTCAGACTGCATCCGCATACAGCAGTCACAGTCCCTATTCATGATTACAATGCCAACAAAAGCAAAAACTACAGTCGCGATGCGTTCAAACTAAACTGTTCGTTAGAACGCGGATGTGAATCCAATACGTACGACAGCACAGTATAACTTTACAAATTGAGACGAGAAAGTGTAGACGAAAATCAAAATACTATATGTCGCTTCTAATCAGAAAATAAAGACAGACGACTGTCGCGACGCGATTCACACGGCGGAATAATACACTAACCAGATATTTAACGCGAATAGGAATCAAACAAAAACGCGAGCACACAATAAATTTAATGCACTCAAGGGAAAACGCACTGAAAAGTAAAAATATGTAGCTTCTAGAGAGAAGCCGGTTACACTTACAACTGATAAATTACTGCTACGCTACTGGAGAGGTGTGCTCTGGACGACGTCCGCTGGGCGACTGACTGGAGTAAACAAACGGTAACTGTTTCAAAACAAAGACAGACGACTGTCGCGACGCGATTCACACGGCGGAATAATACACTAACCAGATATTTAACGCGAATAGGAATCAAACAAAAACGCGAGCACACAATAAATTTAATGCACTCAAGGGAAAACGCACTGAAAAGTAAAAATATGTAGCTTCTAGAGAGAAGCCAGTTACACTTACAACTGATAAATTACTGCTACGCTACTGGAGAGGTGTGCTCTGGACCACGTCCGCTGGGACTTAACTACGGGGTCATCAGTCCCTAAACTTACAAACTACTTATGAACTACTTACGAACTAGGACGGCACAAATATTCATGCCCGAGGGGGGATTCGAACCCCCGACCGTAGTAGCCGTGCAGACCGTGACTGGAGCGCCTTAGACCACTTTTTTTTTTTTTTTTTTTTTTTTTTTTTTTTTTTTTTTTTTTTTTTGCTCTATGTGTAGTTCTGTTCGTTGCGGACGTTGTTCAAGTTTGTTCGTTTTTGTTCGATGTGTTCTTGGCTCAGCTTTTTTTTATTACAGAGGCCGTTCAGCCCTCTGACCGGGCGCGCTGAGCCACGGCGCCCGGATGTAAGAAAGATGGAGAACATTCTGGAATTGTGAATTACAAAGAAATAAATTTTTGCCGATGGGCGGGATTGAACCGGCAACCTTCAGCACCACAGTCCTTAACGCTATCCCCTGCGCCATGCCGGCAGTCGACCACTCGGCCACTGCGGCCGGCTATCAACTACTGTGGGAGTGCAAAATGAGGTTGTAATTTTGAGGACACATTGACTTGCAGAATGGAAAGTATTCCTATACACGGGACAAAAGGAACGAACAGTTGTAAAAATATCAGAGATAATTTTGCTGATTATTTCTGTTCCCCTCAAGGATCTGTACCATGGCAAGATCATTATGTGAAAAACATCGAATGAAGACTAGTTTTTGTAGTTAGAAATTGGCTAGTTCATATTTTATACATGAATAAACTACATTATTTACTGTATATATATTTATATTAATAAAATATTTACTGTTTGTAATTATCTTGATCTGATTTTTGCTTCTCATCCATTCCATCCCACTTTTCTCCGAGAACGGCTGCTGTGACTGCTCGCCATGACTCTCTCTTTTTTTCTCTGTTTTTGTATTCCTGATCCCTCGTATTGTACAGCCACGGATGTTTCTGCACTTCCACAATAAAGATTTCACTGTTATAGAAGACGGGCACAATGACAATGAAGCGAGGGTGGTAAAGTCTGTCGAAATAGCGAGCTGCCAGCCCATTAACCCAGCTACGTCACGAGAACACCTACATATAGGCTGTCCCACAAGTTTCTCCAACAGGCGTGCAGTATCCCTTGCCAAATCAGTGATGACACATTGCCCCGCCACTGATAATTTTTCATCAGACCTACTATACTAATATAAATAACGCTATATTAATACTACACTTATATAAATAATACTAATATAGATAATGCAAAAACGCACTCCGCTCTAATAGACAGGCAACAAATCTTTAGTCACCCTGTACTGCCCTCGTTCCTAGAAGGCGGCAACCCCCAGGAGGGTCGTAAAACCGCGGCGTGCCTCCCGCTCGTGTGGCCAGCGCCACAGAGTAACATATATCACAGAGTGATATATTTGTCTGTGCCAGCGCTCAGCGTGAGAAACACGCAGCACGGATGGAGCCCAGTTCAGCGCGTTCGCGCGGCGTGCATGCCCAAGTCTGCAGGCCCGCGGCGTGCGGAAACGCGTTATGTGGCCAACCCCATTCTACAGGCAGCGGTCCATATTGTCGGCGGGAAGTCAAGCAGAAAGGCGCGTGGGGAAAAAAAAAAAAAAAAAAAAAAAAACACCCGCTTGTGTGGCCGTAGCCTTAGGAATACAGAAATTTTTTCTTTGTTCTTTTCTTTAACGAAGATTGCGAAACTAATTGTGCCTTTTCCTGCGCCGTCACCGACATGAATTTTATCCTTTAAAGCTTATACAATATGAACGCCTTGTGTCACTCACCAACACAGACATAAACGGACGTAATAATGCGCACACAGTATAGTAAGAAACAAAGCCATTGCTTCTCTCATCCTCCACTCCCAAAGATTCTCGTATTTACATTTGCTTCTCTCGAAATCACTTCTTTCAAAAATGTTCAAATGTTTGTAAAGCTTATGGGACTTAACTACGGGGTCATCAGTCCCTAAACTTACAAACTACTTATGAACTACTTACGAACTAGGACGGCACAAATATCCATGCCCGAGGGGTGATTCGAACCCTCGACCGTAGTGACCGTGCAGACCATGACTGAAGCGCCTCAGTCCCCTCGGCCACCGCGGCCGGCATCACTTCTTTTTAGTGCTGTATGTTCTTTGCAGAAACTGCGACTTTTGAGTATGAAAGAGTTGCCGTAACACGGCAAGTATTTAATTGCTGAAAGAAGATGAAACCAACAGGGAAAGCATAGGAATTTTAGAGTTTCTGGGACGAGACAAAAGACATATATGGCAATCTCAGTAAGTACGACATACCAAGTCAGTTGCTAATATACGAAAATTAACCGAATATACTCGCACAACAAAAACCTAAATAAATTGCCTTGGTAATTAAAGCAATAATTTGTTTTATAGTTGTCACATGCAAACAAGTAGGAAAGACAGTTATTATTACCTTCGAAATCTATTTATTTCTCTCTCAATTAGCCGCAGTGGAGTAGCCGAGCGGTCTAAGGCGCCTCGCTGCCGAACGCGCGGTTGCTCGCAGTCGGAGGGTCGAGTCCTCCCTGGGGCATGTGTGTGTGTGTGTGTGTGTGTGTGTGTGTGTGTGTGTTGTCCTTAGGTTAGTTTAACTTAGTTTAAGTAGTTTGTAAGCTAAGGGCTGATGACCACGCAGTTCATCGAAAGAACTTCTATAACAGAGTAGTTCAAATGGTTTTAAAAAGTATTTTTTACAAAATATTAATTGGAGGTTATTGCAAAACAGAATTCTTTGGGTGGAGTAAGCCACTTATCACAATGTGTGGAGCACGATGCTCTAAGAGCTAGAACAAATAAAAGTAGTACAGACAACGAAGGTGATAAAAAAAAACAGAACGGATATAGAATATGTAAAAACAGTCAGACTCTAACATTTAAAATAGGATTGAAAATTAAGAATAAAATGTCACTCAGATATGTTACTTTAAATGAGGAGGCCTACTCTTCTCGTCTAAATTTCTTTCCTGGTTTCAGAATAACTGACACAATGATTTACTGGTCTTAATCCTCCTTCACATCATCGAAATGTCCCACATTGAGTTTTGAAAAAGTTGGCTGCCTTACACTGTACATTACTTATCATCATCGTCATCATCATCATTAGAGACTGATTATGCCTTTCAGCGTTCAGTCTGGAGCATAGTACCTCTAATAAAATTTCTCCATGATCCCCTATTTAATGCTAACATTGATGCCTCCTCTTATGTTATGCCTTTTACTTCAAAATCATTCTGCACCGAATATAAGTACTTTCTTCTTGGTCTACCTCGACTCCTCTTACCCTCTGCTGCCGAGCTCATGAGTCTCTAAGGTAACCTTGTTTCTTCCATGCGTGTAACATGACCCCACCATCTCAGTCTGTTCGCTCTAACTGCTTCATCTATGGTGTTCATTCCCAGTTTTTCTTTGATTTCCTCATTATGGACACCCTCCTGCCATTGTTCCCATCTATTAGTACCTGCAATCATTCTTGCTTCTGTAACCTCTACCTTATGAATAAGGTAACCTGTATCCACCCAACTTTCACTCCCCTACAACAAAGTTGGTCAAAAGATAGAGCGGTGCACTGCTAACTTAGTCTTGGTACTTACTTCCTTCTTGCAGAAGAGAGTAGATCTTAGCTGAGCACTCACTGCATTAGCTTTGCTGCACCTCGATTCTAGTTCTTTCGCTATGTTGCCATCCTGTGAGAAAATACATCCCAGGTACTTGAAACTGTCTACCTGTTCTAACTTTGTTCCTCCTATCTGGCAGTCAATCTGTTTGAATCTCTTTCCCACAGACATTACTTTCGTTTTGGAGATGCTGATCTTCATATCATAATCCTTGTACCTCTGATCGAGCTCTGAAATATTAGTTTGCAACCTTTCAATTGAATCGGCCATTACAACTAAGTCATCCGCATATGCGAGACTGCTTATTTTGTTTTCACCTATTTTAATCTCGCCATGCCAGTGTACTGTTTTCAACATATGATCCATCAATAGTATGAACAACAGTGGTGACAGGTTACAGCCTTGTCTTACCCCTGAAACTACCCTGAACCATGAGCTTAATTTGCCATCTACTCTAACTGTTGCCTGACAGTCTACGTAAAGCCCTTTAATTGCCTGCAAATGTTTGCCTCTTATACCATGATCGTGAAGAACTGACAGTAGCTTCCTCCTAGGAACACGGTCATAAGCCTTTTCCAGGTCTATGAAACATAGATACAATTCCCTGTTCCACTCCTAGCACATTTCCTTACCTGCCGTAAGCTAAAGATCTGGTCCTGACAGCCTCTAAGAGGCCTAAACCCACACTGATTTTCATCTAACTTGTCCTCAATTAATACTCGCACTCTCCTTTCAACAATACCTGAGAATATTTTGCCTACAACGCTAATAGCATGCTGGCAACAATCAGAGTACATTACTTAAAATTACATAGGACGGTTAGTAAAATACGGGTCAATATAGGCCCCGTTCTGGTTTTACCGGAACAACAGGACACTTGGGCTAAATAAGGAACGATCCCGTTAAATACGGGATGTCTGGTCACCCTATGTTCAAATGTTTGTTAAGCTTATGGGACTTAACTACGGAGTCATCAGTCCCTAACTTACAAACTACTTATCAACTACCTTATTCTAAGGACGGCACAAATATCCATGCCCGAGGGGGAATTCGAACCCCCGACCGTAGTGGCCATGCAGACCGTGATTGAAGCGCCTTAGTCCCCTCGGCCACCGCGGCCGGCACACCCTATGTTAATGGCTTCCCAGCCTTGGCTTCATCATGAGGTTGGGTCAAAATTTCGGAAGGGGTTTGAACTGCAGAAACTCCCCCTCTGGGTACACCCTTGCTTAGGACTGAAGACCACAACAAAACAACAACATTGACGGTTCTACAGTCTACACGGGAACTGTGCCACATTAAACATGGAGACGGGACATCGCGTCCCCCTGCCGCCGGTACGTGCCGCTCAGCGTGTCGTCCGCGCATGCGCACTGGGCCCTGCTGCGGGGTTGGTAGCTGCGCCGGTCGCCGCGCCTGAGCTTCATTCCAGCACCGGCTCCCAGCCCAGACGTAGCAGGTGGTAGCCGCTAGCGGAGCTGCGCGCGTTGTGTTGTGAACTCGTGGCCTTCTGCGACGATGGCTTCTCTGCTGGTGCGGTCCGGCGCGCGCGCGGTGGTAGAGGCGGCGCTGGCGGGGGCGGCGTCGAGGAATGTCGCGACGCCCAGGCGTCTCGTGTTGGAACAGCAGCGCCTCTTCACCAAGGTAAGCGAAACCGCTCTGCTCTGCCCTAGCTTATTCTTGTGCCTCGTGATATACTACATTTCAGAGAGAGAGAGAGAGAGTGTCTCTACCAACAGGTTATTTAGAAACCGTTATCAGCCGTAATTGTTAGACGTTGCTTTTGAGTATTTAGAACTGCAACTTATTTCAGGGTATGACGCCACTTGAGACTAAGAGTACAACAAATTTAACACGTCTAAAACCCTGTTTTCTGTGATAACATATATTGCGGCAGTACTTTTGTTGCCTACTTTTCAGAAACTTGTGAATCATAGGTAGAACCCGACGATTATTATAATGAGGTGCATGTGCTGATTGAAATAGACGATGTAATAAGAAAGAAGTTAAAAAAGCTGATTGGCTGCTGATAATAAAACCATGCAGGTAATGGTAAAATCTTGTCAGCAGCCAATCAGCTTTTTTTAACTTCTTTCTTATTACATTGATAATTATGGCTGCACACCTCCATCAAGACTTCATGTCTGACCTGCAAGAAGTTGACGATGTTTTATTGGTGGCTCTTACAAGTTTGTAAACATTCAGCCACAGACCTGGATACGCCTGGATATGCCAGGCTACATGCTAAGATAAAAAAAAAAAAAAAAAAACTCTATATGGACAGTGTTTTATATATTTTTTCTGAGAATAGTTTCCTACCTCGATACATGTCGCAATATTGAATCATACAAGCAAGTTAACAAACTGTGGCTCGTTGCGGTCTCTGAATAACCTGCATGCATATGGTCAAGTAATTGTGAGATTAGTTTCGCTTTGACTACAAGCAGCTTTTATTTAAAAAGCACACCGTTTCCGCGTCCTATAGACGCATCATCAGGTGCTTAATTTTTTAGTGGTTTTTTTTCCCTACACATATCTGCTGTTTAGCCACTCTCCAGCGTTCAAATCGGATGTTTAAAAGTTTTTTTGAACGCTACGTTACATTCACGTTCTCGTTAAAACGATAAAACAATGAGTAGTCATATTTAAATACTGGTGCTGGAGGGCGGACAAAACCGTGCCATGTGTACGTTGGGAAGGAAGGAAGCTTTTAGGGTTTAACGTCCCGTCGAAAGCGTGGTCATTAAAGACAGCTTACGCTCAGATTTTTGGGGAAGGATCAGGGGAGGAAATCGGCCGTGCCCTTTGAAAGAAACCATCCTGGCATTTGCCTGGAGTGATTTTAGGAAAATCACGGAAAACCTAAATCTGGATGG
The DNA here is from genome assembly GCA_026315105.1 of Locusta migratoria. NCBI lineage: Eukaryota > Metazoa > Arthropoda > Insecta > Orthoptera > Acrididae > Locusta > Locusta migratoria. Next base: position 55,128,008 of record CM048751.1, read on the forward strand.
CCGGAGGGGGATTTGAACATCACCATCCTTCCGAATGCGAGTCCATTGCGTTACCATTGCGCCACCTCGTTTGGTAATAAGCGGTACTCATGCGGCACTGACTGAAGCAGTACTCAAGTATCAAATGACCAAAAGTAGACCATACGGTCTCGGAAATCCAGTTCGGTGTTCGACTTAGCAGGTTACTAGTACATCTCAAGGCATAAAAGTTGCAAAAGCGCATCAACCAGAAGGTACTGAGGAAAAGGGCTGTAAAGTTTCACGTGCAGCTCATATACTGTTCAATGTGGTAGCGCTTTGAACTGGGTGCTCCTATAGCGAACGTGCTTGCCAGGCGCGCATTCCAGGTTTGATTCTACCTCCAACAATGTTTTGTTCTTGTTTTTTGTCTTAAAAATTATTATAACTTTCATCAGACTTAATGACCTGAAATACTATCAAAAGTGATGCGAGAATACGAATCACCATAACTGGAGCCTTAAAAAGTGGTTCTTGTAATTTTTTAACCAGGTTTTCATAAAATAGGCCTATTGTATGATAAGGAAGTGTTAGCCGGTTTAGAGTCTTGTATTATTATTGTTGTTATTTTTCTCTTATCTCCGTCATTGATTTCTCAGCATTTAATGAATTCTGCGACAAGGCCTACAGTTACCTGATAATGAACAGCTTCAGTCGTGTTTAGTCTCAAAGTATTTTCAGCAAATTTACATATACAACACTCGGAATTACAGACGTTTATATATATTATGGGACTTGACTACTGGGTCATCAGTCCCTAAGCTTACAAACTACTTATGAACTACCTAAGACTAAGGACGGCATAAATATCCATGCCCGAGAGGGGATTCGAACCCCCGACCGTAGTGGCCGTGCAGACCGTGACTGAAGCGCCTCAGTCCCCTCGGACACCGCGGCCGGCTTAGCCCAGTACATTGAGCGACGAAACAGATTCCTGCCGTGACCTTTACCAAGTGCAGTCACAGTGTTCAACTCCCACCTGTGGAGTCGTGTATAGCAAAATCTTCATCTGAGTTTCTAGAGTATATTTTCTATAGACACTGGTCTGGATTTCGGATTGAAGTCAAATGTTTGTAAACCTAAGGAACCGAACTACCGAGGTCATCAGTCCCTAGACCTTTAACTGTCTTATGCTAAGGACAATACGCATACCCATGCCCGAGGGAACACTCAAACATCCGACGGAAGCGGCCGCCCGGTTCGTGACATGGCGCCTCAGACCGCACGGTCTTTATTTATTTAGTTGTGACTGATGTTGTTTCATGAATCTGCAGATATCAAAATGGACAAAGAAATCAAATTGGATTGTGAAGCCAGGACAACGATGTTTCAGTGTACGGGATGGACTTGTTTTTCATTGAACCAATCAATTATGCATTGCTGGGCATCGAAAATGCAACACCAAGACGGCCTCGAGATATCACAACAAATTTATTCGGGATAAGAAAGTTCAACACAGGACCGAAAATACAGCCTCTGTGCTACCCTGTCCTGTGCAATCTTCTTGATCTCAGAATACGAACGGCCACCTACGCCCTTTTGAATCTGCTTACTGTATTCGTCCCGCGGTCTCCCTCTACGATTTTTACCCACACACCACCTCCTAATGCTAACATGACGATTACTTGATGTCTCAGAATCTGCCCCACCAACTTATCCCTTCTCTTAATCAGGATATACCGGAAACTCCTCCCCAATTCTGTTGAGCACGTCGTCATTAGTTACGTGATCTACCCATGATTCTACTTCATCATTCGTCTACAGCACCACATTTCGAAAGCTTCTGTCATCTTTTTGTCTGTACTTTATTATCATCCACGTTTTGTTGACATCCAATATTAATTTAAATGTTAGGAAGTCCATTCTAAAGGCATTTCTCTGAAGTGTAGCATTGTTTGGGTGTGAAACTTGGTCGGTAAGGTGATCAGACAAGAAAATGATAGAAGCTTTTGAAATGTGGTGCAACAGACGAATGATGAAGATTAGATGGGTAAATCGCATAACTAATGAGGTGCTCAACAGAAGTGGGGAGAAAAGGAGTTACTGGCATATCATGACTAAGAGAAGGGATAGGTTGGTGGGACACGTTCTGAGACATCAATGAATCGTCAACTTAGCATTAGAAGGAAGTGTGCGGGGTAAAAATCGTAGATGGAGACCGAGGGACGAATACAGTAAGCAGATTCAAACCAGTCTGCGGACTGAACACAACATCAGTGCTTACGATTGATTCCGATCCGCTAATAAACTTTTCCATCTGTGAAGCTATAGGCTGAGTTCTTTGTTGTGCTCACCGAAACAGAGGTCCGGGGCACGGGTGAAAGAATCGCTTCAAGTGTAACTGTCTCCTGCTGCTTTTGAGTTATTGCGTCTACAAGACACGGGACGCTTGAGGGGATATGACATGACGATCTGTCGCAAAAGGCAGACGTTACAGGTCTAACGCGATGAGCTTCTAGCGGTCGAACGGATGGAAATTCATTTATTAGCAAACACATTATCCCCACCCGTACTAAATTCCCGTGAATTCGCGCATGCGCACTAGAGAGCGCTAACTCGCGCGTGTGCGGAAGGGAGTATATTTTGTTGTTGGCATCCGTGAGTAGGACTGATGTCAGACTTCCGTATTGTGGACTTTGCGGTTATTAAACAAAAATAGTATTAGTTTCCCAGCAGTCTTTCTTAATTTTATAATTATGTTGTTTCATATTCTAGAAATGGAATTGAACAGAGGATCTTAATTCAGGCGTACAGGGAGGGAAAAAAATTGTACGATCCACTCGACTCCCTGTATCGTAATAAGATATGCCTGCAATAGTTTATTTCTGAGTAATATACATATAACTTTAAAGACAGCGACTTTACAAAACAGACCAAGTCCATCCTCTCAAAGTTCCTAAATTCTTGCGGATTTTTGGGCTTCAATTCTTTCATTAGCAGTGAAAATATTCCCCTGTCTAGATTCCTTCTTCCCAGCCAGGGTCAAACCCTTCAGTATCTGGCTTTTCGTCGACGTCAACTTGTCCCAATATGAAGATTTACTGTCTCCCTGGGCAACAGCCCAAAAAGTGGGTCATCCATGTGCGAAAGAGTAGGTAAAGGTAAGGTAGTCAACAATCGGCAGATTGATTTAAATACCACAGTATTTTACTAGACCTGGTCTTGTTCAGAGGTGGTATGTCTTTATCTTCCTCTGACCTGACTTACCCAAATCAGTTATGCGTATAGGTCAGGAGGACCTACAGTATAACGTGGATTCCGAACCACAGTGCAACTCGATATTTTTCACATCAGCAACTTTGCCAGAGGGGAAAGAAGTGAACAGTGACAGATAAAATTCCTAGGACTTGCTGGGAAATCCAATCTGAGACCTTTGGATTCATATTATGGTACTCTACCACAGTGCGACGAGTCACAGCAGAAGATTAGTAGTAACAAATTCCGTGATAGCTACATCAGAGAAAAACAATTTCTTAATAAAAATTGACAAAATAACTTGTTATTAAATAGGACTGAAGTTAGTGTTAAATGATACTTTGTTTACGTTATTGATATTTCAATATTTCAAAAGTCATGTAGGCCTACATTAGTCTCTGTAAACGTCAGTGCAAATGTCTTACTTGTAATACGTATCGTAAAAACGGCTGAAGCTGCTTCTTGTTTCATAGTGGAACAAGTACGTTGAACATCGTTCAAAGTAGTTACTGGATTCTGTTGTTGATCATCTCGTTATCAGTGTAGCAGATTACATACAGTTACAGTACTGCAATACAGGGCGGTCCGAAATTCCCGTTACAAACATGTAGGACTTGTAGAGAATAGTGAGCACATAACATTTTGAATAGGAACCCATGTCCGGAAACTTGCCGTTTCCGTTCTACGACAGTTTCAATTCAGATACGTAACTCGTCAACGTTTGCTTAGGGACAGAGAAGCGTAGACATCTCAACAGACGATTTGGTGATTATGGATAGGCCGTGGTGGTCCAACTGCGTGGCCGCCACGATCGCCGGATTTAACCCCTGTGGACTACTTCTTGTGGGGTCGTATTAAGAGCCTACCTAATTTATGAGAGACAGAGGAAGATCTGCTGTCACGAGTTCTGGCCGCTGCGCAAGACACTGAAGAGACACCAGGTGGGATGGAGGGAGTGTACCAGGGTAAAATTTTACGACGCTTCTCGCCAGGCTCCAGTGCTTATGTTGGCAACAGATGAACAATGAAGTGTAGAATTGCGTTAATATTTTTCACGAGCTACAGAGTAAATGTTATTGCTGCTCGTTTTAATCGAAGTTGTCGCTAAAAAACATTTATTGGTCATCTGAGTTGCCGTCATTACCATCGGTGCCAACATAACCACTGCAGACCGGCGAGAAGCCTCTTATAATTTAACCGTGTACCAGGTCATACTTCGGAGGTACAATAATGTATGTAACGATGTTGATGATCGCCACATCGAGTCGCTGTTGTTATGCATCAGTACGTTGCGGCTGGTGCCGTAGATGCTGGGATCTTCTTGTTGTCGATTGATGTAAACCGTAAGGTGTAAATTGTAATGGAAATGCGTAAGTAATAATGTAACTATTCAGAATTCTTTTCAAACTGATTGCAACAGCTGTACTGGGTCACGCCTAATTACATTCCTAAAGTAGAGTGGATGTGATAATCATCCTGAATTGAAACCGTCGTGGAACGGAAACTATACGTTTCCGGACATGGGTTCCTATTTAAAATGTTATGTACTCACTACCCTCTACAAGTCCTAAAAGTTTGTAACGGGAATTTCCGACCACCCTGTATGTTCTACGGAATCGGATATGGAAGGCGTTAAAGGCATTATTGAAAAAAAAAAAAAAAAAAAAAAAAAAAGCTGCCGGCCGAGGGGACTGAGGCGCTTCAGTCACGGTCTGCACGGCCACTACGGTCGGGGGTTCGAATCCCCCCTCGGGCATGGATATTTGTGCCGTCCTTAGTTGTAGCTAGTGCATAAGTAGTTTGTAAGTTTAGGGACTGATGACCCCGTAGTTAAGTCCCATAGACTCTACAAATATTTGAACATTTGAAAAAAAGCGCAGGTGACTCCCGTTTATAAGAAAGGAAAGAGAACTGACCCACACAATTACAGGCCAATATCGTTGACATAAATTTCATGTAAAATTTTGGAGCATATTCTCAGTTCGAATATAGTAAATTTCCTTGAAACGGAAAAGCTTCTTTCTATGAATCAGCACGGTTTAGGAAACATCGTTCATGTGAAACTCAGCTTCCCTTTTCTCACAGGACATCTTGCGAGCCATGGATGAAGGGCAACAGGCGGATTATGTTTTTCTCGACTTCAAAAAGGCGTTCGACGCGGTGTCACACTGCAGACTGCTAACGAAGATACGAGCTTATGGAATAGGTTCCCCAGATTTGTAAAGACTTTCTAAGTAATAGAACACAGTACATTGTTCTCGACGGCGAGTGTTCATCAGAGACGAGTGTATAGTCAGGCGTGCCCCAGGGTTGTGTGATAGGACTGTTATTATTTTCTATCTATATAAATGATCTTTTAAGTCACAGAGTAACTTGTAATTTGCGGCTGTTTGCTGATGATGCTGTGGCGTATGGGACGATAGGACTGTTATTATTTTCTATCTATATAAATGATCTGATGCACAGAGTAACTTGTAATTTGCGGCTGTTTGCTGATGATGCTGTGGCGTATGGGACGATATCGTCTTTAACTGACTGTAATAGCGTACAGGATGACAGACAAAATTTCTAGTTGGTGCGAAGAATGGCAGCTAGCTCTCAATGTAGAAAAATGTAAGGTGATGCGCATGAGTAGGAAAAACAATCCCATAATGTTCGAATACAGCACTAGTAGTGAGCTTTTTGATGCTGTCGCGTCGTTGAAATATCTAGGCGTAACATAGCAGACCGATATGAAATGTAACGAACATGCAAGGATAGTTGTAAGGCGGACAGCCGACTTCGGTTTATTGGAAGAGTTTTGGGAAGATGTACTTCACCTGTAAAGCAGACCGCGTATAAAACACTTGTACGACCACGTCTTGAGTATTCCTCAAGTGTTTGGGACCCGCAGCAGATCAGTTTAAAGGAAGACATAGAGGCAGTTAAGGTAGGTTCGACCAATGCGCGAGTGTCACGGAAATGCTCCGGCAACTCAATTGGGGATCGCAGGAGGAAAGACGACGTTCTTTTCGTGAATTTGTTGAGGAAATTTACAGGGCCGGAATTTGAAGCTGAGTGCGTTACAATCTTGCTGCCGCCTACTTACATTTCGCGTGGTGATCACAAAGGCAAGATAAGAGAAATTAGGGCTCGTAAGGAGGCATATAGGCATTCTTTTTTTCCTCGTTCTGTTTGGGAGTGGAATAGGAAAGGAAATGCCTAGTAGTGTGGTACGGTGTACCCTCCGCCACGCACCTTACCGGTGAATTGCGGAGTATGTATGTATATGTTGACATTAGCAGCCGAGAGTGAGTGATATTTTCAATGGCTTCCGATGGTTAGCTATATGGCGAAATCTCTACACTTAAGACGTCCAAGCGGTGCGAGAAGCATGCTAGGCGCTGCCGTCTGTAAACAATGGCGGTCTACTCGGCGACAGATAAGCCGAGTGTCGGGGCTAACGGCCGCGTCTTCTTCTTCTTCCCTCCCGTAGTAAACACCGGTGGGATGCGTGACCGCTGCCATGCAGTCGCATTGGGAAGGAGAAGGAGCCGTTGGGTGGGGGAATGCAGTGGTTAAGGGCCGCGTCCGCTGCACGGCTGTGGGGAATAACAGGGGTGGCCAAGCGAGACGTTCAGGGCCAGCGAGCGAGCTTATCTGCCACACACCCCGTTTACATGGGCTCCCAAAACCGGAAATCGTAAACCGATTTCCCAAATCCGCTTTTGGTTGGCCATGTAAACACTTCAAAATCCATTCTGGTAATTCACTTCTGTAAAGCGGTTTTCCAGTTCCACAGTCGATTTTAGTGCTCATGTAAACGCAACCGTTTTTGAAGTGTTCTTGGCTTGTCAGATTGTATCGTAAAATGTAAACTTTCAGGGCCGGAAAGGTCAATATTACTAAAACTTTCCTGGCTATTATGGCTGGTCTTATGGATTTATTATTTAAACCCAACGTTTCGACCCCAACTGCGGAGGACATTTTCAAGGTGGATCGTGGCACTTTTGAATGTCAGTAACGAGCCAGGGTGTGCATCGGACATTCAAAAGTGCCACGATCCCCCTTGAATATGTCCTCCGTAATTGGGGACGAAACGTTGGGTTTTAATCATAAATTCATAAGCCCAGGGCATAATAACCCGGAAATTTTTAGTAATATTGTCAGATTGTGTTTTCTTGTTAGGATTTTCGGCACAAATAGACAGAATGACATTTTCTACCGTGAAATAAAAGATATATATCAGAATGAGCACGATTCCGTGTATTTGAGTAAAGAAAAATAGCGATTGTACTGACTAAATCAGAAACTGATTCAGCTGTTTTTCAGGCTAGGAAATCCGATCCAGGCTATAACATGTAAACACAACAGCGAAAAATGGTTTACGAAATCCGGTATTCGTCTTCCGGAAGATGTGTTGCATGTAAAGGTAGTGACAGAGTGACAGTCGTTTTAAAGTCCATTTTACACGAGCCACTTCGTTGGGAAAATTGACTGCTCTTAACTGCGTGCGCTACTCGTGCATGCCTATAGGGTGTTACAAATAAAGGTACGGCCAAACTTTCAGGAAACATTCTTCACACACAAAGAAAGAAAATATTTAATGTGAGCATGTGTCCGGAAACGCTTAATTTCCATGTTTGAGGTCATTTTATTACTACTCTTCAAATCACATTAATCATGGAATGGAAACACACAGCACCAGAACGTACCAGCGTGACTTTAAACGCGTTGTTACAGGAAGTGTTCAAAATGACCTCCGTTAGCGAGGATACATGCATCCACCCTCCATCGCATGAAATCCCTGATGCGCTGATGCAGCCCTGGAGAATGGCGTATTGTATCACAGCCGTCCACAATACGAGCACGGAGAGTCTCTACATTTGGTACCGGGGTTGCGTAGACAAGAGCTTTAAAATGCCCCCATAAATGAAAGTCAAGAGGGTTGAGGTCAGGAGAGCGTGGAGACCATGGAATTGGTCCGCCTCTACGAATCCATCGATCGGTCACCGAATCTGTCGTTGGGAAGTGTACGAACACGTCGACTGAAATGTGCAGGAGCTCCATCGTGCATGAACCACATGTTGTGTCGTACTTTTAAATGCACAAGTTCTAGCAGCACAGGTAGAGTATCCCATATGAAATCAAAACGTGCTCCAGTGAGCGTAGGTGGAAGAACATAAGGCCCAATCAAGACATCACCAACAATTCCTGTTCAAACGTTCACAGAAAATCTGTGTTGATGACGTGAATTGAGGAAGTACAGTACATACTAACGAAACAATGGGGTATTTTGACAATTGTCTGCAGGAATTATTTCAACTTACATTTAAAGAGAAATATTAAATGAGCTCTAACATGGAAATTAAGCGTTTCCGGACACATGTCCACGTAACATATTTTCCTTCTTTGTGTGTGAGGAATGTTTCCTGAAAGTTTGGCCGTACCTTTTTTGTAACTCCCTGTATATAGCAGCTGTCAACCACACCTCCAATTAAGTAAGTCGTCCTCACACGGGACGTGTTGTTCCAACGTGGCGCAGGCCAAACGTGCTGCCTATCTAGCTACAACCGTGAATGTAATATTACGACCGAGTATGCAGCTTAAAGAGAATTTGGCTGTATCCAGTCTCATTGCAGTATTCGTATATGTGATATGACTGACGATACAACCTCAAATGTAAGGAAAAATTAGCCTTTTCACTAAAGAAAAAATTTAAAAAAATTGCTTTATCCCAATCGTATCTGTGTAGCATAAGGCTGTTTGTGTTTTCTTCTGATTCATTTATTTTCTTTTCTTGTCAAGTTTGTATTCGGTATGGTATAGACGAAGGGATAACGAAAGTTTCTTATGTTGAACTATCCGAGAACAGAATCTTATATCGAATGTCGGCTTCTATTCACATGAAATTTCCCTGGTGTGTTCGTTTGAAATGATTCGACATTACGTAAATGCTAGAAAACTCAGACAGCAGTCGAAAGCATGAAATGAAAGCATTGGTTGGCAATGGAGTAAGACAGGTTTGTAGCCTTTCTCCAATGTTATTCAATTTGTTCATTGATTAGGTTGTGAAGGAAAGCAAGGAGAAATTTGGGGAAGGAATTAAGTTCAGGATGAAAATAATAAAAACATTGAGTTTTACTGATGACTCTGTTAGACAGCAAAGGACCTGGAAGAGCAATCGAATGGAATGGACAGTGTGTGGAAAGGAACGCATGAGATGTGCATTAACAAGAACAAAACAAGGCTAATGGAAAATCCGGCTATTCTGACGGAATTAGATCGTGTAACGAAACAATAAAGTTGGTATATGAGCTTTGTTACTTGGGCAGTAAAATAACATATGATGGCTGCAGTACATAGGATATAAAATGCAGAATGGCAATGGGAAGAAAAGCGTATTCGAAAAGTAGACATTTGTTAACATCGAATAATAATTTAAGTGTAAGGAAGTCTTTTCTCAAGGCATTTGTGTGGAGTGTTGCGTTGTATGGGAGTGAAATATGGATGATAAACAGTTCAGTCAGGAAGAGAATAGAGACTTTTCAATATGTGACGCTACAGAAGAACGCTGAAGATTAGCTTGGTAGATCGCTTAATTAATGATGAGGTACTGAACAGAATTGGGGAGAAAAGGAATTTCTGACTTACCTCGATTAAAGAAGGGATCGATTGGTAGGACACATTCTTAGACACCGACATTGGAGGGAAGTGTGTGGGAGGCAAAATTCGCATACGGAGACCGAGAGACGAATACAGTAAGCTGATTAAAGCGGATGTAGGTTGCCGTACTTATGAGGACGTGAAGACGCTTGCTTAGGATTGAGTAGGGACGAGAGCTGCATCAAACCAGTCTCCGGACTGAAGACCACAACACGCCCACAATAAGTTGCTAAAACGTCGACATCCTTGACTTTAATTCACGTCAGTTGCAAAGGACCATGGTGTCTGTTCTTTTGGACACCACATTTATGTTACTTGTGGAGAACGGGTTTCGTGGCCCATTCCAATAGCAGCTCCTTGTGAATTGTGCCAGCGGCCACGTCTTGCAGCCAGATAGCGTTATCTTGCCCGCGGTGTAGGCTCTCCCGAACCCTTCTGTCCCGCTACGTCTATAAACAGAGGTTAGCTACAACTGCGTTTCCACGCGAGGTTTCGTCGCTACTTCAGTACCGAGAGTCTATGCTCGACTCAAGCGTCTCAAATGAATCTCTGTTATGTTAATATTGTATACTGGATCCGAGCCGAACTTAATCTATTAGAAACATTGGCTAAATTATTGTGACACGCAATGTGACCGCCAGGCCGATGCTACACCGTTTTCTCACGTTTCCGTTACCTTCAGTCAGCTACTCGCTGGCTTCTAGGCTCGCTGAATTAACACTAGTTTTACGGTACTGTCAACTCCCATCGCCACCATCTCATCATATGCGTGGGCCTAACTGCTTCAGTACTGAAAACAGTGGTCCTGGATGTACGGAATGTAATGTGACATTAGTAGAACTCGTTACTGATATCGTATCATTGCGAGTTTTAGTGACACTTTCGAACCTTCATTGGTTCTTCGGTCTTTAGATTACAACAGATTATTTATTTGTTTATTTTTAATTTATTTTACTTTTTATTGTTTCATTTTTTAATCTGAATAGTTAGTCGGGCCAGATGGTCATGGGGTAAAGCGCTAGACTGGATAAGTCGGGTAGGCTAAGGACACGCAAGTCGCCGAAGTGGCGTCCAATTGAAAAATTTGCACCAGGCCAAAGAGTCACACGAAGTTATTATATCTGAATAGTTCAGATGGTGGTTCATTTACAATTCACTCTTCCGCGAGTAGGACAAGTTTGTAAACCCCGTGAAGTTTGGGAGGTTTACAGAAAAACTAGTGGGGAATAAATATTTGGAGTCCATATCTTGGTGTGTTTCGGATAGCGCCACTAGTAACGGACACTCTGCTAGAGTCAAGTGTCTGAGTTCAAGTCGTGGTCTGCAACACAATTTTAAACCAGATAGCGCTGACGTCCTTCCAGAAGTATGAAATGGCGGCTTAGCTTTGCACACTTTTAATTACAAATTGGTGCAGTGTCATAGTTCATTTCTTTGAATCTGCTTCTTCCATTTTAGATAAATTTTTGTTTCTATTGTTGATTGCAAAATGATAGGATACGGCTGCAAAGTTTAGGTTCAAAAAGATTATATTTCATCGTAGTTCATATTCTTGTACATTCTTCAGTTTTTTTGCGATATTTATATCTATATATTTCATTTTCCTCCCAGAAAGATGGGCAATATTCCAAAACTAATGGTATTTTTGTGGAAAAAAAAATCACTTGTAACGTTTTTGTGAAGTTATGAAGGTAATTTATCTTATGAAAAAAAAAAAAAATAATAATAAACCAAAAATAAATCCGCGCTATCTGGGTTAAATCGTCGTAAAGGTACATCGTAGTGTATTTTCTACAAAAGGTTAGACATAGAGCACCTCATCCTGTGATCATTTGCGCGTATCTTCTCTGTATATGTTAGTTCAGTCTCACTATTTCCAAGCACGTAATTAATTGGTACAGGCCATACAAATGTTCACCTTGCTAAACTATCTTCCTCACGGCTCCTCCAGTAAATATCTCTTCAAACCTCGTATGAGTCGGAAACCAAATCAGTTCTACGGAAACTGCAGCAGGAATGTGTGACATACACTTTGTTTCGATATTATGAATTACCTCTGAGAGAAGGACCTGTTGACCCATAGCCGCACGGCCATGTTACGGATGTCGTGGCCGCTCCCGTCTGAGGGTCGAATCCTCACTCGGGCACAGGTCTGTGTGTCTTGTCCTCAGAATAAGTTACTTTAAGTAGTTCGTAAGTCTAGGGACCGACTGCTTCTGCAGTTTCGTCTCTTAGGATTACAAACATTTGATCTGATGACCCATAGTCAACACGGATTCAGAAAATGCCGTGCACAGCTAGCTCTTTACTGATACGAAGAGATGAGTGCTATCGACAAGCGATATCAAATCGATATGTTTAGATTTCCGGAAGGCTTTCGACACCGTACCTCAAAAGAGGCTTCCAATCAAATTGCGTGCGTATGGAATATGTCTCAATTGTGCGAATGGATTCGCGATTCCCTGAAAGAAAGGACACGGTGCGTAATAATTGACGGAAAGCCATAGAGTAAAACAAATGTTACAGGACCCTTACTATTCCTTGTCTTAATAAAAGAAATGAGGCGATCTGAGCAATTCTTTTATGATGTCCGCGTATGATCTTGTTCTTTATCGTCTAATGAAGTCACCAGAGGATAAAAACCATCTGCAGAACGATTTAGATAAGATACTTGTACGGTGCAAAAATAGCAATTGGACCTATAAAAACAAAGTGTTAGGTCGTCCATATGAACTATAAAAGAAATCCGTTGTACTTTGTTTACCCAGTCGGAGGTTCCAGTCCTTCCTCGGGCATGAGTGGTGCGTTGTCCTTAGATTAGTTTGAGTAGTTATACCCCCAAATTCTTTGGGTTTAAAGACCTTAACTAATACTACCCAGGTAGAATGAAATTGGCCGACCTCAGTGGCCGAGCGGTCTGCGGCGCGCCAGTCACAGTCTGCACGGCCGCTAAGGTCGGGGGTTCGAAACCCCCCTCGGGCATGGATATATTTTTGTCGTCTTTAGTATAAGGTAGTTTGTAAGTTTAGGGACTGATGACCCCGCAGTTAAGTCCCTTAAGCTTAACAAACATTTGAACATTTTGAACATAGAATGAAATTAATAAGCATAGGGACTGATAACCACAGCGGCGGTGTGGTGGTCAAGCGTTCTAAAGCTCCTTGCTGTGAATACGCGAAGTTGCACGTCGTCGGAGGTTCGAGTCTTCCATTGGGCATGGGTGTTTGGGTTGTCCTTAGCAAACGTTACTTCAAGTTGGTTTAAGTAGTTTGTAAGCCTACGAACTGATGACCAACGTAGTTAAGTCCCTTAGATTTACAAACATTCGAATTTTGATAACCATAGTTGTTGAGTCCCATAGATTTACCAACATTTCAACCTTTTTTTTCACCTCGTTTACACAATAAATGAGGGAAATCTAAGGGTTGTAATTCAATTAAATACCTAGGCATTATAATCACGAACAAATTAAATTGGAAAGAACACATACATACTGATGTGGTGAAAGAAAACCTAAGACTACGTTTCATTGGCAGATTACTTAGAACATCGCCGGCCGCTGTGGCCGAGTGGTCTGCGGCACGCCAGTCGCAGTCTGCACGGCCGCTACGGTCGGGGGTTCGAATCCCCCCTCGGGCATAGATGTTTTTGTCGTCTTTAGTATAAGGTAGTTCATAAGTAGTTTGTAAGATTAGGGACTGATGGCCCCGCATTTAAGTCCCTTAAGCTTAACAAACATTTGAACATTTGAACTTAGAGCATCCAATAGTCGCACTAAACAACCGTCCTGTTTTGCAATATTGCTGCGTAATGTGAGATCTTCACCAGTTGCAACTGACGGAGGACAAACAAAAATTTCAGAGAAGGGCAGCTTGTATTGTACAATTACAAATCATTATAAATCTGTGGGACCTAAATACCGTGGTAATCAGTCCCTAGGCTTAAAAACTACTTAAACTAATTTAAACTAACCTAAGGAAAACACAAACGCCCGAAGGAGGACTCGAACCTCCGGCAGGAGCGGTCGCGCAGTCTGACATGGTGTCTAGCACCGCATGGCCATTCCCGCGCGTTGTAATAGTTCCAAGTGTATTCAATGACAATACAAATAGTAACATATTTCCAGTTCATTCTAATATCGCTTTGGAATTTGCATGTGATTGAGCAAAAAAAAACAAAAAAAAAACAGCTATAATACTACCTTATTTTGTAAGAATTCGACATACTATATTACTGAATGTTGCTTTATGCGTACATGTTCTCCTATACACATTCATTAAAATAAACATAAAAAGTAATTTTCAGTATGGTGTTGATGTCGCATGTACCACATTTGTGGACACCTTACCCTACTCATTGTTGTTACCAAAGGCTGTTCGTCCTACGGCGCAACGGAGGAATTAACCCCAAATTCAAATTCAAATGTTTGTATAGCTTATGGGACTTAACTACGGGGTCATCAGTCCCTAAACTTACAAACTACTTATGAACTACCTTATACTAAGGACGGCACAAATATCCATGCCCGAGGGGGGATTCGAACCCCCGACCGTAGTGGCCGTGCAGACCGTGACTGGAGCGCCTCAGTCCCCTCGGCCACCGCGGCCGGCGGAATTAACCCCCACAGAAATATTCGCCTCTGAGGGAAATTTACAGTATATAACGATGTTAAACTAGGTGTAAACTACTCTCCCGCCTTTTTGACGGATAATTTTTTAGTAACGGGCCTGCTTCGACCTCTGGACAAAATCAAGTTCTGCACCCCGGGCGACTGCATTCCAGCGCAGATAAAGTCTGTGGTTTTGTATTGTAGGACAGGTACCGGAAGAGACGCCTTGGCACAACGAAAGCCCCTCAAGCCCCAGAGGAGCTTACGGATGACAGGAGCCCGTGTTGCCACATTGAAGACCTCCCAAGCGGTGCCACCTGTTGCTACAAAGGACTTCCACGGGGCGCACAGCAACCTGTTGACGTCGACGTTCCGTTTCCGAAAGCCAACGGTAAACTTTTCCCCAGACCCACAGGTAACGAAAGGAGCTTTGAACAAAATTCACTGTAAACCTGAACCCTATACTCTCTTCCTTAAGCAGAGAAGCACTCGCAAAAGGTTTATTTACCTTAAACTATTTTTGTTGTACTGATTTTTCGTTCTCTTCAAACTGCTTTCCGAATTATTCGGCTGTCATAAGAAACAACTGACTAGCGTCGATGTTGTTGTTGTTATGGTCTAGTCCGGAGACTGGTTTGATGCAGCTCTCCACCCTACTCTATCCTGAGCAAGCCTTTTCATCTCCTCATAAGAACGGCAACCCACATCTATTTGAATCTGCTTACTATACGCGTATCTTGGTCTCCCTCTGCGATTTTTACCCCACACACTTCTCTCCAATGCTAAATTTACGATTCCTCGATGTCTAAGAATGTGTCCTACCAAGCGATCCCTTCTTTTAGTCAGGGTATGCCAAAAATTCCTTTTCTCACCAATTCTGTTCAGTACCTCTTCATTAGTTATGCGATCTACCCACCTAATCTTCAGTATTCTTCTGTAGCACCACATTTCAAAAGCCTCTATTCTCTTCCTATCCGCACTGCTTATCGTCCATGTTTCACTCCCATACAAGGCAACACTCCACACAAATGTCTTCAGAAAAGACTTCCTTACACTTACATTAATATTCGATGTTAGCAAATTTCTCTTTTTCAAAAATGCTTTTCTTCCCATTGCCATTCTGCATTTTGTATCCTCAGTACTACGACCATCACATGTTATTTTACTACCCAAGTAACAAAACTCATCTACCACCTTCATTGTTTCGTTACCTAATCTAATTCCTTCAGCATCGCCTGATTTTCTAAGACCGCATTCCATTCTTTTTGTTTTGCTCTTGTTAATGTTCATTTTATACGCTCTCTTCAACACACTGTCCATTCCATTCAACTGCTCTTCCAGGTCCTTTGCTGTCTCTGATAGTATTACAATGTCATCAGCAAAACGCAATGTTTTTATTTCTTCCCCCTGAACTTTAATCCCTATTCCAAATTTTTCCTTGCTTTCCTTCACCGCTTGCTCGATGTACAAATTGAATAACATCGGAGAAAGGCTACAACCCTGTCTTACTCCCTTCCCAACTGATGCTTCCCTTTCATGCCCTTCGAGTCTAATAACTGCGGTCTGGCTTTTGTACAAGTTGTAAATAACTCTCCTTTCCCTATATTTTACCCCTGCTGACTTCAGAATTTGAAAGAGTGTATTCCAGTCAACATTGTCAAAAGCTTTCTCCAAATCTACAAAAGCTAAAAATGTATGTTTGCCTTTCCTTAACCTATCTTCTAAGATAAGACGTAAAGTGAGTATTGCCTCCCGGGTTCCTACGTTCCTCCTGAATCCAAACTGATCTTCCCCGAGGTCAGCTTCTACCAGCTTTTCCATTCTCCTGTAGATAATTCGTGTTAAAATTTTGCAACCATGACTTATCAAGCGTCGATAAGAAACTGAAGTTCTTTGATTTTCAAATATTTCACTCAAATACGCACATAAACACAAGGTCTTACATTATAGTGTTCAATACACATGTTTGTCATTTCTTGACATTTGATTTCTGGAAATCCAAAATAATTATCCACATTGCGTATGCTACCTGAAATACGTGATATTATTTCACAATCAATTGTACATATTTTTATATATACATGTGGCGTCTGTTCCGAAAGAATAGACTTCACTTCTGATCCTGCAGTTGTTATTATTTAATATTCATAGAATATATGACATCAACTGCGAAGCTGGGAATTTGTATCTGACGGGAGGCGTGCCTAGGTAGTCCTTGCAGGTGCGGTGATCACTGTGTCCCCAGTGGTCTAGGGGTCAGCGCAACTGCCTAGAAAGCAGGAGACTCGGGTTCGAATCCCGGCTGGGTACACATTTTCAGCTTTGCCCAATCGCAGTTGATATCATATATTCTATGAATAGTACATATTTGTGTCTGTGTGTGTGTGTGGGGGGGGGGGGATACCTGTATTTTCAGTTGTCAAAATGAACACTTGTTACGTTTGTTGTGCATCAGACATTACGATTTACATATTGTGTTACATTTGAATATGGTATACTTAATTATACAATTTTTATATTGTTTTTACATTTTCGGGAGTGAACATGGTAAGTAAAGTAACTGCGCATCTACTTCTAAATGAGCATCTACAGGTCTCAACATCCCCACTTTTAAGCTTCACATAATGCAATTCAGCCAGGCACTTAAGACAGAATATTTTAACCATCTCAGTTTCACTTTTATTTATATTGTATATCATAGGCAATTAATACTGCTACACCAATACACCGTTACTTTTTCTACATTGTTCACCACCGCCCGGGCCCCCTCAAAAAAAAATCCTAATGAAAAAAATATATAAAAATTGTAGAACTATAATTAAGTGCCAAAAAATGTGTACCATTGATTGTAAAATAAAATCACATATTTCAGCATGTGGATAATTTTGGACTTCCTGAAACCAAATGTTAAGAAATGACTAAAAGCATATTCATTTCACACAATCTGCTACGTGATATGCAAGTACAAACTTCTCAACGAATGCCGTAACATAAGACCTTGTGTTCATGCACGTCTTTGAGTAAAATGTTTAAAAATCAAAGAACTAGCGCTTCTTGTTGCCCCTAGTCAGTTGTTTACTGATGATTGCCTAATAAGCTGAAAACTAGTTTGAAGAAAATAAAAAATCATTAGAACAAAACAGTTTTTTTAAACCAGAAATATGGAACTGTTCTACCAAGAAGTGACGGAAGAATCCATACAAAGAAATTTATTTATCTCTTTGGAGACAACACTACATAACGACGCCGAAGGACGTAGTGTTTGAAAATGAAGCTACCGTTGAGAAGTTAACATTCAGGAAAGGGAGGTGTTCTGAATGATAGAAGGCGATTAAACCGGAGTACGAGTCTGTAAGAATGGAAAATAACAAAGCTGTACGTCTTTTGGAGGGTCGAATAGACGTGTCTTCCACAGGGTAGTGTTATTGGTCCTCTGCTGTTCCTTATCTACATAAACGATTTAAGAGAAAATCTGAGCAGCTCTCTTAGGTTGTTTGCAGATGACGCCGTCATTTATCGTCTAGTAAAATCATCTGAAGATTAAAATCAACTGCAGAACGATTTAAATATCAGTATGGTGTAAAAATTGGCAATTGAATCTAAGTAATAAGTGTGAAGTGGTCCACACGAGTACGAAAAGAAATCCGTTAAACTTTGTTTACAAGATAAATCAATCGAATGCGAAGGCCGTAAACTCCACTAAATACCTAGGAATTACTATTACTTCAGACTTAAATTGGAAAGAACACATAGATAATGTCATAGGAAAGGCGAACCAGAGACTGCGTTTTATTGGCAGGACGTTTAAAAGATGCAGCTGAACTACTAAAGAGACACTACGCTTGTCCGTCCTCATTTGGAGTATTGCTACCCAGTGTGGGATCCTTATCAGGTGGGTTTGACGGAGGACATCAAAAGAGTCCAAAGAAGGGCAGCTCGGTTTCTATTGTCACTATACAGGGGAGACAGCGTCACGAAAATGATGCACGTCCTGGGAGGGGAATCATTACAACGGCGGTAATCGCTGCGGCCTGGTCTACTTACGAAATTCCAATCACCAACATTCTCCTCCGAATGCGAAAATATATTGTTGACTCCTACTTACATAGGTAGAAACGCTCATCAGAATAAAATAAGGGAAATCAGAGCTCGAACGGAGAGATTCAGATGTTCTTTCTTCCCGCGCGTTATTGGAGAGTGGAATGGGAGATGAATAGTATAAAGACGCTTCGATGAACCCTCTGCCAGGCACTTGAATGTGAATTGCAGAGTATCAGATGTAGATGCAGATTAGATCGTAATGTTAATACGTGAACACGAAAATTAAAGTGTTTAGTTATACAACGAGGGTTACGAAACTACTTTCTCGTAGATTCCCACAAAATGAAAATCATGTGTGCGCGTAGCCGTTAATGAGCGGTAAAAAGAAAGGAGATATTTTCATATCTACGACTCTGGCGTTACCTTCTCTAACATGCATTAGCATCTCGGAATAGTCATCATAATAATTATAATAGCCTACTTCAGTATCGAATACTGAAGTGTTATTAAAGTCTAGCCTGCCTACCGACTAGGTGCCATAATAGAAATGATACTCGAAACTAAAAACGTTTCGTGACCGCTGACTACCACGCAGGAGGTCCGGGTTCGATTCCCGGCCGGGAACTGGGTGTTGTGTGTTGTCCTAATCATCATTTCATCATTGGCACGTAAGTCTCCCACGCGGCGTTAAATAAAAAGACTTACACTAAGGCGGCCAAACAATCCGGCAAGGGATCTCCCGGCCAAGAAAGCCATACGCTCATTTCCACACACACACACACACACACCGCGCAACTACAATACACACTTTTCTCACTTTCTGTAAAAGTAACAATATGTTTACTTCGTTTTGTTACCAAAACATTTGAAGTAAGTTCTCAATTCTTAATTTATGAATTGAGAAAAGCTACGACGAAGGAAACAGAAACGAGCAAAGGGAGGGAGGAGCAGGAGATTGTCAGAGAGACCATGGAGGAAGAAATGGAAGACAGAATAAAGGGGGGACGAGATATGTATGAGATGGGGGAGGGGAAAGTCAACAGAAAGGCAGGATGGCCATAATGTACAAAATAATTGATTTTCTCATGGTCAATTAGACAAGAAAAACATTTTAAAATCGAAACACATGAAAGTGATCGGTTGTATTATTGTTCACAATCATTACAACGGTAGCGAAACATACATGGGCACGAAAATGAAAATAAAAACCAGTGTTTTTCTCAAGGCAGATCCTTATAGAGAAGAAACTAATTTATAAAGCAAACCCAGATCAAAAGAGCTTCAACGTCATGATGATTGTTCCTAATCAGCTTAACGGCAGTTATTTAAATTCTGTGTGAACATGCGTTAGTAAATAATAAATATAAATCATAGTTAAAATACGTAAAACAAAGAGTGCAGCACTACAATTTTTACATGTCCGTCTGATCATTTCACAAATACATTATACCACACAGAAAACCATCGTGTTCAGTCCGAAGACTGGTTTGATGCAGCTCTTCACGATTCTCTGTGCAAGTCTCTTAATTTCGTAATAACGACTGGAATTACTTTGGAACCTGCTTACTGTATTCATCTATTGGTCTCCCTCCACAGTTGATATCCTCCACGCTTCCCTCCGTTACTAAAATGGTGAATTCTTTGATGTCTTAAAATGTGTCCTATTCAACGACCTCTTCTGTTATTCGCGTTATGTCACAATGTTCTTCCCATTTATGTTCAGTATCCCGTCATTGCTCACATGATCTACTCATCTCACCTCCTACACCCTTCTCGAGCACCACTTTTCAAAAAAATTAATTCCCTTCTTATCTGAACTGTAGATACACGTACCTATACCTAAATTACAATTTAATTGCATTACAGGCTTCCAATGTAAATTAAGAGAACAGCAGCACAAGGTAAAAACACAAAACGATGGTAAGAAAGGAAAACAAAGCTAGGAAAAAATCTCAAATGTCATGAAGACTTTCGGTAATAATTGTGACAAACAGCAGATAATGGGAAATCAGAACTGTGCGATAGATGGGGGACTGCAGTACAGTTATATCAATAGATAAGGTATGATGATAATCTAGTGCATACGACAACGAAGTTCAACGGGTAAACAATTATCTTGTCTACTGCCCTGCTGCAGACAACTATGAAATCATCATAAAGTGATACATTGACATAATTGTAAAAGGTTGATCCAAAACACTGTAATGTATTATTTTATTTATTAATCACAAGATATCGTTCGGCGTTAAGTGCATTCGTCAGGTGACATTGGTATTTAGAGATTACCGTATCTGTCAATGCCTCAGAAATCTATACTAAGACTGGCTATAATTCGTAAATGAAATATAAAACACCACCTAATAAATAGTTAGTTGAAGCAGTTAATGCGTCTAAATACCAATGACACCTCACGAATGAATTTAACGCCGAAAGATATCTTGTGATTAATAAATAAAATAATACATTACAGTGTTTTGGACCAACCTTTTACAAATATGTCAATATAAGGCATTTCTAACACTGTGGGTCCAAGATATAATAAGTTAACATAGTGATACGTTGTCATGAACCACATACAGTAGCTTAGAGCGAGGTCAGACCACCGGGAGAATTTATATTAATAGTGGAACGCCAGAGTAGCTGATACCATTTTTCTGTGATTTCGAATTGTGTAAAAGCAAGCACGTAGATTTGTGCACACAAAACTCAGCCCAACTCAAGCGATAATCAAGTAGTCGATACAGTCTTCATTACTAAAAGCGCTATTCCGGATCACAATATCCGTTGCATGTTATCTACAAAACCATTTTCAGTATTTCGATTGATAATATGCTGAATCTGAAACTGTTTTGTTGTCATAATCTACACATTAAGAACTAAAAGTTAAAAGTTTAACACAATGGTTCAAGTTTAACAGTTACAAACAGTACTTTTTGTTAGGCTGCTCAACCACGGGTATGCAAATACCTGGACTATGTTTGTCCAGTGTTTCAGAATGAGACCACATAGAGATTTGCAATAAATGTTACATGTATTGCAAATCTCTGTCGACCTTCTTTTCGCTGACACCCCTACTAAATGACAAACAGGAAAGTCGTTGTCGTAAAGAGATTTATCTGAATTATATATTTTTGACGAGCTACAGCGTTCAATGAACGAAATAAATCGCAATTTGCGATCGGTTATGGCTTCACTGTTTTAGGTTTAGATGGAATACCAAAGTGTGGCGAATGAAAATTTGTGCCCGGCCGGGAGTCGAACGCAGGATCTTCTGCTTACTAGGCAGACGCGTTGACCACATCGCCATCAGGTACAGAGTGACCAGCCCCACTGCAGAGGACTCTTCCCTGCACGTCTCCCGCCACACACAAATCTCCATTCGCCACGCTGTCTCTTTCCTATACCACAGCCTATTTGTTCTGTAAAGCTCGCAGCCACAATACTGTATTCCCGCATCAGGGAGAACAAACCATGAGGTATTGAACAATTAATTGTCGTCAGGAGCCCAGCCTCGGCTTGTATACAATTATGTATTTTTGACGAGCTACAGCGTTCAGTGAATGACATAAATCGCAATTTGCGATTAGTTATGGCTTCACTGTACTAGGTTTAGATGGAATACCACACTGTGGTGAATGAAAATTTGTGCCTGGCCAGGATTCAAACCCGGGATCTCCTGCTTACTAGGCAGAACAAATAGGCTGTGGTGTAGGAAAGAGACAGCGTGGCGAATGGAGATTTGTGTGTGGTGGGAGACGTGCAGGGAAGAGTCCTCTGCAATCGGACTGGTCACTGTGTCCTCGGTGGCGCAGTGGTCAACGCGTCTGCCTAGTAAGCAGGAGATCCCGGGTTCGAATCCCGGCCGGGCACAAATTTTCATTCGTCACAATTTGGTGTTGCATCTAAACCTAGTACAGTGAAGCCATAACTGATCGCAAATTGCGATTTATTTCATTCAGATTTACCTGACTTCCGAAAGGGTATGATTTGGTTTTCGGCCCAAGGGTGCGAAATTTATTAACCGCATGTCTCCGAGGCTGATTCAAAGAGAACACCACAATTTTTAAATTCTGTGTTTAATTACAGAAACTTGATGGGACCTTGGGTTATTAATCAATGTGAACAGCACTTAAAGTTAATAGTTGCTCAATATAACCCCCCTCCAGATATTGGAATGACATAACTCAATACACTAACTCGTTCCACACTCTCTGCAGAATCTCAGGCATAACCGTACGGAGAGCTGTTGTTATATCTTCTTCTAGTTCCTGAATGTTAGGTAGTAGAGGTGGTCGAAATACCATATCTGTAACGTATCTCGAGGAGGGAAATATCACATAGGTTGAGGTCACGACTTCCTGAAGACCAATGATGACAGTGCTCTGTCACGAGTTGCGGCGGCCGGTCCATTGCTTTGGGTATAGAAAAGTTGCCTAGTATGGTAAGTTTTATTTTAACACGTTGACAGCCATGATGACGTCAGAGGCGCGCCAGAGCCGCCTGCTGTGGCTGCCGGCGACCACTCGGCAGCCAACGTGTTAAAATGTTATAGAAGAAAATTGAAACCGTCTATGTCAGTCCAAATATTAAATATATTTTATTTAACATTTTTTAATTACCCCTTCAAATTCTGCACTTCTTATATATTAATATTACATACAATGCAAAACAAATAGTGCAAAACTCTCTCTTGAACATGGGTCCGTAATTTAGGGAGGTCTTATAATCGTTGTATATAAACCAAGTAATAAGGTATTTGATACGTGTAGCACCTTTAACTAGACATAACGCAAACATATCTCTCGCTTGTTGAGCCAGAACATGCTGCATGTGTCCATTTCAAACAATTCGAGCTTCGAATCCGGTCGTTTCCATCGTGAAAATCTGAGAAGAGCCCTGCACGGTAAACACCCAACACACTCTGCGTCTTCGTCGTCGTCGCTATCTTCACTTTAATAAGATAGTTCAATTTCATCCGCTTCAGAATCAGATGAAAATTCAATTATCTTCCGTTTCTTGCAACTTGGTTCGATGCTTAGCGCAGCTGATTTGTATCGACGGGCTGATAACTGGAGGTAAGTCATCTCAATAAAAATGTTCAAATGTTTGTTAAGCTTAAGGAACTTAACTGCGGGGTCATCAATCCCTAAACGTACAAACTACTTATGAACTACCTTTATACTAAAGACGACACAAACATCCGTGCCCGAGGGGGATTCGAACCCCCCGGCGTGGAACGGCCTCGCGCATCTAAACACAGAGCCTCAAAGCGCTTGGCCATTCAGTCGCGGAGATAAGTCATCTCTTCCAGAATGAAACTTTCACTCTGCAGCGGAGTGTGCGCTGATATGAAACTTCATGTCAGATTAAAATTGTGTGCTGGAATCGCGACTCGAAACTGGGACCTTTGCCTTTCGCTGGCAAGTGCTCTACCGACTGAGCTATTCCGACACGACTCACGATGCCGCCTCAAAACTTTCATATCAGCGCATACTCCGCTGCAGAGTGAAAGTTTCATTCTGGAAATATCCCTTAGGCTGTGGCTAAGCCATGTCTCCACCATATCCTTCCTTCCAGGAGTGCTAGTCTTGCAAGGTTCCCAGGAGAGCTTCTGTGAAGTTTGGAAGGTAGGAGGCGAGGTACTGGCGGAAGTAAAGTTGTGAAGCGGCATTGTGAGTCGTGTAGAGCACTTGCCCGCGAAAGGCAAAGGTCCCAGGTTCGAGTCCGGGGTCCGGCGCACACTTTTAATCTGCCAGGAAGTTTCAAGTCATCTCTTGATGATGTTACACATAAACGACCTTGGCCTTGCCTTCTTTTAACGGTTCCTGTTGTCTGAACTCGCGTCCAGGTCCTAGAAATTACACTTTAGCACATTCCAATACATGCAGCCACATCTCTGTTTCTGTACCGCTTCCAACCTTCCTATGGCTACCCATGCCATAGCTTGGGGTAAGTCACGTTGTTGCATTGCACTGCCTGCTCACTATACTATCTGAACCCAACTGCTTGTGTAATTCGTTTGGTAGACTAAACACAAGTCAAAACCAACCCCCTGGTGCAACTTCCCAGTATTATCACTATCTCGGTTGCGTAATGTTGTGTTTACTCCGTAGAAGCGACAGAAAGACGTCGAACCATTTTACTTCATTCTGCCGATGACAATACTACCTTGGAGATTAAGTCTAGGGACTGATTACCACTGCAGTTTGGACCCACAGCTTTACAAACACTTGAACATTTCAACTTTGTCAGATCGTTATTTAGACAAGCCGATCGGTTAGCCGTGTGGTCTAACGCACCGCTTTCCGAGTCTGGGAGGCGTACCGGCCCCGGTTCGAATCCACCCGGCGGATTAACGAAGGGGGTCGGAGTGCCGGCTAGGCTGGATGTGGTTTTTAGGCGGTTTTGCACATCCCCTAGGTGAATACCGGGCTGGTGCCAAAGTCGCGCCTCAGTTACACGATTCGCAAACATTTCATAATAATTTACCCTTTCCCATATATAACACTATACACAGAAATTTGGGGTACACATTTCATTTCCTCCCAGGGGGGGGGGGGGGGGCGGCAGGGGGTGGTGGCAGGAAGAGCATCCGGCCACCCAGTCAATATTAGCACGCCAAATCCCAATAACAAGCCGACCCTGCATGTGCGGGAAACGGGCTCAGGAGAAAGAAGAAGATCGTTATTTAGACAAGACGGTGCCTACTGATTTAGGGCCCGCGGACAAGAATACGGTCCAGTAACAGGTTTGGAGAATGCAATCTCCCATGCAGGCCGTTCCTGTCCTGCAACAGCGGACGGTGAAAATTTCCACGCATCTTACGAGACCAGTTAGGCCAGCAGTGCTGTTACTGGGGCCATGTTGTGGGCTCTGTAGTATAATTAGACCCCGGCCCGCAATCGAAAATTTTCGCTAGCATTTCAACGAGCCTTAATAACATCGTTGGCTGTGACATTTAACTGCGCCTCGGCCAGGTGCAGTGCCACTTTCTCTGCAAGTGGAGAACCCGGTGCAGCGTGTGTCTAGTAACCGAGTCCAGCTGCAGAGAGCCAATGGGTCGTATGAATAAAACAGAGCACATGCTCCACAGAAGATTCTCAGAGCAAAAGAACGTTCTCTGAGTAACTTCTCAATTTCGTATGAATAAAAACTTCGAAACATATGCTCTGAGCAGGTAGTTCATTCTCGCTACCTCCCCTCCTACTTGAGTAAGTTCTCCGCGTGTCGTGTCCGCCACAGATCAGCTGTCCAATCGTGTATTTCTGTAAACTAGCCCAATCAGGCAAATTATTAAGTGTACAAATATGGAGTAGTCATCTACGTGTATAGATATTAGTTTAATGTGAATGAGCAAATTATTCAAATTCAAATGTTCAAATGTTTGTAAACCTATCGGTCATCAGTCCGTAGCCTACAAACTACTTAAACCTAGGTAAACTAACCTAAGGACAACACACACACACCCATGCCCCAGGGAGGACTCGAACCTCCACGGCGAGCAACCGCGCGCTCCGCAGCGAGGCGCTTTAGACCACTCGGCTACTCCACCGCGGCAGCAAATTATTAAGACTAAATATTCACTTTTTACGAATATGTATTCTCCTGGCGATACAAAATTTTCGTCACGCGAGAAACTCGTTTGTTAATGAAGTAGGATTAGCACAATTTGCGAACGATATTTTAAGAATGCACCACATATTCATCTGTTACAACGTGGAATGCTGTCGGAGTGTTCTAACATGAGATAGGCCTTGTTAAATACGACACCCAATGGTTTGCTCATAAGCGTTAGGCCATGCGGTTTTGAACAAGAAACAGGCTGCTAGGTGTGTAATTAATCAGTTATTAATTTTCCTGTCGTCTTTACTTACTTCTAACATGACAGAAATTACGATTACGAAGTCAGAAAACGCATCATAAATAGACCAACCGGTTTGGATAGAAACAGTACTTCAGTAGGGCTACTTGGTATTGCAGCAATGTTTATTTTGTGGTAGAAACTGTGAAGTCCTGGGATACACTTTATTTGGAACTAACAGCATAAGGTCTTACTAATAGACCATATTTAAAAACAATATTATTTTGCTATGTGGCTGTTTACTACTGTAAATATACACCCAAACAAATGAGTAAAACACGCAGCTGAATTCATTTGGAGACTAAGGCGCTCCAGTCACGGTCTGCACGGTCACTACGGTCGGGGGTTCGAATCCCCCCTCGGGCATGGATATTTGTGCCGTCCTAGTTCGTAAGTAGTTCATAAGTAGTTTGTAAGTTTAGGGACTGATGACCCCGTAGTTGAGTCCCATAGACTATACAAACATTTGAACATTTGAATCCATTTGTGTTTCCTTTTTATGTCGGCAATGGAAACACCTCTTAAATCACTCTCGTCACTGTATAAAATACTGGAAGTGTCACACGATTTTTCCGAAGGAAGATACTCGTCAACAAAATGTTTTTTTTTTTTTTTTTTTTTTTTTTTTTTTTGTATTAGCTTTATAGATCCCCTCGTATTTCTTAGAGACTACATATAAAGGAACTTGTTTTTGCCTTCTAAGTAACAAAATTGTTGTCATTTTTATTATAAACCTCAGTAAAACGTAACCTTAATAGAAGTTACTCAGTACGGAGTATGCCATAGAGCTCACTCCAGAAATCTGAGAATGTTCTCCCGTCGTGAGAAACTTCTGTAGTTTTATTCATATGAAATTCGAGAATGTTCTCTGCTGTGAGCAACTTCTCCCACCCCGTTACTCACGCCGAGAACATACTTGGCTGAAGTATATTCTCCGACTTCCTTTATTCATGCGAACCTGAGTATGTTCTTTGGAATTCAGAGTATAAAGTAGATACTCCATTTTATTCATACGGTCCAATATACAGAGTGAGAGGCCAGTGCTCCGTACCCCGCAGATGATATGCACTAGAGCTGGGTCTGAACATGACTCAAACTGTTCCAACTGTTTACGATCATGACTTACAGTGATAATATATTCACGCGTTCACAAGTCTTTTCGGCATCCGTTGGTACTATCTACACACCAGCTGGTGTACAGTTTATACCTGTGGTCGCAATTACAGCTTATTATAAAATGACTTATTTCCTTTATTAGATATAAATTTCTAATTATTTTCATATTACATCATTTGTTTTCAATGCGATTATAAGTGGTAACATTTTATCTGTTAGTGTACCAAATCAGTAGGGCATGAAATGATCATTTGCAACCTATTCCTTACAATTGCTAACGAAGATACGAGCATATGGAATAGATTCACAGATTTTTGACTGGCTGGAAGACTTCCTAAGTAGTAGAATTCAATACGTTGTTCTCGACGGCCAGTGTTCATCAGAGACGAGTGTATAGTCAGGCGTGCCCCGGGGGGGGGGGGGGGGGGGGGGGAAGGATGTGGTTATAGGACCGCTATTATTTTCTATCTGATGGGCAGAGTAACTTGTAATTTGTGGCTGTTTGCTGTTGTTGCTGTGGTGTATGGGAGGGTGTCGTCTGTAATTGATTGTAATAGCATACAGAATGACTTACACAAAATCTATAGTTGGTGCGAAGAATAGCAGCTAGTTCTCAGTGTAGAAAAATGTAAGGTAATGCGCATGAGTAGGGAAAATAATGGAAAACAGCATTAGTAGTGAGCTTCTTGATCCAGTCGCGTCGTTCAAATATCTATGCGTAGCATTGCAGAGCGATATGAAATGGAACCAACTTGTAAGGACAGTTGTGCGTAAGGCGGACAGCCGACTTCGGTATATCGGGAAAATTTTCGGAAGATGTATTTGACCTGTAAAGGATACCGCGTATAAAACGCTTGTACGACCACGTCTTGAGTATTGCTGAAGTGTGTGGGACCCGCAGCAGATCAGTTTAAAGGAAGACATATAGGCAGTTCAGAGGCGAGCAGCTAGGTTTGTTACTGGTAGGTTCGACCAATGCGCGAGTGTCACATAAATACTCCGGGAACTCAAATGGGAATCGCTGGAGGAAAGACGACGTTCGTTTCGAGAAATTCTGTTGAGGAAATTTACAGGGCCGGAATTTGAAGCTGAGTGTGTTACGATCTTGCTGCCGCCTACTTACATTTCGCCTAATGATCGCAAAAACAAGATAAGAGAAATTAGAGCTTGTTGGGAGGCCATATAGGCGTTCGTTTTACTTTTCCTCGTTCTATTTGGCAATGGAATAGAAAAGGTAAGGCCTAGTAGTGGTACAGTGTACCTTCCGCCACGCACCTTACGGTGTATTGCGGAGTACGTATGTGCATGTATATGTTATCATATTAAACATAATTTGTACTTACGAAGGATTCAATCATGTAACATATTTTGCAAAAAAAAAAAAAAAAAAAAAAAAAAAAAAAAAAAAAAAACAACATTTTTTTACTATTGAGTGTCAGCTTTGCAGTAATTTGATGCCGTGGTTCTTTCATTAGTAGCAGATATTAATGGATGTTGTAGTGATATCAGATAGGTCGCGTAGGCACCATTTTAAACAAAATATACAGTGTTTCATGGAAATGTCCCCTTTTTACATGAATTTGCTATTAAATTACTTTTGACCAAAGCGGTAGCCAGACTACTACACAATTTCACTAGTATTATTTGCACATACGCCTCGCAGTCATTTGTCAAAAAAAGTTTGTAGAGCTTATGGGGCTTAACTACGAGGTCATCAGTCCCTAAACTTACAAACTATTTTTGAACTAGCTAAGGACGGCACAAATATCCATGCCCGAGGGGGGGGGGGGATTCGAGCCCCCGACCGTAGTGGCCATGCAGAACGTGACTGGCGCGCCGCAGACCGCTCGGCCACCGCGATCGGCGTCATTTGTCAGTTGACTGTGTAAACACTTTGATACTGTATCGCGTTCTGTGCTGTATCGGGAAATCCCGAGCATTTTCGAACGGGAGTTAGTTTTCCCAGTCCCAAAACGCACAGACGTACTCCCGTTTTTGGTCAATTTCTTTCGGGAAATACTGTCACTTACTGAATATCACGAGACATAAATTTCAGCTGCATGAACTGTAACTTGTTATTTAGTACAGGGTTATTATAAATTTATTGTATAGTTGATTAAAATGTGGCATGACGCGGTGCTTTGGCTATTCATTGCAACGTTAAAGAAAAAGTGGGGACTATGAGAAAATGAGTTTTATAAATTGAATAAGAGTTTGAGTTCTAGTGGACAGGCTAAAGCTCCGAATTTATATCCGACGGGAGGCGTGCTTGAGTAATCCCGTGCAGGTGTGATGATCACTGTGTCCCCAGTGGTGTTGAGTCAGCGCATTTACCTAGAAAGACCGGGAGACCCGAGATTGAATCCCGGCTGGGTACACATTTTAAACTTTATCCATTCGCAGTTAATGTCATACATTCCGTGAATATGAAAATGAGTTTTATTTGCAGTCTTTCGGACGTTCTGAAATGATTCCATACTTTCTACTGGTATATTTATTGTTGAAGTTGGTTAATAGGTTTTCACTTTCCCAGAAAAATATATTTTAAATGACATCATTGTGGACGTAGTAACTGTCTAATTCTTGAGAAACTCAGGACGTGTACTTCTATAATGATGCTTGGAAACACTAAAGAATAAAACCATGGTAAAAAAATAAAAGCACCTTGCTTCCGAAAATAAAGCTCCTGTTATAAGAAATACCCGCATTTGCATCCTATTACTAATAAAACAGAAAAGATTTCGGTCCGGTATTTAATTGACATCTCAATTCGAGAAATGCATATCAAATAAAGGTTAAAAAATACTGACAGAAAAATTCGAACTACGGACATTACTATCTGCATTCCAGATTGCTACCAATTGAGCGACGCACGGGTTACAAAAATAGGCGGAATTATTTATACGAATAAGTAATTGAACTCGGAAAATTTCCAAGTCCTTTTTTTTTCTTTATTGGACAGAAATCTCGAGGTAGCATGCTATAGACTATAACAGTTTGCCACGATGGTTTGTTAAAGAAGTTGAGATCTTTTTACAATGTATATTCCTGAAGTGTCCAATTGCAAATGTGCTAGCAATATTCTAGACCCTACTTCTGATCAGTTCTGTCATGCATTCAAATACGTGAAACTTAAAAATTACACTGATTTCATCATTATGTTCTTATTTAAAGTCGTATTAAGCTCACAGGCATAAATTATATGTAACAAGTAGTCCAGCTACAATTCATATACATACATCATTTCTTCGGAAGGCCCAGGCAAAGAAATAAAATGCAGAATAGCTATGGGCCCAGAATTATTGCCGCGAGCTAGTAGCGCCACGTTTCGAATGCCGCGACCTCCCGCGTCGGAGGTTCGAATCCTCCCTCGGGCATGGATGTGTGTGTTGTCCTTAGGTTAGTTTAACTTAGTTTCAGTAGTTTTTAAGTCTAGGAACTGGTGACCAACGTAGTTTGCTCCCATAAGAATTACACACATTTTTGAAAGAAAAACATTCTGAAGAAGCGAACTTGTTGACATACAAAATTCATTTAAATGTTAAGAAGTCCTTTCTGAAAGCATTCGTCTGGAGTGTAGCAATGTATGGGAGTGAAATGTGGACGATAAGGAGTTCAGACAGAAATAGTAGCATTTGAAACTACAGGTGGAATGCTAAAGATAGGTTCAAATGTTTGTAAATCTATCGGACCAAACTGCGTGGTCATCAGTCCGTAGCTTACAAACTACTTAAACCTAGGAAACCTAACCTACGGACAAACACACACACCCATGCCCCAGGGAGGACTCGAACCTCCACGGCGAGCAACAGCGCGCTCCGCAGCGAGACGCTTTAGACAGCTCGGCTACTCCACCGCGGCAGAAATAGGTGGATAGATCGCGTAACTTATGCTGTGCTGTACAGAATTGGGGAGAAAAGAAGTTTCTGGCTGTTTTAAAGAAGGGATCAATTGGTGGGACGCATTCTGAGATAACAGGGAATCTTCAATTTACCATTAGATGGAAGCGAAAGGGGAAAAATCATAGAGGAACATAGTAAGTATGTGCAAAAGGATTAGGTTGTCGTTCTTATTCAGAGCCGAATAGGCTTTTACAGGGCAAGTTAGCGTGGAGAGCTGCATCAATCGTGTCTATGGACTGTAGACCACAACAATAACTTTTTACAATCCTCAAAAAGGTAAAGAATCCCACATTTTGAGAACCACAGCTGTAGACGACTGGAAAACCTTGTGCTGATCAGGTAAGTCAAGACTTCAGTTGGCAAGAGCTGACGCTAAGTTTACATGTGCCGCATGTTAAGGACGCCTTGGTTGTTAACAAGGAAGGCACTGAGCAAGCAGGTGATGGATCCAGAATTGTGTTCGGGTACTTGGTGACCGTCTGCAGCTATTCGTTGACTTCGTTTTATCAAACAACGATATGTTGACAGTGCGTCATGTCATGGGGTCACAATTGTTTTCGATTTGTATGAAGAACGTCGTGGACAAATCCAGCATATGATTTGGCTACGAAATTCGCCTGTCATGAATCACACCGAAACTTTTACGGGACATCATCTAGAAATCTGTTCGAGCACAGCATGGCCCAAAATTTCTGCAGGGCACTTCCAACGAGTTGTTGAGAGTATGCGCAGGAGTCTGACGCTAGGTCTCCTGGAGCATTCAACTCCTGGGGTATTCAACTCTTAAGTGACGTTCGAAACAGATAGAGCTAATGACCAGATAATTTGCGTGACCTGTAAAGATTTGTCCATCAAGCAGAGAAACACATACAGGCAATTAAGTTACGTCCGTGTGTTTCCTAGGTTTTGAGGTATTTGTATCATATTAGAAAGGTATTATTAAGGAATTCGTATTGGTTGTAATGATATTTTCAAGAGGTCATCTCTGGTCAGCATTCCTGTGGTATACGTGTGGTGTGCGCACCCTGAAGAAACTCCGACACGTAAATCGCAGGTGGTATTCCAAATGTAGCATGACATGCAGTCGTTTATATTATGTAGAATTCTTTTGTAGAAGTGAATGTCAATCAGAGAGGAGGGTGGGAGGAGGGAAAGGATAGAACGGATTATCTTTGGCTGCTTTAGGGCATTCAAGAAATTCAAAATGTACTAATATTTGTAAATCTAAGGGACTTAACATCTTGATTATTACTCCCTAGGCTTACTGAGTTAAAGTAACCTAATGACAACACACACTCCCATGCCCGATGGAGGACTTAAACCTCCGACGGCGAGCAACCGCGAGCTCGGCACAAGGCGCCATAGAGCGCTTGTCCACTTCACCGTAAGTGTAGATTTGTTCCGATCCGTGATTCCCGGCTTGGGTCATCAGTCATCTTTACCACTTTGCCATGAAACCATGCCTTCCTTCCGCTCACATCGTCACGCTAAGGAATTAACGTCCCTGTCGTTCTTAGTCCTCTGTAAGTTACCTTACCGAATTTCCTGCAAGAAGTCGAACTATGTTACTGCATGTACTTTGAACGATAGGATTTAACGGCAACATAGTGTTGACATGTCTGAAAAAATAAGACACCACGCCATACCCTGTGATCAAAAGTATCAGGATACCTGGCTGTAGACGACTTACAAATTCGTTGCGCCCTTCATCCGAAATGCTGGAAATCAACAAACATTTGAACAACATTAGAATTTGAAAAATGAATCCCAATATATTATTACCCATCTGTATCATTGAATTGATGACAGAATCAGAGCCTGCACCACGTACTAATGTGAGTGTTTCAGCGTAAATCGACCTGGTATCTCACAAGGTGACCATCAGAACTGTAAAGCTATCCGCTATTTTTAGCGACGGGTCTTGGTTTTTGATATGTTGAAGTTCACTGCGCGATGTAAGACGCGTAACGTTAGCGACGTTCCAACCAAGTGAGCATGGCGCAGCGGTTATGGGCACCAGCTGCCACCATGGAGGTACCGTGTTCGGGTCCTGTCCGTGATTTTTTTTCTCTCACAATAGTCCGACGTTCTTTCATTTTATTTTATAGAATATCAACAAACACTGCACATTGTGTGTAATTAGTAAGAAATATTCAATTTTGGCTTAGTAATTTAATCTTCACGTCATAAATATAAAATCTTACTCGCTATCGCCAGCATCGCTTGCTATGGCACTACAGACATCCGGTTGATATTTGCCGTAACATCATCCGTAACAAAGTGGTTTACAGCACCAAGCTCATTTCATAAAAGCGACTGTCTTGAAGGCGCAAGGAATTTTTAAAAGCGATACTAGAAAAAGTTCATTTACATTAACAAAGGGTCTCCTCTTTTCATCCGTTAACTTTGATGCGAACCGTGCGTATTTGATCATCTTCGAAAAAGCTGGTTCCCTGAATTGATGCAAAATTAATGAGTGTGAGGTTTTACGACGAATATCATTCGCATTTCTGTTGTGGCATAGCGAGCGATGCAGACGATAGCGAGTAAGATTTACTAATAATGACGATAAAATTAAATTACTGCGGAAAAATTGAATATATATTACCAATTTCACACAATATACACTTTTGTTGATATTCTTTAAAATAAAATGGAAGAATGTCGGACTATTCAGATTAAAAAAAAAACACGAAGAGGACCCGAACACAGCACCTCCAACGTGGTAGCTGGAGCTCTTCAAAAAATGTTCAAATGTTTGTAAAGCTTATGGGACGTAACAGCGGGGGCATCAGTCCCTAAACTTACAAACTACTTATAAACGAACATGTACTAAAGACTACACAAACATCCATTCCCGAGGGAGGATTCGAACCCCCGACGTGTACTTTAGTATGAAGTCAACACAAACGTCCATGCCCGAGGGGGGGGATTCGAACTCCCGACGGGGAACGGCCTCGCGCATCGGAGCATAGCGTCTCAATGCGCTCGGCGACTCCACCGCGGCTTGGAGCCCTCAACCGCTGTGATACGCTCACTTGGTTGGTACGTGGCTAGCGTTACTCGTCTTATATCGCGCATTGAACTCCAATGTCAATTTCCTCGAAAACCAAGGCCCGTCGCTAAAAAAGCGAATAGCCCCATACTCAGGGTATGTTCCTCTACAACATATCCGACACCCATCAGAATCCCCTATTTACACTTCTGATGGTTCCCTTTCCAGTACCTCTTGAGCTATTGATCTCTAAAAATAATTTCATGTACTCCTTATGGACTGTTTCGACAATAAATCTTGAGTGAACTGGAAAACTCTCATGGGGATACTAATTTTTATTTGCGACAGTGTAATATTTTAAGACCTAAATGCGGAATGTCGTCATTCAACAATGGTACTAAAGCTATGGCACTAGTTCTAATCAAGAGGCATTTGTTGATGTATAGCGTGTGATACCGACAAGCCATAATTGTAGCATTTTGAAACTATGCACTACATTCTTTGCAAAGCGTTATCAGATACGGGAAAAATCTTCACGGAGCTATCTACATCTGACGTGTCACGTTCATCCGAGTATCTACGAAAGCAAATTCATAGGTCGGAATAAAAATGAGTCTGGCCGCCATTATATCTCCTGCGCTGTTGCACGCATGCCTTCGCCGTTGGCCTCTCGCTAAGAGCAAAAGCCACATTGTGTGCATATCGAGGTTAATCGCTGCAATTCCAGCGCCGCTCGTGCAAAAACGAAAGTGTCGACACGACGGCGAAACCGGCGCGCCTCTCTCCGGCATCGAACCTAGGCACCCCTCGGTGGGAGGCGGCAAGCTGAAACCTGTGGGATGTTTGCAGATCACTCGACGATTTAGTGACTGTGCTCTCGTATTCTTCTCTAAAAATCTATAGTATCAGTAAGTAGATCGCTTTTGTTTCTTTGATCGCAAATGATTTCAGACCATCCACAGAACTTCATATATCTTAAACAAATATATAATACCATTACAAGGTTTTTGATAGAATTGGTGTGAAATTTAGGTTGAATATTATATTTGAATCGTTTTTATAGTAAATTTGTTTCGGTATCTCTGAATTGGATGATTGCTAGTTTTTTAAATTATTATTCTTGTGTCAAATGCGAAAGTGGAATTGATACCGAATCTACTAGAAAAAGGATTAAAATATAATATTCAGCCTAAATTTCACAGCAATTCTATCTATCATTTAATTGCAACCAAAAAGGTTGCAATTGGCTGTACAGAATTACCTGTCAGAAAACAGAATGAACTTATCGTCAGTATAGCTAAAATAATGTAAAATCAATTAAACAACAATAAACTACAATAAGACAAACGGCAGAAAAAAACACTTACCGGAATAAACAGAAAACTAAGATAACCAAGCCATAGCTATTTATCTGACAAAGGCGTTTAGTCATAATAAAACAAGATGATTGCACAAACAAAGTCCTAAATTTCTTTGAAGAAAATAATATTATTAACTGACACACAAACCAACTAATAATATGCCGCACAAAATTTCAAAAAATGTATCAAAATTGCAATGTGATTTTAAGTCATTTTCGAAAGAAATCAACAATCATAATGAACCATGAACCCCTCCTACACCAAACGTAAGAGCTATGGCTAAGATACATAAACCTTTAATTTCTATACGCCCCATAGTAAATTGTATGAACTGCACAACATATAATATCAGCAAAAAATTAAATCGAATCCTAACAGTCATATACCTTCAACAAAAAATACAATGTAAAAAATTCAGAACAATTTGCTGATAAAATTAAAAAAAAAACATCATTATCCCACCAAATTATACATTTGTTTCACTAGATATCAAAAACCTGTACACCAATATTCCAATAAAAGAAACAATAAACACATAAATGAAAACCTCTTACAAAATAGGAAAATTTCTATCACCGAAACAAACGAAATTACTAATCTCGTAACAACCATCTTATCACAGATCTATTTCGAATGGAACATTATAAGAATTCGTTAGAAAAACACCCCCTATCCAAAATTTGCATTTTTCAGGAGAACGAAAATAAAACCACTCCGAATAGTTCAAGTATATCTTGCTGTCATTTATATTTTATGTTTCTTTTTTAGGAAAGTATAAAACTTTTTAGACACTGTACTAACTTTCCTTTAAGAGTAGCTAACGTATTTTTTAAAGTACTATTCTCACTGATATAGAATGTTTTCATCGGGAAATGTAGTGGGAGTGTGAAATAATGACTCGATAGTGCCACTAATTTTAGTTTATGAACCTTACAATACGTTAATTTCAACAGTAGTAAATTTTAAGCTACATTAACGAAATATAGAACTAATGAAATAAATTTTCCTTGGTCCTCTCAACTGTTGTTATCATATTTATTCTCCCTAAACTTTGATTCCTCCTACAAATTTTTTTTGCTTGCTGAATGTACACAGTGAATAACATCAGATATAAGCTACAACCCTTGTATACTTCAGCCTCAGAACTGCTTTCCTTTCATACTTCTCGTTTCTTATAACCGCATGTTGATATCAGCGCAAGTTCACCATAACCTTCCGTTTTTGTTTGTTTGCTTTTTTTTTCTGTGAATTTGAAAGTGTATTCCAGTCAACACTATGAAAGCTTCATAAGCTGTATATCTAGTTTTACTTTTATGTGGGGTAAGTATTGCTTCGCGTATTCCTACATATCTCCTCTACGCAAAATGATCTTCCCCGATGTCCAATCCACCAGTTTCTTTATTCTTCTGTAAATAATTCTTCTTAGTACTTTCAACCATGACTTTCTGAACTGTTAGTTCGTCAATATTCACACCTGTCAGCACCTGCTCTCATTGGAATTGGAATTATGAGATTGTTCTTGAAATCTGAGGGTATATCGACTGTCTCATACACCTTGCAC
The DNA here is from genome assembly GCA_026315105.1 of Locusta migratoria. Taxonomy (NCBI): domain Eukaryota; kingdom Metazoa; phylum Arthropoda; class Insecta; order Orthoptera; family Acrididae; genus Locusta; species Locusta migratoria. The sequence goes on from CM048751.1 coordinate 55,165,312, forward strand.
ATAATTTGCAATTGTTTTATTGTCTATTCCAATGTTATCAGTAACTCTGAGGGAATGTCGTGTACTCTAAAGACCACTTTCGATGTAGGTCTTTTAGTACGATCAGGAACACAGACAATATTTTCAGTATTTGACAGTGGCTGACAGCTCTCAAGAAATTAGGAAACAAAATTGTTTTTCGCCTACTAAATTTATACTGTTCAAGCAATAAAACTTCGTCATTAGGTAAGGCGTTTTAAATTATTAATTATTTACTAATAAGTCTGCGCGGTAAACATTTGCAGGCGGTTCCATATTACCAATGAACGCACGTCCAAAATTATATCATGGTACTTCACATAGATCGCGAGTTATGATATATTTTTGAAGAGGTTTCATCCAAGAATTCTTTAAGGAGATGGGAGTACGGAAGGGGGGAGGAGTTTGATTCTGAATGCTTACATTATCATCGTGCATACTTTACTCGTGTTTTAAACGCAGCATTGTGATACGCCTGGAATGAATATTCATATAGTATGTGTGACGGCTAATGAATGCGTTTGTTTTCTGGCTGGGTTTTTACGTCGCATCAGCCGAGCTGCCATTAGAGAACGGGAACTGAGTATTGTAAACAGCGGGGGAAACATTGGTGACTACAGAGGATTCAAGATCATTTCTGAACTCGTTGATAGTCTGAAAAATGAAGACCATGTTGCATTTTACAGATCACAGTGAACCTTGGTATACATTAAAGGTATGTTAAACGAAATAAGTATAAAGATAATTTAAGCGTCTTTAGACTGATACTTCACAATCACAATTAAGGTAACGTGGCTCTAAGGTTACATACATGACTATTCCCTACCCATTTTCTGTTGACAGTAGGAAGCAGTGTAGCAGGTAGATAAAATCGTAGCTGTTTCGACAGAGTTTTACAGCTGTTTCTAACACGCAAAAATAGTGCTCAAGCCTAGCCTAGTGGCACTATTTTCTCAATATGGTATTGAATGTTAAAATGGTCCCTCTTTCATGATAAAAATGCACTGAGATAGGGTAGTATAACTTCTACACAGTAACCTTGCAAAGCCCTATTTGTTTTTTCCCTTTAAAAGTAGCCAAAAGCGATCTGTGTGTCAGTATTGACTCTCCTGTCTTTCTCTATTTTTGCATAACCCAAGCTGTTTCCCTAGACCAGCTTCTGCAGGCTTTTCTATTGGTCCGAAAATAATTTGTCATTATATTGCAACATTTATTATTAAACTGATGGTGCTGTAATATTAACAGGTGTCAGAATCTGCCTTATTTATAATTAGAATTGTTATATTCTCCTTTAAGTCTAAGAAATTTCCCCCTGTCCACTTGGCACAACTTTGCCATGTTTGATTCCCCCACGGAAATTAACTATTCTAAGTTAATGTCGTCTACTCCAGAGACCATCTATCTACTTGAGGTATTTTAGTGCTCTAATTGTTGATTGCATCATATCTTCCACGTCATATTCATCTATTTCTTCTCAGCTTTCCGTCATGTGTCTTGAAGGTAGTTTTTCTTGTGTAGTCTCTATATACCATTTTTTCCATATTTCAGCTTCTCTTCCTTCCCTAATACTGAATTGCCATAAAGTTCATGATTTTATAACCTTTTCTCTAAATTTATTTATTTACTTATTTTTAATTTTCTTTTAGGTCACAAATATCTTTCACGTAGTCAAGCAGGCTTCTACAATGAATACAAAACTACATTTGAAAAGGCAAAGTAGTTTTAATTATTTATTAATGACCTGTTTCGGTAAAACTACGTTGTCATAAAGCAATATAGTCCGAACTGCAAAATCCTAGAACATAATTAGAGAAACACACATTTTTACATAAATATCAACAACAGCATATCGCATGCCTATACATCTTAATAATAATCCGTAAAATGTGAAAAATATAATGGATCAATTCATGGACATAACTTATGCGATACATTATTGTCAAAGTGTATAAAATAAAATGAACTGTGACATGTATTGCATTGACCTCACGAGCTCGTATTCGAATGACAAATGGAGGATGGCTTAACGTCAACAGCTGCAACCAGAGATGTAGAGATTAACAGCAGGTGGCAATGAGGTAATATTAAAATCTGTAGACAACAGGAACTTACAGTGCATACAGTACATACGAGGAATACATAACATAATGTCAAATATAAGGTTGTGAACAAATGCATAAAAATAATCCAAAGCAGAGCCTAATTAAAACAAAGGAATTTCTTTACTTATAAATACAATCTTTATTTATATCGCCATTGCTGTTGTTGTTGTTGTCTTCAGTCCGCAGATAGGTTTGATGCAGCTCTCCACGCTACTCTATCTTGTGCAAGTCTCTTCATCTAAGAATACGTTCGGCAACCTACATCCTTTTGAATCTGCTTACTGTATTCGTTCCTCGGTCTCCCTCTACGTTTTTTACCTCACACTCTTCCTTCTGATGTTAAGTTAACGATTCCTTGACGCCTCAGATTAACGACTGCAGTTTCTCCGAGCTTTCACCCGTTTACAGTAACTGTGCGGTATAGCCACATTACCGAGCGAGGTGGCGCAGTGGTAACACACTGGACTCATTCGGAAGGATGGTGGTTCAGATCCACATCCGGTCATCTAGATTTAGGTTTTCCGTGATTTTCCTAAATCACTCCAGGCAAATGCCGGGATGATGCCTTAGAAGGGCACGGCCGATTTCCTTCCACATCCTTACCCAAACACTCCGAGCGTAAGCTTCGTCTCTAATGCCCACGATGTCGACGGGACGTTAAACTCCAAGCTTCCTTCCTCCTCATCCTCCTCCTCCTCCAAAGCCTCATTAACTAATGTTACACGGCCAACTATATCTACATCTACATGGGATACTCTGCAAATCACATTTAAGTACAAGGCAGAGAGTTCATCAAACCATTTTTATACTACTCATCTCCCATTCCACTCTCGAATAGCGCGCGGGAAGAATGAACATGTGAATCTCTCCGTTAGAGCTCTGTTTCTCGTATTTTATTCTGATGATCATTTCTACCTATGTACGTGGGAGTCAACAATATATTTTCGCATTCGGAGGAGAATCTTAGTGATTGGAGTTGCGTAAATAGACCACGCCGCAGCGATAAGCGCCGCTGTTGTAATGATTCCCATCCCAGGTCCTGTATCATTTCCGTGACGCTGTCTCCTCTGTATCGTAACAATACGAAACGAGCTGCCGTTCTTTGGACTCTTTCGATGTCCTCCGTCAAACCCACCTGATAAGGATCCCACACTGGACAGCAATACTCCAAAGGACGGACAAGCGCAATGTATGCAGTCTCTTTAGTAGTTCTGTTGCATCTTTTAAGAGTTCTGCCAACAATACGCAGTCTTCTGGTTCGCCTTTCCCACGACGTCATCTACGTGTTCTTTCCCGTTTAAGTCTGAAGTAATAGTAATTCCTAGGTATTTTGTGGAGTTTACGGCCTTCATGTTTGATTGATTTATCTTGTAAACAAAGTTTAACTGATTTATTTTCGTACTCATGTGGACGACTTCACATTTCGCATTATTTAGAGTCAATTGCCAGTTTTTACACCATAGTGATATCTTATTTAGATAGTTCTGGTTGCTTTTGATCTTCAGATGATTTTACTAAACGGTAAATGACGGCGTCATCTGCAAACAACCTAAGATAGCTACTTAGCTTTTCTCCCAAATCGTTTATGTAAATAAGGAACAGCAGAGGACCAATGACACTACCCTGTGGAACGCCCGATATCATCTCTGTTTTAGTCGATGCCTTACCATCGATTACTACAAACTGTGTTCTCTCTGATAGAAAATCCCCTATCCAGTCGCAAATTTGTTGCGATATACCATAACCACGCAATTTGATTAAAACCCGTTTGTGAGGTACGGTGTCAAAAGCCTTCTGGAAATCAAGAAATACGGAATCGATATGCGAACCTTTATCGATATCACTCATCGCTTCGTGTGAGTAAAGGGCTAGTTGTTTCGTAAACGTATAAACGATATTTTCTAAATCAGTGTTGATCTTGGGTCAATAGATCATTCTGAGATAGTTCATAATATTTGAATAAGGATATGTTCCAAAACCCTGCTGCGAATTGACGTCAATGAAATAGGCTTGTAGTTTAGTGGGTTACTCCTACTGCCTTTCTTGAATATAGGTGTGACCGGTGCAGCTTTCCAATCTTTTGGTACAGATCCTTCTTTGAGAGAGTGGTTGTATATGGCTGTTAAGTAAGGAGCTACCGCTTCAGCATAATCAGATAGAAATCTAATGGGTATACAGTCCGGACCAGAAGACTTTTTCTTGTTACGTGATTTAAGTTGCTTCACTACTCCGAGGATATCTACTTCAACGTCACTCATTCTGGCCTCTGTTTGTAATTCGAAATCTGGAATATTGGTTTCGTCTTCTTTGGTGAATGAGTTTCTAAAAGCTATGTTCAGTAACATAGCTCAGTCAATCATCCAGACTGTTGCCCCTGTAACTACTGAAAAGGCTGCTTCCCATCTTCAGGAACCACACGTTTATCTGGTTTCTCCACAGATACCCTTCCACCTACGGTAGGGCTGTCGGTATCGTTGAGATACGCAAGCCATCCCACCTCGGCAGTGTCTGTGGTTCATGGGGCTAGTACACAAAGTACTTTCCGACAGACACCATCAGGTGGCATGTGAAATATGGATGTTTGTGCAGATAAAACCCATGGAACATCTGGGGGTTGTTTCAGGACGTCGACTTCGCTACCAACGTCATCGTCCATCTCTGCCGCCCATCGTTTCGGCCCTTCTCCAAAGACCTTGAGGTACCTTCTTGATAGTGTCCCCAGCAAATTTGAAGCCGTAATTAAGGAAAGGCAAACCTACATTTTTAGCTTTTGTAGATTTGGAGAAAGCGTTTGACAATGTTGACTGGAATACACTCTTTCAAATTCTGAAGTCAGCAGGGGTAAAATACAGGGAAAGGAGAGTTATTTACAACTTGTACAAAAGCCAGACCGTAGTTATTAGACTCGAAGGGCATGAAAGGGAAGCATCAGTTGGGGAGTAAGACAGGGTTGTAGCCTTTCTTCGATGTTATTCAATTTGTACATCGAGTATGCGGTGAAGGAAAGCAAGGAAAAATTTGGAATAGGGATTAAAGTTCAGGGTGAAGAAATAAACACATTGCGTTTTGCTGATGACATTGTAATTCTGTCAGAGACAGCAAAGGACCTGGAAGAGCAGTTGAATGGAATGGACTGTGTGTTGAAAAGAGCGTACAAAATGAACATTAACAAGAGCAAAACAAAAATAATGGAATGCGGTCTTAGAAAATCAGGCGATGCTGAAGGAATTAGATTAGGTAACGAAACAATGAAGGTGGTAGATGAGTTTTGTTACTTGGGTAGTAAAACAACATGCGATGATCGCAGTACAGAGGATATAAAATGCAGAATGGCAATGGGAAGAAAAGCATTTTTGAAAAAGAGAAATTTGCTAACATCGAATATTAATTTAAGTGTAAGGAAGTCTTTTCTGAAGGCATTTGTGTGGAGTGTTGCCTTGTACGGGAGTGAAACATGGACGATAAGCAGTGTGGACAGGAAGAGAATAGAGGCTTTTGAAATGTGGTGCTACAGAAGAATGCTGAAGATTAGGTGGGTAGATCGCATAGCTAATGAAGACGTACTGAACAGAATTGGTGAGAAAAGGAGTATTTGGCATACCCTGACTAAAAGAAGGGATCGCTTGGTAGGACACATTCTTAGACATAGGGAAATCGTAAATTTAGCATTGGAGGGAAGTGTGTGGGGTAAAAATCGCAGAGGGAGACCAAGAGACGCGTATAGTAAGCAGATTCAAATGGATGTGGGTTGCCGTTCTTATGAGGATAGAGTAGGGTGGAGAGCTGCATCAAACCAGTCTCCGGACTGAAGACCATAACAACAACAACAACAACAACAACAACAACATAAAGACAACGGGTCGGCACACCTCACATAAGAGTCTGGTCGCTTTTGACTGGACGCTGGTGCCTTACGGTATTTTTAGTAGTCCATGCGACGCGTATAACTCGGTAGCCAGATGGAGTCTGAAGCCGTGGCCACCCTGGGCGCCCTGACGAGGGCCTTCCGCCTTGACCAGCGCTCCCGCTGGCGACGGCCTTGACCGGCCCCGGTGGGGAGCGTGGCGTGGCGGCCGCTGGGGTCAGTGAACCCGCCTCCACGCGGCGCACACGTGGCTGCCGCACCAGCCTTTATCGGCCCCAATCTCCTCTGACCTATATCGTGGCGGACACCAGCATCTTCATCCAGGCGCGTTTTCTGCTTCCAACTGGTTCGTCTCCTACGGTGCCCCGTTCTCCATCTCCAGCGTGAAAACATTTTACACGGGTCGTCTGTCTACATCTACACCCACACTCCGCAAGCCACACCACGGTGTGTGGCGGAGGGTACTGTGTCGTCACTTACTCCTACTCCAGTCTCATATGTTTCGAGGAAATAACGATTGCGGGTATGCATCCGTATGGGCCCCAATCTCTCTAGTTTTATCCTTGTGGCCTTTCGCGAGCCGGCCGAGGTGACTGAGGCGCTCCAGTCACGGTCAGCACGGCCACTACGGTCGGGGGTTCGAATCCCCCCTCGGGCATGGATATTTGTGCCGTCCTAGTTCGTAAGTAGTTCATAAGTAGTTTGTAAGTTTACGGACTGATGACCCCGAAGTTAAGTCCCATAAGCTTAACAAACATTTGAACATTTGCTTTTCGCGAAATGTTGTTTATGTTGTGATCTTCAGTCCGCAGACTGGTTTGATGCAGCTCTCCACAATACCCTATCCTGAGCAAGCCTTTTCAACTCCATATAACAACGGTAACTTACATCTGTCTGTATCTTCTTACTGTATCCATCTCTTGGTCTTCCTCTGCGGTTTTTACCCCACACACTTCCCTCCAACGCTAAATTCACAATTCCTCGATGTCTAAGAATGTGTCCTCTCAACTGATCCCTTCTTTTAGTGAAGGTATGCCAGAAATTCCTTTTCTCCCCAATTCTGTTCAGTACCTCCTCATTAGTTACGCGATCCACCCACCTAATCTTCAGCATTCTTCTGTAGCATCACATTTCAAAAGCCTCTATTCTCTTCCTGTCCGCACTGTTTATCGTCCATGTTTCACTCCCATACAAGGCAACACTCCACACAATTGCCTTCAGGAAGGACTTCGTTATGCTTAAATTAATATTCGATGTTAGCAAATTTCTCTTTTTCAATAACACTTTTCTACCCATTGCCATTCTGCATTTTATATCCTCTGTACTGCGACCATCATTTGTTACTTTACTGTCCAAGTAACAAAACTCATCTACCTCCTTTATTGTTTCGTTTCCCAATCTAATTCCTTCAGCATCGCCTGATTTTCTTAGACTGCACTCCATTACCCTAGTTTTGCTCTTGTCAATGTTCATCTTATACGCACGTTTTAGCACACTTTCCATTCCGTTCCACTGTTCTTCCAGATCCTTTTCTGTCTGATAGAATTACTATGTCGTCGGCAAAACACAATGTTTTTAATTCTTTACCCAGAACTTTAATTCCTTCTCCAAATTTCTCCTTGCTTTCCTTTATAGCCTGCTCAATGTACAAATTGAATAATTTTGGAGAAAGGCTACAACCCTGTCTTACTCCCTTTCCAACCACTGCATCCCTTTCATGCCCTTAAAGTCTGACAACCGCTCTCTGGTTTTTGTACAAGTTGTGAATAACCTTACGCTCCCTATATTTTACTCCTGCTTGCTTCAGAAATTGAAAGAGTTGTTGCAGGAAGCAAGATATTGGATGACCCTTCAAGAAACGTACAGTTCGGAACTAAGACAGAAGCCCTTACTCCTACATAGAACGTCGCTCTTTCAGCTTCGGCCACTGGAGTTTTACGATATTCTCTGTGACGCCTTCGTGCTTACTAAATGCGCCTGAAACGAACCGTGCTGCTCTCCGTTGGATCTACTATATGTCTTCTGTCGACGCTATCTGGTAATGATCTTCTATTGACGAACGAAGCGTCACTCAAATGAGTGTTTTGTAACCTACTTCCTTTGTTGACGGACTAGACTTCATGAGGATTCTTCGAATGAATCTGTCTCGCGTCTGCCTAATCAACTACTGATTTTATATGGGCGTTCTCAGTGCCCCCCACCGAAAAAAAACTGTATCTGTATTTTAATGAATTATGCGTCATAAATTGTGTTTTCATGGACCATTCATTCGATTGCAATGAAACTATGGCGAAATATTCACCGTACGCCCACGAAGGTACCTGACCCAAAAACAAGATCACGACACATAGCTCAGGAGATACGTCATAAATAATGAGGCCACTGCGTGAGAATATCCAGATTTATGCGTCGATTATTGGAAAATGGGAGTAGTTTTGGGCCTGCAACAAAGTTTGCACGTAATTTCGGATTTTTATGAAACGTTTTGTAACTGACCCCCTGGCCACAAAATGATGAAAGGAAGTCTACCGCTCACATCAGTTTCGCTGTAGCTGCCGTAAAACTGTCGCATCTACATCTACATGGGATACTCTGCAAATCACATTTAAGTGCCTGGCAGAGGGTTCATCGAACCACAATTATACTATTTATCTCCCATTCCATTCTCTAATAGCGCGCGGGAAGAAAGAACACCTGAATCTCTCTGTTCGAACTCTGATTTCTCTTATTTTATTCTGATGATCATTTCTACCTATGTAAGTGGGAGTCAACAATATATTTTGGCATTCGGAGGAGAATGTTGGCGATTGGAGTTTCGCAAGTAGCCCACGCCGCAGCGATAAGCGCCGTTGTTGTAATGATTCCCATCCCAGATCCTGTATCATTTCCGTAACGCTGTCTCCCCTGTATCGTGACAATACGAAACGAGCTGCCCTTCTTTGGACTCTTTCGATGTCCTCCGTCAAACCCACCTGATAAGGATCCCACACTGGGCTGCAATACTCCAAAAATGGACGGACAAGCGCAGTGTATGCATCAGGCATGACCTTGTAAACAACATAGTTGCAAGAAACTGCCAAATAAAGCGACAAGACTTTATTCACACACTGTATGAGAATGATAGTACTTAGCGTCTTGCAACCAACTTTAAACATAATTTCAAACCTTTATTGAACTTTGTCTCGCTGGCAACCATAGCAAAATTATGAAAGGAAAAAAGTTACTCGCTTACTACTGTTCCACTGTCCATGGACTAAAGTTATGGCATTCGATATGACATTACAATTTATAATTTCTACACTACTAATTGTAGCCGCAGGAAATTTTACAGACAGTATACAAACATGTAGCTGAATGTACCTTTGAAATTGTATCACAGTACGACACGAAGTTCGTGAGATATGAACACATAAAGAGTAAAGTTCTAGAAAACAGCCCTATCGCGCAGCAAGTTTTAATGTATTACTTCTTTACTACTAATTATATTCGCAACAGATTTTACAGACATACGGCACTTATACAAATATATACCTGAAGAATAACTCAATAAATATGAGATAGTGCGATTATATGTATACCATTTGTATTTTGATTGCTATCTTTCTTTGTCTGGATACTGAAAGTATAATTTTATACATTATGCTAGACAGCGTTATTTCTTAGATATTCTACGATAAATATAGCATATTTTTAGAAAAAAGGAGAGGATAGAGAGAAGGGATAGTCAAGGCAGGAATAAATAAATAAATACCCGGGCAACGCCGGGTTTTTAGCTAGTATTATATAAAAATCGCAGTAGAATCACAGAATTAAAGGGGCAAGAAGTACACTGTATATAAAACTTTATTGAAAAGTGACAAAGTGTGATACATTAATACGCTTTTCTGCTGCATTTTGATAAAATAAGAAACTATACAAAACATTAAGTTCATATAAACGAAAAAATAGTTATTTACATTAATTGTGCCCTGTAGGTAATGTAAGTAACTAAACTTTTTTGTTTATATGAACTTAATGCTTTGTTTAGTTCGTTATTATATCAAAATGCAGCAGAATAGGGTATTAATATATCACATTTTGTCATTTCAAGAAAGTTTTATATACGCTGTATTTCTTGCTCTTTCAATTCTGTGATTTTACTGCGAATTTTATGTAATATTTGTATATTATTCTTAACTGTTTCCTGTACAGATACCCGAAGAAGGGCAATAACTGCTCGAAACCGGTTGTGAATCATCTGCAACCCTGCAAATGGTGGCTGTTTTCTTTTCTAACCTATAAAACACATTTACTGCCATGGATAAAACGTTTACATTCTTATGGTTCAATGTCAACAATAAAAAAGCTTGATCTCATTAAAGTAAAAGGGGCCTCAGCGCAAATTTCCCTCTGAATACGAGCAGCAAAACTGACACAAAATATCATTGGGTGTCACTTTAAATTACGTATCTTTACATTAATCTTGTTCCCCCATCCCCCACCCCGGAAATATAGGTTACATTCGCCACTGGTCGTTCTATTTGACATCACCCCATATGTCTACTCCCAGATATTTTATGGAATAACTGCTTCCAGTGTGGTCCTGCTATTGAGTAAATATGTATGAAGGATCTTTCTTTCTACTTTCCATATGATGTATTACGTCAGCCAGATTGGCGGATTAACTGTAGCTTCGCTTTTTAGTATACAGCAATATTGCGCTGATGGTGAGGAGGAACTTCAACTGAAGCTGGCTGGTGAGCCATTCGTGCTGTAATGGACCACGCTATGCCAGCAACTGCAGAGCGCATTGTATCTTGATTACAGTATGTGGTCCGGTCGTTGTGTAAGGTGGCGTAACGAGGTGCGAGTCGAATGAATGATGAGTCTGCCTGCAGCCGCGGCGGTTGTAGGACGAGAGCTGCGCGGTTGTATGTAGGACCCCTCAGCCACTGCGTAGATGCAGAAGAGGGGGGGGGGTGCATTCAGCTGGGAACCGGGCGACCTTGAACTGCACCCTTCTCCCCCCACCACTGCCACCCTTCTCCTGTGGTGACCCAGAGACCAAAGCGTAGCCACCTACAGAATACTTCCTTCGCAGGAGCACAGAGTAACATATATATTTGCCTGTGGCAGGAGGCAGTTCTCCCTACCTTCCATAGCTCTACCTCATCCTCAATAACGACAAAACAGTATCGTTGTTGGCTGTTTACTGTTCTTTTCCTCAGTTGCATATAATAATATGCAGATATTTGTTTCTACTACCCGTCGGTTGATCTTGTTTTCGTCTTCAGTTCGGAGACTGATTTAATGCAGCTCTCCAACTTACTCTATCGTAAGCAACCTCTTCATTTCCTCTTAACAACTCACATCCATTTGAACCTGCTTCCTGTATTCGTATCTTGCTCTCCCTCGTCAAAATTTACCCCACACACTTCCCCCCAAAGCTAAATTCACGATTTCTCGATGTCTAGGAATGTGTCCTATTGATAGATTCCTTCTTTTGGACAAGGTATCCCTCAAATTCCTCTTTTCCAATTCTGTTCAGTACCTCCTCAGTAGTTAGGCGATCTACCCACCTAAGTTTCAGTACTCGTCTGTAACACAACATTACAAAAGCTTATATTCTCTTTCTGTCTGAACTATTTGTCGTCCATGTTTCACTAGCTTACAAGGCAACACTCCACTCAAATATCTCAGAAAAGACTTCCTAACACTTAAATTAATGTTTGATATTAACAAATTTCTGCCTTTCTGCATTTTATATTCTCTGTACTACGACCAACATATGTTGTTTTACTGCCCAAGTTAAAACATTCATCTTTCACCTTTATTGTTACCTAATATAATTCCTTCAGCATCGCCTGATTTTCTCAGACTGCACTCCATTACCCTTGTTTTGCTCTTCTTAATGTTTATGTTATACGCTCCTTTCAACACATTGTTTATTCCGTTCAAGTGCTCTTCCAGGCCCTTTGCTGTCTCTGACACAATTGCAGTATCAGGTAACCGCAATGTTATTATTTCTTCACCCTCAACTGTAATTCTTTCTCCAAATTTCTCCTTGCTTTCCTTCACGGCTTGTTCAATGTACAAATTGAATAATATTTCCTTCTCAATAACTCAGTCCCTTTCATTTCCTTAGACTAATAACTGATATCTAGTTTTTGTGCAAGTTATAAAGAACTTTCCGCTCCCTAATTTTACTGCTGCTGACTTCAGAATTTGAAAGAGTGTATTCCAATCAACAATTTCAAAAGCTTTCCCCAACCCTACAAAAAATAGAAATGTAGATTTGCCGTTGTGGTAAGATAAGTATTGTCTCCCGTGTTCCTACATTTCTTCTAAATCAAAACTGATCCTACTCGAGGTTTGTGCAAGATTTGCCAAATTCACGTTACGATTTTGCAACCGCGATGTATCCAACACTGAAACCTGTCTGCATCTGTTTTCCTTGAAATTGGGATAATTACATTTTTGTTGAAGTGGAAGCGTATTTCGCCCGTCTCATACATCTTGCACACCAGGTGGCATAGTTTTCTCACAGCTGGCTTTCCTAGACTTCAGTAGCTCTAACAGATTAGAATGCTTTATTGCCCCACGCGTTCCGCATTTATTTACAAGGAATCTTCGGTGGCCTGGAATATATACATGACAATGTTTTACATTATTTCGTGTTTTACTTTTCTGGTAGTTTAGGTTACAAACAATTGTGCCGTTTTTTCTGTCTACTATTCACGATGTTGTTGTGGTCTTCAGTCAAATGTTCAAATGTTTGTCAAGCTTAAGGGACTTAATTGCGGGGTCAACAGTCCCTACACTTACAAACTACTTACGAACTACAGTACAAACATGCCCGAGGGGGGGGGGGATTCGAGCCCCCGACGGGGAACGGCCTCGCGCATCGTAGCATAGCGCCTCAAGGTCTTCAGTCCGCAGACTGGTTGATACAGCTTTCCACCTTACTTTATCTTGTGCAGGCCTCTTCATCAGAGAATAAGAAAGAAAAGCTACATCCTTTTGTATCGGCTTACTGTAGTCGTCCCTCGGTCTCCCTCTACGATTTTTACCCCACACACTTCTTTCTAATGCAAAGTTGATTTTTTCTTGATGTCTCAGAATGTGTCCCACCAAGCCTTCTCTGTCAGGATACACCAGAAACGCCTTTTCTCCCCAAATCCGTTGAGCACCTCCTCGTTAGCTAAGTGATTTTCGCATCTTCATCAGTCGTCTGTAGCACCACATTTCAAAAGCTTCTATCATCTTTTGGTCTAAACTCCTTGTGGTCCACGTTCCACTCCCATACAATGCTACACTTCAGACAAAAGCTTCCAGAAAATATTTCCTATTTTGTATATCAACAAATTTTGCTTCTTCACTAACGCTTTTCTTCCCATAGCCGTTCTGCATTTTATGTCTTATTTACTCCGGCCACCAGTTATTTAGCTACCCAATAACAAAAATCATATACCACTTCTATTGTCTCATTACCTAATCTAATTCCTTCAGCATCGCCTACATTCCATTAACCTTGAATTACTCTTGTTCGAAAAAAAGTTTGTAAAGCTTAAGGGACTTAATTGCAGGGTTGCCAGTCCCTAAACGTATATACTACTTATGAAGTACCTTATACTAAAGACGACACAAACATCCATGCCCGAGGGGAGGATTCGAACCCCCGACGGCGGACAGCCGCTCGCAGCGCAACACGGTGCTCCAGTACGCGCGACTAATCCTCCGGACCTTACTCTTGTTAATGTTCTTCTTATATCATCCTTTCAAGACTCTGTCGATTCCATTGAATTGCTCTTCCAAATTTTTTGCTCTCTCTGGCAGAATTACTATGTCATCGGCAAAGCGCCCTCTCCGAATCTCTCTTCGCATTCCTTTACAGCTTGCTCAACGTACAGATTGAACAACATTGACCGCGGTGGAGTAGCCGAGCGGTCTGAAGCGTCTCGCTGCGGAGCGCGCGGTTGCTCCCCGTGGAGGTTCGAGTCCTCCCTGGGGCATGGGTGTGTGTGTTGTCCTTAGGTTAGTTCACCTAGGTTTAAGTAGTTTGTAAGCTACGGACTGATGACCACGCAGTTTGGTCCGATAGATTTACAAACATTCTTTAAAAGAAGAGAAGAAGAGAGAACAACAACATTGGGGGAAAGGCTACAACCCTGTCTTACTTCATTCCCAACCGCTGCGACCCTTCCATGCCCTTCCACTCTAATAACTGCTGTTTGATTTTTGTACAAGTTGAATATAACTCTTCGCTCCCTGTATTTTACCCTTGCTACTTTCAGAATCTGAGAGATTTCCAGTCCTTTTTGTAAAACATGCCTACATATGCTAAAACATAGGTTTGCCTTTCCTTAAACTATCTTCTAAAATAGGTCTTAATGTTTTTCCTTCTGTGTACAGTTTTCCTAAACCCAAACTGATCTTCCCCACGGTCGGATTCCACCAATTTTTCCATTCGTCTGTAATTAATTCGTGTTAGTATCTTGCATCCATGACTTAATAAACTGATAGTTCTGTAATTTTCACGTTTGTCAGCACTTGCTTTCTTTGGAATTGCAGTTAAATACATTCTTCTTGAAGCCGGAAGGTATCCCTCCGGCGCGACAGATTAGCCGTGCGCAATGGGGCGCCATGCTGCGGTGCCCGCGGCCGTTCGCCGTCGGAGGTTCGAGTCGTCCCTCGGCCATGTGTGTGTGTGTGTGCGTGCGTGTGTGTGTTGTCCTTAAGTTAGTTTAACTTAGTTCAAGTAGTTTGCAAGCTACGGACTAATAACCACGCAGTTCAGTAAGATTTACAAACATTTGAATGTTGGTATTTCCCCAATCTCTTTCATCTCGCATACCAGGAGGAACAATTTCTTCAAGACTGGTTCTCCTACCGATATCAGCCTTGTTTCGACACACATCTTTCAGTGCCCTGTCAGATTCTTAGCCCAGGATCGTATCTCCTATCTCATCTTCCTCTCCTTCGTCTTCTGAATAATATCTTCAAGTTTATTTCCTTTGTACAGGCTAGGCCCTCTGTATGTTCCTTCCATCTCTGAGCTTTTCATTCTTTACTTATGGGTTCCATATGGGTTCTTGATATTCATGCAGCCGCTCTTCTTGTCTCTAAATGTCTTTTATTTTTCTGTAGGCGGTGTCTATCTTCCCCTAGCTATACATTCTTCTGTCGTCTTGTATTTGTCCTCTAGTCACTGCTGCTTAGCCAATCTGCACTTCCTGTCAACCTTATTTTTCAGTCGCCAGTATTTCCTTTTGCCTGCTTCATATGCTGCATTTTTATATTTTCTCGTTTCATCAATTGAGTAGCTTCTGTGTTTCCAGGGGTTTCTATTAGTCCTTAGCATTCTACCTATATAATCCTCTGCGGCCTTCACACTCTTATCTCTCAGAGCTACCCATTATTCTTCTACTGTATTACTTTTCCCCGTTTAGGTGAATCCTTCCCTAATGCTCTCTTTGAAACTCTACAGCTTCTGGTTCCTTATATTTGGCCAGGTTTCATCTACTTAATTTTCTGCCTTTTTGCAGTCTCGACCCTGGATATGACTTACAGTTTAAACCCGGTGTCTAAATCTATGCTTCACCATTGTAAAATCAATATGGTACCTTCCAGTGTCTCCTGGTCTTTTCCATGTATGCAACCCTCTTTCATGATAACTAATCCAAGTGTTTGTGATGATTAAATTTTGCTCTGCACAAAATTCTACGAGGCCATCTCCTCTTTCATTCTTTTTCCCCAGTCCATATTCACTTACTACATATCCTTCTCTTCCATTTCCTACTACCAAGATGTTCAAATGTGTGTGAGGTCTTATGCGACCAAACTTCGTGCTCATCAGTCGCTAGACTTACACACTAATTACTTGACTAACTTAAGCTAACTTACGCTAAGGACAACACAAACACCCTTGCCGGAGGGAGGATACGAACCCCGACCGCAACGGCCGTGTAGACTGTGACTGGCGCGCTGCAGACCGCTCGGCCACTGCGGCTGGCTACTATCAAGTTCCAGTCCCCTATCACAATCAAGTTTGTCTCTCCCTTAAATGTATGAATAATTTCTCTTATCTCTTCATATATTTCTTCGATGTTCTCGTCTTCGGCAGAGTTAGTTGGCATATAAACGTGTACTACAGTTGTCCGCGATATTATTATTTTGTTCAGAGATGTTCAGATGTTTGTTAAGCTTATGGGACTTAACTACGGGATCTTCAGTCCCTAAACTTACAAACTACTTATGAACTACTTACGAACTAGGACGGCACAAATATCCATGCCCGAGGGGGGATTCGAACCCCCGACCGTAGTGGCCGTGTTGACCGTGACTGGAGCGCCTCAGTCACCTCGGCCACCGCGGCCGGCATTATTTTGTTAAGACACTTTTTTATTGTTGTTCTATAAGTGTTGTTGCCTCTGATTGGCTGTTGCTCTTTTTTTCTTTTTCCTTACTGGAATGTTTCTTCATGGCACTAACACATGCCAATTTGTTTATGTGATGTTTTGGTTTTTGTTTGTATTGCAAACTGTTGAATGTAATTTTAATAGCAATTAGTAGAAAAAGAAACTTTTCGTAGCCAAGATCGCTGTACTGGTCATTTATAGAAAATTACCGGTTTCGGCAAGCAATGTCACTATCATCTGCTCTGGAATTCTTTGTATCTTTCTCGTATTAGATCATTCATTTTATCTAATTTCTGAAATTGTATTTATCACAGATAGTACGCCCATGAGATGTGCGTTTGAAGGTAATATACCTTCTTCCATTTTTCCACCTTCCTTCCTTTTTACGATTCGCCACGAAAAATTCCTTTTTGATGGATGCGGAGTTTCGCTTCAAATATACCGCCACAGGAAATTCAATCCCATGAGCGGTGTCTGCTCATTTAAAGGTTACTTTAGAGCTACGAACATACTTTAAGTGATTTGGAAAATTATTTAGAAAATTAGATTGTATATGTAGTGAAAATGTTGAACAGAGCCGGCCGCGGTGGCCGAGATGCCTGAGGCGCTCCAGTCACGGTCAGCACGGCCACTACGGTCGGGGGTTCGAATCCCCCCTCGGGCATGGAATTTGTGCCGTCCTAGTTCGTAAGTAGTTCATAAGTAGTTTGTAAGTTTAGGGACTGATGACCCCGTAGTTAAGTCCCATTAACTCTACAAACATTTGAACATTTGTTGAACAGCTTGTCATTTAAGCGGCCACCGTACCACTATTCAGTTGACTGTGGACATGAACCAGAATGATGAAGTAAATAGTATCTGTGACCAAGTGTTCTGTTCTTCTTCGCTGTGGACACTCCCGTCTTCCAAGACGATAACCGCTGTGTCAACATGGCCGCGCCTACGGTATAAAGTCCTGGTCTGACGAACACCCAGTTATCCAGCTGCCCCATTAAGCCATACAATATGTTTGGAAGAATTACGCCAGCGCACTTTTCCAGATAAGTGCAAAGTAGGTATTAGACATGTTGTAAACACTACTGGTAGATATGTCGGTCGTGGACACGTAATTACAATAAATGATATAAAGAACAATTCGTTCTGACGGACCTTCAGTGAGCCTTTGCGTTGAAACGGCGGATTTCCGCAATACGGAATTTGTTTTTAACCACATATAGGTCACAAAAGTGAGTCTCAGCTGCAAAATTTATTTTTCCTTTTACTGACGCGTTTCGCTTTTTTGAGGCTTTTTGAGGCATATATAAATATGAGGTGAGCTATTTGTCATCATAAAAACCATCTAGGAAGAAACCTATCGTCATGGTTGTTTAAAATTATTTTAAAATTTTTGCCTGAGATGGGAGGATGTGGGCATGACAATAGGTTTCTTCCTATATGGTTTTTATGATGACAAATAGCTCACCTCATATTTATATAATCTGATGATGCCTCAAAAGGGCGAAACGCGTCAGAAATAAGAAAAATAAATGTTGCAACAGAGACTGACTTATGAGATATATATCCATAATTAGTTGCTGTACCAGCCATCAACATGGACTGGAACCAGTTTTACATATAGGTCGTTTCCAGTCATTTATTCCAACAAATAGTGCCCATAATGACCAGTTTTCAAGAGATTCTTAATTTACCAAGATACTTTTACTTGCTTTGAAATGATATACATTCATAAGACCTAAGTCATATACGTAATACCAATCAAATACCAGCTTATATTGACGGCCAATATGGCGTCTTCATCTCTCTACCGAAAAGAACTTCCCCCTCCCCCGGATAGCCAGGTGGTGTGACGTCGGTGGCTTTCTTCCACCTGATTGGTGATCGTTCGTACGCACGTTGAGAATATACTGCCCGACGTTGGGAAAGCCTCGCAAACGGGCGGTTCGCACATTGTGACGCCAGAAACTCGTTACGTTGGCCACACTCGTTCAGATACACGTTTCGTGGGCTGACGGCTTAAGAGAACCGCTCATATTGTCTCCTAAATCTATATTAATAAAAATGAATTGCCACATGTATGAAAGCGCATCACTTGAGACACTGACGTAGTCAGGATAATGTCAAAGGGAAGGGGGGAGGTCCGAATGGTTATAGAGAAATTTACAAAGGCTCATGTTTTCCATTTATTCTAAAAACAAACTTAGGCTAACATATTTTTAATATTTTATGCACATAGTTTGCGTTTGTAAGACCTTCTTACAAATTCTGCAATATTTTATATACTAAATCGAGGAAAACGTTTCTTAAAAATTGTTTCAATATACGCTAGCAGAACCTTCAGTTGTTATTCCAAACGAAGTCAGATTATCAGAATGAGAAGTGTTTCTTTGTATTTGAACACTGGCAACGACACGGTTGCACGTCACCAAGCTCGCTGCCTGTCAGCCACGACTGTAGCTCGGTGTTTCGCAAAAAGTATTACACATACTGAGTGAGGTGCCTTATGATATACTGAAATATTGCCACTACAAATAACCACTCAACTGCTATAAATAGATAAATAAGCTATTATAGTAGTACGTATTTTAACTTACCATAACGCTAGTGGACAAATGAAAGTCGGTTTTCCTCTTTTTTTTCTTGTTATGAACTTATTGATTATTGAAAACTTATCTTAAGAACACAAAAGAAATAAACGGCAGCGGCAGCATTCCACTGTAGTGCTTAACATAGCAGTAAAGGAGCATGGCCAACAATGGACAACGGCTAAGGGACTGGGCAACAGCCGATGCTGTTATCGATGTATCGATAATTAAAATCTATAGATGGCTTTGTTGACTGTCGATAGTGCGTATTCCTTTTTCGGCGTATGACTGATAACACCATTCAGTTTCACTACACAGTAGCTAGGTCGTGTCTTATTTCATTTAGTCCCTCCTGAGGTTCGAGTACACCATCGAGCATGTGTGTGTGTGTGTGTGTGTGTGTGTGTGTGTGTGTGTGTGTGTTGTCCTTAGCATAAGTTACCGTAGTATTTTATCGTTTAGGTGATAGAGGGGGTCCGGACCCCAAAGACCCCCCCTCCCCCCCTTTTGGCTACGTCCTTGCTTGATAATGGGTACACCGATGCCGGCCGCAGTGGCCGAGCAGTCTGCGGCGCACCAGTCACAGTCTGCACGGCCGCTACGGTCGGATTTCGAAATCCCCCTCGGGCATGGATGTTTGTGCCGTCCTTAGTATAAGGTAGTTCATAAGTAGTTTGTAAGTTTACGGACTGATGTCCCCGCAATTAAGTGCCTTAAGCTTCAAAAAAAATTTGAACATTTGATTTGCTACACCGATCTTTCCTTTGTTCTGTTCCTAATTCTCAGGAAAAGGTCTGTATGAAAGAAATTTTTTGGAAAATCAGAATTTGAGAAAAACTGAATGTACGCTTCTAGCTCGGATCATGTTCTCGAATCTCAAACAATCAGCTTATTCATTCGCTTCTTGCCTAACGACCAAATACGCCAAAGGAATAAAGGAAGATAGAGTTATTTTATGATGAGAACAGGCAGTGCTTGAAGCCGGGGATTAACTTTAAATCTGCGACACAGACCCAGCTAGCAATGTTGGCAACAGCCGTTGTTGATTCCCGAAATTGCTCGACGTCGCTGTTAGCCAGTTGGGTGATAGTATACAATATCTAATTAGATTTGCCGATTTCTTGCCCGTACTACGTCTTTCGTTCATGGAAACAGGATTGATTGTTCTCGTGCTTATAAGTGAGCATTTGTAAGACTATTTCCATAAGGGACGTTCATTTCACTCTTATACATGAAAAACACCACCTTCATCAAATATTCAAATGTTTGTTAAGTTTAAGGGACTGGGTGACGGGCCGGCCGCGGTGGCCGAGGGGACTGCGGCGCTCCAGTCACGGTCTGCACGGCCACTACGGTTGGGGGTTCGAATCCCCCCTCGGGCATGGCTATTTGTGCTGTCCTTAGTCTTAGCTAGTTCGTAAGTAGGGACTGATGACCCCGTAGTTAAGTCCCATAAGTTCTACAAACATTTGAACTGGGCGACGGCAAACGGAAGTGAAACCGGAATACAACCCCTTCAGCAGCAGGTATAGAGCTGCCAAATTCGAGTGTGCCGCCAGTACTTCGCCTTCAGAATTCCAAACTTCACCGGAGTTCTCCTGCAAACCTCACAAGACCACCATATGTTCGAGACATGGCTTAGCCACACCCTGCGGAGACGGGCTGTGAAGAACTTCTGTGAAGGCAAAGGTTCCAGATTCGATTCTCGGTCGGCACACAGTTTTAATTTGTCAGGAAGTTTCAACTTTTTTTTATGTTTCGACGAATTTTCCTTTAAATTCCGATACACCGATGATATTGCCATTCTGTGTAGTATATGGTAGGTACTCATCGCAATTTTTTGTGTTTTTGGGTACAAAATGATTCCGACTAATGGTGTTCTCGTCGTGATTCTAGCAGGCTAGGTCCATCCAATCCAAATGGTTTTCTTACCTAAATTTTATCGCGATGATAAGAGGAAGGGCCATAGTTTTGGCCGTGTAAGAAGTATGGGTCATATACTTTCAGATACAAATACCACCAGTCGGAACGGAAAACAATGACAAAAGACTGTTACCGTAACGTAAACCACGTCTACTGATGCTCTCGCTCGCTGTCTTGGCATCCGTCCGTCTGATTGGGTCTCCTGCGTCATAAGCAGTGACTCACAGCTCAACAGGACCGTGTTCCGTTGCTCCACATATCAATGACAACATTGTTTGCACCACTTTAAACGGAGTCGCTTGTGATTCATGGGTTCTGGACAACAGAATGACCAAGAAAATATCGTCCGGGTAGCTCTCAATGTCGACAGTCGATAGACGTCGTTTAGTGAGACACCTCTGACACTCCATTCTCAATCCGTATTTTTGACGTTTTTAGGTAATCACAGTAAGCTATTTAAGAAGGCCACTTTTATCACCCACATCAAAGACTAATCCTGTGTTTTTATCACTGCGATACCTTGTAAGTAGAAACTATTCGAGCATGTGAGATGTAGAAACAAAACTGTTCACTTACTTATTTTGCTACAAATATTCAAATGTAAATCATAAGGGACCAAACTGCTAAGGCCATCGGCCCGTTGACTTACAAATTACTTACCCTTTCACGCTAAAAATCTCCTTTGGATAAAAATTGTCTGTGTGAATAGTTTCACATGCAAATAGGCCGCGTGTGAGTAGATTTTCAGGGCTATAGGTGAAGGGGGAAAAAAAAAAAAAAAAAAAAAAAAAGGAAGTCAAAGGAGACACGGTAACCATTTGATTGGAACTCACTTGTCAGTCAACCAAAAGTGGCTACATATTTGACCACAGAAAGTGCTGATACAGTATTGTGGACGATAAAGTTCAAATCTAATAGGTGCTTGTAGAGATATTCGTTCATGTTGGAAGTGTCCAAATATTTAGCCACCATTCGTTAGCCACAGAAAACCGCATCGAGTATTCTGAGCGTTAAAAGGATTAACAAAATGTTCAAATGTTTCTATAGTCTATGGGACTTAACTACGGTGTCATCAGTCCCTAAACTTACAAACTACTTATGAACTACTTACAAACTAAGACGGCACAAATATCCATGCCCGAGGGGTGATTCGAACCCCCGACCGTAGTGGCCGTGCAGACCGTGACTGGAGCGCCTCAGTCTCCTCGGCCACCGCGGCCGGCAAAAGGATTAACCCAACTTATCCTAAGGACAACACACACACACACACACACACACACACACACACACTCACAAGTTTTGATTTCCACTGTTGACCAGATTATAGAACTAGCTGTTATGGCATTGTTGTCTAGTGTTATACGAGTGTTCTGCGAGTTCGCGAACCGTTACTACTTTTATGTGTCACAAGTCACAAGCTTAATTTCTGCTGTTTCGCACGCTTAGACTGGATGGTCTGCATTGGTTGTTTCTACTTCTAAATATAAATTTTCATAGATATAGCTTTAAAAATGTTCTCCGAATAAAGTATTTTGATGTAACTTCCCACCCCTGATGCATCACTGATGACAGAATTCAAAACATCCCTTAACACATTTTTTATTAAATTCTAACCATGATTCCAAATTTCGAATTTCTAGCACCAGAATAGCCTTAGTAGCACCTTGAAAGATTTTCCCTTATTTCACCCGCTTAATGGTTGAATTTCCAAAAATATCCAAACAAGTGTTATTAAAATTCCAATCAAAAATCTAAATCCTAATTTTTTATTTTTTGTTTCAAAATTGCCATAATAGCATCTTATTTTCAAAAAACCGGTCATCCCCTATTTCACCCCCTTAGGGATGGAAATATCGAAGAATCACTGATGCCTACAGTGTAAACAACGTCTACAAATTTCAAGTTTCTATCGTCTGTAGATTCACTATTGAGCGCCGTATTCTGTCTACGCGAAATTTCTTTCTTACGCGTTGGCATCTTTCTTGGTAGTTTTACTTTTCAAACTGCAATATGCACGTATTTTTCTTAATTCGTACGCTTGTTGCAGAAAAACAGCTAAAGAATGTGCATCACGTTTCGCTGTATATAACCTCTTTGCTATTATAGTGTCAAAAGTCATCGCTGGTCTTCAGCCCGAATTTTATATAAGCTGAAGACTTTCAACCACTATGTTTATCTTCCACCCTCGTTTTGCTATCGACACAGAACTGCTATGGTGTACAAAAGAGACTTTGTACTACAACAAAACACAGAGATCGTTCGTCTCCATTGTGTAGTTTTTGCTGAAGAGCAAAATATTGACACCCACACGTAGAATTTTATATCACTCGGTAACTTTCAAATCCCATATCTTCCACCCCCTTATCGTTACCAACCCTCTACCACCATAGTGCGCAATGAGAGACTGATACCTACTACCATATACAAACACTATTCGTTTGCGAAAACACCACAATATATATATATATATATATATATATATATATATATATATATATACTATGATTTCTATTATAAAGAACGAAGCTAAAAGTATCACCATAGGTTTTTACAGCGAAAAATAAGGCTGCTCTGCACCTCGTGGAGAGCGCCAATTAAAACTTTTAGTACCTACCTTTACCGCATTGGAGCAAAACTTTAGTATACGTTGACAGTAGAATCTAGATAGCGACAATGGAAGTGTCAGCGGAGATATGTGGCAACAGAAAACACAATTCGTTAGTATTTTAAGAATGCGAAACTGAGGACTTGGGAGCGTGGGTGTTTGTCAAGGAGATTAGATTACAGGGAGATGCCCTTAAGTTGAAAAAGTGAAGTCTGCCTCTGCCATATTGCTAAGTTATGGAGAATTATTCGTATTGTTGAGATAATGTTTTATGTCACTTAAAACAGGAATAAAACGTCCGAATTTTTTTCCGTGATGTACAACATGTTAAAAAAGTGCAAATTAACATAAACGTTAAGTTTTCAAATATAGTATGATGAGTATTTATGACTATTAAAGGAAGTATATTGTTCGAAAGTACATACTGATCTACTTAACGCAGAGTTTTAACGGAGAAACAGCGTTCCAAAACTGACAAAGATGGCGGACAAGCTTCAACTGACGTCTGTGCTCGGCATAGATAAGGCCATCTCCCTTTATTCTAACCTCCTTGGTGTTTGTTGTCAAACAGCGCTTCTGCGTCACAAGAAGCGACGGCTTGGCTTAAAGCACGTCAGACGCGATGGGGCTGTTTGCCTTCGGCCGCTGCCACGGTTTATCGGGACGCTTGGCTGCTTATTTACAAACAATAGAACGTCGTCCGAACAAATGAAGTGCGTATCTGGCGATCGGGTCAGCTGTTCAGAAAACAGATGCGGAAATCCTCAGTTATCACCGATCCCTATACTACCTGGATGTTGAACTTTAGTTGTCTGACCGAGCCAACCGTAGATGTTAATATTTCGTTTCTTGCCAAATTTAAATACGGCCGCTATGAAGTATTACAAGAAAACGAAAAGAAAATACGCTTCGATTCCGCTCCCATATTAGCCTGTTAATCATATATTGATATGAATTTCAATTCAAGAGTAAGCAAGCAGTTTTTTTTGGCACGTAATAACTGATGCCAAATTTAAACATGGCGGAGAATGCGAAATCGTGTGCATAATATTTGAATGTGCAGGCACGCTGCAGTTCTATGCTCAGAGACCAGTTTGTATAGAGAATCACTGTCGATTGATTATGCTGCATCTAAATGACCATGACGATGTAAATATTTGGTTGTATCTGAAGATATCCGCAATAACTGAATTTTCTGTTGGTGTTTGGCAGATTAATAGTAAACTGGAAAGATTTCTTATGTCAGGTAAAATATTTATTTTTTTAATATCGAAAAGGAACAACTTCCCGATGTTCTGCAAAACGTATTCGTCACAAACCGGCTTTCGGCTTCTTAGGCCATCATCAGGTGACGACTGACTGTAGTATACATGTTTTCAAAGATTTTACAAACATGTTACGATTTACAGGAAGCTTCATTACAAGTACATATTTATGAAAGTTTTTAACATTTATATAAAAATACAATAAGTATGTGTAAAAAGGAAGGTTGGAAAATAAAACTTATTTCGGTAGAGGTGTAGAGGGGAACTGGATCTGATCGTTTAATACTAAACTGGCATCCTGAGTCAAATGTTTATTGATTTCCAATATCTCCAGTAGTGTCATCTTTCTGCTTTTCTTCAGGGGATGTAAGATTTCACAGTGTACCTCATAATCATGGTTTTCTCTGAGCTGATGTTCAGCTGAGGTTGAATGTCTGTCTTAACCTCCAGGTTCTCTCGTGTTCTGACAATCTAATAGCTGCAGCCCTGCCTGACTGACCGACATACACGAACCAGTTTGCGGCTTCTTACTCCCTAACCAGATGATAACTGAATGTCGCTAACACGAATGCTATCTTAACAGAAAGTATAAAATGTGATATTTAAAGTGTTTACGTCGAAAAGTAATACACTTTTTTTTTTTCAGTCAGGGTGCGCCACAGTTAAGAACAGACTATAATAGGAAATTATGTTTCTCTTATAATAAGCTGCAATATACACATATTCGTAAGTATTTGTTCATGACAAAGTTCTTCGTTGCACCACTGAATCAGTTAAGTTCGGTTGCTTCTAAATTAATTTCCGTAATATGTATGTCTCTTGATATTTTACTCATGTTTGTAACGCAAAAACTATACTAACTGTTTAGTTAATTACGTACAAACATGATTATAAACAAACATCACTGTTTCGGCGGCTTGCCCACCGCTAGGAGCGCTAGTGTCGTTGCAACTGTCAGTTGGCAACTTTCACAGCAGTGAGTGTCGCGACTGTATGTGTTAGACTCAGAGTTGCCAGGTTTTTCCAGTACTCTGTCGCCAAATTTTAAACAAAAAGTAGCCAAAATATCGCCATCTTTTCATCAATAAAATGACAAAATATAACCATCTTTTCATCAGTAAAAATAGACAAATATCGCAACCTTTAATCTGTTAACATTATTATGCTGTGTTAATTATGGCAAGTAACTCGACAATAATAATCAGGAAATTCAGGGAGTAAGCTGGTTACTGAGTAAAAAGTAACGCAAACTGTGGCACTCTCACATTCGCAGACATCAGACTGAACTTTCCAAGGAAACTCGTACTTCACAGAAACATTTAATTGAGTCTATCCAAGAACTGAACCCAGACACACCACCAATGAGGCCAGTTAAAATATTGTCACATTGTAAGTATAACAGAGAGACTCCGGAAATTCAGTTACATTTAACTGTCACATTTATTAATTTCATAACTTACAAAAATTACAACACAAAACTGTTGAAGAATCATTCTATCAAACTTACACAAGGGATCTTCTCATGCATAGTTTCAATTACCAATCACTTTCATCTTCTTAAAAACAAATATTTACAGGTGTTAAATAGAGTTATTGAATCTTTCAAACATTTCTTTAAT
The DNA here is from genome assembly GCA_026315105.1 of Locusta migratoria. NCBI lineage: Eukaryota > Metazoa > Arthropoda > Insecta > Orthoptera > Acrididae > Locusta > Locusta migratoria. The sequence goes on from CM048751.1 coordinate 55,191,688, forward strand.
ACACACAAAATCATTAGAACATTTTGAGGTGAGGTAATTTATAATAATGCACTAATCAATCCATACTTTGATGTGAGATGGACTTTAATTCGTAATAATGCGTCATGACACACTGATAAATCAGCCATCAGAACGACAGGGAAATCACGGCGAGTTCTCCATCGACATTTATACTATGCAAACCATTGTTATGCAAACCATTGTTACGAATTTCTGTTGTGTTGAACGCGGAAAAAATTACTGTTTAAATGCCTCCTTGCGTGCTGTAATTTATATAATCTTATCCTCATGTTCTCAGCAGGAGCCATGCATACGGTGTTGTAGTATACTTCGAGATATTTAAAGTGTGTTCTCGAACCATCGTAAGTCGGGTACGTGAGGTAGTTTACGTCTATCTTCAAGAGTCTGTAAGTTGAGTTTGTTTACATCTCTGTGACACTCTCCGACACATCCATGATACTTGAAAACATTTGTGTTAACTTGTGTTGGTTGATTACATTTCCCCAGCATTCTACCGAAGTTTAGCCGGTATCATTCACGCAATGTCTAAAGAGTGATTGCTTTACATTAGTTGTATTTGAAGTAAAGTAAAATAGCCACTAAGTCGCCAACCAATTCCTTTAATAGCCAAATTTAATCGCCAGTCGCCAAACTGCTAGAATGGCTACTATTATAGGAAAAAGATAGCCAAGAATGCGAAAAATCGCCACACCTGGCAACCCTGGTTAGACTGTGGTAGTACGTTCGATATTGTTGGAAACAAATCTATGATGCCGTAATACAGTCCGATCTATCACTTACAAGATTACGATAGTCAAAGTTGAAACGTAAAAATCCAAAAAATATTGCAATTGAACCTCGCCTTAGCATATTAGAATAGCATATGGGACAAAAATCCGAAGATGTCAGACGTGCTACTGAAAAAAAGAGGTCAAATACGTGAAAACTGAGGAAATACGAGAGATCTCTAGGTCAGTGATGCTCCATAAATTTCCTATTTTTGCCAATTCTTATTTCTAGGTTTGTGTTTGTTTTGCATGTGCTTTCTTCAGACGCTGCGCTACCGCATTTAATGGACGCCATGTTTGTTGTGTTGCAGAGCTTCCCTGCGCAGCTGTACCGGAAGGAGGCAGCGGGCCGCCAGAGCGCCCTGCAGAGACATCTGTCGGACTCTGAGTCAGACAGCGACTCGGACGACGAGCACCGGCCCAGGGAGAAGGTAAACACCGCGAACTTGTCACTGCACTTACTGTACTAGTAAAAGCCCGGCAGTCAACAGAATCGACTGGTGTTCTAGATATTATGAATTGTCATTAAGAATATCTCTGAAAAGGTGTCTGCTAATTCAAATTGATCTACCCAGGGCAGGCGGCGAGGACGCCCTTTTTGCTTACTGCCCCACGGGGTTTCCCCTTTCTACTTGCTAAATTGGTCAAAGTAGAGTGCAACGTAGGTATATCGATCAACTCTAGCACAGAACATTACTCTCTCGTAGATACTTCACGGAAAAACGTTTATAATACTTATCGGTGATAAACTGTCACATACGTATGTTGTACAACTGCGCCATGCATATAGGTACTTACGGAATTCGACAACAGCCCTGCGCATGCGCAGTCCTATCGGCGACAAACAGACACACACTTCAGCCGCTTATATATAACCACCCTCAAAGAGTTATCTTCGATCCGTCTTTTCAACTAAGATGGTGACTCAGCTGGTGGCAATGTACTCGTAGCGATTTGGCAAGAATTGGACAAGTTAAAAGTCGGCAAGGCCAAGCTCGTCCACAGCGATGACCGTTATCTCCAGTTAACAGGAGGCTGAATGCATCTCATCTGCAATGCATCCTCCGGGCAGAATATCAATACAAACTGTCCGAAATCGCCTTCGGGAATGTGGCCTCTACGCACGGATGCGTATTGTGTATGTTCCATTAAAACCACGACACAATTTAGCCTGCAGAAACTGGGTGAAGGAACATTAGGATTGGAGTCGTAACGACCGGGTTCTGTTCACAGATGAGTCAAGATTTTGTGTTCAGCCAGATAATCGTCGTTCCCTCAACTGGAAAACTTGGAACTCGGGACAAAGAAACATCACCATATCATGTTGGAGGACGAATGGTGTGGCAGGAGCTAATATTGGCGGATGGGCGGACCTCTGTGCGGCTTTGACTTCTCAGTGGTAAAGGGACGAAATCATTCTACCTGTTGTTGTTCCCTATGCTTTTGCCATAGGAGATGTGTTCCTTCTAGTGGACGATAACGCTCGTCCCCACAGAGCTGCACTGGTGGACAACATGCTTGAAGCCGAGAGAATTGAACGAATTGAGTGGTCAGTTTGTTCACCGGACTTATACCCAATTGAGCATGTCTGATACACATTTGGCTCATGGAAGAATGGCCCAATATCCCTCTCGAGAGTTGATTGATAATCTCATATTGTGCATGCCACGCAGATGTTCAACTGCACTGGCCGTCTGTGGTGATCACACACCATATTAGAGGGCAACGAGAACGACTTTTTCGCTATTATGGTAGCCCCACGGTGCATCGCTCTAAGTAAACGCCATGTAAATGTCAATATTTGAGACAGCAAAATATTGTACTGTATCACACACAAATTACAATTATAACCAATCTATATATATAAAAATGAATGTTTTTCTGTATGTCCTCAGTGTGTTCATAAAGCATTAATTCGATTGCAATGAAACTTTGGTGAACTGTTCACCGTATGCCCACGAAGGTTCCTGACCCAAAAACAAAAGAGCACGACACATAGCACAGGAGATATGACGTCATAAGTAACAAGAGGCCACCTCGTGGAGAATACCCAGATTTATGCGTCAATTATTGGAAAATGGGAGTAGTTAGGGACCTTCAACAAAGTTTGCATGTAAATTCGAACGTTTATGAAGCGTTTTGTAACTGAAGTCCCACCCCCCCCCCCCCCCACACACACACACAAAATAATGAAAAGAAGTTTCGGTGTAGAACTGTCGCATCAGGCATGGCCTTGTATCAAATAAAGTTAGCATTACAGACTTGCTTTTTACTATTAATTTTTGTCTGCAAGTCTACCTTAATTCTCAGCATCCAAAATTAAGCAATCTGTTTTCTTAATCTTCTTCTATATAAAAGCGAGAGAACACTCACTCACTTAATGACTAAACACGAACTCTCGGAAACTACTTCACCTATGAAGCTGAAATTGGGCAGGAAAATAGTTTATAGGTAGAAAATGTCAGCTAAAAAAGTATTTCGTGATAGGTGCATGGCGGAGCATACATCTCCTACAGACTCACGAAATCTACTGTTTCATTCCGATTTTCACGAAATTTCGCACGCTTGACCTCCAAAACAAGAGGAACGTCACCGTCTACGGTGCATGGTGCATGGGGGAGGGTACTTTGCAGCATAAAAATGGATCCATAAATACCTTGGTCGCGCCATAACTTGAGAACAGCTCGACCGATTTTCACAGTTCGTGTTTTTGTTGTTTTCGTTATTCTCAGAACAACGGTTGTATGAAATATAACTGGAATATTTGAGAACAACAAAGAGCGTTTTTCAATGTGACCCTGCGTTTCTATTGCATATAAATCTATAGTTTTGTTCAGATATTGCTAAAATTTAGCACACTCTACCTTAAAAACAAGAGTAATATCACTGTCTGTATAAAATTTCGTTCGGTGCGTGGTGGGGGTACTTACGGAATTTTACAAAATACACAGTTTTGCTCCAATCTTTATGAATTTTTGCACCCATGACGTTTAAACCAAGAGGAAGATGACTGGATACATAAATGTTTGTATGGTACATGACAGAGGGTAACTTGTAGAAAACTTTGCCGAGAGGGGATAGGTGGGAACGAATAGAGAGATGCGAGAGAAGGATTCGGAGAGAAGGGGGAAGGGGATGTCGCCTACGAGAGTGCAGGATAAATAAATACCCAGGCAACGCCGGGTTTACAGCTAGTATCTGAATAAAATAGTTGCAATATGTCTATTATGTACCGTATTATATCTCATCCGATCCCCTATAATTTTTTTTAGCAGTGTACATACATCCTGTAGCGTGTTGATTTCCCGGAGACTCATTTTCGTCGTCATCCTGCTGCACATTGTGAAATATTGTAAATGGTAATTAAAAAAACAGTCAAGATCGATAAATCTATTTTATTATCTTTAACACACGACACATCACATAGCAAAATGCGAAGTCAACAGAGGATCAAAAGCAACTGCAAAGCGATTTAGATAAAATTTCTACATGGTGCGAAAATTGGCAATTGACACTAAATAAAGAAAAGTGTGAAGTAATACATATGGCCACTGAAAGAAATCCGCTGAACTTCAATTACGCGATAAATCAGTCAAACCTTAAGGTCGTAAATTCTACCAAATACCTAGGAGTTACAATTACGAACAACTTAGACTGGAGAGAACACACAGAAAATATTGTGGGGAAGGCGAATCAAAGGTTACGTTTCATTGGCAGAACGCTTCGAAGATGCACCAGCTCCACCAAAGAGACTGCCTACATCACACTTGTGCGTCCTCTCCTGGAGTACTGTTGGCCCTTGTGGGACCCTCACCAGGTGGGACTGACGGAAGATATTGAGAAGTTTCAGAGAAGGGCAGCTCGTTTTGCTTGATCACGTTACGGAGGGGAGGGGGAGATTCACGGAAATGTTGCACAAATCGGAGTGCAAATAATTAAAAGAAAGACGTTATTCATTGCGGCGTGATGTGTTTGCGAAGATTCAATCACCGACTTTTACTTCTGAATGTGAAAATATTTTGCTAGCACTCATCTACTTAGGGAGACATGACCATCCCAATAAAATAAGAGAAATCAGATCAAAAACGGAACGATTTAGGTGTTCTTTCTTCCCGCGCGCTCTTAAAAGAATGGGCCACGGTGGAGTAGCTGAGCAGTCTAAAGCGTCTCTCTGTGGAGCGCGCGGTTGCTCGCCGTGGAGGTTCGAGTCCTCCCTGGGGCATGGGTGTGTGTGTTGTCCTTAGGTTAGTTTACCTAGGTTTAAGTAGTTTGTAAGCTACGGACTGATGACCACGCAGTTTGGTTCGATAGATTTACAAACATTTGAACATTTCTTAGAGAATGGAACGGTAGAGAAAAGTTATGAAAGTGGTTAATGAACCCTCTGCCAGGCACTTAAATGTGGTTTGCAGAGTATCTATATAGATGTAGATGTAGAAAATTAACTTTTTTGCCGAGACAGATCCAATGATGGCCGTGTAACCTGCCGAAACCAGTGATAAAAATAAAAAATAATTGGCGACGATGACCCGCCAGACTAAAAGGACACACTTTCAAATGAGGCTTGCTAGAGTTTGAATTCGCGACGTCGCACTCGGGGGGTTGGTTTGGGCTGTAGCTTTCACTCGCTGCGCGCCCCCTGCCCCACTTCCCGTCGTGTCGCGGTGTGTACGTGCCTCCGCCGGCGTGTCGCTTTCAACCTTCCCCCACGTAAGCCACCAGTGCGTCAGTCGACTATACTACACATCCCGTAGGCCAGTGGAGTGGCGTAGCGTGGCTTTCAGCAGTCACCCGGTCTCCCCCCCCCCCCCCCCCCCGTATTTTCAGAACTGAACATAACAAAAATTGAGACTTTGACCATAAGTACCAGTATTGTTTCAGCGTCTTTCAAAATAAAATATGGACACTGCAATTTATTTTCTCCAAATAATTTTTGTTTCTTCTGTATTTTGTCTGTAGCTAGGGCAAAGAGGCGAAGTAGTTGTGACGAAATATCCTTATCTAGAGCTCCTAAATACCCAGGCTGAATCGTCCGACATGTTTTCCCCAACATGGTTGGAATCGCGCTGCACTAACAGCGTAGAGGCGTATGGTCTGCCATCTTTCACAAACGATTTCGCAAAAACTAATTGGTAGAAATATTTAATTTTTCCGCTACTTAAATCTTTTGTGACGAAATGCTTGTCATTTCGTTAATAGACATAGTTAATAAGATATTGGCTTCGAAAGAAGAGACTGCGCAACATTAAGAAAAGTTTGCAGTAAGAAATAGAGGCTGCTATGATATTCCGTTTGGTGCTTGTTGCACCATATGTTGCTGCGGATGAAATTTTCCGAATAGTTTGAATTTTATTTTCGACTTAGGAGGAGATCTTTACCTTTCACTCATACCGCTAAACTTTATTTCATTTAGCGCACTCATTTCCGATGGCGATAAGGCCAGAATAAGTCATTGTATATCTCGTACACTGTTACAGGTATCAAAATATTTTGACAAATGATAACATGCAAAGAGGGAAGCATTTTGCCATATGGTTACTACGCAAAACTTCATTAATTGTCGCGTTATTCAAGGAAATACGTAGTTGTAGAGTGAAAAAGAGTAAAGTTAGTGATTTATTATTCGATTTGCAGATATTCCTTCGTCACTCACAAATGTTTATTTCTTTGCTTCTTGTCCATTGTGTTTCAGAGCTACTATTCAGTTTCCAAAACCTTATAGGACTTACATTTCCTCCAGTTTAAAGCCTAGCAGTAACAGAACGGAAGTTACTAGATCTAATGAGGATTTTATGTGAGAATACTTGAAAGTGACTGAAAGCAAGTATCTCTTCACTAGCTAACGAACTGACTTGTTCTCATTTCCTCACACAATAAAGCACTCTGTATTGAGATATTTAGAATATCCTTTTCATATATCTGAAAAAATTAAATTGCATATTACATAGAGACACAGCACTTTTGTAGTATGCAACTTTTAAATTTAATGGGTTAAAAGAAATCAATAGCAGTATCTTCAAGTATGGGTGTTATGCAGTAACAACATGTGCCTGATTTTTAAAAAATGTTCAAATGTTTGTAGAGCTTATGGGACATGAAAATTTGATGTATTTTGAACATTTCATTCGCTTAATGTGTTCACCTAACTTCAGCAGAAATAAAGTACCTTGCATGTCGAAAATTCGGTAACGTCATCAGAAAGTGCATGGTCGTAAACTACCAGTACATGCTGTTTATAAATTATTGCCATAAATAAAATTAAAAAGGAAATGTAGTGTAGTTCTCAACGAAGACATTGATGAAAATTCCACGTTCATATAGTGAGTAGTTTACGAGTGTAAGCGAGTCGAATGAAACGCGAAGTAACGCGTGAGCTCGTCTGGAACGTGGCAACTCCTAGAGCTTGGGGAAAAATGGTGGACAGTTCTGCTCGGGTTCTTATCTACACAATTAGGGCGAATCTTTAAGTATTTACAGAGCCACCAATGAAAACTGAATTAACTGTTCCTTTCGTTCTGAATTCATTCGTCTCTAATGTCCTAGGTATCGTATCAAATAGAAAGCAATGAAATCAAATCAACTTGCTCTATTGACACAAAATTTAAGAACATTTGGTCTATAAGTATGTAATAACCTTCATAGTTTGTAAACACCTTTAGCTTTATACATCAAATTTGTTACGGCCGCCCATACACTTCACCGGTATTGCCTCATACCTGCAATCGGTCACTGTCCATATCACACACGAGCGATTAGAAAGCAATTGTAGGTATTATTCCGGACATCCCTGTGTCGCCAAATTCTGGCATCAACTGCTATAGGAGCGGTTGCACTAATTTCCGTATGTTGTCTAACACATGCAAAATTTGGAAATAAATTTATTTGTTTTGGAATGATTTTATTGCGAACTAGGCTACCTTACAAAATACATTTACATTTAAAATTGACATCAAATGTGTCGTGTACACTTTTCCAATCTGTATTTGCGAAATAAAATTCTAGAAACCTCTTACTCGTTTTTTAACCAAACTGAGTAAAATTCTACAACTATTAGACTACTTTTCCACATAACTGCCGAAATTTTGCAGGCATTTGTCATAGCGTGGCACCAGGTTTTGTATACCTTCTTCATACAAATCTGCCGCCTGTGTCTTCAACCAGTTGGAAACAGTTTTCTTTTAGCTCGTCGTCATTGGTGAAGTGATGACCGCCAAGGAAAGACTTGAGATGTAAGAACAGATGAAATTCGCTAGCAGCTAGGTCAGGGCTGTACGGAGGATGGTCAAACACGTCCCAGCCAAATGCCTGTAGGAGGTTGTTCATCAAATTTGCAGTGTGTGGTCGTGCGTTGTCGTGAAGCAAAACAACACCTTTTGACAGCAATCCACGGCGCTTATTCTGAATTGCATGCCACAATTTTCGAAGTGTCTCGCAATAAGCATCTGCTTTGATTGTTTGACCATGCGGTAAGAAATCAATGAGTTGGATGGCTTTCCAGTCCCAGAACACTGTGCACATCATTTTCCGAGGTGTCATGATTTGCTTCGGCTTTACCTTTGGTGGGGATGAAGCGTGCCTCCATTCCAGGGGTGTCGTAAGAAACCCACGTTTCATCTCCTGTGACTATCCGTCTCAGAAATTCTTCGCCGCTTTCAGCATAACGGGTCAAAAGCTCAAGTGCACTACCCATCCGTTGTGTTTTGTGTCGCTCAGTGAGAATCTTTGGTACCCAACGTGAGCAAAGTTTAAGGAATTTCACTTGTTTGGTAACAATTTCATGCATCAGTGATCGTGAAATTTGGGGGAGGTCCATAGCTAGAGCACTAATTGTAAACCTACGGTTTTCTTGGATCTTGTCATCAATCGCGTGAACCAGTTCTTCTGTAACCAAAGGTGGACGCCTACTTCGTTCTTTATCGTGCACATCACTACGCCCGCCATTGAACTGTCGGACCCATCCTCTCACCATCGAATCACTCGTCTTATTTGGTCCGTAAACATCGCAAATTTGCCGATAAATTTCACTTGGTTTCACTTTCCTCGCATTCAGAAACAGAATCACCGACCTGATTTCACAGGCGGCGGGATTTTCAATCAACGCCGACATTTCAAACAAGCACAACAAAGCGTACGTAACTGACACCGATCTCCAAATGGCGCACTTTCTTCTCCTTGATACACATCGTCTACAGCGCATGTGCAGAACTGCAGTCGCAGCGCTGCAGCGAAGATAAATTGAAACGGAACTTACTTTCTGGACGCGCCTCGTATTAAAGGGAACTGATTTCAACTGGAGTAGTAAGTATTTTTCATAGTCTACATCTACATAGATACTCTGCAAATCACATTTTAAATGCCTGGCAGAGGGTTCATTAACCACTTTCATAACTTTCCTCTACAGTTCCATTCTCTAATAGCGCCTGGGAAGAAAAAACACCTAAATCGTTCCGTTTTCGATCTGATTTCTCTTATTTTATTGGGATGGTCATGTCTCCCTAAGTAGGTGGGTGCTAGCAAAATATTTTCACATTCAGAAGTAAAAGTCGGTGATTGAAACTTCGCAAACAGATCACGCCTCAATGAATAACGTCTTTCTTTTAATGATTTCCACCCCAATTCGTGCAACATTTCCGTGACGCTTCGCCCTCCCCCCCCCCCCCCCCGTAACGAGATAAAACAAAACGAGCTGCCTTTCTCAGGACCTTCTCAATATCTTCCGTCAGTCCCACCTGGTGAGGGTCCCACAAGGGCCAACAGTACTCCAGGAGAGGACGCACTAGTGTGATGTAGGCAGTCTCTTTGGTGGAGCTGGTGCATCTTCGAAGCGTTCTGCCAATGAAACGTAACTTTGATTCGCCTTCCCCACAATATTTTCTATGTGTTCTCTCCAGTCAAAGTTGTACGTCATTGTAACTCCGAGGTATTTGGTAGAATTTACGTCCTTGAGGTTTGACTGATTTATCGTGTAATTGAAGTTCAGCGGATTTCTTTTAGTGGTCATGTGTATTACTTCACACTTTTCTTTATGTAGTGTCAATTGCCAATTTTCGCACGAAGTAGAAATTTGGTCTAAATCGCTTTGCAGTTGCTTTTGATCCTCTGTTGACTTCACTAATCGATAAACGACAGCATCATCCGCGAACAGTGTAAGAGAGCTATTCAGATTGTCTCTTAAATCGTTTATAAGCACGAGGAAGAGTAGGGGACCTATAACGCTTCGCTGTGGAACTTCACTTCTGTTTTACTCGATGACTTTAAATTACAACGAACTGTGTCCTTTCTGATAGGAAATCGCGAATCCAATCGCACAATTGGGAAGATATTCCATAAGCACGTAATTTCATTAGAAGCCGCTTGTGGGGTAAAATATCAAAAGCCTTCCGAAAATCCAGAAATATGGAATCGATTTGAGATCCCTTGTCGATGGCACTTAACACTTCATGTGAATAAAGGGCAAGCTGTGTTTCGCAAGAGCGATACTTTCTGAATCCGTGTTGACTATTGGTTAATAGGTCGTTCTCCTCGAGGAAGTTCATAATATTCGAACAAAGTATATGTACAGTTAAAAATGTTAGGGGAGCTTAAAAATGTCTGTATGTAACATGATAAACACACGGTGTAATTTCCTGACAAATCTTTGTCTTTGTCTTTGTACTCTCCTTTATACAGAGTGAGACCAAGCTTTGCCGCCCGGGCCATGGCACCCCTCACGCTAGGCCACTGGAATCCGAAAATCTTCCTGCAAACATTTAGCGACCCAGTATGGCCACTATAACTACTAAATATAAAAATTACAAGCAACATGAAAATGACATGCGGATGCTTTGACACTCAAGGCCCCTTTCACACGAGAGATCGTGCATCCAGCTGCAGAGAGCTGAAGCGATTCGCGTTACATTGGGCCTTATGCGACCTTTCACATGAGAGACGCAGAGCTTTGACTACGGGTCTCTGAGCCGCAGTTGTGGCTTGTCAAGTGAATCGCCTGCTTTTTTTATGTTTGACAGGGTCGGTTGGTTCCTGGTATAACACCTGGGGTTTTTCTGACATAGTCGTTTCTTTTGCCTAGTGGTTTGAACTAGGGTTTTTACTGATTGGATCAGAGGTTCACAGATTTGTGACTGGCTGGAAGACTTCCTAAGTAATAGAATGCAGTACGTTGTTCTCGACGGCGAGTGTTCATCAGAGACCAGTGCATCGTCAAGCGTGCCCCAGGGGAGTGTGATAGGACATCTATTATTTTCTATCTATATAAATGATTTGATGGACAGAGTAACTTGTAATTTGTGGCTGTTTGCTAATGATGCTGTGGTGTATGGGAGGGTGTCGTCTTTAACTGACTGTAATAGCATACAAGATGATTTAGAAAAAAATTTCTAGTTGGTGCGAAGAATGGCAGCTAGCTCTTAATGTAGAAAAATGTAAGGTGATACACATGAGTAGGAAGAACAATCCCATAATGTTTGAATACAGCATTAGTAGTGAGCTTCTTGATGCTGTCGCATCGTTCAAATATCTAGGCGTAACATTGCAGAGCGATATCAAATGGAACGAACATGTAAGGACAGTTGTGAGTAAGGCGGACAGCCGACTTCGGTTTATTGGGAGAATTTTGGGAACATGTACTTCATTTGTAAAGGAGACCGCATATAAAACGCTTGTACGACCAAGTCTTGAGTATTGCTCAAGTGTTTGGGACCCGCAACAGATCAGTTTGAAGGAAGACATAGAAGCAGTTCAGAGGCGAGCAGCTAGGTTTGTTACTGGTAGGTTCGACCAATGCGCGAGTGCCACGGAAATGCTCCGGCATCTCAATTGGGGATCGTTGGAAGAAAGACGATGTTCTTTTCGTGAAATTATTTGAGGAAATTTAGAGGGCTGGAATTTGAAGCTGAGTGTTGCACGATATTGCTGCCGCCTACTTACATTTCGCGTAGTGATCACAAAGACAAAATAAGAGAAATTAGGGCTCGTACGGAGGCATATAGGCATTCTTTTTTTCCTCGATCTATTTGGGAGTGGAATAGGGAAGGAAATGCCTAGTAGTGGTACAGTGTACCCTCCGCCACGCACCTTACGGTGGATTGAGGAGTATGTATGTATGTATGTATGTAGATGTATTTCATTTGTTCTTCTGTGAGGCTCTGGGGATTTTTTGTTTATGCCATAATTTTGGCTTGGTGATTCCTACATCTCGGAGGTGCCTGCAGTTGTCTCTGAGGAGGTCTACATTTTGTAAATTTATGTAGCCAGTTTTTTTACTGTTTCGTCTAGTGTGTCCATCTCCATTGCCTCGTGTACATCTTCATTCCTTACCCAGGGTGGTGCCCTCAATATCTATCTTAGGGCTTTGTTTTGCACAATTTGGAGTTCATGTTTTCTAGTGGTGCAGGCTGTGCCCCATGACGTGCAGCCGTATGTCATGGTGGACAGGACTGTGCTCTTGTACAGTGCTCTCGCCGTACACGGAGCCTTGTAGTAGCGTTCACATGGGATAGAGGGAGCCACTTGTGTCGCCCTCCACGCGCAGTTACGGCACACACAGTTGATTCAGTGTCTCTCTTGTGTACGGCAAGGTCTGTTGTATGTGTCTCTTACTATGGAGAAAACAGTGAGCATGTTATAGAGAGTTTTATTGAGCAAGTACAACTTAGGCTAGTACTGTGGTACTGTTCCACACCAGATTATTCTAACAAGATGAAGAAAGCTGAAGCTTGGAATGAGATATGTAGAATCTATAACAAGAGAGAAAGGGATCATGTAAGAAAAATAGCTTCCGAGATTTAGAGGCCCCAGAACAAGAGGATTTCGAGGTATTTGGAGGCCCCCCAGGGGCGGTCTACCCCCTTCCCCCCCTAGTCTGCCACTGGGAGTGGGTGTGGGGCGGGGGGGGGGGGAGGAGCACTATGGATCAGCAGCTTACACACCCACTCCCAAGAAGCAGACTTTTCTTCTCCTCTTCTTCTTCCTTTTAAGTGACGGAGCTTGCAGACTCTAAAATAGCATTTGGTGCAGTAGTAGTTTAAAAAAAAATGTTTGTGTACTCTAGAAAATTTGGCCATGCCACAAAATTTCTATGAAATCAAATCCCCCTCCCCCACTCACTTGCTGGAATCGTCACTGAACGTTTCCTGACCATGACCTGAAGCTGAATCGTTTACCAGATATAAAAAAAAAAGTGCTTTGTTGCAGAGTAAGAAGCTGCAAATATATATATAGTGGTTTAGGTGTCCTCTGGCTCGAAGCAGGAGACCCAGATTCAATTCCCGTTATAAAAAAAAAGTTTAAGGTGACCGCTAGTCCTAAATGGGAAATCTGGGTTCGTATTCCACTTCAGCAAAAAATTTGAACTTTGCCGATGGATTTCATTCAGTGCCCTCAAAAGGTCGAAATGTTTCAATATTTTGACTTATTAAAATATTAGATATATGTGTGACAGACAGGAGCAGTATATTTTCATCTCTTACCCAGTGGTGGACTAAGGCTGTTTGGAGGCTTGGGGAGGTGGCAAAACAAAATGAGGCCTTCCTGTCCACTTGGAAATACACAGTTTACTATAAAAAAGTAACTTTTGAGATGCATTTGGAGGCCCCGCAAGTCGAGAGACCCAGGGTGACCCGTCCCCTCCACCCACCCCCACCCTCCCTTCTCTGCCACTCCTCACTCGTTTCGGAGAATGCCAGCTGCTTATACCTTACATATTGTCACACAGATCTGGATAGTCTTATAGGCTATATTGTTCAGTGTAATAATAATAATAATAATAATTACTACTACTACAATATTATTATTATTATTATTATTATTATTTTGTGTGGCTCATTGGCCTAGAGCGATAGATCACTGGGGCTGTGAATTAACCTAACACAGGAATAGATTGCTGGTTGTAACTCAAAAGCTTCTGTGATGCCAGTTGCAGGGGGGGGGGGGGGGGATGATCCCCTCATGTCTGGGAGTTCAGTAATGTGGCTGCTGCCCTCGTGTCTACCTGCATCTGCACCGCACGGTTCAGAACAGATAATTCAATGAAAATCTTGGCAGGAGTGTGTGTGTGTGTGTGTGTGTGTGTGTGTGTGTGACAGAATGTTATTAATTTCGCCAGCGCCAAGCGGCATATTCAAGAAATGTGCTACTTTTTCCTACAGTACCAACATGCGGCCCAATGACGCAGGCAATCATTACATTCATGGCTAGTAAAACATTTGGGACAAGATGGAAATGGCGCCGCCCACTTACCAGAGCCAGACGGCCATCGAGTATACTGTTGAGCTGAGCTGTCCTGTCGTTGGGCCTTTGACTGGAGTGGATGGTTTGACGTAACCGCTGCCACCTCCCCCTTGTATCAGTGGAAGGGTGCCAAGTAGAAATTGGGTGGTTGAGTGGCGGAAATGTCACCCCATGTGTTGATAGTATGGGCCACCGTCCGCATAACCTTGAAAGCCTCAGCAATTTTCAAAACATCAACCAAGGTGGGCTCATCCTGTTGGAGGCCATGGTAGCGGATTTCCCTGTCAGAAGCCGAGTGTAGGATAATGTGCCTAACCATGCGATCTGCATAGGATTCCTTGTGAATGTCCAAAATAAAATTACAATGGCAGAGCCCCTCCAGTTCGGCTGCCCAGACCTGGTACATTTGATTGGGTTGTTTATGATATTGGTAGAATTCCATACTAGAGATCACTGTATTCGTCCACTGGCATTAATACCCAGAAAGCAAAGAACACATCTCATCAAAAGAAAGGGAGGACAGATTGTTCAATGGCATCAGTTTACACAGAACCCGATACACCTGAGGAGAACACCATGAAAGAAACAAGGCATGACACAACGTAGTGTCCGTAACCCCAAAAGACTGAAAGTGTACACGTAAACAATGCTCATACTTCCCCCCATCATAAGAAAGAAAAGGACGAGGACTTGACGGCACCGCAATGTCATGCGACGAAGTAAACAATTTAGTTAAGAGGTCAATCTGCTGTTTATGCTGCTCATGCTGATGTTGCTGCAGCAGCAGTTGCTGTTGCAGCTCCTGAAGTAACATGGAGTCTGAAGTAGTCATAGAGGATGAAGGAAACACATATACGATTAACCAGAGAAATAAGTAAGAGATCAGAAAACACCACGCCTTTAGAACAGGGTCGGTACGGAGGCCACGGAACACGTGTTCAATACAACAGACTCATCGCCAAGTACTATGTTGATGGCTAGCACATGAAAACATAACACGCTCGGGTGAAGTCACACATCAAACTGCCGAAGCATTGCGCCGTGTGTGCACACCTTCTCATATGGAGCGCGCTCTGTGGGGCACCTGTGGCTTGCCTGTAGCACTAGTGTCAGCACCGTTTTTAATTACATGGCACACGGACATATCAGTAATGCTTGTCTGTAGTTCAGAAGTCTGGTGGTGGATGGGAGGATCCAGATGGCCTGGGTTGTGAAGCAGTCATTGAAATCAAGCATATGTTCCAACAAGATCTCCAATCCCTGTTTAAATCATACGGCATTTCTCAGAAGCTCTCTTCTGAATCTCCCTTCTCAGCCCAACAGCATCCAACACACCCGCTTTCTTCATGCTCCTCAAAATCCATGAAACAAATAATCCTGGATGCCCAATTGTTGTTGATTACTGTACTGCCATTGACCCTCATTGACCAACACCTTCAACCAATTCTCCAAAATCTATGCTCCCATATCAAAGACACCTATCACTTCTTTCATAGCAACTCTCCACCATCCCTATCCCTACATCTTGTGGGTCCTTACTTGTCACAGTGGATGCCACCTCCGTATACATCAACATCCCACATGCCCTTGCCGATCTCGAACACCACCTCTCTTTAATGTCCCTCTGAATTCAGACCTAATACCTCATAACCTTCACCAACTTTATCCTAACAAACAACTATTTTGCCTTTGAGAGGAAAGTTTACCATCAAATCTGTGGCACAGCCATGGGCAGGCATCCTCCGGTACCAAACTATCTGGAGTAATCCTTCCTAGCATCCCAAAACCCCAAACCTTTGGTCTTATTCAGGTTTATTAATGATATTTTCACGGTCTGGACTCAGAGCCAGGCCACCTTATCCTCCTTCCTTCGAAATCTCAACTCCTTCTTCCCCATCTTCTTCACCTGGTCTTCCTCAACCCACCATGTAATATTCTTGGATGTTAATCTCCACCTCACTGATGGCTCCATCCATACTTCCATTCATATTAATCAATGTTGTTCAAATGTTTGTTAAGCTTATGGGACCTAAACGTACAAACTACTTATCAACTAGCTTATCCTAAGGATGGCACAAATATCCATGTCTGAGGGGGGATTCGAACCCCCGACCGTAGTGGCCGTGCAGACCATGACTGAAGTGCCTCAGTCCTCTCGGCCACCGCGGCCGGCTCATATTAATCCTACCAACCACCAACAGTATGTACACTTTGACATTTTCCATCCCTTTCACATAAAAACTCCCTCCCTTGCAGCCTAAAAACCCATGGACCAGTGACAAGAAATCCTTTTCTCAATATGCTGAAGGTCTCACAAAGGCCACCACCAGTGACCATCCACAAAAGAGTGTTCCCCTTGTCATCCAGTACTACCCTGGAATCAAACAACTAAACTGCATCCTTCACCAAGGTTTTGATTTTATGTTCTAGTGCCCAAAAATGAGAGACATCCAGGCCACAATCCTTCCCACCCTCCTAAAGTGGTGTTCCATCACCCTCCCAACTTCCATAATATCCTAGTCCATCCATATGCCACCCCGAATCCCAACCCACTGTCATAGGGACCATGCCCCTCTGGAAGCCCCACTGCAAGACCTGTCCAATCCACCCATCCATCATTTCTTAATCCAGTTCCATCACAGGCTTATCCTACCCTATCAGAGGCCATGTGAAAGCAGCCATGCAATTTACTAACTGTGCCACAAACAGTGCACAGCTTTTTATATTGGCATGACCACTACCCAGCTGTCTATTAGAATGAATGGCCACCTCCAAACTGCGGCCATAAACAAGGTAGACCACTCTGTGGCACAACATGCAGCTGAGCATATGCTTGATTTCAATGGCTGCTTCACAGCCCGGCCATCTTGATCCTCCTTATCCTTACAGTACATTCTCATATCCCAAAATTATCCAGGCTTCAACCTACGATAACCCCTTTTCCTCCACACCCAACAGCTCCTACACCCTCTATCCTACAACTCTCCCATTTTGTGTGTGTGTGTGTGTGTGTGTGTGTGTGTGTGTGTGTGTGTGTGTGTCACCACCTTGATGCAACCTTCCTGTCTCCCCCCCCCCCCCCCATTCCATTTCCATCTCCTGTTCCTTCACAGCAGAGCCTGATTTGGAGTATGCCAGCCAGAGATGACTGTGAAGTGTGCCTGTGTGATTGTATGAATGCTTTTTATTCTGAAGAAAGCCAATAGCAGATAGCTTAAATGTTGTTCATGTGTGTGTTTTTTATGTCACAGCTCATTGTCATTCTTTGTGGTGACTTGTAAACTGTCTTTATCATATTATTGAATTCCAACCTGTAGTTTCCATTATTAGAATTTCTGAATTATTGAGATAGACAAGGTGGGACAAATAAGTGCCCTAAAAACTAAGTCCCAAGGTACAAGAAACCACAACAGATGTTGCAGATAATCACCATTCACATCTTGGCCCTAGTCAGCAAGTTGTTGAAGGTGCTTCAAAGTTGGAGTGCTTGAATTGTTGCCATTTCATTGAAATGTTCTGCTGCAGTTCTTAAAGAATCTGAGAGCTGGTTGTGATACACCTTAAACTTGAGGACTACCACACAAAGGAATCACACACTGACATATCAGACGACCTATGTGGCCATCCAGGGTTGTGACCCTCTCCTAACAGTTCATCCAGGCACAAAGATCATATAAATGTATTCAAAGTTCAGCTGTGTGTATGGCCACTTGCTCTATCCTGTTAAAAAAGCTTCAGGTCTCTTCCTCCTCTTTTAATGTTGCCCCAAATGGTTTTGAAATGTCCAAACCACTTTTATTTGCACCATCCTGTACTATTCAAGTTATGCAGCATTCTACTGCACTTCACACAATTTTGGAATTTATTTTTTGTCTGTGAAGTTATATCTGTATTGATAATTATATAGTGTAAGACAAATGGTTCAGTATTATGACCACTCACGCTTGCTTTTTTTTTTTTTAAATTTGTGTAACTTATTTTCTCTTTATATTTCAAACTGAAACTTACGTTATGATTTTGCTGCAGGGTAACTCTGAATTTTGGCGAAGAAAAATTCGGACATTTCATGGACTCATTGACCTGAATCATGATGGTGTAGTATCAATGGATGACTTTAATATTCTGGCAGACAGATTCATCAATCTTGGACATCTGTCAAAAAAACAGGAAGAAGAGTTCAGAGCAGCTCTTCAGGTAATATTTAATATAAAGCTTGTTACAGTATTGACTATAGATAGAGGTCTGCACAGATAAGAAAAGTTTTATCCACATACACACTATATCCACAAGGCCAATATTCACAGCACTTTATCTGCATCCACAAGTTCATTATCTGCATCTGCAAATATTACAGTTTTGAATGGGTAATAGTAATAGATAGCAGTATTTAAAACCATGGTATGTAATGATATAATTAATTTCTATGACAAATTAACTACTTTTGATTTCTCGAATCATAGTAACTGTACTATACCTACTCCAAAACATTGGCGCTCCGGACACACACCGTAGCGCTTCAGAGCCCGTGTGGTTTTAGCACTGCATCATCTGTTTAATATAGGCATCTTCTTAAATTTCAGTGGTTAAAACTGATCAGTATAGAGGAGATTCACTTCTATATCTACATATATACTCCAGAATCCACCATAAAGTTCGCAGTGAAGAATCAGACTCCTGCAAATGCTCGGCAGTTTCCTTTAAATTTCTGGATATGGTGGTTGGATGAGGTAGTAGTTCTTTAGCACTCACTGGCCGTACTTTGTCTCCACATCAATAAGAAACTGTGCCGTCTCGAGAAACCCAGATTCACATGCAACTTCTAACAGTAAAATGTCTTTGCTGACAAGATTGATAATTTTTTTGGTCATGGCTGTCTTCAAATTTGGCGAAACTTTTACATCTGGCTTGTTATTAAATAAGTAATTATGTTACTTTGTCCTGTCTCACATGAATGTTTCAGCAAAGTTGAAGTTCCACTTTTGTATCCATTGTAAGAATATACTTTTTTTGCGTGCAAAACAGGCCACTATATTGTTGATCCTTTCCTTGCCATCAAGTACCTATCCAAATGTTTTCCAAATTGAAATTTCAATTTATTTTCCTTCACTAATGTCAAATCACCTCTTTTCACTTTACACATTGATATTGTGTCCATTTAAAAAAGAACTGTCACTGTATTTACTATGTCACTACAAAGCGCTAACTGAAGGCAGCAAAAATTTGGCATAACACCTCTGGTGGACAGGTTGTCACCCAGAAAGCACTTGACAGACTGCAAATAAAGACACGGTTGCGTAAACTTAGTAGGTGCAGGTCCCTCGGGTACAGCTACATCCGCTGTGGCCAGGGGATGACGACAACAGACTTCCGCTGTACCTGGACCTACAAGGATACCAAGAAGGTTCAAAGGCTTCGCAAATTTTCAACTAACATTTTGACAGACATACTGGCTAGATACCTCACTCTTTATCCGCATATAACATGCAGATATTTGTATCGCTCACAATTTTATTCACAAAGTAAGATATATTTGTAGATATCCACATCCATGCAGACCTCTAGCTATAGATATGTTTGTCACTGCAACTCATTGAAACTGCAATTAGTACTTGTATTACCAGACATACATATGGCACTAATTTAAGACAGTTTTATGGAATAAAATGCTGCCATTATTGCTCTCACTAAATCTGTTTTGTCCAGGTGGTGTGGGAAGAGCAGTGGGGTATTGCACACCCATACAACTTGGTTACCACAGAGCAATATTTGGAGAATATGCATCATGTAATCAACGACAAGTCCCTTAAAAGGAAATCACATCTTTTCCTGCCACATCTCTTCAAGGTATGCTATGTAACAACTCAATTTAATGTGATGGTTGCCCAATTAACAACTTTTTCAGTCATGTTAAAAATCAATTTGCAAATTGTATGTTAATATGAAATATTTGAACAAATTTCTGCTCTCTAATGTAATCTCTAGACAATTGACATAGTAAAAACTTCACTGTTGGTTGCCTATGATATCAGGCTAGAACACTTAAAAAGTATTCCTTATATTTTGTGCACTTGAGACTAAATTATAAATGTAGGATCAATCTATGATATCAGGCTGGAACGCTTAAAAAGTATTCCTTATATTTTGTGCACTTGAGACTAAATTATAAATGTAGGAGATTGCATGGTTGACCAGTACGTATCTTAAAGGGGTCAGAGAAAGTGTAAGAAATTATGATTATCAGCATCACTTGATTTTCTTAGACTGCATTCCATTAGGCACTGTGCACTCTTGATGCAGCACAGGCAGAGGAGAAGCTGTCTGTAAACCATGCTTTCCAATGGAACAGCACACAATGCAGCTGCGGCAGAGGGCTAGTGTTTCCTTGGTCAGGCCTCTGTCTGGTTGTCTGAGGCGCACAGTTTTCCTGTGCCTCTATTTCACCTCTGCCGCAAATTGAAATTTTAAGTCACCCCATAAGCTTAAAAAAATCATTTTATGTAGATGAATATAAGCTACATCCTTCCCTGTATTTAGTTTCTCTCTAAGTCTTTTACTTTTTACAACAACAAAAAATAAGACACTATTTTCAGATTTGTGCATGTTTTGCACTAACGCAGCTTCCTCAATCGATTTTGCAGAAACTATTTGGTAGAAAAAAATATTTTTTGTATCCTGTAGCCAAAAGCCACTGCATAATATTGGACTGGTTTTCTTTTAGTTATTGCCCATAGTTATTGTTATAATAAAAAATAAAGTACAACACCGCACATATTTTGAAGAGTTTGCCTTGAAAAATGTAGTCACTAGCAATGTAAGACAATGAAATCACATCAGAGGAAATTGATAGCATTGTTTCTTCTTTCAGGCTATTGACAAGGACAAGAGTGGTGACATATCTGTTGAGGAATTCAAACTGTTCTTCCAGTGCTTGAACTTAGGACCAGAGGTAAGAAACTGATAGCGTTACTTGTTATAAACACAGTTAATTGAGTAATAGACACTCTATAATGATTTGTCAGGAATGACTGAAACAGCTCTAGAAAAAGGTTATCATCACTTCCTGATGTGACTTTATTGAACTGCACCATCCGCTCGTGTGGACCATTAGTGTGCTGCAATGCTGTACAGTAACTCATACCTATCCCTTGCAGTTCTTTAGCAGCAGCAACAGGCAACCTTAATTACATAGACACATCCTACTTGTATAATGTCTCTATTGTTCTCCTTATGTTGTTATAATTCATTTCTTGATCTATGTATGAAGGCTCTGAATGATGGTGTTTATTCCTCTGTGATCATCCTCTTCTCTATTAGAGTGTGACACAACTTGGACGAGCATCAGGATAACAAATACATTCTGAGTGATGCACACATATGCATTTCACATTGTACAGTAATGAACGTTGTTGAATTGGCACAGTTGGTACAAGACTTGCAGATATCTCTGTACAGTGCAGGCCAGCCACATCCCACACCAGGAGACCTGGTATGGAACACACACAGAGGATTGGTTGGTTTGATTTTCAAAGAGACTAAACTACTAAGGTCACCAGTCTCTTGTTCCAGTCATAGAGATTAACATAAAGCTCACTAAAATGTTGTATAAAACAGTGTGTGAAACTTCATCAAGCATAGCGTTTAACACTTCAAAACATAAAAGAAGCAAATAAAAACGAAGAAAGAGGAAAAGGATTTAAAGAGAATACTAGAGTATCTTGGCTGGGTGATTACAGAAATAAAATTAGAACATCCAGCCACTCTGTTACATGTTAAAAGCACCTACCTAAAAGCATTAGGCAAGGGGAGACTGGACATCCAATAAACTTTATGTGGATGATAGAATCCACTCCCATGAATGAAAGTTAAAACTGAATCAACCATAGAAACACTGTCATCTAAAACAAGGTTCAAGGCACCAGGTGAATTAAAAATCTGCCTCTGGGCGGCTAAATTGGGGCAATGAAATAAGATTTGGGCGACTGTTAAATGTGCACCACAGCGACACTGAGGAGGGTCCTTGCAACAGATAAGGTAACAGTGTTTCAACCAACTATGGCTGGCAGAGGATGGCAGTCCCTGTGTAGGACCCACCTAGAGGACCTCCAGACATTCATTATCTCCTTTATTGTCTTTAATTTGTTGGCCATTTGAAGGGTATGCCATTCTGTATTTCACAAACCGCAGACTCGATTGCGTAACTTCAAACATAGGTCAGTGGTGGTATACCGAACTCCAGAAGAGGTGTATTGCTAGCCTCTTTGGCTAACCTGTCAGCTAGTTTGTTCCTTACTATCCTCATGTGCCCTGGAGTCCAGATAAATACTAATGACCATCCACACAGATGAACTCTTGGCTGGACATTAGCAAAGGATGGAGAGGGAAGCATTGATCAAGGGCTCGTAGACCACCGAGGGAGTTACTGCAGATGATGGACTCCCCATCAGTGCAGCAACGGATATGATCGACTGCATGAAAGATGGCTACTAACTCTGCAGTGAATACACTGCAGCCATCTGGCAATGAGCTCAATTCATTAAGCCTTGTATGTGGGTAAGCAAAGCTAACAAGAGCATCCACCCTCAAGCTGTCTGTGTAAATCACTTCTGAGTCCTGTGACATGTCAAGAATACACGGAACTGGCAGCAAAGGATCTCTGGGTGAACTGAGTTTTCAGGGTACTGTGAACCCAAGAAAAGATGTGGCTGTCATATACACCATGGTGGTGAACGTGTTTGGAACTAAAAGATGGGAGATAGTGGAAAAGATTCCAGTTCACTAACAAGTGATAGGACATGGACACCAACTGTCATACCTGATCTCGGCTGCTGTTGTGGAATACAAAGTGGCCTTTTTGGAAAAAGAAGATGGTGGTTTGGATGATGAGGCAAAACGTGGACATGAGCAATGTAATTGGGAAGTAACTGTTGGCACCTGGTTCAGTGACGGAACCCCAGCTTTCACAAGTAGACTGTTGATAGGGCTTGTTCTGAAAGCTCCTGTTGTGAGTGTACCTCCACAATGGTGGATTGAGTGCAACATCTGCAGTGCTGAAGGTGATGCCGAACCATGTGCAATGCTCCCCTAGGCTAAACGTGACAAATCAATGGCTTTGTAACAATGCAGAAGAGTACTTCGGTTTTCTCCCCAAGTAGTATTGCTAAGGCAGCAGAGAGCATTCAGGTACTGCCAGCATTTCTGCTTCAGCTGCCGAATGTGAGGAAGCCATGTAAGTGTCGTCAAACACCAGTCCCAAGAAGAGATGAGTGTCCAGTGGTTTCAATGAGTGGTTGTCAGTATGAAGTTCTGGATGTGGGTGGAATGTCAGACGCTGGCAGAAGCGCATAATGCAGATCTTGGTGGCAGAGAAGAAACACCCATGGGTGAGAGCCCATGACTGCGCCGTGTATGTGGCTCCCTGCAGCTGGTATTCAGCAACACGTATACTGGAAGAACTAAAATATATGGAGAAGTCATCAGCATATAATGGAGATTTTGACGACCTTACTGCTGCTACTAGCCCATTAATAGCCACTAAAATCAGGCGAACACTCACCACAGAGCCCTAGGGGACCCCGTTCTCCTGGATGTATAAAGAACTACAAGAAGCACTGATTGGCACATGGAAGGTACGCAGTGCAAAAAATATTGTGGATAAAAATGGGGAGTGAGCCCAGGAGATCCATCGCATGTAGTGTACTAAGGACGTGGTGTTGCCAGGTTGTGTCATAAGCCTAAGGTAAATAAAAAAAGATGACTACCAAGTGTTGGCATCTTGAAAAGGCTGTCTGGAAGGCAGACTAAAGGAGGACTAAGTTATTCAAGACTGAATGCCCCTTGTGGAAACCAGCCTGGCATGGAGATAGTAGACACCAAGACTCAAGGAGCCAGCACAACTGCCAACCCACCATACATTTTGCAATTTGCAAAGAAGGTTGAGACTGATGGGTTAGTAGCTATCCAATTCATCCAGGTTTTGCCATGTTTAAACACTGGTATGGTGATACACTCTAGCCAATGTGACAGGAATACACCATTGCTCCAAATGTAGCTAGAACTTGTTGCTTCGACTCCTCCAACAACCGTTTTAACATCTGATTATGAATGTGGTTTCGCACAGGGGTTGTTTCAGGGCAGTGAGTAATGGTATTGAGGAATTCCCATTCACTCAATGGAGCATTGTACAGTTCCACATAGCGAGCCAAGAAGGTAAACCTCTTTCATTCCTCCTCCTCTTTCATGGCATGAAAGGCTGGTGGATAATGCACAGATGCATAACTCTGAGCATAAAGCTCAGTAAAGTGTTCATCTGAATCTGTGCAAACTCCTCAATTCATGGAAATCCCAGGCACACTGTGATGGACAGGTATGTGATCCAGGGGTAGACGCATACCTTTCCCAGCAATCCTGCTTGCATCTTCAGATTAACAGCCAAGCTCAGGCAAGGAGCCTTTTATGAGGTTCTCCACATATGGGTGATGCTTGTGATGCTGCATAGCTCGACTGCTGTCTGGAATTGCTTCCTCTGCTGGGCGGATTCACAAGAAAGAGGGATTTCACACTTGGCTGCAGAAATAATGGCTGAGCTAAGGCTTTTGATAACTACATCTATGTTGCCATGTGCTGGGAAACCAAACCTGTCAGCAGAACAACAAATGCCCCAATTATCTTTATTAAGAGACCACCTGGACAAACATTCAGAGACTTGATGCTGTAGTAGCGACACAAACATTGGAAAATGGTCACTACCACACAAGTCATTGTGCGCACTCCAGTGCATATATAGTAATAGACCAGGGATAAATACTGACAGGTCAAAGGCTGAGTAGGTGCCATGTGCCACACTAAAATGTATTGGGGCACCATTATTTAAAAGGCAGAGGTTGAGTTGAGATAATAATGTCTCACCACCCCTACCATGGCCAGTAAACACAGTACTACCCCGCAATGGGTTATGGGTGTTGAAATCACCGAGTATCAGGAAAAGTGGTGATAGTTGTGCAATCAGTGCATCCTGGACATGATGGGGTACTTCACTATCAGGAGGGAGATAGACATTGCAAATGGTACTGTCCACTGCAGCCCTTACCCTGACAGGCACAGATTCCAAAGACTTCTGGAGGGAAACAGGTTCACTGTAGACAAAGGTATAGATGTAGATGCAGACGCCACCTGATACCCTGTCATAGTCTGTACAATTCCAATAATAACCCCGATAGTCACATAAGGTATGGGTGCGCAATGTGGGAAACCAAGTTTCCTAGAAGACAATGCAAAATGCAGATATGCTGAGGAGTTATCATAGCTCAGCTAAGCTGTTTGGGGAGAGGGAAAGGGGGGGGGGGGGCAACACTGCAATTCCACTGGAGTATGAAACGTTCTTGTCTATGAAAGGCCATGATGAGACAGATAAAATGGGTTATTCTATAGGTTCACCTGTTGCCTCTGACTAAGAGCCTACAGAATAAAGAACCATTGGTTACATCAATCTAGTGAGTGCAAGATCCGTAGGAGATGTGAGGATTTCCACCTCACCTTCAGAAGCAGAAGATGTAGGTGGATGTGACATAGGAGCCACGGAAGGTTCATTTTCTTCTTCCGATCCTGTTGCTGTTCCTTAGGTTGAGGCCACTGGAAGGCCTTTTCTGAAGGGACTTCAAGGACCTATGTTGATTGGGAAGCCCTTCAAGCAGCCACCAGTTGGAGTCCTCTTTTCAAATAGTAGAAGCCTCAGAAGAGTGTCCCGAGGGTCCCACCCTGGTGAGAGGAGCTGGAAAAGACTGATGCTTCTCCAGCTAGGGTTTGGGGACAGGTGTCCCTGATGGTTGGGGGGAGGATGCTCCCACAGGAGGTGCTCAGGGGGGGGGGGGGGGAGTCGCCAACCATCAAGGGGACAGATTTAAATGGATGACTTTTAGGGCCCACAGATGGTGGTGTAACGTTTTACACTCATCCCCAGAGGGGTTGGTGATGACATAAGTGCTGCAGCAATGGAGTAACCATAGTGACTGAATGGAGCTATTCATATTTTTTCCGTGCCCTGTGTATGTCACTTGGTCCAAAGTCTTTATTTCCATTATTTTCTGTTCTTTGCAGAGGACGGTACAGTCTGCTGAACAGGGTTGATGGTGCTGGCTACAGTTGAAACATATGGGTGATGATGGGGGGAAAACAGTAACTGGATGAGATGTTCACCCACATTCCCTGCATTTGGGACTGGTCTTACATCAAGTGGACACATGCCTGAATTTCCAACAATTGAAGCACCACATAGGGGGAGGAATATAAGGCTTTATGTCACACCTGTAAATCATAAGCTTGACCTTTTCAGGCAGTGTATCGCCTTCGAAGGCCAGGATGAAAGCACCAGTGGCAACCCTTCGATCATCACTCTAAATCAGAACTCAACTTGTCGTACTGTAACAGAAGGTCTTTATGGAAAATTATTCCTTGGAGCATGCTAAGTGACTTATGTGGTGTTATGCTCACAGTGACATCACCCAGTTTGTCGCAGGCAAGTAACACCCATGATTGGGCCGGGGATGCTGCTCCCATGAGTACTGCACCGCTTTGCGTCTTTGACATACCTGACACTTCTCCATACTTCTCTTCAAGATGTTTGATGAAGAAAAGAGGCTTAGTGGATGTAAATAAATTACCATCAGTATGGGTGCACACCAGGAATTTGGGAGAGGGAGAGGGAAGGAAGAGGGAGAACCACCTCGACTCTGAGATCAACCACCTGAAGAAGGTATTAAGAAAGAATGGATATTCCCCCCGTGATATTAGGTCCACGCTGTCAAGGAAACCTAGACAGGATGCCTTTTCAACAAATCAAGATGACCAACATATCGCGCGGTTTCCATTCTGCGGTGCACCAAGCAGTAAAATCGGAAGAGTCCTAAATAGGCAGGGGATCCGACCTGTCTCTCGTCCTCCCAAGAAGATGAAAAAGAAATGATGCCACCCGTCAAAGACAACCTTGGTCTGAGAGTGCCAGGAATATACAGCATTCTGTGTGTGTGTGTGTGTGTGTGTTTGTGGCAAAAATTACATGGGGCAGTCAATAAGAACTGTTTCTGAACGCTGCATTGAACATCAGCATCACCTGAAATACAGGCATTTAGAAAAATCTGCGGTGGTTGAGCACAGCCTGTTAAATAAACATCAGATTTTGTTTGAAGAAACAAGAGTACTGGCTCATGCTTCCAACTACTGGGAGTCTGTCATCAGGGAGGCGATTGAAATCAGATTATGCGATAATAATATCAATAGAGACTCCGGATATGCACTCAGCAATGCATGGAAGCGAGCACTGGAGAAGAAGGAACAGAGGTTGGCTCCCAGAACCTTTAGTACTTCCCGCAGATTACCGCCTGCTGCGAGAGATGACGCTGCTAACAACGCGGAATAGAGTGTGCTAGAAAATTCTAGGTGGTTAGATGGCACCACTCAAGTACGCGCCATTACCGCTGTGACGTAAGCTAACCAATGAGAAGCCGTCTCCTGGTTATATAAACGAAAGCCTCCAGTTCATGGCGGTCAGTTTTACCCCTGACGACGACTATGGAGGATATAGTCGAAAGCTTGGGCTCCTACCCATATTTGACGCGGCAAGAACACCGAGAGTATTTTATGCAAGAACTACGTCGCGGAAGACTTTGTACTCATATGAGAATAAATCTGCTTACTGCCTGGAATAAGCAGGACATGTGGATTCTATTTTTGCTAAATCATGAAATTAAATACCCGGTGTTTCTTTCCTAAATTCGATAATATTTATTTTATCATGCTGAGAGGTACAGATATTATGTGAAAAGTTGATCACAAACTGGAACTGGATTGCTGACAGTTGCAGCCACCATTTATTTATATAACACCAACAATGTCAGTATTATATTACATTGTTCAAAGCTGTTACAAATGAAAGTTACTATTACCGTTTAGAATTTCTAAAAACCAAACAGCTATTTCAATACAGTAAAATGAGGTGATAATTTTGAGATAATAATTACAGATACTTAGATACAGTCACATACAGATATTAATAAATTCTCTTGAAACAATGTGATCACAATAATTTTGATTTACACAGAAATTAAGAGATGATTTCCGTTACTAACATTTACACAGTATTTAGACTTCAAATATAATTAAATTAAAAAGGCAGTTTTACAATAAGAAATCTCCAAGTAAGAAAATTGGATATTGCAGTATAAGAATGGTATCATATAATAAACCTCTGACAATAAAGTTCAGTGATTAGTCCTGTAACAATAATGTAGATGAAATATGAACTATAGTTACCTTACTATCCTTCAAAACAGTCACCTTCCATAACTGTCCACCACTGAGCTCTGGGATTTGTGTCTTGGAAACTTGCACAAAGTCTTCCTTTGAGTTGGTGTTCAAAAGCCTAACACATTTCACTGGATGTCAGGAATATTGTCAAATCTCTTTCCTTTCAACGTGAGTTTGAGTCAAGGCAATAGGAAGAGATCTAGAGGACTGAGATCTGGCAAGTATGGTGGATGTTAAAGTTGCACCACAACTGTTGTCCACACACAGCCAATATTATCAAACAGCTCCTAGCAATAAAGGGGATGGCACAACTTTAACATCCACCACACTTGCTAAATATCAATCCTCCAGACTTCTTCCTATACTGCCAACTCAAACTTGCTTTGAAAGGAAAGAGATTTGACAACACTCCTGACATCCAACGGAACATGATGAAGTTTCTGAACACCATCCCAAAGGAGGACTTTGTGTCACATTTCCGGGACATGTATCGCAGAGCTCAGCAGTGCATAGTTATGGGATATGACTATTTCATAGGACGGTAAGATAACTGTAGTTCATAGTTCATATAATTTAATGTTAGAGAACTATTCACCAATCTTTATTGTCAGAGGTTGTACTATACTCCCAGCATCATATGTTACACTACAATGCTCTCTAATATTCATCAACAAAGTCTGAGTACTTTCATGGCTTATCTGCAACAGCCAAAAGTAGCTCTTACTCTGGCAGCATTTTGCTACTTCACTTGTTTCTCTGTCTTGCAAAAGAGTTTTGCTAGCTTGACTGTTAATTAATTATATAACAGAGGATAAGTGGATACATGCATGCCCAACAAGCCAATCTAACTTCCTAACTGATGCACACATGTTTTCATCACTTCAAGCAGTAGTATCTGTTGTATGCACTAAAAACTTAGTCAGTAAAGATAGTTCGGAAAAAGCATAAGACTGCTCAGTCAACTGTTCCAAGTTGGGCAATCATG
This sequence comes from Locusta migratoria, assembly GCA_026315105.1. NCBI lineage: Eukaryota > Metazoa > Arthropoda > Insecta > Orthoptera > Acrididae > Locusta > Locusta migratoria. The sequence continues at coordinate 55,220,986 of CM048751.1, forward strand.
TAGTGATCATAAAATTTGTAAAGGCAGATGCTCCACTTACCATAATTTTGAACAAGTATCATTTGGGGAAGGACAGAATTCTTTCAGGATGATGTAGCAGTGCCCTTACAGTTTATAATCTATTTGACCAATTAAGTCTTAAATCCAACTGTAAAACTATCACTGCAACCTTGTCAGAATCATCAATGATACTGTTATCTGCAGCATCAGTTTGGTGAACCAGAAGGCAGGAAGCTCAGGCTTTGCTGATCCTGATCTTCTGATCCAGTCTTGCTGATCAGAGGAAGTGGCTTGCACAGAATATGGTAGCATGGAGAGCTGCATCAAACCAGTGTATGGACTGAAGACCACAACAACAACAGATTGTTCTGGTCCACCAATAGCTTTTGTAGACATGTCACACATTGAAGCAGGTGGATTAGCACTGCAGCTGCTGCTGATGCAAGGAATAGAAAGTATATTTCATTTCACTCAGTTTTTAACTTTCCATCTGTTTAATCCTCTTTCTAATTGCATTTCATCATCAGAAAATAATTTCTTAACTTTGTGCAACATCAAAACTAACATCTGCAGTTTCTGCATTCACAGTCTGACAATTTGTATTGTCCTCATTTGATGTAATAGCTTTTTGTTGCCAACTAAAGATGCTTGATAGGTTAGACCATTTGGCATGTTGCTACATTCACTTTCAATAAAAAAATAAAATAATGCACAATTCACTCAAAAAACACAGGTGACAATGATATCAAGTATGCTTTTATTGTTTACTGTTAATGCAAACTATAAAACACATGTGCATGTGGTAAATATAAATGGAGAAGAACCATTAATTCGATATATTGGTCAACTAGTTTGTTTGCTTGTATGGATCAATTAACAGGTGTGTGTTAACTTCCTCGTTATAAAATCCCTTCCAATGTATCTGTTTCGCTAGCCGCAATGGCCGAGGGGACTGAGGCACTCCACTCACGGTCTGCACGGCCACTACGTTCGGGGGTTCGAATCCCCCCTATGGCAAGGATATTTGTGCCGTCCTTAATTGTAGCTAGTTCATAAGTAGTTGTGTAAGCTTAGGGACTGATGACCCCGTAGTTAAGTCCCATAAATTCTACAAACATTTGAACATTTGTATCTGTTTAATTTTATGACTTTAATATACAGTACAATACAAAATCATTTAACAAATTGATTTACCATATGCCTTTAACTATATACTAGGTACTTAATTTTATGAAATAAATTTTTATTTCAATTCTAATAATGGTAAGTCCAGGTTGGAAAAAATATTATAGTAAGGACAGTTTACAACTCGCCGCAAAGACGTGGCGACAAGCTGCGACAGGCACATACAAAAGGCACACACATACAACACTTTCAGCTATTGGCCATGGCCTTCTTCAGAAAATAGAACACTCACACAATCACACAGGCACACAACACAGTCATACAACCATCACCTCCAGCTGCTGGCTGGCGCACAGAAGTGCAGCAGCCGGATGTGATGGTTGTATGACTGTGTTGTGTGCGTGTGTGACTGCGTAAGTGTTCTATTTTCTGAAGAAGGCCATGGCCAATAGCTGAAAGTGTTGTACATGCGTGTCTTTCGTATGTGGCTGTCACAGCTTGTCGGCACGTCTTTGCGGTGAGTTGTAAACTGTCCTTACTATATTATTTATTTCAATTCTCAAATTTAGAGAGAGAGAGAGAGAGAGAGAGAGAAAGAGAGAGAGACTTGGAAGCATCTTACAAAAGCCAACATTTTTGTTTTTGTTTCAGAAAGCAATTGAGAGCTTCAATGCTATTGACCTGAATCGTGACGGACATCTGAGTGATGAAGAATTTGTTAAACTTGGAAGAGAGTATTTCATCACAGAAGATGAATCAAAGCCAAGCAAATACTTCTGGGGTCCTCTAATCAAGCCCTAATATGCTGAAATAAGTGATTTGAACTGATGATGATGGCAGTGTTAACTTTAATTATGTCAAACTGAATGCTTGCCACTGATGAGTATACTTCTTTCGTGCTGAAATTTTATTCAGCTAATGGTAAAGAGACATTACTGCTGCTTCGTCACAAGAAACGTCAGATGAGAAAATTAACCTAATTGCAGAGGCAGATTAAAAAGAAGAGACTATAAATTTTATACTATAGGATGTACGATAAAATGTAGGATATGTTTTATAATCAAACAAAGAAGAGAGTAATTAACTTTTAATTGTGTAATTTCAAGATACTGTTTAGCAAAGACTTTGGGATATTACACTCTCATAATGTAGGATACAACCAAATTATACAATAACTTATTTTCTTTCTAGAAACACAACAAAATGTTCTGAGTATCAGATCAGTGTCTTTCAGAAAATGTGCTGAAATAATATGATGGTCATCATAAATTTTCTGTAATTGTCAATATAAAGTTCTATGCCAGAACAGTTGTCTGCTATAATCTATAAAATTGTCATTGATAAGGAAGTGTTAATCAGGACATTCTATTTTCGTAATTCATATGGAATATTTTAATAATACAAACTATGCAAGATACTGTAAGTGATTTGATTTTAATGTGGATTCATTATGGGCCTGATTAAAACTGATGTGCCTAAAACTGAGTGCCTATTACAATAATGGAAAATTTTGGATGGGGTGAAATTATGACTGTGAGGTTAGATCTTAAGGAAGAATGGTTTACTGACACATTCAAGAAGTATTTCTGAGTGTAAATATGATGAACCAGCAGTACTCATTTCTTAATGACAGTTCATTTTCTCAGTCTTCAAGGCAAACCTTGAGAGGAAATGTTCTTCTGGGTTGTTGCTTGGTTGGCTACAGTGAATTAAGGAATATCGTATCTTCATATTGAAGAAACTGTATTCAGTACCATTTGTATTTTAGTGTAGGGTGACCATGTACAGTTGCCTACGTCAAAGAACACCATTTCTATCTTGAAAAGACATCAAGCTGGCACCTTAACTTCATGTTTTTTTGTTTCGTATATTGGGGTAGTTAGTAGTTTCACTTCTAAAACTTCCAGACACTTTATGAGTGTAATATTTTTTGTATGAAAGAACATTGTGTATTGCATCATTAAACAAGAGATATTTACATGTAAATTGATATATAAAATCAACATTTTATATACATTTTAAAATTTTAATACTGTTTTAAATACAATATGTGCAAAAATTACATGAAAAACATCAGTCTTTGAATACAGGAGTGTATTTCCTATTTTTATAAATTGTAATTTCATATTTTGTAAGTTATAGAGATAATGAAAGTTCTGTAAGTGAGACAGAGATTAAATAAAATATAGTCCTTGTTTTATATTGGTATTTTTTCATAGATAATAACCACTTTGAGATTAGTTTCCTTTTGTTTATAGCTGAGCCATTTAAATGATTTATGTGAATATTAACATAAAATGTAATAGCTGTTGAAATTGAGGAACTCCATCATACACCATAAATATGATAATCAACTTTTCCAATGGTGAGACATATTTTTCCCAAACATTTTGAGTGACTAGATTTTGTTGTGTTTGTATTATGTGCAAAACCACAACATAACTCATCAAAATAATAATGTGAGAATTGGGCTTGTAATAACCATAAAAAATCTATTCATCAACATAAAAGTGATTTATTAATTCATATGAATAAAAACTCAAGTCAAACAACAGATCATACTGGACTGAACAATATGGCATGAATGTCCAAAGATCATAAGAAGAGGAAAAAGTCAATTCAGTTGTGATACATGCGGTATCATCGCTACATACCCTAGCCTCCCTCCACTCTTCAGTATGGAATACAGGCTGAAGATATTCCGTAAGGAAAAGGGGCATTGCCGTCGGTGTGAGTGCAGTATATGGAACACCACGACATTAAGCAGCTCACTTGATGAAAGTGACTGTGGAGCGGTGGAGCCTAGGTATGGAAATCCTCCAGTCATGGTCTGTTGACTGGTTGGCACAGGTGTGAGTAAAATGTTTTCCAACACTGAAAGTTGGCTGTATCCCATGTTGCTTGTTGAGTATCACATAGATGATGATCTTATGACTTAAAATACAGGGGCAAATGTCTCACTTTTAAGGGACTCTCAGGAATCTCAAACAAGTTTGTACGGGGTGTATTAGTTGTAGAGGTAAAACCTTGAAAAGGTTGTCCTCATCTGTCTGGCTCACTGTAGAAGCATGAGTGAGGGGTGAAGCTGGGGAAGGTGAGGTAACTGCAGGGCATATGATGTCCTCGTCCATAGAATCGATCTCCGTGGATGCTGGTGGTGACACATCGACATATACAAGTTTCACCCTGTTGAGGGAGACTGTCTATTGGGCTGCTTTAACTAATATATCAGTCATGTTGTCCTTTTGGGATACCACATTTTGGGGGCCTGAGTATAGTGTGTGTGTGTGTGTGTGTGTGTGTGTGTGTGTGTGTGTGTGAAGTTGGTGAGGTGAGTTGCATTTTTGCCATGTGCAAGCACACGTAATTGATGTAGTTGGGAATAGTGGGTGTTATGGTGGCACCCTCAGCCTGTACTAACTCTCCTGGGAGAACCAAGGTTTCCTCATAAACGAATATGGACATAGTTCCTTTTAGGTCCCATCTGAAAGTGTTTCAGAGTCCAAGGAGGACCAGGGGAGAGCCTCTGTCCATAAGGAGTCATGGCAATGGAGGGCAGCTTTTAGTGTCCAAAAATACTTTGACAAAGAGCTACTAGTCTTTAAGCATTTCAACCCTTTGGTCAAGGACCACCCTTGTATGTGCTTCCAGACCACAAACCTCTAGCCGACACCCTGTACACCCTCCCCACCAACCCTACCTCTCATCGCTCAATCCACCACATGAAGGGCACTGACAATGTCCATCTACAGACCACACAACTGGCTTCAGGATGGTAGACTGGTTTGTGGTGCTTATTTATGCCACTTGTATTGCTGGAGAGGAAAGCATTGGATAGGTTGTTGTAGGCGGATTTTTTACTGGAGCAGATACGTTTCCCACTGATGACTAGGTTGTAGGGAAGGGATTGTTTAATATGGAAGGGATGACCTGTATCAAAGTGGAGGTATTGTTGCTTGCTGGTGGGTTTAATATGGACAGAGGAGTGGATATGGGACTTAACATGGATACTACCACCTAACAGCACTCCCTTACAGCTATGGAGATGGAACTTGCTGTCCAACATATCATATCCTCCCACCACCCTCCTGGCATAAATTTACGCTAAGCTCTCCCCTCCTCCATCCTCAACTCATTTATCCATTACATTTATCCATTGTCATCCTCATGACTCAGGTTGTGAATTACCTTCCCCTTCTATTCCCTATTCCTTTTTTCTTCCCTTCTCTCCTACCTGATGAAGGGACCCTGTTCTGAAAGCTAGTCCTATTTTTTTTGGTCCTCTTTCTTTCTTTGTGTGACTATCAGTGGTACAGCACAAAGGTAAGTACTGGCCAGCTAATCTATCTCTTTTGAAGAATAATTTGTCATCTATTTGGAGAATTTCCATCAGTAATTAAATAATGATAAACAAAATATCCACGGGTGTACTGCCAGTCTATAGTGTCCCGTTGCCCGTTGGACACTATAGACCGGCAGTACACCCATGGATATTTTGATTATCAAATACGCCGGGAGAAACTGAAGAATTAAATAATGATACAGTTAAAACATTTGTTCTACAAGGGCAAACAGTGTAGTCGAATTATCATTCAAGAGTGTTGGTAGTTTTGGCTGGTGTCCCAGTTGCAGTGAGGGCAGGCTCATAGGTAGTTTGATTCCTGGTTGTGTGTCCCTGGATGAGCATGCAGCTGCAGGTGGGTAGGGTCCATGTAATGTGAAGGTAGGCCTTGTGCACGAGTGGAAGCTGTATCAGTGGAGGCCGGAGTTGTGTGTCCTCCCATGGGTGTGGACCTGTAAACTGATATGGTTGTGGGCTGCTGTGTCAAGAAATTGGCAAAAATTTGGGAAATGCAGAAAGCCAGTATGGTGAGGGACGTATAAACAGCAGGAACTGAAACCAGTATGGCTGTGGACCCAGAAACTGGCATAGCTGTGGCCAATGATGTTGGTGTGTCTGCAGTGAACTAAAGGACATGGAAGGCATAGCCATTAATGTGTATTGAGGGACAGCTGGGCACTAGAAAATGGTTCTCCCCAAGGGGAAAAGTCACAGAATTGTATGTTTGGAGCACTTATTGTCATGTCCTACCTTAACACTCGCAGGAGTCATCTGAGAAAAGTTGGAGTGTTGACTTGAAAAAGAGAAAAGTTAGAGATGTTACTTGAGCATAACTGTCTTGGTGAGGTACTCCACTGTCAAATGTAACAGCAGGGTGTTCATGAGATGAGAGTCAGTGGAAAGATGGTGGCTGTGCGCACAGCTTGACACTAATGGTCACATGGCTGGACAGCACAAAATTTACTGGTTGTGTCATATGAAAATTAGCAGTTGTTAGCATAGCCATATTGTTTGGTTCATTTTCACATTTAAAGGTCACTTGGCAGTGAGCACTCATGGGAGAGGCAAAACCTTAGTCTTTTGTGAGGTTAGGTGTTGTGCCTGTACAACTTATTGAACAGGTGGTAGATCAACTTAACTTGGCATAACAGCTGCAGCAGAACAGATTGGTGAATATCCTGGCAGTGTGAAAATGATGAAACCATGAAACTATTAAATTTGTGTAGTCATACCCATATTGTCAATGTTGTGCAATGATGTCAAGTCACAGTAGGTGTGGCACAAAAGGCAGTCAACCAGTGTGGTAGCCACGAGAAAATTCTCAAAAGCACAGAACAAAAAGTGTCGGGGTCACTACTGTATGAATTAGGATTGCAATAACCATACAAAGTCCATTCATTCACATGAAACTGATTTATTAATTGATACGATGAGTACAGAGCTCAAATCACAGCAACAGAACATACTCAACTGAATGATATGGCGTGAAGTGTCCAAAGATTGTATGAAGAGGAAGAAGTCTATTTGGTATTGATATGTATGGTATCGTTAGCATAACAACTTATTTTTCTTTGTGATTGAGTGAACAGTTGACTAACATACTCTGATTCACATTTACAGTGTTACTTGCCTCAAGGAGAGCAGGAATGCAGAGGGAGCAAGCACTGCCTTTTTTTTCTTTTCTTTTTCCTTGTAATGCCCTCACTATCTGTATGTGCTATAACATTAATTTGCACTCTGATGGATGTGAAGAAAGGCACATCCTCTGATGTGTAAGATGTCTTGAATCACTCATACCAGTAATAAGTCTCAATACAACAAGGAAAATGAAACATGCTTGTCAACCATGTCTACTACTATGCGTCAAGAGATTCTATTCTTGAATCATCAAGAGTGGCAGTAGGTGGACCCAGTCACTATAGGTCAGAAGTTAACTTTTACTGAGTGAGTAGTGACCTACTGCACAGGAAATTATTTACAATTAACTGTTCATTTACAGTGAGTCATGCATAATCTTACAGCTATTTGTATGCCTATATGGGGAGGTGGAGGGGTTGCAATCCCTAATAACCAACCACATGTAAGAGCCTTCACTTTATTACACTAAGCTTTACAAAGTTCAGACACAGACTAACTAGAAAAATTGTGGCAAGTCTTAAACAGTGAGTGTACTAGCAAACAAACTTAGTAGAGAAGATAAAAGACATCTTGTGAGAACTGCTACACGATGTTCATTAATGTGTGTTATCACACAGGTGCCCCCCCTCCCCCTTCTGCAGTATGTAGTACTCCTGTTGGGGAGGGGGGAGGGGAAGTTGGTGGAGTGACCTGCCCGTCAGCTGGGGTGAGCCAAGGCATGCGGATGATGGAAAGCTCCATCACATCAGCTGGCAGAGGGGTTGGAAGTCAGCATTGATAAATGGGGGGTTCTCCAATGATGTAGTCTTGAAGGTAGCATGGTGATGGCTGCTGGTTTGATGTCTGTAGGGGGCATATACTAGCACTTTACCTGATGGTAACACCAACACACACACACACACACACACACACACACACTAGAGGGGTCAACCTGTCTGGGTAGCTCTATGCATCATAAGTGTTGCGGGAGTGGAGGAAAGTGATGAATTTGTGCTCATACATAAAATAAAAAGTAAATGGTCTAGAAGGATGACTGATAAATCAGTGGTCACACCCACTAAAGCCAGAGCCAGAGGAGGGGGTGGGTTGCTGAAATCTTGGAAGCGGGAGATGGATGTTGGGGGGGATTTAGCCTCATTAGAGGGGAGGCTGGGATTTTGAGTATTCAGAGCTCGACAAGTGAGCGGGAGTCTGTTGGAAATGTGTCTCTCACTGCTTGACAAGAAGCGGGGACAGTTTTGCAGAGGGAAATTGCATGTAATTGCCAGAATGTTATGTGCACATGACTCATGCACAACAATTGGTGCTTATGGTTCTTCAATGAGAGGGGAGCTGGTAGACTGCTTGATTTGAGCAGGCTTCACCCAGTTGGTTGACACTATGACCAGGGGACCTTTGAAGAGAATGTCATTAGTGTTGTGTGTGCTTTGGAGGACACGGTAGAGGCTGGAGTACAGCAGCTGTAGCAGTGGTCAAGTCGTATCATCACAATGCATGACGAACTCGCAAGAGTTGAGGAAATGCGGTACATGTGGGCTTGGCACTGTATGACTTGACAGGGTAGTTGGAGTCACACTTGACCAAAACATGAAGATAGCTCTGTACTTTCTGGGCATGGCACATGGTTGAATAGCTGTCCTGGCAGTACAAATGACTGTCCATAAATGAACTCCACAACTTTGCCTCACAGGTCCTCTTTATAAGTCATGCAGAATCTGAGAAGCATAAAAGGTAAAGCCTTGATGTCACCTGACATTGCCTCTGCTTGTTGTATCCCCACCCTTATCTTCCCTCTCCATTTCTGTCCGCCCTCTGCTCGTTCCCATTCCCCCGCCCATCCCTTCCACTTGCCATGTGTCAGATTGTGTTGGGCAGCCAGAGATGGCTGACGCGTGCGGATGAGTGTGCTTAAGTGATTGTGTGGATGAGTGTTCTGTCTGAGGAAGGCTGTGGCCAAAAATTTAGAATTGTGTGTGTGTTTGTGTGTCTTTTATTTGTGTCTGTTGGTGGCTCAATGTTCATCTTTATGGCGAGTTGTTCCCTATCTACATATTACTAATAGTGAAGCATAAGTCATATGAAATAGTAAACTCCTGTGACTCTGCACACACTTTAATTGGTTCTGTCTATTGTATAATACAAAAACTGTCATAACTTCAAGAAAGTAAGTCACATTACCTGATAGTCCTCAGCCACACCATCAGCCAGCCTACTTAAATCATTATTTATAAATTACTCAAGGTTGTTAAGTATAATACGAACTACATATGTTGCATCAAACATAAATTTTTATTGCGTCAGTGATTGTTCATATAACAAAGATACTTTGATGTTTACACAATGTGAGCCACACACAGACTAATAGAGGGACTACCTGCATGGGTAATTATAGACAATGTTGTCTCTAGAATGTTCCAGAGCCAAGTTGAATTCAGCTTCCGGGAAATGACTGTAGGTTTTTCACAAATAACAGGCATAACAAATTATGCAATATAAATCAAAATTATATGTAACCAATGAAAACAGAGATTAGATGTATATTCAGATTACAATTATAGCAGTATGGGTTTGTTTCAATAACTGAAATGGCTTAAATTTTGAAACAGTCATAAAGTTTTGTTACAAATCATTATGACAAACTGTTTAGTGTATTTTAGATAACCTCAGAAAATGTTAGTAACTATATTCTTATAGTAATATGAAGAATTGCATAATATTATGAGACACGGTTATTAAGAGATTTTTGTAAACTGTATATAAACAAAAGTAATTTGACAGAATGGTCAAGACAATAAAGTTAAAGGTACAATAAAGTAATTTCATAACATTATTTACATTGCAGCATACTTCTGCAGTGTCAAAAAGACTTTTGGTTCAGAACAAAGTATGTTGTAAAATTTAATTTATTAATATTACAGCAAATTTTGAATCATGTACCAACAGACACGTAGCCTGTAGATATAACAATGGCTGTACATAGGTGGTTTTTCTATAGTTACATACTTGGAAAAGATAAGTATCTCAATATTCAATTACCAAAACAAATAGGTTTCCTAGGGATAAATCTATTTCAGTGTGCACCAGCTTAAGCAGCACACGAGCTATTGTGTGTGTGTGTGTGTGTGTGTGTGTGTGTGTGTGTGTGTGTGTGTGCGTGTGTGTGAGTGCATGCGCGCACATGTGTGCGTGTGTGTGTGACAGCCACCAGACAGCGGCCCTAGCCACAAAAGAGCTGCCGTCTCACAGTAATAACACCGATAAAGAGCCGAGCGGAGAAGCCCTTGGCCTTAGTTGTGTATCTAATGTGCCCTAGCGTGATCTGATGTGTATGCTTATTCTTGGCTAAAACTTGACTACTGTAACTCTTGCCAATGTGTTACATGATTGTGACTATCTCTTTGTAACTTTGGTCTATCCCCAAGTTGTAAGACTGTTCTTAAAATACAAAGTGCGGGTGTCCGCCTTAGTGAATGTTTTGCTTTACAACAATAACAGTACCCATAACATCCACATTTATGTTACAAAATTATAAGCATTGTAACCATACTGCAGGCCATCAAGCTGCTGTTACAACTGACATTATATAGCAAATTAATAATCAACCAAGCAGTTGCAATAATAGTAGTTTAATAAACTTGACCTCGGTTTTGATGGATGTAAACTCGTCTTCAGAAATACGTGTAATACTATAATTGTATATCACTGTAATTGGATATCCCTACAATCTAAGGACTGTGATTTAAGATTGAAAGATATGCCAGCACATTTAGAGTAGAGTTATATAACTTAAAATTAACAACAGGCTGTGATACAACAGTTGGCTTATACAAACATTGGCACCCTTTACATGGGTGAATTCTCAACACATTTATGTTTAATTCATCTGTCAAATATAAAATGGCATATGATTATAGTTACAGAAGTTATAGAATTTTATTAATGATGAAAATTCTCCTCAGAGATGATAAATTACTTTTCAAAAGAGATAGATTGACTTGTCAGTACTTACCTTTGTGCTGTACTGCTGATAGTTACACAAATGAAGAAACAGAAAAAAAGGGGACGAAAAAGGACAAGCTTTTGGAACACAGTTCCTTCCTCAGGTGGAAGAGAAGGGAAGAAGAAAGGATGGGAATGGAAGGGAAAGGTAAATCATGATCTAGGTCATGAAGGTGGTGTTTCAGAAGTGTGGACTTCAGAGATACTGCATGTTCATACTGAGTCAAGTCAGAGAGGATAGATCAAGTAGTAAAGAGAAGGGAAGAGAAGTGAACTGAATGATGCTGAGGGGTGTAGGAGGGGTGGGGGGGGGGGTTGTCTAAAACATTTTTCATTAACAGGAAAAGATGGACACACACACACACACGGGGGGGGGGGGGGGGGGGGGGGGAGAGAGAGAGAGGTAAGGAAGGGATAATGAATAGGTGAGCTGATGATGGAGGAAGGGGAGGGGTTAGCATAGATTTAGGAGAGGATATGTTGGATGTTGGAGGTGGGAACTTGCCCTCGAAAATATCCTCTCCTCCCGCCAACCCCTGGCCTAAATCTATGCTAACCCCTCCCCTATTCATTATCCCTTCCTTACCTACCTCTCTCTCTCTCTCTCTCCATGTGTGTGTGTGTGTGTGTGTGTGTGTCCATCTTTCCCTGTTAATAAAAAATGTTTTAGACAACCCCCCACCCCTACTACACCCCTCAGCATCATTCAGTTCACTTCTCTTCCCTTCTCTTTATTACTTGATCTTTCCTCTTTGGTTATATATATCCTCTCTGGCTTGGCTCAGTACGAACATGCAGTATCTCTGACGTCCAGACTCCTGAAACACCAACTTCACGACCTAGGTCGTGACTTACCTTTCCTTTCCATTCCCATCCTTTCTTCTTCCCTTCTCTCCCACCTGAGGTAGGAACTGTGTTCCAAAAGCTTGTCCTACTTCATCCCCTTTTTTTCTGTTTCTTCATTTGTGTAACTATCGGCGGTACAGCACAAAGGTAAGTACTGGCCAGCCAATCTCTCTCTTTTGAGAAGTTATAGAATGTTGGTACAGACAAAGAAATGTGGCATGAAATGTCCTAGTGTAGGCGTCACACCAAAGCCAGCTAGAAACGGGTAAATAAGAAAAAGCTCGAAACAGATTGGTATGGAAGGCGCAATAAAATTCACTTTACCTAATCTGATTCTTAATGTCCATCTCTGCTGAGCAGGTGGTCATCAAATAAGTCCCAGAAATGATTATTTTTGTTGTTGTTATTGATTCACTGAGTAAGTGGATCCCGGATGATTTATAGTGACAAAACACTTCCATGTCATCAGAGTGTCCATAAATCTTCCTTCTCATCACAGTGCAGTAGTCTTACCTGTGACTTGATAGTTGGTATGTCACACCCACTTTCAATCAAATGCACAGTAAGGTTAGATTTCTCTGCAGTGTCCTTTCTTTCTATAGCTATGTGTTCACTAAAGGGGGATTGCTACTCTGTGACCTGTCTACCCAATATAGGAGCATCACAATCTGGGCACAAAAATTTGTATACCCCCAACTCCTTTGAACAATTAATTTTATCTGCACTGTGATGGAGTAATTGTCTTAAATTCTCATTGATAGAAAAAGATATGTTGAGATTGAATTTCCTAAATACTGTGTCAATTTTTAAGCTAACGGTACTATGTTGGTATAATTGTCTTTCATATTACAGTATATCTTTGCAATTTTGTTGTAAATTTTCTGTTTGTAGGTAGCTGGATAGGCATTGGCATGAACAATGTAATAAATTGTTTCTCTTTTTTTTTTTGTGTTTCTCTGGTGTGAATGGAACAGTGAACAGCTGACTGAATGCAAAATTGAAAAATGCATTCCTGTGCTGGTAAGAATGGCATGATCTATAATTAATAATACAATTATTGCAAGTTTTTTTCTCTTTTCTTTTGAGAAACATTTTGAATAATCTTTGTTGTGATCTTCAAAATACAACATCAGCACAGTAATTAAATATTTGGATCTCTTAATGGCTGAACACCCAGATACTCGAAGCAAAATTTCAAGCTTTATTACATGGAACATACAATAGTAGGCCAGGTGCTTACACATGAGTATCAACATAAGAATTGAACATGTTTTTGAGAGACATAATTAGTAAACTTTGTTTACAATAGTATTTATTCTAAAACTATCCTGGCATATTGAAACTGTGTGCCAGAACCAGGATTCAAACCTGGGACCTTTGCCTTTCATAGGCATGCGTTCTACCACCTGAGCTATCCAGACACACATCACAGTCCATCCCCACAGCTATAATTCTGCCAGAACCTCACCTCCTACTTTCCAAACTTCACAGAAGATCTCCTGCAAGACTAGCACTCCTGTAAGAAAGGATATGGTGGAAACATGGCTTATCCAAAGCCTAAGGGGTGTTTCAAGAATAATATTTTCACTCTGCAGTGGAGTGTGCGCAGATATGAAACTTTTCTGGTGGCTCCAAACTGTGTGCTGGAACTGGGATTCAAACCTGGGACCTTTTCCTTTCGCGGGCAAGTGCTCTACTGACTGAGCTATTCTGTCATGCTTCACAGCCCGTCCTCACAGCTTAACTTCCGCCAGTACCTGAAAAGTAGGAGGCAAGGTACTGGCGAAAATAAAGCTGTGAGGACAGACTGTGAAGCATGTCGAGATAGCTCAGTCAGTAGAGTGCTTGCCTGCAATAGGCAAAAGTCCCAGGTTTCAATCCCAGTTCCAGCACACAGTTTTAATCCACCAGGAAAGTTTCATATAAGCACACAACTCTGTGCAGAGTGAAAATATCATTCAGTCTTTTTTGGTTGTTTTTATTTATTCGATTGTGACGGTTGATAATGGCATCCCTTAATAAGACCTTGCCTCCCCCCACAGCTGTCAACCTGCGATAACATCTCTGTCCCTGCAGAGAAGATGTTTTTATTGAGGGTTGGGCTGTTGTCATCACATGTGAAACATAAGAAAATAAACACACTCTTTTTGAGAATCACATAATAAAAATAATTAACATTAAAAATTATTAACAACAATATAAACAAACATATTTTTACCTGCAAACTGAGGTGATGTAAGACAGTAGCAAGGATATAATTTTCTCACTACACATGTCAAGAATATTCTGAGCACAATCATTCGGCAGATAATAACACAGATAACAGTCAAAAGCAGTGTTGACTCAACAGAGAGTGGAAAATACAAAACTGTCATGTTGCATTCCAAATAGTTACAACTCAAGTCATTATGTGGTTGCACAATATAGAAAAACTTCTGTCTTTGTTTTACCTGGTTACTTATAGAGGTCAGGTTGTGCAATGACAGATATAAATTTTTCACCGTTGCACAAGTTAGACTCAGACGCCGTCCAATTGACTGACTACCACTAAATGAATCTGACTGGGGTACCGTCTACAATGTGTTAAAATAATTTTATTGAAGTATTCGCATTAACAGATGAAGGAATTTAATGATTGCATTTTGTGTCATTTTCTTCTGAGCTAACTGAATTTTTCCGATGAAATCAAGAGCTTTTTGGGGGGGATGTTTGTGTACAGATTAACAATATATCAAGATAAAAATTTCATACCAGTTGTTATTGGTATACCCTTATAAAATAAATTAATTTTTTACCCTTTCAGACTATTGCTGTCAGAATACGTAATGTTTTTTCAACAAATAACAAAGGGAAATCTGATTGGACTGTCAATAACAGAGGACAGTTAACAACTGACTGTAAAGACATTCAATTAGCTGCTGACATGCTAAAAACACATTCACACAATTTAATCACATTCACACCTTATTTTATCTTAATTAAACAAACAACTGCCTGTTCTCATTTCACATGGTGATCAGTTTACACTTCCACTTGCATAACTGCTGTTGAATACTGCTTGCACATACCTTGGAGTCACTTTGTTGTTAATACATCACTTGTTGAAAGTAATAAGCTGGCTGGTGTTGGTGAACATGATTCTGAGGTTTCTGTATTTGTAGAATGTAGCACATGCCTGTATGGGCATATTTTATCTCAGAATACATCTGTGGATGACTGTGCACAGTGACTAATAATATAATTTCTGAGGGATACACAATGATCAGTCTTGAAAAGCTGTTTATTGAAAATTGATTTTGGTTACATTCCTGGCCATCATCAGGGTGGAGCAAAGGAAACACATGTTTTTCACTATTGAATGACTGGGTCACAGTTTGATAAAAATAATAAAACAAGCATTAAGTAACAGATTTTTTAATGCATTTTTGAAATATGCATACTTTAATTAGGTACAAAAAATAATGTCTTGGAGATGACGCTCTTCTTGCTAGATACAAATATGGATCCTCTCCAGAACATTAAGCATGGCTCTCGCCAACATTTCATTCGGCACGGATTCAATTGGTCTTCTTCAGGTCATCGATTGTGTGGGGCTTGTTCATGTAGACTTTTGATTTTAAAAATCCCCACAAAAAGAAGTCACATATCAACAAATTGGGTGACTGACATGGCCATTAAACATCACCGTATCTTAAAATAACCTGTCGTGGGAACATTTTTTGAACCACTTACATGGATGCTCTTGCCGTGTGAGCTGTGGCACCGACCTGCTGAAACCATACTTCTCTCATGTTCACTTGACGCCTTTCAAGTTCTGGATGAAGAAAGTTGTTTAACATTTCAACAAAGCATGCTGATGTCACAGTAACTGGAGTTCCTTCCTCTTAAAAAATATAGTGTCCTACAATCCCCATCTTTGAATGCAGCACCACACTGTTACTTTTAAACTGTGGAGGGTCTTTGGTGTAATTTATGTAGGTTCTCCGATGCCAAATACTGACAATTGTGAACCTTGACATAACTGTCTACATGAAAATGCGCTTCATCACTCATTAAGACTGTAGCATATGCATCTTAATCTTCATAGATACTCTGTAAATCCCATTTCAATTCTTGGCAGAGGGTTCATTAACCACTTCATAACCTTCCTCTGCATGGTTCGGAACCCACATTAAACTGTAGGTCCCCCTATAACTGGCTGGGTAAGTCAGTTCGAAGATCAGAGGAAGGCAACGGCATACCACCTCCAAACAGGACCATGCCTAGTAAAGCACTGTGGTGTTAAAACCAATCTTCGGATTGTTGACTGCTTTACCTTTTTTAACCTTTCTCTACTATTCCATTTTCTAATAGCGCACTGTAAGAAGGAACTCCTAAATCATTCCGTTTTCAATCTGATTTCTCTTATTTTATCGTGATGGTCATGTCTCCCTATGTAGGTGGGTGCTAGCAAAATATTTTCACATTCAGAAGTAACAGTCAGCGATTGAAATTTCACAAATAAATCTCACTGTGATGAATAACGCTGTTCTTTTAATGATTTCTACCTCAAATCATGCAACATTTCTGTGACGTTTTCCCCCTGTAACGTGATAAAACAAAATTAAGTACCCTTCTCTGAACCTTCTCAATGTATTCCATCAGTCCCAACTGGTGAGGGTCTCACACTGGGCAACAGTACTCCAGGAGAGGACGCACAAGTGTGATGTAGGCAGTCTCTTTGGTGGAGCTGCTGCATCTTCGAAGTGTTCTGCCAAGTGTTCTGGTTCGCCTTCCCCACAATATATTATATGCGTTCTCTCCAGTCTAAGTTGTTCATAATTGTAACTCTTAGGTGTTTGGTAGAATTTATGACCTTAAGGTTTGACTGATTTATCATGTACTTGAAGTTCAGCAGGTTTATTTAGTAGTCATGTGTATTACTTCACACTTTTCATTATTTAGTGTTAATTGCCAATTTTTACACCATGTAGAAATTTTGCCTAAATCATTTTGCAGTTGCTTTTGATCGTCTGTTGACTTCACCAACCGATAAACAACACATCATCCATGAAAATTCTAAGGGAGCTATTCAGATTGTTTCCTAAATCATTTATAAACACAAGGAACAGTAGAGGACCTATAACGCTTCACTGGGGAATGCCAGATATCATTTCTGTTTTACTCGATGCCTTGCCATCAATTACTACACACTGTGTTCTTTCTGACAGGAAATCGTGAATCCAATCACACAATTGGGGCAATATTTCATAAGCACAAAATTTCATTAGAAGCTGCTTGTCTCAAAAGTCTTCTGGAAATATGGAATCGATTTGATATCCCTTGTCGATGACACTTTTCACTTCATGTGAAGAAAGGGCAAGTTGTGTTTCACAAGAGCGATTCTTGTGAATCCGTTTTGACTATTGGTTAATAGGTTGTTCTCTTCAGGGTAGTTCATAATGTTCGAACAAGGTATAAGTTCCAAAATCCTACTGCAAATCAACGTCAATGAGATGGGCCTATAATTTTGGGGATCACTCCTATTGTCTTTCTTGAATATTGGAGTGACCTGGGCAATTTTTCAGTCTTTGGGTACGGATCTTTTGCCGAGTGATCGGTTGTATATGATAGCTAAGTACAGAGCTAATGCATCAGCATACTCTGAGAGGAATCTAGTTGGTATGCAATCTGGTCTGGAAGATTTGTTTTTGTTTAGTGACTTAAGTTGTTTTACTACTCCAGGAACATCTACTTCTAAATTTTGCATGCTGGCAGCTGTTCTTAGTTCGAATTCTGGAGTGTTTACTTCGTCTTCTTTGGTGCAAGAATTTTAGAAAGCTGTGTTTAGCAATTCTGCTTTAGCAGTACTGTCATCAGTAGTACCATATTACCATTGCTATCGCATAGTGAAAGTATTGTTTGTATTTTGCCACTAGTGTACTTCACATATGACCAGAATTTCTTTGGATTTTCTGCCACATTACGAGACAGTATTTCATTGTGGAAACTATTAAGCATCTTGCACTTATGTCCGCACTAGATTGTGAGTTTCTGTAACAGATTGCCAGTCTTGGAGATTCTGTGTCTGTTTAAATATTGCAAGCCTTTTTCTTTGCTCCTGCAACAGTGATCTGACCTGTTTTGTACACCACAGGGGGTCAGCCCCCTCTTTTATTAATTTATTTGCTATAAATCGCTCGATTGCTTCTGATATTATGTCTTTGAAAGTAAGTCACAACTGATCTACACTGGCATTTTTAGTTTTGAAAGACTGGGGATTATCACTCAGTAAAGTGTGAAGTGAATTTTTATCTGCTCTTTTGAATAGATATATATTTTGTTTATTTTTGGTGCCTTTGGGAATTTTGATATTCAGTCTCACTACTACAGCTCTATGTTCACTAATCCCTGTATCAGTTTTGATGGTCTTTATTAGCTCAGGATTATTAGTTGCTAGGAGACAAAGGGTATTTTCGCAACCATTTACTATTCTAGTTGGTTCATGAACTAATCATTCAAAGTAGTTTTCAGAAAAAACATTCAGAACTAGTTTGGACGATGTTTTATATTTGCCTCTGGTTTTGAATACGTATGCATGCAAACATATCGAGGGTAAATTAAAGTCACCACCGATTATACCAGTATGCTTTGGGTACCTGTTTGAAATGTGATTCAAGCTTTCTTTGAACATTTCAGCAATTGCATCATCTGAGTCAGGGGGCTAATAAAAAGATCCAATTATTAATTTATTCTGGTTGTCAGGTATAACCTCTATAACTCATAGAAAGTATCTACCTCAATTTCTTTGCAGGATAAACCATTTGTAACAGCAATAAACATGTCACCCCCTTTTTTATTTAATATATCATTTCTGAAGACCATTGGACCTTTGTAAAATTTTCAGCTGAACTTATCTCTGGCGTCAACCAGCTTTCAGAACCTATAACGATTTGTGCCTCAGTACTTTCTATCAGCACTTGTAGCTCTGGATCTTTGCCAACATAGGTACGACAATGGTTCCTAAATCTGCATTCATCCTGTGTCTGAGCTGCTCTCTTTAAAAATGAAACCCATTTTGTGTGTTCTCGAGGCCCTCTACCCTGCTTACTGAGTGTAGTGGACTCCTGACCTATTTAGCGGAACCCAAAAACCCACCACCCTTTGGCGCAAGTCGAGAAATCTTCAGTCCACATGTTCGCAGAACCATCTCAGCCTTTGATTCAGACCCTCCACTCAGCTCAGAATCAGAGGTCCACTGTCAGTCCTGTTGACTATGCTGCAGATGGTGAGCTCTGCCTTCATCTTGCAAGCAAGACTGGCAATCCTTACCACCTCTAATAGCTGCTCAAAACCAGAAAGGATCTCTTCTGATCCAAAGTGACACACATTGTTGGTCCCGATATGAGCACCACCTGCAGCTGGCTGCACCCTGTGCTCTTCATGGTATCTGGAAGGACCCGTTCCACAACTGGAGTGACTCCCCCCAGTATGCACATTGGACTTCTTCCCCTCCCTACCAGCCATATCCCAAAGGGGCCCCATCACCCGCCTAATGTTGGAGCTCCCGACTACTAACAAACCCACCCTCTATGAGTGTCCAGGTCTTGCAGGCAGAGGTGTGACCACAGGACAAGCGACACCATCTGCATCAGAAACACCCTTTGCCACAGACAGCATCTTGAATCTATTTGTAATACTAACTGGGGAGGCCTCCATACCGGTGCCCCGGGAAGTCTTACGCCACCTGACAGGCTGAGGAGAACTCCCAATCCACCACCGGGCTGGCCACAGCCGCAGGCCAATCGGAGGGCACAACAGACGCACAGGACGCCTGCTGGTACCCCGCGAGTGGCCCACAACAGCGGCTCCCACCCACCGCAGTCTCAAATATTGCCAGCGAAGCCAACACCGCCTGAAGCTGCAAGTGAACAGTCACCAACTCAGCCTGCATCCTTTCACAGCAGTCACAGTTCCTAGACATTCTAAAAACCTATGTCTGTTCCAAATAAGTACAACTGTTGTTATTTAACCTATGGGAGAATACACTAAACTGCAACTTTGATGAGGACACTAAACTGTTCCTTTAATGCGAAGAGTAAATGTACAACCAAGGACGAAGTTTGATAAACAGTGAGATTCAAAAAATATATACCTAATACTAAACTGTTTATTAATGGCAAATCTGAAAAATATATACGTAAGCTAATAAATCAAAATATCAACACTGATCTGTCAATTAAATGCGATTCTGAATAAATAAACATGCGAGCACATGAAGGTTTGACGAACTGCATGAAAAAGCATGCACAAAATGAAAATAAGTCACTTCTAGTAAGAAGTCAGTAACTTACAGTGAAAAGCTGCCTGCTGCATGACACGTGTGTACTCACCGGCAGTCACTGAAAAAAAAATTTTGTCCATTACATGACAAAACTCTCTGTGCTGCACAAAATCCCCGTCACTAAGCTGCTGGATGGTCGTTAACTTGTAAGGGCGAAAGTTAAGATCATCATGTAAGATGTGGTGAAGCAAACAATGTGAAATACTCAGTGCTACAGCCTGTCGTCTAGCCCATCGTTTTGACTAGCAAGAACTGTTGTTCTCACTTGGTCTATATTTCCCAGAGTATGAAGTGAATGGGAAAAACCAGGGGTTTTCTTTTTCATCACAGATCCAGTACTTCTAAAGGCTGCAACCCATTGGACCCATCGGAGTACAGTATTTCAATCAGGCACTGCACATCAATGTCCAACTCTAAAATTTTGATGGAAAAGATGTTGCATTATGAATATGGAATCATTGTTTCTAAAGTACTTCTCAACGACAAACACAAGATGCTCTATGCTACATAGTGACGGAAACTGCATTGTATGGGCAGTCTGCCAACATTCATTCACTGTCACTACCCCCTCTTGCCGCTGTGTAGTAGCATTAAAAAAACATGCATTTCCTCTGCTGCACCCTGTACAATAGGAAAGAATAAATAATACAAAATAGTATAATAAGGGTTCCCATAACATCCAAGTTTATGTAACAACATTATAAATCTTATTTCTGTTTACCTGAATCTAAAAATTTGTGAACACCCAAAATGTATTCTCAGTACCACCACTGTCTTCAAATGAAGATCAACCTGACTCTTCTCACTCAATAGTTAAGGAATTATTAATTCAACATGGTAGGATAATTTATGTAGTTTTGTGTGTGTATATTACAGTGGTGATTTGTCCAGTGGCACAACAGAGCAATGAACCATACCATACGTCAACAGGAGTGTTATGCAACTGCCATTACAACTGAAGTGATATAACTTTAGAATTAACAATAGGCTGTGATACAACAGTTGGCTTATACAAACATTGGTGCCCTTTACATGGGCAAATTCTGAACACATTTAAGGTTTAATTGATCTGTCAAATATAAATTGGCATACATTTATTGTTACAGGAGTTATATTAATTTATGGTGATGAAACATTTCCATGTCCTCAAGAATGTCCATAAATCTCCCTTTCTAAGCATGTAGTCTTACCGCGATATGATAGTTGGTATAGCACATCATAAATTTAATCCTCAGCTCTATGTTTAATTACTGATGGAAATTCTCCACAGAGATGACAAATTATTCTTTAAAAGAGATGGATTGGCTGGCCAGTACTTACCTATGTGCTGTACTGCCAATAGTCTCCAAAAAAAAAAAAAAAAAAAAAAGGACAAAAAAAATAGGTCAAGCTTTCATTACAGGGTTCCTTCATCAGGTAGGAGAGAAGGGAAGAAAAAAGAAATGAGAACAGAAGGGGAAGGTAATTCATGACCTAAGTCATGAGGATAATGCTTGAGGATTGTGGAAGTCGGAGATACTGTATATTAGTCCTGCAGCATGCCAAAGTATAATAGAGGAAAAAATTCCTAACAGGAAAAATATATGTAAAAAAATAGATGAAGTCTACTTACCAGGCGAAGGAGCAGATCAAGCAGTAAAAAGAAGTAAAGATGAGTGAACCGAATGATGCTGAGTAAGGAGTGGAGGAAGCAGAGAGATGTTCCTAAACCCAGACTACACAGAAGCATCCCCTTAGTCACCCAGGGTCATCCTAGCCTGGAATGCCTCAACAAAATTGTTCTGTCAGGGCTATGACTTTCTCACGTCATGCCCTGAAATTAGATCACACACCACCCAGAGTTGTCTTCCACTGTCCTCCCAACCTCTGCAACATCCTCATCCAACCTTACACCATCCCAAAACCACCCTCCCTACCTAATGGTTCCTACCCCTGTAACCGATCCCACTACAAAACGTAATGCATCCTCCTACAACCAATACTCCAGCCCCACCACAGTGAAAACCTATACTATTAAGGCAGGGCCACATGCAAAACAACATGTCATTTACCAACTGACGTGTGTCCAATGTGTGGCCTTTTATGTTGGTATGACCACCAACAAATTGGCTGAGCAGATGAATGGTCACAGATGGACTGCTCGCCTGTGTTACACCACATGTGCCATTTGGATACTACCACCAAACACCAGTCCCTCAGAGTTACGGAAATGGGAACTCGCCCTCCAACATATCCTCTTCTGCCGCCACCCTCCTGACCTAAATCTGTGCTACATTAACAGGGAAGATATAGAGCAAAAAGATATATAGAAACACACACACACCTCTATATATTTTTGATCTATATCTTCCCTGTTAATTAAAAACATATTACATAACCCCCTCCTCTAACCCCCACTCAGCATCATTCAGTTCACTCATCTTTACTGCATGATCTATCCTCTTTGGTTCTATATATTGTCTATGGCATGCTAAAGTACTAATACACAGTATCTCTGACTTCCACAATCCTCAATCATCATCCTTATGACCTAGGTCATGAATTACCTTTCCCTTTCCATTCCCATTTCTTTTGGCCCACTTTAGGTTACGGTAGTTATGATTGCCTTTTGACATCTCAAATTTTAAATGAAAGTAATGGTTTAACCATACATTTAACACAAAAATTGAATAAACAAATTTGTTGAGGGGAAAATTCTCTACAACTTTGCTCTATTATGTTTTTATCATATCATGCATCATTTCAGAGATATTTGCATAAATAATGGCAATTTGACGATGTCTGTCTGTCTGTCCGTATGTAACATGTTCCCACTTTTTAGGTCGAATCGTTCAGCCAATCAGCACCAAATTTTACAGACATAATTGTTTACCACGAGAGACGAGAACCTCCCTTTTTCAAATTTTTTAGACTAAAAATACGTTTGTAATACTAAAAGAAAAGCCATTTGTAATGTAATTGTAATTGCAAACAAACTGTTCATCTGACACAAAAATTGAATAACTGAATTTGTAGAGGAAAAATTTCTCTACAACTTTCCTCTCTTATGTTTTTTTCGTAACTCTCACCATTACAGAGTTATTTGCAAAAATAACGGCGATTTGACACTGTCATTTTATTTGACGAAAACCAGACATTCGGAAATGTCACACGACATTTCTTGCCCAGAACTCTCTCTGTCATATGCCATCTTTCTTCCTGTATTTTATGATGGCATAAACAAAAGAGAGTCTCGGGTAAGGTATGTCAAGAGACTAATTTCCGAACACCAAATGTTGAACACTTTCGTAAAACAAACCAGACATGTGCACTATGGTGGGTATTATTTTATGTATATTTTACTGTTTTAATTTTGACCAGCCATCCATTTTATATCTATCCACCAGCACATGATATTTGATATAACTGTTATCTAGTACATCTACCAGTTTTTATGTGGAGCACTATAATAAGCACTTTAATATCAATGGGTCCAGATGACGACATCATTGTCAAAACTGGTTGTCTTCAATAAATAAAGTGCTATTTATACAATAATATTGTTCCCTAAGATGAATAAATTAAGTGATAATTAAAAATGTGGGAGAGAGATTAAAATAATAGTTTAAAGAGGTAAAAGTTCAAAAAAGAGTATCTTCTTCAGATCTAACCTCAAATGACAAATAATTTTGACTGTTTGTTAAAATACAGTCAGAAAGAATATTACGTGTTGGGTGCATAGATATTATCACAATAGTAGAGTCGTAATTGTATCGTCCATCAATTTTTATTATTTGTGTCCAAAATGTTTGCAAAAAATCATGAAACTACAGGCAAATCTAAAGCGAGCTGGAAAACATGCCAGTGGAATTTTCCTCCTTTCTCTCCTACCTGATGAAGGAACCCTGTTCCGAAGACTTGTCCTTGTCTGTGATTTTTTTTTCTTTCTTTGTGTGATTATCAGCAGTACAGCATTAAGGTAAGTACTGGCCAGCCAATCTCTCTCTTTTGAAGAATAATTTATCAAACTATGTTTAAGAATGACAAAACAATGTTGCATATGTGGAAGAGACCAAGAGACACCCGAAGGTTTCAGATTTATTAGGTGTTAAAACATGGTTTTTGCAACCAGATGTTAAACTGTAAGACAGGAGCAGTTAACATTAATTTTTGCAAATCTGATCGTTGTGCCTTTCTAATGATTGCTTATGAAACTGTCCATTTGTTATCTAATTCATGTTTCCCTAAGAATTGTGCTCCTGATGTACAGTCATGTGCTATCTTTATTGTTTTATAAATGTCAGAGACTGTCATTTCACACCCAGCATTTTCCTTTGCAATTAACAAATAGGGAAAACAGTACAATTTGTTTGTAAAATCACAGCCACATATCCAGTCCACTTTACCGTAAATTTAAATTCTTACAATTTCTTTATATTCGTAATTAATTTTCTTGACTAGCTTGATATCTGGCATTAGTCTCCTATGTCACTGATACAAAGCTTATCCTCAAGTGACAGGACAGACAAAGTGGCTTCCCTCAGTCTTTGCACTGTGTTATAAACTTTACACTGGACACCTGAGAAATCACACCTTCACACTCAAAATTGCTTATTGAATCCTCCTGCATGAATTATTTAAAAGATTACCACAGTATTGGTCTGTGAATGGTTCTAAAATACCTCCCACAGAAGGTGCTAGATGTCTCTGCAAGTTCTCACTTAGATATCCATTTTTCATTGAGAATGAGAAGTGGATAAATAGCAGTAAAATCCTGTTCTCACTCTGAATGTAATAGGTATACCACAGTTACATCTGTGTGTTTCTCTGATGAATACCATGCTGTTATATTTTCTAATGAATTAGTTAATTTTTTCCACAAAGCTATATAATATTAAGTGCGGCACCTTAATAACACAATGTAAGATCAGCAATCCAAATCAGTGGTGTTTCAATTCAGAACTTTGAGTATGAGAACTGGACAAGTCCATCAACATTTTTCTGTTAATAACTCACTTAAGGCTGAAATAATATTTGATTTATTACTAAAATGTGTTAAAAAATACCGGTATCATTGCTTGGACTACAAAACAAAATTAGTAAATGATGAAATAAAATGGTTAAAATAGTTTTTCTTGATTTTCTCAGAAATAGTGAATTGGTCTTTATCCACTTACCATTCCCATGCCTTCTATTGCAGTTTCAGAAATATTATTGCTATCAGGCATCAATGATATAAGACAATGTAATGTTAGAGGATAGTGTATCAATTAAGATTTAAAATATGTGATTTCTGGGTCATGTTGGCATAACAACTGGGAGGAACAGGTACTGAACTTTGGCCAGGTGCCACAGCAAGAGGGGGAACCAAGCCATAGCAGATACATGCCAGAGCATTACTCCAATGTTCAGGATAGAAGAACCTGCCTGGCCCCTTTCCTTTGCCCGACCATTCCATAAACTCAGTAGTCAGAATGACATTTCTAGGCATTCAGAGCTGGATTTGGCACAATGACTGAGAGCTGACCGCAACTTTCAAACATGACTGCAGACATCAGCAGGGATGTTCTTATATATTAATAAATCATTATCAATCAGAGAGACAACAGTTTAGATTATTTACTAATTTCAAATTTAAAGAAATTATAAGAATTTTTTTCTTTGGTAAAGTGGATTGGATATGTGGCTGTGATGTTACAAACAAATTGTACTGTTTTCCATAGTTGTAAAGGAAAATGCTGGGTGTGAAATAACAGTCTCTGACAATTATCAAAGGATAAAGACAGCACAAGACTGCACAGCAGAAGCACCATTTTTAGGGAAACATGATTTAGACAACAAATGGACAGTTTCATAAGCAATCAGTAGAAAGGCACAATGATTGGATTTGAAAAAAATTAATGTTAACTGCCCCTGTCTTAATCAAATAACAAATCTGAAACCTTCTAGTGTCTCCTAGCTAGGTGTACTTGCGTCTGTGTAAATGTGTGTGATAATTTGAAACGAAAAGTATAGAAGGAAACTTTCCTGGTGGGATAAACAAATATAAAAAATAGAAAACGGACGACTTACCAAAAGGACCAGCTCATCGATAGGCACAAATAAAATCACACACAAACACACATCACAAGCTTTCGCAACTGTTGGTCGCTTTGTCAGGAAAAGAGGAAGAAAGGAGAGGAGAGAGGGAAGGATATGGGTTTTAAGGAAGTGGAAAAGGAGTCGTTCCAATCCCAGGAGTGGAAGAACCTACCTTAGGGTAAAAAAAGGAAAGTAAACAAATACACACACACTCACACATATCCAAACGCAAACACACCTAGACAGACATTTGTAAAAAGCGAAGAAGTTGGACAGAGATACCACTTGAGGCAGAGGCTCTGTCCACTGTGAAGCGTTCTATGTGGGAATGACCATCAACAAACTGTCCATTCGCATGAACGGTCACAGGCAGACAGTGTTTGTGTGGCTAAACATGCCTTGGTGCACGGCCAGCACATCTTGGCGCAGTGTTACACCGTCCGGGTTATCTGGATACTTCCCACTGACACCAACCTTTCAGAACTCCGGAGATGGGAACTAGCCCTTTAGCATATTCTCTCTTCCCATTGCCCACCTGGTCTTAACCTCCGCTAAATTTGAATTCCCGACCGCCATCTTTAACATCTTTGCCTCGGTTCTCTGGACAGAGCCCCTGCCTCTAGTGGCATCTCTGTCTAACTTCTTAACATATATATATATAGAGGAAAAATTCCTAACAGGAAAAATATACGTAAAAAATAGATGAAGTACACTTAACAGGCGAAGGGGCACTGGCAGTAATAGCAACAAATAAACACACAGACACACACACACACAAAAATGCTAGCTTTCGCAGCCTAGCTGCTTCATCAGGCAGAAGGGAAGGAGAGGGAAAAGGAAATGATGAGGGTTTTAAGGAAGGGGGTAAGGAGCCATTCCAATCCCGGGACAGGAAAGACTTACCTTGGGGGAAAAATGGAGGGTAAATAAATGCACACACACCCACACATTTACACAGACACAAGTACACTTAGGCAGACATACTGTAGAACTGTAGAATGCTTTCTACAGTTCTACAGTATGTCTGCCTAAGTGTACTTGTGTCTGTGTAAATGTGTGGGTGTGTGTGCATTTATTTACCCTCCATTTTTTCCCCCAAGGTAAGTCTTTCCTGTCCCGGGATTGGAATGGCTCCTTACCCCCTTCCTTAAAACCCTCATCATTTCCTTTTCCCTCTCCTTCCCTTCTGCCTGATGAAGCAGCTAGGCTGCGAAAGCTAGCATTTTTGTGTGTGTGTGTGTGTGTCTGTGTGTTTATTTGTTGCTATTACTGCCTGTGCCCCTTCGCCTGGTAAGTGTACTTCATCTATTTTTTACGTATATAAAAGCAGACTTTCCTGGTGGGGAAAAATATGTATAAAATAAAGATTTTTGACTTACCTAAAGTACAGGCTCGTCGACAGAAACATAAAACACACACAAAAACACACAAACATTCGAGCTTTCGCCACCACTGGCAGCTTCTTCGGGAAAAAGAGGAAGGAAGGAGAGGAGAAAGGGAAGGATACGGGTTTTAAGGAAGTGGAAAAGGAGCCATTCCAATCCCAGGAGTGGAAGGACTTACCCTATGGGAAAAAAAGGAAGGTAAACAAATACACACACACTCAGACATATAGAAATGCAAACACACCTACACAGACATTTGTAAAAAGCGAAGAAGTTGGACAGAGATACCACTTGAGGCAGAGGCTCTGTCCACTGTGAAGCGTTCTATGTGGGAATGACCAGGAACAAACTGTCCATTCACATGAACAGTCACAGGCAGATTGATAGACACAAATAAAATCACACACAAGCACACATACAAGCTTTCGCAATCGTTGGTCACTTCTTCAGGATAAGAGGAAAAAAGGGGAGGAGAAAGGGAAGGATATGTGTTTTGGAAGTGGAAAAGGAGTCATTCCTATCCCAGGAGTGGAAGGACTTACCTTAGGGTAACTCCTGGGATTGGAATGACTCCTTTTCCACTTCCAAAATCCATATCCTTCCCTTTCTCCTCCCCTTTTTTCCTCTTATCCTGAAGAAGTGACCAACGGTTGCGAAAGCTTGTATGTGTGCTTGTGTGTGATTTTATTTGTGTCTATCGATTAGCTGGTCCTCTTGGTAAATCACCTGTTTTTTATTTTTTATATTTGTTTATCCCACCAGGAAAGTTTCCTTCTATAATTTCCGTTTCATCAATTTGAATCTAACAATCATGATCGTTATATAAATTGTAATGAATAAAATCAATATATCACTTCAGTTGTAACGGCAGTTGCATAATATGGCTGTTGACATATGGTATGTTTCATTGCTCTGTTGTGCCACAGGACAAATTACCACTGTAATATACACACACACAAAAGTATAGAAATTATCCTATCCTGTTGAATTAATAGTTCCTTAACTATTGAGTGAGAAGAGACAGGTGGATCTTCATTTGAAGACAGTGGTGGAGCTGAGAATACATTTTGGGTGTTTATCTCAAATAGCTCTGTTTTATAAAAGTCAGGATTATGAACAAATTTGTACGAAATTAGCCACTACCAATAATAGTAATGATAATAAGTGAAGCTTTTCTGATGAATGAAAGAATTGTTTTGTGGAATTTTGTTGTTTTAGACATAATTACGTACAGTATATGGCAAGAATGAAATATTCCAATGTATAAGCTTTCTGTACTTTTTATATATATTAATATATAATTGTATAATAATGGAAAGTCCAGGTTGGAATTAATAATATAGTAAGGACAGTTTACAACTCACCGCAAAGATGTGGCGACGAGCTCCAACAGGCACATACAAAAGACACACACATACGACACTTTCACCAATTGCCATGGCCTTCTTCAGAAAATAAATCACACAGGCACACAACACAGACATACAACCATCACTTCTGGCTGCTGCACTTTGAATCACGCTCTGCGGCGAATCGGGAATGGGAGGGGAGGGCAGAGGCGATAGGATCGATACGTCACGGTGGTGGGAATGGGTTAGATGGGAATAACAAGATACAGCTTAGGAATGGAGTGGGGAGGCAGCTGAGGGGAGAAAAATAAAATAAATTAAACAAAATAAAAAAAATATACAAAATGCACACTGTAAGACTGCATACACACGCACGCACACACACACACACACACACACACACACACACATACACACACCTGATGGCTGCATCCACACTTCCATCCATATTAAACCTACCAACCACCAACAGTACCTACACTTTGACAGTTGCCATCCCTTCCATATAAAAAAAATCCCTCCCTTACAGCCTGGCCACCCGTGGATGGCATATCTGCAGTGACAAGAACTCCCTTTCTGAATATGCTGAGGGTCTCACAAAGGCCTTCACAGACAGAAACTACCCCACAGACCTAGCCTGCAAACAGATCTCCTGTGCCATATCCTCAAACATCCCAAATCCTCCTCCTAACACCAGTATCTATCCACAAAAAGTGCTCCCCTTGTCACCCAGTACTACCCTGGACTCTAACAACTAAATTACATCCTTCGCCAAGGTTTTGATTTTCTATCCTCTTGCCCAGAAATGAGAGACATCCTGCCCAAGATCCTTCCCACCCCTTCTAAAGTGGTGTTCCATCGCCCTCCCAACCTCCACAATATCCTAGTTCATCCTTAATGCCACCCCGAAACCCAGCTCACTGTCACAGGGATCATATATTCTTGTGGAAGACCCCACTGCAAGACCTGTCCAATCCACCCACCCAGCACTTCCTATTCCAGTCCCGTCACACGCTTATCCTACCCTATCAGAGGCTGAGCCATCTGTCGAAGCAGCCACATAATTTACCAACTGTGCTGCAAACACTGTGCAGCTTTCTTTATTGGCATGATCACTAACCAGCTATCCATTAGGATGAATGGCCATCGCTAAACTGTGGCCAAAAACAAGTGGACCACCATGAGGCACAGCGTGCAGTGGAGCACATGCTTGATTTCAATGGCTGCTTCACAACCTGGGCCATCTGGATTCTCCCATCCACTACCAGTTTTTCTGAACTGCACAGATGGGAGTTATCCCTACAATACATTCTCCGATCCCGAAATCAACCAGGCCTCAACCTACGATAAATTCCTTATTTTTTCTCCATACCTTACAGTTCTTACCTCTCTATCCCAAACCTCACCTATTTTGAGTGGTGCGTGAATGTGCGATCATGTGTGTGTGTGTGTGTGTGTGTTTGTGTGTGTGTGTGTGTGTGTGTGTGTGTGTGTGTGTGTGTGTGTGTGTGTGAGCACATGCGTGTGCATGTGTGTGTGAGCGTGTGCGTGTATGCATGCGCACTCGAGTGTGTGTGTGCATGTGTGTGTGAGCGTGTGCGTGTATGCATGCGCACTCGAGTGTGTGTGTGTGTGTGTGTGTGTGTGTGGTGTTGTGTACTTGCAGTGGGCATTTTGTATATTTATTTTATTTTTCTTCCCTCACCCGCCTCCCCTCTCCATTCCTAAGCTGCATCTCGTTATTCCCATTTAACCCATCCCCCCACCGTGTAGTAACCTTCCTATCCCCTCTCCCCTCCCGTCCCCGATTCGCCGCAGAGAATGATTCGAAGTGCGGCAGCCAGAAGTGATGATTGTATGACTGTGTTGTGTGCCCGTGTGATTGCGTGTTCTATTTTCTGTAGATGGCCATGGCCGATAGCTGAAAGTGTTGTATGTGTGTGTCTTTCGTATGTCCCTGTCACAGCTCGTCGCCATGTCTTTGGGGTGAGTTGAAAACTGTTAATACATAATTGTTAATACAAGAGTATGTTCTTTTTAAATATAGTGAACATATTGTTAATTAAAGTTTCCTTAATTTTTAATTTATGCACTTGTTCTTTAGACAAATCATAATTAATTTCAAAGAAAGATAAGTAAGAACTTAAAAACTTTGAGTGACCATCTGAAACTCTGCTGCAACCTTTTGACAGTCTTTTTCAGGCGGTTACGTTTTTTGTTAAATATCTTTGTTCATAACTTACATTAATCAATGGAATATAACATTTAGTGATTTTTTCAACACATACAGCACAAATGATTACTGTGAACTGCCCCTATGGTACTTGCCAGAGCTGAACAGCATTAACCAAAAAGTTAACTTTATTAAGCATTAACCCGTAATTTAAAAAGTAAACTTGGTTAAACATTAAAGCGTCAGTTTATGGACAGTTTAACAGAAGTTAACGTTAATTGTTAACTCGGAACTGTATTGTGCAGCCATGAAATCTCACCTTCAGTCTCTGAATTTATATTCGTGTGTTGTCGTACCATTCAAATAGAACAAATTAAGTAAAATATATTGCCGTACATAATATAAAAAATTGAAACATTTTAAAGTATTTAAGTATATTCTGATATGTACTGGTCACACCTATAGGCC
This sequence comes from Locusta migratoria, assembly GCA_026315105.1. Taxonomy (NCBI): domain Eukaryota; kingdom Metazoa; phylum Arthropoda; class Insecta; order Orthoptera; family Acrididae; genus Locusta; species Locusta migratoria. Next base: position 55,252,694 of record CM048751.1, read on the forward strand.
ATAAGATCCACTACATTACGACAAGTAGTACAATTAGAATGAAAAAGATATGTAAATTACTTAATGCCATATTTATTACAAACAGATTAATGAGATTGTTGAAATTGTGTACTCTTTTTAACAATCTTTTCTATATCAGGTTTAGGATTGCTGCATGCTACTCGTAGGATGTCATCCACATGATACTCAGTGAGCCGTTCCGATATATATTTTTTTGCATACTTCATTTTAGACTATGATGATTCACAAAGATCATTTGATGCCAAAAATGTGAGAAATTTGAGCACAAGTTTGTACAGTTCTGTATTGTACAGGCACAATTTTCCAAAATTTTGCAAAATCCATCTCCGCCCTCTTTTCTTTTAAATATGGCTTCCAAATGTGTGTTGTTCTTGAACTCTAGAAATTTGTCAAACAGATGTATGTAACTGCATCCCAACAGGCCTGCCAGTTATGATATGAATCTTGTTTCTAAGTGTCAAGTACTTTCGACAAGCAACAACATGTTTTTAATTTTTGTTAAATCACTAAATCTACTTTTAAATTCTTCAGATAATTCCATAAAGTAATTTGAAATCTTCATACAGTTATCTGAGGAAATATTAATACCTTCAGTTTTAGCTTTAGCCATTGTTCCAAACTTTTGCAGTATTTGGTTCTGTATTTCGTCTTTAAACATCAAAAGCTTCTCTTCAAACGCAAATATTTTATTTGCCAAATGTGAAATTATTTTATTTTCACTTTGTAAATCAAAACTGAGCTTCTTAAGTTTATTCGATTAATAATGAAAATTCTCCTAAGAGATGATAAATATTGTTGAAACGAGATAGAATGGCTGGCCAGTACTTACCCTTGTGCTGTACCGCCGATAGTAACACAAATGAAGAAACAGAAAAAAGGGGACAAAAAGTACAAGCTTTCGGAACAGAGTTCCTTTGTCAGGTGGGAGAGAAGGGAAGAATGCCTCTTCCATGGAAGATGATATCTTTGTGGTCTGGACTCATGGTGAAGAAACCCTTCTGAACTTCCTCCACGACCTTAACTCCTTCTCCAGCCTTAAATTCACCTGGTCCTTCTCCAAAACTCAAACCACCTTCCTTGATGTTGACCTTCACCTTGCTGAGTCTCACATCCACACCTCAGTCCATATTAAACCCACTAACAAACAACAGTACCTCCACTTTGACAGCTGCCATCCCTTCCATATTAAACGATCCCTTCCCTACAACCTGGGCACCCGTGGGAAACGTATCTGTTCCAGTTCCGAATCCCTCACCAGCTACAACAACAATCTATCCAATGCTTTCCTCTCCCGCAACTACCCTAAAGACCTCGTCCACAAACAGATCTCCCGAGCTGTCCATTCCTCTCCCTCCAAAAACAATGTTCCTAACCCCAGACCACCCAGAAGCACCCCCTTAGTCACCCAGTACCATCCTGGCCTGGAATGCCTCAACAAATTCCTCAAACAGGGCTATGACTTTCTCAAGTCATGCCCTGAGATGAGACCATCACTCCAAACTGTTCTTCCCACACCACCCAGAGTAGCCTTCCGCCGTCCTCCCAACCTCCGCAACATCCTTGTCCAACCTTACAACATCCCAAAACCACCCTCCCTACCTAATGGTTCCTACCCCTGCAACCGATCCCGCTGCAAAACCTGTCCAATGCCCCACCACAGGAAAAACCTACCCGATTCAAGGCAGGGCCACATGTGAGACAACACATGTCATATACCAGCTGACATGTGTCCACTGTTCAGCCTTTTATGTTGGTATGACTACTAACAAATTGGCTGAGCGGATGAATGGGCACAGGCGGACTGTTCTCCTGGGGGACACCCAATATCCTGTGGCAGAACATGCCCTCCAGCATAACTCCAGTGACCTGGGCACGTGTTACACCACATGTGCCATTTGGATAGTACCAAAAAACACCAGTCCCTCAGAGCTACGGAGGTGGGAACTTGCGCTCCAACATATCCTCTCCTCCCGCCACCCCCCTGGCCTAAATCTACGCTAACCCCTCCCCTTCCTCCATCCTCAGCTCACCTATTCATTATCCGTTCCTTACCCCTCCCCCCTCTCTCTCTCTCTACCTCTCCCTCCCGCCCTCTCTGTCATTCTCTCTATCTCTCTCCGTGTGTGTGTGTGTGTGTTTGTGTGTGTCCAACCATATTTCCCTGTTTATGAAAAACGTTTTAGACCACCCCCCCCCCCGCCCCTCCTACACCCCTCAGCATCATTCATTTCACTCATCTTCTCTTCTCTTTACTACTTGATCTTTCCTCCTTGGTTATATTTATCCTCTCTGACTTGGCTCAGTACATACATGCAGTATCTCTTACGTCCACACTCCCGAAACACCACCTTCATGACCTAGGTCGTGAACCACCTTTCCCTTCTGTTCCCATCCTTTCTTCTTCCCTTCTCTCCCACCTGACGAAGGAACTCTGTTCCGAAAGCTTGTACTTTTTGTCCCCTTTTTTCTGTTTCTTCATTTGTGTTACTATCGGCGGTACAGCACAATGGTAAGTACTGGCCAGCCATTCTATCTCGTTTCAACAATATTCCTCTTAAGTTTATCTGTGATGTCACACAGAAATGCTAAAGTACACCACCATCTATCACCTTGCAATTCACTGCACATTTTATTGTTTCGCTGTAAATATAACATAATTTCTTGGCACAAAGAAAGAAACCTTTCCCACACCTTGCCTCTGCTAAGCCAAAGAACAGATGTATATAAAATGACATCACTGTAGTGACTGCCAACTTCCTCCAAAAGACTTAATTTTTCTGTTGTTTAGTTCTGCAAATCAAAATGTTCAAATGTTTGTAAATCTATCGGACCAAACTGTGTGGTCATCAGTCCCTAACTTACACACTACTTAAAGTAACCTAAGGACAACACACCCACACCCATGCCCCAGGGACGACTCCAACCTCCAACAGAGAGCAACCGCACGCTACGCAGCGAGGCGCCTTAGACTGCTTGACTACTCCACCGCGGCTTTAGTTCTCCTGCTCGGATGTAATTCATTACACTTATGACAGTTTTCATTGCAGAGCCTATTTCAGGGCATTTAATGTTTGCAGCCAAATTTTTCTGGTGAGTAATACAATAAAATGTTATTAGATTTGTTAAATCATATTTCTTTTTTAACAGAGAAATAAAGCCATTTTCTGAGCCTGTCATTGAAGGACAACCATCAGCGCACAAAGAAACTAGTTTTCTTATACCTATATTGTTCTGTTCAACAAAATCGCCTTTGATTTGGTCCTTCATTTGGGAGAAATTTTAAGAAATCCTCTTGAAGTTAGTTGTCTTCAGTACAGTATCTAACAAAAAGTGAACACAGTGATATTGCTGAAATGTCAGTACTCGGATCAAGAGCTAAGCTAAAGTACTTTCAGTTCTTTAAATCTTGAACTATGCAATCACAATATGGTACGCTATATCTTCAATATGTCTAATACAAATTGAATCTGAGAACTGGTGCTTTTTAATTTCTGCAATTATTTGATTTTTGTTGGTGAATTTGTCAAATAGGACAATTGAAGCAGTTACAAACACTCCTTTACATTTTCTGCATCAGTAAAATGGTTTCATATGCAGACTGAACGTCAGAGACATGTTACAGAAAAACAACAGTTTGTAAAGCACTGTTTAAGTTTTCAAGTGTAACATTTTTACAGATACTGTCTTTATAAAAGTAAATAAAATGTGCAATGTAATGGCAATAGCAGTTTGTCACAACTGAATCGCATGATATTATTGTCAACTCAAATTGGACTCTTGATGAGTCATCCTGTGGGCGCACTGAAAAAGGTGTCATAAAAACTCTGAGTGAAGATTTTACTTTTTTTTTTTTAAACCCTTATTCAAATTCTTTCTGCATTGTATGTAAATTACATAAATTCAAGGGTTTTAGAGAGGGAAAATTGTCCAAATTTCTTTACCGATGCTGACTTCTAAAAAGCAAAAGCTGTAATTTGAAACTTCCAGCACAATCACACATAATACCGATTAATTTATTTTTACCTTGCCCCTTGTGTGTTATTGAGTGCTTATTTTCATAGTGACAGTGCACTGGCGGTGCTTTGATATTTACTGTTGAGTTCTGTATTAAGCACAGTGCTTTCCCAACACAATTTACAAACAAATACGAATATTTCCAGTATGCATAACAAATGGCACACTTATATCCTAACCTTTTTTGGTTATGCTGAACACTCACAAAACAGATTAACAGTGACACTTGATAGGATTCAGAATGGATACTTCAGCGCACCGAAAACAACGTGATTGCGAGCACTGTCCGAGCTGCCACAGCCGCCATCTGGGGAGGACAGGGAGGGGGAAAGCACCGGGGCTGCATGGGGCATGCACTTGAGTGCTCCAGTCAGAGGGACCTGCTTCACAACAAACAACATGCACTGTGGAGAATGTGCTGCTTAAATTTGGGGTACTGGCTTCGTCGATTTCGCTGTACGCATCTCTCCCATTTTTATCAGCCAGTTATTACAGATTTTTCTTGCAAATTTCTGAATACTGGACAACTAGCTTGCCAGGCCACTCAAAAAAGCTCAGCAGACCACAAGTGGCCTGCAGGGCGCAGGTTGAGTACCGCTCAAGTGCAGTGTTCACATGTATGACTTAAGAAGACATTAATAAGTCTGTAAGCGAATGTGTAATATTTATGCATTCATGTGTAAAAAGATCCTGCCTATAGAGAAGAATCATACATCTGAGTCAAGAGTGAATAGGAGACTCTTATACACAGTACCAGCACATCTATGCAAAGTCTATCCTCAACTCCTCATCTCAAACAGTTAACTACTTGTGACAATGAAGAATAAAAAAATTTCTGCTGCTCATTTCACTCACAGTAATCTCAGCTGGGAACACATAAGATGCTTCCATCCAACATACGCATTAAGTATAAAGAAGAGCACATACAAGAGGTTGACAGTATTAAATTCGTGGGATTACAGCTCGATAATAAATTCAGTTGGGAATAGTACACCATAGAACTTCAGAAACAGCTTAACAAATCTGTATTTGTAATTCGAATGTTTTTAGACATAGGCGACATGAAAATAAAAAAAGCTTGCATACTTTGCTTACTTTCATTCCATAACATCATACGGTATATTTTAGTTAACTCTTCAATTCAAGCAAACATTTTCAGTGTCAGAAAGTGTGTAATACATATTATTTGTGGAGTAAATTCAAGGACATCCTATGGAAGCCTCTTCAAAGAACTGGGTATACTGACTACTGAAAGTGTGTATGTGTATTGACTATAGTCAGGAACCAACTGGCACATCTTTGTGATGTTCTTTGGGTGTGCTTTTCCTGGTCTTTGTCCGCCATGTTTTATTCAGTTCATGTATGCACGCTGTGTTGTGAACAGTGAAAAAGAGTTGTATATTTATTCCTTATTGTAATTTGTCATTAATAATATATACCTTTATCCAACAAACAGCTCAGTTCATACAAACAATACTAGGAACAAAACAATCGACACAAGAACTTCATAGCAATTACTTTAATTAAAAAAAGGGGCCACTACTCAGGAACACACACACACACACACACACACACACACACACACACACACACCACTCATACATATTCCACATCCAAAATGATCTACTCAAGATGGATCTACGGAATTAACAACTAATCTTATCTGCACTAATAGCTTGCAGCCTAACCACACTGTACGTACTTGTAATATGTTCAAAAACAAAGAGTAAATATTTTAGATAAGTGATGAATTATAATTATTATTTAAGCTGTACAGTTAGATTCTTGCCTCACCACATCCTCTGAAATCATGACATATTCTGGAAAAATTGGGTAAATATTTGTGACAAATAAGAAATAGTAGATGCCCTTAACCATCTGGCTAGCCTGACAGTTTTCATAAGTTTAGAACTTGTGACAGCTTTTACAGTCAATGTGTCATCAATTGACACTGAATTGTAAGTAATCCTACCACGGGTGATGTGGCTTTGATAAATCCACTGTCCATAAAAGCAGTTACCACGCAGCTGTGTGAGAAGGAAAGCAGGCTACAGTGTCTCCTGCACTTTAAGCGGAGCTGCCACCTACCAGATGAGCATGAAATGGAGCGTGACAATGCCTACCAAATTTGTGTGCATTGGATCTATAAGGCAATGATGTCAGACCAGTTGCGCATGCAAGGAAACACCCTAAAAGGAGCACACCAAGGGATGTGCACATGACACTGATGCAAAATTTCACGGAGTCTGGACGAGCTGCGATATAGCATAGTGCGGTAGTTTATTTATGCTAATGACATCTATATTACCTGTAACAGTATTCAAACAAAAATAATAAATGCAAATGGAGTCAGAAATTAGGGTGTTCACATGCTCTTGTGCTCTGATACACTAGACACCACTGAAGACACTTTTCGTGAGCCAAGGAATTTCTGTTTAAAGTGTAAGTTTTCAGCCCGTACACACATTTGGATAGAACAGAAACTCTAGGCATTCAGTGCCTCAGGTTAAAATATAAGTAGTCATCACTCCACCACACGATTCTTCTTTTTCTAAAGTTCAGCATTGTTATTTCAATATGGCTCTAAGAGAATTACTACTCAAGTTATATGAAAAAGTATTATAATGTCCAAACACAATTTGTTGTCTGGGAAAAGAAGAAAAAATTACCACTGAAGATATTATGCCTATAACAAAGAAAAGAAAATACTATGCCTAATGTGAATAGTTTGAAAATATTTGAAGGAATTTCATTTTAGGAGAAAAGAAGTAGCAAAAACTTTAATTTTCACAATACAAAACAACTGCATTTTATTTCTTACAAAAATAATTTAATACAAAATTGTAGTTTGATACAAAACAGGAAACACACTGCACTTCATAAATTCTTTCAAACTCACAACATAGCAGTACCAAAATAAATATTCTCACTCCAAGTTTTTGCACAAAACAACATTTCATTAATGACAAAAACTAACATCTACGTATTCAGTTCCTTCTTGATAAAATTAACTGTCTTGACTAGTTCTCCAATATTATCTTCCCTGCAATGAAAATGTTAGTTCAATCAGACAAATTCTTATAGTAAAGCAATATATTTTCATTTCATTACATTATAACAATAATGATAGAAAAAAGTAATTAAAAGTGTTAATATCTGAAGGTACTATAACTAATAATGAAAAGCTAATATATTGAACACTCTCTTATTCTGATAGTATAATTGCTTCAAAATAAGGCAAAAACTCTATATTTTAGTCATCTACTGTTTTTTCACACATCCATTAATTATATCCAAATCTCACACTTAAAGCAGCACCTTTGCTGTCTCCTGGATAAAGGGGGAAAAAGGTGGTCATCTGCAAAATGTATCACACATTTATGGCTGTAATAAAATAACATGCAGCCAGCCATGCTTGACGAGGCTCTAATATGTACCCATAAAACAGGCAATGTTTGTTGTGAATGAAGTTGTTGAAATTATGTGTGTTTGATGACCTGCTCAGAAGAGACAGTGGCTTCACTGTTATAAAGTGTAGGACCCTGAAAGTCACATCAGAAGAGAGTGACTTTCAGACCTGACAGAGGTGATAAAAGCAGGGAGTGAGAGGAGTTTATGATGAACATTAGCGATAATGATTCCTCCCACCACTCCACTTAAGACGGTACGTGACTAGGTAGTGGGAGAAAGGATGGGAGCAATAAAGTCATAACTGAAGCATGATGTAGCAAAGGCACTTATCCTACAGTTATCACCTGAAGCTGACAGCAAGATACAAAGCCAAAATATTATGTTTTGTAAATGACTTCATCTGGCTGGACACTTGACTGCAATACAAACAGTCATTTTACTAAGAAAGCTTAATATCATGAATCCAAACAATTAACCCTTTCCAGCCCAATTATGTCATATGGCATCATTATCTTTATTTGTTACTATCAGCCCAACCATTTGACAAAAGATTATAAAGAACACTGCAGGACTTTCTAAAATTCATTATGGCTAACCTGACCACCATTATTTCAAGATAACAGAGGAGCATTAGGCTACAACACATTGACAGAATATGTATTGTTGCTTAATGTCTAAGTTAGAGTACAAACAGCAAGACTTTCACAATATTATATCAAGGTAAAGGAAACAAAATAATTTGAAAATTTCATTAATAAATTATTGTAAAATGTGTAAATTAGTAGTAAACAGTTTGAAAAAGGTGTCAGGTACAGTAAGGGAAACAATTGCCTGATGGTGGCATATGAAGTAATCCAAAAACTAAGAAATCTCAAAATTCAAAAAGATGTACATGATTCCAATCATTTTAAACAGAAATATCCAAAGAAATATTTTTGTCCACAAATTAATAAAATTTGGGCTCGAAAGTGTTAATTCCTAAGCTTCAATAATTATTTTCCTACACAAGAAAGTAACAAGCAACAATTCAAAAAGAAAGTGTGTTTCAGTTAGCATTAAAAATGTTTTTACATCATGAAAAAAGAATCATACTTACATTTGCTTGAGAGTTACTTTCAGATTATTTATTCGACCAGGTCCTAGTTGAACTTCCTTCTCCTTCTGCTGGGCTTGCCACTGCAAAACCTAAAATAATATCATATTTTAAAGCATGAGCATGAAATCTAAACAATTAGCAGAACTGTGAAACTGTTTATAACAAGCTTCCATATTTTGAAGTTTCAACTTTTTCTGACTACAAACTTTTTCGGACTACAAATTCCGAAAGGCTGGGATTCAATCCACTTTCAGTCACAGGACTGTTTCTAACAACTGTTACGTCTTTCACTTTTGGCATTGAACCAAATTTAAAAAAAAAAAAAAAAAAAAAAAAAAAAAAAAAAAAAAAAAAAAAAAAAAAAAAAAAAAAAAATTCCTTGTCAGACCATGCTTTGGAAGCCCACATTAAACTCTAAGTTCACATATAATTGCAGTGTAGGTAAAAATATATCTTATCCAACAGGACCATGTATAGTTGAAAAAATCTATAGGCTGAGGTTGCCTTTATTATCTCATTTAAATAAATTAACAATAAAAGTGAAAGGATAGATTGCCATGCACCATATATATAGAACGTATACAGTTACAGACAGCACAATTAATAAGAACTCCATAAATATTTAAGCTTTTGGACAAAGTCCTTCAGAAGTTGAATACACACATTCAATTAACAAATCAGACTTTGTATGAACGGTGAAATATTCCCAGCATTATTTTCTTTTTATTGTCGTTATCTGTGATTCAGTACCTCTCCTATAAAAGGAAGGTCCAGGTTGGAATGTCAATAATGTGAGGATAGGTAGCAAGTCACTGTAAATATGATCATTAAGCTGCAGAGAGGCACATAGAAAGATAATCACATCCACAAAACTACAACCACACAATCACTCAGACATAACCCACACACACACAACCATCATCTGTGTTAGAACAGGCAGAGGTGGTGATCATGAGTGCTTGAATTACTGTAATTTAGTTTGGTATTACTCCATCTGCAACAACAAAACACTCAGTGGGTATTACTCCGCTTTAAAAAACAGATCTCTTTAGGCCACTATTACATTATAATATTTTGGATTAAATCTTTGTCAAAGAAATATTATCAAATATTCTTAATATTTCTTAGACATAAATCTTCATTGTGGTGTTAAAAAGGGGTATTATGGTCATCATATTTCAAGATAGCAGATAACAACTTTTTATTGTGTGCTGCCTTAGCCACTATCAAAACTGCATATAATTTACTTGTCACTTACCACCGTATTATCCACACCGGTATCAGCACGTGACAGGATTACAATGATTTCTTGCTACTGGGGTTAAACGTTAATTACGGTGTGGCATTGCAGCTATGTTCAAACATATGCACATGTCGATTAGCAACAGCAATGCTAGCGCTCAGAGCAGTTACATTTTGCACTGCAGCGAACAGAAGACAAGCAACTTTTATAATCAAATATATACGGCGAGGTGCTACATCTGATAATAAAAGATACTTGTATGTCAAAGTTCTCTATTACATTATCAAATATCTTTGATGTAAATACCTGACATAGATATATGACTATGTAATACCAGTCTCAGCTCCATTTATTTATTAACTTTTCAGATTCTGTAAGTGTTCATTTCAGTGTGTGTTACCATAAGTAAGTTTTCACAGTAATACATTACGAATGAAACACTGTTGCTGCACCAGCCGCCACCACCACCATCATCATCAAGGAATGGAATGAAATAGTTTTCAAGTTGAATGAGAACATTTAGTGAGTAAAATACGAGAATGTTATAGGGTTGGTATGAGATTCGCACGCTCTGGATATGACAACCCTGTGCGCCTCTCTGTCTCTCTCTCTCAGTGCAGCGTCAATTGTTTTGATATTAAGGTGTCGTTTTGTAATTTAACAGAAATGACGTCCCAAGATGGCTGCCCCCACGTCCTTGTTCAAAGCCAACGGGTGGTATCCTCATCTACTCAAATCTGTGTGTATATATTTCTGCCATCGTCAAAATTTTGGTATGCGCGGTTACTCGAGGGCACATATTACTCGAGTATATACAGTATGTTTGTGTGAACGTATGTTTTCTGATGAAGGCTGTGGCCCAAAATTAAAAGTTATGGAATGTGACCGTCTCTTCTGTATGCCTGTCTGCAGCTCAGCGAAGGAAGTTGGTACCTATTCTCATATTATTGACATTCATTAACTCTTTAATATGCTGGAAGTAATCCATTCTTTCCACAATGCCACAATGCTGGTATTCCGTCCTTGATTTAACATCAAAAAACTATAATTTTAGACAGCAAATAGCAACTGATTAAAACAGGCACTTAATTTTTTTCCATGAATATAAAATTTAAAGTATTTATTTTTCTCTTTTTTTAAATAAGGTTATCCATTTTTTTTAGATGCTTAAAAATATTAACAATAATAACCTGCTCTTTGTGATATGCTTCCTTTGCTTTTACTTGCTTCATAGCTCTCTTGTAAACCTTGAGCTTTTCCTCCACTTCTTTAAGCTGTTTCTCTAATTTTTTCTCTGCAGCAGACACCAATGGCTGACACCGAACAACCTGGCGAAGAATCTTTTCTGCCCTGAAAACAGAAGAGTAATGTATTTTATAACAACACCATTTAGTAACATTACTATTCCTAAGTAAGGGCAGGGCATTAGTAAAGAGTCAATAAAGTTATTGGGCAAATCAGAGAAAATGTGCTAGTTCTGTGCACTGGTAGAGGTGGGGTTGCAGGCAACTAACAACTTTTGAAAAGGGAGATTAAATTATATACCAATAAACAAAAGAAAATCCAACCATTTCCAACAGCTGACTGGTGTGTGATGCACAGAATCATGTAAGATTATAGTATCTCTTTCTCTCTCTCTTAAAAACCTAAACAGGTTTCATAGAAGTTTCTCCATCATAAGTAGGATTCTTTATTATTACATCTGATAAATGACATAAATAGAGTTCTAGCATTATAACATATTATAATTTTTGAGGCTAAGTTACATACATCAATGTTATATTTACAGGGATTACAGGAGATATAACATACATCTTAAAACCACATTTTGTGTACCTTGTGGCTATGTGATATTTGCAGAACAGTTTTAAATGCCATCCAGTATGTCATCTGCAGTGAATATTTTAAGAGATGTATTAAAAGAAATTTCTTTTTTATGTTTTTTTAATTTAATCTTATATTTCCTTATTTGTATGCTTATCCTTACAGAAAAAGAGCTGAAGACATTGTAGCATGCAATGGTCTGTGGCATCATGTTTCACTGTATGTAACCTCCTTCCTATAGAGTCGCAAACGTCATTGCTGGCCTTCAGTCCGAATTTTTAAAAATAATTTCACGACTTTCAACCACCATATCTTTCACCCCCTTATAGCTATTAGCATGGAACCTCTATGGTGTACAATGGGAGACTTCGGACAACAATTACACACAGACCATTCGTTTGCATTCTGTAGTTTTCGCTGCAGAGCGAAATATTCACACACACACATACACACACACACACACACACACACAGAATTTTATATACACCGATAACTTTCCATCCCAATATACTCCATCCTTTTATCATTATCAACCCTCAAGCAACAATGCAACCAATAAAACCATTTTCAAAGAGTAATTATTGTTTCACATTTCGCGTTATATTCTTCAAATTACTAAATATCTATCATATCGCTACAAAACCATGCCTAAAACCATCCTCAGGTACAAGTTAGTAAATGTACAAATATTTTAGTCTCTGCGTACACATTTATAGATATAGATGAAACTTACCCCAATAATGAGAGCACATTTCACCACTAAAACAAAAGCACCACATAGGCTTGTCAGTAACTTACCAAGGCTATGAGACACTTTAAAACAAAAGTGAGATGTGCTCACTTTATGGGGGTGAGGTTTGTTTGAGAGCATTAACAAAGTCTGTCAAAATATCGATTTTATTGATTTTGCTGCTAAAACTGAAAAATATCTTCTTCTGTATATCAACTATGAAGAGGGCCCAGAGAGTTACAGTGAATATGATGCACACAGTGCTTTGAAGCATATAGCCCATTATATTGGCTACAAATGCAAAGAAGAAGAAATCATTGATAGTTCATATATGATTTTCTTTGGCTCAAGTGTGTTCAAATACAGAAAATAACAGAAACAGTATCTGCAGTAAATTTCAAGTTTCCAAAATCAAACCAAAAAATTATTGTGTTGTATGGTAAGAACAAGAGAATTTGCAGGAGACAAAGATCTGAACAAAAGGAGAGTATTTAAAAAATAAATATATCAGTGAAGAAAAACCAGGTTTCAACTGCAACAAGGTCAGTAACAACATACAAATTTTGCAGATTGAGTTCTGTAAGGTTAGGAATATACTGTTGTTATATTTTATTATTATTTGTATTAAATTGATATTTATATCACCTTAACAGGATTGTTCAAATATGTGCATTGCCGAGGTGCTATTCCGCTGCATGGAGAGCCTTGGCAGTAGTGGCAATTATCTTTGGAACACAGAAACTGAATTAAAGTTTGTGACATGGAGGGAAATTGTACTTAGACTATTCCAAGGCGCCTAAATCGTTAGTGGTGTGGTAGTCTAACGGTTAAGACATCTGCCTACATGGAGGTCCGAGTTCTATTCCCGGCCGCACCACATATTTTAATTCAATGCTTCAGATTTATCAATAGTTTTGTTTTTATTTTACCTTTTGCTGAGTTCCTCCTGTTTGTCCTTTGTGTCCTCATATTTTTCAGCTAGTTGTTCTGCAGCTTGTTTTAGCTGTGATTTCTCCTGTTCTAAATTTTCAAGTTCTTTTATCTGTCTTTCCTTCATCAAACGCAGTGTTCGTGCCCTGTAAATAAACAAATATTTTAGCTTATTTCTGTTACTGTATACAATTATTAGTATCCTCTTTATTATGAACTAATGCTGTTGCTGCAAGAGACTGAGTAAATGAAACAAAGTAGAAGGGTTGTTCAAAAAGTACCCAACATTATTTTTTATCTTTGAAACCTACATTGGTATTGGCTTGCGTGCATGTTTGTAGGCATATGCAATGCACATGGCACATCTTTTTTGTAACTGCATATGCTATGCACTGCATATAGCTAATTGTTTTCATGACTGCAGAAACAGTACGTTGCTGACTAGAAGTGAACACATGTAAGTGGCAGCTGTTGGATTTTGTGTTGTGGTAAACATTCTGAAAAAGTGTTTTAAGCTTGGCAATTCTAAACAGGCAGCAATATTTGACAACTGCTTGGGAATGAAGCAATGGCGTTTACCCCCTCTCATCAATGGAGATTAAAGCATGTTCAAGCTGGCCCTGAACATTTCAAATGAGGTTGTTATTGATCATAAGGACTCTGCTGATATAAGATAGATGAATGGTGATCAGAGAACTAGCTTTTGGAGCTAGTAGTTCCTTCCTCCAAGAGAAAACACAGGTAATTTGGTGAAGTTCAAAAGCAAGTTCGTGTTTACCAGACTCTGGGATGGAGGGACCCACCTGTTGTAGAGTACAAATTGAAACATGTAAACTTACCCAACCTGTACCTTTTTCCAGAGGAACGAAATGACAGTTTGAAGAACTAAGAATAGTTTCTCCCATTTTAAATGCATCAAGTGGCAGTATATGAATACTGATTCCTAAGTGGTCATCCAGCAACTGACACAACCATTTTTAAGACAAACGTAACTAAACCATGATAATTATCATGTTAACATGAAAACATAGGGTGTAAATGTTCCTGCACACTTAATCTTGTTTTGATATTCACAGTTTACTCTCTAGTAAAGGAATTTCATGTGGACTGATGAACAGAACTTACCTTTTGTCAATTTCTTCTCGGACTTGGTCATGCTTCAAAAAATATTCTTCTCGTAAGAGTTGTGTACTCTGGTTTACAAGCTGTCAATGACCAAAGGAAACATGATGACACTGTTAATTTAAATTGACCAATAATCAACAAAAATAAAATGACAATAGAAAATTGTTGACACAAGAACTCCAAAATCAACACTTTTGGCTGAGTAAGTTTCATTAACATTACTTTTGTGCACTTGCTTCATATTAATAATACTCACTGGTAGTTAAGTTACATTAAATAATACAAATTTCAATTTTGTTCATTAAAACTGTAATTACCTCCATATACTTCTGAGGTGATGTGTTTGCTTGAGCGCCCAGTTTGAGGATTGGCTGTGTTACATCATGTTTTAACATATTTGTAATGCGCATGTTGAAAGGTTCTTTCAGCATCTATAAAAGAGGTTAAATGTTGAAATTACAATGATGAAGAATGGCTAATATGTAACCAAGTTTATGGACATTACAAGCTGCATAAATAAATATACCTATTAGACAAATAAAATTATACAATGATTAGTCAAATAAACATTTTTACAATGTGTCAGGAACTACTATATTCAAGAATTATTTGCATCATTTGGATTAGTAAAATGTTCAAATAACTGAAAAGGTTGAGGTAATTGGTCATGAGAGTTGGGAAATCTGGAATCAAGTTCCAGTCTGGCACAAATTTTCTAGCTGCTGGATTATTTTTACACCCTAAGCAGCTACATCTCACATAATTCCCTTAAATTCCCTTCTAGTTTAAGAATTCAGTCACTGTCATACAGCTTTGAAGCTTGGCAATAAAAATACAGTCCAATTTCAAAGTCTGCAAGTATAGAAACCATAAAAGCAAGCAGGCAAAATTATTTAAATGTTTACTCAAGTGTGGAATATTTTATAAATTAAGAAGATGAAGAGCTAATACTGAATGCTTTTCAGTTGCTTCTTTTTAGGTAGGCCTGCAGCATACATCAAGCCAGAAAATGACATTTTAACTATGTACTCCTTTTCAATGTACACTATTATTATTATTATTTCTTAGATGTTATTTAATGACAATGATCATTTTGGCTTTACCCAATTTTCATGACAACTGCAACACATACAATATATATATATACAAATAGGCAAATATTTTTGAAGGTATAATTTATAATATTAGGTCAACCTATTTATGTTTTCTAGTTACAGCACAATGCCCTGGAGAGATTTTTCTTAGCATTTGTGTTAGTGTTTTCAGCACACACATGTTTACAATAAGTATACATTTCATGATTTTGTGCAATTTCAGTGATGTTAGCCCTGAACAAAGTTTGTAATATTCTATATTTTACGTTTATTTAGCTTTGATAAAATTTATGCTAATATCTATGTTGCTTTCATTGATGGTAGCTAAATATAAAGATCGTAATATTCTATGCTTGTTTTCAACTACATAATTTATGTTAATATCTTTTTTGTTTAGAGCTGAAAATGTCAATAGTTATGCTTTTTCTTTTATGAAATCAGTCACATTTTCTAAATTTTGTTTGTTCTTTAGATATATGTATGTACATTATATAAATATATTGTATGGTATGCATTCCGATTGACTTGAAGACAGTGTAAATGCAAAATGATCATCACCATTAAATAACTAATGATAAAATAATAATAATGCAAAATTAAAATGGAATAAATATTTTAAATATTTTTGATTTGATTTTGTTTTACTACAGTATTCACTCTGTTTATTTTTGTATATGTCAATATTTAGAAAGCAACAGTGAAAAAATAATAAACACTTGAAATCAGTGTGAGAAAATTTGAAGATGAAGTAATGTAATCTTTGTTAAGATATTTTAATGTTTTCACATGCTTCTATGTGTTTACAAATCCTTTAATGTACATTATTTTTGTAAAGGCTTATGTAGGAATAAATGATTGTGAATTTCATTCACGTGACAAAGTATCTAACCTAATGATTGACCAATCATGGAACGATGGGCGATGAGCTGAGACAGCCAGATATGTGCTCGGCATCATGTCTTTGCGCCGAGTTGTAAACTGTCCTCATTATAATCTAATGATTGCACTGACTTAAAATTAATTTCGACACATTACTAGAAAGGGCTAAAGGAGAAAGTTTAAGTATTTGTGCCAACAGATGGTTGAAATAAAACAGAGAAATTATACAATAATGGAAAGTCCAGGTTGGAATAAATAATATAGTGAGGACAGTTTACAACTCACCGCAAAGACGTGGTGACGAGCTGCGACAGGCACATACAAAAGACACACACATACAACACATTCAGCTATCGGCCATGGCCTTCTTCAGAAAATAGAGCACTCACGCAATCACACAGGCACACAACACAGTCATACAACCATCACCTCCGACTGCCACACTTCGAATCACGCTCTGCAGCGAATCCTACAACAGATGTGTTCACTGGATCTTAAGCTATATAAACTTACTGCTTTGAGTGGTGATTCAGCTTTTTCCTTCATAGTTCCCAGTCTATCTGAAGAATCTAGAGGAAGTGGCAGGGGAATTGAGGCCAAAGTAAGGCTAATCACTTCTCCATTTGCAAGCAGAGCAACAAGCATGACTGGTGTTCCAGGTGTTTGCACCAGCCCAAGCACAGGCAGCACTCCCCCTTCCTGTGGTATGCCTGTTTCTGATGAGGAAGTCGCAGCTCGAGTGCACACTGCATACTCCACCACAGCATTTTGTGACAATATTGATGTGCAGAGGTGCAGTTTGTCTGGCAAAAGATTTGTACTTTATAAAATAACTTTAAATTAAAATTTTCAGATATACTAAGAACATAAAATTAGAAACATTTCTTTTTTAATTTTGTACTTTCAGTGAAGGACAGATCATAGTAATTTATTAAGTATCTTTTTATGGAAAAAGTTGCTAGACAAAGCTAAAGCTAAAGCAAATCCTCACATGCAGAGACATGGCAACAGGATGAATGGTGTATGTCCACTGCCAAATAGAAACACAATGGCTGCCTTGTAGACAAAATTCTTTTATGTATCTTTCCAGATTTAGGTCATACAAATCATACCATTACTAGTTCACACATGTAGTCGTAAGTAAAGTACACTAGCAGCAAAATGCAATCAATGCCTTCACTGCGCGATAGCAATGGTGATGCAACTGATGACAGTGCTATTAAAGCAGAATCGTAAAACACAGTTTTCCAAAATTCCTTCACCAAAGATGAAACTAACACCCAAGAATTCAAATCAAGAACAGCTGCCAGTATGCGTAATTTAGAAGTAGACATCCTTGATGCAGTAAAGCAACTTAAAACACTTCACAAGTCTTCCGATCTAGATTATATATCAATTAGGCTTCTTTCAGAGTATGCTGATGAAATAGCTTCGTACCTAGTTATCATATACAATCACACCCTCAGCAAAAGATCCATACTCAAAGAATGGAAAGTTGCACAAGTCAATCCAATATTTAAAAAAGATAATAGCAGTGACTCACAAAATTACAGGCCCTTATCAATGTCAGTTTGCAGCAGGATTTTGAAACAAATTTTTTTCAAAGGTTATGAACTACCTTTAACAGGATGGCCTATTGAGTCAGTCAACACAGATTCAAAGTATCATTCTTGAAAAACACAGCGAGCTCTTCATTCACATGAAATAGTGGGTGCTATCGACAAGGGGGATTCCATATTTCTAGAAGACTTTTGACACTGTATCTCACTAGTGGCTTTTAATCAAAACACATGCTTATAGAATATCATCTCAGTTGTGCATTTGGATTTTGATTGTCTGTAGGAAAGGACAGTGTGTAGTGATTGACAGAAAGTGATCACGTAAAACTGAAGTGATATCTGGTGTACCCCAGGTAAGTGTTATAAGCCCCTTTCTGTTCCTTATCTTTATAACTGATTTAGGAGAGAATTTGAGCAGCACTCTTAGACTGTTTGCTGATGATGCTGTCATTTATCAGTTGCTGACGATAAATACAGCTGCAAAACAATTTAGGAAAGATACCTGCATGGTGCAAAAATTGGTAGTTGACCCTTCATAATGAAAGTGTGAAGTCATTCATATGAACTCTAAAAGAAGTCTGTTAAACTGCTTTTATATGACAAATCTGAAATATAAAGACAATAAATTTAACTAAATACCTAGGAATTAAAATTACAGAAAACTTTAATCGGAGAAAACACATACTAAGAACACTGTCTACACTACATTTGTCTGTCCTATTTTGGAGTATTGCTACGAATTATAGGATCTTCACCATTTGGAACTGACGGAGGACATAGAAAAGCTTCAGAGAAGGGCAGCTCATTTTGTATTATCACAATATGGGAGAAAGGGTGTCACAGAAATGATGCAAGAGTTGGTGCGGAAATCTTTAAAAGAAAAGCATTACTCTTTGGGGTGACATCTATTTGCAACATTTCTCTTGGCCACTTTCTCCTCTGAATGTGAATGTATTTTGTTAGCACCCACCTACATAAGCGATTCTTTTTCCTTCCGACTATTAGAGAAATATTATGTAATCCTTTCGATAAACTCTGTGCCAAACACTTAAATGTGATTTACAGAGTACATATATGTATGTGAAGAAATTCATTATCAGTTGATTTTTATGTGTTACACAGAAACTCATCAGAAGGATGGGCGCTAACATTAGTGAAAGTACAGCTGTAAAAACCATGAGCAGCATTCATTTGTCAAATCATTTAAAAAATTGCTTCCTTATGGGGTCATGCCAAATGTGTGGCCCGAAATTGGAAAAATACAGTTATGTTATTTTGTTACAAGTTACCATACCACTTCATGCTCAAACAATGTCACAATATTATTTTAAAATTAAATTTCATCTATAGGAAATGGAGAATAATAGCTAATAGTTTTAACTGACCATCATCACAATCGAGAAACTGATCAAGTTGAGAAACGGTGGGTATGAAGACAACATGAACACCAGTATCATGACTGCAAAAATATCTGAAACAAAAATAAATATGGTATAAAATATTACTATTCTTGCTTCAGGAAATCATAATAGCTACAAAAATCTTGAAAATTAACATAATAACGGTGTGCTCAAGAAATGAAGACCTCGAGGGTAAATATTGATAACCCTCATTTATAAAGTGTTGAGATATGACAACTTGCATCTTTGAAAAATAGTCTCTATGACATGGTTTAGTATTTGTTTTAATATTTATATTTGCCATCTCTCTGCAGATTCATGTACTACTTGAATAAAATGAAACATTCGGTCAGATATGATTGCTTGTACCAAATACACTAAAAATACAAAAGTTGAGGGTTATCATTATTTACCCAGATTATTCAATGTAATATCAGTGAGCCAAAAAGAACATCAGTATTCACTAAATAATGTTTAATTTACTACAGCATCCTAAATGACATTAAGATTATAAGTATGAAAGATACCTGTTGACACACATGTAATGGTGGGAGAAATAGGATGAAACACAAAATTAATAATCAATTAATGAAACCCCATTATTACTTCCAGTACATTATAAAGAAATTAAATTTCACAACTGATATGGACGAGATTCAGTGGATTACTGCTCATATATGAATAGCGATGATCATTTTGAGGTTCTTCAGTTTCTACAAGCATATTTGTTGCTCGAACAGTCCATGGGTGTACTGCCGGTTCATAGTGTCCAACAAGCACAATATATCGGCAATCAGACATGTTGTCATAATCCGGTGTGCTGACAATGGCGACATGTATGATCACCGACATATTGTGCCCGCTGGACACTGAACTGGCAGTACGCCCGTGGACTGTTCGAGTGATGATCATTTTGTTGTTCAAGCTCTTATTTACTGTGCTTGCTTATTAATATATGGTAAAGATGTTTTTTCACCCAAACATGTTTTACAGAAGTTTCTCAGTCATCAGTTGGATTTTTAAAATTTTTTTATTACTGCATCTGTTAAATGACATATTACCCCCCCCCCCTTTTTTTAGGCTATGCTAGTTACGTCAATGATACATTTACAGACATTAAAGGAGAGATAACACACACCTTAAAAGCACATTTTTATGTTCCTTGTGACTTTGATATTTTCAGAAAGTCCATCCAGTATGTCATCTGCAATTAATAATGGATTTTCAAAGTTTTCTTACTTGCCAATAAGCTAAATACATTGATACATAATGTGAACATATTGCTTTTTCAACCTTTTAGTTGTTTTTCATTTCTAATGTGTGTGTGTGTTTTTTTTACACAAGATATTGTTTTTGTTTTCTGTTACTAACAATTATTTGATATTTTCTTTTATGGTTGCCATTTTCTTTTTAGAATACTGTACTCTCATTTTTGAAACTATATCTCAGATATCTTTAAATATTGTTGAAACGAGATAGAATGGCTGGCCAGTACTTACCTTTGTGCTGTACCGCCGATAGTAACACAAATGAAGAAACAGAAAAAAAGGGGACAAAAAGGAGAAGCTTTCGGAACACAGTTCCTTCATCAGGTGGGAGAGAAGGGAAGAAGGAAGGATGGGAACGGAACGGAAAGGTAATTCACGACCTAGGTCCCTTCCACTCCCATCCTTCCTTCTTCCCTTCTCTCCTACCTGATGAAGGATCTGTGTTCCAAAAGCTTGTCCTTTTTGTCCCCTTTTTTTTCTGTTTCTTCATTTGTGTTACTATCGGCGGTACAGCACAAAGGTAAGTACTGGCCAGCCATTCTCTCTCGTTTCAATAATATTTATCATCTCTGAGGAGAATTTTCATCATTAATCTCAGATATCTTTGTTGTTTATAGATATTTGTGAATTGGTCTGGGTGTGAAAGTTATGTCTGAAGAAATAAGTACTTGCTTTTTGTGCTTTTCTTGAATTCAAACTGCAATCAGTTGGTAGCACTGTGTTTGTTGATACACTATTTCACTGTTTGTAAGGTTCACTGTTTATGTGCACTTGTTCAACCATCTTCTTTTGTGTATTCTGGGTGGATGTGGTTTCAATTATCTGAGCACACGAACGTGTGTGTGTGTGTGTGTGTGTGTGTGTGTGTGTGTGTTGAGTTTTCTTTTCCTTCATTATGACTTTTGTATGTGGTAATTTTCTTATATTACAAGTTTGTGTGAAGGGCTGTTGCTGCATTTAAGAATTTTTAGCTCTGTGTTTGTGTCTGTTGATCTGTGTTTCATGTTCACGAGATAGTCTGTAAATGTGGAGTGGCTGCTGGTACTTTTGAGTGCTCTTCTGTGTTCAGTGCATGGAGTTGAAAATTTCTACTTCCTTGTCCAATATAAATTGAATTGCAATCGTGACATGGGAGTTTGTATATTCCAGAGGTGGTGTTTATGTCTTGTGTTTAATGTTCTCTGTTTCTTTTGTATGGATTTGTCTGTTCTGTAGACTATTTTCAATCCTTGTTTTCAGAAAATATTTCCAATCCTATGAGTTGATTTGTGTGCAGTTTATTTGCCATTGTTTATTATTGTTTGTCAGATGTGGTGTGTGTGTGTGTGTGTGTGTGTGTGCGCGCGCGCGCGTTTGTGGTTTGAGTATTTTTGGTTTGTGTGTTTTTAGCACAGTATTCTAAAAAGAAAACAACAAACATAGAATAAAAGTAGTGAATAATTGTTAGCAAAAAATAAAAACTATAAACGAAGACAACAATATGTGTAGAGAAAGGAAACAAAACAAAAAGTTTTAAAAAAAGCAATATGTACAGATTGTGTCCCATTGTACTTAGCTTATAGCATGTAACAAAACTTTGAAAATCAATTATTAATTGCAGATGACATACTCGATGGCATGGCATCTCACTGTAAAGACTATCACTGAGCTGCAGACATACACACAAAAAAGACAATCACATCACACAACTTAAATTTTCAACCACAGTCTTCATAAGAAAATGATTTTACACATATTCACACAATCACTCAGGCACAATTTTCACACAACAATCTCAATAAACATTAAATACAGACAATTAGAAATCACCTTGAAGCTGAGATACAGTCAGCATGTAAGTAGATGGGGCATGTGTAAGTATCAGTACAGTCATTTAATGCCAATCCAAGCTCTAACTCAACAGCTTCAAACACATGCAGGGACACATCAGCAGGATGAATGGTGTACGTTGAACTCTCCTGAGACACCAACGACTGTGAACAAAATCAAAGTGCATTAATTATATTTGCCAATAACTAATTTTTTAATAAATGTAAAGATCACAATTATTTCTAGATGGTAGAGTATATAAAATTTACAGGATGGAACAGGGTAGGCATTTGAACA
The DNA here is from genome assembly GCA_026315105.1 of Locusta migratoria. NCBI lineage: Eukaryota > Metazoa > Arthropoda > Insecta > Orthoptera > Acrididae > Locusta > Locusta migratoria. Next base: position 55,275,394 of record CM048751.1, read on the forward strand.
CATTAATATGAAATGTTTTGATAATACTGTTCAGTGTTTCTAAACAACTGCTACACCAGACAGACAAACATACTAAATGCATAGAGGTTTTTAAAAAATTCAATCAATTATGATTTTGGCAGAGTTTCAAACTTCAGTGGCAACCATTAACATACTACCAGTTCTAAATTATTTTTCAAAAGAGACAGATTGGCTGGCCAGTACTTTTGCTGTACCGCTGATAGTTACACACAGAAAATAGGAGGAAATAATAAATCTCCGGAACTGTGTTCCTTCTTCAGGTGGAGAGAAGGGAGAAAAAGAAGAAAAAAGGAATGGAAAAGGAAGGGAAAAGTAATTCACAACCTAGGTCATGAGGATGGTGTTAGAGGATTGTGGAAGTCAGAGATTCTTTCTATTTTGACTAGCTGCATTCTCCTACACCTTACCACTTTTATCACTGATTACTGTCTCAATTAAGAATGTAACAAAATAATTTTGTATACAAGTACCATTAATTTGTTGGATGGGATCTACACGTCCTCACATGAATCGCAACGATTGTGCTGTTGGATTTAATGAAAGGAATGAAGTGGAAGGAAGGGAAAGAGTGGATGCACAAGGGCACTGAAATAATCTATTTGCAACAACTGAAAATTTATACAAGACCAGGGGATGAACCCAGATTTCCTACTTTAAGCAAGAAGCTGCATTAAAAGATGGGCTATCCAGACACAGCTCACATCAATCCCAGCTTCCCATAAGTTGACAATACAAAACTAATGCACATGTTGTGCATGTCATCTTATGCTCTTCATATTGGAAATCTACATTAGGTCAAAAAATATAATTGCATATATGGTGAAGATAATGAACCACACACCATTGTTGTGCTCTTCATGACAGGTGAAGAAATATTATTCAGCCTCATGAGGGAACCCAATAAGGTGACCAAAGAGGGCACACACAACACAGGCACAACTTCTGTACTGTGAAATTTGGGGCAGACAGGAGATGTGCTCACAAACCTTACTATTGAGGTACTGCTTGTGAAAATTGAAAAATCTTGGTTTGGCACAAGGTTTCACTTGTTGTCACTGGATTATTTTATGGCCCAAGTGCAGTCAATCATTACCACCTTTCTTTTCATTCATTTCATTAAACAGAATCACATTCTGTTAAACTATTTAAAGTTTGTGTTGTGGTTACATAATTACCAGTAACATTATTATTCTTGTTAGTATCCTTCTTTTGACAAGCCATTATTAAGGGTCTTGTTTGATACATTTGGAATAAATTAATAAATAAAAACATAGATGTAGAATTTACACACAAAATTACCTTATCATCTTCATTATCAGAATCAATGTCATTTTTCAGGAGAAAACAGTGATACAAGGTTCCAGAGCATGATGCAATGACAACAACTGGAGGTACACACTGAAGACAAAGAATTGAACAGGAGTCCACACCATAATTGTCATCAGCTGGTGGATACATTGATATTGGTCCTTGCAGTACTGGTTTTTTGAAACTGAAAAGAAGATCAAGTAATAATTGATAATGCAAATAGATTTAGAAAGTTGAATAGAAGTATAACAGTAAAAATAGGAACAACATTTTCAGAAATTAATCATTATTTTGCCTCTTATTTCTATCAATTTTCTACTTTTACTAGTATCTACAATAAGTATATCAATTATATTTCCACCACTCATTCTGTAATTTTTTTCTCCGGGAAAAATTTGTTTCCTATAATTGTTCAACCTTATTTTATCACCAATACTATTTATTGAATACTTTTAAAAACATTCAAGATAACATATTGTGGCCAGTTTTGATCAGTTATGATCATCTTCATAATGCCTCCATGGATACTGGGCAGAGATATTGGACAGAGGACAAACTGGGTGTAGGGAGCTCTAGCTACTGGTTCTTGAAGAAACTACTGTTCTACACATGTGAAAGTCTGCAAAAATGTAAATGAAATTAAATACTACTTGAATGAGCAAAAGAGGGACAGTGACAGAAGGAAGAAGAGTGATAAAGATCTGGCAATTGAAATTAGCAGATGGAAGGAATGGGAGGAGGAGAAAAGGGAGGAAGGGAAAAATGGAAATGTGTGTGTGTGTGGGGGGGGGGGGAGGGGGGAGGAATGGGGTGGAGGAAAGAGAATGGATCTGTCAATACAATGAAATGCTCTTTTTATTCATGTTTTTCAACAAATATGAATCAACCTTAATTACACACATACTATATTATTCAATGGTTAGTAGCACTGTATCCTACTTCATTTCCTGTTATTTCATCATTAGTTTTGTACTACTCAAACCCCCAATAAGATATACCTGAAATGAATTTGCACAAGGAAGGAAGGAGAAATTACAGTTGAACACCAATCCCAATTTGATACGATAGCACCAACTCAGAAATAAGGCAATTCACAAAATATTTCACATGATGAAGTACATGCATGGTACTAATCAGGATTAACTGTAAAGAAAGACTTTATTGGAATGATTTTCTTACCTTTCAGAGTCCACTGAAGTTATCATATAATAAACATCTCCATTGCCATATAAAACCAGGATGGGCCACTGAAGAGAAGGAGATGTATTACGGCCACCAGTAATCTGAGAAGCAGCTTCCTGAAACAAAGAGTGAAAAACTATGAAGACAACTTACTTGGTAGTGAAATATGATACAGAACAAACACCATGACACCAACTGAGTTACAATCACAAAAACAACCTACTATTGAGCTGAAGGTTGTCAAGAGAGGGCCATAGAAGCATCAGTGTTTGTTGCATGGTAAATACGTACATGTAGAAACAGTTGATTGTGATCAGGGCTGTGATGATAATCTTCATGTATAAGGTGAATACAGGCAATTGGTTGCAAAATATATGGTTTATTAAAACTCTGTTTACCGCTGCTTTGATATTTAGATAAGTGGTAACAGTACAATACGAGGTATTCCAGGAGGAATGGCAAATATTTCGTGAGGTGGCAGTATAGATGAATTACAAGGTTATCATCAAAAACCCAGTTAACTAAATAGAGTTAAAGATTGATTCGTGCCTTTTGAGCACTCTTAATTAATCATTCATGCATACTTCGTGGAACAACTGTTTCTCCTGTAACTTGTTTCATATATACTTCTCACACACTGATAGTGCAGTTATGCAGTGTTACAGATGTCAGGATCTTATTAACGTTAGTAGTTTGTATGTATTATGGATCACCTTTCTAACTGTCTGCTGTGATGTGGAATATATCAGTAGATTTACAAATAAATAAAATTTCTTAAAGGATTCCAATATGATGATAACTTACATTAGTGTATTTTCCTTTACTTTACTTAGTCTAAAATTTATTAACTTTTATTATAATTACTTAAAGAATCATTCAGAAATTAAAGTATAAAATTTCAGTACTTGTCAAGTAAAAAAGATTTCAGCATATTTTTAAAAATTGTTTTCACTGTATGCCAAAACAACCCATTTAATATAGAGGTAACAAGTTATTTTAAAGTAATGCGTTTTGCTCCTTTTTAGAGAGTGAGATTTAAAGGCCAATTTTGTACCTAGTGTTGTAGTCGTGAATACCAATTTTGAATTGTGTTTGGATATTCAAAATAAACCTAATAAGCAGTAGTTGTCATGTAAGCATGAAGCTGGAATGTCATCTAAGGATGATTTCTAGAGCCTGGGTCCATCATTACAAACCACAGTCAAAACAGCAATCAGAACAATGGACAAAGGCTGGTGAAAGTGTACCAACAACTACTTTATCAACAAGTCAGGTGATGATCACTTTTTGTTGGGTGGTGGGGGAGGGGAATTATCCAAGAATAAGACTCAAAGATTACTTAGGAAAAGACATAATTGAATATAGAAATGTTATGATTATATTTTTTGTCATAAGGTGGGGCTTTACAGCTGTCAAATAATTTTGAAATTTCATTCAGCTGATGGTCAATCACAATGAAATTTCAAAATTATTATGATTCATTGTTGGATCATTTGAAATTTACGTTGGCTGTAAAAAGACCAAAGTTGGCACATGAAAAAGTGCTCCTTCACCAGTATGACGTACCATCCGACACTTCAGTGATAACAACAAGAAATGTGAAAATTAGGATTTAAATCGGTTCCTTCTGACCCTGTTGATCAGATTTGGCCCCAAGTGACTTATTCCTGTTACCTACACTGACATTTTGGCTTTGTGGCAAGAAATTTCCGTCATATGAAGTAATTGTTGAGGTCAGGAAAAATATTGACCGAGCCGATTTTTACACTAAGATGAAATAGTTGGGCGGAGATTTTAGCTCACACTGAATTTAACTGTCAATCGTTACTGCAAGACATCTGCGAGAGGAACAGGAAAATAGGAAAATAACAGTAGTACAAAAAGTGCCTTCTGTCACACCAGATAAAAAATTATACAATGTGTTCTGACCTATAGTTAATGTTTCAAGTTTGTAACTCATAGGGAAGGCAGGAAACATATACCACGAATATCAAATCAAACATTTTTTTTCCGCAGACTGCTCAACAAATGGATATGAATGCAACCAAGAGAGTGGGAAACATGGTGACCATCATGTCTAGTAGCATAGTATCCAAGTCACGGCAACTCTGGGATGCTGCAGTATCTATGTCTGAACGACCCAATTTTGCTAACATCCTGCATCTCCTGGTTGCACAGTATCTCAGTCATGCAGATTAGATTAGTTTTTCATTCCGTAGATCCATGTTGAGGAGATCCTTGTGGACTTGGAACATGTCAAGAAACAAAATTTACAAGCTGAATAATAGATAATATTAATAATAAAAGGTAAAGCAGTCAACAATCCGAAGATTGGTTTGAACACCACAGTGCTTTACTAGGCATGGTCCTGTTTGGAGGTGGTATGCCGTTGCCTTCCTCCGACCTTCGAACTGACTTACCGAGCCAGTTATAGGGGGACCTACAGTTTAACGTGGGTTCCGAACCACAGTGCTACTCGGTATTTTTCACATGAGCAATACTGGCAGAGGTGAAAGAAGTGGAAAGTGACAGATAAAAATCATAGGACCTGGCGGGGATCGAACCCGCGACCTTTGGATTTGTAGTCTGGCACTCTACCGCTGTGCAACCGAGGCACATAAATACAGATACATACATTTTTTTCTTTCTTTGAGCTGATAATATAACAATACTAATATAGTATGACTACCAATACATGCATCATTTGGTACAATTTAGAAATTCACTCTCATGAAAATATTAGCAGACCTTTCTATAACTATGCTTGACGTACTTTCTACTGCAATACTTGTATCATCTACAAACAAAATGAACTCCGCTTCTGGTAGTGTAACTGATGTACACAATAAAAAAGGAATGGCCCTAAGATGGATCCTTGTGGGACACCACATGTAATTTCTTCCCAATCCGATGATGACTGTTGGCTTAATTCACTAGTCACTTGTACTGACACCCTTTGTTTCCTGTTAGTGAGGTACGACTTGCAACCATTTTGCAGTATTTCCCGTGACACCATAGAATCGATTCCGTATTCCTTGATTTCCAAAAGGCTTTTGACACCGTACCTCACAAACGGCTTTTAATCATATTGCGTAGTTACGGTATATCGCCCCAAATTTGCGACTGGATAGGGTATTTCCTCTCAGAGAGGACACAGTTCGTAGTAATCGATGGTAAGGCATCGACTATAACAGAGATGATATCGGGCGTTCCACAGGGTAGTGTTATTGGTCCTCTGCTGTTCCTTATTTATATAAAAGATTTAGGGGAAAATCTAAGTAGCTCTCTTAGGTTGTTTGCAGTCATTTACCGTCTAGTAAAATTATCTGAAGGTCAAAACCAACTGCAGAACGATTTGAATACGATATCTGAAATGTGTAAGAATTGGGAACTGACTCTAAATAATGAGTAGTGTGAAGTCGTCCACATGAGTACGAAAAGAAATCCGTTAAACTTTGTTTACATGATAAATCAATCAAATGTAAAGGCTGTAAACTCCAGAAAATACCTAGGAATTACAGTTACTTCTGACTTAAATTGGAGAGAACACGTAGATAGTGTCGTGGGAAAGGCGAACCAGAGACTGCGTTTTATTGGCAGAACCCTTAAAAGATGCAACAGATCTACTAAAGAAACTGATACACTACGCTTGTCCGTCCTTTTATGGAATATTGCTGCCAAGTGTGGGATCCTTATCAGGTGGGTTTGACTGAGGACATCGAAAGAGTCCAAAGAAGGGCAGCTCATTTCGTATTGTCACGATACAGAGGAGACAGCTTCTCGGAAATGATACAGGATCTGGAATGGGAATCATTACAACAACGGCGCTTATCGCTTCGGCGTGGGCTGCTTACGAAACTCCAATCGCCAACATTCTTCTCCGAATGCGAAAATATATTGTTGACTCCCACTTACATAGGTAGAAATGATCATCAGAATAAAATACGAGAAATCAGAGCCCGAACGGAGAGATTCAGGTGTTCATTCTTCCCGCGCGCTATTCGAGAATGGAATGGGAGGTAAAATAGTATAATGGTGGTTCGATGAACCGTCTGCCAGGCACTTAAATGTGATTTGCAGAGTATCCCATGTAGATGTAGAATTCTTATTTACTTAAAAGAATGTTATTGTTCACACAATCAAATGCCTACAAATCACAGAAAATACCTGCTGCTTGCAATTTATTATCTAATGAATTAATGCAGTGACTTAAGTATCCCCAAGCCTACAGCCGGTTGGCACCATCGCTCGGACGCGCTGGGAATGATGACAAATATTTTTTTTCGGACCGCGAGGTGTAGGGGCGCTCCAGTTCCCTTTTTCTTCATCCCGGCGCAAACAGATCACCGTTTCCGGGAGGTATAAAGAACGCCCTTTATGGCAACGGAAGGAAGCAGAAATAGAAGCGATAAAAATGCACGCCACGGACAGAGCGGGCGGGAGGGGAACCGAGACTGTTACCGGGCAATCAATTAGACAAAATATTTCAAAGATTAATAAATTTCAAAACTAATGGCGCACGGACTTAATGGCGTTGAAAATCGCTCTTCCCACTCCCCCCCCCCCCCACCTCCCGCTAGCCACCCTTTCCGACTTTCGTCTGGAGGAGTTGCCAGCAAAGTGTTTCAGAGCGTGGGTGGGGGGGGGGGGGGTTCCAGGCGAGCGAGTTGCCGGCCGGTTGCCTTATTGATAGAATTATAAGGCGCGCCAGAAGGCTGCGGCCGACTTTTTAAGACCCGTAAAGTTGGGACTTTTCAATAACTCCGCCGGTATCCAGCCGGCGAGGGGCCCGACTCGAGAACCCGTGCGGTGCATGGCTAATCAGGAAGAAAATTAATATGTTTCAATTGGAGAATTCTGGTTTAAGATCACGGGCGGTGGGCGGGGGTGGCACTGATTGGGGGCGGGAAGGAGGTTGAGGTGTCGTTCGCGAGGGGCCGCGTCCCAGAGGAAACCGACCGGCGGGGGCAGAATTGGACGGCACAGAAAATTAGAGCGGGGGAGTCGAGTGGAATATAGATATCAGCAGATGATGGCGTTTTTATCTTGTTTTACGCCGCTTATTTCTTCGGGGAAAGTCCTCGAGACATCGTAATTTTTAAATCAGACGTCCTCTTCGATCCAATACAAACGAAAATAGATGACGTGGCCAGAGAGTTTAGCGGTCGTGGGGCGGGGGCGTGGGCGGGGGTCGTGGAGAGGCGAGCGGCGGGACGACGAAAAAAAAAGTGGGGGTGGGGGGAGGGATCGCGGCTGGATTGGAAGAAGAGTGGATGGAAAGAAGAGGGAGGCGGGAGAAGCTTATTGCGATTGAACTTTTTCTAAATGCAACTTTTACAATTTCCTCTGCAAATGAGTTTTCTCCCATAATTGGCAATTATGGTCGAGAGATCCGAATTGCGCTGTCGCTCTAATGTTATAAAAAGACACGCACACTTCTCTTTAATACAAGCCCGAAACCTGCTGGCGAGGGCGGCGGACGTTTGAAGTTCTCTGTTTCTCTCTCTCTCTGTTCGTTAACGGTCAGAGAATACAACTGGCCGGACAGAGGAGAGGACGGTCCGTTTCTTACTCGGCCGGTGCTGAACGACTGTGTTTCCAGCTGGAGTTTCCTGCATACGCCCTCACACACACATTTAATTGCTCGCTCCAAGACGGCTCTCGACGCGGTGGTGCCGACAGCAGCTGCCTCGTTGCAAGTCCGGAGAATGACTGCATGCAGAAATTCACATCTTTTCTGATTGCTACCAACGTTGCAGTTCCACAACCAAACCGCTTCTTGGTGGTAGTGTAGCACTCAACGACCTTGAATTTCATAGAGTGGCGATAGGTGCGCCATGTTTGAGGCAAATTGAATTGGCGTCAGCCATGTTATTTGGGGTATCGGGTGACAGCTGGTATGTCACACCCACTAGAGAATTTTATCTATTTACACTGTTCCACGTTTCAAATAAAGATTGACTATTGAGTAAAGATGTGCATCAAGTTCCGTCGGTGTCTTCAGAGTTTATCAAAGCTGCGAATTGATGAGCCAGATAGTGTATGTCTTAAAAATAAGGTAATGAAATACCACGAACCTGTAAGCAATTCTCTTCCAGTTCGAAGTATAGCTGAGGTTTGACCCAACAACGAAAGTATCGGTTTGAAAATATCTGTGTTCACTATAATGCAAGTTCATAGTCTAAAAGTGCTGCAAAACTCATACAGCGAACAGTAAATTGTTATGATAAACAATGTGCTTTCATAAAGTCTAGTACACATTTACCTGACATTTATTAAACGAATTAAGCCACACACTCGTAAAATTGCTGTTAAAGGGTTTGGTTGTGAAGTTTGGTTGACGAAATGTGAGTGCAAAGACGAGAGTGACAACAAAATATTGCGGTTAAAAATGTGCCTGGGTCAGACGCCACATAAGCATTCCACACCGAAATAAGGCGTCATTTATAACTTTCATTCTTGACTTGCTGGAACAAGTAAAGTCATTTTTAAAGAACGTGTAAACACTCAAAAGTGTTTATTTTATTATTCAACCTATGTGACACTCTTTCATTAATCACAGCAGCAACAAAAGAAACACACAGACCCCTAGGCAGAATACTGAGATATTTTTAATGGTATGCACTTCAAGGGAATCGCAAGATAGGTCATCTGAAGCTTCATTCTTGGGGAAGCTATCTGCCATTAGCCAGGAATTTTGTTTGTGTATAGGCACATAGAGATCAAACAAGGCAAAACAGCTGGTGTTCTTTCTCGAAATATTTGTCGTTTTATGACTTCGAGTTGGGTATATAAATGCTGAACACACTTTGGGCATATTGGAGAAGCAAAAATTGTACAGAAAATATGCACGAACTACAATACACACTAAATGCAAAACATCAAACTCAACATAAAACTCAACATCAAGATACGATTGACGAACTCCTCTCAAGTGTTCTGGCCACCACGGATGTGGCGGCCTAGTTTCCACAGGTTGCTGCAAATAGCGCTGAAACTCGTGTGTCAGCCACTCTATGAAATTCAAGCTCGTTGGTAGCACTCCCATAATCATAGACCAAAGATAACGTGATGTCAGACTGAAACCAGAGTCTAACATACAGACTCACGACACTCCAACTGATTTTTGTTATACGCAACGACAGCAGCGCTCCAAGCGGCTGGCAAGGTACATTTCTGAATACGATATCAGATGAGTGTGAATAGTATCGTTTAAATTGATTTTGTCACCGTTTTTACTGCAGGGAAGGTACGTAGTGTCATGAAAATCAGAAATAACTAGAAAATAAGGCCACGTTTGTCTTTATTTGCTTTCCTAAGAACCACTGGAAGGTATGAAACGATACTTTGCAGCACAGCTTATTTACGACTATCTTGAAATCTACGACTTTTTAAATTAAGATTTTTCTATTAAGAACAAAAACGGCTAATAAACAACAGAAAACCGTACCTTCTGCAGTAAGACGTCGGTTTTCTAGTCAGAAACGTCAAGGTTTCTTCGCTACAATTCCAGTCAAATCAGCAAGAGTTGCAGGTGTTGTTGTTGTTGTTGTTGTCTTCAGTCCGGAGACTGGGTTTGATGCAGCTCTCCACAAAACCCTATCCTGAGCAAGCCTCTTCAACTGAACATAAGAACGGCAACCTACATCTATCTGAATCTCTTTACTGTATTCATCTCTTGGTCTTCCTCTATAGTTTTTACACCCACACACTTTCCTCCAACGCTAAATTCACAATTCCTTGATGTCTAAGAATGTGTCCTACCAATCGATCCCTTCTTTTAGTCAAGGTATGCCAGAAATTCCTTTTCTCCCCAATTCTGTTCAGTACCTGCTCATTAGTTACACGATCCACTCATCTAATCTTCAGCAGTCTTCTGTAGGTAAGAAACTTATATGGAATGCAATACGAACATTATTTAATTGTAGCAGATAAGCCACCACAGCTGTATCTGAAGGAAAATCCTCATAAAAGCGACAATAAAACACCGGGAAAAAAGTTTACCAACAAAACAGAAACCAATTTCACAACCGTTGCTACATCTAAACCACATATAGCAAGATTCTTCATAACAATCGTTTTATAAGCAAAAATAATTACACTCAAAAATATATACTTTATAAGAAAGACGAGTGAAGTGGAAAAAAATGTTTAAATCATTAGACTCCACATCGAAGTTTTACACGTCAATGAAAGTTCCTGTCACATAAAAACAGGACACTTCAGGAATTAATGTCTGTCGTCTGTTTATATTCCCTTACTTTCCTCGGAGTAGGCTGCAAAATACACAATATTCCTAAGTAGTTTCTCATGAATAAATTCTTGTTTATATCAATGAACCAGGGAAATTCGTCTGTTTTTACATTTATTTCACGATTATTTATGTATTTCGATATTTTACTAACGCCTCGGACGCAAAAATTATAGAAAATGTTTGGTTAATTACATAAAAAAGTAATTATAAACGTACATTATTCATACGGCGCCAGTGTCGTTGCAGCGCTCAGTTGGTAAAGAACTTTTACAGCAATGTCGCGAATGTTAGACTGTGCTGAAACCAACAACTAAGTCACGCGACTCGAGGCAGTAAAACGTTTTCTACATTACGAACAATGCGAAATGGAGACGACAGTTGCAGTTCTTATTCATTACAATGACAATTAACCTTATCGTATTTTTACTACACGTTTAGTATTACAGTTGGCGTTATCTCTCCGCTACTGCAAATATTAATGCGATAGCTACAGTTTTTATGTGCCTAGATGAAACTTATTGATAGTTCTTTTTAATGTTTTCATAAGGACTCTGCACCCCTACTGTTAGAAAAAGAACGAGAACGAAATGAGTAGTTAAAAGTTATACTGAAGATTACAATTATTTAAGTCCAAACTATATGAGGACGAAATAAAAATTTACGGTTTGGGGGAGGAGGCAGATAAAATTATACCAATGAAATACAAAGTCTGAAATGAAAGATAAAATAATCTGCTACTTTGTACATTTCATATTGCTACTGTGAATCGATTACGTGACGCACTTTGGCAATATGTTTGTGAGAAACTTATATTCTTGAAAAGATATTTATAATTTTCATTCTTTTACTGGAAACAATTCATTTACAACGGCTTACTCGGTGGGAATTATCAAGTCAAATCCTTTTTTTCGGTTTCCCTTTGTTGTATCTCGTACTGTATAAACCAGAAGGTAGTATTCATAATATCGCAGAAACTAAGTTAATACTCGGCGCGGTAGCTCAGGGAAGCCACGGTATTCGTCCCTGCAAACGGAGGCCTTCAAATCGGAAATAGTTGTCTAACATCACTAAAACGGCGAGTTAGGAACATTCCGAAAAATGACTGTGGACTGAAATTTACTTGTTTTGGTTCGCTACCAACGTTAAGAATTCAATACTGTTTCGAGGCACTCTTGACACTTTCGTAGCCTTATCGCTTGCTCGCGAAGACCCCCCACCTCTCTCTCTAACACACACACACACACACACACACACACACACACACACACACACACGAGGGAGGACTCGAACATCCGACAGCGAGGAACCATGCGCCCCACAACAAGGCGCTTTAGAACGCTCGGCCACTCCTCGGCACTCTAATAATACTGTTATTTTTCTTCATAGTAAACGCACCAAACTGTATGAAGTCTTCTAGAGAGGGTGAAATGAGAAATCTATTGGCAGCTACAGTCACAGTAAACTTTTCTCCCCCCCCCCCTCCCCGCAAAGAACTAAAAGCGCGAGAGACTGTGGTGCTTGGATTTCTTTCTCATTATCGTAGTCACTCGTTTTCTCAAATAATAATTGTTCGAGGAGTTACGAAGCACCTAATTGAGATATGTATTCTGTTCTTCGATCATGAAACGAAGTTTACAAATCGACGTTACGTTCAACCTCCTCTACTGACGAAGTTAGCGCACCATGTCTCTGACGTATTAATACGTGAGCGACACCAAATGAGGTTGAAAGCTTTCATTACCAAAGGTCATCTTTAATTGATATACTGATATTTTTGAAAGGGAATAATCATCTGTAAGACTGCGTTTGACTTACAGCATCGTCTCTGCCAGCTTGTTTCACAAACTAACTTTACCATATGTACTTTCCAACACTGAACAAAAATCTGATGTTACTCCTGCATCTTGGATAATGATGATAGTGACGGTGATAATCTTTCTATTCCACCATAGAAGAAAGATTTCCCGAGAATAAAATCAATGTTTTTCTACATGTTATAGCTGCTATCAGCTGAGCAGTTCTGTTGACACTGTATTTGAGGGGAAAAAATAGGTTTTTGTGTTGTTAATAGTGTCGAACGACTGTTCCTAAAGAATATAGTGTTGCTATTAGGGCAATTAATTTCGGAGGGAAGTAGCACCTGAACAGTGAATACAGTCAAAATAACCCAAACAACACGCCACCTGTGGCTATGTTTGGTAGATTTCATGATATTTGTAAATATACAGTAACACACTGGACGTGCTCGTGAGTATGGCGAAGTCAAGCAAAATAAACAGTATAGACACCACAAAAATCCCGAGTGGTACTGTAGTAGCATATACTGAAATAACAAAACTTCCAAAACTAAATGAGATACAAACAATGACTACGTTTACGGAATAACGTAAATCGTTTTTCGCTGTCGTATTTACATGTTATAGCCTGAAGCGTATTTCGTAGTCCACTTAGTATGGCTGCTGAAAAACAGCTGATCCATCCTTTACTTAAAAACGCAGATTCAGTGTTCACTCTAATATTTATACTTCTCTTTCACTGCATAAAATATTACTTTGTACATATGAGCCGAAATTTCTTAACAAGAAAACGCAAGCTGATAAGCCAAGAACGTTTCAAAAACGGTTGCGTTTAAATGGGCAAGAAAATCGATTGTGGAACTGGAAAACCGCTTTACAGAAGTGGATTTCCACAATCTAATTTGGAGTAGTTACATGATCTACCAGAAGCGGAACTGGGAACCGTTTTACGATATCCGGTTTTGGGAGACCATGTAAACAGGGTGAAGGTGGCTAGTCGGAAGGAAGGTTAGGGTTTTACGTCCCGTCAACAGCTTGGTCATCAGAGACTGAGGTAATACTCGGAGTTTTGGGTAAAGATTGGGAAGGAAACATCCCGGCATTTGCCTGGAGTAATTTAGGGAAATCACGGAAAACCTAAATTTGGATGGCCGGAGGTGGATTTGAACCACCGTCCTTCCGAATGCGAGTCCAGTGTGTTACGACTGCGCCACCTCGCACGGTCTGGTACAACTAGTCGCTCTAACGCTTTCTTTTCAGCGTACGACATTTTTATTTTTAAATATATTTGTACAAATCGATTTGTAAATAGAGCAGGCGGTGAAGGAAAGCAAGGAAAAATTTGGAATAGGGATTAAAGTTCAGGATGAAGAAATAAAAACATTGCGTTTTGCTGATGACATAGTAATTCTGTCAGAGACAGCAACGGACCTGAAAGAGCAGCTGAACGGAATGGGCAGTGTGCTGAAAGTTGCATATAAGATGAACATTAACAATAGCAAAACAAGGGCAATGGAGGTCAGTCTAAGAAAATCACGTGATGCTGAAGGAATTAGATTAGGTAACGAAATAATAAAGGCGGTAGATGAGTTTTGTTACTTGGGCAGTAAAATAACAAATGATGGTCGCAGCACATAGGATATAAAATGCTGAATGGTAATAGGTAGAAAAGCGTTCTTGATAAAGAGAAATTTGTTAACACTGAATATTGCTTTAAGCCCAAGGAAGTCCTTTCTGAAGGCAAAAATGTTCAAATGTTTGTATAGCTTATGGGACTTAACTACGGGGTCATCAGTCCCTGAACTTACAAACTACTTACGAACTAGCTAATACTAAGGACGGCACAAATATCCATGCCCGAGGGGGGTTTCGAACCCCCGACCGTAGTGGCCGTGCAGACCGTGACTGGAGCGCCTCAGTCCCCTCGGCCACCGCGGCCGGCTTTCTGAAGGCATTTGTGTGGAGTGTTGCCTTGTACGGGTGTGAAACATGGACGATAAACAGTGCGGACAGGAAGAGAATAGAAACTTTTGAAATGTGGTGCTATAGAAGATTCCTGAAGATTAGGAGGGTAGATCGCGTAACTAATGAAGAGGTACTGAACAGAATTTGTGAGAAAAGGATTTTTTTGCATACCTTGACTAAAAGAAGGGATCAATTGGTAGGACACATTCTTATACATCGAGGAAATGTAATCTGTTTTCAGTTTTTTATTTTTAGGAGACCGCCTTCGTGTGGTAAAGCTGAACAACATTGAAGATTTACAAGTCGGATGTTATACTTGCTGTAGAATCATGGAGACCCCGTGGAACTTAGTGGATTATATCTGCAGATCACGCTCATTGTAGACAGTATAAATATAGTTCTGGGAAGTCCGACCCGTTCTGTAGGACAGTGATTTTCAATCTGTGGTTCGTGGTCGCAGGATGATGCAGCAGCAGCAGCAGCAGCATGTTCGATAGCTGCTACGACCGCGGCACTCAACGCCTGCAGCTTCGACTACCCTTCCAACAGTAGAACGCTACGGGTTGCCAGTTCCGTAGGAGTCGGGCACCGTAACTGCAAAACATCCAGAGATAGCGACACTGCGATAGCTCGAAGCTCTCGAACAGGGGGCTCCTCTAGTGCGATCCTGGGCGTGGCCTGCAACAAGCGCCCTCCGTGCTAGTTGGAGGAACCATCTGACTCTAATATAAGGCTAGCGCAGACTCACCAGCGGCAATCTAATGGGCGGTCGTCCCGAAGGATCGTGCTCTACCATACGATAGAAAGTGCTTGTGAGTTGTGGCCTCGGAGTTGTGCGGCCACACGTTCTGACAATTAATATAACTGTTTCAGACTGTACCGATTAGAGGAATAAATTGGTTGTTGTTTACATCTGAGTCTGGTTGTAACAATAGCAAACCTACGTTTCTCGGCGTTCAGGTACTGTGGTAGACTTGCCGCACGCAAGTGACAGGATTTCGTCAAAGGCGCTTAATTAAAAAGTCATTCGTGGCTGGAAAATTGGCTTTGTTGTCACACGTTTCGTGTGGCCCTTGATCACACATAAAAGTGTCATAGGTATAAGATGTACCCATGGCACTTTTGATTTGTGGTGTTGGGCCAACCAAAACGTGAAACAATGAAGCCATTTTTTCCCACCTTACGATGACTTGTTAATTAAGCAAGGTAAGGGTTTGTGCAGTACTGCTACAGTTATTTACAATGGTCGCAATATTCTTGTATGGCTGTTACATGTTCAAATATTATGCGAGAAAAACAGTTAAGCATAAGTAATATTTTTAATCAATACATAATAATTTCGTGTGGCTCATTGGACTGGTGCAAGTCATTCAATTGGACGTCACTTCGGTGACTTGCGTGTCCCCAGCCTACCCCAGTTATCAAACCGGGGAAAGGGGACCTACAGCTTAACGTGGAATCCGAACCACGTGTCGTTTCTGGCGACTCACCACATCGTAGAGAGGAGAAGGACGGATTAAAGTGCAGACTGAAAAAATCCGCGACCCTTCGGTTTCCAGTCGAGCACTTTACCCCAAGACCACCGGGCCCGACAATACATAATACCTTTTTAGCATTAGATCATAGTAATTTGCAGCTGGTAACGTGTTTTCAATGCAATATTATTTTTACTCAAGTAATAACAATACTATTTATTAGTGGATCATAGTAATTAGCTGCTGGTTAAGAGTTTTAGCTTCCTTTCGAAGAAGTTTGAAGTTTACGAGCATCCTTGAAATGTTAAGGAGTGACACAGCTTATGGTTTCACACACTCACATTACAACATGTGGCCACAAATTACCATGACAGCAAAATCATACATCAAATATTTGTAGTCATAAAATCTTTTCTTTCAGTTTTGATTCGTTTGCGCTACTTCATTTTCACCAGACGTGAATAACGGACAAGCTGTACGAACTCTAAGGAACGTTGCCGAAGCAGACAGTGTTCTGACGTGGTGAGCGCTAGATCCCCTTCGACAAGAGAAAGAAGACTGTGATGTTGGATGCGAAAGACGGCAATTTACGTGGTCCTTTGATGGCATTAGATTATGTCGAGGAACCCTCTTGCAATGGCATTGCAAGAGTACGCATGAGAGATGTTCTTGTATATTACGAGAAAATCCTTAATGAAAATAATAGTCTAATGTACACCTTTGACGGTAATTCCTACAGAAGCAGGGCTGATAGCAGAAGACTTACTTCATTACACACTACAAATTTTAAACGAAAAAAAAAAATTATAACAGATGAGCTCATTATGTTCAATGAACAAGATGAAAAAATTACGAATAAACAAAAATACTTGCATTTTTCGCAAAGTTTGCCATTAGATATAAAAATTGTTTATGTATGCGAAAACAACGGAAAAAAGACCCAGGGCAGGATTCGAACTACCGACACTATGGTTGCAAGGCTAGAACGGTATCACCTAACCTACCCCGACAGATGGTGTAACTGCTTTGATTACTGGTACTTACATGTACCTGCAACACTTCAAAGTCGATTTTCTCGAGAATTTTTTAGAGTTGCGTCTAATGGTTTGCCTTATTGTTATTTGAGCTTTGAACTTCACGTACCATAAACATCAAGAAATTCTAAAATCCGACACTCATGTAGTCTCCTTCTAGATGGGATAGGATGTTTAGGGCGCAAAACGGCAAGGTTTTTAGTGCATTGACAAATAATTAGATGACAGTAAATAAATAAGAACAGGCATAGAAGAATGTAGGTTTTGGAAACAACACGAACACACATTGGAAATCAGCGATGTAAGGTGGCAGACTGAAGTATACGACCTTAGATGTCCTTAAAAGAAAATGTCTGAGTATAGAGGTACGCTGATCGCTGATGTTAAAGGCATCAGCGAGCCCTCCTGTAACAGGCTAAAACCTCCAGCGGAAGAGTTTAGGCCAGTGTCCAGAACGTTCACAAAATTGTAAAACGTTCGTCACACTCGCCTAGTCGTCAGCTAAAACCGTGGGTAGGGCACGACCAAGATTAGCCGCTGCCCGCTCAGCACGATATAAAATGGCACTCAATTAAAAAGTGGCGTATAGTGATTTGCACGCCACAAGCATCTCAAATCGGTGAATCCTCTCGACTAGTCTCCTTGTAAAAAAGAAAATTAAATACTTTGGCTTTGGAATCACTGACAGATTTATTAGGGGCCTTAGGTGTCCCCGGACGTTTTTACTAGGAAAGGGGTCACGGGTTAAAAAGGGTTGAAAAACAGTGCCGTAGACAAATCTTAAGATACTATACTATCATTACTTAAAGCTTCCGGGCTGAGATGCCCTGGTCCATACATAGAACTTTACCCTGACGTTTCGCCCTCGTCTGCGGAAGGCATCCTCAGAGGTAAAGCGGCGTACTGCAACGAGAGCGCGAGTGAGCTTCGCATATATAGGCAAAACAGAGGGCGCTGCTGTCAGTCACGTGGTGTCGGCTGTGCTGTGGTCTCTGATATTGCCAACCTCCTCGATTGAAATTAATCGATTGTCATGCTGTTGCGCAGTGTTGACATCCATGTCTTATCAAGTTTGAGACCTCCTCCTTTTTTGTTAAAATTATTTCGATGTTTAAAAATCTCAATGGCCTCTCTGTACAAACGCGCATAATAATGCGACGTCTTTGCTATGACGGACGTCTCGTTAAATTTTATTTCGTGGTCACCTTCTTGAAACACGTGTTCCGCTACAGCCGATTTATCAGTATGTCCGAGGCGGCAGTTCCTTTTGTGTTCTCCCAGACGAGTGCTGACACTTCTTTTAGTAGTACCTATATAAACTTTTCCACAACTGCAGGGGATTTTATAGACACCTGGTGTAGCCAGGGGGTGTCGCTTATCTTTTGCAGATCTTAAAAATTCTTTTATTTTCGTGGTTGGTCTGAAAACAGTTTCCACATCGAACTTGCTTAAAATTTTTCCAATACGATCAGTGACCTTACTGATAAATGGTAGAAAAACTTTCCCCTTGGGTTGTTGTCGTTCCTCGTCCATCATGGTTGTCAGTCTATGGCGTAGTGCACGATCTATCTCCCTGTCTGAATAGCCATTCTTCTTAAATGTCACTCTAAGATGTTCCATCTCATTGTCTAAGTGCGCTGGTTCACAAATTTTGTGGGCCCTGTCTACTAATGTCTTAATCACGCCTTTTTTTGTCGTGGATGGTGGTTAGAATCTTTTTGAAGATAACGATCAGTGTGTGTGTCTTTTCTATAGACCTTATGACCCAATGATCCGTCCTCTCGTTTAATAACCGCCACATCTAAAAAGTTCAGTTGACCATTGGCTTCCTTTTCCATAGTGAACTGAATTCTAGGATTTATGCTATTCAGATGTAACAGGAAGGCATCCAGCTCCTCTTCGCCGTGTGTCCATATAACAAATGTATCGTCAACGTAACGATACCATTTGGCTGGTCTTTTTCTGAAACACGTGTTCCGCTACAGCCGATTTATCAGGCCTCCGAGGATGCCTTCCGCAGACGAGGGCGAAACGTCAGGGGAAAGTTTTATGTATGGACCACGGCATCTCAGCCCGGAAGCTTTAAGTAACGACGACACCTGCCGTGAAAGCCTTCATTTTATGAGTATAGTATCAGGTTA
Organism: Locusta migratoria; assembly: GCA_026315105.1. Lineage (NCBI taxonomy): Eukaryota > Metazoa > Arthropoda > Insecta > Orthoptera > Acrididae > Locusta > Locusta migratoria. The sequence goes on from CM048751.1 coordinate 55,294,570, forward strand.
ATATAGTGTAGATTTAGCCCGTCAGGAATAGCAGAATGTATGAGAGCGTAGTAAGGGAAAATGTAAATATAGTTTTAAGAGGAGTAGTGAGCATTGACTGCTTATGAAGCGTTTGCCAAAGGAACGATACAGGTCCTCCCTGAAAACTGGCTGAAGCTGTGAACTCGAAGAGCCTCGTGTAATTCTAATTCTTTGGTGTACGGCTCGTTCACTCTCACTAAGAGACAAAAAGAACGGCCGGCATTACTGTGGCGACCGCCGGAGTACCGCAAGCGCTGTGCGAGAAAACAGGCGGGCAGGGAAATCCGTTTATTTTTCTATCGCCTACCTGTTCTGCGCCGCGGCGCGCCCTTTGCCTGCAAAGGGCCAAGGAGGTCCGGTGCGGCTGCCCGCGGGCGTGGAGCCTGCTGTTTAATTCATCAATCCGCCTCTGACGGCAACAAAAACACGGCGCGCCAAAGCGACCCTTCGATTGGAGCGCGGGGCACGGACCCCCGCCAGACAAACCCCAGCGCCCGAAAAAAGACGAGAGAGAGAGAGAGAGAGAGAGAGAGAGAGAGAGAGAGAGAGAGAGAGAGAGAGAGAGAGAGAGAGAAAAAGGTAGGGGGCTGCGAGGAACGCGCTGCCGATCACTGCCGCAGCAAACGCTCATCATTAGCACTCGTGAATGGGCGGAAAGAAAGAAAAACAATGAAGCGGGCAGAATAAAGACAGGCCGGGCAGGTAAAGGATCCCGCGCGGTTAGCCAGACAGGGAGGAATTAACTGTGGTGCTTGCAAATTGCGGCTGAGCCCACACCGTTCCCTCCCCCCCCCCCTATCTCCCCCTCCCCCCTCTCTCTCTGACCACGGCGAGCAGGAATTCCCCGCGCCGGCGTCCGTTACTCTCGCCCTCCGCCCAGCCAGCACCACTTCTGACGAACTCCTAATTTGAATAAACAAAGCGGCGTCACAAATGGCATCGGAGCGATCCTTTCGTTCGGCCGGCATTCGATACTCTTTCCGCAGTCTATTAAATCTTGGAATTACGAGGAGACAGCTGTACAAATGGCCTACCGATGCTCAATGCTGGTGTCCTCTTATTTAAGATTTTTTTTTTCTTCCTTTCCACTCTTTGTAGTACCGTGTCCATTTACACAGTTAACACACTGAAAACTGCTGTCTCTCTTCTCTGAGTAGGTGAACTGCCAAATTTGTAGTAAATAAAAAAATAGGACATGATTTTTAGACGCGCACACCTAGTATGCTTTGAAAGCCCCTACTGGGCCGCTATTATTTGCTACCTATACAAATGGAGTGTAGCATTGTATGGAAGTGAAAAGTGGACGATAAAGAGTTCAGACAGGACGACGACGGAAGCTTTCGAAATGTGGTGCTGCAGACGTATGATGATTAGATGGGTAGATCACGTAACTAATGGGGAAGTGATCAACAGAATTGGGGAGAAAAGGAGTTTCTGGCTTATCGTGACTAAGAGAAGGGATAGATTGGTTGGACACATTCTCAGACATCAAGGAATCGTCAACTTACATTAAAATTAACTATTTAAACATTAAGAACCCTATAATGCTAATTTCAGGACACACTATTACTTTCGCGTGACATTTTAACATAGTACCTGATCAATCAGTACACGTGACAATAGTTAATAGCACTTCAATTTTCTGTGTTTACTTATGAAACATCTACTTCCTATAATCATCTTAACTACTACGTAGACATAACTTTTGTTTTGTATAAAGCCATAACAAAACTATTTCACCTACTGCGTAAAATGTACGAGACTGGCGAAATACCCCCAGACTTTAAGAAAAATGTGATACTCCCCATTCCACAGAAAGCAGGTGGAGACAGGTGTGCAAATTACAGAACCAGCAGCGACATACAGCCATAGCATTCAGTTACATACAGTTGATGTCGAAAGGACGGGCCTAGCGGCGTCAAAACAGCAAAAGTCGACCCATCGTAACAAGCAAATTTCATATAGCAACCCATGTCCTTAATTCTGAGGAATGCCTTGACTAATAAGCGCAACATTATGAGCTAGCTTTTGAGACGTTGGGTAGCTTGAGTGAATGGGGATTAGGTCGTTGCTAGGATTGGTTGTTACTAAAGCACTCCAAAACCACACAACGAATAAAAAAAGTTATTGGTCAAGTTAATAGCAGCACATTCTTCATTCTCCAAGGTTCTTCTACCAAAATAAAGTCGTTGTTAGATGAGAACAGATTTTTATTGAGTCTTTCATCACACTACAGCACTGCATACATTTGGCCTAAAGCTTACAACTGCCATCAACAGCCCCTTGCCATCAGTAGCGACATGCTTAAATACATAGATTTTGGCGCCCAATTTGCGCATACGTCACGTCACGTGACGTGACGTTTACACATTCTATTTCAAGTAAATTGACTACAAATTTTGAACAAATTTATACAGTTCGATTTAGTGGTTAACTAGTAATATAACTGGTTACAAAAGTTGGTAAAAAGGTTACAATTCATGCAATAAATTAATTATTTGAAGGTAAGTGGTGCGTATTTCGCTACACGGCCGCTAGGTGATACAATAACCTTTGAGCTGTCAGTTCATGTAAACACACGAGTCCGCACCTGACGGCTTATAATCGATCTTCAAATTCAAGATTTTACCAAAATTTTAAGGTGACGACAATTTACAAGTGAAAAAATGTTCATAAAGGTGTATGGTTTATCAAAACTTAATAGATGACAATTTTAGTTTATCGTAAATAGTTCGAAACTGATAAAATTGTTAGACAAACTGTTAGGTTCATAAAATTTACAATATTCTCGTTTCAAAAAATAAATAAATAAAATAAAAAAATTAAAATAAAATAAATAAAAATAAAAAATAAAAACAATAAATCAATAAAACTTGGTAGTGACTTATGCAGTGAAGGCTTTCACGACCGACTGAAATAATTGCTGTTGAATCTTCCGGGTTATGTGGTCGTGGTCGAAGAAACGTATCTGCTCCTGACGTTTCGTCCAGAGCTACGCTGGACATCCTCAGAGGTGCTACTCGTCAGGAGCAGATACGTTTCTTTGACCACGACCACATAACCCGGGAGATTCGACAGCAATTAGTAATGACTGTTTTATCGTGAGTTTTTTTTTTTTTTTTTTTTTTTTTTTTTTTTTTTTTTTTTTTAACTCAGGATCTTTAATATTTCCCATGAAACGTCACACACTGACTCGTACTGTGAGGCGCTGCTGAGCTGAGACTGACCTCTGGCGGAGTGAAGGTGAAGTCGACGGCTGTGTCTCCGAGGGCGGCGAGGAAGGGCAGCGAGGAGGCGGGCAGGCGCCCCACCACCCACACGTTGTGCAGCGCCGGCTCCCCCTCCAGCGTGTCGTACACCCTGACAAACAAGCGCCGCGTCAGCTGTATCCAGTAGCAGGCAAGGTCCACTGTGTGCCATTCTACGCTACCCACTGCACACCTATGCCACAGTCTAACGTCACAGTCGCAACACTCCCGTCTCGACAATAGTAATACTAGACCATCACTTGGAGTGAACACACAATCACACTCTGTAAGAAAGTGTCAGCGCCACTTCATCCACTGCAGAAATATAAGAAATTATTTCGTTTCCAGCTTAAAAAGAAGCTCACTAAGACTCCAATACTTCCCATATTTTAACTATGGTGATGCCATTCTCCAAGACAATCGTACGAATTCCAGAATGGAATGAGATTAGATTAATACGACATTAATACATTTCGTAATGATGTGGAACGTGTCAGTCTAGTAAATGTTGTGTACACTTGACAATCAGTATTTTAACGATTTTTATTACATTTTTTTATTTCTTTTATTATTTTTATTTTTTAAGTTTTATCTAAAAATTCATCTACATTGTAGGAAGAGTCGCCCCTCAAAAATTCCTTTAATTTCTTTTTAAATACCAATTGGCTGTCTGTCAGACTTTTGATGCTACTTGGCAAGTGACCAAAGACTTTTGAGGCAGCATAATTCACCCCTTTCCGAGCCAAAGTTAGATTTAACCTTTAATAGTGAATATCATCCTCTCTCCTAGTGTTGTAGCTATGTACACTGCTATTACTTTTGAATTGGGTCGGATTGTTAATAACAAATTTCATGAGTTAATATACGTGTTGTGAAGCTACAGTGAAGATCGCTAGATCCCTAAATAAATGTCTGCAGGATGCTCTTGGGTGGGCTCCAGCAATTATTCTGATTACACGCTTTTGTGCAATGAATACTTTTTTTACTCAATGTTGAATTGCCCCAGAATATGATCCCATATGAAAGCAATAGCTAATGAGGAGAAACTAGAGGACCATTTATCGAGAATAAAACTTCTATTTACGAAATAAATTTAAATTTTTGAGTATTCTAATACGTAGGGTAAAAATTATACAATTAAATTTACTAGAAACTGCCACAAATCTATTTGCAAGGAAAACTAGACAACACAAAACAATTGAAATCTACTTACATGACAGGCAGCGCGGTGCAAATCTGCTACCAGTGATGCACTCCCTGACAAAACTTTTTATAGGTGGACACAACCGTGCACTAGAAACTCAGAAACTTCACTGACATAATTGTTAAGGCTTAATTGAGGAATAGCTAAAGCAGAAATACGGCATCTCCATTATTACGACGACAGTGAGCATTTAAAGAAAAGTGGTAGCATATTTGCACCAGCGCTGCCGCTCGAGGGCTATTTGAGTTGTCACCATTAGAATAAACTACTTGTAAAAATGACGGCTATCCCTGCGGCCTGTTGTTCCTGCTGCTTACCGGATGGTGTTGTTGGAGGCGAGCACGACGAGCAGCGAGTCCGCGTCAGAGCCGGGGTGCCATCGCGCGGCGCGCACCTCCACGTGCTGGTTGCACAGCCAGTGACGCTGGTCCACCGCGCGGCACCTGCAACACACACACGTCATACTGTACTAGCTGTGCAGCACTTAGAGGTGCAATAATGGGACACGCAAGCTGCCGTCACATGCAAGTGTAACGGCCAGCTGGGGGCCCGAGAGAAATACTTCGGTATTCCTTTCAGAATCCAGGTTGCAGGTGATGGGATATTAATATAGAGAGAGACGTTTAGGATATAAAATACATATAGTAATTCGTTAAAAAAAATCAATAATTTTGTACCCACACAATTGTCTGTTTTGGACCTTCTCTACAAATTGTTATGATCTGCACCATCTTACAGTAACATGCCATTGAAAGAAATGATACAATAACATCATAAAATCAACTGGCTCTCGGAGATGACACCTTCACATGTCAAAACAAGGGTATCAACAACTTGTCAACAAGTCTTTCTTGCCGCCATTGTAAGTGTACTGGGAGTTTGCCAACTCTGTAGACTGCTGGTGTACGCCAGTGTACAAACATGGAACTAAAACATGTTGCGTGCATTACCACAGTCCGTCCACGATTGTGTGATGCAGGCCCGAACTTCCTAGCGTGAATCACAAAGACAAAAAGCGACCAAAAACAGAACCGCACAATTGTGCGTGCAAGGCCTGAAAGGGGTATAACAGTGTGGACCAGAGATAGGTCCAAGTTGGCCGAGAGGGTTGGAGACGAGAAACGCCAGGCTTTGGGCAGTATTCGTAAAGAATGGCACCAGAAAAAGCCACTCTTCTCACTGGATGAACGACTGAGAGCAGAGGTAAGCCACACAGCACCACATTTCCACAAAACGGGCGTCGAAAGTAATTGGAAGGGATCATGTTAGGTGGCTCTTCAAAAGTGATACTAAATTCAAGTGCGTGAAGTACTGAATAGGCGATAAGTGTTTCAGTAGAACATATGACAACAATATAAGAATAGAATTGAAAAAGGATGATAGAAGGAAATCGGGTGTGCCCTTTCAAAGGAAGCGTCCCGACATTTGCCTAGACTGATTTACGAAAATCGCGGAAAACTTGAAGCAGGGTGGGCGGAGGAGGGCTTCAACCGCCTTCCTGCCATATACGACTGTATTACCAATGCGCCACCTCGCTCGGTATAACGTTTTAACACAAGTGAGAATCAAAGAACAAGATACCAGTAACATTGGAGAGTGCATTTACAATCAACAGTGCGAAAAATCCTCTGCTTAAAGAAATTATAATAGCACAAAAGACACATATCTTACACACTTAACAGTGTTATGTTCTAATGTTTGTTAAGCTTAAGGGACTTAACTACGGGGTCATCAGTCCCTAAACTTACAAACTACTTATGAACTAGCTAACACTAAGGACGGCACAAATATCCATGCCCGAGGGGGGATTCGAACTCCCGGCCGTAGTGGCCGTGCAGACCGTGACTGAAGCGCCTCAGTCCCCTCGGCCACCGCGGCCGGCTAACAGTGTTATACTAGTCGTCAAAGTGCAGACGAGGAATTTCGATGAAGAATCTAAGCTCTAAAATTACCTGTCGATCAACGACTGGCGAGCAATCAGATTCCATACATAGCTTTTACAAGCATGCAAAAAATTTCTTTCATAGTTTCAGATGTCACTAAAAGCTCGACGTCTTGAAAAAGCAGTTTTATGAAGAACAAAATATAATACGGAAACTTACTTCATTGCTGGAAAGACAAACGAAGAAATACATGTATGCAATGGTGTCCGGCGAGGATATACATTACTTTTAACCTGTTACTTAGAAGAGCCACTTACGGCAGAAGGGCATAAGACTAGCGATAGCCGGCCGCGGTGACTGCGGCGCGCCAGTCACGGTCTGCACGGCCACTACGGTCGGGGGTTCGAATCCTCCCTCGGGCATGGATATTTGTGCCGTCCTTAGTGTTAGTTCATAAGTAGTTTGTAAGTTTAGGGACTGATGACCCCGTAGTTAAGTCCCAGAAGCTCTACAAACTTTTGAACATTTGATTTCACTAGCGATACTGTAAACGTACCACCAAATAATGGCTGTGTGAAGATATACAGACGTGACAGCTTGTCCAACAGGAAATTGAAGAAGATCTCAAATGTGACTGTTGCAGCCTATATTTAACCTTTGGCTAAATTACTTCGTGTCCTTCCAGACAAACGCATGAACATCATTGCTGGCGGTGTCAAACTTCTCTCTGACATGGTTCGCCTCTCCCCGCCCCAAATTCCTGCTCCTATTGAGTGAGAAAAATCGCCAAATTTGGGCGGCAGGTGACCCAGCACCCACCACGCAGTTCGGACCTTGCACTGTCGCACATTCATTTGTTCTGTCCCATGAAAATATACATATCTGCTGGTCGGCCAACCCTTTGCAGCAGACGCGGAAGTGAAGGGAACAGTCCGCAGCGGACCTAACGAACTTCTACGAACGCTGTATTTTTAACTGATCCCATGGTGGGAGAAGTGAGGGGTTTACTGCAGAAATGCGATAACGCACGAGTTTCTTGTTTTTAGAAAAGAGGACTGAACGTTAAAGGAAACGTATAAATTAACTATTACTGCTACAAAACGTGTTTCATAATCAATCATGTTCGTATGAAGGAGCATGTGGAACATACTGATCAGAACCACAATCAGTAATAATTTCTTCAGTCAATAAATACATGGTGTGTTTCAGCACTTTTGCACTCAATTTCAAAATAGATGTCTCCATGTTATACCAGTATTGTTTTATTGTTAATGGCACCTGCAAGAAGTACAAAAATGATAGGCTACAAAAGTATTGTAACGAAGTAACAGAAAACAGAAAAATATAAAAGAAATTAGGTTCAAACGAAATGTTCAAATGTTTGTAAATCTATCGGACCAAACTGCATGGTCATCATTCCGTAGTTTACAAACTACTTAAATCTAGGTAAACTAACCTAAGGACAAACACACACACACCCATGCCCCAGGGAGGACTCGAACCTTCACGGCGAGCAACCGCGCGCTCCGCAGCGAGACGCTTTAGACCGCTCGGCTACTCCACCGCGGCAAGAAATTAGGTTTTTTTTGGTTACACAGTTTTTATACCAAACCCTTCAAGTGTGTTGATTACATAGAAGAGTAGATGAAAGATGTTTGTGACTTTTTTTTACCTATTACACTTTTTTGTAATAAAATTATTGTGCGTTAGTCTCCGATCTTTCCTCGTTTCATCTGGTGAATGCCAGGATAGTTCCTTGATCGCTTATAAATCAGAGACAGCGCGGATTCTGTTACTAGTGGCGAGGCAAAGATCCCCATACCTAGTTTCCTCTTCTAGAACGTGGAACAGCGAGGACTTAAGCTCCAAAGAGAGAGACGCAGCGCCGGTGTAAACAGCGAGCAGCCGTGAATCCCCGGAGAACGGCCTGCGACCGGATTAAAAACCAAACTCTAGGCAGCGCCTCCGATCCCGGTCGAAATGCGATACACTTGGCGCCCTAATTCTTCGCCGGTGCGCAATTAACGTGCCACCGAATAAGAAATACAGCCGCGGCGTTTTATTGCCCAAGGTAGCGGCCGGGTGTACGTTCACCGTCACGGGCAGTCAAGTATTCGGCGCATTTTATTTTCAAGATTAGCCCGCCGCTACCCCGGCGAGCAACTGTATATCCCCGGCAATAAAACGAGCCACTGCACCATAAATCGAGGTTTCCCCTCGGTCGGGTTGCCCCGCCGGCCGGACTCGAATCCCAATCCAATTTCCGCTAAATACCGCAATAACCAAATATAAAATCAATTCGCCGAACGCCCGGCTCCCTTTTTGCCACCTCTTTTTTTTCGTCCCGTCTGCGTGTGGCCGACCGACTTCTCTGGCGGGCCCAGACCGCACAATGGCGCTCTGTTTCTCCTCCTTTTCCCTGCTCCCCACCCCGCCACCCGGGTACGTCCGACCCCTGGAGAATTCGCCGGCAGAAACACACGCGAGTGGAGCCGCAAAAATCCGAATAAAAATCGCGCAGACTCGGGGATGGGGCGGCGGCGGCGCGGGTTTGGAGGGGGGGGGGGGCGGTGTAGCTGTGGCCGACCGTAGCTTAATCCTTGATCCCCGAACGAACGCTTCCTCGGGGCGAGCGAGGACGTCGGTTGCGGGGCGGAGGGGGGGGGGGTTGGGGGAGGCAGCGGGGAAAAAAGGAGAGACCGACCGAGGGTGGAGGCCCTTTAGCCGGTAGCGGCTATAAAAATTGAAATGGTCTCCGGCGCGGCCGAGCCCCGTGAAATACGTCTCGGCAGCCGCAGCGAAGCTGCATCAGTAGGCATTCCACGCGGCCGGCCCTCGATCCGGCGCGGGGAGAATATTTAACCGCGCGCGATCCGGCCCGAATGGACCCGGCCTCGTTTCGCAACGCCCGACTATACTTGGTGCATCGTGAGATTAAACCTTGGCGGAAACATACACCACAGCAGTGATCGCTCAGCAGCCGTAGCTGTGTGATACTCGGCGCGGTGGCTGTTAACTTATTCACTCAGGCTTGCCCCCTCTTGGCTACCAGCCATCACAGCCAAATAGGCCGCACTGACAGCACAACACGCGAGCGTCACTTGGAGCGCGCGCTACATAACTTGGCGGGTGAGGTCTGGATGCGCAGAAACATAGGTAGGCCTACGTCATGTCACGTGACCTGCTGACCAATAGCCCTCAGTCAGCCGTTGCGCGCCGTCGAGTTCGTGTCGTACTGGTCGGAGCGACAACTGGTTTTGGCATTCTGCGTTTTTTTTTTTTTTTTTTTTTTTTTTTTTTTTTTGTGAGTTATTTCGGAGCATTCAGTTGACTATGTGTAGCAACAGCAAGTCTCAACCTGTATTACACAAACAGGCAAGAGAAATAGTGTTTCGCGTATACCAATTCTTTAGACGGGAGTCGGAAACGGCTGATCACAAAGCCAAGTGCCAGGAATGAACAGTTGCAGCGTGCGGTATCTGGTTGAGAACTGTTCAACGAATCGCAAGTGAAGCCAAGGCATCTGTTGAAGACAGTGGATCACCTATTTTTAGGTCGCGTGGGAAGTGCCGAAATCGAAAGAAATGTGCCAGTGAGCTCGACGATTTCAGCAAGACTGTATTACGGCGACAAATATTTGACATGTATTGCAAAGGTCAATATCCTACGGCAGATAAACATTGTTCATACATGAAGAAAATAAAAACAGTAATTTCAACGGCAGCAAATCTACCATGCTCAGAATATTAAGGGAAATGGGATTTGTATGCGGCCGTAACTTTAAACCTATGCGGCAGTCAGCAGCTGACTGCGGAATGGAACGGAGCGCAGCTAACGCACAGTCAGACTACGCTGCAGCTACAGCTGGTCTCCCCACCACCACACAACAACCTGCGCAGCAGAGCCAGTCCACCCGCCAAGTTACGTGGCGCGCTCTAGTAAGCAACTGCTGCCGCGCGGCCCACGGCCAGCAGGAGAGAAACGGAAGCCCTCACCCCATTCGCCGACGAACACCAATCATGTCTCGCTATGCAAGAAGCAACGGCTAACCCCCACCCCTTCCACCTCAGCATCCTATCAAAATAAAGTTCCATTCTTCCGCCAAAAAATTCACCAATAACATCGCTTATTTTTAAAAATTATGACGTAATGTCTAAATGAAAGTAATATAAAGTGTAGTAACAACCAGCTCACATCAGTATACCCAGATGAAGGCCACTGTAACGTTGGCCGAAACGTCGGTTATTTAAGTAATAGCCTTACATCATGACGCGGTACAATACCCAGAAAACTTTTATATCATCTGACTATGGCCGCGGAAGCCTACGTAATTATATTATTCAAAAATGTTCAAATGTTTGTTTAGCTTATGGGACTCAACTACGGGGTCATCAGTCCCTAAACTTACAAACTACTTATGAACTAGCTAATCCTAAGGACGGCACAAATATCCATGCCCGAGGGAAGATTCGAACCGCCGACCGTAGTGGCCGTGCAGACCGTGACTGGAGCGCCTCAGTCCCCTCGGCCACCGCGGCCGACTGTTAATTTATTACTGGCCAAAAGTTGATAATGTTTTGCAACCTGGTTTACCTTAATAGCATTCCTTGGGCTACAAATGGAAGGAAAATCTGTTTTAAAACATTTCAGTATATTACAAGAAAATTACAGAGCGTCCCATTTTTGGGACATTGTCAAAAACGAACTATCAAAAGGCACATCATTGTCAATGCATAAAACTGTAAGAAATGTCATGAAAAAAATACACTTATTGTATTGTTACTGAATATCTATTCAGTAGCCGGCCGCAGTGGCCCAGCGGTCTGCGGCGTGCCAGTCACAGTCTGCACGGCCGCTACGGTCTTGGGTTCGAATCCCCCCTCGAGCAGGGATGTTTGTCTCGTCTTTAGTATAAGGTAGTTCATAAGTAGTTTGTAAGTTTAGGGACTGATGACCCCGTAGTTAACTCCCATAAGCTTAACAAACATTTGAACATTTTTTTTCTATTTAGTATGAAATGAAGCAAAAAGTTGCTATATACATCAATATTACACGTAACACGCATTCCCCCCCTCCCCCCCCCCGTCCTTTGCAGTATGCGTATTTCATTTGTGTTTTCCTAGTAACAGTCAACTGGTTTCATAAATATTGTCGTACATCTGTGCTGACATGTCCTCCCTTCAGTCTACTTCCTTGGGGGCATCTGAGTTTTGCATTTGATACAGTGTTGTTTGAAAGGTATAACATCATTTTTCTGTCGAACATTCAAAAATGGGCACTTCTCATTTAGACAGATAATTTTGTATACAAGCCGTGCGTTTACCATGCAGGTGTCAATCAGCTGCGCGAACCATGGCCACAACCACTACTTTGACCTCATTCTCCTCCTATAAGTGATATCCGCTTGTCCAGTAAATCAACAGCTCCAATATTGGCACCATATTCTTCTACATATACATCTACATTCATACTGCGCAAGCCACCCGGTGGTGTGTGGCGGAGGGTACCCTGACTACCACTATCGGTTCTCCCTCCTAGTCCAGTCACGTATTGTTCGCGGAAAGAAATACTGTCGGTATGCCTCTGTGTGGACTCTAATCTCTCTGATTTTATCTTCATGATCTTTTCGCGTTATATACGTAGGAGGGAGCAATATTCTGCTAGACTCCTCGGTAAAGATATCAGTGGCGGCTGGTGACCAGAAAAGATGGTAGTGCACTTTTCCTCCAATAAAATGTTCGGCCTCTCCATTGTGGCAACTCAACGCATTCGGAAAAAAATGCTATTAAGTCAAGCTATCATAGATGTATATGGATCAGAAACAATCACACGACCGCAGACACAATATCTACCCGTGGCATTTAAAACAAAAATTGAATTGACGACTTTTCGTTTTAACTGTCTGTGAAATTGTCAAATTGGGAATCGGTCTACCTAGCCTCTTGATTTATAACTTCTCTTCAAACCTGCGTAAATTGAAGGGTTCAGAAAGCAAGGAAATTACCTTATTCATTACTTCACCTGTTCCTTGAGACTCAAAATTAACTATAAAATACGCTAAATAATGGACACAACGCACAGTTACTTCGCTCGCAGCTACACGTGAACTGGTAAGAAGGCGCGAAAAGCCCGCTTTTTTTTTTTAAAGGGCCAACGATTCCGGTTGTCTTCGGGAGAGTTCGGCCTCTGTTTCTGCGGCTGACAGGGTGGCTCGGCCGCGATGTGTATACACTCAAGGCGCCTATAGGGGAACACTGTTGCCAAGCGTTGCCCCCGCACCCCGCACACCCCCTGAGACACCCTACTCGGCGTTTGCAGGCCGGCTGCAAACCCAGCCGCAGTCGGCGAAGTTCGGTCCACTCGGGAGCGGTCAGTGCGTAACAGCCCGGGCGTTTCAAAAGAGGTAAATGGACCGCTACTTCTCCCCCTGCATAGAATCTCTAACAGTAGAGTTTAACAATATTATTATTCATGGGGGTAGCGCAAACCTGCAAACGTATGCAGGAGCCGCCACTGAAAGATATCTTCTCGACAGAGCGTCTCTCCTGTAGAATCTTCCACTGGGGTTTATTGATCATCTCCGATTATTCAATCGGATGTGACACTGTAATATATATTACTCGAGATTATTAGCAGAACTGAGAAGAGTAACAGTAGGGCCTACTGTAAATTATGGCTACAAATACTGTTCAAACGTTTGTTAAGCTTATGGGACTTAACTGCGGGGTCATAAGTCCCTACACTTAGAAACTACTTATGAACTACCTTATACTAAAGACAACACAAATATCCATGCCCGAAAGACGATTCGAACCCCCGAAAGGGAACGACCTCGCGTATCGGAGCATAGCGCTTCAATGCGCTCAGCCACTCCGCCGCGGCCACGGTCATCTCATTCGTAGTGGTAGACGATATCAAAAACGTGGCGCGTGTGCGTGTACGTGCGTACGCTCTTGTGTTTGTACCCGCGCGCGCGCACGCGCACCACATGATGCCGCCACCACAACCAGTGGGGGCAGGTGAGTCAGCACTACAGCAGCACTCCACCCTCCAGAATCACGGCCGGTGCTCGCGATCGATGTGCGTCCTGACCTACTGGCCGACTCTTTCCGCGAGCCTCGCGCAGCTGGACTCATGCTGCTCCGTAAAGCGCCCCACACCGCCCCTGTTGCTGCCGCGGCCCCCAATCCCGCCCTAACGCAACACCGTCTGTAGAGAAGGCCTCCGCGCTGGCGTGCCACGTCACGCACAGTAGGCCGCGGTCGCTTACCTCACTGGCTGACCAATGGGGCGCACACCGGTCAGCCAGTGAGCTACGCGACCGCGGCCTACTCTGCGTGACGTGGCACGCCAGCGCGGAGGCCTTCTCTACAGACGGTTTGTCTACAGCCGTCGGCAGACGGGGCGTGTATCTCAGCGAGTGTGGTCAACGTGCCGAGTTTCTGACGCCACAACGTGCGAACCGCGGCCGACGAGAAAGACTCAGCCAGGTCACGTGAAAAGAGTAGTGCCGAGGCAACGCGATCGCGAAGTTGAATGGCTTGCTGCTGGGGCGCGGCCCACTGCCTCTTAGCAGCCAACCAGCCAGCTTCGCGATCGCGTTGCCTCGGCACTGCTCTTTATCACGTGACCTGGCGGAGTGTCCAGGCACGTCTTTCTCGCCATCCACGGTGCGAAACGCAAATTGACGAGGCTTCCTCAATGTGTGGGGGCAGTATCAACGTGCGCCTGAACGATCATGAATTAGATGGGAGAACACTACCGACGTTACATCATGTGGCTAGCCCAGGGAGTGGCGCAGATCTTTTCGGTATAGACATGAAGACGCCATATTGGCCGTTAGTAGACGCTCGTATTTGATGGGTTTTATATGTATAGGGTGATCAAAAGTCAGTATAAATTTGAAAACTTAATAAATCACGGAATAATGTAGATGGAGAGGTATAAATTGACACACATGCTTGGAATGACATGTGGTTTTATTAGAACAAAAAAAAAAAAAAAAAAAAAAAAAAAAAAAAAAAAAAAAAAAAAAAAAAAAAAGGTCCGACAGATGGCGCTTCATCTGATCAGAAAAGCAACAATTAGCATAACAAATTAAGACAAAGCAAAGACGATGTTCTTTACAGGAAATGCTCAATATGTTCACCATCATTCCTCAACAGTAGCTGTAGCCGAGGAATAATGTTGTGAACAGCACTGTAAAGCATGTCCGGAGTGAGGCATTGGTGTCGGATGTTGTCTTTCAGCATCCCTAGAGATGTCGGTCGATCACGATACACTTGCGACTTCAGGTAACCCCAAAGCCAATAATTGCACGGACTGAGGTCTGGGAAGCCAAGCATGACTAAAGTGGCGGCTGAGCACACGATCATCACCAAACGACGCCCACAAGAGATCTTTCACGCGTCTAGCAATATGGGGTAGAGCGCCATCCTGCATAAAAGTCGTACCTTCCGGCAGGAGTTTATCAGCCAGGCTGGGGATGATGCGATTCTGTAACATATCGGCGTACCTCCCACCCGACACGGTAGCAGTTACAAAACCAGAGGCGCGTCAGTCACGGTCTGCACGGCAACTACGGTCGGGGGTTCGAATCCCCCCTCGGGCATGGATATTTGTGCCGTCCTTAGTGTTAGCTAGTTCATAAGTAGTTTGTAAGTTTAGGGACTTAACTAAGGGGTCATGTCCCATAAGCTATATATATATATATATATATATATATATATATATATATATATATACCAGAATCACGCAGTTCCTCGAAGAAAAAAGGCCCGGTAACAGTAGATGTGGTAAATCCAACCCATACAGTGACTTCCTCGTCGTCCAATGGAGTTTCCACGACAGTTCTAGGATTTTCGGTAGCCCAAATTCTGCAGTTGTGGGCGTAGGCAGACCCTCGAAATGAGCTTCGTAGGTCTACAACACGTTAATGAACCAATCGTCATCTTTTGAAACGCCCACACCGCAAATGCCCTCCACTAAATCGTCAGGTAACTGTTTTGATGTCGATGAATTTTTTAAGGATAGCATCGGAAGGTACGCCTAAATGCCAACCAGACAGTTGTGTATGGAATGCCGGTGCGACGTGCGATTGCACGAGCGCTGATTTCCCCTGCATAGACGAACCCGCTACAGTCTCCATTTCATCGTGAACTGTCTCAGTAGCATTACGCCTTGTGCTCGGTCGGCCACTACGGGGTCTATCGTCTAAACAACCCGTGGCTTCGAATTTCGAAATCATTCTCGCCGCAGCTGCATTTGTCAACGGACCTTTACCCGTTCGAATCCCCTTCCTATGGCGATAGGATCGTAGCGCTGAACTAGCACATTCCCCATTCTGATAATACAGCTTCACTAAAAGCGCCTTTTCAGCTAATGTCAACATGCTGCGACTGCTGGTGCATCTAATTCTATCTCTCATTACAGCTCCTTTTTTCATGCGCAGTCATTGACGTTTTGCTGTATAGCGCCATCTGTCGGACATTTTTAACTTCTTTTATGGTTCTAATAAAACCCCATGTCATTCCCAGCATGTGTGTCAATTTTTACCTCTCTATCTACATTATTCCGTAATTAAGTTTTCAAATTTATACAGACTTTTTGATCTCCCAGTATATACGAGGCGCGCCCAGAAAGTAAGTTCCGCTGCAGCGCTGCGACTGCAGTTCCGTACATGCGCTGTAGACGATGTGTATCAAGGAGAAGAACGTGCGCCATTTGGAGATCGCTGTCAGTTACGTACGCTTTGTTGTGCTTGTTTGAAATGTCGGCGTTGATTGAAAATCCCGCCGCCTGTGAAATCAGGTCGATGATTCGGTTTCTAAAAGCGAGGAAAACCGAAGGTTTAAAATTAGTGCTCTCGCTATGGACCTCCCCCAAATTTCACGATCACTGATGCATGAAATTGTTACCAAACAACTGAAATTCCTTAAACTTTGCTCACGTTGGGTACGAAAGATTCTCACTGAGCGACACAAAACACAACGGAGGGGTAGTGCAATTGAGTTTTTGACCCGTTATGCTGAAAGCGGCGAAGAATTTCTGAGACGGATAGTCACAGGAGATGAAACGTGGGTTTCTTACGACACCCCTTGAATGGAGGCACACTTCATCTCCACCAAAAGTAAAGCCGAAGCAAATCATGACACCTCGGAAAATGATGTGCACAGTGTTCTGGGACTGGAAAGCCATCCTACTCATTGATTTCTTACCGCATGGTCAAACAATCAAAGCAGATGCTTATTGCGAGACACTTCGGAAATTGCGCCGTGCAATTCAGAATAAGCGCCGTGTATTGCTGTCAAAAGGTGATGTTTTGCTTCACGACAACGCACGACCACACACCGCAAATGTGATGAACAACCGCCGCGGTGGAGTAGCCGAGCGGTCTAGGGCGCCTCGCTGCGGAGCGCGCGGTTGCTCCCCGTCGGAGGTTCGAGTCCTCCCTGGGGCATGGGTGTGTGTGTTTGTCCTTAGGTTAGTTTACCTTAGTTTAAGTAGTTTGTAAGCTACGGACTGATGACCACGCAGTTTGGTCCGATAGATTTACAAACATTTGAACATTTTTTTTGATGAACAACCTGCTACAGGGATTTGGCTGGGACGTGTTTGACCATCCTCCGTACAGCCATGACCTCGCTCCTACTAGCGCCTTTCATCTGTTCTTACATCTCAAGTCTTTCCTTGGCGGTCATCACTTCACCAATGACGACGAGCTGAAAGAAACTGTTTCCAACTGGTTGAAGACACAGGCGGCAGATTTCTATGAAGAAGGTATGCAAAACCTGGTGCCACGCTATGACAAATGCCTGCAAAATGTCGGCAGTTTTGTGGAAAAGTAGTTTAAGAGTTCTGTATCTGTGTACAATTTCATTGTATTACGAAACGGAACTTACTTTCTGGACGCGCCTCGTATTAAGATATTTGATTTTCCATTTACTTTTTCATTTTTAACTGCCTATAAATTACCTTTTAGCATACCTGCCAACCTTCAAAATGTAAAAATCAGGAGATCCAGTTTAGAAAATCGGGGGATTCTAAAAAAAATCAGGAGTTACGTTCTATCGAAAACTGCAGCGCACTTTACTATAAACCTTAAGATAACTGATTTTAGTGTTTTCCTATAATCTCATAACGCTACATAATGGCTACAAAAAAACTTGCGTTAACCCAATTGTTAATTACATCCTTATATTTTGTAGCCAGTTCAGGTAAAGTGTTTGATTATATTGATCAAAAGAAAAAAGTTCACAGCTATATATTTGTGCTATACTGCTACCTGGGAACATGTTACGGAACAAGTGACCCACATATACTCATCGTACTTAATTGGTAAATAGTACTCTATAATAAACAATGTAAATAAGCACTCTACATGTATGACATGATCACTTTCACTTTTTTCAGCAATTTCAGTCTTTTATTGTTACTCACACACCTTTCATTTTCTCTGCACGTATTTTGGTACATTGCTTTTTTCACCGTGTGATGTGGAAATATCACATCGAGAAAGAGTACAAAATAGACAAAAATGTTCCGAAAACTGCTTAAAAATTGATTATATTTATTGCCACACTGGAACACATACCGAAGAATTGAAATCTCTTAATCACGGGAAATGGCTGTTTACACGAAATTTTCCTTTCTGCAATTTGCGTATGAAACTGATGCCCCCAACTATCCAGTCAAAAGGTTACCTGCGATTAAAAAAAACCACTGAAGTGATTTCACTTACGTGCACTGACAAAACATCACATTAAAAACAGCACAACATTGAAACACTACATGTGTATTTGCAAATACGAGGAAAGAGCAGAAACAATCATTTTATAAGTCAAGTGCAACTCCTAATTTCTATGAATTTCGATTTGTATTTATTTTGATTCTTCAGTTTCTCCCGGCGTATTTGATGATCAAAATATCCACGGGTGTACTGCCGGTCTATAGTGTCCAACGGGCACAATATTTCGGCGATCATACATGTCGCCATCATCAGGTGAACTGACGGACTGAGCTCCTGGAAACGCGCCGGCACGGAGATCCGCACGCTACGGCTGCTCGAAGGGAATTGTGTTCTAGCCCGGTAGCGGGCCATTTAAATACCCTCGGCCCGCGGAGCGACCCCTCCGCGGTCCGCGCCCCGCGCCGCGGCCGCGCAGTGGAACCGATTGCGCCGGCGTCTGAGAAGACGTCGGTGTGAGGGCTCTGTCCGCCGTAGTCGTCACTTCGTTACGTTTGCTGGATTTACTCTTAATTAACCCAATCGCTGGTTCCCAAGCTTTGCTAAGATTATAGCCAGAGTCACGGTTTATGAGATCGTCACTTGTGCGAATTTCAATGTCCTCTCTAACGACGCAGTCCCAGTATCTCGACGTCTGTACCAGAATCCTAGTGTGTTCATACTCCATGGCGTGATTCTCCGACAAACAATGTTCAGCGACCGCCGACTTGCTCGGATACATCAATCGTGTGTGTCTCTGGTGTTCAACGCATCGATCCTCGACGGTATGCATCGTCTGTCCAATATATGACTTTCCACACTGACACGGAATCTGGTACACGCCCGCCTTCCTCAAACCGAGATCATCTTTAGCGCTCCCCACCAGTGCACGAATTTTATTCGGCGGGCAAAAAAACAGTTCCAACCTGGTGTTTTCTCAAAATGCGGGCGATTTTCCCTGAGAGTGCGCCGGTATATGGAACGAACGCAGTGCCTACATCCTCCCTTGCGTTTCCATCCGTTTCCACAGGTTGTGTTGTAGTGGTTGGGCGGAGAGCCCGCTGAATCTGCCACTCTGAGTACCCATTTTTTTCGAAATACAGTTCTCAGGTGTTCCAATTCGTGGGGTAGACTCTCTGCGTCGGAGATAGTGCGCGCCCTATGTACTAGAGTTTTAAGTACCCCATTCCTCTGTGAAGGGTGGTGAACTGATAAATGAACACAGGAGTTTGACCATTGTCGGAAAATCGAATCTTGGGTTTCAGGACAAAAGCTAAAAAAATCGGGAGAAATAATGGAAAAATCAGGAGGCAGGAGAAAAAGGGAAAAAATTCAGGAGACTCCCGCCTAAATCGGGAGAGTTGGCAGGTATGTTTTAGGTAGGCAGGTGCTTTCAAAATCTTGTGAAGTCTGAAAACAAATAACCCTAAAGTCAGAAAACTTTCTCAGTATAAACGCACACAGCATTTAACATACTTGATTTCAGGTCGCCTAAAGCGGTTATTTTGCCGCGAGCGCGGCGGGATGAACAGCTGTCTGTCGATAGCTGGGCAGCAGGCGGCGGTCGGTGGAGCTCAAAGATGTGAAAAGGCCTGCCGGAGCGACGCGGGGGCGGAGAAGACGGGGGCGGGAGGGGCGGGGAAGGGCGCCGCTTCTTGCCTGCCTGCCTGGGCTGCGCGGCCACTGTCCACCGCAAGGAGGGGCCGCCATTTAAAACGGTGATAAATGGATTTCCCGGTCGCCGTCCCCATTTCTTAGCGCGCTCGCCATGCCCCCCCCCCCTCCCTCCACCCGCCCCTATTAACGCAGGGCATCCGCGGTTGCTCGTGTGTGCGCAGGCGGTATTTTTTTCTCTCTCTCCTCTGTCGGTTGATTCCTTTTGTGCGCGTTCCCTTCGGCCTCTATATATTTTTTGTTTACTCGGACATTTGCATGTCGCTCCGTCCTGGCCCTCCCCGGGGCGTCGCACGATGTGTGTGTGTGTGTGTGTGTGTGTGTGTGTTCGCAGTACGCTGCGCATACCGATAGCGCGCCGTCCAGAAATGAGGAAGTCCCCCCCACCCCCGCAGACGAACCGTTCACGCTCCGCTGCACACTTTGTTAAGACGCGAAAATTACCTGCTTTTTTTTATGGGGTGTCCGATTCACAGTGGTGAGCAAGTAATCTCCGCCGCTAAGGCTGGTCTTTAGCACCGAAAAAGGACGCAGGGAAGCAGCCGCCATGGTCTTGCCCTGAATATAAATGAAAGGAAATAATGCTTTACGACCTCTACTACGGTCCTACGCTCGTCATGAGGCAGACTACAAAAAAATTGCAGGACGCTTCTCCACCTGCATTCTACTTCGTGACCAAAGTCTAAGTACAATCTCTGTTGCGAGAAAATCTTCTTGTTCTTTTCTACTTCCTCTTCCTCCACCACCACAACTACACCCCATTAGGTTGTACACGTCACTTCAATATTGAAGAAAGGCAATAGGCGTGAGCCGCAAAATTATAGGCCTAAACATTGACCCCACATTTCAGAACATATACAGAGAGACACAGGAAATCGGGACCATTTCCACACCCCAATAAAACTGGAAGCGATGAACGAAACACATTTAATCCATAGTAATTTAAATCTTACAACTTTGATAAATACGAAACACTGATATCAATTACCATTTTTCTAAAAATTACGTCCTTTAGATAGCGTCCTCCTGTACGAATACATTCGATAAATCAGCTAAGGAGATTTCTCTTTGACCGCTGCAACATCTCAGCTGGGATATTGTGAATTTCATTCCCAATTCTCTGTTATAAATCAACAGCATTAAAACCTGAAATTCCAATCATGCAAAAATATTTAATGAATTTGGGCATCTTTTGGACGTTGCCATTCGAATGGGAGGGGGGGGGGGGTGGACATTAAACGTTTGTCTACAGTGCCTTGAAGATCTTGAAAAACACCCAAATGTTCTATGTGGAAACATGTACAAAACATGTAAAATACCGTGGTTGTCTAGAAAATACAAACTTTCTAGTTTTGCGCTTAAGTTAATCCTTTTGTACATGTATTTTTCTTTCTGTGAAATTACTTAATTACTAGAGCGTACTTACAAGCAATTTTGATACAAAATTTTTAGAAAATGTGAAAAATGGTTTGGATAATTTCTGACAGTCCATGTACGTGAGGGTTATCATCTAGCAGTTGATTTTTTAATTTTTTTTTTACGACTGCTGTACTTTGAGAAATAATTCTATTCATGCGGTAGGGGACATTTTGAAATAACATCCAAACTGACAAATGACTGAATCACCATTGAACACTTATCTCTACGGAGAGAGTGGAATTCAGTTGTATGTGAATAAGAGCAAGTTATGAGTACTTCTATAATGTAAGATAAGGGCACACTGATGAAGCTCATTTACCGTTGGACATCATGAGTAAATTAAATACGTCGGATACTAAAGTAGTAATAAAACACATTCAACCGCTTAAAGTTGTTTTACAGGCTTGGTATGCCAGAAATACTACTATTTATTTCGAATATTTTAGAAAATAAAACGTTTGTTTCTCAAAATTCCTTTTGAATGTGGTCTAGCAATCTCAAGAGCCAATACAAAATTACATTTTTTAACAAAGAGAAAATCACGCAGAAAGTACACAAAGATTTTCCGGTTTGGCTTTTATACAGAACATTATCAGAGAAGGGCTGAAGTGTCCTGATGTTCGACTCTTCATTTAATTATGTAGTAGAAGTATTACTGGTAGTGGTGTTGGTGTTTTTTCCGTCTGTGACTCAATGACGCCAAGCCGCAACTCCTACCATATATATTTCCTCCCCGCAATGGATGAGAAGCGGGACTGCCTGTATGCCCAGGCGAACTGGGAGGAAACCACCAGGGCGAATCTATGTGCAGCGTCACTTATCACTTACAACCAGTAGTACGGACCTGTAGCATTACTCCCCACTAAGATCTGAATTGCGCTCCGCAGGGTAACCAACAGTGGCGTAAATACTGTTACACCTGTAGTCTACTGCTGTGTGCTTCCGAGTGTGTCATACCCCAGCCATCGCTGCTCGCCGGGTCTGATGTGCATCAGCGGATGACTACGGTTAGCCTCAGGGCTGGATTGTGACCGGCGAGGTCTTTCACTTCTAACCAGTGTTTTGGACGTCAATAAATTTAGTTTACGAAACGCATCCAGGAGGGATTAGGATGGTACTAAAACCTTGGAGCGACTTTGCTCGGCTACAGTCTTTCCCGAGTGTCGACCTATTCAGCAGTTTTCAAGATTTTAACAGCATAGCAGACACACCCTTTGCAGAGACGAAGGGGTGGATGGAGTGGGAGCAGGAGAATGTGGACAGAAGGGGAAGAGATGGACTGACGGAAGAATGGAACAAATAAATACCTGAACAACGCCGGGTACTGAGGCTAGTCAGTACCTGAATATCATTTTTCATCGAGCAAGGAACAGTAAAACAGTTACATATGAAAAAAAAAAGGAATGTTGAAATGTTTGTAAATCTATGGACTTAATTACTCTAGTCATCAGTCCATAGCCTTACTGACTACATAAACTATGTGAAACCTTAACTTTTCCCGGCATAATACGCAGAAAGTTCACAGCGATTTTCCGGTTTGGCTTTCATATACAACATTATGCAATAAAGGGTTGAATTGTCCTGATGTTTCTTCCTTTATTTAATTAAGAGGTAGAAGAACTATTGGTAATGGTGGTGTTTTTTTTTGTCTGTGACACTTAAATCTATGGCCTTTTTGCCTTATGCAGGAAGTATTTCCGACAGCATTGGTCGTATTTTGCGGAAATGTGATGTGAAATGTGTTTTTCGACCACCTTCCATAATAAAGACCCTGTTGAGGTCCGTAAAAAATGATCTTGGTTTCCGTAAGGCTGGTGTCTATAAAATTCCTTACAGCTGTGGCACGTCATATATTAGTCAGACAACCAGGACTGCGGAAGATCGTTGTATTGAACACAAATGTCATACACGGTTACAACAGCCAAACAAATCCGCTGTTGCAGAACATTGTCTTGGTATCGGTCATCCAATGGAATACAAAACAGAGATTCTGACACGCACTTCCATCTATTGGGATAGTGTTTTTAAGAAAGCTGTCGAAATTATCTAGCATGCGACCTTATATAAATGTATATTAAATTCTGCTCGGCATTGTTACTGGACAAAAAAACAGAGGGACAGAATTATGCTGCCTCACTTGTTAATTAATAGTCACTATCAATACTTCTGATGTTGGTGATCTTTGGTTGTGTTGGCTCTGCGCTTGCTTGTACTGTGTGTGTTATGTCCCTTCTTTACGCTTTGCAAAACGAGGTATTAAATTCGCTCCCACATTGCTTCCTTGAGTAGAGATGTGCCTTGAGAAAGGCAGGGTGTGCTCCTGTCTAAATATCGGTGGTCAACGATATCACCCGGCAAAATAACCGTAAATTAAAAAATAAAAAAAAAAAATAAAAGAAAAAAAACCACTTAAGGACAGACACACACACTGATGCCCGAGGGAGGACTCAACGTCCGACAGCTAGCAGCCGCGCGCTACACCGCAAGGTGCCTTATAGGGCTCGGCCACTCCACCGCAGCAATTTAAATATTTAAAAGTAAACAGAAGTATTCCGCAAGAAGCCGTTACTGACCAAGAGCTAAATAAATTAAACCCCTTCTGTAAAACGACTTTAACCAACCAATGCAGAACAGAAAAAAATAAAATAAATCATTAAAACTTAACTATCGTTTAAGCCACATCGGCCAGGACAAGAAAATCACAGGATCAAGAAAATCACAAAATGTCAGCTATATTTACTTTCCGTACCAACGACCGTGAAACGCACAGAAGAACTGTTAGCGTTACACTTAACCGAGATAGCGCTGACGTCCTTCCAGGACGAGAACGCCAGCATACTTTTTTTTAATTCTTGTCTATAAGAATTCGTGTACAGTGTCACATTTTGTTTCTTTGACTCGCCTGTTCCCATTGCAGATCAATTTTAACTTGTATTGTCGATTACAAAGTGATTGGATACAACTGCAAAATTAAGGTTCATACAGAAGATGCTGACCGCTTCCTCGTAGTTGGGTTTATATTTCTTGAACTTTCTTCATGTTTTGAGACATTTATATGTATATATTTCAGCTTAAATGTTGTTTTAATAATAATGATTCATCATATTAAAATTATAAACATTCGTTTTGACTTAATTCCAGAAAGACGGGCAGTACTGCAGCCACATAATTTTTATGGTTCATCTCAAAGTAGTCGCCCATGAATGCAATGCACCAGTCCCAGTCTTCAAATACGTGCTAGAAACGATTTTTGAGAGATCCTTCAAAATCGCCTCCGCAGTCTCCACCACTGCTTCTGATGATTAATAATGCGACCCAAGAAGCCGTTATTTCAAGTTAGGGAATAGAAAAATGAGTCATGGCGCTACATCCGGACTAGGGAGGGTGAGGGTTGCACTTCATTTTCACTTTTACAGGATACTAGCTTAAACCCGCGGCTCCGCTCGCGTGTTGGTTGAATATGATTAGCTATCTTTCAGTAGTGTGCTATGAGATTGAATAGTAAGTAGTGTAGATCAAATCACACGTAAAAATGCACTCTTTTAGAAGAATCCGATCACGAAATTCAACAATAATGATTGTAATAATATCACAGATCGATCAGTTGATGTAATGCGCGAAACGTCAAATCGTTTTTTTAAGAGATGTGTTAAAGGAAATTTCTTTTTACTGCTTTATTTATTTATTCTTATATTTCCTTATTCGTATGCTTATCCTTACAGAGAAGAGCCGAAGACAGTGTAGCACGCATAGACCAAAGATATGGTCTGTGGCATCACGTTTCACTGTATGTAACCTCATCGCGGGCCTTCAGTCCGAATTTTTTCTTACAATTTGACGACTTTCAACCGCCACATCTTCCACCCCGTTATAGCAATCGGCATGGAACTGCTATGGCGAACAACGCGAAACTTCGGACAACAATTACACACAGATCATTCGTTTAAATTCTTTAGTTTTCGCTGCAGAGCGAAATATGAACACACAAACGTAGAATTTTATATACACCGATAACTTTCCATCCCAATATACTCCACCCTTTTATCATTATCAACACTCAAGCAAAAATGCAACCAATAAAAGCATTTTTCAAAGAGTAAATATAATTTTCAAAGAGTAATTATTTTTCCGCATTTCGCGTTACATTCTTCAAATTACAAAATATCTATCAGATCGCTATAAAACCGTGCCCAAAACCTTCCTCAGGTATAAATTTGTAACTGTACAAATATTTAAGTGTCTGCGTCTTGTCGTTCGGACGTAATAAGCGTATACCGAACAGAAATTCACATTAATATATATAGAAAGCTATCTGATCGCCATAAAATCGTGCCTAAAGCCTTCCCTGGGTAGACATTAGTAACTGTACAAATTTTTAGCTCTTTATGACTTGTGGTTCAGACGTGATAAACGTACACCGAACAGACATTCACGTTTATAGATATAGATTCAGCGACAACATTGGCAATATCGTGATGCAGCAATCAGCCTGCTTCACGGATATTTTTTTTTTTTTTTTTTTGCGCCTGATATGGACTGTAGTATTGTCCACTTACTTGTGTGCAGGTACGACATGCTGATAAACAATTCCATGAATATCAAAGACTAAGATGATCCATAACTTTCCCAGCAGAAGCAACCACTTTTGCTTTTTTAGGGGTTGGTGGTAAAGGAGATTTGCTGTTTGCTCTCGGTATCAAAATGAAAGAGCTATGTTTCATCAGCCGTGATTACATTTAGTCTCTTTCGCAATGACAGCAGCAGTGTTGATGGTTTGGATCCACATTCCTTTGAAATTTATTGTCTCCCCTCTTTAAACATTTTACACCACGTTCCAGTTGTGCTGTAGGGAAGAACATACTCTGCCCCTTGTAACATTGTATAGACCTCAGTTGAAGATTTCTTGAGATGAAAGTAGAATTTCAAAGCCTCGTATTGTTCCTAGCGTGATACCTCCATAACAGCAGTAGGCGATATGAACATGCCTGAACTCGCCTATAGCGGTGTCTAGGTCTTGAACGAGTCGTTCACAATGAACGCTTCACTCCCATGAAGTGGGAAGTAACCAATCATTTCCAATGAAGTGTTACTTCAACATTTTACAGTTCTCACATTCCATACGGTCAGCACGAACTAAGCCGATACTCGGCTGACGGGAGCCAACATAAAGTCATTTACCATTTACAGTTGCTCTTATCAGCTACCGGCGCAGAGTCTTCTGGCCATTTTCTGGCGAGTATCCCCGAAGTAGTGGCGAAGACGCACTGAGCTGTACTATTTATGAGCAATTCAGCCGACATTGCGCATGCGCGTTCACTACAACTACGAACGCTGTTCCGAGCGCCCTCCGTGGTGGAGGCTTGCCGCTTCGATATCAGATCGATTATCGTTGTCATTCAGTTGCAGGGAACTACGCCGACTACGAAGTTTTTTCAATGACAGGATCTATGCAGATTGTTTTTTTAACCGCTGCCTCGATAAATAAGAGTCTCACTGTCACACAGTCTTATTTCCACAGCTTCATCAATAATTGAGCTCCAAACGTTTGATGTGTGCCCCACAATTTTCGTTTCATTATAGTTAATTAAATGACCTGTGAAAACACAATGTTCGGGGATTGCGGACTTGGTGGGCTGGAGTAGCCGAGTATGACGCTGGTGTTCCACAATGCGCTCCTGCACAGTGCGCGTCGTCTGCCCTATATATGACTTGCTGCACTCTCACGGAATCCTGTAAACACCTGCTTTACGTAGCTCCAGATAGTCTTTGACAGAACCCAACAGCGATTAAATTTTAGGAGCAGGGCAAAAGATGACTCTTACTTTATACTTTCTTAGTATACTGCCTATCTGCGATGAAATATTCCCAATATATGGGAGATAAGCAGTCAATTTGAAAGCCGCCTCTTCTTCCTTGTTCTGTCGTTTGTAGGTTGTGCATAGCTCGCTTTACTTGCTTCCTTGAATACACATTCTTTAGGAATATTGTTTTGCAGTGTGATGGCTGTCGGCATCAGAGATGGTGTGGGGTCGATGGATTAAAGTCTTGAGGACGCCCATTGTTTGTGCCGGACGGTGGCAACTAGTAGCTTGTTGATAGAAATCTGTATGAGTGGGCTTCCTGTATACCTAATGACAAAGTGAGTCATCACTTCTGCGACGCAAGAAGACATCTAAACATGGCAAACAACCATTTTTCTCAATCTCCATAGTATATGTTTTCGTGTATGGAGTTCATATGATGTAAAAACTCTTGGAGGCGATCCACGGCATGAAGCTACACTATAAAAGTGTCATCAACGAATCGCTAAAACACTGTTGGTTTAGAAGTAGCTGACTCAAGTGCTTTCTCCTAAAAATGTTTTATAAAAGATTGGCCACCAGGGGAGACAAAGGACTCCCCATGGCGACTCCGTCAGATTGTTCATAAAACTCGTTGTTAAATAAAAAGATATGTAGAGGAGAGCGTGTGCTCAAATGCCTTAACATCAATTAGTACAATATGTGTCTTCTCTGCCAAGAAATCCCCTATCCAGTAACAAATCTGGGGCGATATTCCATAACCACGCAATTTGATTAAAAGCTAATTAAGGCTGTAGAAAATTATGATAATTCTTCATTGAACAGCCTCTGTAGGTAAAAAATAATTATCGGCCGCATCACATTTTCCTAGGGCGCACCTGACAATATCTCTGATGAACGCTGGTCGTCGAGCATGGAGGCGATTTAGAGAGATAGCTCCAATTCCTGCGCTCTTTCGGAAGCGCACAGTGGTGTTACCTAGAGCTCCTAAAAACACAGACTGGCGCATCCGCCATTTTCATTCCTGCGAACGCTAAACACAGCACACAGCTTATACAAACAGTGTTGTTTCATTTAAGTTTAGTGAAATATTTTACAAGTGCCCAGCATTCCGCTCTTGTTTACATCGATATGTGGATTATACACAAAAATCTCGCATTTTCTTTACTTATTGCTGCTTCTGTCCAAATACAGAAAAAAGAGCAAGAAACATATTTTTGTGATAAAAATCGCGTACTACGTTTAATGCTTCCTCGATTCACCACCAGTTGGCCCAATTGAAGGAAGGTAATGTTGACTTCAGTACTTGTGTTGACATGCGACTGATTGCTCTACAGTACTAGCATCAAGCACATTAGTACGTAGCATCAAATAGTTAGTGTTCATCACGAACGTGATTTTGCAGTCAGTGGAATGTTTACAAATGCGGTGAATCGAGGAAGTACACTACATACTAACGAAACAATTGGGTATTTTGACAATTGTCTGCACGAATTATTTCAATTTACATTTAAAGAGAATTACTAAAATGAGCTCTAACATGGAAATAAAGCGTTTCCAGACACATGTCCACGTAACATTTTAAACTTTCTTTGTGTGTGAGGAATGTTTCCTGAAAGTTTGGCTGTAACTTTTGTAACACCCTGTAGAATGTGCTGACCATGAAATAAATAAATAATTCTGTTCCTTCTGTAATTCAAAATGTTCAAATGTTTGTAGAACTTATGGGACTTAACTACGGGGTCATCAGTCCCTAAGCTTACAAACTACTTATGAACTAGCTAAGACTAAGGACGGCACAAATATCCATGCCCGAGGGGGGGATTCGAACCCCCGACCGTAGTCCTTCTCTAAGGTTGACAGGTTTCCGTATGTAACAGTACCCTTGTCTTGTCAGTAATTTAATAATCCTTATAAAGCAAACATTTTATTGCCAACATTAGCACACTATGACGCCGCAGCCGTAAGTAAAATTTACCCAGTATTCTTTGCCAGTTATGTTACAGCCTCGTACGAGCATTTACTAATAAGAAATTGAATTGAGGTTGTATTTTTTGATAAAACATTAGGTATCGTACTATTCTGTCAAATTGCAAACTACAAGTTATGACACTAAAACTTCGAAATACCACAAATAGCATTCAACGGTAGTTGCCTGTATCAGCACAGTACGCTACCACAGCCATAACGAAACTTTTTGCCCAGCATATTTATATTTTCCGTTTTAGTGTTTGTAATACTTTCTCGCAATAATGTAACATAAGTATCTTCAACAATTTGTGCAATGTCAGTACAAAACTTTTTGATGAGGTTTATTTCTCAATTTACTATATGAGACACATATTGTGCTCTAAAAACAGTATGTTCTGGGATGCTTTGCTGTAATGTGATATTTTGTGGCTGCTAATTCCCTACAGGCAGTTTCTCTATTAAGAGGTAGTACTTTCAGAAGAGCTAAACAAAACCGTAAGTTCAAATATTACAAACGATTTTTACTATTAATATTGCTTCAAGTCATAATAATAACTATTTTCTTACAACACGTAACTGTGGGCTCGGTTCAGGTTCCCAGTTTCTGCGCCGACATATAATGATCCATTTTTTCTTCTTCTCTTAGAATCTCTCGGGAAACTAAGCGTTCTGTAGCCACCTCTGGAATGTATATATATACACGTGGCGTCTGTTCCACAAAGAACCGACGTCACTTCTGATCCTGCAGTTGTTATTATTTTAATATTCACAGAATATATGACATCAACTGCGATTGGGCAAAGCTGAAAATGTGTACCCAGTCGGGATTCGAACCCGGGTCTCCTGCTTTCTAGGCAGTTGCGCTGACCCCTACACCACTGGGGACACAGTGATCACCGCACCTGCAAGGACTACCTAAGCACGCCTTCCGTCAGATACAAATTCCCAGCTTCGCCCTGCCCACAGTACTCAAACTCGTAGTTATGAAACTAATTCCCGTAAGAGTAAGGGCTTCAAACTTGCCCACCCCTCCCCACTAACGATAGGATCATTGCCCGTCACCGGCCTGGCTGGGTGCACATTTTCAGCTTTGCCCAATCGCAGTTGATGTCATATATTCTGTGAATATTAAAATAATAACAACTGCAGAATCAGAAGTGACGTCGGTTCTTTGCGTATCCGGTGACGGGCAATGATCCTATCGTTAGTGGGGACGGGTGTGCAACGTTTGAAGCCCTTACTGTTACGGGAATTAGTTTCATTACTACGAGTTTGAGTACTGTGGGCAGGGCGAAGCTGGGAATTTGTATCTGACGGAAGGCGTGCTTAGGTAGTCCTTGCAGGTGCGGTGATCACTGTGTCCCCAGTGGTGTAGGGGTCAGCGCAACTGCCTAGAAAGCAGGAGACCCGGGTTCGAATCCCGGCTGGGTACACATTTTTAGCTTTGCCCAATCGCAGTTGATGTCATATATTCTGTGAATATTAAAACCTCTGGAATGATTTGAGCAGTTTTATGGCAACACAACCACCCATAATGTCGTGCTAAATTGCCGTGACGCAAATCCTATAGCACCGCAATGTGTTTAACTTACGAGCCACGAGAATGAAAATGGCGGATGCGTCAGCTCGTACTTACAGGAGCCTTAGTGTTACTCCTGACGTCACAGTGTGGAACAGTCATCGAGTCATGGTTAGTAGAGATACTGAGTGAAATCGTATGTGAACTGAGAAGACGCGTGGGAACGTGGACCAGAAAATGCGCATCTCACTGCTCTGGCCAGGGAGCGAAGAGTGCAGAATGGAAGGCTGTGTATTGAAAGTGCGAGGCCCGGGCAGCGCGCCACGACACGACACGCACCGGCCACCCCTCTGCTCTGCATAATCGCTCTATCCGCGAGGAAGGCACGGCGGAGGGTGCGGGGTGCGGCTCGCTAATACGAGGGACGGATCTTGACCGGCGCGCCGCTCTGAAAGAACTCCATTCCGGCCAACCCTTCCCTGCCGATGGTATCTGCCGCGGTCCTTTTCCTCCTCCTCCCTCCCTCCTCCTCTTCTTCTTCCCTCCGCAGATCCGGACAGCCCAGGGGGCCGCGCTGGCCGCGCGCCGGCCCAAAATCATAAATTATACAATAGAAGCAGATTACTTAAATTGGTTATTTGTATCCATGGCAACCCGATAGCGGCGCGCCCGTGGCGGGAGGCGGCGGCGGAAAAGGAGGAGGAGGAGGACGAGGAAGATCAGAGGCGAGAGCTTAGGCCGCGGGCCAATCCCGGCCGACCGCCGAAAAATAAAACGCTGCCCGCCGGGTGGGGGCGCTCTCATTCCGTCTTCCACGCGGCTTTCTCGCAATTTTTGCTCCCTCTTCGGCAGGCGGCGGGAGCGGACCCCGCGCCACCTCCACTTCCCCCCCCCCCTCCCATGTGTCACTGTACGCGCGCGTTCTTGTTCCCCCGCAAGTGGCAGGGGACTGGCCACTGCTCCGTGCCTGCGAGTCCTCCTTTTTAATTGAAAGCAGTCGAAGTGTGGGTTTATTGATACGGCGCGTTTTTCCGTAGAGTGGCCGCCAGCGCTACAAATTAACGATCCTGTCCTTGTCTTGCGGCCGCCCGTATACCAATTTCTCCCCCCTTTTTCTTTTATTTTACGTCCCGCCCCCCTTGTATTCCCGTCCTGCGTATCAGCATTCCCTCGTACACCCCCAATTCCGTCGAGGAGGAGCGGCTTCTGTAGTTTTTACTGCTTCTTCGTTCCAGTGCCACCACCCCCCTTTTTTTTCAATTTCGTGCTGTTCTTTCTTGTACGACGGGATGAGCAGGAACGATTAATGGCGACCGAGGCTTATTACTGCGGGGAATTGGAATTTATGGCGGCAGAGCAAGGATTAGCGACAGCGGAGATTTTCACTCTCGCGGCCGGTGCGATTGGCGATATGGGGAAATTAATGCTGTGATGTCCAACCGCCGTAAAAGAGGCAGTGTACGAAGGCGAGGCGAAGACAGTGGCGGGAGAACAGACGCGGATATGATAGCTAACAATCACACGGCTACACTCCTCTCGCCTCAAAACTTCCACTTGAAATGTCCCAGTGTGTAAGCTGAACACTTCCTGCAAATAGAACGGTAAACACAAAACGTCAACTGTTAAAATATCTTTATACATCGGGACGAAACTACCACTTTCTTCTATCCATACTGTACTCACAAATGTTGTTCAGAAGACAAACCTTTTATTTAAATACCAATAGTACATAAATCAACATTATCTTCTAGGTATGGTCCAAATTACAATTTTAAGTTGAACTTTTTCTAGCTGATATTACCTCCGTACAAAGTCCAAAATAGTTTTCATGTTGAATATTGACATCAGGTAACTGCTCACAGCATTGGAGCGTTACCCATTTGACTAACGTAAAACATTCATTGCTAGATTAGCTCACGTATACTGACGAAATAGACGGCCGCGGTGGCCGAGGGGACTGAGGCGCTCCAGTCACGGTCTGCACGGCCACTACGGTCATAAGTAGTTTGTAAGCTTAGGGACTGATGACCCCGTAGTTAAGTCCCATAAGCTATACAAACATTTGACCATCTGAACTGACGAAATACATCTCCCACTTATTCAATGGTTCTGTCAGTTCAGCATATAATCTTCATAACAACAGAGACACAGACAGACAGATTTCGCTGTACTAGTGTATATATAATACAGTTTACATCGTAATTACGTCAAGTCATGTGACATACAAATCTCAGGATTTTAGCATATTACGCTTCATTAAATACCTATATATACGTCACTTCTGATCCTGCAGCTGTTATTATTTAATATTCATAGAATATATGACATCAACTGCGAATGGGCAAAGCTGAAAATGTGTACCCATCCGGGATCCGAGCCCGGGTCTCCCGCTTTCTAGGCATTTGCGGTGACCAGTACACCACTGGGGACACAGTAATCACCGCACCTGCAAGGACTACCTAAGCACGCCTCCCGTCAGATACAAACTCCCAGCTTCACCCTGCCCACAGTACTCAAACTCGTAGTCACTATGTAGTAATTCCTGTAAGAGTGAAGGCCACAAACTTGCCCACCCCTCCCCACTAACGAAAGGATCATTACCCATCACCGACATATTATGTGTGTGTGTGTGTGTGTGTGTGTGTGTGTGTGTGTGTGTGTGTGTGTGTGTTCAGAATGAACTGACGTCACTTCTGATCCTGCAGTTGTTATTCTATATTCACAGAATATAAGACATCAGCTGCGAATGGGCAAAGCTGCAAATGTTATCCAGCCGGGATTAGAACCCGGGACTCCTGATTTCTAGGCAGTTGGGCTTACCCCTACACTACTGGGGACGCAGTTACACTGCTAAGTAAACAACACTCATTTATCGAAAAGTTTCTGCTGGAGACGTAATGTGATTTTGCACCTCGGTCAATATAATTTTAATCAGTATAACGTAGGGAGAACATTATTCTTATTCTTATTATGATTTCAATGTACTTCTTGTAGAACTGACACATCCCAGTTTTTATCTAAGTTGAAAAGATTTTGCACATCTTTAAAAATAAAAAGTTACAGTTTACAGCCTTTCCTGTATTACAATAAAATGTATAATGAATCTTTCTATGTTTGCGTAACTTTACTCAGTTACATGGAATACAAAGTGCATTTAAATACACGAAATTTAACACAACTCAATGATTTACTTAATTTCTTGACATCCGTACCTACTTAAAAGAAAAACAGATGATTACAATTATTAATAGTACTTCTCGAGATGTTTATAGAAAATGACAACTGAAATTCGCCAAACTTGACAAAATGTTCTCGGAGTAGTAGTTAAAAAAGACGGGTTCCTCTATAAACCGATAGGATTCCTACTGAACCGCAACAGATCACTTAAAAACTGGAGCAATCAGGACGGATAATAAAAAAAGTACAGTATATGTTACAGTATTAAACGACTGCGTCTCAATCCCTGATGTTCAGAACTCCAAACTCTCGGTACCAACACACTGTAGCAGTTGTATAAATTAAATTACAAACAGTGTGGAAATGCGATTAACGATTTACACAGAAATGAAACAAAGTTTGGAACATTAGAATGCCATAGAGTCTAGGTACTTACGAAAAACACCCATTCTGCCATTGTTTGAGTAAGTTTCTTTTCAGAAACCAGCTCTTACCTGAAACAATAGAAATCTATGTTAGAAGGCAAACTAAAACTTAAAAAATGAACAATTTACACAACCACAGACTAAAATTGATTAAAGCAACATTGCTGCACTCTTGTTCTAAATACGAAGATTTTAGGAAATCTTCGCAACAAAGGCACGTGCGTTATCATCAAAGAGGATTATCCCAGACGACAGTATCGCGACGATGATTTTGGATAGCGTTTCGCAGTACACACGTCAATTGTAATTGTTGACCCACTGTCTAGGAAATCACAAAAAAAAGACGCCGTTTTCGTTCCAAAATTGGTAGCAATTATTTTTCTATTAGAGAAAGTAGACTGCTTAAAATTTTTGAATGAAATTGAATGGTGCCGACGCAATGACTATTGTTTACATTGTGTATTGGTTTACGATATACACATATTGTCGCAGTATCAATATTTGAAAACAAATAATCATTATCTTGTCTATAGCACCCGAAAAACAATCTTGCACTACGCATTCTTTGCTGTTTGTGATGTTTAGTCGGTGTTTTTGAAACCTAAGACGCACACAGTTCTTGATACCCAGACTTTTCAGTGACATATCTGTTGAATCGAGGTTTGAGGAATATTTGGGAATTCATCTGCCGGACTACTAATAGTCAATCGGCTATCGCTTCGAAGTTTTTGATTTACTTTAACAATGAAGCCGTCGGTCAGAATATTGGGCCTGCCACTTCGACCATTATCGTGAACATTTCTGCAACTAATTAAAAATTCTCTACATCAACTGTTTGTTATTATTTCACGAAGATACGCTAATTATAAATAGGGATGAACATCAACGACTAATGATACTTTTGCTATCAAAAAACTAATCATAAAGCGCGAAATTCACATTTGGTCGGGGATAATACGTTTTGACACTAATTATTTGTTCGTATTTTTAAGAAGTTCATCGCAACGAATACTGATGAACGAAATTTTTTGCCTTTCCATCCGGAGACAAAACGAATAGCGCCGATGGTTTCCGCACTCTCGAATACGCCATCCACAACTGCCCAGGGGAAAAACACAACGACTGGAGTTACGATTTATTAATCGTCACTGCGAATGCTTGGCAAACCAGAAACGGCGAGTCGGTTGGAATCAATGGTATTTTGGAATGAGATCGAACGGTGTTACCCTCTGGCATGCACTTAAATGTGATTACCGGAGTTTTTACGTAGATGTACAGCTAGTTTCTCTCCGATATGCACCATTCAGTGGTTTGCATAGGGTAAAAAACCTCTTCAAGAAAACATACATACATGTGCCAAGTTTCAAGGTGATCAATAAAACGCTGATGCAATATATCGATAGGTTAAATGCTGTCGAAGTCTGTTGGAAGGAATACTCCGTCACGCACCGTACGGTGTGTTGCGGAACATAAATACGTTATCAATGAAAAGATACAGAAATGTGTCACATTTGATGGTGACTGGTCAACCTAAATATGTCGTGTCTACCATCAGCTATGACAGTGCATAGACAAATATGATTTATACACTTAGCTCGAATTTTATGACTTTCCTTTGTAACTGTCCCGATTTTTTTTCCTGAAAACTATTCCTAGATGAAAAAAAAAAAATCAGTGGCGTGTTTTATGGGCCACTTTGTTTTCGAGTAGTTTTATGATTTTTTAAAATTTGTCTGACCGAAAATAATAATATTTTTATATAGTTTCGTAGACTTCCCCGGCGTAATAGTTCTTCATAGTTTCTTCGGGCCTGCTGTCGGATTCTGAAGTCAAACTGATCCAGTTCAAAATTCGGCAGCAGACCCGAAGAAACTGTGAATAATATTTTTATGTACAAGGTGTACAACTTTGCTACCGCTGTTTTTTCGTCAACATTTGAGGCTTTAATGAAACAAATTGGTTACACGTGTATCAAAGTACTTTCCATCGCTGGCCACTACTTCCTCCCAGCTTTCGGGCAGTGTATGAATCCCGAGTCGAAAAAATTGTTCATCTCTTGAAGCGATCCACGAATCGATCCAATCTGTGGCTTTTTCCTGAGATCGGAAGTGTTGGTCAGTTAGGCCCTGCGCCATTGATTTAAACAGGCGATAGAGGGAGCAATGTCTGTCTAGAATACAGCGGGTGGGGTAGGACTTCCCATTTTAACGTTTCCAAGTACGTTGTGACTTCTTTTGCTTTTCTCGATTGAAATTTATCGATTGTTATGCTGGTGCTGCAATTCTGACATCCAGATCTTATCAAGTTTCACACCTTCCTCTTTCTTCCTTTTCTTTGTTAAAATTATTGCGGTGTTTAAAAATCTAAATGGCCTCTCTGTACATACCCGCATATTAATGCGAAGTCTCTGCTATGACGCTCGTTACGCTAAATTTTATTTCGTGATCACCTTCTTGATACACATGTTAACTTCATAACATCTGGATGTCAACATTGTAGCAACAGCATAACAATCGATCAATTTCAATCGAGAAGGTTGGCAATATCAGAGGCCACAGCGCAGCCGACGTAACGTGACTGACAGCAGCGCCCTCTGGCTTATATATATATATATATATATATATATAGCGCTCACTCGCGCCATCGTCGCAGTAGACGCATATCAAAAGGCTCCAGGGTCTCCAAAACAGGATTCTGCGTCTCGCACTCCATGTACCACGAGATTTTCCGACCCGAATATTTCCTCCGAGTAACAGAAATACCACCGATCCAAGCCAGATTCCGGCAGGCAGCGAAGCTATTCAATCAGAAAGCTGCTCGGCCGCCAAACGCCCTCATCCGCACACTTGGCCACAGAATGCAGAGATTGAATGCTTGAATGCCACCAGGTGGCCTCACCTGCTTCGCTCCGATTAGGAGCAGTATGCACAACTAGGATTACCAAGAAGACGCAAACCGCAAGGACAATCGACAAGCCAGGACACAGAATACCAAAACCCAGTTATTTTGGAGACGTAGCTCACCAGCTTGGACTCCACCGACCATCGGAAACTCATATGTTACCGTCATTGCATGACCAGCAGCATCTTCGCAGTACGCCGCTTTATCTCGGAGGATGCCTTCCGCAGCCGAAAACGAACTAGCAAGGGGAAGCTTTATCTATGGACCCCGGCATCTCAGCGCGGAAGTTTTAAGCGATGATAATACCTGTTGTGAAAACCTTCATTCTATGATAAAATTTACTTGAATTTAAATTCCTAAATAAAAAATTGAATCCGGCACGTAAAATCCGAGACAGGGCATAGCGCCGCCCTAGGAGCGGCCAACTAGGTACGCCTGTAAAATTTGATGTCGATCACTTGAACGGCGCGACCTGAAAAGTGAAAACGTGTTACAGGTACACACAGTGTCAAATCGCCATTATTTCTGCATCTATCTTTGAAATGACGCTAGATATGTCAAGAAACGAGGATAGCAAAGTTGCAGTGAATTTTCACCTGAACAAATCCTTTATTCAATTTTCGTCTCAGGTGAACGGTTAGGCGTAATTAATTAAATTTTTAGTTGTTAAAAGACCATCGGAAACGTCCTCTTTTAATGCCCAAGTGAGCCCTCTCTACCGTCAGAATCGTTATAGTGTTGAGGTAATACAAAAACAGATTGACAAAGCGCGCTTTCAGCTCTGTCTCAAATTTTCCAGTTTTCCGATAGATTTTTCGAAGAAGACGAAGTGAACACTCCATTATTCAATCCTAGAACAACTGCCAGCATGCGAAACTTAGAAGTAGATGTTCCTGGAGTATGAAAACAACTTAAGTCACTAAACAAAAACAAATCTTCCGGGCTAGATTGTATACCAACTAGATTCCTCTCAGAGTATGCTGATGCAATAGCTCCGTACTTGGCTATAATTTACAACCGATCACTCAGCGAAAGATCCGTACCGAAAGACTGGAAAGTTGCCCAAGTTACTCCAATATTCACGAAAGGCAATAGGAGTGATCCCCAAAATTACAGGCCAGTCTCAATGACGTCGATTTGCAGTACGATTTTGGAACATATACTTTGTTCGAATATTATGAACTACCTCGAAGAGAACGACCTATTAAGCAATAGTCAACACGGATTCAGAAAGTATCGCTGTTGCGAAACGCAGCTTGCCCTTTATTCACATGAAGTGTTAAGTGCTACCGACAAGGGATCTCAAATCGATTCCATATTTCTGGATTTCCGAAAGGCTGTACCTCAAAAGCGTCTTCTAATGAAATTGCGTGCTTATGGAATCTCTCCCCAATTGTGCGACTGGATTCACTATTTCCTATCAGAAAGGACACAGTTCGTTGTAATTGGCGATAAGACATCGAGTAAAACAGAAGTGATATCTGGCGTTCCACTGGGAATCGTTATGGGTCCCCTACTTTTCCTCGTATTTATAAACGATTTAGGAGACAATCTGAATAGCTCCCTTAGACTGTTCGCGGATGACGCTGTCGTTTATCGGTTAGTGAAATCAACAGAGGATCAAAAGCAACTGCAAAGCGATTTAGACAAAATTTCTACATGGTGCGAAAATTGGCAATTGACATTAAATAAAGAAAAGTGTTAAGTAATACACATGACCACTAAAAGAAATCCGCTGAACTTCAATAACGCGATAAATCAGTCAAACCTTAAAGGTCGTAAATTCTACCAAATACCTAGGAGTTACAATTACGAACAACTTTGACTGGAGAGAACACACAGAAAATATTGTGGGGAAGGCGAACGTTTCATTGGCAGAACGCTTCGAAGATGCACCAGCTCCACCGAAGAGACTGCCTACATCACACTTGTACGTCCTCTCATGAAGTACTGATGCCCCTTGTGAGACCGTCACCAGGTGGGACTGACGGAAGACATTGAGAAGGTTCAGAGAAGGGCAGCTCGTTTTGTTTTATCACGTTACGGAGGGGAAAGCGTCACGGAAATGTTGCACAAATTGGGGTGGAGATCATTAAAGCTGCACGGCCATTACGGTCGGGGGTTCGAATCCCCCCTCGGGCATGGATATTTGTGCCGTCTTTAGTATAAGGTAGTTGATAAGTAGTTTGTAAGATTAGGGACTGATGACCCCGTAGTTAAGTCCCATAAGCTATACAAACATTTGGAATTTGGATCATTAAAGGAAAGACGTTATTCATTGCGGCGTGATCTGTTTGCGAAGTTTCTATTGCCGACTTTTACTTATGAATGTGAAAATATTTTGTTAGCACCCACCTACTTAGGGAGACACGACCATCCCAATAAAATAAGAGAAATCAGATCGAAAACGGAACGATTTAGGTGTTCTTTCTTACCGCGCGCTATTAGAGAATGGAACGGTAGAGGAAAGTTATGAAAGTGGTTATTGAACCCTCTGCCAAGCACTTAAATGTGATTTGCAGAGTATCTATGTGGATATGTAGATGAAGAAAATATTTCATTCAATCCTTGTTCTGAGTATTACGAACACAATGAAAAAATTGTCAGGCAAACCGGTGTACCCTTTGTCGGGCGACGCCCTTCCAGACGCGCGCCAATTGCTTTTTGTTTATAATGATGGATGGATTTTTTTCGACGCACTTTGTGCCACGCTTAGTATAGGCTACCGCGTGCAAGGTGTGGAGCTGTGTGTGGTGGGAGGATGGGGGTGGGAGAGGATGCGGCAGGTGCCCAATAAAACAGGCGAGCGGCCGGCGGGCACGCCCCCTTACGGCTACGGGACAGGCCGGGATAGGGAGGAGGAGCAGAGAAAGGACGGCCGGGGAGGGCAGGCGAGCGAGAGGTTTATTTTTATCGCCGGCCCGCTATTGGTCGCCGGCGATTCTTCGACAAGTTACGCTCGATCGGATCGGCCGGGGCCGCCTCCACAAAAAAGGGACGAAAAAGAGAGCGGGCCAGAGAGAGGCCGTGTATTTTATCGGCGCCGCCCGATTGGCTCTTTTCCGATCACGAGGCGGGGCCCGGCCGGGGTGGGCCGGGGGGAAAAAAATCCTCTGGCAGGCGCGGCGGGAGGCTGCGCCCGCGCAGGGCTGCGCTGTGCCGACACCTACCACCAAGTACTGCCTACTTTTATTTACATACCGAGTACCTCACAACAGAATCATTCTTTCGATAATAACTAGGGAATTAAAAAAGGGGAAAAAAACTTGTACCCAATCGAAATCTGACGACAAAATAAGTACATCTGAAGTTTGGAAAATAGTCCATTGAATTAAAAATAGTTTGTTACAGTCAGATGCCTGGAGGTTCACTACTCCTGTAAGTTATTAATGACGTAAAAACAATGAGCAATTAGACTTTTTTTGTGTCGAAGCGCTTCAACATTTAACGATTCTCAAATAGTAACTGACAGTCTTTTGAAATTAAATGTCTGTAAAACTGGGACTTAACCCATTTCTTCCCAGCGTTGCATACACGCAACACGAAATTTAGCCTTACAAAATGCAGTCGAAATGTACTTACTATGCAAAACTCACCATGCATGTGTTAAAAGGTTTTAACTCCTGCATGGTGAGTTTTGAACATTAAGTCCATTTCGACTGCATTTTGTAAGCCTAAATTTCGTGTTGCGTGTACGCAACGCTGGGAAGAAATGGGTTAACTTCGGGGGTTATTTGTCCATAGGCTAACGAACTACTTTAAGTTAGCAAATTATTAATCAAGAAGGGTAAGGAAGAAGGATTAGGAAGGAAAGGTTTGACACTTCGCGTGTAAATACTTATATTTGTGCAGTGTCTGTTCTTTCGGACATGATCACACAAATATAATAAACTAACGTACACTAAGGACAACGCGCAAGCAAGAACAAGCACACACACACACACACACACACACACACACACACACACACACGCGCGCAGCGCGCGCGCGCGCGCGCGCGCGCGCGCGCGAACGAACGCACACCCATGAAAGAACTCGAACCTCCGAGGGCGCCTGAGACCGCTCGGTCAATCCACCGCGACGACAGTGTTTTACCACCTTACATGCCAACTACCGTACTGGCGGAAAGACTCAACCAATTTAAAACCTTATTGAAGCCTTGATTAGGTACGAAAAGAAGCATCTGCATAAAAATATGTAATAGTATCCAAAAGTTTGCAATAGGGTGTCAACTAGAATAGTCAGTGCTATTTTGCAGTGCTCAGATGGATTTCTTACAAAGGGATCAGTCGGCTATTCAGACTACTACAGGTTGATTCCTTTGTGGGTGAGCGACATGAATGCGGAAAATTACTAGGAGGGACGGGAAAACTAAATAAGCGACTAAGGAATAGACTGAAACGGACGAGGTAATTACGAACGCAACGAGAACAATAGCCCATTTGTTCACGAATCCGGAAGGACCAAGCATTGGCGTCGGCAGAAATTTAACCAATAGGCGGCAAAATTAAAACAAATCTTACATCACAGATTCGATGAGCCTGAGAACGAGAAATGGTACAACA
Organism: Locusta migratoria; assembly: GCA_026315105.1. NCBI lineage: Eukaryota > Metazoa > Arthropoda > Insecta > Orthoptera > Acrididae > Locusta > Locusta migratoria. The sequence continues at coordinate 55,336,103 of CM048751.1, forward strand.
ATAAAATTCAACAGGAAATGTGCTAATTTTATCTAAAACGATTGACAGTTAACAAATCATTATTTTTCTTTTACACGATATATTATGAACGAAAAGCGAAGGAGATTTGATTAACATATGCTAAGCAGTACCGTTAACGATCTGAAAAGACATCTTCATATGACTACACACTAAAATTCACAGTACACATGTTACTATAATGATAGGGTAATACTGAATAATAAAAAACCACACCGGTAAAAAATCAGACTAACTGAGTAAACCTAGTCTTATATCAATAAAAATTAACATTAAAATCCCCAATTATTTGTCTAATACTTCTTAAAGTGGAGGAATAGGAATAAAAATTTAAAAAAGACAAACAGTTATATTAGTTTTATTTCACCTGTAACACGCCTTACAAAACTTTTTCGGATTTTGTTAATGCTTCTACTACTATTTTCACGCGATTTTAACACTAACGGACAGAATATTAAAGCTGAACAACATGTGCTTGTGTTATTTGGGTATCATCGAATCATTAATCGAAAATAAAAACAAACAGCTTTAATGAATATTTTACAGTTATGTTCGGCAATTTGTTGTATGTGCCAGCATTCTAAACCCACAAAACAACCCTGAAATTTTGGCGAGAAAGTCAAGATTTAACAGCCGAAGGTTGAAACAAAATAGTCATCGTCTCCCCAGTTTCACACTTCTTGTACGGTCGCGCCATCAGGACTGATCATCACCCAAAACAGTGTGAAAAAATCCCAACTCATGGAGAAGAGATACTTTTGACGCTGTAACTGAACTTTTCTTTCGTGACTTCTATGCAAACGGTAAAACAATGAGATTATTAAGTTGTGCAGGAGGCAAAAGAGCAGTAGTCACAGGAATTAGGAACGTGTGTCAGTGTACTGTGCCGTGTTCACTTCATGCTGGCCACTGGCGTCTGTCATCTGTACAAAGAGTTGCTATCAATCCTCTGTTACTGACATGATCAAAGTTTTTGACAGATGGTGGGGATTTGATGAAGTAAGCAGAACTAAGGGGCATCCACAAATTACGTCACAGATCACAGTCCAACATATACAGTCGCGACACACACACACACACACACACACACACACACACACACACACACACACACACACACTGATTTTTGTTATACGGCACGACAGTAACGCTCCAAGCGACTGGCAAGGTACATTTTTGAATACGACATCGAATGAGCGTGAATAGTATCGTTTACGAAAGGTATGTAGTACCATAAAAAGAGCTGGCCGCGGTGACCGAGCGCTCTGCGGCGCGCCAGTCACAGTCTACACGGCTACTACGGTCGGGGGTTCGAATCCCCCCTCGGGCATGGATATTTGTACTGTCCTTAGTATTAGCTAGTTCACAAGTAGTTTGTAAGTTTAGGGACTGATGACCCCGTAGTTAAGTCCCATAAGCTATACAAACATTTGAACATTTGATTTTTGATCTTCAAGACTTCCGTTTTAAAAGCAAAATAACTACATTCAAAAGACGAATAAGCAGTAAAACTTTATCATTAGACTCGATATCGAATTTTTTCTTTTCGAAGAGACTGCCTGTCATATAAGAACAGATTACAACTGGCATTAATGTTTCTCGTCTGTTTATATTTTCTTACTTTCAGGGGAGTAGGCTGAAAAACACACACATATTCGTAAGTATTCCCTCATGACAAAGTTGTTTTTAATCACTGAACCAGGGAAATTTGGCTGTTTGTGTGTCTCAATGTTTTACTAATGCTTATAACACAAAAATCACAAAAAAACTACTTGGTTATTACTACAATAGTAATTATAAACAAACATTTACTCTTACGGTTCCTTGCCCACCTCTAGGAGCGCTAGTGTCGTAGCAACTGTCAGTTGGCAACAACTTTAACAGCAGTGAGTGTCGCGACTGTGTATTATTCTAGACTGAAAGTCTTGGTAGAGGTATGCAACCGTCATAATCAAAATTTATTTTTATATTCTTCAAAAATGAAACGCCAAGATCGCGAATTAATAATTTATTTAATATCCATTTAAAAAAAAATACGATGACCAATTTATAAAATGACCAGATGATGGTGGGAGTCCTCCGAAATCGGTAGTCATTAAATCATTAATTCGCGATCTTGGAGTTTCATTTTTGAAAAATATAAAACTATCAGATCTCCTCCTAAACCGGCAATGTCAGATAATGTCAAAATTTATTTAAATGATTCTAAAATTGCTTGCAGGTTGCTTTAGTAATCACTTAGTAGTCGTTAGTAGATTATTTATTGTAAAAACACAACATGTTTCGGGCTTAGCCCATCATCTGATGATCTGTCAAGAAGGTACATATGCAGTCAATAAGTATACACACAAAATTATTTGCAACTTATAATTAAAATACAAAATGTTTTATAAACATTATCACATTTGATGTTTATTCTTATATGGAAATACATAACAACAGTATTTTAAATGATAAATGCTTCAATGTTCAATATACAGGGTGAATCTAAATTCGCAGCGCGATTGCCCACCTGCGAACAGTGAAAAACGTCTCCCACAAAAATTTTATCCTGCGCATATTTCCGCCAGTCAAAGACTGAGATTGCTGTGTGTTCCATACGTCACTGTGTTTCATAATTACACCAACAAACTTGTGAGGGATGTATTAGGCGTCTTGAACAAAATGATCATGGAAACCCATGCCTTGAAGCGCCATTCAACGACGCTATGCAGAGTCCAAGTTACAGGCACCAGCTCCTGCCGCTAGACATCTCCCCCAGCAACTTCGACGCTCTGTAGCGTCATTGGATGACGTTTGTGGGCATGGGTTTCTATGCTCACTTTGTTCCTCAAGACACCTCCCAAATCCGCTAGAAGTTTGTTGGTGTAGTAGTGTAATTCTGAAACACACTGACGTATGGGACACACACCCATCTCAATCTTCGACGTCCATTTACTGCCGGAAATATGCGCAGGACGAAATTTAGTGATAGATTTTTTTATTGCTAACATGTTAGGAATAGCACCGCGAAGCACGAGTGCGCGAACTTAGAGTCACCCTCTATATCGGTATGTAATTCCAAATTATGGAAAATTACAATAAAATAAAAAATAGCCGCGGTGGAGTAGCCGAGCGGTCTAAGGCGTCTCGCTGAGGAGCGCGCGGTTGCTCACCGTGGAGGTTCGAGTCCTCCCTGGGTCATGGGTGTGTGTGTTTGTCCTTAGGTTAGTTTACCTAGGTTTAAGTAGTTTGTAAGCTACGGACTGATGACCACGCAGTTTCGTCCGATAGATTTACAAACAGTTGAATTTTTTTATGCCTTGTCGATTTAGCCACGTCCCTCTCTCCATCATCATCCTCTTCAAATCTTCATACGATTTTATCCCCATATCTTCTTTGATGTTATTAAAATACGTTGCTCTTGGCCTGCCTCTTGGTTTTTTCCCTAAAACTTTCCCTTCAAATACATTCTTTAGGAACTGGCTGTGTCTCAGTACGTGCCCTATCATTTTTTCATTTTCTTCTTCCTATATAATTTAGCAGAGTTCTGTTCTCATTCACTTCTCTTAAGACCTGTTCATTACTTTTCCTATCTACTCAGCTTGTTTTCGTCATTCTTTTCCATATCCACATTTCCATTGTGTTCGTAATTCTCAGGACAAGTATTGAATGAAACATTTTCTTCGAAAAATCTGGAATACTGGAAAATTTGAGCGCGTATTGTCAATCTTTTTTTTTGTATTACCTCAACACTATAACGCTTCTGACGGTAAAGAGGGCTCACTTGAGCTTAGTAACACTAAAAAGAGGTCGTTCCCGATGACATTTCCGATTAACATTTGAACATGACAAATATTTTGTATTTTAATTATAAATTGCAAATAATTTTGTGTATATACTTATTGACTGTGTATGCATCTTACTGACAGGTCAGCAGATGATGGGCTAAGCCCGGAACATGTTGTGTTTTTACAATAAATAATCTACTAACAACAACTAAGTGATTTAATATTCATAGAATATATACTTCAACTGCGATTGGGCAAAGCTGAAAATGTGTACCCAGCCGGGATTCGAACCCGGGTCTCCTGCTTTCTAGGCAGTTGCGCTGACCCCTAAACCACTGGCGACACGGTGATCACCGCACCTGCAAGGAGTACCTAGGCATATATTCTATGAATGTTAAATAATAACAACCGCAGGATCAGAATTGACGTCTGTTCTTTCAGAACAGACGCCACATGTATATAACTAAGTGATTATTCTAGCAAGCTATAAACAATTTTAGAATCATTTAAATAAATTGCGACTGTGTTTGTTAGACTGTGTCACACATTAAGGGTGTGTGTGGAGGATCAACAAAGTGTGAATAAGATTTTCTTTTCTTAATGTACTATTCTTTTCCAAATTTATAAAAGTCTGCGTCGTCATAAATTTTCCGGACTTTGCAGGGGGTCCGCCACTAATAACCAGGACGGGATGGCTCCAGCTGATTGCTCAATATTGCATGTGGGCCCTTACTTAGCTTCTTTCATCATACTGCTGCGTGCCTGACGTGTGTCCAGCTTTGACGGGCTGCTCCCTCCCTTGGAGGTGGGACTGGCAGAGATGGCGCGCCACCTGCGCCGCTGACCACGGCGCGGTATTGACTCGCCTCACACACACACACACACACACACACACACACACGGCGCGACCGCCATCTTGGACTCGCCGCCTGCCTCTTTCCTGCGTCGAGTGGCTGCCCACTCCTCCCTTTTTTCTTCTGCCTTCGCGTTCGGCCGTCCTCTCACCGCGCGCGCTGCACACTGTGGAACTGAACCGGGGTCCGCACAGGTCGCAACTTCGCACTTGCTGTCTTGTTTTACCTCTTTTCGTGCCTTTCCTATGCAGCTGAAGTGCGAAGGATACGAAACCGTCGCGTTTGTATGACACCGGTCCTCTACGCTGCAGTGCCTCTGATGACTACGACGTCGACGAGACGTTAAAACTCTGATCTTCCTTCTTCTATACTGTATTCAGACCAAAAGACCTACATGGATAGGGACTAAATTTTCTCATCTTCCACACTGAACTTTTTTCCTTTCCTCTCGTTTGTTGCTCATTGCTCCACTGTGTTCTTCGATTTCTTTTGTATTACAACTACATATATACACCGCTACCCACCGTGATGTGCGTGGCGGAGGATACACTGTACTACTACTAGGCGTTTCCTTTCCTATTCCAATCCCAAATAGAACGAGGGAAAAAAGAATGTCTATATGCCTCTGTTAAAGTCCTAATTTCTCTTATCTTGTCTTTGTGATCTTGACGTGAAATGTAAGTAGATGGCAGCAAGATCGTTCTGCAGTCAGGTTCAAATTCCGGCCCTCTAAATTTCCTTAATATAATTTCTGGGAAAGAACGTCGACTTTCCTCCAGCGATTCCCATTTTAGATCCCGAAGCATTTCTGTGACACTCGCGCATTCGTCGTACCTGTCTGTAACAAACGTAACTCTCGACTTTGAACTGCTTCCATGTCTTCCACTTAAATTTAACTTTTCTTACCCGGTTACACAATTACACAACTGGACTTAATGTAAATCCACAAGTCCATGAAGTATAGATCCTAATTTTGCGAAACGGGCAATTTTTCTACCTTGAATGTGCTTCATAAATTCTGATATTTTCCCCTAATTTATTTTTGTAATTTTTTAATGGGCACCGCATGTATATTTCGCTATTGGTTCTTCATTTTTAAAGCTTACGCTGTTGTTTCATAGCCTCTCTGCGACACACCCGACACCCCAAATATTTGGGTGTACTCTCGACAGATCCCTGACATTTAGGAAACACCTGGAACTAACAGGACAGAAGATAAATTAAGAAATAATACACTACGAAAACTGGCTGGTGCTAGCTGGGAATCTAAGGCAAACACCTGGAGTAGCCGAGCGGTCTAAAGCGTCTCGCTGCGGAGCGCGCGGTTGCTTGCCACTTGTTATAGGAAAATGTATTGCATTTTTTTACTTGTATCATGAAAATGTATTTTGTCCTATCATTCCAGCCTCTCGCATTATAAACAACGACTCTTTCATGATTCATTGCCGTAATTAAGTTATCAGGACCAACGCAAATTTGATCTGTCTCTAATATCAACATATTTACTCATTTGCTCGAATCGTACAACAATGGTATGTTTTTAAGTCATATGTTGCAAGATTATCTTACTTTCAGATATCCAATTCAATAAGTGTTTATGCAAAATTTAAAATAATCATTTCTAGTGTTATTTGTTTCTTGTGTCGCGAAGACTGTGTAAATTAATTTTTTGTACGTTATTCCAACAAACAAAGATATAATCCATGACGATCCTAGAATAATGTAATCATGAATGAAATGTATCTACAGACACACAGACAGATCTGCCTGTTACTACTGCAAGTATCTGACTACTGATCTAAAAATCACATAACGTTTATAAAGCTTCTGCCAAACAATTTCAAATACGTATTTTAAATTTCAAATTTGATGATAATTAGACAAAGAAACTTTTTAACGCAAACCGACAGAAATCTATGTGTAAACATTTACAGTTGTAGTTTCGTTTTTGGAAGAAATTAATGTCCTAATATGTCAATATACAAGTGTAGCAAAAGATTGAGATAGCATAACGTACCTACCCAACGTAACACTGCACTCTCCAACCTAGGAACACTCAAGAAAGCATATAACATGAACGAATACTTGTTTTATGTGGAAATAGTCCACAAGTTTGTTCCCCTGTTCAAGCAGGTGGTATGGCACGACAGCGAGTTAGAACGTACATCACTTTAATAAATAACACTACTTTTATCGCATATTCTAAACGGGACAGAGTTTACAATTACTCATTTATGGTACTCATATGACATTTAAAAATACTGTGCGAGTGAATTTCATTTTTATACGGTTGAGCCGTTGTCCAGTTTTACAAATATCATTCAATAAGCACAGGTGCATCTACCAGTGTTTTATTACTACGTTTGAAGATATAATCCGTTCACGACGAATTATTTCCTTGAGAGAAACTGACGAACTTCTGAGATCTCTAGGACAATTTTTTCTGCACTTCTTCGGCCATTTTTTTGAGCACTCATGGTATCATAGTATGCCGTGGGCTGTTTCGTATTTATCTCTATGTCAAATCATTAAGAATGGAGGAAAACATTTTATTTCAAAATTCTGTTAAATTTATAAATTTCTTATTTTTGACCTATCTCTATTTTTGACTCATAATACGAAAACGTGCATTGCAAACAAATGTAGCTACTTTTTCGTTCAATATTTCAAAATTCTTTCAAACTGAGACTATGTCTAAAGTTTTTTTTTTTTCCAACATCAATAGCTCCTCTATGACATTCTGTAATTCTGCACTTCATACAGATTTTTAAGAACTTTTCTGGGGCAACTAAAAAGTGTTGTTATAGTAACAGGCACGGGAGTAAGTTTCAGTCCGTATTTTTTCCTCATAATAGGGTCCTCGTCTATTGTACTAAACGCAAACAACTGTAAACTAGTCACATTACTTTTGAATTATCTCCATTGTTTGTCTTTCGTTTTTGTTCAATACTCTTTATCTCGCGCAGAATCGAACTGATTTCCCACACATTCAGTTCTAGCGTGGTAAATCTGTACTGGTACAGTTCTGCAGACTTCTTGCAAATGAATAAAGAATATGGCATACGACGATTCAGATGTTTGTAAAGCTATTTGACAAAACTGCCATGGTCATCAGTCCCTAGACCTTCAAACTACTTAAATATAACTAACCTAAGGGCAACACACACACACACACAAACACACACACACACACACACACACACACACACACACAAACACACAGACGGCCCAGGGAGGACTCGAATTTCCGACGGCGCCTGAAAACGCTGGCCACTCGACCGCGACCAGTTATTATTCTCTGTTTTTATGTCTTCAACCCTCGTAAGCCATTTGCAACAGCACATTATACTAACGTCTGCATTTTTTGCCACTTATTCCTTCACAGAAACCCTACCTTGTAGACATTCTCCCCCCAACGATGTTTCCTTAATTACTACATCCAATTTTCCCTTTGCTAAGATGTGTTAAGCGCTACTGGTTACAACTCATAGCTTTACATTATAAAGGTAATTTCATTTCTTATCTGTAGTAGTATTCCTCAACCTGTAGCTTTTATTGTGTTGAAAATTAAACCGTTATTTATTATTAACAAAGTATTATGTTAAGAAAAAGAATTCTGGCTGACATAAAACCTGGTACAAACCATACAATATTTTTCATTTTCTTTCCTTTTTCCTATTTCCCACACTATACGACTTCCTGCAGAACACGTAAATAAATACTTCTGCTTCAATAAAAGGAGATGCCAGTGAATTTTCATTCACAGAGTCGTCGTTTCTGAAGTTTTGACCACTATGCTCCAGTTTTATTTTCCCCTTTTCTGTGGAAATGGATATCTCATGCCTTCCACTCCTTCACTTCTTTCAGATCTCTTCCGATTTCTTGGAGACACCTGCATCAGGGAGATTTTTTTTGCGCTTATATTAAAAATAAGAAAATCCTCGTGGGTATCCGCTTTCTTTCATCAGAACCAAATGGACGTAAAATATCACTGAAATAGTTTAGTTGTTCTATTTTCCTGTATAGATCTTCATTACTTTTGTTCTTGTTCCGCTATTATAATTCAAGTTCGAAATTAATAATATAGAGGTAAACGTTGTATATCTTCCCAGATATATAAATGTCGTGGCAAATTATTTAGTAAGGAGGGGAAGGAAGAAAGATTGACATTAGCTGCATTGGGGCATCGAAATTATACGATGGCAACAAGCGAAAATGTCAGCCGGGCCGGTAATCAAACCCGGGTCTCTCGCTTCCGGCTGGAGGTCGCCTTAACCACTTGTTACCCGCGCTCACCTCCCGTCCGTCTCAAACTTCCACAAGTCGCACGCTACTGCTGTAGCGCCACCATCGTCCATGCGAACAACAAGACAATTTATCGTTGCAATGCCATCATCTGTGTCGAAGCGCTTGCTGCCAAGAAACTCCTTTAGGTTACTGAATCGTCGATCGTCACGAATTTTGTCGTCAACTGCATGAACCAACTCGTCTGAAATCACGGATGGTCGACCGGAGCGTGGTGCATCGTGCACATTTTTCCGTCCTTCATTAAAGGCTTGCAGCCACTTGCGCACTTTACTGTCACTCATTATGTTAGGACCGTACACTTCAGTAATCTGCCGATGGATTTCTGCCGCTGAAATGTTTCTTGCAGACAAAAACCGTATCACTGACCTTACTTCACAATCGGCGGGCTGATGGATGGTCTTAAACATTGTGGGCTGACACTATCAACAGCACACAGCAACAGTAACAACGATACTGGCGGCGTTTAACCCGCAAGGTACGCCAGGAGTCGGCGCGAATGTGTGTTTTGTCCTTGGCGCCGGTTTCAAATATTTACGGTGAATTGGACCTTACTTTTGGAATAACCCTCTTATTCAACATATGAAAAAAAAAAAAAAAAAAAAAAAAAAAAACAACTTTACACATTGTCAGGTGACTCATCCGCGATCAACCAGAAATGGCACGAAAAAGTATTAGCAGAACAAGCACCAATCACCAGAAACTGAATGCAGCGTATAGGATTTCGCTGAAGACAGATACACTGAAGGATTTACTTATAATATCTGTGAAAGAATCTCCTCCGCCTAACACAAAGGTATACATTTGTTTTTGGCAATTGTCTAAAGCAATAAACTTGAGGAAATGCATTTTACATTTAGCTGTCATGTAAGATTTATTTATTATGCAAGTAGTTTCGGGAATATCCCATCATCACGGCATTTAAAATTACAGAAACAATTCCATGCCGCCGCGGTGGAGTCGCCGAGCGGTCTAAGGCGCCTCGCTGCGGAGCCCGCGGTTGCTCGCCATAGGAGGTTCGAGTCCTCCCTGGGGCATGGATGTGTGTGTTGTTCTTAGGTTAGTTTACCTATGTTTAAGTAGTGTGTAAGCTACGGACTGATAACCCCGCAGTTTGGTCCGATAGATTTACAAACATGTGAAACAATTCCGTTTCATACATTTCCTGAATCAATTAAAGATGTGTTATCAATAAAAAATTATTTTGTCATACTGATAAAAACACAACAATACACACACTTGCTGTGTTTTTATCAGTATGATAAAAGACTTCTTTTATCGATAAGACGTCATCTTTAATTGATTCAGGAAATGTATGAAACGGAACTTTTTTTGTAATTTTAAATGCCGTGATGATGGAATATTTCCGAAACTAGTTGCATAATAAATAAATCTTACATGACAGCTAAGTGTAAAAAGCATTTCCTTAACACAAAGGTGTCACTGTTAAGTGGTACTTCTTAGCAGAAAAACAACACTACATCAAAATGAGTGCTAGACCGCTTGGCTATTGTACTGCTATGTATTTTTCTATTAAACGATTTGAAATGGTATTATGTGTAAAGATATTGTTCGAACAGTGACGGGGCAGTAGGGCGAATTATTTCATATTCAGATAAAGTTTTTGGACTGGCTGGTGGCTTCGGAACTGAAATTTCGCACCCTGGTATAGCAGTACTCACTACTGTCATTTACAAACAAAATAGTAATAATAAGAATTATAATATAAACACGGTATATTCTTAATTCGTATTAGTTACACTATAAACTTATTTCGACTTAAAAGTCATCTTCAGGTTTTATGCCTGCAATACATAAGTTTTCATAATATTTAGTACTATGCAGCCTACTTGTTTTATACAGAGGTAAAAGAAATGCTACATACCACATTCTGTTATGCTGTACATTTCGATATTATTGTGACGTGATATATTTCATTATTATTTTTTCTTCTTATATATACGAATATTTTAGAGGGAAAATTCCTAGCAGGAAAAATATAAATAAAAAGTAGATGAAGACCACTTACCAGCACAGGTAGTGATATATACAAATCTTCATATATATACGTGAATGAAGATAGCTTACCAGACGAAGGAGCACAGGTAGTGATAGTAACAAATCACTACCTGTGCTCCTTCGCCTGGTAAGCTATCTTCATCTACTTTTTATTTATATTTTTCCTGCTAGGAATTTTCGCTCTATAATATTCATTATATATATAAAATAAGAAAAAAATAATAATGAAATATATCAAGTCACAAAAATATCGAAATGTACAGCTTAACAGAATGTGGAATGTAGCATTTCTTTTACCTCTGTAAAAAACAAGTAGGCAGCATAGTACTAAATATTATGAAAACTTATGTATTGCAGGCATAACACCTGAAGATGACTTTTAAGTCGAAAAAGCTTAAAGTGTAACTAACACGAAATAACCCAGATGTTCCTGAATTTTTTGTCTGTTACTTTTGGTTTAAAAAATAGTTTATTCCATCTCTAATAGATCATTCTAATATTGCAACATTGATTTTACTCGAATTGCATCCTTAGTCTCGGCATACTAGGCCGTCGTTTGGGAACGCAGTAAAAATTAGAACACTAATATTACACGTTAGATTTGACGTTTTAATTGTAAATCCATCCATATGTTTCTGATTTTTTTTTAAACTATGGGACTTAACTACGGGGTCATCAGTCCCTAAACTTACGAACTACTTATGAACTACTTACGAACTAGGACGGCACAAATATCCATGCCCGAGGGGGGATTCGAACCCCCGACCGCAGTGGCCGTGCAGACCGTGACTGGAGCGCCTTAGTCTCCTCGGCCACCTGTTTCTGAATAACAGAAATGAAATTGAAGCGTAAATACTTACACACCCAAAATTATGACTTAACTGATTAGTTTCTTCGGAATCCCTCTCTTCGTAGGGGGGCTAACATATAATAACGTGCTAACACAATGATTGTTAGTATATGCATGTCAATGATCGACATTCAAGTGACAGTCCGATGTTGAAGAAAGTGTTTTGTGTCAAAAGAAAACAATTTACCGTAAACATCCATCTGGAAGGACGTCAGGATCATCTGGGTTAAGAATATACAGTGTTGAAATTATATAATTCTTATTGTTAAAATGTCGCTGTACGACGTCACTAACACTGTGGGCCCTGCAGATAACAAGTTAAAACAAAACAGTAGTGAGTGTGTAACTGCAGCTGACGACACTGGCCACTCTAAGACTCCCGACGGCGCCGGCGGCAATCAGAAAGGAGGAGGAGCCGAACCGGAGGGCTCTTATCACTCATTCCGCCAGCGAGTTAGATGAGATGCGAGGTGGGCAGGGCCGGCGAGATAACCGCGCCACTCCCCCACTTTTATTCCCCGCAAAGGAATCTATCAGAGGTGCGGCGAGCCGAGCCGCCGGCAGAGGAAATTAAGATAATTCCGCGGCGCGGTCTCCTCGGCCGGACATAAATTGCTGCTCCTCGGCGCGTTCATTAGATTAGGCGGCCGCCATTAGGGCGGGCGAGCGGCGGTTCGCCGAAGAGGCGCGCGTCAAGGCTGGCCGGGTTTTTTCGGGCGCGCGCTCTTCTGTTCCCGCGGGCGAGACGGGGAAGGCCCTGACGTTATCTGGCCTGGCCGCGCCGGCGTCGCGGCATTTGCATGCGGCGCGCTAAGAGCGCCTACCGGGCAGGCAACCGCGCGACGCAATGTGGCCGCTGAGAGCTGACCGCTAGCGGGCTGCGACTCCCACCTTGCGACGATAGCGCCGCCCAAGGTGTCTACTCCCACTCTCAGTACACCGAATGCAACAGCACCCACCCCAGACACACATACAGAGAGAGAGAGAGAGAGAGAGAGAGAGAGAGAGAGAGAGAACCAAAAGTTCTTCACCGATTTACTCCAAATTTTTACACGAAGCTCTAATAAAGGTCCGCGCACACTTTCACTGGCATCGACGTAATGCAGGGGCTTATGAAAGCACCTACTATTAGTGTTTTTCAACCTTTCCGAATATGCTATCTCCTTCGAACAAAAAATATTTCGGCGACGCCTTCCAAATAAGAATATTCGGTCCAATCTAATATATAAAGCAGAGTGTCCGTATTTTTGTACGTGTTGCTTACAAACCTACAGTTTTGTTCCAATCTTTATGAAATGTTGTTGTACACGTAAGCTTCAATCCATGAGAACGGTCGCCGTAAGTGTAACAATCACGGACGATACATAGTTCACGACGAGGCCAACGAGAGAGACAGGCCACGGCGCGCACGTCATATCACGTGATCAAGTGAGGCCTGAGCCGGCGCGATCGCTAGCGGATTGGCTAGCCGGTATGAGACAGTGGGCTGTGCCCCAGCGTCCGTCCAATGTGCTAGCGCTCGCTCAGGCTCAGGCCTCACTTGATCACGTGATATGACGTGCGCGCCGCGGCCTGTCTTTCCCGTGGGCCTCGGTTCACGAGATGTGACGTCATAAACAACGAGATGCGAGAAAAACTGCTGCATTAAGCGACAATTCTCATTTTCTCCTAAACCACTGGACCGATTTCAACCAAATTTGCTACACACATTCCTTAGCGTGAGGTATGATTGCTGCAGGGTTAAGAATCATATACGACACATGATTCAGAAGATATGACGTCATAAACAATAGGATTTGCAAGAAACTGCTACATAATGCGGTGAGACTTTATGCATACACTATACGAGAATCAGAGTACTTAGCGACTTGCAACAAACTTCATACATAATTTCAAACTTTCATTAAACTTAATCTCGCTGACATCCATCGCAAAATGATGAAAGGAAAAAAGTTTCTCGATTAATACTATTCCGCTATTTATTGAGTAAAACTACGGGAATCGGTATGACGTTACAATTTATAATTTGTACACTACAAATTGTAGCCGCAGGAAATTTTACAGACAGTATACACGCATTTAGTTCAGTGTACCTTCTAAGTTGTATCACAGTACTATACGTAGTTTATGAGATATGAGCACACAAACAGTAACGTTCGTGGAAAACCGCCCCATCACGCACCAAGTTTTAATCTATTACTTCCTTACTACTAATTGTATTCCCAAGAGATTTTACAGACACCCTTTATAGAAATAAATATATACCCTAAAAATGGCAGGAATAAATAAATAAATACCCGTCAACGCCGGGTTTTCAGCTAGTATATATATCACAGACAGAAAAGGATCTGGAAGAGCAGTTGAATGGAATGGACAGTGTTGTGAAGAGAGTGTATAAAATGAACACTAACAAGATCAAAACGAAGATAATGGATGAAGTCTTAGAAAATCACGCGATGCTGAAGGAATTAGATTAGGTAACGAAACAATAAAGGAGGTAGACGAGTTTTGTTACTCGGGCAGTAAAATAAAGCAACCGATGGCCGCAGTACATAGGATATAAAATGCAGAATGGCAGTCGGTAGAAAAGCGTTCTTGAAAAAGAGTAATTTCTTAACATCGAATATTGATTTAAGCCTAAGTCCTTTCTGAAGGTTTTTGTGTGGAGTATTGCGTTGTATGCCAGTGAAACATGGACGATAAACAATGCGGACAGGAAGAGAATAGAAGCTTTTGAAACGTGGTGCTATAGAAGAATGCTGAAGATTAGGTGGGTAGATCACGTAACTAATGAAGAGGTACTGAACAGAATTGGCGAGAAAAGGAATTTTTGGCATACCTTGACTAAAAGAAGGGATCGCTTGGTAGGACACATTCTTAGACATCGAGGAATTGTAAATTTAGTACTGTAGGGAAGTGTGTGGGGGTAAAAATCGCAGAGGGAGACCAAGAGATGCATATAGTAAGCCGATTCCAATGGATGTTAGTTGCCGTTCTTATGAGAAGATGAAGAGGCTTGCTCAGGATAGAGTAGGGTGGAGAGCTGCATCAAACCAATCTCAGGACTGAAGACATTAACATTATATTTATATATAGCGGGTGTTTCCCACTTATTTTTTAAATTTCTTTGAACTAATTATTGCATCTTGTTCACTGCCAATCAAGTGGTTCCTGAAAACAGTTTTCAGGTTTTCCACTTATCCATGGTTAACACACTGTAATATATAAAAAAACTACTTTCTATTCAATTCAGAATTAATGTTAAACAAGGAATTACTTAATTGTAACAAAAATTAAATTTCACGTTTAATAGGCCTATATTTTTCTGTTACGGTGTTACGGGCTAGTTATTTTGTGGTGCGAGTATTTCCTCATGTGACGGCGACCCCCAAAGTGAGACTTTGAGACTCACGGGTTGAAAAATACTGGTCTAAAATATAAACAAAAATATTTTAACCACGAAACTTACGTTATTTTTAATAAATAAACCATATTATTTCAATACTACGTAAAGTCACAAAAGAAAGCCATTGGCTGCATCGCAGTAAGTCAATTACATCCAGAGAAAATGAGAAGGAAATACCCGTTATGAAAAAAAAAGATTAGTTAATAAAAAATAAATGAAGCGCGCACCTAGCGTTTCACGAGGCTGGAGCGAACGACTCGCTGGCTGGAGTTTCATTTCTTTCAAACATCTACTTTGTTTCGCGTTTTCTCCGGCTTATTGCGATGAAACGAAAGCTATGCTTTTTGAGATTCTTCATGTTATTGACAGAGTTTTCCAATGTTATTCAACCTGTACATTAAGCAAGCAGTGAAAGGATGCAAGGAGATATTTGAAGAGGAAACTCAAGTGCAGGATAAAGAAATAAAAACTTTGCAGTTTGCCGATGATTTTGTGTGTCAGCAAAAGACCTCTAAGAGCAAATGAAAGGAATGGACAGTGTCTTGAAAGGAGAGTATAAGACGAACAAATAGCAAAACAAGGGTAATAGAATGTACTGTAAGAAAATCAGGCGCAGCTCAAGGAATGACGTTAGGTAATGACACAAGAAAAGTGGTACATCAGTTTTATTATTTGCGTAGCAATATAACTTCCGATACCAGAAGTAAAGAGTATATAAAATGCAGAATGGCTATCGGAAAAAAAGCATTTTTCAATAAGCGAATTTTTTTGTCATCCCATATTAATTTAAACGCTAGGAAACCTTTTCTGAAAGCATTTGTCTGCAATGTAGCATTCTACGGAAGTGAGCGAAACATAGACGATAAGCAGTTCAGACAAACAGATGCTAGATGCCTTTGAAATGTGGTGCTACAGACGAATGATGATGATTAGAAGGGAGATCATGTAACTAAACAGGAGGTACTAAATAGAATTGGGGAAAAAAGAAATTTTTGACATCTTGGCTAAGAGAAGAGAAAGAGACATCAATATATTATCAATTTAGCACTAAAGGAAGAGTGTCGGGATAAAAATTGTAGACGGAGACCGAGAGATAAATACAGTAATCAGGTTGAAATGGAAGTAGGTTGCCGTTCTTATTCTGAGACAAGGGGCTTGCGCTTTGCGCTCTTCTTTAAATTGCTACATAGAATCTGCAGGTATACATTTTTATCCATTGTTTCGGCAATAACGATAGCTAATTCACTCCTTGGGCCGACTACAACCCCAAACCAAAGCATGGCCTCTGCCATGTTTCACTGTAGTATGCATACTTTTTTCCTTCCAGCTCTTTGTTGAGCTGTCGTGAGGTTATTATTCGTCTATCTGGTCCTGGTCGTTGAACTTTGATTCAGACAGAACTGAAGTAAGGTTTCCTTCTTGGAGTTTACCTGCGAGAGATTTCTCTGTACCGTACTCGTCTGATTGTGCTAGAACTGGCTTTCTTCCCAAACTCTTCCTAAACCTCGATGGCAAACTGTGTAGTTGTGATTCGTGGATCTTTTTTGATCTTTTGTACTACTGTTCTCTCTTCTCTCGTTACAAATATCATTGAATGGTCTGTCTGTGGTAGACATCGTATCCTGTCTTCATATCATATAGACAGACGATGTTCTCCATAGAACTTTTCTTCATTTTCGTGCTGGAAGATTACTGTCTCAGATCAAAAGTGCTGCTTTTACCTCTACATACCATCATTCACAAACATATTAGTATTTCGTTGATCTCTTGACAGGTAATTACATCGCAAGAAGTAACGGAAGGAAGCAAGCTTGGAGTTTAACGTCCCGTCGAAAGCGTGGTCATTAGAGAAGGAGCTAACGCTCGGAGTGTTTGGGCAGGGATGTGGAAGGAAATAGGACGTGCCCTTTCAAAGGAACTATCCCGGCATTTGCCTGGAATGATTTAGGGAAATCACAGAAAACCTAAATCTGGATGGACGGAGGTGGATTTGAACCACCATCCTTCCGAATGCGAGTCCGGTGTGTTACCACTGCGAAGAAGTAACGAATAACAGAAATACGGCATACACTAACATGATTGCCAGAATTTCTCTCAAGACATTTTAAATGCTGATTTTCATATTTTGCAGTAAGAAACGGGCCTTGTTCTGTTATAAACAAACAAGCAAGCATGATTAAACATTTCATCACCCATAATTACAACTTTTACATCTTTATTTGCGCATTAACCATCAGAAATTCTTTCATACCCAGACATACTGTGCACAATGTGTCCCGAAAAATTGCGAGAGGCAATGTAAATGGGCGAGATGTAGGAAAGAGCGGACTGAAATTTAATGGTAAAACTAGTGGTCCATTCCAACATGAGGGGCGTTGGCAAATGTGAACATGACAAAAGCCAGCCGCGGTGGCCGAGGGGACTGACGCGCTCCAGTCACGGTCTGCACGGCCACTACGGTCGTGGGTTCGAATTCCCCCTCGGGGATGGATATCTGTGCCGTCCTTAGTGTTAGCTAGTTCATAAGTAGTTTGTACGTTTAGGTGGACTGATGACCCGTAGTTAAGTTCCATAAGCTATACAAATATTTGAACATGACAAAGCTCGTAACTTTCTGTGTTGATATATTCAAAAAGTCATCGACGTCATTAAAGTCCGATTAATGGTACTTACGTTGGCTACATTTGTGATGTAAATCAGAAATGTGCTGCGTTTGAGTGGGGTACGAATCAGTACATTTGCTAAACGCACTTGTGCACACACAGTGGTTTTTAATATCACTTAATTTCCCTTGTTATTTTTTTGCCCCGCATTAATAGTTCGTAAGTACATTTCCTGAGAAACAACTCTTCCCATCGACGTGAATGGGGTGAATTTGCGAGCTCGTGTTATTTTCACGAATTGAAGCAGCTTGCAAAATCAGCCTCGAGGATTTCTCTTTGGCAGAGCATGTTACCGCTGTGCATTCGCTGCTTTGTCGCTGTTAATCCAAATCGGCGCAAATGAAAACGAACCATTAAGTCTCGGCACGCACCCTTGTTACCGCAGCGAGCCCACTCGAGAGCGGAGTAAGCGCAATAATGGAGCGACCGAGCGAGCTCGTCAAGAGGCTCACCGCCAACTCCGTCTCATTTGATTATTTTTTTCCATAGATCCGAGCAGGATCGGGGGGTCCCGCGGTGTATTTTTATTGTATATATTGTTCGCGTGTATCTCTCTTGTTGAAACCGCAGGTTTATTTTTCCGCGGCAAATGGATTGGATTACTGCGCAGGCTTCCCATTCGCCTCGCGTGAGTCTACCTCGGAGTTGTTCCTTCAGCCGCCACCCTCCTCCATCCCCATTCACCATCTCGCGTCCGCCGGGGCTCCTCTTACGTCTGAAACGTCTTTTTTCCCCCCACCTTTCTTAAAAAATAAAACGGACACGGGAAATATCTTTCCTTTTTCGTTACGCAATGTGGACGGGTCCACGTCCTCCTCGTTTGAATACGTGCCTCGCGCGCCCCCCCTATATCAGTTCCGCGCTACGTCTTCATCCAATCCTAGATGTAAAATAAAGTCGTTATTTTCGTAACAACCCTTTCCAGAGTCCCGCTCCGCGACGCCGGTGGCCGCTTTAACTCCTACCGTCGCGCGCTCTTCCCTCGTTACTTTTTCCTCCCGGTCCCACCCCCTCCTCCACACACTTTTTTTTCTCCTCCTACTTTGTTTTTAATCCGTAATCGGCGGTTCGCTCTGTCTTTTCCCTTTTCCTCTTGGTCGTTCCGGATCGTTGGTCCGGCAGGCGCGTTTTAAAGCCGGCGGAGGGAGCTGGCGCGTGTGAGGGGGAGACAGAGATAGAGAAGGCGAACGGCCGGTCGGCCACGCCAGGACGGTCGCGGAAAAGTAATTAGAAATATGGCGAGATCCCGGTAAATGGTGTGTTAAGACCGGCGCTGCTGGGTGGGGAGGGCGGCCCACGGCCAGCCAGCCAGCTAGCGTTAATGATTGCCCGTGGCGGCGGCGGCGGCCGTGGTGCACCACCAAGATTGCGGCCTGGCGACACCGCGCCCTTACAAATCGCCCCGCCCAACCCTGTCATCCGCTGGAAAGATTATCTGGCCGCGCGCAACCCGACTTCGGCGCATACGCCAAGTCTCCCCCAAGCTAAGCACATCACGTAGGGGAGACCGGGGCACGTTTTCCACCATTTTACATTTTTATTTTTGTACTTCTTAATTTTATCGATTTTGCGATAAACAGCGGATCATTATGAAACTTCCTGGCAGATTAGAATTGTGTGCCGGAACCGGGACTCGAACCTGGGACCTTTGCCTTTCGCGAGCAAGCGCACTACCGACTGTGCTATCCCGACACGACTCACGATGCCGCCCCACAACTTTACTTCCGCCAGTACCTCGCCTCCTACTTTCCAAACTTCACAGAAGCTCTCTTGCAAACACGCAAGACTAGCACTCCTGGAAGTTTCATTCTGGAAACATCCCTTAGGTTGTGGCTAAGCCATGTCTCCACCATATCCTTTCTTCCAGGAGTGCTAGTCTTGCGTGTTTGCAGGAGAGCTTCTGTGAAGTTTGGAAGGTAGGAGACGAGGTACTGGCGAAGTATAGTTGTGAGGCGGCATCGTGAGTCGTGTCGGGATAGCACAGACGGTAGAGCGCTTGCCCGCGAAAGGCAAAGGTCCCAGGTTCGAGTCCCAGTTCCGGCGCACAATTTTAATCTGCCAGGAAGTTTCATATCAGCGCACACTCCGCTGCAGAGTGAAGTTTCAATCAGTGATACTGTTATCTGCAGCATCAGTTTGGTGAACCAGAAGGCAGGAAGCTCAGGCTTGCTGATCCTGATCCTCTGAACCAGTCTTGCTGATCAGAGGAAGTGGCTTGCACAGAATAGGGTAGCATGGAGACCTGCATCAAACCAGCGCGTGGACTGAAGACCACAACAACAGATTGTTCTGGTCCATCATTAGCTTTTGTAGATACGTCACACATTGAAGCAGGTGGATTAGCACTGCAGCTGCTGCTGATGCAAGGAATAGAAAGTAAATCTTCATTTCACTCAGTTTTTAAATTTTCATCTGTTTCAATCCTCTTTCTAATTCCATTTTATCAGCAAACAATTTTTTCTACTTCACTTTCTGCAACATGAAAACTAACATCTGCAGTTTCTGCATTTACAGACTGACAATTTGTATTGTCCTCATTTGATGTAATAGCTTTTTGTTGCCAGGTTCGAGTCCCGGTTCCGGCACACAATTTTAATCTGCCAGGAAGTTTCATATCAGCGCACACTCCGCTGCAGAGTGAAGTTTCATTCTGGAAACATCCCTTAGGCTGTGGCTAAGCCATGTCTCCACCATATCCTTTCTTCCAGGAGTGCTAGTCTTGCGTGTTTGCAAGAGAGCTTCTGTGAAGTTTGGAAAGTAGGAGGCGAGGTACTGGCGGAAGTAAAGTTGTGGGGCGGCATCGTGAGTCGTGTCGGGATAGCACAGTCGGTAGTGCGCTTGCCCGCGAAAGGCAAAGGTCCCAGGTTCGAGTCCCGGTTCCGGCACACAATTTTAATCTGCCAGGAAGTTTCATATCAGCGCACACTCTGCTGCAGAGTGAAGTTTCATTCCAGAGGATCATTATATTTCCTACACCTTTATTTACAGTCTTGTACAGATGTTTTTGAAAATAGTAAATATCGTTCTTGGTAGAAAATGGTTTTGTCGGACCATGTTGCGTTGGAAAATTTGCCCCGTATGCGGGGCAAGTTTTCCAGCTTACTTAAAATGTACAGGGGCAAATATTCCAATTATACTTTCAATATTAAAGCAGAGATAATTATCTTTATTTCACTGAATACGTATTTTTATCATGAATTTACAATACACAACAAAAGAGGATAGTAAAAATAGCCACATTAAATAAAAACAAATGCTATTTAATGGTTTTACAAAATAAGTGACTTAAATATTTTACGAATATAGACATTTTTAACAATACTTATACTGATTGAATCACAATGTAAGCAAACAAAAAATGGAACATCCCCTTTCGTACAGTCTCCATGCGCCCATTTCGTGCACTGTACACACTTTTCATTTGCTTTAGACTTGGCATAAGACTCAAACCAATAAGGAAAATGTGCCCCGTATGCTCTCGGAAAACGTGTCCCGTTGCCATATTCGGAACTATAACACTATATCCATGAGTAACAGTGTAAGCTATTTACAAAAGAAATACACAGTTACGTGAAGAAAGGAACCCACTTTTAGTGTGTTCAAATGTTTGTAGAACTTATGGGACTTAACTACGGGGTCATCAGTCCCTAAGCTTACAAACTACTTATGAACTAGCTAAGACTAAGGACGGCACAAATATCCATGCCCGAGGGGGGATTCGAACCCCCGACGGCAGTGGCCGTGCAGACCGTGACTGGAGCGCCTCAGTCCCCTCGGCCACCGCGGCCGGCACTTTTAGTGTGTGCAATATCAAAATAATAAGTTTAACGCTAGAATGTTTATTTTAAGTTGCAATAAAAACGTGTAAGTTTTCTCACATTTGCAAAAATGAAGAAAACAGCCCTGCCGACGTTGTGACTGCTGGCACAACACTGAAACTTTCGTAAATGAAGCGTGCTTTGTTGCTACTTCCTACAGTATCGCCGGTGGTAACATCTAGCGGTTTGTTTCGAAAATAAACCGATTTGGAAAACTCGCCCCTATGGAAAATGTGCCCCGGTCTCCCCTACGGTGTATGGCCACACACGTCATCCTAGGATGCGAGTCGGGTGTCTCATACAGAGCCATTGCCATGTAATGGATTATTGTCTAATACAGATTATATCAGTAATGGAAGACAGGTAACAACTCACCGTAAAGAGGCTCGCTAAGCTGCTGACCGGCACAATAGATAATCACATACACGCAAATTTTCGTCCATGGCCTTCGTCAGAAGCAAAACCATACATTCACACAATCACTCAGATAACTATACACAGTTTTAAGTAGCGTGTGTGTGATTATTATCGTGCCTGTCAGCAGCTCAAAATGTTCAAATGTTTGTATAGCTTATGAGACTTAACTACGGGGTCATCAGTCCCTAAACATACAAACTACTTGTTGTTGTTGTTGTGGTGGTCTTCAGTCCGGAGACTGGTTTGATGCAGCTCTCCACAATACCCTATCCTGAGCAAGCCTCTTCATCTCCACATAAGAACGGCAACCCACATCTGTCTGAATCTGCTTACTGTATCCATCTCTTGGTCTTCCTCTGCGGTTTTTACCCCACACACTTCCCTCCAACGCTAAATTCTCAATTCCTTGATGTTAAAGAATGTGCCCTACCAACCTATCCCTTCTTTTAGTCAAGGTATGCCAGAAATGTCTTTTATCCCCAATTCTGTTCAGTACCTCCTCATTAGTTACGCGATACACCCACATAATCTTCAGCATTCTTCTGTAGCACCACATTTCAAAAGCCTCAATCCTCCTCCTGTCCGCAATGTTTATCGTCCATGTTTCACTCCCATACAATGCAACACTCCATACAAATGCTTTCAGAAAGGACTTCCTTAGGCTTAAATCAATATTCGATGTTAACAAATTTCTCTTTTTCAAGAACGTTTTCTACCCATTGCCATTCTGCATTTTATATCCTCCATACTGCGACCATCATTTGATATTTTACTGCCTAAGTAACAAAACTCATCTACCTCCTTTATTGCTTCGTTACCTAATCTAATTCCTTCAGCATCACCTGATTTTCTTAGACTGCACTCCATTACCCTAGTTTTGTTCTTGTTAATGTTCATCTTAAATGCACCTTTCAGCACATTGTCCATTCCAACAAACTACTTATGAACTACCTAAGACTAAGGACGGCACAAATATCCTCGAACCCCCGATTGTAATGGCCGTGCAGACGTGACTTGCGCGCCTCAGATCGCCCGCCCACTGCGGCCGGCTGTCAGCAGCTCAGGGAACCTCTTTACGGTGAGGTGTTACCTATAATCCATTATTGACATTTCAATCGGAATTTCCATTGTTCAAACAGATTCTACATCTACACAGATACTCTGAAAATCGCATTTAAGTGCCTGACAGTGGGTTCTTTAACCACTTTCATAAGCTTTCTCTACCGTTCCATTCTCTATTAGCGCGCGGGAAGAAAGAACACTTAAATCGTTCCGTTTCGGATCTGATTTATTTTATTGGGATGGTCATGTCGCCCTATATAGGTGGGTGCCAGCAAAATATTTTCACATTCAGAAGTAAAAGTCGGCGATTGAAATTTTCCAATGCTTTCCACTCCAAATCGTGCAACCTCTATTATATTAGATGTACTTTTCGTTCCAGTAGATCCAAATTGAGGAGATCCTCTTCGATGTAGAACATGTCAGAACACATGTTACACAATACGTGTTTCTAAAATGAGAGCAGATGTGTTAATGGTCCTTCCACAGGTACCAAATGTAATTGCCCTTGTGGATTTTGAATCGGTTACAAAAACAATATTTCCATTTTAATAGACATAAAACTTATTACTATACACTAATATTGTATATATTACGCGCATATGATAATTCTTAGGCTTCTTTCTTTTTTTACAACAATTATTTTTACTTATTACCAAATATTGCCAAGATAGCTATTTTATTGTCTGGACGACTAGTTTCGGTAATAAAGTTACCATCATCGGATCATCTGTATAAGAAGTGGATGTTTACAATGTCATTTTAACATAATCAAAACACGCAAGAGAATCACAGATGTTTTAAAATACAGTACCTATATTAGCGAAAGTACTTGTATATTTTTCACATCAAGTTCAAATGTTTGTAAATCTATCAGAACAAACTGCGTGGTCATCAGTCCGTAGCTTACAAAGTACTTACACCTAGGTAAACTAACCTAAGGACAACACACACCCAAGCCCCAGGGAGGACTCGAACCTCCACGGCTAGCAACCGCGCGCTCCGCAGCGAGGCGCTTTAGACGCTCGGCTACTCCACCGCGGCTCACATCAAGTGCGACCACAAAAAGTTCATAATAGGCTGCCACATTAATACGGCTAGTGGTGTTTATTTGCATAGTTCCCGGTTCTTCAACATCACAACCATAACTGAAAGGCCGGCCGCGGTGGCCGAGGGGACTGAGGCGCTCCAGTCACAATCTGCACGGCCACTACGGTCGGGGATTCGAATCCCCCCTCGGGCATGGATATTTGTGCCGTCCTTAGTCTTAGCTAGTTCATAAGTAGTTTGTAAGCTTAGGGACTGATGACCCCGTAGTTAAGTCCTATAAGTTCTACAAACATTTTGAACATAACTGAAAGCGTTTTGTTTACTTGGTACACATGGGCTAATTAGCCACCAGGTAGCGCTACGGCATCAAGGTAAACATAACGCGTGTAAAATATGACTAATATGTACATCGAACAGCGTATACAAATTGCAATACCTATATTAGTCCTAAAACTTGCAACCTAATTACATAGTGGCGCACTGACAATTTACATCAGGTATATTAAAATGCTTCATGTGTTAAAATAATACTATAAAGTCACATGACAGATAAGGGATACAATGTGACGTATCAATTCGTACATGAAGTACAGTATAATTTTTTTAAACATTTGGTACTAATTACTTAAGATCGTTCCTTAAAACAAGATGAAATTAAGTTATTTATACAATAACATATATCAATAACTTCTGCTAAGAAATTCAAGAATGGAGTAGCAGGCGTTGACAACCAAAAATCCTTTAGACGTTTTTCAACGGGAACTTTATTGTCAGTGCATTTTTTATGGCTGCTGACATGTTATTGAAACTGTGTAATGCTCAATATTAAATAATGGAAATATTAAATAATGACAAATTTCATTAGAGAATAAATGTATTTGGAAGCAGTAATAGTTGGCGTCATGTAGGAAGGCGCTTCCGCGAATAGAGGCAGAGAGATAGGGGAAGCGTGGAGGGGAGGAGATACGGCCGAGCGCCAACAGTGGAGCCTGCGGGAGAAACACTGGATAATTAGCGGCTAGCCATGGCCTAGAGAATGAATATTATTCGCCGCTAGTGCGGTAATTTGGGGGGTGGGGTATGCGCAAAACTGGGGCACCTTCCAAAATGACGCGGAGTACGGTATCCCCAGTTCCTTAATCCTTTAATGCATCGTGTAGCTGATCAGCTACATACCTTATTTTTTCCATTATCTCTCAAACTGATCAAAATGTTACCAACAAATGCATTTGTAGCTGCTTCTATACACTGTGTAACATATGCTAGAAGCTCGTCATAGATATTATTAATTATAGATTGCTACTGAATAAATTCAACAGTTACTTGCATTGGGTTAATTCCTAAGATGTGCGTTTGTTTACTTTAGTATTTCTCCTTTGCCATGTAAAAGTAGTCAATCACATACTACTATATTACTGTTGCATTACGAGTTACTTTCTGGAAAGAGTAGAGGTATTATATCAAAATTTACTGCATCGGGTATATCATGGAAGCACTATATAAATGACCAGCTATGAACGTTTTGTTGCTTGTAGTGAATAATAATTTTAAGGATTTTTTCCCAAATATACGCACTGTACATTAATCGTGGTAGTTTTTATAGCTTCAAATAAAAAGTCATGCATTAAATGTTTCAGAATATTTACGGTGTATATAATAACTCTCTCTCTCTCCCCCCCCCTTTTTTTTTTTTACAAAACGTATTTTACAATAGCATACATCAATCACTTCTGCTAAGAAATTCATCAATGGGGTAGAAGGCGTTGACCGCCAAAAACTCACTCTCATATAACAAAGTTGGTCGAAAGATGAAGCGGTGCGTTGCTAACTTTGACTTGGTACTGACTCCATTCTTACGGAAGAGAGTAGATCGTAGCTGAGCACTCATTGAGTAGCTTTACTACACTTTCATTCAAGTTCTATCAGTATGTTGTTATCCTGTGAGAAAATACATAGAAACTGTTAACTTTGTTTCTCCTATTTGGAACTCAATATCTTTAACTCTCTTTCCCACAGAAATTACTTTCTTTTTGGAGATGATGACCTTCATACCATAAATCTTTCACCTCTGATCTAACTCTGAAATATTATATTGCAACCTCTCAATCAAGTCTGCCATCACAACTAAGTCGTCCGCATAAACGAGACTGGTTATTTTGCTTTCACATATTTTAATATCACCCTGCCAGTCTATTGTTTCCAAAATAAAATAGTATGAACAACAGTGGTGACACGTGACAGTCTTGTCGTACCTCTGAAACTACCGAGAACTCAATTTACCGTACACTCTAACTACCGCCTGACAATGTACGTAAAGACCTTTAATTGACTGCAGAAGTTTGCCTTCTGTTCCATAATCTTGTTGTTGTTGTTCATGGTGTTGCGGTCATCAAAATGTTCAAATGTTTGTAAAGTCTATGGGACTTAACTACGGGGTCATCAGTCCCTAAACTTACAAACTACTTATGAACTACTTACAAACTAGGACGGCACAAATATCCATGCCCGAGGGGGGATTCGAACCCCCGACCGTAGTGGCCGTGAAGACCGTGACTGGAGCGCCTTAGTCTCCTCGGCCACCGCGGCCGGCTGCGGTCTTCAGTTCGCAGACTGGTTTGAACCAACCCTCCACGTTACCCTGTCCTGTAAAACCCTCTACAGCTGCGATTAAGAACGGCAACCTATTTCCTTTTGAACCTGCTTATTGTATTCGTCTCTCGGTCTCACTCTCCGATTTTCACCCCACACTGTTTCTTCTGATGATAAGTTGACGATTTATTGATGTCTCTGAATGTCTCTCGCCAACCTATCCTTTCTCTTAGACAGGATATGCCAGAATCTCCTTTTCTCCCCAAATATTTTAAGCACATCCTAATTAGTTATGTCATCATTCGTCTGTTAGCATCACATTTCAAAAACTTCAACCAACTTCCATACAATGCTACACTCCAGACAAATGTTTTCAGAAAGGACTTTCTAACATTTAAACTAATACTGAATGTCAACAAATTTCGTTTCTTAATACACGATTTCTTGCTATAGCTATTCTGCATTTAATTTCTTCTTTACTTCGGGCATCAGAAGTTGTTTTGCTGCTCAAATACGAGGGTTGGAACTTAAATGGTGGCAACTAATGATTCACAACCGATAGAGAAGCGTTACAAGTTTGCACCGGTTACTCTCCTTCAAAGAAGACTTTAGTGTTGTATAGAACCCGTTGCCAGCGATATGGAAGGCGTAGTAAACCGTTAACTGAGCATGTTCTGTTTATGGTGCGAATGGAGCGGTCTACTGCCTGTCGTCACAAGGATTTATGTCCGGAGAGTATGGCGGATGGTACAGTACTTTCCAGTCCCACCGACCGAAGAGAGCAGCCACAGCTTGCGCTGTATACGGCCGCGCATTGTCGTACGAAATGATGGGTGCGTTGCGCAGAAAGTGTTGCTCCTTCTTTTCCAAAGCTGGGCGAAGGCGATGCTCCAAAAACGAATAGTAATACTGTGCACTTACGGGCTGCCGTGGAGGAACGTTCTGTGTTAGGCTTTTAACCAACGTGCCCCTGTTCTTGTACGCATTGCCAATTCCCCGCACGCCTCCTGAAGACCTTGATGGCAATGTCGTGCTGTACGACCTCTGGCACATTCAATCTTGATCCAATTCCGTTATTCCTTTTTCGAAAGCATAGTGCCCACGCTACATTAGACCGCCCGCTCAGAAGTGACTGTGTTTCCCTCCATTGTGCGCACGTGGTCACGTGCGACGGTCAAGTCCATCTGATGGGAGGTAAGGTAGGTATGTCAAGAACGTGTGCTATCAGCGACAATGGCTTCCATTGGAAAGTGTCTCCAGAGCGGTGTTGCCACTATGTAAGTTACATCTCTCGTAAATGAACTTATCTACTACTTTTGTCTCATTACCTATTCAAATTCCTTCACCATCGGCTTATTTTCTTACAGTTATCCTTTTGTTACTCTTATGAATCTCCCTTTTCAAGACGTTCCGTTCAACTGTTCTTCGAGGTTATTTGCTGTCTCTGATAGAGTTAATGCGTCATCGGCAAACCGCAAATCCTAGTTCTAGATCTATAAAACAAAGATATAATTCCCTGTTCCAGTGTGCAGTAAGCTAAACATCTGGTCCTGACAGGCATAAACGTACACTGATTTTCATCCAACTTGTCTTCAATTAATACTCGCACACTCCTTACACCAATCCCCGAGAATTTTTTGTTCACAACAAAGCAGTTGTTGCAATCTTTCCTGTTGGCATGCTTAAAAATTGGAGTAATTACAGCTGTCGTCGAGTCCGACGGAAATTGTCCCGACCGGTATTTTACAAATGAAATGATTGTGAAGCTTATGGGACTTAACTGCGGCATCATCAGTCCCTAAACGTACAAACTACTTATGAACTAGCTTATACTAAAGACGGCACAAACGTCCATGCCCGAGGGGGGATTAGAACCCCCGACGGGGAAGGGCCTTGCGAATCGCAGCATAGCGCCTCAATGTGCTCGGCCGTTCAGCCGCGCGATATTTTACAGAGTAGTTTTTTTTTTTGGGCGCAAAACTACTTAGGTCATTAGCGCCCAACACTGCCCATAGTAAAATCGAACTGGGGTTAGAACTTAAATGGCTTTCGCCATATTTGCACGATGTATAAAAAGTAAAACTCGGTCAGCAGAATGCGGATCATCAGCTAAAATATCAGACATTTCAAATGGTAAACATAGATCATGACGGAGACGATTAAGAAAACGGACATTGCTCTAAAAGGTGTACACAGTAAAAGGTTCATCACAGTGCTGACATAAGGGAGCAGGATCACCACGAAGTAAATACCGGTGGCTATAACGGCAGTGGCCAATACGAAGCCGGGCCGGAACAATCTCATCTCGGCGAGAGGGTCGAGATGACGTTGACCAGAGATCAGGCACAGGTTTAATGGCTCGCAATTTGTTCCCTGACAGGGATGACCAATGTAAAAACTAAAGTGAGAAGATACGCCGGGAGACGCCAGCACGAAGGTTATCAGAGGTAGTAGAAAAGGTAGACATCCGAGGGAGGAGAACTGCCTCCTTGGCAGCCGTATTCGCAGACTCATTCCCCAACACTCCCACCTGGCCAGGGAGCCACAGAAATGTCACAGGCCGGCCGCGGTGGCCGAGGGGACTGAGGCGCTCCAGTCACGGTCTGCACGGCCACTACAGTCGGGGGTTCGAATCCCCCCTCGGGCATGGATATTTGTGCTGTCCTTAGTGCTTGTAAGCTTAGGGACTGATGACCCCGTAGTTAAGTCCCATAAGTTCTACAAACATTTGAACATTTTTGAAACGTCACAGTAGTTCCGCTTGCTGAAAGAGAGGCAAGACAATTGCGGATGCTTTGTACCACGGGATGGACAGGGCATAGCGTTCGAAGAACGAGCAAATGACACTCTTATTGAGCGAGTTTCGCTGGGCGTATTGGGTAGCTTGATATAATGCATACAGCTCAGCTGCAAAATTGGAACTCTACTCAGGTAGACGATATTTAAACGAGTCGTTGCCAAGCGCAAAGGTAAAAATTATATATATATTATTCAAATGTTTGTATAGCTTATGGGACTTAACTACGGGGTCAATACTCCCTAAACTTACAAACTACTTATGAACTAACTAATACTAAGGACGGCACAAATATCCATGCCCGAGGGGGGATTCGAACTCCCGACCGTAGTGGCCGTGCAGACCGTGACTGGAGCGCCATACTCCTTTCGGCCACCGCGGCCGGCGCGCAAAGGCATACCAAACACCCTGGGATCTGTCTTTGAGGCATCAGTGTAGATGAACAAATTGTCATCAAATTTGAACAGGAGTGCGAGAAATTCTCTCCGGTAAACGAAACTAGGTGTGGAGTCCTTTGGAAGAGAATGAAGGTCCAAGTTAACACGGACTTCGGGAGCTTCAGAGTCGATGTAGCCTCTTGAACTGCAAATTCGGTATTTTGGTACGATATGCCCATCCGTGATCGGGAGTTTGCCTTGTCAGTAAGCAGCCGTGCAGTGTCCCTGCGGTGGACAAAGCGCCCAGGTGCGTGCGACTTGCCGGCAGAGGCCGCCCTGCCCGAGTGTTGTCTCCCGGCTGACCGCGCAGTCACTCGGCCGCCTTGCGGTCCGCAGCAGCGCCCAGCGTCTCTGGTTATTAGTTGCCCCGACCTCGCGGCCGGGCTTATTTCATCTCCACGAGATGCAAAATACATATATAATATAACGTGGGGCCGGGGCGGGCAGGAGAAAAAAAAAAAAAAGAGGAGAGCTGGGGAGAAAGAGGGCGAACGAGAAAAAAATCGCTTGCGGTTGGCTTCGGACATGTCTAAAAACAAAAGCGCGTGTAGCGGTCAGGCTCTGCTTCCCTCACTCACACACGCGCAGACTCATACGCGGGCTCCACGGAAACACAGGAGGGGCGGGGAGGGAGAGAGGAGAAGGGGAGGGGGAGGGGGAGGGGGGAAGGAATAGGAGGAGGAGGAGGAGCAGCAGCAGAGGCGGAGAAGGGGCGGCGGCGGGGCGGCTCGTGAGCTAAGCGTTCCCGTGCGTTATGAATACGAATACATTCCTTAATGATGGCTCCCATGTTAAAAAGTGGAGGGAAGAGGCACGGCCCTCACTCCGCCGAATATGCGCGCGCGTGCCCGCTTCAAAGGGGGCGCAAGCGGCGTCTGTGTATTTAGACTTGAGCCGCGCGCGCGCTCTTATATGGATTTCATATCTGCTCCTTCCTCATTTCCCTGGCCGGACCCGTCTTTGTTTTTTACATTATTTTTCGGCGGTGCGCCGGCCTGTCCTCCTACACTTGGCGGCGTCCCCCCAACCCACCGTGTGTGTGCGCGCGCGCGCTCGGCGTACTCACCCCGCCCCCTGGCTAACTCCGTCATCGCTGTGAGTGTCTCGGTCCAGAGTCCTCGGCTTTTTTTATATATATATATATATATATAAATAGAAATGACGGCATTTCCATGTAGGAGGCGTCGTGTCGGCGCCTTAGGGGTTGCGGTAAAACTGGGAAACGCGCGCGGTTACAGCGGCGTGTGTCGGACAAGCGGGGAAAGGAAAAGCAAAGTCTGCCACGGCCCGGGCTGCGAGGGGGTGGGTGGAGGCGGTCGCCGCGCCGCGTATTAAAAGTATAATTTAGGCCGGGGCCACGGTCAGCCCTGCACGTATAAGTAATGCCGCCGCAGAAAGACGCACTCGTACGCATGACCACTTCCTCCGTTTGTACGCCAAAGTGCAGCCCTCTACTCCAAATGCCAAAAGCGATGTTCTGTTAAAAGGTATAAAGGCACCCAAGTTATAGAACGACGTCAACAAACTTCATTTTCCAGCAATAAATGCAGGTAAAAGACTAAAAATCGTCCAATATGAAACTAGCACATTAAGGCATCTATTAGAATTAAATATTAACAATACAGTAATATCTTTGGGTAGTTAGTCACACCGTCACAGATCTTATAAAAAGTATTCTCGAAGTATCTCGCTGGCATTGACCCACTAGACGGCATCAACGCATATTTTAGCTGCCCTTGTCTCGCGGTAGCACAGTGATCGTATTTGTGTGCGACTGAATTCTTACAAGGAGACCTCAAGATCTCGGAAATTCAGTTTGGAATGACACTTCTCGAGTTACAAGTATACTTCAAGGGTGTCCACTCATAGAAGTTTCAAAGCGCACTACCCACAAAATTTCAAGAAAATGGGCTCGCAAGTTTAAACGCAACTTAAATACATGGAACATACTTGTCAATGAGACACCTTCTGCAGGAAGTCGAAATAGCTCAGTCAGTAGTGTACGTGGCTCTCATGCGTGTAATCAGAGTTGGATCCTACCGTCATAAAACTTTTATTGTAATTATTTGTTTTAAAATTACAATTATTTTAAAGTTTCTGTGTGTATCTTCTATCGACGTTATTAGTCGTAAAACTGCGTTGGTAGGTTGGCTGAGCTTTGGTACTCAGCTGGTAGACCTTTGCCATCAGAATCTTCAGAAGCGTCCAACAGATATCCACTCTGAACATCACTGACGTCTTCAATGACGTCATCCACTGGAACATCTTGTACATCACTACGGTCTTTATTCAGACGAACTGGTATTTACAATAAGTCTTCAGAGTTTATGTCTACTTCGTCTATCCATTGGATTATACCTCTCTCTCCATTTTCCCCATTTCAAACTTTGTTACCCAACAAAAGCAAAATAATCATAATATAGATAATGTTACGTAACCTCGTGACGTCGATCACACAGATCGCCAGCAGAAAAAATATTGCCGTACTTTCGTAGAACCACGCATCTGGAGCTCCCAACCGCTCACCACGAACTGGCAGCGGAACGGAGAAGGTAAATTTAATCACGATTGTTCCGCGCAAATAACGATGATAAAGAAGTAGAAACAAAACCGCGAGAGTCTCAGAGACCGACATCAGGTGGTTAAGGGTTAAAGGTTCATCTAGCAACCGCGAAAGCGTCACGAACATGATCGTGACATAAACGACAAACATGGAAGATCATGGAAGCCAGGGTGGAGGGGAAAAGGGAAATCGAAATTCGGGGATTAGAAATTTGGCAAGACATCTGGGACCAGAATAACACTGGAAGGAGGACACACCAGTTCCTCCCAAATGTGTCAGAAAGACTTAAAATGGGATACTTCCAGCCAAGCAGAGGATTGATTCACTTTCTCACCGGCCATGGTCCGTACCCGACGTATCTATGTCGGTTCAGGAAGCGGGCGACTCCAGAGTGTGGCTGTGGAGCTCCGGAAGGAACTCCAGAACACGTCACTTCCGAGTGCCCTACACACGATCCTCTTGTCTCTCATCTCAGACTACAACTACCTAACTCAGACACATACCAACTCATCAGACATGAAGCACATTTTCAAATTCTCAATGAATTAACCGACAAAATCTCAAACCACATCAGACATGAATTTGTAAACCGATTATGAGACATTTTTTCCAGGCATGACTGCTGCACCAGGCCGTGCCGCCGGGGTACTACGCCGTGCCCTGGATCAGGAGGACTGAGTGCAGCCAAATCACCGATTGAGACGCTAGATACAAGTTAGATTAAGTTAGGCTTAAGAGAAAACACGAAAACAACACAAGGACTGCAGTGCAAAAGGCCAGCCCAGTGCCAGGGGCACGCCCTCTGGAATTCGTTCGGGGAGCACAGGCCAACCAATAGGTTTGTACATTACTGGCACACCTGTAAGCAGCCGGCCGCGGTGGCCGCGGTGGCCGAGGTGACTGAGGTGACTGAGGCGCTCCAGTCAGGATCAGCACGGCCACTACGGTCGGGGGTTCGAATACCCCCTCGGGCATGGATATTTGTGCCGTCCTAGTTCGTAAGTAGTTCATAAGTAGTTTGTGAGTTTAGGGACTGATGACCCCGTAGTTAAGTCCCATAAGCTTAACAAACATTTGAACCTGTAAGCACTGCAGGGGGGGGGGACACAAAATAAAACACTAAACGTAGCAGTAGCGACTTCCACATGAAAGACAACATGCCAACGGACCCTGCAAGACACATCACATCTGGCAGACACAACAGCAAAAACAAAACGTATCATGTAGCTCAGTAGAAACATTAGAAGTAGCATAAAAAGCACAAAAAATGTAGTAGCATAAGAAGACCCATTTATGTATTGGTATTGGGTTATTGTATAATTAAAAGAATAATTGAAATAAATGACATTGGATTTGAAATTTAAAATAAACGACAAACTCCAACTGTGCACACGGCAATAACGTCTAATGTAAGTATTTTTATTTCGCTCGATTCCTGAATCTGGGGATGTGGCGCAGTGAAGTGGACGGCCCGCCCGCCGCCGAGGCTGAGCCGCGCAGTTTGGGCGGCGATCGTGTCGGTGGGTAATGAAGAAGCGCGGCCGAGGGCTTTAATTAGGGAGATCGAGGGCGGCGAGAGGCGCGCCGGCGCTCGAGGGCGCCCTCACCGGCCCCAGTTTACCAGGCACTCCGGCCCAGGGGTCGCCAGTCGATGGCGCTAGGAAGACAGGCTGTGGCGCGTGCGACTCACACGTCAGCCAAGGCTCCAGACAGCGATCGCTAGCTGAGTGGCTGCCGCTATGAGGCAGCGGGCTGCGCCCCAGCGGCCAGCCAGTCAGCTAGTGGTCGCGCTGTCTCGAGCCTTCGCTGATGACGTGTCGTGATGAACTCGCCATCGTCTGTCATTCTCGTGGGGCTCGGATGGCAGTGACTGACGCACTCGCCGAGCGCCCACTAGAGTGTATTTTTACTGGTTTATGTGTATCCGTTCTTGTGGATAGAAGTGGAACGTCGGCAGGTCAGTTCACTTGCAAAAAATTTTCCAACAGCCGTTCACTAGGAGTCTAGTTTCGGTACATCAATTGTACCATTTTCAGGCCCCTACATAGATACAAAACAAACAGATTCAGCCATACCATTGTATTGAAATTTAACAAACAAGTTTATTATTGTTCTATAAGAGCAACATATCTTAATTAAAAATAGATAAATCATATAAAAGAAACAATTGCGTTGTACAATGGTGTCACTGTAATAGAATCTAACCATTGGTAATGAAAATAAAGTCCTGTACATTAATATCGAAACGAGGGTTCAATACTAAGACACTCTAAAAAATGGGAACTACGGTGATCTTCAAATAAATGAAATACTCGATCTGTGTAGAGCAATAAGGGCATTCAATGTATTTTAATAGCATAAAAACTACCAGAACCTAAGCATACTGGACCCTGTAGATGTGAAATAGTAATATGTAATAAAAATGGGAAGAAGGGTCAATTAAAAACCAAGTACCGCCTTTTAGTTAAATTAAAACAATATCCTTCAGTATAGTAAAAGCCATTCATTGTAAGAATTGACTGAAATAAAACTACTCATCTACAAATATTTTGGAGCTAAGCAAAACTCATGTCTTGTTATATACTAAAGCGCAGGGCTGGAGTAGGCAGAGGATGAAACTAAATAAGGAACAACAGTAACATCCACACCTAACTTCTTACATATGGCTTTGTATGTCGCAGATGTTAATGTAATTTCATATGGAATCTATCTACACATGGAAACCTCAAAAATGTGGTAGGAAAAAAATCCTTAACGTATATTATGATGAGCTACCACAATATTTTTGATCTGCGACCTACAGAGCCATATGTAAGAAGTTAGGTGTTGATGTTACTGTTGTTCCTAATTTAGTTTCAACCTCTGCCTACCCCAGCCCTGCGCTTTAGTATGTAACAAGACATGAGTTTTGTTTAGTTCCAAAATGTAGGGGCCAGAAGATAGTACAACTGATGTACCGAAACTAGTCGCCTAAATTAAATTATAACGTAAACGGCTATTGGAAAATATTTTGCAAGAACTGTATTTTTACTGTTTTTGTTCATTGAAACTACAGGATATTGAACAGTACAGCTAAATAGAACAATATTTCCATTACACACTGTCAATTTTCCTCACAGTCACCACCATTCGTTATGAACTGTTGCCAAAGACGATCCAGAGATGCAAGTCGCGCCTGTAAAAAAAAAAAAACAAACTAAAAACAGTTCGGGCTTAACACTTTCTTGAAATTCTGACAACAGCAGCCAACTCTTGAATATGTCCGCCACGCATTCTATCTTTCAGAGGCTAAAAGAGAAGGCAGTCTGAAGGCGCTAAATCTGGACTGTACGGTGGATATGTTTAGACAGTCCAAGCGAATTTTGGAATCAGTATCGTCGTCGCAAAAACTGGAGTGGGGCCTGGTGTTATCATATTGGAGGTGAAAGTTGATCTTCTTCTCTGACCTTAATCTGGAAATTCGGGCTTTCTGCTTACTCAGTGCCAAGTTACAGTGTGCAGAATTGAAAGTTTTTTGAGACTTTAGGACATTCAAAAGAACCACGCCCTGGCTATCCCAGAAGTCTCTGCACTTCGCTATGCCTGCAGATGAGATGTCTTGAATTTCTTCCTTTGTCGGAGAATAATCGTATCGCAGTTCAATCCGGATCATGGTGGTAACACCACGCCACATCTTCAGTGATGACGTTACTCAGAAAATTGTCACCTTCAGCTTCATATTGGTTCAACAGATCCCGAAAAATTTTCCTTCGATAAGTTTTTTTATCTTCTGTAAGTATCCGCGGAACCCATCTGGCACACACTTCACGATAACTAATATGTTCCGACATGGTTTCTGAGGCATTACAGCCGAGATTCTGATTTGCACACAATTCTCTGGTCATTTTCCGCCGATCAGGACGGATGAGATGATCAAGGGACTATTCATCGCGAGGGATAACAGTTGTGCACGTTCAACGAGCTGTTGATTCTACGCACACATTTTTCACCACCTTAGAAACGGCGCGTGCATCGCCTCACATTGGTAAGGTCTATTTTATTCTGTCTATACACCTTTATCAAACGTCGATAGATTTCAGTCTGCGCAACTTCAACAGTGAGAAATATAGTATATGTGCGTCCGTATCAGACTAGAAGAGATGGATTAAATTAGCAATTGCTCCATTTATCATTAATACGACATTCGTAATGATGTGCACCGTGTAACTTTGAAACACTCCTCTGCTAGCTCCAACTGAACCACATGCAAATGAAAGACGAAAGTGCAAGCATTAGCACTACACCAAAGACATCCAAAGTACATCTGCATCCACATACATACTCCCCAACAAGTTGCAAGGTGCTCACAGGAGGTGGCTTCATACCACAACTAGCCATTTCATTGTCTATTACACTCGCAAATA
Organism: Locusta migratoria; assembly: GCA_026315105.1. Lineage (NCBI taxonomy): Eukaryota > Metazoa > Arthropoda > Insecta > Orthoptera > Acrididae > Locusta > Locusta migratoria. Next base: position 55,373,121 of record CM048751.1, read on the forward strand.
TAACGAGGCAAAAACGAATTCCTGCATGCCTCTCTGTGTGTCCTAATTTCTCTGATATCTGTGGTCGTTATGTGAAATGCAACTTGACGACAGTAAAATCGTTTTGCAGTCTCCTTCCAACTCCCGCCTTCTGCAGTACTCAATACATGATTGCTCAAGCAATCTATACGTCACACCATCATAAGCAAACAGCGCAGACTGCTACTCATAATGTCCGTCAGATAATTTATTCGCATAGAGTAATAACGGACCTATTACATTTTTCTGAGGCTCTCCCAATTACCGTCTACAATTTGGAATTTTCTCGATCTTGGCAAATGCATTCAACGGCAATATTTCTCTTCGCGAAAGAATACATGCTGCAGATCTTACGAACTCTACTACGACTGTCACTACTATAGCTGCATGTTATTTCGGTTTTTTTAAACCATTTCTTCAGCAAAATGCCGGCCGCGGTGGCCGAGGTGACTGAGGCGCTCCAGTCACGGTCAGCACGGCCACTACGGTCGGGGGTTCGAATCCCCCCTCGGGCATGGATATTTGTGCCGTCCTAATTCGTAAGTAGTTCATAAGTAGTTCGTAAGTTTAGGGACTGATGACCCCGTAGTTAAGTCCCATAAGCTTAACAAACATTTAAACATTTGATTTCAGCAAAATGAAAAACCTATCACATCAACAGAATATTTCGTATGAGACAAGCGTAGTATCATACTGTGTTCGTGTTTACACCTTTTGGTATATATGCTATAAAAAAAGTTTAAATGTTTGTATAGCTTATGGGACTTAACTACGGGGTCATCAGTCCCTAAACTTACAAACTAGTTATGAACTAGCTAACATTAAGGACGGTACAAATATCCATGCCCGAGGAGGGATTCGAACCCCCGACCGTAGTGGCCGTGCAGACCATGACTGGAGCGCCGCAGTCCCCTCGGCCGCCGCGGCCGGCATATCCGCTATTCACAGGAAGGAATACTTCCTATACACGGTGAAAATATAGTGTTCGTAGATCAATATTTAAGGTGGTGATGAGTGATTGCTTACATTTTTCTTTCCGCGTGTTCCTGTGCCGGAGTGTTTTTTTAACAGTTCATTGATTCTCGACAGCTCGAGCTCTATCGTAGGGTTTTTGTTCTTTTTTTACAAATATTTGCATCTTATATGATATTACACATTTTACATAGTAGCTTTTACCTTATACTTAGTACAAGAAGCACTCAAGTAAGTGACCAACTAACTACTAGCTAACGAAATTCGTGAATTACCAATTTATGACGGAAAGAAACAATGATCATCTGATTCAATAGTGCCATAAAATACTTACGAGTAACTAAAAATTAAATATTTTTAAGGATACGAAATATCTTTAATCTTGGCGTAACTGTTCATGGAGCTTTTGCCTATACGTTTCGCTATGCGAATCTCTGTAATAGGAAGTATCAGACGATACGTGCTACTCCGCCAATCTGCTCCATTCAAGCTGACCCGCATAACAACAAAAGCGCCATATCAGACTCAGGACTATTATCTGCAAGCCGCAACCAAACACGAACACCTTGGAGCCTGTACCTCATCAGAAATGAGGCGCGAAGACGAAAATTTCCACCGAGGACCATCGAGGTGGAAAGAGAATGGAGAGAGAGAGAGAGAGAGAGAGAGAGAGAGAGAGAGAGAGAGAGGAGGGGGAGGTGAAGAAGCCTGGTTAGCGAGAGAAGGTCGTGCATCATAATGAAGTTGAAATAATATCGCGCGCGCGCTCGCGGCACTGTTGGAAATAAAGGGCCAAATCTAATTAGGAGAAAAACCTTTAAATCTTGGCGATTTTTCACACTTGGCCAAAAACACGGAAATTCTGTTAAGATAATCATTCCCGGTGGAAAGTTGAGACCACCTCCGCCGCCCGCCTCCCGAAGCCAACTTCCCGCTCACCCCTCCCCTCCGCCGCTCCCAGGGTTACCTTCTATGCTCTGGCGAAGACGCTACGTCAGTTCCGGTCACCGGCCACTATCCTCGCCACGTCACAAGCTACACGTCAGGTACCAGGAGTGTACCATATTCTTCTTGTGAAATTGAATGGAACCAAGTGCGTTATTATTTATAAATATTTTATTTTGCTGCAAGTTTCGGCTACACTTTGAAACCATCTTCAGGCCCCAAAAACAAAGAGAGTTCCCATGTCCTTTTACAGTACTAGAAATCTACAACTGGTGACATGGATTGACGAAGTTCCTTGAGGTGAAGGAATTGTGTGAATCCATAGAACCAATTGAATAGACTCTTAGTACCGTAAAAAGACCCGGAACCTGTTTTAGGGACCTGAAGATGGTTTCAATATGAAGCCGAAACTTGTAGCAAAATAAATTATTTATTAAAAATTACGGCATTTCGTTCCAGTCACTTCAACATATTTTGATCAGCCACAGCCCACATTAATGATGCATTCAATTTACGAGTGGGAATTGGAAAATAAGTTTCCCTGTCGACTGTAGGGAATTTGTGCAAGGGAAAATAAATAAATAAATAAATCCAGAAGCGTTAAACAGCTATAGGCGAAATACGACATAGCAGATGAACAAGCATGTGCAAGACACCGATACACCATTGGGTAGAAATCGACCATGAATATAGCAGTGACTTTGTTTCGGATTGTGAAGGGGGGTTGAAAAGTGGGTCCACCATTACACGCCCGAATCGAAGGCCGCATATATGGAGTGGAAAAATCCGTTATCACCTGTTCGAAAGAAGTTCAAAAGCACTCCGTCTGCAGATAAAGTGCTACTCACAGTTTTCTTGGACACAATGCTTCTACCGTATGCAACGCCATGATTTTTTGCTGGAAGGCTTTTTGAAGCTTATAAAGCGCAATGACAATTGTCTCAATGAACTTGGAAATTGTGTAGAAAAATAAAAATATGTCTTATATTTAATGTATCATTCTATTTTTTCCCCTTCCACACGCAACTCTGACCACAGTCTACAGGGGGAACTTATTTTCCAACTCACCCTCGTATATTTATTTGTGGAAACATTGTCCCCAACCACATATCTAAGCACAGTATGGAAATACTAAAAACATTAGAGAACATTGTCATTTCCTGTCATTCGTGGTAGCGCATGAAGCATTTGCCAAAGTTCTGCAGGCGGCCCAATTCTCAGTTGATCTGTTTTCAGCTTTCCCTTCGTCTCTCAGTTCAAAATGTATCTTTTCGGAGCTTCATAGATAAGTTGCAACTGTATAGAAAATTAAGTTATTATGAAGCGTGTAAGGGCATGTTATTACACTCAGAATAAAATGGAACCCCACAGATGTTCGGACAGAAATGAGGATCATGTGTGTGCCATCAGAAATAAACTTGAAAAGCACTTAGTCGGCCGCGGCATCTTAGAAGCATCCAAATATTCCATTTACTGACATCGTTATAAATTCAATGTACATTCTGCCAATAGTTAGGTAACCCACTGAAAGTTCCACGGCGCATGCGCCATCGGTCCTGGTAAGCACACTCCTTGCTTCAAATCAGTAAGTGTGAATATCTGCAGATGCGCTGACGCATCTTTCAGTCTAAACCACATTCCCTAGATCATAGGGATGTCAAATTCCTGTGATATGCAAGTTTAGTAACATTTTTATTCAGAGTTTATTTCACAATGTTTTAGACAATAGGCTTGGTATGACGCACATTTTAGGCATAACGATTATGAATTTTTAATTTATGATGTCACATTGTCTATAGGTATACATGCATTTCTGAAGAAGACGGGTCTATATCTGTCGAAACCGTGGTCAAAAGTTTATTAAACAACTATTATTGCAACTGGTTGGCTGTTATTAATTTGCTAATTAAATGTACATAATTAACAATACGTAATTTTCGGTGACGTTGTTAGGGTGATATAAATAGGATGCTTTCGCGCCATGTAAGAGTGTCTTGTTAAATCTTTGTTAAGAGGCACAATTCACGTCAGTTCCGAGTATTATTTAGAGTATTGTTTCATCCTTGATCGGAGACACAATCCACGTCTGTAGGGAGTCTTATTCTCACGTCACTTTGAACTTTAATTTTGAACAATCAAGTAAAAGTTCTTCAGTGTTGGTCGTATGGAAAGTGTTTCTACCGGTAATATGAATGGAGTGTTAACATTTGAGCCACATTGAGATGTACACCTCAGAATTGTGTATTCCACACACGAACTGTGTAAATTCGTATTATTGATGTGTGGAATGTACGTTGTAGTGATTGTAATTGAAGGGGGCTTGTAGCTGGCCATAAATGGAGACAATTGCGTATTACTCATTAATAATGAATTAAAAGGTCAATGAAATGCAATTTACGTGTTGCCTACGTTATTTATAGCGGATTTGTTTTGCGCCATGAAATTTCAGCCAGGCGCTACCGAGATCGCCGATCTACGAGAACATCAATAACCAACGATCTACGACGCGGTACGTTACAAGTAGTTTACTTAATTGCCACTACTGCCAAGGCTCTCCATGCAGCGGAATAGCATGTCGGCAATGGACATATTGGAACACTCCTGTTGTTGTTGTTGTTGTTGTCTTCAATCCGGAGACTGGTTTGATGCAGCTCTCCATAATATTCTATCCTGAGCAAGCCTCTTCAACTCCACATACGAACGGCACCCTACATCTGTTTGAATCTGCTTACTGTATCCATCTCTCGGTCTTCATCTGCGGTTTTTACCCCACACACTTCCCTCCAACGCTAAATTCACAATTCCTTGATGTCTAAGAATGGGTCCTACCAATCGATCTCTTCTTTTAGTCAAGGTATGCCAGAAATGCATTTTCTCCCCAATTCTGTACGGTACCTCCTCATTAGTTACGCGATCCACCCACCTAATCTTCAGCATTCTTCTGTAGCACCACATTTCAAAAGCCTCTATCCTCTTCCTGTCCGCACTGTTTACCGTTCATGTTTCACTCCCATACAAGGCAACACTCCACACAAATGCCTTCAGAAAGGACTTCCTTAGGCTTAAATCAATATTCGATGTTAACTAATTTTTGTTTTTCAAGAATGCCTTTCTAGCCATTGCCATTCTGCATTTTATATCCTCAGTACTGCGACCACTAACAAAACTTATCTACCTCCTTTATTATTTCGTTACCTAATCTAATTTCTTCAGCATCACCTGATTTTCTCAGACTGCACTCCATTACCCTAGTTTTGCTCTTGTTAATGTTCATCTTATATGCACCTTTCAGCACACTGTCCATTCCGTTCAACTGCTCTTCCAGGTCCTTTGCAGTCTCTGACAGAATTACTATGTCGTCAGCAAAACGCAATGTTTTTAATTCTCCACCCTGACCTTTAATTCCTTCTCCAAATTTCTCTTTGCTTTCCTACTCCTGTTAAGGTGATATAAATATCAATGTTAAATATAAATTCAGATACCCTGAGACGGTTTTACGTCTCAAACATGTCCAAGACATTAACGATAAATAAGAAGCAATGCCTAGTAAGGATGGAGGTCCGGGTTCGATTCCCGGCCGCATCACAAATTGTAATTCATAGCTTCTTATTTATCGTTAATGTCTTGAAAGCTCATTATCACACTGTGATTTGCACAAAAATCGAATTATTTCGCTCAGCAGTTTTCTCGGTTCCGATGACGTGAATGCGGCAGCGCCTGGGCGGTGTAGCGGCACAGAGTAACATATACAGAGAAGAAGCCTCCTCTAAACCACTGTCCTACGCTCCCCTCGTAGTTCCGTAAGATGCTAGCAGGTGTCAGGCGGATCGCTGGCTTAGGGTGCCTCTCGCACGTCAGAGGGTAGCGTGGAGGGGAGGCTGAGGGGAGAGCTCGTGCCGCCTGCCACGAGGCCACGGCTGTGTCCAGCATGCTGGCGTTTGAGGGGAGGTGGTGGGGGCAGCCGCTACCTGCCACCTGCTCTGGCCAGTTTAAAGAGCTGCTTCTGACCGCAGCGCCATCATGGGACATCTTACAAAACTGCTGGAAACCCTCCCTCCCCGCACCCCTGAGCGTAGGACCGGGCCCTTACGGAGGTTTCCCATCTGTATATATTTGTCTGTGCCGCTACCATAGTTCATAAGTAGTTTGTAAGTTTAGGGACTGATGACCCCATAGTTAAGTCACATAAGCTATACAAACATTTGAACATTTGAACGGAACTACGAGGGGAGCGAAGGACAGTGGTTTAGAGGGGGCTGCTCCTCTGTATATGTTACTCTGTGGTAGCGGTCAGTGCGTAAGCAGCTGCGGGCGCTCTCCCCACGCAGCGCGGCCGCCACTAATGACGCCGCTGTACGCCGGTGACGACATCGCGGACACACGCGCAAAGGGCTCCGATTCGCCGCCCGACAACGCCCCTTTTTCCGCCGCCGCAAAGAGCAAACCAAAATAATATTTCGGCGGATCAAAGTAGCTCCCGTAATTACCCCGTTGTCTCGCCGCCGGCGGTGGCCGCGACAGAGCTCACCTTACTCCCAGGACTCCCATCAGTACCGTCATCATCATCGTCATTGCCGTCGCCGTGGCATCCACTGCCGTGGCCGCTGTCGGCGGTATCACATTTTTCGGCCACGTGATACGATACACCCCACCTTTGCAGTCACACACTGGCCACAGAGAGGGGTGGTGCAGTGTACATTAGGCGAAAATTCCCAGTCATAGATATTTGTATCTTCCACGATTTAAGTAAATTTCACATCAGAAATGCCGCATACTACCTTTTGTAGGGGTGCGGCCGATTACCCCCCGTCTCTCACCATCTCGTCCAACACGGGACACGTCTCAACTTTCTAAAGTATCTATTTCCTTTTACCAGTGCTGTTAACGGCTACAGACGGATACCTTTTCAATTATTTTTATTGCCCTGCTAGGCGTTAGTCTCGCTAAAACTAAAAAAATACATCGTCCGATTTGAATACATACATTTTTTAAGTTTATATATATATATACCCGGGTCTCCTGCTTTCTAGGCAGTTGCCTAGAACATACGCCATATATATATATATATATATATATATATATATATATATATATATATATATAAACTTATAAAATTTGCCTATGATGGGCAGTGATCCTTTCTTCTTCAGTGCGGAGGCACTCCTAGGCCCTTACTCTTACGGGAATAAGCACTAAGTTGCTACGAGTTTGTGTTCTAGTTGGCAGGGTAGAGTTGCAAATTTGTATCTGGCGGGAGGCGTGCTTGAGTGATTCCGTGCAGGTGTGATGATCGCTTTGTCCCCAGTGGTGTAGGGGTTAGCGTAACTGCCTAGAAAGCAGGAGACCCGGGTTCGAATCCCGGCTGGGTACGCATTTTCAACTTTACTCATATGTCCGAAAGAACAGACGCCTCCCCCCCCCCCCCCCCCACACACACACACATCGCCCGATTTGAATACATACATTTTTTAAGTTTATATATATTATATATATATAGCGTATGTTCTAGGCAACTGCCTAGAAAGCAGGAGACCCGGGTTCGAATCCTGGCAGGGTACACATTTTCAACTTCACCCATTTCGCAGTTAATGTCATACATTCCGTGAATATGAACATACATTTTTGTTTTGTTGCCTTCAATAAAAGGGTGATTTAGAGAGAAAAGATAGAACACAAAGGAACAGCAGAAAAATCATAAAAATCAAAATTGGTAATTTTGCATTGGCATCGCCATTTCAATTCAGATTCGTACTTTATACTTTGCCATACCGTTCCCATGATTGCGGTACAACTTTGAACACTTGATCTTAAAGACAAGATAAATTAGCTGTGTGTATGTATAATTTCGTACGATGCATGGGTACCTTAGTCCAGAAGTCGACAAAATTTGACCAGTCACCATCAAATTTGCTAGATGTACGTAATTTTCATGTGCTGGAGAGAGAGAGAGAGAGAGAGAGAGAGAGAGAGAGAGAGAGAGAGAGAGAGAGATAGAGAGGATAGTGAGAGAAAGAGGGGATAGAAGCAGAGGGAAGAGATGAGTTCATTGAGTTATTCAATCTTGGAAAATTTAAATACAGGAGCAATGGCGGGTTTTCAGATGTCTAATACCGACAGGAGCGTAAGAGGAGAAATAGGAAAGTAAGAAGTTGGCACAGAGAAGTGATGGAGATATTACGGAAAGGAGTGTAGCATACCGGGTTCGCTAGATGTTATTAACCCTTTAATGCACGACTTTTTATTTGAAGCTATAAAATTTTCCACAATTAATGTATAGTGCGTATATACTGAGAAAAATATTGAAACAAAACTCCTTAAAATTAGTATGCACTACTAGCAACAAAAAGTTCATAGCTGGTCAGCTATATAGTGCTTGCATGATGTACCTAATGCAGTGAATGTCACTATTACGCCTCTGATATTTGCAGAAAGTAACTCACAATGCAATAGTATGTGACTACTTTTACATGGCAAAAGAGGAATACTAAAGTAAAAATAAAAATAAAAAAACGCACATGCTAACAGTCGAACTGATTCAGTAGCACTCTGCAATTCATAATTTCTAGGACGCCCTACTAGTATATGTTACACTATGTATACAAGCAACTAAAAATGAATTTGTGGTAAAATGTTAATCAGTTTGAGAGATAATCGAAAAAATAAGGTATGTAGATGATCAGCTACACCATGCATTAAAGGGTTAAAATCGGTTCTTCAAATTTCGTGCTGGCATATTATATCTGTTCAAATGTTTGTAGAGCTTATGGGACCTAATTACGGGGTCATCAGTCCCAAAACTACGGCACAAAGATCCATGCCCCGAACGCAACGGCCGTGCAGACCGTGACTGACACGCCGCAGAACGCTCGGCCACCGCGGCCGGCTATTATATCTTTATGGCCACCTTGTTTCAGATGTCTGCGACACGGCTGTAGAATTATTGATAAACTGACCGAAAACCTTCAGCCGTTAATGTAAATCTCTTATTTACTAGTTTCGATAACTCATCTTCAGTCCACTGTTTAGTTGATTATCATAATAAAAGCAGGGTCTATGTAGATGATTACGTATATAGATAGAACGATCTCCCACATCTTCGTTAGACATGAATAAAAGATGGATCTAAACACGTGATCATCTACATGGACCCAGTTTATATGAAAATAGTTAACTAAAAGAGGGCGTGAAGATTGTAACAATGGTTTATAGAAACTAGTAAATAAAAGATTTACAACATTGAAGGCTGAAGGTGTTCAGTATAAGTATTAATATTACGATTTCCACAGCGACAATTTCAACTTGAAGTCATTATGAAGTGATTTGGAAGCGGAAAGGAGGGGAGTTGGCTCGGGTGTCGTCTCGTCAGTGTGTACTTGCAGCAGGGAGTGCTACGTAAAGGGATGGAGTGGCGCGCGCGTCTCGAGGAGCAGCTCACACGCGCGCAGTGTCGGGAGAAGTCGCCAAGTGACGTTAGCCGGAGCACCGCAGTAATTAGGAACGACGAAAACAACTCGGCGCGCGTGATAACCCAGATTATCCGCGCACTTTCGCCTCCTTGTCCGCCGCGGCCTCAACAGCCGGCAGCCACCCACACCTCAAAGGCACCCGACCCGGGCTTCTGCGCCGGGGACTCCCGCCGCTAAATATATTTATTTATTTCCTCACCTAAAGCCGGCAGCACTCCGAAGTGTGGCGAAAACTTTGGCCGTTCCGCGTCGCACCGGCGAGAGGGAAGGAAGTGAGCTGGGAGGGAGGGGGTTTTATGACTTAGTTCGGGGAATAAAAGTCGTCGTTATAAATTAGAATTAAGCAACGGCAACGGCTAGCGCTGAGTGCGCGCGTCGCGTCGCTTAATGCACGGTAAATCGTGATTCCGCCAAGACGCGGCGACGCCGTTTTAATTGTCTCGCGGAGGACTTGTCAGCGCGCGCCGCGGACACGGCTTCACACTTAGCGCGCGTCCTCAGCCGCCATATTGATTAAGCTAATCAGCGCCGGACGTCTTACGTGGCTGGGGGCGGGGCGCCGCGGTGGCCGTCTCGCTGCACCGACAACGCCGAGTGCAGGCAGCGTCTTGCGGCGGGGCCAACACCCCAACCTCCAGATGTCACTCACAAGGGAACATCATCAACTAGACCTCATATTTTCTTGAGGAAAAGAAAATACATGAGCTAGATATCAACCCCAGAAATCTATATCACGTGAAAATTTGGGCCATTATTCAGATACTGCGCAGTTATGGCCTCCTCAAAGTACAGCTTTTAAACATTCGCGCGCCCGGGTTGTTCCTCACTCGGCCCGCTTCACTGCGGCCGCTTAATGCCCGAACATCTGGTACTATTAGCAGAGACTGATAAGAGGTTTGTGTTCGCGATGTAAATTAACCCAGACGCTGTCGTGCGACACCTCCAGGAGCGGTATGGAATGAAAGAATTAGACCTCTTTAATGTAGTCACCGGTAAGCATAATCATTTGCAATTATTAGACGTACTATACACGGTAAAAGAAAATACAGGGCGCTTTCTTTATGCTTTTCCTTATATCTTTCAAAAAAAATTAAAAAAAAAATTGTAGAAATTATGGGACCTTGTCTCAGATGTGTGCGACACGGCTGTAGAATTATTGATAAATTGACCGAAAACCTTCAGCCGTTAATGTAAATCTCTTATTTACTAGTTTCGATAACTCATCCCTAAGCTTACAAACTACTTATGAACTAGCTAAGACTAAGGACGGCACAAATATCCATGCCCGAGGGTGGATTCGAATCCCCGACCGTAGTGGCCGTGCAGACCGTGACTGGAGCGCCTCAGTCCCCTCGGCCACCGAGGTCGGCCCTTATATCTTTCAACTGCGTTGCGGATATCATAGACAACTACACTTATGAAGACGTGAAGCTGCAGAAGAAAATAGCGGGTTGACGTTCGGTGCAGATTTACAAGAGGATGACGTCGACGATACCGACATGCCATTTCACCACCGTCAGATTCGTCGAGCACTTTCATTGCTTCAACGGAGCCTGGGCGTGGAATTGAGCTCGTCAGTGATTGTGAAAGCTGCTTTGATGATTTTAAATCGTCGAATACAACTTTGCCCGTCTCCATAACAGAAGAATATATCTAACGAGCCGTTTGCATTTTATACATCGCGTTACAATTGCAGTGGAAACGAATGAGACGGTTTTTTAACAAGTAGTGCAGTGTAATTTAATTTTCAGTATCTCTGATGCATATCATTTTGTTGTATTGTAAAGCTTACACTATTGAAGTAGAGTAAACTCTTTTACATAGGTTTCATTTTGAAATGTTATTTCGTCATCCACTTCCCTAGCTCTTCAAATTTCACATTTAGGAAGACTCGCTGTTGTCCCTTCATTGTACAGCACTTCGCATTAAGCGGCCGCAGTGAAGCGGGCCGAGTGAGGAACAACTCGAGCGCGCGAATGTTTAAAAGCTGTACTCTGAGGAGGCCGTAACTGCGTAGAATCTGAATAATGGCCAAACTTTTCACGTGATATCGATTTCTGGGGTTGATATAAAGCTTATGTATTTTTTTTTTCTTAAGAAAATATGAAGTCGAGTTGATGATGTTCCCTTGTCAGTATGTCCGCCTCCGTAGTCAAGTGGACAACGTGGCAGGGGGCCCGGGTTCGATTCCCGGTCGGGTTGGAGATTTTTTTCTACTCGGGGACTGGGTGTTGTATCATCTTCATCATCATTTCATCATCATCGACACGCAAGAGACCCATGGGGCGTCACCTAAAGACTTGCACCACGCAGGCCGAACACGATCCCAGCTGGCCGCTACGGTCAGGGGTTCGAATCTCCCCTCTGGCACTGATGTTAGTGTCATCTTTACTATAAGGTAGTTCGTAAGTAGTTTGTAAGTTTAGGGACTGATGACCCCGCAATTAGGTCCTTTAAGCTTAACAACATTAGGAACGACCCCAGCTGGGGTCTAACGGCCAAAAATGCCACACGAAATTATCATCGCGTTAGTGAAATCTATACCAAACTTTGTATATCGACAGGGTATCAAGCAAAACTTCGATATAATTCGTGCTGTGAGCTGTCTTCCAGGAGAGCGCGCATGAACTATAACAATAAGTAATACTTGACTTACGGAGTAGAGGAAAAGACCAGCTGCGAGAGTATTTCGTATCGTTCTACCCTGGTCAAACTGGTAGACAATTAGTTTGATATAGTGAGGATCCTGGGTTGAAGTCCTGCACACAGCACTGTTTTTCTCCTTTACTGCAGTAGGTTGGCAACTGCTGTATTCCTTTCACACCCATGGTTTTAGGTCATGTGACAATATAGAGGGGTACGCTTAAAATAAAATAAAAAAAATACATGCAATTATTCATTATAAAAAAAAATTCAAAAATTTTGCACCCACGCTATTGTCTCTTTTTGGCCTTCACTACAAATTCTTATGATCTGCACCATTTTACAGTAACGTACCTTTGAAAGTAATGACATAATAACATCAAAGAATCATATAAAATCAACTGGCTGTCAGTTATGATAGCTTCACATGTCAAATCAAGGATCTCAACACCTTTTCAACAACTCTTTCTTGCCGCCATTGTCTTCTGCTGGTACCACACAGTGTAGAAACATGGAACTAAAAATATTGCGCACGTTGCCACAGTCCATACACGATTGTGTGATGCGGGCCCGAACGTCCTAGCGTTAATCACAACGAAATAAAGCGAGCAAAACCAGTAACGAACAACTGTGCATGCAGGGCCTGAAAGGGATATGGGACAACGTGTTCCCAACATGTGAAATGACTGTCTGGATTTTACAGCAGTGTGTTATTGGCAGTTTGCGTTTACTTCCTTTATTTCAAAATACAACCAGTAGGGTTTATTCGTAGTTTCACACAATAAAGAAACAATTGCATCACAAGTGCAGCAGTATTATTACAGTAATAACAATATTACCATTAATAATAAAGTAATGATACTAGTAATAACGAAAATAATAATAATTACACAAAGTTCAGACATGAGCACAACCACCACTACAGGCGCACAGTGTCTTTTAGGAACGAAGGTTTCACAATAGTGGTTGCATAGAAAGAGGTGTGTCAAGGAAATTACTTTCGTGCACCAAGCACATTAGATGCATCCCATATTTGAGCATCAAAGCTGTAGATAGCAAAATGGAAGCAAACTGCCGATAACACAGTGCTATAAAATCATTTTACTTTAGTCAGGAACATGTCCAATATTGCACTCTGTCTATGTAGATGTAGAACAATTTCCAACGTAATATAGGAATAAGGGCTTGAAACCAGGACCCTCGAAACGATAAACGTAAGCTCTATCGACTTCCCCACGGAAGCTCAACACTTACAGATATCCTTTTCCTGTGTTTGTAGGACAAGGTGTTACTCATTACTTATCCTTTACGCACGTTCTCCTGGACGGCACCACACAGCATGAATTATATCGAAGTTTTGGTTGATACACTCGTATCGACCTGACAGTCTCACTTCGGAAGGTTTGGTTGTGAGCTGACACCATAGGTTACGTGCACTGGTAACAACTGGGCGGCAGCTGCGTACAATCGCCGAGGGAAGGAACATGAGGAAAAGGCGAAACAGAAGAAAAGACTGTGTTACGGCCACTCACGCGCGCCAAGGAAATGTTTTCATACTAAAGCACTGTGCGGTTCTTGCCCTATTAATTAGCCGCGCGTACTGGAGCGCCGTGTTGCTGTTCGCGCAACCGTCCGCCGTCGAGGGTTCGTATCCCCCCTCGGGCCTGGATGTTTGTGTAGCCTTTAGTATAAGATAGTTCATAAGTAATTTCTAAAAATAGGGACTGATGACCCCGCAGTTAAGTCCCTTAAGCTTTACAAACATTTGAACATTTGCCCTATTAATTTTCATACATTTAAATGACTGTCACTCCTGAGCACATGTTCGATGTAGTATACTTTCCTGGACAAATACAGACCTTCCAGGGGTGTGAACTGTGATTTTTTTATCACAAAATATCATTCTGTAAATATGACTTACATATCGGGAGAATACCCAAATGCTTTGCAAGGAATGAAGTTGTCAGCTGTAGTAGTTCACAGGAAATGCACAAGATCTTTCCAATAATGACAGACCCAAGCTGTATCATTTTCGTGTTCAGTACAGAAGAGCGATTTTTACATACGGAAATTCTATCTACAGGTTCCACGCAATTAAATATTCACATTGAAATTCTATACTACCGGTTCTTTGAAATTTCATAAAAACGAAAATTAGAAGTCATTGAGGGGAACAATATCGAAATAAATAGGAAGTATTAATTTAGCAACAAAATTTTTCCATGTAAAATAGCAGATTACTTTCTTGTTCTGTTTGCCCATCCATATTTAACGCTGGTAACTTCCTTTTTTTTTTTTTTTTTTTTTTTTTTTTTTTTTTTTTTTTTTTTTTTGATAAAGTGCCACTTACAACTCAGAATACAATCACTACGTTTAAATGCAACACATCTTCCGGAAGACGAAAACAGATTTTCGTAAACAGTTTTTCTCTGTCGTGTTTACATGGCATAGCCTGAATCGAATTTCCTAGCCCACTTAATAAAGCGGTTCAAAAACAGCTGATTCAGTTCCTGATTTAGTCCGCACAATCGCTATTTTTCTTTATTTAAATACACAGATTTATGTTCACTCTAATATTTATACTTTTATTTCACATTAGAAAATATCACTGTTTCCACATGTGCAGAAAATTCTTAACAAGAAAAGACAATATGACAAGCCAAGAACGCTTCGAAAACGGTTACGTTTACATGGGCACGAAAATCGATTGTGGAACTGTTATTGGCAGTACCACTGTTATTGGCTTTAGAGAAGCGGATTTCCAGAATCGATTTTGGAGTGTTTACATGACCAACCAAAAGCGGAATTGGGAAATCGGTTTACGAAATCCGGTTTTGGGAGCCCATGTAAACAGGGTGAATGAATACACGCTGTCATCACAAATCGTATTAGCTCTGCAGTATGGGGGATTAACAGATTCCACTTTGTCCTTTCGATAGGTTCTGTTTATATTAGAGTCCTTGGCTACGAAAATGGAATTTATTCACTGAATCATAGTCTGAAGATGCCGTTTTCAGACGTACTCCTTCCTAAACTGCCACAGTATACAAGAGACCTAATTTAACTTCCGTGTAGTTAATATAAATAAAGAAGTTCGTATGCTGAAGGAAGCGCAGTTCTTAACTAACGCACACCACACCGAGGTATCACAAAAAAGAAAAAAAAAAGAAAAGAGCAACAATTATTGTACCTCGGATACGCAGGCAGAAGACGGAAATACGTAGTCCGAGCGCGCAGGTCCAGCATTTTAGGAAATTATCTTAATTGCAAGAAGCGCAATAACGAACACACTCGCGCCGTAAAAACCGGCCTCGAGTTTCAAGGAAAAAGGGGGGGGGGCAGAGTTTTACTTTTCTTCAGAAAAAAATTATCCTCCTAGTCGGCGCAACAAAGTTAATAACAATGAAACGCGCACGGTTAACTAAAGACTCTACTTATATATATACGGCACGGGGATGCGGCGGCGGTGCTCGCTTTGCGAATCCCAACACCGCTCTTAAATAAAAACTTGGCGGTGCAAACACTCGAAATAAGATACGGAGATACTTAGCGCTCGCGAGGGCTAAGACGCGTTTAGCTGTTTACGGGCGCGCGCCAACTTGTTCAGCCACTTCTGCGGTTTTCTGGAAGGCAGGGTGGGGGGAGGGGGGCGGGGTGTCTGCGAGGGTTGCTCGACTGCGGCAACAGCCGGAGATACGGCGACCGCGCCGCGCCTCGTACGTTTGTCGGCCTTTTCTTATTACGGCCAAGCTACGCCAGCCTCCCAAGTTTTCGTTCCGCGTATTTTACACACACACACACACACACACACACATACACACACACACACACACACACACCGGCGCCAAACGCCACACTGCCTCAGCAGCGCGACGGCTGCGGCAAACGGACAGAGTATCGTCACCAAGATTAACCGTCACAAATCCGTTTCGACTGTTGTAGAATCTTCAGAAGCTATCCGAGCCATATTCAGAAAGCAGTTCGTGCAGCGTCAGGAAGAGATTGGTAGGATGTCATTGTTTAAATTCAAATGTTTGTAAACCTACGGCACCAAACTGTTGTGGTCATAAATCCCCATAGGTACGAGGTGCATTCAAGTTCTAAGGCCTCCGATTTTTTTTTCTCCGTACTAGAAAGAGATAGAAACATACTCATTGTTTTCAAATGAGGCCGCGTTCATTGTCAATACGTCCCAGAGATGGCAGCACCGTACGGCAGATGGAATTTTACCGCCAGCGGCGAGAATGAAAACTGTTTTAGATACTTAAAATGGCGACGTTTTCCTTATTTAAACAGCGTGCAATCATTCGTTTTCTGAATTTGCGTGGTGTGACACCAATTGAAATTCATCGACAGTTGAAGGAGACATGTGGTAATGGAGTTATAGATGTGTCGAAAGTGCGTTCGTGGGTGCGACAGTTTAATGAAGGCAGAACATCGTGTGACAACAAACCGAAACAACCTCGGGCTTGCACAAGCCGGTCTGACGACATGATCGAGAAAGTGGAGAGAATTGTTTTGGTGGATCGCCGAATGACTGTTGAACAGATCGCCTCTAGAGTTGGCATTTCTGTTGGTTCTGTGCACACAATCCTGCATGACGACCTGAAAATGCGAAAAGTGTCATCCAGGTGGGTGCCACGAATGCTGACGGACGACGACGACCACAAGGCTGCCTGTGTGGCATGTTGCCAAGCAATGTTGACGCGCAACGACAGCATGAATGGGACTTTCTTTTCGTCGGTTGTGACAATGGATGAGACGTGGATGCCATTTTTCAATCCAGAAACAAAGCGCCAGTCAGTTCAATGGAAGCACACAGATTCACAGCCACAAAGAAAAAAGAATCGGGTAACCGCCAGTGGTGAAAAAATGATGGTGTCCATTGTCTGGGACAGCGAGGACGTAATCCTTACCCATTGCGTTCCAAAGTGCACTACGTTAACAGCTGCATCCTACGAAAATGTTTTGAAGAACAAATTCCTTCCCGCATTGCAACAAAAACGTCCGGGAAGGGCTGCGCTTGTGCTGTTTCACCAAGACAACGCACCCGCACATCGAGCTAACGTTACGCAACAGTTCCTTCGTGATAACAACTTTGAAGTGATTCCTCATGCTCCCTACTCACCTGATCTGGCTCCTAGTGACTTTTGGCTTTTTCCATCAATGAAAGACACTCTCCGTGGCCGCACATTCACCAGCCGTACTGCTATTGCCTCGGCGAGTTTCCAGTCGTCAAAACAGACTCCTAAAGAAGCCTTCGCCGCTGCCATGGAATCATGGCGTCAGCGTTGTGAAAAATGTGTTCGTCTGCAGGGTGATTACGTCGAGAAGTAACGCCAGTTTCATCGATTTCGGGTGAATAGTTAATTAGAAAAAAAATCTGAGGCCTTAGAACTTGAATGCACCTCGTACAAACTACTTTCACCCTAGCTTAGTAACATCCGCTAAAATGACTGCTACGTTCGAATTGTCGGTGAGCTGTGACGTTTTGAGGAACAACTGATGAACAAGTGTACACGGGTAGAGTGTTGGTTTGGAATCACTCTCGCCGAAAGTTCAAAACCCCCTGAAATATGAGTGTTAGTAGCTAGCGTTAAAACCAGATGTTAGTAACGCAGGGTTAACTTATACCATGGACAACACACACACACTATATATTACACACACAAGGCCATGTTTGAACCTCCGGTAGGGAACGGCCATCCTGGCCGTAGAATGACGCCTTAGACCGCGCGGCCACTCCCGCTCGACTATGGCAATAACTTCGTACAAGTATACAATACAGGCGTGTATTATGTAAACAACTTACAAGGAGACCACATTGATATCTGATTTTAGAATTTTTTTATATTTTTGGTACGTGAAGTTCGGAACTTAAATAAGAATCAGCCAAAGCCATTCGATACAACTTCCAAAAAATGTCGAGAAAATCGACTTAGAAGTATTGCAAGTACATGTAAGAACCAATAAAAAAATTAGTTGCAGCATCTGTTGGTGTATACTGGCATCACAACCATGGAGTCAGTGTTCCGAATACTCCTATGACAATTTTTTTCGTTGTTTTCGAATTCAGTTACATAAAATATATTGGGATCTCTAATTCCACGTATTGAGTCAGTTTTTGTCGAAGTGTATGTAGACGAGCTGAATACCTTGTCACCTAAAACGATGGTTGAGCAGGTTAGCTGCTTGGAAAGCCATTAGTAGCTATGAAGATGACTTTCGAAAAACAGCGTCGTAGCTCTTCACAAACTCAACAATCAAAGACAACCGTCGTCAACTAATTGTGAAGGCAATACTGTAAAAAATACAATTTGTTTTTTTAATTACTCATAAAATATAGAAAATTAGAAATAAACAAAAATATGTGCATTTTTCATAAAAATTTCCATTAGATATTAAAATTGTGTAAGTATTCGAACACAACGAAAAACAAAGAAAATCTTCCAGGGGGGATATGAACTGCCGACTTTATAGTTACAAGGCGAGCAAAGCTACCACCTGAGCAATACCGACCGAAGCTATAATTGATTTTATTATTGGTACATACATGTCCCTGCAAAACTTCAAAAATCGATTTTCTGAAGAATTTTTGAGAGTTGCGTTGAATGGCTTTGGCTAATTGTGTTTTGAACTTCACGTACCTTAAATATCAAAAACATCTAAAATCCGATACCTTTGTGACCTCCTTGTTAAGAGTAGCAAACAGGGGTAAACTATATGGAACAAAAAGTTATACACAACTTGTACATAAATGATACAGGAGTTATAACAGTCGAACGACAGTTGGTTTTCTATTACACTTTTTTCGACTAGTTACTGAGTACAGGTGTTCCTCTGTAATGTATTTTTTAGCCACAACGCTAATGTGTTGTTAAACGATGTCACATTTTCCTGCTACGTCAGTCTGCTTAATTTACTGTGATGTAATCGTTGGTGTGATTAACGTACAGCAGTGGTTCCAATCCCGTGGTTCTCGAGAGTTGAAATTGCTTATTTCTTATTACGTAGGCAGTCAATCGTACTGTGTTCACGATATCTTGACAACGTTACTTTGGACAGAACTGGACAGCATCGGAACTATTTGATCTATATTCATTTGTTTCCTAGTGATGTGAAAGCTTAATAAATTCCAAACTGAGGTGAGCTATAAGAACGGATTTGAAGCCGCCCTCTTGGGCAGTTCTGTCGTAAAAAGACAAAACTCATGGAAAAATATTGCGAAAATAATCTTCCGTTACCTTAACACATTATTTACGACTTATTTAGGGGTCATCTGCTTTTAAATACAGGTTCGAGCAACAGAATTACCGAACTTGAAAATAGGACATAAACTCTAAAATCACCTTCCTAGAAAAACAGAATTTAATTTTATACTAAACGTTTCTGTTATAATACTACTATCAATACATGTTACTTTTGATTTTAATGAATAAGTTAAAAGTTGTGATTAATGTTTATTTTTAAATAGACAAAATATTAACACGAATTATTTACAGAAGAATGGAAAAGCTGGTAGAAGCCGACCTCGGTGAAGATCAATTTGGGTTCAGGAGAAATGTAGGAACACGGGAGGCAAGACTCACTTTACGGCTTATCCTACCTTTTCTAGATTTTTAGACTATGTTGGTGGAATGAACTCTTTCATGTTCTGAAGCAAGCAGGAGTAAAATACAGGGAGCATAAGGTTATTTACAACTTGTACAAAAACCAGACAGCGGCTGTCAGAGATGAAGAACATGAAAGGGATGCAGTGGTTGGAAAGGGATGCAGTGGTTGGAAAGGGATGCAGTGGTTGAAAAGGGAGTAAGACAGGGTTGTAGCCTTTCTCCAATGTTATTCAATCTGTACATTGAGAAATTCGGAGAAGGAATTAAAGTTCAGGGTGAAGAAATAAAAACATTGCGTTTTGCAGATGACATAGTAATTCTGTCAGAGACAGCAAAGGACCTGGAAGAGCAGTTGAACGGAATGGACAGTGTGCTGAAAGGTGCATATAAGATGAACATTAACAAGAGCAAAACTAGGGTAATGGAGTGCAGTGTATGAAAATCAGGTGATGCTGAAGGAATTAGATTGGGAAACGAAGCAATAAAGGAGGTTGATGAGTTTTGTTACTTGGGTAGTAAAATAACAAATGATGGTCGCAGTACAGAGGACATAAAATGCAGAATGGCAATGGGTAGAAAAGCGTTCTTGAAAAAGAGAAATTTGTTAACATCGAATATTGTTTTAAGCCTAAGGAAGTCCTTTCTGAAGGCATCTGTGTGGAGTGTTGCGTTGTATGGGAGTGAAACATGGACGATAAACAGTGCGGACAGGAAGAGGATAGAGGCTTTTGAAATTTGGTGCTACCGAAGAATGTTGAAGATTAGGTGGGTCGATCGCGTAACTAATGAGGAGGTACTGAACAGAATTCTGGAGGAAAGGAATTTCTGGCACATTTTGACTAAAAGAAGAGATAGATATAGGGCACATTCTTAGACATGAAAGAATTGTGAATTTAGTGTTGGAGGGAAGTGTGTGAGGTAAAAACCGCAGAGGAAGACCAAGAGATGGATACAGTAAGCAGATTCAGACAGATGTAGGTTGCTGTTCTTATGTGGAGTTGAAGAGGCTTGCTCAGGATAGGGTATTGTGGAGAGCTGCATCAAAACAGTCTCCGGACTGAAGACCACAACAACAACAACAACAACAAAACAACAACAACAGACAAAGTTCATTTTTCATCAACCTCATAAACTCCGCCCACAGCGAATAAATCAAAGTGTTTCCTAGTCTAATAAACTTTGGAGCCAAATTTGGTAACAACTTACAACTGGCCAACAAGGCCTGATGTTTGTCGGTTTATGTGCCCAAAACACGATTTATACAGTAACAGACGTATGAGAACAGTCCTCTCTCTCTCTCTCACACACACACACACACACACACACACACACACACACACACACACAGAGAGAGAGAGAGAGAGAGAGAGAGAGAGAGAGAGAGAGAGAGAGAGCGCTCAAGACGGCGACTCATTAATGCGAGCAGCAGCACAGCACAGAACCGCTGTATAGCAGAGTGTTTTATCCCGCCGAGTGGTGCTCGATGCTCAACAGTTTCGAGCTGAGCAATAATTATTCCAAGTTGGAGAACCACTGAGGGCTTGCAAGAGGATAAAGCTAATCGAAAACGACGCGAGGGGCAGGGGAGGGGTAGCATCCGCTTCAGTGGGCTTCGAGTTTGAAGAGGACGAGGATTGGCGGGAGCGGCGTAGCAGGGCGTCGACGATCCACCGGACGCCAAAACGCGATGAATCGGAGAAACAAGCACACCAATTCGGCAGCAAAAATCCCATTGCATTTCCTGAGTAGTTATAACTAGATAATACGTCTCTTACAAATGATTAGGGTTTTAGAATTTGGTTTAACAAGAAATTCCAATACGAAAACCGGTTAATTAAATAAAAGTAAACTATTAGAACATTGTGCTTTTAATTCAATACGATGGGCTACCAAGAACCGATGAAAGAATCAGTGTAAACGTTCTCATGTACCTTTGTTTAGAAGTTATCTGCATTACATACTAGCAGCTGTATCTTTGTACTCAATGAAAACTAGACATGTCACGTGTCACTTTTTATTGCCACTAACGTATACTACCATCTCCTAAAATGTTTAATATATCTCCTGAAAAACCACGTAAACAGCATCACCACACTTCATAAAGTAATAATAATATGGCATGCAAGTTTTGTTAGTTAATATAAAAAGTAAGTTCCAATCCATGCTCCGAAAGTTGGTCTCGAAGGAGATGCCAGTAACCTGCCAACGTACTTCCTTCCATTACGTGTTAAATAGTAAATTTTTAAGAATGATTTATGAAGACTTTCATATTGTTACTGATTATTGTATGTCTTGACATCATTATTCAAGTTGACGTGCAAATCAGTTAAAGCGTAACTCAATAGAAATAGCAAGGAACAAAACATTTTTAATTTACATGTATACCCAAGTTAAGCGCGTTGACTTATCCACACAGAGGACATTAGTCATGGGATTATGTTTAGAAATGAAGAACAGTACGAAAGGGGTATAAAACTATGTTCACCTTTTAACAGTAAGCGACCCAACCTTTCATTACACTAACAAACTGATATTACAATCACAATTGTATTACTTTTATCCCTTGAACTGTGCTTGTGTTGAATTTTATTTACGTATTAAGGAAATGATATTAGTGTTGTTCTTTTATTTGAATTGCTTTTTTACGACCTTGTCTGCAACTTCCTGTATGTTACTGTTGGCCGTCTAATGTTACCCACTTCTACACATTCTGTTAGACAAGATAAATCGACATTTAATTTTGAAACAGGGCATGTCTAAAGAAGTAAACCAACTGCCATCTATATTTTAATAAGTGTATTCAGCCAAGATTGATATTTATTGTGTTTTATGACCAGTTTCCATGCAGCTTACACATGATTTTTTGATCTCATCTTTATCTCAAAGATCGCCCCAACGCACCCATGTGTTCCATAAAAGCTATTATTATTATTATTATATTATTATTATTATTATTATTATTATTATTATTATTATTAACCCACAGTTGCGGTGTATCTTTCATGATGTACGCACAGGAGTGTTCTCGATTCAAAAGCGTGCCGGTAGTTAAAGTCATAGTGAAAGTCTTACATGAAACTCCACCTTGCAATCTGTGCGCCATCTCTATCTGACAGAAATAGCGTTGGTAAAACGCTGAACCGCATCAAAACTCTTAAGAACAATTATTGGTCCATCCGTGAAGATAGTATTCAACAATTCGCACATACCCAAACGTTAGGAACAAAGGACAGAGTTAACAGTCGTGGAGACTGTGTTCAAAACTCTCCCACCCTCAACCTTCATTATTTCTTGTGTTGGTTTCAGGAACAGTCAGTTTCAAGACATACTACCATGCCTTATTTAGATACTAACGAGACATCTGTCTAACTTCACTACAAAATGTAAAACTGTGACATTTCGTTTATAAAGTACATTAATCTGACCACATCATTACAATAAGAGGTCCAAATTTTTAATATAAAATCCACTACTCAAGTTTATTTTTCAAGTAGACGGAAGAAACCAAGGAAAAAACAATACCTAATTTTTAAAATTTTATTTGGCTCCACTGTTCTTGGATGACTATATTTACCACTTTATATTCGTATATGTACAATGTCTTCCTCAATGAGGTGAAAATAAGCTTGGAGAAACTGTCGATTTCAAGAAATGCCTCCGTTTAATAGTATCACTTCTACTGCTAGCAGTCTTTCTTTTCTATAGATTTGAAGTGGGGTTTTTCAGTCTCACCTGCTAGTAGGCGTTGCAAATATACATGGACATACGAACATTTTTGCCGAGGCCGGAATTCGAATTCGTATCTGCATACTAGGCAGTTGCTAAGCCTCTTCGACACCCCAGGCACATGGCGTGGGTATAAGACACCTTCAATGACTACCCAGGCCGCGGCAGACTCGCCGTGCGCACTAAGGCGCATTGCTGAACTGCGCGCGGCCGTTCGCCGTCGGGGCTTCGAGTCCTCTTTCGGGCATGGGTGTTTGTGTTGTGTTGAGTTAGTGTAAGTAGTTTGTAAGCCTAGGGACTGATGACCAACGTACTTAAGTCTCTTAGATTTACAAACATTTGAACAGTTTTGGACTACCCAAGCACGCAACCCACCCTTCCCAATTCCCCAATTGCCCTCCTACTTCACCATTGTTCACGACTCGCAACAGACCCTGTATTCCTGCCAGAAAACACAGGCATCAAGCCGTGACTAGGCGGTTTACAGTTATATGTCCGAGAGAAAAAGACACCGCACTGATAATTTCTATTCTCGCGAGAACGGACTTGAGAAACCGTCGGTTGGCCGAACCTATTGCTGAATCGCCTGATACATCTGCTTAGTTGGACGATCGTAAAGAGTAGAAGAAACGGTAGTTTCACTTAAGCTTTCGTCTTATTTTGAAGTTCGGTAATTCTGTTAATCGAACCGGTATTTAAAAGCCGATGACCCTTGCTCCCCTAAATAAGTCGTTAATAAAATGGTAAGGTAACGGAAGATTATTTCCGGAATGTTATTGTATAATTTTTGCCCAAGCGGATGGCTTCAAAGGAGTTCTTACGGTTCCTTTCATTTTGGAATTCGATAAACTTTCACATCACTAGGAAACAAATGAACATATATCAAATGGTACCGATGTTATCCATTTCTGTCGTCAACAGTAACGTTGGCAAGATACATATCGACCGGCAGTAGCCAGTGTTATTGTAAGACAAACGGAACCAAATGATTTCCTGGTGGTAAACGACTGTAATCACAGGACGTTACGAAACATGGCAGATTAGTTTTCAATATGGCGGCGCCTCGTGCAGTCTACAGATCGTTGTCGCTATAATAAGAGAAGAAAGGCGCCAGTGAGCTCAAAGATAATCTGGAGTCAGTACTGTGTGTTACGAAAGCGTGACGCTCGACGCCATGTTTGTGAACGTATATCTGTCTATCTAGTTGTTAGTAGGATTTGCGTACACAGAATTTAACATTATGACATCTGTTATCTTTTGTTCTAGTTGATTTTCGAACAAAGTAACTCAAATACAACGGCAGCTGCCTATGAACATTTTAATACTATTCACAAAATAGTTGAGACTTGGAATAAATCGTATACTCATGAAACGAAACAGCAGAAAACGGCATGGTTTTTTTTTTTTAATCTGTACGACAGTTATATTTTTATTCAGAAGTAGTGTTTCTACCATATTGCGTTAAATGGATAATTTTTTTTACTGTAGAAAGATAAATGAAGGTGTAAAAACGATCAATTCGAGGTGTCTGACATAAGCGTTATTTTTCATGCAGTAATTTCCAGTCGGTGGGCTCAAACGGAAATTATAAACAAGAGGCAAATAGAGAAATGAACACGAGAAGTAGCGTCTACGACAGTGTAATTTATTCATTAAAATGAATGTGATAGAAACTGACTAAAATATAGTTCATCTATGGATATGAACTATACTTCGTTTCCTTTGAGTTCTCTTCAAACATAAACGACTCGAACTTTAGTATAATGTATTTATTAAAGTAATTAATCATTCATATCTTTATTTTCAAAGGACGCAGAGTACAAAAGAACATCACGACTTATACGTACGGAGTTGCCAACCTATCAAAAATAGAGTGTCACGATTTTCAAAGATTCAAAACACTACAGTGTTAATCATTGAGATCACTGAAAGGCGCCCGCGCGGTAGGCGGCGAGGGCCTGACCAGTGCTGCCGCGGCGGCGGCGCGGCGTCTCCCGCAACTAGCAGCGGGCAGAGCCTTCCTCGTATGCAACAGGAGGGCGGACCGCGGTCAGACTTCTGCCCGTATCGACTGACTTGCGAGATGCTAGGATGCCCGCACGCGTCACCTCACGGCAATGCAGAGTGTCCATGAACTTGCAATAGAGCACAGGTTTTACGTGGCCACATTTAAAAGAACTTACCAACGTTTCGTCTGCGTTAGTTATTCCTCTGCGACGACAATACCTTATTTCACACACACACAAAATAATTAGTAATTGCCACGAACATGGGTTTCTGCTAAGTGAAATTTAATATTTAAACTATCAAACTACGTAATCATAAAAACATCGTAAGAAGTAAAACTTAAAATTATATTCCCATACGTAAAAGTAAGCTAAAACTAGCATCAGCTTTAAAAGAAGCACGTCATATTGTAGTGTAATTTACAAGCTGATTAATTATATTCTTAGAGGGGGAGAAGAAGTATTAAAATGGGCGGCCCTCACGATTTTAAGTTTTTGCTGAAATATCTGATCACGTGGTCCGTTTCTTAAGCAAGGGAAGCCAGTTTTCAACGTCACGATTAGAAGACTTTTTAAAGTAGTCATGCCGGCCGCGGTGGCCGAGAGGACTGAGGCGCTCCAGTCACGGTCTGCACGGCCACTACGGTCGGGGGTTCGAATCCCCCCTCGAGCATGGATATTTGTGTCGTCCTTAGTATAAGGTAGTAAATAAGTAGTTTGTAAGTTTAGGAACTGATGACCCCGTAGTTAGTCCGTTAAGCTTAACAAACAAACAAAGTAGTCATCTGGTGTTCAAATTGCTTGAGTGACATCAAGCCACAATAAATCTCGTGTAAATTGGAAAACTCTATGAGTAGGGGAGAGTAGTACACAGTGAAACAAAGATTATCCTTTTGATTATTTCGTATAAAATACTACTCAAAAACAAATTTTCTTTATTTACTTGAAAGAACAATACTTTGTCAATATTTTGGAACAAAGAATAATAATTTTGCTACTAATTAGTAAGTGAAATAACAATTTTAAACAACCTCCGCAAGTGTTTCACTGTGTACCATGATAGTTCACAGTGAAACGGCTGCCATTTTTTGTATTTATTACTTCTGAGTGACAGATACTAAATTTTGTTCAGTGAATATTAAGGCCACCAAAATTGATTGGAAAACGAATATGCTGGTGGTTGGAGAGTCTCTTCGTAGTCATAGGCAACACAGGTGGCAAAATCACTGAAATGTCCTTATGCGAAACACAGACTGTCTTCTGCATCTGAAAAAAAAGCAAGTAATTTTTTGTTTGTTTATTTTTTTCCGAAGGTATGAGACTTCATACTCAGTACCACGAACTACTGACTTCAAGACGTTAGCTACAAAATATACATTGTTTTGGAATCTTCCAGCTCTGTCCTTTTTCTCAAAGCTGTTTGCTCTGGTGTTGATGTTAACATTATGCTTCTACTTTTGGAACGTCCACTTGTTTATCTGAAAGGTGCTTTGGGTAAACCACGAAACTCTCTTGGCGAAATGTAGGTTTTGCTGTTGTTACTGCAATGGCTTCCTCAACATCTTCCATAGTACCCTCCAAATTGTTAGGAGTAGTCATACATCCATCTGAGGTCAACAAACAAAACCGTTAACTCTCGGTTGAGTCTCGGACACGCGCTAACATAGCGCCTCATGTGTTTGAAACGTCAGCTTCGCTTCGCAGTTTCTCCGGATGTAATTGACAGATTGCGATGCAACCAACGCCATTCTTTTTGTAATTTTTCATTCTATTGATTGTTTAAGAAGTAACATAGGGTATCCATTTAAAACAACCCAAGTTTGCGTTGAAAATAATATTTCTTTACGTTTTAGACTGTCTCATAGTACCTAATTTAATAAGCCCCTGCCGTACGTTCAATACCTATTGTAGTTGGCGATATCTGGGGTGAAACAGTTAAGTGGGACACCCTGTATAGTGAATTCGTAGTAGCGTCGCCATTCGCCACACCGCCGTCGCCGCGCCACTTCCAGAAGAGGCGATAAGTCGCCCCATGGTACTTCGGCCGCCGGGGGCGCCTCCAGTCATCGTACCTCTCTGCCTTGCTTCGCGCTCCGGCCAATCATGAGAAGACGGCTCGGCTAGATGCCGGCGCAGCACAGCCACGACAGTTCAGTCTACCAGAGTCAGTATAACAAGAGTACAAAGAAGAGCCTAGCAATGGTACCATTCCAGGAGATCCGTCTACAGCGGCAAGTCGGAACACTACTATTGACTGTAGCTAGGAAGAGGTCATTCCAGATCTGTGTACTATGTAATAGGCAGAAATGTACAACCAGAAGCACCTCAACTTCAATTGTAGTAAAAGTATACGTGAACTAATCACTTCTTTCAGTTGCAGACCTTGCTAGCCACGGCCCACCTCCCGAACCTACCGTTCACAGAAAGCACCCCGAGGATACAAAAGATTTGTTCTACATCTGTATGGGATACTCTGCAAATCACATTTAAGTGCCTGACAGAGGGTTCATCGAACCATCATTATACTATTTATCTCCTATTCCATTCTGAATAGCGCGCGGGAAGAAAGAACACCTGAATCCCTCCGTTCGAGCTGATAATCGTTTCTACCTATGTAACTGGGAGTCAACAATATATTTTCGCATTCGGAGGAGAATGTTGGCGATTGTAATTTCGTAAGTAGCCCACGCCGTAGCGATAAGCGCCGTTGTTGTAATGATTCCCATCCCAGATCCTGTATCATTTCCTTAACGCTGTCTCCCCTGTATCGTGACAATAGAAAACGAGCTGCCCTTCTCTGGAACGAGCTGCCCTTCTTTGGACTCTTTCGATGTCCTCCGTCAAACCCACCTGATAAGGATCCCACACTGGGCAGCAATACTCCAAAAATGGACGGAGAAGCGTAGTGTATGCAGTTTCTTTTGTAGTTCTGTTGCATGTTTTAAGGGTTCTGCCAATAAAACACAGTCTCTGGTTCGCCTTTCCCATGGCATTATATACGTTTTCTTTCCAATTTAAGTCAGAAGTAATAGTAATTCCTAGGTATTTTGTGGAGTTTACGGCCTTTACTTTTGATTGATTTATCATGAAAACTAACGGATTTCTTTTCGTACACATGTGGACGACTTCACTCTTGTCATTATTTAGAGTCAACTGTCAATTCTTACACCATACAGATATCTTATTCAAATCGTTCTGCAGTTGGTTTTGATCGTCAGATGATTTTACTAGACGGTAGAGATGACGGTGTCATCTGCAAACAATTTAAGAGAGCTACTTAGACTTTCCCCTAAATCGTTTATGTAAGTAAGGAACAGCAGAGGACCAATAACACTACCCTGTGGAACGCCCGATATCACCTCTGTTTTAGTGGATGTCAGTTGTAAAACCCCTCGTCATCACAAATCTAAATCACAGAATTTTAGTCTCAAATCATGTTTTTATGGGACAGGATCGCCAAGGATCGTGCTGATCCTGAAGCCGCCGCGGTATTCTTGCTCAGGTTGGCGACACTGTGAGGACAAGAGACGGTCCAGTG
The DNA here is from genome assembly GCA_026315105.1 of Locusta migratoria. Lineage (NCBI taxonomy): Eukaryota > Metazoa > Arthropoda > Insecta > Orthoptera > Acrididae > Locusta > Locusta migratoria. The sequence goes on from CM048751.1 coordinate 55,402,048, forward strand.
TGCGCCCTCCCCACGCCGCACACGTGCGCGCGCTTCGCCCAGGGCGGCCACCATTACGCGACAAGCGGCGATTTCCTGGCGGCTGTGCATCGTATAATTAATGCGGGGGCGGCCGGGCCTCGCCGCAGCAGGGGAGGCGGCAAGAGCGGAGCTTCGGTATGCCTCATTACGGCGACCGCGCCGCCTCGCCTCGCCCCGCGGGGACCGCGACAAAAATCTCGCCCGCTAAATTACTAATACCACCTCGCCGGAGCGGGCGGCCAATCTGCCCCGGCCCTCGCAGGCCGGCCAACTTATTTCCTTAAAACACTCCCCCGGCCCCTCGGCCGCATCTGCCTATCAATCAGCGAGTCATACTTAGCGAAATTAACCTTACCTATGGGCGACAAACGCGGTCCCGCTCCGTCCCAGCGCTCCCGCCTGAAGGACTGGCAGCAAGATGGGAGAGGGCGCTGTTTCGGGCTCTCGCGGGGATTGGACCACATAAGAAAATTATGATTTAATGGGACCGCTCGCTGCCTCTGTCTCCCCCCCCCCCCCCCTGCCTGCGACCGAGCGCGCGGCTCCCATATTTTTCTCCTGTGCTCAATTTGCCGTCTCTCATTCGTTTCTGGCCTTGAGGCTAAACGGCTCGAAATGGAAATTTGCTTGATTAACGCGATGAGGGGACAGCGGAGATTCTCCGACACCCCCCTTCCGCGCTCTTCTTCCATCTAGCGGCTTGTTTTTGTATCCCCCCCCCCCTATCTTTTCCTTAAACAGCCTGCCTCGAGTTTTACAGCTCTGGCTGCACGGAGTGTTCAAAGGAAACACGTGTGTGTACGCCACGGCAGAAAAATTGTCTACCACGCTGGAGGTCCCACCCTGCTCTTCTAATCAGCGGGTCGAATTTCCTTACACGCCATGAACTGTTACATCACCTATTAGCTTAACATCGTTCTTTTCTGAAGCGAGCCACGAGACCTTTTGGAGACTATAATTCAGAGCGCAAAACCAAGTAATGTGGACATAATATTAATATGCAATTATTCCACCGTTGCATAGATATTGGTAGTCATGTGTGTCAGCGTAGTGAGTTTCGACGAAATTATGACAAAAAAAGGGAACATTTCCACAATCCAATAAGACTAGAAGTGATGTAGGAAAGAAATTTAAGTCATAGTAATTGAAATCTTACAACTTTGTGCCGTTTACGAAACAGTGATGTCATTTATCATTAAAAAAATTACGTCCTTTAGGTAGCGTTCTCCTGTACGAATACATTCGTGAGAAGATTATGGAGGTATGACGTCATAAACAATTAGATCCGCATACAAGTGTGTATAACGAAACTTTCCAACGAAACTTTCACCATAAACTATTTGAGCGTTTTACACATAATTTCAAACCTTTATGAAGCTTTTCTTCGCTGTCATTCCCATGAAAACTAGTATTACCATTGCTATCGCGTAGTGAAGGTATTATTTGTGTTTTGCCGCTAGTGTACTTCACTAATGACCAGAATTTCTTTGGATTTTCTGCAAGATTACGAGACAAGATTTCGTTGTGGTAACTGCTATAGGCTTCTCGCATTGAAGTCCACGCTAGGTTGCGAGATTTATTACCATTAACAAGTAAACTCACCAATTCAGATTCAATTTCTTCTTTACTAACTTCGTTGAAAAATTTTCCTTTATATCGAGGATCCAGATATGCAGACGTGCCTTTATCCGTAGAACCGTTTTCGACTGGTACCACGCGTCTCCCCTCAGGTGTATCGTATAATAAGGCCTAATATAAGATATTTTTAGAAAAGGGCGAAGTACTTGTGACAAGCTAGACTGTAGATGTCATCGCCGCTTGTTCACTCGCAACAATTTACGCTGTATTCTTATGTACCTGCCTACCCATTATTCGTAAAAAAAAAAAAATAGTGAAGTACTTTTGTCACTCACAATAGACATCTACAGTGTAGCTTAACACAAGTACTTTGCCGTGTTTTTACGAATATGTCATACTAGCTGAGCCCCAGCTGCTTCGCATGCGTAGGCTGGATGGTCTGCACCAGTTGTTTCTTTTTAATCCTGATGAAGAATCCATATCTTGAAATTTGAGTTAACAGCAACATATTTTTGAAAATAATTTTTTTGCGTCACCTGTTCTACCCCCTTATTTGTCAAATTTCAAAAAAATGCCGAAACACGTGTCTTTGCCGCGATGGAGCGTCTCGCTTCGGAGCGCACGGTTGCTCACCGTGGAGGTTCGAGTCCTCCCTGGGGCATGGGTGTGTGTGCTGTCCTTAGGTTAGTTCACTTAGGTTTAAGTAGTTTGTAAGCTACGGACTGATGACCACGCAGTTTGGTCCGATAGATTTACAAACAAACAAACAAACACGTGTCTTTTAATTCGAACCCTGAATTAAAATCCGAAATTTTGTAGTTCTAGCTTCAAACTTGCCTAAATAGCTACGTATTTTCAATAAACGTTTCATCCCCTATTTCACCCCCTTAAGGACGGAATATGGAAAAATCGCTTCTTAAATGACGCCTACAAAGTAAGATCAACACCCTCCACAAATTTCAAATTTCTATCTTCAGTGGTTTGGGCTTGGCGATGATGAGTCAGTCAGTCCGTCAGTCACTCAATCGGGACACTTCCTTTTATATATAGAGATTAGGCCGTACTACACGATACACCTGAGGCGAGAGCCGCACCACTCGTAAACGGTTCTACAAATAAAGGCTCAGGATGTGTAGCAACCTCCGATATAACTTCCGTTTAATTATCGAAACGGAAACCGGAATCGAATCTCCGTAACGTGCCTAATGAGTAGTGTGTGTGTGTGTGGGGGGGGGGGGGGCGGCAACGGTACAGGCAAGTGCTAACACCGTCTAGATACAAGGCCTCCCAACAAGCCCATGTGACGACACACCGATAGGCTGCCATCGTAAGCTCACTGGATCGCGCTACGAATCAGTGGGCTGTGCCCCAGCGGCTATCCAGCGAGCTTGCGATGTAGTCTTGTGCAGTTCGCGAACGAACTAGTTCGGAAGAGCGCTGTCACAGGACGAACTACGCGAACTAGTTCGCAGATTCCTCGCGTCTTACTTCGTCCGCTCCTGTTCCGAACACTGACGAGGAACAGCGAGAGGACGCGAGTGCGCGCAGAATCGCTATTATGCACACACTTGGACAACACTGACCAATACATAAAAAAGCTGTCATTGACAAAAGAAAGAGCTCTTTTAGTAGCGGTAGCAAAAGCCAAAAGGAGCGGAAGAACTAAAAAGAGCGACCTACTTGGCGGTCGAGCTGAGAACTAAAAGGAAAACCACAGGTCTTGAACTAAAATATGCGCGATAGGTCGCGAACTAAAATATGCGCGATCGGTCGCGTACTAAAATATGCGTTACCGATCGCGAACTATTATGCCAAACGTATCTCGCTTCTTAGTTCGTTGGATTCTTTTCCGAAGACCTACAAGCAACAGGGAGAGGGCGCGCAGCAGAATCAAAAATCACGTGTTTGCGTTCTACTGATGAGAGCCATTTCGAGGTGAGTGTCTGCCTGCTAGATTAAATAGTTCAGTGCTACAAAATTTCTATTTTGAAGTATTCTGCACTCTGCAATATCTGACTAATAAATTCCATAATGCCAAGATATAGAGATAACTCTAAACATAAAAGCGAGCCGATCGCGTTGGCCGAGGGGACTGAGGCGCTCCAGTCACGGTCTGCACGGCCACTACGGTTGGTGGTTCGAATCCCCCCTCGGGCATGGATATTTGTTCCGTCCTTAGTCTTAGGTAGTTCATAAGTAGTTTGTAAGATGACTGTTGACCCCGTAGTTAAGTCCCGTAAGCTTAACAAACATTTGAACATTTTCAACATAAACGCGAGAAATTATCCACAAACTGTTTCTTTTAGTTTGCTTGATATCGTTAGCGGCTCAAGCAGCAAGCGCATGATGCAGCTAGGTGGGGGTAACTTCTCCCTCCAACCTGCATGCGCAGACCATGCCGGTCAGTCGTCACTGGGAGCGGACGTACTAAAGTTGCGAACTCAAGTGAGCGTTCCCGTTCGCGAACTATTATGCGCATGTCTACTGGGATGGCAACCTGTCGGTGTGACGAGACACGGGCTTGTTGTGATGCCTTGTATCTAGACGGTGCTGGCCCGTGACGTCAGACACGAGGGCCGGTTGCCGGCTGCAGCGGCAGCGGCCTCGCGTATGTCGTGCGCGGCGGCAGTGAGGGCTCGAGGGACGCGGCCGGCGGCTGCAAGATGCATGAGCGGCAAGACGGACGGCGGCGCCCGCTGCTGGCTGCCGGCTGTCGGCGCGCCGATAGCGGCCGCTGGCTGTAAAATTAAAGGAAGCCGCCTGCTGTTTTATTCGGCCGCCCCTGGGACAGGTGCGTGGCGCGGCTGGCGTGCCCGGGCCCGATTCTCCGGCCCGGAGCGGCCGTAAAAGCGGCGCAACGGCCGCCAGGAGGCAAGCGCCTTTATGGGGCGCCGGCAGCCAGCAGCCGGCGTCTGCCACCTCACGCGGGGCGCCGCGCTGACAAACGGGGCGGGCTGGCGGGGCGCGAAATAAATTATTTATGCTACAAAACTCCTTCAGTCAGCCTCCAAGTATCCTCCATTATATGACATGCACATGCCAAAGTTTCCGAGGATTCTTTTCAGTATGCGTTTTAACCCAGCCTTCACCTATCAATGATGTGAGGACTCACTACAAACGACAAGTGGTTCGGATTCCACGTTAAGCTGGAGCTCCCCTTTCCCCTGTTAGGTAACTGGGGTAGGCTAGGGACACGCAAGTCGCTCAAGTGGCGTCCAATTGAAAGACTTGCACCCAGGCCAATGACCTACACGAAATTAATATTCCCCCACTATTTGTAGTACCTCTTCAACTATACAACGTTGAAATTCTGCAGTGCCCTTCGGAAAGCTATTTTTATCGCCTCGACTTCATCAAAACTCTATCTTTTCGATTTTTCCCCCTCACTCTTGGGAAAGGAAAAAAAATCACATAGGGAGACCGACGAAGAAAGAGCATGGGGAACAACAGAGCACAAGTAGCGGTTCATAAAAAAGACCGTATATGCGGAGATGTCGTCCTCATGAAACAAGAAGTCGCCTCGTCGTCGTCGTCGTCGTCACGAAACCACGTCATATCATGAAAGCTCCTGTCACCTCGCCCTCGTATGAAAGAAGCATTCGCCTCATCGTCATTGCCAAACCATCAATCCCCTCACTGTCATGACGAAACCCACCAGTCACCTCATTCTTGTCACGAAGCCACCCGTCAGTCAATCGTGATAATGACAGAACCACTCGCCTCATCATTGTCACGAAACCATCAGCTGTCTCGTCGGCGTTACGAAAAGACCATCCAATTGATCCCTGTAATAAACGCAACAGTCACATAATCGAGAAAGTACCGGACGTTTCCTCTGCACATCCTCTCGCAAACGTGCGGAAATTGGCAGTTCACCTTAAACAACAAAAAGTGTGAAGTCATCCATTTACACGATAAATCAGTCAAATCTACAGGCCGTAAATTCAACTAAATGCCCATGAACAGCACTTACGAACATCTTAAAATCAGTGGGGGGGGGGGGGGGGGGGGGCTCCAAATGCCTCAAAAACACGTTTCTTAAGCGCCCTTTTCGTTCTAGGGCCTACAAATCTCCTACTGCCCTGTACCTATCTACCTGGGGGCCTCCAAATCTCAAAATTTTCTTTTTTATAGTTATACATTATTTTCAAGTGTACGGGGCCTCATTTTGGTTACCGCCGCCCCGGGCCTCAGACAGCTTTAAATGGAAAGGAGACACACAAAATATTATGGGAGGCAGGCGAACCAAAGGCTATCTTTCATTGGCAGAACACTTAGAAGACGCAACAGTACTCCTAAATAAAACTGCCTATACTACACTTGGAGTATTGGCGCGCATTTTGGGATCCACACCAGGTACGACTGACGGACAATTTAGAGAAAGTTCAGAGAAGGGAAGTTCGTTTTGTATCATCGCGATGTAGGGTAGAGAGTGTCACGGAGAATGGAATGGTAGAGAAGTGTCATAAAAGCGGTTCGATGAACCCTTCGCCATGCACTTAAATGTCATTCTCGCATTATTTATGTAGATGTAGTTACGCCTTAAAAATTCCAAATAGAAGTTCTGGATAACCGTCTGGCGACGGGGAACAAATACCCCATCCATAATTCCAAGAAAAATAAAAGAAAGACAATGATCCGATCATTGTTTTCAAATTCGACCTCAATTTCCATCCTTTTTTTCTCTGCATAGGACTTTCGAGACTTTGCCGTACCAGAACACCAGCCCCAACCAATTGTTATCACTTTAAATGTCACAAAGGTATTAGCAATTGCGAAATTTAGCTCTACAGTTTAAACAGTTTAAAGCTGACATATGCCCCAGCATCATATTCGCAATTGCAATACAGTTGCTGTTTTCAATTTGAAGCTGAAGTCTCCACAGAGCCCTTTCCCGCACACTTGCATGCATCTCTACAATGTTCGGGCGGCTGTAGAAACATTTGGTCCATCATATGGGAAGTAACTGAAGGCTTTTCCTACCCTACGACCAATCGTTTCAAAATTTTGGCAACGTAACGCACTAAACTTAGCATTTGATGAAAGAAGATGGAGAAAAATAACGTGGCGTGCAGACACTGCCTACGAAACATCAACTTTATCATTCAATGGTGTTTTCGTGGAACTTAGCGGATCGTCCGCTGTCCACAACCTGTGTTTCTTCGAGTTGACTTTAAAAAAATGTTTGTTAAGCTTACGGGACTTAACTGCGGGGTCATCAGTCCCTAAACTTACAAACTACTTATGAACTCAATGCGCGGCCGAGTTGACATGAACACTTAGGTCAAACCAGGCTTCATCAGAGATAAAATAGAGATCCATCTGCAAGTCATTTAGTGGTATGTCAGTGAACAGCGCGAGTAGATATGGTGTGCGCGTCATGGGCTGTGGTTATTATAATATGCATGCATTCACATCCAACCGTATACACTCGTCTGAGACACTTATGTATACCACCGTGTCTTTCAAGTAACCTTTAAACGAGAAATCTGCAATGTAGCAGTACATGAATTAATAACGATATACATCGCGAAGGAGGAAACAGTAATTTACAAAAGTACACTGACTTAGGTGTTCGAGGTATAGATTATGGGAAGTCACGTTTCAAAACAACTTCAGCTGACGTTGGGGTGTTAATTTTTCAGCTCTGCTTACTGATCTTTCCATTCTCGACGCACTTCACCTCTGACTTTAGTACAATAGATTTTCACGTCTGGCATTTTAATATGTCCAAAACCAGTAACAAGTGTATTACTGCCCTATATAACTGTTTATTGTGCCATCTATAATGTATTTATGAAGACAGGAATTGGGTACAAAACACTTTATAGGTATCGATACCGATACATGGAAGTGTGTTAATATTCCTCTTTTACTGGCCATCATAAACTAATGAGAAGAGCCAGCTATACACAAAGCAGCCAGAGTTACAATAGCATGCATATGTCTGATGAACTTTCAGTTTCGCCTCGTTAAAACCCACTTAACAAGCCGTAATATGGCACAATACCAAACAAACAACGGATAAGAGATGACTGATCTTGCAAATGGGAGGTCACTGCGGGAATCTATACAGCAGATTAATGATAAACGTGTAATCCTCTTGCAGAGTCTGATGTCTCGGTTCTTAAAGCCTCGAAATCACGGTGTAATACAGCCGATCAATTATGCCCCGCGTTGACATTAAACAGATCTGGCAGGTCTAAAGGTCAAACCATGTGACATTTACATTCAGGAATAACTGAACTCTCGACTGACGTTAAGCTCGGATTTCTGACCGATATGTCACAAACTGCCATTTTATTTCCCAGCTGCCGAGTGAAGGAGTGAAGAGGTCAGCCGTCGGCCAATACGTTCTGTGGTCAGTGACCGACGCGTCCCGCGACCGCCAGGCCCGTTACGAGTACTGTATCAGAAATCAGGCAGTCGGCGAAAGCTGCTGCCTCCCGCAGAGGCGCGGCGCAGCGACGCTCCTGAAGCAACGCTGAAGAATGGCCGCGGCGCGCGCAATAACACACAAAGACCCGCAATTTATTCGTCTAATAAATAATTTAAAGTTTCGGAGGGAAAAAAGACGCGCAAATTTATGGCACACATTAGGCTGTAGTTGCAAAGATGTATAGAAGAGCGTAAACGTAAATTAAGAACTTGTTTAGCAGTTTATTTTGCACACGCTGGCGAGAACAAAAGACACAACTTGGTACGCCATTAAAAGAGCAATTAAAATGGAAGAGGGAGGGACAGTATCTTCAATGGACGGGCGGAGGCGGCGGCGCACTCGCGCTACCTGCTGCAGGAGGCGACGCGCTGTGACGGATGGCGGAAAACTTGTCCGCCACTGCTCGCTGCAACAGTTCGGGCTGCACGAGGACCAATACTGCAGGTGGACGCCTGTACCCGGTACCTGCCAACTACAGCTATTGGACCAATCTGCGATAATCACCAGTCTCTAGACTTACGAACTGCTTAAAGGAAATTACACTAAGGGCAAAACACACACAGACACGCACACACACACTACATACGAGGCACGTCCACAAAGTAAGTTCCGTTTCAATTTATCTCCGCTGCAGCGCTGCGATTGCAGTTCCGCACATGCGCTGTTGACGATGTGTATCAAAGACAAGAACGTGCGCCATTTGGAGATCGCTGTCAGTTACGTACGCTTTGTTGTGCTTGTTTGAAATGTCGGCGTTGATTGAAAATCCCGCCGCCTGTGAAATCAGGTCGGTGATTCGGTTTCTGAATGCGAGGAAAGTGAAATTTATCGGAAAATTTGCGATGTTTACGGACCAAATGCGATGAGTGATTCGTTGGTGAGAAGATGGGTCCGACACTTCAAAGGCGGGCGTAGTGATGTGCACGTTGAAGAACGAATTGGGCGTCCACCTTTGGTTACAGAAGAACTGGTTCACTTTCATCTGTTCTTACATCTCAAGTCTTTCCTTGGCGGTCATCACTTCACCAATGACGATGAGCCGAAAGAAACGGTTACCCACAAGTTGAAGACATAATTGCTATGAAGAAGGTATACAAAACCTGGTGCCACGCTATGACAAATGCCTGCAAAATTTCAGCAGTTACGTGGAAAAGTACTTTAAGAATTGTAGAATTTTGTGCAATACAAATTTCTTCTGTATCTGTGTACAATTTCATTTTATTACCAAACGGAACTTACTTTCTGGACGCGCCTCGTATATATAAAGTTTCCAGCCAAGATCCCTTTTTTATTTAGGGATGACCGGTTTCGACGTTCACAGACGCCATCCTCTGATCTCCTATATTTTACAACGTCATATCTTATATGATTTTATCTATACCCTTTCTTTTTAATGGAATAGTTGTATACAAACATTAATAATGAAGTGGAACATATCATTGGATCTACAGTATACATGTCCACACTGGTTGCACAATACCATTCACTTAGTGACTTGTGCAACCAGTGTAGACATGTATACTGCAGATCCAGTGATATGTTCAACTTCACCATCAATGTTTGTATACAACCATTCCACGAAAAATGTAATGAAAGGATATAGGTAAAAACCATATAAGATATGACATTGTAAAATATAGATCCGAAGATGGCGTCTGTGAACGTCGAAACCGGTAATCCATAAAAAAAAAAAAAAAAAAAAAAAAAAAAACAAAAAAAAAAAAAACAAAAAAAAAAAAAAAAACGCGTTCTTCGCTGAAAACTTGTGTAAATTGATTACGATCGCCCCAAAGAACAATGAGTATATATATGGGAAATTCTCCACTGAGATGCTGAAATGTCCTTGAAAAGAGATAGATTGGTTGGCCAAAACATACCTTAGTTCTGTCCCGCCGATAATTACACAAAAACTTGAAAGTAGAAACGACACAAGCTTTCGGAATTCTTTTCCTTCGACATGTACGAGAGGACGGAAGAGCAGGCGAACAGAAGGGACAGATTATTCACGATCTAGGCCATAAGGAGATGATAGGTGATCTATGGAAGTCACAGATACGGTACGTCAAGTCAACCTTTGTTCAAATGTTTGTATAGCTTATGGGACTTAATACGGAGTCATCAGTCCCTAAACTTACAAACTACTTATGAACTAGCTAACACTTAGAACGGCACAAATATCCATGCCCGAGGGGGGATTCGAACCCCCGACCGTAGTGGCCGTGCTGACCGTGGCTGACGCGCCGCAGTCCCCTCGGCCACCGTGTCCGGCCCCCTATAACTGGCTGGGTGTGTCAGTTCGAAGGTCAGAGGAAGGCAACGGCATATGTATTTACTCCTGGGCATTGAAACTGCTAACCACGAAGATGACGTGCTACAGACGCGAAATTTAACCGACAGGAAGAAGATGCTGTGTTATGCAAACTATTACCTTTTCAGAGCATTCACAGCGACACCTACAACGTGCTGACATGAGGATAATTTCCAACCGATTTCTCATAAACAAATAGCACTCGACCAGCGTTACGTGGTGAAAAGTTGTTGTGATGTCTCGTGTAAGGAGGAGAAATGCGTACAATCACGTTTCCGACTTTGATAAACGCCAGATTGTAGCCCATCGCGATTGTGGTTTATCGTATCGCGACACTGCTGCTCGCGTTGGTCGCGATCCAATGACTGTTAGCAGAATAAGGAATCGGTGGGTTCAGGAGGGCAATACGGACCGCCGTGCTGGATCCCAACGGCTTCGTATCACTAGCAGTCAAGATGACAGGCATCTTATCCGCATGGCTGTAACGGATCGTGCAGCCACGTCTCGATCCCTGAATAAGCAGATGGGGACGTTTGAATGACAACAACCATCTGCACAAACAGTTCGACGACGTTTGCAGCAGATTTGGGTATCAGCTCTGAGACTATGGCTGCGGTTACCCCTTAAAATATCAGTTCAATGACTTTATGTTTCTTCTCAAAACGCGATGACGGAGCAAGCATCGTGAGATCCTACAACTCTTTTTTATTTGACATCAGTTTGCGGTACGAAATTTCTGAGCTCATTTCGCCCCCCCCCCTCCCTCCCCAGACCAAGATCCACGGTTCGCCACTGCTCGGCAGGAATAATATGAATAATTCAGAGCCAGGAACATAGCAATACGAATTCCCACTTTAGAAAGTGCCAGAGCTCACGTCTCTAGTGGTCAGAGGAGCTTCAGCTTAGTGTTCACATCGGTAATGGAAACAGTATAATAGTTGGGATACTGTGTATGTTGATATGTTTGTTAATCTATCGGACCAAACTGCATGGCCATCAGTCCATAGCTTACAAACTACTTAAACCTAGGTAAACTAACCTACGGACAACACACACACCCATGCCCCAGAGAGGACTCGAACCTCCAACCGCGAGCTCCGCAGCGAGGTAGTGTATATGTAGAGATTCATTGCAATTTAAATCATCGTATCTTTTCTTTTGGAAATCATCATTCGAGAACACAAAAACGATTGAAATATAAGAACTCCATGTCGGTAGCATCTTTTGAAAGAATGTGGAAACTAGAAAAAGCCCCAACTACAAAATTTGTAGGCAAGTGAGGGTTAAAAATATTATCTGCACATGTATAAATAAAATTTTTAAAAAGTAAAAAAAAAAAGAAAGAAAAAACTCCAGTAAGACTCGAACGCTCCTCCATTACGTTAGTAAAGCGTCAACCCATCCATTCCGCCACTGAAGCAGGAGTGAAACGTTCATCGCCGTAGTAATGGACAGGATTTTTAGGATTCTTTCAATGAATCTCATTCCGATAACTGCTTTACTGAAGATTAATTTTATATGGCCGTTCCATTTTAAACCACACCTAAGGCCTACTCCCAGATAATTTATGGAATTAACTGCTTCCAGTTGGTGACCTGCTATAGTGTAGCTAAATTATTAAGGATCTTTCTATGTATTCGCAGCACATTACACCACATTGAGATTCAACTGCCATTCCCTGTAGTATGCGTCAATTCGTTACAAACCTTCCTGCACTTTAATACAATGTTCCATTGTTATAACCTCTCAATATACTACAGCGTCATCCACAAAAAGCCTCAGTAAACGGCCGATGTTACCCACAAGGTTATTTATATATATTGTAAATAGCAACGGACCCATGGCACACCCCTGTGGCACACCTGTCATCACTTCTACTTCGGAAGACTTCTCTCTATTGAGAATGACATGCTGCATTCTGTTATCTAGTAACTCCTGAATCCAATAACACAATTGGTCTGATAGTCCATATGCTCTTACTCTGTTCATTAAACGACTATGAGGAACTGTATCAAACGCCTTGCGGAAGTCAAGAAACACAGCATCTACCTGGGAACCCGTGTCTATGGCCCTCTGAGTCTCGTGGACGAATAGCGTGAGCTGGGTTTCACACTATCCCTTTTTCGAAACCCATGTGTTCCTACAGAGTATACATCTAGTCTCCAGAAAAGTCATTACACTCTTAACATAATACATGTCTGCCTGTACCTGTGTTTGAAACACATTAATTCTTTACCGTCGCACCGTATTGACAAGTTCAGGTACAGTTTTCATCACCGAGCATAAGCTTCACGATTTTCAAAATTCACGAGGGTTCTCGGTCCGCTCGCTTTTACAGACTGTGTTGTTTTCGGGAGGACTTGGCTGTCGCCGCCCCCAGCACGGCGCAGGTAACGATAGTGGACGCGGCGCGGCGGCTCCCAAACTTGTTAGGTATTCCAAAGTGTCCCTTCCTCCCCAGGCCGCGCGCGCGCCGGCGTCTTAATGTAAACTTGGCCGGTGTAATCGGAAAGTTGGAGCCATAAAACACAGGTGTTGCGTCGTTTTAATAGCCTGCAAGATGTACTGGCGCCGGATTTATGGCGCGCCCCTGACTGGGAGGCAACCCGCCGGCGCCGTATGCCGCTTCTTGCCTCCCGGGAAGAACTCCCCGCTAACCGCGGGCCGTGATATATGGGTAATTAATAAACAATTTGTAGCTATCTGCATCGGGAATTGGCTGGCGGCGGCAGCGGCCGCCTAATGACACGTATAAACTTTGCCGGCAATAAATAAAGGCGGCCGTGGAAATCCGCAAGCGGCCACACGCCACGGAGGCCACACGCCGACCTAACTGCCGCCTCTCCGTATCTGCTTCCGGCACTCGCGGCTGACTGCAATCCATTCTCCCCGGTGCCGGAAGACAAACAGCTTTTAGCTCCAGCAGAATTGGTTTCAAGAAACCGTAAGAGTATAACCTGCTGTTAATTGGCCGGTGGGTGAAAGGTAAGGTTCCGACATCCAAACCTCCACATGTTTCTACACTCACGAGGAGACCACACGGGTATCGGATTTTAGAATCTCTTGATTATTTAAGGTACGTGAAGATCAAACCTCAAATAACAACCAGCCAAAGCCATTCAACGTAACTCTCAAAAAATTCTCGAGAAAATCGACTTTGAAGTTTTGGAAGTAAGCGTAAGTACCAATCATTAAGCGAAATGCGACAGCTGTCAGTGTAGGTCAGGTAGTAGCGTTCTGGCTTTACAACCTTTTGGTTGGAGGTTCGAGTCCTGTTGTGACAGTTGTTTCGTTTTGTTCGTATACTTACACTGTTATAATATCTAATTTTCGTTTATTCCCAATTTTATATATTTTATAGACGGTTGTTAATAATGATAGTTTCAATAATAATAATAAAAAAAAACAGTTACATTTTTTTCGATATTGGCTTCACTAGTAATTGATGACGATAGTCTTTGATTGTTTTGTTTGTGAAGTTTCTTAGGTGCCTTATGAGTATAAAATGTTACTCCATTGCCGAACCGCCGTCTGGCCTAGATGGTTAGAGCCCGGACTCTTACGCTAGAGGTCTCGGGTTCGATTCCTCCTCTGGCAATATTCTTTCTTCTGTTTTATTTTATTTTGTTATTCCACCAATTATTCAGGAAGTTTCCCAAACCTACATTATCTTTATCAAATTAGTTACGATACTGAATAAAAATAATTTTCTTTTTGTCCAACAACACAATTCATGGCGGTGGGTCTTCCATTTTTCATTGTAACGTATATGACGAGAAAATTGTTTTTTTATCAGAATAAAAAAGTCGACTGGGAAACATTTTTATACATCTAATAATTATAAACAAGAACCGCAGTGTTAATTATCGTAAAAACAAAGCAATAATTTATGCGACATCTTGCTCAACATATAAAAGTAGAATTTTTTTTTACAATCACTGGGCGTTTACTATAAATCTGTACAAAAACATGCCCCATTAACATTTACGAAAATGTTTCGAGTTTCTGATAATTTTGAGGCAAACCAGGCATATTGAATCATGTTTCGGAATATTGGTGACGATAATTAATGATGAATTATAGAATGAACCGTTATAATCCAAAGGGTACACTTAACAAAGCCCCTTTAAACGTTGAAACACCATAAAACGAAATAGAACAACGAGCACTAATATTTTTCAGTGATTGAAAAACTTTACGTTCTTGAGCTAAAATAATGTAAGTTTGAATAATTGGTGGAATAACAAAATAAAGTGAAACAGAAGAAAAAAATTCCCAGAGGAGGAATCGAACTGGAGACCTCTGGGGTAAGAGTCCGAGCCCTAACCATCTAGGCCAGACGACCGCTCGGCAATGGACTAAATTTTTATATACTCATAAAGCTCGTAAGAAAATTCGGATAGATTTTTCTCGGGATTTTCCGAGTAGTGCGTCCTAATATTTTAACCACGTGAGGTGTTAAGGGTCCTCTTTCACCACACAAAATTTCGGACAAATCCCCGACCCCCACAGTCGTGCCGTCTCCTTGTAAGTCTGCTTTCTCTGGAATTGAGATTCTAGCCGAACTTGTACGCCACGGCTCGTGACGAACTTGACACAAACATGTCTGAGGCAGCTGTTACTATCTAGCACGTATCCGCCTACATCGAGGTATAGTACGTGCTTCAGAATGCAGAAAAACACGGAAGGGGTGCGTCGGTTGTCAGGGAGAGCAGGCCGACTTTGACTGCGCCGCGACTGTACGCGCGCACAGCCTTCTACCTCATCTAGCCTCATTGGCCGGCGAGCCGAACCTTATTGCTCGTCTATATTTAATGATTCATCAGCGACGGAGAAAAGGGGGGCGGTGCCTACGCGGTGGACGAAAAGGGCCGTGGGGAGGGGTGGAGGGGAGAGGGAGGGTGGAGGGGGGTTGCAGGGGGGGGGAAGGGAGGGGGGAGAGTAGCTGGCGAGCGCGGCCGTGGAATGAGATCTGATAGCCGCAAAGAGAAGGAACGCAGGAGGCCGGCTGATTACCAATCGACGTGGCCTCGCCGAGGAGGGGGGGGGGGGGGGGGGGCAGAAACACTGCTCCTGTCTCCAGACAACATTGCCTGCGAAATGGTCGCACACGGAGAGAAATCACACCAGCAAAACGAGGAGGGGGGGTGGGGGTAAGAAATAATAATACATGTCACATGTCGTCAAGCGAGACAAGGATAATGCAATGTACTTAGAAAGGCATCTCATACAAATGTATGTAGGAGAGGTGCAAAACACTGGATTGTTTTTCAAATCGTAAATATTTTCAAATTATTTACAAAACAATCTTACCATCTACAAAATACTCTCCATTGCAACTAATACATTTGTCCTACCGGTGCTTTCATCGTGGAAAACATTTGTTATCTTTAGAAATGGTTGACAGCTCCTTTTGTCGTTTTCCTTTCTTGACATTTTCAATGTTGCCTAATTAGATTAGAGCTGGATCAGGAAAGTAAGGTGCGTGAAGCACCAAAAAAAAAAAAAAAAAAAAAAAACACTGTCCATCGGAGACGTGTGCAGGTGCGTTGTGTTGGAACAACGAGCCTCCTGTCTGACACAAATTTAGCGAACAGAACACGCCAAGTCAACAATACAGAACACTGAATTGGCAATGAGTTGCTGAATGCACGTCTAGCGGCAGAAATACGCACTACAGAAGCTCCACCCTCGGAAACGTTATTCCTGCATTTTCTTTTTCAAAAAATGTTCAAATGTTTGTTAAGCTTATGGGACTTAACTACGGGGTCATCAGTCCCTAAACTTACAAACTACTTATCAACTACCTTATATTAAGGACGGCACAAATATCCATGCCCGAGGGGGGATTCGAACCCCCGACCGTAGTGGCCGTGCAGACCGTGACTGGAGCGCCTCAGTCCCCTCGGCCACCGCGGCCGGCCATTTTCTTTTTATTTTTTTTTTTTTTTGGGGGGGGGGTTGCTCCCTTTGTATTAGAAGCGTGTAGACATGTAGACATGAGGAAAAGTTTGGAAGGTTCTGCTCTAGAATCTTTAACGATCCTGGCTATCACCAGAACCGTTAAACTTCAAGAGATAGTACGTGAATAATAAGTAAATTTGATTATCTGTTTTGTTTATAGAATTGTACTCATCTTTTATAAAATTAGACACTAATTTCATCTTCATAAATTCACATTTTTTAACAATAACAATACAACTGTCACTCTGTGGCGATCATATAACAGACAACTACTGACTGTCTACTTGGGCGCGCAGCGTTAACTATAAATAAATTTGCTAACAATATATATTTCGATACAGACTGTTGACTACAGAAATTCAATTAAAACTTTCAAATTAACAGACGCAAATGATATGATGTGCATTTATGGATTGCAGAAATATTACACACGTTACAGGCATTTTATCATACGAAACATTCGTGACTGCTTGTTCTTCCAGTATTCCTTCATTCTTTCACTAAAAGCTCTCTTCCTTTCTTCAGTCCACTTTGGTCTTTAGGTGCCGCTTTCTCTGACATCACTTCCCACTTGTACACCTTGTGTCTAAAGAATACTTTGTCGATGATGTCATACTTATATAATGTATGAAAGTGATTATCTGGGATTAAATCGGCTCAATACATCCAAAATTACAATAGGTTTGATTAATTGTTATTGATCAAGATATTAATTATTAACTAGTTTTGTAAATTAATTTCAGTCCTCAACATCGTTAATGATACAGTCAAGCTTCCATAATATTGCATATTTGTCCTGATTGTGTAATTTTTAATATTTGATGAACTTCAATTTACATGCAGTTAATAATCAGAATGACAATGCTGTAATATTTCGTACAAAATGAGATACAAAGATAAATTCGTTTTCCGCATGTTCCTATGTCAATAAATGACAATGCAATTGAATGGTAAAAATCTGGAAATATAAGGTGGACTTTTGGGTGTTACTGTACGCCGACAATGGCCAAGGGAGTGGCCATATAGACACAAGTGACGCTGAACGTTCTGTCGCCCTGTGGAGGATACGGCTCCAGAAATAATTGATAAAACCCATGATATGGTGATGGATGACAGAAGAGTTAAGGTGCGTGAGAATGCTAGTGCTGTGGGCATCTCGAATGAACAGGTACATGAAGTTTTTGCAGAAACATTTGGATATGAGAAAGCTATCCGCAAGAGTGCCGTGATTGCTCACGCTTGACCAAAAATGGAATCTTGTGAGCCGCGGTGGAGTAGACTAGCGGTCTAAATCACCTCGTTGCGGAGCGCGCGGTTGCTCGCCGTGGAGGTTCGAGTCCTCCCTGGTGTGTGTGTGTGTCTGTGTCTGTCTGTGTGTGTGTGTGTTTGTGTGTGTCCGTAGGTTAGTTTACCTAGGTTTAAGTAGTTTGTAAGCTACGGACTGATGACCACGCAGTTTGGTCCGATAGATTTACACACATTTGAACATTTTTTGAATCTTGTGAAGTGTTGCAAGGAAGGTATGCAGTTGTTCAGGAAGAATCCGCAGGACTTTAAGCGTCGTTTCGGCACTATGGATGAAACATGGATACATTACTATACTCCTGAGACCAAAGAACAATGTAAACAATAGGTTACCAAGCAAAATAATTGGCATTAGGATTCCAACTCGTTGCACATCCACCGCTTTTCTGCAGACTTGGCTCCCTAGTTATTCCTCAATTTCAAGAAATGGCTGGCGGGACAAAGATTTCATTCAAACGACGAGGTGATTGCAAGAAGTAGTAGGTATTTTGCATGCATTGACAATTCCAATTTTTGGAAGGGATCAACAAATTAGATCAGTGCTGGACGAAGTGTGTAAGTGTAAAAGGAAAAATAAAATAGTTTTTTTCCGAAACGCGTTAGTAGTTTTTATTTTTGCACGGACTTTTCAAACGCCCCTCGTATTTTGTCACACAAGAAATTCGAGCAATGAGTGAACGGACATTTTCACGGCAAAAGCAATGAAGATAGAGAGAGAGAGAAAAAATCGCACTGACGTGTTTTACGGCCCACCTTAGATTTGTAGTTTTATAAGTTTTTGCAAACATTTTGGACCAAAATAATAATCTAAATAATAATAAATTAATAAGAGTGTCTGAAACCCTTTTAGGAAAAAAAATTAGTTATTGGGGCGTTTCGAACCAACGACCTTTCGCGTTACAGTCCAGCACCTTGCCCACTACGCTTCGGCTATAAATCAAAACAGGAGTTTTTTAATCTCATACTATTGATGGCCGTTGTTCAAATTCAAATGTTTATATAGTTTATGGGACTTAACTACGGGGTCATCAGTCCCTAAACTTACAGACTACTTATGAACTACTTACGAACTAGGACGGAACAAATATCCATGCCCGAGGGGGGATTCGAACCCCCGACCGTGACTGGAGCGCCTCAGTCTCCTCGGCCACCGCGGCCGGCGATGGCCGTTTGTTAACTGGTGGTAATATGGCATTTGAATAAATTAGATTATCATTTGTCGTACGAAGAACGATGTGTTTTTGTGAATTCCTCAGTGTGCTGTTGCTTTGAAATGACAACGTGTAAGTTACTATAAGAAAATCATCAAATACGCGTGGAATGTCACGTGTTATCTCCGAACGGCTGGTTTTCGTTAATTCAATGGAGGGTGTCAAATCTCCGTTATTTTTGCAAATATGTCTCAAACGATACGAGGTATGAAAAAAAGCGAAGTTGTAGAGAATTTTATCCTCTACTAATAAGGTTATTCAATTTTCGTGTCAGATGAACGGTTCGTTTGCAATTACAAACGACTTTGTTTTTTTGGTTTTACTACCGTATTTTTTGTCCGAAAAATTTTAAAAAGGGATGTTCTGGTCTCTGGCGGCCTACAATCATGTCTGTAAAATTTGGTGCTGATCGGTTGAAAGGTTCGTCTTAAAAACAGGGAACACGTTACGGACAGACAGACATCCCATAATCGCCGTTATTTTTGCAAATATCTTTGAAACGCTACGAGATATGATTATATATATATATATATATATATATATATATATATATATATATATATATATATATATATATATATATATATATAAGAGCAAAGAAGTAGAGAATTTTCTCCTCTACAAATTCGGTTATTCAATTTTCGTGTCAGATGAATAGCTAAGCCGTTATTTTCATTTAAATTTCGAGCTGTCAAAAGACGATCGCAAAGGCCCACTTTTAGTGTTGATTGATTGATTTTTCCAGGGAAGCCAAAACAGTCTTGGTCCAACCCGGCACTGCCCACACCGAAAATAAGTTTATTGTGCGGTATCGCTCCCTGTATATCTAGTAAAGCCAACCAATGCCCTTGAACAGTGCAAGGAGTCCCTTTACCAGTTCTTTATTAGACACAATTTCTTCGGGTCTGGTTGTCCCAAATATTCTGTGCCTTTTATTCTCCAACGCAATGCATTCGAAGATTAGATGTGAAGCAGTTTCATCACCGTCATCACAGATCCTACATTTAGGGTCCTCTTCTGTTATCCCCATTGTACGTAGGTGTTTTTTGAAATTCCCATGGCCTGTCAGCAATCCAACCATGAGTCTAATCTCTCTCCTGTTCAGACCCAGGATTGCAGAGCTTCTTTTAAAACAAGGCTTTGGCATCATTACCTTGCCATGTTTTTGTTGATGGACTTTGGTGCAATATTCTACGTGCTGTCGTCTGAGCCAGTTACGTAGCTCCAATTTGATCATTGCCTTGGTGATTGTCAGGACAGGTCCCGGTCCAATAAATGGAGTCTCTGCCCCCATCCTGGCTAATGTGTCGGCATGTTCATTGCCACTGATCCCCGAGTGGCCAGGTTTACTCTATTGCTTTCCCCTAGCTCCACCAGAACCCTGTGACATTCTGCAACAATTTTAGATCTTGTTGCAGGAGCTGCCAGTGATCTCAGGGCTGCCTGGCTGTCTGAATAGATATAGATGCTACGATCTTTGTAGCACCTACGCAAATTCTCCTCCACACATGCTCTGATGGCAGTGATTTCGGCCTGGAATACTGAGGCCAGTTTTCCTAGAGAGATGACGCCCTCCAGTCTTGGCTGCACCCCATATACCCCGGCCCCAACACCTTGGTCTGATTTTGACCCGTCAGTGAACCAGACAATATCCCCCGTACGGTGTCGAACTATTTTCTCCCACTGCTCCCTACTTCCAATTGTTATACTGAAAGGCTTGTTAAAGCAGTATGGGGTTATAATATAGTCGGCTGGCATTTCCCCAACCTTTCCTATATTTACCTCATTCACTATTTTAGTGTGTGAAACTTGTTATTTAGTGCAGGGCTATTATAAATTTATTGTATAGTTGATTAAAATCTGGCATGACGCGATGCATTGGCCATTCATTACAACGTTAAGGAAAAAAATCGCACTGACGTGTTTTACGGCCCACTTTAGATTGGTAGTTTTATAAGTTTCTGCAAACATTTTGTACCAAAATAATAAAAAAATCAATTAATAAGAGTGTCTGAAAACCTTTTAAGAAAAACAAGATTATGTAGTGGCGGGTACCGAATCACTGACCTTCAATGTCACAGTTCAACGCATTGTTCACTACGCTACAGCTAACAATTAGAAGTTGCGTTCTTTAATCTCATACTATTGATGGCTGTTGTTAACTGATGCTAATATGGCATTTGTAGACACTAAATTATCATTTATCGTACGAAGAACGACATGTTTTTGTTAATTCTTCAGTGCGCCATTGCTTTGAAATGACAACGTGTAAGCCAATAAGAAAATCATCAAATACGCAACGCCAGAGAGAGTTCTGGGCGACGAATGTCACGTAACGTCTGCGAACGGTTTTTCGTTAATTCAATGGAGGGTGTTAAAACTCCGTTATTTTTGTAAATATCTCTGAAACGATACGAGATATGAAAAAAACATAACAGAGCAAAGATGTAGAGAGTTTTCTCCTCTACAAATTCCGTTATTCAATTTTCGTGTCAGATGCACGGTTAAGCCGTTATTTTCATTTAAATTTCGAGCTGTCAAAAGACGATCGCAAAGGCCCACTTTTAGTGTTACTACTGTAACCTGAAGTGGGCCAAAAGTCACGGGTATTTGTTGTTTGGCGAGTGTAGTGGCTCTGACTGGGCCGATGACCGCGCCCAGAGGCAGTCGCCAGTGCTGAGAATCTTGCGCGGCGTTTATTAAAAACGCGGCCCAGCGGACGCGGGCAGAGGCGAGCAGAGCCGAGCCCAACCCAAGGGGCCCTGCTCGGCTGTCAGCGCCACGTCCCTCCCCCCCTCCCTCCCTCTCCCACTCCGCCCCTTTTTCTTTTCGTCGTGTTTGATTTCAAAGGGTAAGCGGGTATGTATCTGTGATAATCCGCCGGCTGCGGCGCGCCCTGTGTGAGCGCCCGTATTTTATCGCCTCGGGCGCCCGCTATGGGGGTTAAGTAAGTAACGCGCCCTCGCCCTAGCCGCGCGCCGCCCCCATGTGCCGGCGCCGTGTGTGGGCCTCGCAAAAGGGATTTCAGAAATGTCTCTATCTCGACGTCATGACGTGGGCCCCCTTTTCCCCCGGCGGCCGGCGTGAGCGTCTCTGATATATGCCGTCCGCCCGCACGCGCCGCCTGCCTCCTCATTATACTCCGCATAAGGGAATTTAATGCATGGCGGCGGGCCGTATCAGGCTCGGCTATCTGGCCCGCGACAGCCCCTGAGCCGCCGGCTTCTCCGCCAACGCCGCCGCCCTCTGACGCGAAAAATTAAAAACAAAAAGGCCCGCCCCGGCCCGCGGATTAATACAGTCACTGTCTGCGAGGAGCGCGTAGGCGCTGCGCTGCAAGGCTTAGCGTTCCGTTCGGAGAGTGCGAAACAGCCCGTATTCAAGTCGCTGTTGTGGGGGTAATTTCTTCCGTATCAACACACCTAATAAGGAATAGCTACCCAATTGTGCGATTGGATTCACGATTTCCTATCAGAAAGGACACAGTTCGTTGTAATTGACGGCAAGTCATCGAGTAAACATAAGTGATATCCGGCGTTCCACAGGGAAGCGTTGTAGGTCCCCTACTCTTCCTCGTGTTTATAAAAAAAAATGTTCAAATGTTTGTAGAACTTATGGGACTTAACTACGGTGTCATCAGTCCCTAAGCTTACAAACTACTTATGAACTAGCTAAGTCTAAGGACGGCACAAATATCCATGCCCGAGGGGGGATTGGAACCCCCGACCGTAGTGGCAGACCGTGACTGGAGCGCCTCAGTCCCCTCGGCCACCGCGGCCGGCTGTTTTAGGAGACAATCTGAATAGCTCCCTTAGACTGTTCGCGGATTAATACAGTCACTGCTGCGAGGAGCGCGTAGGCGCCGCTCTGCGAGGCTTAGCGTTCCGTTCGGAGGGTGCGGCGCGCGAAACAGCCCATCGCTCTCACCCGGGTTGGGGGTAATTTCTTCCCTACTACCGAAGACTCTAAGAACCACAATAACAATACGTCAACACGGCGACTTAAATGGCCATATTAATACTCACTACCTCAAACCACGGCGTTGCCCGGGTATTTATTTATTCAGTCCTGCTTTTTATGTTCATCTCCCTCTTCAATCACTCCACCCGTCTCGTGTCCTAGTCACTCCACCCACCTCCTACTGACTATCTATGAAAAATTACATACAAATATCATAGTGAATGTTCAAATGTTTGTAGAGTCTATGGGACTTAACTACGGGGTCATCAGTCCCTAAACTTACAAACTACTTATGAACTACTTACAACTAAGGACGGCACAAATATCCATGCTCAAGGGGGGATTCGAACCCCCGACCGTAGTGGCCGTGCAGACCGTGACTGGAGCGCCTCAGTTTCCTCGGCCACCAATATCATGGTGAACCGTGAAAACATTCTTTCATATACGAAGCGGAGTTGGGAAATACGTTTCCACTGTCGACTGTGGGAAGAATTGCGTATGAAAGGGAAAAAAATGAATGAGACAGCAAATATAAGATATATATCTTTACTTTTCTACACAAGCGCCTCGCTGCGGAGTGCACGGTTGCTCGTCGTCGGAGGTTCGAGTCCTCCCTGGGGGGGGGGGACGCGCAGGTGTGTGTGTGTGTGTGTGTGTGTGTGTGTGTGTGTGTGTGTTGTCCTTAGGTTAGTTTACCTTAGTTTAAGTAGTTTGTAAGCTTCGGACTGTTGACCACGCAGTTTGGTCAGATAAATTTACATTTGAACATCGAACAATTTCCAAGTAAAGGTAAAGCAGTCAACAATCCGAAGATTGGTTTGAACACCACAGTGCTTTACTAGACATGGTCCTATTTGGAGGTGGTATGCCGTTGCCTTCCTTCGACCTTCGAACTGACTTACCCAGCCAGTTATAGGGGGACCTAAAGTTTAACGTGGGTTCCGAACCACGGTGCTCCTCGGTATTTTTCACATGAGCAATACTGCCAGAGGTGAAAGAACTGGAAAGGGACAGATAAAAATCCTAGGACCTGGCGGGGATCGAACCCGCGACCTTTGGATTTGTAGTCTGGCACTCTACCACTGTGCAACCGAGGCGCACTTATATAAGATATATATCTATATTTTTCTACACAAGCGCCTCGCTGCGGAGTGCACGGTTGCTCGCCGTCGGAGGTTCGAGTCCTCCCTGCGGTGTGTGTGTGTGTGTGTGTGTGTGTGTGTGTGTGTGTGTGTGTGTGTATGTGTCTGTGTGTGTTGTCCTTAGGTTAGTTTACCTTAGTTTAAGTACTTTGTATACTTCGCACTGTTGACCACGCAGTTTGGTCAGATAAATTTACAAACATTTGTACATTGAACAATTTCCAAGTACACTGAAATATTTGTCGTGCCGCTTTAGAAGCTTCAAAAAGCATTCAAGTGCGAGTTCAGGACTGTATGGCGGATGGTGTAGGTGCTCCCAAACAAGAGTTGCAGTATGGTTTTGCGTGCCGTCGCCGAATGTGGTCTCGTGTTGTCATCCAACAGCAGAACGCCAGATCTAAGAAGGCCAGACAGCTTTTTCTAGTCACCTCTTTCAATTTCGACAGAGTGGCACAGACCGCGCAGCATTGACGGTTGCTTCCTCCAGAAAGTCCAACCACAAAACTCCTTGGACGTTCCAGAAAACGGTGAGTAGCACTGGTGTATCGGTGTCTTACACTTGCGCGTTCACCTGCTGTGTCGTCTTTCGCCCAAAGCCGTTCAATGCTTCTTCCTTAAGCAACGCCCTAATTTTTTCATGGACGGCTTTTTGAAGCTTATAAAACGGTTTGACAAATGTCTCAATGTACTTCGAAATTATGAAGAAAAATAAAAATGTGTGTTATGCCTCATTTTATATTCTACCTTTTATACACAACTCTGTTCACAAGGAAAACTTATTTTACAACTCCCCCTCGTAGTTACTGGTCACACGGCGTTGAAATCTGTTGCAATGTACCCTCCCTCTTATTTTGAACAGTAAGTGAGCAAAACTTTATCAAGATGGGATTGAAACTCTAAATTTTGTGGACGTAAACTACTCTTCTTCACACACCACTAGGAAATTTATGTAGACGGAGGATCTTCCCTTGTTTTGAAGATAAAATTTCAAAAATTTTATCACAAGTAGAACAAAACTTTTGTATGCATTACAAACAAATCTTATGCATGAGTGGGCGATTTGTCATGCGTGTGTTTGTGATGTCGTATAATGATATAATTTGTACCTATATTCAATGGCACAAATGGATACTGTTCGCAAAATAAGTTACGATTACTTTCAGTACTAAAGAAGTAATAAATTTAAACGTCATTCGCAATGCAGCAGTTTTTCGTGCATCGCATTATTCATGACGTCGTACCTACTAAACTATGCGTCATACAGTGATATAATTACGGCTATAACCTTCGCGAAAGTGCAAGCAATATGTTGACAAAGTTTCACCGCAATCGCATGTACGGTACGGCAGCGTGTAAAATAGGAACAAAAATACATACACACGAAGATTCATTTTTATATAATTAGATTAAGTTATACAAGGACGTCAGTGGGACTTGTACAATTCTAAAGAGCATTATCGTAGACGTGCACAAAAGATAAAATCATGCGTGTGCGTAGCCGTTAACGATGATACGCGGAAATGGGTAACTTTCATATTATTTTTAAATCTCCAACTCTCGTGATATCCGAAAGTAAAAACTTAATCACGTTTGATTCGATATTGAATCTACGTGCTCAGCGATTGTTACAATATTTGAATGGCGAACAGCCGCACAGGAATGGCCACGTGGTCTAAGGCGTCATGCTACGGACTGGGCGGTCGCTACCGACTGAGGTGCGAATCTTCTCTCGAGCATCGGTCTTGTGTTGTCCCTACTGTTAGTTGGTTTAAGTAGTCTAGGGACTGATGACTGTAGCACTTTGAGGTAATAGGTTTACCAAAATCTGAACATTTTTATGGGTATCGGATTTTAGAATTTTTTTATGTTTACAGTACGCGAAGTTCAGAACTCGAGTAACAGTCAGCCAAAGCCATTTGATGCAACTCTCAAAAATTGACTTTGAAGTTTCGCAAGTACACGTAAGTAGCAATAAATAAATCAGTTGCAGCGTTTGTCGATGTAGTTCAGGTGGTAGCATTCTGGCCTCCCACATAAAGTCCGTGGTTCGAATCCCGCTGTGACTTTTTTCCCCTTTTCATATTCAGTCATATACAGCATTTTGGCATCTCTAATTCAACATGTTGTGTCAGTTTTTGTTTATGTGTATGTAGGCGAGGTGAACACCTTGTCGTCACTTAAAATGATGGTTGAGTAGGTTAGCTGCTTGGGAAGTCATTAGTAGTTATAGACATGATTTTCTAAAACCATCGCCGTAGCTTTTCACAAATGAAACAAAGACAACCGTCGTCAACTAACAGTGGAGCCAACAGGTACTATAAAAAATGTAACATGTTTTTTGATTAAAACCACCACTATTAACGACTTTTTATATAATATAGAAAATTACGAACAAATAAAGAAACGTGCATTTATCGTAAAAAATTACCATTAGATGTTAAAATTGTGAAAATATTGGAACACGACTAAAGCAATATATGTTATGGCAGGATTCGAACCATCGAACTTATAGTTACAAGTCCAGAACGCTACCACCTGAGCTACACAGACAGATGCTGCGACTGTTTTAGTTGTTGGTACTCCCGGGTACTTGCAAAACTTCAAAGTCGATTTTTTTTTTCGAGAATTTTTTCGGGTTGCGTTGAATGGCTTTGGCTGACTGTTCTTTAAGTTTTGAACTTAGCTCTTGCAGCACCAACGTATTTTGCCCGTATTACAATAGGCTGTGAATCCTCTAAAATGCATTTTTTTGTCTTTGCCATCAGCTGTTATCTGTCAAACATAGCTACAATGCAATCTTCCTTATTGCAGTGTTGCCGTCTTGGATTACCTGCAGATATAAGACCGAAAGAGATAGTTTCGCAATCTTGTGAAATTAGTTTATATTCTGTTATTGACAATATTTTCAGCAGTTATTGGGGCTGTTAGGCTTGTAAATAAGTGGGATATGCTGAAATCAGAGGTGATGGACAGTCATTATACAACAACATTTTCCTCCATGCTTGGTGGTTGTACGGAAGACACTAAGAATTATGGCCACAGAGTACCAACCCAGGGCAAAATGTTCCCTTGGGCATATAATTTCTATATGTTATTTGCAGTTTTTAAAACTGCAACCGTAGAAATGTACAGTGTAGTACTTCTTAAGGCGAGAGACAAATAGAAAAAGGTCCATAAACAAAAAGGATATTTATTATGATTTTTTAATAAAAGGAAATGTACGGGCAATTTTTGCCCGTGCTTGGTGCTTGTACAGATAAATATA
Organism: Locusta migratoria; assembly: GCA_026315105.1. Taxonomy (NCBI): domain Eukaryota; kingdom Metazoa; phylum Arthropoda; class Insecta; order Orthoptera; family Acrididae; genus Locusta; species Locusta migratoria. Next base: position 55,429,241 of record CM048751.1, read on the forward strand.
GAGAAATTCTAAATTCCGATACCCATGTGGTGTCATTGTAAGGCTCGCAGCCAATTTCAAAATCAGTTAAAATGTACCAAGCATCGCCTAAAATTCGTTGCGAGCCTTACATGTTTAATAAGGTGACAATGTACCCTTATTAAATCATGTAATCCTCAGTAAGCCCTCCCCAGTGTAGCAGGTAATTAGCTTAGCAATTTCCTTTTCCTCTGTACTGCTGTCAACCCTAACAGACACCCGGGAAACGATAGTCTGCTGGGTCACACTTCCGTCCTCGAAACCTCTTGCCTGCAGAAATTGTATCAGAACGTCTGCCGCAACCGACCGGGCACTGGAATTTTTTCCCTCCTCCAAAGGGGTGGAAAAAGGGGGGAGGGGGTAGAAGAGAGAGAGGACCGCAGGCTGTCTTGCGCCGGCGAAATCGACACGCAGAATTAAGTCTAAATCGCAGTTTTCTTTTATTAATTTTTAATTACGGCGGGCAGATTAACCTGCAGCGGCGCTAATGACCGCCGCAGCTGGATTGGGTGCGCGCCTTGCCGGAGCGGGGGCGGTCGAGCGAGTGGCCGAACGAACGAGCGAACGCAGGCCGGGACAGAAAAGGGGAGGAAAAAAAAAAGGTCTGGGGAGGAAAAGAAATTGCTGATCCTCAATTAAAATCGCTGCTTCGCCCGCTCGCCGCCAGCCAATCGGCGCGCTCGCCCATCACTCTTCCTTCTATACTTTATTCATTATCGGCGCGCCCCGGAAAGTGGGTTCATCAGCAATCCTCAAAGACAGCGGGGGTCGGGGCGCGCCATCTATAATTTGTATTAATTAACTGCCGAAGCGGCCGCAAGGAGGCACTCGCGTCGCGCCGCGCCAGGGCGCTCCTTCCTGCTACTGGAGTAACCCACACACGTGCTTCTCACAAAACTCTACAACGCGACGCCTTCAGATTAGATGGACCGTGTTATGCATCACAAAACCAAGCGCCGTTACTTTATATTTCTGATGTGAGCGCAATTAGTGCTGTTTAGTAGTTATGTACAGTGAGATTACACTACCAAGTGAAAGTAGACTAACCTTTCTTTTGGACAAAAAGTCGAAAAACATTCATAAATAAACATATTTTAAGATCATGTAAAATTTAGGTTCCATTATGTGAGTTATGGGATATGGCGCTTGGGTTAGTGATGCATAACACCGTCCAGATATTAAGATGGCCCCATGGCTACCCCGTCAAAAACTGAACACACATCGAACATAAAAAAGAAGCAAAATAGTAATAGTCAAGTTCCAAGCCCAACATGCGCAACATTGGGCGACTTGAAATAGCCACAGCGTAGTTATGTGGTCACTCTGTTGGATTACAGAGCAGGAGATACGTATTCAAATCTATCTCGTGCTTCATTCCACCCCCCTCCCTCCCCAAAATATGAATGTGAAGAAAAGGTATCTGAATTATTTTAATGAATGATGCATGAAGGCATCGCCATAGTAGACAGTCATACTATCCTGCCGGCCGCGGTGGCCGAGCGGTCTGCAGCGTGTCAGTCACGGTTTGCACGGCCGCTGCGGTCGGGGGTTCGAATCCCCCCTCGGGCATGGATGTTTGTGCCGTCTTTAGTATAAGCTAGTTCATAAGTAGTTTGTAAGTTTAGGGACTGATGACCCCGTAGTTAAGTCCCATAAGCTCTACAAACATATGAACATACTATCCTGTATTGATTAAGGAGTTGGGTGTTATTGATGTGAAGTTCGGGGCAGTTTAAAAATTTTATTTTTTTATGATTTAATGTCAACAATAAGAATTTGATCTCAGTAAAGGAAAGGGGTCTTCAGCGCAATTTATCCTCTGGACAGTAAAACCGTCATAAATATCATGGGGTGTCTACTGGAAATTACTTTACTTATCTTTAATGTTGCTGCCCCACCCCTTTCGCCATTGATCCTGGACCTCGTATCAATTATTACACAGACGAATTTACGACGCCATCTGCCAGTGGGCACTGAAATTAATCAATTGGGAAAATTGAAATTTTATCCCAGCGGGGATTCGAACCCAGGTCCTCCTGCCTACTGGCAGTCCCGCTTGACCACCGCGCCACTGGGGACACAGCGAGATATGAGAAAATAAAAAGTTTATCGATTTTAAAAAAAATGTTCAAATGTTTGTTAAGCTTATGGGACTTAACTACGGGGTCATCAGTCCCTAAACTTACAAACTACTTATCCTAAGGACGGCACAAATATCCATGCCCGAGGGGGGATTCGAATCCCCGACCGTAGTGGCCGTGCAGACCGTGACTGGAGCGCCTCAGTCGCCTCGGCCACCGCGGCCGGCTTTATCGATTTAATAATTCTGCAAAAATACGAGGGTGGTTTGAAAAGTTCTCGGAATCACCACGAGAGGACAACGCTAACGCAACTAGTGTTCACGTGATACCCGTTGCACTGTTGCCTGTAAACACGCGCCACGTCAGTGCTCTCGGAAGAGAGCTGTGGCGGTGATGTGGCTCTGTTGTAGTTCCCGCGAGGTGGTTTGCAAATGAATATATATATATATATATATATATATATATATATATATATATATATATATATATATATTCGAATAGTGATTAAGTACTTCTTAAAAAAAGGTATTAAAACAAAAGACATTCATGTCTATTTCTAGAACACCTACACTACGTTTACAGGTAACACATCTTCCGGAAGACGAAAACCGATTTTCGTAAACCGTTTTTCGCTGTCGTGTTTACATGGCACAGCCTGAATCGGATTTCCTAATCCACTTAAGATGGCGGCTGAAAAACAGCTGATTCAGTCCCCGATTTAGTCAGCACAATCGCTATTTTTCTTTATTTAAATACATAGATTCATGCTCACACTAATATTTATGCTTTTATTTCACATTAGAAAATATCACTCTGTCGATATGTGCCGAAAATTCTTAACAAAAAAACACAATCTGACAAGCCAAGAACGCTTCAAAAACATTTGCGTTTACATGGGCACGAAAATCGATTGTGGAACTGGAAAACCGCTTTAGAGAAGCGGATTTCCAGAATCGATTTTGGAGTGTTTACATGACCCACCAAAACCGGAATTGGGAAATCGGTTTACGAAATCCGGTTTTGGGAGCCCATGTAAACGGGGTGATTGTGGGACTCTGATCCTTGATACTCAGCTGTTGGAGAAATGAATTTCGATTTGGTCGGGAGAGATTAGATGATGAGCCTCGCAGTAGTCGCCAAAATTTGTCACTACTCCAGAAATCATTGGAAAAGTGCACAAAATGGTGGTGGAGGATCGCCCGATTAACAGTGCGTGAAAATTATTAAGCTTGTCAGATGTCATCTCGAACGTTATATCACATATTAACCGAAGAATTAGAAATGAAAAAATTACGTACAAGGTGGGTGTGACGATCTTGACGCTGAATCACATAGTTTGAGAATGGACATATCGGAAAAGCGTTTGGCCCGTTTTAGGAGAAAATAACTAGTTTTTTTCCGCCAGTTTGTAACTCAGATGAAAGTTGGGTGCACTAGTACATCGCAGAGACAAAACAACAGTCAAATCAGAGGAAGATGCTGATTATCCGCCACCAAAGACGACAATTCTTTCGATAGGAAAGGCCATGGCATCAGTGTTCTCGGATTTGATGAGGATTCTGTTTGTAGGTTATCTCCCACTGGGAAAATAATTACTGGAGAATACTATGATAATCTCCTGAATAAATTCTAACACAAGAGACGTGAAAAAGGGTCAGATTCAGCAAGGAAGAAAGTCACCTTCCATCAAGACAATGCGCGGCCGTACAGATGTACTGTCGCTGTGGCGAAATTACACGAACAATGGTATGAACTGTCGCCACACCCGCAATAATCACCTGATTAGGCTCCGTCAGACTTTCATCTCTTTCCAACTGAAATTGTTTCTCGCTGCCCGAAGATTCACTTCAAACGAAGATTGCAAACGGGCGGCTGGGTGATGTGTCTACGTGAAGAGGTTTGGCAATAATAGCAACGGGTAGGCACTTATTGATTTTGTTACTTTATATACTGGCAAAGAATTATTTAATTTAACGCTATCTGACTGTCTTACTAACAAAAGTTATATAAAGGCAAAATACGTATAAGCAATGTTCTGTATTAAATCCAGCCGACGCCGTTCTCAATTAACAATGAAATAAATGAAGCAAATATTCAATTCTGTAAAGTGACACCTCACTTTGCAGTACTTCACATTCTTCACTTCAATTAGTTCATGAGATTGAATTTCTACAATGCACTCAACTATCACTAAGCTATAAACCATGTAATACTAAACTTGATCCCACCTTTTCTTTCCAAAAGAAATTAAAAGAAATAATCAATGAAACTAATTAAATTCACCTTATGTAAAATATTAAGAATAATAAGTAATAAATTCACCTTTAACTATCACAAACCAGAGAAACGAAGAATGTGTGTATTATTGCGAAGTGTGCAATGAGGATGTTCCGAAACTTAAGGAAACCCTATCCCAGGTAGCGGTATTAGAATTGACAACGTCGATATGTGAATGATTAGCTTATCATACTTTCAACCCCTTTTTCTTTACACTAATCACGCTCAAAAATCATTGTTATAAATTAATTAAATGGAGTCTCACTGAGTGGAAATCTATATTAATAATAAAAGAAAAACAAACGCAAAAATTCATTAAAGTAGTAAATGTATTAACATTTATCTTGCACTCATAGATTCCAAACCTTATCAGGTGCCAGCTTCAATTTCTCCACCTACCACCCGATCCTCTCGCTTGGCTACCAGACGCGATCCTTCCCCGACCGACTCCAGACTGCTACTACTTCTTACTCAAAGGCAAAACCATTGCCTACCGGCCGCCAAAGATAATCTTACTTCACCGAAACAAAGATGGCTGTATAAGTTGTTGCCAACATATATAGCGTAAACTTAGGATTCGAGATTTCCATTCAGTAGTCCCCTTACAAGATCTGATAACCGGAGTTGACAACTATTTTGCAGGCCTGAAGGAATCTCATTTTCGAAATTGGATCAGGACACTTGCTCATCGTTGGACCGAGTACATTCATCTACAAGATGACTACATTGAAGAATAAAAATTGTTTCAGTGGTTGTGGGAATCGGGACAGGTTCCGTCTGACTGGACGAAAGCGATAATCATGCCAATTTTCAAACATGGAAATAGAAAAGATTGCAAAAAATATCGAGGTATCTCTTTAATTAGCGATGTAGGCAAAAAATTCTCAGGTATTGTTGAAAGGAGAGTGCGAGTAATAATTGACGACAAGTTAGATGAAAATTAGTGTGGGTTTAGGCCTCTTGGAGGCTGTCAGGACCAGATCTTTAGCTTACGCCAGGTAATGGAAAAGTGCTATGAGTGGAACAGGGAATTGTATCTATGTTTCATAGATCTGGAAAAGGCTTATGACCGTGTTCCTAGGAGGAAGCTACTGTCAGTTCTTCAAGATTATGGTATAGGAGGCAAACTTCTGCAGGCATTTAAAGGGCTTTACGTAGACTGTCAGGCAGCAGTTAGAGTAGATGGCAAATTAAGCTCATGGCTCAGGGTAGTTTCAGGGGTAAGACAAGGCTGTAACCTGTCACCACTGTCGTTCATACTATTCATGAATCATATGTTGAAAACAGTAGACTGGCAGGGCGGGATTAAAATAGGTCAAAACAAAATAAGCAGTCTCGCATATGCGGATGACTCAGTTGTAATGGCCGATGCGATTGAAAGGTTGCAAACTAATATTTCAGAGCTCGATCGGAGGTGCAAGGATTATGATATGAAGATCAGCATCTCCAAAACGAAAGTAATGTCTGTGGGAAAGAGATTCAAACAGATTGAGGGCCAAATAGGAGTAACAAAGTTAGAACAACTGTTCAAATGTTTGTATAGGTTATGGGACTTAACTACGGGGTTATCAGTCCCTAAACTTACAAACTACTTATGAACTAGATAATCCTAAGGACGGCACAAATATCCATGCCCGGGGGGGTATTAGAACCACCGACAGTACTGGCCGTGACTGAAGCGCTTCAGTCCCCTCGGCCACCGAAGTTAGAAAAGGTAGACAGTTTCAAGTACCTGGGATGTATTTTCTCACAGGCTCAGCTAAGATCTACTCTCTTCTTCAAGAAGGAAGTAAGTACCAAGACTAAGTTAGCAGTGCACCGCTTTATCTTTCGACCAACTCTGTTGTATGGGAGTGAAAGTTGGTTGGATACAGGTTACCTTATTAATAAGGTAGAGGTTACAGATATGAAAGTTGCAAGAATGATTGCAGGTACCAATAGATGGGAACAATGGCAGGAGGGTGTCCATAATGAGGAAATCAAAGAAAAGCTGGGAATGAACACCACAGATGAAGCAGTTAGAGCGAACAGACTGAGATGGTGGGGTCATGTTACACGCATGGGAGAAGCAAGGTTACCTAAGAGGCTCATGAGCTCGGCAGCGGAGGGTAAGAGGAGTCGAGGTAGACCAAGAAGAAAGTACTTAGATTCGGTGCAGAATGATTTTGAAGTAAAAGGTATAACATCAGACGAGGCATCAATGTTAGCATTGAATAGGGGATCATGGAGGAATTTTATTAGAGATACTACGCTCCAGACTGAACGCTGACAGGCATAATCAGTCTCTAATGATGATGATGATGGTGTAAGTACTTTTTTCTCTATTTTGTTACGAGAAACTTTTGAAACCACCCTCGTAAATGTCCAGACACACGCGATAGAAGTTAATCCCACGTGAAGACAGTGCGTAATGAATAGCTCAGAACACACACACTCACACCTTCCTGACGGTATCAGGAACGCAGCGTAACGCATCCTACGCAGCGGCAGCGCGGAGGTCAGCGCGTCACTCCATCTGCAGAGGCGGTCGCCACTGATTACTGGCGCCAGCGAATACGCGGGCAACAAAGTTGCGCCGTTAACATCAATTACCGGAATGCCTCCTCGAGGAATACTGCATACTTTCCGGGCAAGTTGCACACGATGATTATTCCTAATTCGTTCGAGGCGGCTAAACTTGGCACCAGACAAATAGACTGTTTAACTGGCCCGCGCGGCTCGGCCCCCGTAATGCCCGCGCCGGTATTCTTGCATAATGGCGCAGTTATATTTGCGATTAAGTCTGATTTAACTCGGTTAACGGCGGCCTGTATCTCGCGGCGCTAACGGCCGCCCCGCAGCAGGTATCCCGGGCGCATCCTTGGCGGATTTGTCGCGCGGCTTAGGCGCCGCTCCTTTGTCACGGACATTAACAGGTGTCTGGCAGAGCCCCCGAACTGCAGCTCACACTCGAATAAGGCGGGGGGAGGGCGGATTGTGAGTAGTTTACTACAGCTTCTTTCTTTCAAATGCGTCTCAGAAAACATTCAGGTGTTATTGGAAAAGATGTCCAACACAAACAGTTTGCATCGACATACAATACGCATTCACACTGTATCCGGGAACACATCTATTTTCTGTCCCATTTCCTTAAAGTTCAGTCGACTGTGATACAAGGTGCGTCTGAAAAGTTCGGGGTATAGTCTCAGGAAATATAGGAAGAGTTACAAACAAAATACTGGCCTTGAAAAATATCTTCATTGGATACAATACACTTCTGACATCAGTTGTACAGCTGTTGGAAACGGTCAGCAAACACTTCTTGTGGAATCGCTCGAAGCACTGAGGTTCTTGGATCTTCGCAACAAATTAACACATACATTTTACTCATTGCTTCAATATTACACACTACATCCAACTTCCCATGGGTCTCCGTTTGCGTAATTTGAAGCAAAACTTGATGATAACGCGTTGCTCCATTTTGCGCTCCACTTTGCAATGACTCGAGTTCTCACAGTGACCCTGTTAGCTGGTCACAGCGTTTAGCACCGCTTCACTGCAGTGCTTTGCACAACAGGATACGATTGTTGACATGTCCCTCAATGTGTATTCGCTGGCACCTCATCCTCGCCAGCGCGGTTTGTAAAATATGGGACCATTCACCGAACTTTCCAGGCGCACCTTGTATTATATTTTCGCATTTCTTCTTATCTGGTAGAACTACCGTAACCAGATAAGAACAACTAAGAAAACTGAATGATACAGCATACATGCATGACAATACATAAGCAAACAAACAACTTTAGAAATTAGACAAGGAACACAATTTAGCTGCAGATGTTAACAATGATACTGAAAAACGCCTGAGCTAGGCCTAAGGACGAAGCGAGCTAATAGTGAACACAATGAAGCGCCTTAAGCAGCGTAAACATATTTTCTCATTTTTTTCGTGATTCTCACAAACATATAGGGCGATTAAAATATTTTACTAGTTGGCGTTTGTCAGGTGGAGTTAGTGTTATCACACAGGCAGCCGGCTGCCGCTCAGTCATAGAAACACAGCGAGTCGCTTCACAAGTGTCGTTAATACATTTTCTAACGCGGAACGGTGTGGGAAAACGCCGCCAGGAGTTAATGCTAGCAATGCGAAAACCTTGGTCGATAGCTAATTTCACGTTATCAATGACTGAAGTGCAGCATAGGACGCGTTCTGCAATCTGCAACTTAATCCCGTGTTACAACCGAACCACACGTGATGTAGTATGTATCCACCAAAACGGCGGTCAGCCACTGGAGAAGAAGCAAAATCGCTTTTGCTTCGTTCATGGCGGTTAACGCTTAACTATAAGAACAAATTCAGACACGAAAATTTCAAATACAGTGTTAAAATCAAACTGTAATTTCTCGCTAGCATTGTTTACCTGAAAACATCTTGACACTGGCTAGTGCAAACACGAACTTCCATGTTATGAACTAATCAATAGCCCTGCTAGGCACTTAATTACAGCCGCAGTGGAGTAGCCGAGCGGTCTAAAGCGTCTCGCTGCGGAGCGCGCGGTTGCTCGCCGTGGAGGTTCGAGTCCTCCCTGGGGCATGGGTGTGTGTGTGTGTTTGTCGGTAGGTTAGTTTACCTAGGTTTAAGTAGTTTGTAAGCTACGGACTGATGACCACGTAGTTTGATCCGATAGATTTACAAACATTTGAACTTAATTACAAGTTATTAACGACACAAGCAGATTCCAATCGAAAAAAAAAAAAAATCATTGGATGAAAAACAAGAGCAAATAAAAAGTCAAGACTATCGAGAAAAATACGTAAGAATGCATTAGATCTCGAAAAGGCTCAAATAAACAAGGTAATTTATTAAAAATGGGAATTTTTTCAATATTGGGCCCATAGCAAAATATATATCTTAAAACGACATTATAAAAAAGTTTTGTGCTTTTCTACATCTACATGGGATACTCTGCAAATGACATTTAAGTGCCTGGCAGAGGGTTCATCGAAACACCGTTATACTATTTTATCTCACTTTCCATTCTCGAATAGCGCGCGGAAAGAATGAACACCTGAATCTCTCCGTTCGGGCTCTGATTTCTCGTATTTTATTCTGATGATCATTTCTACCTATGTAAGTGGGAGTCAACAATATATTTTCGCATTCGGAGGAGAATGTTGGCACACGCCGCAGCAATAAGCGCCGTTATGATTCCCATCCCAGATCCTGTATCATTTCCGTGACGCTGTCTCCTCTTTATCGTGACAATACGAAACGAGCTGCCCTTCTTTGGACTCTTTCGATGTCCTCCGTCAAACACACCTGATAAGGATCACACAGGGCAGCAATACTCCAAAAGTAGACGGACAAGCGTAGTGTATGTAGTTTGTTTAGTAGTTCTGTTGCATCTTTTAAGGGTTCCGCCAATAAAACGCAGTTTCTGGTTCGCCTTTCCCACGACGTTATCTACGTGTTCTTTCCAATTTAAGTCTGAAGTAATAGTAATTCCTACGTATTTTGTGTAGTTTACGACCTTCACATTTGATTTATTTCATCATGTAAATAAAGTTTAACGGATTTCTTTTCGTACTCATGTGGAAAACTTCACACTTCTCATTATTTAGAGTCAACTGCCAATTTTTACACCATACTGATATCTTATTCAAATTGATGCTGCTAATTATTTTATTATTATAACAACAGCTGTTTCGGTCTTAGGCCATTTTCAAGCAATGTTTCATAAGCTTACTGATCTTTCTGCTACGCTAATTGTACGCCTGTACTTATTGCGTGTAGCTAAGTGTCAACTAGCGAGCAATAGATTCCAGTACTTGTAGGAACTTGGTGCTGAGACCGCCGACATTGTGATTCTGCAGTCGGGTTTGGCAAGCATATTTCTGTGCTGCACTGGTCACTACTACCGCCTGCACGCACGGTGCAGGAAGACACTCGCCTTTAGCCGCAGTGGCGAAGTCTCGCTGGCAGGGGCTGCGACTGTACGCGGGGCCAATCTGAGAGGCGGCCGCCACCAGGAACAAATTAATTAATGAATAAATAAATCGCCGGCCAGGCTGCGTCTGCCGCCGCGCCCTCTCTGGGCGTGAAAGCCCTCCACCACCTGCCAGGCAGTCTGCCTGATATAGCTCATCCACAGCTACATTCCAAAATCCACCTCGCGGCGTCTGGGGGGTGTTACTTTGTGTACCACTGTCACTTCCGCATCCTATTCCACGCGCGTACGGTTCGCGAAAAATGAAAAAAGAGAATAAAATAAGAACGTAACAGGAATGCCACCGCCCACGGGGATGAAATCTCCTTAATTTTATCCTCGTGGTTTTACCGCGAGATATAGGAAGGGGAAATCAATATATTGGTTGAAACTTCCTGGCAGATTAAAATTGTGTGCCGGAACCGGTACTCGAACCTGAGGCGGCATCGTGAGTCGTGTCGGGATAGCTCAGTCGGTAGAGCTCTTGCCCGCGAAAGGCAAAGGTCCCAGGTTCGAGTCCCGGTTCCGGCACACAATTTTAATCTGCCAGGAAGTTTCATATCAGCGCACCTCCGCAGCAGAGTGAAAGTTTCATTCTAAAATTCACTATACATTAAATACAGCGCGATTTCACCATAAACAAAAATTAAAGCAGGAAGAATGTATTTGTGGTGCAGCGTCCCCAGGGCCATATGCGAATGAGAAATGAGTGACGCGGCACGCGGCAGAAGCAACTACTTGGGCGAGCATTTCGTGGCGCGTTATCTGCTGCGCCGCACGCAGGGCCGTGCGCGGCTGTTTGCTGCGCGGGCGGCCTACCGGCCGGGCGTCCCACACTTTCAATTAGGCGAGGCCGGGCCGGGCCCAGCACGTGGGAACACGGCACGGAAAGGCGGCGGAACACATCGCCCGCGCGCGTTCGTGCCGATAACAAATTACCGAGTTAAAACAATAGTGAAAGTGCTGCGCTGCACTCGCACGCGAATGAGCGTTCGTGCGCGGGGCGCATAAAGCGGGAGCGGGAGGGAAGTGGGCAGTGGGCGTGCGCTTTTAGCCTGTTGCGTTGCGCGGCCACAGTGGCCAAAAATGGCGACAGCCTTAGTAATTAGAGCGGGTGGGCGTTGTTGCTTCATCACGAGTGCACTGAACTACACCCACTACACAACGCACATGATTTACGTTATGCCATTATTAACAATGTATGTCCTATCTTATTTCTTTAGTCAGTACTCTAATTTTTACACGATCAACATAGCTGGAAGAGTCGACGCTGAAAATCAACGACAACGACCTGAAAATACTATGTGGAAATTACGTATGAATCAGTTCAATGACCAGAAAGGATGAAGTAATAAAAATAGATCTTTTCTTAAATATGATTCAATATCGGATCACCTTGCTCAGACACTATTATGTCAGTGATGAGCACCAATCAATCGAAAACATTATTTGTTATTGCATATCTAGATTTCGGTCAACGCATAACCATTATCAATGCTTTATAAACGTGGTTTCAAATCAAATGTTCAAATGTTTGTATAGTCTATGGGACTTAACTACGGGGTCATCAGTCCCTAAACTTACAAACTGCTTATGAACTACTTACGAACTAGGACGGCACAAATATCCATGCCCGAGAGGGGATTCGAACCCCCGACCGTAGTGGCCGTGAAGACCGTGACTGGAGCGCCTCAGTCTCCTCGGACACCGCGGCCGGCTAAACGTGGTTTAAAACATAGAGAACTGTTCTATCTTCATGACGAATGTGCAGTATTTCTAGGACTTGCGACGTGTTTTTTTGATCTATCACAGGTCAGGAGCGCGTTTGGCATCTCGTTCTGCTGGGGCCTCCAAATTTCGAAAGCTCTTTTTTTCCCAGACTTTCCTGTGCCTTTATTCCTAGAAGGGGCCCCTAATTATTTTTATAGTAATACATGTATTTCCAAGTGGCCAGGGTGGGGGGGGGGGGCTCCTTTCGTTTCGCCGCCGCCCCAGGTTTCCAACAGCCATAGTCCGCCACTGGTTAAGGGTTAAAGGACTGATGTGGTGGCAAAGGGACGGGATGTGACGCGAGGCTAATGCAGGAGAGCACAGCGGCCAACAGAGCACATCCGTGTTGACGTCAGCTGGTGTGCGGCGGGGCGCAGCGGAAATCATAATAATAGTAACAGCGAGGGGCGAGGCAGCAGCCCAACTGACCAGACGTGCGCAGCGCGGCCCTTGTTTATACACAAGTTATCGCGGACACGGCGCACCGCGCTGGCCGCGGGACATTTTTTACGCCCTTTTGCCACGCGTGCGGCGCGGCGTAACCCCGCCAGCGAGTATTTATCTGCGTATCTGCGAACGCGGGAGGTGCCGAAGCGCCGACGGTGAGTAAAGAGCGAGGGAGCGCTGCGGCGAAATATAACTTTCCGATAGGCCGCGCTGTCATCGGCCGTTGACGCCGTTACTCAATAGGGAGGCGATATTCCGCGCCTCTTATCGGCCGGCCGACGCGGACAAACGGGCAGCCGCATGTGTGTGTGTGTGTGTGTGTGTGTGTGTGTGTGTGTGTGTGTGTTTGCTCGCGCCCCTCTTCCACGGCGCACGCGCTACGTGCCGCAGCGTACGTGTGCCGGCGCCAGTGCGAGCAAGATAGAGCGTATAGCCAATACGGGCGAACTGCGGGGTCGGGGGTGAACTTCTGCCGGCGCGCGGTCCGTGGGCCATAAAATAAGGAAAAATTACATGCAAACCGCGCATGGCTTCAAAAGATAAAAACAACTGTTGCAAACTCATCGAAAAAATGAACTACGATGTACCAAAAAAAGTTAATTTTTTCTCCTTTTTTTTTTTCGTTCTCCGTGTCGGGACCCTCCGCTTACGTTAGGGGTTGTCGTGGCAGCGACTGATACGCACCGTAGATGGACGCACCCGCCGAAAGTCCCGGACAATGTTGCGCGTAGTTACCCTCTGACGACTGGAGTTTTAGTGTGCGAAACACGAACGGGATGCCGAGACTTTATGCTCGACGAAAAGCATCACCGAAGTCGCGATCTTGGATGCATGATTAAAAAGAGCAAACGGCTGCAGCTGATCATTGCTGGATAAAATCTGGCAGCTGATCAGTACAATCAAAAGTAATGTAATGAGTGTATGAAAATCACTGTTGCTCCCCAGGTACCTGATCACCTATCAAGACCAGTACAATCTGAAGTAATGAGTGTATGAAAATCAGTGTTGCTCCCCAGTTACCCGATCACCTACCAAGACGTAAGAGCTGCAATGTTATTAATCAACAAGTATATTCTTGTAACCATCTGCACCAAAGTAAGTTGCAACAACCACATAGATCTAGCAGTTGAGTAGGTAAAAGCGTATTTGGTTTCGTTAGGGAAGACCAAGAACACAAAATCATAAGCGAAAATAAACGTTACAATTAACTACAAAAGGTTTTCCGTCTTATGATGGCTTAAATTAGGATTTTTCTTTTTTTCTTTTTGTTCACACCAGAGGCGCTTCGCTTTTTATTTAGCTCTGTAAATTTCGCTTTGGACATTCAGATTAGAAACAGTTTTGAAGTTTTTATGCACAATTTACTTGATGTATAATTTACTTATCCTGTTAGTGCACTTCCTTACCTCCCACTGATGTTTTTGCCTATTCCTGTCTTTTCTTCAGTTTCATTTCTGTTCATTTTTTGTAAGTTTGTATGTCACACTTTTGTAGTGGAATGACTCGATTTATTTTCCACTTCACCACAGTGTTACTATGTCGTTTTTGCCTATTGAATCGTTTTCCGTGTAGGTTGTGCGTGTTGCCACCATTTTATCTTTACTTATTTTAAAATAATGTGTGTGGGTATGGGGGGGGGCGGGTTTAGTCTGTGAGGGGGGCTTTAAGGGTTCAAATGTTTGTAAACTCATTATACCAAACTGCTAGGCTCATCAGTCCCTTCCAAAACACAACAACAACAACTTTTATTTTTATTTTTTATTTATTTTACAAAAATTCTAATTATGGTATATCCATACCTTCGACAAACACATCTAAGAGTACAAACAAGGGACTGATAACCTAGTAGTTCAATCCCCTAAAGCGACAACAACTACAAACAATTATTAGGGACGATCCTACATTGGAGTGACAGTAAAAATAAGAAGGGCGCTAAGTGCCTGACACGGCTAGAAATAAATGTCTTTGAAACTTTAAAAAATATATTGTAAAATGTCTTACGTTTCTTCATAAAAGCGTGCAAATCTTGCAAAGCAATCAATATTCACCCTATTCTCTTGTTGTTCTTTTTGCTTGTTTGCAGATTTGAAAATGACAAAGTTGTTCAAATGTTTGTAAATCTAAGGGACATTTTTACCGTCATTCCAAGTTGCAGATATAAACTTTGACATATACATTAGACTGTGATGTCAGTGGTATAAGCATGTTATGCATTAATCATATTACGTAGAATATAGCAACCAATAAAATACACACATCGATTATTATAGATATAGAATAAAACTTCAACCCTTGCGAAACCGGGGCAGGACGCTAGTATCATATATACCGTCTTCTGAAATGTCATTGTGGAGAAAATAACAGTGTTTCAGCCGCACAGCTCAAGCTGACTTGCGTAGTAAAATCAAATGTTTGTAAAACTTTGGGACTTAACTGCTTTTGGTTATTAGTCTAGGTTTACAAAACCACTTAAACTAAACTAACCTAAGGACAACGCACATACACATACACGCATGCCCTAGGACGACTCGAACCTCCGACGGTGAGCAGCCACGCGCTCCGGAGCGACGCGCTTTAGACTGCTCGGCTACTCCACCGCGGCTATTCGTAGTATTAATGCAGATAAGGTATAAACGATCTCAGATACCAGTCTTGGGTTTCTTTCGATGTCTTGCCCTCTTCTCGTCTCGTATTCGACAGTAGCCAGGCTAATTATTTTGCTTCCGAGTTCTTGTCTTTCAGTGCGTGCACTTGATAACCAGAAATTAGACAAGGCCCTGGAATGCCGCTAGACAGGCAGAAAGGCACACCCAGGGGTCAGCCGCCACCCCCTTAGCACTAACAACTCCTCGCGCGAAACGAACACGCGAGTAATTAAACTACGCTAGCCGACCACCGGCACAAGGGGACAATTAAGGGTAGTAACCCTTATCTCACATTTTTAAGTCGGCCTGCTTGTACTCGAGTTGCAGCTGCTTATACACCGTACAACACACTCCGACACGGCGAGCCGTATCAAATATCTAATCTTTTAATGAACAGTCGTGGTTAAAACACGGATAGCAATTATCTTAATACCGTAAATAAAGCTCGCAAGACTCATTTTTAGGGGAAGGAAGGAGCGAAACGAAAGGGTAGGGCGCAGTTCTCCGTGCGGGGTAGGAGGGGGGGGGGCGCTACATAATTTCTGCTTCGCCCCCACACCTCGCAGCAGGCACTCTCTTAGAGCCGCGGCGCATTAAAATGAAGCAGTTATACAGCAGGAGTTTTCGGGAGCCCTAAATACCGGCGCAGATACCGAACCGTACTCTGCCCGCGGAAACTACCACAGGCGGAGCGAGGAGGTGGCATCGGCGGTCGCTGCCGTTATTGCCTGCTAATACCGAACTTTAAGAAAGTGTAATGCGCCCTGCCGGGGTGTGTACAGTTTGCGCGCGGGCGACAATAGATGGCGTGCCGGTTCGACGGGGGGTGGGGAGGGGGAGGGCGTTCCTGGGAAGTAAAGGGTGGACGGGGAGAGAGAGCGCAATACGTGGCGCCCGGAAACGGCTGCGGGAAGACGCGGCGCGGCGACGAATAAAAAGTAAACAAAAAAGGGAAAACGAATGAAAGAAAACGCCGCCGAGAGAACGAAGCGGGGAGGTGCCGGGGACAGCGAGAGGGAGGGTGGAAAAAGAGTTGAAGATGGTCTACCACCAGAGGGAGAGGGGGCAGGGGAGTGGCCGCAAGGGGTGGGGGGAGGGGGAAGGAAGTGGGCGGCGGGCAGGAGGGGGCGGCTTAAAAGAGAATTTAACGATGTCGCATTATTCTAAGTGGATGTTGGGGCCTCGGCGGCGGCGCGGTATAGAGTTTCCAAAAGTGTTGATTAGCTAAATTAACCGCGGAAGAGGCGGAGGCCGGCCGGCTGGCAAGAAGCGAAGCGAACCGAGCGCAGCCAGGCCAGGAGGTGCCGCGAGTCCGTCCACTGCTACGACATCACGTACAGACTTACACCAACCTGGCAAACGTCATCAGGTAGTGGGGGAACAGGTGGTGTAGGTGTGCTGTTTGCCCACCACGATCCCCTATGTCAGCTGCAGTTGCATAAGACACCATCTGAAACGTGGCTTGCAAGTGACTCGTTATAGTAAGCTGACGCAGTGGACGCTACCTAACGGCTGAGAATTTAGATTTCGGCAGTGGTACAGGAAGCCGGCTTCACACGCGCAACCGTCACCAGGGTGTATCGCGAGTGACTTCGTAGTGCCCAACAGGCGAACTACCGCAGTAAAAAAAAAGTTAACTGTTAGATGGCAAAGCTCTCCCTAGCCCTGAGTCGGTACAAGTCGGTAGACATTGGGCGCCTTCAGCCGGCAGTCTCTTTTTGGAGGAGGTTGCAGCCAACATTACTGAAAAAGTGCTGTGGGAGGCAACAATAGACGTCTACTTTCTTACTGTTTGCATAACAGTGTACTGAGTGTTCCGTTTTGTGTAACACGTAACTTAAGTGAGTTATTCCTGTAGTTGGTTTCGTTATCAACCATTCTCGTAAGTGTGGTACTTTGTTTCATTTACGATCAACATTTAAAGCGATGTGCGCCACCTGTACTTTCACAGAAGCATGCCGAGTAGTTTGTGGTGTCGGCACTGCAGGACGTAGGCGTGGCTTGTCTCCCCCGCTCGCCTCTCTCCATGCGGCTGTCATGGTGTGGGGGCGGGACTTGCTTCCTCTGCTCCCCCCCCCTCACAACTCTGCCATCTAACAGTTTCCACACTGTACATTGGTATGGATCACAAATCCAAGTTGCCCAAAAATTGAAAAATCTCTAGATTTGAACGAAAATTAGTATACAAGGGTTATTGGGGGCGCAGATTACGAATTCCAGATTAAAATTACAAAATTCAAAATAGCAGATCCACCACTGCTGACCACTACTTGTTCAGACACAAACTACCTGTCAGAAATGAACGGAATTTGTTGTCCGTGCCTGAGGATCCTTCCTTCCCTCGCCATCTACATCTACATAGATACTCTGCAAATCACATTTAAGAGCCTGGTAGAGGGTTCATTAACCACTTTCATAACTTTTCTCTACCGTTCCATTATCTAATAGCGCGCGGGAAGAAAGAACACCTAAATCGTGCCGTTTTCGATCTGATTTCTCCTATTTTATTGGGATGGTCATGTCTCCCTATGTAGGTGGGTGCTAGCAAAATATTTTCACACTCAGAAGATGATTGAAATTTCAACTACATCTCGCAGCACCTAATAACGTATTTCTTTTAGCTCCAGGAGAGGACGCACAAGTGTGATGTAGGCAGTCTCTTTGGTGGAGCTGGTGCATCTTCGAAGTGTTCTGCCAATGAAACGTAACCTTTGGTTCGCCTTCCCCACAATATTTTCTATGTGTTCTCTCCAGTCAAAGTTGTTCGTAATTGTAACTCCTAGGTATTTGGTAGAATTTACGACCTAAAGGTTTGACTGATTTATCGCGTAATTGAAGTTCAGCGGGTTTCTTTTAGTGGTCATGTGTATTACTTCAAACTTTTCTTTATCTAGTGTTACTTGCCAATTTTCGGATCATGTATAAATTTTGTCTAAATGGCTTTGCAGTTGTTTTTGATCCTCTGTTAACTTTACTAACCGATAAACGACAGCATTATCCGCGAACAGTCTAAGGGAGCTATTCAGATTGTCTCCTAAATCGTTTACAAAGACGAGGAAGAGTAGGGGACCTATAACGCTTCCCTGGGGAACGCCAGATGTCACGTCAATTACTACGAACTGTGTCCTAATAGGAAATCGTGAATCCAATCGCACAATTGGGGCGGTATTCCATAAGTATGCAATTTCATTAGGAGCCACTTGTCAGGTACAGTGTCAAAAGCCTCCCGGAAGTCGAGAAATATGGACTCGAAAAATGTTCAAATGTTTGTATAGCTTATGGGACTTAATTACGGGGTCATCAGTCTCTAAACTTACAAACTAACTTACACTAAGTACGGCACAAATATCCATGCCCGAGGGGGGATTCGAGCCCCCGACCGTAGTGGTCGTGCAGACCGTGACTGGCGCGCCTCAGTCTCCTCGGCCACCGCGGCCGACTATGGACTCGATTTGAGATGCCTCGTCGATGGCACATATCAATTAATGTGAATAAAGGGGGAGGTGTGTTTCGCACTGGACTGTGTTATTGCGGTAGATAATGTAGTCATTTGGATTCTGTCAATGCGAAACACTTTCTGTAAAGCGAGAACCTGTTGTTTTTACGGTACAACAGAAATTGGAAGTAATATACAAACTCGAAGAAGGTAGGATTGGTACGAGGGATCTAGCAACATAATACATTACTGCGTACTCGACGGATTACTCGCGGAATTCATCTGTTTGTAAGGCTTAAGGGACTTAACTGCGGGGTCACCAGTCCCCTAAACATACAAACTACTTAGGAACTATCTTATACTAACGACGACACAAACATCCATGCCCGAGGGAGGATTCGACCCCCTAACGGCGGACTGCGGCACGCACCGCAACACGGTGCTCCAGCACGCGCGGCTAATCCGCCGCGGCGTAATTCATCTACTCGAGGTTTTTAATACCCTATTATCGCGGATACCGGCACATTCCGGTAGCCTGTGAATCGTCGATGCTAAGACACTGAAGCCAACAGGCGAGTCGACACAAGTGAACCGCGTCCGGCAGTAAAAGCCGCCACCGCCGGTTACGAGGGCGAAGTGGGCCGCGTCAGCTTCGCGTCAGCCGCGCCGCTGTCGCAGTGCGGAGCGGAGCGGAGCGAGGTGCGGCCAAATCGGATTTGCGGGTTTTGCCGCGCCTTAGCTGGCTGCGCAGATCGCTAATATTTAGTGCGGCGCCCCGCCGCGGCAACAGCGGCGGCGAGATTAAAAGCGAAACGTCGTTAACATTAAGCGAGGCGGTAAGGAGGCGGGACTTAGTTTTACGAGGAGCCGCCGCTTCTTATCTGGCGCGCGCCAACCGCCGGCGCCGGCGCCGCGCAACGAATCAAAGCTTAGGGCATGGATTTTTGCTAATGTTTATTATGTTAAGACGGACGTATCTCGGCGGCGCGGCTGCTGCGGCTGCGGCTGTTTGCGGTAATGGCACGCGGGCGATATTAAGCAGCGCCCCGCCCCCTCCCCGCACAGTGTCGCTTTATTGGTTGCTGCGCGGAGGCTCGTCCGGGCTTAGCCGCAACCGCCGCTTCTTGCCGAGCCGAGGGTCTGCGCTTGTGTTTTGCCTGCGCTGTCGCCCGCCTGACGTCTAATAGCGAGGGGGACACCCCACACCCCTTGCCGCACAGCTAAGACGCCGTCCGTTCTGCGGGTCAGCGGAAGGTACAGACGTCAGTGTGGCAGACTTGATTCTACTCCGTGAGGCAAGACGTATTGCAAGCTCTAATATTATGATATTCCCGCTGAGTTTCTGAAGAATCAGCGCGATAAGGAGGAGGGTTTATCATCCCATCGACAGAGTGGTCATTTCAGACGGGGCACACATTCAGGTTGATTTTGGTTAACCTTTAACCCGTACACCGGTATTTTGGACCGGTGCGCCCCCTTCTCTGCCCTCCTCTCTGGGTGTGTATCAGCACTATGCCCTCCACAGTCCACTCAAGGCCGTTGAAGAGGAAGTCGAAGTAAGTCTTTTCTCCGTTATGCAACATTTATTTGTCATAATAAGCTTTCAAGTACAATTTGAGTGCCAGAAAAATGGGTTCAAACTTCCAGTGCGCCTCTATGATGATGCTACTTTTTAGGGAGTTATATGCTTGCATTGCAAAACCAAATCCACTTTTCTAGATAGTTTAGAATACACTCTTTCTACTGAGCATAGTTTAAAGGAGTTTGGAGAAAACACTTTTTCGAAATATTTGACTAAAAATACCCATTTTTAGCACATTTTGAAAAATCGTCAACTTTACCCTACATTTGTGAAATAATGGGAAGCAATAGGAGAATGAAACTTTATATTCTAAGACCTTGTGTTGGTGAGTTATGGTGTGCAAAGTTTCATGTACATCCCACAATTACTTCCGGATATATAAAAAACTAAAGTTCGAACTTTTTTTAACCAGTAATTTTTTCGCCCAACTTTGCCCCAAATTATCTATATGAAAATTATTCAGAAATCCTGTTCTTAATATTTTACTTTAAAGAGCTCTAAAAGTTGTATAAGATGGCCAAGTTTTGTTTCTTTCATGCAAATACTCCCAGAGATATATCATCTCAAACTTGCTGAAAATTCAAGGACGCACTATTGGAAGCTGTGCTATGGTCTTAAATAAGTGTCTGTATCTCCGGAAGTATTGAATTTCTGAAACTGAAACTTTACCAGTGTTCATTGAGAACATGTGTGAATGTTCATACAAAATTTCATCAAAATCCATGAGGGTCATGTGGGAGCCTCTAGACCACTTGGCATGGAATGACCCATCTGTCTGAAGTTCTGTAATTAACGAATTGCACTCTCCGGTACCGGTCGAAAAAGACCGAGGTATACGCTGAATGTCTCTATTTCTCCCTGACCTATGGACCCCCTGTACCCTCAAGTTGTACGTTTTTCCTTTCAGTCAACTGTAAATCTGTAAAAACGAGAAAAATTAGACAATTAGATGGTAAAAATTCCGTAAGAAACTGAAAGAAATGGCACCCCGGTCTTAAAGTCCGAGTGTACGCTTTGTGTACCGTAAAAGGGTGTCGGGCTGAAGGTTAACGACGAGGAAGGAAATCACTCGTGCCCCTCCAAAGGAACCATCCTAGCTTATTCTTTCAATGTTTTCGTCGATTCAAGCATCTGATGGACGTCCGGAATGAGGTTTGTCATCAATCGACATGCTATTGTTCACTCCTGCAAATCACTCTCACACAGGATTTCTCTCATAATGTCGTCAAAAGTCTCCGTAGCATTTTTACCAGGTAGATAACAAAATTTCACAACTGCAAGTTATTCACTTAAACTAGCCATTTAGGAAGGTAGGGTGGTTGAGGTTTCAGTTTCTGAGCATCACTGCAACACACCTGATCTGATCGAACCAACCAATAAGAATGCTAGCAGCCCGCCTCTGGATAGCTGCGATGTCTTCCTTAAATCCCAATTTATTTTGCACCAGGCAACACTTCGATTTCTTTGTTATGAAGAGAGACCACGCGGTTCAATAAAAAAATAAACTGTGTCGATCAGACTATAAAATTTTGAGCAGAACTTTTAACTGATTCGCTGAACTCTAAACTGATATGTATTAACAGTATTATTGTGTAATACATTTTTAATAAAAAATTAAATTCGGTTTACAGCTACACTATAAAGATTTCATATTTTATTTCAAGATCGGTAATTCTAGCTTCAGGCAAATCATCAGTTTCAGTCGATTCCTGTATTGTTTTTATGCAGAAAATCCTGTTACTTAAGTCGTGGAGAAAATCTTAAGATATCGGAAGACGATTTCTTGAACGCTATAACATTTTGACATTTTACAAGAAAACTGCCCAAGAGGATGGATTCAGATGCGTTGTAACAATTTCTACCGTTTTCGAATTCAGTAAGTGTTTCCAATAATAAAGGACACATGTACACAAAAACACATCAAAAACTGTCGCATCACGTATGTATGTGTACACTACATCAGTAACACAGGTCCTTAGATTGTCCATACACGTAACTGAAACCGCACAAAGATGTGAACAATTACGTATGAGGAGTGTCAATAGAACGGAGTGAGTAAGACGACAGATCAACTACAAAGACTACACCAGGATGGAAGTGCACTGCCTCTGTTGACTGTAGGTGTACCATTCCTCGATGGTCAATTTCCAAGTATGAACGTACCCGCTGTGTTACTTTGTGTCAGGGGGGAGTCTCACACGAGAAGTTTCCAGACGTCTCGCAGTGAACCAAAGCCATGTTCCAGAATGAAACTTTTCACTCTGCAGCGGAGTGTGCGCTGATATGAAACTTCCTGGCAGATTAAAATTGTGTGGCGGAACGGGGACTCGAACCTGGGACCTTTGCCTTTCGCGGGCAAGCGCACTACCGACTGAGCTATCCCGACACGACTCACGATGCCGCCTCACAACTTTAATTCCGCCAGTACCTCGCCCCCTAATTTCCTAACTTCCCCCAAGATCTAAAAAAATTGTTCAAATGTTTGTAAATCTATCGGACCAAACTGCGTGGTCATCAGTCCGTAGCTTACAAACTACTTAAACCTAGGTAAACTAACCTAAGGACAAATACACACACCCATGCTCTAGGGAGGACTCGAACCTCCACGGCGAGCAACCGCGCGCTCCGCAGCGAGACGCTTTAGACCGCTCGGCTACTCCACCGCGGCACACCCAAGATCTCCTGCGAACCTTGCAAGACTAGCACTCCTGGAAGAAAGGATATGGTGGAGACATGGCTTAGCCAAAGCCTAGGGGATGTTTACAGAATGCAACTTTTCACTCTGTAGCGGAGTGTGCCCTGATATGAAACTTCCTGACAGATTAAAATTGTGTGCCGGAACGAGGACTGTAACCTGGGACCTTTGCCTTTCGCGGGGAAGCGCTCTACCGACTGAGCTATCCCGACACGACTCACGATGCCGCCTCACAACTTTAATTCCGCCAGTACCCCCTACTTTCCAAAGTTCACAGAATCTCTCCTGCGAACCATGCAAGACTAGCACTCCTGGAAGAAAGGTTATGGTGGAGACATTGCTTAGCCACAGCCTAAGGGATATTTCCAGAATGAAACGTTCACTCTGCAGCGGAGTGTGCGCTGATATGAAACTTCCTGGCAGAATAAAATTGTGTGGCGGAACGGGGACTCTAGCCGGGGACCTTTGCCTTTCTCGGACAAGCGGTCTACCGACTGAGCTATCCCGACACGACTCACGATGCCGCCTCACAACTTTAATTCCGCCAGTACCTCGCCTCCTACTTTCCAAACTTCACCCAAGATCTCCTGCGAACCTTGCAAGACGAGCACTCCTGGAAGAAAGGATATGGTGGAGACATGGCTTAGCCAAAAAGTCTGGGGGATGTTTCCAGAATGCAAATTTTCACTCTGCAGCGGAGTGTGCGCTGATATGAAACTTCCTGGCAGATTAAAATTGTGTGTCGAAACCGGGACTCGAACCTGGGACCTTTGTAGGCATTTAAATGTGATTTTCAGAGTATTCCATGTAGATGTAGATTGCGCTAGCATGTATTGTGTTGGTCAGGTGACGGATGCGCGGCGGCCTGCGAGGGCGTCGGCAGCAGGCGCCGCTGTCGAGGCGCGGCCGATCGGCATCGCGCTGGCGCGCGCTGCTCACGCGACGGCCCGTGCGGCGTCGACGTCCGCGCCCCTGCTGCTGCCGGTGCCGCCGCCGCCGCGTTCCGTGCGCGTCGCGCCCTCACTGCGCCCCGACACGCCACAATCAGATAAAAAACACGAGCCGAGTGATAAAACATATGCATATTAGCCGTATTAATTTAATTGCGCCGGCCGTTAACAGCGCTCGATTGCAATTAGAGTAAAAGCAAACGGCGCCAGCAGAGGCAGAGAGAGGAGTGTCTGCCGCGCTGGCGGGCGACAAATGGCAGGCTTCGCGTGAGCCCGCCGCAGCCGCTGGGACCGCGGAGCCATTTGAATTTGTGATGAGCGGCGCGATTTTCCGTGTTCAGCGATAAACGGCCGCCAAAGATTGTGGCGAAATCTGTCCGCGGCTGCGATTCACAGCGCGGCGCATCCGAGCGCGAACTGTCTGTCCGGGCAGCCTCCGCCACTGACAAGGAGAGGACGCCCACTCGTCTTCGCCGAAGTGGTCCCAATTTATGTTACATATAGGGCGTGGTGAGATACGAGAGTGGGAAATCCAGATGGCTAAGCGTTTAGGAAATAAAAGAAAGTTTGATACTGATCTAGCACCATATACAACTTATCGACTGCCCCTGAGAGTCTGTTCAGAAAGTGGTGTTTGGCTCAGCGGTAAGAAAATGTTTGTAAATCTATCGGACCAAACTGCGTGGTCATCAGTCCGTAGCTTATAAACTAAGGTAAACGAATCTAAGAACAACACACACACCCATGCCCCAGGGAGGACTCGAACCTCCGTCGGCGAGCAACGGCGCGCTCCGCAGACCGGTCGGCAACTCCACCGCGGATCAGCGGTAAGAGATGGGATTTTTATTTAAAGGTTCGCGGGTTCGATTCCGCCCGCTGACTAATACTATTTTGTTCCTTGGCAATGCATACAGTACTGATTGCATCAAACTACATTCCATTATACATCACCAGCTGTCCTCATAAGCATTCAGCGATATGCTGCGTTAGCGTGCTTCGGTGCTGAACGGTGCGATGAAAGAAGCTGTTATCACAATGGCAGACATTAAAAAACCGTTTAGATTAAATTAGATTAATACTTGTTCCATAGATCATATATATGACATTTAGTAATGATGTGGAACGTGTCAAAAAGGCGTCGTTCATAAAGTGCGCAAAATGCGGTCAATATTATTGCTTCCCCGTTTCTTCGATAAATGTCATCCCGGTACATGTAATTGATCAACTGCAAAAGAATGCAAGTATCGATTTACATACACGACGTCCCCAAGTACGCGTTAACTACAGTCCCTTTTTAAACGTCTGTAGCCCCGAATTTCATCAAAAATGTTCAAATGTTTGTAAAACTTATGGGACTTAACTGCGCGGTCATCAGTCCCTAAACTTACAAACTACTTATGAACTAGCTTATACTAAAGACGACACAAACATCCATGCCCGAGAGGGATTCGAACCCCCGACGGCGGACGCCCGCGCGCACCGCAACACGGCGGTCCAGTACGTGTGGCTAATCCACCGCGGCCCGAATTTCATCCAATGCCCTTTTTTTTATATATAAATTAATAAAATAACCTATGTCATGTTGCGGTTAATTGTTACTTTAGTCTACATCTAAATGAATATTCTGCAAACCACTGTGAAGTACATGGCAGAGGGTACGTTCCACTGTACCAGTTATTAGGATTTTCCCCAAAAATTTGGTGAAGATCGGTGCGACGTAAAAAGTGGAAACACGTCACAGACAGACAGAAAGACATTGTCAAATCACCGTTACTTTAGCAAATATATTTGAAACGATGCGAGACACGATAAAAAAGAGAAGAACCAAGTTGTAGAGAATGTTCTCCTCTACAAATTCATCTGTTCAATTTTCGTTTCAGATGACCGGTTAAGCTGTTATTTTCATTTCAGTCTCGAACTGTCAAAAAGCGATTGCAAAGGTTCACTTTTAGCGATCGTACAGTCGGGCCCGGTGGTCTTGGGGTAAAGTGTTCGACTGGAAACCGAAGGGTCGCGGGTTCAAAAACAGGTCGCATCTCGTATTTTTTCACTATGCACTTTAAGCCATCCTTCACCTTTCGACGATGTGAGGAGTCGCCAGGAACGACACGTGGTTCGGATTCCACGTTAAGCTGTAGGTCCCCTTTCCCCGGTTGGATAACTGGGGGTAGACTAGGGCCACACAAGTCGCCGAAGTGGCGTCCAATTGAAAGACTTGCACCAGGCCAATGAGCCACACGACATTATTATTATTATTATTATTAGCGATGGCGCAGGCCCACTTTTAGTGTTATTTACGTAACCTAAAGTGGGCCAAAAATATATACAGGTGTCTGATGCTGGGAGAGAACTGTCTGCAAAAGAGAGACACGGCAGCCACGACGGCGCTCGAGAATCCGCCAGTGGAGCGCTAATAACCGCAGAAAGCCATTAAGTTCTGCACCAGCAAGCCACGCACGCCAAGTCGCGAAACTCGGAAGGAGGCGGATTGGGGGCGGAGGGAGGGGGAGGGGGTCGTAGGAGGGGGGAGGGGAGGCAAGGCGTTTACAGCGCGGCACTTATTTTGTATTCGTGCGCCAAAGGCGGCGGAGGGCGAAGCAAAGTCTGGCCGCGCGCTGCGGC
This sequence comes from Locusta migratoria, assembly GCA_026315105.1. NCBI lineage: Eukaryota > Metazoa > Arthropoda > Insecta > Orthoptera > Acrididae > Locusta > Locusta migratoria. Next base: position 55,455,730 of record CM048751.1, read on the forward strand.
GGATTATGTAATCGCTGTTATTGGACTTGGGAATATTGTTTTAATGTCGCCATAAGCTCTTATAATATAGGGGATTGCGGCGGCTTGCGGGTGTTAGAAAGATTGCTCATTACGGGGCCATTTCCAGTCCGCGCGGCCGCGACCCACTACCAACAATTGGCACCGCCGCGGCTAAGCCCCCGCTGCTGCCTCTCTGCCGTTCACACGGAGAGGACTTAGACACACAAACACGCGCCACTGCAGACGAACCGCCAAATGCCTGGCGCAGCATTTTCTCGCGCAATCCCTCTCGCGGACGGAACTTGGCCCGGCGCCGCAGTTATGCATGCTAAATAATATGTGGCCGCCTCGGCGCGCCTTTCCTACGTGTGAATGGGTCTGCAAGCGCGGCTCATCTTACGGCTAATGCGCGCTGCTGCTATGCATCCGCAATCGACGCAACTTCTGCCCCCGTCCCACTTTTTGCGGCATTGCAGGCCGAGCGTTTCTACTGGGTCGCCGTAATCAGCGAGAACACAACCGCACTTATTTTAACTCACAAGGGGAACACCAAGTGTGGTACCAACGGATTTTGATGGGTCGCAGGTATGTTGCGAGGGAATTCCTCCAGACCATCAAGCTAAAAGGATTTGTTTCAAGGGGCTTGATTTTCTAAGAAACTCGAAATCAAATTCGCAGCAAATTACCACGCGTAACGTGTCTACTTATACATGGCGGTTGCCGCTCAGCGAGACAGCGTGGTGTAATCGGGCCGCGGTGGAGTAGCCGAGCGGTCTAAAGCGTCTCGCTGCGGAGCGCGCGGTTGCTCGCCGTGGAGTTTCGAGTCCTCCCTGGGGCGTGTGTGTGTGTGTGTGTGTGTGTGTGTGTGTGTGTGTTATCCATAGGTTAGTTTACCTAGGTATAAGCAGTTTGTAAGCTACGGACTGATGACCACGCAGTTTGGTCCGATAGATTTACAAACATTTGAACATTTTGGTGTAATCGGCAAGGTGCTAGGCTGCCGTGCAGGAGACCCGGGTTTGATACCTAGCGGCAGAAGAATTTTTAAGAATTGTAATTAGTACTTTTATATTTAAAAAAATAAAAAATAATTAAGCAAAGAAAAAGATATAAAGAAAGAAAAATAAAAATAATGAATTATTAACAGGTAATGGCGAAATCGCTTCACGAGAAGACTCGATTCGTATACATGCATAACTGTCTTCGTTCCCATGATTACATGACTGGTTTGCGTCGCAATTAATTGACAACCGAACATTGTTTTTGAATGTGAACGACCAGTGTTTTCAAGTATCGCTGATGAAAACACCTTGCGCCTGTAAAGCGGTAGCATTTATTAGATTTGCATGGTGCAACAATGTTGTATGTTTTCGTTGCTTCTATGATAATTATCACCCAGAATTGTGTACAGGTGTTAAAGATAGTGACGATGGCGACAGTGAGTAAATAACACTGTGCAATAAGTAAAATAATCAGTTGCTACTGTGTTATTTGCTATTATCCTGACTGTTTACTCTAGCTGTAACATAGGAGTGGGTATAAAGGCATATAATTATGTACAATAAAAGAAGAGAAATGAAGTAAAAAATAAATGACCCGAAGGGGACGATTTTTTTTTTTTAATTTTCTTGGTTATTTTGTTAAACGTTTGACTTTTCATTATTTTTGTTTTTCTTTCTTTTATCTTTTTCTTTGCTTAATTATATTTTAATATTTTTAAATATAAAAAGTAGCAATTACAATTTTTAAAAATTGTTCTGCCGCTAGGAATCGAACCCGGGTCTCCAGCATGGTGCCGATTACACCACGCTGCCTCGCTGAGCGGTAACCGCCATCTATAATTAGACACGTTACGCATGGTAATTTGCTGCGAATTTTGATCTCGATTTTCTTAGAAATCAAGGCCCATTGGAATAAATCCTTTTAGGTTGATGGTCTGGAGGAATTTCCTGACAACATACCTGCGACCCATCAAAATTCGTTGCTACCATACTTGGTGTTCCCCTTGTCAGACATATTGCACGATGGTCTCGCAATTGATTGCTGTCGGTGGTTCTATATCTACTTCGCAAATCATCAAAAGGTACGTAGCGTAAGGTACCTCTTATACTACTGGTCATTAGCCATTCTGTTTCAGAAAGACAATGGTCTACACGACTTCGTACGAGCCATAATTACTCTTATATTTAAGGTTCTTACCCGACATGTAAGTTGGCAGCAGTAGAATCGCACTTCACTCAACTTCAAATTCCGGCATTGTAAATTTACCCCAACTGTCTTTCTCGAAAAGAAGGTCGCCTTCCCTCCAGCACTTGCCACTTGTACCCGAAGCAGCTGTGTATCATTCGCGCATAAATCGGACCGTCCAGAAACAAACTTGGCACCGAGTCTCTGAATTGTTTTTACGTCCTCCTTTAACCCTTTAATGCATTGTGTACCTGATTTTTTTCATCATCTCTCAAACTGATCAACATTTTACCAAAAATTCATTTGTAGGCGTTTGTAGCTCGTTCTACAAATTCTACATAAAAAATACACAAGTTAAGAACACGATAGCTTACAAAATACTCAAACCTGTCATGTTTTTAACTTGTGTAGTTTTTATGTAGTGACTAAGTGCAATGTTGTACTTATTATTTTATACCCATTTTTAACAAGATGACCAGCTTGTAAAATATGTATGTGACCAGATGATGTTGACACAGTTCACCGAAACCGGTCGTCATTGAATACATTATTAATGTGCGATCTTGGCATTCATTTTGAAAACTATAGAACGATCAGATTGCCTCCAAACCCGACTATGTCACGTAATCTTAGAATGAAAAATTGTTGAAGTTATAAAATGTAGTCAAGAAAATAGGCATGCTATCTAAAATCGTGATAGCGTACCTAATTCCGTGACATTATTTACTTAATTTGGTGATAATCTTCTTAATCCTGTGAAAATCGTCTTTGGTTTTGTTAAAGTTAACACACTTTTTATTCATTTTTGTCGTCCGTGTCACTGTCACTGGCATCTGCAGAAAAATCACAAGCAAATATCGGAGAATCAGACGAATCGATGGACTGGCAGCTTTCATGGAACCATCGCAGGCAAAAGCAACACTGAATCCAAGGACATATTCTTTCCACAGCTGTAACTCTCCTTGCAATTGGCGAGGACGTCATCATTCCTTTTTTATTTTTTGCCTTTTTTTTTCTTAGTGATTTCACTGTGCTTTTAATCACTTGATCACCAGAATATGTAATTTGATGCGTGATGGAAGTTGTCGCCTGATCAGGAACATACACCTTTGCCTTGTTGTTCCTTTTCTGTTTACTGCCAGATGTAGCTTCGTTTTCTCGGGCAGTATTAAGTGTGGAACGCTTTGAAGACCACCAACAGATTGTGTGTGGCATAATGATGAAGTGGATGGTCTGCTACCATCACTCAATTCTACTCCATGAAACGGAGATATGTTTGGCAGCTTTGTACATGGATTACTTTTGTTCTAAAACCATCAGAACTGCTCCTCGAAGGTCAACAGCTGAATAGCACTGCCTTCTCTTTGTCACCCAATCCAGTTTTAGATTCTTCTTTTTCGAATATTTGCTCTAAGATGAAGCGATTGTTTCTGAAACTGACACTGTTGCCGTAATCCTACTACTCATATTGGGGAGTGCAAATGGAACTACGATGACTAATATTGCAAGTGTGTTTTATACGTAATAGATCTGCATGTAAATTACTTTATGGTGACGATTTACAGTGTTGATATATTTACCAATTTTACTTTGCGTCACTGTATAAGGTATAGATGTTCTACCAAATGGTGAAATATGAAAATTTGTGCCAGGCCGGGACTCGAACCCGGGTTTCCCGCTTTTCGCGAGCGGTCGCCTTAACCACTAGCCTACCCGAACACGACTCCAGGACCGTCCCAAACTTCCATAGGCCACACTGACTGCTCTTATGTGTCAACTACATTCATCCCTTAGCACTCGCAGCTTAATCTGTATTCCCGCACCGGGGAGAATGAAAACAACGAGGCATTAACCTACGCTGTTATCGTCATTGCCTCGCTTAGGCATCTGTTAAATTACTGTATGGTGACGATTTACAGTGTTGATATATTTATCGATATTTTTTCGCAATAGCGAATTTCACTTTGCGTTAATGTATAAGGTATAGATGTTCTACCAAATGGTGACATATGAAAATTTGTGCCGGGCTGGGACGGTCCAGGAGTCTTGTTCGGGTAGCCTAGTGGTCAAGGCAACCGCTCGCGAAAAGCGGGAAACCGGGGTTCGAGTCCCGGCCCGGCACAAATATTCACACCATTTGGTAGAACACCCATACCTTATACAGTGACGCAAAGTGAAATGCGCTATTGCGAAAAAATATTGATAAATAATAATGAAAAAAAAAAAAAAAAGATCTGCATGTAATGGTCTGAATAATTACTTAAACGACTTACTCTGATGACTGCGTATAACAGGATCAGCGCACAAAACGACCTAGTTCGTAAGTAGTTCATAAGTAGTTTGTAAGCTTAGGGACTGATGACCCCGCAGTTAAGTCCCATAAGTTCTACCAACATTTGAACATTACGGCAACAGTGTCAGTTTCAGAAACAATGGCTTCATCTTAGAGCAAATATTCGAAGAAGAATCTAAAACTGGATTGTGTGACAAAGAGAAGGCAGTGCTATTCAGCTGTTAACCTTTGAGGAGCAGTTCAGATGGTTTTAGAACAAAAGTTAAGAATGTGCATAATATTGCGAAGTCGTACAATGAGGCAGTTTCTAAAAATATGGATGCAGCCCTATCCTCAGGAAAGGATTAATTATAAAAAGTCAAAATGTCAAAAAGTGAAATGAACTGCTTTTGTTATTATTATTACGTTTGGTTAATGCCCTATCCTCGTTATTACAACAATTACAGTGACGAGCCACGAATTAATCAAGGTTGTGTATAGGTTCCTACTGAATGGAAAGTGATACAAAATAAAATAAAATGAGCGATTTGCGCAATGCGAAAAACATTCAAAGTAAATTACAAGAAGATTAGCAGCATCATGAAGAACTCCGGGCTATGTCCACCGCGAGCTCCAGTGCAACCGTCACGCTCCGCTTCTACTCTCCGACTCTCGCGCGGCTGCACTCAGCAAACCCCGCCTACCGGCCACCAAAGATAATCCTTGCGGACCCAACAAAGATGTTTATATTGTTGCCAACATAATCCCAAAACGTAAGGTAGGAAATTTCCTTTCAGTAGCCACGTTACAAGTTGCAGTGATAATATCAATGTGTCTTCTCGGTCTATTGATAGTATTCAGTAATTTCTGGCATCCATGGACTTCCTTTCCCGTTAAAAGTACACCGTCGGCCGCCTCCCCTTCCCTCCCCCAGGGATTCTCGGTCCTTATTTCGTCCCCTCGCCCATCGCCGCCTCTGCGCAGAAAACGACGTATTTCCCTTCACATTAGATACTATGACTCACCAGCTCCGCAGGGCGGTAATTGCAGCAAATAGTGCCTAAGCCGTACGAGTACATTCCTGCCATCTGTTGGGGACGGTTGGAACTCGGTGTACAGTGCTTGCCTTACACATTATCTTTGATGTCACAGAGCTGGGTAGCAGCTAGCAGGGCGCCTACCTGCAGGTGACGGACGGCTTGCCGCCCAGGAAGCCTCCTCCGCGGCCCCAGCGGCGCGGCAGCTCCAGCACGGACACGCCGTGCGGCCCCACCAGCGCCAGCTGCGTCGCCGTCTGGTTCGACCGCAGCAGCTCCACCTCGTGGATCGGCGGCTCTGTCGGCTGCAGCGTCTGCAACAACAACACACCCATCACAACTTCCGACACGTTTATTATTCTAATGCTCCAATAAAATAATGTCTTGGTTGCAAAATTTTATACTGAAATAATGCGTTTCGACCGGTTACGCCATCTTCACATATCTACCAAAGAATAACAATGAATCAGAACTTACAATATTTACATGAGAATACTTCACAAAGTTTTTCTTGATGACGATCTATCAGTGTAATAAGTCACGGGTGCAAAATACTAACACGAATTATTTACAGACGAATGGAAAAACTTGTGGAATCCGATCTCGGGGAAGATAAGTTTGGATTTAGGAGAAACGTAGGAACACGAGAGGCAATACTCACATTACGACTTATCTTAGAAGATAGGCCAAGGAAAGGTAAACCTACGTTTTTAGCGTTTGTCGACTTGGAGGAAGCTTTTGACAATGTCGACTGGAATAAACTCTTCCAAATTCTGAAGGTAGCAGGGGTAAAATGTAGGGAGCGAAGAGTTATACTCAACCTATACAAAAAGCCAGACGGCGGTTATTAGAGTCGAAGGGCAAGAAAGGGATGTAGAGGTTGGGAAGGGAGTAAGACAGGATTGTAGCCTTTCCCCAATGCTGTTCAATTAGTACATTAAGCAGGCAGTGAAGGAATGGAAGAAGAAATTTTCAGAGGGCATTACAGTGCAGGGAGATGAAATAAAAACATTGTGGTTTGCCGATGACATAGTAATTCTGTCAGAGACCGCAAAAGATCGGGAAGAGCAACTGAAAGCGTTGGACAGTGTCTTGAAAGGAAGATATAAGATGAACATTAACAAGAGTAAAACGAAGGTAATGGCATGCAATGTCAGAAAATCGGGCGATGCTGAAGGAATTAGATTAGCTAATGAGACAATAAAAGTAGTAGATCAATTTTGTTATTTGTGTAGCAAGATAACTTCTGATGGCCGAAGTAAAGAAGATATAAAATGCAGAATGGCTATGGGAAGAAAAGCGTTTCTAAAGAAGTGAAACTTGTTAACATCCAATATTTATTTAAATGTTAGGAAGTCCTTTCTGAAAGCATTTGTCTGGAGAGTGGCATTGTATGGGAGTGAAACGTGGACGATAAGCAGTTCAGATAAAAAGATGATAGAAGCTTTTGAAATGTAGTGCTACAGACGAATGATGAAAATTAGATGCGTAGATCACGTAACTAATGAGGAGATGCTCAACCGAATCGGGGAAAAAAGGAGTTTCTGGCATATCCTGACTAAGACAAGGAATAGAATGGTTGGACACATTCTGAGACATCAAGTTACGTTCTTAATGATTTTAGAAGCAAGATTTACGCTGTTGTATGCATCCATTTACATGCTACAAAATTGCATATGCTGAAAAGCAAGGCTTCTTTTTATGGACTAAAATAATTAATTTTGTACCACTAACTTTTGTACCAAATAAACTGGACATTCATTAGTTGCCATTCAAACTAATTACTACTACTTTTCAGTTGTTCAGTGGAATACAAGTAACCCACAACTTGCGTCTTCTTTGGAGTTCACAAGCTGCTGCGCAGTGCAACACTGACTACTTGGTATTTTATAGCGATATCCATAGTTGACAGTAAGTGTGTACGATGAAAAGGTTGAACACTCAGTCATATACATGTTATTTCAATTGAGAAAAAAATGTTTCTGATCTATATTAGACACTGTAAAAGTTATGTACACAATTGTAGCCAGGGGGTCTGAAAGTGTTAAAATAAAGTCGTAGGATATCTTACAGAGACAATAATAATATGATCCCTTGGTCTGCGGTAACACTGACCGTTAAAAACACATTGATACAATGTTTAACTGAATGGCTACAGAAATAATTTATAATCCGAGATTTACCTTGTCTGATGTCCCTGTACCACGGAGTAGGTCTTTGTTTATTCTAACCTCCTTGACGTATTTGTTCCCTCCGTTACAGTGTATTTGATCGCTAGGCGATTAGCGAATGAATAAGCTGATTGTTAGAGAATCCAGAAAATTATCCGAGCTGGAAGCGTACTTTAAGTTTTTCCCAAAAAATTCTGATATATTAAGGAAAATTTTCGAAAAAATTTCTTTGTACAAACCTTGTCCTGAGAATTACGAACAGAATAAAAGATTAGCCAAATCAGTGAAGCCATTCTCAAATGATGCGCTTTCATACATGAGGTAATTCATTTTTATTAATATAGATAGATTAATGCCTGCTAGATGCCACCGGACAGCAACCAGTAGCAAACATTTCGTGACGAGAAAACTATAAACTTTCTACTGTGACAGCATGGGGTGGGCGTGTCGTCTGCCACGCAGCTCAGCTCGCTCTTACAATGATACATTATAATAATTAGTTAATTATATTTAGCACGCTCCCACCAGGGACGCGACCCCTCATTTTTTTCGTGTCACTCTTAGCTTAATAAATACGCTGCTAACGAGTGTCAGAACAGAAAGATACAATGACAAACACAGCAACGACTCCTAAAAAGAGAAACCTTGCGGGCAGCCTGAATGAGGAAAAACTACTGTGCCTTTTTCATATACTCGTAAGAGCTATTTACACTCTGTCTCAAAAATGAGCACTTTCGAGGAAGCTCATCTTCATCCTACAGGCACACGCGGTAGATAATGCAGGGAAAAGTATGGAGCAGGTAACTGGTTTGAAGGACGACTGACTATATGTATCTGGTACTGACAGTCAGCTTTTAATTAAAAACTTAATTACCAATGATTATGTTCGAGATACTTGGAACACACAAGTACGAAGGAAGATACTAGTTAATCGTTACGTCATCGTCGAGATTTTAAGTGATGGAAGTATTTGGGTAGTTGGAATTAATGAATGCTATAGTAATGCAGAAACAAATAATGGCGCAGCATGGGGTTTGGACACAATTCATCTCGAATTAGAGTCGTTGTCTAAGAATGTATGGTTAGAGGATAAACAAATTATTAACAAACTAACAGCTTGTGAATTGTATTACACTTCCAAAAGCTTATTTTCAGGTGGGCTCGCAACAAAATGTTCAAATGTTTGTAAATCTATCGAACTGGCGTGGTCATTGCTCCGTAGCTTACAAACTACTTAAACTAAGGTAAACTAACCTAACGACAACACAAACACCCAAGCCCGAGCGGGGACTCTAACCCCCGACAACGACTGCGCGCGCGCTCGTCCGTGTGTGTGTGTGTGTGTGTGTGTGTGTGTGTGTGTGTGTGTGTGTGTGTGTGTGTGTGTGTGTGTGACGGGAGAGAGAAAGATAGTGATAGAGAGATAGATAGATTGAGTGAGTGAGAGACGGGAATGAAAGAAAACATCAACTGGTGACAACATTTGCTACTTGTTAGTACTGATACTTTTTTCCCCTCTTCAATGAGTTTCGAAGCCAATAAACTGGCGCCTATTGCTTGGTTCGCATGTATAATAAAAGAATACCAAAATTTGATGGCGAGACTTAGCGGGCGCATCTTAACACTCTACGCACCAAAAGAATAAAAAATAAAATCCGCTGTATCTCGTTGGAAGTTTTCGCTGCCCCTTGCCGATGCCGCTGGGTATTACACTACTGGCGAAGTTGGGAAGCGCGGGCAGGCAGACTTTGGTTATTTATTTTATGCAATCAATGCGCGCAATGAATTGCAAAGCAGCAGAGAATCCCGCGGGCCGCGTTACGCACGCCGGCGCGCCACGGCGGAACTATTGGATTGTATTTTTCAATCAGAAGCCGGCGCTAAACGCCGCACGCCGAGGCGGCGATGGGCGAGGGGGCGGAATGAGGACCGAGAATCCCTGGGGGAGGAAGGGAGGCGGCCGACGGTGTACTTTTAACGGGAAAGAAAGTCGATGGCTATTCGTATTTAAAATGGATGCCAGAAAATACTGAATACTATTAATAGACCGAGAAGACACGTTGATATTATCACTGCAACTGTAGCTTATCAGCTACCGATTGGAAGGGGAGAAGAGCAAGAGTCGTTTCTAATACGAATGGGACGTCACGGAAGGCAATAATTGCAGCAGCAGGGCTGCTTATGAAAGTGCTTGTTTTATTTTACAGCAATCTGGATATAATAGTTTTTTATATAATAATAATAATACTATTATACTAAAACCATTATTTTTCCATACATCACCTTCATCTGTCGGTTGTTCAGTGGTCTCGTAGCTCGCCTGCCAATAATACATCACAAAATAATAAGACGTCGGATTCTTGGGAGTCTTATGGAAGCTACTAATATGACACGTTTCATTTTTTACGTATATTTATTTATCCATTCTTGATGAAGCACAGAAGTAATACAAAAGTTAGACTGCATAACTACACTTAGACTGACTCGACAACAATGCTAACTAATGACTGATTACTACTTTAAGACTGTCTCATTACTCCTCCCGTTCGCGCCAATTCGCGCGTATTAATACTCGGAACAATTTCTAGAACCTTCTAGAACACGGAAGTTACAATATTTAAATATAAAACAATTTGTTGCTGAAACATAAATCAATCTTGCTTTACGTAAAGATACAAAAAATTATGACAAATGTAATAATATTTCCTATCAAGACAAAATAATACACAAGATTGTAAGTAAATTACAATTAGCGCAGTATTAATATATATTTACGTTATTGTTCAACTTTAATCTTTTCAATAATTAATTAATTAATTTAGTTCAGTAAAAGATCCAAGTAATGAAAGTGATAATCAATGTGACCAGCTAGAAGCGCCATAGGAGGCTTATATAACATAAATATGGAATATTAAGGTACAATATCACGACCAAATGTGGTATCGTATACTTCAATATTACATGGATAAGAAAATGATTATTTTGTGCTGGTGTGCGTTATTGGTAAGAAAGAGTGCTGCCTGAAGATGAGGCAGCGAAGATTTTAACTTGGGGTTTTGTCTCTCAGCTGCTTGCAGGTGTTGTAATCATACTTACTACACTGACGTACGAGAATTCGGGATTCGAACTAGGTATCCCCTGCGTTCTAGGCAGTTGCTTTAGGACTCAACAAGTCATTGCAAGTCCACTGCAGGAATATTAAGCCCTTCTGTCTCTATAGCAGTACACAACTGTAGGCGTGCAGGCTCTCGTGGACTAACTAACCTCTCGATTGTGTCGCATTAGATTTATGGTTAGTGATCTGGGTGCCCACATCATTTATTGAAATTGCCCATAATGTACTTCAAACCAATTCGATGGGACTTTCATAGATGGGCAGAAGTATTCACACACAGTCTTGTTTGTTGTAAATCCTGTCTTTATAATGAAGGTGATGAACTGTCGATTTTGTTATGTCCATTATTGACGCCATGTGCCCTAAATGTCTGCGTACAGACAAATTTATTTAAATACAGAGCACTGCTTAAAAGTCAGAGACTGAAACAGTGATAAGTGTTGCAGTTGAAGCAGACAGAAGTATTCACACACCGGATTTGCAACGCAAAGTTCCAAGTTGAATGTCGCCGAGTGAAGACAGTAGCAAGGTCAGTGTGCCGAACACGCAATTACGCCAGTGAAAACAACGTGGGCAGGAAAGGAAAGAAGATAATGGTAACGTTGCATGATGTGGTAACTCATATGCCGAAAATAGCAACGATCGTTAAAGAGGAGCCGTTATACTGTGTGCAGTGTTGTTAAAAGGTACGAAAAAAGAGGGAAAAAATTATAAATGGGCGTCTGTTGGAAGACCATGTCACGTTTCAGAAAGAGAAGAGAGGCACATTGTAAGGATTATTAATAAAACGTCTAAAATAAGTTAATTAGAGATTGCAGCACAAATACACGAGCTTCATAGGAAACCCGTTCACCCAAAGCCTGTTCGGAAGACGTTTCATCGGGCCAGCTACACAACTCGAGTTCCAAGAAAGAAACCCGACATAAGAAAGGCAAATAGGAAGAAAAGGTTGGAATTTGCAAGTCAATATGTGAACAAGGACTCAGAGTTGTGGAACAGAATTATTTTCTCTGACGATCACGATGGGCGTATCTTAGTGTGAAGAAGATGAAATACCGAGTTTGAACCTGCTAATATGGCCTGTACTGTAAAATGGACCGTGTTATGCATCACAAGACCAAGCGCCGTTACTTTATACTTCTAACGTGAGCGCAATTAGTGCTGTTTAGTAGTTATTTGCTGTGAGATATCACTACTAACTCAAAGAACACTAACCCTTGTTTGGTAAAAAAATTTGAGAAACATTCATAAATAAATATATTTTAAGAACATGTAAAATTTAGTTTCCATTGTCAGTTATGACCTATGGCTCATGGACTAGTGATGCATAACGCCGTCCAAATGTGGTGGCGGCGGTATCATGGTCTGGGGGTGCATGGCTGCGTCAGGTGTGGAGAACCTGCTATTTATTGATAGAACTATGGATCAGTACGTGTATCTGGATATTTTAAAGAGAAATCTTTAGTCATTGCTGAAAAACTAGGTTCAAATACTGACTAACAGGACAATGATCCAAAACATAAAGCACACAATGTACGTTTGCTGTTTCTGTATAATACACACACACACACACACACACACACACACACACACACACACACACACACACACCTTACATACACCACCTCAGTCCCCAGACATGAACCCTATTGAACATTTATGGGGGCGAGTTAGAAAGAAGAATCAGGAAAAAGTACAGCTAAGATTTTTTTTAACAGTAATAATGATTACTTATGTTTCAGTGTGGGTAAACGGATATACATGGAGGACAGATTGTTTCAATTTGGTCGCTTGTATTCAAAAATGTTACGAGTAGTCTAAACATTAAATCTACGTATGATATATCCTGATGTGAGAACACATATGTCCACCAGTGTATCTACGCCATTAGATTGGTCTTTAAGGCTATACTTGCTCAAATGCTATGGACAAGTTACAGGTATTGCTTCGTTAGTATTCATTGCAATATCGTACTTAATAATAGCAATGCAATTTATTGTGATTACAAACTGAAACGTCGGCTGTCAATCGCGTATTACGGACAGACCCCTGTCTTCGCGAATAAGGGAATACGAGCCCGCAATGAGACAGTCGTACCCGAAGTGCCCGCGAGCAGCTGACGTGCCAATCCCTGGCATAGACGCATCCTGACAACAGGCCCGGCAACACGGCGCAAACTAACTGAACGTGACTGGTCGGAAATACAGGCTTCCTTATTTGCGCGCTGATTAACAGTGTGTGTCAACAGAAGCGGCGGGCCTGGCAGGTCGCGGACACAACTAAAAAGGAAAAAAATGGAGTGTGTTTTCCGCGCGGCCGACTTCCTGCGTTCGTGACTCGGCCGTTCCGCGGCGCGCACGCCACGCCACGTCACCAGCTCATTACGCGGCGTCTTCCCCGCGCGGTTTTGCCTGCGCGAGCCCCGGGGCCCGCGCAATTATGAGGCGATGCCGCCTTATCGGCCGGCTCGTATCGCCGCCGCAGGGGCGGGCCACGTCTCCTCACCGGTATCGGCGAGTTCCTCCAACTTGGGCGGCCGAGTCTTGCCCGCGCTCTTTAATGGCGCAACATGTATAACTTTCCCGGCCTCGTTAAATCGCCCGGCTGAATAATAGCGCGGCAATCGTCGTCGGGGCGGTCTTGTTCGCTGTTTAATTACCTCGCAGGGAATGTCGACAGCGCCGTCCCTGTCCCCGCGGGGCGGCGGCTTCCGGCGGTATCAATACGGCCCGACTTTGGCAGAAAACTCTGCGATTACCGCGTACAATGTGGAGATTAAACTTCACCTCGTTCCACGAAACGCCAATTTCGCGGACGCTTTTTGACTGCTGTTCTAACGATGCCGGTCCCTCTATTAAAATTGCAGTTGGATATCCGGCGTTGCGCAATTGCGGAGCTTGGTAATCAAATTTTAATTATCACATTACGTACCTGCAATAAACAAAAAGTAATCACGTCTGCGGCGCTACTACACATTGAAATTCTCTTCGAGCACACGGCTAAAGCAGCCGAAAAAGAAATGGCACAAACCGTTCATTAAACAAAGTAGCCATATGACTTCTTCAGCCGTCTGGGTTGGCCTCACACCGCTGCGGCCACTTTATCTTATGGCTGCGCCTTTTTGCTATCAGCACTCTGTCGACGTGCTACAGTACGAAGTGCATTCAAGTTCTAAGGCCTCCGATTTTTTTTCTCCGGACTGGAAAGAGATAGAAACATGCGCATTGTTTTAAAATGAGGGCGCGTTCAGTGTCAAAACCTCCCAGAGATGGCAGCACCGTACGGCAGATGGAATTTTACCGCCAGCGGCAAGAATGAGAACTGTTTTAGATACTTAAAATGGCGACGTTTTCCTTACTTGAACAGTGTGCAATCATTCGTTTTCTGAATTTGCGTGGTGTGACACCAATTAAAATTCATCGACAGTTGAAGGAGTCATGTGGTGATGGAGTTATGGATGTGTCGAAAGTGCGTTCGTGGGTGCGACAGTTTAATGAAGGCAGAACATCTTGTGACAACAAACCGAAACAACCTCGGGCTCGCTGACGACATGATTAAGAAAGTGGAGAGAATTGTTTTGGGGGATCGCCGAATGACTGTTGAACAGATCGCCTCCAGAGTTGGCATTTCTGTGGGTTCTGTGCACACAATCCTGCATGACGACCTGAAAATGCGAAAAGTGTCATCCAGGTGGGTGCCACGAATGCTGACGGACGACGACGACCACAAGGCTGCCTGTGTGGCATGTTGCCAAGCAATGTTGACACGCAACGACAGCATGAATGGGACTTTCTTTTCGTCGGTTGTGACAATGGATGAGACGTGGATGCCATTTTTCAATCCAGAAACAAAGCGCCAGTCAGCTCAATGGAACCACACAGATCCACCGCCACCAAAAAAATTTCGGGTAACGCCAGTGCTGAAAAAATGATGGTGTCCATGTTCTGGGACAGCGAGGGCGTAATCCTTACGCATTGCGTTCCAAAGGGCACTACGGTAACAGCTGCATCCTACGAAAATGTTTTGAAGAACAAATTCCTTCCTGCACTGCTACAAAAACGTCCGGGAAGAGCTGCACGTGTGCTGTTTCACCAAGACAACGCACCCGCACATCGATCTAACGTTACGCAACAGTTTCTTCGTGATAACAACTTTGAAGTGATTCCTCATGCTTCCTACTCACCTGACCTGGCTCCTAGTGACTTTTTTCTTTTTCCATCAATGAAAGACTCTCCGTGGCCGCACATTCACCAGCCGTGCTGCTATTGCCTCTGCGATTTTCCAGTGGGCAAAACAGACTCCTAAAGAAGCCTTCGCCGCTGCCATGGAATCATGGCGTCAGCGTTGTGAAAAATGTATACGTCTGCAGGGCGATTACGTCGAGAAGTAACGCCAGTTTCATCGATTTCGGGTGAGTAGTTAATTAGAGAAAAAAAATCGGAAGCCTTAGAATTTGAATGCACCTCGTAAAGAAGCATTGCGATTTCAATGTGTCCCAGGAGAACAGACAAATACATCTGCAATCTAATAAATTTAATCAAATTTTATTTTTTCGAGCAGATAGTTAAAATTTAGATTATTTGTGGAAGATTGTGAAGCTAATCGGTCCCTATGGTAATATAAAGTTTATAAATATAACTTTGGAAGTAACAACTTGTTCTAACTTATACGAATTCAACCTAATATTTCATCATAACTATACGATACTTTGAATCTGCTCCCCAGACGCAGCAATAAAGAAATTCTTCATGTAAATTATCATGGAACAAGAAGTTCGCCTTTCAGAAACTTAACAGACTCGCCCGTGACTATTACGATCGGGACCACAAGTCTACTCCAACAGTAAGCCTTTCATTCCAGCCCTTAACGTCCCCCCCCCCCCCTTGAAAAACTTATCGATGTGAGCGTTACGGTTATTCTAGATCCGCTGATTCTCCCTCCCTTTAAATAAGTTAGGTTCTAAATTCCTCCCTCTCCCTCCCCCCCCCCCTCTCTCTCTCTCCCTCCTCTGTAGTAAGTGACAGAGACATAAATGAATGCCGCGAATGATCTGGCACCTTACTGGGTCACCACCCCTCACAAATTACATCCTTTTTTCACTTCTAAGTTGTGTGAATGAACTTCTGTGATTTTAATTTGGTGACATTATGGCTGTTTTCTTCAACACAGCTACATAAATGTTCTCGTGTCGTGTCAGACAGCATTATGCTAGACTCTATGCGTACAACGAATAAGTAAGGGGAAGGAGGAGATGTAAACAGGCACCTGAACTAATAGAAGATTGGACTAAAATACGCGGGCAACGCCGGGTTTTTAGCTAACTACAATGTTTTATACCCTAATTTTGCCTGGCCCGTATAATATAAGCAGAACAGTTACTTGACGGCATAGGTACCAAATAGTGTAAACGATGAAAAAGTCTGAAAATTAAAACAGCAATTTATTTGGACTCCAAATTAGTCCTGAATAGTCGGCGGTTAGAAGATCGACATTAAGTGCTCAGAATTCTGCCAGATTGAATATAAATATGCACTCTATGACTGTTCGAGTAACACAACCCTCTAGAACAGTTAACTTTTCTGTACATGCACGGACAAATAGCCACACATCATGGCGACACTATTGACTCATTACGTTACACAGCCTCGTTTTAAAAAGAAGAACTGGGGGTGGATCTGAACCGGCTTTCTGTCGAATGAGAGTCCAGTGAGTAACCACTGCGTGACCTCGCTTGGTTCCTCCGTTCAGTCTCTCTCCTCTCCTGTAATGTATAACATAAAATGTACGACGTGTTATAACAGACAACAGATCTTCAAATATGCATTAAATATATAACAAGATACATCGCTCCCTCTCTGAAAAACTTCCGATCCACAAATTACATTTAGCAAATTTACCATTTAAAAATGATATACGTCGTGTTTAAGGGGGATAAAAGAAAATTATCAAAGGACGCTGTAATGCCCATTTTATACGACGATCGAAAGTTCACAAGAACGATTATGGTCTACTGCAGCGCTCCAAGCGTACTAACTCGGTTCTAATGACGTTTGATCACACAGGCTTGGTTGCGTTTATACGATAAACTCCCGTCTACACATGGGATAAACACCGACAGCAGTACCTATGCGAAAATACGGCCTTACTACTTTTTTATATATGAGAATTGTTTACGTTTGTGTGTATGTCATGACTGATAAAATTCAACTTTAAAGTTTACACATGTTGGTGGTAGCAGGAGCTGTGGTGTTTATTTGAACACAACAGCGAAGAAGAAGTTGGATGTGTCCTTGGTTAAGAAGAAAACACAAACCACGAGATGTGTACAGCACGCTAATAATGAAGTAACTTGTGCCAGCGAACCTCAATGAATTGCGATTTTTTTTTACTAATGAGTATCGAGTGTATTACCAAATTGCATTCGTTCGTCCACGAACAAAAATACGATACTCAGAGTATTTCGCTAAGCTGAAGAAACAAAATACTTTTTATACTAGTTTTGTGAAATTTATGCGTCAGTTATTCCTGTGATTGCTATTTTTTTTTTTTTTTTTTTTTTTTTTTTTTTTTTTTTTTTTTTTTTTTTTTTTTTTTTGAGGCTCGCTTTCACATAGGGTTTTCTGGCGCCAGGGAATCTTTCAAAAGCCTTTCCTTTGCACAAGGAATTGTTGCTGTTCAAATCTGCAAACCAATTTAAATTTGCGCTGCATAATGAGACCTCAGAGAACTACATCACGCTCTCTATGTTTTGTGCAAATTTCTGTCTGGCATGCTACAATATTATAGACTTTTTATAATATAAAGTAAATCAACAAGACGTATTCAGACTTTTTAAATCAAGATTTTCCTGTTATTTTCTTGACACACAACGGTCATTGTACCATATTAGAAAATAGAGCATTTTCTGCATTGTCTCTGTATGCCTCAATCAAAACAGTTCCTAGTCTGTCCCACTCCTTTGATGCAAGATGTATGACTCCAGAGAAACAATCAATTTCGAAAAGAAAACGGCTATTTCCGTACCTAAACGCCGCGGTGGAGTAGCCGAGGGGTCTAAAGCGTCTCGCTGCGGAGCGCGCGGTTGCTCGCCGTGGAAGTTCGAGTCCTCCCTGGGGCATGGGTGTGTGTGTTGTCCCTAGGTTAGTTTACGTAGGTTTGAGTAGTTTGTAAGCTACGGACTGATGACCACGCATTTTGATCCGATAGATTTGCAAACATTTGAACATTTCGTACCTAAACATGAAAGCGGCGCAACGAACTCACTTCTGCGCATGCGCGCCCAGGTCGCTACTAGTATATTTACAACCTGTCCTATAGCGTACTAGCTAGTATGAAACGCCATCTCCGCTCACAAAATGCAGGTAGTTCTGCATTTACGTCGCTAGATGGCGCGTAACGTGCTCCGTTCGTTACTAGCGCGATCATCGTGTAAACTGGGCTTAACGCAGCTAGTGGAGGAAGTTCCTGCGCTATACGGCGAGTGCGGCTGGATCCCTAGGCCGCGGCCTGTGGGGTCGTTCGCCCGGCCGGAGGTCGGAAGGGGACTTTTTTTTCCTTTTTGCGGCCCGCAGAAGACGATTTCATTTCTCGGTGTCAGCAGCGGCCGGCCAGATGTTATCGGGTGGCGACTCCTGGGGAATCTGCGCGACAGAGATAAAAGCCGGCGGATCTCGCAGCCGTCAAAGTGAGGCGGCGATGAGCCATCAGGGCGCCTTCGACCGTGTCCGAGGGCGGCGGCCCCCGGGGAGGCCGCGTGTGATGTGGCCAGATGACTGCTGGGCCGCCAGCCACACGTGGCCCGCAGAGGCAGAGGCGCAGCACCAGCCGCGCTCTGCACCACGCCGGCTGGCGCACCTGGGCAGATCACTGTGCCAAACTGCTCCGACCTTGTGAGTCGTGCTCGAGTTATTGTTGTGCTCTTCAGTCAAAATACTGGTTCGTGCAGCTCTCCTCGCTACCACAACCTGTGCAAGCCTCTCCGTCCCTGAATAAGAACTGCAACCTCAGAGATTCTAACTTTTGAATATGGCAAATAGTAATGCGACCTAATATGTATGAGCGGGAAGGGAGGGGGATTGCAAGAGGCCCAAGGGGAATAAGTGAATAAGGAATCACCGAAACAGTTTTTGTAAGGTTGCAGATAGAATAAAGGCAGAATATTACTTACATCATTCTGATGTATACGGGAGGAAGTGGGTGGATGGGTGGGTGGGGGGCAACGAAACTTATTATTTTCTTCCTCAGAACAGAACATCTTATATAAGACTAGCTGAAAACCCGGCGTTGCCCGGGTATTTATTTATTTATTTATTGGAGCCTTGAGTTAGTACTTTTCCTATCCTCTCTCTCTCTCTCTCTCTCTCTCTCTCTGTCCATCTCCTTTTTTTTCTAAAAAAAACATGTTACATTTATCAGAGAATATATATAAAAAATAAGAAATCACACGTAAAAATGCACTCGTTTCGAAGAATCCAATCACGAAATTCAACAATAATGATGGCAATAATATCACAGATCGATCACTTGATGTAATGCGCGAAACGTCGAATCGATTTTTTTTAAAGAGATGCATTAAAAGATTTTTCTTTTTTACTGCTTTATTTATTTATTCTTATATTTCCTTATTCGTATGCTTATCCTTACAGACAATGTAGCATGTATAGACCGCAACATATATGTCTGTGGTGGCATCACGTTTCGCTGTATGTCACCGCGCGCGTAGAATTTTATATACACCGATAACTTTCCATCCCAATATACTCCACCGTTTTATCATTATCAACCCTCAAGCAACAAAGCAATCAATAAAAGCATTTTCAAAGAGTATATATAATTTCCAAAGAGTAATTATTGTTCCGCATTTCGCGTTATATTCTTCAAATTACTAAATATCTATCAGATCGCTGTAAAACCGTGCCTAAAACATTCCGCAGGTATAAATTAGTAACTCTCCGTCTTGTCGTTCGGATGTGATAAGCGTACACCGGACATTCACATTAATTTATATATATAGATAAATAGCTATCCGATCGCCACAAAACCGTGCCTAAAACCTTTCCCTGGTAGACATTAGTAACTGTACAAATTTTTAGCTCTGTATGTCTTGTGGTTCAGACGCGATAAACGTACACCGAACAGACATTCACGTTTATAGATGTAGATAACGTAAAATCATAACTCATTACAGTAACAGTGCAGTTTAAGATATTTCGGTGAGTATGCAGGTTAAGAAAACTACGGGTCAAGTGCCATGCCTCATTTTCATTGGCGGCTGCTGCTAGATTCCACA
The DNA here is from genome assembly GCA_026315105.1 of Locusta migratoria. Classification (NCBI taxonomy): domain Eukaryota; kingdom Metazoa; phylum Arthropoda; class Insecta; order Orthoptera; family Acrididae; genus Locusta; species Locusta migratoria. The sequence goes on from CM048751.1 coordinate 55,475,801, forward strand.
ATGGCGCGCCTTTGTGGATTCATCCCGTATGACGCAGATTTCAGTTCGAGAAGTTACTGTCAATACTGGTGATTTGCACACGAACAAGAGGATGTTGCTCATAAACAGTTATTTTTCTCGATGACATCACACGAACGAACTGTAAAAAAATCCGAATTTTGCCGACGGCAAACAAATTACATCCACTTGTTATTTGAATATCGTAATCTAAACCACTGCAATCGTAAACTCGTAATTTTAAACAATTTTCGTAACAATTACGATTAAATCGTAATGGTTGGAACCTCTGCAAACTAACAACCTTCTGAACCTGCTTACTGTATTGCGTCTCTAGCTCTCCCGTTGTGATTTTTATCCTCCACGATCTCCTCCAACGCTAAACTGATGATTCTTTGATGCCTCCGAACGTGTCCCACCAATTCAGTCAGTCAAACTATCCCAGGCATTTCTTTTCTCTCCAATTCCGTTCAGTACTTCCTCATACTTTCTTAGCACCCTCCCACATTAGAAATGATGAGCATCTTGATAAAATAATAGAAATCAGATCGAAAACGGATAGATTCAGTTGTTCCTTTTCCCCGCGCGCTATCAGAGATTGGAGCGGTAGATAAATATCATAAAAGCGGTTCGATGAATCCTCCGCCATGCACTTCAATGTGTTTAGCGGAGTATCCATGTAGATGTAGATCAGTTACGCGATCTACCCATCTAATCTTCAGCATTCGCCTGTAACACAAAGTTTCATTCCCATATAAGACTACAATCCACAGAAATGAATTCAAGAAAATACTTACAAGCAATATTTCGATATCAACAAATTTCTCTTCTTCGGAAATGCTTATTTTCCCACAGCCATTCAACAATTTAAATATTTATTAATGATTTTGCAGCCAAGATAGCATTTTTCATTTATTATGTTACCGGTTTCAGCGTGCTCGACGCCATCCTTAGACCTGTCGTAATTTACCTAACTTCACGACATTTTTATATACTAAAAGAGTACACCCAGGATGTACTTTTAGTACATAAAAATGCCGTGAAGTTAGGTAAATTACGACAGGTCTGAGGATGGCGTCGAGCACGCCGAAACCGGTAACATAATAAATAAAAAATGCGATCTTGGCTGCAAAATCATTATTAAACAATTATAGATCGCCCCATCGAACTATGAGTTCCTTATATAATTTAAATATTTTCTACTTCGAGCATCATTAATTATTTTACATTCCAAATATCACAACTAATCTACTCTTTTAGTCCCTCCTTACCTACTCTTATCTAATTCCTGCAGCGCCGCCAGAACTTTTTTTTTCTTCCAGTCGTTCCGCTCTCGTCAATGCTCATCTTGTAACTTCCTTTCAATTTCCGTTCAACTACCATTCAATTGCTCTTCCAGGTCCTTTGGTGTCTCTAACAGTATTACAATGTCATCGGAAAACTGCAAAGTTCTTTATTTCCTCTCTCTGAACTTTAATTCCTTCACCAAGTTTCTCCTTGCATCCCTTCATAGCCTGCTCAATGCACAGACTGTTTAACATTGGCCAAAGGCTACGAACTTGACTTTCTTCCTTCCCAACCGGTGCGCCCATTCCATGCCTTCGTCTCTTTATAACTGCAGTCTGGTTTTTGTACAAGTTAAATATATCTTTATTTTATCCCCTGATACCTTCAGAATTTGAATTCCAGTCAACTTTTTCCAAATCTACAACGGCTAAAAACATAGGCTTGCCTTACCTATCTTCTAAGATAACTCCTAATGTAGGCCTATTGCCTCACGTATTACTACATTTCTCCTAAATCCGAACTCATCTCTGCCGAGGTTGGATTCTACCAGTTTTCCATTTTCTACAAATATTTCGTGCTAGTGTTCTAGATGGCACTGGAAAACCATCCACGCAGCCTCCTACCAGCCAGCCTACAGTCCTATATCCAAAACACTTGCAACTGACTGCGACATCCGTCAGTTTACAGTGCGAGGTGCACTTTGAAGATCATCACTTTTTGTGAACACAGAATCCACATTATTATCTCGATTTTTTAATGGAACATCAGTAAATGAGAGGCCGTAACTTGTGATTTGCCACATAAAAGTAGGAGGCTAATAACAGAACCCCTCCCAATATCAACCAGACCCGACATTGCTTGAGTAATCGGGCGAGAGCTGGTGTATCAAACGTGGCAAGGTCGTTGGCAGATTAAATGCGATATTCTAAAAGGGTAGCCAACCTGACGTCCTCAGATGCTCTTCTTGTTCCTGTACAGAAGTAGAACTCAGACCGTAGATCAGATATTCTAGAAACGAGGCTATAAGAAAATTCCAAGCGTGCTGGAAGCAGCTCACTTTAGTACTAAATGAAGACCTGACGTTTACTGGGATGCCAATGGGCACTAAAACACGGATGACAAGTGTTGTAACTTAAAGGTACAATCCAATAATCCTTCTTTCTTTTGTGAAAAAATTACCTACAGAAAGTTACCTACAAATACGTACAGTCATAGTTCAGAAGTGATAAATAATTTTAGATAACACTGTTTTTAGATAACACTGTTGAAAATTGAAGAATGTCCAAGAAATACACAACTACGAAGTCTTCAATATCTTTTATATGAACCTCAATTTAACAGCCGTATCCAACCACTTTGCAATCGTCAATACAAGTTGATAATGATCCGCAATGGGAGCTAGCTCTTCAAAGAAATAAAATATGACACTGTGCTTTAATTCTTACATACAAGAATGAAAAAGTAAGCTGCGGTTCTCGTCCTTGTGGAAGGACGTCAGCGCTACCTGGGTTAAAACTGAAAAAGGAATTTATTTCCGTCCAGTTTGATTGCCGAACGTGATGCAGCAGTAAAGTCCCGCAGGAGCGCACTGCCATCGCGTGTCTCACAATGAAGAACACATCTCATATGCAGCAGTGGTGCCGTCCCTTAGCGTTCAGCAGTACGGTGGAGGCCGCACCGCTAGACGTTCACGTTCAAGATGCACGGCTCGTGTGCAGAGGCTTAGGCAGCAGTAAAGGCCACTGTGTCACGCATACTCCAAACTAGTCTTGTGTAGTTCGCGAACGAACTCGTTCGGAAGAGCGCTCCCCACAGGAGAACTACGCGAACTAGTTCGCAGATCCCTCGCCTCTTAGTTCGTCCGCTCCTTTTCCGATGACTGACAGGTAACAGCGAGAGGACGCGAGAGCGCGCAGAATTGCGTGATTCCCTTCTGCCAGTTGCCCTCATTTCGAGCTGAGATGCAGCAGCTCAGCTGTAGTTTTAGTAGCGGTAGGAGAAGTCAAAACGAGCGGACGAACTAAAAAGAGCGACCTACTTCGCGGCCGAGCTGCGAACTAAAAGGAGAGCTACCGGTCGCGAACTAAAATATACGCGATAGGTCGCGAACTAAAAGATGCGCGGTAGGTCGCGAACTAAAATATGCGCGATAGGTCGCGAACTAGGAGATGCGCGATAGGTCGCGAACGGAATTAAAAATCACGTGTTTGCCTTCTGCTGATGATAGCCATTTCGAGGTTAGCGTCTGCCTGCTCGATTACATAGTTCAGTGCTACAAAATTTCTGCTTTGAAGTATTCTGCACTCTGCAACATCTGACTAATAAATTCCATAATGCCAAGATATGGAGATAACTCTAAACTTAAACGCGAGAAATGATTCACAAACTGTTTCTTTTGGTATGAGTGATATCGTTAGCGGCTCAAGCAGCAATTGCATGAAGCGGCTACGTGGGGGAACTTCTCCCACCACCTGCATGCGCAGACCGCGCCGCTCAGCCGTCACTGGAAGCGGGCCGGCCGCGGTGGCCGAGGGGACTGAGGCGCGTCAGTCACGGTCTGCACGGCCATTACGGTCGGGGGTTCGAATCCCCCATCGGGCATGGATATTTGTGTCGTCCTAGTTCGTAAGTAGTTCATAAGTAGTTTGTAAGTTTAGGGACTGATGACCCCGTAGTTAAGTCCCATAAGCTATACAAACATTTGAACATTTGAATTTGAACTGGGAGCGGACGAACTAGAAGAACGCACTAGTTCGCGGCAGAGCGCTCCCAATCGCAAACTATTATGCGCAAGGCTACTGCAAACAAGAGTTGTATTTTTGGCGTTGTTCGGTAACAGGTGCCTCCGCCGGTGTGACACCTGGCGCGCGCAGCTTCCGCCGCCAGTACGGCGTTTCCTCGCTGGGCCTTTGGGGCCGATCGGCCCGGCCCGGCCCGGTCCGGCGCGCCCGCGGGAGCGATTCAGGCGGGACGGGGCGTCAAATTGCCGGCGGGAAGCGCGCCGACCATTCCCCCTTTTTCTGCACTTTTTGCCGTCTTTTTTAATCAATAGAGCGCCGGGGGTGGCGCGCCGAACAAGATAGCAAACGCCGGAGCGGCGCGGCCCGGCGCGGCGAGGCGATGAAACCAATCCCTGGCCGCCTCGATACGCGCGCCAGATTGCCAGCCGCGGGGAACGCCGCGCAGAGCTGCGCAGATTGCCGCACCGCCGCCAGCCTAGCACTGCACTGCGTTCCGGTCGGTCTGGTGGCGGCCCCGCGTGTCCCACCATCCGACTGCTCCCGTACTGTTCGAGGTGCCGCCTATGGGACACCGATGTATCGCTCCAGTCAGCTGCCACAGCTTCAAAATACACTGGTCCCCTACTCTTCCTCGTGTTTATAAACGATTTAGGAGACAATCTGAATAGCAACCTTAGACTGTTCGCGGATGATGCTGTCGTTTATCGGTTAGTGAAGTCAACAGAGGATCAAAAGCAAATGCAAAGCGATTTAGACAAAATTTCTACTTGGTGCGAAAATTGGCGATTGACACTAAATAAAGGAAAGTGTGAAGTAATACACATGACCACTAAAAGAAATCCGCTGAACTTCAATTACGCGTTAAATCAGTCAAACCTTAAGGTCGTAAATTCTACCGAATACCTAGGAGTTACAATTACGAACAACTTTGACTGGAGAGAACATAGAAAATATTGTGGGGAAGGCGAATCACAGGTTACGTTTCATTGGCAGAACGCTTCGAAGATGCACCAGCACCACCAAAGAGACTGCCTACATCACACTTGTGCGTCCTCTCCTGGAGTACTGTTGCCCCTTGTGGGACCCTCACCAGGTGGGACTGACGGAAGACATTGAGAAGGTTCAGAGAAGGGCACCTAGTTTTGTTTTATCAGGTTATTGGGGGGGGGGGGCGGTCACGGAAATGTTGCACGAATTGGGGTGGAAATCATTAAAATAAAGACGTTATTCATTGCGGCGTGATCTGTTTGCGAAGTTTCAATCACCGACTTTTAGTTCTGAATGTGAAAATATTTTGCTAGCACCCACCTACTTAGGGAGACATGACCATCCCAATAAAATAAGAGAAATCAGATCGAAAACGGAACGATTTAGGTGCTCCTTCTTCCCGCGCGCTATTAGAGAATGGAACGGTAGAGAAAAGTTATGAAAGTGGTTAATGAACCCTCTGCCAGGCACTTAAATGTGATTTGCAGAGTATGTATGTAGATGTAGATGGTCAAACGAAGTGTGGGATCAGTTCATACGTCTAGATTCCGAATTACTGTCAACGGCAGAATTAACTAAAATTATGCCAATCTTCAGGTTGTCTGCAGCCAGACCAGCACCTCCTACAACGATTGGAGAGCTGGATCTTACACTCATGGAAGAATGGACAAATATTTAACAGCTGTAGGAGTGAAGCAATAAGAGCACTTGAACTCGCATCTCCTCCACCGCTCCGCAGCATCTTGGGTAAACACCCTGTAGATGGCCCAATAATGAATTGACACAAATTGGTGATAAATAGGCAATCTAGCGTTCTGTACTATTTATAGAAATGGGTATGCTTTCAATAGTAGGGCTATAGGCAAGTTTGTTCACATTTTATGACAGTTTTTCGAATCGTGTCAACGTAGGTCAGAGAGGAGTATCTCTTTATAGCATACCCAGGTGAAACAAAATGTTTTATGTGCGTATTTACCTTAATCCACCCCCATGAACCACAGACATTGCCGGGGTTGCGTGGCTTGACAATGTCGGCTGGAATACACTCTTCCAAATTCTGAAGGTATCAGGGGTAAAATACAGGGAGCGAAGAGTTATATTCAACCTACACAAAAACCAGACAGCGATTATTAGAGTCGAAGGGCAAGAAAGGGACGCAGAGGTTGAGAAGGGAGTAAGACAGGGTTGTAGCCTTTCCCCAACGTTGTTCAATCTGTACATTGAGCAGGCAGTGAAGGAATAGAAGGAGAAATTTGGAGAGGGCATTAAAGTGCATGGAGAAGAAATAAAAACATTACGGTTTTCCGATGACATAGTAATTCTGTCAGAGACCGCAAAAGATTTGGAAGAGCAATTGAATGGGATGGGCAGTGTCTTGAAAGGACGATATAAGACGAACATTAACAAGAGTAAAACGAAGTTAATGGAATGCAGTGTCAGATAATCAGGCGATGCTGAAGGAATTAGATTAGGTAATGAGACAAAAAAAAGTAGATGTTATTTGGGTAGCAAGATAACTTCTGATGGCCGAGCCGCGGTGGAGTAGCCGAGCGCTCTAAGTCGTCTCGCTGTGGAGCGCGCGGTTGCTCGCCGTGGAGGTTCGAGTCCTCCCTGGGGCATGGGTGTGTGTGTGTTTGTCCTTAGGTTACTTTACCTAGGTTTAAGTAGTTTGTAAGCTACGGACTGATGACCACGCAGTTTGGTCCCATAGATTTACAAACATTTGAACATTTCTGATGGCCGAAGTAAAGAAGATATAAAATGAAGAATGCCTATGGGAAGAAAAACTTGTTAACATCCAGTATTAATTTAAATGTTAGGAAGTCCTTTCTGTGAACATTTGTCTGGAGTGTAGCATTCTATGGGAGAAAAACGTGGACGATAAGGAGTTCCGATAAAAAGATGATAGAAGCTTTCGAAATGTGGTGCTATAGACGAATGATGAAAATTAGATGGGTAGATCACGTAACTAATGAGGAGGTGCTTAACCGAATCTGGGAGAAAAGGAGTTTCTGGGATATACTGAGTAAGCGAAGGGATAGATTGGTTAGACACATTCTGAGACATCAAGGAATTGTCAACTTAGCATTAGAAGGAAGCGTGTGGGGTAAAAATCGTGGAGGGTGTGACGATACTTCCGGCCCTCTGATCTCAATGTTATTGTACGATACCGTCTGCGTCGGATCCGGGATCGTGTGGTTCAACAGTGATACATTTTGCGTGTGAAGTTACAAACGAAATAGCCAGCCTAGGAATCAGTGTAGGACAGTGTATCGGTGATACTGTGATTAAAACAAGTGATAGATTTCTTTAATTAAGAGATTCGTTTAGATGCTTTCCAGACAGTTCTAAAAACAATAGTTTCGTCATTGTACATTCTTTCATTAACTAATCAGACGAATTGTAAAAACTTTTGTAAATCATAAAGTCGTGAAAATAAATAGCATTGTATGTATGTTAGGCTCATAGACAAGTTGTGTTGATCATCTAATTGTGTTAATTTATGTAAAAGTCGAAATTCCAATATTGTAATTCTTTGTATATATTGACTGACGTGAGATTTTGAACCTATTTTCAGATTTGTGAAGATATTTGATAGTTCAATATATGTTAGGAACATGTATGATGTACTCATTAACTAAATGACATTTAACATTGTCGTTTGTTGTCAACAGAAAGATCAGAGATTTCGACTTTAAAAAAAATGTGCCATATAAAATTATTTTATGTATAGTTTTCATTTTATATTGTGATTATTTTTGTGTACATGAAATGTTTTCTTTGTGTGTTTGTTAATTGTAAATTAGTATATTCAATTGTTATGAACAATGCATAATGTAAGGTCATTATTGCCGATGTTATATATTTGCCTGACCACCTTGCGTGGCGGAGTTGGAGTTTTAGTCGTTTGTCAAGTGCATTGGAATCCATGTCAGTCTGTGTTGTTGTAGTACGCAAGTTTGAATTTGTAATGTTTTACGTGGAGAAGCAGTTTGGTTTCAAATTAAAGAAGAAGTGAAAAATTGTACATAACGAGTATTTATTTCTACCACGACGCCCCAGGAGAATAATGTTGCAGCGAGCAGAACCCCCATACATCGTAATGTTGAAAAGCTGAGTATTATGTTTGGAAGTGGTAGAATGAAATGTAATTACTTAAATAGCATGTAAATGTTTCAAGGGAGACCGAGGGACGAATATAGTAAGCAGATTCAAAGGATGTATATTGTCGAAAAGAGACTTGCACAGGACAGGGTAGCGTGGGGAGCTGCATCATATCAGTCTGCGGACTGAAGACCACAACAACATTTACCTTAGGCCGGTATTACACTATTAAATTATTTGTCAAAGAATTGGATAAAGAAAAATTGGACGTAGTGTAATGGGAACGTCGTGCAATATTTCATCAAATCTAAGGCCTCGGCCTAGATTTGATCAAAGAAATCGCTCGTCTTCTGTTTCCTGCAGTGAGAAATGTGACCGCTTGGAGCGCTAGTAGTATACAGCTTCCTTGTCACTACAGCTGTTTTATTTGGAGGTTAAATATCGGACATTACTTGGACATAACGTTCGTATTCGTAAACATGGCTAGTAGTGGAATGTTTGTGTAGTGTTTTCTAGCAACAACAAAATTAAAGAAATCAGATGGGGCGTTGTATAACGGGCGACAAGGCCAATTCACACTGCCCGTCACGTCAATTCGCGTAGCCCAATACCCTGCGGCGAAAGTGAGGTTGAGTTACAATCCGTGATGTAAAAAAGTCATTATATACTATCGGAATTGAAGAAGTAATACCCCTAAATCTTATTTACGGCCGAAGCAGATTTTAGAATGTATGATTTTGGTAACTTGGTGTGCTAAGTACTGGGAAGTGAAACAACTTCCAAAACATCGACATCTGTTTGCAAGCGAATCTATGTACATATAAATACGTCAGCCAATTTTTGTAAGGAAATAAATAGAGCCTATTTACGTAATCAGCAATGTTTCCTCCCTTACAGTGTTAATAACGTCATAAACAATTTAGATTATCCTCTTTGTCAATGCTCACATTTTCCATTTAAAACGTTATTTAATGAAACTTGGTTTATCAACTTAACAATCCTATTCGTATATACTGAGTCAGCCTTTTTGCTACTCTATTGCAAACTGTGAAGAATGAAGAGCGACAAAATAATTAGCAGTGAACGGCCTGGCTGTTCTGCCGACGACATATAAAAAAAGAAAATCCTCGCGGTCCCGTAACAAATTTTATTTATCTCGCTCAGACACCCACGGTTTCAGCCAAGTGCGTTTCCGTTTCTTTTTTCCCTCCTCTTCTAAATGCAGACACAACGCAACTGTAGTATAAACAACAGCTGAGCATTACACCGCCATTTTGAAGCAAATTTGACAAAATATTGGATGATAGTGTAATACCCCCTTTTGCATTTCATCCAATTTCTTTGTCAAAAAATATGACCAATATTTCATCCAATTTTTTCGTCCAATTCTTTGATACCGGCCTTAATAATTTTGTTGCCTGCTTGGTTCAAACAACAACGAATTACACACGGACCCTCCGTCTTTAAAGCGTCCCGTGTGGCTAATAGGGTCATTATCGGCGTAGTACTTTGGAAATGGCCGGCACACGGTGCTGAGAGCCTGTGCTGGTGCGGCAGCCATATCCGGCGAGCAGCGCGGATCGCGGAAATGGAGATAGCTCGAGCGGCTGAATTATGCGCTGCTGCCGCCTCCACCTCGCTCGCATAAAGGTCCGTTTGGGATTCAGACGGTGGCGCATGCCTCACCCGCATTCGCCATAATAGCGCAAGACTATACGGCACAAAAAGGGGGCGGAAAAATTGCCGAGTAAACGAATATCCGGCCAATAAATTTTCGGTTAGACAACGGTCTTATAAGATAAAAAAAATAATGCCGCGTATATTTCATTACTAGGTAATAGCTTTGCGCGATCCCGACCAGCCAGATAGATATCCTCTCCACGGAGAGCGCGCGCGCGCTGAAACGATCTGCCTCTCCCTTTATAAAGTAATAATTTCAATAATTTATAACGCCTTGTTCATTTAAATTAAGCAATATTACGGATTAAAGAGTTCCAATTTTCTGAAGCTCCGTTTCCTCTCCGGCCTGCTCCTCCTCCTCCTCTCCTTTTTGTCAAGAGGCCACATAATGACTACCGCATACGCGGCGAACGATAAACGCGGCAAGGGAGAGCGAGATCGCGGCCCGCAGCGTAAGATGACTTCGTCCCAGCTGCCCGCTCGCGGTTTCTTTTCCTTCCATCCACTTAATTTCTTAAAAAATGAAGGCAATTTTTTACGTTAAATGAAACGATATAATGAGAAGATCGAGGTGTGGTGAGCCTGCACCCCCTCCCCCGCCCCCTTTCCCCCCTACCAGTTCCGCCCCTCAATTTCGCCTTGCCAGAGGACCCTCGCCTCCGTGGAACTGGGCACAGTGGCAAATGATCGGCCCCCTTATTCTGAGCATCGCCAAAGGAAGAAAACTGCAGACGACTCGTTCTAAAGACGTACTGAGGGATTCCGTAATTGCTTCGCCTACACGAAAAAATGTTAATGCAACAGATAAATAATATCTCTGACAAGCAATATGAGACACGATTTATGGCAAAATTCAATACAATACAAATATAGTAATCTAAATCGTATATACAGAAATGGATTATGGTATCTATGTTTGATAGTAAGAAAATGAGTGTTATCAGATGGATATTAAGAGACTTCGCATGCTTACCACCGTGAAAGTTGGCACAAATAACTCGGGAAAAGTTTTTAAGCTATCCACTTAACCAACTGTAACTCGCCTCTAGACGGCGCTTCAGTATACTACCAGAGGATAGTTAATGCTACACATGCGGAGCCGGGCTGAATGGCTATTTGGTAAACAGAAAAATGTGGCCCGCATTGTTTTGTGCAGCGCGTCAAACCAGGGCACCAGATGAGCATCGCAACGAGAAAAAAAAATTGTTTATATACATATCAGCCAACCTACAAAGTGTAAAAATCAGGAGATCAAGTTTAAAAAATAAGGAGTCGTCAAAAAAGAAAAAAAAATCTGGGGACATGTATTATTAAAAACTGTGGTCAATTTTAGTATAAACATTACGATAACTAATTTTAGCCTTTTCCTATGATATCGCAATGCTATATAATGGCTACAAAACACACACACACACACACACACACACACACACACACACACACACACACACACACACTCGCAGTGACCCAAATTATGATTACCTTTTTCCTTTTTTGTTTTCAAGTCAGGTGATATGACTGATTTCTAGATTAAAACAAATACGTCCACAGCTGTATTTATGTGCTGTAGTGCTATGTTACAGAACAAGTGACACGCATGGTCATATCACTAAATTCGTAAATTGGGTTCTAAAAGAAAAGGTGTAAATAAGCACACGGCATATATCAAACAATCATATTCACTTTCATCAGCAAATTTCTGTTTTGAATTGTTACTGACAAATTTCTCATTTTCTGAGTGTTTGGAGATATCGCTTTTTCCACCGTGTGATATGGAAAAATGCGCGGGAAAGAGCAGAAATAACGGGTATACATATCGCGCGCAACTCTCATCGATGTGTATATAATTATTGCTTAAAGAGACTTTCAACCATTAGCAAAAAGAAAAAAAAAAAAAACGGGTGAGTATTAAAGATAAACTTAACGTTCTTTCTGGAGTCGATGGTGTGAAATAGCAGGAGCTGAGAATTTGTGTGTGGTATTATGGCCACGCGGGAAGGGGTGGGGGTGGGGGAGGGGAGCGTAGTCGAAGGTCGCTCCCGCAGGAGGTTCGAGTCCTCGCATGGGTATGTGTGTGTTGTCTTTAACGTAAGTTAGTTTAGGTAGTTTGTAAGTCTGAGTATAGCAGTTTGATCTAATACGTTTACAAACATTTGAACATTTGCAGTTATGTTACTTTCGCATATATTTAACCTCCCCATCTAAGTCACAACAAAAATTAATACATATAATAATGTTCGGAAATTCTGAAATGGTGTGTTGTAAGCGATTGCCGTGCAACGGATAAAGCAGGCCGGAGGAGGAGATGAGCAAAGATGGGAGAAGAGTGGGACACGAGGAGATGGGAAGAAGAGTAAATGGACAGAGAAATGCAAGAGGAGCAGATGAACAGTGAGGGGGTGAGGTGACGAAAGGCAGACTGAGAACCAAAACAAAATGCAATCAGAAATGGGGATGGACAGAGGTAGGATGGAGGAGGAGGAGGAGGAGGAGGAGGAGGGAGGAAGAAAGGGATGGACTAACACAAATTCGAGGTATCGGAACATCCTGAAGTAAGTCATGTTCTTGCTCTTTCCATTTGTTTAGGCCACTTAAAGTTGGTTTAAGATTCCTATGATTCATCTCTGACTAACGATATGAAATTTCAGTGCACTTTCAAAAACCGATAAGAGAACATATTGCATGAACCACCACTATTTCAGCGCTTTACGAAGTAAATTAAAAGCAGGTACAAGCTGATACGTCAAGAGGGTTGGCAGACGTACTGCCTTCACTGGTGAGCGTTCTAGGACAGTTACTTCCATCAACAACTATACACAAGCCAAGAGTGTGGATTTTCAAATCCGGTAGGGTAGTCGGGCAGCGTTCCGTTACAAAACAAAGATTCTGAATCTCAGACGTATTCGGAATACAAGACGCTTATCAACTCCATTTTTATTCCGAGTGAAAGTACACAAAAATTACACTATATTTGCATATTCATCAGCGCGAGCAAATGTGTGTAAAAAAAATTCACGAATGTAACAGATAATATAGAAAGGTTACGAACAAACTAGTCGCTACGCAAGACACTGTGCTATTGTCACTCACATGCACATGATTTCTATATCTTTCTATAATAATGATAATTACGAACAGTAGCTTCAAAATGATACTTTTTTTTGGGGGGGGGGGGGGAGGAGGGATAAGATATTGTATATCACGCAATAGGTTGCGTAAACTTATTTCTTGCCAGAAGCTTCACCATGAAATGGAAAAATATAGGTTGTGATGTACTCTTTAACTACGTTTTCTTAAAAAAAATCAAACTGAAATTGTACTACGAGAGTGTTACCTTGGTTATCTCGATGAAAACGGAATGAATTTCTTACAGTTTGAGGATTTACAACGTTTAGAAACTCAACTGGCTGCGCAATTATTCCGTTCCACATCTTCAGACATGAAAAATATGCGGCACAGTAAAATGGTCAAATGTTTGTACAGCTTATGGGACTTAACTACGGGGTCATCAGTCCCTAAACTTACAAACTACTTATGAACTACTTACGAACTAGGACGGCACAAATATCCATGCCCGAGGGGGGATTCGAACCCCCGACCGTAGTGGACGTGCAGACCGTGACTGGAGCGCCTCAGTACTCTCGGCCACCGCGGCCTGCTGCGGCACAGTAACCACTGACAAGTAAATCTTCATTGGACTCTACTACGGTGATCTTCAAACCCTATCCCCCCCCCTTTTTGTGTGGTAAGGGTGTGTCATTACTTGATGTAATAAGACGAAGTAAGTAGCTCTTCTCTCTCCACCTTGTCGTTGCAGCGACAGACATTCTACCCGAGTAAACCATTTTTCGGGTTATTCTAAATGGTCAAATGTTTGTAAAGTCTAAGGTACTTAACTGCGGGGTCATAAGTCCCTAAACTTACAAACTACTTATGCACTACCTTATACTAAACACAAACATCCATGCCCGAGGGGGGATTTGAACCACCGACGGTGGACGGCCGCGCGCACCGCAACACGGCGCTTGAGTACGCGCGGCTACTCCGCCGCGGCTGGGTTATTCTGACACGATTCGAGAGAACACGATGCTAAAGAGCGATCGGAAGGAAGTGCACATGTTCAAACCTGAATGTACTGCTTTGGACACGTACGCAGCTAGGTGGTAGTGTCAAACGCCAATATGTGGGGGTTGGGAGGGATGGGAGGGAAATAGAATAAATTCGTTGTCGGGTGACGGCGTAGAGTGTCACTTGGACTCATCACGACTTCTTCAACGTCGATTCGCGAACGTTGGCCAGCCATCTGTCATGGCGGGGGCGAGCACCAGAACGTAATCCACCCTTCCGCCCCCACTCTGCAGAAGAGGGAAAAGAGGGCGGGGGGGGGGAGAGGGGGGGGGGACGGATGAAGGAACGTGGCTGGCCGGGCCGATGAAGGGGAACTGCTCGCTCCCAAGTCGTTAACTCCATTCTGCCAATTTTATAGATTTATGCAAATAGCATCCAATATCGGAAAGTTCCCACCCACAAAACACACACACACACACACACACACACACACACACACACACACAACAAAGCCGAATGCTTACAAATAAAGACGGGGAACGACGAGGAGAATAAAGGGTGGAGAAAGACGGGAAGGGGGACGGAAAAAATGAGGGATGGGTAAGCAGGCGGCGAAGTGACGTAGCGGCGTGCCGGAGGGCCGAGGCGGCAAGAGAGCGAAAGTTGCGCTCCGCAAACAAGGCACGTAGTGTGAGGAAATAACCAAAAGACAAGTGTGTTATGGCCCGCATAAATCAGGCCGGGCGCGGGATACCGCCTGAATAACCAGCAGTGACAATAAAACGGGCCAATCTCCATTTTATACACACGCGGCGCCCGCTAAACGTGAGCGCAGTTCGGTGCCGTCTACCGCAGTACGGTACTTACCATTCGAACGTGTCAACAAAAGAGTCTTCCATCGTGACTTTACTGATCTGTCAGTACAGTATCCGAATCTCTCGAAAATGCAAGTTTCAGACAATATTTTGTCACACGTATTTGCACGAACAGCTGTATCAGTTTCAGTTTTCTTCCCCCATAACAAGTTTCAGTCGCTTAACGGTAATTTGGTATGATTTTGTATGTGGTGTTGTTATGAAAACGTATTTTCATTCCATGGCTCAACCTGGTATGTTTCAGTAAACAATACGATACGAAATGAAAATACGAGGGGGAGTTGGAAGATGAGCTTCCCCTGTCGACTATGGGAAGAGTTGCGTATGAAAGGGGAAAAAGAAAGAAAAAAGATAATGAAACATTAAAGATAAGACCTATCTTTCTTTTTCTACATAATTTCCAAGTACATTGCGATATTTGTCAAACCGTTTTACAAGCTTCAAAAAGCCGTCTAGGTGAAATTCAGGGCGTTGCATTCGGAAGAAGCGTTCAGCGGCTATGAAGTGGAAACATCCGCCATCACCTGTCCGAAAGAAGTTCAAAAGCACTCCGTCTGCAGGTAAAGTGTAACTCACCGTTTTCTGGGACGCCCAAGGAGTTTTGTTGCCAGACTTTTTGCAGGATGCAACCATCATTGCTACGCGGTACTGTGCCACTTTTTCAAAATTGAAAGAGATGATTCGGAAAAAGCGGTTGGCCTTCTCAGATCTGGTGTTTTGTTGTTGGATGAAGCCGCTTTGGAATTAAAGCTCACGTCAAACATGCCGTTCAAACGCCACTTCCGTATGCAACGCGCTTTTTTCCCCTGGAAAGCTTTCTGAAGTTTATAAAGCAGTATGACAAATGTGCCAATGTACTTGGAAATTATGTAGAAAAATAAAGGTGAGTGTTTAAGGTCCCATTCTATTTTTTCCTTTCATACGCAGCTCTCCCAGTCGACAGGGCCGGCCGCGGTGGCCGAGGGGACTGAGGCGCTTCAGTCACGGTCTGCACGGCCACTACGGTCGGGGGTTCGAATCCCCCCTTGGGCATGGATATTTGTGCCGTCCTTAGTCTTAGTTAGTTCATAAGTAGTTTGTAAGTTTAGGGACTGATGCCTCGTAGTTAAGTCCCATAGACTATACAAACATTTGAATTTTTTATTTTGAACACAGTCGACAGGGGAAATTTATTTTCCAACCCCACCTCGTATGTTTGTATAACACGAATCACAACAAAATTACACCAAATGTTGGTCCATTAATAGACCGCACCAGACGTGAAATAAGAAAAACTCAAGTGGCAAATATGTTGTTCCAAAATTTTCTAAAAGGTATTTGAAAAAGAAAAAGGAAGTTTGTGCACCTCACAGGTACCATGCTGCTATGATCATCGGTCCCTACAGTTACATACTACATTATCTAAACCTTAGAACAACCCACATACCCATGCCAAAGGGAGGAGTCGAATATACGGCCGCGCAAAAAGGCTCTTGAACATCAATTAAAAGTAATACCATTCAATATTCTATATATAACTACCGTGAGTAAAGTTTTAAATACATACTTGTGTAAGGAAATGCGTGCAGAAGGCAGTCCGTCTGTACTGCTTTTTTTTGCCAACATTTTATCAAGACTTATTTTTCCTGGTGTCTGAGACGTTTCCATTTCGAAGTTCCCAGTTCGATCCAATGAATTATCTTTTTAAGTTTTACTTTTTCTTTAAGAAATTGTCTCAATGTAGAAAGATCCACATTTTACTAATGATTCCAGACAAAAGAAATTGTTTTTCATCAAGTGAAAGTGACTAAAGGTTGACTGACGACTTCACCCACTCAGTTTATCAAGCTATTTTGTTTCTTTTTAACGATACGAATTACCATATTAATAGAGTTAAGCAGCTATTTTAATACATGTTATAGTTTATGTAGGATCGTTCCAAATATAACCTGCAGATATCAAGGATGTGAGGCCCTCGTGTAACGGGCGCAGCGCAAATTCAACTCCAATGTCCACTGTTCAGATGTAAATGGACGTGAAAATATCCACCCGCACTTCTAGGAAACGGCATGGCTATTTTTTTTTCCTTTTTTAATATTAATTTGAGAGCTGCTTTATGTGTAGGAATACATCTTTGCTCCTCTGATTAGCAACGTAAAACTACTGGTGGTGTTTTTCTGCTGTTGTGCTGATGCGACCCGTTTATTGACGACTGAACATTTCTAGGGCGATGTCACTTGGCAAACGTCTCACTGCTTCCAACGAACAGAGAATTCGATTTATATACTGTGCTACAATTAATTTGAACCACGAACATTAAGTATTAGTTGTTAGCGATAGTTTATGATGGCTCGGTAAACTGATTTACAGGATTTCCACGAGCTTCCCACAGTCAAATTCCAAGATAATTCCCTACTTTCCAGAAGCAGGCTACAATTTTTGACGAAGGAAGATTATGGTTGAAATTGTTTTAGATATCGTGGGCCGCGAGGAAATGGCCTTGCGGTCTAAGGTGTCTTGCTGCGGAGTACGCGGTTTGTCCCCATCGGAGGTTCGAGTCCTCCCTAGGACATGGATATGTGTGTTGTCCTAAAGCATAAGAGTATGTAGTTTGTGTGTCTAGGGACTCATGGCCACTGCAGCAAAAACGGATACAGTAGTCATTAGAGACGAAGAACACGCTCGGGTAGTATTTGTCAGGGATGCAGAAGGAAATCGACCATACCCTTTGAAAGGGATCATTCCAGTATGTGTGCCTAGAGTGAATTAGGGGAAATAGGGAAATAACAGAAAAGCCTATATTATGATGTTTGGAGCCGGATTTGAGCAAAACTACCTTGTTACAAGGCCTCGCAACAGCCCGAGTCATGTCACACGACCAGGCCCGAGGCCAACGAGAGACAGGCCGCGGCGCGCACGTCACGTCACGTGATGAAGTGAGGCTTGAGCCGGCGCGATAGCTAAGTGAGTGGCTGGTCGCTATGAGGACTTTGCCCCAACGGCCGGCCAATCAGCTAGCGACCAGGCCGGCTCAGGCAACATCACCTAGATACAAGGCCTTATAACAGCCTGTGCTACGTCACACTGACCAGGCCGCGGCCGCCAGCTTACTGGCTGGCCGCTACGAGGCAGTGGGCGCGTCCCAGCGGCCAGCAATTCAGCTGGTCGCCGCGGCGTGGCCAGCGTAGCACGGGCTGTTGTGAGGCCTTGTGTCTAGGTAGTGTTGGCTCAGGCCTCATTGTATCATGTAACGTAACGTGCGCACCGCGGCCTGTCTTTGTCGTTGGCCTCGGACCAGGCCGCGAGCGGCTGCTACGACGCAGTGTACTGTGTTCCAGCGGCCAGCCAGTCAGCTGGCGGTCGCGGCCTGGTCGGTTTGACGTGACACAGGCTGTTGCGAGGCCTTGAATCTAAGTGCTGTTGATTTGAGCCACCTTCCTACCGAATGCGGAACCACAGCGCCACCTCGCTCGGTGACAATGCCGAGAAATCACGGAAAAGTTCATCACAATGGCCGGAGCGGTTTTGAATTGCCGTCCTCCCGAATGCTAGTCCAGTGTGCTAATTACTAGACCACTCGCTCAGTCTTCCTGCACTTGGGTTTGTAGACATAAGTTTTCCTTGCAATCCAGTAGATTGTTATTAAGCTTCATCAGTATTGTTGTCTGTCTTCTAATATTCGTAGACCATAGACAACCTCTTTTATCTCACTGTTGCTCTTACGATATCATCTCTTTCGATCTGTAGTATGAAAGTGGTTGTTTCTGGCGCATTTAAGCCTAACTATTTGGCCAAAAAACAAATCGTATAGTTATATCGCCATTAGTAATACGCGGAATTGTTTTGATTTATGAAGGGCGACAGAGACGCTACGTATCAAAGTAGGGTAACTGCAAAAGACACGGCCGAAAGAACGAGACACATCGCCAGCCACGCTGAATGTGACTGATGCAAAGTGTTACGAACAACTTGTCCATAAAACTGGCTCTTTTCCACAAATTTTCGTACTAGACATCGTAGAAACGCGAGAAGATCAATCTGCGCTGGCAGCAGCGATGGGAGCAGCCGTAAAAAGGGACACATCAACAAACAAGAATTCATAACGCAGCCAACATCCGTCACAACAAAGAACCGCGGCGGAATATTTATCCCGCGGAATGGAGGGGAGGGGGGAATAACAACCGCGGAAAAAATGAAGCTTCACGCACACACGCGAAAAAAGAACTTTAAACGACAACGGTGCTTCTCGGTGTACAAATAGTGTGTCATTACGCCGACGCGGCAGTCGCGAACGACGGAGATGGGGGGTACGAAGCGGGGAGGGCCCGGACCTGGTGGAAGGGGATGGGGGAGGGGGGAATGCTTTCCGTAACGATTTATACACAGCCACCTCGGCGTCGACGGCGCGCCTTCTCTCCTGCCAACAGCGCGACGGCGAAATGGCAAGGCAATGGTGTAGAACCACAGCACAAAATGAGAGTCATTTTATGAAAATGTCAGAACAAATTGATTCCTGACGATACGGGGCGCCGGGCCCGCAGCCAGAGGTGCGGGGGGGGGGGGAGAAGGGGGGGGAGCCACGGGGGAAGGGTGTGGCGTCTGGGAATATTCCCCAGCGGTGGCCGGAAACGTGGTCGCTGCCTTCAACCGCAACATTCCGGCCTGCCAGCTCTCGTAGCGTTCGTCACCCAGGTCCTATCTCCAACCCACCCTATATCCCCCCCACCCCTCACTTATGTCAAGCAGCTTGCCCAACTGATTATAAATGTGACATATGTGCGGCTAAATAACGACTGAGGAATAAATAATACCGAGGGGGCAAAAAAATCCTTTCACCGCATGAGAAATGTATCTCGACATCACGTACACGCGTCACGGATTCGCGAAAGCAGTCTGGCAGGGGAAGAAGGGGGAGGAGGAGGAGAAAAACACACCGGCATACACGTTCCGTAGCAGGCAGAATATGACAATGTCCCAGCGCGGCGTTATGCTGACACATTACGATATATCAGGTTATTTGTAAATAAATAAAAAAAAAAAAAAAAGTAAAATGATATAAGATGTCATCTTCAGCTCGGGGCGATTCCCATCTCTCCCGACCGCCTCTTTCAGGCTTCTTGTTGCCACTCCACATATTTGCTCACACAGAGAAAGAAATGAGAATCGCTTCAGGCGAAAAGCGAAGTCCTGACGTTCAATCAAATTTGCGTGACATTTGGTTAGCTGAAGTTGCGGCGGTGCGAGTGCTGTGGTGTGTGTGTGTGTGTGTGTGTGAGAGAGAGAGAGAGAGAGAGAGAGAGAGAGAGAGAGAGAGAGAGTCGTGCTTGCTGCAGGCTATCAGGAGTGGACTGTCTGGTCTTCGCCTAATATAATTTGGTCTGTGCGATCAAAGACACGCCCGCTTTCAAAACCTCAGTTATTACGACTGCCATTACCAAACTTTCTCATTTCTTAAAACTTATTTTTTTTCCTCTCTTTTCATTACGTTTCAGACCACACAACATACATCACAGAGACATTCAAAATAGGTTAATACGTAACATCTGATAAATAATAATTCCGTGTAGCTCATTGGCCTGGTGCAAGTCTTTCAATTGGACGCCACTTCGACTTTCGTGTCCCTAGCCTACCCCAGTTATCCAACCGGGGAAAGGGGACATACAGCTTAACGTAGAATCCGAACCACGTGTCGTTTCTGGTGACGCCTCACATCGCAGAGAGGTGAAGGATGGGTTAAAGTGCAGATTCAAAAAATCCGAGGACTGACCGGGTTTTGAAGCCGCGGCCCTTCGGTTTCCAATCAAGCAGTTTACCCCAAGATCACCGGGCCTGACTGTAATATCTGATGAGCTCAATCCTTGGCCCATAACAGCTTTTACAGTGCAGTAATAAAACGAAAAACAAATGCCGCGTGGTTTAAGGCGTTATGCTACGGATTGGGCGGCCGTTCTCAAAGGAGGCACGAGTCCTCCTTCGGGCGTGTGTGTGTGTGTGTGTGTGTGTGTGTGTGTGTGTGTGTGTGTGTGTGTGTGTTTTGTCCTCAGGTAAATTTATGTAGTTTGTTAGTCCACGGACTGATGACCATAGCAGTTTGGTCCAATAGTTTTACAAACATTAGAATAAACAGAAAACAACAATTAATCTTTGCAAATGTTGGAACGGGATTTTCTTTAAAGTGCTTCTGGACAAGAAAAGCGGTGCATCTAATCTGTTCAACGGCTGAATAGATACAGACGAACACGTCAAGGTAGCTTTAGGATAATGGTAGAACAGCTATGCAGGAATCAATATTGTCAATATCTTTTCTAATGACAACTTCGGTTAAGAAAACTATCGTCAGTCCATTATCAATGGCTATAGAAAGTTTGTCGTTGTGGTCTTCAGTTCGGAGACTGGTCTGATGTAGCTCTCCACCCTACTCTATCCTGAGCAAGCTTCTTCATCTCCTCATAAGAACAGCAACCTACATCTATTTGAATTTGCTTACTATATTCATCTTTTGGTCTCCCTCTGCGATTTTTACCCCACACACTTCCGTCCAATGCTACATTCACAATTCCTTGATGTCTAAGAATGTGTCCTACCAATCGATCCGTTCTTTTAGTCAAGGTATGCCAGAAATTCCTTTTCTCCCAATTCCACATTTCAAAAGCCTACTCTCCTCCTGCCCGCACTGTTCATCGTCCATGTTTCACTCCCATACACGACAACACTCCGCACAAATGCCTTCATAAATTACTTCCTTATGCTTCAATAAATATTAGATGTTAACAAATCTCTCTTTTTCCAAACTGATATTCTTCCCATTGTCATTCTGCATTTTATATCCTCTGTTCTGCGTCCATCATATGTTATTTTACTTCCCAAGTAACAAGAATATAGCAAGAAAATAAGAAAGCAGGCTATGTTACCTTTGGTCTATACTATCGGCGATCCAACTAGAGACATCGCCCGTCACGGTCATCGAGGATGGCTGCAAGGACGGTAATTCATCAACTGCGACACCCTCATTCAACTGTTCACGATGGTCACCACAGCCGAAATATGTTCCCACCCTTTGGGCAACGAGCACCGCACCGCGTTCGAGCGGGGTCAGCTCACACGTTGCATGTTACGCGCGTCATATGTGCGCCACTTTTCCCATGACATTTGCGAAGTCTGTGTGATACTTGCTGTATTTTTGGAAGCCAGCTGGAGTGAGGGAACCCTGAGAGTTGGCAGTTAAAAAGACGCGTCGCACGTTACTGTCAGCACAACGAGACGGAGTGGTCCGGGAACTGCTTCCTGTCCGCCTAGCTGTGAGATCCCTCCGCGACGAGCGCCAATTTAAATCGCGAGGAAATGTCGCAGACGCTTCGTGCCGTGTAATAACTGAAAAAAAAAAAAAAAGCGCGAGCGCGCAACGCATCATCATGTCTCTTAATTATTACTTTTTTTTACTCTCCCGTGTTATTCTTTATGTCCGTTCCAGCAATTTAAGAATTTCCCCCTGCTCTTTCAGGACCGGTTTCATCAAATTAAATACAGAAGTACGACGTCCTGATCCTAATAAAGGGGCTGTAAATGAAGACGTTGTCACTCAGACTCGTCTGGGGAAATGAAAAAGAAAAGGGAAAAAGCTCTAAAAAAAGAGGAAGTTAGCATTCTTATTCCCGTCGCCAGAGAAATCTAGGGCCTCAGCAAAAATGTCTTGATTCCCGTTGCTGATGTCGCTGTTGTAGAAAGCAATTTCAGCCGGATATAATAATAATAAATTAATTATAATGTTTATCATTATTACACAGGACAGGTAGTGAAGTACATTAGTCAACAGGTAATTTTTATATATCTTAGAAGGAGGAAGAGGTAACGTTAATTAACGAGTAGATGACCACATTGCATCAGTAGTCACATTAGAAGCCAAAACATTTAGCGCAACGAAAGACACGTTTATAAATGCAATCAACTTCTATTCAGAAGTGTCATGTTAATGCAAAACATATTAATGAAGCAAACATGTACATGCTGGAATATTTATTACTGACACTTGTATACTTTATGTTACAGTCCTCCTCTACTTGGGATACATTCGGTAGTTAATTTTCAAAAAATAAATATTATGTTGCTACTACTGTAATGTTGTTGTTGTTGTGCTCTCCAGTCCGTAGACTGGTTAGATGCAGCTCTCCATGCTACTTTGTCCTGTGCAAGCCTCTTCATATCTTAAAAAACGTACGGCATCCAACATCCTTTTGAATCTGCTTACTGTATTCGTCCCTCGGTCTCCAACGATTTTTACCCTAGACACTCTTTCTAATGCTAAGTTGACGATTCCTTGCTGTCTCAGAATGTGGCCTACCAACCTATCCCTTCTCTTAGGATATGCCGAAAACTCATTTTCTCCCCAATTCTGTTGAGCACCTGCTCACTAGTTACGTGATCTACCCGTCTAATCATCATTCGTCTGTAGCACCACATTTCTAAAGCTTCTATCATCTTTCTGTCTGAACTCCTTATCGTCCACGTTTCACACCTCATGAAAAGCTACCACATGAAAGTCAAACATGCAAATAAGAAAACTGGTATGTCTAATTGTATGTTGATGATTTACACAGAGGTCTGGAAGAGGTCAGGCACAGAAGTAGTGGATGATAAGTAGCTGACCAAACATATACATACAGATGTTGAGGCGTAGTTATGCTAGTAATGTATTTAATTTTGTCTGTAGCTTTTTAATGACTAGTGTGTTCAAAATTGTTAAGACATACTTTTTGAAAGATGTACGAGCGTGGTGGAACTACTTCCATGACAGCTGTTTTTCTCTTTTTACGACTGTGAATTTATGTCACAAACCAAATTTAACTTTTAGCCGATTTTATGTTGAAACAATATGTAACACATGACTTAGCAAAAAGACGACGCTATGAAAGAGGATTATAACTTTTTAGGTAATGAAGGGTAGCTTATCGATTACAAATAATAATAGTAATAATAATAATAATAATAATAATAATAATAAACATGTTGAGATAAAGAAGCACACTCTGGCGGCAAGTGTAGGTATCTTTGCTGCAATTGCACAGCCGCTAGTTACTTTTATGAAGACGATCTGACGTTAACATCAAGTGTATAATGTGCTAAAATATATCAGGCATGTGGAACGTTATCCATGTTGTATTTTACACAACTGTACAGATTGTACTTCCTTTCGCCAGAGACCAGACGATTGTACCCCAGTGTACCGGAAATGGTCGTCAAAATAAACAAACCTATTTTGCTATTTTTGCAGAATTTTAACTTAAACACACAATATATCTGTACATGGTGCTAAATGCACTGTCAGACCTGAAGGGACCAAGTACATCTTTTGAGACCGGAAAACTATAAAAAGTCAGTCATTACAAACGACTTGAAAGACAAAATACTTATGTTTACTTGGGTATCAGTGTAAGATGGTCATTTTTAAAGTGAAGTAAGAATCGATTTGTAATGGACTAAGGGAAACTTTTAGTATGAACGTAATTTCTATCACAAACTACAATATGAACTTTTTCACTTGTCAACATAGTCACCACGAATATTTGAACGTCGTGGAATCAACTTTTCGATGTCAATATCAGATAACTCCACCGACTTGAGCGTCAAATTTTATTTATTTTTTAATGAGTAAGATAAGTAGATCATCTTGAAACATGTGGAAATTTCTGACGCATCTCGTCAACAGTGAATTGCTTGTTGATCTGGACGGTCTCCTGTCATCAATGAAGACTTGACACACGAAACTTATGAGGCAAGTCCCGAAACCAGGCGCTTTACTATTGACAAGCTGAAAATTTCCACAGGTTCCAAATTCAATAGTGTGTTGTTGTTGTTGTTGTCTTCAGTCCGGAGACTGGTTTGATGCAGCTCTCCACAATACCTTATCCTGCGCAAGCCTCTTCAACTCCACATAAGAACGGCAACCTACATCTGTTTGAATCTGCTTACTGCATCCATCTATTGGTCTTCCTCTGCAGTGTTTACCCCACACACTTCCCTCCAACGCTAAATTCACAATTCCTTGATGTCTAAGAATGTGTCCTACCAATCGATCCCTTCTTTTAGTCAAGGTATGCAAAAAATTCCTTTTGTCCCCAATTCTGTTCAGTACCTCCTGATTAGTTACGCGATCCACCCATCTAATCTTCAGCATTCGTCTGTAGCACCACATTTCAAAAGCCTCTATCCTCTTCCTGTCCACACTGTTTATCGTCCATATCACATTGTTATTTAGAAAATTCACTAGAAAATATGCCGGCTAGGTGGCAGAGTTCTTTGATGCTGGGACCCAAAAGTTAGTCCCACCACTTGAGATATGTTTAAATATTCATTTAGAGTATGTTGAAAAGTGAAAAAAGTGCATATACTAGCTTCTCTTACGCCATTACAAATCGGTTCTTACTTTAAAAATGAGTTTCAAAGAATAACCAATAGAATAGCTTAACTGTAAATTGATACCAGCCAGACTAAAATAATCTCAAATACCTCACCTGTTCCTACGAAAAAGCAGGCGACAAAAAGAAAAAGAAAAGAAATAATCTGGCAAATGAATAAGTAGGCCCTACAGAGAGTCAAACAATTCCAAGACGGGACAGCGACAAGAACGGTCTGATTGAAATGCAAATTTAAAACTGTAAGTACCGTACGGTAATTTCTCCAGTGCTGATTAACTTACTTGTAATAAAACAAAAGAGGGCCTTACACAAAGATGGCGCAGAGTTTTACGTCGGGCCGTGCCTGGCGTTTAATCAGCGCCGGCTGCCGAAACATCCAGAATAAGGAAACACGCGGGGTAAGTATAGGCCCCAGAAGGGCGTCGGGCGGCCCGGAAAATTAAATAAAATTACGCAGAAACTTTTCCGGATGGTCATTTGCTCGGAAGGAGCCCTGCTCCGTATTAGGCCAGGTGGGAGGCGAACGAATTACCCGGGGACCGGACCCATTTGCTTAAACATTCAACACGCAAATGTCGGTTTCACAGGGGGGCATCTATCTTCTGCAAATGGTTTGCAAAAAAAAAAAAAAAAAAAAAAAAAAAAAAAAAAAAAAAAAAAAAAAAAAAAAAAAAAAAATTAAGGCTCGTTGACTGTTTCTGCTGTAGTTAAGGATTCAGCATTACACACTGACTGACTGATCTATTCTTCTGCATGGAGAGGCTATGCGCTCTCACAGCGTGGTACAGATAGCAAAAATACGGCACTCTGTGATTTAGACCCACCGCACGAAGATGAACACGTCATTCGCAGGGCGTGAGAGATTGGAGTAGCTTTCAGGAAAACGGCGAGTCTGAACCTCGTTAGATCTTCAAGATTTAGTGTTTGTTTCCCAAGTCCCTTTGAAGTGGGACGCGTGCCTTCAATCGTCCACTATTTTCCTCATAAAGCTCAGTTTTACAGTTGGATTGTGGTAACGTGCGCAACGTGTTTTAGTTCCATGTTTCTACAGTGTGTGGTACCATCAGTCGGCAAACATCCAGTACACTTACAATGGCGGCAAAAAAGACTTGTTGAAAAAGTGTTGATATCCTTGTTTTGACATGTGACGCTACCTAAAGCGTCTCGCTGCGGAGAGCGCGGTTGCTCGCCGTGTAGGTTCGAGTCCTCCCTGGGGCATGGGTGTGTGTGTGTATGTGTGTTTGTCCTTAGGTTAGTTTGCCTAGGTTTAAGTAGTTTGTAAGCTACGGACTGATGACCACGCAGTTTGGTCCGATAGATTTACAGACATTTGAATATTTTTTGAAGCTACTACATGTCACAGTCAGTTGATTTTATATGATCCTGTGATATAATTATGTCATTTCTTTCAAAGGCGTGTTACTGTATGATAGTGCAGATATAAAAATTTGTAGTGAGGCACAAAATAGAGAATTGTGTGGGTTCAAAATTTTTAAAAATAAATTCATTTTCTTTTTTGTAATGAATTACTGTATGTATTTTGTATCTTAAACGTCCCTCTCTATATTAATGTCACGTCTCCTGCAACCTTGGGTCTGAAAGGGCTATAACAACGACAATGTATATAAAAATGTAAATGAGACATGTTTTAGTCGGTATGGAGAGGTGGTCTCGGTGAGAAATAATATATATTACAGAAGTATGTGATCTATCATACGTCACATATAATTAAATAAAAAGTTAAAAAGGAAATCTTCGAAGTGTTTTCAAGATTTCTAAATATTTATTCAAAATTTTTAATCGATTATTTCTTAAGTGATGATTATTTTAAAGTGAACTTTGAATGTCGTCTGAACGACTTACAAGGATAGTTGTGTGTCACTGAAGTACTGACTGCAGTTGTAGAAATGGTGTGGAACAAAAATCTCGTAAGGAGGAACAATGAAAACTAAACGTTGTATTTAACCATAAATGAAATATTAATCAGGTTTTGCCAATTTATTTGAAGATGCTTGAACTTGAATTAATTTATTCAACACTGTGAGGAACCTTAAGAGGAAGAATATGAGAATCTACATTATCGGCCAATATAACTTTTGTTGCTGGGGCGCTAGTTAACTTCGGGTACGAAGTCACGTTCATTCAAGAAGTTGACTGGATATTATATCAAATGTCACTTAAACTAGTGCCAGCACACCTTCTGGCAAATACCAGGATAATGTAGTTTGAAACTGGTAGGGTCCATTTTCTTTTCCATCCTTCTCTACCACGAACTTTCACTTCGTCTCTACAGACCTCTTCATCTATGAAAGAGAATCATTTTCGGACATTCTTCCGTACGAAATATTATTCGTTGATATAGAAACTGACAATTTTGATGATAATTCTAAGCTTAAAAAAGCCCCTTTACTACGTGTTTCACTTATTCACTTAGAGATTATGAGCTCTGAGAAGAACATTTTCTGCTATGTCACTTTCAGTCTTAAAGCACTAAAATCGCGCTACCAAAAATTGCGTGATGGTGCTGACATGAATGCCATGAGTTTTAAACCTCTTGATGAATGCAAACATCGCTGGGCAGCAGTAACATATGTCCGCCTGCGCAACATCCTCACAAGTGCTGGACTTCCAAGTGGATCCCATGTACCACGCAAGACCTAAACTGTCTTGAACAAAATCAGAAAGTGCCACGTCCGGTGCAGAGATGCTTTCCACAGGTGGAAGAAGCTTCCTAACCCAGACTGTGACTACGAAGCTCCACGCCAGACTACCCACCACTCTGTGCATGATTTCAAGACCAAAGTCTATCGCCGTAATGAATAGAACTTCCTGATGGCAACATGTAACCTGTTCGCTGGATTGAAGGATTGGACATTTATGAAGACAAATAAGTAAATATGTATGTGTGTCCACTGACACCTCTAAACTAGCCATGAGCCAAGCAAACAAGTTACAGATATCACACGAAAAATATTTTTCCCCCTTTAAGAATACCCCGTAGGTTTCGATAGGTAAAAGGTAAAGCAGTCAACAATCCGAAGATTGGTTTGGACACCACAGTGCTTTATTAGGCATGGTCTTGTTTGGAGGTGGTATGCCGTTTCCTTCCTTACTTACGCTGTCAGTTATAGGGGGACCAACAGTTTAACGTGGGTTCCGAACCACGGTGCTACTCAATATTTTCACATCAGAAACATTGCCAAAGGTGAACAGTGACAGATAAAAATCCTAGGACCTGGAGGGGATCGAACCCGCACACTTTGGATTGAGAGTCAGGCACTCTACCACTGTGCTGCCGATAAAAAAAACATAGCAAGATATCATAAAAATAATTAATATTTATTTATATAACAATGTGAGTAATAACAGCAGTAAGGAAGTCAATCTGGCGCAATTTATGTTTCGTAAATAAAGACGTTTTCAGCAACGCCAGTTTGCAAATAGCTGTCACGAAAGATGTATGTAAGGCGCAGTTGTTGTTGTGAAGGTTGTACCAAGTGCGTTGTTAGTCACGGATGGGCGACAGGAGTAAATTATTATTTGTCTCACAAGTTGATCAAAATGGAGAACTTAAAAATTTTGACTAATTATTTCAATTGTGGAATGTGCACTTCTTTAACGGCCCGAGGATGATAAGACTGTCATTAAAATCGAATGAAAGAATTAAAATAATTACAGTTGGGTAATGTATGGCGCAGTTCCCAAATAATGGAGGGTATAATTACTAATACCAACAGAAGACCCTCAATACTTCTTGCACGGACAGCATAGATCTCCTCACAAAGCTCGCCCTGCAGAGAAGAGAAAAAATAATTACCGGTCGAGGGGTTAGGGTTCTTCGTCCCTTGCTTCGAGAGAGGACAGGGAGACATATATAACAGTGTAATACTTCAGCCGAGTTCTTTTTCTTCGTCCGTTCGGCTTTAAGCAGCCGGCGCATCGTGGCTGCGGGGGGTTGTAAAAAGAGGGTGATGCCGAATAAATGATGATGATGACATGGCTGCTGATGTGTTTAAGCACCGAACCCGTAATGAGACAGGGCGCGGACGAAATGAAACTGGGCGGGGGCAGGAGGAGGAGGAGGGGGGAGGGAAGGAGAGCATCCATTGTCGTAATGAAGCAGGCGCACGCGGGGGCACGCCGGAGTTTATGTTATTCCCTGCCTGGTCCCAGGTAGATCTCGTTAAACACGGAAAGATCCCGACTGTGTGCGACAACAGAGTTCCCACAGCAAAATCCAGCTGCGCGGGCCACAATACTTGGCTATGCCGTTGTCCGCACCGTATTTGTTATTATATTCTTAATTTATTAATTGCCTGATTACGGTATAGCGCCCCAAATTTGCGACTGGATAGGTGATTTCCTGTCAGAGAGGACACAGTCTGTAGTAATCGATGGTAAAGCATAGACTAAAACAGAGGTGATATCGGGGGTTCCTAAGGGTAGTGTTATTGGTCCCCTGCAGTTACTTATTTACATAAACGATTTCTTTGGTTGTTTGCAGATGACACCGTCATTTACCATCTAGTAAAATTATCTGAAGATCAAAACCAACTGCAGAACCAAATAAATATGGTGTAAAAATTGGCAATTGACTCTAAATAATGAGAAGTGTGAATTCGTCCACTTGAGTACGAAAAGAAATCAGTTAAACTTTGTTTACAAGATAAATCAATCAAAAGTGAAGGACGTAACCTCCACAAAATACCTAGGAATTACTATTACTTCAGACTTAAACTGGAAAGAACACGTGGATAATGTCGTGGGCAAGGCGAACCAGAGACTGCGTTTTATTGGCAGAACCCTTAAAAGATGCATCTGAACTAATAAAGTGACTGCTTGTCCGTCGTTTTTTTGGAGCATTGTTGCCCAGTGTGGGATCCTTATCAGGTGGGTTTGACGGAGGACATGGAAAGAGTTCAAAGGAGGGCAGCTTGTTTCGTATTGTCACGGTACAGGGGAGACAGCGTTACGGAAATGATACAGGATCTGGGATGGGAATCATTACAACAACGGCGCTTATCGCTGCGGCGTGGGCTACTTACGAAACTCCAATCGCCAACATTCTCCTCAGAATCTGAAAATATATCGTTTATCATCACAATAAAATACGAGAATCAGAGCTCGAACGGAGAGGTTCATGTGTTCTTTCTTACCGCGCGCTGTTTGAGAATGGAATGGGAGATAAATAAAGATAGTTCGATGGACCCTCTGCCAGGCACTTAAATGTGTTTTTGCAGAGATGTAGATGTAGATGTACCCTTTATGATGCGATCAATGAAATAGAATGGATGCCAGTGACGAAGTGGAAGGATAACTAGGCAGACATGTAAAGTGTGTTTACAAGTCGAACTGTCAAACGTCATGGGAAGGGTCGTCACATCTGAAGACATGCGTTGTAAGGCTCGAGTTAGACATGTTCTGTTACACATAGCCGTGAAGCGAGTAAACGGACTTAGAATATGCATCGGGATTCGCCACAGGATACATGGACCATACCATACCGAAGATTACACAAGATTTAGAGTTTCATTGAGCGACTTAGTGATACTAGTTGTTTTTAGTGGATATATTCCTGAGATCGAGATGAGAATTCGCGACAGGTACGGTTGGGCGATGCACGGCTCTATTTACAATGTCACACGGTCGAACTGTACATATCTGCATTCATGTCTAGCAACTAAATTCGCTACAGAAATAGTCTTAATCTGTAGTCTTTTAGTCTAATTAGACTAGATTTGGCTGAAAGGCGAATATTGAGTATGAAAAAGTTGCAATAAAACAGAATATTAATGAGAAGCCGGCCGCGGTGGCCGAGGGGACTGAGGCGCTCCAGTCACGGTCTACACGGCCACTACGGTCGGGGGTTCGAATCCCCCCTCGGGCATGGATATTTGTGCCGTCCTTAGGATAAGCTAGTTGATAAGTAGTTTGTAAGTTTAGGGACTGATGACCCCGTAGTTAAGTCCCATAAGCTATACAAACATTTGAACATTTGATTAATGAGAAAGCCGTTATATTCTACTGAATAACTAATGTTTGTCACACCGAAGTGTTTCAGCTAAATCCGATAAGCTCTATCGGACAAAAACTGAAATAGTTAAGATTGACGGTCCTGCAATAATCCACGTAAATATTACATAAAATCAATAATCCTAGAGAGTAGTTCCTATCACTATGACAGATGTGATACCGACCTATCAGTTTTAGGAAGACATAAGGAGGACATTTGTGCGGCCGATGTAATTCCAACGAAGTAATGTAGGCATGGGTACAATCGTGGGTGTATGAAGTTCAAGGAAAGGAAAGACTTAAGCTGCACCAGGACATTGGAAAGGTCAATGGCGATGAGTGAAAACTCTGAACCGGGCCGGGATTCGAACCCGGGACTCTACCTTCGGCCCACCGGTAGCCAATAAGCTTTTGACTACCTGCGTTGCCTCCCGTCCACGTCAGATTACGCAATTCGCACAATGCGGCTGTAGCGCTACTACCGTCCATGCCACCGTACGCTCGCCTTTCGTATTCCCGCACGAAGTCGAATATTATCGTCACATCTGCGGCGAAGTAACTGACTTCTTTGCATATACAAAGTGCGGTTGAGAAGTTCGGTAAATAGTCCCATGAAACCGTGCTGGCGACGATGATGTGCCCGTGCATACACGTTGCGGGACATGTCAACAAGCGCCCCGTATCGTGCAAAGCACTGCAGTGAAGCGGTGGAACAAGCTGCGACCCAGTTAACACGGTCACCGTGAGAACTAAAATGTTCAAATGTTTGTAGAGTCTATGGGACTCAACTACGGGGTCATCAGTCCCTAAACTTCTGAACTACTTACGAACTATGACGGCACAAATACCCATGCCCGAGGGGGGATTCGAACCGTAGTGGCCGTGCTGACCGTGACTGAAACGCCTGAGTCCAGTCGGCCACCGCGGCCGGCGCCGGGAGAACTCATGTCATTGCAAAGTGGAGCGCAAAAAGAATCAATGGAGCAACACGTTAACATCAAGTTTTGTTTCAAATCATGCAAAACGACGACGGAGACCCATGGGATGTTAGTGCAAGTGTACGGTGTTAAAACAGTGAGACGGAAAGAAAGGTATCGAGGATGAGCCGCGTTCGGGCCGACCGTCCACATTCACAGTCTAAGAGAACATGGAACGATTGCGAAGGATGCTTGCAGATGATCGGCGGCTGTCTTTGAGAATGACAGTTGTGAAAAGCTTACGCTTCGCAACGGCTGCAGAGATCCAACAACGCGTGACCTCAATGCTTCGAGCGATCTCACAAGAAGCGTTTGCTGACAGTTTTCAAGAGCTATATAACAGATGTCAGAAGCGTAATGTAGTCAATGGAGATTACTTCGAAGGACAGTCAAAGCACTTTGTTTGTAACTCCTGTTTCCTACATTTCCTGAGAGCATTCCTCGAACTTGTACGCCGCGAAGACTAAGGCCCTAGGCACGGATTGTGCGGCCGGTCCCCTCGGCAGATCGAATCGTCCATCGGTCATGCGTGCGTCCGTTGTGTGTGTGTGTGTGTGTGTGTGTGTGTGTGTGTGTGTGCGCTTAGCAAGAGTTAAAGTAGTTCGTAAGTTAGGGATAGATATGACCTTAGCAGTTTGGTCCATTAGGTTGTTCTTTCAGACATGGCAGAGGAGGAGGTATCCGCGTTCGAAACCCGACCCGGCCCAATATTTCGCGTCTCGCCATTGACTTGTTCTAATGCCCTAATGTCCTTTCCTTCCTCTCATTAAATGTGCAAATGCATAAGTGGCTGCGAACCAGGTGTGGTGTCTATTCCTAAGACACGTCTGAAAAAAGAAAATGGATACCACGCTAATCTCCAAATAAGTGGCTGTGTGCAAGTGTTCAAATGTTTCTAAAACTGACTTAACTGCTGCCGTTATCAGACCCAAGGCGTATAATAAACAACTTAAAATAACTTATGTTAAGGACAACACACACCTATGCTCAAGGGAGGACTTGAACCTCCGATGGCAAGCAACAGCGCGCTCCGCAGCAAGACGCCTTAGAGTGCTCGGCCACTCCACCGCGGCTTAGATTTGTGCTTATGACCCGATGTGAATTTCATTTGCGGTACGCTAAAAGACGCACGGCACGCTGAGCACCAACATCGCCTGCGAATGTAAATTGGACAAAACCAATGCTGTCGGTTCGCGCACGTTCTATACCAGCGAGAACGCTTTCTTCGCCTCTGCACAATTGTAAGCCAAGCGGGTAGGCAGCATGGAAATGACATTTCGCTCGATACATTTATTAAAACGCATCCGCGCTATCCACGGGGCAGGCAGAGAGAGAGAGAGAGAGAGAGGAATTAGTCATTCGGAAAGAATAAGAAGCCGAAGAGAGAAAAAGAGCTAGGCAGCCTCTTCCCCCGACTGCTTAACGGGAAACCGATACTTGCTGCGGGCATCTACTTTGTCAAGAGCTCTCCCCCGGCGACTGCGCGGCTGTCGGCTTTTAATTGATTCAATCAGTCGCACAAGGCGGCGCGATCGCTCTGCGGGCGATACATCACGCGGCCGCGGATGCTGGTGTCACCGGGCGCGGTTCCAGTTTCTCTCCGGCTCCGGCGTCCGCCCCCCTACCCCTCCAGTTGTCAGACGCAGGCCGCGGCATAATGCGCCCGCCGGCTCGCCGCTCAGTGTTTTAATAAATACGGCCCACGGCGACGGCCGGGTTAACCGGCGGCGTCGCTTCCGCCCAGATGGGCCCCCAAATTCGACTTCCGGCGAGACGGAAAGTTGGGGATTAGCGACGTCAAACGCGGAAGAGGCACGCCGCGCGCGCTGTCTGCCGCAGCCGGGTCCGGCTGTCATCGCGGAATGGGGGCCGAAGGCACGCGGCCCCTGCCGAACCGCGCGCTGTGCGACAACAACTAACTTGTCACTGTCCCTGCTAATTTTCCCCCTCGCTCTGCTGGACTTACAAATGATTTCAGACGAAACTCGCCATGCCATCAGACACTGTACACCACAAGCATGTGCAACGTGTACGACACACACACACACACACACACACACACACACACACACACACAGCTGCATCTCAACTGCGTCGGAGACCTCTCATCGCTGCATCAACTGCTTTTACGGGTGGCTGAACAAATGTTAACTACTGTGGCTATCAATCCCTAGGCTTACAAACTATTAAGCTAACCAAGGACAACACACAAACATGTCCGAGGGAGGACTCGAACATCGGACGAGGAGCAACCGTACACTCCTCAACAAGGCGCCTTAGAGCGCTCGGCCATTCTACCGCGGCCAATTCTAGATTATTTCCTTCTATGTGTAAAAAGAAAAAAGTCAAAAAATGTTCAAATGTTTGTACAGCTTATGGGACTTAACTACGGGGTCATCAGTCCCTAAACTTACAAACTACTTATGAACTATCTTATACTAAAGACGGCACAAACATCCATGCCCGAGGGGGGATTCGAACCCCCGACCGTAGTGGCCGTGCAGACCGTGACTGGAGCGCCTCAGTCCCCTCGGCCACCGCGGCCGGCAAGAAAAGTCATAGTTCTCACTAAATATATAAATAAAATTATAATCATGGTACTGTTGGTCAGCCGGCCACGGTGACCGGAGGGACTGCGGCGCGATAGTCACGGTCTGCACAGCCACTACGGTCGGGGGTTCGAATCCCCCCTCGGGCATGGATATTTGTGACGTCATTAGTATTAGCTAGTTCATAAGTATTTTGTAAGTTTAGGGACTGATGACCCCGTAGTTAAGTCCCATAAGCTCTACAAACACTTGAACATTTGCTATTCCGCTGCATGGAGAGCCTTGGCAGTAGTGGCAATTATCTATCGAACACAGAAGTTGAATTTGTGACGAGGAGAGAAGTCGTACTTAGACTATTCCAAGGCACCTTCACTGTTAGTGGTGCGGTGGTCTAACGGCAAGACGTCTGCCTAGTAGGCATGGAGGTCCGTGTTCGATTCCCGGCCACAAATTTTAATTCATTGCTTCTTATTTGTCGATAATTTTCGTAACAATTACGATGAAATCGTAATGGTTGGAGCCTCTGTAATAACAATAATTTCGTGTGGCACTCTGTGAGTGTGGATCCGCAACTGTAAGTACTGCTAGAATATAATGGCGTCTGTAGGTAGTTCATCAGCAATACGTCTGAGAGACGTGAAGCAGCGTTGCTTGGACCGTATGAAATGGGCGAAAAACACACACACACACACACACACACACACACACACACACACACACACACAAAACGTAGAGACGGAGCCGTTTGCAGAGAACGACAGGCGAGATGGAAACGCAGCTCGCTGTCAACGCGACACTTTCATTTCGGGAGATAACAGTTAGCGGGCCGTCAGCCGCGAGACGAGCGCGCAGGCGCACAAACGTTTCATTTCGCGCGCCGAAGGAGACCTGTCGCCAGGAAGCGGCGAGCTTCCGAGCCGGGCAGCGAGAATAACGTTCTGCTGCGGTGAAAATTTAAAGCCGCGTTCGGGATCCGGATGCTGACAGACCTCTCCTGGGGGACGCGCGGCGGTCGCGGCGCCGCTTATTAATACGATAACGAAGTATGAAATAAATTATCAGCGGCGGCCGCGCACGCGCGCCATGCGTTATGCATGCGCCGCCTCTAACTTATCCCGCGGCCAGGGGCCAGCTTTATTAGCCGAGCAATCTGCGGCGCGCCTCTGCGTTCGCACTCTCTTGTTTAGCGGCGCATTCGCCGAAATTAAAAACCCCGACACACAGCCTTCATTCAGTCTTAGGTCCGCCGCAATTACAATAACCCTTGCAAAATGAAGCAGAGTTCCACCAGGTTCAATTTTTTGTCCGCTACTGTTACCCAACTGTTAAAATGATCTAGCCGTTTTTTAGAGGAAACATGAATAACAATCGTTGTCACCACGTGTGTATCACTGAAAGAAATCGTGAACACATAATCATATTACTTTGAACCAGGTTGTTACTTAACAAATGTTCAAATTCATTGTATTTCGGACGTCCGAAAGAACAGACACCACACCTGCTTCGCAGCCAAATAGCATTTGCAAATGGAAGGTAAAGGAAGGGCCGGACGCGGTGGCCGAGGTGACTGAGGCGCTCCAGCCACGGTCAGCACGGGCACTACGGTCGGGGGTTCGAATGCCCCCTCGGGCATGGATATTTGTGCCGTCCTAGTTCGTAAGTAGTTCATAAGTAGTTTGTAAGTTTAGAGACTGATGACCCCGTAGTTAAGTACCGTAAGCTTAACAAACATTTGAACATATGTAAAGGAAGGGAAGGAAGAAGGATAGGAAAGAAAGGATTGACAGTGGCCGCATTTGGGCATTGATACTAAGCAATGGCGACAAGTGAAATGTGAGCCGGACTGGGAATTGAACCCAGGTGTCCCGCTTCGGGCCAGCGGTCGCCTTAACCACTTGGCCACCCGTGCTCGCCTCCCGTCCGTCTCAAATTCTCACAAGTCCCACGATATGTTTGTAGCGCCCATATCGTCCATGCCCTCTTACACTCGCCCAATGGCGGTCGGTTGCAAGTGTTTGGATGCTCGGTTCTTTCGTCAGCCCGGTGACCGGCCAGCAAGCAGATACGTTCGCAGTGACTGTGCTCGGGGCAGCAGACAGGAAGCGTAGGCAAACACGACGCCGGTAGTCAGGCAGGCAGTGGGGGAAAAGATCGGGCAGCAGCGGCGGTGGCGGCGGTGATGGCGGTGCTGGCGGCGGCGCGCCGTTTGCTAGCGTGTATTTACGGCGCTTTAATATACCGCCGCTGCCGCCGCCGCGGCTCCAGCCGCCCGCACATAAATCGCGCAGCGCCGCCTGGAGGGGCCGCGCGGCCTCTGGAACGCCGGACGCCCGCCTGTTGCGGGGGCGGCGCCCCAGCCTCGCCGCACACTCCACCGCTTGTACCATCGGTCGCTAGCTGACTGAGCCGTCCAGTTAATTTCAACTCACCAGTATAATTTTATTCGACACTACTTGATAGGCCGGCAATGGACATAGGCCGCGGTGGAGTAGCCGAGCGGTGTAAAGCACCTCGCTGCGAAGCGCGCGGTTGCTCGCTGTGGAGGTTCGAGTCCTCCCTGGGACGTGTGTGTGTGTGTGTGTGTGTGTGTGTGTGTGTGTTTGTGTGTTTTGTCCTTAGGTTAGTTTACCTAGATTTATAAGTAGTTTGTAAACTATGGACTGATGACCACGCAGTTTGGTCCGATAGATTTACAAACATTTGAATTTTCAAAGAGTAATTATTGTTCCGCATTTCGCGTTATATTCTTCAAATTACTAAATATCTATCAGATCGCTATAAAACCGTGCCTAAAACCTTCCTCAGGTATAAATTACTAACTGTACAAATATTTAAGTCTCTGCGTCTTGTCGTTCGGACGTGATAAGTCTATACCGAACAGACATTCACATTAAGATAAATACCTATCCGATCGCCATAAAACCGTGCCTAAAGCCTTGCCCCGGGTAGACATTAGTAACTGTACAAATTTTTAGCTCTTTATGTCTTGTGTTTCGTGATAAACGTACACCGAACAGACATTCAAATTTATAGATATAGATCATTGTCTAATAGTGTGACGGAAATTTATATTTTATTACATACCATATGTATAGTGGTTAAGCCATAGTCACATAACGTAACTAGTTTAGATTATCTTTCTCATCATCATCAAACGTAAGAATATCACAAATAGCAAGAAACTAAGCATAAACTGAGTTTATCATGTGACTAAAAAATATATATAGTTTGTTCAGAAACTGGAGCCAGGCCATCCAGAGGAGTCAGAGTGGTCCTCAATTGTCTGCTATAATCACAGCATACGGTTTCAAACCATTTTGCGGCGACATTTTACTCCACGTAATACAGCAGCAGAGCAAGCTGAGTTGGTGACATAGATGCTGTGCTGCTGGAAACATGTACTGTGCACGATCAATCCAAATGAATCTAGAACACAGTACGAGTATGTACTGTGTTCTAAACACAATTTACCAGGTACCATAAGTGTACCCGTTGGAGCTGTCAAAACCGTAATTGAAACTAGTTATGTGAATAAAAAAATTTCTGTATTCCTTGTGACTATGGCTTAACCACCGATATATAACAAAAATCACAAGTATAGCGCTACCCAAGTGCCAAACGACGATTCCGATAAACGTACAAGGCGAGGATGTTGCATTTGTGTCACAGATTTCGATCGGATTTTACACGGACGTTCTATACTGAATTGAAAGAGAAACGTGTTTCGGTTTTTTGCTAGACAGTAAGTAGTTAAAAAAAAAAATTAAGGTAAGTAAATAAAGTAAAAATCTGGGTAAAAGTCGATGATGGAAAAGATAGTTTCCAATTATATACATCGAAAGATGGTCTAAAGATGAGCATCTTTTAATACTATACATATTTTGATATTTACTGCACCGTAATAATACAGAAAACAAAGCTGATTTCATAGTGTGGGACTGAAAGGGTTAAATCAGTGCCGCAGGAAGTATTTCGAAAAAGAAAGTCACAGTTCCAACTAACAGTATGATGGTTGTCAGTATAAATCTACACAAACTGCACAGGAAAAGGTGTGTACCACATGATGAATGTTTCCTGAACCCATATTAGTTATTAGAAAAAAGCTCCTCGCTTTCAAGGAAACTCATTAATAAAACTTTGCAGCATAACAATAAGATAACCCGTTCCATTACGCACAATACTGATTAGATTGTTACTAATGTATCACTATAAGGTGAGATTGTTTTATATTGTGGTACCAAAGAAATACCCACAATTTTCACGCGGGAGGAGAGACTCCTAGCAAACAGCGCGCCATAAACCGAGCTAAAGCGTTATTGTTGACTAACTCCATCCAGAACGCGAATGGAATTCAATTTAATACAAATAAACAATCCCTGAGACGGATTTTCGTCTCGAATATGTCATAGACAGTAATGATAAATCTGAAGCATAGAATTAAAATTTGTGATGCGGCCGGAAATCGATCCAAATCGGTCCGATCCCAGACCTCCATGCTTACTAGGCAGACGTCTTACCGTTGATAACCACACCACTAACGTTTAAGGCGCCTCGGAATAGTGTAAGTACGATTTCCCTCCAAGTGACAAACTTGAATTCAGCTTCTGTGTTCCAAAGATAATTGCCACTACTGCCAAGGCTCTCCATGCAGCGGAATAGCATATCGGCAATGGACATAAAAAAAATAAAAAAATAAAAAATAAAAAAAATAAATAAAAATGTTTGTAAAGTCTATGGGACTCAACTACGGGGCTATCACACCCTAAACTTACAAACTACTTATGAACTACGTAAGACTAAGGACGGCACAAATATCCATGCCCGAGGGGGGATTCGAACCCCCGACCGTAGTGGCCGTGCAGACCGTGACTGGAGCGCCTCAGTCTCCTCGGCCACCGCGGCCGGCGGCAATGGACATATTGGAACAATCCTGTTAAGGTGTTATAAATATCAATTTAATACAAATAAACGCTCCCTGAGATGGATTTTCGTCTTGAATATGTCATAGACAATAATGATAAATCTGAAGCATAGAATTAAAATTTGTGATGCGGCCGGGAATCGAACCCGGACCTCCATTCTTACTAGGTAGACGTCTTACAGCTAGACCACCGCATCACTAGCAGTAAGACGTCTGCCTAGTAAGAATGGAGGTCCAGGTTCGATCCCCGGCCGCATCACAAATTTTTATTCTATGCTTGAGATTTATCATTATTGTCTACGAATGGAGTTGATCAATAAATGTTCAAGTGTTTGTCAATCTATCGGACTCAAATGCGTGGTCATCAGTCCGTAGCTTACAAACTACTTAAACTAAGGTAAACTGACCTAAGAACAACGCGCGCGCACACACACGCATACACGCACACACACACACACACACACACACACACATATCGTTGCCCGAGGAGGGACTCGAACCCTCGACGGCGAATGGCCGCGCGCACCGCAACACGGCGCTCCAGTACGCTCGGCTAATCCGCCGCGGCGGACTTCATCAATAAGTTCAAGAAAGCTAATTTCGGCCTAGCCGAATATTCGGCTGATATCTGACCGAAGCCGAAATTGCAACCGAAACCAATATTTTGGTCGATACCTGCCGTAACCGAAACCGAATATTCGGTCGGTCTTTAATTAATAAATATCCTAATCAAAAAAGTTTAAAAGAGAATTTTATTTTGCGTCTGAAAGGGTTAAGAATGAGATCAAAAACGGCTTTCACGTTTGACGGCACTGACACGACTTCCCTGCGCTGCTAGACGCCGGACGAGAGAAGCTCCTGGCTGGAGACAACGGTACTCGAGCCCGGCTCGGCGCTGCGCCCCTCATTTAAAACGGCTTATCATTAAACGGTGGCGACTGGAGTGAGAGGGGCGACATAATTTAGTGGACATTTTGATACACAAACAATCTTTAATGAAATTCTTGTCCTTCATTAATAACACATTACCCGGCGCGCCGGCCCGGGCGGCACAATTTACAGCCCCGTGCCTCACGGCCGCCGTGCCGCCTGCCACTGCCACGGAATAATTTGGGCAGAGCAGGGCCAGGGAGAGGGCAGAGGGCAGCATCTCGCAGACCGCGCGGCCGGCATTCCTGCCGTCTGACTGACGCCTGGCGCTGTCCGAGAGCCCGCCCCGCCCGCCCACGAATTATGTGCCGGCGACGACCGGCCCTCAGGTCGTTCCCGCTATTTATTCGCCATTCCAGCCGCGCAGGCGACGCTACAATGCACCGCACGATCGGTAGCCGCTTTAATGAACAGTCCAGTCCTTACGGCGCACACTGCTCGGTGTCGGTATACAAGAAAAACGAACATCATATTAAAATGTCAACACGAAAATTTCAGCAACTTTATCTATAAAAGTAACTTTCTTGGCACTTGTCACAAACTGGTTAATTCCTATTGTTGATTGTTTAAATTTTTAACAGGTACGTCGAAAGAAAGAATAAATGAATTGAGAAGAGGAGGAGGAGGAGGTGATAGAAGAGGGACCAGGTGATAGAAGGAAGTGAAGCAGTTGGGCAGAGACGCGGTATAGGAGGAGGAGGAGGAGGAGGAGGAGGAGGAGCAGGACGTATATACGTAAGGAAGAGATGGACATAGCGAGGGGATGGGCAGTAAATGGACATAATGTATGAGGGCCTGCCTTTCTCTAGGACAGTTACACTTCGCATATTCCGGAGACGGTAAAATAACTTTCCTTAATGCATAAGAAAAAACACACTTATAAATTTATTAGCTCTGCAGTAAATGAATTTCTGAAAATACTGTTTTTCTACTTTTCTTTAATTCTATATACATACAGCAACGGAAAACAGGGTATTCATATGACTGAAGTTTATCTTTGCAAGTATCCTTACATTTAAGTTTGATATCAGACTAAATCACAGACAAGCGCGAATCCGCGTTTACCCAGTAATAGTGAAACTTAGCATCGTAACGTTCAGAATAAGAATTCCCGTATGTCAGAGCACCTTCCGGTGTACCTGACAGGAAATGTTCCATGACACATGCTTCTGCTTTACACAAAAAATCAAGATCCTTCTTACCGCCTTAGCATTTTATTAACGAAATAGAAAAAAAAAAAACTATTTAACAAGACAGTTAAGGAATAGTTTCTCTCCCACATACGTAACGTGTGTGTGTCCTCTGAGTGTTTCACGTGGAAAGGCGAGACTAGAATCTTCTCGGTTTACAAACCGCGCCATGTCTTATAAAACATTCAACGGCTATCGTCGCCATCGTCGTCACGAGTTGAAAACCAGTCATTGACGGTGACAGCATTTCCAATGAATCAGAGCTGGCCAAAGTTAAGCGCACAAACATGTAGTGCTGTTCACAGCAGTTCCGAACCGGAGCGAGACCAGTGAAGTAACTTTGTGCCGGAGACCGGCGCCACGTATGTTCCTTCACAACGTTCATGAAAAATGGCATTTTGGCGACCGTAACGGGTCAAGCGTTCATGAAAGATGTGGGATTTTGGCGACCCGGACGGGTCACACCGTTGATAAAAGAAGTGGCATTTTAGAGACCGTGACAAGTCACAGTGAGTGACATTTTGGCGAGCGTGACGGGTCAAATCGTCTATGAAAGAAGTGGCATTTTGGCGACTTTGACAGAAGGCGTCCATGAAAGAAGAGTCGTTTTGGAGACTCATCATCATCATTAGAGACTGATTATGCCTTTCAGCGTTCAGTCTGGAGCAAAGTACCTCTAATAAAATTCCTCCATCATCCCCTATTCAGTGCTAACATTGATGCCTCGTCTGATGTTATGCCTTTCACTTCAAAATCATTCTGTACCGAATCTAAGTACTTTCTTCTTGGTGTACCTCGACCCTCTCTTAGGTAACCTTGCTTCTCCCATGCGTGTAACATGACCCCACCATCTCCGTCTGTTCGCTCTAACTGCTTCATCTATGGTGTTCATTCCCAGCTTTTCTTTGATTTCCTCATTATGGACACCCTCCTGCCATTGTTCCCATCTATTGGTACCTGCAATCGTTCTTGCTACTTTCTTCTTTCTAAGTACTTTCTTCTTGGTCTACCTGGACTCTCTCTTAGGTAACCTTGCTTCTCTCATGCGTGTAACATGACCCCACCATCTCAGTCTGTTCGCTCTAACTGCTTCATCTATGGTGTTCATTCCCAGCTTTTCTTTGATTTCCTCATTATGGACACCCTCCTGCCATTGTTCCCATCTATTGGTACCTGCAATCGTTCTTGCTACTTTCATATCTGTAACCTCTATCTTATGAATAAGGTAACCTGCATCCACCCAACTTTCACTACCATACAACAAAGTTGGTCGAAAGATAGAGCGGTGCACTGCTAACTTAGTCTTGGTACTTACATTTGGAGACTATGACGAGTAAAACTGTCCATGAAAGAAGTGGCAATTTGGCGACCATGACGAGTCATAGCGTCCATGAGAGTAGTGGCAGTTTGAGGATGGTGGCAGGCCGTGGCACCAGGAGCGCGGCTGGGCTGTCAGTGGGGGACCTGGGCGGTGGCCCGCGGCGGCTGATCGGATCACGCGCTGTGCGCACCGCGGTGTGGGACGCGGTCAGCCGCACGCATCGCGAGGTGTCGCTTAATTAGGGCCGGGCCACACCTCGCGCACGCCAAGGAGACATTAGCCGGGCGCTCCCGACAGCCAAGCGCCCACTGATTGCCCGCCGCTGATGCCCGCCCAATTAACTGCCGCGCTGCGCTACGTGCGCCCATTCAATCCACTCTCGGCCACGTGTTTTAAAAAAATCACCCACACGCGTTATCGAGCACGCTTTCGTACGCGCCCGCGGGTAAGTGAACAGCGCACACCTAATTTCAGTAATGAAAGACAAAATTATATCACACTTTTTTTTTTTTTTTTGGAGGGGGGGAGGATGAAATTTTCACTCCGCAGAGGAGTGTGCGCTGATACGAAAATACATAACGGGTTAAAAATGAATTACGGGCGGGGAATCGAATTAACTTTGCCTTTCAAATGTCTGTAAATCTATCGGACCAAACTAAGTGGTCATCAGTCCGTAGCTTACAAACTACTTAAACCTAGGTAAACTAACCTAAGGACAACACACACACATCCATGTCCCAGGGAGGACTCGAACCTCCACGGCGATCAACCGCGCGCTCCGCAGCGAAGTGTTTTAGACCGCTCGGCTACTCCACCGCGGCCTTTGCCTTTCGCGGGCATGTTTGGAACGTAGGAAGC
Source organism: Locusta migratoria (assembly GCA_026315105.1). Lineage (NCBI taxonomy): Eukaryota > Metazoa > Arthropoda > Insecta > Orthoptera > Acrididae > Locusta > Locusta migratoria. The sequence goes on from CM048751.1 coordinate 55,519,690, forward strand.
GAGTTACGGGTCTTCACCTTTCCTAAAGTCTGGAGCTTCACTACACCTGCACTATCATGGTAACAGCCAAAAACAGTTTTTACTAAGGTACTTTGCGGATTGCTGACGACATAGTAATTCTGTCAGAGACATCAAAGGACCTGCAAGAAGAATTAAATGGAACGGACTGTCTTGAAACTGTAAGGGGTCTGCCCCTCTTACGGATATATTCTTGCCCTCGTTGCATTACACAGGTCGAATTAGGCATTATATCGATAGTTGGCGTAGTGAGCGCAGTGAGTCGATTGTTGGTCATCTGGCAGTGGTTCAGCTCAGGTGTGGAAGGTCGGTGGGAGTGTAAGCCGCGTAAGCGAGTAATAGGAGTGATGGTGAAAGTCCGTTCATTGTGCGTAGTTCGGGTTGACATTATCCCCAGCGCCGTGGGTGTATTTTCTCACCATTTGTGCCGATCGTAGCTGTGTGAAAGAAAAAAAAAATTTACTGCCATCTCTGCGCTGAGAGCTTAAATACGGAAGTATACAGCTGTGTGATATTGTAAGTACACCTGGGTACGATTATCCATTTATATGGTGGTGGGTTGCACAGTGGTAGAGTGCCAGACTACAAATCCAAAGGTCGCGGGTTCGATCCCTGCCACTTCTTTCACCTCTGGCAGTAATGCTCATGTGAAAAATACCGAGTTGCACCGTGGTTCGGAACCCACGTTAAACTGTAGGTACCCCTATAACTGGCTGTGTAAGTCAGTTCGAAGGTAGGAGGAAGACAACGGCATACCACCTCCAAGTAGGACCATGCCTAGTAAAGCACTGTGGTGCTCAAACCAATCTTCGGATTGTTGACTGCTTTAACTTTTTATGCCGGCCGCGGTGGCCGAGGTGACTGAGGCGCTCCAGTCACGGTAAGCACGCCCACTACGGTCGGGGGTTCGAATCCCCCCCCTCGGGCATGGATATTTGTGCCGTCCTTTTTGTGTCCCAGCCTCACCGCCGCTTTTGTGTCTCGTTTCCGTCGTAGGTGTCGGTGGCCGAGTAGGAAGACCGACACAGGAATAAAGGTAGCACGCTTGTGCAGGTACGGAGGGGAGCAGCCAGTAGGACAGCAGAAACTAGAAACACTAGAGTAAATTAGAACGAGATATATATTGCACAGAATTTATACAATACTTAACTTTTACATAGCTCAGTACTGCAGAATGCTGATACATAGTTGAGCTAGAGGCCTGCCTAATGCCTATCCGATAGCCAAGTCTTCACTGGTGCGTATCTGATTCCGAAGGTCTTAACTGGTTCCTATCTCAGTCCCAAGTGAACGATCTCGTTCAGCGGTGGCCACGAGCGGAGTTGTAGCAGAGGGCGCTCGTGGCTGTCGTCGTAAGAACGCCGCGCCGTGCGTGCATGGCGGCGCGCGGCGAAAGTAGGTGGCGCGCACTTTGTACTTGTGCGACACCACAGTCCTAGTTCGTAAGTAGTTGATAAGTAGTTTGTAAGTTTAGGGACTGATGACCCCGTAGTTAAGTTCCATAAGCTTTACAAACATTTGAACATTTTTTTGAACCTTTTTTATGGTGATGGTAAGTGGAAGTTAGGAAGATTAGGGTTCAACGTGCGTTAGTCATTAGACAGTGACATGCTCGTTCTGTTGTGATAAGGATGGGCACAGAAGTGGGCCGTGCCCTTTGATAGCAACAGTGTGCTCCCCACCTACCTGGTGTCCCATTGAGGGTAGGGGCCCGTCGATCAGCCGGCAGAGCGCAGACGCCCCGCCCCTTGCCGCCAGTAATTGCAGCGGGCGACAATAATCGGGCGGTATTTATGCGCCGCCTTGGAGCGGCCCTCGCCGCCCCGTTAATACCGGCCGTAATCCCGCCCCGCGTCTCATTACGCTGCCGTCGCCGCTGCCGTCTTGGGCGTGCGTGCCGCCAGCCGCCCCGGCAGTAATTGTAAGGCCGCGCCGATACACGCTGACAGCGACAGGGACAGAGACCTGGCCTCTCAGCTGCGACCCAGCCTTCTCACACCTTGCTTCTGCCCCACTACTCGTCGCGTACAATAACGGTCACTGACTTCTGCTTACATACCAAAATAGCTCTTGCATCTGTGTGTCTCCGTTATTAGAGTTGAAGGGCAAAAAAGGGACGCAGAAGTTGGGAAGGGAGTAAGACAGGGTTGTAGTCTTTCCCCAATGTTGTTCAGTCTGCACACTGAGCAGGCAGTGAAAGAATGTAAGGAGAAATTTGGAGACGGCATTAAAGTGCACGGACAAGAAATAAAATCATTGCGGTTAGCCGATGACATAGTAATTCTGTCACAGACCGCAAAAGATCTGGAAGAGCAATTGAATGGGATGATATAAGATGAACATTAACAAGAGTAAAACGAAGGTAATGGAATGCAGTGTCAATAAATCAGGCGATGCTGAAGGAATTAGAATAGGTAATGAGACAATAAAAGTAGTAGATCAATTTTGTTATTTGGGTAGCAAGATAGCTTCTGATGGCCGAAGTAAAGAAGATATAAAATGTAGAATGGCTATGGAAAGAAAAGTGTTTCTAAAGAAGCGAAACTTGTTAACATCCAATATTAATTTAAATGTTAGGAAGTCCTTTCTGAAAGCATTTGTCTGGAGTGTAGCTTTGTATGGCAGTGAAACGTGGACGATAAGGAGTTCAGATAAAAAGATGATAGAAGCTTTTGAAATGTGGTGCTACAGACGAATGATGAAAATTAGATGGGTAGATCACGTAAATAATGAGGAGGTGCTTAACCGAATCGGGAGAAAAGGAATTTCTGGCATATCCTGACTAAGAGAAGGGATAGGTTGGTGGGACACATTCTGAGACATAAAGGAATTGTCAATTTAGCATTAGACGGAGGCGTGTGGGGTAAAAATCGTAGAGGGAGACCGAGGGACGAATATAGTAAACAGATTCAAAAGGGTGTAGGTTGCCGAACATATTCTCAGATGAAGAGACTTGCACAGGACAGGGTAGCGTGGAGAGCAGCATCAAACCAGTCTGCGGACTGAAGACAACAACAACAACAACAACAACAACAACAACTGTGTGTCTCATACACATTCCTCTCGACACGATTCCAGTCGCATTTGGTTCGCGGGATAAATGATTGCCTGTATGCCTTTCTGTGCGCCCTAATCTCTCTGATATTATCCTTGTGGTCACTTCGAGACACACACGCAAGAGGAAGCAATATATTGATTCAATGTTCATGAGACGGTTCGTCTTGGAACTTTGACAAAAGCGCATACCGCGATACAGAACGCCTCTCTTGCAGCGTCTACCACTAAGGCTTCTTAATCATGTCTGTGACGCTTTCGTGCTTATTAAATGAGCCCGTGACAAAGAGTGCCACTTTCTGTTCGATTTTCTATATGCTTTCTCCTTAACCCCACCTGGTACGGATCCCACAGTGATGAGCAATAAGCCTACTCAAGCGACGCACGAACGACAATGTTGTAGCCTACTTCTTTGTTGACGGACTACACTTCCTGAAGATTCTTACAAAGAATCTCAGTCTCACATCTGCCTTACCCACGACCGATTTTGTACCGTCGTTCCACTTCAAATTGCCTCTTATGTCTATTCCCAGACATTTTATGGAAGTGTGTGTCCTGCTACTGCCTAGTTATATAATAAACGATCTTCCTTTCTGTGTTAACGCAGCAATTTAAACTTGTTTATGTTGAGGCTCAATTGCTATTATCTACACCATGGATCTATATACAGCAGTCAATTCTTTATTTCACTACCCTTTTCCAGTGTTGCGACTTCTCGATAAACTACAGCATCAACCGCGAAAAGCCTCGTTGAACTTTTCATGCTATATACTGTGAAAGGTAAAAGCCCTGTAACACTCCGCTGGGCACGCCTGAGAGCGCTTTAATGTCTGAAGACTTCTCAGTTGAGAATAACATGGTACGTTGAGAATGACATGCTCAGTGAGGTGGCTTTCAAAGTATGAATATAGATGTAGATTCGAAAAACTTGGTCCTTTTAACTTTCATAAAATGTAAACAAACTTACCTGTGCCCCTATTACAAAAGCATGTCCATTTACTTACTACTACTATTTTCTTTTCCAGGTCAGTAAAATAAAGTTATCCACAATTCAAAACAATATATACACAAGATTTTTAAGATTCCAAAGTTGCCTACCACGGTATCCTCTGTAACGGCGCAGAAGCGCGCCAGCCTGCGACATCACCCTTCGGCTCGGCGTCATTTCAGCAAAGCGTCGACACTTGTGAAAATAAATATATAAATAAAAAAAACCGAGACTCATAAAAAATGGTGTGTGGTTTAGGATGAGTTAATGAAAGATTGGCACCAAATTCCACCACCATTCTGCCCAGCGCCACGGCCTTCACACCCTCTCTTACAGACATTTTACCCATTATTTTGTTGCCTCTACTATGAAAATCGAACCGCGACGTCCTACGCTGAAATCATGTGGTTAACTCATAAATGACAAAAGAAAAGAAAAAGAATTTTGACACGCTGTATCTCAGAATCGATACGAAACGGCCTTAGGGACGGTAGCATAAAGGACATGGATAAAACCATCGCTTCCCTTGGCGCGGGTAACTCCCATACATTTCGCACTGCACTGCAAAGAGCAACAGGAAGACGTTCTGAACAATGTTTGACACCGACGCCTTCTAGAAGGAAGGAAGGAAGCCTAGGATTTAACGTCTTACCGACAGCAAGATAATTACGGACGAGAAAGGAAATCGGCTGGAATGATTTAGGGTAGTGTTTATCAAACTTTTCGAATATGCGACCCCTTTCCAAGGAAAAAAATTCTCGTGACCCCCTTCCAAATAAAAATATTCTGGCGACTCCCCACCCCCACCACTTCACGAACCATAAGAAAATTACGATATCTCACAGAAAACAAATTTAATTTTCTTTCGTTTGCTACAGATTTCTTTAAAATTCCCAGACGTTGTTTTCAGTCTTTCTCGGGGTGGAAAACATTATATTTACATGATTTCCAAGAGAAATTTCCAACCAGATCATAATGAATGTTAAGCAAGGAACTCCGTAATTTTAACATAAATTTCACTTAGACATACGTTTGTGTGTTAGTGATCTAATTTTTCTTCTTTGACAGCTACATCCGAGCCAGACTCTACGACCCCCCCCCCCCCTAGGGGTCGCAACCGTCAGGTTGAAAAACACTGATTTAGGGGTATTATGCAAAACTCAAATATGGAGAGCCGGACTTGGATCTGAACCATTGTCGGTCTCAACGCGAGTCTAGTGTGTTATCACTGAGGCACTTCGCATCTCACTATTTGCAGTAAAGCGGAATCATAATACGAATGCACCGTAAGAACAGCTACCAGTAGGTAGAGACAAAGGTATTAATATCAGGACTGAAATCCTCTGACTATTCGTAACTCTACTATTCGTAACACTCACGGCCGGAGCTGATCTCATCATTGCTATTTTCTGTTTAGAAAACAATGAACCCGGACGTGAGAAAGTAAATCAGAATTTTTAATCTGATTTCAGGTATCAGCCAGTGTATCCGGAAACAAGATGGCCACGGGAGAGAGAAGAATGTTTGGAGACGAGTTTCGACCTGCCGTGCTGTGGCATCAGCCTGCTTGCTTGTGTTGTTTCTTCCAGAAGCACGGAGTAAGACGAGAGAGGGAGAACAGCGAGTAGTGAGACAAAATATTCAGCCGAAAAAAAGTAATTACGGTGGATCAAAGAGGAGTAATCGAGTGGGGCAGCACACGCCACGGGAAGAAGTTATGGGGCCATTGTGGCGGCGCGGCCGGTGATAGCGGAGGATGCGTGACCGGCGCGGGTGGCGTGCCGCGGGAGATTGGGCCGTTTTATACGGCGGTCGCTCTTACTCATCCTTTTCAGGCGCTGCGCCGAGATACTTGTCGCCACAATGAGACGGCGCGCGCACGCGGTGTCATCGGCCACGCGAGTAGCGGCATGCATCACTGGCGCTGGTCGGGGCAGAATAACGGGAGGTGCCTCGCCGTGTCGCCCGCACCTGGCGGGGTCTCCAGGGGGTTCCCACCAGGCGAACGCTCCTCACACGGTAACTAGAGCGAACAAACAACTACATAGCATTACCTGACACTGCCGGTTTAGGAGGCGATCAGACAGTTTTGTAGCCTTCAAAAATGAAACGTCAAGATCGCGAATTAATAATTTATTTAATGACGTCCGGTTTCGGAGGACCGTGCCACCATCAACTGGTCATATACGTTTTATAAGCTGATCATCTTCTTTAAAAAAAATGGATATCTATCTATATAAAAATGAATTTCAGTTCGTTAGTCTCGCTAAAACTCGAGAACGGCTGAACCGATTTGGCTAATTTTAATCTTGAAATACTCGTGCAAGTTCAGGGAGGTTTTAAACGGCGATAAAATAAGGAAAAGTTGTCCGGAAAAGAGGAAAATCGGGAAAAACTGAAACAGCTTTTTCCAGTGAGCTATCAATACCGTTCGTCCAACTGCGATAAAATTTTGTACATTTCATGTTGAAAGCTAGAGGAGGGTTCTCATCAAATAAAAATTTGGAAAAGTCGCTCGGAAAGTAGGAAAACTTAGGAAAAAACGAAAATGATTTTTTCTATGAATAAAAATCAATTGCTACATGTTTTGTATGAAATAAAGTTTTTGGGAAATCTACCGGAAAATTGAAAATTTTGAGAAAAACTGAAAGTGAGTTTTTCAACGTAGTTTTGATTGAATTCAGCACTATAACTGTCTATTCGCACGACGGGGAGGGGTAATTCTTTTTTTCGTTTTCTTCATTATGGTCTTGAAAAAGTTTTGAGTAAAAAAAGGAGGGGAAGTTAAAAAGGAAAGTCGCCAAATTCGAATCATGTTCCTTTTTCAGTGTGTTTATAAATGTACTTAACACTATAAGTTGAGAACCGTTCAACTGATTGCGATAAAATTTTGATCATTTGACGTTCAACGAAAGATAAACGTTCTTATGTACTAAAAATTTGGGAAAGTTACCCGGAAATGTTTAAAATTTGCGAGAAACTGAAAGAGCTTTTTTCAATTGGATATCAATATCATTCGTCTGACTACGATAAAAATTTGCATACTTGATTTTCAAAGCAAGAGTAACGTTCTTATGAAATAAAAATTTGGAAAAGTTTCACGGAAAATTGGAAAATTCAGAAAAAATAGAGATTTTCCTATGAAATATCAAAACCATTTATCCGATTGCGATAAAATTTCGCACATTTAACGTTCAAAGCTAGAGTACATACATATTAGCAATTGCGAAGCATCGCCGGGACGACTAGTAAAATAATAAGTGCAACACAGCACTTAGTCAACGTATAAAAATACACAAGTTAAAACATGACAGCTTACAAGATACTGGATCTAGTCCAGTGGCATTGACTAGCTGGATTTTCATTAATCTTGTCACACAATAATGATAAAGTTCATTACACTTAATTTTATTGCACTATTACATTGCTTGACTATTACTTCCACACCGTTAAACCACTTCTAATATCTGTGATAATTTTTATTTATTTGACATGCCCGTTACATAAAATATTGCACGTTTGAAAGTTACATTCAACCGATTACATTTTTTTTTCTTATGGGACTTAATTACGGGGTCATCAGTCCCTAAACTTACAAACTACCTTATACTAAGGACGGCACAAATATCCATGCCCGAGGGGGGATTCGAACCCCCGACCCCAGACCGCGACTGGAGCGCCTCAGTCCCCGAGGCCGGCGCATCAAGTACTTTGGGAAACACAAACACAGTAAGTGTAAAACCACAAAAAAAAAAAAAAAAAAAGAGGAAAGTGTTCGCAGAACTTGAGAATGTGATGTTATGTGGGAGAGAGTTCCATGTACAGAAGTTTTGTCTTCCGCCCATTAGAAACGCATATGATGGTGGTGATTGCGAATATGAGCTTCTTGTATGATATTAAACATCATAGATACATAGAAGCATATACTGAGCGCTATTTCTACGATTCGATGTAGAAACTCCTCATGTACACACATTTGGGTCTAGGAGAATATACGCTGTTGCAGAAAACGTGGAATGTTCTCAATCAATAATGGTCCTTCTGATAATCACGTTTTACCCTTTCCTGGCACTGGACGTCAGAGGTTTCTGATTTTATCGATTCATGTGCCGTGTGTGTGTGTGTGTGTGTGTGTGTGTGTGTGTGTGTGTGTTTTGGACGCCCGCGCACCCCCCCCCCCCCCCCCCCACTATTTGTCTAGCGTGCCGGCGAGGACAATTCTCCGGAGTTTGTCTTTGGCCGGGCTGATAGCCATGCATTAATCGCGTAACGGCGCTCTGCCCACCGCTGAGGAATAGCCAATGTCTTGAGAGTCTTCGCGGCTAAACAAGCAAACTTCGCACCTGCTACTTCGCTATCCCATCACAACTTGGATAACTAGCTTATCTTGAACCTCAGCCGCGCCCATAAACAAACTTCAAGGTGGCCGCGGAGCTCCGCTCGCCGGAACTTAGGGTCGCCGCCGATACCGGGCATTAACTTTCGATTTATCGCCGACCCGCCTTTGTGGGCGAGGTGGCGCAATATTTGCTCTGGCCTCCTGCTGTTTACCGAGTAAGCAGTGGGCCTCCGAGATTAGTAAGATAACGAACAGTCCTCTCTGCAATCACGCCAGATACGTCGTTTCTCTTGGATACTACGAGGCAGGTAGAAAATTACATGAAAATCGTCGAAGATCCGTCAGCTTACATAACGGTTCATGATCGAAAACGCGTAGATGCAGACATCTCATCGAATAATAGTTTTGTCAACAATCAACAGCTTCCCGACTGGTTTTCAGTAAACTCATGACTTTAATAATTAAAAAAATGTTCAAATGTTTGTATAGCTTATCCGACTTAACTACGGGGTCATTAGTCCCTAAACTTACCAACTACTTATGAACTAACACTAAGGACGGCACAAATATCCATGTCCGAGGGGGGACTCGAACCCACCGACCCTAGAGGCCGTGCAGACCGTGACTGGAGCGCCTCAGTCCCTTCGGCCACAGCGGCCGGCACTTTAATAATTCCTGGTGCGTAAGAACACCATGCAATTTGTTAAGTTATATATTTGGTCAAGTATATGCAATGAACAAGTCTTCGTTCAGTGTAGTTATAGACAGACGAATATTCGGAGTTCATCTGCATCTACATAGATACTCTGCAAATCACATTTAAGTGCTTGGCAGAGGGTTCATTAACCACTTTCATAACCTTTCTCTACCGTTCCATTCTCTAATAGCGCGCGGGAAGAAAGAACATCTAAATCGTTCCGTTTTCGATCTGATTTCTCTTATTTCATTGGGATGGTCATGTCTCCCTGAGTAGGTGGGTGCTAGCAAAATATTTTCACATTCAGAACTAAAAGTCGATGATCTAAACTTCGCAAACAGATAACATCCGCAATGAATAACGTCTTTCTTTGAATGATTTCCACCTCAATTCTTGCAACATTTCCGTGACGCTTCCCCCCCCCCCTCCCCGGAACGTGATAAAACAAAACGAACTGCCCTTCTCTGAACCTTCTCAATGTCTTCCGTCAGTCCCACCTGGTGAGAGTCCCACAAGGAGCAACAGTACTCCAGGAGAGGACGCACAAGTGTGATGTAGGCAGACTCTTTGGTGCAGCTGCTGCATCTTCGAAGCGTTCTGCCAATGAAACGTAACCTTTGATTCGCCTTCCCCACAATATTTTCTGTGTGTTCTCTCCAAAGTTGTTCGTAATTATAACTCCTAGGTATTTGGTAGAATTTACGACCTTTAAGGTTTGACTGATTTATCGCGTAACTGAAGTTCAGCGGATTTCTTTTAGTGGTCATGTGTATTACTTAACACTTTTCTTTATTTAGTGTCAATTGCCAATTTTCGCACCATGTAGGAATTTTGTCTAAATCGCTTTGTAGTTGCTTTTTATCCTCTGCTGACTTCACTAACCGATAAAAGACAGGATCATCAGTCTAAGGGACCTATTCAGGTTGTACCCTAAATCGTTTATAAACACAAGAGTACGGGGACCTATAACGCTTCCCTGGGGAACGCCAAATATCACTTCTGTTTTACTCGATGACTTACAGTCAATTAGAACGAACTGTGTTCTTTCTGGTAGGAAATCGTGAATCCAATCGCACAATTGGTGCAATATTTCGTAAGTACGCAATTTCATTAGAAGCCGCTTGTGAGGTACAGTGTCAAAAGCCTTCCGGAAATCCAGAAATATGGAATGGATTTGAGATCCCTTGTCGATGCCACTTAAGACTTCATGTGAATAAAGGGCAAGCTGTGTTTCGCAAGAGCAATACTTTCCGAATCCGCGTTGACTATTGGTTAATAGGTCGTACTCTTCGATGTTCATAAAAGGTATATTTACGAGTTATGGAAAATACACGGTATTCAGCAAGTCGTTAATTATTTTGCTTGAATGGAAACAGCGAACTTTTTAGTGGGAAACTTCCAGGGTGGAGATTTTTATTGTTTTATTTCAACAAAATGTTAAAACAGTGCTCCAGTGGCTAGGGTAGACGACTTCAGCCATGAGCTACTCGAGGGATTCAGCTCTCCGGAAAACATTTAGCGCGAAAAGAAATGGCGCGTCACTTTGGCGCAGTCAGACACAGGAAGAATCCTAGGGCCTCGTCGCCGAAAAAGAAGCCAAGCGCCGTCCGGGAGTCGTATCCTCCGAAAAATTTTAACTGGACTCGGCGCGACTGCCGGAACAGCAAGAGACCCCACGCCGCAATGGAGACACAGTCTTAACGACAACGGCTTCAGATAAAAAAAGAAAAAGAGAAAGGTCGCAGCGAGCTGAAGGAAGGAAGACAGACCAATCAGCGCGCGGATGCGAACGTTCAAGAAAATCTGCATACGAATGGCGGACCGACTCAAAAATAAAAAGGACGCGCGGGAAGAGGGAGGCGGCGAGGAGAAAGGAGCGGACGCGGAGGATAGCGGAGGTCCAGCCGAGCGGGAAGGGGCGCTGATCCGGCGCGGCCACCGGGGCACAGGTGGGCAGGCGGCCGGGGCGGTGCCACCAGTCGTTATGCAGATGCCACCACGTGCCGGCAAAAAGCAGGGGGGGGGGGGCGTGTTCTGCTGCCGTTGCCACGGCAACAGTCGTTAGCGAGCTCCACGCCTACTGGCGGCACTAAACAACACGTCACCGTTGTCGGCGATGGCTTCTGAGAAGCACGCGCATGGAAACTGAACCACCGATTTTTAATCTACACCTATCATAAAAATGTTTGTATGTGTTGGATATTGAATGCAAACTACTTTGGGCTTTAGCGATCTGTAATGGACATTTCAGAGATTTTATATATTTGTACTCTCTGACTTTTATGCATTCTATTATGTCTTTGGTGTAAATAAAGTTACGTTTGTCTGATATGCGTTTTGCCAGTTAAAATGTTTTTTTTATCATTAATTGCATATTAACCATACAGAATTTATTTCAGTATGTATCTTTCAAATCTCCCTCTAAACCACTGGTTCGATATCAACCGAACTTGGTATACACACTCCCACCCCTGGCCTTACATGCTAATGTCTATGCGTGATTCCTCAAACTTTCCTTGGTTACTTCCTCTTTGTGCAGGTTCCTTACCTCTATTCCCTCCCCCCCCCCCCTCTACCCCGTCACTACCTCAGTCAGTCATCAACTACTTTCTACTACTCTAACCCCCTGCCACCCCATAAATATTTGGATACATCTGCAAGTTGTAATTTTTGATAACTATTCCCTCGTCTCCCCCTCCCCCCACCTCATACTAAAGATAAGTTTTTTTATGCCTCCACTTGGTTAAATTGCACTATGAAATAGAAACTACCATTTTGATAGTGACTTGTTTATTTTTAGAAAACCAGTCACCACTTATTCTTATTGTATCTTAAAGCACCATGGTCTGCTTTACATGATTATCGTCTTTGGTATATTTCTAGCAAGTTGACTGTTTAACTCTCTTCAGTTGACTGACTAGATGTACCAATTGTAACACTAAGTTAATATTACTGTAACCATTCACATTTCTTTGCACATTAGTTCACGCACCTTAAAACTTATAACCCACATCCTGAATTTATTTGTTGTATAATAATCACTTTGTCAATCTATCCCCATTAATATTTGACGCCATAGACACAATGAGAAATTCTTTATATTGACAGATGCCCTGGCAGTGACATTCTTTTACTATAAGTCTCATCCATAGATACTTTACAGTATACCAATGCACTTGTTTGTCTGTATAGTGACCAGAAAAAGGGCACTCAAGCGTCCGAAACCGGCCGTTAAAGTTAAAAATAAATAACCACAACCAACTGGTTGCTGCATTTCATTAATTTACACTCCTCAATCCTGCAGTAAGTCGTGCGACTTTTCTCACCGCCAGTACTCGCGCGTGAACTATCAGTCCGCATGGCATTAAATAATTTTAGTAGCAAAAGTCGACACAGTAATGGAGAGTATGATATTTACTGTGTTCGACTTGTAGCTTTTTACGTCAATTCCTTTAACATAGCTCTACATTTTGACCAATTTCACTGAAATAGTAAGTTTGGTAATACGCCGTACCTCTTGCATTTTGTGAAAAAAAAATTGTATATTTGTATCGTAAACATAATTAAATGCACACACTTGTTACTACAGTGTCGCAGTGGAGTAGCCGAGCGGTCTAAGGCCCGCTACGGAGCGCGCGGTTACGCATAATTAAAGCATATGGTGTGGAGGGAGACGCGCTTTAAGACAGTCCGTGTAGTCGCTTTGGCTGCAACGCGGTGTGTGCTGAGTGGTCAAAGCACCTACCTAGTAAGTAGGAGGTCTCGGGTTCGAATCCCGGCCACCGCATAAATTTTAATTTAATGCCTCTCCTTATGTTTAATACCTTTGGCATAATGAGACAATGTTATCTCAAGGGATTGTATTATTTGTTGATACTTCGAAATGAGCTTTACTAGAGACTGAACTCGAGGCCTCGCATTCAAGGGGTTTACACACACACACACACACACACACACACACACACACACACACACACACATTTTAATCCTATGATTACGTTAGTGACTAGGAGTACGGTTCCAGAGATGTGTAATAATCTATTTATGGAGTGGATGGGAAGGAGGCTTTCACCGTGGCTTCTGCACAGAATTAGTAAACAGCCGTGGCCTTTTTGTGAGCTTCCACAAGTAATCTTAGATAGCGATTGTCGTGCCGGGGCACGGACCTTCTTCATCCCGGAAGCGTCTTAACCGCCGTGGCTCAGGAAGCTGCTCAATTGCGCTGCGCCCTTCTTTCGCGCAAATTAGTCTTTCTTTGGCGGCGCGGAATTTGCAAAAAGTCGCACTCTTTGGGCGCACCGCTCGGGGCTTGTTGCCTGCGACCGGTCGGCGCGCGGCTAGGCTAGTCTCGGCTGGGCTCGGCGCGGCGTGGCGCAGATGATACAGATGTGGCCGCGGTACAGGTTTAATCTGTCCCAGCCGCCGCGCCGCGCCCCGCCTCCCGCGCTGGCTGGTACAGCCGCGCCATAATTACTGCAGCCGGGGATTGCCTGCGCAGTTGCCCCTCCCGCGGCCCCATCTTTAATTAAGAAGCGGTCCCCGGGACCTCGGGCCCGGCCGGGAGCAGAACAAGACGATATCGAGATTCGGGACGGCCCGTTTGTCTCGGAGACCGACGTCCAACGGCCCCGCAGCCGCCGCCGCCGCCGGCTTCTCCTCCAGGCGGAGCCTCCGGCACTGCGCCCTGCTGTGCGAGAGTCGAGGCAGCGCTGCCTGCAGCCTCTCTCTGTTGAAAACGTCGGGACACTATGCGCTATTCCACAAAGGCAATACGAGTGATCCGCAAAATTACAGGCCCATATTCACGTCTATTTTCAACATCAGTAATGTGTCAGTTATTACATGACGTTCAACATTCCCTCTTACGGTAACATTCCTGTAAACCAGTGTTTCCCTCCCTTTTTGAATACGCGACCCCATCCCAACTAAAAATAATTTGACGAGCGCACACCCTCTCCCCGAGCATGATAAAATTATCTGTATATTTTTAAAGGCAGAGAATTTAATTTTCTTCTGTTGATACAACTTTCTTATTACGTTATGGGATAAATGTTTAGTCTTTTTTTTTTTTTTTTTTTTTTTTTTTGATGGAACATCTTTTTATTACATGAATTCCGAAGAAAAATACATGTTGTATAAGGAGGTTTCGCATTGCAGGTAAAACTCAGACGCGAATTATACTCGTACTTTATACTCAATTTGAAAACAATCGAATTTCTTAAAATTACTTTCTTCAGCGCGTTTCCCGCACATGCAGTGTCGGCTTTCTTTATTTGGAATTGTCGTGTTAATATTGACGGAATGGCCGGATGCCCTTCCTCTCGCCACCCCCTGCTCCGCAGCGAGGCGCTTTAGACCGCGGTTGCGTATCAAATTGCTAGGGCTCTCCTACATTGGAATAGCACCCCAGCAAGGAACCGCGAATAGGACTATCCCCCCTCGTTCCTTGGGCCGAGGTTATATAAATATCAACAAATAATACAATCCCTTGAGACAACATTAGATTTTGTCCTTGTAAATGTATGGTCGGGTCAGAAGCAAATAGTATATGCTTGTATTGCAAGACGACCAATAAACATGTGATGTTTGACTGAAGAAGAGTTTTAAATATTACATAATGTATATGGAATGATTTATTATTTAATGTGAAATATGGAAAAGTTCAATACATTATTTGATCTTCTACATCAGTTTGAAACGTTTATAACACGCTATTGAATTTCAAGGCGCATTACTTCCTATTCGCGTTCTTTGCTGGGGTGCTATTCCAATGTAGGAGAACCCTGGCAATTTGACACGCATTTCACAGGGAACATGAGACAGAATTAAAGTATGTGGTGTGGAGGGAGACGTGCATTAAGACAGTCCGTGTAGTTGCTTTGGCTACAACGCAGTGTTACCTGAGTGGTCTAAAGCACCTACCTAGTAAGTAGGAGGTCCCGGGTTCGAATCCCGGCCACCGCATAAATATTAATTCAATTCCTCTCCTTATGTTTAATATCATTTTGAAGTTTTGCGTTAACACGACAGGAAAAATATTAACGGCGAATGACTCACCTATAACTGCCAATATTTTGTATTCATCTGAGCCTACTGCGTCGTATGTGTTATATAAAGATATTGTAAGAAACTTTGATACAGCAAAGACGCTGCTATATAAAGAAATTATATATTAATTACGACAGGCCTGTTTCACCACAATTGCCATCTTCAGGTTTCTATGAAGATAATATAAACAGCATAAGAATAATACTGCAATTTTGCACGTGATAATATTACACTAATATCATAGATACAATAAGTTTACGTACATTAATCTTTACTTCCTGGTAACGCCGTCGTCTTATTTGCTGTCATGATGATTTGACTATTTTACTGTTGTTAATAGTGAACATATTTAGTACCGTTCTTATATACCAGTCAAATTCCGAATTAAATTTCTAGAAATTTTTTCGTGCTCTGACAACTATGACAGCGTTGTTACATGTTTACCATCGTTTCTATTTCATTGGTATTAATTATATCTCTGTCAGTATAGGTTTTGTTAGAACTGTCGAACGTACGCCTATATTATCTTCACAAAAACCTGAAGATGGCACTTGTGCTGAAACAGGCCTTTCGTAATTAATAATTTCTTCATATAGAAGGCGTCTTCGATACAGCAAAATTTCTTACAATAACTGCCAACTTTGATAAAAAGGTGTCAATAACAACGCGTTAGACGAAAAAGGATGCGGTTTGAGGGTGTCGTGCTTCCTCCCCAATAAAAAAAAAAAAAAAAAAAAAAAAAAAAAAAACGATTTACACCGTTATTTCCGACTCTTTTCGTTCATAAATAATTTCCAAGAATAAAAACTGTCCTAAATGAAAATAACAAGGCTAGGTGGAAAAACAAGTTATTTTTGTAAATATCACGGGCGGCTTAAAAACTTTCCTGTCAGTTTCAAATACAGCAAAATCAATACATTTACATCTCATAAATTGTTAATGGAATACAAATGAAACACAGAATCAATGTCCACTGACATTAAATTATTAAATGAGAGGCCTGTTGTATTCTTTGTTTTATACGTAAATTTTACGCTGTCTCTCCTTCCTGGATCTTTGTATGCTTGAATAACAAAGAATCTTGTTTTTACTGACGAATTAAGACGATTTTTTGTTGAGTGATAACCTCGTTGCACTCAGCACGAATCTGATCCTGCCTGCGCAATACTATTGTAAAAACAAGTACAAGTGAAAAAACGCAGTGACAGCTTCTCTCTTCGGAAACGAATGCTTCCGCCATCCGACAAAATACGCGGAATGTTAAGCTGCGACCAAAGACCATGTATTCGTTGAAGACCAGTTCTTCCCGGGTGAGCGTGCATTTGGTATGGGTGAAGAGGGATGAATAGACAGCACTTATACCAGCGAAAATACTATAGTTCACGTTTTATAGTAGTCAGAAAGGAAATCATTACGATCTATAAAACTTATAGTAGAATTGTTGTTGTTGTGGTCTTCAGTCCGGAGACTGGTTTGATGCAGCTCTCCACAATACCCTATCCTGAGCAAGCCTCTTCATCTCCACATAAGAACGACAACCTACATCTGACTGAATCTGCTTACTGTATCCATCTCTTGGTCTTCCTCTGCGGTTTTTACCCCACACACTTCCCTCCAACGCTAAATTCACAATTCCTTGATGTCTAAGAATGTGTCCTACCAATCGATCCCTTCTTTCAGTCAAGGTATGCCAGAAATTTCTTTTCTCCCCAATTCTGTTCAGTAGCTCCTCATTTGTTACGCGATCCACCCACCTAATCTTCAGCATTCTTCTGTAGCACCATATTTCAAAAGCCTCAATCCTCTTCCTGTCCGCACTGTTTATCGTCCATGTCTCACTCCCATACAAGGCAACACTCCATACAAATGCCTTCAGAAAGGACTTCTAATTATAATTAGCGAAATGTATAAACAGTACGTTTGCCGATTTTTAAAAATAAAACATCACTTCCTAAAATGTCTTATTTCCATAATTTTTTTAGAAACTTCCCTTAACTCGGTGAGTGTGGTGATAAATCCGTACCAATTACGGTTAATCGGTAATAGTTGGCAGCTATGCTCAGATCTGACCGGAGATGCAGGGATCAACCTTCTATGGAATTATTCCAGTTCTCAAAATCAACAATTTCGACATCGAACAATGTTTAAAACAAGCTACGACTTAAACGACATAGTAAATAATCAAATATTTCATTAAAACCAACACCAAATTAAATATAAACATCCATAATTTCATAATTTACATAAAAGTGAAAATGTAAAATTTTGTCAATTTGGGCGGTACGACCCCCCCCCCCAATAAATTTTTTAACTGTTCGTTAGATAACTGATGAAAATACACCCCATTCGTGAGCTCAGCTTCATAGAACGGTTGGGCGACGAAAGCAATGTCCTCCTGACGATAACCCCTGTTTGTACCGAGGGTGGCGGACAGTCACGAAATGGAGTGTTATCAGTCTCCGGGGCAATGGAGTCGAATCGTTGATGTGACGTACAGCCTGAGCCTCGAAACAAAGGGACAAGCGGGAGGCTAGCGCTGCCCCCAGGGACTCCCGAGGCCTGGCAGCTCCTTAATACGGCCTCCCCGTAAAAATAAATTTCATTCGCACAAAAAGAAAACGACGCAGAGGGAGCGTCCCAACAAGGGAGAAGAAAGTAATTAATCGATTCGAATTTGAGATAAGAGGAACAAAAGGGGTGCATCTCTCCATAAGAGAAGCATCGCTACTTTTCGCTTTTTTGAATCCTCTACCCTCGACTCCTTTCCCTACAGCCACCGCTCTGAGTAATGCTAGCGAGATAAGTATGTGTGTTTCTTTTTCCGTCTCGCTCCGATTTCGTCTCTCTCTGTCTTCTCGAGAGCTACGCGGTACAGTGTAGGTCGACCGTAATTCTGCAGAGGTGCCCCCCTCACTCTCTGCCGTCCTTTACAATTATCTTTTGTCCCGAGTAATACCCATTATACGTATTGCAGTTACAGGGAGGATAGAGAGATGGCCGCGCCGTGAGAAAGAGGTGCGGAGGAAGAGAAAGAGGACAAGGAGCAGAGGAAGAGGAGGAGGAGGTGATGGCGGCGGCGCGATTAAAACTAGAATCCAACATGCATTGAAGATATGGCTCCCGCTACCCCTTTATCGTCCACCAAAGGCTCAGTGATGCGATTCGTATGCAAACTACATTTGATTATCCCCGAGAGTAAATACCGAAAGAAGGGTAAGGCCGTGAAATAAGAAGGGCCCTGCACGGAGGTGAAGCGGAATCGGGGGGTGGAAATGGTCCGGCAGAGGAGAGGGTGGTGGGAGAGGGGGTTGGAATGAGCCGGGGCGCAGTCAGTACGCATTACCAGGCCGCGGCTCGCCCGGGATCTCTGACCTCAGCCAGTCCTGACCAGCTCCGTCCTTCACAGAGGGCGGCTGAAGTCGAACACTGAGAAGAAAAGCCTGCGCCTTTTTCCTGAATACTGTCCACGATTCTGAAGCACATCTGTGCCTGTCACAAAGAATGCAACACTTTAGAACGATAAATAGGCCGTTAGCAACTGAAATAACGTCCAGCACATAAGCCAGAGTTCAATGGAACAAGCTGATGAGTATTTTGAAGAGGAAAGGAGTAGATTGGAAAGAATCTATATTTACACCAGAAAGTAGGGATGGTAAAAACTGACCGGTTAAAACCGATACCGGTATTTTAGTTTTGAATAACCGGTTCTCAAAATGAGAAAACTCCAGGATGGCAGGGCTCGAAGTAAATTCCGAGGCCTCCCACCCTGGACTTTCCTCTCTTATTCTTCAGACTGTCACTCAAACCAATCTTTCCTAACTTCTATTATTCTCTTCTTAAAATAGTTGATGTTTTTAAGTTGCCTTTCTATTTTCCTTATGATCAAGTTTTTACGCTTTTCTTTGTATTATTTATCTAATTACTGTAAATGTATAAAGAAAATAATGTATCATAGTCGCATAAATGTATCACATAGATTTTGTAATCACGACCAGCTATATACCCAAAGGCAGCTGGTCCGCAAGAAGGGTAAATAAATAAATAAATAAATAAATAAATAAACCTCCCTCGTCCCTATGTCATGGGTGTGTATGTTATCCTTGGCGTAAGTTAAAGTTAGATTAAGTAGTTTGTAAGTCTAGGGACCGATGACCTAAGCATTTACGTCTCATAAGAACTCACACCCATTTGAACATTCTTTGATCATGTGATACAGAACTTTCCTAGTTCAATTTGCGTGAATTTACACTGACAACAATCATACTGTTTGTCGGAACTATGACTTTGTGTTTGGAAATACTTCTGCAGCACTGACTGAAGTTCATTTACTGACTGTAACTGAAATGAAGTATCAGAAGGAAGCAGAATTGGGCGAGGTTAAGGTTGTTGCCTCTCCCCACTGTTGAAGAGATTATTGCGAAAGGCTTTGGTGGGAAAAAGAGAATTACGTATTGGTGGAAAGAAAAGAAAATGTATAGTATTTGCTGATGACATGGTACTGGTGGCAGCGCACCTGTGCTGACAATCTGCTCGATGTTGCTTATTTTTCGCATGGACCGTTCAGTTTTTATATTTTGCTTTTTTTTCCATAGTTCCACACAACTTCTTCCTGTTTTCTCGATTGATCTGTGTTCAGTTTTTCACTGCCTATCCACTGCACCAACTTATAACTAAATCTGAACGGGGTGCGATGGGGAGGTTCCCTTGTGAGTAATAATTACCAGGGCCACTACGTTAGTAGTGTGTCGACAAGTTGAATATTTGAGTCTCTTGGGTCAGTGGATATTACTTTTCCTGAAGTGGACAAGCTTACTCGCAGTAACACCTTCCGGATGAATTAGATTTCGCTCCAGTTTCCAGCGCCCAACATCACTACCAAATCTAGTATCTGCGCTTGAGGAAAAATGCCCCCCCCCCCCGCCACAGTCTTTCAGACCTCATGAGTTTCCTCAAGCAGTCATAAAGGCGAAGGGAGCACACAACGCATAGGCGACACCCTACGCATCTACATCTACATACATACTCAGCAATCCACCTTAAGGTGCGTGGCGGAGGGTACACTGTACCGCTACTAGGAATTTCCTTTTCTATTCCACTCCCAAATAGAACGAGGAAAAAAAGAATGCTTATATGCCTCCGTACGAGCCCTAATTTCTCTTGTCTTTGTGATCATTATGCGAAATGTAAGTAGGCGGCAGCAAGATCGTACTACACTCTTGCTTCAAATTCCGGTCCTCTAAATTTCCTCAACAGAAATTCACGAAAAGAACGACGTCTTTCCTACAGCGATCCCCAATTGAGTTGCCGGAGCATTTCCGTGACACTCGCGCATTGGCCGAACCTACCGGTAACAAACCCAGCTGCTCGCCTCTGAACTGCTTCTATTTCTTCCTTTAAAATGATCTGATGCGGGTCCCAAACACTTAAGCAACACTCAAGACGTGGTCGTACAAGCGTTTTATACGCGGTCTCCTTTACAGATGAAGTACATCTCCCAAAATTCTCCCAATAAACCGAAGTCGGCTGTCCGCCTTACTCACAACTGTCCTTACATGTTCCTTCCATTTCATATCGCTCTGCAATGGTACTCCTAGATATTTGAACGACGCGACAGCATCAAGAAGCTCACTACTAATGCTGTATTCGAACATTATGGGATTGTTTTTCCTACTCATGCGCACCACCTTACATTTTTCTACATTGAGAGCTAGCTGCCATTCTTCGCACCAACTAGGAATTTTGTCTAAGTCATCCTGTACGCTATTACAGTCAGTTAAAGACGATATCGTCCCATACACCACAGCATCATCAGCAAACAGCCGCAAATTACAAGTTACTCTGTGCATCAGATCATTTATATAGATAGAAAATAATAGCAGTCCTATCACACTCCCCTGAGGTACGCCTGACGATACGCTCGTCTGTAAACACTCGCCGTCGAGAACAACGTACAGTGTTCTATTACTTAGAACAGAGGTGGGCAATGAGCGAGCCGCGCTCTCGGAGCCGCCTGCCTGAGTGGGAGCAGAGCCGCGAGCAGCTGGCGTCCACCATGTAGTTCCTGCTGAAAAGACTAGATGGCGTTATGCGCAGCCAACACGCTAACGTAGCCACAGAAATGCACCACGCTGAGTGCGTTATAAAATAACTTATAAAGATAACAGTTCAAACTCTTTAGTATCCAACTAGAATGAACAGATTCCACTGCTAGAAGTATCTCCTGAAAAATGCTATTATGTTTATAAGTAATTAACTTATAAACATAATACTGAAAACTCTTCTCTAAAATGTCCAGCGCGTGCAGTCGATCCAGCAAATATAAAGATAAGAGCGAAGTACGTGTGCCAGCAAGCATGCAGACCTCTAGTGGCAACTAGGATAACTACCCGCCGAGCGCGAACGCTGCTCTTTTCCTGCCTGAGCCGGAGCGCTGCTCATTGAGGAGATTTGTGCCCACCTCTGACTTAGGGAGTCTTCCAACCAGTCACAAATCTGTAGGAAGGAAGGAAACTTGGAGTTTAACGTCCCGTCGACAGTGTGGTCATTAGAGACGGAGCTTACGCTCGGAAGGTTTGTGTGAGGATGTGGAAGGAAATCGGCCGTGCCCTTTCAAAGGAACCATCCCGGCATTTGCCTGGAGTGATTTAGGGAAATCACGGAAAACCTAAATCTGGATGGCCGGAGGCGGATTTGAACCACCATCCTTCCGAATGCGAGTCCAGAGTGTTACCACTGCGCCACCTCGCTCGGTCACAAATCTGTGAACCTAGTCCATGTCTCGTATCTTCGTTAGCAGTCTGCAGTGTGGCACCGCGTCAAACGACTTTTTCAAATCGAGAAAACACAGTCTATATACATGTGGCGTCTGTTCCGAGAGAACAGACATCAGTTCTGATCCTGCAGTTGTTGTTATTCAACATTCATAGAATATTTGACATCAACTGCGATTGAGCAAAGCTGAAAATGTGTACCCGGCCGGGATTCGAACCCGGGTCTCCTGCTTTCTAGGCAGTTGCGCTGACCCCTACACCACTGGGGACACAGTGATCACCGCACCTGCAAGGACTACCAAAGCACGCCTCCCGTTAGATACAAATTCCCAGCTTCGCCCTGTCCACGGTACTGAAACTCGTAGTTATGAACTAATTCCCGTGAGAGTAAGGGCTTCAGACTTTGCCCACCCCTCCCCACTAACGATAGGATCATTGCCCGTCATCGGCATATTATATATATACATGTGGCGTCTGTTCCGAGAGAACAGACGTCAGTTCTGATCCTGAAACTCGTAGTTATGAACTAATTCCCGTAAGAGTAAGGGCTTCAAACTTTGCCCACCCCTCCCCACCCAGGGCGAAGCTGGGAATTTGTATCTGACGGGAGGCGTGCTTTGGTAGTCCTTGCAGGTGCGGTGATCACTGTGTCCCCAGTGGTGTAGGGGTCAGCGCAACTGCCTAGAAAGCAGGAGACCCGGGTTCGAATCCCGGCTGGGTACACATTTTCAGCTTTGCCCAATCGCTGTTGATGTCATATATTCTATGAATGTTGAAAACACAGTCTGCCCCCCCCCCCCCCCACACACACACACACCCCCAGATTTTCGGACACCTCAACGAGTTTCCAGCAGAGTTGAAGCAGCCATAAAGGCGACGGGAGCACACGTCGCATAGGCGACACAATGCGTTTGTTCAGCTAGTACAGTGCGCGGTCTCTCAAATGAACTGGCCGATCTCCGGGAAACAGCTAATACGCAATCGCGCGGAGTCGCGTGGGCGTGTCCGCCTGGCGGCCGCGCCACAAATCTCTGGCCGGGCTGTCGTGGACGCCTCTAATTGTCACCAAAGAGTTGCGCGCCGGGGCGTGGCGTGGCGTGGCGTGCTGCCTCGCCTGATTTATCGCTCCGCGCAGTCCAGGCCTCCAAAGAATTAGTCGGCGAGGATGGCCTTCCGGCGAACGTCGCTCGCGACCCGAACCGTTATTACCGCAGCCGCTTTGATGTCGGCGCGCAAATTACCGCCTCCTCTTTTTAATTGTCCATCGTTTTAAGGCAGCCTCCTGTTTGACAGGTATTTCTCTCATATAATTATCATCTGGGCGTGGTTCATTTACCTTATAAGGTTTCATTATCTCCCCTGCCTGCTTCCCGCCGTCTCCCCCTCGGCGTGCTGCCTTGTCACCGCCCCCCCCCCCAACCCCAAACGCCCCACCTCTCATTTCGAGCTCCTGCCTCTCCCTTTCCCTTTTTTTTGTTTAACTCATTAATTAATTATAATTTTAGCGTGACGTGTGTCCGTGAGCATATAGATATTAGCTTCTATCATTGCGGCTCGCCACACCCAGTTTGGCCGTGTCACCCGACGCTACCTACAGTCACGCTCAAATATTTTTACACTTTCTAAAATTAAAACCGTCCGGGTTTATTTGTGGCCGTGCATCAGCGGGACTTTTTGTTGTAGTGAACCTGCACCGGGACACGCCCAAAGCTCTGACGCTGCAGTCGTAATTCTTTTGATCGTGTCACGAATGCACATGCAGTCACATTATCTCTTCTGATAACTGTAATTGTATTACTGCATACCGCGTCGCAGCATTACAGTGAGTAGCTGAATTGGCAGTGGTATTCAACGCACACGGGTATCTTAGATTCGGTAATAGTACCGATAAATGGCTAATTAATAATTATTCCAGTGTTCCATTTACTCCCACCTCCATCTGTACCCAGCAAGGCATCGGACGCTTTCTGTTGATCTGCACACCAACTGTAAACTGCCTGTTGAGGAATACATACAGGGTGCCCACATCAATCGTCCACCCCCTTCTGAAATCGAGAGAGTCGTATAAAATGTAAAATGCAATACCTCCTAGCAATAAATGTAAGACGCTGAATGGATTGGTGCCATTGACAACTTCCGATTCTCACCGGAAGTGGGCTATTCAAACCGGAAGTAGATTTTTTAAAAATGGTATGGCACTTTTTCTTACTAATTTCCAATCTGTGCCGAAAATGGAGAATGTGAACGTCTGGTCTGAATCCCCTGTCTGTATTTTAAGGAGTTACATAACATGCACTATCCCTTTTATTTCGTAAACTTTTCCGCATACCTAGCCACTGTTTTACGTAGTTATAACGCCGAAGGGCACTAAAAAATGCTTTCTTTTTAGCGCTAGTGTCAACTGAGTTATTGAAGCAAAAACTTTTTTTCTACCTTTTTTTTTTTTAATGGAGCGGCATACCTTTTATTAAACAGGCGTCTCAGACTAGGATGCGCAATGGTATATCGTAAGGTAGACCTGTGCTACTGGAATAATGTGGCCATCGCGTTCATTTCGTTGGTCACTCTTGGATTTCTTAGAATGGGAGAGGGGGTTAATAAATTCAAGGGCGTAGAAAGGTGAAGGGTCTCTAGGATCTAATGGCTCGAATTCAAAATGTTCAGTCGGCTAATTCACCAGACATGTTTCAGAATGACCGCAGGTCTACTCTTGAACGATGGGAGCAATGTTGTCGCGGCAGAATAGCCGTGCGCACTGAGGCGCCCAGCTGCAGTGCGCGCGGCGGTTAGGCGTCGGGGGTTCGAGTCCTCCCTCGGGTATGTGTGTGTTGTCCTTAGCATAAGTTACTTTAAGTAGTTTGTGAGCCTAGGGACTAATGACCAACGAAGTTAAGTCCCTTAGATTCACAAACATTTAAACATTTGAAGAGACACAAACCACCCATCCTGTCCAAGCGTGATAGATAAAATCTTAAAACTTTGAATAAAAACCGCTATCCCGGAAAAACGTAAACACCTGGTCTACCATCCGTGGATCATCTGCCTAAAACCGAAGGCAATGAGTGCGGAATATCTGGCACGGAGCGTCAAGAACAGGTACATTCCACTAAGATATCAGCCATAGATTGTAGGGGTCCACAACCACAATGTGGGAGAGGCTCAAGGGACAAAATAAAACCTGAAATGTCCGATGCGGAGACGACAAAGGACAGTGGATTCCTTCTGAGATGGGCGTAGTAAGGAAGTACTCCGAGATAATTGAGCGGATTTTACTAGATGTGGCAGTAGCATATCAGTTGTTGTCCCATCTTTGTATGAGCCGAGATCTTAATTGCTCCCGCAAATCCACACCCGGGATTGTCGAGGGAAATGGGAAGTAAGTAAATGCTGCTCTAGCCAGATCGTTAGCCCATTCACTCTCTAGGATAACCAAGTGACTGGGGACCACTTCGACGGCGACGGCGACGGCGACGGCGACGGACCGGGCGAAATCACGAGGGTCAGCGAGGAGATCGTCGATACAAGTGACTGATAGATAGGCTGCTCATTGGGTCGGTACAAATCACAACACGGTCCATGGCGGCCTGTGTAATAAAGTGAAAGGATCTGCTAATGCCATCAATTCTGCCGTAAACACGTTACATGAGTTCGGCAGAGAAGGCATACCGATGGGAGATGTAAAGTCATATCGTGTATGACCGTTAGCTTTCGAGCCATCAGTTGAGTAGGATAGCTGGTGGCAAACCTCGTCAAGTAGTGGGTGCAACAAAAGCCGGAAGATTATGTGGAAGACTGAAGCTTTCGGATCTTTAAAGAGATCCAGCGTAATTCGTGCTCGGGACACCATCAAAGGGGGTGTGCGCGGTTGAACACACCAAATGTCTGTTCTTTATGGGGATCAGTCCATTCTGTACATCCACACAAAATATAATTTTTGAACCGTAACTGCTACGTCTTATCTGTTTAAAAGACAGAACTTGTCAGAAAATGCTGATGTTGATATATCACAATACTATACATTTCCATACAAAAATATGACTTAAAAGGGATCATCATCAACTCGACCTCATATTTTCTTGAGAAAATTTGGGCCATTATTCAGATACTACGCAGATGCGGCCTCCTCAAAGAGCAGCTTTTAACCATTCGCGCGCTCGGGTTGTTACTCACTCGGCTCGCTTCAGTAGTATAGTACTGTGAGCACACAATAATCCCAACAGTGTCTCCAGACGGGCATTTGAATTCACCTCTGTTCATTGTTTTAAAAGATCTGACCGGATCGTTTGGGCCACGAGTCAAGCAAAATTTGTTTCACGCGGACGATATTGTCGTAGCCGTCTCATCTTCTGGAAAAGTGAACAAGGAACACTTACAGCAGTGGTGAGGAGAGGTGTTTAATCATCCGAGATGATAACAGATCAGTTTAAATAGTGGATTCGTTTTCTGGTCATAAAGGTTTGTCAGTGGATGAAGGACACGGAATTGAAGACACCGCAGTTTCCATATTGACAAACCATCTGGTGGCACAAGATACTGTCAGCCACTAGATATATTTGGCTTACGTGTGTTCAGTGGTCCGAAGGTTTAACAACTCCGTACGACTTTAGCGTGTCAGAATGAACTTCGGTCAACGTAATACCATCCTGAAAATGCAGTCACTTATTCACAGGCAGTTAATGTGCACCAGTATTTAGGTCAGTGTTCTGGTACGCTTGTTATCGAAACGGCTACATCAGTTACCGGCCAGAACACTGTGAATATCCCGTGAAATACTGTTTTCACGTTGGTGGAGAGCTATGTTCATTATGTCAAAGTGCGCGGTTTCTACGCTTCTCAACTACAATGGAAACGAAGGATACGGTTTTTCAACAAGCAGTGTAACGTAATTTATTTTTTAAAACCTTTTATGCACATCATTTTGTTATATGTGAAGCTGACACTATTGAATTGAAGTAAACTTGTGAGAGTTACAGTACATATGTTTTCTTTTGTGATATTATTTCCTCCTCCACTTCTCTAGCTCTTCATATTTCGGGGGACTCGCTGTTGTCCCTTCATTGCACAGCACTTCGCATTCGAGCATTAAGCGGCCGCAGGGAAGCGGGCAGAGTGAGGAACGACCAGAGCGCGCGAATGTTTAAAAGCTGTACTTTGAGGAGGCAGTAACTGCGTAGTATATGAATAATGGATCAAATTTTCACGTGATATCGATTTCTGGGGTGATATCTAGCTCATGTATTTTTTTCTCAAGAAAATATGAGGTCGAGTTGATGATGTACCCTTGTTAGATTCAAGGTGGCCGATTTCAATATGGTGCCCATGTTCAGTACACACCGTAAAAAATGGACTATCTCATCGATACCTTGCTGGAGTATTCAGGTTTGCCACTGCCTGCAGAGTTAGGGAATTGTGCGCGCCGCCCAGTATTGGCAGTGAGCCGTCAGTGGCTGCCATTACTGTGCGACCGCGCTCCCTGGGGAGGCTGGCAGACGGGCCGCGGTCCTCGAGGACTGAAATATGGCGCCGCGCTGGAGGGGCGCCGCGGCCGATATCATCGGCGCTTTCTCGTCGCGGGCAGGCGCCGCCGCGCCAATTACTCAAAGCAGCCGTCCCTCGTGAAGAACGCGCCGCGTCGCTCCCCCCTACCCGAGACCGTCCGTCCGCCGCGCGCGAAATATAGACGCATCGAAACATTATTTACGACATTTTTTCCCTTAACAAGGCTTCTTTCTTATACAGAAGACTAGTAGGCCTACCGTTTTGCGATAAAGACGAGAATAATGTGAATTTCTTCCCCTCGGTAAACGGGGAAAAAACGCTGGTTTGCATTAGTTATCTCGACTGCCGTCGTATTTCGCTTGAAATGTAGGTGGTAGCTACTTTTAATAAATTCTGCACTGTTTTGTCCTTTTCTGCGATAAATAAACACAATTGATACGAATTAATCAGTCGGTACCTTAATGGATTCTGTCATTTATTGTGTACTAGCTTAAACCCGCGGCTCCGCTCGCGTGTTGGTTGATTATGATAGATAATCCGCGAAACGTCAAACCTTTTTTTAAAGAGATGTATTAAAAGAAATTCCTTTTTTACTGCTTTATTTATTTATTCTTATATTTCTTTATTCGTATGTTTATCCTTACAGAGAAAGAGCTGAAGACATTGTAGGACCCATAGACCAAAGATACAGTCTGTGGCATCACGTTTCACTGTATGTAACCTCCTTGCTATAGAGTCGCAAACGTCAACGCTGGGCTTCAGTCCGAATTTTTTTATAATTTGACGACTTTCAACCACCATATCTTCCACCCCATTATACGTATCGGCATAGAACTGCTATGGTGTACAACGGGAGACTTCAGACAATTACACACAGACCATTCGTTTGCGTTCTGTAGTTTTCGCTGCAGAGCGAAATATTAACACACACACACACACACACACACACACACACACACACACACACACACACACACGCGCGCGCGCGCGTAGAATTTTATATACACCCATAACTTTCCATCCCAATATACTCCACCCTTTTATCATTATAAACCCTCAAGCAACAATGCAACCAATAAAACCATTTTCAAAGAGTAAATATAATTTTCAAAGAGTAATTATTGTTCCGCATTTCGCGTTATATTCTTCAAATCACTAAATATCTTATTAAATTGCTACAAAACCGTGCCTAAAACCTTCCTCAGGTATAAATTAGTATCTGTACAAATATTTAAGTCTCTGCGTCTTGTCGTTCGGACGTGATAAGCGTACACCGAACAGACATTCACATTTATAGATATAGGTTAAACGTGGCTTCTAATGTGTGATAACAAGTGACCATAGTCTAAATATTTGAGTGAAGTCACTACAAGGTGAGTCACAAATGAAGGAAGGTAGCCTTGATGGGTGCCCCTTGTTATACAGAATGCCTCTTTTTTAGCGTCTGTCGACTGCAGTTCACCATCTCCGTTTCCACCTTCGCACTTATTAAACTAACAAAACGTTTTGCTGGTCTCTTGAGCTCCTCTAGTTCCTGTATGAGTCCTATGACAGATACAATAGCTCTTCGAACTATATAGAGAAGATTATCTCTCTTCAGTGGCGTACACAGATTTGCAGAATGTTGCAGAGCAATATGTTAGCCTTTCTCTGTAAATTTAATTGAACACTATACAACCATTTGCACCTTCCAAAGTTTTTAATACCTCGCGTTCTGCAGCTCTTAAATATTCCAGGGAAGACATTTTTATATATTGCACGAAAGCTTCTTTTCTATTGAAATGCTGACTAGTTTCAGGCTTTACTCATTCGTTTATATCTGAACAAAGAGTGGGTCACGGCGTTTATTTCAAACACTTTTGTGTAATTAAATGAGCAGCGTGACCTGCACAGTGTCCAAATATAAACGAATGTGCCTTAAGAAAATGGACAAAACGCGAAATCAGTCAGCATTGAATAAAAAGGCAGCTTTGGCACAATATATAAAAATGCCTTTCCAGGAATTTCCATCTTATTTCAAGGATAAGATCAAGTGCCTCAAGAGGCATCAAATGATTAAAACATCTACTAAAACCCATAAACATCGTATGCCATAGTTGCACATATAGTTGAATGGAAGGGGAAGGGAAAGACTGAAGCAGAAGGGAAATAGTGAAGAAGGTGGACAGTTATAAGTATCTGAAGTGTGACTGAAGAAAGCTGGACGAATTATTTGTGGATGAAAATCAAGCCCACAGATTCCTGCATGGTGTGCGAAGTCTGGTATGGAACAAAGACATACCCCAGAAGAGTGAGCAGGCAATATAACGACAGTACCATGCTCCAGTATTCACGTATGAGACGTGGCTTATGAAAAAAAGCCAGATGGCCAAAATACAGCGTTTGGGATGAAATTCCACTGAATTTGGAGAACTAGAATGGATAGAATGAGAAACGAGAAGGTGAAGGAAATTGTGAAAAGACAATAGATCAGTCAAGACTGGGATGGTATGGACGTGTCAAGAGAATGAAAGATGGTAAGAATCAAAAGAAGACCCATGAGATGGAAATAGGATGCAGGAGACAAAGAGAAAGACCATGGGAGTAAAGAAAGGAGTGCAGAAGCGAGACGAATGGGACAAAGTGGGAGCGATGGGAGGCAGACCTGACAAGAGGCTGTAAACTCTAGTGGACCCCCAGGGGAGTCGCCGAGTCTTGCTCAGGGAGGTCCTCGCCACAGATGTTAAGTACTAGCACCGTGCAACAACCAGCCAGGAGCATGCTTGAATGCTAGGGCTCCGAAATGCAAAAACATATGCCTGAGAAAACTGAAATGAATTTTATATAAAAATTACGCAATTTCTTGTTGATCACAGTTCTCAATTGAATAATAGGACAAAGATTCTTTTATAATAAATACCCCAGGTAAATAATGGATAAACGAAAGGCCTGAAAACTATTTTATCGTAGCAGACGAACAATTTTGAGAACTTTGAGAACTTGAGAACTTTCTGTGCTTACAAATTCACTATACCATGGGATCTTGCTCAACAAGCACAATTCGCTTCTGAGCTTTACATGCAATGTGAAACTTCGTTATGCAACATGTATTTGTCTGTCGGAATTCGCGTAATAATAGGATGTGTTCCATTCAGAAAGATGGACAACAGATTTATCGCATAATGTACAATATTGCATTTTTATTGGGTTTTTTTACAAGAAAGTTGTATCAACACAATAAAATTAAATTAGTTTCCTTTGAAAATACACACATAGTTGTGTTACGGTTCCGAGGGAGAGGGTTGGAGGGTCGCCAAAATATTTTTAGTTAGGAGTCGCATATTGACGAGGTTGGGAAAGACTCCTCTAGTGGATGATGATGATAATGGAAGGGGAAAAATACTTCATTTGCAAAGTGACCATAAGATCGAATTCACGGCTACAATTGTATTGTGCGAAATTTTCATTTGTTACCTTATATTACGTAGCACGTAGAGCTCCTTTCGAAGCATTTGACAAACAAGTAAAGGGTCAGGCTTTATTTATCTGGGTCAAAGATGAGGAGAAGAGGGAAGGGGAGAGGCGGCAGGAACATGAACAGGAGAGCTGCGGATATGACAGACAAATTCCCGAGCAGGAACGTGGGAAAGAGGAGAAGGGCGCCAACGGGGACGTACACGTCAAAACTTTATCTTACGGGGGCAGGAGAGGGAAACCGCGAGCCCTTGATTGTGGAACGGGCCCTGGGGGAGTCGGCACAAATCGCCGGCAGCGGCGGAGAGAGGCTTACGACGACTCCACTCGCTCACGTAGGCGGAAATGCCAGCGCGACATTTCCGCGCCGCGAATATCTGATGTACACGTGGGGTGTATATTTTCCGATGAAAAATTCTCGGCCGTATATCAGTCACAATTTGCGCGCGGGGCGGCCGGAAAGTCGAATTGATGACTGCGGGGAGGGGGCGCGCCGCTGGTGCCTGATTAGGCCGCGAGTGTTCGCGCAAGATAAGTTGGCCGCGCCGCCATCCGTCACCGCGGCCCAAAGACGCCGCCCTGCACTCCGCGACCAAGCAGTCACGGCGCCTGCTGGTGCTGCGAGGTGAAAACAACGCCATACCTACCAATCGGCTTATCCTGGAAGATAGATTAAGAAAAGGCAAACCTACATTTCTAGCTTTTATAGATTTAGAGAAGGCTTTTGACAATGTTGATTGGAATAAACTCTTTCAAGTTCTGCAGCAAGCAGGAGTAAAATATAGGGAGCGTAAGGTGATTTACAACTTGTACAAAAACCAGACAGCGGTTGTCAGAGTTGAAGGGCATGAAAGGGATGCAGTGGTTGGAAAGGGAGTAAGACAGGGTTGTAGTCTTTCTCCATTGTTATTCAATTTGTACATTGAGCAAGCTATAAAGGAAAGCAAGGATAAATTCGGAATAGGGATTAAAGTTCAGGGGGAAGAATTAAAAACATTGTGTTTTGCCAACGACATAGTAATTCTGTCAGATACAGCAAAGGACCTGGAAGAGCAATTGAACGGAATGGACAGTGTGCTGAAAGGTGCATATAAGATGAACATTAACAAGAGCAAAACTAGGGTAATGAAGTGCAGTATAAGAAAATCAGGTGATGCTGAAGGAATTAGATTGGGAAACGAAGCAATAAAGGAGGAAGGCGAGTTTTGTTACCTGGGCAGTAAAATAACAAATGATGGTCGCAGTACAGAGGATATAAAATGCAGAATGGCAATGGGTACAAAAGCGTTCTTGAAAAAGAGAAATTTGTTCAAAAAATGTTCAAATGTTTGTTAAGCTTAGGGGACTTAACTACGGGGTCATCAGTCCCTAAACTTACAAACTACTTATGAACTACTTACGAACTAAGACGGCACAAATATCCATGCCCGAGGGGGGATTCGAACCCCCGACCGTAGTGGCCGTGCAGACCGTGACTGGAGCGCCTCAGTCCCCTCGGCCACCGCGGCCGGCAGAGAAATTTGTTAACATCGAATATTGATTTAAGCCTAAGGAAGTCCTTTCTGAAGGCATTTGTATGGAGTTTTGCCTTGTATGGGAGTGAAACATGGACGATAAACAGTGCGGACAGGAAGAGGATTGAGGCTTTTGCAATATGGTGCTACAGAAGAATGCTGAAGATTAGGTGGGTGGGTCGCGTAACTAATGAGGAGACACTGAACAGAATTGGGGAGAAAAGAAATTTCTGGCGTACCCTGACTAAAATAAGGGATAGATTGGTAGGACACATTCTTAGACATCAAGGAATTGTGAATTTAGCATTGGAGGGAAGTGTGTGGGGTAAAAATCGCAGAGGAAGACCAAGAGATGGATACAGTAAGCAGATTCAGACAGATGTAGGTTGCCGTTCTTATGTGGAGATGAAGAGGCTTGCTCAGGATAGGGTATTGTGGAGAGCTGCTTCAAACCAGTCTCCGGACTGAAGACAACAACAACCACCTGCCAATCTTCAAAACTTAAAAATCAGGAGATCCTGTCGAAAAAAATCGGGAGAATCTCCAAAAACAAACCGAGGAGATACGTTCTGTCAAAAACTGCGGCGCACTTTACTAGAAATCTTAACCCTTAACTTCCCAGGTGCGGTCTCACAGACCGCAAACGGTTATTGTTAGTCAATTTTTAATGGACAGGGATGGGGAAGGATAACACAGCGTTGTGTAATCGTTGCTTCCAACACCTGCACTATTTTCCATTGTCAGTAGCCACGTTAACGCGAGTCGGAGCAATATCATCACATCTTCTTTTGTGCTAGCGGTCTCTGAGACCGCACCGGGGCCTTTGTGTTACGGATTCCGCACCGAGATCTTCCTCTACTGTGGGTGCTACAGTCCCTCATTTTGAGGATACTGTTTTCAAATGGTTTGAAACCACCGGCCGCGGTGGCCGAGGGGACTGAGGCGCTCCAGTCACGGTCTGCACGGCCACTACGGTAATTTATACCAGAGGAAGGTTTTATAGGGATCTGATAGATATTAATAATTTGAAGAATATAACGCGAAATGCGGAACAATAATTACTCTTTGAAAATTAACCTATATTTACTCTTTGAAATGGTTTTATTGGTTGCATTGTTGCTTGAGGGTTGATGATAATCTATGAAAACATTGATATAACGCCAAGTTTCATAGTGTTCGATTAAATTTCATCAAAGTTTGTTATAAAATACCATCCTTCATGTACTACACGAAACGCTACGGAATAATATAAAAACCTTACGCCAACAAGAGAATGTGCCATACGCTTTTTGCAGTTTGTTCTAATTTTAAGAGCTTAATTTAATTCCTGTCGCCTCTCCATGCCCCCAGGAGGAAATGTGGTACCTCAAATGTCTGCGTATAGTGTTATATGTGTGAAAGTG
Organism: Locusta migratoria; assembly: GCA_026315105.1. Lineage (NCBI taxonomy): Eukaryota > Metazoa > Arthropoda > Insecta > Orthoptera > Acrididae > Locusta > Locusta migratoria. Next base: position 55,553,473 of record CM048751.1, read on the forward strand.
TAAGGTGTCGCGAAATGTTTGCGAATCGACTGAGGCGGGACCTGGGGACCAGCCAGGTATTCACGTAGGGGGACGTGGAAAATCGCCTAAAAACCACATCCAGGCTGGCTGACACTCCGACCCCCTTCGTTAATCGCCCGGACGGATTCCAACCGGGTCCGGCACCTCCCCGTCTCGGAAAGCGGTGTGTTAGCACGGTAACCGAGCAGGTTTTTTCATGCGATTTCTGTATGTGCCAAATATAGAGCTAGTGAGCAGGAGACACCAGTTCGAACCCTAGCGCGGCACAAGTTTTCCAGTTGATATACCTCTGGGGCTAATGTCTGCTATTGCGCCTTCTTCATTGATCTGTCCTTCATTGACCTCGTGAGCAGAGCTGCACATGGGCGTTGCATACTTGCCAACTCTCCCGATTTGGGCAGAAGTCTCCTGATTTTTCACTTTTTCTTTCGCCTCCTGATTTTGCCATTAATTCTCCCGATTTTTGCTTATATCCTCAAACCCAAGATTCGTTTTTTGGCCAATGGCCAAAAGTCCTTTGTTCATTTATCACTTTAATCTAAATTCGTATTAAATTAAAAAAAAAAAAAAATAGGAGTTGCGCGTGACTTGTATAACGATTATTTTTGCTCTTTCCGCATATTTGCAAATACATTTATAGTGTTTCGATGTGCTCTTTTTGAATGTTTTGTTTTATTTTACATAAGTGAAATCGCTTCAGTGGTTTTTAATCGATTGAAACTTTTTGAGTGGATAGTTAGGAGCATCAGTTTCATACGCGAATTGCAGATAGTCAACGTTTGTGTAAACAGCTAGTTCTCGTGACTATGGGATTTCAATTCTGTTGGTATGTGTTCTAGTATGGCAAAAAAAATAGGATCCCTTTTTAAGCAGTTTTCGGAACATTATTTGTATTTTGCACTCTTTGTCGATGTGATATTTCCACATCACTTGGTGGAAAAAAGCGATGTATCGGAATACGTGCAAAGAAAATGAAAAATGTTTGAGTAAAAGACTGAAATTGCTGAGAAAAGTGAAAGTGATTGTGTGATACATGCAGAGTGCTTATTTGCATTGTTTACTTTAGAGTACCGTTTACCAATTAAATGCGATGAACATGTGGGTCACTTGTTACTTAAAATGTTCCCTGGTAGCAGTATAGCAAAAACATACAGCTGTGAACTTTTTTGTTCTAGTAAAAAAAAAAAAAAAAAAAAAACTGCCACTTCACCTGAACTGGCTACACATTAAGATGTATTCAACATTTAGGTTAATGCAAGTGTCTTTTTGTAGTGTTGTGAGATGACTGGAATAGGCTAAAATCAGTTATCTTAACCCTTAGCTTCCCAGGTCTTTTTTCTGTCACACTTTGTGCCAGGTGCGGTCTGACAGACCGCAATTTTTAAATAATGGTAAATAGTCCTGATTGTTATCTAAGTGAACTAATTCAATTTATTAAGCAAAAGTCTACTTTTCTCTACTTAAATTCTGCAAAATAAATGTATTTTAAAATTTATTTTATGAAATATATATATATATTCAAACGTAAAACTGCAGTAAATGGATTTGATATTATATTACTTTGTTATCACTGTAAAAAGTCAAATACTCTGGCCTTTAAATTTTACTTTGTGCCCTTTTATTATTGTTTACTATGCATTTAATGGTAAAACCATAAGAAAGTCTTAAAAAAAATCACCAAAATAAGAATTTCACTACTGCTTTGCTGGTAACTTTTGTCTTTCCAAATGTTTTCTCTGCACGCGGTGTACATTTTGGTAGAACGCTCAAGGTAGTGGGATTCTTGCAACAGTGGCAAACATAACACATCTTTCTGTTCTTTTTTGGGTCATAGTGGAGCATATTCTACGTTTCACAGGTGCCAATACAATTTCTTCTTCACGTTCGCACTATTCTGAGTCTGAATTACGTCCACTTTGAATCTCATAGTCACTGTCTGATTCCACATCAGTTTCTGAATCAAATGTTCAAATGTTTGTAGAACTTATTGGACTTAATTACGGGGTCATCAGTCCCTAAGCTTACAAACTACTTATAAACTACCTAAGACTAAGGACGTCACAAATATCCATGCCCGAGGGGGGATTCAAACCCTCGACCGTAGTGGCCGTGCAGACCGTGACTGGAGCGCCTCAGTCCCTTCGGCCACCGCGGCCGGCGGCTAAATATTGATTTATTGTCTACCGGGCCATAAATATACAGCATGAACAGTGTGGGTCCCAACAGAATTCCCAGTTGCCCTGGAGTACCTTAGATCCACTGAACAACTAACTGAACGGTCGTGAATCACGCGTGCCCTTTCGAAGTGGCCTAAATCTCGACCACCGCCGCTTCCAGGCACCAGCTGCCAGTGACACGCGCCTTACCGGCTATTGTGGGGAGCGCGAGCAGTGGTTCGGCAGTAGTGGAGTTGAACCGCGAGTTGGCCTGTTCCGAGACGCCGGCGCGTCGACGACTGGCGCGGCAAGAACCGCTCAATGGCTGGTGTACATCGCCGGCGAACACCGCACCGACAGCCCATTGTGCCGGCGCCAGTCTTGTTTACAAACAGACAAAGCGGGCGCGACCCGGCCGCCTATGCGTGTCGCACACTGAGTTCCCCGCCGGGAGTTGCGCGGTGCGTCTTGGCGGCGCTATTAACGTATGGCGGGGCCCGGCGTTGTCATCGGCAGGAGCCGGCCGATAAATCAAACGCCGCCGCCGCCTCCTGCGCCTCTGCTCCCGCCCTCGCCGCTTCCTCCGCTTTCACCTTTATCTCTCCGTCCCGCTAGCGCTTCCGCACGCTCCTCGCGAACCGCCGTGCAGTTTCCTAATGGCTTAATTGAATTCCGATTAGCAAAAGATGGCGCACGCCCGGCGGTGGAGCGGTACGTGCCCTGCCGATGAACTGCCGGCACTTGCTCCGTATTCCAGCGCCGCCGTGCCTGTCGCGGACACGGCACTTTCTAATATTTTATCAGACCGACATTTTTAAAGTGCCGTACTTCAATCTGTAAAACTGGAACCCTTATAGTCCACCTGTCTCAAGTATTTTGGTAGAAAAACTGTCTTAGTTGCACTTATTTATAGGAAGGAAGCGTAGGGTTTAACGTCCCATCCACAGCTTGGGCATCAGAGACGGAGCTAACGCTCGGAGTTCTGAGTAAGGATGTGGAAGGAAATAGGCCGTGCCCTTTTGAAAGGAGCCATCCCAGCATTTGCCTGGAGTGATTTACAGAAATCACGGAAAACCTAAATCAGGATGGCCGGAGGTGTATTTGAACCACCGTCCTTCCGAATGCGAGTCCAGTGTCTTATCACTGGGCCACCTCGCTCGGTACTTATTTATACATGACGCGTTTCGCCTCTTCCGGGCATCATCAGTCGTTGAAGTGGAAATTTACAATTTACAATACCTGCATGTAAAATTTTTCCTAAGCAAGACCATCAGCACCCAAACCTAGAAAGCTTAAAAAATCTTCAAGTGGATAGTAATCCCCGAATCTTGTAAACGTCCGAATTATGTCGAAACATCAAAACTTTTTCGACATAACGACGGGCATCTTCCGGTAAAGGCTGCTACCGACGGTAAAACTGTTTATATTACATAAGCAAATCTGTAGCTGCTGTCGCACACAAGCGCGCCATCTACGAGCCTTTTGCGCACCTTCGACGCGCGGAGTTTAACAGTTATTAGTAAGGTAGCAAGCGCGGAAGCAGGCCGCAGCTGTGGCAGGGAACGGCTCTTACGTAAGTAAACAAACTTCAAATGTTTGTTAAGTTTATGGGACTTAACTGCAAATGTTCAAATGTTTGTATAGCTTATGGGACTTAACTACGGGGTCATCAGTCCCTAAACTTATAAACTACTTATGGACTAGCTAACACTAAGGACGGCACAAATATCCATGCCCGAGGGGGGATTCGAACCCGACTTAACTGCGGGGTCCTCAGTCCCTAAACCTACAAACTACTTATGAACTAGCTTATACTAAAGACAGCACAAGCATCCATGCCCGAGGGGGGGATTCGAACCTCCGACGGGGAACGGCCGCGCGCATCGGAGCATAGCGCCTCAATACGCTCGGCCGCTCCGCCGCGGTCAAACTTCGCGGGGATCGGTTTTACCATTGACTTCGTTGCCCCCCCCTCCCCCTCTTGAGCAACAGTTACATCTATTTTAAAGGTTCTGTTTTATTTAATTTAATAATTTGACGCTCTACTACCTCAGTGATAAGTAATTGTAACTGTTAAACCACGCTCTTCAGCGGTATTTATTAGTTCAACCTTCAATTCCCCACACGCCCAAATGTGAATGTGGTCATGTGACCTGCAGTTTTATCAGTTTGCGTCCCTCCCTATTTCGTATATTTCTTGCTTAGGAAAGATTTCACATATTTTTAGCTAATTCCTGTTTTTTAAACCAGTTTGTAAATTTCCACTTCAACGCCTGATGATGCTCAAGAGAGGCGAAACGCATCATGTATAAGTAAGTGAAACACGTATAAATAAGTGAAACATAGTTTTTGTCAAAATAAAAATGTTTTATTTTTATTTTAACCAAGATATCTTCAAACGTTCAAAAACTGTAATCCTATGGGACCAAACTACGTTGGTCATCAGCCCGAAGCCTTACAAATTACTTAAACTAAGTTAAACTACAAATAATACAATTCCTTGAGACATCATTGTTTCTTTGTACCAAATGTATTGAACATACGGAGAGGCATTGAATTAAAATTTATGCTGTTGTCGGGATTCGTACCCGAGACCTCCTACGTACTAGGTAGGCTCTTTAGACCACTCAGCTAACACAGCGTTGCAGCCAAAGCGACTACACGGACTGTCTTAAAGCACGTCTTCCTCCACACCATATACTTTAATTCTGCCTCTTGTTCCGTGTAGTCGCTTTGGCTGCAACGCTTTGTTCGCTGTGGGTCTATAGAGCCTACTTAGTAAGCAGGAGGTCCCGGGTTCGAATCCCGGCCACAGCATAAATTGTAATTCAATGCCTCTCCTTATGTTTAAGTTAAACTAACCTAAGGAAAACACATCCATGCCCAACGGAAGATTCGAATTTACAAGGGAGACCACACAATCCGTAACGTGGCGCTCCAGACCGCTCGGCTACTCCCGCGCGGCCCAAAATATCTATTACGGTTGTTGTGCCAGCGCCACAAAAATATGGAGTGGGGGTGATTCCAGTCTGTCTCAACTATGTACTCCTCTTTTTCCTCAGGAACGAGTACATGAATCAAGTTGAAATTTACGTCAGATACTAGGGCCTACGTCCATTTGAGGTGTAAAAAATTTACGCTCCTACCAAGGGCGGTTCTCGGGATGAATCTCAACGATTTGGCTCAAACTTCTGTCAGAATAAACAGATAGACGAACCTTTCAAAGTCCTAAAATATTTCGCCTGAGTGAGTAATAGCAAAACACGAAAGACTTCCGATTAGGGCTACATTATAAACGAAGCACAAGCAAGTTGGCCAACATAATGACATGTGTTGGTGTAAGCCAATAAATTCTTAATTTTACCGGCCGACCAACTCAAGGTAATTCGTATTTTTTACTCCATTTTATATTATTCCAGAAATGTTAAACTTTTCATTATGAATTCAAAATTTATTCAAACATTTCAGTTTATATAAGTATAAAACATTTGGTTTAGTTATTAATTTATTTAGTATACGTATTTGTAATGTTCAAATCGAACACATTATATAAATTATTTATTGGAATGAACATTTTCCGAAATATGCTTCAGTGAAAAGCATACTTCATTCGGAGTTTTTACAAAAGTCTTTTGTCAATTTTCATGCGTATTGAATCATTGGAGTTACGTAGCACTGAATTTATGCCGTATAATTAAATGTAGTTCAATTGTATCTTCTCTTAACGGTGCTGTCGCTGTTGTTCTGATAATTAAGGAACTATATACTGTATAGGCCTAATTAGAACTTTAACACTGCAAGAAATAACATGGAATTAAAAATTTAGGGATCTAGAGGCTCACCCATTGCGCTACGTCACAATCAAACTAATGGTATTCATACTTGTTTATATTGTAATCGGAATACCGTAATCCTTCCTGTAACGTGAAGTAATTTTTACGCCTACTGACTGATAACGACGGTACTTAAGTCCCATATATTTACAAACATTTGATCATTTTTAAGCAGAGTCAGGCTAGGTATTTCAGGACTTTGAAATTTCATCTACCTGCCTCTTCTCAATCAGTTTGAGCCAAATCAATGAGACCCATCCCGCGACTTCCACTTGGGAACTAAAAGAGTAAAAAGTGCCATAAATGTCAAATATTTTATTAACTTGCAAACTTACTCATCAACATAAAGGTATTGGTGAAATGGTTGAGGGTCTACCATACTTGCAGCATTCTGCAACTTCGTATCTTTAGTATACTTGCCATCGACCTACAATCTTAAAATTTGTCAAGAAAAAAGATTTCACAAAAAAGTAAACAAGGAAAATAAAAAAAATTGCTAATCTGTAATTATATCCCACATAAATATATTTTAGCTAACTAAAATCGCATTCGTAATATCTTAGCGTGATTCAGGAAAAATAATTTGTATATACAATTTACAAATGTATCGTGCTGACTGGCTGAGCCCCTGACGTTATCTAGCGGTGCTTAGGCGAGACGCTACCAGTTTTCCGCAGCACGTCGGCCCTTCATACAATACCAAATTTCACTGTCTATGCCCGCGAAAAGTACAGCATATGGAACGTTTCAGAACAAAACAACACTGGTAATTGATACAGAACTGCACTTATATTTTTCGGAATGAGGAGTACGAGTTCTACTTGCACCTACCAACATTTTAATTAATTTTTTTAAATGGAGCAAGATATATATGCTCATATATTCTTACCTTACGAAACTAAAGGTAAATACTCCCTTCCTCGGACGTACCTGAAACCAGAAAAAATAAAATAGAGACTACGAACATTGGTCAAGAAAAAAATTCAAATGTTTGTAGAGCTTATGGGACTTAACTGCGGGGTCATCAGTCCCTAAACTTACAAACTACTTATGAACTAGGGACGGCATAAATATCCATGCCCGAGGGGGGATTCGAACCCCCGACCATAGTGGCCGTTCAGACTGTGACTGGCGCGCCGCAGAACGTTCGGCCACCGCGGCCGGCCATCGGTCAAGACGGGTGATTTTGTGAAACAGGAGAACAATTTATTTAATATTCTCTTTAATATTTCTTGAAACAGTAAATATAAAGTAGTACGGTACAACAATTGACAAATGTTTTCAAACACGTAGTCTTTAGTATAAGCTAGTTCATAAGTAGTTTTTAAGTTTGGGGACTGATCCCGTAGTTAAGTCCCATAAGCTATACAAACATTTTTTTGTCTACTAGACTACGGAGGCGGACATGGACTGGCCTGCACACAGTACTGACGTGAATCCTACATAACACTTTTGGGAAGTTTTGGAACGCCAACATCATGCCAGCCCTCACCAATCTACATCGATACCTCAGCACAGCACTCCGGGAAGAATGGGCTGCCACTCTCCAAGAAACCTTCCAGCACCTGACTGAACATATGCCTACGAGCGTGGAAGCCATTATCAAGGTTAAGAGTGGACCAACACCATTCTGAATTCCAACATTACCGATGGAGGGCGCCATGAACTTGGAAGGCTATTTCAGCCAGGGATCAGATACTTATGATCACTTTTGTTACGTATGCTCTTTTAGCATTTTAACCGAGGAATTCATTTGGAGTGATAGTTTTAGTAAAGTGTATATCCATCTTGAGGTTTGAAAAGCTCTTCAATCTCCGTGTTTGCTTACAAAATAAATTTGCTTTATAGGTAAGGTCCGCCTTGAGCAAACAAATGTTTTTTAATTTCTCCCATACATGTTTCGCTGGCGTTGCACCATCATCAGTGGGATGTTTAATTCATATTGTCCGATAAAAATTAGGTGAAGTGAAAGTGACACAGTGCCTGTTCACAACGCGAAAACAGCGCAACTTGACAAACTGTCAAAACAAAAAATTCACTGTGACGTTTTGTGAGTTGAAGAACCGCAATTACATGGGGTATTAAGACAATATGAATTAAACATCCCACTGATGATGCTGCAACGCCAGCGAAACATGTATGGAAGAAATTAAAAAAAATATGTGTTTGCTCAAGGCGGACCTTACCTATAAAGCAAATTAAAAATGTTCAAATGTTTGTATAACTTATGGGACTTAACTACGGGGTCATCAGTACCTAAACTTACAAACTACTTATGAACTAGCTAACACTAAGGACCGCACAAATATCCATGCCCGAGGGGGAATTCGAACCCTCGACCGTAGTGGCCGTGCAGACCGTGACTGGCGCGCTTCAGTCCCCTCAGCCACCGCGGCCGACGAAGCAAATTAAAGTGTATACTAGCTGAACCCCCGCGGCTTCGCATGCGTAGACTGGTTGGTCTCCACCAGTTGTTTCTTTTAAATCCTGATGAAGAATAGCAACAGATTTTCGAAAAACACCTCTCCAATTTAACCCCCTTGATGGTTGAATTTCGAAAAATACCGAAACACGTATTTTTTAAATCATAACGAACAATACAAATACCAATTTTTGCAGCTATAGCTTCAAAATTGTCTTGACAACAACGTGTTTTTGAAAAGAATTTTTGATCCCCTCTTTTACCCCCTTCGTTGCTGAATTTCCAAAAATACCGAAACACGTGTATTGTTAATCATGACCAAGATTCCATAGCCGAAGTTTCGTAGTTGTAGCTTAAAATTTGAGTTAACAGCAAAATATTTTTGATAATCAATTTTTTGCGTCACCTATTTTACCCCCTTATTCGTCGAACTTCAATGCCGAAACAAGTCTTAAATTCGAACCCTGAATTAAAATCCGAAATTTCGTAGTTCTAGCTTCAAAATTGCCTAAATAGCTACATATTTTCAAAATACGTTTCATCCCCTTACGGACGGAATATCGAAAAATCACTTCTTAAATGACGCCTACAGAGTAAGATCAACACCCTCCACAAATTTCAAGTTTCTATCTTCAGTGGTTTGGGCTGGGCGATGATGAGTCAGTCAGTCAGTCAGTCAATCGGGACACTTACTTTTATATATAGAGATTAAAGTGTATATCTTTTTACCGGCTGTATTAAGTTTGTTATGACACCACTGGGTGTTCTGATATGGAAGGAAGTAAGATTTGCGTTTAACGCCCCATCGACAGCGTGGTCATTAGAGGCGGATTGTTCGGGTAAGGATGGGGAAGGAATTCGGCCGTGCCCTTTGAAAGGAACCATCCCGACATTTGCCTGGAGTGATTTATGTAAATCAATTTACGGAAAACCTAAATCTGGATGGCCGGAGGTGCATTTGAACCACCATCCTCCCGAATTTTGCAGCTGGGTTTTGGAACATATCCTGTACTCAAATATTATGAATTATCTCGAACAGAACGATCTATTGACCCAAGGTCAACACGGATTTAGAAAATATCGTTCATGCCAAACACAACTAGCTCTTTATTCACACGAAGTGATGGGTACTATCGATGAAGGTCCGCAAATCGATTCCGTATTTCTTGATTTGCAGAAAGCTTTTGACACAGTACCTCACAAGCGGCTTTTAATCAAATTGCGTGATTACTGTATATCGCCCCAAATTTGGGATTGAATAGGGGATTTCTTGTTAGAGAGGACACAGTTCGTAGTAATCGACGGTAAGGCATCGACTAAAAAAAGAGGTGATATCGGGCGTTCCAGAGGGTAGTGTTATTGGTCCTCTGCTGTTCCTTATTTACATAAACGATTTAGGAGAAAATCAAAGTAGCTCTCTTAGTTTGTTTGCAGATGACGCCGTCATTTACCGTCTACTAAAATCATCTGAAGATCGAAACCAACTGCAGAACGATGTGAATAAGATATCACTATGGTGTAAAAATTGGCAACTGACTCTAAATACTGAAAAGTGTGAAGTCGTCCACATGAGTACGAAAACACATCCGTTAAACTTTGTTTACAATATTAATCAATCAAATGTGAAGGCCGTAAATTCCACAAAATACCTAGGAATTACTATTACTTCAGACTTAAACTGGAAAGAACACGTAGATAATATCGTGGGAAAGGCGAACCAGAGACTGCGTTTTATTTGCAGAACCCTTAAAAGATGCAACAGAACTACTAAAGAAACTGCATACACTACTCTTGTCCGTCCATTTTTGGAGTATTGCAGCCCAGTGTGGGATCCTTATCAGGTGGGTTTGACGGAGGACATCGATAGAGTCCAAATAAGGGCAGCTCGTTTCGTATTGTCATGATACAGGGGAGACAGCGTTATGGAAATGATACAGGATCTGGGATGGGAATCATTACAAGAACGGCGATTATCGCTGCGGCGTGGGCTACTTACGAAACTCCAATCGCCAACATTCTCCTCCGAATGCGAAAATATATTGTTGACTCCCACTTACAAAGGTAGAAATGACCATCAGAATAAAATACGAGGAACCAGAGCTCGAACAGAGAGATTCAGGTGTTCTTTCTTTCCGCGCGCTATTCGAGAATGGAATGGGAGATAAATAGCATAATGGTGGTTCGATGAACCCTCTGCCAGGCACTTAAATGTGATTTGCAGAGTATCCCATGTAGATGTAGAATTCTAGTCCAGTGTGTCACCACTGCGCCACCTCGGTCGGGGGTTCTGATATCCACCTGGCTTTATCTTGTAGCTGAGCTCTTGGTTGCAGTGACAACTAATTCCGCTTCACCTTTACTCCCCGTCTAGAAGTCTGTGGGAACCGACCCACCTCCACCGCACGAATTCTGCCCTGGCTGTACCCCGGCCTCCCCGTCTTGGAGGCAGGGTATCGGCTGAGGAGCGCTATCTTGCGCCGGCGCCGCCGCAGGATCGTCCAATGCGGTGGCTCCGGTTGCCCGGGCCTTGCCCGCCGCTTTCTTGCCGCCAGCCAACGACAGACAGCAAACATAAATACGGAAAGCCGCGGCATGGGGAGGGGACAATTTAATTACTGCGGGACGTGATATCTGGGCTGCGGTTGACAAATGTCCGGGCGGTTCGTTACGGCCGGGCCGCGCCTGCAATCTAATCTGGCCCAATCTGCAGGTGGCGCGGCCGCCCGCTCCACTAAGAATTCCGCAGTCTTCCCTCTCCCTCGCTCCCTGCTCCTCCTCGGCTCGCGTCGGCGGTAGTACACAGAACTTGCTCGTTAATTGCAGTCGGAATTAAATCGGCGGCGGCGCTCCGCGTCACAAGAAACAACTCGAGACGCCTCCTGAGGAGGGATGCCCCGCTGGTGCGTCGGGGTCTCCTCCCGAACAACGTCCTCGGGCTTGCAGCGTCTTCGCGGACATACCATGCCCTGGGGGGGACCATTAACACACCGAATGGCAATCAGGTCAATTGACGGGATACGGATTTTTTTTTTTATTATTTGATTTTTTCAGGGAAGCCAAAACAGTGTTGGTCCAACCCGCCACTGCCCGCACCGAAACTAAGTTTATTGTGCGGTATCGCTCCCTGTATGTCTAGTAAAGCCAACCAATGCCCTTGAACAGTGCAAGGAGTCCCTTTACCAGTTCTTTATTAGACACAATTTCTTCGGGTCTGGTTGTCCCAAATGTTCTGTGCCTTTTACTCTCCACTGCAATGCATTCGAAGATTAGATGTGATGCAGTTTCATCACCGTCATCACAGATCCTACATTTACGGTCCTCTTCTGTTAGACGGGATACGGAAATTTCTGTAGAATGCCAATCACGTCATTTGACGTGATCTTTGTTTTTGTGCTTTTAAAAACAGAATCAAGTTTATTGACGGGCTAGATCTACCTTAAATACCTTACTTGGTAAAACTAGTGTCTAAATCAGCCTATAGATCTTTTATTTAGTTTCTAAATCGTCCCGTTGGTCGCATTCATTGTATGAATCGGGGCAGGTAGAAAGTGGTTTCCGCTCATTCAGTAGGTAAATCAACGGACATGGCTTCACGCAAATTATTCTCCCCAAAAGTACTGAGAGGTGACTATGACGGCCGGCCGCGGTGGCCGAGGAGACTGAGGCGCGTCAGTCACGGTCTGCACGGCCACTACGGTCGGGGTTTCGAATCCTCCCTCGGGCATGGATATTTGTGCCGTCCTTAGTGTTAGCTAGTTCATAAGTAGTTTGTAAGTTTGGGGATTGATGACCCCGTAGTTAAGTGCCATAAGCTATACCAACATTTGAACATTTGTGACTATGACAGAGGGGTCACACAGCAACATATCGTAGTGATTCTAAAGAATGTTTGCGAAGCAGAGAAGTTTTTAGTGGGGCCCTTGGCGTCAGAGTTGTATGTGATTTAGATGCTCTGTGTTCAGTTCTGGATTTATTTCAAACATCAGACAAGTCTTTACGCCAGACTGAAGATAAAGAAATTAAGTGCAGCGGGGGTTACTCCTGCAAGCAGAATGTCTGGCACTCTAAGGGATAGAATGGCTTACATGGCCGGCAGTCAAAGTGTTGAGTTTTCCTCAGCTTTCAGACTACGGTCAGTCTGCTTCACGAACTGGATTCTTCTCCTGAAGCATGCCCTAGTCAACGTGCCACGTCTTTCTCACGGACCATGTGACCTAATAATGAAGACCAATTACACTGACCACGCTCAGTTGTGACTCAAGTCTGATATGGGAAAGTAAATGAAAAAATTCTTGGAAAAATAGACGTATTGAATACATTAAATGAACACCTCACTTTTCGTTTCTGTAGCTATTGGAATGCAAAACCGTTAGAGTTTTACGTTTACCCTTTTTCTACAAGAATATTAACAACAGATGGTTTACCAACTGTGGAGCATGCGTCGTATAATGCCCCTTGAGAAAACCAAACTTTTTCTAGATACATACATTTCGGAACCCATGTTAAATTGTAGGTCCCCCTATAACTGGCTGGGTAAGTCAGTTCGAAGGTCGGAGGAAGGCAATGGCATACCACCTCCAAACAGGACCATGCCTAGTAAAGCACTGTGGTGTTCAAACCAATCTTCGGATTGCTGGTGCTTTACCTTTTTACATCCAATTCCAATTTCCTCTCTCCATCCAATCATCCAGTCTCTCCTCCCCACGTATCTGCCTCTTCCTTCTCATCCTCCTCCTTCCTCTATCCATTCTCCGTTTCTGTCCGATCCTCTATCCTTTTGCTTTCTATCTCCTCCTCCCTCTCTCGGTAAATTTTCTCTTTCCCTCGACGTACCTAATCAAAATTAAAAATTACGAAATATCTTCTGATTGTTTTGGTAACAGTGGCAAGGGACCAGAAAGTTACTCCTACACAGAAGTAGTAATGAAGTAATGAAGTGATCGGCCGTGAGCTCTAAGGCGCCTTGGTTGTTCCTCGTCGGAGATTTGAGTCCTCCTTCGGGCAGGGGTGTGTGCGTTCTTAGTGTTGTAGCTTACCCCTTACAGCATCAAGGTTAACAGTTTTGGGAATTTCACTCTTGGTTTTATTATTTTACATATTTTTTCTTTCTCCTTTTAATTTCAATGACTGTTGGGAATTGTTAAATTGCATTAGCCGGCCGCGGTGGCCGAGGTGATTGAGGCACTCCAGTCACAGTCCGCACGGCCACTACGGTCGGGAGTTCGAATCCTCCCTCGGGCATGGATATTTGTGCCGTCCTTAGTTGTAAGTAGTTCATAAGTAGTTTGTAAGTTTAGGGACTGATGACCCCGTAGTTAAGTCCCATAGACTCTACAAACATTTTAATATTTTGAAATTGCATTACAAATCCTAAAATTATAATATTCTACTGCTATATGAAAATACTCATCATTAGAGTACAGGTGATGGAGGAGAGAAGCGCGGTGAACAGACGTCCCTCTCGTGGTGCAGAGGTTTAGACGCGTGTTGACAGCGCGTCACTCCCGCGCCGCAGCCTCACTCGGCAGTCCCCGGGCGCTGCTTTATCATTCCTCCCCCAGGCGTGTCGCCGCCAATAAGGAGTATCGGGCAGGAGAGGCAGCTGCCGGCGCCGTTATCGATTAGGCGGCCGTCGAGGACACACAAATAGCCTATCGATTATTCCATCAATCCGTCAGGCGACGCGCGGGCGTCTTGATTGTCGGGACTCCTCCCGAAAGGTCAGCGCGCCCCTAAGCGAACGGCGCATTTGCCACCGGCTGCGTGGTCCCCAGCCCCTAACGACGCACCGACACGAACGCGACAGCAAAAAACACCTCCTGCGGCCGCACTCAATAGCATCCACAACACATCCAAAAATACTATTCGGTAAAATGATGCGACTCCATTTGTTGGTACCATTCGTTTCGTCGTTTACGACTCGTATACACGGAGAGAGATTACGTGCATTCTCAGTTCCACAAGTAAAAGGTAAAGCAGTCAACAATCCGAAGATTGGTTTGAACACCACAGTGCTTTACTAGGCATGGTCCTGTTTGGAGGTGGTATGCCGTTGCCTTCCTCCGACCTTCGAACTGACTTACCCAGCCAGTTACAAGGGGACCTAAAGTTTAATGTGGGTTCCGAACCACGGTGCTACTCGGTATTTTTCACATAAGCAGTACTGCCAGAGGTGAAAGAAGTGGAAAGTGACAGATAAAAATCCTAGGACCTGGCGGGGATCGAACCACTGTGCAACACTACCGAATTGGCTGGAGTCACATAATCACAGTTTTCACTATCCAGATAGCCAAGCGTGTTGAAATGTCCACTATGGGACGGGGAGGAGCGCCTGCCGCGTTCCGTATCCGCCCAGCTGATTAACGCCGAGCGCCATTGGGCCGGCCAGCCGGATGTGGCTTTCAGGCGGTTTCCACATGACACTAGGTGAAAGCCGGACTGGTGCCAAGTCCCACCTCCATTGCACGGTTCGCAAAGTTTTACACTTTGACATTTCATAACGCTGTAGTTAACCCATTTCTTCCCAAAAATAGAAATTGTGAAAAAGTGTTATATTTAGTCATCAGGTTCTCTTTAAAGTAATTGAAATAACATTACAAATATTACAAACTAGCAGTATGTGTTGTAATTTGTACCACCCATAATGTTGCGCGGTTTCCTAGTAAAAAAAAAAAAAAAAAAAAAAAAAAAATAGAAACATTTAGTTTTTGTGATCACATTCTTCTATTTGTTCAAACTGTGCATTATTGTCTACTATATGATAACTCTGACTTACAGTGATGGTATCACTAATGAAATATTGAAAAACACTCTGTGTGAAGCTGAACTTGACATTTCTTGGGTATGTAGAATATTTGACGTTTGTAAATCTTGCATCTTTTTCCGAGGTGTTAAGGAAATTGTGAAACTTTAACACATATAAAAAGAGCTCTTGAATGCCTTTTAACACATGTGTGGTGAGTTTTGTATATTAAGTCCATTTCGACTGCATTTTGTAAGGATAAATTTTGTGTTGCGTGTACGCAACACTGGGAAGAAATGGGTTAAGACAGTTGGAACACACATTTTTTGCCGAAGGGTCAAGAAAGGCACATGGCTACCCTTTAATACTAACATACCTCGTGCGTCTGATAAATTCTGTTAATTGTCCCAATTCCACAAACAGCGCTGGCGAGGATGTGGTGCCAGCGAATACACGTTGAGGGACAAATCAACAAGCGCCCCCTATCGTGCAAAACACTGCAGTGAAGCGGTGGTACCCGCTGCGACCCAGCTAACAGGGTCAGTGTGGGACAAACCAGCTTTCATGAGCTTGACAGCTCATGCCACACAATAAATACATAAATTACTGGCAAATTATACAATAAATATACGAGAGGTAAATCATGCCCGCTTGCATTTTCAATATAAGTGTGGTGAATATGATGATTGTTTACAGGAGGGGGAGTTAAAAAATAAGTTTTCCTTGTCGATTGTGAGCAGAGTTGTGTATGAAAGGAAAAACTAGAATGATACATTAAAGATATCTTTATTTTTGTACATAATTTCCAAGTACATTGAGACATTTGTGAAACCGCTTTATAAGCTTAAAAAAGCAACATGTATTAAGTGTTTAGCAGCACAATAAATATGTGCATGCTACGAGTTATGCTGTATAATACGTGTGAAGTGCATAGTAGCACAATTAATGTGTGCTTGCTATCAAATGTGACAATGAATTTATGGATAACACAAATTGTAAGTAGCAACATTTAGGCCTACCAGTAAGTCAATATTATTATGGCCGGCCGCGGTAGCCGAGGGGACTGAGGGACTCCAGTCACGGTCTACACGGCCACTACGGTCGGGGGTTCGAATCCCCCCTCGGGCATGGATATTTGCGACCTCCTTAGTCTTAGCTAGTTCATAAGTAGTTTGTAAGTTTAGGGACTGATGACCCCGTAGTGAAGTCCCTTAAGTTACACAAACATTTGAACATTTTTTTTTGTCATTTGTTTATTTTCCCTTTTAAACTAAACATGTTGTTTTGGCGGAGGCTGAGCCAGTACGGCTGATGACCACAGGTAAATTCCGTTCGTGGGAAAACGACGAACCACAATGAAACGACCGAGAAGAACTTGACACATAAATGTCAATCACAAATACCGGGTTGTCAAACCGATATCAAACAAACAGTGCTCACCCACTATCACTGTCAGTTATGCGTTGCCACGTCGTCTCCACTGCTCTGAAGAATCAACAAGTTACATCCGATGTGCTTCCGCTCAGTCCGCAGAAGAAAAAGTGCTTGTTAGCCCCGAGCAAACGGCCGAACTCACAGCGGAACACACTGCTCCGGGCACCGCGCAGATTTCAATCAGTACAGCAATTGCAATTCGACAACTGCCCGCACTCGGAGCAGAAGTTACACTAGGCCGGCACGACTCCGTATTGACAACGCTTGCCCATCCACACGGCCACCCGCCTGCCGAGGGAAGCCGTCACTTATCAGCGGTCCAGGCCAGTCCTTTATCAAATGTTCAATGTTTGTATAGCTTGTGGGACTTAACTACGGGGTCATCAGTCCCTAAACCCTCAAACTACTTACGAACTAGCTAATACAAAGGACGGAACAAATATCCATGCCCGAGGGGGGGATTCGAACCCCCGACCGTAGTGGCCGTGCAGACCGTGACTGGAGCGCCTCAGTCCCCTCGGCCTTCGCGGCCGACAGTCCTTTATATCATATACCAATTGCGCAAATCTACGGACATTACTCCTATAAAGACACATCCTAAATCCAAACTCATATTCCTCGAGGTCGGATTCCACCAGTTTTTTTCATTCGTCTGTAAATAACATAAGAATGACATCAGTAGATAGCCGATGAAGGCGGAGCTTACAGCTAGAAGCCTACAAACATCGGCTTAGAAGGCGGAAATGCATTAAAGAAGGCAGTGTTTAGGCAGTGTCTTGACTGTGCAGTAAATCAGCGGGATACAATTTGCCGGTAGCTGGTGGGAGTATCGGGTTAGGTAAGGGCTGGGCCACGGCTAGGGCTAGAATGTGCATATTATTGCGAAGTCGTGCAATGACGCAGTTTCTAAAACAGGGATGCAGCCCTACCCTCAGTAAAACATTAATTATAAAAAATCAAAATGTCAAAAAGTGAAAGGAACTGCTTTTTTATTATTACGTCTGCCCTATCCATGTTATTACAACAATTGAATTAATGAAGGTTAAATAAAATAAAATGAGCGACCTTGCGCAACGCGAAAAACATTTAAAGTAAATTACCAAAAAATTAGCAGCATCATGAAGAATTTCGGGCTGTGTCCACCGCGAGCTCCAGTGCAACTGCCACACTCCGCTACTACTCTCCGACTCCCCGCGGGGCAACACCGACTTAACTTACAAACTACTTATGAACTAGCTAACACTAAGGACGGCACAAATATCCATGTCCGAGGGGGGATTCGAACCCCCGACCGTAGTGGCCGCGCAGACCGTGACTGACGCGCCGCAGTCCCCTCGGCCACCGCGGGCGGCCAAAGATAATCCTCGCGGACTCAATAAAGATGTTGTTGCCAACAAATATAATCCCAAAACGTAAGGTAGGAAATTTCCATTCAGTAGCCACCTTACAAGTTGCTCCAACCACTTGCCGCGGTCCAGGCCAGTCCTTTATCTTTGCAAACTATATCATATACTAATTGCGCGAATCTATAGACATTACTACTATAAAGACACATCCTAAATCCAAACTCATATTCCTCGAGGTCGGATTCCGCCAGTTTTTTTTTTTTTTTTTTTTTTTTTTTTTTTTTTTTTTTCTTTCGTCTGTAAACAACATAAAAATGACATCAATGCATAGCCGATGAAGGCGGAGCTTACAGCTAGAAGCCTATAAACATCGGCTTAGAAGGCGCAAATGCATTAAAGAAGGCAGTGCTTAGGCAGTGTCTTGGCTGTGCAGTAAATCAGCGGGATACAATTTGCCGGTAGTTGGTGGGAGTATCGGGTTAGGGTTAGGGCTGGGCCACGGCTAGGGCTAGGGATAGGGCCACAAATCGCGGGCCGCACACAATGGCGCAATGAACTCCGGGGCATTCCAGCGGCAGCGCGCGCCCATAAACACACTACAACTCACCTCCGCAGCCGCTAATTGAAATCGGCAAATTAAATTAACACGGTATCCGGCGGGCGATATATCAGCCGCGGGCATTATCGCCTATAATCGCTGTCTGCGCCGCGACGCGCGCATCGAATTTCCCGCGATTTACTGCCGAGCAGACAAAAGGCCGCGGTCTCGCTCCTTACCTTCCCGACCAGGGCCAGCCCCTCACTGTGTGCACTACTATTACATCTCACAATTAATTGAAACAGGCTGGGTATATACATCGCCAGAGCGCCGTCCGAAAAGTGGGACTACCGAGTTCACATCACGGTGCTGCCCAATCTTCGAAGCTGCCCGAAAAAATTATTTCGCTTCGTTTTAATTGGTACATTCCTGTTACTGAATCTCGAAACTAAGAATCCAGGAGGGCGATGTGCCACGTAATCTAAGCTATTTTTGCAATTGAGTAGAATTTTGTAAGCGGCTTCTAATGAAATTGCGTGCTTATGGAATATCTCCCCAATTGTGCAACTGGAATCACGATTTCCTATCAGAAAGGACACAGTTTGTTGTAATTGACGGTAAGCCATCGAGTAAAACAGAAGTGATATCTGGCGTTCCCCAGGGAAGCATTATAGGTCCCCTACTCCTCCTCGTGTTTATAAACGATTTAGGAGACAATCTGAATAGCTACCTTAGACTGTTCGCGGATGATGCTGTCGTTTATCGGTTAGTGAAGTCAACAGAGGATCAAAAGCAACTGCAAAGTGATTTAGAAAAAATTTCTACATGGTGCGAAAATTGGCAATTGACACTAAATAAAGAAAAGTTTGAAGTATAATACACATGACCACTAAAAGATATCCGCTGAACTTCAATTGCGCGATAAATCAGTCAATCCTTAAGGTCCTAAATTCTACAAAATACCTACGAGTTACAATTACGAACAACTTTGACTGGAAAGAAAATATTGTGGGGAAGGCGAATCAAAGGTAACGTTTCATTGGCAGAACGCTTCGAAGACGCACCAGCTACACCAAAGAGACTGCCTACATCACAATTGTGCGTCCTCTCCTGGAGTACTGTTGCCCCTTGTGGGACCCTCACCAGGTGGGACTGACGGAAGACATTGAGAAGGTTCAGAGAAGGGCAGCTCGTTTTGTTTTATCAAGTTACGGGGATGGGGGGAGCGTCACTGAAATGTTGCACGAATTGGTGTGGAAATCATTAAAAGAAAGACGTTATTCATTGCGACGTGATCTGTTTGCGAAATTTCAATCACCGACTTTTACTTCTGAATGTGAAAATATTGTGCTAGCACCCACCTTCTCAGGGAGACATGACCATCCCAATAAAATAAGAGAAATCAAATCGAAAACGGAACGATTTATGTGTTCTTTCTTCCCGCGCGCTATTAGAGAATGGAACGGTAGAGAAAGATTATGAAAGTGGTTAATGAACCCTCTGCCAGGCACTTAAATGTGATTTGCAGAGTATCTATGTAGATGTAGATGTAATATTCCATCCCTTAAAGCCCTCTACAGACGGAGACATTTCTTGTACCATGACTAGCTTGGCGAGTAAATTGCTTCGTGTGAACAGTTACATTGTATGCCATCCACTGATCTCTGTACAAACTGGATGTACAACTCTACTGTCTGAGCATTGAATTGCAGCGTGCCTGCACATTCATATGTTTTACACACGGTTTTCGCACTGTCCGCCATGTTTCAATTTGGCAAACGAGTTTCCATCAGTTATTACGTGACAAAGAATTGCTTGCTTACCTATTGACTTGGAATTTAATTCAATATTCCATGTTGTAGGCTGATATGGGAACGGAATCGAAACATACTTTCTTCTCTTTTTCTTTAAATACTTATTAGCAGCCATGTTTGAATCTGGTAAGAAACCAAATAATAATATCTATGGCTGGCACGCTAAGAGAACTGAAGTTCATCATCCATATAGTATAGAGATCAATGATGCTATCGCATTGCTAATAAATGGCGCGCAATCGAATGAAAGCTATAGTCCACGCCATATAGCTGTCGTTTCATTCTGTACGTCTCTTTGTTTATGTGGTCTGCACTGCACTACCTATACATGGAGTAGTCTAAGAACGCGATACAGACATGAAACATGTCTTTAGGATACTAAATCGCCTACTTATCATACCAAACACGCCAGGAAATCCTCACTCGAATAAATAGTCAATGCACTGAAGGAGGTTAGATTTTCATCCCATGCTGAAATTATAGCCAAGATGGAAAGTCTTTAAATGTTCGTGTCTGAACTTAACAAAATGAAAACTTGGACGGAGAGTGGCACGGGGATGTAACATATCATGCATTTTTTAGATTCACATCTATTATCCTGTAAGCTTCCGACGAACATGGTGAAAGGTTCCATCAAGACATAATGTTCTTGGAAAAGCGTTATGAAGGGAAATGGATGCCTGCAATACTTGTCGACTACTGCTGGAACATTATTCGAGAGGACACCATTACTCACAGGAGAAAAACATAAAACCGTAATACATCGCTTTTTATCATTAACGGCATAGACATAGAAATAGAACATTGCCTATAACTTAAAAACTATGCCTGACAGGGAAAAACTAATTACAGATTTGAATTTAGGAGGTTTGTTTCCATATGGATCACGTGTAAAACCCCTAGCTTTTTTTTTTTTTTTTTTTTTTTTTTTTTTTTTTTTTGTAGAACAGTCAATTTAACGATTCGCGCGGCGGCTGTTGGGAGCTGTAGGAGGCGTGTCTTGCGCCACATAATAGCTGCCGCGGTGTGTGGAGCAGTGACGGAAAGGCAGCATCGGCTACTTGCTGCAGTGCCAGAACCGTTACCCTAACAATATGTACAACAGTCCTTCGCGTCAAGGAGCTATGTAACGCTGGCACCGCTTGTAAATATAAGTATCTTTCACTAGTGCCGATTTTTCCGCTAGTGACAGAACCAATAAAATCGTCAAGTTATCGGGCCCAAATAGTACACTACAGGCCATTAAAATTGCTACACCAAGAAGAAATACCGATGATAAACGGGTATTCATTGGACAAATATAGTAGAACTGACATGTGATTACATTTTTCATGCAATTTGAGTGCTTAGATCCTGAGAAATCAGTACCCAGGACAACCACCTCTGGCCGTAATAACGGCCTTGATACGCCTGGGCATTGAGTCAAACAGAGCTTGGATGGCGTGTACAGTTACAGATACCCATGCAGGTTCAACACGATACTACAGTTCATCAAGAGTAGTGACTGGCGTATTGTAACGAGCCACTTGTTCTGCCACAATTGACCAGACGTTTTCAATTGGTGAGAGATTTGTAGAATGTACTGGCCAGGGCAGCAGTCGAACATTTTCCGTATCCAGAAAGGCCCGTACAGGACCTGAAACATAGATCGTGCATTATCCTTCTGAAATGTAGGGTTTCACAGGGATCGAATGAAGGGTAGTGTCACGGGTTGTAACACATCTGAAATGTAACGGCCACTGTTCAAAGTGCCATCGATGCGAACAAGAGGTGACCGAGACGTGTGATCAATGGCACCCCATACCATCACACAAGGTGATACGCCAGTATGGCGATGACGAACACACGCTTACAATTTGCGTTCACCGCGATGGCGCCAAACACGGATGCGACCATCATGATGCAGTAAACAAAACCTGGATTCATCGGATAAAATGACATTTTGCCATTCGTGCACCCAGGTTCGTGGTTGCGTACACCATCGCAGGCGCTTCTGTCTGTGATGTAGTGTCAAGAGTAACCGCAGCCATGGTCTCCGAGCTGATAGTCCATGTTGCTGCAAACATCGTCGAACTGTACGTGCAGATCGTTGTTGTCTTGGAAACATCCCCATCTGTTGACTCAGGGATCGAGACTTGGATGCACGATCTTTTACAGCTATGCGGATAAGATGCCTGTCATCTCTACTGTTCAAATGTTTGTATAGTCTATGGGACTTAACTCCGGGTCATCAGTCCCTAAACTTACAAACTACTTATGAAGTACTTACGAACTAGGACGGCACAAATATCCATGCCCGAGGGGGGATTCGAACTCTCGACCGTAGTGGCCGTACAGACCGTGACTGGAGCGTCTTAGTCCCCTCGGCCACCGCGGCCGGCCATCTCGACTGCTAGTGATACGAGGCCGTTGGGATCCCGCATGGCGTTCCGTATTGCCCTCCTGAACCTATTCCATATTCTGCTAACAGCCATATTATGGGTAGCGACCAAAGCGAGCAACAATGTCGCGATACGATAAGCCTCAATCGCGATAGGCTACAATCCGACCTTTATGAAAGTCGGAAACGTGATGGTACGCATTTCTCCTCTTTACACGAGGCATCAAAACCCCGTTTCACCAGGCAACGCCGGTCAACTGCTGTTTGTGCATGAGAAATCGGTTGGAAACTTTCCTCATGTCCGCAGGTTGTAGGGATCGCCACCAGTGCCAAACTTGTGTGAATGCTCCGAAAAGCTAATCATTTTCAAATCACAGCATTTTTTTCCTGTCGTTAAATTTCGCGTCTGTAGCACGTCATCTTCGCGGTGTAGCGATTTTAATGTGCAGGAGTGTATTTAGCGAGAGAAGTTCTCTCTTCGTTGCTGGTAGAACTTCCGGGTTAGAAGGTCGTGGTCCATAAAACTTTTCACTTCCACCTAACGTTTCGTCCAGAGCTGCGCCGGACATCCTCAGAGGTCTTCTTACTTGCGTTGAGTCTTGCCGACTGATCCTCTGGACGAAATGATAGGTGAAACTGGAAAGTTTTATTGACCACGGCCTTATAACCCGGAAGTTCTACCAGCAACTATGACATCCGGTCGTGAAAGCCTTCATTGCACAGTTCTCTCTTCGTTTGACATTCCTTAGATCTGAGAAGAGAAAATGCACGGATGCTGCTAAACTTTTTATAAGGCTTTGTAATTATAATACCTTAATTTAAAGCGAACGACTGAGGGAATAAATGTCTCGTTAACCTGATCCAACATCTGAGACAGCAACGTTTGGAAGAGTGGTGTGGTGTAGTGTGCACCTGATTTCTGGTGGCCAGAAGGAAGCAACCGGTGTAACGTGCAGCACAAATTTTGCAACGGGCACGCGCCGAGCCCAGAGGCGAGCGCCGGAACTGGGGGCGGGCCGGATGGCCCTTTGATGGAGGCCCGCGCCTCCGCCTCAAGACGCGATGCGATACGACACTGGCGCGGCGGGGTGGGGCGTCGTATTGATTGCCGGTGGCGCTAATTACCTGCCCTGTGGAAGAGGATCGATGAGTTCATCAATCATCTCGCTTCCGATGCTGCGGCCGCCGCCTGGACGCCAGCCGCCCGCCAAACTCCGCGACCGAGCGGGCCGCCCCACTCCGCCTCCCAAGGCGCTCCCGATATTCGCTCCCTCAGCCTCGCCCGGCTGCGTATCTCTCACGTCACGCCCTGTCTGCGTCCAATATGCATACACCGGTCTTTATCAGTGTATATATACTACTAGCAGAACTGTCTTTAATCAATTGCAGAAAACCTTCTCACGATAGGGAAAATGTTAAAATGTTTGGAAACCTATGGGACTTACCTGCTTGGCTATTAGTCCCTAACTTACAGGGACTGATGACCTAGCTGTTTAGTCCCCTTAAAACAACAACAACCTAGCTTACAAAGTATTTAAACTAACAAGGAAAGTACTTGGGCTCTAACAAACATATCTGTATGAACGTTTGCTTACAGGATCTCTACGTACACCTCAATGTGCTGGTGGGTGTCGTTTTTATGCAAAACTCTGCAATCTTGCTGTAGATAGCACTGTAGATGTAACTGTAGACGCCATACGCAATGCAGTAATCTTAACTACAACTTATGTAATAATCATCTTACATGTTCTTTAGCGTATTATCGACAAAAGTAGTGATCATAGTTGCAACTTTAACTTTCTTCTCGGAAGACTGTTGGTATTCACTGCCACTGCTTCCATCGCTCGTACCGTAGCACTACCGCTTGCAATGAGTTGTACGTCATTAAAAAAAAAAATTTTTTTTCAAATGTTTGTATAGCTTAACTACGGGGTCATCAGTCCCTAAACTTACAAACTACTTATGAACTACCTTATACTAAGGACGGCACAAATATCCATTCCCCCCCCCCCCGGGAGGGGGGGATTCGAACCCCCGACCGTAGTGGCCGTGCAGACCGTGACGGGAGCGCCTCAGTCCCCTCGGCCACCGCGGCCGGCTGTTCGTCATTATCATCCCTATTATCATCATTATGTGTTAGTGTTACAACAGTATCTAACTTATGCTCATATTTCTGTACCATAACAGATACGAGAAAGCATGCGAATGATTCCAACTTCTACACTAATACCATCTACACGAAGAAGGTTTCTTCGTAAAGTCACCTCAACCAGTCATACTATATTAGCAGGATTGATTACCAATCGCCGACCCATCCGACACTTCACTACACAAATAACGTCACTAAATGCGACTTCGGAGGCACACTGAACCGTCCCTACTGGCGAACCGACAGGTCAAAGTGCAATGCGGCATGGCACACGCAGAGGCCTCTAACGGACGACTGCAGAGTTTTGCAGATGCGGGAGTATCACCAGTGCAATAAGTGACCTTTACATTATCTCTCATACGATTTTGGTGTATATGTGTTTGTTCGAGCCCAAGTACATTCCTTGTAAGTCAAGCTAACCTAAGGACAACACATACACCCATGCCCGAGGGAGGACTAGAACCTCCTACGGCGAACAGCCGCGCGCACCGCAGCACGGCGCATCAGTGCGCACGGCTATTCCGCAGCGGCCTGTCTCCATAGGTGAAAGGCCGTCATAAAACTGAGGTTGGTTGGAACGCCGAAATGATTTACACAATTTCTTGTCTCGTTTCCCCAAAAAAACGCGCCACAATTACACGTATTTCGTCGCTAGTAGAGTGACAGGCACAATTATTTTGTAAATGATAACCGAGTGGCAACGTGGGAAAACTGTATAAACATAGGAACTGTGCACTTAACTTGTGAAAATGCTTGCAGACACAGCTACAATATTCCACTTGTTTGTAACTCAATAAGTCTTCTTGGATGCATTAACACACACAACTACGACTACCGTTTGAAAAGTCAGTGCAAGAATAAACTACTAAAGTGTTTGGGGAAAACCATTTTCATTTATCGACATATAACTTATACACTTCGGCCAACGCTGTTCTAATTTGTTGATCCCTTCCGAATAATAGGATTTGTCTGAGCCTACAAAATAGCTATTAGTTTCAGCAATCATGTCCTTGTTTGAATGAAATCTTCAGCCCGTCAGTCGTTTATTCAAATTGGGGAACAATAGTAGTCCCGAGGGAGCCAAGTCTGAAGAATAGGAGGGAAGGAGGGATGTGAAACTAGTTTCAATCCTATTTCCAATTATTCCGCGACCACAACAGCTGAGGTGTGTGCTGGAAAAGGCTTTTTTGTGGGCTTATCACAGGCGTTTTTCTAGCATCTCTGTTTTCAAACGCTCCGATGAACAATATGCACCTGTAATAGTTGTTCCAGATAGTCGACGAGGATTATGCCTTGGGAATCCCAAAAGACCTTCGCCATAACTTGCCGGCCGAAGAACCGGTCATCGCCTATATTGGTACAGATTTTCCCTTGCTAACCCATTGTTTAGACTATTATTCGGTCTCAGGAGTACAGTAATACATACCTGCCAACTTTCAAAAACAAAAATCTAGAATATCCCAAATTGCAAAGCTTTAATATGTCCATGTGTCGTAAGTTCTTCAAATATAGCGAAAAACGTATACACAGGAAGAGCTTACATATAATGTTAATACACATAATGTAGGTTACTTTTTAAGATCGCTATATTCGAACTCTGAAGTTAGGTACTTATTCAAGTCACTTGCTGATGACTATTTGTTGTCTCTTTAACATTAGGAACAGTTCACACACTACACAAAAGTGAGTTCTCTGCAAGCCACAATATGAACGACAGTGTCTAAACTACCAAACCGAACATTTATATCACACGAACACACGGAACAATACGAATGTATCACCTTTTCGCAATCACATTATACACGGAAATGGGACGGTATATATAACCCTGAAAGAGTGATTATGTCTTTTCTTAGTTGAACTCATCACGAAAACTATAAATCGCACAAAAATTAGTCACACAATTGCACTAACACAAGAACCAAAGCAAAAACAGCAAGCAAGCATAGCTTTCCCGTTAACATGCAGTCAAAGCACAATGTGCGAGGTGTGATTTTCGATAGAAATTTCGATCGACTTTCGCCGGCGGTGTTTCAAACACAATGAGTTAGTGAGAAAAGAGCATCGATATTCTGAGAGAAGAATTATCGATATTATCGGCCGACTTTCGGTCAAATTTCAAACACTCGCGTTTCAGAACAGCAGCTATTACCGAAAGTGAAACCTGAACAGCGATATGAATGCAGAGGGCGGGAACAAGCCAGGGAGTTGAAAAACACGTTCATCCAGAAAACCGGAAGACTATCTCAAAATCCGGAAATCTTGTCACTCACAACTGTACAATATAGTGGTTCTTTATGTGTATATGATTACACGAGTTTTATATCTGACAATCAAACGGCATGTTTTGATGTGTGACGACCCACCAGAACTATCCAACTGGCTACAATATGCATTTATGTTATAATTTAGTGCAGGTATGGGAAAAACTGTTGACATATGATTACCTATGCACACAGTTATGTGGCGTGTTCCTTTTTCTTTTTTTTTGTAACCATACATTTTATGTTCGCCCTTAGAGACCAGAAGATGATGTCTATGTACATCTAAACCGGTCGTCTGTTATAAATAAAGACGAAATACCGTGATCTTGGCATTTCATTATTCACAAAAATACATTTATAATATTGCTCCCTGACATGAGCAAATTATATGCTATAATGTGATGTTAACACTTGAACGTTTTTACGAACTATGAGTAATTGATTGACCTGTATACATTTCTAGACAATTCATGTACTTTATGTACAGAGACAACGGAGACGGTGTAAACCGGAACAGGTTGTTGTGCTCTGAATAAACATGAAACAAATGCCGGCCGCGGTGGCCGAGGTGACTGAGGCGCTCCAGTCACGGTCAGCACGGCCGCTACGGTCGGGGGTTCGAATCCCCCCTCGGGCATGGATATTTGTGCCGTCCTTAGACTTAGCTAGTTCATAAGTAGTTTGTAACTTTAGGGACTGATGACCCCGTAGTTAAGTCCCATAAGCTTAACAAACATTTGAACATGAAACAAATGTTTTTGATATGTCGCGTTTGGCAGCTCTTAAATATTGCAGAAAAGACTTTTATATATATATATATATATATATATATATATATATATATATATATATATATATATTATTTGGTTACTGTTTAGGTCACACTGTTTTGTGTTAGGTCACAGTGTGACCTAAACAGTAACCATATATATATATATATATATATATGAATGTGGCTTAGAAAATGGGCAAAGCCCGAAACTAGTCAGCATTTCAAATAAAAGCAGCTTTGGTGCATATATATATAATATCTCTTTTGTGCGCAAACAACATTAACAAATGGTAATTCTTTTGGATGACCAGCCCAGGTAACACACTGAGTGTTCCTATCGCTACCAACCTTGCAGCTCTGGAATTGACACACAGTCGTTATACTGCAAGCAGGATAGAACCACAGCGTTTCGATACGAGAATACTATTTCGATCGATGTCAGAGGTTATTCTTTCTGAGGATTTGTCGAGTAACAGTAATAAGGCGATCGTCTTTTGCTAGGTGGCAGAAGTATTCACGTGGACTTTAATCTCTTCTGCACAATATCTGGAAAAATGCAACCGGGTTGGAAATGAGAAAATCGCCATTACGAGAGACAGACGTTCATCGTCAACAAGTTTTAACAACTGGACACGTTTCCAGCGCGACGGTTGCAAAAAAGGTAAAAAGCAAGACATAACAATGACAACACACACAAACACGTACGTGTACACACACAGAAAGAGAGGTAGTAGGGAAAGAGAAAGAGAGAGGGGGGGCGGGAAGGGTAAGAGAGAGAGAGAGAGAGAGAGAGAGAGAGAGAGAGAGAGAGAGAGAGAGAGAGAGAGCAAAAACAGCACGTACGACCAATATAAATGCTTTGTGCCGAACCATTTAAAAACGAATGCAAGCGGATTGTGTGGCTTTACAGGCGGCTCATACGTCTCCTCTCATACACGGAGGTGTATAATAGCGTGTGTATTACGATCGAGAGAGAGAGAGAGAGAGAGAGAGAGAGAGAGAGAGAGAGAGATAGAGATAGAGATAGAGAGAGAGAGAGAGAGAGAGAGAGATAGAGATAGAGATAGAGAGAGAGAGAGAGAGAGAGAGAGCTATAACAAAAACGTGACAGTTGCGAACAGGAAATACAAATAAAATTAAAATACCAATAGAATCGGTAAGTACTTTTCAATTTTTGGAATCCACGAAACGAAGCAGAGAAATGTGTGTTTTAGGAAGCCGTGTGCGAATGAATGAAAGGCTGTCAAAGTGATTGCCAGTACGTAGGCGTTTATTTTTCTCTCTCTCTTTCCGCTGGTATGCAATAAAAAACGCCGCAGCCGAACTGCGTGATGAGGGGGGGGGGAGAACAGGTGGAAAGGGGGGGGATGCAGTACGTTTAAGCCGAGCTCAGAGCCACAGCTCGGTGTTAAACTCTGCTCACACGTTCCGCACATGATCGAGACTATCCTTCTCGAGCTTACACAGCGCTGTGTATATATCGTCCAGCGTTTGAAGCATATCACCTTCCTGCCAATTAAAATTAAACCGCTACTGACAATGCCCAAAGCACAATTTAACGAGTACTGGTAAAATATGGAGAATTTGTCCAGTGATTTTGCCAGAAATTGGATAAAGACCTCTTTCGTGAACGGGACAGCCGCAACAAAGAAATACTGTGATTTACTTCTTAGCAAAAACTTCAGGCGTGTTTTCCTTTACATCGTGAAACAGTTGCCGTCAAAGATGGTGCTATAGTAGCCCATAAGCATCGCATTCCGACATCCCCCACCCACCACCCCCAAAAAATGTTGTGATAGTCACAGTGAGAATTACTTTCAGCTTAACACATAGATTCGTGACAGACAAGCTCAGAACGTTGTCGGAAAGGATAACAAACTGATTACGACCAACTACGGCCTAAAAAAATTCTAACCATGGAAAGATGGAATCGCAATGGAATCAAGAGTCTCCGCAAGTAACAACGAGGAGAAACGTGTGACAAAACAGGCTTTGCTTAATCTGCGTTTTTCTGTGAAGATTTTATATGCATAGGACAGCGGCTGACGAAACATCACATGGTTCCAACTTGCTATAAAAGCTGTTCCCGCTCGTATGTTGGTGAAAGTGAGAGTAGAAATTATCGAAAACTGGTAGACAAACGTGTGCACTGACACGGGTTTCAAAGAACATCCGCAGCTCCAACTGAGAGCTTAGCTACTACACTTAGAAATCAACAGATATACACTGCTCAAAACAATCAGGGGATCATGTGAGATATCATGCACAACATACAGATAGTATCGCATTTTATTGAGATATTGGTTACAATTGTAATTTGTGTGAGATACAGTACGATATTTTGCTGTCTCAACTCTTTACTTCAGGTTTACATGGCGTTTACTTAGAGCGAGGCACCATGGGCAACCATAACAGTGAAAAGGCCATTCTCGTTGCCCTCTAATATGGTGTGTGATGACCTAGGACGGCCAATACAGGTGCACACCTATGTGCCACGGACAGTATGAGGTTATAAATCAGCTCCTAGGGGATATTCGGCTATTCTCCCATGAGTACAATATCCATCTCTGCAATTGTGAGAGGTGCTGATCTGGCTGCAATGCGTCTGCCATGTGCATCCCAGACATGCGCAATCGGGTTTAAATCCAGTGAACAAGACGGTCACTATTCGTTCAATTCCCACAGCTTCAAGTACGGTGTCCACCATTGCAGCTCTGTGGGGACGAGCGTTATCGTTCACCAGAAGGAACACATCCCGTATGGCACTAGCGTAGGGCGCAACAAAAGGTCGAGGTATGTCGCCTCCAAAGCTCAGAGCAGTCAAAGCGCCATTCTGAATGACATCCGCCAATACTGACTTCTGCCCACACGATTCGCCCACCACCATGATATGCTGATGCTTCCTGCGCAGAAGGAGAATTGTTCCGAGTTCCACGTTCTCTCCAGATGAGAGAATGCCGATTGTCCGGCTGAACACAAAATCTGCTATCTGTGAACAGAATCAAGCGCCATTCGTTACGGCTGCAGTTCTGATGATGTTCTGCTCAGTCTTTGTGGGCTAAACGGTGTCTTAGTTTTAATAGGACACACACCATAGGCCTCCTTGCGTAGAGACCAAATATCCGAAGGCCTTCTGGAACTGTTTAAAAACGTTCAAATGTTTGTAAAGTCTATGGGACTTAACTACGGGGTCATCAGTCGCTAAACTTACAAACTACTCATGAACTACTTACGAACTAGGACGGCACAAATATCCATGCCCGAGGGGAGATTCGAACCCCCGACGGCAGTGGCCGTGCAGACCGTGACTGAAGCGCCTCAGTCCCCTCGGCCACCGCGGCCGGCGGAACTGTTTATCTTGATATTGCGCGTCCTATTGCTGCCTGGGGGGTGCGTTGTACCTGAGCTGCATTCAGCCTCCCGTCTCGAGGGGCCCGGAAATAACGGTCTTCTTTTGTCGATGTTACCCAAGGACGACCTTGGCCTTGACTTCTTTTAACGCTTCCTATTGTCTGAAATTGCATCCTCGTCCTGGAAATTGCACGTTGGGACACCGCAATATATGCAGCCACCTCCGTCTGTATCTGTCCCAACCTTCCTATTGCTCTCCATTCCAAAGCTTCGGGTAAGTCACGTTGTTGTTGCATTGCACTAACTGCTCACTACACTATCTGAACCCATGTGCTCGTGTAATTCGTTCGATACAGCCGAGTGACACCGATCTCCTCTGCAGAAACTTGGTTGTTACCACTGCCTCGACTGCCGCACAGTAGAACCGTCAGAAAGACGTCGAACCATTGTAGTTGATTCTGCCGATGACAATACTTCAGAGATATCTCAAGTGATCCTCTAACAGTTTTGACCAGTGTATTTTGAAACCAATGTTCGTGGACCGAAAATGACCCTGGAATAAATTATACTGTCCACGTGGGACTGTTCTGCGCATTACTATACTACGACGGCACGGTGTAGCTTGGCGCTGCCGCTGCAAATATTACCAATATCAATAAGGCCTGACGGCACCGGGGGCGCGCGGAGACGTCGTAACAGATAAGGTGGCCGTTAGCGGCGGCGCGGCATGCATATGGAGGCCGCAATCTGGGGGTGGGGCCTCGCGGCGGCCATTCCGCGGGCGGCGACAGCGCCCGGCCGCATTATGCATGCGCCACCGCGGCACACCACACCAACACTGATTTGTTACCGGCCGTGGCGCGGGCGAATTAATGATCGGATGCGGCCCGCCTGTCCGATATGTATGCGGGTATGCGATGAGGGGGCGGCGCCGTGTCCGGCTATCGGCCGTGAGGGACGTCGCCGCAGCGGCAGCGGCCGTCGCCCGCAGCCGGACAGGACAGGACAGGGCAGGGGCGCAGGCCGCGCGCGGCCGCCCACTGCCGGAAGACGCGCCGCGCACCCGGATGGGGCCGTGTTTACAGCCTGCGGTTCCTCCGCGGCGGAGGAATCGCGCCGGTTTGGCGGTGCGCTGTTTCTCATACGGCAGCGTGGAACCTGTTTACAGTCGCGGCTGCAGCGGCGACCCCTCCGCACTTCCGCTACGGCGTCAAAATTCCAGCGGCTGCACTTACAAAGCGCCTTTTGACAGTGCGCCCTTTCTCTGCCCCGCCAGGGTCCTCAAGTTCACGACGGCTGAACCGCCTGCTGCGTGAGAGCACAGAGTAACCACATACAGAGAGGCAGCCCACCCTAAACCAGTGTCCTAACCCTTCCCTCGTAGTTCTGTAAGATGCTAGCAGGTGTCAGGCGGTTCGCTGGCTTGGGGTTCCTCTCGCACGGCAGAGGATAGTGTGGAGGGAAGGCTGAGGGGAGAGCTCGTGCCGCCTGCCACGAGGCCACGGCTGTGTCCGGCTTGCTGCCGTGTGAGGGGAGGTGGTGGTGGGGACAGCCGCTACCTGCCACCTGCTCTGGCCAGTTTAAAGAGTTGCTTCTAACCGCAGCGTCATCATGGGACATCTTACGGAACTGCTGAAAACCCTCCCTCCCCGCACCCCGGAGCGTAGGACCGGGCCCTTACGGAGGTTTCCCGTCTGTATATATTTGTCTGTGGTGAGAGGCAAGCGGGCTATAGGGCTCGTGCTGGTGCAGCGATTTTGACTGGAAGCGCCTCTAGCGGACAGACCGGAAAACTTTTTCTGGAAGACTGCCGTAACAGTGGGCAATGTCGCGTGCACTTCAGAGGACTTCATTTGTTTGCAGATATGGCTGCTGAAACTAATTCACTATAAAGTGTAATAATAATAATAATTTCGTGTGGCTCATTGGCCTGGTGCAAGTCTTTCAATTGGACTCCACTTCGGCGACTTGCGTGTCCCAGGGCTACCCCAGTTATCCAACCGGGGAAAGAGGACCTACAGCTTAACGTGGAATCCGAACCACGTGTCGTTTCTGGCGACTTCTCACATCGTTGAGAGGTGAAGGATGGATTAAAGCGCAGACTGAAAAAATCCGAGGTCCGACCGGGTTTCGAACCCGCGACCCTTCGGTTTCCAGTCGAGCACTTTACCCAAGACCACCGGGCCCGACAAAAAGTGTAATATGTGTTTGGTTTTGAAAAATGAAATGGGATTTTTGCTATCGCACAAGTATGAAATGCGCGCTACGTACTTTCGCCGCGCGCCGCCACGCACGCACGGCGCGGCGTTATTATGACGTCAGCCACGAGTGCCCTCTGGTGCAACTCCGCTCGTGGCCACGACTGGTGCATCGGCCACTTGGGAATCAGATAGGCACCAGTTAAGACTTGCCTATGGGATAGGCACCAGGACTCATCTGTAGGCAGGCCTCTATCTAAACTATGTATCAGCATTCTGCAGTGTTGAACTTTGTAAAAGATAAGTATTATCTTATTTCTACGAAATATACAACTTGTTCTAATTCAGCCTAGTGTTTCTAGTTTCTGCTGTCCCACTGGCTGGTCACCTCCGTACCTGCACACGCGTGCATCCTTTATTCCTGTGTCGGTCTCTTTCTACTCGGCCACCGACACCTACGACGACCAGCGGAAACGAGACACAAAAGTGGCGACGAGGATGGGATACAAAATTTTAAAAACAGCGCAGCGTTGGGCGCTGGCTGCCGCGGCGAGCGCGGGCTACCTGTTGATCGGAAGGCGGCGGCTCAGGGCGGATCAGGTGGCCGGGCAAACAGCCGCCGGATCGGCTCGATAGCCCCGTTCCCCTGGCAGGCATTAACGGGCTGCTAGCCGCCGTCTCAGCTGACAATCCTCTGGCAGCTCAAAATGTTCAAATGTTTCTAAATCTGAGGGACGTTACTACGTTGGTTATCAGTCCCTAGGCTTACAGGCTTATGCGAAGGACAACACAAACACCCATGCCCGAGGGAGGACTCGAACCCTCGACGGCGAACGGCCGTCCGCACCGAAGCAGGGCGCCTTAGTGCGCACGGCTATTCTGCCGCGGCGGGGCAGGAGACTCCACTCATATACTTCCAGTCCACGCTGTACTAAGCAATAAGGTAAAGCAGCAATTCGTTTGGCATCAGCCAACTACCCACCACGCGGAGGCAAACAGTCTTACACCCCAAACGTACATACTATTTTAAATTTCACGTATTTTTAAAATATAATTGGCTGTCATACTATGGCGCTACGACAGCGATTCGAAACGGATGTTCCGATCTATTGCGTCACTGGAATGAGTGGCCGGCCGCGGTAGCCGAGCTATCTGCGGCGCGCCAGTCACGGGCTGCACGGCCACTACGGTCAGGGGTTCGAATCCCCCCTCGGGCATGGATATGTGTGTCGTCCTTACTATTAGCTAGTCCATAAGTAGTTTGTAACTTTAGGGACTGATAACCCCGTAGTTGAGCCCCATAAGCTCTGCAAACAATTGAACATTGAACTGGAATGAGTGGCGTTAGCGTCCCCCAACTTAGTTCCGTTGTGTAGCAAAATGTTCAAATGTTTGTAGATCTATCGGATCAAACTGCGTGGTCATCAGTCCGTAGCTTACAAACTACTCAAACCTAGGTAAACTAACCTAAGGACAAACACACACACACCCATGCCCCAGGGAGGACTCGAACCTCCACGGCGAGCAACCGCGCGCTCCGCAGCGAGACGCTTTAGACCGCTCGGCTACTCCACCGCGGCCGTTGTGTAGCCAGGCACAGTACTTTCCTAGCGGTATAACTGCGAGGTTGTATTCGTCCGTTTCTCTCATCAATACAGATATTTAAAATGTGTGCAGCAATAGAGAATTCTACCTGGTGTGAGGTCCGTGCAGCAGTACGATTTCTATAAGGAGAAAAAAAGTGTAGGCGGAAGATGACTGACAGCGTTGTTCGACGTTGGTGGTGTACCATTGCTTGACGTAAGCACTAATGTCCATGATAACAAAGTAGTATGTCGTGAATCATGAACTGATAGCAGAAATGTGTGAGGTTTGCTGAAAGAATTTCTCTTTCACCATTTATGAAATCTCAGAGCAAGGGGAGCGTAAAGATATGTACAAGAAAAAGAAAGAACTCTTCAAATAAAGCGTTTCTGAAGAAAAGTAAAAATCAGAACTTACATTGCGAATATCCCTCGTATGTATGCTGCGTTCAAAATTTTTAACATTTTTCACTTCAATTTGTATTTAAAGGTTTCATTTCATAACAAAATAAATGCAATTATTCTATTTTTTCCAAATGTTGAAATTCGCTAGTTGCTGCATCATGAATTTTGAAGACAGAGCCCTTTGCAGTTGATTTTTGTCTTTCGTAAATGTAATTTTATTACGACTTCATTGGTTCAGTGCCTCAACAAATGTTTTGGGCGGAATAATTGAATTTTTTTAAAATATATATTTACATTTTAAGCACAAACGTTCAATACCCTTCGAAGTTATCTTCAAATACACTGCTACACTAGTCTCATTTTTTATTCCACTGTTTCACAATCCATCTTTTGTCAAGGTTGCCAGCTTCTCCATCTCAGCAACAGCAGCAAAAATAATCTTCCGTTTCTTTTCAGTCCAGATAAAAAAGTCGGAGAGGGGAGACGGCGTCGGCGAGACCAAAACGGAATATATAATTTCTGGTGTAGAACTGTCTTACAGAGACAATTTTGTGGGCAGTGTCATTATGACTGAAAAAAAAATAATAATACAATAAAAAAAGTCAGTCACCCAACTACACAAATCGTTGCACTTTTTTTTTTAAATTTCCAAGCAGAAAGCCTAGTTTACTGACCTAAGTAGATTTTTTTGTATAAATCGCTTCCCATTTCTTTGTCCTGACTCCGCCTTCCCAATATCTTAAGTTTGACGCTTAAAAATTACACGGTTACTGTTCTGGTTGTGCAGTGTCATGTTTCTTTGGTTATACCATGGGTACGAGAAAGTATAAGGCTTTGTACCATATGACAAAAATTCTCCTAGTTGGTAAAACGATTAAAGGTTACTAAGGAAACGACAAATCAACGTGCTTACTTGACAGAGAAGCACCACCAAACTTTAATCCACACGACATGATTAATTACAATGGTAAATTGCGGAAAGTGTGGTAATATTTTTTGCAATTATTACGGTAAAAAATCTTACTCAGCCATCATGAGTGAGTTTTTTTGGCAAAGGAACTCTGTGATCACACTTTGGAGGCAACGAGATGCCGTAGAACCGCTTTGGAACCACTACGATTTGTGTCCTTTGCATCCGTTACGGAGGGGCGAGAGCCATCTCATAGTTCCCGAAGCAGCTGTCAGCTGCCCAACGCTTAGAGCCGCTACCTCTCAATGAGTACATATCGAATCTCTGCAAGTACTGGGAACAGAACCCACGTCCTTCGCGTGGCAGTCAGACACGCCGGCTGCTCAGCTACGGAAGCGGTCTGGGGCTCTATAGCGAACGCTCGAAATATTTCGCGGCAGTTAAAAATTGCTGTTTCAGCCCGGTCACTGGGCAAACACTCCGGCCTGGGAGGCCAGGAACTCGGCAGTTTCCTTCGCGCTGCGGGCGGACACGCATGCCGTTATTGCCCACCGACTCTGCCGGCGAGTTCTTTCGGCGCTCGAGTGGTAGGAAAACACACTCGAGGAGCGGCGGCCAGCGCCGTTACATACATGTATTGCACGCATATCGCCCTGCTCCAAACGCGCGCGCACGTCATCATCTCAGGCCGGCGCTCCAGAAATTTCCATCGGCGCTCCTATCCTGACTGTCGGCGGCGCACGTCTGTCAGAACCCTCCACAGATGAGATCTGAGGGCAAAGGCTTCGGGTGTACTTACGGCGGACGGGAGCAATATAGATTTGATGACACCTCTTGCGTGTTTCAGAAGTTTGTAATTTTCCTACACTCGTCTGAACGTGCTCCAGGTATGGGAAAAGCTTTAGTTGGTAAGCAGAATCTACATCCAGTTTCAGAATGGGTCGTCTTCAAGGAACTGGAGGTTAGCCCGACCTGAAACTCGGCACTGTGTATACTTTGTGACATGGTAAGGCCTCACACTTGAGGTCGTCACACAGTGGTAGTGGTGGTAGAGCCTGGTGTTTTCCCCTGGAGCAAGGCAACGATTCCGGAATTCCTCATTACCGATGAATGGCATCACAGAAAAAAAGGCGCGTCATATGAATATATGTGCTCAACGACTTAATCAATGTAACAACTCAACAATTCACCTACAAATTTTAAGGGTTTAGCAGCATAATTCACATGTTGATGGATCTAGAGAGCCACTACACGTCCAAAGTTTGAGCATCAATTTCATTTAGAAACATTCTCTTTCACTCTCAATGTACACATCTACACTTTCATCTCGTAGGGGAGGAGCAGGTCGCGCGTAAAGAATGGAAAATCATCTCTGATTACTGGGATGGGCATACCGCTAAGTGTGTTCAATCCAAGCACGCCATACGACATCAATTACTTGAAGATGTTCGAATCAAATGTTTGTTAAGCTTATGGGACTGAGGTCATCAGTCACTAAACTTACAAACTACTTACAAACTACGATACATTGAAATTTTTTATTTATTTTTTTGTTTATCTTTGATCAGCGACACTTATCGCCTCCGGTTCCCGCTGACTCGCAAATGCAACTAATTTAATGTCGTTCGTCATTTTTTACTCCCAAACAAGCGAGAAGACGGAACCGAGATAATAGTTTTACTCACTCTCTTGTCTATGTTCGTTCTGTACTGACGTCTTCCATTCATGTATCCATTTAATGTAAGTGATGCAAGTTATTATAAAAATATATTACTTAAATTTAAAATCATCCCCTCTCTTTGGCTTTTATTTAAATGAATCCCTCCACGTCAAATACTTATTTTCTATTGTTTTCAGCTCCTTCGCCTCCGTAATAGTTTAATGTTCAGACGCCATTACAATCGCTTCGCACTGTCTGCAAAATTTCAATAAATCAATCATCCTTATACAATACTTTGCTTGATTTTAGAACCTGCAGTCATTTCTTTTGTAATTTCACGAAGTTCGGTCATTTTTTTAAAATTATTTTATCATTACCAGTAACTTCATGTTCCACCCACGGTCACACAACAATGAAAGGCGAAGTGAACAGTCGAACATTGATCTCCTACGGAAAGTATCTCGAACATTCACTTATTTAATAAGACATAAAAGTTATTATTTCCAGCTTCTACAATACGAAGTGCAGGATCCAGCTAGATGCTTTCCGTAAGTCTTATAACGTCCTGTTGCTTGTATGGTGCCCAACTTTAATATGCAACCCGCGGTTTATTTGCTTTAATGTTCATTTTGTGCTGTACTTTAACTTATTTCAAATTCAAACATACGGTGCCATCAATTCCTTGTCCAAAACATATAATCGCGGAATCTACTTTAACAATTATGGCATCATAGGAAGCAAGGGCAACGTTATATACTTATGAACTAACACTAAAGACAACACGAACATCTATGCCCGAGG
This sequence comes from Locusta migratoria, assembly GCA_026315105.1. Taxonomy (NCBI): domain Eukaryota; kingdom Metazoa; phylum Arthropoda; class Insecta; order Orthoptera; family Acrididae; genus Locusta; species Locusta migratoria. The sequence goes on from CM048751.1 coordinate 55,592,252, forward strand.
GAGGATTACAAGAAAAAGCAGAGGCAAGCCTTTAGATGAAAGCACACTGTTGTCAGTACATAGAATGGCAGAAAAAGGATCTGTCATTCGGTACCCAACAAATTACGATTCGATGGGATATAACACAGGCCAGCCGAGTCAGGTGATTTCAATGCCAAGAGGTGTCATGATCGAAACTGCCGAAGGAAAGCACTTTACATTTAAGAGAAGTGTCAATTTTCTGTGTGCCTTGAGTGCCTAAAACAATTTCAGTGAAAGAAAAATACAAAATAGTGAACACTCTTCAGGTGTTATTTTATATTAATAGATGTTCCATGTAAAATGTAGTAGTCTATGAAGTATTTTTTTTTAAAATAAACTATGATAAATTCTGCACAAGTTAGGTCTTAAGTTACCAATCACCTGGTTCATAAAACCTTCCATTTTTGTGGACAACGACCATACGTTGGCATGCACAAATTTTTTTTTGAAATGTCTTGACCGCACTTTTTTTATTTTATCACTACGCGTCTCGATACATCATCATCAGAACTGTAGCAAAAAATAAATTCCATTTGGAATATTTGCAGTTCTTAATCACAAAATTCATATGGAGCACAAACACATAATAAGAAAATATACTTACAACTTTTTTTTTTTTTTTTTTTTTTTTTTTTTTTTTTTTTTTTTTAAACGATGGTAATTAAAATACATCTTACTGGAGATGACTGATTAAAATATAAACCACCATCATTGGTGTCTAGTGAACGTGTGTCGCCTAGAATCTCGTGCCAAACTGTGATGAGAACACCGTAACAGGTAAATTACGTCCAATAGCCGCCAGATGGCGCAGGGTTAAACTTAAATATTATTTGACTGAATTTATGTAACATATTGCGCCCTCTGCACTGTCAACTGACATAGAAGCTACACAAAAACATGGGTACAAGATGTGCTGCGTCAAAAGAAAATATCAGATACTTTATTAAAACATATTACTGGGACTGGGCGTACACAAAATCAATACAACCAACTGACAATATGATATATATACACAGACAGAACATGCTTACACTCAAGTATTGCACTACATATCATTTGATGAAGAGAGGGAAGTAGGGAAGAGTAGAAAGATGGAAGGAAAGGGGGGGGGGGGGGGCAATCAAAATGTGGATGGAGGAGGTGGGGACTTTTTTCATTTCCTCTTTTTTTTTTTTAACTTGTAAGTATATTTTCATATAATGTGTTTGTACTCGAGATGAATTTTGTGATTAAGAACTGTAAATATTCCAAATGGAATTTATTTTTTTGCAACAGATGATGTATCGAAAAGCGTAATGATAAAATAAAAACAGTGCGACCAAGACATTTCAAATTTTTTGTGTGCATTTTGTTCATTGTCGGGTTGATAATTCGTGCGTGAGAGGGGTAAAATAATTATGTAGTTTGTAAGTCTAAAGACTGATGAGTTTTCAACACGCGTAGTACAAAAACCCGTGTTATTGGAAGTCAATTTTCGTTTATCTTGATTTTCTTTCACACGACTTTTGCACCCAAGTTACAGACAGACCTGCAAAATTCCTTGATTTGTAGAACAGCGGAGGAAGTTCCCTTTTTCTCTCTCCCCTTTACGGGGGGGGGGGGGGAGGGGGGCAATCCCCTCGCCGAGACCCCCTTCGCGCAGCTATTATCGCAGCTTATTTGGTTGTCTGGCCCAACAGTTTATAAACCGACATTAAAAATACTGTTCCCTTCCATCCAATAACGCAGTACAGGTCCGCTTTCGTTTTTATTCGCGGCGCGTTATTTATTGGCGCGCCATTTATAACGTATCGGATTTAGAGCAACAGTAAAAGCGGCGTGGCTTACCGGCGGCAGCTTTCGCCGTTCCGCGATTTATTAGTCCCCCCCGGCGTTCACACCCGGTCACGCCGTGTTGCAGCCACATTTTTATTCATCCGCCGCTTTGGCAGTGCCGCGGAAAAAAATCGCGAAAAAAAAAAAAAAAAAAAAAAAGTGGTGTGTGTGTGGCGCGGCAATGGCGCGGGATTACGCCCGCCGTCACTTTTCAATGCGCCAGCTGTTGAGGCGTTCACTTGCCCGCGCCGCGCACTGATCCCGATAAACAGTTTTTTTGAATCGCCGGCTTTCCGACTTCGATTGCACGGCCGGCGGACCTGCGTGCTGAATGGGGCGGCTTTTGTCGGATTACTTGTTGTTTCCACACATCCGCACTTGTCCTCGCCGCATGTCCAGTTGCGGAGGATTTGTGAAGAGTTCCCCAGACGGATCGCGGGACGACTATCCGATAAATACTGGAACGTGGAAACTGGTCACAGCTCAGAGGACACGATTGCGAATGAAACTAATATATTTTATAATAACTGATAATCGCTTGTCATAGAACTCACTGAAGGGGCTGCGAAAGGAAGTGCTAATTCACAACAGCGTATGTTTTAAGACCCTCCATGGTATAAGGGTGTCTCATGCAACTATTTCACCCCAGATATCTCTGAAACCACAAGAGATATTGAAAAACGACTTTTACGGTCATGGACGTACGGCAGGCTTATGAAAGTAGGTACATTCAGACACTCTAAAACGCGAAGAAATATTATTTTCAACACAAACTTATGTTTGTTTGTTTTTATTTTTTTTTTATTTTTTTATTTTATTTTTTTTTTTTAATGGATATCCTATATTCTATATTATTTCTTAAGCAATCGACAGGATGAAAAATCACAAAAGAATGGCGTTGGTTGCATCGCGATGCGTCAGTTACATCCGGCGAAACTGCGAAGCGAAGTTGACGTTTGAAATACATGAGGCGCGCTGCACTCAACTTAAAATAATGGCCCGCATCCACTAAACTGCAAATATTTTTCTTTGTTTACCAAGTACTTTCTTTACTTTAGGGGTGGCTTATAATCACTAGACTAGACTGATGACATAATAACTGCGACTCGATACGTTAACAGCCCACCATGTTACACGTCACCATCACAAATATTTCAATAGTTTCTTGATAATTAATAAAAATCTCTATATTTTTTTAGGGCGCGGGGGGGGGGGGGCACGGAAGTTTTCTTTTCTGCAGATGGGTAGCGTAACAAACAAAAGTTTGGAAACTTCTGTTCTAGAAGATTATAAAAATTAAAAATAGTACCTGGGAGGTGCAGGATCGCCGAGCCTATGCGTTGCGACCGTCATTAAACTCTTTTTTTTATTTCATCACTAATTCTAAAATAGTTTGGGGTCCAAAGATTAGGCGACTCGTACTTGAAACAAGCAATTGTGTGCGGTACGTGATTTTTTTTTTTTTTCCTTTCCTCGCACCTGCAGAAGAGCATCCCTCCATTCGAGTGCACTGTTAAAGCCGCGCGGTATTGTAAACAGTTCTTGCAGCGCGGCGGCGCAAATCATAAAAGGTCGCCTACGACGCGAGATACGAGGAAGACACGACCGGTTTGCGAGCGCGGCGGCCATTTACATATTCGGCGCGCGGCGCAGCCGGCGGAGGCACGCGGGCCTCTTTACGAGGGCGCAGGTAGGCGCGCCTAATAAATCCCCGGCAATAATACACTTGTCTAACGCCGCCTTTTATTGGCTGTTGCCGGCGCCGGCGCCGCGATAGCTTATTGACAAGTAGGTGGGCGTAACGGGGTTAGGGCGCCATCACGGCGCGGTATAAAACAGATTATGACGCGGCGGAGGGCTTTCTTTATGGGCTCCGGCGGGCGGAAGCATATTGTCGCGCACTAAGCGGCCGCGGGCGACGTGCCCGTGCAGCCTGTACCGCCAGCCGCGCGCGCGGCCACCACCGCTTCGATCAGCGCGCCTAACAATATCACCCGCCGCAGCCGCAGCCGCCCCATCTATCTTCCTTCTCCTGCAAAATCGCAATTTCCTCCAATATGTGCGCCGGAAAATCAGCCTGTACATGATCTACAACGGTGGCTCACGACTTTTTTCTTTTTCCTTTTAAGACTAGGGACCACTTGGGTTCCTTTGCTGTGAGCAGGGGCAACAAGGTTCATGTAAAATAAACCGTGTCCGTTTAAAAATATACTTTAAACCTACAAGCAACAAGCACGAAAAAAAATTGGTAGAGGTGTATTACCGTCTTTGGCAACTAAATGAAAGGCGTTTTTTTGCGTGTCATACTCGTTTCGCTTCTTTATTTATGAAGCATCATCAGTGGCCTGTAATACATGTTATTTTTGTCTAATATTGTAGTACAGTCATAATATTATAGGTACTTTTCACAGTATGACATTTAACAGTCTTGTTACAATTTCTAAAATTCGGATTTACTTGGTTAGAAACAAGAAATTGTAACAAGACTGACAACTGTCAGCCGGCCGCGATGGCCGAGGGGACTGAGGCGCTCCAGTCACAGTCTGCACGGCCACTACGGTCGGGGGTTCGAATCCCCCCTCGGGCATGGATATTTGTGCCGTCCTTAGGATTAGGTAGTTCATAAAGTAGTTTGTAAGTTTAGGGATTGATGCCCCCGTAGTTAAGACCCATAAGCTATACAAACATTTGAACATTTTGTTAACTGTCATATTGTGAAAAATACCTATAATATTATGACTGTACTGCAATATTATACAAAAATAACATGTATTACAGGCCAATGAAGATGCTTCATGTATGGCACACACACACACAAAAAAGCCTTTCATTTAGTTACTAAAGACGGTAATACACCTCAGCCAATTTCATATGCAACTAAGGACGAGGGAAATCGAAAAAATGATGAAAAATTAATAAATTGTCCGTACATTTTTCTTTTATTACAAATCATTAAAAGAACTTCTTTATTTATGGGCCTTTTTCTATTTGTGCCTCACCTTATAAAGTACTACACCAGCGTTCGGCAACTGGCAGGCCGCGGTCCGGAGCGCGGAAGGCCAAAAACTGGACCGTCAAATAGTGTTACACACTTAAAAAAAGGCCTTTTTTTCTTTCTATAGTTAACAATTCGTATGAGAACCACTCTTATACTCTTTTCTCTAGAATTTCACAATTAACTGCTGAATAATTAGAAAACCCTTAATGTTTATTACAGGTAGAATAAATAAATAGCCGGCCGCGGTGGCCGAGGTGACTGAGGCGCTCCAGTCACGGTCAGCACGGCCACTACGGTCGGGGGTTCGAATCCCCCCTCGGGCATGGATATTTGTGCCGTCCTAGTTCGTAAGTAGTTCATAAGTAGTTTGTAAGTTTAGGGACTGATGACCCCGTAGTTAAGTCCCATAAGCTTAACAAACATTTGAACATTTAAATAAATAGTTGTCATGATATGCAACGCCTGAGAGTACACACACGAGCGGCGGCAGAATGGAGCAAGCTGGCCGGTGATCCGCATAAAAGCTCTGTACACACAATACAGCCCGGAACTTTATATAATAAACAATGAAATTCTATAAATCGACCTCCTATTCTGACAATCTCCGAAACCTCTACTTCAGCGTTCAGGAAAAATCCATGTAAACATTTGTGTGCTCCTAGCGAACGAAAGCCTGAAGATTCTTTGGAAAATAATAAAAGTTTTTTTTTAATTATTTTATACATTTCTATTTTACATCTACTGTATTTCATATTAGTTTGAGGGTGAAAGTTAGAGAAAATATAAAAAAGAATATTAATTTTCTGGATTTTTGAATAAAAATATGCCTGTTTGTTGTATTTAATATTATGTTGTGAATAAAAATTGATATAAATAAATAAGGAATATGAGATTTTACTTGCGGACCTCGATAAAAATTTTCAAAAGTATCCGGGCCCAATCTAAGATTACTTGCCGACCTCTGTACTACACCACCGTACATTTCCATGGTTAAAATTTTAAAAACTGCAAATAATATATAGAAATGTTATGCCCAAGGGCACATTTTGCCCTGGGATGGTACTCCATGTAAGTATAATTCTTAGTGTCTTCCCTACAACAACAAGCATAGAGAAAAATTGTTGTTGTAAAATCAGTGTCCATCAACTCTAATTTCAGTATATTCCAGGTATTTACAAGCCTAACAGACCTAATAACTTCGAAATTATTGTAAATAATAATACATTAAAAAAATTCACAAGACTGCGAAAGTAACTCTTTCATAGTCCATTCATGATGTTTTTGGGCCTCCCTTCACCGTGCAGCATGATGTTTGGGTTTAAAGGCGGTGCAAATGTTACTGTCGCGCCTACGTTCAACGAAATGGGCCTGCCGCCGCGGCGGAATAGCCGTGCGCAGTGAGGCTCCTGCTGTAGTTCGCGTAGCCGTTCACAGCCGGTGGCTCGAGTCCTCCCTCAGGCATGGGCATGTGTATATACATGTGGCGTCTATTCCGAATGAATGGACGCCACTTCTGATCCTACAGTTGTTATTGTTTTCATTTCCTTAGAATATATGACTTCAACTGCGAATGGGCAAAGCTGAAAAGGAGTGACCAGCCGGTATTCGAACCCGGGTCTCCCACTTTCTAGGCAGTTGCGCTGACCCCTACACCACTGGGGACATAAGTGATCACCGCACCTGCAAGGAGTACCTAAGCACGCCCCCGTCGGACAATGATCCTTTCGTTACTGGGGAGGGGTGGGCAAGTTTGGAGCCCTTACTCTTACGGGAATTAGTACATAGTGACTACGAGTTTGAGTACTGTGGGCAGGGTAAAGCTAGGAATGTGTATCTGACGAGAGGCGTGCTTAGGTAGTCCTTGCAGGTGCGGTGATCACTGTGTCCCCAGTGGTGTAGGGGTCAGCGCAACTGCCTAGAAAGCAGGAGACTCGGGTTCGAATCGCGGCTGGGTACACATTTTCAGCTCTGCCCATTCGCAGTCGAAGTCATATATTCTGTGAATAAGAAAACAATATCAACTGCAGGATCAGAAATGACGTGTGTTCTTTCAGAATAGACGCCACATGCATATATATAATATGCCAGTGATAGGCAATGATCCTTTCTAGTCCTTACAGGTGCGGTGATCACTGTGTCCCCAGTGGTGTGTCAGCGTAAGTGCCTAGAAAACAGTAGACCCCGGTTCGAATCCCGGCTGGGTACACATTTTCAGGTCTGCACATTCGCAGTTATGGGTTATGTGTGTTATCGTTGGGTTAGTTTAACTTAGTTTAAGTAGTTTGTACGCTAGGGACTAATAATCAAGCATTTAAGTCCCATAGCTTTACAAACATTTTAACATTTGGGTCTGTAGCATTAAGTATAGGTGGCCAACAGGGAGGTTTGTTTATATTTTAAGTCACATCAAATGAGCAAGTTTTTCGATGTCAATGTAGGTCCAGGAGAGATGTGTTCGTAGCCTGCCAAGTGATATAATACTATATTTAACTTTATATATAAAAGAAAGTGTCCCGATTGACTGACTGACTCATCATCGCCCAGACAAAACCACTGAAGATAGAAGCTTGAAATTTGTGGAGGGTGTTGATCTTACTCTGTAGGCGTCATTTAAGAAGCGATTTTTCGATATTCCGTCCGTAAGGGGGTGAAATAGGGGATGAAACGTTTTTTGAAAATACGTAGCTACTTAGGCAATTTTGAAGCCAGAACTACGAAATTTCGGATTTTAATTCAGGGTTCGAATCTAAAAGACACGTGTTTCGGCATTTTTTGAAATTCAACAAATAAGGGAGTAAAATAGGTGACGCAAAAAAATTTATTTTCAAAAATATGTTGCTGTTAACTCAAATTTCAAGCTATAACTACGAAACTTAGGATATGGAGTCTTGGTCAGGATTAAAAGGACACGAGTTTCGGTATTTTTGGAAATTTAAAAACTAAGGGGGTAAAAGAGGGGATCACAAATTCTTTTCGAAAACACTTTATTGTCAAGACAATTTTGAAGCTATAGCTGTAAAAATTGGTATTTGTATTGTTCGTTATGATTTAAAAAGTACGTGTTTCGGTATTTTTGAAATTCAACCATCAAGGGGGTTAAATTGGAGAGGTGATGTTTTTCGAAAATCTGTTGCTATTTAGGCAATTTTCAAGTTAGAACTAAAAAATTTTCGGATTTGGATTCGGGATTTGAATTAAAAAGACACGTGTTTCGGTATTTTTGGAAATTAGACTAATAAGGGGGTGAATAAGGGATGCAAAAATTGATTTTCAAAAATATAGTGCTGATAACTCAAATTTCAAGCTATCACTAAGAAACTTAAGATATGGATTCTTCATCAGGATTAAAAAGAAAGAACTTGTGCAGACCAACCAGCCTACGCATGCGAAGCAGTGGGGTTTAGCTACTTTGATATATATGTCGGGGTGTGGCGTTGGGACGGGCTAGGCAGGGTGGCGACGCCGCACTTGGCAGATTCTCGTCACGAGCGAGAGGTGGTCAGGGCGGCGCAACACGCCACGCCACGCACGTGTGCGCAGGCGAGAGCGCCGCGCTGCGATCCTCTGGCAGCCACCCCAGCACTCGGGGGTGCGGCCGTGATGGGTCCCAGAGCCGATGTTACCGCCGCTTTCATTGGCCATTACCCGTAATAGCTGCCGGAAAACACTCAATCCGCCGCGCCGGCCCGCTGGAAGCCTTTACTGTCATCAGATACTTGAGTGCTGCCGACACATTACCTAATCCTTTTCCCGGTTTTACGAGCGGCTCGTCCTGCGGCCGAAGATGGGCGCCGCGGAGAGCAACCTTCCTTCCTTCCTTGCTTGCTGGCCCAGCGTGATCAATAATGGAGCGGCGGCAGGTGCTCGCGCCGTCGCCTACTTCCCTTTTTCACTCCCACTCTGCTCCGTCCATTGCGCGATAGTAAAACAAACCACGAAATTAACAGCCGCACTCTTCCCTCCAAGTGTCAGTACATATACGAGAGCGGTTTGATAAGGCTAGTAAAAATAGAATAAAAACATATTTTAAAGGCAAAAAATCATTTATTTCTCAACATAGTCTTCCATAAATCATTAGAAAATCAGGCGATGCTGAAGGGATTAGATTAGGTAAGAAAACAATGAAGGTGACAGATGAGTTTTGTTACTTTGGTAGTAAAATAACATGCGATGGTCGCAGTGCAGAGGATATAAAATGCAGAATGGCAATGGGAAGAAAAGCATTTTTGAAAAAGAGAAATTAGCTAACATCGAATATTAATTTAAGTGTGAGGAAGTCTTTTCTGAAGGCATTTATGTGGAGTGTTGTCTTGTACCGCAGTGAAACATGACGATAAGCAGTGCGGACAGGAAGAGAATAGAGGCTTTTGAAATGTGGTGCTACAGAAGAATGCTGAAGATTATGTGGGTAGATCGCGTAACTAATGAAGAAATACTGATCAGAATTGGTGAGAAAATGAATTTTTGGCATACCCTGACTAAAAGAAGGGATCGCTTGGTCGGACACATTCTTAGACATCGAGGAATCGTAAATTTAGCATTGGAGGGAAGTGTGTGGGGTAAAAATCGCAGAGGGAGACCAAGGGACGCGTATAGTAAGCAGATTCAAGTAGATGTGGGTTGCCGTTCTTATGAGGAGATGAAAAGGCTTGCTCAGGATAGAGTAGGGTGGAGAGCTGCATCAAACCAGTCTCCGGACTGAAGACCATAACAACAACAACAACAACAACAACATGAAAACATCCATTTCCTTTAACCACTGTTAATCACTGCGAAAATGAAGCATTTGAACGGCACAAGAAAGTGAGTTGCGAGTACTCCATGTTTCGATATTCACTTATTTACAATACGTTATTTTAATACTGCAGATGCGCTGCATTACAGCGTTTTAGATCGAGGCGAATAGCCAATCAGTGAGCTGATGTTGGATAATGTAGAACTTGATCCAAGCTGTAGATAGGAAAATTTCTACTTCCTTTTACTACTTTTAATGGCTAAATGCACACACAATATTTATATTGGTGAAATCTACGACAAACAATCTTTCAAATTGTGCAATTTTCATTGGCCTTCTTGTACACCAATTTTTGTATTAGCGTATTTATATGATATTATTTTCAGGTCGACACAGTGTAAGAAGTAAGTGTTGTGGTCCTCGGTCTACAAGAAGGTTGGAAGCCACAGGTCTATTACGTTATGTACTTTCCAGTAGCAAATGTCTGGGGGCAAGTGAAGATGTAGAGGCCGGCGCCTCTTGAAGGAATTAGGACGCTGCCGCCGCCCGGCCAGATGAAGAAAAGCGGGCCGGGCAGAGTGATGGCGCGGCCATCAGCCAGACGTGTAATAATCCGGCCGCGGGGGACGCCCGCAATGTATCGGTATTTGTCTTGATCAGCGCCGCCCGCGGGGACCGCGCGCTGATAATGCAATTTTCCTCGCATCCGTCGTGGCTCCGTGCGGATTCCCGTGCTACGCTCCCCACTCTCTCTCTCCCACTCTCCGCCAAACAATTCCGCCGCTCTTCCCGGAGACGGCAAGTTCCGCGGGAACTACAAGCAAGCAGTGCCTAGGTCGTCTAGAGCTCCTAAAAACACAGGCTGACGCATCCGCCATTTTCATTCCTTGCGAACGCTAAACACAACACGTAGCTTATACGAACAGTTTAATGAAATATTTTGGAAGTGCCGGCATAGAGCCTTAGATCGTGCTACTTTGAGCTTGCATTCCGCTCTTGTCTACAACAATATGTGGATTAGACACAAAAATTTCTCGTTTTCCTTGCTTATTGATGCTTCTGTCCAAATACAGAAAAAAGAGCAAGAAACATATATTTCTGTGATAAAAAACCGCGTACTACGTTTAACTGCCGAAACTGGTCGTCTAGATAAAATTTTAAAGGGATCTTGGCTGCTATTTGAATAATGACTGTCAATATGCGAGGTTGGTTTGGCGTCTTTCAATAAGTGTTTGTTGTCTGCTGCGACAAATTCACCACATCGGATTTTTGTACTCAATGTTTGTAAAGCTTATGGGACTTACCACTCCCATGAACCACAGACATTGCCGAGGTGGGGTGGCTTGCGTGCCTCAACGATACAGATAGCCGTACCGTAGGTGCAACCACAGCGGAGGGGTATCTGTGGAGAGGCCAGACAAACGTGTGGTTCCTGAAGAGGGGCAGCAGCCTTTTCAGTAGTTACAGGGGCGACAGTCTGGATGATTGACTGAGCTGGCCTTGTAACATCAGCTAATGTGGCTTTGCTACACAGCTACTGCGAGCGGCTGAAAGCAAGGGGAAACTACAGCCGTTACCTTTCCCGAGGACATGCAGCTCTACTGTATGAACATATGATGATGGCATCCTCTCGGGTAAAATATTCCGGAGGTAAAATAGTCCCCCATTCGGATCTCCGGGCGGGGACTACCCAGGAGGATGTGATCATCAGGAAAGACAATACTGGCATTCTACGGGTCGGAGCGTGGAATGTTAGATCCCTTAATAGAGTAGAAAAATTAGAAAATTTAAAAAGGGAAATGGATAGATTGAAGTTAGATATAGTGGGGATTAGTGAAGTTCGGTGGCAGGATGAACAGGATTTCTGGTCAGGTGAGTACAGGATTATAAATACAAAATCAATTGGGGGTATCACAGGAGTAGGATTGATAATGAATAAGAAAATAGGAATGCGGGTAAACTACTATGACCAGCACAGTGATCGCATTATCATTGTCAAGATAGATACGAAGCCAACACCGACAACAGTAGTACAGGTTTATATGCCAACTAGCTCTGCCGATGATGAGGAAATCGAAGAAATATATGAGGAGCTAAAGGAAATTATTCAGACAATTAAGGGAGAGGAAAACTTAATTGTTATGGGAGACTGGAATTCGGTAGTGGGACAAGGAAGGGAAGGGAAGATAGTAGGTGAATATGGTCTGGGCAAAAGGAATGAAAGAGGAAGCCGCCTGGTAGAATTTTGCACGGAACATAATTTAGTTATAACAAACACCTGGTTCAAGAATCACAAAAGAAGGTTGTATACGTGGAAGAGACCAGGAGACACCGGGAGATACCAGATAGATTTTATAATGGTAAGACATAGATTTCGGAACCAGGTTTTACAGTGTAAGACGTACCCAGGGGCAGATATAGACTCCGACCATAACTTGTTGGTTATGAACTGTAGGCTGAAACTGAAGAAACTACAAAAAGGTAGGAAAATAAGGAGATGGGACCTGGATAAATTGAAGGAACCTGAGGTTCTTAAGAATTTCAGAGGGAGCTTTAGGCAACAATTGACAGAAACAAGGGAAAATAAAACAGTAGAGGAGGAATGGGTAAAATTGAGAGATGAAATAGTGAAAGTAGCAGAGGACAAAATAGGTAGGAAGGCAAGACCTACGAAAAATCCTTGGATATCACAGGAGATACTAAATTTAATCGATGAAAGGAGAAAATATAAAAATGCAGTTAATGAAACAGGCAAAATGGAGTACAGACGACTAAGAAATGAGATTGACAGGAAGTGCAAAATGGCTAAGCAGGAGTGGCTAGAAGGCAAATGCAAGGATGTAGAGGAATGTATAAATAGGGGAAAAATAGATTCAGCCTACAGGAAAATAAAAGAAACATTTGGAGATAAGAAAAACAGCTCTATGAATATCAAGGACACGGATGGAAAACCAGTTCTCAGCAAAGAAGGGAAAGCTGAAAGGTGGAAAGAGTATATAGAGGGGCTCTACAAAGGAAATGAACTTCGAGACAATATTGTAGGAAGGGAAGAGGATGTAGATGAAGATGAAATAGGAGATACTGTACTGAGAGAAGAATTTGACAGAGCCCTGAAAGACCTAAGTCGAAACAAGGCCCCTGGAGTAGATGATATTCCCTCAGAGCTACTGAAGTCTCTGGGAGAACCAGCCATGACAAAATTGTTTCACCTGGTGTGTAAGATGTATGAGACAGGTGAAGTACCCTCAGACTTTAAGAAAAATGTTATAATCCCCATCCCTAAGAAAGCAGGTGCAGACAGGTGTGAAAACTACAGAACCATCAGTTTAATAAGTCATGGCTGCAAAATATTAACGCGAATTATATACAGAAGGATGGAAAAACTGGTAGAAGCCGACCTCGGGGAAGATCAGTTTGGGTTCAGGAGAAATGTAGGAACTCGGGAGGCAATACTCACTTTACGGCTTATCCTAGAAGATAGATTAAGAAAAGGCAAACCTACATTTCTAGCTTTTGTAGATTTGGAGAAGGCTTTTGACAATGTTGATTGGAATAAACTCTTTCAAGTTCTGAAGCAAGCAGGAGTAAAATATAGGGAGCGCAAGGTTATTTACAACTTGTACAAAAACCAGACAGCGGTTGTCAGAGTTGAAGGGCATGAAAGGGATACAGTGGTTGGGAAGGGAGTGAGACAGGGTTGTAGCCTTTCTCCAATGTTATTCAATTTGTACATTGAACAAGCTATAAAGAAAAGCGAGGAGAAATTTGGAGAAGGAATAAAAGTTCAGGGGGAACAATTAAAAACATTGCGTTTTGCTGACGACATAGTAGTCCTGTCAGATACAGCAAAGGACCTGGAAGAGCAATTGAACGGAATGGACAGTGTGCTGAAAGGTGCATATAAGATGAAGATTAACAAGAGCAAAACTAGGGTAATGGAGTGCAGTGTAAGAAAATCAGGTGATGCTGAAGGAATTAGATTAGGTAACGAAGCAATAAAGGAGGTAGATGAGTTTTGTTACTTGGGCAGTAAAATAACAAATGATGGTCGCAGTACAGAGGATATAAAATGCAGAATGGCAATGGGTAGAAAAGCGTTCTTGAAAAAGAGAAATTTGTTAACATCGAATATTGATTTAAGCCTAAGGAAGTCCTTTCTGAGGGCATTTGTATGGAGTGTTGCGTTGTATGGGAGTGAGACATGGACGATAAACAGTGCGGACAGGAAGAGGATTGAGGCTTTTGAAATATGGTGCTACAGAAGAATGCTGAAGATTAGGTGGGTGGATCGCGTAACTAATGAGGAGGTACTGAACAGTATTGGGGAGAAAAGAAATTTCTGGCATACCTTGACTAAAAGAAGGGATAGATTTGTGGGACACATTCTTAGACATCAAGGAATTGTGAATTTAGCATTAGAGGGAAGTGTGTGGGGTAAAAATCGCAGAGGAAGACCAAGAGATGGATACAGTAAGCAGATTCAGACAGATGTAGGTTGCCGTTCTTATGTGGAGATGAAGAGGCTTGCTCAGGATAGGGTATTGTGGAGAGCTGCATCAAACCAGTCTCCGGACTGAAGACCACAACAACAACAATGGGACTTAAAGGGGTCATCAGTCCCTGAACTTACAAACTACTTACGAACTAGGACGGCACAAATATCCATGCCCGAGGGGGGGATTCGAACCCCCGAGCGTAGTGGCCGTGCAGACGACCGTGACTGGAGCGCCTCAGTCCCCTCGGCCACCGCGGCCGGCTTTCTGTGTTCAAAATTATTCTTAATTTCATACTAGTCTTCACAAATATATTGAATAACAGTCAGTGAAGTTCAATGTACCGTAACTTCATTTCTTTCATCATAATTGGATGTTTCTGGGTGGCCTTATACTGTGTTCTTCATGGATTTAAATACTGAAAAACTGCATCCTTTATGTATTTTTATGCTTAGCACAACGCATTTCGAGAATTTTACTTGCCTTTAGTGCATTTGTTTACATAAATACATCGTGACGTTTCCATGTGTGATTTTATGCAGCTCATGCGCAGATGTAGCCTGCTTGAGGTTATTATAATGAGGGAAATCGTACCATACATAATAAAATCTTGGCAACTTTTTTACATACTAAATAGTACGTCTGTCTGTACTTGCAGGTATTGTGTCTGTTCCATTAAACTGGATATCACAACACAAAAATCGTCACATACACTGGTTTTTGTACACAGTTTGGTCTAAGTCACGATTATTATGTTGCATATTCTGAGTAATGGAAAAGGCACAATACCTTTAAGCAGACATAAAAAGTTATGGTTTCTAACATTAGGATAAAACACACACCTCAATATTTATTGTCCGTTTTTCAGAACTTATGTAGCTAATCTGAATGAGACAACTGCAGTGCAAGTGTGTCGGGAAATCACACATTGAAATGTCGAAAAAGTAGCGTACTTATGTAAACAAATGCACTAGAAGATGCGAATAAATCCTCGAAATTCGCTGTGATGAGCAATAAACTTCCCTAACTGGTGTAGTTTTTTATTATTTAAAGCATGGAGGTTAATTGGTGTATGTCTGCACAATTTCAAATAGATGCAGCAAAACTGTAACATTGCTTGTGAGTGACACCACAAAATATCAAGTATGTAACACAGTACACACAGTAACACTCAAAAGTCCACTTCATATTTCCAGACCATTCAAGACATTGTCACTTATTGACATAGGAACATGAGGAAAACGAATTTATGTTTATACCTCACTGTGTGACAATTTGCGCGAAATATTTTTTCCTCATTTATGACTCACCATGTACAGTATATCAGCACACAATTAAGAGTGAAAATTTTGTTCTTGAAACGATTTCGCAGGCTGTCGCTAAGCCAAGTCTTCGGACTAACGTTTCTTCCAGGAGAGCTAGTCGGAAGGTTAGAAGGAATTTCTGTACTGCTTAGAAGTCAGGAGGCGAGGAACTAACCGAAGTAATGATGCGAGGAGGGGCCGTGTGATGTGTTCGGATGGCATAGTCCGTAGAGCTTTCTCGCAAAGGACAAAAGGTCCTGCGTTCAAGTCCAAATGCTTGTAGAGTTTATGGGTCTTAACTACGGGGTCATCAGTCCCTAGACTTACAAACTACTTATGATCTAGCTTAAACTAAAGACGACACAAACATCACTGCCCGAGGGGGGATTCGAACTCCCGACCGCAGCGGCTGTGCAGACCGTGACTGGCACGCCGCAGACCGCTCGGCCACTGCGGCCGGCGTTCAAGTCCCGCAAGAATGTTTGAAACGTAATAGACGAGATTACGCTGCGGAGTGAACATTTCGTTTTGGAAAAATACGGATTGGGGCCCCGCAAAGACGAGGTCATTTGAGACAGAGGTCAAACTCGGACAAGGCAAGGGATGGAGTAGTAGATCAGATCCTTTTACGCGTCCAAAAAGGAAGTTCCGTTTCAATTTATCTCCGCTGCTGCGTTGCGATTGCAGTTCCGCACATGTGCTGTAGACGATGTGTATCAAGGAGAAGAACGTGCGCCATTTGGAGATCGCTGTCAGTTACGTACGCTTTGTTGTGCTTGTTTGAAATGTCGGCGTTGATTGAAAATCCCGCCGCCTGTGAAATCAGGTCGGTGATTCGGTTTCTGAATGCGAGGAAAGTGAAACCAAGTGAAATTTATCGCCAAATTTGCGATGTTTGCGGACCAAATGCGATGAGTGATTCGATGGTGAGAAGATGGGTCCGACAGTTCAATGGCGGGCGTAGTGATGTGCACGATGAAGAACGAACTGGGCGTCCACCTTTGGTTACAGAAGAACTGGTTCACGCGATTGACGACAAAACCAGGAAAACCGTAGGTATACAATTAGTGCTGCTGTCGAAAGGTGTTGTTTTGCTTCACGACAACGCACGACCACACACAGCAAATGTGACGAAAAACCTCCTACAGGGATTTGGCTGGGACGTGTTTGACCATCCTCCGTACAGCCCTGACCTCGCTCCTAGCGTCATCTGCTGTTACATCTCAAGTCTTTCCTTGGCGGCATCACTTCACCAATGACGACCTGAAAGAAACTGTTTTCAACTGATTGAAGACACAGGCGACAGATTTCTATGAAGAAGGTATACAAAACCTGGTGCCATGCTATGACAAATGCCTGCAAAATTTCGGCAGTTATGTGGAAAAGTAGTTTAAGAGTTGTAGCATTTGGTGCAATAAAAATTTCTACTGTATCTGTGTACAATTTCATTTTCTTACCAAACGGAACTTACTTTCTGGACGCACCTCGTATTATGAATTGCCTTCTTAACACTGACTGCCGGCCATGTAAACCATTCCATCCCTTAGAATGTCGGACACTCTGCTTGCAGGAGTAACCCCAGCTGGACTTAGTTTCTTTATCTTCAGTCTGGCGTAAAGAATTGTCTGCTCTTTGAACTAAATCCAGAACTGAACACAGAGCATCTAAATCACATACAACTCCGACGCCAAGGGCCCCACTAAAAACTTCTCTACTTCGCAAACAGTCTGTAGAGTTACTACGATATGTTGCTGTGTCAACCCTCTGTCATAGTCACCTCTCAGTACTTTCGGGGAGAATAATTTGCGTGAAGCCATGTCCGTTGATTTATCTACTGAGTGAGCGGACACCACTTTCTACCTGCCCCATTTCATACTATGAATGCGACCAGTCGAACGATTTAGAAACTAAATAAAAGATCTTTAGGCTGGTTTAGACACTAGGTTTACCAAGTAAGGTATTTAAGGTAGATCTAGCCCGTCAATAAACTTGATTCTGTTTTTAAAAGCACGAAAAGAAAGATCACGTCAAATGACGTGTTTGGCATTCTACAGAAATTTCCGTATCCCGTCAATTGACGTGATTGGCACTCGGAGTGTTAATTACTAAAGGGAAAGGGAATATCCAGTGGTGATGTGCCGGCCGCGGTGGCCGAGGAGACTGAGGCGCTCCAGTCACGGTCTACACGACCACTACGGTCGGGGGTTCGAATCCCCCTTCGGGCATGGATATTTGTGCCGTCTTTAGTATAAGGTAGCTGATAAGTAGTTTGTTAGTTTAGGGACTGATGACCCCGTAGTTAAGTCCCATAAGCTTAACAAACATTTCAACATTTGAGTGGTGATGTTTTGATAAACAGCTTCATCGGTAAGCAGGTTATCTCAATCAGAACAAGGAGTTTGGGTTTAAACCCAGTCAAGCTAAAGATGAGACTTGTATTTGGACCCTATACTGCCAAAGAACATAAACACAATCAACATGCAATCACTTTAACACATACAACATTTTATAATGTAGGGGGAGACGAAATAACAGGGATTAAAGTTCTTCTCTATGACTACCTCCGGGGTAAACAAAGTTACAGATACCAAATTTTCCGGGGGCCTCAATCCGCGCTTCAAAGCTCGCAGTTCTTATCGAGAGGAAGCCAAAATTGGCTGTCGCTCTAAAGTCTGAAATATTTTCGACGCCTCTCCGGCGCACGTAGCCCGCTAGCGCGCGCATCTCCGCTCGAAGTAAGCGAAAGGCCCAGCTGATAAATTATTTTGTTTTTCGTTCACAGTATAAGATGGAAACGGGGGTCGAGATCGCTCGCAGTTTTTTAAGCTTTTTCCCCGTTTCGGGGGAAAGGGAGGAGGATAAAAAAAAAAGTTTCGCCTTCGCGGCAAGTTCGGGTGTGAAAAATGAGTAGCTTAGTTACGGGGGCAGGACGGCGCGGCGGGACGGACTCGAACATAAAGGCGACGAAGAGAAATCGCCGATTTAGAAAATGCTGGGAAGTGCGTGGGCGGGGCGGGAGCCGGTGCCAACAAATGCCGCCACTTAATCTAAATTGAGTTAAGACAGAAGCTATCCGGCAACGTCTATATAGCGGCCGCCCCCGGGGAGGCGAGCGGGTCTGCCCTCCCCACAGGCCTGGCCAAGCTGCCGTCGCTCGTCCCCGGCGGCGCTGCCCTACAAGACATATTGGCCGCCGCCGGTACCACCGGGCCCACAACTACGCCCTCAGCGATTTCCACCCCACTGACGTCTACAATGACACAGAAAGTAGCGCACATACAGTGTTGTCGACAATCACTGCCGTGGTACAGCAAAACTTCGGGATCTACATCTACATGGGATACTCTGCAAATCATATTTAAGTACCTGGCAGAGGGTTCATCGAACAACCATTATACTATTTATCTCCCAATCCATTCTCCAATAAGCGCGGGAAGAAAGAACACCTGAATCTCTCCGTTCGAACTCTGATTTCTCGTCTTTTATTCTGATAATCATTTCTACCTATGTAAGTGGGAGCCAACAATATATTTCGCATTCGGAGGAGAATGTTGGTGATTGGAGTTTCGTAAGTAGCCCACGCCGCAACCATAAGCGCCGTTGCTGTAATGATTCCCATCCCAGATCCTGCATCATTTCCGTAACGCTGTCTCCCCTGTATCGTGACAATACGAAACGAGCTGCTCTTCTTTGGACTCTTTCGATGTCCTCCGACAAACCCACCTGATAAGGATCCCACACTGGGCAGCAATATTCCAAAAATGGTCGGACAAGCGTAGTGTATGCAGTTTCTTTTGTAGTTCTGTTACACGCCAATAAAACGTAGTCTCTGGTTCGCCTTTCCCACGACATTATCTACGTGTTCTTTCCAGTTTACGTCTGAAGTAATAGTAATTCCTAGGTATTTTGTGGAGTTTACAGCCTTCACTTTTGATTGATTTATCTTGTAAACAAAGTTTAACGGATTTGTTTTCGTACTCATCTGGACGACTTCACACTTCTCATTATTTACAGTCAATTGCCAATTTTTACACCGTAGTGATAGCTTATTCAGATCGTTCTGCAGTTGGTTTTGACTTTCAGATGATTTTACTAGGCGCTAAATGACGGCGTCATCTGCAAACAACCTAAGAGAGCCACATAGATTTTCCCCTAAATCGTTTATGTAAATAAGGAACAGCAGAGGACCAATAACACTACCCTGTGGAACACCCGATATCACCTATGTTTTAGTCGATGCCTTACCATCGATTACTACGAATTGTGTCCTCTCTGACAAGAAATCCCCTATCCAGTCGCAAATTTGGGGCGATATACCGTAACCACGCAATTTGATTAAAAGCCGCTTGTGAGGTACGGTGTCAAAAGCCTTCTGGAAGTAAAGAAATACGGAATCGATTTGCGAACCCTTGTCAATAGCACACATCACTTCGTGTGAATGAAGAGCTAGTTGTGTTTCGCATGAACGATATTTTCTCAATCCGTGTTGACCCCCCCCTTTTTTTTTGCTCTAATAAAACCCCATGTCATTCCAAGCCTGTGTGTCAATTTTTACCTCTCTATCTACATTATTCTGTGATTTATTAAGTTTTAAAATTTATACTGACTTTTTGATCACCCGGTAGCACCGGTGCGTGTGAGTATCTGCGTATGCCTGATGCAGGCAGCTAAGCTATGTGCAGAGGAGAGCGGCCCGCATGGCGCCCCAATCGCCGTGCCCCGCGACAGGCTGCTGGACTTGGCCGTCCCTCGGTCAGATGGTCGGGCAGCTGTGCCCGCATGCGGACATCGACACTCATCTCAAAGGGCCGGCACTGTCAAGGGCTGCAGTCGAGACAATGACGGCAGCTGGTTCATAATGGCTCTTCGCCACGAGGGCTCCAGATCACGCCCATTTTGTCGGCAGCACAGTGGACGCTGAGACCATTCACAACTGTGTCCCGGATCGGGGCTCAACTGGATCAACTTGCCGTTTGTTCAAAACGGTAGAACTGTTATGAGCCTGTCGTGCTATACTAGGTATCGCCTTGGCTTCCTCAGTCATATGACAAGTTTATTATGTAAACTATAATTCAACGTAGACTCCTAACCGCCGCGGTGGAGTAGCCAAGCGGTCTAAGGCGCTTCGCTGCGGAGCGCGCGGTTGCTCGCTGTCGGAGGTTCGAGTCCTCCCTGGGGCATGGGTGTGCATGTTGTTAGTTACGAAATTTTAATCATTGTGAACGGAATCATGGCTTACGAACGATTTAGGAAAATAATTCCGAACTGAAAGTTAAAACATTTTCATAAGCAACCCCCAAGGCAGTTCCATTATAACTTGCATACACAAAACCCACCAAATGTGCTTCTACTGACAGCTAATACGGCGTCTTCATCTTTGTACCGTCCGCCTCCGTAGTCGACAGCGTGGTAGGTTGCTATGCAGACGGCCCAGGTTCGATTCCCAGTCGGGTCGGAGATTTTCTCCTCTCCGGGTCTGAGTGCTGTGTCGTTCTCATCATCATTTGACAGCAAGGCAGTCTGAACACGATCCCAGTTGCGGCCACGGCATCATCTGTACCAAGTAGAGCTGTGGGGCGATGGCAAATGTTTGTAAATCTATCGGACCAAACTGCGTGGCCATCAGTCCGTAGCTTACAAACTACTTAAACTAAGGTAAACTAACCTAAGGACAGCAAACACACCCATGCCCCAGGGAGGATTCCAACCTCCGACGGCGAGGAACTGCGCCCTCAGCAGCGAAGCGCCTTAGACCGCTCGGCTACTCTACCTGCACGTTCGAAGAGCCTCCGCGACGTGCAGTCTTCACCCGTGGACGGCGAGAAAGACAGGCCTCTGCGCAGACATCGTGCCACGTAAGCAAGGTAGTTCCGAGCAGGCGTGATCGCTAGCCGATTGGCCGGCCGCTGGAGCACACCTTACTGCCTCATAGCGAGCAGCCACTGAGCTAGCGATCGCTCCGGCTCGGAACTGTCCAAGGCCAACGAGACAGGCCGCGGCGCGCACATCATGCGACGTACGCAAGGCAGTCCGGAGCCGGCGCGATCGCTAGCTGATTGGCCGGCCACTGGGGCACAGCCCACTGCCTCATAGCGGGCAGCCACTCACATGGCGATCGCGCTGGCACAGGAAAACACCGTCTAGATACAAGGCCTCACAACCCGAGGCCGACGAGACAGGCCGCGGCGCGCACGTCATATCACGTGATCAAGTGAGGCCTGAGCCGGCCCGATCGCTAGCGGATTAGCTAGCCGGTAAGAGACAGTGGGCTGTGCCCCAGCGGCCGGCCAATCTGCTAGCGATCGCGCTGGCACAGGCCTCACTTGATCACGTGATATGACGTGCGCGCCGCGGCCTCTCTCTCTCGTGGGCTTCGCTCACAACCAGTCTGACTGACGTCACAGGCTGCCCTCGCAAGCTCACTGGATGGCGCCACGAGGAAGTGGGCTGTGCCCCACCAGCCAGCCAGTGAGCTTGCGAAGGCGCCTATCCGTGTGACGTGACTCAGGTTGTGAGGCCTTGTATCCTGTTGCTCAGGACTGCCTTGCTTACGTCGCATGGCGTGCGTTCCGCGGCCTGTCTTTCTCGTTGGCCGCGGTCTTCGCGTTGTGACGTCAGAAACTCGACACACTCCGCGTACATGCGGCTATAGCGTACGCAGTGCGTGTAAGTTCTAGCGAGAGCGAGTCTCTACTACCGAAACGAGCCTCAGGACGGAGCATTCGGTATGAGGCGTACCAGCAAATGCTGAGAAGTAATTAACTCGCATAAACAAAGCCGGGATGCCGAATGGCAGAAGGGCGATACGCGTGCCGGTCGTCCATAATGGAGGCGCGGCGTTAATTATGTAGTGCGCGTGCCAAGTGTGGCGCGCTAAGTGGCCGGCCAGCTGTTTGCTCGCCGCCCCCGCCACGCTTCGCCTCTTTTAGGCTCGCCTGCATTATTCATCGCAACATTGTGTGCCACCGCGCACTAAAATTTCTGTTAACTCGGCCAACACCGAGAGCTAGTCCCGAGCGGCTAGTCGCGTCTGCGGCAACGCTCCGACGGTCGTTAAAATTACAAGGCCCAGATACAGGTAAGCCACCGAAATCAACTTTTATACCGCATATTAGGTGCGTGTGAACGCACCAACTATGTATGACTACAGTACTGCTCATTAACGCTGACTAGCAAAATTCAATATCCGACGCTGTAAAGCCAAAGAAGACTACATGCAGAAGATCTACGCTTGCTGCAAGGACTGTCTGTTCACCCTCGCCGGCCGCGGTGGCCGAGGGGACTGAGGCACTCCAGTCACGGTCTGCACGGCCACTACGGTCGGGGGTTCGAATCCCCCCCTCGGGCATGGATATTTGTGCCGTCCTTTGTATTAGTTAGTCCATAAGTACTTTGTAAGTTTAGGGACTGATGACCCCACCCCGTAGTTGAGTCCCATAAGCTCTACAAACATTTGAATTTGTTCACCCTCGACGTGGGTAAGTGCACTGTATTGCTGGAAAATAGACAAAAAAACCTTTACTGTTAGGGTACGATAACGAAAAATCGTCGAAAACTTCAGGAAACGTGTACGCGTAACCTAAGATGGAACGAGTACTAAGACTGGCTTTAGGAAACGTGAATATATTAAAAACTATTTGAAAACCCGGCGACTCCAGGGTATTTATTTTTAACTCCAGGGTTTTACGAGACCACAAGGGTATCTGATTTTGGAATTCTTTTATATCTTTGGTACGTGAAGGTCAGAACTTAAATTATCACCAGCCAAAGCCCTTCGACGCAACTCTCAAGAATAATCGAGAAAATTGACTTTCAAGTTTTGCAAGTACATTTAAGTACTAATAATTAAAACAGATGTAGCAGCTGACGGTGGAGCTCAGATGTTAGCGTTCTACACTCACAGCCGTCGACTCGTTGGTTCCAATCCCGCAATGCCAGTTTTTTTTTATTTTATTCATTTTGTTTCGTTGTTTTCGAATTTAGTATATAAAACATTTTGGGATCTCTAATTCCACGTCTTGCGTTAGTTTTTGGTTATGTGTATGTAGAGGAGCTGAACACCTTGTCACCTAAAAGATGGTTGAGTAGGTTATCTGCTTGGAAAGTCATTAGTAGCTAAGAAGATGACTTTCGAAAAACGCGTCGCAGCTCTTCACAAAAACATCCATTGTCAACCAATAGTGGAGCCAATACCGTAAAAAATGTATTTTTATCGAAACCGTCAATATTAACAACCTTTTATAAAATATAGAACATTACGAATAAAACAAAAACATGCATTTTTGTAAAAATTACCACTAGATATTAAAATTGTGTAAGTATTCTAACACAACGTGTTTGCTCGTGATCGTTCAATGTGTTCTTGGTTCAGCCTTTCTATTCCAGAGAGCCTTCAGCCCTCTGATCAAGCGCGCTGAGTCACGGCGCAAAATGTTCAAATTTTTGTATAGTCTATGGGACTTAACTACGGGGTCATCAGTCCCTAAACTTACAAACTACTTATGAACTATTTACGAACTAGGACGGCACAAATATCCATGCCCGAGGGGGGATTCGAACCCTCGACCGTAGTGGCCGTGCAGACCGTGACTGAAGCGCCTCATCGTACTTGCAAGTAGGTACTTTTGCATCATCAGAATGTGTTCAGTGCTAGTATGGAATCAGAATGTGTCCAATATGTATAGGTATTGTGTCGCAGCAAATAAATTTATTTAATCTAAATCATTGTAAGAAGAAGAAGAAGAAATTGCTATCATCATCAGAGACTGATTAAGTCTTTCAGCGTTCAGTCTTGAGCGTAGTCCCCCTAATAAAATTCCTCCATGATCTCCTAGTCAATGCTAACATTGCTCCTCGTATCATGTTAAGCCTGTCACTTCAAAATCATTCTTGGCCGGATCATAGTACTTTCTCCTTGTTCTACCTTAACTACTCTTACCCTCTGCTGCCTAACCCATGAGACTCTTTGGAAACCTTTCTTCGTCCAAGCGTGTAACATAACTCCAACCCTCTCAGCCTGTTCACTCTCTTTATCTGTGGTGTTCATTCCCACTTTTTGATTTCTTCAGCATAGACACCGTCCTACCATTGTTCCCATTTATTAGTACTGTCGTGTCCTAACACAGGAGAGAGAAACGGTGGTAGTAAGTCAGTCTGCCAGTCCCTAGCGGAAAGTAGTGATTACAGAAAGACAAGTAACAGGCATCTACGAGAGATGGGGATTTCGGGTCTCGAGGGGATACTTGTTCCGGAGACACTGAGAACTCATAGGTAAATGGAAATATATTTATTGCATCTCAACTACTAATACTACTACACTGAGGCTAATCATTTAGAAAAGCGAAAAAATACATCCGTTGGCACAACACAAGTCAGTGTTTAAGTTCCCTGGGGAAGAGCCTAATACAGCTACCCTTCCTAGCAGCATTCCATGAAAGACGCACTCCCTTCCAGAAACAAACTATCGTGTAGCTTACTAGAGGCTGGTGGCGAACGACACAGATCTGGCACCCAACTCGTCTGACTGAGAACTTCTTGCTCGATCGAAAAAACGGGGATTTTTAAAGGCCACTGTGGGCACACTATTCCCCTCCCCCACCCCTTCTGATACCTAACAAATTCCTATCGCCCACTGCTATGTTCAACCAAACTAATTTGTGACTTGCGTCCTCCCCGAGACTTCTAGCGAACCACGTATCAGCCCTGTCCCTACTGTCATTTCCTGGGTGGGGGTGTGACATGTTTTTGCACTACCGAACTCTATACTTGGTTATTCAGCTGAAAAGCAAACGTCACGGTGCTACCCAGTATGGTCAGCAACAACAATGTTTTACATCAGTTGGCGACGCCTTACGCCCTCTCCAAAATAGGGAGCTGCTAACTATAGGTTTTCCTTCTTTACCCTCTCCCTCTAGCCTCGTGAACCCACTGACGTTGCTGTTCCCGGGGACTGGAACCAACTGCGAGACGTACATTAAGACGTGTCTGTTGGCAGTCAAGTAGTAATGTAACATCTTACAACAGCGTCCAAACCAGTGGTCCCCAAAGTGGTCTATATAGACCCCCAGGGGTCTATTCCAACCTGCAACGTCAGCGGAAAAATAATTTGGGGGTCTATTTGTTGTAAATGAATCCACGATAATGGTTCATATTTAGGAACATCAAAACCAAAATTCAGAATTATTCTGACAATGCTGAAGCTCGATCCTTTGTATGGCACTTATCGCTTCATTGGTTAAGCGAGAGAGTGGAGGAATTCTGCACTTTCGGTCTCTTGCTGCAGGCCGGTAGTGTTTTTTTTTTTTTTTTTTTTTTTTTTTGGGAGGGGGATCTGTCATTTAAAACAAGTATATTCTAATTTGTAAAGCATTTTTTCACTCCACCCTTTCATAGTTAAAGTTATCAAAGTTAGTAGCTCTATATGAGGCGCGAAAACACATTTGAAGTTAGGAATTCGTAAAAAAAAAAAATACACAAAAGGCAGGGGGTCTTATCAGGGCAGAAGAAGTTGGTAAGAGGTCTACGAGACAAAAATGTTTGGGAACCCCTGGTCTAGACGATGTATGAAATTACATGTAGATTCTCCGGAAGGAATCCCTCCACCCTGGAATAGTGGCTGCCGGCCGCGATGGCCAAGCGCTCTGCGGCGCGCCAGTCACGGTCCGCACGGCCACTACGGTCGGGGGTTCGATTTGCCCCCTCGGGCTTGGATATTTGTGCCGTCTTTAGTATTAGCTAGTTCATAAGTAGTTTGTAAGTTTAGGGACTGATGACCCCGTAGTTAAATCCCATAAGTTCTACAAACATTTGAACACTTTTTTTATTTTTATTTACTTATTTATTTTCTAAGATATAGTGGCTGAGAACATATGCAGTTTACAAGGGCATTTGTTTACCGCCTACATCCCGTAAAGTATATCGGTCCATTTTAGCCTGTTATCTGCGATGATCTCTATATCTCAGCTTGAACTGCTTGCCTTCACATGGCGCCTCAGCAATGTCAACAGTAACAAAATACGACAGTACCTGCAATCATTCTTGCTATTTTCATATATGTAACCTCGACCTAAGTAGTAGAATTTTTTGGAACCTTGTTAAAAGAGCAATATTCTAGTGTTAAATGAAAGAAAAAGTGGTCCTTTTGAAGCGAGAGCAACTACGATGTTGGAAATCCAGTTTCTGGGACGAAGGAAACGGTGAGGACCTCGACTGCGGGTCGCCAGGACGAGAGCTGCGTGACTCGCGTTTCTCGCCACCTCGCTTGGCCGAAGAGAACAAAGGGCGACGCCGAGGGTCCGCGCCGAGATAATTGGGCCCGAACGCGGGGCCGCGGGCAGCAGGCACTCGCGTCGAGGGCGACACTCGAGGCCGGCGAGGAATCTTTAGCGCCGCGGCCGGACGAATAAAAGAAACGGCGAGGTGCAGCAATTACGCGCTCGCGGCGTCGAGTAAACCCTTGACATCAGATCGCGCAGGTGGGCGCCGCAAGTAGGTCGCGATCGTCCTCTCCGCCGCCACGAGGGGGCGCCATTGTTCCCAGAGGGCCTGCGGAGACGTTTAAAAACCGCGCGGAAGAGATTAAACGCTGGATAATTATATGCTACACCAAATCGCCCAGCAATTACTGTTCTCCACAATCGAAAATTTCGTACGTTTTCCGGGGGGCGCGTATTTTGCAGCTGGAGGGTGGAGGGTCTCCTACAAATAAGTGGCAACCCTTGTAAGCAGGTCAAAAAACTGGAGCTATTCCAATGCTGCGTTCTTCACAAAAGATTATCCACTAGTACACTTTCTATACACTCGACATGTGCGGGTAGGGGGCACTAATAAAGTGACACATCCGTAATACGATCACGAACCTTGTGTGCACTGCGATTTACTTTTTATTTGCCGTCTGGTCGTCGACATATTATAGCCATTCGCTGCCTTCAAAACATTTATTGTACTATAGAACGACCATAGATCTAGTTGTCCAACGCGTGTCGAAATGATTTAACATAGCCGGCCGCGGTGGCCGAGGGGACTGAGGCGCTCCAGTCACGGTCTGCACGGCCACTACGGTCGGGGCTTCGAATCCCCCCTCGGGCATGGATATTTGTGCTGTCGTTAGGATTAGCTAGTTTATAAGTAGTTTGTAAGTTTAGGAACTGATGACCCCGTAGTTAAGTGCCATAAGTTCTACAAACATTTTTTTTTTTTAACTTTTATTTATAGCTGCTATTCTCGGGTGCGTGTTTCAGTCGACCGACAATAATATCAATAATCCCTTTTTCCAGAATACTGCTGTGCTCTTGTCATTAACTCTATGTGTTTGAAACAACAGGTTATTCCTTAGGTTATTTGGAAGAAAATATGTAAGTAAAGCAATGGGATCAGATCCATAGTTAAGGAACTACGGTAATTTAAAAAATCAGGAAAAGGGTCGAAAAAAGATTGCTGGATTTCTCTACAAAAATGGACACAATAATTAAACAATTGTTTACCATTCTCTTAAATTCAGGGTGGATTTAAAGCAAGTGTTCAAAATTTCCTCTCTGCTTTTGAAGATAAAGATTCTCACGGAAATGAGCTGCGCGAGTAGCGTTTCGTAATTCCACATGCTCTTCCCGTATTGACGTTGCGGCGCCGAAAATGCGTTGTATCAATTCTTCTCGTGTTTCTACCTTAGCTTCTTTCATCCACTCCCAGATGCAGTAACCCTGTATCTCATCTCCATTTTACCTTTAATAATAATAATTATTATTATTATTGTTATTAATCATGTCGTGTGGCTCATTGGCCTGGTGCAAGTCTTTCAATTGGACGCCATTTCGGCGATTTGCATGCCTCTAGCCTAACCCAGTTATCCAACTGGTGAAAGAGAACCACGTATGGTTTCTGGTGACCCTCACATGATTGAGAGGTGAAGGATGGTTTAAAACGCAGACTGAAAAAATCCGACGCCCGAGCAGGTTTCGCACTCGCGACCCTTCGGTATGCAGTCGAGCGCTTTACCTCAAGACCACCAGGCCAGAATTTTAACTACTACCATGAAACTTTATGGTATACAGTTATTTTTTGCCTACAAGCTGATTTATGGTGCCTGCCAGAAGGTAAATCCGATAGATTGCAACACCGTTTAACACCGACCTGAACGTTGGCAGGGATACGTAATTTTTCATAGATGAGAGACAGAATGAAATAGAGAGAGGGAAGAGGAAACTTACAGAGACAGGAGGAGATAGGTGCAGAATGGGAGGGAGGAGAAGATGACCACAGAGGAGGATGGCGGGGATGGAATTATGAAACATTCGAATAAATACATAAGATAGGAAGTGTTACTGAGAATTATGCGTACCATTGTTTATTTCAGGAGAAGGGGAAGATGTAAAAAACAAGGAGGATTGAGGAGGAGGAGGAGCAGGAAAATAAGATGAGGGCGGAGGAAGGTAAAGGGGGGAGGAGAAAGGCAGAGAGGAGCGAGCAAGAGATATGTGTGTAAAGGGAGGGAAGATTGAGACGTAGAGATAAGGGAGTTGGAGATAGAGTTTGGGATAAAATATATACAGGGAGTGAGGTGAAGGTGATGGAGAAAGACAGGGGGAAGGGGGAGGAGGTGGACAAATGTTCAAATGTTTGTATAGCTTATGGGATTTAACTAAGGGTTCATGAGTCCCTAAACTTACAAACTACTTATGAACTACCTACAACTAAGGACGGCACAAATATCCACGCTCGAGGGGGGATTCGAACCCCCGACCGTAGTGGCCGTGCAGACCGCGACTGGAGCGCCTCAGTTGCTCGGCCACCGCGGCCGGCAGGAGGTGGACAAATAGAGGGGGAAGAGGAGATCAGCGACAAGTAAGAGGTAAGAGGAGGAGGGGGGGGGAGGATATTAAGGTGTATATCAAATCCCCTTACGTATCAGCAGTTGCCAAGAATTTTCTGGTTCACTACTTACTGAATAGCAATTCACGTAAATACTGAATATCTCAGAATGTTTCTTAAGCGCCGCGGCGGAGCGGCCGAGCACATTGAGGCGCTATGCTGCGATGCGCCAGGCCGTTCCCCGTCGGGGGTTCGAATGTTTGTTCTGTCTTCAGTATAAGCTAGTTCATAAGTAGTCTGTAAGTTTAGGGACTGATTACCCTGCAGTTAAGTTCCATAAGCTTTACAAACATTTGGCCATTTGAACTTCAGCGAGTGGTGCAAAATCTTTGATATATGCAGTTATGATTGGGACACAAATATATCGAGAATAACATGCAATGTTGTTGTTACTGTTTCAGTCTTTGTTCAACGCTTCTTTACCTCGGTAGTAAAACGACAACTCGTAGTGCTTGCAGTAAATTTCGCTGCGGCCTGACAGGTCATACTATGAGCATGTGCCGAAAAGCCGTGACTGGAACAGCGACAGCGATGGCGCGGCAGATAGGGCCAAAGACGGCAGGGCGGCGCGAGACCCGGGAGCAGAGCAGAGCGGAGTGGAGTGTCGGGAACAAAGGCACGGGCCGGGCAGCGGCTGTAGGGGCGGCGCCCACATCGTGGCCGGCCGGCTAACAGTGCTGTCCGTCCGCGCAGAAAACTTTAATAAGAGAGAAACAATCGGCCGGCTAGGAACAATTAGGCGCCAGATAGCCGCGCATGCGGGCGCCACAAAGAACGGCAATTAAGCCGCCACTGCCGCCGCCGCCTCAGGCCGCGCCCATGCGGGAGAGGGAGCGCTCCTCACCGACACTGCCAGCCGAAGTCAGCCGCTACCCTGCTGAGCACATGCCCGACTCCCGACATCGCAGCGTGCCACCTGCACCAAGCTAGTTCAAACTGCCGCCAGGATTCGCCCTCATCCGCACACAAAGACTGGAGAGTTGCACATAACACTCCAACACTCGAAAATGGCAATATGAGTGATACGCAAAATTACAGGCCCGTATCATTCTCGTCAGAGGTGGCGCTAGACGAAAACTTGGCGTCGGCAAACTCGTCTTTGCGAGGCCCTTTTCATTTTTTTTTTTTTTTTGATAGGAAGAAAATGTTAAATAAAATGAGCTGAATTATACATCAATGTTCATTATACAAAATTTTTGTACGTATAATATACAAGTATTCAGAATGAAACTTCACTCTGCAGCGGAGTGTGCGCTGATCTGAAACTTCCTGGCAGATTAAAATTGTGTGCCGGAACCAAGACTCGAACCTGGGACCTTTGCCTTTCGCGGGCAAGAGCACTACTGACTGTGCTATCCCGACACGACTCACAATGCCGCCTCAGAACTTTACTTGCTGTGGCTAAGCCATGTCCCCACCATATCCTTTCTTCTAGGAGTGCTAGTCTTCCATGGTTCGCAGGAGAGCTTCTGTAAAGTTTGGAAAGTAGGAGGCGAGGTACTAGCGGAAGTAAAGTTGTGAGGCGACATCGTGAGTCGTGTCGGGATAGCACAGTCGGTACTGCGCTTGCCCGCGAAAGGCAAAGGTCCCAGGTTCCAGTCCCGATTCCGGCACACAATTTTAATCTGCCAGGAAGTTTCATACAGCGCACACTCCGCTGCAGAGTGAAGTTTCATTCTGGAAACATCCCTTAGGCTGTGGCTAAGCCATGTCTCCACCATATCCTTTCTTGCAGGAGTGCTAGTCTTGCGTGTTTGCAGGAGAGCTTCTGTGAAGTTTGGAAAGTAGGAGGCGAGGTACTGGCGAAAGTAAAGTTGTGAGGCGGCATCGTGAGTCGTGTCGGGATAGCACAGTCGGTACTGCGCTTGCCCGCGAAAGACAAAGGTCCCAGGTTCCAGTCCCGGTTCCGGCACACAATTTTAATCTGCCAGGAAGTTTCATATCAGCGCACACTCCACTGCAGAGTGACAGTTTCATTCTGGAAACATCCCTTAGGCTGTGGCTAAGCCATGTCTCCACCGTATCCTTTCTTCCAGGAGTGCTAGTCTTGCGTGTTTGCAGGAGAGCTTCTGTGAAGTTTGGAATGTAGGAGGCGAGGTACTGGCGGAAGTAAAGTTGTGAGCGGCATCGTGAGTCGTGTCGGGATAGCACAGTCGGTAGTGCGCTTGCCCGCGAAAGGCAAAGATCCCAGGTTCGAGTCCCGGTTCCGGCACATAATTTTAATCTGCCAGGAAGTTTCATACAAGTATTGTTGCAATGACAAGAATTACAATAAACAAACACAAATAAAATAGAGAAACTTTGCGGCTTTTCATCTCACTGAATTTTTTAAGATCACATCATAATTAATACTAGCCGCTATTTCGGCTTCAATTGATAGTACTGACAACGCAGATGGTCTTTCTTGGCTCACTGAGCTTCTCAACTTAGTCTTAACGAATTTTAACTTTGTGAAGCTTTTCTCGGACGAAGCTGTACTGAGTGGAATTACCAGCATCATTATGTTCGTTATATAAACATTTGGTTATATTTCTTCCAAATTGTTTTCTAAAATGTACTGAAGAAGTTGTTTCGCAAGTATTTAACTAAAAAATGTATCACTGCTGCACTCATGCTGAAATAAATACGGACAACTAAACAGCTGCCGGCCGGGAATGGCCGAGCGCACTAAAGCGTCATACCACGGTGAGCGAGATCGCTCTCGTCGTGAGTCGAATCCCACCCTTGGATACGAATGTTGTTTTCGTCCTTTGGTTAACCTAGTATAAGTTAGATGTAGGTCGTCGCTACATAACCTAGCAGTTGAAAAGCGTCGTTAAACATCAAATATAAAAAAAAGAAAAAAGCTAAAATGTAAACAATGTTTTGCGCGAGGCCCCTACAGGCGCGAGGCCGTCGGCGGTTGCCGACGCCTAGCGCCGCCACTAATTCTCGTCGATTTGAAACTCCAATTAGGTCCACATACCGTCATATAAGGCATTTGGCACACACACACCCACCCACCCACCCACCCACCCCCACACACACACACACACACACACACACACACACACACACACACACACTCAGCAGCACCAGAAGACGAACTCTCTGGCTTGGCTCAGTTATATATATCCTCTCTGTATCTGTGGCTCAGTACTAATATGCAGTATCTCTGACTTCCACCCTCATGACCTAGGTCGTGAATTACCTTTCCCTTGTGTTCCCATCCTATTTTCTTCCCCCCCTCTCCCACCTGAAGAAGGAACTCTGTTCCGAAAGCTTGTTCTGTTTCGTCCTTTTTTTTTCCCTTTTTCTTCATTTGCGTCACTATCGGCGGTTCAGCACAAAAGTACTGGCCAGCCAATCTATCTCTTTTGAAAAAAAAATATTTACCTTATTTTTCCCATTATCTCTCAAATTGATCAAAATTTTGCCACAAATTCATCTGTAGATACTTGCACACATAGTGTTGTATATGTTATTAGCTCGTCCTAGAAATATAAATTGCAGAGTACTTCTGCATAATTTCGACAGATAGCTGCACTGAGTTACTCCGAACATATGCGTTTGTTTACACTGGTATTCCTTCTTTTCCACGTAAAAGTAGTCATTCACATACTACTGTTGCATTACAAGTTATATTCTGGAAAGTGACAGACATAATAGTGACATTTACCACATCGGATACATCATGGAAGTACTATATAGCAGACCAGCTATGAACTTTTTGTTGCCAGTAGAGCATAATAATTTTAAGGAATTTTTAAAAATATTTTTCTCAGTATATAGGGACTATACATTAATCGTGGGAATTTCTTATAGCTTCAAAAAGTCAGCCATTGAAGGGTTAATTACGCCTTGCTTCAACAGTCATCGCTACCAAATGTTTGTAAAGTCTATGGGACTTAACTTACAATGTCATCAGTCCCTAAACTTAAAAAATACTACTGAACGAACTAGGACGGCACAAATATCCATGCCCGAGGGGGGATTCGAACCCCCGACCGTAGTGGCCGTGCAGACCGTGACTGGAGCGCCTTAGTCCCCTCGGCCACCGCGGCCGGCTCATCGCTACTCCTTTTAGGTAAGCGACCAGATTGTAAAATTATCGTCACTCTCTATGGACAGATAATACGTGTATGTAAATGGTCTCAAATGTCCTCAGCGTGCAAAGAGTTCTGATCGTAACTATGAGACCACGGACTCCGTGTTCGTCTCACCTGTACCAGCAACTTAACGAGCAATGATGTGCACACAAGGGCTGGCGAATGTCATCTGGTGGAGGAACGGGGAGAGAAGCAGCGTGAGAGGCGAGGTAGGGATATCTTGTCATATATCGCGACATATGTCGACGGGGGGGGGGGGGGGGGGGGAGGGCCCTTCGCTTTTAGACTTTATACAAACTTTCTATCTCCATATTTCTAAAAACCATTTACCTCTGATTCCATTCAATCGTATAAGAAACAAAAGGCGAAACAGCGTAAAGTTCAGCAAGAGGAGCATAGCAAACTGTAACCCACTATTACACAAAACATGTATAAAAATGTGACACGAATCTTACCACAAATATTTAGAACATAAATTGCACCATGCAGCGAAGTGAAATTTTTATAAATTGGACTTCTGCATGAACCTGTGCTTGAAAGACATTTTCTTCAAATGTTGATAATTCTATGGGATCAAACTACGTTGGTCACCAGTCTCTAGTCTTACAAACTACTCAAACTAAGTTAAACCTACCTAAGGACAACAAACACACCCACGCCCGGAAGACGATTCAAACCTCACACGCGAGAGGCCACGCGATCAGTAACGCGGCGCTCCAGACCGCTCGGCTACTCCCGCGCGGCGGACATTTTCTAATTTGCAAACTGTACGAACTTGATCAACTTAGTACTAGACTTACTGTTCCAGCAGTGGAAGAAGCGACAGGGAAACAAAAGTATGTCGACAAATTATGCAGTAAGCGTACCTGCAAAAGAGAAAAAAATGGAGTCAATGTTAAATTAAAAAAGGAAAATTGCATCAAAATACAGTAATTTTTTTAGTAAACTTAGCAACGAACTACATGATCGCTAATTTAGAAAATCATACAGTAGAGAACGAGTAGGCACCTCGCCCTTTACAACGACATACAAGGTGCGTGAAAAGTTCGGCGAATGATGCCATATTTTACAAAACGCACAGGCAAGGATAAGGTGCTCGCGCATACATATTAAGGGACATGTCAACAAGAGCCTCCTATTGTGCAAAGCACTGCAGTGAAACGGCTGCACACGCTGCGACCCAGCTAACAGTGTCAGTGTGAGAACTTGTGGCATTGCAACGTGGAGTGCAAAATGCAGCAACGCGTTAATATAAAGTTTTGTTTCAAATTAGGCAAAACGGCGACGGAGTCCCATGGGATGTTACTCCAAGTGTACGGTGATGTAGTGAGTAAAAAGTGAATGTTTGAGTGGGTTAGACTCTTCACAGACGGAAAGGAAGGTGTCGAGGATGAGCTACGTTCGGGTCAACCGTCCACAATCACATTCCCACACAACTACGGAAGTTTACGGGGGAGTTTTGAAACGACTGCTATAACGCATCCGGCGGGTTCGGCCATATTTTTACCGGAGTGGACAGTTGAATTTCCTGGACGACAATGCCCGTTCGCACATTGCGATCCGCGAGTTCATCTTTCTCGCTCGACGCAAAGTCACTGTGCTTCCACACGCTCCTCATTCTCCAGATTTGGCGCCCCCCAGACTTCTTTCTGGTTCCCCGCCTTAAGTTAGACCTGAAGGGCTTACGCTTCGCAACGGATGCGTAGACCCAACAACGCGTGACAGTGCTTCCAACGATTCCACAAGAAGCCTTTTCTGACAGTTTTCAACAGCTGTACAACCGAAGTCAGGCGTGTATTGTAGTCAATCGCGATTAGTTTAAAGGCCAGTACAAGTATTTTGTTTGTAACTCTTGTTTCCTGTATTTCTTAAGACCATTCAGCGTACTTTTCAAAAGCACCTTGTACGAATCGGGAAGAACTTATCTTTTGCCACTGCGTTTTCATGCGCCAAAAAGATACCTGTATAACAAAGCATTTTTCTGCAATCGCTGATATCGTCGCTTACATCCATGTAGCCTCTAAGCTGTTTCCAAATGTGAGTCTGTCGATTTTCCTTGTCCCCGATCTTCCTTGATCCTTACTAAATATGATTTGAGTACATTCTAAGTTTACTCCAATTTCTTTCTTATTTACAATCGTCTTTCTACACGCAATCAAGCATACCAAATAATTCAAATTAATTGCATTTTGCATGACGTTCTCGCGAGTGAAACAGTAGTCGTCTAATTTTTCAACATGTCGTAGAAAACGGATCAAAATAATGAAAAAGCGTAACAAAATAATAAATAGATCGTATTCAACCACAAAGTACCGACCTGATTCAGCAGAAATGCAAAAAAGGTGGATATTTCTAGAATTGATACATCCCACGTTCCGAATGTGTCGTATTCTTTTCCTGGCTGACTCACGCGACTAATGTCTGGATGACACCTTACGTTTTTAAGACGGTATTGAACCTTTTAACTCACACAAATTGTTTTGCATATGATGGGCATTGACATTTGGTTTTATCCTTTTTATTGCCTTACTGGAGCGCATTACATGAAAAAATAATCAATTTTTGTAAATATATATACAGAAGTAGTTTCACTGTGAAACCACTGCGATACAATAGACTTTTCAATGTCTTTCAAGGAGTCCACTAATTTTGAATTTTTACATTTTTTATTACACAAATATTACATTTTCTTTTATACTTATTTTTGTTCCAACAAAGGTCAGAATATTTTTTTGTTTCATGCAAAATTTCTAAGCACATATACAACTTTTTTTTTTTTTTTTTTTTTTTTTTTTTTTTTTTTTTTTTTTTTTTTCAATTACGCACAAACCGACATCACATACTTTGCATGACCATCGCGTTGTATGTGGCCTCTTTTTTTTTTTTTTTATTTTTAACTACA
Organism: Locusta migratoria; assembly: GCA_026315105.1. NCBI lineage: Eukaryota > Metazoa > Arthropoda > Insecta > Orthoptera > Acrididae > Locusta > Locusta migratoria. The sequence goes on from CM048751.1 coordinate 55,628,474, forward strand.
ATTTACATATCATTTCGAACTGCTGTGAACAGGTAAATGCAGTTCATTGGCTTGTATTTTGTGCACAGCTACTTTTAGGATGAAAGTCCTTTTACGGCCTTAGGGTGAGACGGAAGTGTCACAGCGAGAAACCTATGCCACAAGGGGATACGGCACAGTAAGAAGCGGTTTCGCAGTGCACTGTGACGCAAAGGGTTGAAAAGCTTATTAGGATACTAGAACCTATCAGTCACGGTACTCTCATTTGAACACTCCACTCTTTAGTGCAATCACAAACAGCTGGCGTATCACCGATTGCTTTGTCGTCAGCGGAGTGTCAACCTTAAATACGGCCCCCGTCCGCCGTATAACGCCAGAGAGAACACCGACTAGGGTCGGTTGTTTTCTCAGGAACAACACTGCATTCGGAGAGCAATAAACCGATTGTGAGCGCTCTGTCTCCATCGAACTAAAGATGCTAGCCACGATTAAGATCGGGCCGTCCAAATTAATTCCCCTGTGGCTCTGTGATAGACCGCTGGTTGGCCGTGTTTGGCATTCCTGCAAACACAGCCGACGGCGGAGGAGGACAAAGGCAGGCCAGTGTTTCCCTCGGGAGGACAGAAGCGTACCGTCGCACCAAATTGTGGCGGACCTTGGCTGCAGCACGCCAATAGAAGTGAGTGGGGCTAGTCCGGCGTACTGGACGCAACAGATATTTCATCGCATTTAACCTAAGGGTCAATAACCCGAGGGACCAAGGAAAAAAAGAAACTGTCGCAAGTTGAACTGAATAGGGGAACGGCTGATACGAAGCAACAAGGAATTAACTTCGTGGTAAAGGAGGTAATGTGCAGACTACAAGCTGCAGAGATAGACCAAGACAGGAACAGAGGAAGCAGATTAAAATAGTTGTGGCTTGCAGTAGCTGTGCACTGTGCAGAGTCGAAAAGAAATGTGAATCATGGGGGCAGAAGAGAGAGAGAGAGAGAGAGAGAGAGAGAGAGAGAGAGAGAGAGAGAGAGAGAGAATTTGAATCAAGTCAGTTTTCGGGCAGAACACTAGAAACAACAGCCGAAAGAAGACTGAAAAACTCACACAAAGCTACTTTTAACTACAGCTTTCTGTGTCGAAGTCATCATTCAGCTGACTGAGGAATTGAACACCTCTCGCAGATAAGAGTCGAAAGTTTAAACTTCCACCGCCGCTCTAGAAAGTAGAGTACCACAAGCCCAGCTTACGACCCGTAAACCGACTTATCCAGAATATTACGTGGCGACGAGCAGTTTACTTGAAATCTGAATTTCAGTGCAATTCGTATACACTACCAGCGATTATTATTATCAGCATCATCTTTCTGCTGTAGGCTATTACCAGCATCTCCGTGATCCATTGATTCCTTGTGAATGCTTTTGTGTGTGGTGCCGTCCGTTCAAGTATAGTATTTGTGTTCCCCCTCTTCTCGATATCTCATCATTTTTTTACTGTATACATCAAAATTATTCTTTTCATTGTCCGCCTTATCTACAAAAGACTCCAACTTTGTTCTGTCTTTCTACGTCTTAGCATGTTAAATTAGTACATTCCAAAGAAAATATTACATTAATTCAGTACTTTCTATCCTCACTTTCACTAACGTTTTTTGATTAAATCAATGCGTTTATCAGCCGTCTTCTCTCCCTCATTATCGTTAGAAGTTTATCCCATAATATGAAACTTCCTGGCGGATTAAAACTGTGTGCCGGAAGCGGGATTAAAACCTGGCACCTTCGCCTCTGGTGGGCAGAGCTCTAGCGACTGAGCTATCCAAGCACGCTTCACGGTTCGTCCTCACAGCTTTACTTGCTATAATATAGATGGTAATCCCGGTCCCCATCTCCAGAGTTATTTTCTCATAACTGTTAAATGTTACAAACACACACACACACACACACACACACACACACACACACACACACTTTTACTTCAGATACTCTGATGATGACTCAAAAGGGCGGCCGGCCGCGGAGACTAAGGCGCTTCAGTCACGGTCTGCACGGCCACTACGGTCGGGGGTTCGAATCCCCCCCTCGGGCATGGATATTTGTGCCGTCCTAGTTCGTAAGTAGTTCATAAGTAGTTTGTAAGTTTAGGGACTGATGACCCCGTAGTTAAGTCCCTTAGACTATACAAACATTTGAACATTTCAAAAGGGCGAAACGCGTCATTGAAATAAAGAAAAAACTTTGCAACTGAGACTATCTTGAGACATATTCATAACCAGCTGCTGTACCAGCCACCAGTATGCAGTGAAACCAGTTTTGTAAACTTTCTCTATAAAAGGGTACACACAGTTCGCACTCTCGCAGCTTTATCACAACGCTCTCTGCGAATAACGTTGTAAGCACTATCAGTATACTTACTTATCCGCAGGTGTTGCACTTGTTTCTGCATTGGCCACCATGTTGTAAGTTCGCGATTTGTAGGTGCAAAGAATTACTTCATTATGTCTTGTTTTGAACATCGTCAGTATGCTGTATATCTTATGAAAGGGGAATTGAAACGTAATTTGCTTTCGTGTTCTACTAACAACTCTTAGCGGCCTTGTTTTAATTTGGCAAGAAATGAAATATGCATATCTGTCGAACCAGTTAATTTCGAGTCGATTTAGTGGAGAGTTGTCTTCTCAAAATCTGCCAAATTATCCTGCAGAGCATAATTTTCGTTAACTCACAAGCGACCTGTCAAAACATGAGCCAAATCTGAGATCCTTCCCTTGTCAGATCGGCGACCCCTCAGACTTGTTGAATGTTTTTTCCTTCGCTGCTTCAGCCAGGCGGAAGCGGCGTCGAGCACTGGCGCCCCCCCCCCCCCCCCCGTCGGATGCGCCAGATTACCCTGGACGCGCGCCTCCTCGTGTATTAGTTAACATTCAGACTCCGACTTGCGGAGTCGGCCGCGGAAGGACTTCTCCGGGCGTAATCTTCTGTGTCGGGTTAAAGAAGTGTGAATGACACGCTAAGGTTGCCTCCCCTTCCTTGCCGGCGCTGCCTCGGCGGTAACGAGTCTGCTGGGGTGGGGGGACGCGGCTTAGCCCCCCCCTCCCCTCTGCCGCGTGCCGCCACTTAAACCCTCGCGTGCCCGCCCCCCCTCCCCTCGCCGCCGCCTCCCCCGCGAGCCTTAGCAAGTGTATTTGGACGTGCTTCCCATTTAAACACTAGTTAAAAATGCCATCAAGGGCCGACTTGAGGACGAGTCTCATTACCCCGGGCCGTCTGCTAGACAGCAGCTGTGTCCTCCGCCCAAATAAAAATTGCAGCAGCGCCGGCGGCGGAGGCGGCGCCATCTTGCAGGCTGGCGCGGCGCCGTATGCCGGCAATTACTGTACAGCAGGCGCGCTCGCCCGTCCGTCTTGCCGCTTTTCTTTACGGCCGCTAGCTGACTCGCATCGGGGCCACAAGTGTGGTGCATAGTGTCACGCCTGCGTTCCGACACCACCAGCACATGTTAGCGCTTGCTATTACGGGCGCTCCCATGTTTGTCAGCTGCTGTTCTGGGTGGAACGTCGTTAGCATCATCATGAAACTTAATGATGATAATAGGTACGTTTGGACATTGTTTAATCACAGACATCGATTTTCAGATGCAGGACCAGCTATTTTTTTCCAGATCTTTATCTCTTTACTGGAATTTTCTATAGAAGTCGCAAAGTAGCGATGGCGATGATGATGATGATGATGATGATGATCGTGTGGCAATTACGACCGTTAGGCCCAAATTGTGGTCGTGTTCATCCTGCCTGGAGCAATTCTCTCTAGCAGTCGCCACTTCGGCGACTTGCGTGTCAATGATGATGAAATGGTTATGAGGACGACACAACACCTAGTCCCCGAGAGGAGAAAATTTACAACTCCACCGGAAATCGAACCCAGGCCCCTTTGCGTGGTAACCCACCACGCTGTCCAATAGACTAAAAAGGCGGACCTTCGTGGTTTTATTTCTGGTGAATATAGTCTGTATCACGTACGAAGGCGCCACAGTTTCAGTCGTTCTGCACATCTCCCTCCATTCCCACACTGGCAGCCAATAATATCCTTTCTCTAGACGCGCGACTGGCCGCGAGTTACGCAATGCATCTCCCACAGGCACAGCTGTCGGTGCTCTGCCTTAGTCCGTCTGTAACGACCACACTGTCGACGGGGCGTAAAACTCCAAGCTTCCTTCCTTCTGCCTTAGCTCCTCCCCTCCACGCTTCCCCTATCGCTCCGCCACTATGCCCGGAAGCACCTTCCTACATGACACCGGCTATAGTTTTCGATCGCCGCGCGGAATGACTTCGTGGTCTAAAGCGTCACACTTCGGACTGGGCGCCCGCCCCCGCCGAATGTTCGAGTCCTTGCTTAGGCGAACGCGCGCGCGTGTATGTATGTTGCTCTTAGTGTATTTTCGTGACTAAGGTGGAGTTGGAGCGGCTGAGCGATCTAAGATGCCTTGTTGCAGAGCTCATGATTGCCCGCTGACGGAGGTTCGAGGCCTCTCTCGGGAAGGGGTCTGTGTGTTCTCCTTAGCATAAATTGTTTGTAAGCCTAGGGAATATAACTTCAGCAGATAAGTCCCTTAGATTTACCAACATTTAAACTAAAAGTTCTTGTACATATATGTAGTATGCACCACTTCATAAGGTTTTTTGACTTCTGATAATCTGATGCCTAAAAAGGGCGAAAAGCGTGAATGAAATACAGAAACAAATTTGCAACTGAGACTGACTTCTGAGATAGAAACTTTACAGCAGGGATTCCCAAACTTTTTTGTCTCCTAGACTCCTTGCTAACTTTTTCTGCCCTGTGTAGACCCCCTGCCTTTTAAATACTTAATTTTTTACAAATTCCCATTTTCCAATGTGTTTGAAAAACAAGAAAAAAGCAAAAAAAGATGTTAAGTATCATACATTTATTGATTTAAATGACACAGAGGTCTATTTAACAAAACTGATACAAACAAGCTTTTAATGGGACTGGTGTAGCTTTTTTAGTAAATTATCAATATTTGGTTTCAGTTTGGTTTCTTTCAATGACTTCAGCCTTTTCAACTTTTTTTTTCCCGGCTCTTCACATCGCGGAGGGGTGAAGGCTGGGTTAAAACGCAGACCGAAAAATTCCGTGATCCGTCGGAGTTTCGAACCCGCGACTCATCCGTTTCGTCGAGCGCTTTACCCCGCGACCACCAGAAGTACGAGAAAAGGTCATCGAACTATGTTTCTTTGGCCGCTCTTTCAAATGTAATAAACGGCTTAAATTCTGTGCAGTAGCAACTGCTACACAAGGTGCAGAAAAACTGAAGCAGCCCAAATTCACCTAGTCCACAATATGTCAATATATCCCTTGATGAATGACGAAACATTTCCGGCCCTTCATAGGCACCGTTCGATACTCTTCCCACTCCTCAGAGAAGGGCAAGGGATAGTAGTTTACGTAGTGGAGCTTTGAAAATAATAACGCAGCTAATGGTATCGTAATTGAAAAGTATTCTCATTTTCCTCTTTGGAGATTTGCATTTAATAAAATTTAATATTATCTCTATTGAAATATATGTACTCCTTTAGATTTACTTATGTTGCAATGCTTTACAAGGTAGAATTCTCAAGTAATAATTGATATCCCCAACCAACACCACAAAAAAAACACAAAAAACAAAAAAGACCTGACTGTGGGCTTGCAGCAGGAGACCGAAAATACAGAATTTCTCCACACTCTCGTTTAGCCAATGAAGCGAATAGTTACATACAAAGAATCAAACGTCAGCATTGTGAGAATAATTCTGAAGTTTAGTAGAGATCTTCCTAAATAAGAACCACTTTATGGACCCCCATTTACAACAGATCCCCAAATTATTTTTCGCTGACGTGGACCCCTGGTAAGTTGGAATAGAACCCAGGGGGTCTATATAGACCACTCTGGAAATTACTGGTTTACAGCCACAAGGCTCACGATACAGTCGTATACTCAGAGATTACCAGATGTATCATCTTCCAAACTTCTCAAAATTATTGCTGCGAAACCTTGCAGGGGAAGGAAAGAAGGAACATATATTAACTTCCCGGACACAGCTTCGTCATTAAAAACAGATCACAAACACTGACTATTGTTGCGGTTGGTTGGTTGGTGGTTTGGGACCAAACCTGCCTAGGTCATCAGTCTTCCAGTGGGGAGGGACAGGAGTGAGGATAGGAAAGGAGTGGAAGAAAATGCAGTCCAAGGAGAAAAGAAAGAAGAAAGACTGCAGTAGTTCGGAACACCGCGCTCTCCACGTATGTACTCACGAAAGAACCGTGAGCCACATGGGGTAGAAAATCGGGCGTGCCCTGCGAAAGAATCCATCCCGGTATTCTCCATTTCTAATGAACATGGTGTCGACAGGACGTTTAAACCTAATCTTCCCACTCATTTTAAAGTCTCATGACAACTCATTTGACTGGCATTGACGATTACGTGACAGAAAACGGAAACGAATAGTTTTATCGCGATTTCCCATTGCAGCGAAGTACGTTGCACATTGTCTTTCCTGGTAAGTGACAGACAGAGCGAACACGCACGACTTCTACTATGCGCTTGCCGCTGCCCCCTTCCCCCTCGTGCCTCGTCAATCCCTCCTCGGGCGGGACGAGAAGCAGAGGAGAGTGAACGGGAGGAAGACTACGAGGAACAACACGAGTCGGCTGGCGAATTAACTGGCACGCAAAATAGAATTAACTGGCGGACAAAAGTAGAGGCCGGTGAATAGTAATCAGGCGGGGCGAGCGCCGGCAGAATTAAGGAGCAGGGGAAAAGGAGGCGTAATTGTCGTCAGGGAGCAACCGGCGTTCGAGGGGGTTGCATCAATCAGATTAGCCGCCGCAGGGGCGCCGTGGTCACCGCCGGCAACACCTTGAAACCGCACCGAATGTCGCTGGTGTTACGAGATGTACCTACACTGAATGAAACCAATGTGATGGACTATAGTCCGCGTCACCTAGGAAGGCGGTCCAGTTTTCAGCCGTTCTGCGCATCCCCCTCCATTACCGCAGTGACAATCAATAATATTCATTCTCTAGGCGACTGGCTTGCTGCGAGTTACGCAATTTTTCTTCCGCAGGCTCCACCGTTGGTAATCGGCCGTAGCTCCTCTCCTTCACCCTTACCATATTCCTCCACCTCTATGAGCGGAATCGCCTTACTACATGACGCCAAGTATTGTGGGGGCACAACTGGTATAGCTACGTTTGCCCAGCACATTCCCTATGCACCAGCTGCTGTTGTCTAGAAGACCCGAGACTCGGTTATGCAAGTGATTTATGTCGTGGAGCAGTTTATGGTGGTACAACCCAACGGCGCCAATTTGGTTTTCGGCACCGGTGCAGGAATTCGGATCGCACGTTCAAGCGTTTCCATGACCGGCGACATACGCGGCGGATCGTCAAGTCAGGACACCAGTGCAAAAATTCATGGCTCAATTCAACTCAGAAGACGCTATGCACATCTTCCAGTGGACAATCCATAGGTATATAGTACGGGTTGCCACTGTTAATACAACGTCATCAGAATTTGTTGTCAGTCACCAGGGATGGACAATGGAATAATGGTGGTGCATAATGAGAGTAAGAAGACTCATGATTACAAGCACCATGCCGGTGGCAGGCACAGCCATTAAAAATCCGCCTGCCAAAACGGCGGAGTACAGAGAATGGAAGCTCTGTTACGGACGGGAATGCATGGAATAAGGCGCCTAGTTGTTCTGGAAATGACTGAATATTACGCAGTTTCGTTACCCACTCGTGGACTATCTCCACCCAATTCTGGCTTCCCAGCACCCTAACGGTTTTGCAGTGTTTTGAGATGAAAGGTGCGCCACACGACGCCAGGAGAATGGTTCCAGCAATATGCAGGGGAGGTACGAGGACTGAGATGGCAGCAGCCAACGGTTGTTAATCGGTGCTTTAGCAGCCCCTTTGGGCGGAACCGCCGCCCGCCACGCCCTCCTGCGCACCTGTTTGTTCTGTCGTCGGTCTTACTCAATTATGGATATTTGCCAATGCAATGCACAAATCGCGCCAAAATACAGTTCCAACCTGTCCGTTCCTCACAAACGACAGCAGAGACTGCAATATCGTGCCTCAAACACGTCGAGAAAATCAACTTAGTTTCATTAAGCTTGGATATTTCTAGAAAGTTTACAGAGTAAATTTACAATGAAAGCTCAACATACCTACACACTTAGATATTTATTGCCGTAGTCACGAAATAAGAGTCAGTCAAATTCGCTCATGGTTTTAACACAGGCCAGTGCTTTGAAGAAATGACTCTTGCACTCGGTAATGTGTGTCGACATCGTACAACTATATTCACGTGGTATAGAGATTTCCGAAGAGAAAATTTCACTCCGGACGACGATGAGAGGACGGAAGACTACGATCATCAGCTACGAAGGTAAACATTGATGTTCTGAAGAAAATTCTAGTCGAAAACCGGGGAATAATGTATAAACAAATAGAGAATACCTTAGCGCTAAATGCACCAGGAAATCGATTCTGTATGTTCATACGCAAATTAACAAACTTTGTTGTCTCTGCGTGTCGCATGAAGTGACAGAAGATCAGATGACACGACTTTTGACTTCGTTCCGGGAGATGTTAAAAATTTTTCGAAGCGATAATATCGGTATCTGAAGAACATAATGACAATGACGAGAATTGGTACTACTATTATGACGTGCCGGCTAAGACTCAAAACAAAGTATGGTCCTTTGAAGATAACGACACTCCGGTAGCAGTCAGAAATTCCCGATCAGTAAGGAAGAAAATTATAGTCCCCCAAAGTCATCAAATCTTCAAACAACCTGCGACCGAAGGAAGACAAGTACAAATACTTCGTCCTCCCTCATCATAACGCTCCTGCCCTTCGCGTCAAAGCTTGCACCCAATATTTGTGGGGTACAGGACTGAAACTTCCTGAGTAGCATCCTTACATTCCAGATCTTGGTCCTTGTGACTATATATTGTTCCAGCATGTGACACTGAAACTGAAAGGAATGCTGTTTTCTTGATGGCTTGGGACGACTAGTGTGCCTTACTCCCTACACAACTTGCGAGAAGTAGTTACGGGATTGGTTTCGGAGAATGGAGAGGTGTAAGCAATGTGGCATAAATTACTTCGAAAAAAGTAAATACAGCTGTATCGCAAAAGATGCCTAGTACTCTTTGTATATACGAAGACCGCGTGGTCTAAGGCGTCATGCCACGGATTGAATTGACATCCCCGTCGGAGGTTCAAATCCTCCCACGGGCATGGATTTGTGTGTTATGTCCTTAGCATAAGTTAAAGTATTTAAGTAAGTTGCTTCTGGATATGGATCTGCATTGAGTAAAACACTGTTTTTTTTTTTTCTTTTTTTTGCATAGCCATACATGTTTCGCTACAGTTGTAGCATCTTCAGTGGGTCCTTTTTATTGCTTGCTTTACATGCTGGATTGGTTGGTTTCCCTAAATCATCCCTGTAGGTCTTTGTTTACAGTTTGTCATATTTGTGGCGTCTCCAAAATTCAAATGTTGGTAAAGTTATGGGACCTAACAGCGATGACCATAAAGAAGTTTGTAAATCTAAGGGACTTAACTACGGTGGTCATTAGTCGCTAAGCTTACAAACTATTTATACCAAAAGTAACTTATGCTAAGGACAACACAAACACCCATGCCCGAGGAGGACGCGAACCCCCGACGGCGAAAGGCCGCGAGCACCGCAGCATGGTGTCTCAGTCCGCGCGGCTATTCCGCCTCGGCGTTGGTGTCTTCATCGGTGATCGGTGGAGTAGAGAATCAGAATGGGAGAACTTTAGCGTACACTGTTGTTGTTTGTGAACTGTTTTGACTAACAGATTTTTTTAAATCCAGCCAATACAGAAAATAGAAATATACAGAAAAAATGCGAAAATATTTGTTGCTTCTTAGAAGGTGTAAAGTGCCCTGTAAGCAGCGCATGCACACTGAATGAAATCGCTAGCCTGACATCTGTAAACAAGCTCAACTGAAAGCCCCGGGTCTAACAATATTTTATAAAGGTACAAAATAGTCGTTTATGCGACACCTGCAGGAGAAACAGCTTAACCCCATAATGCCGATTGTCACAAATTCGCACCATACCGTTTTGGCCCTTATATTTGGAAGAATAAGACTTTTCGATATCCAGTGCCTGTTAACGCATATTCAACACGAAAGGGCCCAATGCGTGTGTCGTCTGTACTTGTACGACGACCTTCGTTTATAGTGTGCGTCTTGTGAACAAGTACCAAGGTTCTGGTCATTCTTTTGTGAAGTAAAGCTAAATAAATATGTAAGTTTCATTCTGAAAATTATTTCTGTTGATACTATTGTGTGTAGAAAGACATATTTAGATCTGTTAAATTAGATACAATTTACAATGAACACAAAAGCACTGTTAGTGTAAAATAAGCATCATCAGGCACGTAGACACATTTATGGCTACAAGCAAGAAAGGAAGTAAAACGGAGAAAGTACTGCAATTTCTATTCGTCTTTGGTGCTAACATGCTTCATTGCCAGATTATGTTTGTGGGTGACGTGTCTCTAGTTTTATTTGTAAGAATGATCAATGTTCCACTACAATTTTGTTACATTACACTTCACTCGTAGGTGCCGTGGTAGTTTTAATGCCTTGATGTCAGTTTGCAGTTTTTTTTAGCTATATTTTGTAAACTAAACGCATGTTTCACCTTTGTCTAAACAAAAACTCAAACTGTTTCAAGCACTTTCATGAGTACGGTAACCTGAATCCCATGAATTAGGTTTAGACATAAACGCGATGTAATTTTTTTTATTATTTATGAGGAGTAAGCTGTAATTATAAATATATTCGTAAGTTTTTTGTTTTAAAATTATTATGGACTCTTCCGTCGGTTCTTTATGGATCATAGATATATTAAATAACTGTATATTAGTTCCACAATAATATTTATATTGTTGTGAACTAGTTTTTGGCCTCTTAGGCCATCTTCAGACAATACTGCAGATTATCCACATCACACCAGCTGCTGTATTTCGAGTACAAACATAATTGTAAGGCTTAGACTATGTAGCCTTTTAGTATTTTATAAATAGAGACGTCCAACCAATAAAAGCAAAACTGTAACTAAGATATAACTATACATTAATTTTCAACAAATAAGCTGAAACAAACAATGGCCCAGTGAGTGTCCTAGTAAGTACAATTGTATATTAAATTAACTTATATATACGAACAAAAGTAGGAGGGGACCAGGTGAGTGAGGAAGACATAAAATGAAATGTTGGTGGGGAACAATTACATAAGTTTGGAGTACGTGAATATGGAATAAAAGTGCATGTTGAAGTATATAACATATATTAAAATTCGCTGGTTTTCACGAGAATGTTGTAACACAAGGAAGGATACAACATTCGAATGTTGGTGAGGGACATTTCACAGTTTCAACTAGCATGGTGGCAAAACTTACTATGACCCTCACTGGGCCATTGTTTCGGCTTATTTGTTGAAAATTAATTTATATTTATTTCTTAGTTACAGTTTTGTTTTAATTTGTTGGACGTTTCTATTTATAAAATACTTAAAGGTAACATAGTCTATGACTGACAATTATCTTTCGACTCTAAACACAGCAGCTGGTGTGATGTGCATAATCTGCAGTATTACGTAGTCTGAAGATGGCCTAAGAAGCCGAAAGATAGTTAACAATAAAATAAATATTACTGTGGAACAAATATTCAGTGCATACAGTTATTTAATATTCGTAAGTATTTATTCATGAGAAAGTTGTTCTTTACAACAATTGTTTGTTAAGATTAAGGGACTTAACTGCGGGGTCATCAGTCCTTAAACTTACAAACTACTTAGAAACTACCTTATACTAAAGACGACACAAACATCCAGGCCCAAGGGGGGATTCGAACCCTCGACCGTAGCTGCCGTGCAGACTGTGACTGGCGCGCCGCAGACCGCTCGGCAGGCTCTTTATAGCACTGAATCAGTTAAATTCGGATGTTTTTATATTAATTTCCCTATTATGTATGTCTCTTGATGTTTTTCTAATGCTCGTAACGCAAAAAATTTACTGACTGTTTCTTCAATTACCTACAAATATAATTATAAGAAAACATTACCCCTTCGGCGGGTTGCCCACCGCTAGGAGCGCTAGTGTCGTTGCAACTGTCAGTTGGTAACAACTTTCACAGCAGAGAGTGTCGCGACTGTATATGTTAGACTGTGATTATACCAACTACATATATGTTTTCTCACAATTGACATTATAAATGGTCTAGTATACCAATACTCAGCACAAAAATGATTTTTTCCCTTTTTTCTTGTACCAATTACATATATATTTTCTCACAATTGATATTATAAATAGTCTAGTTTATCAATACTGAGCACAAAAATGATTTTTTCCCCTTTCTCTTGTACCAACTACATACATGTTTTCTCACAATTAACATTATAAATGGTCTACTATACCAATACTGAGCACAAAAATGATTTTTCCGTTTTTTCTTGTACCAACTACATATGTTTCCTCACAATTGACATTATAAATGGTCTAGTATACGAATACTGACAACAAAAATTATTTTTTCCCTTTTTTCTTGTGGCAACTAGATATATCAAATGTTCCAATGTCTGTAAATCTAACAGACCAAACTGCATGGTTATCAGTCCGTAGCTTACAAACTACTTAAACCTAGTTAAACTAAGCTAAGGACAACACACACACCCATGCCCCAGGGATGACTCGAACCTCCACGGCGAGCAACCGCGCGCTCCGCAGCGAGGTGCTTTAGATCGCTCGGCTACTCCACCGCGGCAACTACATATGTGTTTTCTCACAATTGACATTATGAATGGTCTACTATACCAATACTGAGAACAAAAATGATTTTTTCCGTTTTTTCTTGTGCCAATTACATATATATTTTCTCATAATCGACATTATGAATGGTCTAGTATACCACTCCTAAGCACAAAAATGATTTTTCCCCCTTTTTTCTTGCAGTAGAAATCAATTCAGGCACTAACGCGTTAAATAAGCGCGTAATCGACAATTTTACGACACTGCCCCCCCCCCCCCTCCCCCATGGCGTTCCGATTCCGGAAGTACAGCTTGCTAGAACTTTAGGGGCTCCGTTTCAGCGGCGGCGTTCTTTCCCACGCGCGGCGAGAGCCTGTTGTTTACTGCCGGGCCGTCTCATCTCATTCGGCGCCTCTGCACCTCCGCGAGGACACGTGAGCGCCAGACACGCGCCACTCCCCTGCGCGCGATTTCGTATTCGCCCCAAATTCGCGCCACCTCCCCCCCCCCCTACCCCTCCTCACGGAGGCCTCCACCTCCACCGTGCATCTTATTCCCATACATACACATGCGCGCCAGTACGCCAGACTATTTCGCCTTCCTCCCCCCGTGCTCGAAATACAGACATTTGTCACCTTTCATATGCAAAATAAGGAAGAACGTCGCTACTTTTCACCACCAAGGGGGTAATATTGAAAGGGGAGAGGGGGCGGCACGACGAGCGCGGGGCCTTCCCTTAAGAGTTGGTAAGGGAGGGCGGCGAGAATGTTTATGTGAATTCAGAGACCAATATTCGCGTATATATATACTGCCGACACGGCGGCACGGCGCGGCGCCGCTCTATAGACAATACTCGCCAGCATTCTATACGCTTTATTCCTGCTGCCACTAGTTCCCTTTGCTCTCTGCATTCAGCCCCGGCGCTATTTTATGTCTTTCAGATGCGCGCGCCGCGCTCCATTCACCCTGTCAGTCATGATTTTTGATGTGGGCATGAAATATACTCGCCTACATTTTAGATTATTGCCGCCCGTAAAGCGCGCTCTTTTTCGCCTTTATTTTAATACCGCCGTATATTTGTTCGGCTGCTCTTTCCCGCCCTCTGCCTAAGAATCGTCTCTTTTTTTTTTTTTTTTTTTTTTTTTTTTTTTTTTTTTTCCTGTAGGGCCGGGGGAATTTCATATCAGATGAACTATAGTTATACATTTTTCTGAGCGCCATGAACGGCTTTCATCCATTTCTGCGAATTTTGGCGTGGTAACCACAAGACGATTCTCGGAACCATTTCGGTCCTCGATTAGCCGCAAAGCAGTGAACGTCGGCATGGGAGGTGAAACACTTTTTTAACGACTCGTTTGTTTTACGGAGGCCGAAACAAGTACAAAATAGTGTCTGTTGTACAACGTGTGAGGACTCTTGTGAGTTTAAGGCGATTCGTAATTACATAATGGTTATTATAGTGTAGGTATTTCGGTTATCCGTCTATGCAACTGATTTAATGAAATATTTTATTGCCATATGCATTTCGCCTTTATTTGGAAGGCATCATCAGTGGCCTGTAATATGTACATGATATGTTTTACAATATTTGATATTTACATTTCTTAGTATTTTTAGGTATGAACAGTTCTGATGCGTTATTCAAATGTAGTTACTAATATTTAGATGTTGTACTTACAATTATTAGTAACATAATGCTGTACATAATGTAACAATGTCGTACTTACAATTATTAGTAACATAAAATAAGTACAACATCTAAATATTAGTAACTACACTTGAATAACACATCAGAACTGTTCATAACCTAAAAATACTAAGAAATGTAAATATCAAATACTGTAAAACATAATCATGTACATCTTATAGGCCACTGATGATGCCTTCCAAATAAAGGCGAAATTCATATGGCAATAAAATATTTCATTAAATCAGTTGCATAGACGGATAACCGAAATACCTACACTATAATAATATAATATAGCAACTGTGGGAAAAACAGGACAAAGGCAACTAAAAATGTCACATAATGGTTATTAGTTAGAAAAGGAAACAGCCGCCAGTTACAAGGTTGCAGATTTATTAACCGGTTTCGAGCAATTATTCCTCTTCTACTATCTGCACACGAAACAGTTAACAATAATATACAAATACAAATATTACATAAAATTCGCAGTACAATCACAGAATTGAAGCTGTAAGAAGTACACTGTATACAATGCGTGTAATATTAATAGGTTATTCTACTGTACACTAATAAAATAAGAAACTGTAAAGTATTAAGTTCATATAAATGAAAAAAAAAAAATAGTTACATTGGTCGACAGTATACACAATACATAGTAATTCGTGATTTTGCAGTTCGTCGAATTTTCCGACTTCCTCTGTAATAGGATTATTTCCCCCCGTAAACTTTTCCAGAGCCATAACGAACAAAACAAAAAGAATTACGCCCAACTATTGACTGAATCGTGAATTGTGGTACTGATTTCATACAAAAATCGCATAGAAAAAGTCAGTCTCTATCTCAGTATTTCTTCAATTTTCCTGAAAAGTTATACATTTTTCTTTCGCTAAAAACCTTATTGAGACTATTATCGACACATGAAAGATGTTCAAATGTTTGTATAGTCTATGGGACTTAACTACGGGGTCATCAGTCCCTAAAAACTACTTATGAACTACTTACGAACCAGGACGGCACAAATATCTATGCCCGAGGGGGGATTCGAACCCCCGACCGTAGTGGCCGTGCAGACCGTGACTAGAGCGCCTTAGTCTCCTCGGCCTCCGCGGCCGGCACATGAAAGAATAAGACGCCACAGCAAGCTATGAAATCGTTACTGGAGCTCTAACAATTCCCTTTCATTTGACTCGTTATTAACTTCAGCATGGCGAGAAAGATACGCTATCAATCCTTAATGTGAACGAGAGGCGTCATTGTGTTACTTCAGAAATCCTGTTCGGTTTATCCGTTTTATGCATTTCAGAGTGTGCTGTTATTCGTCACATTCGGACATAAAATAATTCGCACGAAATTTTAGACAGGTAGTACCTATTTTCGTAACTACTACTACGACTTAACGAAGCGCTGTATCACGTTATGAATAGGCCAACACAAATAACGATAAGCAACTAATAAATATTGCATTAACTTGAAAATACCTCAGCATTCTGGTGAAAGACTCCCAACCAAGTTGTCAAAAGCAGGCACTGTTCTTCTGAACATTCAGAAGCAAAGAAGCTTACCTTTGAACCTCGAAATAAAAGGAAGTTTCGCGGTAATTAATCATTTAATTAGGAATGCTGATACTGCAACCCCCGGCTGATGACTCGATAGGTGTAATGGAGCGTGTGATTAAGAATGATGAGGACTTTATACTCAATACAAGATGGCCAACTGTGCCGTGAGACTGACAACACCTCCAGGTTCCCTAATTGAGTAATTAGCCCATCCCGCAGCGGCACACCAAAAGCGAAACAATTACGTCGTCGTGATAAATGAAATCTGATACCAAGATCATAAATACCTGACAGAGATTCCGGAACAAAAAGGCCAAGACCTGTAATTAGAAGGCCCCATCCTGTATAAAGGATGGAGGTGAGAATCTGCAACATTGCTTCTTCCCAAGTATTCCGTAACAATAATTTTACTTTTAAATGATACAATAAGAATTCCCAACAAAATCTTTGACTGGTATATCTTTGGTTCAGTTATCATTGTTGACAATCATGTGTGGACTAGAAACAAAATAAACCCTATCTTCCAATGAAAGATTTAAAAAGAAAGAGAAAATAAATTAAAAAACAGCTATATTGCCAATAACCTCATTAACCTTTCCAATCCGATAGTTCTTCGACAAAAGGCATTATCAATATGGCAGCATTTAAAACTTAACGGAATTCTTGTGATGAACGAAAACGTATGTGCATTTATAGTAATCCTTTTGCTGATAGTTAACAGGAGAGAGCTAGACATCACAGGAAACAATATCTTAAGAAGTGTATTTTAAGTTATGGAATAGTCATTCCAATAACTTCTACGTTTAAAATTTTTATTAAACTAAATGAGGAACGATGAGTGTGTAAACCAATCAAGATAGTGGTGTAAAATGAATGACGATTTACAAATTACTACAGAGCCTGATTCCACTAGGAAAAATTATGCACACTTTTAACAGGTACACCTGCTTATAAAACAGGTGCAACAAATGATAAACTCTAAAGGTCATTGGCAATAAATTAACTTGATAAAAACTAATTCAACTGAATGACAAAGGAACCCAGCAACCTGTATTCTCAGTTTATTGTAAAATTACGCGCGTATTATATGTACTAACGAAACACGTTGGGTGATCATTTACTTTTGCCACATTTCAGGATCATATAAACTTGTACTTAAAATGAAAGACACTGTGGGGTATCTCACTAAAAATCATGTAGCCTACCAGGGGTTCTGAATGTTTCTCGTCTGTCAAAGTTGGTGAACAAAACTCGTACTAGATTCCTAAAAATCGACCAAGTGTCTCATCCCTCCCAAGTTATTACAGGAACTCCAAAACCAACTACCAGAAATGGCTGATCAGTGATTACCATTTCAAAATCTTTGCATATGTTATTTTTAAACATTGAGCAAAATACTTTGAGTCTACTATTTCTAACTCACACATTGAATCTGTACACAATCCACATTAATTAAGAGAAATTTCATACGACAAAATGGATAAATGCTCTTGATGGCTGTAATAAATATGCTACTGGCTGGAGAATGAAGCTCCAAAAACAATGTTGGTGGTGGTGTATGGACACACAACATTTACTCCTAAATAGAGCTTACTGTGAAACAGCAGATAGGTTCTGGAAAGGTTATCGTATGTAGAATGTATGCCACAAAAACTTTATAAAGCATCACAGTAAAAATGGTCTATATGTACACTAGCAGTTTACAGAGATATACCATTTCTATTATTCATCTAACATGATCTGGTGGCATGAGTAAGAATACACATTTTGAACGTGACTGACATTAATACCTGAGCCCACGACACCCAATACTAAACAATGGAGAAATAAATTTTCTGTCAAGAAAAACCTAAACTGTCAACTGAACTAATAGGTGAGTTGTAAGCAGTGGAATGGTGCAATGATCTTGAACATAATGCACAACTGTACTACATCATTTATTCTGGCCACATTGTTATGCGGTGTACCTGTTATAAAATACTGATAAAACAGCACACTTGGAAAATCTGCATTATAACTAAATTGTAGTATAAGAAACTAAATTTAAGAAGAAAATTTTCACTACCTCACAACAAGCACTTGTTCAGAAATAAATTTTAAAAATACACATGACTGTAAGAACAAATACTTTTGTAATATCGATCCACTGTGTATACAATCTTCCATGTCCCGATGTTGTTGTGGTATTCAGTCTGGAGACTGGTTTGGTGCAGCTCTCCATTAGTAGAGCTGTACATCCTATGGAAAAGTAAGGGCTGTAGCTTTCAGCCATTCGCAGTAACTGTGTAGCAAAGTCACATTAGCTGATGTTACAGGGCCAGAGCAGTCAATCATCCCGCCTGTTGCCCTTGCAACTACTGAGAAAGCTGCCGCCCTCTTCAGGACCACACATTGGTTTGGCTCCTCCACAGATACCCCTCCGCTGTGGTTGCATCTACGATACAGCTATCTATATCAATGAGGCACACAAGTAACCCCACCTTGGCAAACTCTGTGGTTCATGGGGGTGGTCCACATCTAAAACACTGTGCACTATCAGATGTTCATGTAGGCTTATTGTGATGAAGAATAAGAGATGTAAAAGCTATGCACAAGGCACCTAACTGTTCTCTGGAAAGTACTTAAGTTTTTTAAATATTTTTGAATATAAAATCAGCTTCACAGCCTATGACATAACAAATATTTTCTTTACTTTAGTGTGAGACTGGTCACAACAGTAAATCAGTGAATAATATGACTTTTTTAGTTTAGGAAAGTTTCAATGTACAGCATCACTATCAGGAATCCAAATGGAGTTCCTTCTGCAGCCAGAATGTGATGTGCTGAGAACAGGAAGAACATTTATTCATCAAATCAATCTTTGAACATGTATTCATTAACAAAACAGCCCATTTTGTGCCAATTAAATTACATTTCTGACAAGCCCTAAAGAATTTCCTAACAACTGTATATAGTTTTCCTAGTAGGTAAATCTGAACATAATATGGAATTCGCAAACACAACCTGTTAACTGAGATAAAAGAGTATGACAAAGACTAGTATGAAATTACTCACGATTTAAAACAGAGTCTGGACAATTGAAATATTTATTTTACCACTCCTGCAGAACCATCACAAAGATGGCATAGTGTACCAAGTATGTTACTATCATTTCCTCCTTTGCCATTTGCAAATGACTGAAATGGGAATTTCTGTCAGTTTACTGCCATTTTAATTTTTTTGGGTATATATGACAAGCATTGATGTATTACTTCCCTCTTCATACAATATACACCCTTCAGATTTTAATAATTGTTAGTGCCATTGCCTATAGATGCCGAAACCCTGAGTTAATACATGGTAGGTGTGTAGTTTTGTGACAAATGAGAAGCTAATCACCAAACTGCTGACAAACTTAAAAGCATTGACCTAATAAGGTATTAAACAATATTTATGTATTAATTTCATTTAATGGAAAATTTAGCTGAGTTGCAATAGTTTCCCATAATTTAGGAAACAACCCTATTATTTATTTATAAATTCAAAAAGATTCATCTTGATAACCACCAACATTTTTCTTCAATAATTACAGGCAAACTTTGTGGAATAATGTAAAATGCCATACAACAAATTATGATATAATTACGTAGGCTTCCGCGGCCAGAGTCAGATGACGTAAAAGTTTTCTGGGTATGGTACTGCGTCATGATGTAAGGCTATTACTTAAATAACCAACGTTTCGGCCACTTTACAGTGGCCTTCATCTGGGTTACTGATAAGAGCTGGTTGTAGCTACACTTTATATTACTTTCATTTAGACATTACGTCATAATTTTTAAAAATAAGCGATGTTATTGGTGAATTTTTTGCGGAAGAATGGAACTTTATTTTGATAGGATGCTGAGGTGGAAGGGGTGGGGGTTAGCCGTTGCTTCTTGCAAGCGAGACATGATTGGTGTACATCGGCGAATGGGGTGAGGGCTTCCATTTCTCTCCTGCTGGCCGTTTAAAAATTATGACGTAATGTCTAAATGAAAGTAATAAAAGTGTAGCAACAACCAGCTCTTATCAGTTACCCAGATGAAGGCCACTGTAACGTTGGCTGAAACATTGGTTATTTAAGTAATAGCCTTACATCATGACGCGGGTACCATACCCAGAAAACTTTTATGTCAAATTATGATATGTTAACTGCAAAGGTTCTTCATGTTTTTAAGCCAATTTGAATGGATTTGTTTAATTTGGTACACATGTATGGGAAAGCACAAAACACCTCTTATGTGCATGGTTACATAAGCAGTATAGCAACAAAGTATGATTAAAATAAATTATACTATGGACCAATGAAGTAGATCAACAATAAGAATGGACATTTTTGAATATGGACATTGCTCCCAATAAAAGTAATATGTCTAATAATATTTCATTCTGATGTTCTAATGCAATCTATGTAACTATCATACCGTATCAAGTGCAAATGTCATACTGCATATGTCACACTATTTGATAAGCAATGTATCATTTAAGCAAGCGGATATGTTACTTTGGCATTCAATATGTCCTGTGCACACAAAATCAACATATTTCCACCATGACTTTTTGACCATAAGGTTTAAATGTCAATAACAAAATGAGGGTAGGCATCAACTTTCCATAAAAACAACTGCTGAGCCACAGGCAGAAAAGATGGGTAAGTGAAGTATGTGATACCATGCACCCACTTTGACTGCTGACATCAGAGTGCTGTGTTGTATTGTGTGATTTGAAACACTGATCATTTTCCTTTTGTTATGAATGTTTTTTTACTTTTTATAATACAGACTGCTCAATTTACATTCACCCATCGGCCTACTGAGCTCCATGTTGTAATTAAAACAATAGTCATTCATAATGGCCACTGCTTAGCAGAACACTATTGCAAAAGAAAATTTCTCTGAGCATAATGGAAACTTTTATTTTATGAGTATTGTACGTTTTGGAAAGTTTTCCACATTTTTTTCTGTTTAGTATGTACCCATCAATTACACCATGGATCAAAGCACATAGGTGGTCCCAGGACCTTTGGTATTGCCAAACAGATAATCACATTCATACAACTTGAAATTTTCAGCCACAGCCTTCTTCAGAAAAAGAGTATACATACATTCACACAATCAGTCAGGAACAACTTGGACACACATGACTGCCATCTCCAGTTGCTACAGAATGAAGTTTTTTATCGTAAGGCTAGGCCCTACTGCAAATAGTATAGCATGGTTGTTGTGTTCTTCAGCCCGAAGACTCATTTGATGAAGCTTTCCACACTACCCTATCCTGTGCAAGACTCTTTATCCATCGCATAATAAAACCCGCATTCTACATAATTTTGAACTTGCTTACTGTGTTTATCTCTTGGTCTCTCTTTACGAATTTTATATCACACACATTCCTACAATTCTAAAATGATGATTCCGACATTTCAGAATGCTTCCCATCAATCAATCCCTTCCTTTAGTCAAGACATGATGGAAATTTCTTCTCTTCCCAAGTCTTTTCAGTGCCTCCTCGTTAGTTCAAATTACATAACTCATCCACTACTTTGTCTCATTACCTAATCTACATTCTTTAGCACGGATGAGTTTCTTACATTGCACTGTCCTTATTAATGTTCATTTTATACCCTCCTACTGAGAAGTAAGTGAATAATGTTACGAACAACAAGTGGTCATTGACAGTGCTTAGTTATACTTTTGGGCCTGAAAGAAAATCTTTTAACATTTTCATTCAGTCTTAGGATCTTCAGAACTTCAGCTATTAATGAAAATCACACTTCATCATGATATTCTTGTTTCATAAAAGTAATATCTGAACATTTCCAATTGCAGATAATCAACTTTTTCAGTAAAGCCAATATAGTTTGGTCTTTAATTTCATAAAAAATTTAAGTCTATATGTCATAACACTTATATAGTTTCCTACCAGTTTGACTAATTAAACAATACTGGCGAAAGGCACAAAAAAGACAAAAACAGACATTAACACAAGCTTTTGGAATTAAATTTTTCTTCAGGTAGGAGAAAGGATGGAGAAGAAACTGGACAGAAAGGAAGGGTTACTCACAACCTAGGCCATGAGATAAGGAAGGTAGGAATCAATGAAGTAGAAGGAGGTTACTCAATAATTCTCTCTCTCTCTCACGCACACACACACACACACACACACACACACACACACACACACACACACACACACTCTATATATTGAGAGGAAGTAAGAATAGGGGTGAAGAATGAATACATTAGTTGAGGATAGCTGAGGGGGACAGGCTAATGTAGGTTTAGGCATGAGTATGGTGGGAGGAGAGGATTTTTTGAAGGGCAAGTTACCATCTCTGCTGCTCTGCATATTGCAAATAATGTCATACAATATCTCTGACTTTCACACATCACCCTTCACTCCTTCCTTACCTCATGACGAAGGTTGTGAGTAACCCTTCCTTTTTATCCCATTTCTCCTTCATCCTCTCTCCTACCTGAAGAAGAAAGTGAACTCCGAAAGCTTGAGGTAATGTCTATTTTCATCATTTTATTTTCTCTTCGTGGCTATCGGCGGCACAGAACTAACTACTGGCCATCCTTGCTCTCTCTCTCTCTTATTTTTTTCCCCCCATATTGTGGGATGACACTTAACCAACTGTCTACTTGCAAGAGTGGCCACTGTCAAATTCTGACAATCCAGAAAGCTAACCAACCAGTTGCCAAATATGCTGCACACCACAACTAAATGATCTGAAGCACTGCTTCATTCCACAGGCCATTTGCAAACACCTCCCAACAAAACTATGCAGAGGAGAATGGTCTCTCAAATATATGCTGCACTCTTGCAACCCTCTCCCCTGTCCATATTATGCAATCCCTTCTACTACCCCTCTTTTTTGCCTTCTATATAGCCTCTCCAGGACTCCATGACCCTCTTACCCTGCGCCCCTCTAAAGTACCAATAATAAGTCGTGCTGCGGGAACATGGGTGTACATTTTAGTGCCTATGTGAATGTGTTAATCTATGTACTTTTGCTGGGTAATTATCCCATTCTATGGCGTTTCTCAAACATGAAACAAGGAGTGTATGCTGTGCCAGAACCAATCAATTGGCATTTTGTTTTAGGCTCAAAATGATAAAACCAGGTTTCATCACCTGTCACAATCCGGGATAAGAAGACCTCACCCGCAGCTTCCAAATGTTGCAACAAATCAGAACAAATGTTCCCCACTCTCTCTGTGTAATATTTGTGATCTACCATTAGACACAGTGAGACCCCTCTTGCACACACTTTTAAGGACCTAAGAGTGTGGATAAATTCATCTATACTTTCTTTGCTGATTGACAGATTCAGTGCCTGTTTTGTGAAAGACAATTTCAGCTCATTGCAATATATTAGGTTTAACAGCCGTAAATGGTGTCCCCAACCACAACAAATATTGGAGCTCCACCGAACTGTCTACTGATGACCTCACTTGCAACTAACTGTACTATTGACAGCACATGCTCCATAGATTTTGTGCAAACATTTGCGAATATTCTCCACAGTTTCTTTCTGTGTAGTGAGAAATTCTGTGTGACATGTCACTTGTAAAATAATTCACTTAAAGATGCCACATTGAAATGGTTCTGCAACTACGTTATCTGTCACAAGTGCCAGAAATTGTATGTGTGCATTTAGGAAACTTCAAATAACTTATACCTATCATATCACTTTCACGAAATTGTTTTCAGCTGAAAAAACAAGTGATACATAACTTTCTTGTCAACCCTCATACCTTTAAATCTTGGCATTTTCCATTTCCTAAAATAACTTCAGCAGTTCAAAATCAATTTCTTCTTCAATAATTGCAGAAATCTGTTATATACCTTCTCCCTTATGACCTCACTACTGAAGTAGGTACTAACAGACTACTCAAAAAGTTAATGCATTGGCATAAACTGGACACATTATATTGTAAGTATTGCATTTCAAATACAGTTCAAAGTTATTCTGTGGAATACTGCTGTTGTGATATTCAGTCCGAAGACTGTTTGATACAACTCTTTACGCTACTCTACCCTTTGTGAGCCCCTTCACGTCTCCATAATACCCAAATCTATTTTCATTTGCATGTTTAACCTTATTTTAGCCTTGTTCTTCCTGTAATAATTTTTATCCAGCTGTGAGATTACTACCCTTATCATACTGACAATTACATCATGCAACAAGATATGTCCTGCTTATCTATCCCTGCTTTTAGTTAAATTTTGTCTTCATTCTTCAATATGATTCAATACCTCCTAAGTTGTTACTGTCACTACCTCACATTTAGCATTATTCTATAACAACATAGTGGGATGCCATGAAGTACTTTCTTAATCATAGCAGCTTTTGCAATAACTGAATTATAAATTCAGACATATGATTGTAAATATTTTTAAGATAAATGTATGATATTGTACTTTACAGAAAACATCCAAATTTTTTACATGGATGCATGGGCCTTTACATACTTGTGCCTCAGGATACGAAGGGGAGTTGGAAAATAAGTTTCCCCTCTCAACTGTGGGCAAGGAAAAAATAGAATGAGACATTAAAGATAAGACACATCTTTATTTTTGTACATAATTTCCAAGAATGTTGAGACATTTGTCAAACCACTTTATAAGTTTCAAAGAGCCATCCAGGGCATTGCATACGGAAGAAGTGTTGAACAGCTATGGGTAAAAGGTAATACATCAGGTGAACACGCACATTCAAGACAGGATACAACATTGGATAGAAGTCAACCACAATCAACCATATGACTTTCTGTTTTGGATTGTAATGGGAGATGAAATGTGGGCTCCCCATTACATGCCCGAATCGAATGCCTCATCCATGTAGTGAAAACATCAGTCATCATCCATCCGAAAGAATTTCAAAAGCACTCTGTCTCCAAGTAAACGGTTACTCACTCTTTTCTTGGATGGCCAAGGAATTTTGTAACTGAACTTTTGGAAGGATGCAACCGTAAATGCTATGTTGTACTATGCCACTCGGTCAAAATTGAAAGAGGAGATTCAGAAAAAGTGGTCTGTCCTTCTCAGATCTGGTGTTCTGCTATTGGATGACAATGTGAGACCACACTTTGTGACAGAAATGCAAAACAATATTGCAACTCTTGGTTGGGAGCACCTACACCACCCGTCATACAGTCCTGATCTCGCAACAAGTGACTTCCATCTGTTTCCAGCTTTGAAGAAGACTCTCCGTGAAGGCACTTTGGAAACAATGCTGATGCCAAACAAACCCTTCAACGCTTCTTCCATATGCAATAACTTGAGTTTTTCCTGAAAGGCTTTTTGAAGCTTATACAGCAGTATGACAAATGTCTCAATACTTGGAAATTATGTAGAAAAATAAAGATATGTCTTTTCTTTAATGTCTCATTCTAGTTTTTATCCTTTCGTACACAACTCTGACCACAGTCAACAGAGGAAACTTATTTTTCAACTCTCCCTTCTGTTTACTTTCTGACTTATACCTAAAACTGGTAAACATAGTACATGTTGTCATTGTCTTCAGTCCACAGACTGATTTGATGCAGCTCTCCATGCTATCCTGTCCTGTGCAAGTATGTCCATCTGAGAATAAGTTCGACAACCTAAAACCTCTTAATCTGCTTACTGTATTCGTCACTCAGTCTCCCTCTACGATTTTTACCCCAGACACTTCCCTCTAATGCTAAGCTGATGATTCCTTGATGTCTCAGAACGTGTCCCACCAATCTATCCCTTCTCTTAGTGAGGATATGACAGAAACTCCTTTTCTCCCCAAATCAGTTAAGCACTTCCTCATTAGTTACATGATCTGCCCATCTAATTTTCATCATACATCTGTACCACCACATTTCAAAAGATTCTATAACCTTTTTGTCTGAACTCCTTACTATCCATGTTTCACTCCCATACATTGCTACACTCCAGATAAGACTACAGCTCTGTTTTACTCCCTTCCCAACGTCTGCGCCGCTCTGATGCCTTTTGACTCTAATAACTGCTGTCTGGTTTTTGTACAAGTTGAATATAACTCTTCACTCCCTATATTTTACCCCTGCAACATAAATTTTGAAGATGTTTCCTGATTTACAAGCTATTTATTGTTTCTTTACATTTTGTGAAATGTACTGTACACATACACCTGACTAGCTACAAAAGAATTTGTGGCACAGGGTATAAGGTGATTGGATTGAATACAACAAGTACTGTGCCAGATGTAAGCACATGCCACCTAACTTAAGCATTCTCAGATTTCTATACTTCCACCTCATGGACCTCAGTTTCTGAAAATTGTAGCCTAAGACAGAGCTGGGAGCTGGGTCACAGATGTATCAACATTCAGACATGCATTGGTCTATAGTTGGACCATCAACCATGAAGGGGTCACTAGGAGGACACTTTCTTCTTGAAGTCAATATGACACTTCCATCCAAGATTGCGTCCTCCACAAGTCAAAGATAGGGGGCAATTTGAGAATTTTTTTTCCACAAAAGCAACACAATATTTGACATCCGTCTCCACCTTTCCACATAAATGACATCATTTGGTAGTTGACCTGGTAAAATTCTAGAAAGAAGGAATGAAGAAAGATCAGGGTTTAAAATCTAGTTTACAGTGTGGTCATTTCAGGTGGATCACAAGCTGGCATTTGCCTGCAGTGATTTAAGGAAATCATGGAGAACCTGAATTTGGATGGTTGGAGGGGAATTTGAACCATCATCCTCACGAATACCAGTCTAGTGTGCTAACCACTGCACTATCTCGTTCAGTAAATTCTAAGTGCCATGTACATTGTTACCATGACACGTATGTTGGTAACATTTCTCATGAGTGGTGATGGGAATCCAAGAAGGCAAAACCGGTGCTTTGTGTAGCTAACAGTGGAATTCTAGTTTGAAATATCGGATTTTAAATATCATACTAAAGAAGGCATCGCTTGGTAGGACACATTCTTAGACATTGAGGAATCGTAAATTTAGTATCGGAGGGAAGTGTGTGGGGTAAAAATCGCAGAGGGAGACCAAGAGACGCATATAGTAAGCAGATTCAAGTGGATGTGGGTTGCCGTTCTTATGAGGAGATGAAAAGGCTTGCTCAGGATAGAGTAGGGTGGAGAGCTGCATCAAACCAGTCTCCGGACTGAAGACCATAACAACAACAACAACAACAAATATACTTTACCACAACTTGAGTTCCTGCTACCACATTTTTTTGGCTTCACCAATTCACCACCAAAATGTTGCTTCACATTCTAACCTTGGGCTAAGCTACTGATCAGTGTCCCTATGACCAGTTTTTCAATTTTTGTATTTTACAGGTACCAGTTGTCTGCTATACTAACAAGGCTAGTATCGGCAAGAGCTGCACAGCCTCACCCCCCCCCCCCCCCCCCGTTTTCCTTCCATGACTCATACAACAGTTGCCTGTATTAAGTCTGTTGGTAAGACCTCTAAAATAAATCCAAAACTAGTGAGTGCAAACATGTGTTCTATTCACTATTAAATATGATACACTATGAACACATATTCCACTAGGTATGTTTCTGAAACCCCCTCTAAGCTTGGTGTCCGATGTGGTCACTTATGTATGAGGGATGTTCTAATGAAAGGTACAAAATGTCTTAACAACCAAACTGGTGGAAATTTGAATATGCCAGTTTGGGATAACCCCCTAAAAAATTCAAGGCTGTGCCCTCAGCAATCCAGAGACCAATACTCATTGAATTCCTCAAGCACAGAAAAACCATTCAGTGATGGGTACTGTGAGACACTCCATAACATACACAAGTCCATGAAGAGCAAATGGGCTATGCTGCTCACAGAGGGAATGATTCTGCTTCAGGATACCACAATGTCACACATCTCCAGGGTCACACAATGTGTACTGTCAAGTTCAATTTGTAACAGCTTGCGCATCTTCCCTACAGCCGCTAGAAAAACTTCTCAAAGGGAAGCACTTAAACTCTGATGACAAACTTCAAGGACACAGTAGAGGACTGGCTCTTGTTACAGCCACAGGAATTCCGGGAATAGTGGATCCTTCAGCTCGTTGAACAATGGGATAGTTGTGGTAAGGGCCTCTGGTGATTACTTTTGAATAAAGACTTCAATTATACCAACCATGTCATTTCATATCTTTTCATTTGAACACCACTCAAACCTTCAGACTTAAAACCACCCTGATTTTAGAACACACATGCAGTTAATAAAAACCTGGGATGAGGCTTTCATATTTTTCAAATAATCTGACATGTAATCAAGGAGACTTAATTTAGGTATTAAGGCTTCCAACCATGCATACAGCGTACTGTACTT
Organism: Locusta migratoria; assembly: GCA_026315105.1. Classification (NCBI taxonomy): domain Eukaryota; kingdom Metazoa; phylum Arthropoda; class Insecta; order Orthoptera; family Acrididae; genus Locusta; species Locusta migratoria. The sequence goes on from CM048751.1 coordinate 55,656,877, forward strand.
AAAATTAGTAACACAGTACGTAAAACAGGGGAAAGCGATATAGTACAAGATGAAAGGATAACCTTGAGAGATGGAATACTAAAGGCAACAGAGAATCAGTACCTAGTAGAAATCTTTTGCTACCACAGCCACAGAAGAAAACATAAAAATACAGCAAATACAACAAGAGAAAGGGAATACAGTATCTGATACTCCAGCTCCACCACAGAAAAACCTGCCCTCTTCAAGGCAGGGCCACATGCGAAACAACACACGTCATTTACCAACTGACATGTGTCTACTGTGCAGCGTTTTATGTTGCTATGACCACCAACAAATTGACTGAGCGGATGAATGGCCACAGATGGACTGTTCGCCCAGAAGACACGCAACATCCTGTGGCAGAACATGCCCTCCAGCATGATTCCAGGAACCCGGGCATGTGTTACACCACACATGCCATTTGGATACTACCACCAAACACCAATCACTCAGAGATGGGAACTTGCCTTCCAACATATCCTCTCCTCCCACCACCCCCTGGCCTAAATCTAAACCAATCTCCATCATCAACTCACTTATCTATTACTCATTTCTCACCCCCCCTTCCTTATCTACCTCTCATATTTTTGAGTGTTTGTGTGCGTGTGTTTTTCTCTATATCTATCCCTGTTAATCAAAAACACTAGATACCCCCCTCCCTCCAGCCCCCCTACCTTCTCAGCATCATTTGGTTATCTTCTCTTTTCTGCTTGATCTATCCTCTTTGGTATGGGTCAATACCAATATACTGTATCTCTCACTTCCACAATCCTCAAACATATTCCTCATGACTTAAGTCGCTATTCCTTTTTTCTTCCCTTCTCTCCTACCTGATGAAGGAACCCTGTTTCAAAAGCTAGTGCTCCTTTCTTTATTCTTTTTCTTCTTTATGTGACTATCGGTGGTACAGCACTAAGGTAAGTACTGGCCAACCACTCTATGTCCTTTGAAGAATAATTTATCATCTCCGTGGAGAATTTCCATCAGTAATCAAATACCTGAAGATGAATGTAGTGAAAAGTGCAAAATGGCTAAGCAAGATTGGTTAGAGAGGAAAGCTAAGTCCACAGAATCGTAGGGGGAAATTATAAGAAAGAAAACTGCATGAAAACCAAGAGCTGAAATAGAAAAACAGTATTACTAAAGAAGGGAAATGGTAAAACAGTAATATAGGCAGGGTAGATCAATCAGAGGAGATGAAATGGGAGATATTATATTCCCTCAAAATTGCTGATACCGGTATCTCTGGAAGAGTCGTGTGACCAAACTATAATGGGAAAATACACCCAGAAGAATGTAATAAGTACAACTGCAATGAACGCAGATGCCGACAGGTGTGAATATTACTGAATTATCAGTTTAATAACTCGTTGTTTCTAAATGGTGACATTTATTACTCCTCTACATACAATCAGTTTGTGTCCACAAAAATTTTGGAACACATGAGGCAACAGTATCCCTAAAAAACTGTTGGTAAGTTTAGTAAAGAAAAACCTCCATTTATATCACTTGTAGATTTGGAAAAAAGTCAATGGGCATGAGAGGGATGTAGTGGCTAATACGAGATTAACACAAAGTTGTTGACTACAACCAATGTTATTGGTTATATACACTGAAAAATCTGTGTAGGAATGTAATTAGGGATTTGGAATTCAAGTTCAGGTAAAAGAAATGGCTAAAGTCTCTATCAGCAGCATGGGTAGCGTCGCGGTGCGTCCATGGCAGTGTTAGGTTAGCAACGTAGTACATTTCGAGTAGCCTATGGAGTGTACGATAATTCAATTACTGACTGTACAAGGGTACATCGACGAATATTATTTTTACAAATATGTCATGATTTTAAAGGTTGTGGTTAGGCAGGAACCTAAGAGTACAGCTTAAATTGTTGTGGACGAATGTTGTGATTTTTACGAATATGTCACAATATGTTGTTAGGCAGGAACCGAAGAGTACAGCTTAAATTGTTGTGAGTGAATGTTATGATTTTTACAAATATGTCATGATATTAAAGGAAGTGGTTAGGCAAAAACCGAAGAGTACAGATTAAATTATTGCAAGCATTTTACCAAATTATGAAAATTGAAAAAAAAAAATAATAATAATAAATTGTAATTCGTATCATTTGAGAGACAGACAGACATGTATTTCGATTTACATAACAACAAAGTGTTACATCTGAACAGAAAGACAGTGCATGTGGAGAAAAGTAGTTTCGTAGTGTGCGATATTCTACATTCGAACGCTGAGATTCATTTCGAAAATAAAATCATTCAAATGTGATGTTAACACATTCACTTTCACATCTTGTGAACATTGTGTGCCGCCATTCATCCCAGCATCCACAGCGATTGTTGCCAACACTGCCGCTTCATGTCACGTAAATACATTAGGCCATGCCACTGATTGAGACTCTTACCAAAAGAAACACACACACATACACACACACACAAATCTCTTGCACTGACACTGTAATCAAGTAACTGAAATCTGTTTGTAATAAATTCAAATTGCCCGTGCTTGTTTCCTCTCATCATTAATGTAGAATTACAGTGGCAAGAAAAATCATGTATTAGAAAGAGAAAGTTATATCAAATTTAAATTTAGGTATTAGTAAGTATTTTCTGAAGGCAGTGGAGTGAAAAAAGTTCAAAGAACCGTTTAAAATGAGGTGCTACAAAAGAATCCTGAAGATTAGACGGGTAGTCGTGTAACAAATGAGTAGACAATAAACAGAAATGAGAAGTAAAGAAATTTGTGGCGTAACTTGAGGAAAGGAAGGAATTGGTTGGTAGGACACAATCTCAGCTATCATGGAATAGTATTGGAGTGAAGTATGGAGGTACAAATAGTACAAGAAGACCAAGGGGGGCAACTGAAACATGTGAAACCACGCCTGGTGGTGGTATGTTGTGTCATATGACTCAAACTATTGATCATTTTCCTAATCACTACTGTTTACAATACAAACTGATCAATTTACATTCACTCATCCATTGACCTGAGCCCCATGCTTTAATTAAAAACAATAATCACTTGGGACATTTATTGTTCATAACAGCACCTGCTTGGTAGAACACTATTGCAAAGGAAAGTTCTGTTTTATGAATATTGTTTTGTGTTTTTCGGATTGTTGTTTATCACATTTCTTTGCCCAATGATGTCACCGAGTTAAAGTAGACGTGTGGTATTGGGTCGTTCAGTACTGATGACGAAGGGATGTGTCCAGTAAGCAGGTTCACACAGGTATGGGTTGCAGTAGTTATTGGGATAGGAATAAGCTTACACAGATTGTGTGACATGGGGAGCTGTATCAAATGGAAGATTACAACAGCAGCACCTATAAACCACAGTTGGGGTAGCAGATTAAATGCAGAACAGTAACAAAATACATTAACGTCTTGTTGGTGCCAACACAATACAGATGAATAAATATGTAGTTCCATATAAACATTTCAGCTGCTGTACTGTGGAAATAACTTGTAAATAAACAACTGAATGGTGTTTACACTTTCAATTAAAGGAAAATGTGTTTATGTACTTATTCTAAAAAAGTTTCAGAAATGAAAGATGGACCATAATAAACATGTGGTTGTTACAGTGTATATATTAAAAATGTAGTACCATAATCAATGTATCAACGAGGAATAAAACATGAATCTAATTTGGTGGTTTATTTTCATTAAAAGAAATGCCACCAGCTGCTTTTATGGATGTTTTTTTTATTCCATAACTAATTTTCGAGCTACTGCAGGCTCATCTTCAGTGGATCACAGGAACATTTATCTTCCACCATGTGTAGGTTGACACTGCCATGGTGGTTCTGGTAACATAACTTTAGTAATCGGGAACAGAATGAAATGGATTATCCCTACACATTATTCTGTTCCCAATTACTGAAGTTCAGTTATGTTACCAGAACCACCACTTGGTGGAAGATGATAATGTTCCTGTAAATGATCCACTGAATATGAGCCTGCAGTGGTTCAAAAACTAATTATGAAATAAAAAAAAACACCCATAAAAGCAGCTGTTGGCATTTCTTTTAACAAAAATAAGCGGCCAATCTATGCTACAGCTGCAGTTCATATCCAACATTGATTTTTGATATGAACCTAATACATTTACATAATCAAATTTTGTAGTTATTTAACATGCTGAGATGTTATACTTAAACTGTACATCTGTCCTACAGGCCTCCAAAGGCCTAAGTGGTACCAACTGAATGCTGTGTCATCCTCCGCCTAAAGGCATCAATGGATGTGACTGGCTGGGGATGTGGTCAGTGCCCTGCAGGCTGGTTGTTGTGTCTATTTCCTTCGCCAGAGCCACTACTTCAATTGGCTTCACAAGGCCTGGGTGTTGCTCATTTGCCAACAGCTTTTGCTAGATCAAAGTGCTAGTCAAACCCAACAGTGCTTAAAATTATTGATCAAGCAGAAACCCATGTCTCCACAGCAGTGCAGCCACTGGCAATATTTTAGACATAGCTGACATATTTTAATAGACTTTTACCTTAGCTTAAAAAAGAAGACTTAGATATTGAAGCACAATTAAAATAGAAGCAAAACTACAATACTGGCACTATGAACCGAATTGTGTTTTGCAATTCTGTATAGGTGCATATTCAATGGAAGTAACAAATTCTACAGTATAGCACTACAAAATATCACAAACTTCCCCTTAACACACTTTATGACTATAGATAGCTCTGACAATTTGTGCAAATCAAATATGCTATGCTAAAATTTATATTCCAACTCTGAATGCAGATGATGGAGATCAAGGTTGTGAGTTGAACCTATAATTGAATGAAAGTATGTACTACATTGATAAAGGCTTTGGCCAAAAGCTAGTAAGTTGTGTGTGCATGGGCAAGTAAATGTAATTATTATTGTTGTTCTTATTTTTAACGTGCCCGCCTGTGGCATGACAATATTTGTGGTGAGTTACCAGCTAATCTCATCTTATGTTAAAACTACCGGTACTGCGGTAAAGTATGAGCACATCACAGAAAGACCATGTAGGTAAATTAGAGATATATATATGCTCAAACATTCTTCCCATTAGCCATGTTTGCGACTACATAAATAATGGAGGGAAGTGAAAATCATACAGAAGTGTAAATGTACAAATAACAAAAAGAGAAAGCTATGTTGAAGCTACAGAAATGTATGGTGTTGAAATGAAGTAGGAAAGGGAAGAAGTGACAACAGCACACACACAGAACCGACCTCAGCACACAATAAGGTGACTTGCGGAGTACAGGTGTCAACGTAGTGACAAAGATTCAAAGGAACTCTACAGCTTGATGTAGGAGCCATACAAATGTTTGTAATCCCAGGGTGCAAAACTGCTAAGGTCATCATCTCCTAGACTCACAAACTAATTTAACTTATGCTAAAGGTAACACACGCCGGCATAACTGTAGACTGGGATACTACCCGTCTGTTTTGACCCATGGCGTCATCAAGATGTCGGAAAACCAGTATACGGGATACCTTAATACTTCTGTATTGTAGATAGCAGAATGTATCATCGATCGCATGTCTTAGTCCAAAAATTCGTGCCTTTGGTGCTCTAACACGAAAAAAAAAAAAACCTCTCGGTTAACCTACACCTAACCACCAGAGATAAGCTACAGATCACTTTTTAAACACAAAATATTAATCTGTTTTGTCTGTAAACAAACTATCGTCTTTAGCTCAATCACCACATAACCACTCACGCCTTCTAGAAACACGCACACACCTAAAAACTACCGCGCTGTGATGACGTCAAGGGTGAAAGCTGAGAGGCGGTATCCCCGTCTACAGGTGAGCCCACACACCAATGCCAGAGGGAGGACTCAAACATCTGACAGGAATAATCGCACAGGTCGTAAATGATGCCTTAGACCACAGGCCCATGTAGGATCCATAATGGCAGGATAAGCACACTACACAAATGTATGAGAATTACTTATTTGAGAGCAGACGGAATGTTTTCATCTGCACCATGCATAAGTAAAGGAATTGTAAGGTCACAGGTAAGTGAAATAGACAGACTCGCAATATCAGTCACTGAATGATAAACTGCAGTCAACATGGATACAGCAACATATCATTTCACTGATAGGTTGAAACAGGTTCAAAAATATAATTTTATTCCTCTGCCAAAATAATTAATAACATGTTTCACCAACAGACTAATTTGTTCTATCGCATGAGGAGTGTAATGAATTACAGAATAAAAATGTGTGTGAATGCAAATATTTTCAGCTTAGTTGTGTACTTAATCAACACATGTTCACTGCCCAAGATTAAAGCATAAAAAGACTAAAGTCACAAGATGCTTCTTGTTTTTTGACTCTCAAACAACATTTCAAATAAGCATCGGCCATAGCATAAAATGGAAGATTATTTTCTCAATGAGAAACTTTCACTATTTCATGAAAACAACTTTACAGGAAAGTATGGGGATAAACTTAAGGAATATGCTACAGGCAAGAAAGATGGTTCAAAAAACTATAAGCTGAACTGCTATTCCTGTGTTACTTTAAAGAGAAGTGTTTTTCCCCTACAAATAATAAATTACATATGATGGACAGAGGCATGCAATACTAAAATTACAGATCACCTCGGCACAGCTTGCTGTATTGAATTTACAAACAAATGCATATTTTGAATGAGGAAACTGTATTTACAGTTAGATATATTTTCTGTTTGCTTGTTTCTGTGTGTAATCTTATTTGCTACCCAAAACTTATGGTTATCATGCTGATTTTAAAGACTTATGTCAAAAGTGTTTTCTTATTCATACTTCCTATTACTGATTCACAATAAATACATTTAAGAATGCAAAATAGCTACAATACTAAATTTTCATACAGTAATATTGTTGAGATGTGTAAAAAATCACACTAAGCAACTTCCAAAACTGTTAGAATGACCTTGAAACCGTAATTAGCCCACTTTGACATACAGTGCTAGTTCCAAGCATTTTATAGCTTCAAAGATCTTACTATCTGACATATAGTATCTGCAATTCATATTATTTACATCGAACAGTCTTCCTCATGATGATGATCAGAACACAGGCATAAGCAACAAATTGATGGGCCAATACCAAAAGCATAGTGTGGCAGTTATAACTTGGCTTTCATTAACGACTGTGCAATGACATGCAAATACAGCTCAACCAATAATTATGTATGTTGAAGATGTTCAAAGAATGCACCTGATAACTAACTATCATTACCGGAAATCTTATTCACCGTCAAATACTAATTTGAGCATTCAACTTTGGTAATTAACGTTGACCCACTCTATAGGAACACCAAACTGAAACATATACATGAGTAACAACTGAATACTTGTCGTAACCGCAACGGATAATACAGGCAGTGAAAAAATCAGTATAAAATTTCTAAACAAAGAACACCACTGACTGATACATCATCCTTCACATCACACTTATAAAACCTATTTACCTTTGAGTTGTCACTGTAAAAGGTAACCTAACCATATCAGACCAAAATATTTATTGTCATAGCACTGAGTAGTGTAAACAATTACCACTATTTGTAAACAATGCGTATAAGTGTACTGTTTCTGACAGTGCAAGGTAATCCTAAGGTATTACAAATAATGCAATTATATTATAGTGAATTTTAGCGACCCTATAACACAGAAATAACATTTGTTTACCTGATGTGCAAGCGGTGTATCCGGTTCTTCATCTTTGCAAAGCTTCAAGTTCAGCGTCAGTACACAACTTTCCTCCGGATTCCACACATAAAGCATATCGTCCTTGCATTCTAAAATGTTTTGTGTTTTGAAATTAACTTTTTTCAGATTCTCACGCAATATTTTAAAAAGGTTATGGTTTGACAAACCGAGCCTGTCCGCGGGAAGCGCCATGTTTGTTTGGCTTCTATCACCAACGTGCGTGCCAAGCAGTGCTGCCAACGGAAAAGAGCAGACGCCAACTGTTATTGAGTCCTCTCGAAAGAAATATAAAACAAATGCACATGACTACGAAGGAAACATAAAGGATCCTTCATGATGGGAATGTAAGTTATAGGAACGCACAAGTAAGACACGGAGAACGGTAAAGGTCTTACTGCTATCTTCGTTTAGAAATTATCCAACGTTTTAGCTGAGGCGAAGAAAACTTTGTTATAATTTTGTGTCTGTTCTGAGTTTGTCAGATCATTGATTTTGTAAGTATGTTTAAAAAAAGTTGCATTCAACAGTCGAAGTATTTTTATAATGCCTAATATTCAGCAGCACAGTGTAATGTTATCATAAAATACATGTATTCCTTTATATATACCTGTACAACTTTCGGAACATGTTATTTCATTCGGACAATCCGGAATATTGAGATGAGCTCACGTTTCGTGTATAGATTATTCACAATCATATGCATGAGTTAATCCAGGCTCTTCACGTGCAGTTCATCGTCTTAAATATTCATTTTAGTGTAGTTTGTTGGTCTACTATCGTTCACAGGGTAGTGACCGAGATGTTGGAGAAAGAACACGTTTTTACGATGTCTTTCTCCTCCGGTAGAAGAAAACTGTTGTTGTTACTTTACCTGACACAGCAGGAATGTGATGTCTAGTGTGTCAGTTTACAGTGTAGCTGTAAATCAGGCGAAAAAACTGCAGGCGAATTGGCAAGCAATTTACTCTATGGAGTACAAACGGTGGCCATGATTTTCAAATCTCCGAATGACTAGTATCTTATTTTATGACAGTCCTCTTGTCGTCTCACTTCTGCCCAGGAGCGTCATAATGAGGGCAGAAGAGGAAGACAGTTGGACCAGTGCCACCTAGCATTTCCTAGGTGGCACTGGTTGAACCCCTCCAGAAATTCAAAGATATTACGCGTTGAAATGGAAGCAGGCTTGTCTTCGAAGGCAATGGTGTCAACTCAACACAGTAGAGTTGGCTACTGAGTTGATGTTTCGACTCAGTGAATCGAGTCAGCGAACTGTTCGACTGAGTCGAAACTTGAAGCTGCACTGTTTCGAAACAACGAATCTTGTGATTCATGTATCGGACGCTAGATGGCGTCAACATGCGTTTTGCTGTCCGTCTGCCTGCGTGAGTTTAACACAGCGCGTAAGCGGGCAACGGGTTTTAATTGTTCCTCTAACGCGCCACGCGAAATTTTTAATTATGCTACCGGTACCCTTCAACTGAGGTTAGAAAACTGGGATACCACCGAGAAAATTTGTGAAGTCCTTCGATGTTTTGAGGTAGTTTCGCGTGAACTAAGCATTGTTATGCATTGTTGCTACATCTATGCCAGGTGCTCGAATCTTTTCGAAGCAAGGGCAAATAATTTCAGTGAGACGAGACCGCATTCTCAGTAAAATGTCAAAAATAACGTTTTTTAATTTCAATTTAAAGAAACTGTAACTCTTATTTGACTGACTGAAGATGAATCTGATTATTAGACCACCTATCTGGACATTGAAAAATTTTAGTTCGATTTTCTGGTTTGGTCACGTAAAATGTGAAATGTGTTTCCTTGAGTTAATACTGGTAGTAATATCTGTTGATTGCATTAAATATCTATTAGAAACAAATCTTAAATATTTTGTTTATATTGATTCATTAGAAAAGTTATTCATTCCTGCATGCACAAAGACATTTGAACCATGATCTTTCTTGTTTTATTTAAACTTAATTATGGAATTTAGAAGGTTGGAAAAAGTTTCATGACTTTGGAATTTGAACTTTATTATTTTGTGCTTTCTTTGTTACAATATTTGTTTGTATGAAAATACTTAGGAAACGTTTACGCTTTAACACGATTATAAAATCGTAGTAGTAAACAAGTACTGTGCTGTTCAATCAAGTCTAGTGAATTACGTATTAAAACCATGTTGATATTCCATAGATGTTTCGTATTCGCTGTATCGCCCAACTGCAGCTTTCTCGGCTCACGTGAATCAGCGGACGTAACAGAACACAGGGCTGTGGCACGTCACATGTTTCGTGTGCCGAAGCAGTGAGTCGACTCACTGCGGCGCCCTGCAGCTGTAGTGGTTCACGTGAATCAGGAATGGTAGCGCCACACACGACTCTGCAGCACGCCAGATGTTTCGTGTGCCGAAACAGTGAGTCGACTCATTAGACTCAGATGATCCGTATGTTTCGAAACAGTGAAATGATCCGAACTGCCCATCACTACAACACAGCACTTATACCAGGCATCTCCAACTCGGGTGCTTCGCGAGCAGCGGCGGGCACCAGGAAAAACTCCGGTGCTCTGTAGCGCCAGTGGTGTGGGACACGTATGCGGGACAGACACCGCAGTGTCATAGCACTGTTAGGAGAGGAACGTGTTGTCGAAGCGCTTAGCGCGGGGAGAGTCGTGTTGTTTGTGTATCATTCAAACAAATAATAATAATAATGACAATTTTTGTGTATAGATAGAATAGTTTTATTGCGCTCCTTATTTTGCACAAATTTTCAACAGTCTTCATTGATATTTGGCAGCAATTGGAAGCCACTAATTTTCTCATATCAGGCACAATCGTTTTGGCAGTTGCAATTCGAAATACAGCTTGCAACGATGCATTTAAGTTGAGTTTGTTTTTGTTTTGTTAATATCCATAACTGAAAACATTTGTTCACAAATGAACGTTGTACAGAACATTGCAACGCATTTTAGGACAAGGGCGGGAATCCTTGTAAATTATTGTTGAACTCACTGTCGTAATAGTAGTAGCGTTCTGTCAAAATGGAATCGTACTGTCGTTTTATCAGTTCAATTTGAAGACAAATGTTCAAATGTTTGTATAGCTTATGGGACTTAACTATGGGGACATCAGTCCCTAAACTTACAAACTACTTATGAACTAACTAATTATAAAGACGGCACAAATATCCATGCCCGAGGGGGGATTCGAACTCCCGACCGTAGTGGCCGTGCAGACCGTGACTGGAGCGCCTCAGTCCCCTCGGCCACCGCGGCCGGCAATTTGAAGACATGATGGGGCATCCTCTGGATGCACCGACAAAGGCATCATAAAAATTTTTGAGTGCAGGTTTAGTTATTTTATTTCTTCAAACCTATATTCAAAAATTTTATGTATTGACTGTAACTCTTTCGTGTAATTCCTGATGTGGACATAAAGAATTTTGAGAGGGAAAATTTTCCAAATTTCCTTGTTGAAGCTGACTTTTAGAAAGCAAAACCTGCAATTTGGAACTTCCAATAAGGTCACACATAGTACCGATTAATTTATTTTTACCCTGCAATAATTTATTTATGTCATGTAAGTAAACCGTGATGTCTTTCCTGAAAGCGAGGCCAGCGATCTAAATGTTCAAATGTTTGTAATCCTACGGGACAAAATTCTGTCGTCATCGGTCCCTAGACATACAAAGAACATACGCTAACTTATAATACTGGCCGAGCGGTCTGCGGCACGCCAGTCACAGTCTGCACGGCCGCTATGGTCGGATGTTCGAATCCCCCCTCGGGCATGTATTTTTGTGTCGTCTTTAGTGTAAGGTAGTTCATAAGTAGTTTGTAAGTTTAGGGACTGATGACCCCGTAGTTAAGTACCTTAAGCCTAACAAACATTTAAACATTTAACTTGTACTAAGGACAACACACACACGCATGCCCGATGGAGGACTCGAACCTTCGACACGAGGGGCCGCACGATCCGTAATAAGTACAATAAAAACACAAGACTTTTCCTTGTCTGGTCCAACAATCCCCTCGCGTGTTACGGAATGTTTATTTTTGTAGTTACGGCGCTTTTCGGGGCTTTGATATTTACGGTAGACTGCCATATTAAGCATCGTGCCTTCCAATTTGGCTTAAAGAATCTTCCAATTGAGCAATAAAAATGCCGAGGTACTGTTTCCCGATGGGTCTACCTTGACAAATGCATTACTGGTGTCTAGCCAATCCTCAATGGTTACGGCAAGTCGACTAACACTCTTGGTCGGTTAACGTCAAAAATAAACTGGAGAGACTGTTGCACGAAACACAACCGCAACGCATGACGTCACAGCAGCCACCTTGAATCGGAGCAAGATGTCAAGTTGTTGTGTTACACCAAGTAAAGACAAATAACGGTTTATGTCTGTTATACGACGCTCACTCACTTTATTGGACAGTTCACTGTTAAGAATGCTTAGTATTTGCTAACCTTTTCCTTCACTATAAGTTTCACAGTTACTCTGTTTATGATCGTAATTTTCACATCACCATCAAATGTCACAACTTGCACTCCCGAAAAAGTTACTTTTCTGCAAGAGATTTTTATCTTCAACCCGGTCTGAATTTTATTTCCGACTACAGGGCGACACAAAAAGAACGAAACATTCACATTATTTATATGGACATTGCCAGAAGAAGAGTAAACTTTTCTTTCTCATTTAATGCCAAATGATTCCGTCTATATAACTAATGTGAAAGTAAATTTCTGTAAAAGTTATTATGCAATGGAGTTACTAAATCATTCCATTGTTTTTCATTTCAGGTATTAAACTAGTTTCACTCCCTGAAACCAAATAAAAGAATCCATTAGTAATAATTATGTAATAATGTACTTCGCCTACATAAACTTGAATATATAATTGTATTGCTAGTAAAATAGATAACTTATCTCAGAAATCGTAGGTTTATTGCAGACAAGTACTATTCTCCACTTTATTTTAGTTTGCAAATTAGGAGGAATCTCTCAGCAGCTGTGTATCGGCTCCTGGTCGTAATATGTAACCGTCCTTCGTAAAGTGTTCACTACAAATTAAACTATATTCCGCAGGAGTCTTGTTTCCTCTTCGTACTCTATGCACCCGTTTCTTCATGAGTACTGGTTTCGGGTCAGGAAACCTAGAGAGATCTTAAGTTATCATGTAGCAGTATTTGCGTTTATCGATCGTCACTTTCTTTACAATATAATGCAGTTTACGTAACTTACCTATGACACTGAATGCCGCTTTCAGTCGTCTATCGGTTAGTACACCCATACGTAATGCAACTTTCAGTCACTGCGATTAAAATAACGAAAATCTCTACATAACAGGACCAGAAACTGAAAACGAATGCCCTTATTCAATTTGGCGTCTTCAGAAAGCAGCGTCACAATTTCCTAAGTGAAGACGCCTTTGAGTAGTCACTCCAGTTTATTATTGATCTCACTGGTAAACGAATGGCGTAGCTACACGGGGAAAATCATTGGCGCATATTTTATTAAAGGTACTTTGGATGGACGCAAGAATGGAACATTCTTGGAACAGGAACTACCGATTTTGCCCTAGACGTTCGGACACTTAAGTTGCTTCAGCACAACATGCCCAGCACATCACGGAAGCAAAGCATGTGAAGCATTAGACTATACCGGTCGGTGGATCGGCAGAGGTGGCCCTTTTAAATGGTCTTCCAGGTCACCCAATCTGACGCCACTATAGTTGGCGTCAGGTAGGGAGGCGCATCCGCGCTTAGAGGCGGAGCGATAGGGTAAGCGTGGAGAGGAGGAGCTACGGCCGAGCGCTAACAGTTGCGTCTGCGGGAGAAACATTGCGTAAAAAATGTTTGTAAAGCTTTGGGACTTAACTGCGGGGTCATCAGTCCCTAAACGTACAAACTACGTATGAACTAACATATACTAAAGGCAACACAAACATCCATGCCTGAGGGGGGATTCGAAACCCCGACGGGGAACGGCCTCGCGCTCGCGCATCGGAGCATAGCGTCTCAGTGCGCTCGGTCACTCTGCCGCGACCAGCCACGCGCCTAGAGAATGAACATTATTGGCTGCCAGTACGGTAGTGAAGGGGTACGCGCAGAATAGCTGAAAACTATGCCGTCTTCCTACGTGACGCAGGCTATAGATCTCTTTCTGCGAGGATATTTAGAAGCTAAGGCCTACCAGCAAATGCGAACAGGTATTGAAGAGACGATCGAGCGGCATATGTAACGCTTTTTCTGATACTTCCACAGATATGCTTGTATGCTGTGTGCAACCATTTGCAGAATGAGTCACTGCGTGCCGGCCGCAGTGGCCGAGGGTACTGAGGCGCTTCAGTCACGGTCTGCACGGTCACTACGGTCGGGGGTTCGAATCCCCCCTCGGGCATGGATATTTGTGCCGTCCTTAGTTGTAGGTAGTTCATAAGTAGTTTGTAAGTTTAGGGACTGATGACCCCGTAGTTAAGTCCCTTAAGCTTCACAAACATTTGAACATTTTTGAGTCACTGCGTGTGCTGCAGTTGAAGGTGCTACATTTGAACATTTAATTTAATTGGAAAAGCTGGGCAACATTCGCTTCTAGACCCGGTCACAGAGGGATTTGTCGGAGGTATACAACAACGTTGTGAGTGGGGTGTACAATTGGAAGCTACGTGGTGCTCGCCTGTCCTACTGTCAAAGCATCGAGGAAGATCCCTCGAACCATTGGATAATAAATGGACATTAAGCTGCATGTTGTAAATTACAGTTGTGGACTCATTTCGATTCCTATGTCTACAGTACCATCTGTGACGAAACAGAAAAATGTTTATGGCACAACCTATGTAGTTTTTGCTGTACAATCCTAACCTGCTATAAAAACCGTAGTTCCCATTGAAGATGTCAAATTTACCCCCGCCACCCATTCACGGGGTTGGATGTGTTGGTGTGTGTGTGTGTGTGGGGGGGGGGGGGGGGGTGGAGTGGAAAATCATTGTATACTCAAATGTTTGTAGAGATTATGGGACTTAACTACGGTGTCATCAGTCCCTAAACTTACAAACTACTTACGAACTAGCTTATGCTAAATACGGCACAAACATCCATGCCGGAGGGGGGATTCGAACCCCCGACCGCAGCGGTCTTGCGCATCGTGACTGGCACGCCGCAGACCGCTCGGCCTCTGCGGCCGGCATCATTGGATGTCCCCCTCCAGTTCAAACAAATTAGTATTGTACATTTTTTTGATCCGACGTGTAGTTTCCGTGATATTTGAATGTATTCACTTCATATTACACTACTGTATTTATTGTTATCACTTTTGTCTAATACAAAAGATGCTCGTACACAGCAGTTGTCCAGTGACCGAATTACGACTTTTAGATCTGTTGTGCATTTAATTGCTACCGATTCATTCATAATATTTTTATTGGAGAATTATATATGCAACAAAGAGTACACTGCAGTCCACTGACACTGAGACATTTCATGTGAAACCATGCAATATCGGACGTTACCATTTATTTCACATCTTTCGTACATGGAGAAGGAAGCAGACATACACAAGTCTTCTTTGAATTATTAACAGCGGGTGGAAAAAATTCCTTTCGTTGCAAATTAAGTGTCGATTGGAAGACAATACATGTTTTCGTAGTAGATCTGTATAAATTTTCTTCCCGGCGGGAGTGACACCCTGATTCAATGGCTGAACTAAGGCGTCACCTGTAAGGCTAAATATTTTACAAGTATGATCCCATCATTCAATTTAATAACGTCTTCATTCGTATGCGACGGCGCATTGTCCAGTAATAGGAAAGGTCTTTCATTAGATCCTTCGTCCGCCTGCGTAGTCCAGTGGACAGCGTGGTTGGTTGCCACTCAGGGGGCCCGGGTTCGATTCCCGGTCGGGTAGGAGATTTTCTCCACTCGGGGACTGGGTGTCGTGTCGTCCTCATCATCATTCCATCATTATTGACATGCAAGTCGCCGAAGTGGCGTCAGATAAAGAGACTTGCACCAGGCAGGCTGAACACGACCCCAGTTGGGGTCTAACGGTCGTAAATGCCACACCATCATCATCATCATTAGATCCTTCAACGTTAAATGTTCTCGCGCCTGTGGCAGAAATCATTTATGGATGTTTGAAATATTGTGTGGACCATCCACGCCCTTTTCAGGAGACAATGATGGAGGCATAAATTATGCATTTATTTTCCTCTTTTAAGTCTACCTATTACAATAATCCGAATGCGGTGACAATACCTGAAGCAGCTTCCTCTTCTGTTGTGGAACACACGCGTGGAACTCCTTTAAAAAGTGGCGATAAACAAACAGTTATCAATGTTTTGGAGAATTAAGCGCAGAAGTGTCCGTCGTCACCAATACGTCAGATTGCAGAAATGAAATCCGAATTAACTGTTGCTTCTGTCACAAACGTGTTCGGTGTGCGAAAATAAAAACAGAGCTGTGCGCGCGGCCGTCCGCCGTCGGGGGTTCGATTCCCCCCTCGGGAATAGGTGTTTGTGTTGTCCTTAGTTTAGTTTACCTTAGGTTAAGTAGTTTGTAAGCTAGGGACTAATAACAAAGCTGTTGAGTCCCACAGATTTACAAACATTTTGAAACAGAGTACAAGAAAACTGACCACTACAGGATAGAAGGGAAGACATGGACTGTGTTAGGAAAATGTAACGACTTCGGAAAGAAATGCTGTTCGTTAAAAAAAAGGACGCCTTTTATTTCGAAACGAAGTGCCTACATAAACAAGGTTCTATGGTTGCAAATGACGATAAAGACTTACCTACGTTTAAAAGAACTACTTTCTGCAAGATAATATAGGTCGTCACAGACGGAGATGATATTTATTGTGGAGGAGGCGTTACCTTTGTCAAATTCGAGAGTTCAGCCTCGAGAAACGTCATTACCTCGACAACACTTGCAGGATAAGTTACGCAAAACGTTTAGACTGATAATGATACAAGCTTTCTCGAAGGTGCATCAGAAGGGTTAAAAATCCGTCGAGAAAAGGAGTAAAATAAATTATTGCGCATATATGCAGCAAATGCAGTTTTGTGGACGATGCTGCTTTGATTTTTGAATCTAAAGAAACAATTAAAAAAAAAGACATGAATGATAAAGTGTTTTTAAATTGGTTTAAAGAAGCTGTTTCCTAATGGCAACACATCTATGATAGCGTTGAAATTGAACGTTAACTACAAAAGTCGTGGATAAAAGAAGACACTGTAAAATGGCTTACAGAACAGGGAGCTAATGTCCATTCTACTGCGATTAAACTAGAATTACTCTAACAAGCAGAACTTTATACAAAAAAGCAATACATTAATAAAGGAATTGCAAAGGCTGCATCTCAAATTGTCGTCACTGCAATCTTCAACCCTATTGAACTTACTTGGCCGGCCGCAGTGGCCGAGCGGTCTGCGGCGCGCCATTCACAGTCTACACCGCCGCTACCGTCGGGTGTTCGAATCCCCCCTCGGGCATGGATGTTTATGCTGTCTTTAGTATAAGGTAGTTTATAAGTAGTTTGTAAGTTTAGGGACAGGTGAGCCCGCAGTTAAGTCCCTTAAGCTTAACAAACATTTGAACTTATTTGGATCGATGATGAGGGATACGTCGCAAGAAACACCATTTAAAATACCTGATCTATTGAAACTGCTGCTTGAAGTTCTCTCTGAAGATACTGTTGAAAGCTGGATTAATGCGGAACAATGTGTAATAAAGGAAAGACAATAACTGTGGTGCTTAGATAGCTTCGTGGATAGTGTTGTGGTACGGATCATCATCAGTGTAGTAGGCGACAGTTCCAGTGGTGAATTATTTTTACCAGTTTCAGATATGGAAGAAGTTAAAAGATTACCAGATGACTAACTCGGGGTAAGTAATATTTCAATGGCTTCACTATTTAACTATTCAGTAACTGCAATACTAGTATATAAAGCAAAAAGGTACAGTATCTCGTTTTAGTTCAAATGTTTGTATAGCTTATGGGACTTAACTACGGGGTCATCAGTCCCTAAACTTACAAACTACTTATCAACTAGCACAAATCGACGGCACAAATATCCATGCCCGAGGGGGGATTCGAACCCCCGACCATAGTGGCCGTGCAGACCTTGACTGGAGCGCCTCAGTCCCCTCGGCCACCGTGGCCGGCTCTCGTTTTAGTACTTGCAGACCTTTTTCTTATCTAACACAGGCTTTTTACTTGGCGTTTAAGAACTGTACGATCGTATTTTTACCCATTTATTGTATTTTAATTTATGATCTTAAAAAATTAAATATCGTTAGAAGTTTTAAGTGCGCCTCGGTTGCAAAGTGGTAGAGTGCCAAACTACCCACGTTAAACTGCAGGTCCCCCTATAACTGGCTGGGTAAGTCAGTTCGAAGGAAGGCAACGGTATACCAACTCCAAACAGGACCATGCCTAGTAAAGCACTGTGGTGTTCAAACCAATGTTCGGATTGATGACTGCTTTACCTTTTTTTACCTTAGTAGTTTTATTGTTCCTCTCTTAATTGTCGCTTCTAAAATTATCTGTAACTGTTCACATCATTGTGAGGTAGCTTGCAGATGGCACAAATGCGCCGAAAAATATTTTTTGCATTAAACTATTGTTCAGTTGCATCGGTCACGATGCAGAACAACATGTTATTATCCATCTTAACTATACCCGCGAGGACACGGCTTAAAAGTCGCGTGATTTGAAAGCCTATCCATCAACAGCTAATGCGGAGGGATACGTCGTGTGGCCGCGGTGGAGTAGCCGAGCGGTCTAATGCATCTCGCTGTGGAGCGCGCGGTTGCTCGCTGTGGAGGTTCGAGTCCTCCCTGGGGCATGGGTGTGTGTGTTTGTCCTTAGGTTAGTTTACCTAGGTTTAAGTAGTTTGTAAGCTACGGACTGATGACCACGCAGTTTGGTCCGATATTTTTACAGATATTTTTGAATACGTAGTGCACTGTTTAGTTTATTGCAACGATGAACAACTTAGATGAGCCTCTTCCTTGGAGGAAGAAAGCCGTGTCCTCAGACGTCCCACCAGACTCCCCTGTTTTCTCCCTGTCTGCTTGTTTGTTGTTTTTGTTGTTTGTATAGTCTATGGGACTTAACTACGGGGTCATCAGTCCCTAAACTTACAAACTACTTATGAACTACTTACGAACTAGGACGGCACAAATATCCATGCCCGAAGGGGGATTCGTACCCCCGACCGTAGTGGCCGTGCAGACCGTGACTGGAGCGCCCTAGTCTCGTCGGCCACCGCGGCCGGCTCTGCTTGTTTACTTAACGCCTTGTCACGCCTTTTTAACAGGTTTACAAGTTGATTTCATTAATGAGTTGATAAGTCGTTACATGAAAAATGTGGATGTAAATTTGTGTGTATATGTTTTACATCTTCCCCAAAAGTACTGGACCGAATTTGATCAAAACATGGTACACCTACTCCTTACTGCTAGACAGTAATCACCGAGGGGGTTAAAGTCATATATCAATGCAGTGCGGCTCTTGTTTCAAAAAGTAGTAAGTAACGCACATTTCTTATATATATACAAACGAGACTTCCTTGCTTAGACCTACAACTGTGTAACTCTAATCGCTTTGGCAGTAAAACATTGCATCAGCCTTGTAACAGCACTGAGCGAGATGCGGCAGTCACTAGTGTGACTGATAACAGTTACGCTGCTTAATTTCTGAAGATAGTAGCGGGCAGCGGAGGAAACCAGTCCGGCCTTAACCCTGCGTTACTAACATCTGGTTTTAACGCTCGCTATTAACATCCGTCTTTCAGGGGTTTTTGAACTCTTGTTCGTAACACCAGTCAATTCGACGAGTGTGATTCCAAAACAACACTTTACCGTGTACACTCGTTCATCAATTGTTCCTCAAAAGTCACAGCTCACTGACAATGTGATCGTAGCCGTCATTTTGACGGATGTTACTAAGCTAGGGTTAAGGCTGGCTGAAAGTTGAGACGCAGGTCCGTGACCAAACGCAGGTTGTGTCACGGTGTTTCTGCGAACCACGCAGCGCAACGTGACGTGCCGCGACGCAGCCGCTGTGAGCCTGGGGACCGCAGCCTCCTGTACGCAGTTTCCTGCGACAGTCACGGTGACTCTGAATGTTGATATTGTAATTGCTAGTTCGTAATGTATGAAAAACTAATTGAAGCCGTACGATTGTTGATCCTCTGTACCACTTCTTCATATGTACCAGATGACTAGCAACATGTCACCATCAATGCCAGAAACGCGCCGCCCGCAGTGGCCGAGCGGTCTGCGGCGCGCCAGTTGTAGTCTTTACGGCCGCTACGGTCGGGAGTTCCAATCCCCCCCTCGGGCATGAAAGTTTGTGTCGTCTTTAGTATAAGGTAGTTCATAAGTAGTTTGTAAGTTTAGGGATTGATGACCCCGCAGTTAAGTCCCTTAAGCTTAACAAACATTTGAACATTTCAACACATTTCAACATTCCATCACAAATCCCACAGGAGAACTGTGAGTTTCATCAAAGCACTTCAGCGACGGCTTCAAATAGAGATTATTTGCTGAAATTTTTTCATGATTTCTCTGAAATCTGAATTTCTGTTAGTAAAAATTTCGATATTTACATTTGATGCACAGCGTCTTTTGTCACAAAACACATTTGTTTACCGTTCCTCTCTACCATAACGAACTGTCTCTCCCAAACTTTATTAATCATTCTGTTCTCTTTTTCATATTTACGCTTCTTAGATAACATTGTAACTGTTTAGACACCAGCAAAAATCACAAGTTCACCTAAACAGTGCCGGCCGCGGTGGCCGAGTGGTCTGCGGGGTGCCAGTCACGATCTGCACGGCCGCTGCGGTCGGGGGTTTGAATCCCCCCTCGGGCATGGATGTTTGTGCCGTCTTTAGGATAAGATAGTTCATAAGTAGTTTGTAAGTTTAGGGACTGATGACCCCGAAGTCAAGTCCCATAAGCTCTACAAACATTTGAACAATTGAACATAAACACAGTTATAGCACAGAGAAAAGCAATCAGTCTGTTAGCTAGGAATGCGACTGGCTACTTTAAGTGCTGACCACTGCATCTTTGTAAAATGTGAGTCACTTGTAAGCGTAGTGGTTGTTGTCTTTTGTCTTACTGTGTTGTACTTGACTACCTTTCGTACTGTTTTCGTTTCTTATGATACGTGTATGCAATTACCGCAGTCACGACCTTCATTGAAGATCTCAGAACCTTCAGTTTCGTTAACATTAAAGAAATTGTTTTGCTCCCGCACGTGACTTTTGCTTTGGCAGAAGCCTGGTGCGCGGTGACGATCCACCCCCCCCCCTTCTCCCCCGACCGCGTGCCGATCTGTGTGACTCTCTTGCAGGCCGCTAGATGAGACGCAGGTCCGTGACGTGACGCAGGGTGACTCACGTCAAATTTGTCACGGAGCGTGAGTCACGGCGACAACGGCCGCAAGTTGGAACGCAGTTCCATGCAGCAGTTAGCAGCGGAACGTCAGCTGTGCTGCGTGAAAGTGGAGAGGGGTGGGTGGGAAGACGTGGCTCACGTGCACTTGGCAAAGATGGCGACTATTTCTGCTGTGTTAATAAATACAAGTTCAGAATCGGATTTCGATTCTGAGTTTTTGCTTGAAACATCACTTTCATGAATCAAAAAGCAAAAAAATGTTCATACATAAAAAGAAAAAATCATGAAGAATTCGCTTTAACCAAGGAATTTGATAATGTAAATTTCACGAACTATCTTAGATTAAAACATGATCAATTACAAGAAGTGCATGGTCTCATCAAGAATCAAATTGAGAGTGAGGGATGCAACGCGTCCAAGCCGATTGGAACCGAGGAGAAATTAGCTATGTTTTAAGGTAAAAAATGGGTCACCTTTATTGCGTTATACTGCACTACGTAATATAACGATCACCATTAGCAGAGAGTAACAATTCAGAGTTTATAGAAAACTAGCGACGGCGCATTGTCCACTAATAGAATAGGTCTTCCGCTGGCGGTGTGAAAGAGACCTCGGTGGTAGCAGGACGCAGACAACAGTTGACAATGAACATTTTCTGGGCTGAGTCCCTGGATCCTCAGGGACAGATTGATGCCATAACTCTTCAGAAAAGAAATGCATAGTAGTATATCTTTCGCCACGCACCTTAAGGTGGATTGTGGAGTATGTATATATATGAAAATAAGGGATTTCATTCCCCTGTCAGTAGAAGGTCTCAAACTCTGATGTTCATTGGCTGGGATCAAATGACATTAACTCACCTGGGAGATGTAGAAGCTATAGGCGGGAAGGTGTATGTCTGGTTGAGGCAATTGTTTGTGTGGTGGGAGCGCTTTCCATTACACCCTGGACAAGCGTGATTGGCTTAGCTTTTCACAATAACAAGCACATTGGATAGATAGATTTTTTGATGTTTACGCCAATTGGAGTGCTTGGGAAATGATTGGAGCGAGTGAAAGGTGGACACTCTAGGTCGAGACTCCAAGGCGAAGCAAGCTCACTGGCTGTGGAAGTCGATAGAGGTGTCCCGACTGTTGTTTTAGTCTACGGTCAGGGGTTCGAATCCCCCCTCGGGCATGGATATTTGTGCCGTCCTAGTTCATAAGTAGTTTGTAAGTTTAGGGACTAATGACCCCGTAGTTAAGTCCCATAGACTATACAAACATTTGTTGTTTTAGTCACCATTTCTGGTGTGTTCGGTAGCTGCCCTATGCATCAATTTCTTAGATTAGAATTGTTGTTCGTTCAATAGATCCAGATTGAGGAGATCCTCGTAGACGTGGAACATGTTAGCTTTGGATGAAGTACTTCCTGCTACATGACGGCATGAATTCAACCACTTTTGTAGGCGGAAGAGCGGGATCAGTACTACCGCAAACTAAGCTTCTCACGCTTGCAGACACTGTCACATTGGAGAGAATCGACTGAGCCGTAGTTTTTGCATTATGTTTTCGAAGGAGGGACTAGGTAGCATTTACTTCTCCCCTTCTATTTAGTCGAACTCCAGTTCATCATTGTAAAATAAAACTACTTTTTGTATTCACATTGTCTATGATTTTATTGTAAAAAAAAAATAAAAAATAAACAAACAATAAAGTGATTTGTGATGGTCTACGTCGTCCTGATCTCAATCCAGCAGAACTCTCTTAGATTCACTTTTTTTGTATTAAAAGTGGTGATGTATGAAGTAGATATCATTAACACTTATCAGACACGGAGACGCTGTGCATTGTCAGTATTGGAGTGATGGTTGCCTGCTACACTACGTATGAAGTCATCAAGATGACAACATTACCAATATGGCAGTTACAATGACATCAACCAAGATGACGTCGCTTCTTGTTCAAAATGGCCGACGGGCGGGAAGTTCTAAAATTCGATCACACCACAACGAGGAAATTTTGAATGTTAGTATGTAAATCAAAATGGCGTCACGTGGAATTTAAAAATTTGCATTTTCGTCACCTGATGCTGGCTATGAAAAAAAAAAAAAAGAAAAAAAAATTGTACTGGGGAGCTAGATGTTACCACCACAACCCTCTTCCCTCCACTTCATCTCCCCTCTTGTCCTGCCCCCTCCCTCCCCCACCGTGTATTTGGCGGGAAACACTGACACTCTGTGCCAAGATGCAGCGGGGTGAAGATGTCGACAAAGCAGCCCCCTGATGGACGTAATTATTGCTTATATACATTCAAGGACAATTGTTTAAATAATAATCTCTGACACTGCATTTTAGGAACTATGTTTCCCTTAAATCTTCCCAAAAATCTTCCGTTCTCGGAATTCGTTTGTGACCTACGTTTTTTTTCTTTATTGTTTTTCGATTCCCATAAAAGGTATAAGCGGGCTGGCAGTGGGTCTAATTCCGCTCTTCGGCCTACAGACCAGATAATTATAAGAAATGATAATATTTAAACAAGAATACATAAATGAAGGTAATTACATAAAACAACAAGGAAGATACAAATTTGTAGTCTTTACAATGAAACACTGACGAAAATAATGTAATTTAAATATTAAAATACAGATCAAAATAGAGAGGCGTCGTCTGTAGGTTAGACGTGTGCAATATTTGATAAAAAGTCTCTGAATAGACACTGAACACCAGTCGATACACTTAACACGTATGGGAAGCAAAATGAGGAGTATGAGGGGGAGACCAGAAGGACTAGCGTTGGGAGACAAGGGTGGTGAATGGAAGGGAGAGGGTATGAGGTGGCCCTCATGGGAGGAGGTAGGGAGGGAGGGAAACGAGAGGGACGAAGGCTGATAGATAGTGCAGAGCATCAGCCGGGAAGGGAAGGTGTTGGAAGCCACGTGACAGGACGTGGAGGGTGCAGTGGTGGAGAGTAGGGGAGTGGGTGTTCCAATGGTGGATCAAAATGTTCAAATGTTTGTAATCCTATGAGACCAAACTACGTTGGACATCAGTCCCTAGTCTTACAAACTGCTTAAACTAAGTTAAACTAACCTAACATCCATGCCCGAGGGACGATTCGAACCTCCGACGCGGGAGGCCACGCGATCCGTAACGTGGCGCTCCCAACTGCTCGGCTGCTCCCGCGCGGCCCAATGGTGGAGACATGCTGCATGGCAGGAGGGGTTGGACGACAGGACTGAGTGGGTCCAATTTACAGGAGATGTACCTAAGATGGATAAGTAAGAGGAAGAGGTAGGAAACAGATCATATAGGATCCATGTGGAATGGGGGAAGCGGATATGGAAGGGGAGGTGGTAGACATGGCATTCCAGGATTGGACGGATTTGTAAAAGTGCAGGGAGGCACATATCCAGGCAGGCAGAGAAAAGGATGGGGTGGATGAAGAATTTATAGGTATGGAGGATGGTGGAGGGGTGCAGTCCCCAGGTTTAGCGAGACAGGACATGCAGTTGTGGGATTTATCTTGGATGGACTTGAGTTGTGGATTGCAGGAAAGGGTAAGGCCTAGGAACTTCAGAGGGAGGGGGGCTGAGCTGTATGGATCTGTCATAAACAGTCAGGTAAAAAATCGTGTAGCCAGAAGGAGGAGGTTTGGCAGGATTGGTAGACAGGAACCACTGCTTGCACCAAGAGACGAGCTGCGTGAGGAAGGTTTGGAGAAGACGCTGGGGTTGGGTGAGAGAGGGAGCCCGCGCAAGTCATCCAAGTGTTCAAGTGTTCAGCGTTGGAATCGGTGGACTAGGGGGAGGGGGCAGCTTGTGGCGTATCAGAGGTGTAGAGGAGCTGGAGAGGACTGATCCTTGGGGAACACTGGATAGAAGACGCGAGAGTCAGAATTATGGATGGTAACATTGGAGAGGCTATGGGAAAGGAAGGAGGCATTGACACAGATGTAGTTGATAGGAAAGGCATTGGGGTTCAGACCTGAATGGCACACCTAGTCATAGGCGCATTCGAGGTCTAAGGATACAAAGATAGCTGAATGATGGGAGTTAAAGAGAGAGGCTGGGGAAGCTACGAAAGGGAGGGGACTTTCCTTGAGGTGGCAGTAAGTGAAGCGGTCCTGGCTGGGAGCTGTGGTGGTGTCCAAGTTTTCGAAGCCAGGTGGGGTGGGAAGAGGGAGTAATCAAAGTTGGGATTGTTAGGAATGCTGAAAACATGAGGTAGGAAGGAATCTAAGATGTGGGCCTTATTGTCATATAAAATCAGTAAGGTAGATACCAGACTGAGATTGTTTGGAAAAATTCTCAGGAAGTGTAGTTCGACAAAAGAAGTAGGTTACAAAACTTCAGTATTGTTCATGAGTGTGGAATCCGAACGGGGCAGGGTTAAAAGATGACAGAGAGCATCCAATGGGGGCAGCACGATTCGTTCGGGCTCATTTAATGAACGAGTAAGCGTCGCAGAGGTGATTAGGAAACACCAGTGACAGACCCTGGAAGAGAGACGACCTATATCACGTTACGGGTATATGTCAATGTTGCGAGAACATACGTTTCATGAAGGGTCAATCGTACTATTGCTTTCTTCAACAAGCGAAACGACCACAAGGATATGATCAGAGGCATATAAGCAATAATTTCTCCCGCGAACCATACGCGACTGAAGTAGGATGAAGTGTCAATGGTACGCAAAGTACCCATCACGAAACAGCTTGAGGTGGATTGGTAGTGTAGTTGGACTCGTAGATGTTCAACTGCCGCTAGCACTCCTTACGGTGCGATTCGGTACTGACGAACAACGCGAGTCAAAACTTTTTATAAATTTCTTTTAGCATTTACGCTTTCTGAATCACCTTATATTTTCGTTCTCTTTGTTTACTTTTATAAAATCAGTGTCTCGGTACTCTGGAGATTCCGCAGTGTCAAGTTCCATTATAATTCCTGATCAGTCGCCTTATTTATTACACGAAGTCTGCCACGCGAGTCGGAAAAACTGGCACGTATGCACGGCCACGCGAAGAGGATGCGGTGCGGGGGTGTGGGATCGGACAGAGGTGGGGAAGACGAGGGATTACACAGGACAACCGCGGCGCCGGGCGCGCAATATTTCTTAAGAGAATTCGAAATTAACGGCTCCAATCCCCTCTCCCAGACAATGCAAATTGAAATTTTATTGGAAAAAAAGGCACGAAAATCCACTTAAAAGGAGGTTAGAGCGAAAAATATAAATGATAAAAGGGGAAGGGCGGTTCGGTCGGTGCTACAGGAGAGAAGAGGACCCGAAGCGAGAGACGTGTGGTAGACGGGCGGCGGAATATATTGCTTTCAGAAATGAGTGAATTAGGGACACGCGCGTTTAATTGCAAGAAGTGTCGCTGTTTTTCTTTCCCTTTTTTCGGTGCCGCCCTCCCCGCGTGCGGCAGTCGGACCGGTGTCTTTGTGCGGCGGCGTGCGGCCCGCCAGCCCGTGTTTTAATAAGCAGACGCCCCTTCCACTCGCGGCCCGATCAATCTTGGCAACGAAATTTAATACAAGGCACAAAGACCCGGCATTAACGGGGCTCAATTGCTAATCCCGCAGAATCGATCTTGGCAACTTTTTAATATGCGGGGGCGGGCGAGAGAGGACCGACAGAGTTGGAAGCCGCAGCGACGGCTTCCGTAGGGGTGGGAGTTGAGAGCTGGTGGAGGGGTGGTGGTGTCCGGATCGAGAAGAGGACTAGAGGGGGCGGGGGGCGCAGGTAGCAGGTAGGAACAGACGGGCAATCGACGCCGGCGATATTGTCGCCGCGACTCGCTGCTGCCGATGGGAGGGCGGCCTGTTTGAAGTGACAGCCCGGCGCTGTTTTGAACTCCTCCGCCGAGCTTTTGCAGGTTAAAAAACAGTCGCGCGCGCCGGGGGAGGAGGCCGATTATCTGACAACCCGGTCCTGGCTAATAACAGCCCAGCCACCGCTGTCTCGCTCTTTCTCTGTGTCCTCTCTCTCCTCTGAACGACATGTGCCCCGCGTTGGAAAAATCACTGCCTGCAAAGTCGGTATAAAACGGCTGTTACGCCGCGCATCGTCAATCGTCATACGGAATGTACACTGACTTCGCTGCACCAAATGTCGTTTGATTCTTTCCATAATCAGTGGTCTGGGACTACAGCTGATAAATGTGAAGAAGTACCAGCAGGTGTGTTAAGATTTTTTTATTCAGTTGTGCGACCGGTCTCGCATCATCTTCAGGTCTCTAACCAAATAGACAAGTACAACAGTTACAACACTATCAAGTAATAAATGTATAATAAAGTCAGTATGTAAAAATAGTGTCAAGTAATAAAAATACCTTATATAAAAACTATTGTCAAACAATAAACATGTTACAAGGTCACCTAGTAAACAGGCTGAAGTTACTTACATGAAAAAATGTGTAAAATCGTTTTTCGTATATATATATATATATATATATATATAGAGAGAGAGAGAGAGAGAGAGAGAGATTGAGTAACTTACCCAAAGTTTTCCTGATGAAGCGGCCAACGGTTGCGAAAGCTTGATGGTTTGTTTGTGTGTGTTTTTATTTGTGTATTTGTGTCTATCAATGAGCCTGTGCTTTGGGTAGGTTACTCGATCTCTATTTTTTATACATATTTATCCCACCTGGAAATGAAAGGAAATCTATAAAGTACTATGTCATCTAAAAATGATAACTTAATGCAATTTTTTAAACAAAATATTATCAAAGCATTATTATTAAAATGGCCCATCTTTGCAATATCCAGGAAGAATAACACGGACATTAAAAAGTTTTTTTTTTTTTTTTTTTTTTTTTTTTTTTTTTTTTTTTTTTTACGAAGATCCACTTGTGAATGGTATGTAGGAAGTCAGACTAATTAACATGTGTCCTATACGCCAGAGAGGCAAAGTGAGAAGGCATTAAACGAAAGCCAGGAAGAAAAATTTATCAGAATTATCGTGTTAATATGTGACTCAATAGATGAAAGTAAAAAGTTGTAAACGCGATTCATATCCAGGTGGAGCCCTCATCTAATTATGAATCAACTCAAGAAAACCATAATTAGAACTAGTGTAAACAAACACTGAGCCATTATATATATATATATATATATATATATATATATATATATATATATACTATTTCACACATTTTATGGTGTAAGTAACTTCAATCTGTTTACTTGGTGACATAGGAACATGTTTATAGTTTGACAACACTTTTCAGATATGGCATGTTTATTACTTGACATTAATTTTTATATACTGATTTTATTATACATTTGTTATTAATAGAATTGTGGCTGTTGTACTTGTCTCTTTGGTTAGGGACCTGAGGATGGTGCGAATAACTGAATTTAAAAAATCTCAACACAGCTGCCGGTACTTTCTTCCATCTTCAAATGTAGTTTGGGTTCTGCTCTGGTCCTTTGGACGCCGTAAAAGTGATTTTACAGGTCCTTAGTACTTTTCTCGATGCATCTGACAGCAAATTTCATCATTTATAAAGATGAAAAGGTGGAGTTTTACAGCTTTAAGATATTTGCAGAATGACATGTTGACCATAGCTGTTTATTAACTGGAAGCTACCGGTTACGGTTAGTGTACCATTCTCAAGCGCTAGCAGAGTTTAGTCAATAGCTTAACATATCACGTTACAAAATTGAATAACTGTAAAGTAAATCTTTATCATTATGCTACGAAATGTTCAAATGCTTGTAATCTATGGGACGAAACTACGTTGGTCATCAGTCCCTAGTCTTACCAACTACTTAAACTAAGTTAAACTAACCTAAGGACATCACACACACCCATGCCTAAGAGAGGATTCGAATCCCCGACGCGGGAGGCCGCGCGATCCGTAACGTGGCGCTCCAGACCGCTACCGATCACGCGGCTTTCCGCGTCGGGGGTTCGAATCCTCCCTCGGGAATGCATGTGTGTGGTGTCGTTAGGTTAGTTAGGGGAGGTGTGGGGATGGAGCGAGCACAGCTGTATTTGCAATGCACATGAGAAAAATTCAAGATTGTGTCTGTGTAGCTGAAGTGGTGGGCTTAATGGGGCAGTGGAGTTGGAGGTTGTGTAGTTGTGTAACTTTGAAATGCACTTGATAAAAATTCAAATTTGTGTGCACGTAGCTCATGTGGCAGGTCGTGCGGGTGGAGGGGTTGCCACCAACAGCCATCTTGCTACCTGAGCTGGTTGTGATGCCATCTTGAATCAGCCATTGTGCTTAGACAGAACTTCCCAGAAGCCATCTTGGATGACGTAATTAGGAAATCAAGAAATTCCTTTCTCCTGAAGCTCTCATAGCCCCTACACTACTATTCATCTCACAACAAAGTACCATTATTCTGATGGAAAGTGCAAACAAACTTATGAATCTTTATACTGATAGTGCAAACAAAATTATATCGTTATTCTTTTTATTATAGTGCTGGAGCGGCCAGAGATGGTGTTCGTGTGTGCAAGCTATATATGAATGGTTGTGTGCATGTATGTGTTTCTTTTTCTGATGAAGGCCATGACCGAAAATTTAAGTTGTGTTAACATTATTTTCTGTTAGCGGCTCAGTGAGCCTGTTTACGGCGAGTTGTTATCTATCCTCTATTACTGACATTTCAAGCAGATTTACGAACAATTGCTTTTTCTACATTTACATCTACATCTACATACATACTCCGCAATCCACCGTAAGGTGCGTGGCGGAGGGCCCATACTGTACCACTACTAGGCATTTCCTTTCCTATTCCAGTCCCAAAAAGAACGAGGAAAAAAAGAATGCCTATATGCCTCCGTACGAGCCCTAATTCCTCTTATCTTGTCTTTGTTCAAAAAATGTTCAAATGTTTGTAAAGCTTATGGGACAACTACGGGGTCATCAGTCCCTAAACTTACAAACTACTTATGAACTACTTACGAACTAGGACGGCACAAACATCCATGCCCGAGGGGGGATTCGAACCCCCGACCGTAGTGGCCGTGCAGACCGTGATTGAAGCGCCTCAGTCTCCTCGGCCACCGCGGCCGGCTCTTGTCTTTGTGATCACTACGCGAAATGTAAGTAGGTGGCAGCAAGATCGTATTACACTCAGCTTCAAATTCCGGCCCTCTAAATTTCCTCAACAGAATCAACAGAAATTCACGAGAAGAACGTCGTCTTTCCTCCAGCGATCCCCAATTGAGTTGCCGGAGCATTTCAGTAACACTCGCGTATTGCTCGAACCTACCAGTAACAAACCTAGCTGCTCGCCTCTGAACTGCTCCTATGTCTTCCTTTAAACTGATCTGCTGCGGGTCCCAAATACTTGAGCAATAATCAAGAGGTGGTCGTACAAGCGTTTTATACGCGGTCTCCTTTACAGATGAAGTGTATCTTCCCAAAATTCTCCCAATAAACCGAAGTCGGCTGTCCGCCTTACATGTTCGTTCCATTTCATATCGCTCTGCAATGTTAGGCCTAGATATTTGAACGACGCGACTGCATCAAGAAGCTCACTACTAATGCTGTATTCGAATATTATGGGATTGTTTTCCTACTCATGCACATCACCTTACATTTTTCTACATTGAGTGCTAGCTGCCATTTATTTATGCGTAACCGTTTTCCATGCAAACAAAATGAGAACATGGAATTTCTTGAATTACAGCGCCAACTACCGAGAATCAAAACAAATGTTTAAGACAAAATGTACGTAGTTTTGAATCAGATTCTGCAATAGAAAATGGGGATTCCCATTTGAAATTTTAATGTTGCCTCCCACGCCACCTCCAGGGGACTGGAGTGGCGATCTAATTTTAGCAGCAGCAGATGTACCCCTCGAAAATAATCAGCTTTCAATTCTGCACATTTTTTCGCGTGAAGCTTATTTTTCGAGTTATTCTGGTTTTTCAACTTAAAATTTACATCCCGTATACGGAAAATACCATTTGGTACTCGATACGCGCTACAGCACCTATATCTACATCTACATAGATACTCTGCAAATCACATTTCAGTGCCTGGCAATTTCAAAACTTCTCTCTACCGTTCCATTCTCTAATAGCGCGCGGGAAGAAAGAACACCTAAATCGTATTGTTTTCGATCTGATTTCTCTTAATTTATTGGGATGGTCATGTCTCCCTAAGTAGGAGGGCGCTAGCAAAATATTATCACATCCAGAAGTTAAAGTCGCTGATTGAAACTTCGCAAACAGATCACGCCGCAATGAATAACGTCTTTCTTTTAATGATTTACATCGCAAAACGAGCTGCCCTTCTCTGAACCTTCTCAATAACTTCCGTCAGTTCCACGTAGTGAGGGTCCTACAATGGGAAACAGTACTCCAGGAGAGGACGCACAAGTGTGATGTAGGCAGTCTCTTTGTTGGAGCTTGTGCATGTTCGAAGCGTTCTGCCAATGAAACGTAATCTTTGGTTCGCCTTCCCCACAATATTTTCTGTGTGTTCTCTCCAGTCTAAGTTGTTCGTAATTGTAACTCCTAGGTATTTGGTAGAATTTACGACCTTAAGGTTTGACTGATTTATCGCGTAATTGAAGTTCAGCGGATTTCTTTTAGTGGTGTATTACTTCACACTTTTCTTTATTTAGTGTCAGTTGCTAATTTTCGCACCATTTAGAAATTTGGTAAAAATCGCTTTGCAGTTGCTTTTGATCCTCTGTTGACTTCACTAACCGACAAACGACAGCATCATCCGTGAATAGTCTAAGAGAGCTATTCAGATTGTCTCCTAAATCGTTTATAAACACAAGGAAAAGTATGGGACCTATAACGCTTCCCTGGGGAACACCAGATATCACTTCTGTTTTCGTATGGTATAATGTCAGCTACATATAATACTTTAGTAAGATATACTAGTGTCTAATTAATAAGACAAAACATATCTCTGTCACAGAGCCAAGTCCAATTCCTTTAACCACTGGAGTTCGGTCATCCCTCCTGAGAATGAGCGTAATGCGCAATTAGTAAGTATGTGGGTCATCGTTTGTATGTCTGCTCCACAGTCACATGACTGGTCGTCTGTCTGTCCGCATTTTAATTTCCAATAGTTACAGCGACCAACACCAGTTCGGAAGCGGTTGATCAAAGACCATTCTCTCCTGGGAAGGTCCATTCCTTGGAGCTCCTTAGAGGGATCGTCTATCCAGATGCTGTTTTTTTTTCCATTATGTTCTTTCCCAGTTCTTGCGCAGTTTGATTTAGGCGAGAAGCCACTCTCATGTAGTTGCACAGCTGTTTTAAGAGATGGTTTACGTGATTTCAGCTGGCTTACCTATGGTGGAAGGTCTTGCAGGATAGGAAGCTCAGGAGTGGACAAGATCTTATAATACTCTTTCATTAAGGCTTCCTTCCGTCTTAGATCAGGAGGAACGATGTTGCATAATATTGGGAACCATTGAAGTGGTGTAGCCATCAGAGTGCCACTGATCAATCTCATTGCTCTATTTAATTGTACATCAATGTCTCTCACATGAGCACTGTTGAGCCAGACAAGAGAACAGTGTTCAGCTGCAGAGTAAACTACTCGATGACTTACCGCCAATTACAACGGACTGTGTCCTTTCTGATAGGAAATCGTGAATCCAATCGCACAATTGGGGAGATATCCCATAAGCACGCAGTTTCATTAGAAACCTCTTGTGGGGTACAGTGTCAAAAAGCCTTCAGGAAATCCAGAAATATGGAATCAATTTGAGATCCCTTGTAGATGTCACTTATCACTTCAAATGAATAAAGCAATAGTTTGTGAATCCGTGTTGACTATTGGTTAATAGGTCGTTTTCTTCGAGGTAGTTCATAATGTTCAGACAATGTATATGTTCCAAAATCCTACTGCAAATGGACGTTAATGAGGTTGGCCTGTAATTTTGAGGATCACTCCTATTGCCTTTCTTGAATATTGGAGTAACTTGGGCAACTTTCCAGTCTTTGGGTACGGATCTTTTGCTGAGTGATTGGTTGTAAATTATAGCTAAGTACGGAGCTATTGCATCAGCATACTCTGAGAGGAATCTGGTTGGTATACAACCTAGCCCGGAACATTTGTTTTTGTTCAGTGACTACTCCAGGAACATCTACTCCTAAATTTCGCATGCTGGCAGCTGTTCTTGGATTGAATTCTGGAGTGTTCACTTCGTTTTCTTTGGTGAACGAATTTCTGAAAGCTGTGTTTAGTAATTCTGCCTTAGCAGTACTGTCGCCGGTTGTATTACCATTGCTATCGCGTAGTGAAGGTTTTGTTTGTGTTTTGCCGCCAGTATACTTCACATATGACCAGAAATTTTTTGGATTTTCTGCAAGATTTCAAAGACATTAATGATAAATCTGAAGCATTGAATTAAAATTTGTGGTGCGGCCGGAAATCGAACCCGGACCTCCATGCTTACTAGGCAAACGTCTTAATTTTTTTTTTTTTTTTTTTTTTTTTTTTTTTTTTTTCTCTATCGGTAGTTCTTGTACTTGCGGACGCTGATCGTGTTTGTTCGTTTTGGTTCTACGTGTTGTTTGGCTCAGCTTTTTTATTACAGAGAGCGTTTAGCCCTCTGACCGGGCGCGCTGAGCCACGGCGCCCGGCGACCGTTGGACCACCACAACACTAACGATTAAGGCGCCTTGGAATAGTCTAAATACGATTTCCCTCCACGTCACAAACTTTATTTCAGCTTCTGTGTTCCAAAGATAACTGCCACTACTGCCAAGGCTCTCCATGTAGCGGAATAGCACCTCGGCAATGGACATATTGGAACAATCCTGCAAAGGTGATATAAATATCAATTTAATACAAATAAACAATCCCTGAGACGGATTTTCGTCTCAAATATGTCAAAGTAATTATTGATAAATCTGAAGTATTGAATTAAAATTTGTAATATACTAATGTTCCACGTTAACGCAGCGTTTCTACGTTGCCCCAGACAGGTGTCCACCTGGTGTGTGCCTGCGGAAGTATCCGCGACGTGTGTCGTCTGAGAAGCGGCGCGCCCGGCGAGGCGTAACTAATATCTAATCAGGCAGAGGGCGGCCGCCTGCCGCCGCCGCTGTTTGCCGAGGTATGTCGGCCGCGCTGTGTAAATCGTGCGCCCTCCTCCTCGGACGACTCCTTCAAGGAGGCGGGGGCGGTGGTGGGGCGGTCCTTCCGCTGACCAATAAATTAGGGCCGGGGAGCGGCCGGTAATTAAACACACAATTTACTGGACGCCGCCGCGGCAGGCGGAACGCGACGCCATCAGACGGCGCCGTCACGTGACGCCGAGGTCGCTTCCCCCCCCCCCCCCCCCCCCCACCGTCTGCAGGGCGCCCTCAGAGCCTGTACGACGACGACCGCCTCTTTCGGGCTCTCCACAAGGCCACTGTGGCCCGTCAGGACTTCAGCGACACGCCAGATAATATAACGCACAGGTCGCGCACTTTAACTTGGCTTCCCCGCAATCGCCAAACGTTGGCTGACTTCGTGCTTCGTGCTTTTATGGAATGCTTATTTTTCACTACATATATCTGGACACGCACTGCTGTGGCTTGTTTATCATACACTGTTGTTGTGATCTTCAGTCCGCAAACTGATGCAGCTCTCCATTAGCTCTCCATGCAGCTCTCGCGAACTAACAAGTTCGGAAGAGCGCTCCCACAGGCGAACTACGCGAACTAGTTCGCAGATCCCTCGCCTCTTAGTTCGTCCGCTCCTTTTCCGAAGTCTGACAGGGAACAGCGAAAGGACTCGAGAGCGTCCAGAATCGCGTGATTCCCTTCTGACAGTTACCGTCATTTCGAGCTGAGATGCAGCTCAGCTGTAGTTTCATAGTTCAGTGGCACAAATTGTCTTTTCTAAGGTATTCAGCAGTGTCTAAATAATATTTACTACGAGTACTCTGTATGCAAAGTAGTTGAATACCATTGTATCACCCATTGGTGTAAATAACTGGTTTATTTGCTTAAGTATTTGATGTCTAACTGCCCAAAAATACGGGTAATAGCACACGCTTGGGCAACATTGATCATTATATAAAAAAGCTGTCATAACAAAAGAAAGAGCTCTTTTAGTAGCGGTAGCAAAAGCCAAAAAGAGCGAACGAACTAAAAACAGGACCTACTTCGTGGCCGAGCTGCGAACTAAAAGGAGAGCTATCGGTCGCGAACTAAAATATGTGCGATAGGTCGCGAACTGAAATATGCGCCATAGGTCGAAACTAAAATATGTGCAATCGGTCGCGAACTAAAACATGCGTTACCGGTCGTGAACTATTATGCCAAAGGTATCTCGCTTCTTAATTCGTTGGATTCTTTTCCGATGACCGACGGGCAATAGCGAGAGGGCGCGTAGCAGAATTCAAAATCACGGCTGCTTTCTGCTGATGAGTCATTTCGAGGTGAGCGTCTGCCTGCTAGATTACATACTTCAGTGCTACAAAATTTATGTTTTGATGTGTTCTGCACTCTGCAAAATCTGACTAATAAATTCCATAATGCCAAGATATAGAGATAACTCTAAACTTAAACGCGAGAAATTGTCCACAAACTGTTTCTTTTGCTTTGCGTGATATCGTTAGCGGCTCAAGCAGCAAGCGTATGAAGCATCTAGGTGGGGGAACTTCTCCGTCCACCTGCTTGCGCAGACCACGCCGCTCAGCCGTCACTCAGAGCGGACGAACTAGAAGAGCGAAGTAGTTCGCGGCAGAGCTGCGAACTAAAGTGAGCGCTCCGGATCGCGAACTAATAAGCGCAAGTCTACTCTTCATGTTACCATCTCCTGTACAAGCCTCTTCATCTGAGAATACCAACGGCAACCTATATCCTTTTGAATCTGCTTACTGTATTCGTCCCTCGGTCTCCCTCTACGATTTTTACTCCACACACTTCATTCTAATGCTAAGTCGACGATTCCTGGATGCCTCAGAATGTGTCCCACCAAACTATCCCTTCTCTTAGTCAGGATATGCCAGAAACTCCTTTTCTCCCCAAATCGATTAAGCACCTCCTCATTAGTTACGTGATCTACCCATCTAATTTTCATTATACATCTGTAGCACCAAATTTCAAAAGCTTCTATCCTTTTTTTTGTCTGAACTCCTTATTGTCCACGTATCACTCCCATACAATGCTACACTCCAAACAAATGCTTTCAGAAAGGACTTCCTAATATTTAGACTAACATTACATGTCGACAAATTTCGCCATTCTGCATTTTATATCTTCTTTACTTCGTCCATTCGAAGTTATCTTGCTA
This sequence comes from Locusta migratoria, assembly GCA_026315105.1. NCBI lineage: Eukaryota > Metazoa > Arthropoda > Insecta > Orthoptera > Acrididae > Locusta > Locusta migratoria. The sequence goes on from CM048751.1 coordinate 55,693,203, forward strand.
CACAAATAACAAAACTGATTTTCTGACACTACGTTACATTACCCTCACTATACTCTTGTTGATGTTCATATGATATCTTCCTTTCAAGACACTGTCAATGTCATTTAATTGCTCCTCCAGGTCATTTGCTGTCTCTGACACTGGTCAATACTATTAGGATATCAGTTGAGATATCTAGGTTCTGATTATTGTCATTGAGAGAATGAACTGAAATGGTTCGACGTCTTTCTGTAGGTTCTACAGAGTGTAGACAACATTATGGCAAACGAGATAGTTGTAATGACAGATGTGTTTACCCTATCAAACGAATTACACAAGCAGTTGTGATCTGGTTGTCTAGTGAGCAGGTAGTGCAACGCAACAACTTACCCGAAGCTATGGCTTGAAGAGTCGTAAGAGGGTTGGAAGTGGGACAGACACAGATGGAGGTGACTGCCGCTTTTGGAATGTCCCAAAGATTTCCAGGCCCTGGACGCGATTTCAGACTACAGGAACCGCCAAAAGAGGCTAGGTCTAGGTTTTCAAGGGAAATAACATCAGAAAGAGATAACCGTTATCTCCGGGTAACAGCCCGCCGAGACAAGAGGCTGAATGCAACTCAAGCTGCAACGCCCCCTCCAGGCAGCAACGGGATGCGCAATATCAACACAGACAGTCCGAAATCGCCTTCAGGAATGAGACCTCTATGCAGGGAGGCCTATGGCGTGTGCCCTATCAAAATCACGACACCGTTTAGCCCGCAGAAACTGGATGGAGGAACATCAGGGTTGGAGTCGAACGAATGTTCTGTACACAGATGACTCGGCCGGACAATCGTCGTTCCCTCATATGGAGAGAACGTCGAACTCGAAACAATCCAGCTTATGTGCAGGAAACATGACCATATCATGGTGGTGGACGAATGGTGTGGGTAGGAGACAGTATTGCTGGATGAACGGACCTCTACGCCGTTCAGAATGGCGCTTAGAGGTACAGAGACGAGATCCTTCGACCTTTTGTTCCATCCTACGCTGGTGGCATAGGCGATGGGTTCCTTGTGGTGGACGATAACTCTCGTCCCCACAGAGCTGCACTGGTAGACAACATGCTTGGAGGTGATGAAATGGATCTAATGGACTGACCAGCTTGTTCACCGGACTTAAAAGCGATTCAAAATGTTTGAGTTGCAGCTGACAGACGAATTGCATCCTGAACTCCCACAACGGTTGCAGGGATGGATATTGTAGTTATGGAAAAATGACCTAATCTCCCTCAAGAGCTGATTGCTAACTTCATACTGTCCAAGCTACGTAGGCGGGTAACTGCCACTGGCCGTCCGAGGTGATCACACACCTTGTTAGAGGGCAATGAAAATGTCTTTTTCACTATTATGATAGCCCCACAGTGCTGCGCATTACGTGAACGCCATGTAAATTTCCAAATAGAGTTGAGACAGAAATATATCGTTCTGTGTCACACAAAAATTGTAATTGTAACCAATATCTGAATAAAATACGTTACAATATGAATATTGTATATGATATCTCACCTGATCCCCTAATTATTTTGAGCAGTGTAATACACTAAAGTGCAAAAAAAAAAAAAAAAAAAAAAAAAAAAAAAAAAAAATTCACCTGCATAATTTCGGATAGGGCTCACGAGACCGTAGAAGTGCCGAAGCACGGCGTGACATGGACTGGAGTACTGCGGGAGGGAATTGTCACTATGCATCCGGAAGGGCTGTCAATAAAACCGTAATACTAGAGCTGGTGAACAGCACGTTCTAAGGCATCTCAGCATCCCAGATATGCGGAATAATATTCACCTCTGGAGGGTTTAGTGGCGAGCGGAGGTGTTTAAACTTAGAAGTGTGATCGTCGAGTCATTCTGTACAATTCTGTACATTTGTGGTGTCGCACTGACCTGCTGGAATCGTACAGTCCGATGAAAAGTTATAATGGAAATGAATGGATGCAGGTTCAAGCTTATGGGACTTAACTGCAGGGTCATCAGTCCCTACACTTACAAACGACTTATGAACTAACTTATACTAAAGACAGCACAAACATCCATGTTCGAGGAAGGATTCGAACCTCCGAAGGGGAACCGCCTCGCGCTTCGGAGCATAGCACCTTGGATGCAGGTGCTCAGTCACGATGTATGTGTCACCAGTCAGACGTATCGGGGCCCCATATCTTCACTACACACACCTTACGCCTTTACAGAGCATCCACCAACTTCAACATTCCCTGCTAAGATTATTTCCATACCCCTTCACGTCTGTCCACTCGATACAGTTGGAAACGAGATTCATCAGATCAGGCGACAACGTTTCTGTATAAACTGTTCAATATCAGTGTTGAGAGGCTCAGGTGAGGCGTAAAGATCTGTGTGGTACAGTCAGCACGGGTACACGAGTGCACCTTCGGCTCCGAAAACCCTTAACGATGATGTTTCATTGAATATTTTTGGGAACATGATGGACAACAGCGATCGTACGAGTAATTATCAATTCCTGTAACAAGGAAAGCTAGATCGCAATTTGTTTTATTTCCCTGGTAACTCGTTTCGGCCACTTACATGACTATCATCAGACCACAACTGTAATTATGCATAATATGTAATTAGAGGGATAAATTATTCCTAAAGTGAGTAGTTAAAACAGGCGTGGCCAACGTTTCCGCCCGGCGGGCGCGCGCACTGTAGTTGGCCGCCGCCGCTGCGACCGTGTGTAGCTGTTTTTTTTTTTTTTTTTTTTTTTTTTTTTTTCTCTCTATGGGTGGTTCTTGTCCTTGCGGACGCTGATCCTGTTTGTTCGTCTTGATTCTGCGTGTTCTTTGGCTCAGCTTTTTTTATTACAGAGGGCGTGCAGCTCCCTGACCGGGTGCGCTGAGCCACGGCGCCCAGCAATTCTAGTGTCCCACACGCCGCTGCGCACAGTGCGCGGGGCACGGGGCACGGGCGCAGCAAAGGCCGCCTGCAGGCGGCGGCGCGGGCACGGCGAGGGCGCTCGCGCCCATGGGGAGGCGTTTGGCCATGCCTGATTTAAAATAAAAATAAAATATACCCGTAGTGTTGGCCATCGGTTGTTTTCAGCTGGAGCTGCCTAAAGGTTTAATGTTGACTGCTGTAGAAGTAGGTGCTGGAAGTACTGGAAGCTCCACCCTCTAATTTAAATGTTGGCCAGTCGGGTATAAGTTCTAACGGAAGCTATACAACAATGGAATTCAATGTGTAACAAACCAAATCTTTATATAGAATGGTTAATCAGGTCGAAAAATGTAAAAGGATTTATGACCATATGTAACGTAAATTTAAATGTAATGTAATTTTCAAAAATGTTCAAATGTTTGTATAGTCTATGGGACTTAACTACGGGGTCATCAGTCCCTAAACTTACAAACTACTTATGAACTACTTACGAACTAGGACGGCACAAATATCCATGCCCGAGGGGGGATTCGAACCCCCGACCGTAGTGGCCGTGTAGACCGTGACTGGAGCGCCTTAGTCCCCTCGGTCACCGCGACCGGCAATGTAATTTTAATGTAAAAGGATTTATGACCATATGTAACGTACATTTAAATCCTTTTACATTTTTCCACCTGATTGACCATTCTATATAACATATTGGTTTGTTGCATACTGAAATCCACTGTTGCATAACTTCCGTTAGAACTTGAATTAATAACATGAATTAATAATTTCATTGAATAGTTCGCGTGCTGACACTTATTGAAGGACCAACCCTGAAATCCGCAGTAATTTTCACTCGTCGTTGGTCCCGTTCTCGCAGGATCTTTTTCCGGCCTCGGCTATGTCGTAGATTTGATGTTTTAATTGACTCCCGACATTCAAGGTGCACTCGTGAAATGGTCGACGGGAAAAGCGTCTTCTCATCGCTACCTCGGAGGTGCTGTGTCCCATATCTCGTACCATATCCTATAACACCACGTTCAGACTCATTTACATCGTGACAACCTGCCATTGAAGCAGGAGTAACCAATCTAACGCCTAGGTCAATACCTGTTGTCATAACAAGCGCTGCCAACCGTAGCGTCGTTCTCTGAATGTTAACTTATGTGTTTGCATATGCCTCTACCAGTTTCTTTTGCTCGTCGGTCTAGGACAGTGAAACTTACACAGTTAGAAAGTGGCTTTAACATAGATGTGCACAAATCAAAGACCATATTTCTACGGAGCCGTTAAGACTGTTTAAAAGGAGTATTAGAAAGGCACAGGTCTTGCACGCCGACTAGCGGAATAATGGGTAGAACTAATAGGTCGACGGTGTTGTCAGCAGTGGAAACAAACATTTTGCTATGACGGAATACCGTTATTTCTTGGTTACGCAATTTCTCATTTTATCCTGAAAGCTTCTAAAGTCAGCAGCGGTAAAATATTGGGAACGGAAGGCTATTTACAACTTGTACATCAACTAAACAGCAAGTATTGCAGTTGAATGGCCGAAATGGACGCAGTGGTTGGGAAAGTAGTAAGACAGGGTTGTAGCATTTCTCCAAAGTTATTCTATTTGTACATTTAGCAAGCTTTGAAGGAAAGCAAAGAGAAGTTTTGGGCAGGAATTAGAATTCAGAGTGAAGAAATAAAAACATTGCGTTTTGCCGATGAATTGTAATTCTGTCAGATACTGCAAAGGACCTGGAAGAGCAGTTGAACGAAATGGACAGAGTGTCGAAATGAGTATATAAGATGAACATTAACAAGGGCAAAATAAGGGTAATGGAGTGCAGTCTAAGAAAATCGGGTGCTGCTGCAGGAATTAGATTAGGTAACGAACAATAAAGGTGGTTGATGAGGTTTCTTACTTAAGCAGTAAAATAACATATGATGTTCGCAGTTCAGAATATATATATATAAAACAGAATGGCAATGGGAAGAAAAGCGTTCTCGAAAAAGAGAAATTTGCTAACTTTGACTATTGAATTAAGTCTAAGGAAATCTTTTCTGAAGGCATTTGTGTGGAGTGTTGCCTTGAACGGGTGTGGAACTTGGACGATAAATAGTGTGGACAGGAAGAGGATAAAGGCTTTTGAAATGTGGTGATACAGGAGAATGCTGAAGATTAGGTGGGTGGATTGCGTAACTAATAAAGAGGTGCTGAACAGAATTGGGGAGAAATGGAATTTTTGGCATACCTTTAGTAAAAGAAGGGGTCAATTCGTATGACAAATTCTTCGACAAAAAGGAATCGTAAATTTAGCATTGGAGGGAAGTGTGTTCGGTAAAAATCGCAGAGGGGGACCAAGAGACGTATATATTAAACAGATAAGATGCATGTGGGTTGGCGTTCCTATGAGGAGATGAAGAAGCTTGCTCAGGACAGAGTAGGGTGGATAATTGCAACAAACCAGTCTTCGGACTGAAGACCACAACACACCCTGAAAGAGTATTTTTTGGTAATCTGCACACGCTAATTTTTAATTACTTTGTTTTCAATAGCTACGAAATCCTATTTAAACTGTGTTTAACGCTGTGCCTAGAAGGAGGAATGTGGACGTTCAAAAATGTTCAAATGTTTGTTGAGCTTATGGGACTTAACTACGGGGTCATCAGTCCCTAAACTTACAAACTACTTATCAACTAGCTAATACTAAGGACGGCACAAATATCCATGCCCGAGGGGGGATTCGAACCCCCGCCTGTAGTGGCCGTGTAGACCGTGACTGGAGCGCCTCAGTCCCCTCGGCCACCGCGGCCGGCGGAATGTGGACGTTCATATTGGTAATGCATCCATACTCTGACGTACTAAACCGGCAATGTCAGGTAATGTCATTTATTATGCGACCGGTTTCGGTGTTATAATCACACAAACTTCAGGCCTCCGTTGTTCAACTGTCACTACTAGCATATTAAAAAGAGGTAGCCGTTAACACCGGTAGCCGTAAATGTCTTAGTCCTTTCATGTCAGAAATCCAACAATGACTGATGATCTAGGTGTACAAAATGAGAGGACCAAATATAATTCGAACTTTCACCTTTTCTCATTTTGTAAATCTAGTTCACCAGTTACTGGATTTCTGACATGAAAGGACTAAGACATTTACGGCTACCGGTGTTAACGGCTACCTCTTTTTAATATGCTAGTAGTGACAGTTGCACAACGGGGGCCTGAAGTTGGTGTGATTATAACACCAAAACCGGTTGCATAATTGAATAAATTATCTTAACCCTTTAACGCATAGTGTAGCTGATCAGCTACATACCTTTTCTTTCATTATCTCTCAAACTGATCAACATTTTGCCACAAATGCATTTGTAGTTGCTTGTATATATAGTATTACATATGTTAGCAGCTCGTCCTAGAAATTATAAATTACAGATTGCTACTGAATCAGTTCGACAGTTAGTGCATCGAGTTACTCCTAACAAGTGCGATTGTTTACTTTAGTATTCCTCTTTTGCCATGTAAAAGCAATCAATCACATACTACTGTTACACTATGAGTTACTTTCTGGAAATGTGAGAGACATAAAAATGACATTTACTGCATGGGGTACATCATGGAAGCACTATATAGCTGACACCTATGAACTTCTTGTTGCTTGTAGTGCCTAGTAATTTTATGGATTTTTTTTTTCAAAATTTGTCTCAGTATATATCGTGGTAGATTTTATAGCTTCAAATAAAAAGTAATGAATTAAAGGGTTAATACAGCTGCTGGTACTTCCTTCAACCTTCAAATTTATCAGCTGTAGTCCAGCCCGTTGATCATGGAGACAAATAAAATGTTTCAGTCTTGAGGTTGGTGATGACGTTGCCGCGGTGGAGTAGCCGAGCGGTCTAAGGCGCCTCGCTGCGGAGCGCGCGGTTGCTCGCCGTCGGAGGTTCGAGTCTTCCCTGGGGCATGTGTGTGTGTGTGTGTGTGTGTGTGTGTGTGTGTTGTCCTTAGGTTAGTTTACCTTAGTTTAAGTAGTTTGTAAGCTACGGACTAATAACCACGCACTTTGGTCCGATAGATTTACAAACATTTGAACATTTTGGTGATGAAGTTCACCTCTCGAAACGAGCTGGCAAGTCTCACAAGGAGAGGAAGCCTACTCGTCATCGCCGAATTCGTCCCAATTTATGGAACATGTAGGCGTTGTGAGATATGAAAATGCACCAAGTGGGAAATCCAGATGGCTAAGCGTTTAGTAAATAAAAGAAGGTTGATACAGATCTATCACCATATTCACGATGTCAACTGTCCCTGTGACGGATTGTTTAGGAAGCGATGTTTAGTTGGGTAGTAAGCGATCTGATTTTTATTGAAAAGTTCGCTGGTTCGATTCCGCCCGGCGGCAAATATTTTTTTGCTCCTTGGCATTGCTCACAATTAACCGCACATCATATATGTTATTTAGCATTTATATGTGCACAGTATCAGCATGGGAGTCATTACTTAAAACAAGCATATTATCTTGCAAACTTGGGCTTGTGTTTTGATTGACTCGTGGGGAGGACAAACAAATCCACAAATATATGATGAACTGTTCCAACATAAAGACGGATTGCCAACATGCAGTATCAAAGTAATTCCCCCCAAATGTACGCGACTAGGGCAACCATGGGAGTTATAGTCACCTAAAAAGGTAATAAAAAAATTTGAAAAATGCTCTTACCTAATCGAGAAAGAAGAAGAAATCACTTCCCGATAAGCTTGCATCAAACTACATTCCACTATACATCACCAGCTGTCCTCGCAAGTATTCAGCGACATGCTGCGTTACGCGTCATTCGCTGCTGGACTGTGCGATGAAATAAGCTGTTTTCAGAATGTCAATCAAGTTTTTTTTCTATTAGGACATTATAAAAACCATGTAACTGTAAAAGGGCGGCGTTCATAACGTGCGCCAGATGGGGTCAAAATCAACATATAATATTACTATGTAATGGGGCATGTCAAATAATAAATGGGGTCAATATTATTGCCCCCCCCCCGTTTCTTCGATGAATATCAGCCAGGTACATGTAATTGATCAGTTGCAAAACAATGGAAGTATCGATTTACAAACATGACGTCCACAAGTACCCGTTAACCTACAGTCCCTTTTATAATGTTTTTACTCTAGAATTTCATACAATGCCCTTTCTTTTCTTGCTTATATACATAAATTAATAAACGTATGTGATTTTGCGGTTAAATGTGACGTCAGTCAACATCTACATCAATGCGCTGAAAACCATTGTGAAGTACGTGGCCGACGGTGCGTCCCACTATACCAGTTATTAGGGTTTTCCCCATTCGATTCATGTTTTGAGCATGGGAAGAATGAGTGTTTAAATGTCTCCGTGCGTGTTGTAATTAATCTAATCTTGTCCTCACGATCCCTGCGGGAACTATATTTATGTGTACGCATTGCCGAGGAGCAGAAAAAAAATTGCCGCCGGGTGGAGTTCAAATCGCGATCTTCTCAATACAAATTCGATCTCTTACCGCTTTTTTTTTTTTTTTTTTTTCGTAAGTGGCAAGACCAAAGTCTCGAAGTCAATTTTGAAGATATTGTTCTTCATGACAAACCAGCAAAGAGCGTTCTGAATACTAGCAACTACAAGAGGCGGGGATGGTAGTATCTGCGTGAGGTAGCTAAATGAGCTAGCAATCGTAAGTCTGATGGTTTGGACCCTTTGCAGGATATTAAGTTGTCTGTTCCTGTATATTTTAAGCACTGCTCGAATCTTATTCAACATGTCCGCCCAGTTCCTAGTATACATCCTGACTAGGTTTGCATCCAGATGGATACCCAGTGACTTAAGGCTGCTGTTATCAGAACACCAATCCAGGCCAGCTGCGTTGTGCAAACCCGCGCCAATATGCAGGAGGACAGTTTTGTTATCATTCAGCTTGGCCCCTGTGGACACTACGAAATCGTGAGTTGCACGGTCAATGGCCATGAGATCTTGTTGAGATGAGATCCCAATGCATAGGTCGTCTGCATAAGCGATACAGCGGTGCCTAAGGCTACCAATCACCAGCCCTGACGTTTCTTCTGTGATAACGGTCAGCAGGGGTTCCACGGCAAGGGCATATAATACCATCGATAAGGGACATCCCTACCTAATAGATCGTTCAATTGATACAGGTTGGCTAAAGTGGCCGTTAATCAGGACGCGAGACTTTGCTTCAGTGGTTACCTTACGTATGGTATTCATGAAGCGGGACCCAATACCCATATCTTGCATTGTTATAAGTAAGTACTCGTGACTAATGCGGTCATACGACTTGCCAAAAAAGAAAAAAAAAAAAATCTCAGCCCATTCTTCGCAGACCGCAAAGGTGGCGATGATGTCACGAAGGGTGCACGCAGCGTTTATGATGCTCTTCCCGGGAATGGCACTATGCTGATGGTCTCCCAGAATCGTGCCTAAGACTCTCTGAATGCGTGTCTTCATAGCTCTTGTGATAATTTTAAAATCAGCATTCAGTAACGTAATGGGACGCATTTTAGTCAGTTGTTTGCTGTTTCCCTTCTTCGGGACAAGAACAATGATGCCCTCCTTAAAGTCTGAGGGCACATTGCCTGCCTCTGGAATTTCGTTGGCAATGGCAACAAGTGTCCAGTAATGCTTGCAGAATTCTGGCCCTGGTGTTTTTCTTTCTGCCGCTGCACGGACCGCATCGTGGATGTCATGAGCCAAACACCGCTTCTTAAACACTCCCTCAAAGGGACAGTCGATAAGATGCATATGATGATAGATCCGTATGAAACTTCCTTTTATTTCCTAAATGCCTGGCCATCTGGAGTTCCCACTTAGGGCACTTTCGTGTCTCACCACGCCCTGCATGTACCAAAAATTTGGACGAGTAGACGTCCTCGGCTTGTCAGGCGCCTGGACTCCTACGGTGCGCAACCCGCAGCACACAGGGCAGAACGCTGCCACTGTGCCTGCGGCGGGCGAGCAGCTGGGAGCTGCCGTGATGGATCGCAGCGCGGCCCGAATCATCGGTCAGGCGGGTAGGATAGAGGCGTCGGCCGATTGCGGCGCAGATACGCGCCAGCCAGGCCCAGGTGTCGATGCGCCGCTATTAATGGATCCGCCTATCGGCCGCCCAGATGGCGCCCGAGTGTTTCGGCGCCGCCGCCATCTGTCTCCCGTCTCCGGCGAGGGAGCGATCGGGCCGCCTCCGCCTCCGCCTCGTCTTGTGCCCGCCCTGACACAGATATCTCTCTTTCCGACCCAGCACTGACGAATTGCCCAGTAGCGCGGCGGGCGGCCCGCACACGAAATCGGATCCTTCCGAACCGCGAGGAGATTCTGCAGCTTGAGAGACTGCAGGTCTTAAAGTAGCGATGGGTCGAACCGCTGCAACTACTTCACTCATCCACACGCTTTGGTTCACCCATTGATCTCGTCGAAACTAATAGAACTTCAAATTAAAGAAGTAAACTTTTATCGCTACAATTGTGCTACTGGATTCGTGATTTCCTGGCATAAAGGCCACAGTACGTTGTAATTGACGGGAAGTCCTCGAGTAGAACTGAAGTAATATCTGGCGTTCCCCAGGGAACTGTTCGTTATTTTTAAAAACAATTTAGAAGACAATTTAAGTAGCTTATGGAGGATGCTGTCATTTATCGGTCAGTGAAGTCCCCAGAAGATCAAAAGCAACTGCAAAATGATTTAAATAAGGTATCTGCATGGTGCAAAAAATGGCAATTAACCCTTAACAATGAGATGTGTGAAGTCATATCTATGACTACTAAGAGAAGCCCGTTAAACTTCATTTACACGATAAATGAGTCAAAACTACAGGCCGTAAATTCAACTAAATACCCAGGAGTAACAATTACTAAAAAAAATAAAAAAAAAATAAAAAAAATAAAAAAAAAAAAAAATAAAAATAAAAATAAAAAATTAAATTGGAAATAACAAATCGAAAATGTTATAGGGAAAGGGAACCGAAGACTACGTTTCGTTGGCAGAAGACTTAGAAGATGCAAGTTCTACTAAAGAAACTGTCTACACCACACTCGTGCGTCCTATTTTGGAATACTGTTGCGCATAGTGGGATCCATACATACCAAGTGCGGCAGACGATTTACAAAAAGTTCAGAGAAGGGCAGCTCGATTTGTTCAAAAATGTTCAAATGTTTGTATAGCTTATGGGACTTAACTACTGGGTCATCAGTCCCTAAACTTACTAACTACTTATGAACTAGCTAACACTAAGGACGGCACAAATATCCATGCCCGAGGGGGGATTCGAACCCCCGACCGTAGTGGCCGTGCAGACCGTGACTGGCGCGCCGCAGTCCCCTCGGCCACCGCGGCCGACAGCTCGATTTGTTGTTTGGATGTTTTAGGGGGACAAAACTACGGAGGTCATCAGTCCCCCCTAGCTCGATTTGTACTATCGCTATATAGGGGAGAGAGTTTCACGGAAATTATGCACGACTTGGGGTGTAAATAATTAAAAGAAAGTCTTTACTCGTTGCTACGAGATCTATTTGCGAAATTTCTTTCGCCAACTTTTGCTTCCGATTGCGAACATATTTTGTTAGCATCCACCTACATGATCATCAAAATAAAATAAGAGGAATCAGATCAAAAACGGAAAGATTTACGTGTTCCTTTTTCCCGCGAACTATTAGCGAATGGAACAGTAGAGAAACATTATAAAAGCGGTTCGATGGACCCTCTGCCATGCACTTCACTATGAGTTGCAGAGTATTTATATAGATGTAGATACGTTGACGCGTAGGTGTGATTTCGTGATTTCAAGTAAATCGCTCCTTCACAAGGCCGACGAAGAGGGAGAAGGTTAATTAAGGTAGGTATATAGATTTTTTATGTATTAAGAACAACAAACAAGAAGTCATGTACCAGCTAACAATTTCATTCAGACTGTTGTGCGAGCAAATCACTCTTTACATAAAAGGGGATCCTCTGTATTTAATTTCTTTGTCCCTCTCCACCCAATTTCAATTAGCTCACAAGCAAACTTACGGAACTGTCAATCTTCATACGTTATAATACATGAAAAACTATGGAATATTTTGTTTGTTTTTTGTTTTAGTGGCGGTAAAACATATTTAAGGGGCGAAACGGTCCCTCCATATGGGGGTAAAATGGAAAAATTACGATAACGTACAGGTGGTGGTGCATGGCCGTTCTTAGTTGTTGGAGTGATTTGTTTGGTTAATTCTGATAACTAATCGCGTGACATCCTACGTGCTGTCAGCGATTACTTTTCTTCTTCTGGCCGCACGAGATTGAGCAATAACAGGTCTGTGATGTCCTTAGATGTTCTGGGCCGCACGCGCGTTACACTAAAGGAATCAGCGTGTCTTCCTAGGCCGAAAGGTCAGGGTAACCCACTGAACCTACTTCGTGCTAGGGATTTGGGCTTGCAATTGTTCCCTATGAACAAGGAATTCCCAGTAAGCGCGAGTCATAAGCTCGCGTTGATTACGCCCTTGTCCTTTGTACACACTGTCCGTCGCTACCACCGAACAGTTACTTCGTTATAAATGTGCTCCATTAAACACCAAACATCAGCAGTTTGCAGAACGAGTCATAAACTTATCCAACCATAATTTAATTGCTGACGAACTTAAAATTTTGAATAAGGGAATTTAGTATGCTCCAAAATGTAATATTCCTGATAAACAGTTGGACATACTAAAAGTAGATCTCGAATGTTCTCTGTCAGACGACACGTCTACAAACATTTGGTAGCACACGAACTAAAAATACAGATAGATCCAGTGCTAGTTACAGTGAACAAAGAGTGTTGACAACATTCGAGAAAAAACTGTCGTTACAGGAGGTCTTCGCCACCAAAGCAGACAAGGGAAACAGTTTAGTGCTACTCAACAAGTCTGACTAACATTGAAAAAGTATTTACATTTCTCAAGCCTATAGAATTCCCCCAGTTACAAAATGATCCTATTATGAAATTCGCTGTGGAAGTAAAGAATGTGGTTAAAATTGTCAATCCCTATTAACAGGAATTGATGTAAAATATTTAACAAATATGCATCCATTACCACATAGACTGTATGGCTTGCCCAAAATTCACAAAGAAGGCATTCCAATAAGGCCTCTAGTATTTGCAATTTCAGCCCCTTGTCATAATTTACCAAAAGAGTTAGATACAGTCATCAAAGAAAAACAAAATTTAAACAAAAATTTGGCATATAAAATGCTCTTGCATTAGTAGTGCCAAGCTGCTTTCTTTTTATGTGAGCAGCCTGTTTTCCAGTATTCCTGTTGGAGAAGCTATGGAACTTTTAACGGAATGGTTGTACAAAAGTAGAATAAACACGCTTGAGATTGATGATATAAGATTTGCAACAGAATATTGCTTGAAACAATATTATTTCCAGTTCCAACAAAATGTGTACAAACAGTCGGATGGGTTAGCAATGGGGTCCCCTCTGAGAACTTTACTAGCAGAAATGTTTATGGATAATTTCGAACAAATGTTTTTAGATAAAGAACCCCTAAGCTCTAAAATACACTATTGGACTAGGTATGTGGATGATGTACTGTGTCTGTGGACTCGGAAAAACAGAGAGTTAGACAAGTTCTTCCAAAACTTAAATTCACAACATACTAAAATTAAATTGACAAAGGAGGTTGGAGGAGACTCGATTAAATACTTGGACCTGGCCATAGACATCAGTCAGAAAAAGCATTTATTTAAAATACACTGAACTTCCACAGACACAGCAATACCTGCCAATTCCCAGCATCCAACAACACAAACGGGCAGCATGGTGCATCGTCTATTATCTGAACTAGTTTGAGTAACTATTATTTTGTGTTTCGTGACCGCAAAATGGCGTTAGTATCTGAGCATCGTAGATGATTATTTAGTTGCGGATTTTGTTACTTTTCTCATAACGCTGTTCTGCTAATTTTATAAGGTTCATTTCTATTTATTACTGTTGTTTGTGTAGAATCATGTCCTATAGAACAAAGCATATGTTTTAGTAAACATTATTCAACTGAGTTATCTGGCGTTGCCTACATCATTTGCAAACGTTAAAATAAAATATCTTTTATTAATTAATCATTTACCTTTATTTATATTTCATCGTTTTGTAAATGAGATCCTATGCATAGTGTTTGACTTTAGGTTCACGGGTACAATGCAATATTTGCAATTTATTGCTGGGCACGAAAGCAGACGTCTACGGTTCAACACTAAGATTACGTCGAGCCGTATTTCTTGATCAGAGCCGTACATAGTCCAATACGTGTAAGCTGTATTTGGCCAGTACAGCATAGTTTTTCAACGCATACAGACAAGGTAAAGTCGCAAACCGGGAAATTAAAATTATCAGTTCAAAAACGTTGAGTTCATTTCTCACAAGGAGAAGCGAAAGTGCAACTTAGCGACTGCATGAAACTTACAAATTAGCCAATAAAAGGGTTATTTTACAAAGTACGAAGTTTTTATTAATTTTTGATAAGTTTTATATTTGCTGGTATAATTTGTGTCTTTTGTTATTACTTTTCAGTCTGTATTTTTGTGGGATAATATTACATGCCTTCCACTACGTAATTTTATCATAATTTTCGTTTCGTCTAGCTTGAACTACAATATCTCCAATCTCCAACGTAACTTCAGCTAACGACTTCAGTGAAAGGGATACATAAACTTTGTGAAAATTACTCACATCTGTTACTTCAAAGGGTATTCCACGTCTTATATTTGACATCATTCAGTGACTCTTCCATGAACTGTGAGATTCTCGCGCGTAAAGAGAGACATATCGCCTTTTCTATTGAAACACAACATACGTATGCTCATGGGGGCCCACTGTGCATACAATTCCTAAAAGGTTCGTGTACACACAGCGGCCCTTACTGTAGTTTCAAAAAATATGAGCCCCACAATCCGTTCTGCTGACACTGAAACCCACACTCCGATTTTTTTCATCTCGAGAAAGTTCCTCATTATTGCTTGACATTAGCCATGCACACGATTTGCCCTGTCTTTCTATTGCCGTTCTTGGACGCATGCCACTTTGTAGGTCTTAATTCCGATATAATGTAAAAAACGTTGACGAAAACTACGGGAACCATTCACTAGTTGTGAAAAATTAGCGTGTCAACTTTTTTGGACTCTGGATCTTTGATGATCGAATACCCACAGTCACGGCGGATGTACGAACGAACGAAACTCAATTCCTTTTTGCGTTTGCAGCTGACCGCGTAGCACGCCAGTTTGTAGCCAAATTCTTTGTACTGCTCTTCGCTGATATCGGAATCCCAGTATTTGCAAAAAACGACCCGCGTTTCCCTAAGTAAACTTTTAGACATCTAAGCGTCCATTATTGCGATTCTTTCTTAAAGAGGATGCATCTTTCTCAGATATTTACTTCACACGTTTTAAACAAGTGACAAAGACTTTTATAGACAATACGAAACATGTTAGGAACAAATAATACAATCCCTTGAGACAACATTGTCTCATTATACCAAAGGTATTAAACATAAGGAGAGGCATTGAATTAATATTTATGCGGTGCCCGGGATTCGAACCCGGGACCTCCTACTTACTAGGTAGGTGCTTTAGACCACTCAGCTAACACAACGTTGCAGCCAAAGCGACTACAAGGACTGTTTTAAAGCACGTCTCCCTCCACACCACCTACTTTAATTCTGCCTCATGTTCCCTGTGAAATGCATATCAAATTGCCAGGGCTCCCCTACATTGGAATAGCACCCCAGCAAAGAACGCGAATGGGAACAATTTTCATTCAATATCTCTCCTCATATTTAATACCTGTGGTAGAACGAGACAATGTTGACTCAAGGAATTGTATTATTTGTTGATATTTATATCACTTCGGCCTGAGGAACAAGGTGGGATTGTTCCCATTCGCGTTCTTTGCTGGGGTGCTGTTCCAATGTAGGAGAGCCCTGGCAATTTGATACGCATTTCACAGGGAACATTGAGGCAGAATTAAAGTATATGGTGTGGGGCGAGACGTGCTTGAAGACAGTACGTGTAGTCGCTTTGGCTGCAACGCTGTGTTAGCTGAGTGGTCTGCCGGGCGCCGTGGCTGTGCGCTCCCGTTCAGGGGGCTGAACGCCCTCTGTAATAAAAAAGCTGAGTCAACCACGAACAAACTGAACGCATAGATCTACCTGAAGAACAAAAAAGAAAAAAAAAGT
This sequence comes from Locusta migratoria, assembly GCA_026315105.1. Taxonomy (NCBI): domain Eukaryota; kingdom Metazoa; phylum Arthropoda; class Insecta; order Orthoptera; family Acrididae; genus Locusta; species Locusta migratoria. The sequence continues at coordinate 55,709,319 of CM048751.1, forward strand.
GGTCTAAAGCGGCTACCTAGTAAGTAGGAGCTCCTGGGTTCGAAACCCGGCCACAGCACAAATTTTAATTCAATGCCTCTCCTTATGTTTAATGTTGGGAAAAGTTTAGATAAATTGATGAAAATTGAAGGGTTTTTATGCGGTACTCGGACAAGGGATTTTCGTGTGCCATCGTGAAATAATCCGCGTTTTGTTGCTCAGGAAACGTTTCATCTCGAATATCATCTCGTCTTCATTCTGCAAATGCCTGACGCACTGTCGGTTTTCATTGAAAGGACAAAGTCACTAGGTGCCATACCGGGAGAATAAGGGAGGGGACCAGAAGTGTTGGTGATCCAAAAATTGGTAACCCAAAAATGAAGCGACATTGAGCTGGGGCGGACGATACAGTAAAGGAACACTTCCTTGATTGCATGCATGTCTAAAGGACATTCTATCGATAAAATCCGCCACTTCACGTCGTATTTAAATTGGAACCGACGTTCATAATCATCCAGAAATCATCTTCTCCCTGACACGTACAAAATTCTCCCGCAATATTTACTTGATCGAACCCAAGAACAGGCGGAATATAAAAATGGTGAACACTAAGCAGGCTTTAGCCGAAGGTTGTTTAACCTTTCAGCTTACCTGGGCCAAGTGGAAGACGGCGAAGATGTTTGAGACTCAAGAAAATAAATAAACAAAAAAGGAAAAGGCTCACAACTATGAATACATTTAAGTTAACACAATTTGGAATTTATTGATTTATGAATATTTTGTTCTAAAAGAATCAGGATGGAATTAATTATATACATGAGATATAATGAACAATTTTATATATGACCACAAATTATAGAATTAATGTAATTTTTACTCTGAATTTGAGAAACTAATTTATCAATATCAGGTTCGATCGAATTGGTTGCAATCCAAGGTGTTCGTCTGAGATTTTGGTTGTATTTGTACTCTTAAAAGTAGCTGTTCACAAACATACGTACTTCTAAATAAAGATGACATAATGATGCATGACTGTGCGGCAAGGAATATCTGTATCTCGGGTACGTATGTACTGTGTAACCTCAAGAAAGATACATGATCGCATTTTTTGCAGTTTCAGCTGAAGTAGTCGTAAGATAATAGACCAACATGTCTGACGGAAAGGTTGTAACTGAAAATATTCAGGTTACCGTTGCTTTCTTTAAAAAATCTTTTTAATTCTTTTGCTTTGGTTCGCATGCGGTCCGCGCACCGCGGATTGGACACCCGTGCTTCAGACAAAACAGATGATGTTCGAGACAAATTTTTAATTTTAAACAAATCCTTAGACCATTACGCGTTAAAGAATTTCTAGTGACAAATTATATGTACATGTATGGATTTTAGAAAGGCCTACTACTCAGTTGATCGTGAATCTCTTCCAAATTTTAAAGGAACAAGGGCTGGTTAATAAAAGCCCTAAGTCAATGGGAGACGTACCGCCCTATCTCGACAATGTTAAATTGGCTGTATAAATGTCTCGCTTTCTCTGGAAATGTTGAGTATATAAATGTTGTGTGTTTTTATCACATGGTCTTGCATGTTTTGGGACTGTATTGCTCTATAATCGCTTCAAATCACAGCTGGAAAAACTAATTCTTCGGTGGTGGGTATTGAGGTCGGTGCCAATCATATACGTCATGAAGAAGCGATTAATGTGAGACCAAGATAATGGGAGAGGGGAGCCTGGGCAGACATAAATTGGGATACAGGTGATTGTGAGGGAGGAAAAGGCCAAGGATGCCATGCTTAATGGGATCATAAAGGAGGGACTGCATCCATACAGGGTGGTGGTGGTTGAGGTGGCCAATCGACACCCTGCCTGACACAGGGGGCGGGGGTTTGGTAGGGACTGTCGGTGGAGTGGAGAAGGCAGGCGAAGGTGCTGATATTATGGTACGGTTAGAGGAATGTTTCATTAAGGATGAAGGCGCCCATGTGGTATTGGCAAAAGGTGTGCATAAATAGGTATTTATTAATGGAGAGATGGTATATATTGTATTATGAATGTGTAACAAGAAGTTGGTTGCTTAAATAGGGGAACGAGGTGGAAGAATGTGAAGTGGTCTGTGTTAAAGATGAAGTGAATAGTAAGGACGATTTGTGGGATGCTGGAAGGTGCTGTTTTGAAGAATGGTGGTGCCAAAATGAATAACGTCACTGATGATGGGAAGTGACCCGAGGAATTGCTAGGATGCAAGGCAAGGCATCGACTAAAACAGAGGTGATTTCGGCCGTTCCACAGGGTAGTGTTATTGGTCCTCTGCTGTACCTTATTTACATAAACGATTTAGGGGAAAATCTAAGTAGCTCTTTTAGGTTGTTTGCAGATGACGCCGTCATTAACCGTCTAGTAAAATCATCTGAAGATCAAAACCAACTGCAGAAAGATTTGAATAAGATATCAGTATGGTGTAAGAATTGGCAGTTGACTCTAAATAATGAAAAGTGTGAAGTCGTCCACATGAGTACAAAAAGAAATCCGTTAAACTTTGTTTACATGATAAATCAATCAAATGTGAAGGCCGCAAACTCCACAAAATACCTAGGAATTACAATTGCTTCTGACTTAAATTGGAAAGAACACGTAGATAATGTTGTGGGAAAGGCGAACCATAGACGCAACATAACTACTAAAGAAACTGCATACACTACGCTTGTCCGTCCTTTTACGGAGTATTGCTGCCCAGTGTGGGATCCTTATCAGGTGGGTTTGACGGAGGGCGTCGAAACAGTCCAATGAAGGGCAGCTCATTTCGTATTGTCACGATACAGGGGAGACAGCGTTACTAAAATGATACAGGATCTGGGATGGGAATCATTACAACAACGGTGCATATAGCTGCGATGTGGGCTACTCACGAAACTACAATCGCCAACATTTGCAGAGTACCCTATGTAGATGTAGATGCAACGGAGGATCTATTGGTGGATGGGAACAGTAACATCAGGATTGGTAGGAGCGGTCAGTCTTAGGGGAGTGCAAGGTTAGTGCAGTTTCTCGAGAAATGGGCGTACTTACAGTGGGGACAGGTGGAGGGGGATTGTATTATCTATAATAAGGTTGTTAGGGAAGACAACAGTAGGACTGAGGAAGGGAATGGAAGGGGTAAACTTTGTACTTGTGGTCACATGTCAGGAGGGTCAGTATAAGGAGCGGATTAGGTGAATGTTCTCATTTGGAAGGTGGGCTGTAGGCGCTTGGCATACGTTTGGCGATAGGATTTTAAGGCCGGGATGGGCATTGTTCCATCACCTCTCCCTCTGTGATCACTGGGTAAGCTTAGTGATTATCGGGGTTGGTGGGGAGATTCTATGGAAAGGATAGTGAGGGGACCAAAGAGGACTCTTGTGATTTTCTGGAGAAGGTCGATGTAGGACTTGGTGGACAGGAGGACAGAGTCCTTCTGGGGGATCAGCTGGAAGAAGTACTTTTATAACTAAGTGTAGAGGTTGTAGTTGTACAGGCAGTGGTGTTGAGGCAGGAGAGGACGAAGGTGTGGATATCTTGAGGAGGGGATCGGCACTCAAAGAAGTGAAACCCCAGTCATCCGATGCACCAACCGCCGCCACTGCGGATAACGCACTTTCAACAGAGTTGAGATGCCCATAGATTGTGACCCTCTCATAACTTTAGTGCTATAGTAGCTTGGTACTTAAGGAATGAGAACCAAGTTGACTTTGTCGGTGTGGTTGAAGCCCGGTACTGCAGTCACTGCCGCGGTCTTTGAAGCCCGGACAGTTGGGAACTGCACTGTTGCGCGATTTACGCAGGGCAGTGGTACATCGCAGTAGTCGCGTCACGCCGACTCCAGAGGGCGACAGCACAAAGCAGGTGCGCGGGAGGGCGCCGGTGCCGGCCAAAAGAGGTTCGCCAACTCATTAAAAGGGCCGATAAATAACAGCGGGCGCTAATATAAGCCCGCCGCCGAGGCGGCCGTCCCCATAATCGTTTTTAATGGCCGCGCGGGCGTCCATCACCGGGGCAGCGCGGGCCGCGTGGCCGCTCCGTGATAAGTGAAGCGCCGCGCACACAATATAAAACACAATCTTTATATGCGGTCGCCGCCGCCACGGCACTTTTTTTATTATATAATTTTTTGTAGTCGTCGCTACGGCAAAAAAAGAGGAAGCGCTTCGGAGCAGTCCCTAACACGGTGCTCGTACACCCCTTCCCTCCCTCCCCCTTTTCACTGACCAATTCCGTTCTCTCCTCCCCTTTTCTCTCTTTCCTCCCACTACCCCGTCTCTCACGCCAGCTCGCGCGATCGCAGGCACACACACACACACACACACACACACACACACAGAAGTGCGCGTGTACGCTCCACCGGTCGCCCTTATGCAAACCTCTGTCGCGTATGCAGACGACCCCGCTGCGAAAATAGCCGTGTACACACAACCTAAATCTTCCCGCGCAGGTTGTGGAAGTTCGGTTCTGGCACTTCATGGCCGCTTGATTTGTGGTCCCCAGAGTCAATATTACGCGACCGCATACGCGCGCGTGCGTGTGTGTGTGTGTGTGTGTGTGTGTGTGTGTGTGTGTGTGTGTGTGGGGGGGGGGGGGGGGTCCCCACGCCCACCTGACATTTTTTTTACACCTCTCTTTCTCGCTCGCAGCCTCGCTCTTCTTTTTTTTTACACTAATATGGTCCCGGCCTTAGCACTCGTCGTCTGCGCTCTCCGGGATAATCTATGGCAGATTTAAAACTTCGGCTCCGTGCCGGATTTATTGGCAATTAAGGCACGGCGGTCTCTAAAGCGCGATTTAACGTTTCGAGCACAAAAAAAGGGCGCTTTCTGCTGCGAAAATAATAAAGCGCGAAAATCTGATAATTTAGTTACTCTAATAAACCGCTTTAATCGCCTAAGAGATCGCGGCAAGGGCTTATCACACGTTGAGTTTCCTCCTTTTATCGCGATAGCTTTTTTTCCACCCCTTTCGGTTTTTGCTCCCCTACGTGGTGAATTGTTTGAATTCCTGTCTTCCCGAGGACAATGAATTTTTCCATTAACCCTTGCAATGCCAAAAGGGGATGGGGTACTTTATGCCCACCTTTTGAAAATATTGAAATCTACTCAGGTACTTTATTTTTGAATATTTTGTAAAAAAAGGGAAAAAAATATTGCCTTTAATGAAGTCTTCTTCCAGATTCTATTATTGTTTTAAATTTTTTGTTTAAGCGTAATTGGAAAAATTTTAGTTTAAGGGAGGTGGTGATGAAGTATACTCCCTCCCTCCCCCCTTGATAGCATAGCACATATAATAGCATTACGTGACCTTAGGCCACACGGACATTATATTTCTCTGGGATGACAGCAACAGTGGTCTCCCTTTGGTTCTTTATTGTTTCCCATTCAGTGTCACTTACAAGGAAAGTACTTGGGCTCGAACAAACACATATACATCAAAATCGTACGAGAGATAATGTGGAGACCCCTTATTGCACTAGTGACACTCCCGCATCGGCAAAACTCTGCGGTCGTCCGTTAGAGGCCTCTGCGTGTGCCTTGCCACATGTCACTTTGACCTGTCGGTTCGCCAGTAGGGACGGTGCAGTGTGCCTCCGAAGCTACATTTTGTGACATTTGTGTGGTGAAGCGTCAGATGGGGCGGCGGTTGATAATCAATCCTGTCGGCCGTTGTGGCCGAGGGGACTGAGGCGCTCCAGTCAAGGTCTACACGACCACTACTGTCGGGGGTTCAAATCCCCCCTCGGGCATGGATATTTGTTCCATCCTTAGTGTAAGCTAGTTCATAAGTAGTTTGTAGGTTTAGGGACTGATGACCCGTAGTTAAGTCCCTTAAGCTATACAAACATTTGGAACATTTTGGAATCAATCCTGCTAAAGTATTGCGATTGGTTGAGATGAAGTTACGAAGAACCATTCTTCGTGAATATGGTATTAGTGTAGAAGATGAATCATTCGTATCCTTTCTCGTATCTGTTATGGTACAGAAATATGAGCATAAGTTAGATACTGTTGTAACACTAACACATTATGATGATAATAGGGGTGGGGGTTCGAATCCCCCCCTCGGGCATGGAAATTTGTGCCGTCCTAGTTCGTAAGTAGTTCATAAGTAGTTTGTAAGTTTAGGGACTGATAACCCCGTAGTTAAGTTCCACAAGCTTAACAAACATTTGAACATTTGATGATAATAGGGATGATAATGACGAAGAACTCATTGCTAGCGGTATTGCTACGGTAAGTGCGGGAAGAGGCGATGGTAGCAGTGGCAGTGAATACCAACAGTTTTCCGACAAGAAGGTTAGTGTTTCAACTATCATCGCGGCTATTTATGACAATACGCTAGAGAAAATGTACGACGATTGTTACATAAGTTATAGTTCAGCTATCTGCATTACGTATGGCGTCTACAATTACATCTACAGTGCTATCTAGAGCATGATTGCAAAGTTTTGCATAAAAACGACACCCACCCTCACATTAAGGTGTACGTAGAGATACTGTAACCAAACGTTCATACAGATATGTTTGTTCGAGTCCAAGTACTTTCCTTGTTAGTCCAGTGTTAGATATACTGTGATTGAAAATGTGACGACAGTGTCTTACTGACAGGGAAATATCACCGATTTTGGAAGAATCTACAGATTCTGAAATAGAATTCGATGAAACTGACAATGTAGTGAGTAAACCTGAAGATGAATGTGTTGTGCGCGAGGACTGGACAGTGATAGAGTATCGACAGACCCAATTAGGTGAAAGATATGAAATGCATTATTGAAAACTCTTGCACAGAACTCACACTTGCAGGCCTCTGGTCCTGCGTTCGTACATTTACCTTTTGAGTGTATAGTATGAGAGGACACTCAGACCACCCTTTATTTCCACTCAAGTAATAAAAAACACTGACTTTAAATTATTATACTTTATTTGACCACACAATGTAAAAGGTGCACGCGAGCTGCGGGCGTAACTACTGAGGCATGCGTCTGCTCGCTGCAGAGCCTCCTACCTGTCTGACCTGGACTTCGGCTGCCCGCAACGGCCGGCGTTACCTACCTGCCCTGAACAAAGGCGCTCACCAATACAGTTCCAAACCCCTCGACAGGGAGCAACTTCTACTAGATACGCTGAAATGTCAGGTTTGCTACATGCCACTATATGGCACCAAGAGTGGCAAGTAAGAATCAGTTCTTCAACAACTGTTTAAATGTAATAGTCAGGTTCTCGATCCTGATTATCCATTCATAGCATGCTAAATGTAAAAAGTATGTCATTAATGTAATTCAAGAACAATTAATGAATATTACTTGTTGTTGTTGTTGTTGTTGTGGTCTTCAGTCCGCAGACTGGTTTGATGCAGCTTTCCACGCTACCCTGTCCTGTGCAAGTCTCTTCATCGCCGGCCGTGGTGGCCGAGGGGACTAAGGCGCTCCAGTCACGGTCTTCACGGCCACTACGGTTGGGGGTTCGAATCCCCCCTCGGGCATGGATATTTGTGCCGTCCTAGTTCGTAAGTAGTTCATAAGTAGTTTGTAAGTTTAGGGACTGATGACCCCGTAGTTAAGTCCCATAGACTATACAAACATTTGAATTTCTCTTCATCTGAGAATACGTTCGACAACCTACATCCTTTTGAATCTGCTTACTATATTCCGACCTCGGTCTCTCTCTACGACTTTTACCCCACACGCTTCCTTCTAATGCTAAGTTGACAATTCTTTGATGTCTCAGAATGTGTCCAACCAATCTATCCCTTCTCTTAGTCAGGATATGCCAGAAACTCCTTTTCTCCTCAGTTCGGTTAAGCACCTCCTCATTAGTTACGTGATCTACCTATCTAATTTTCATCATTTTTCTGTAGCACCACATTTCAAAAGCTTCTATTATCTTTTTATCTGAACTCCTTATCGTCCACGTTTCACTCCCATACAATGCCACACTCCAGACAAATGCTTTCAGAAAGGATTTCCTAACATTTAATTTAATATTGGATGTTAACAAGTTTCACTTCTTTAGAAACGCTTTTCTTCTCATAGCCATTCTGCATTTTATATCTTCTTTATTTCGGCCATCAGAAGTTATCTTGCTACCCAAATAACAAAATTCATCTACTACTTTTATTGTCTCATTACCTAATCTAATTCCTTCAGCATCGCCTAATTTTCTGACATTGCATTTCATTACCTTTGTTTTACTCTTGTTAATGCTCATGTTATATCTTCCTTTCAAGACACTGTCCATCCCCTTCAATTGTTCTTCCAGATCTTTCGTGGTCTCTGACAGAATCACTATATCATCGGCGAACCAAAATGTTTTTATTTCTTCTCTCTGCACTTTAATGCCCTCTACAAATTTCTCCTTCCATTCCTTCACTGTCTGCTCAATGTACAGATTGCACAACATTGGGGAAAGTCTACAACCCTGTCTTATCCCTTCCCAACCTCTTCATCCCTTTCTTGCCCTTAGACTCTAATAACCGCTGTCTGGTTTTTTTATAGATTGAATATATCTCTTCGCTCCCTATATTTTACCCCTGATACCTTCGGAATTTGGAAGAGTGTATTCCAGTCGACATTGTCAAAAGCTTTCTCTAAATCGACAAACGCTAAAAACGTAGTTTTGCGTTTCCTTACCCTATCTTCTAAGATAAGTCGTACTGTGAGTATTGCCTCCCGTGTTCCTACATTTCTCCTAAATCCAAACTGATCTTATTCTTTAATTTTTTATGGTGGGCTAAAACTACTCCTCCTCCCTCCCTTGGTTATACACGTCACTGAATGTTCCTTGGTATTGCGAGTACTGAAATAAAGTCTCTGAAATTTATTGATCAATTGGAGAAAACTAATAATAATTACTGGAATTACATTCATGCTCTTTAAAGGTAAAGAAAGAGTTTCAAACTTGTCAAAAAGATACTTATTTAAATAAAACAACGTAAGTTTCGTAAAAATGCGACATAAATTAATTCTACAGCGTGGTTCAGGAGAAATATAGAAAATTAGTGATTTGATTTACATGTGGAAATAAACTGGATAAGTCTTTTCAATCGTAACGCCAATCGTAAGTTAGAGTTCAATAATACAATGAGAATAGTTTGCATCTCACCGTAAAGACGTTTGTCGAGCTACGACAGGCATATAACAACATTTGAGAAAGTGACAACGTGATGGGGTTTACGTTCGTCGATATACAACAGACACATAAAGACACTCGTAGACACGCAACTTAGCTTTCGACGTCAGAGGAAAGGCGCAGACCTCTGCTGTCAGCGCACACTTGACGCAGCACAGGCAGAGCAAAGCAGCGAGAAGCACTATCGTGACACAGTACGAGCCGCATGTCCACTGCAAAACTCTCGATGCAGCTGGATTTAATTTCTTAGTCACGTCAATTTGCTGAGCCCAATACCCTGCGGTAAAAGTGAGATTATGAGTTACAATCTGACATGTAAAAAGTCATAATATACTACCGAAATTGAAGAAGTAACACCTCTAATTCTTATTTACAGTCAAAACAGACTGATTTTGGTCAACTTGGTGTGCTAAGTGCTGGGAAGTGAAACAACATTCAAAACACCGACATCTTTTTGCAATTGCAAAACGTACACATACAAACAGGCCAGACAATTTTTGTAAGGAACTCAATAGAGCCTATTTACTTGATCAGCTATGTTTTCTCTCCTTACATTGTTAATAACGTCACAAATAACTTAGATTTTTCCTCTGTCTCAGTGCTGACAGTTTCCATTTACAACGTTATTTAATGAAACTTAAGTTATCAACTTACAATCTCATTCGTACACACTGTTTGCATCAGCCTTTTCTGTTACTCTATTGCAAATTGTGAAGGTTGGAGAGCTACAAAATAATTAGCAGTTAATTACGTCCCGGCTGTACTGCCGACGACATAGAAAAAGAAAATCCTCCCGTTCCCGTAACAAATTTTATTGAATACCTATTTATTTCGCCGTAACACACACGTTTCCTTTCCTTTTTTTTTTCATCCTTCTCTTCTAAATTCAGACGCAACGCAACTGTAGTATAAACAACGGCTGAACATAGGACCGCCATTTTGAAGCAAATTCGACAAAATATTGGATGATAGTGTAATACCCCCTTGGGCGTTTCATCCAATATCTTTGTTAAACAATGGGACCAATATTCATCCATTTTTTTCGTCCATTTCTTTGTCCAATAATTTGATAGTGTAATACCGATCTAAGCCCTTCTCTTAAGACGGAGCTGGTCTAGCTCGCTTAGCAGATAGATCAACTGTCAAGTAATCAGAGGAGCCGGGTTAGATACCAGGTCTGGGACACATTTTCAACCGTCTCATTGAATTTAATCCAAGGACCACAAAAAGCAGTTGAATAATCTCTGACATCCTTGATTGTCAGTGGTTAACGTCACATTACTACAGTTTACTGCATGTTTGAAAGAACATTTTGTACTAATATGGTCAATTATTCATTTGATTACAAGAAATAAAATTTATTAACCTCAAACTTCACTTGTATATATATATCGTTAAATTTCCCATAACTTCCTCATTTTAGGGGACAATTTAATGTATACATCTTATAAAATAGGCTGTAGGTGTGTATTTGGGTGTGTATGTACATATGTTCCATATCCCCTCCTAAACTACTGGACCGATTTTCAACCAAACTTGTTACAGATGTTCCTTACTATCAGGCAACAATCGCTATGGGCTAAGAACCACCTACGACAAATACATAAGGAGATATGACGTCATAAACAATGACAGTCGTGAAAAACGGCCGCATCATACGATAATATTCTACATCTGCTGCTAAACTAATGGGCCGATTTCAACCAAATTTGGTACAAATATTCTTTAAGGTCAGGAATCGTTTTCTATGGTTGCAGAAACCACCTACAATACATATTTTCTACGATATCACGTCATAAACAATGAAAACTGCCCTATCTTGCGGCGCCTGATAGCGTGATTTTATTCGTCAACTATTTGACAATGAGAGCAATTAGCGACTTGCAATAAACTTTGAACGTAATTTAAATACTTTACGAAACTTTGTCTCGCTGACAACCCCAGCAAAATGATGAAAGGAAATAAGTTTATCGCTTACTTCTTTTCCCATATTCATAATGTATATCTACGCCAATTGGCATGACGTTACAAGTTATTAATTCTACACTGTAAATTGTATTCGCGAGTCATTTCACAGACAATACACGTATGTACCACTGAATGTTCCTTCGATGTTATAACACAGTTCGACATATAATTAATGAGATACGAAGTCAAAAACAATTTGTTTAATGAAAAACCGCATAATCACACATGAGGTTTCGATTTATTGTGTCTTTACTAAAAATGTTTCAAATGTTTGTATAGTCTATGGGACTTAGCTACGGGGTCATCAGTCCCTAAACTTACAAACTACTTATAAACTACTTACGAACTAGAACGGCACAAATATCCATGCCCGAGGGGGGATTCGAACCCCGGACCGTAGTGACTGTGCAGACCGTGACTGGAGCGCCTCAGTCCCCTCGGCCACCGCGGCCGGCGTGTCTTTACTACTGACACCCTTCACGACATATTTTGCTGACATTAGGTACAATACCACTGAATGTACCTTCGAATTTACATCATAGTACAACACATAATCAGGATACATGATATTATAAACAATGAATTTACGAATAACTGCTACATCATGCGCTGTTTTTCCACATAATGGACCGATTTCAACTAAACTTGGTACACATATTGCTTACTACAATAATCACTGTGGGGTTAGAAACTACCTACTGCATATAGTTCAGGAGATATGACGACGTAAACATTGAGTGACAAAAACTTTACCATCACGTGACGCGTGATTTACGAGACTTTCATTGGTTGGGGGGGGGGGGGGGGAGAAGAAATGCTCAAATATTTGTAAATCTATGGGACTTAACTGCTTGCCGCGGCGGAGTGGCCGAGCCCATTGAGGCGCTGTGCTCCGATGCGCCGGCCGCGGTGGCCGAGGGGACTAAGGCGCTTCAGTCACGGTCTACACGTCCACTACGGTCGGGGGTTCGAATCCCCCCTCGGGCATGGATATTTGTGCCGTCCTTAGTCTTAGTTAGTTCATAAGTAGTTTGTAAGTTTAGGGACTGATGACCCCGTAGTTAAGTCCCATAGACTATACAAACATTTGAACATTTTGCTCCGATGCCCGAGGCAGTTCCTCGTCGGGGGTTCGAATCCCCCCTCCCCCGGGCATGGATGTTTGTGTTGTCTTTAGTATAAGTTCGTTTGTAAGTTTAGGGACTGATGAGCCCGCAGGTAAGTCCCATAAGCTTAACAAACATTTGAATATTTGAACTTAAACGTAAAGGTAAAGCAGTCAACAATCCGAAGATTGGTTTGAACACCGCAGTGCTTTACTAGGCATGGTCCTGTTTGGAGGTGGTATGCCGTTGCCTTTCTCCGACCTTCGGACTGACTTACCCAGCCAGTTACAGGGGGATCTACAGTTTAACGTGGGTTCCGAACCACGTGGCTACTCGGTATTTTTCACATCAGCAACACTGCCAGAGGTGAAAGTAGTGGAAAGTGACATAAAAATCCTAGGACCTTGCGGGGATCAAACTCACGACCTTTGGATTTGTAGTTTGGCACTGTACCACTGTGCTACGGAGCCGCTGTTTGGTTATTAGTCCCGGTCTTACAAACTACTTAAACTAAGTTAAACTAACCTAAGGACAGCGCATAGACCCATGTCCGAGGGGGGACACGAACCCCAGACGGCGGACGGCCTCGCGCTCCGCAGCATGGCTTCTCAGTGCGCACAGCTATTCCGCCGCGACTAGGGGGAGAAGAGAGAGGGAAGGGTTATAATGACAGAGAAAGTGGCAGAAGAAAATGGAAATACAGGAAAGTTGTGAGGACGGGTCGTGAGTCGTGTCGGACAGCTCAGTGGTAGCATGCTTGCCCGCGAAATGCAAAGGTCCCAGGTTCATGTCCCGGTTCCGACACACAATTTTAATCTGCCAAGAAGTTTCATATCAGCGCACACTCCGCTGCAGAGTGAAAGTTTCATCCTGGAAACATTCCTTAGGCTGTGGCTAAGCCATGTCTCCACCATATCCTTTCTTCCAGGAGTATTAGTCCTGCAAGTTTCGTAGGAGAACTGTGAAGTTTGGAAAGTAGGAGGCGAGGTACGGGCGGAAGTAAAGTTGTGAGGCGCCACCGTGAGTCGTGTCGGGATAGCTCAGTCGGTAGAGCGCTTTCCCGCGAAAGGCAAAGGTCCCAGGTTCGGCTCCCTGTTCCGGCATACAATTTTAATCTGCCAGGAAGTTTCATATCAGCGCATACTCCGCTGCAGAGTGAAAGTTTCATTATGAATACAGGAAAGCTTTACAGAATTTTTATTTGCGCTTCTGACATAAAACTGGAAAAATATATACCCGGGCGATGCCGGGTTTCGCAGGTAGTATAAAATAATGCGAGTGGAAGTTACATGTCAACAACAGGCAATAAGAGCCTTAAGAAAATGTTAGCGGATGGCCGTGAACTTTGGCCTCTGGAACGCTGAGCGGCGGTGCTTCGTGTTGTGGCCTGGTCGGAGAGGCGGCTGTCTGCCGCGTCAGCGCAGGTGCGTGTTCGCCGCGCCGCAGTCAATCAGTCGACACTCTCCTGCGGTCGACCGGTCGATGCCGCGGTCGATAGTTGTAATCAGGCACGACGGTTTCGCGCTCTGCTGATTGGGACCAGCGAGGTCAGCGTCTGAGCTGCAGAAGGAGAAATGAACAACGGCGGCCTCCGACCGAAGCAGTTATCGTGACCCCCTGCCCTTCTGTACAAATACAATTCACCGGGGAGGCCAGCGCGGTGACATCGAAATACGTGGCCCTCAATCAGCAAACTGGCAAGTGTGAAATACGACTACCACGTCCTGACTGCAGTGACATACTAATCACTTGGAAACTAAAAGTCAGAAGGAACTTTTGGTAAATTAAATTGATCCAGTGCAAGGATCGGATTTGTTATTCTAACTTTGAATTTAGTAGTAGAAATACTAATAAACATATTTATGTATTGTGATTCGTATACCTAGAAAATATTCACGCAGAAGCAATGAAAATAAAATATGAAAAAAATTGTCGACGATTTGCTACGCTTACACAGAGTAGAAGGTGGATGGGAACAGTCTTCTAGTCTTCAGAATCGATTCGAACATGGATGAACGCTATACAGCCGAAGTATTATCAAAGGGTAATTAATGGTTACGGCTGAATACCTCTTTTTATGAAAATTCATCGTAAAGATTTTTGTGTCCCTGCCTTAGAAGTAGATGTTCCTGGAGTAGTAAAACAACTTAAGTCACTAAATAAAAATAAATCTTCCGGGCCAGATTGTATACCAACTAGATTCCTCTCAGAGTATGCTGATGAAATAGCTCCGTACTTAGCTATAATTTACAACCGATCACTCAGCGAAAGATCCGTACCCAAAGACTGGAAAGTTGCCCAAATTACTCCAATATTCAAGAAAGGCAATAGGAGTGATCCCCAAAATTACAGGCCTATCTCATTGACGTCGATTTGCAGTAGGATTTTGGAACATATACTTTGTTCGAATATTATGTACTACCTCGAAGAGAACGACCTATTAACCAATAGTCAGCACGGATTCAGAAAGTATCGCTCTCGCGAAACACAGCTTGCCCTTTATTCACATGAAGTGTTAAGTGCCATCGACAAGGGATCTCAAATCGATTCCATATTTCTGGATTTCCGGAAGGCTTTTGATACTGTACCCCACAAGCGGCTTCTAATGAAATTGCGTGCTTATGGAATATCTCCCCAATTGTGCGATTGGATTCACGATTTCCTATCAGAAAGGACACAGTTCGTTGTAATTGACGGTAAGTCATTGAGTAAAACAGAAGTGATATCTGGCGTTCCACAGGGAAGCGTTATTGGTCCCCTACTCTTCCTCGTGTTTATAAACGATTTAGGAGATAATCTGAATAGCTCCCTTAGACTGTTCGCGGATGATGCTATCGTTTATCGGTTAGTGAAGTCAACAGAGGATCAAAAGCAACTGGAAAGCGATTTAGACAAAATTTCTACTTGGTGCGAAAATTGGCAATTGACACTAAATAAAGAAAAGTGTGAAGTAATACACATGACCACTAAAAGAAATCCGCTGAACTTCAATTACGCGATAAATCAGTCAAACCTTAAGGTCGTAAATTCTACCAAATACC
Source organism: Locusta migratoria (assembly GCA_026315105.1). Lineage (NCBI taxonomy): Eukaryota > Metazoa > Arthropoda > Insecta > Orthoptera > Acrididae > Locusta > Locusta migratoria. The sequence goes on from CM048751.1 coordinate 55,724,557, forward strand.
TAGGAGTTACAATTACGAACAACTTTGACTGGAGAGAACACATAGAAAATATTGTGGGGAAGGCGAACCAAAGGCTACGTTTCATTGGCAGAACGCTTAGACGATGCACCAGCTCCACCAAAGAGACTGCCTACATCACACTTGTGCGTCCTCTCTTGGAGTACTGTTGCCCCTTGTGGGACCCTCACCAGGTGGGACTGACGGAAGATATTGAGAAGGTTCAGAGAAGGGCAGCTCGTTTTGTTTTATCACGTTACGGGGGGAAAGCGTCACGGAAATGTTGCACGAATTGGGGTGGAAATCATTAAAAGAAAGACGTTATTCATTGCGGCGTGATCTGTTTGCGAAGTTTCAATCACCGACTTTTAGTTCTGAATGTGAAAATATTTTGCTAGCACCCACCTACTTAGGGAGACATGACCATCCCAATAAAATAAGAGAAATCAGATCGAAAACGGAACGATTTAGGTGTTGTTTCTTCCCGCGCGCTATTAGAGAATGGAACGGTAGAGAAAAGTTATGAAGGTGGTTAATGAACCCTCTGCCAGGCACTTAAATGTGATTTGCAGAGTATCGATGTAGATGTAGATGTAGATGTCGCCGCCTTTGTGTCTCGTTTCCGTCGTAGGTGTCGGTGGCCGAGTAGGAAGACCGACACAGGAATAATGGAGGCACGCTTGTGCAGGTACGGAGGTGAGCAGCCAGTGGGACAGCAGAAACTAGAAACACTAGAGTAAGTTAGAACGAGATATATATTGCACAGAATTTATACAATACTTAACTTTTACATAGTTGAGTACGGCAGAATGCTGATACATAGTTGAGCTAGAGGTCTGCCTAGTGCCTGTCCGATAGCCAAGTCTTCCCTGGTGCCTATCTGATTCCGAAGTCTTAGCTGGTTCCTATCTCAGTCCCAAGTGAACGATGTCGTTCAGTGGTGGCCACGAGCGGAGTTGTAACAGAGGGCGCTCGTGGCTGACGTAAGAACGCCGCGCCGTGCGTGCATGGCGGCGCGCGGCGAAAGTAGGTGGCGCACACTTTGGACTTGTGCGACACCACAAAGATGGTTTAGGATCAGCATCTGGGAATATTTGGTGCCGGCCGCGGTGGCCGAGGGGACTGAGGCGCTTCAGTCACGGTCTGCACGGCCACTACGTTCGGGGGTTCGAATCCCCCCTCGGGCATGGATATTTGTGCCGTCCTTAGTCTTAGTTAGTTCATAAGTAGTTTGTAAGATTAGGGACTGATGACCCCGTAGTTAAGTCCCATAGACTATACAGACATTTGATTTTTAATATCTGGTAAAACTATTTATTTTGTCCGTCGGAGGTGTACAGTTCTGAAGTGAGTGACTGGTTTCGGACTCTACCGTCCGTTATTAAACCGATAGCCTTTTTCCAACCATGATAATACAATGCATGTTACAAATGGCTGATAAAATCTTGTACATTATCCTCTGTTAATACACGTCACTAGTTACATTAAAAGTGAAAATAGCAGTTAAAACAGATAATACATCCACGTTGGAGGCCCATGGAACGAACAGTTTTGTTAAAGAACATCATAAAATATAAACCGTCCATAGAACATGCACTTAGGCTACAACTGGTTCAGACACATCATGGCAGGAAGGACCCCACACTGCACACATTACAGTATACGCAATAGGAGCTAAGCACTAACTGCCGCATAACAAGTACGGCCACGGAACAACAACAGTCCCATTCATTCGAATGCACTTTGCCGGACAAGCGTACACCAACTGCCCGCCAGAGCTCTGTCCTCCGCTCGAAGGAAAACATCAAAGCTAAACCACACGGAGAACCATCTATCGAAGTAGAAGAGACCCTTTGGTGAGAGCGACGAAAACGCGAACCTTCACCGTTCAAAACGATAGCAGACGTCTGGCGGTTAGCCTGCTTGGTTCCGGTAGGCTAAAGAAAATGCGTGATGAAGATGCCAAGGAAGGAAAGTTGTCTGGTGAGCCATTTTGTTCTACGCTGTTGGAGGCAAAGAGGTGGTGGGTATGCGCACTACCTGCTGCCCGCTACCTGGCCAAGTTTCTTGCAGCAGCGCCACCTCAGAACGTCTGACTACTCAAAACAACCCTCCCGGCATCCCTGGTCGCGTCAACGGGCTCTTATGGGTGTTTTACGGCTGTATATATCTCTGGAGAGAGAATCTGCTGGTCCTTAGAAGGTGGGAAAATAGGTTCGTCACGAGCAGGAAGCGCTTCGGGGAGACGTCAGGGTCGCCGTAACACCTCTGTGGGATACTAAATCAAATGTTCAAATGTGTGTGAGGGCTTATGCGACCAGACATCGTGGTCATCAGTCGCTAGACTTAAACACTAATTACTTAACCAACTTACGCTAAGAACAACACAAACAACCATGCTCGAGGGTGGATTCGAAACCCCGACCGCAGAGGCCATGCAGACCGTGACTGGCGCGCCGCAGACCTTTCGGCCACTGCGGCCGGCTCTCGGATACTGGCAACTCTGAGTAGTATCCCGAGTCTTTGGGAGGCAACTGTCAAAACTAGACCGAGTGAATCCAGTCTGTCACTCGTTCTACGTCAAAAATATCTCGTAGTCAAACTGTTTGATATAATGCTGAAAACATTATTGGGATATACAACTTTGAACATGGCCGATTAACAGCAACCGTAATCCATTTTTAAATGTTCAAATGTTTGTATAGTCTATGGGACTTAACTACGGGGTTATCAGTCCCTAAACTTACAAACTACTTATGAACTACTTACGAACTAGGACGGCACAAATATCCATGCCCGAGGGGGGATTCGAACCCCCGACCGTAGTGGTCGTGCAGACCGTGACTGGAGCGCCTCAGTCTCCTCGGCCACCGCGGCCGGCAATCCAGTTTTAACAATTTTTTATATTAACCAACCGATTGCGTGATTTTTAGATGCTTGACCTAGGTTACGTTGCCATTAGGGACAACAACTTCATCAGAACTTTTTCATGTAACTGTTTTTATTCTTCAGAAGTTCTGATGAAGTTGTCCCTAGTGGCAACGAAACCTAGGTCAAGGACCTAAAAATTACGCAAACGGTTGGCTGATATAAAAAATTGTTAAAAAAAATTATTGGGATATATTTTTGGAAAAATTTTTGTTTCACTTTTTGGAATAACAGCACTCTTAATGTGCAATGATTTTATTTTACTCAACTAGATGCATCCATTTTTTCCCCATCTTCAGGAATTGTAACTCCATTGATGTCGTGGAGCTGGGCAGGTAGCTGGGAGCCTTCCAATGCGTCACCTTACTGCTCTTGCTGCTGAGCAGTGACGCATTGGAAGGCTGCTAGGTACCTGCCCAGCTCCACATCAATGGAGTTGCAATTCCTGAAGATGGTAAAAAGAGGGACCGAAACTAGTTTGAAATAAAATAATTGCAAATTAATTAAAATATGACAGTCTAGATCGCAAGTTACTGAGCTTTTTATTGGCAACCGGTTTCGGACCTACATGACCATCATCAGGAATTTGACACCTTGTTGGTGGACGGTGGCCAGAGCAGGCGTCAACTGTTGACGCCTGCTCCAGCCACCGCCACCGTCCACCAACAAGGTGTCAAAGGCCTGATGATGGTCATGTAGGACCGAAACCGGTTGGCAATAAAAAGCTCAGTAACTTGCGATCTGGACTGTCATGTTTTAATTATTCATCATTTAGGATAGCTGTATCGAAAAATGCTTTCAAAAATTACACTAGACTATTTTTATAAACAAATTCTTGGGATAAAATAACGATACAGAATATATGCAGGGACGGGACACGAGCCGCCCCTGTTTCAGTGCTACTTCGATGTGGGAGCTACACAACTCACTTCGGCGCGGCTGTAGGTGCAGTAGGGTCCGGCAGATGGCTCTGGTGTGAGGGCGGTGGCCTGCGGCAGACTCCGGCCGCCGTGGGACTGCGGGTGTTTTGCATATGAGCGCGCGGCAGTCGGACGGAAGCGCCGATGAATTTCCCCTGGCGTGGCGGGGCCCCGGGGGCCGAGGCGGCGCCGGACGCCGGACGCCGGATTGGCGCGCCTCTGCCGATCCGCCGGAGTTCGGAGAGCGGGAAACAGCGCAGCCACTCGCTCTCATTGGCTGCCGGCTGAGGCGCCAGGAGGCCCAGATGCCTCTCCCTGGAGGACCGTAGGCCAGCAGGGCCGATGCACAACTTCTGCTGCCAACTGCACACGTGCGCGCTCCAAAACAAAAACAAGTAGAGACACTCTTCTGGATGAAGGTCCCTCTGGGAGCCCCTTACCAGGTTGGACTCGGTATTGGATAGGGCCTACATGTACACCATAATATTAATATGCCTGCGCCTCAATAGCTCGGTGGTAAGGTCCCACACTGAAAATCCAAAGGTCCTTGTGTTCTATCCGGATTTTGTCACTTCTTACATTTAACATTAGGTTCTCCCTCTCCTATAACTCTTTCAGGGTTGGTGGTACATTTTGTGTGCCACCATTCCGCCTTCCATGGTGTTACAAAAATGTACCACATAATTATATAGCTCTCATTCATCCAGCTTGAAACTTTATTTCCTGAACCAAATTCAAATGTTCAAATGTTTGTATAGTCTATGGGACTTAACTACGGGGTCATCAGTCCCTAAACTTACAAACTACTTATGAACTACTTACGAACTAGGACGGCACAAATATCCATGCCCGAGGGGGGATTCGAACCCCAGACCGTAGTGGCCGTGAAGACCCTGACTGGAGCGCCTTTGTCCCCTCGGCCACCGCGGCCGGCTTCCTGAACCACCCATTGTATGTAAGGTGGTAGTTCCCACAATGACCAAGAGGTGTCAGAAGCAGCTTTGCTCATTTATGGCGATAGTTATTCACCACAACGTGTAAAGTGTAGGCGTTTTTTTTCCTCTCTGCGGTCAAGTGCATATTTTGTCTGTCTTTATGTGATATACTGTTGATTCATCTCTTTCGTACAGCTAAGATAACGATTGCTATACATTTGGAAGCACTGTAAACTTCACGGTTTTCTGGTTCAAAATTTGTACCACCATGCATCAAAGGTCTTCCACATAACTCGAGGCATTACCTTCCATTTCAGTTAATAATGAAACACTTTAGGAAAATACTATAGGATGAATAGTTAATGGCAAAACTCTATGCAGAAATATCCTCAGATCTCAGTCCGTCACCTGAAGAGGCAGATTTTAGTGATGACGATCCAGAGTGAGGGTACACTTAATGTACAACCAGTGTTTTCGAAAAACCTTTTATTAACTTTCTCATTATAATGTTACTGCATAACATTTCACCATTTTTTTACAAAATTGTTCAACAAATGAAAGTCTTGTGCAACAAGGGTCTAAATTTGTCTTATATCGCAGTGCATGAAAGAGGTAAGTGGCTGAGTTAATCGACTCAAAGAACGAAGGAAGGTGATAGCATACCACCTCCAACACGATCATGCCTATTAAGGCACTGAGGCCGATCGGTAGGTTCCCAGCCTTACAGGATGAGGCGTGAAACTGGTGGAGCGCCTGAGGACGCTATTAAAACAGTATTAGAATTTACAAGTTCATTCAACTGAATACAAGGTTCCATGTACAAATTAAATAAAAGCGGGGCCAGAACCGAGCCCTGCAGAAGCTGATTTTTATAGTATAGGATTTACTTGTGTTATCTCCTATGTTCACTTTAAAATAGCGGTTTTAGGCGTCTGTTTCCATTAGTGCAGTGATCTTTGAGTTTGGAACAGTTTTTTGTAGCCTAGGTTTATAGAATAGCGAGAGCCGCAGTCATATTTTACCTGTAATTACATAAAATTATGTTTGAAATATTACAAAATATCAATGATATCAGTATGCATACACTCTTACTGTCGAAGTGAAATAACACGTTTTGATAATTTCAATTTTTCTGCTCAGATGACACAAGGTACGTAACAACATTATTAATTTTGTATTTTACATTTTACAAGTGTTTTCGTAATTAATTCTGTCTTTAAATACCTTGAATTATGTAAACAATGTTCTGAGTCACTTTCTTGGTCGAAATATAGTGCCTGTAAAACACAAGACAATTCACAAAAAGATAAGGTTAGAATGCCTCTTTGTAATGCAATAATATAATGAAAAATAGTTGAACCATCACTTGTTTATACGGTATCGAACAATTCAGTTAGCAATTGAGGTCTTATAGGCTGTTATAATTTCTACAGAACATACTAATTTACATGACCAGTCATTATAAACTTCCTACTTCCATTCCTTCAAGGCGTTTTTTGTTTCTGAACATGAATGTCGATAACCTCGATAGTTCAATGAGGCTTTTAATGAATGATGATGCAGATTATCGTGAATTCGCAGCGTTTTAAAATGTAGATAACGGCATGAGGATCTTCGGCGTATAGATGCTTCATTCGGGAAGTAAGACGAGTTTGAACGTAAAAAAATTTAATGACTAACGTATTCGAGAGACGTCCTCTCAGTGCACGGTAGTCCTGCAATACGCACTGGAAATGTGTGCGGAACCTCACCGTAATCTCTCTCGTTTCACAGGTTATTACAGCAGCCGTAGCGAGACCCGAATACCGTTCTGACGCTAATTCGGCAGAGTAAATACCGACCCCTCGGCCCGGGCGATATTTTTTATTCCCGTCCAGACAAACGTGAAAGCGGCCGAAACGACTTTGGTTTTGTGTCCTTTTGCGCATTAAATAATAATAAAGTTTGACAGTGGCGGGCGGTTGTCGCGCCTGCTGTTGTTTACAGTACATTATGGAATTCAGAACATTATGTATCCAGAGACAAAATATTACAATAGCTCCTCTGATATATCGGTCAAAATGAAAGAAATGCTTGCAATATTTTAAGCGAGTGTGATTTATAAGCAAATACCATTACCGCCGGTCCCATTAAAATGGATATTTCTTCTGAGCGGATGTTACGTATGCGTAGCTAGAGAGCTGTTCCCGACCGTATGAAGATTAGTTACACGTTCTGTACATTTCTCTCCTCGTTCTATATTACCTGGCCCTAATAATTTTCTGAAAGACGATGGGAAAACATGCCGGATCCATTAAATTCTTTAAAGTTTACATTGATTTAAAATAATTTATTATTACAGATAGCTCGAAGTGTTAAATAGTGGTCGATAAGAATATAAATCTTATCTTTGAAAAAAAAAATGGCAATAATATAAAGTTAACAACTTATGAAGTGTGAAATAAAATTAATCTTGTTTAGGAACAAATTGAATGAATTTAAGATTAAGGACATTATCAGAAATATTGGTGTGATAATTACTGACCATATATTGTCATTTTCGCATTTTAAACGAATGAAAGTAACGAACAGAAATACTTCTAAACTACTGATCTGTGCTGTACTAAGATTAATATGAATAATTTAAACGCATATAATTTAGATACTAATCCAGAATTATTTAAATTTACTGAACTCATTCTTTATTGATTTTGACATACATGTAGTAAAAATTCATGCTCTTAAACCGAAAATCCTTGTTATAGTTAAGCAGAATGAACACTCTCTCTTTCTACCTACATTAAATACACATAAACCGGAATCAAAGGGATGCAGATAAATACATTATAAATGAATGGCGTTAGCTTAGCATGTAAGGTAGTGAAATATTACTGCCGCCATACAAATTACGTGAATCTTCCTCTGCTGTTTTTCATCAACTTCTTTAGGCCTTTCACTCGGCGTACAGTCAAGAATTACTTTTATTAAGAAATCGTCCTAGTTGTAGAAAATTCTCGTTGTATCTCATGTTAGATAAAACTGTAGTAGGCAGGGACAATATAGATATTTAATATGAGAAAAGTTGGCAAATGGCGAGTGAATTTTGATGAAGAAGTTGAACATGAAAATGGTGCTGTGTTGAAAGCAGGCATGTGACTTAAAGTAGAGCGGGATTTCAGCAAGTAAAGTGGAGCTGCACAGCGAGCTTCGGGTGACGAAAGTGGGACGTCGAGTTTGCTGTACTGCGTAACAGCCAAACAACTGTATTGCTTGAAGGAGCAAGTGACTGGGCCATACATGATCGGAAGCAGGAAACCGGTCACATGTAGCAACGATCAGTTATGTCACAATTGTGAAACACAGGTCCATGTGGTCAACCTCATCATATAAATACAGGCGGAAAAGACAGGTTTGGCAGTCAGCCACGGCTGGGCAGTCACTTGCCGCCCAGACTGCGCTACTCGTCGACAACAGTTGTAAGTAATGAAATATTTTCGACAACGTTACAGCGTTCATTTAATGAAATAAATCGCAATTTGCGAACTCTTATGGCTTCACTGTACTAGGTTTAGATGGAATACCAAAGTGCGGCGAATAAAAATTTGTGCCAGGCCGGGATTCGAACCGGGGACTCCTGCTTACGAAGCAGACGCGTAGACCACAATTTTTTTTTTTTTTTTTTTTTTTTTTTTTTTTTTTTTTTTTTTTTTTTTTTTTTTTTTGCTCTATGGGTAGATATCTGTTCGTTGTGGACGCTGATCGTTTTTGTTCGATGTGATTATGGCCCAGCTTTTTTATTACAGAGAACGGTCAGCCCGCTGACCGGGCGCGCTGAGCCACGGCGCCCGGCGACCGTGGACACAGTGACCAGCCCGACTGCAGAGGACTCTTTGCTGCACGTCTCCCACCACGCCCAAATCTGCATTCGCCACGCTGTCTCTTTGTTGTAAGTGTTGTTAATCGCAAAACTGAGTCAGTCGCAGGATGGAAGCACTTCGACTCAGCGCTGCCAGTTTCGATCATCACGGTCAACGCGGCACCCCCGACGGGATAGCGGCAGCACAGTCTGGGACAACGGGCAGCGGGGTCCCGGCCTCGACAGTGGCGTAGCGGAGCTTCGAACCAATGCATGGTGCGGTAAGGCTGCAGCAAGAGGCGAGATACCCACCCAGGGGCGTGGTGTGGACGAAATACGCGGTCACACCTATAGCGTTCCTGTGACCGTCTGGAGGGCGAAGTAGCAGCAGTGGGAGAAGGGGGACCTGGGTTCGATATCCGGGCTGCACTCAGCACTGTACGACCATCGCCGGTGGCGGTACAGGCAGCATCGAGGAGCCTGCATGACAGTAGCGGTGCAGGGGAGAGAGCGACGCGGTTAAGCGAGATGTTCAAAATGTTCAAATGTTTGTTAAGCTTATGAGACTTAACTACGGGGTCATCAGTCCCTAAACTTACAAACTACTTGTGAACTACTTACGAACTAGGACGGCACAAATATCCATGCCCGAGTGGGGATTCGAACCCCCGACCGTAGTGGCCGTGTAGACCGTGACTGGAGCGCCTCAGTCCCCTCGGCCACCGCGGCCGGCTAAGCGAGATGACGGCGGCGGCAGCCGGACGCGGAAGCAGCGCTTCGCCTTGCGCAACACTTATGCCGACCTCTCACGAGACGTGAAACGCACGTGGAGGAGGACGTGGTGCCGTTGCAGCGTGGAATTCCACGTTCCACTGCCCTGCGAAACGTGGAATGAAGGATCCAGCCTGTTAGATTTTTGCTCCGTGGAGTGGAACGTGACCAATGAAAAGCGACATGGTTTTCACGTGGCAAGCAGAACTTTTGATCCACCATATTTCAAACGGAACTCCGTATTTCGTGCCTTCTTTCATTTTAGCGTACGATGTATAATCTTTTTAAAGCGCCAGGAAATTGAAGAACTTTTGAAAACGCATCATTTTAGGATTTGATTTGTTACAATAAAATACCGGAGACTATATATTCATAGGTTTAAAGGATATCGTATTTAACGTTAGTCAGTGTTATAATTTGTTTACCGAGAAAGAATGTCATTCCTATGCTACGGTTCAACGCCATTCGATCAAAGGTGCTCAAAAATGTTCAAGTGTTTGTATGGGACTTAACTACGGGGTCATCAGTCCCTAAACTTACAAACTACTTACGAACTAGCTAATACTAAGGACGGCACAAATATCCATGCCCGTGGGGGGATTCGAACCCCCGATCGCAGTGGCCGTGCAGACCGTGACTGGCGCGCCGCAGTCCCCTCGGCCACCGAGGCCGGCTATCAAAGGTGCGTCTTTGAGATACTTTGTCATACATAAATAACATATTACAACATGTTTTAGGTGTATAGTATATAACAAATACAGCGCACTGTGTATAACAAGTAAAATATATGGTCAGAACCTATTATCTCCGAATATACAGAATGTGTACAACGCTGAAAATGGGAATGTAAGAACAAGACAACTGGAGCTGGTGCAAATGATGTGTTTCACCATTGACATTTTTTAAAAGAATTTTTGCCGAAATTGATTTTGTCGTAAATTTCGTTATTTTCTCAACCGCTTTCAGATACATGTACCATCTTTGAGCTTCTTGAAGGAAAAGCAAATACTATTTCTGTAAGCGTATTGCTTGCCACATGCAAGTATAAGAAAGCATTTTTTTTCCAACGATGGCTAAGAGAGATACCGTGTAATTTCCATCTTTGTAAACATCGAGCAGGCGGTGAAGGAAAGCAAGGAAAAATTTGGAATAGGGATTAAAGTTCAGGGGGAAGAAATAAAAACATTGCGTTTTGCTGATGACATTGTAATTCTGTCAGAGACAGCAAAGGACCTGGAAGAGCAGTTGAATGGAATGGACAGTGTATCGAAGAGATCGTATAAAATGAACATTAACAAGAGCAAAACAAAAATAATGGAATGCGGTCTTAGAAAATCTGGCGATGCTGAAGGAATTAGATTAGGTAACGAAACAACGAAGGTGGTAGATGAGTTTTGTTAGTTGGGTAGTAAAATAACATGCGATGGTCGCAGTACAGAGGATATAAAATGCAGAATGGCAATGGGAAGAAAAGCATTTTTGAAAAAGAGAAATTTGCTAACATCGAATATTAATTTAAGTGTAAGGAAATCTTTTCGGAAGGCATTTGTGTGGAGTGTTGCCTTGTACGGGAGTGAAACATGGACGATAAGCAGTGCGGTCAGGAAGAGAATAGAGGCTTTTGAAATGTGGTGCTACAGAAGAATGCTGAAGATTAGGTGGGTAGATTGCATAACTAATGAAGAGGTACTGAACATAATTGGTGAGAAAAGGAATTTTTGGCATACCCTGACTAAAAGAAGTGATCGCTTGGTAGGACACATTCTTAGACATCGGGGAATCGTAAATTTAGCATTGGAGAGAAGTGTGTGGGGTAAAAATCACAGAGGGAGACCAAGAGACGCGTATAGTAAGCAGATTCAAGTGGATGTGGGTTGCAGTTCTTATGAGGAGATGAAAAGGCTTGCTCATGATAGAGTAGGGTGGAGAGCTGCATCAAACCAGTCTGCGGACTGAAGACCATAACAACAAACACAATGATGAATGCGCCAGCCCCCAACGGACGCTGGAGAGCGCTGCGGTCGCAAAGCAAATCACGATTAGCAGCACGTTTCGTGGGATGTAGCCGGTCGTTTAAGATCGTGCTGTAGCTAGGTAGATAGACAGGACGTCTGGCCTGCGCCACGTTGGGACAACACGTCCCGTGTGAGGACGGCTTTAGGCAGAAGTGGCCGGCAGGCAGCCGCGCCGGCGAGAGGGCAGCGTCAGTCACTTCGGGACTCGTGGTGTCAGCTGGACGCCTACTCAGCACGATACGACACATAACACACTCCACTCGCCTCCCGCTGTATTGTAAGCACGAAGTGTCAACAAATGTTTTGTTATACTTGGTCACTGTTTCATTGCCACCGCATCTCCAGAGTTGAGTACTGAGCTCACAGCCCACAGGAAAGTAAACTGTGTGTCGCTTGTCACTGTGTTTCAGATGCTCTTCACACATTAGAGGCACAGTACATTTGGTGTCAAAACCACCAAATACGTATTCAACCTTTTACAAAACATTTAATCTGGCGGTCGTGAGTACCCCTGTGCCCCTCCTCCCGTACGAGTGGATTTCAACATCGCTACCACGTTTCTGAGGAGGGAAGTACTTGTGCTTGAACAAACATATCTCTATGAAAGTTTGGTTTCAGAAGAATTACATACCTCTCAATGTTCTGATGGGTGTCGTTTTCTCTGCAATCTTGCTGTAGATAGTATAAGATACCTGCTATGGAAAGGTATACATTTCATATTCAAATGTACTGCGAATTTGAGACCAGTGTCAAGCTAGTCAGGCATGGGTCGTTTATCTTCGGTTGCAGGCTTATTTTTCGATGGCAACACTATCGATATTGAAGACGGTGATAGTATTGTTGCCGGGAAGTAAGGTTGTGATTATTGAGAGTGCAGACTTTGCTAGGCTCGCGGATGAGATTGCAGAAGCGTGGGAACCGTGGTTGTGTGCAGTTGTCATTCCGGCGGGATAGCCGAGGAGATGAGATTTTGAGACTTGAATGCTGAGCTAAGCTGTTTGTTTAAGATATGGAGACGAAAGGAATAGATGACGTTGGAGAAACGATCTTTTGAAGTTTTTATAAGGTAAAGTTTTTCATGAAATATTTGCCATGTTTCTATGGCACAACTTCGCATTGTTAGGCTGAACTGATGGTAACAGTGACGGTCGGGAAATATCTTGCTGTTAGCTTGTGGTCTGACGATTATTGCTAGGGACCCCATTCTGTGTTAAGAAAACTATTTACTGTAGTAGTTTAGTTTTGAGATTGCGTTTTTTATTAAATACGAATTTCATGGGTAGTGTTCTTGAAATAGGAATTGTTGTAACATTGTTTGTGTAAATCTAGTTAAATGTATTAACAGTAAAGAAATGTTTATCTTGGTTTAAAAATAATTTTGTACGCAGATTAAATATCTTAGTTATATTTTTCTCTGAAAGATTTTAAAATCCAAAACATGACATTGTTAGTAATTTTCATGAATTTACATCAGTTAGAAAATAAACCAGATATTTCATTTTTAATAATTAATTCGAGTTTCTTAAACAGATTACCAGTATATCCCTCCTCACATTTTTATTAATAGTGCCATAGATGTTTTCTGTTGTTAGTTTTCCAGTAGTTAGTACAGCAGAAGAAGTTTGGTGTTGCGCAAATTTATGCAGTGTGTTAAAAAAAGACAAAACAAAACAATCCAGGTTAGTAAGTGAAAGTAATCGAAAAGTGAAATAGAAACGATCAGTGTTTGTCAAGCTTACAGTTCAGTATGATTTATTGATTTCAGGGTAGGACAATTCATACAGTGTTAAGGTTGACAAGCGTTTGCACTGAGTCAGATTGCATTTACAAATATTGTGTTCGTTACATTCCGTAAAAGATTGTTAGTTCAGTCATAAACAAGTTTGTAGGGCCAGAATTATTAACAGAGTGATTTTTAGTATCAGTAATTTTCATACAGAAACAATTAGCAGTTTGTGTCTTATTATAATAAACATTACGCAGTCAGATAGGTTTTGCAATACCTTTACATTCACAGAGAATACAGTTAAAAAATACGCAGTCAGATTAACATATCGTTGTGCAAAGGCATTCAGGTAGAACAAGTTCAAACACATTCAGTTACATTTCATTCAAGTAGCGTCAGTCAGTTACATTTCTTAGATCATATGGTAAAACACATAACTTTCGCAGCAGACGTAAATTTTGTAAGAGACAAGGACAAGCAAGAAACTTTCAATAGCATTGTAGACGTAATTGTAGACGCCATACACAATGCAGAAATCTTAACTATAAATGAAGATGGGGAATGTCAATAAAATGCTGCGAGCAATATGAATGACTGCAAAACGCACAGTGAAGACATGCAAGTTGATCGCATGGCATATTTGCACATTCTGTAATATCTGTGTTGAACGCTATATCAAAGACAGTTTTGAAGTTGTCCACTTGATCCCCAAAATCGTAACCAGCGTTCTGTTTCTACTTACTCTGATAATTCTGCTCTATAATAGATACCAGAAAACATGAGAATGATCCATCTTCCACCCCAGTGTGTTTCAACTTGTGGGTCGCCACCCACAGGGAGGTCGCAAAATCTTGCTCGGAGGATCGCCGACACAGGAGGAAGAAATTGCATCATAAAATTACCGGGGTTCAATAATACAAAAACGTATGGCAAAGTAAAATTTATTTCATGATGCAATTAAGGAGTTCCTTATGTAACATTCATTATGAATTAAATAGATCATATATTGTGCTACAATACAGTGTGTTAATGAAGAATAACCACGAAGTCTGAAAACTATTTTGAACCAGTTGATCGGTAAAAGAACATGATGAAAAAAGTTATTATGCAGTGGGGGTGTTTTAATGAGTACAATTCGCTGATGAGTCTTGCCTGAGCCGCGGCGGAGCGGCCGAGCTCTTTGAGGCGCTATGCTACGATGCCTGAGGTCGTTCCCCGCCGGCGGTTCGAATTCCCCTCGGGCATGGATGTTTGTGCTGTGTTTAGTATTAGGTAGTTCATAAGTAGTTTGCAATATTAAAGACTGATGACCATGCAGTTAAGTCCCATAAGCTTTACAAACATTTGAACATTTAGTCTTGCCTGAAATGCGAAACACTCGTTACGCAAAATATATTTTTCTGTGGGAATTCAGTTAAAAACAACTTCAATTGGAAAGAACACAGAAAATATTGAAGGGAAAGCGAACCAAGAACTACATTTCGAAGGCAGAACACTTAGAAGATGCAACAGTTCTACTAAAGACACTGGCTACATTACACTTGTAACTTCATCTATTTTGGGGTATTGCTGCGCTTAGTGGGATCCTCACCAAGTGAGACGGAGAGACGAATTGGAGAAAGTTCAGAGAAGGGCAGCTCGTTTTGTACTATAGCGATATAGGGGAGAGAGTGTCACAGAAATGATCCACGAGTTGGGTTGGAAATCATTAAAAGAGCTAATGCACCACGAGAATTATTGATCTCGACTAACGAGTTTATCAATTTATAATTTTTGGGCTATTGGAATTATTTTTAAAATTATGAGACGTGCATAATTTTTCCAACATCGTAGAGTCTTAAACGTTGACAGAAAATAACCGTATAGATTCTTTTATTCCATTCTGAATTACTGGAGTGTGGAGCTCAAAGATGTCCTCCCTTTCCATCCTTAAGAAACAGCAGCGGGTAACAGCCCTCATTAGTTTCGAGTACAAAGCATTGGCTTTCCCAGATTCCCACCGATTTCGAATAAACCCCCACTGGCCGGTTTAACCCATTACTTCAAAAATCAAATGTTCAAATGTTTGTAAATCTATCAGACTAAACTGCAAGGTCATCAGTCCGTAGCTTACAAGCTACTTAAACTAAGGTAAACTAACCTAAGGACAACACACACACTCCCATGCCCCAGGGAGGTCTCGAACCTCCGACGGCGAGCAACCGCGCACTCCACAGCGAGGCGCTTTAGATCGCTCGGCTACTCCACCTCGTCGTAAGCCTGCAGGGTTGCCACATCTTGCAAAGAAAATCAGTCTCATTACTTTATTGTCGCACCTCGTAAGTGCGCTTCACGATTTTGCATGTTATATTTGCGAAGGGGCCACGCTAATCTTCTCTGTATCGTTACAATTTTAGTATATGTACCACCGAAGCGAGTACGCACACGTTTGTTTTTGTTCGAGCCGAAGTACTTTCCTTGTGATGAGTAAATGACGCCCAAGGTCGGAGGTAGGGCGTCATCCGGACACACTTTTATTCACGACCTCATTAAAAAATTCATGGGCGCCACGCCTGACGACGATGAGACCCTCAAGAAAGAGAGTGTGTTGCAAGACATTGAAGGTCCGAGAGGAGTGGGGGGGGGGGATTTCGGAGGGTGGGGAGCAGTGGCAGCGCGTGCTGTGTGTTCACTAGTCCAGTGACTCCCGGAAAAAAGCTCTTCGTGGAAAAAAAGGAAAAAAATTAATAAAGTAATTGTTTTTAAACTATCATTCTTAGTTTTGTTCTTCTATCAGATCACATTTAAAGTATTTTTATCTCATAACAATCGTTTTATGTCGCGGAGGCAGCACATATACAAGTCGTAGCGCGGACGCCTAATATAGGTGGCAGTGGCCACAGCCGCGCTTCATATTTGTCAAGTTAACATCCGTCCGTGAGGCTGATGGTCGTCCATTGCTCTCTTCATCTTCAAAGTTTGTTCTGCCTTCACTAAACATTTTATGCCAACGAAAAACTTGAGCTCGTGACATAACCTCTTCTCCAAAAGCCTTCTGAATCTTACTGTAAGTTGTAGACACGTTGTCAATAACAATAATAATTTTGTGTGGCTCATTGGCCTGGTGCAAGTCTTTCAATTGGATGCCACTTCGGCGACTTGCGTGTCCCTAGCCTACCACAGTTATCCAACCGGGGAAAGGGGACCTACAGCTTAACGTCGAACCACGTGCCGTTACTAGTGTCTTCTCACATCTTTGAGAGGTGAAGGGTAGGTTAAAACGCAGACTGAAACAAATCCCCGGTCCAAACAGGTTTCGAAACCGCGACCCTTAGGTTTCCAGGCGAGCGCTTTACCCCAAGAACCCCCCCCCCTTTTTTTTCTCTATGGGTAGTTCTTGTCCTTGCGGACGCTGATCGTGTTCAGCCCTCAGACCAGGCACGCTGAGCCATGGCGCCCGGCAAACCACTGGGCCCGACATGCGTTTCCAATCAGTTTAACGCAAAAAGAAATGGCATACCGTTGCGCAATATTATGCAGTTCCATTTCTATGATGAAAGAAACAAACACAAGTTATTACACAACTCACGACCGATCAGTTGCATCGATATGGAACTTGGACTATAAGAAGCTTATAGACCAACGTCAAAGACATTATGTCTATGCAAGTCTGTAGGGTTGCCACATCTTGCAAAGGAAATCAGTCTCATTATTTTATTGTCGCACCTTGTATGTGCGACGTCTTTCCTGATGTCTAGAATGGACTGACAACACTGCACTCGTGGAGATTTCGCGACTAGATATCCTAGTTCTTAATCTCGTCTTGAGGTGGCTCTATTATTTTGTCCGCCATTGTATGTTTGCTTCACGATTTTGAGTGTCATTTTTGCGCAGGGCCATGCTAATCTTCTTCGTATCGTTCCAATTTTAGCATATGTACCGCCGAAACGAGTACACACAGGTTTGTTTTTGTTCGAGCGTAAGTACTTACCTTGTGAGTAAATGACGCCAAGGTCGGAGGCAAGGCGTCATCCGGACACCTTTTATTCATGACCGCATTCAAAAATTCATGGGCGCCACGCCTGACGGCGATGAGTCCCTCAAGAAAGAGAGTGTGTTGCAAGACATTGAAGGTCCGAGAGGAGTGGGGGGGGGGGATTTCGGAGGGTGGGGAGGCGAGTGGTAAGGGGAAGAGATACGAACGAGTGGAGAGCAACGTGGGAGGGTTGGCGACAGGCGAGCGCTGGCTGGGCCTGTGCGAGTTATTAAACCGAGCGTCGGCCGGCGTACACAGCGATGCGTGGGCGGAGAGGGGGGGAGGGGTGACAACGAGGCGGCGACGGCGGCGCCGCGGTGGCGGCAATAATAATTATAAATTCCAGCGGGCGGCGCTGCCGCTGCCGCGCGCATCTGGAAGCTCCTAAAATTGTGTTCCAGATGATCGCGCGGGGTCGCGTAATGCGCGCGCACTAAATTCTCATTTCTACTGGAGACTGTATATAGGTAGGGCGCGTGCGCAAACGCCGCTGTCCGCGCCCCGGCGCGCCGTTTGTTTACGACGACCGAAAGGGCGCGCTGCCCCGTGTTAAGGGTGGGCGCGCGACACGGCAGAACAGCGACGCATTTTTTTCGGCAAGTCGCGGCTTTTTTTTCCTGTTGTGGGGTGGGGGGGGGGAGGGACAGCGTTCGATAAACCGCCAGGGAAGGTGATACGCGCAATTCCGCGGTCAGGGGCGCAACCTCGCCATTCGCAAGTGGACCCCCTTTCCCGTACTCTCACCCCTCTGCGCACTCCTTCCACTTCAGCCCTCGTTAATGTGCGGCCGTCGAGCTGCCACCCGTACGAGAACGAAATTCAGATTTGAATGTTTTAAACAGGTAAATTGAGCGACGCCCTCCTGCGTCGGGCGCGAGAGGAGGAAACGGCAGCGCGGGAAAGGGGTGGGGGGGGGGGGGGGAGAGGTCGCGCTGACGTCACAGAGCGTGCGCGGGAGACGAACGGCCCGCGGATTACGGTTAGTTAGGTTTATGGGCATCGCATTTCCATACGTGCCACGCGGCGCCGCTGTTTTCTTTCCGAGGCCAGTGCAAACACGTAGCGAGCTCTCCGGACGAAAGACTGCCCCATCACAGCCGCGTTGCCAAAAAAATGTGTATCTCGGCCGCAGTTTATTAAGTCCGTCTGAGTTACTGCGGTGTGTCTCACTCTATCTTTATAATACTATATGCGGAAGCAATGTCAGAATTACGACTTTGGTTCGTGTCGGTGATGGTGGAAAGGAACGGAGCGGCGAGTTAAAAAAAAAAAAAAAAAAAAAAATGAAAGAAAAAAAAAATAATGAAGCGCCAATGCGATTGAATCTGGTGGATGGAGAGATGCACTACGGTCGGGGGTTCGAATACCCCCTCGGGCATGGATATTTGTGCCGTCCTAGTTCGTAAGTAGTTCATAAGTAGTTTGTAAGTTTAGGGACTGATGACCCCGCAGTTAATTCCCATAGACTATACAAACATTTGAACATTTTGATGGAGACATGGATTGCTTTAAGAGAAGGACCACTGCAAACACGTAGCGTGCTCTCCGGACGAAAGACTGCCCCATCACAGCCGCGTTGCCAAAAAAAAAAAAATAAAAAAAAATAAAAAAAAAAAAAATAAAAAAAAAAAAAAAATTGTATCTCGGACGCGGTTTATTAAGTCCGTCTGAGTTACTGCGCTGTGTCTCACTGTACCATTATAATACTCTATGCGGAAGCAATGTCAGAATTACGACTTTGGTTCAAGCCTGTGATGGTGGAAAGGAACGGAGTAGCGAGTTAAAAAAAAAATAAAAAAAATGGAAGGAAAAAAAAAATGAAGCGCCAATGCGATTGAATCTGGTGGATGGAGAGATGGATTGCTTTAAGAGAAGAAAATGGATGCGGAGTTGTATTTTGAAATGAAGACAGCGACTTTTCAAAAATGTTCAAATGTTTGTACAGCTTATGGGCCTTAACTGCGGGGTCATCAGTCCCTAAACTTACAAACTACTTATGAACTACTTACGAACTAGGACGGAACAAATATCCATGCCCGAGGGGGGATTCGAACCCCCGGCCGTAGTGGCCGTGCAGACCGTGACTGAAGCGCCTCAGTCCCCTCGGCCACCGCAGCGACTTTTCTGTGTTATCACATTTTCAAAAGACATCTGAAGCTTGCTTGGGATTATTGTATGCGTTCGTTTCTCACAAATGCTCTTGCAGAGAATTTAGTACGAAAAATTGCTTAATTTCAAAAACCAGGCATAAGCCACTAAGCAGGATAAATACGTATAACACATAACATGGGAGTGGAAGGGCTGGGAAGAAACACCGTTGGGTTAAAATAAATTCATAAACAAGCAGAAATACATACTTCCCACATATTAAATAAATCCAGGAAGCTGCTTTACTGATATTATATTTTATTGTGTAATAGATCTATTTCGGCATTGTGCCATTTTCAAGCTTATTATTTTTCTGATCTATTGTACATAATTCATCTGGTGCTGTGGCTGTCGTAAGAAAAACGTCGAAAAATCTCATTTATATATACGTTTCCACCGTGATTTGAACGTTTTAAAAAATGGCGCAATGCCGAAATGGATCTATTGCACAATAAAATATAACATCAGTTAAGCAGCTTCCTGGATATATATGCCTGTAAGAGACGTCAAAGGTGCTGCGGGCCCCCAATACAAGAAAACAAACTTTCCAGTTACTTCATTAATAGGATCAATGGGAAGAAAAGCTGGTGGATGGGGAGATGGATTGCTTTAAGGGAAGGTTTTTTTTTTTTCTTTTTTTTTTTTGTAAATGAAGTCACCGACTTTTCTGCATTATCACGTCTGCAAAATACTTTTGAAGCTTACTTGGTATTACGTCATGAGGTCGATTCTCACAAACACTCTTGCAGAGAATTAAGTACGAATAATTCCTTAATCACAGAAATCAAGTGTAAGCTGCTCGGCAGGAAAAATACATATACCACATAACATGGGAGTGGAAGGGCTGGGAACAAAACCCAAACATCTTCGTCATTTTATTTCTAAAAGGGTAATTCCATCTGATTAGAATTCCTTGGATTAAAATAACCTCATTAATAAGCAGAAATACAAACTTTCCAGTAACTTCATTAATAGTATAAATTGTTTAATACATTAGATTACAATAAGCAAGGTAACAGCAATGGAAAGATACAGACCAAGCGCAACATGCCCGCAATAAAAACGAAATGGACCATTGGGTAATACAAGTATTTTAACAAAGACATATACACATAATAACTTCCCCGACTCAGTATTTTATGGCTTGAGATATATTTAACAGGAAAATTTATTTTGCATAGAGATGAAAAATAGATAAGCAGTTTACAGAAATCACATATTATTTCCAATGAGGAGTTGGCTAACAGTCATATTAGAATCAGATCTTCTGCGCATAAGTTGTCTGATTACAATAACCTCGTACTACCAAGCCTATCATGCGGATATTCACCTTATAGCAAACAAGAAATAAATAGAAAGACCAACGTGACTGTCCACTAGCCCCGGAAAGTTCAATAAAATCACAGAATGGCAGATTATAATTTTAAAAATATTAAAAATATCACACACCCTACCAGTCAAGAACATTCAGCATAAACTACAGGTAGACAGTAAGAACAGTATCTCAGAATCGTGAAATCGTAATGCTGAGGCACGTAACGTCTCTTACAACACACACAGACAACGTATCCTCTTCCAGTAACACCAGAGGCTTAAAATAATCAATAAAAATTCAGTTGCACAGAAAGAAGGGTTATTACGGAAGGGAGAGGGGTATCTTTGAAACCCACCCTTCTACTTAAGGAGGGAACCCTTAGAGCTGGTCAAACTTTACTTGGCTTGAAAGCGGTACAGTTTCTTCACCCTTTATTTCAGAGACCTTGATTACACAAGCATGCATTGAACAATCTATCGAAAGCATAAATACATACAAAATAGACAACAATTAGGGTCAAGATTTTTGAAACAATTACATTTGGCAATATCAAGAATTCACTGTCATCATTATAACAATTAAAAAATCTTATAACATCTTTAAGTAGTTTAAATCTTCCAAAACCAATCAAAGGTGCCCTCTCTGGAACCACGTATACCATTAAAGAATTCACAACAAATTTTAAATAACATATTCTTCCAAAACCCATTCACAGTTACGTATTTACAGGTCCCTCCTCAGGAGGCACATATACCGTTTTAGGAAATCAAAGCGAATCTTCAGTAAACAATTTGTTTTACAATACCATTCACGGTTTAAAATGTAAAAGGTGTCCTCAGAACATGTACGCCAGCAACAATTTTTACAGTTACAGAATTGTTCTCTCCCAAGGTTCAACGCCAATTTAACAATGCCCCGCGATATTTTCAGAAAAATATCCAAATCCAACATAAAAAGAACGTCTGTCACTGTCTTTCAACTCACACAATTCCACAACTATCAGCAAACCCCCACAGTGGGATTTTCTAAGAAAACAAGTATTGATGACAAAAAAAGTAAGTTATATATATATATATATATATATATATATATATATATATATATTTCTGTTGAGAAGGAAAAACTCTCAGAAAATATTGCTTTCGTACTCCAATGGCAACAGACAAGTAACCCTGGGACGGGGGGGGGGGGAGGACACCTAGACATAGGGCACCAAACTCTGCATTGCCTTTACACCATAACAACTTTAATATTACAACTGTAGCCGGCATCAACTGCCTCCTGCCTCTGCTTCGAGGTAATCCCGGCGCAATCGAAACTCGCACCAGACTCCGTCTTCACACAGACGGTCGCAGTAATGACGGTATGAGAGGTGGCCAAGGAACCTAGGCTTTAAGCACCCTCACTCTGTACACTATTCAGGGCGTTTCACAGCACTCGAGCACACATACTCTCCAACTCGCACCGACGTTATTTTCTAGACACACCCAGGACACAAGAAGCAGAATGAGCAACACAGCTTCTAAGCTTCACGGCCAAATTTTGAAAAAGTTGTTCTACAAAATCATAGAAGGCACAATTACAATGGCCTTTACAACAGGCCAGGTTAACAACCCGAAGGGCTCTGGGGCTGATCCGAACTGGAATCACTGCAAGATTCCTATCCAATTAGGCTGGTGCAGCGTGACAGGAAGACGAGTGGGATGTGAATAATATTTCATTTTTTCTTCCGAAGTCAGTCCCAGGTAACTAATCACCACTCGCAGTGAATTACACCCAAGTCACGGGCAGACACCAAGCCTAACCGTTTGTCTTCATTCCAACAGAACCATAAAGGTAGAAAGCCACAACGTACCCGGCTACAATTATAGTACAAGTTCATCATATTAATTCAGACAGGCTAGTACCCACATCAGAACAATCCATCCGTCGGTCCGGCAGGTTGCCACTCCAGCTCGAGCAAGATAACAAAACAACAGAATATTCCAGAATGAAACATTCACTCTGCAGCTGAGTGTGCACTGATATGAAACATCCTGGCAGATTAAAACTGTGTGCCGGAACAGGGACTCGAACCTGGGACCTTTGCCTTCCGCGGGCAAGCGCACTACCGACTGTGCTATCCCGACACGACTCACGATGCTGCCTCACAACTTTACTTCCGCCAGTACCTCGCCTCCTACTTTCCAAACTTCACAGAAGCTCTCCTGCGAACCATGCACGACTAGCACTCTTGGAAGAAAGGATAAGGTGGAGATTAGGCAAAGGTCCCAGGTTCGAGTCCCGGTTCCGGAACACAGTTTTAATCTGCCAGGAAGTTTCATATCAGCGCATTCTCCGCTGCAGAGTGAAAGTTTCATTCTGGAAACATCCCTTTGGCTGTGGCTAAGCCATGTCTCCACCATATCCTTTCTTCCAGGAGTGCTAGTCTTGCATGGTTCGCAGGAGAGCTTCTGTGAAGTTTGGAAAGTAGGAGGCGAGGTACTGGCGGAAGTAAAGTTGTGGGCGGCATCTGAGTCGTGTCGGGATAGCACAGTCGGTAGTGCGCTTGCCCACGAAAGGCAAAGGTCCAAGGTTCGAGTCCCGGTTCCGGCACACAGTTTTAATCTGCCAGGAAGTTTCAAAATAATTTTTATTGAAAATATATCGGAAAAAAATCTTCGATTTCACACACATTGTAATTCAGTAATATAATGAAATAATCTTCATAGTCGGTGACAGAACAGAAGTAATAAATGTAATACTGTAACCAACGATAGAAGTAATAAGTGTAGCTTAACATTCAACGCTGCTTCGTCGATGTTGTGCTACGAACTATCGGCCGTACTTATACAAGAGAAATATCAGATTTTGGCAGCTGATTCTTGTCAATTCCATCAGGTAATTAATCAATCTATAGTTTGGGAGCTGAAATTCAGTGGTATATGCTACTTTAGCTCTAGTTGAAAATGCGAGTTCGGCGAAGCATGGTCGTTTTGCACAGGCATCGAAAATATATATATATATATATATATATATATATATATATATATATATATATAGGACAACCATGAAATTTACACCGATTTAGTGTACGAACATTTTGTACAGACCTCTAGCAACCGTTTCCATCTTGTAGAAATGAAATTCTTCACTTCACTACCAAAATATTCACTGACAAACCGAGAGTAATGTTGCCTTGCTTTCACAGCGCCGCGTGTGCTCTTAACGAACGTCATTTTTGAAGTGACGTAACTCGACAGGTATCGATGGTGGCGACCTCTCCTTCTGGAATGAGATGCACCAATCCTTCCCCTACCCAACCCACTCATCAAAATTCCGAGAACAGAAAATTCATTTTTCAGGGTTTTGGCCATGTTTTTGGGATTCCAATGTGCGGCGCGTTTCTCCATCGGCAGTGGCGTGTGGCGCTGTGTTGCGAGGCCCCCTGTCAACCCGAGTCAGCGGAATCCGAACTGTGTCCGCAGGCAGACTTCGCGCACAGCTGGGGCTTCATAATGTTCAAATGCTTGTAAAGCTTATGGGACTTAACCCTGAGGTCATCAGTCCCTAAGCTTGTTGTTGTTGTGGTCTTCAGTCCGCAGACTGATTTGATGCAGCTCTCCACGCTACTCTGTCCTTGTTATTGTTGTTGTGGTCTTCATCTACTACTTTTGTTGTCTCATTACCTAATCTAATTCCCTCAGCATCGCCTGATTTTCTGACATTGCATTCCAATACCTTTGTTTTACTCTTGTTAATGCTCATCTTATAACTTCCTTTCAAAACACTGTCCATT
This sequence comes from Locusta migratoria, assembly GCA_026315105.1. Lineage (NCBI taxonomy): Eukaryota > Metazoa > Arthropoda > Insecta > Orthoptera > Acrididae > Locusta > Locusta migratoria. The sequence goes on from CM048751.1 coordinate 55,748,940, forward strand.
CCATTCAATTGCTCTTCCAGATCTTTTGCAGTCTCTGACAGAATTACTGTCATCGGCAAACCGCAATATTTCTATTTCTTCTCCCTGTACTTTAATTCCTTCTCCAAATTTCTCCTTGCTTTCCTTTATAGCTAACTACATTATTTCTCCTTCCATTCCCTCACTGCCTGTTCAATGTACAGATTTCCATAAACTTACTAACTTCGAAGTCCCTGAACTTACAAACTACTTATGAACTATGTTATACTAGAGACAGCACAAACATCCATGCCTGAGGGGGGATTCGAACTCTCGACGGGGAACGGCCTCGCGCGTCGTATCATAGCGCTTCAGCCGGCCGCGGTGGCCGAGGGGACTAAGGCGCTCCACTCACGGTCTGCACGGCCACTACGGTGGGGGTTCGAATCCCCCCTCGGGCATGGATATTTGTGCCGTCTTAGTTCGTAAATAGTTCATAAGTAGTTTGTAAGTTTAGGGACTGATGACCCCGTAGTTACGTCCCATAGACTATACAAACATTTGAACATAGCGCTTCAATGCGCTCAAAAATTACTGAAAAACTTAAGTACGCGCTAATACGTCTAGTACCTTGCACATACTGTCGCCATGTCTGAGGTCATGTGATCATATACTGTGTTCCCATTGGCGCACACTGCTCTATTCAACAAGTGTCCGAAATTGATATCAAGCTCTTATGTAGGTGTCCGCTTTTCATGTGAACAGTCCACTTTAACGTGTGATTTATTACATTCACGTGAAATTTTTGGAAAAAAACGGACTTCACCAATGTAAAGAGCGAAAAACTTCCTTTAGGATCGACGAAAAATATTGAAATGTTTGTAGAGCGTATGTGACTTAACTACGTGGTCATCAGCCCCTAAACTTACAAACTACTTATGAACTAAGGACGGCACAAATATCCATGCCTGAGGGGGGATTCGAACCCCCGACCGTAGTGGCCGTGCAGAGCGTGACAGGCGCGCTGCAGTCCCCTCGGCCACCGCGGCCGGCTAGGATCGACAGGTAACTAAATTTTGACCATTGGATCAGATGTCCAGGTTTGATATTACGGTACTCAAATAAATTATATATTCCCAGGTACCACGAGTCTTAATCCACCACTTCCCCACACCCACTTGATCCGCTACGGCAGTCCCCCGTTAGAGAAAGACAAATTGAAATGCATGCTGAGTCATCCCAGGCGCCTCTGTAAGGTGGGCGTGAAGTGTTTTATGGACATTTACACTTCAAATTAGGTTAAAGGTAAATCGGAGTGCTTTAAACGTCTAACACTGTCATAAATAATTTTGGCCAGGATTTCAGTACAAATACCCCACTGTACGTCGTATAAAACTTCTCTAGAAGCCGACAATATTTACGTAAGTGGTTTGTAGGTGAGGGACTAGTACGTAATATGACAGTCGTTTTCATCAGAGGGCATCCATCTACATCTACATAGATACTCTGGAAATCACATTTAAGTGCCTGGCAGAGGGTTCATTAACCAGTTTCATAACTTTTCTGTATCGTTACATTCTCTAATAGCGCTCGGGAAGAAAGAACACCTAAATCGTTCCGTTTTCGATCTAATTTCTCTTATTTTATTGGGACGGTCATGTGTCCATAAGTAGGTGGATGCTAGTAAAATATTTTCACATTCAGAAGTAAAAGTCGGTGATTGAATCTTCGCAAACAGATCAGGCCGCATTGAATAACGTCTTTCTTTTAATGATTTCCACCCCAATTCGTGCAACATTTCCGTGACCCTTTTCCCCCCGGTAACGTGATAATACAAAACGAGCTGCCCTTCTCTGAACCTTCTCAATATCTTCCGTCAGTCCCACCTGGTGAGAGTCCCACAATGGACTACAGTACTCCAGGAGAGAACGCACAAGTGTGATGTAGGCAGTCTCTTTGGTAGAGTTGGTGCATCTTCGAAGCGTTCTGCCAATGAAACGTAATCTTTGTTTCGCCTTCCTCACAATATTTTCTATGCGTTCTCTCTAGTCTAAGTTGTTCGTAGTTGTAGCTTCTAGGTAGGTATTTGGTAGAATTTACGACCTTAAGGTTTGATTGATTTATCGCACCATGTAGACATTTTGTCTAAATCGGTTTGCAATTGATTTTGATCCTCTGTTGAGTTCACTAACCGATAAATGACAACACCATCCGCGAACAGTCTAAGGGAGCTATTCAGATTTCTCCTAAATCGTTTATAAACACAAGGAAGAGTAGGGGACCTATAACGCTTCCCCGGGGAACGCCAGAAATCAATTCTCTTTTACTCGATGACTTACCGTCAATTACAACGAACTGTGTCCTCTCTGATAGGAAATCGTGAATCCAATCGCACAATTGGGGAGATATTCCATAAGCACGCAATTTCATTAGGGCATCCATAAGTATCCTCGATTTTCCGCTGCGCAACTTGAGCGCACAGTGGCAGCTGCCTGGTGTCTCTCCGGAGCGGCCGGCCGCTTTTCGGCGCTGACGTCGACGTATCGGGAGGTGCGGCGTCGGCGGTGGCGCCGGCCGATCAGTCAGATGGTATCAGCGCGGCCCGCCCACAATCGCGGCACGCGACGCGCGGCTGCGTCACGCAACGCGTGTCACCGCCGACGGCCGACGGCCGCCCGCTACAATTATTGCGCGCTGCGCTGGCGCTGTGAGGCCCCGCCCAGCCCACTGGCGCACTGATTACTGGCGACAGCGCCGGAAGTCGCCGCGCACACACACTTCCATTAGGGGCTCATTGAGACGAGGCCTACACTGACGTAGCACGTGTCGTGGGACAGTCGCCACGGCTCCTCTGCCTCTGTGGACGGCAGTGGTGCCCCGTGCAAATCAGTTCCTGGAACTCTCCTGGACGCAGCTGACATCAGATTATATACAGGGTGTTTCACTAAGTGCGTTTGTCTCTGTAACTTATAAAATAATAGGTGACGGGAAATTTTAATGCGGTAGGTCAACACAAGAAATGTTACACTTTCTGCGGAGCTATGAACATAGTTTATTGTATCATTTTTCAAAGAGTTACACCACAAAGATATATTAAATGGAACAATAGTTTTTCCTATCGTGCATTGGATTCGTTTAAACCAGCTGCGTTCAAATCAATTTAAACTACATTCCTATCACTGTTAGTTTGGGAGCTACAACCCTTCAAAGTTCCGGGGGCGGAGGCTGCGATAGCGTAGCTGACTGGCCGAGTGGCTATCCCCTGGGGCACGACCCACTGTCTCATGACCACCAGCCAGTCAGCTCCGTTGTCGTAGCCTCCGCCCCCTAAACTTTGAAGGGTTGTAGCTCCCAAACTAACAGTGACAGGAATGTAGTTTAAATTGATTTGGACGCAGCTGGTTTCAACAAATCCAATGCACGATAGAAAAAACTATTGTTCCATTTAAAAAAAATTATATCTTTGTGCTGTTACTCTTTGGAAAATGATACAATAAACTACGTTCATAGCTCCGCAGAAAATGTAACATTCCTTGTGTTGACCTACCGCATTAAAATTTCCCGTCACATATTATTTTATAAGTTACAGAGGCAAACACAGTTAGTGAAACAATATATATATATATATATATATATATATATATATATATATATATATATATATATATATCAGGGTCCCGCTCTTAGTGGTGCAATATAAAATATTTATTTAAAAAGAATCACATATCGATTTCGTTCCCTTGATAGAACATCATTAGTCATTAGTACTGTAAAATCAAGTTCCTTCAAATGTTCATACATTTGTGAATCTATGACTTAACTACTCTGGTCATCAATCCTTACTCCGCCTCTGTAGTCCAGTGGATGTCGGGCGCCGTCGCACAGCGAGCCCGGTCAGGGGGCCATACTGTAATAAAAAAGCTGAGCCAAATATTCAACGAACAATCAAGAAAAAACCAAACGAACGACCGCAAACCATAGATCTACCTGAAGAACCACAAAAAGAAAGGGGGAAAAAAGAAGTGGACAGCGTGGTAGCTTGCCACGCAGGGGTCCTGGGTTCGATTCCCGGTCTGGTTGGAGAGTTTTATCCACTCGGGGACTGGGTGTTGTGCCACACTCGTTATCATGTCATCATCATCGACGCGCTAGTTGGCCGCGTGGCGTCACCTAAGGACTTGCACCAAGCAGGCCGAACACGATCCCAGCTGAGACGTGGGTCGTGACATATGGCGAGACTTCGGGCAGCTTTCTCAATCTCCGTAATTCGCACAAGTTTCGCTGCTGGGTGCACTGCGCCCCTCGTCACCCAAGATATCATCCGCTGTTTAGGCATTGACTTTTCGGCTGATCTCCGGCGTTCTTCCGCTTCGAACTGCCATCGCCTACTTCAGCAGATGAAGGCTGGTCTTATTGATCATAGCCTAAGATCCCTGAATATTCTTCAGCGAGATCGATATGTCAATGTCTATATCGCACCCCGCGTTCCCCATGTCGCACAAGTCTTCCCTTTCACATTTACCATGGTCCATCGAATGTTAGCAGCAATGGCTTTATTCGTCAGCAATGGCTTGTTGTTCAAAGTTAATTATGAATCGCTCAGCCTTCCCCGCGACCGAGGTGGGCTAGGTCTGTATCATGTACCGGATACAGCTCGTGCCCTCTTTATTAGCTCCCAGACGACGATATGGACACGATGCCCGACGAGCCTTACTGGTCTCCTATTGTCGACTTATACGCTGTCAGCTCCGGTCATACTGTCGGTTATTCCAGTTCCTTTCCATTATATCAGATATTTTATTCTCGAGCTTAGTTATCTCCACCTCAACTTGTCCAGCCCGTACTTACGCAAAACTAAAGCTGTCTATGGTGTTCTACAAAGACGCCTACCATCAAACCCGATTGAACAAAAATTTCCCCAGTTGACTGGTGCTCGATCTGGCGCACTGTATCTGCCTATTGTCTTGATTCTGATGTACAGTCGGTCTGGTACCTTACTGTCAATCGTAAGCATGTTTGCAGATTTCGCCCTCATCGCATCCTCCTCGCCGAATCACGTCTCTGTCCCAGGAGTGGGATGACTGACACTGACGAACATCGTTTTGTCTGCGGTACTGCTGCTGACGTTTGGCAACTGATTCGCCGTATCATAGCCTTCCTCACGGTAACTATTCCTCATTCGTTCTTATTTCCAGACCGAGTGTATTTTCCAAAGGCTAAGACCAATACTGTGAATTGGATTCGCGGACACTATCTTTTTGGACATACTGCAAAATCGAAACTTGATTTTTGGACTTATCTCACGGATCGCCATTACAGAGTTGTATGACATCCTTAAATACAGACAATACTTCTCAAACTTTCTTGGGAGTACCTTCAACGACCCACCCCGCAGCTGGAATGAGTTCAGTCAATAGAGAAGAATTTTAAATGTTTGAACTGCTGTCCCTACTTGAACTGTTCAAAGGAATGTATATTCTACGCGAAGCCATGACTACGCTTACTAGCCGCAGGGAACCGAGATCTTCTGAACTATACAACGAACATCAACATCTATTAAATAATAAAAACAAAAAGAAAATGAATAAATAAATAAATATAAAAATAATGAAATAAAATCATAGCACTGGGTGAGGAAGATGAAGGAGGAGATGAGGACTACCAGCCAGGACGCTTCTAACATCAGTATCAGTTGGCTATAAATTAAAATTTTTCTTTAAACATAAATTTATCTACAAGGCATTTTTCAGTATAAATGAACATTTTTCTCAGATACTTTTAAATCTATATCAATGAATTATTTACCACATAACATAGAGAGTACAACGATGTTGTAGCTCTACATTATTAGTATTTACTGTAACAGTTAAAATTCTAGAAATGAAAATTATGAAAATTTATACCAAAAGTTATATGTTAAGGGAAAAAATCATAACTTTTTTCCAGCTGTTATTTTAAAGTGATTGTAGAGCAGTACAGGCACAAAACATACGAGAAAATGTGATTAAAACACAATATTTATATACCCGACAGTTCCTGAGAAAACGCGGCATTTGTTTAGCCAATTTAACATGGTCGTGATAGGGCGGTACGACTCCCCTTAAGAAGTAAAAGTTACGTTACAGGCGTAATTTTTCACTCTCAATAAATCCAAATACATAACAAAGCACCTGAAATAGTTTATCACAAGAAAAGTATCTATCGTTAATAAACTAGAGAGTGGTTGAGAATCTGCGCCTATTCTTGAACTTACAGTTGAACAGTAGAGGTCGTCGCCTTAAATGAAATACATAATGTTGTGCTGTTGTCGCTGTCAACGTATGGGAACGAATCTGAAAGAAGCCTTGCAGAAGCCCACTTATACCGTTCGCTGCGACAGCTGCTGGCGCGTCATCGATTCTCAAATACTATCAAAACCTATCACTTATCTGAAGTATATCACTCGGAACTTTCTACCAATCTTGATAAATACTAGCTAAAATACTAGTTAAAATGTACTTTGCAACGTACACTGATTGCACGAATACGTCCACTGGCTTGCTGATCACTATCGTGTTCAGATGTTAACTAAATGTTGTGGTCCGGCAAAAATGTTAACTGCTCACCCTGTGAAGTGCCGTATTATACGTTATGCTTGCAGTTCAACACTTAGCACCGTGCATTGCTGTTCTGCGAATTAGACAAATCATAGCAAGCCGCTATACATCGAGCAGCACTTCGTCTTCAGGTCTCATCCCACCTTGAGAGAAGTATCGCTACATGAGTGTGGAAATGTCTAACTGCAGAACGTACATTTTCCTATGTCTGGCGGTATTTCCTCGAAATTCGCTGCTAGCACGCCCTTTGCTTCAACGGCCAATGAGGAGCACCATACTGACGTATAGTTGGTTTCCTCCTCTTGCTGTCGGCTAATGACAAAACCCGTCTCATGCCTCTATGGTACACACATTCTTAGACATCACGGGATCGTCAGCTTAGCATTAGAAGGAAGTGTGGGTGTAGGGTGTAAAGAGAGGGAGACCGAGGGACGAATACATTAAGCAGTTTCAAAAGAATGAAGGTTGCCGTTCTTATTCTCAGACGAAGAGGCTTGCACAGGGCAGGGTAGAGTGGAGAGCTGAAGATCACATCAACAACAAACGAATGTCGACCTTCCGCCTTTCCGGCTTGTACTCGTTTCATTTCTTTTTGTTCTGCAATGCGGCTGCCACATAATTTATTCGGGTGAGGCAACATTCTAATAATGTCATATTCTAAAATAGTGCGATTGCTTTTCCTACTCATCTGCATCACTTTACATTTTTCATTCACAGTTGAATTTCGAATCAATCAACCTGCACCCTACTACAGTCTTTCAATGACAGTTGAGACATCTTTGTCTTTGTTGTCTTGCAAACGTGCCCATCTATTGACTCAGGGATCGAGACGTGGCTGCACGATCCGTTTCAACCATGCGGATAAGATGCCTGTCACCTCGACTGCCAGTGATACGTGGCCGTTGGGATCCAGCACGGCGTTCCGTATTGCCCTCCTGAACCCACCGATTGCATATTCTGCTAACAGTAATTGGATCGCGACCAACGAGAGCAGCAATGTCGCAATACGAAAAACCGCAATCGCGATAGGCTGCAATTCGACCTTTATCAAAGTCGGAAACGTGATGGTATGCATTTCTCCTTCTTACACGAGGCATCACAACAACGTTTCACCAGGCAACGCCGGTCAACTGCTATTTGTGTATGAGAGATCGGTTGGAAACTTTCCTCATGTCAGCACGTCTTAGGTGTCGCCACCGGCGCCAACCTTGTGTGAATGCTCTGAAAAGCTAATCATTTGCATATGACAGCATCTTCTTCCTGTCGGTTAAATTTCGCCCCTGTAGCACGTCATCTTCTTGGTGTAGCAATTTTAATAGCCAGGAGTGTACTTCCATGCAGATCACAACTGTCAGCCGAGCATCCCTCCACTCTCTCGCCAACCACCTCTCTCAGCCCCGTCCTAGCAACACGCTGCTCTTGACACCCTCTGGTGATAAGGTCGACATTCACTCTCGTTCCGACCAGAGATATAAAAGTCTAACAAATACACTTCGTAGAAAGCCCCGGCACCGTACAGTCGTGGCAGTGGTATCCGACGGAGCAGTCGCCTGTTTCTGGTTAGTGTGAGAGTAGGCTTTTATCATAATGTGCGTGCCGGAGGGACACGGAGAGCCATAGGGCCAACATCGGCCCCCTTTGTGCTGGGCGGCAGAGGCGATGCTGGCGTGGTCTCCATTACGCCACGCGGCCCGTCAGGAAGAGGCATCAATTAACGGCCCGAGGGCAAAGCGGCCAGAGGGTCACGCGATTCGCGGCGGACAGCGCAGTTTTTCTGTGTCGAAGCGTCAGAGAAAGGGTGGGAGCGATGCGGCGATGATTACCTAATGGACAGCAGGCGGCAGAGCGGCAGAGCGACTGATTGCGATTAATCGTGCCCGCTAATGCGGCCGGCTCTGAGTCACTGCCGGCCATCCCACGGGATGACCGCCATGGCGCGGGTCACTGCCCCAGCCACCTGGCGGCGGGGTGTCAGTCAGCAAGTAGGGAAATAAGTAGGGACCCAGCTGGAGAGGAGCTGTCAAGGACTTCCTTGTACCCAATGAGGCTCGAAGCCAGACATCGCTGATGTAGAATGACGCGAATGACACGAAATAGTTGCTTCATCTTCGGAATCAAACCAAAGTTGAAAGAACTTACGTCCGGGGTGTATGCTGGATGGTACAGTAATTACCACTCCCATAGACCGAACAGAGCAGCCACAGCTTGCGCTATATGCGCCAGCGAATTGTCGTGCAAAATGATGGTGGATTGTGCCTCTTGAAGATCTTATGTCAGTGTCGTGCTGTACGACATCTGCCACCTTCAATCTTCATCCAACTCCGTTGTTCCTGTTACGAAAACATAGTGACACCGTTACGTTAGACCATTCGCTCAGAAGTGACTGTGTTTCTCTCGATTGTGCGCATGCTGGTGACGTGGGACGGGCGAATCCATTTGCTCAGAGGTAAGGCAGGTATGTCAACAATGTGTGGTGTCATCGACAATAGTAGATTCCATTGCATATTGTCTCCACAAGATTGTTGGCATAGTTTAACTTCCAATTCTCATAAGTAAAGAAAGTTGGACTTACCAGGTGAAAAGGTACTGGCTGTTCATACCCGAAAACGTACACATACACCCACACAGCCGACCGCGGTGGCCGAGGCGACTGAGGCGCTCCAGTCACGGTCTGCATGGCCACTACGGTCGGGGGTTCGAATCCCCCCTCGGGCATGGATATTTGTGCCGTCTTTACTATAAGCTAGTTGATAAGTAGTTTGTAAGTTTAGGGACTGATGACCCCGTAGTTAAGTCCCATAAGCTTGACAAACATTTGATTTTTTTTTAATACACGCACACAAAACTGAGCTTTCGCAATCTAAGGTTGCTTCTTCAGAAAGAGCAGGGAAGGAGGGGGAAAAGGAAAGGATGAGAGTTTTAAGGGAGAGGAAAGACTTAACTTGGGGGAAAAAAGGATAGGTAAACAAACAAACACCCCCCCCCCCACATATATATATATATATATATATATACAAGCACACGCACCAAGGCAGACATATGCAAAATGCATTTGGCATGTCTGCCTTGGTGTGTGTGCGTGTATATCTGTGTGTGGGTGTGTGTGTTTGTTTATCTTTCCTTTTTTCCTCTCCCAGGATTGGAATGACTCCTTACCCACTCACTTAAAACATCCTCTCCTTTTCCTTCTCCTTCCCTGCTCTTTCTGAAGAAGCAACCTTAGGTTGCGAAAGATCAGTTTTGTGTGTGTGTGTGTGTGTGTGTGTGTGTGTGTGTGTGTGTGTGTGTGTGTGTATGTTTCTATTTGTGTATGAACGAACCAGTGCCTTTTCACCTGGTAAGTGTAACTTTATTTACTTTTCATAAATATCTTTCCAAACGGAATTGTTTCCCTCTATAACATGTAATGTGATTCACACGTGAGATAAAAGATATTCTCAAATTTGCAGAAATGCGGTAAAATAGTTTGTGTGAACCATGAACCATATTACTTCTTCGTATTAGAAAGGAGAGGTGTCATCTTTCGAAAGAGACCAACTGCTTGATTGTATTTGTTTTCGTATAGGAGATCAGTCATGGCGGCTTATTTCTTGGAAAAAAATGACAAAAATTTTTACTTCAGAGAGGGCCTAATCAGCTCCCTGGAGGTCAGAAATTTCAGAGCCTGAGATAAGAACGTACTGTAGTGCATTCTGGCGTAGCTGCAGCCGTAAGTGGTACTGACAGGCTGGCCTCTAGTAAAAGTAAGGAGCTGGGGTAGCCGGGAGCTTCTGTTTGCACAAGGCTTCGTGCAATCGTGACGTCACACGCAGGCTCACGAGTAACGTCGAAGATCACAGGTACTGCTATCGAATTTTCGATATGTTCTGAATACCTCATGTAAAACCCACTTCCTGCTGTTCCGTGTATCTCGTGTCGCGTGCTTCGCTTTTTGTGTGTGTACGTGGCTATGTTGTGCATAACAAGGAAAACATTAAAAGATTTTTAGTAACAAGTCTATACATTATCATGAAACCAAATAAGCCAGTTTAGACAGTTAACATTTACGAAAATTCAAAACAGCATTTCTGCTGGAGAATGAAATAACTAGATAATAAGGGACTGATAACCGTAGTCGTTTAGTCCCTTTAAAACCAAACCATCCAACCAACCAACTATATAATGATTGTTTATGAAAATTCTGCTAGTTTTCCATTAAAACTGAAGTTAGTAGAGGGCACATAGGCCTAGCAGAAATATTCACAGAAGTTACCACTGGGTGTCCTTAGTGTGTGCAGCAGTGAACAATTGAACTAATATGTATGTAGGCTAATTATAAAAATGTGTAACAGAGACCAACTGAATGTGGGGTTGGGATTGCTCTCTCTGTCCATCTTTATTTAGGTTTTCAGTGATTTTGATAAGACTAAATGGTTTTGGGGAGCTGCCAGAACAGTTCCAAAGCAAAAAACAACAAGCTGAAACTAGCCAGAATTGATTCCAGTAATGTAAATATACAACACTGTCGTTAATCATTAATGTCTCTCATCGTAATAAGCTTAAGAAAATCTAAAAATTTGTCGACCTGTAACTAGAGACAAATTAAAGCAACACCACACTGATTATCTCTCGGAAACGCTTCAGTATTGGTATAATGTGCTGAAATAAAACGACGAAAGTCTCCTACTACTGGTTACAAGATGTACTGGTACGTTCTTCTTTGGAGTAGTTGTGTCCTAAAAGTAGGTCATTCGTAAATTTTTGTTATATAGGCCTAGATTGGCCTCGTTTTTTGTGTATCAGTCTTTTTTTTTAAGTTTTTATTTCGAATGATGGTAGTCTCACGAGATAATAAGAGTGTTCTGAACATTTACTCGCATTTCAGTGTTCCATGCTAAATCTGTGAAGACAACTCATTTCTGGATGAACACCTTTATATGTGCGTAACATCGAACATTAGGTCCTACAGACGACACTTCAGTTAATTTAGTAATGAAGTCATAGAATCTTTTAGAATTGGAGGGGACTGTACGTTTAAGGATGGAACTAACCCTTCACTTCGTATGTAATTCGAACACTAATAAACGCTACACCACGAAGAAATTCAAAATGTTCAAATGTTTCTATAGCTTATGGGACTTAACTACGGGGTCATCAGTCCCTAAACTTACAAACTACTTACAAACTAACACTAAGGACGGCACAAATATCCATGCCCGAGGGGGGATTCGAACCCCCACGAAGAAATTCCAGAATTGCAGACCTTTGTGCTGTAACTTGAATTTCATGAAAGTTTAGACCGCCTTTAAATCATTACGTGATGTTTGAGCAGTACAATTAGAGTGAACAACGAGTTTTTATGAATCATGAAAGTTCCGTTGAGAAAAGCGAATTCCATGCACGTCGCGCGAGAGGCCCTTATCGACTATCGAATGCTAACTAAGGAGTCGATAGCAATTGCTGCACTGTTCTATGCTGCGTGTGACGTCAAAATGACGTCACACCTGCACGAAGCCTTGTGCAAACAGAATTACCCGGGCTAGCCATCTGTGCCGCCATGTTCTCCGGCAGTCATAAGGGTAAGCTTAGTGACACGCTAGGCAAGCGACGTGTTGACGTCACAGTCACAACTCGCAAACAAGCTCGACTGTGGCCACGACCGGACGCTATCGATACTTGTAGCTATAGAACAAACGAGTCCTTATTTCGACACGCAGAAATTGTCTCCGGCCAGTGAGACGTTGTGTGTTTCTTAACCGGAGATTCGGGCGCTACGCACCCTCACGTACTAAGAAAAAACTTTTTATTTAAAATGTTCAAACTAAACCTAACCTAACAGTTTTTCACTTGTTCTTTCCATATCAACAGAAGCCATCTTGATTTGCCGTATATCTCGCAGTTTTGGATTTATAACTCGCAGTAAGGTGTTTCAGGCTAACAACGCATCAAAGATGTATAACAAAATCGTATCTGGATCAATTTGTCATAACTAAATGTAAATAAAAAACACATATTAACAATAAAAACATCTACTAAGGTGAAAAATGTGTTTATGGCATTTAGCTATCGTAGCGTGCCGGGCGCCGTAGCTCAGCGCGCCTGGTCAGCGGGCTGAACGTCCTCTGTAACAAAATAGCTGAGCCAAATGATCAAAGAACGATCAAGCGCGAACAATAAAAACGACCGCAGATCATAGATCTACAAAAAGAAAGAAAAAAAAGCGTAGTGGCTAGCATAGTAGATTACAAAGTCAGAGGAACGGGGTTCAAGTCTCTCCGACAGTATTTTTTTTTATTTTATTGTTTATATCACATTGTAGTAGTTACTAATTTATAACATATTGTGGGATTTTCTTATTCATATAACAGTAGTATGTTACACACTACTCTATGTTAATTGTAACAAAATGCTGTGTCAGGAATGGATGTCATCGATTTGGAAATTTGTGTAAGACTAAAAAAATGGAGAATAAAACTGCTGCAAGTGACAAGACTAGCAATGATATTTCTGGTTTTCCTTCACAAAAATATTTGACCTTTGTTCCAAATATGTTACGATTTCCGAGAAAATGGTAAGTGACAAACGTATGGGAAACGCTTAAATTGCTGGTAGGCCTAAATGAAATAAGTATCAGTGACATTCACACTATTCGCTAGTCAGAAACATTTGGCTGTTTATTTTCTAATATCTCGTAATATTGCTTGTTTGCCCCCAGTATTTTACTGCTTAGTTTCGAATACGTCGTGATTTCCGTGAGTGTCGTTTTATTGATATTCCTTACTTGCCACCGATATATGGCAATTTATTTGTGAATATGTCACTGTGCTTAACAGTGATCCTAAGAGAATTATTTTAATTTCTTTTGCAAATGTATACAGCATACTCAGAACATCGTCGTCTGTGGGTCAGTATTATAGCGTAGCTCATTGGCTGACAGCTAGCGTGTTCTCATAGGCCGGAGACAATTTCTGCGTGTCGAAATAAGGACTCGTGTCGACAGATCGATGTATCGCGTTCAGCTCCTGATCACGTCAGGCCGACGCTTGCCTAACGTGTCACTAAGCTCACCCCAGTCATAATGCCAAAGAGCATATCACAAATATATTCCACTCACCCAAGTATGCAGTGCTGCCAACTGAAATCATGATTGATTGTCAAGATCACATACTTTAAATTCAAACTGAACTGACAAACTCCTCTTGGATAGGTTCACACCTTACCTTGTACAAGGCAAGTGACGATATTGAAGTGGCAAGTAGATTAGGAGGACATGTTGTGCTTCAAGGTCCTTCTGTTTGTTCAAATGTTTGTTAAGCTTATGGGACTTCACTGCGGGGTCGTCAGTCCCTAAACTGACAAACTACTTATAAACTACCTTATACTAAAGACGGCACAAACATCTATACCCGAGGAGGGATTCGGACCCCCGACTGGTAACGGCTTCGCTCATCGTAGCATAGCACCTCAATGCGCTCAGCTGTTCTGCTGCGGCACTTCTGTTTGTCATGCTGGTGATTTCAGTTTCACTGTAACTAATTTGGGTGATGCAGGTCATGGATGGATTACAACGGCTATAGAAAGTTAATACAGTAAATGTCATAATGCAACCCACTTTGGCCAAATTGATGATTTTTTGTAGAATGACCCGGCTGCGAATTTAACCTTATTCGGATGCTGCATATTGGGTAGGCAGCAGTGTATGGTTTTACTGAAGTATGAAATGTGCCCAGAATCTTGCAGCTGGCTGGCAGCAGCGCTGGCTGACTGTGGGGCGTTGTCCGGCCTCCCGCCTTGGCCCCAGAGGCGTCGCGTCGTTAGGTCGTCGTGGCGTGGGCGGCTGCTCTTCCGCCCGACTGGCGACCGCTCCTCAGGCCTACCGGCCGGCCAATCATGTCGAGGCCGGCGGTAACCAGCGCTGCCCAGCGGCGGTCAGCCAAAGCTGATGCGATTAGACGGCGCGTCCTCGCCCTCTGCTGCCCTCCAGGCAGGCCGACGTCGCCGACGCATCGCCACCTTCGATCGGCTACTTCAGGGCACGCACCAGACCTCCAAGAAAACTCGAACGACCATCTCCGCAAGCCAGAACTTCATAACCAAAGAAGACTCTGAGATAGAGCGAAGTGGTAAAATCGATAAGCGGCTCAAAGCCCACTGTCCAGTCACTCGTTGATCATTCCGGGGCAGTAATAGAAGAAAGCCAACGGAAAGCTGAAGTTATAAATTTAACCTTTAAGAAATCTTTCACGCAGGAGGACAGCACAAATGTACCATCATTTGATCAACGTACAAATTCTGAAATGGGGGACATAGCAATAGGTATTTCCGGTGTAGAGAAGCAGCTGAGAGAGCTAAATACGAAAAAGTCTGCTGGTCCGGATGGAATACCAGTTCGGTTTTACAAAGACTATTCTGCGGCGTTGGCCCCCTACTTAGCTTGCATTTATCGCGAATCTTTAATTCAGCGCAAAGTTCCTAGTGATTGGAAAAAAACGCAGGTGACTCCCGTGTATAAGAAAGGAAAGAGAACTGACCCATACAATTACAGGCCAATATCGTTGACATCAGTTTCATGTAGAATTTTGGAGCATATTCTCAGTTCGAATATAGTAAATTTCCTGAAACGGAAAACTTCTTTCCATGAAACAGCACGGGTTTAGGAAACATCGTTCATGTGAAACTCGGCTTGCCCTTTTCTCACATGACATCTTGCGAGCCATGGACGAAGGGCAACAGGCGGATTGTGTTTTTATCGACTTCAAAGAGGCGTTCGACGCGGTGCCACACTGCAGACTGCTAACGAAGATACGAGCTTATGGAATAGGTTCACAGATTTGTGACTGGCTGGAAGACTTCCTAAGTAATAGAACGCAGTACGTTGTTCTCGACGGTGAGTGTTCATCAGAGACGAGTGTATCGCCAGGCGTGCCCCAGGGGAGTGTGATAGGACCGCTATTATTTTCTATCTATATAAATGATCTGATGGACAGAGTAAGTTGTAATTGACGGCTGTTTTCTGATGATGCTGTGGTGTATGGGAGGGTGTCGTCTGTATCTGACTGTAATAGCATACAGGATGACTTAGACAAAATTTCTAGTTGGTGCGAAGATTGGCAGCTAGCTCTCAATGTGGAAAATGTAAGGTGATGCGCATGAGTAGAAAAAACAATCCCATAATGTTCGAATACAGCATTAGTAGTGAGATTCTTGATGCTGTCGCGTCTTTCAAATATCTAGGCGTAACATTGCAGAGCGATATGAAATGGAACGAGCATGTAAGGACAGCTGTGAGTAAGGCGGACAGCCGACTTCGGTTTATTGGGAGAATTTTGGGAAGATGTACTTCACCTGTAAAGGAGACCGCGTATAAAACGCTTGTATGACCACGTCTTGAGTATTGCTCAAGTGTTTGGAACCCGCAGCAGATCAGTTTAAAGGAAGACATAGAGGCGATTCAGAGACGAGCAGCTAGATTTGTTACCGGTAGGTTCGACCAATGCGCGAGTGTCACGGAAATGCTCCGGCAACTCAATTGAGGATTGCTGGAAGAAAGACGACATTCTTTTCGTGAATTTCTGTTGTGTAAATTTAGAGGGCCGGAATTTGAAGCTGAGTGTAGTACGATCTTGCTGCCACCTACTTACATTTCGCGTAAAGATCACAAAGACAAGATAAGAGAAATTAGGACTCGTACGGAGGCATATAGGCATTATTTTTTTCCTCGTTCAATTTGGGAGTGGAATAGGAAAGGAAATGCCTAGTAGTGGTACAGTGTACCCTCCACCACGCACCTTACGGTGAATTGAGGAGTTTGTATGTAGATGTAGATGGTGTAAAATACATCGCAATACCGAGAAAATGGGAGAAAACTATAAGGATATTTGCTTATTTATTTAATGCATAGACATTTGATACATAGTCAATGGTCTTCTAACTTCCGAATACATTACACCATCTGACATTACGTCACAATATTTCAGTCTTTCACAGGTTCTTAGATGCTCCCAGTTCATAATGGTGCTTTCTCTTTGACGTACAACGCACTTCGGTGAGGGGAAAATTCCAATCCTGTGCAGGTGTTCCGCAAGGCAGTCGTAGCCAGTAATTCTTCGAAATGCTGCCACAGTTTCCCTTCGTGTGTATTTAGGAAAAGCGTTCTTTTCTCCTTACAGCAGGAGCCATGTTTTTCATTGCCCTTGTCAAGTGGTCATAAAGCTTCTTCTTAAAACTATTGTTAATAAGTCTTTTAATGGAGATATACGATAATTTTGGCCAACTTGTTTGAGAGATCTCGGGTCCCTTTTTTGGCTAAAAAGTCTGCACATTTAATTCCCATGAATACTTGTGTGTGCTGGCACCCATTGAAAAACTATTTCGGTTCCAGCTTCGGTGATTGAGGAAATAGAGGATTCTATTTCGTTTATGCAAGTACTTAGAGCTATTTGGAAGTATGCTATTGCATGCATTGCAGAAGTTGAATAACAACCTTTTTGTGACCGTTGGAGACGGAGAAAAGTTGTTTTAGTGCCAGTTTTATTGCCTCCAGTTCTCCATAAAAATGAGAGTAATATTGTTCTACAGCTTTGTAAAAACAATATTTCACTGTGCACTCCAGCACCACCGATACCATTTGCTTCAGTCAATGACCCATCCGTACATATACGTAGCCATTCTGTTTTCGGGTAGTTAGTATGTATCATTTCTAGAGCCATATTTTAAAAAAATTCTTTATTAATTTCTAACAACCTTTTCATTCAGTTGAAGTCTGAATATGACTGGGCATAATTTAAGAGGACTGACTGGTGGAGCGAAATCTTCTTTACTGATTGGTGGACAGAGTCTTTTCTTACTGCAGCAATACATTGCATAAAGCCTTTCTGTGTTTTCAGCCGGCTAGTATGACGTTGGTAGTTGCTCCAATATGTGTCACTGGGCAATTTTTCATATTGGAGTATATTGGAGTAGTGCCAGTCTCATAATGCCACCTCTGCCATGTGCACCCTGGGGAAAGCTAATTGACATACAGTGAAGCTCATGATTGAACTTCTCAGTGGGACTCAATCCGGACAGTCCCCAAATTGGATGTCCGGGAGGGGACTACTCCCACTTACATAGAAATGATCATCAGAATAAAATACGAGAAATCAGAGCTCAAATGGAGAGATTCAGGTGTTCTTTCTTCACACGCGCTATTCGAGAATGGAATGGGAGATAAATAGTTTAACGGTGGTTCGATGAACCCTCTGCCAGGCACTTAAATGTGTTTTGCAGAGTATCCCATGTAGATGTAGATGTATAAAAGAAGAAATGTGAACACCTTAAAACTGTAAGGAAAGACGGGTGATTTTATATCTCCATGATGCGGCAGTAGAAGGAGGTGGACTGTGACGAGCAAGGTCAGCAAGTAAAGACATTGATTAGTCCACAAGAACTTTTATTACAGATGAAATGAATACTTAACTATGATGTGCTTGGGATGGTACAAAGTCTTCTTAACGATTACACAGTTTTGTAATGCAATAGTAAACTGCTCTGCTAGGCAATAGAAAATTTTCCGGCTATATCAAAAGTAGACTGCTGACTCTCCTCTGATGAAATTCTTGAAACCATCGAACCCGTGGGTCTGCTTCGGAGTGACTGTCATTGTTGTAGTGCGCCGACATATCTAGACGAGTCCCTTTCTTCTTATTGGGCGGCGCGCGAAGCAAGCAAAGAGGTACCGAGACTGCGGACGCCCTCCGGCGGACGAAGTACTAAGGAGCGACCTATAGCTTCTTCGTATACTGGCGTGGCGACTCACGTGGGCTGCCGGCGTTGTGGCGAATAGCGACTTCACAACAGGTAATGTACGGTATGTTCATAACGAGGAGGGAAATGAAAGACTGGAAAATTATGATTATCCAAATCGACCAGTACTAAGAATAATTGTGTATGGGATGATACCCGTTTACATGGGCTAGTTATTCAAATTTTATTACTTTTTTTAACTAATTTATTTCATTTCATTCCAGTCCGTGTTGTACTGCTCTCATAAGACGAACAGTGTCTGGCCACCGGGAATCGGTCGGTACGACGTGAAGCTGTGAGACGCTACACCGTGAACGAATTACTTCGTTCAAAAAACTCCTAAGTTGAAGTCACTCTAATATCAAAGGCGAGCAAGAGGTTCTCACAAACTGCTTGTCTCAGTGGCCAGGAGCAGAAGAGAAGCTTGTAAATGAGTGCTTCGAAATGCAAATACAATGCACTGAAGTTTCTCAGAGAAACAAATATGAATACTTCAAGCTATGCAATCTGCACTTGCAAGTAATTGTGAGCTAAGTCACTGGATGTTTTGCCAGCAACTGCCCACGTGCGTCCTAGCACCACGATCGAATCCTCGACTCACTTTGCAGCAAGCCACAAGTTTCTCCAGACCGTTTTCTTAAGAACCAATCATAGCTATTTTTGCGTCCCAGCCTCGTCGCCGCTTTTGTGTCTCGTCCGCCGGTTGTCGTAGGTGTCGGTGGCCGAGTAGAAAGAGACCGACACAGGAATAAAGGATGCACGCGTGTGCAGGTACGGAGGTGACCAGCCAGTGGGACAGCACAAACTAGAAACACTAGAGTAAATTAGAACGAGACATATATTTCATAGAGACTTAGTAATACTTAACTTTTACATAGTTCTTGGCTGCAGAATGCTGATACATAGTTCAGATAGAGGCCTGCCTACTGATGATTCCTAGTACCTAGTGCCAAGTCTTAACTGGTGCCTATCTGATTGCCAAGTGGCCGATGCAGCAGTCGTGGCCACGAGCGGATTTGCAGCAGAGGGCGCTCGTGGCTGACGCCGTAAGAACGCCGCGCCGCGGCGCACGGCGAAAGTACGTGGCGCGCACTTCATACTTGTGCGACACCACACCTATAGCTTCAAATCTGTTTCCGCCACAGAAAGAGAAGAAAATAAAAATTGTTAAATCAATTGGACCAAACTGCGTGGTCGTCAGTCCGTAGCTTACAAACTACTTAAACACACACCCATGCCCCAGGGAGGACTCGAACCTCCGACGGCGAGCAACCGTGCGCTCCGCAGTGAGGCGCCTTAGACCGCTCGGCTACTTCGCCGTGGC
This sequence comes from Locusta migratoria, assembly GCA_026315105.1. NCBI lineage: Eukaryota > Metazoa > Arthropoda > Insecta > Orthoptera > Acrididae > Locusta > Locusta migratoria. The sequence goes on from CM048751.1 coordinate 55,768,581, forward strand.
TCTTCCCCACCATTATTTCCTTCCAAACATGTTTCCCGCGAAAAAGAAGCTCCTTGAGGCTTCTAGAACGTTTCTACCGTTTCGTGTTTGAAATCATTCGCCAATAGAATCGTCATCCGCGAGTTTGGCACGAAGCGCCAACGGCCATCGGCCGGTCAGTAACCTGTGATACCAGCAATTTCGTTATAATTAAATGTACTTTATTAATCACTAATACGTAAACATAGCATGTAAGGTGGTGAAATTTCCTGCTGCCTTATAAGTGGAAACCCAAATACCTTCCCTCTTAGGGGAGAAGGTCTGAGGAGAGGCGGTAAATGATTACCTTTGGCTGCTATGAGGCAACAAAATAAATAATTGGCGACGAATGAAAATGTTTGTGCTGTAACAGGATTCGAAACCGGGATTTGCGCTTTGGGCCAGCGGTAGCGTTCTTGGCTATCCACCACAAATTCTGATAAGATGCACGCTGTGGAAATAATGCCCCTATCTTATATACAGAAGGATGAAAAAGCTGGTAGAAGCCGACCTCGGGGAAGATCAGTTTGGGTTCAGGAGAAATGTAGGAACACGGGAGGCAATACTCACATTACGGCTTATCCTAGAAGATAGGTTAAGTAAAGGCAAACCTACATATCTAGCTTTTGTAGATTTGGAGAAGGCTTTTGACAATGTTGATTGGAATAAACTCTTTCAAGTTCTGAAGCAAGCAGGAGTAAAATACAGGGAGCGAAAGGTTATTTACAACTTGTACAAAAACCAGACAGCGGTTGTCAGAGTTGAAGGGCATGAAAGGGATCAGTGGTTGGAAAGGGAGTGAGACAGGGTTGTAGTCTTTCTCCATTGTTATTCAATTTGTACATTGAGCAAGCTATAAAGGAAAGCAAGGAGAAATTTGGAGAAGGAATTAAAGTAATTCTGTCAGATACAGCAAAGGACCTGGAAGAGCAATTGAACGGAATGGACAGTGTGCTGAAAGGTGCATATAAGATGAACATTAACAAGAGAAAAACTATGGTAATGGAGTGCAGTGTAAGAAAATCAGGTGATGCTGAAGGAATTACATTGGGAAACGAAACAATAAAGGAGGTAGATGAGTTTTGTTACTTGGGCAGTAAAATAACAAATGATGGTCGCAGTACAGAGGACATAAAATGCAGAATGGCAATGGGTAGAAAAGCCTTCTTGAAAAAGAGAAATTTGTTAACATCGAATATTGATTTAAGCCTAAGGAAGTCCTTTCTAAAGGCATTTGTATGGAGTGTTGCCTTGTATGGTAGTGAGACATGGACGATAAACAGTGCGGACAGGAAGAGGATTGAGGCTTTTGAAATATGGTGCTACAGAAGAATGCTGAAGATTAGGTGGGTGGATCGCGTAACTAATGAGGAGGTACTGAACAGAATTGGGGAGAAAAGAATTTCTGGCACACCTTGACTAAAAGAAGGGATAGATTGGTAGGACACATTCTAAGACATCAAGGAATTGTGAATTTAGCGTTGGAGGGAAGTGTGTGGGGAAAAAATCGCAGGGGAAGAGACGGATACAGTAAGCAGATTCAGACAGATGTAGGTTGCCGTTCTTATGTGGAGATGAAGAGGCTTGCTCAGGATAGGGTATTGTGGAGAGCTGCATCAAACCAGTCTCCGGACTGAAGACCACAACAACTACTAGAGTTTGAAGGTTTGTCATCGGCAGAATTAATTAAAATGATTCGACGTCTTTCCCTTGGTTCTACGGAGAGGGGACAACATTACGGAAATCGAGATAGTGGTAATAAGACAAATTTGTTACAGATGGAGTTGCTATTGACTTTCGTTGACTCTACCAAAGGAATTACACTAGCAGTTGGGTTCAGATAGTGGAATGCAACAACAACGCGACTTACCCACAGTTATAACATGAAAAGCCTATGAAGGTTGGAAGTGGGACATACACTAAGCTATCGGAGTGTCCCGAATTTCCACGACCTGGACGTGATTTCAGATAACAGGAACCGTTAAAAGAAGGCAAGGCCAAAGTCGTCCACGGGTGACATCAGCAAGAGATGACCCTTATCTTCGGTTAACAGCCCGTCGAGACAGAATGTAACTCAGCTGCAACGCCTCCTCCAGCCAGTAACAGGACGCGCAATGCCAACACAAACAGTCCGAAATCGACTTTGGGAATGTGGGCCTACGCATGGAAACGTATGGTGCGTGTCCCATTAAAACCGCGACACCGTTTGTTCCGCGAAAACTGTGCGGAGGAACATCAGGGTTGGTGATGAAATAGATCTCTGGTGAACAGCCTGGTATGTGTGTGTTGAAACATTTGTATGCTATGTAAGTAATTACATTTCGTTCTAGCACTTCCAAACATAATACTCAGCTATTTCAATGTATGGGGTTTCTGCTCGCTGCAACATTATTCTCCTAGGGCGTCGTGGTAGAAATAAATACTCGTACATACAATTTTTCACTTCTTGTTTAATTTGAAATCAAACTCGTCCACCAAAACATTACATCTTTCAAAATATCAGAACTTAATTGGTAGTACTTCCATTCTCAAAACACAGAGTGACATGGATTCCAGTGCACTTGACAAACGACTAAAACTCCAACTCTCCCACGCAAGGAGGTGCGGCAAATATATAACATTCACAATAATGGCGTTACATTAAGCATTGTTCATAACAATAGAGTATACTGATTTACAATTAACAAACATAACAGAAAAACTTTTCATGTACACAAAAATAATCACAATAAAAATGAAAACTATACACACAATAATTTTAGATCGCATCTATCTTTTTTAAGTTTTAATCACGCTACTTTTTGTTTGACAACAAACCAAAATGTTAAATGTCAATTAATTAGTTAACGAGTACATCACACATGTTCCTAACATATATTGAACTATCAATTATATTGTCAATTCTGAAACTAGGTTTAAAATGTCACGTCAGTCAATATATACAAAGAAACACAATATACAAATTTCGACTTTACAGTAATTAAAACAATTAACTGATCTACACAACTTGGTTATGTACCTGGCATATAAACAATGCTAATTATTTTAATGTCTTTATGTGGATATATAAGTTTTTACCACTCGTCTGTCTGTCTATTGAAATAACATACAATGACAAAACTATTGTTTATAGAACAGTCTCGAAAGCATCTAAACAAATCTCTTAATTAATGAAATATATCACTTGTTTTAATCGCAGTAGCACTGAGACACTGTTCTACACTGATCCCTAGGTTGGCTATTTCGTTTTTAACTAACTTCACACGCAACTTTTATCACTAATGAACCACACGATTCCGGAACCGACGCAGACGGTATCGTAGGATGACATTGAGATGAGAGGACCAGGCAGACGGTTTCGTACGATAACATTGAGATGAGGGGGTCAGCAGTATCGTTACAGTGTGCATAGGATACAATACTTTGGCAAGCGACCATGTTGCCATCATCAGGTGTGCTAATGTACTACCATGCGCAAAAATATCCGAACGACCTGAATTGCGATTCGCCTGATGTGCATGCAACCCAACTAACGTATGTGTCTTTCGGGTGCTCTGCTCGCTCCGCGGTATAGTCTTTCGACTATTCAAAATGGATCCACTACAGACAACTGCTCTTTATAGCAATCATACCAGTTGTAAATTAACACCATGATTTTGCAAATAAAAGGAAACACGTTTTTAAGTTCAAACTTTGGAAGGTAGGAGGCAAAGTACTGGCGGAAGTAAAGTTGTGGGGCGGCATCGTGAGTCGTGTCGGGATAGCACAGACGGTAGTGTGCTTGCCCGCGAAAGGCAAAGGTCCCAGGTTCGGGTCCCGGTTCCGGCACACAATTTTAATCTGCCAGGAAGTTTCATATCAGCGCACACTCCGCTGCAGAGTGAAAGTTTCATTCTGGAAACATCCCTTAGGCTGTGGCTAAGCCATGTCTCCACCATATCCTTTCTTCCAGGAGTGCTAGTCTTGCATGGTTCGCAGGAGAGCTTCTGTGAAGTTTGGAAAGTAGGAGGCGAGGTACTGGTGGAAGTAGAGTTGTGGGGCGGCGTCGTGAGTCGTGTCGAGATAGCACAGTCGGTAGTGCGCTTGCCCGCGAAAGGCAAACGTCCTAATTTCGAGTCCCGGTTCCAGCGCACAATTTTAATCTGCCAGGAAGTTTCAGAACAAAAGTACTTCGAATTTCTACAGGACTTTAGGATTTCCGATACTATAGTAAAATCTGTTGTTTGTAACAGTATTAAATGTTGTTTAAGGATTAATTAATGTTTTATGTGACGGTGTTTGTTATATCAGATTGTAATAAGTGCGACAATACTTAATATATGTCATTGTAATAAATTAGATTTAATAAACGTTAAGTACTTAATAACGTATTTCCTTTTATTTGCAAAATCATGGTGTTAATTTACTTCTGGAATGATTGCCATAAAGAGCAGTTGTCTGTAGTGGATCCATTTTGAATAGTCGAACGACTATACCGCGGAGCGAGCAGAGCACCAGCAAGACACATACGTTAGTTGGGTTGCATGCAGCTCAGGCGAAACGCAATTCAGGTCGTTCGAATATTTTTGCGCATGGTAGTACATCAGCACACCTGACGATGGCAACATGGTCGATTGAGTGAGTGAGTGAGTGTATGAGTGCTCTTTTATATAGATGGAGATTTCATCCAGCGTTAATGACAGAGACAGAACTGAATTTCATTCATATTATTATCGCTCAGGTTAAAGGCTCTGTCCGTTCCTCTGAGGTAGACTCGGGAACAGCCAGCCACTCCCTGTGCATGTGGAGGATTACTGGTAATCCGGAGGATTAAAAGAAAAGTCGCCGGCGTGTGACGTGACGTAGCCTGGAGGACGGACGCGTCGTCCAATCAGAGGGCGCGATGGTATCGGCCGCGGCGCTAATGAAATGACGGACGTTGCGCGGCGCTGCGCTGTGCCGGTGGCAGATTTTAATATCAATCACCGGGGGGCCAGGGGCGCGGCCACGCCCACCTGCCGGCTGTCCGGCGCGACGCCGAGGGCCATGATTACAGGCGCGCGCGCCGCTCCGCCGCCATTAAGCAATTGATTATTTCGATTCCGTGCCCGCCTTCCAGAGGGCTGCCTCACGAACCACATTACATCTCCGCACTACCTGGACGTATTTGAATGTGGGCAACGTAAACCTTCTGTACTAAAAAGACCTGTATAGTGCGATTAAAGGCCGGCCGCGGTGGCCGAGGGGACTAAGGCGCTCCAGTCACGGTCTTCACGACCACTACGGTCGGGGGTTCGAATCCCCCTTCGGGCATGGATATTTGTGCCGTCCTAGTTCGTAAGTAGTTCATAAGTAGTTTGTAAGTTTAGGGACTGATGACCCCGTAGTTAAGTCCCATAGACTATACAAACAACAAACCAACAGGTGCGATTAAAACTACTTCGTACTTGACAGTTCGCTGGGGCAGGGGTGCTATGTTGCCAGCTGGCGCTGTTAGCAGGCTTCTGCTAGCGCCGTATCCTTGAAATGCTTGTGAATTAATGCGGGGCGGGGACGGTGAATGCAGCACATTGTACCACCGCTTAGGGAGACTTACTGTTACATTTTCACTTATCCCGTGAATTTCGCAGCGAATAGTAATACTCGAAATGGCAAGATAACGAATTCACCAGCACCAAAAGGTACAAATTCTATACTATAATGCAAATATTTTTTTTTTTTTTTTTTTTTTTTTTTTTTGTAGCCGTCTATGCAACTGATAACACTATTTTTCCACGTGCATTTCGCCTTTATTGTAAGGCATCCAGTAACCTGTAATATATACATAATTACGTTTTACAGTATTTCGTTTTCTTACGTTTTTCCAGTATTTGAGGTTATAAACAGTTCTGGTGCGTTCTCTAAGTTTGCTAATGATATTTTGATGTTATTACTTATCACATCAAAATATCATTAGCAAACTTAGATAACGCAACAGCACTGTTTATTACCTCAAATACTAAAAAAACGAAATATTGCAAAATAATAACGGTTGTTCTGACTACTTTTAATGCTGCTGCAGTCCTCTCGACAACCTTATTAATGGAAATAAGAGGTCCTCCATTCTCCCTTTCCATCTCAAAATATTGTCTTACGTTGCACACGTATTCACGCGATTGTCCTCGTAATGGCATTCCTTGTCCGACTATTCAAATGTTCAAATGTTTGTATAGTCTATGGGACTTAACTACGGGGTTATCAGTCCCTAAACGTACAAACTATTTATGAACTACTTACGAACTAGGAGGGCACAAATATCCATGCGCGAGGGGGGATCCGAACCCCCGACCGTAGTGGCCGTGCAGACCGTGACTGGAGCGCCTTTGACTCCACGGCCACCGCTGCCGGCCTAGTTGGCTATCTGTCAGGCTTTTGGTGCTGTTTGGTAGGTGACCAAAGACTTTTCTGGCAGCATAATTCAGCCCTTTCTGTGCCAAAGCTGGGTTTAACCTTGAATAGTGAAGATCATTCTTCTCCTAGTGTTGTGGTTATGTACACTGCTATTGCTTTTGAATTCGGTGGGATTGGTAATAACAAATTTCATAAGTGAATATATGTACTGAGAAGCTACTGTCATGATCTCCAGCTCTTTAAATGATCTTGGATGGGCTCCAGCAATTATTCTGATTACACCCTTTTGTGCAATAAATACTTTTTTACTCAATGATGAATTACCCCAGAAAATAATGCCATACGAAAGCAGAGAATGAAAATATGCATAGTAAGTTAATTTACTGAGATGTATATAAACAAAATTTGCAATTACCTTAATAACGTAAGTAGCTGAACTAAAACGTTTCAGCAGATCATCAATGTGTTTTTTCCAGTTAAACTCCTCATCATTCACTATGACTCCCAAGAAGTGACCTTCCTGATGCAGTCGCTTCGTTCAGATATGTAGAGCGATATGAAATGGAACGAACATATGACAGTTCTAAGGTAGACCGCCAACTTCGTTTTATTGGCAGAACTATGGCAAGATTTACTTCATCTGTAAAGGAGACCACCTATAAAACGCTTATACGGCCAAGTCTTGAGTATTGCTCAAGTGTTTGGGACCCGCCGCAGATCAGTTTAAAGGAAGACATGGAGGCGGTTCAGAGGGGAGCCGCTAGGTTCGTTACTGATAGGTTCCAAATTCAAATGTTCAAATGTTTGTAAATGTATCGGACAAAACTGCGTGGTCATCAGTCCGTAGCTTACAATATACTTAAACCTAGGTAAACTAATCTAAGGACAACACACACACCCATGCCCCAGGGAGGACTCGAACCTCCACGGCGAGCAACCGCGCGCTCCGCAGCGAGACGCTTCAGACCGCTCGGCTACTCCACCGCGGCCTGATAGGTTCCACCAATAATGCGCGAGTGTCATAGAAATGCTCCGGGAACTCAAATGTGAATTCTGTTGAAGAAATTTAGAGGGCCGGAATTTGAAATTCAGTGTAGAACGGTCTTCCTGCCGCCTACTTATGTTTCGCGGAAAGATTACAAAGAGAAATTAGATCTCGTACAGAGGCATAAAGACATTCTTTTTTCCCTCGCTCTGTTTGAGAGTGTAATAGGAAAGGAAATGCCTAGTAGTGTTACAGTGTACCCTCCGCCAAGCAGCTTATGGTGGATTACGAAGTATATATGTAAATGTAGAATATATATTTATTTTATGTGTTCGTTCAATTTCAAATCGCCCCCAACGTCTACTCCGAGATATTTATGGATGTAATTGCTTCCAGTATTTGTCTTGTTATTGGGTAGTTGTATAACAAGGGATCTTTCTTTCTATGCTACTTGTTTATGATGAGGCTCGATTGCCGTTACCTGCGCCATGCGTCAACACGCTGCAGATTCTACTGCATTTCGCTATCCTCTTCCAGTGTTGCCACTTCTCGATAAACTACAGCATCATCCACAATAAGGCTCATTGACCTTTCTATGTAAACCACGAGGTCATATATATATATATATATATATATATATATATATATATATATATATATATATTGCTATTGCCTGTCGTCGAAATTCGACGACTGTGTTTGCAAAGTCGTGAAAATAAATAAATAAAAAAGGAATGTAATTGGAGTGCCTCGGTTGCACAGTGGTAGAGTGCCAGACTACAAATCCAAAAGTCACGGGTTCGATCCCCACCAGCGCCTAGGATTTTTATCTGTCACTATCTACTTCTTCCCCCTCTGGCAGTGTTGTTGATGTGAAGAATATCGAGTAGCACTGTGGTTCGGAACCCACGTTAAACTGTAGGTTCCCCCTATAACTGGCTGGGTAAGTCAGTTCGAAGGTCGGAGGAAGGCAACGGCATACCACCTCCAAACAGGACCATGCCTAGTAAAGCACTGTGGTGTTCAAACCAATCTTCGGATTATTGACTGCTTTACCCTTAATTGGAATTTATTGAGCACTGGAGCACTGCTAATTTATAGGTTTTATATGAATGTTATGAGAACAGGTGAAAGAAAAGGCAAAGAGGAAACATGAGAGAATGAAAGACACAAATGAAGGAATTGATTGATTTATTTCACAATTTAGCATTACAAAACTTCAGTAAAAACATTTTTCATAAAAATCCTTTCATCAATCGATCAATCTCCTTGTTTTTTTTGTTCACAAATATAAAATTTCAAACCATCAAAGGATCGAACTATACTTGTTGCAACATATAGCTGACCATGTGTGAAAACTGATTTTCTTAATAGAATACCAACTTTTTCAAATGTTTGTCCTTGAGACTTATTAAAATACTGCGTCCATAAACTGAATTTTGTAAATTATTTAAAAGTTAAGAATTAAACATTACGAATATAAGGAGTTGTGGGAATCGAACCTAGGACCTGAAGATTGGAATTCTAAGCGGTAAGTGACTGAGCTAACATGTCACCTACATGGGTTATAATATAGTGGAAAAACGTATGGAGAATTTGAAGTGTCATCTTAAAATTTCTTTTTGTTTTTACCACTCTTAACGGCTACGTGCACACATCATGTTTTACATTCGCAACATCTATGACAAACCACCTTTTGAATTATGTACGTTTCATTGGCCTTCTTGTATTATTAATATTAAAAATATGTACCCTCAGTTTCGTGTTGGCGCATTTATATAGTGATTGTGAAAAGCAATAGTTTTGTAACATTTCCCAAGGGCACAGGTAAGGCCACTTCAATACCTGAAGAATTCTCTCCGTTGAGAATGACGTGCTGTTTTCTGTTAGCTTGGAACTCCTCAGTTCAGTCACACATTTGGTGTGATATTCCTAATGCCCGCACTTTGTTCATTAGGAAATGTTGCTGAACGATATCGAATGACTTGTAGATGTCAAGAAACACGGCATCTACATGCGATCATGCATATATTGTTCTCTGGATCTCGTGGATGAATAGCACGAGTTTTGTTTCACATGATCGCTAGTTTCGGAAACCATGCTGATTTCTACAAATGAGGTTTCCGGTCTCCAGAAATGACATAATACTCGAATATAAAATGTGTTCCAAAATTCTGCAACTGACCGATGTCATAGTTATAAGCCTAAAGTTTGGCTCATCTGATCTGGACCCTTCTTGTAGACGGAGATGACTTATCCTTTTATCCAACCCTCAAAAACGTTTAGCTCCTTTAGAGACCTTCGATCCATTGCTCCTAGAAGGGGAGAAGTTTCTTCGCACACTCCGTGTAAAATCGAACTGGTATCCCATCGGGTCCAGCGGCTTTTCCTCTGTTGAGCAATTTCATTTTCTTTCCTATCCCTTTGACATTTATTTCAATATCTGCCATTCTGTAGTTTGTGCGATGGCTTAGAGCAGGAACTAGCGAGCAATCTTCCTCTGTGAAACAGATATGGAAAAAGACATTTAATATTTCGGCCCTGTGTGTGTCGTCTTCTGTTTCGACACCATTATGGACACTGAGCGTCTACATAACTGGTTTCGCCCCTTTTACCGATTTGACGTACGACCAAAATTTCATAAGATTTTTTTCCACGTCGGTATACAAAACAGTGCCCTCAAAGTCAATGAACATCTCTCGTATAGCTGCCCTTACGCTATTTTTCGCATCATTTAACTTATGCCTGTCTAGTAAACTTTGCTGTGTTTAAATTTGCGGTGAAGTTATCTTTGCTTTCGTAACAGTTTTCCATCTCGGTTGTTGAACCGCAGTGGATATTTCCCATCCCTCATAATTTTACTTGGTACAAATTTATTTAAAGCGAATTGTACGGTGCACTTGAACTTTACCGCCGTTTCTGGCAATGCTTGCCTAGTGCTCCCTCTGAAACTCTCAGCCACCTCTGGTTCCTTCAATTTATCCAGGTTCTGTTTCATTACTTTCCTACCTTTCTCCAGTTTCTCAAGTTTTAATCTAAAGTTCATAACCAGTAAGTTGTGGTCAGAGTCTACGCATATATCTGCCCCTGACTATGATTAACAATTTGTAACGTTTGTCTTACCATTATGAAGTATCTGGTGTCTGCTGGTCTGTTCCACGTATATAATCTTGCAGGGTTCTTAAGTGTTAGCGATGATTAAATTATGTTCCTTACAAAATTCTACTAGACGACCTCCTCTTTTATTCCTTTTCCCCAGACCATATTTACCCACTATTTTTCTATCCCTTCCTTTTCCTGTGTTCCAGTGCCCCATCAGAATCAAGTTTTCATCTCCCTTACTTGTATGAATAACTTATCAAATCATATATTTTTCAATCTCATCATCATCGGCAGAGGTAGTTAACATATAAACATATAATGCTATGTAACTGTGCTAGATTTGACTTTCTGAGTATATTTGCTATGATAATGCGTTCACTTTGTTACTTACCTTCATCCGGCTTTTAATCAAATTGCGTCGTTATGGTATATCGCCCCAGATTTGCGACTGGATAGGGGATTTCCTGTCAGAGAGGGAGACAGTTGGTAATAATCGATGGTAAGTCATCGACTAAAACAGAGTGATATCGGGCGTACCTCAGGGTAGTGTTATTGGTCCTCTACTATTCTTTATTTACATAAACGATTTGGGAGAAAATCTAAGTAGCTCTCTTTGGTTGTTCGCAGATGGCGCCGTCATTTACCGTCTAGTAAAATCATCTGAAGATCAAAATGAACTGCAGAACGATCTGATTAAGATATCACTATGGTGTAAAAATTGGCAATTGACTCTAAATAATGAGAAGTGTGAAGTCGTCCACATGAATACGAAAAGAAATCCGTTAAATTTTGTTGACAAGATAAATCAATCAAAAGTGAAGGCCGTAAACTCCACAAAATACCTAGGAATTACTATTACTTCAGGCTTGAACTGGAAAGAACACGTAGATAAAGTCGTGGGAAAGGCGAACCGGGGACTGCGTTTTTTTGGCAAAACACTTTAAAAAATGCAACAGAACTACAAAAGAAACAGCATATACTATATTTGTCCGTCTTTTTTTTCAGTATTGCTGCCCAGTGTGAGATCCTTATCAGGTGGGTTTGGCGGAGGACATGGAAAGAGTCCAAAGAAGGGCAACTGGTTTTGTGTTGTCACGATAAAAGGGAGACAGCGTTACGGAAATGATACAGGATCTGGGATGGGAATCATTACAACAATGGCGCTTATCTCTGTGGTGTGGTCTACTTACGAAACTCCAATCGCAGAGATTCTCCTCCGAATGCGAAAATATATTGTTGACTCCCACTTACATAGGTAGAAATGATAATCAGAATAAAATACGAGAAATCAGAGCTCGAACGGAGAGATTCAGGTGTTCTTTCTTCCCGCGCGCTATTCGAGAATGGAATGAAAGATAAATAGTATAAAGGTGGTTCGATGAACCCTCTGCTAGGCACTTAAATGTGATTTGCATAGTATCCCTTGTAGATGTAAATCCCTATTTTCTTGTTAATTATTAAGCTTACTTATGCATTTCTCCCAACTCATTTTATGTTTATAACCCTGTACTCACCTGACCAGAAATCCTGTTCATCCTGCTCTCGAAGTCCGGCAATCCCCACCATATGAAACTTGAACCTATCCATTTCTGTTTTCAAATTTTCTAACTTACGTACACTTTTAAGGGATAAAACATTCCATGCTTCGTTCCGTAGTACGCCTGTTTTGTCTTTCTTTATGACGACATCCTCTTGAGTAGTCTCTGTTCGGAGATACGAATGGGGGACTATTTTACCTCCGGAAAATTTCCGCCAAGAAGCCGCCATCATCATATATTTGTACAGTAGAGCTGCATGTCAATGGGAAAAGTAACGACTGTATTTTCTCTTTCCTTTCAGCCGTTCGCATTAAATGCTTGGCCAGCCTTGTTAGCTAATGGTACAGGTCGGCTAATCAGCCCGTTGCCCTTGAATAGGCTGCTGCCGCTCTTCAGGAACCACACGTTTGTCTGGCGTCTCCACAGATATCCCTCTGCTGTGGTTGCACCAACGGTACGTCTGTCTGTATCGCTGAGGCACGCAAAACACTCCACTTCAATGTCAGTTGTTCTTATGGATGGGTGAAACGCTAATCATGTGCATTTTTCTTCACAGATTCATGTTGCTAATTTCACTTGATTTGGTAGCTTCGTTAAGGTTGTTACATTCTTTATGTCAAGCAGTATAAATAAGAATGGCCTACACTCTTCCCCCTGACATGGGCGCCATTGGCTGCGCATAATTTACAACCGATCACTCAGCGAAAGATCTGTACCCAAAGACTGGAAAGTTGCCCAAGTTGCTCCAATATTCAAGAAAGGCAATAGGAGTGATCCCCAAAATTACAAGCCTATATCATTGACGTCGATTTGCAGTAGGATTTTGGAACATATACTTTGTTCGAATATTATGAACTATCTCGAAGAGAACGACCTATTAACCAATAGTCAGAAAGTATCAGAAAGTATCGCTCTTGCAAAACACAGCTTGCCCTTTATTCACATGACGTGTTAAGTGCCATCGACAGGGGGTCTCAAATCGATTCCATATTTCTGGATTTCCGGAAGGCTTTTGATACTGTACCCCACAAGCGGCTTCTAATGAAATTGCGTGCTTATGGAATATCTTCCCAATTGTGCGATTGGATTCACGATTTCCTATCAGAAAGGACACAGTTCGTTGTAATTGACGGTAAGTCAGCGAGTAAAACAGAAGTGATATCTGGCGTTCCACAGGGAAGCGTTATAGGTCCCCTACTCTTCCTCGTGTTTATAAACGATTTAGGAGACAATCTGAATAGCTCCCTTAGACTGTTCGCGGATGATGCTGTCGTTTATCGGTTAGTGAAGTCAACAGAGGATCAAAAGCAACTGCAAAGCGATTTAGACAAAATTTCTACTTGGCGCGAAAATTGGCAATTGACACTAAATAAAGAAAAGTGTGAAGTAATACACATGACCACTAAAAGAAATCCACTGAACTTCAATTACGCGATAAATCAGTCAAACCTTAAGGTCGTAAATTCTACCAAATACCTAGGAGTTACAATTACGAACAACTTTGACTGGAGAGAACACATAGAAAATATTGTGGGGAAGGGGAATCAAAGGTTACGTTTCATTGGCAGAACGCATCGAAGATACACCAGCTCCACCAAAGAGACTGTTTACAACACACATGTGCGTTCTCTCCTGGAGTACTGTTGCCCCTTGTGGGACCCTCACCAGGTGGGACTGACGGAAGATATTGAGAAGGTTCAGAGAAGGGCAGCTCGTTTTGTTTTATCACGTTACGGGGGGGGGGGGGGGGAAGCGTCACGGAAATGTTGCACGAATTGGTGTGGAAAACATTAAAAGAAAGACGTTATTCATTGCGGCGTGATCTGTTTGGGAAGTTGCAATCACCGACTTTTACTTATGAATGTGAAAATATTTTGCTAGCACCCACCTACTTAGGGAGACATGACCATCCCAATAAAATAAGAGAAATCAGATCGAAAACGGAACGATTTAGGTGTTCTTTCTTCCCGCGCGCTATTAGAGAATGGAACGGTAGAGAAAAGTTATGAAAGTGGTTAATGAATCCTCTGCCAGGCACTTAAATGTGATTTGCAGAGTATCTATGTAGATGTAGATGTAGATGTAGAATCAGTCCAGGCTAATGCGCAGATAGTTCCTTTCGAAGGGCACGTGTAATACCCTTCGCCATCCCTGACAATAACTGTTATGGCATCGGTATTCGCCACTACGTTGGCTGTCTACACAAGTCGCTGCGCCACTTCATGAAGAGGCGATAAGTCGCTCCACAGTACTTCGGCCGCCGAGGGCACCCACAGTCTCGTTACCTCACTGCCTGCTCCGCGCGTCGGCCAGTAGCTGGCAGTACAGGATTACGGCACAGTAGGTAGCAAATCTAGGAGTGCTACAGTTCCTGGAGATCCGAATACATTGAGCCAACAGTCTACATTAGCACAAGCCATAACACTACTACTGACTCATGTAGAGGAGTTCATTATTAATGGCGATTTGTGCTTCAGATGATCGGGGGTTCACTTCTTTCAGTGCCGGATCTTGATAGTGGAGCCCTCCCACGCCCCCCCCCCCCCAAATCCGAACTCGGCGCGTCGACGCCCCCTCCCCCCTACCCCCATCCCCCCGTTCAGTGAGCGTCCGAAGGAACAATTTTGCGGCGCACTTCTTACAGTGGTGCCGGGGTAAAGTGCTCTGGTTTTCCCCCTCCACTTATATTTTCGTTAAAAGATCTTCAGAATGTCTTATTTTGCACTTGCTTCAACTCGAGTTGAGGAGTTAGCCTATCAAGCTTCTTCATTTCACACTTTTTCCCAAGCTTAAAGCTGAGAAACTTGTTTCTAAAAAGATACTAAACGTCGTTCATTTTTCATTGACAATAAACACCAAGAACATTTCAATATGCACATGAACACTAAAACAGAGTAAGTAATTGATTACACTGTTAAGTTACTGTAACAGAATGACTTTGTTACGATGAAGAGACAAGTTACCCTCGGGTAACGTGATACTGTAAGCACCACCCCCTTCCAACCTTACGCATGCGGAAAGGATGTTCTCCCCTAAATCTTTTCCAACAGTTAAATATTTGTTACAACGAAGAGCATAAATGTCTTTTAGCCTGAAACATTTGCAAAAATGTTCAAAGATATGGTGCAAATAAAAATACAAAAATCATTGTTGGTCCCGTATATGTTAAAAAGAAGGTCGGGTTTAAAAACATTGCTTGCAGCCGGTCCCATTACCTTCGACACTGCAGTACGATGACGCTAACCACACGGATATTCTTGATAGGTGGAGACTAGTGACTCCAATATTATCATGATCGGATCTTCTGAAGGCTTTTGCAGTTGATGCGTCTTTAATTTATGAGATATTTTACCAAATATGACGTATTTTTGATGAATCTCCAATGCGCCAAAAACAAATATGAAGGTCGGATGTTGCCTCCATGGAGGATTTGCGCTTGTGCAAGGAGAGGTGCGTAGTAGCCCCATAGTCTTGCTTCAGGACCATTTGTACCTAACCGCCAGAGCTCGAGTAGCCAGGCGCTGGCGTCTCTATCAGATCCAACGCCAATGTTAAAAGCGGCATTTCCCCTCGACCCTCGCCCCTGCCTAGGGCAGGAGCGCCCATATGCTGCCTCCAGGAGGTTCAGAACAGAATTTGAACCTCAGCAGCGCAAGCGCATTGCAACGCTGCGGCCCCTGCCGTCTATATTAAGCAGCCGTGCTACGACTCGTACACGTGCTGTCTCCGCGACGTAAAACGTTTGTCATGCGATGAAAGTACTTTTAATCTGCATATATAATGACCTGATTGAAGAACTAAACGAAGAATGGTAGTTATAAAACATTTTTGTTTTAGTTACTTATTTACTTTTTCCCCACGGAGAGCTTTTTTCCTGGGGTTCGCTGAAGCAGTGAACACACAGAACGCGCCGCCACTGATCATTGCAGAACTGTTTTGTAGCTAGGAAGAAATGGTACCACAAGCACAACAACAAAGTTGAGTATTTTTTTAAAATCTGTAATACAAGTATATGTGGACTAATCGCTTCTTTTAGTCGCAGCTGCGATTATAATGAACACGATGCGGACGGGACATTGAATGCTGATGCCGCCTCCTTCCTACAAGTCATTACATGTAAGATGACTTCCCATTCATTAATATTATTACTGTTTTGAATTTTAGAAAAAAGGTACTTTCATTATTCTGCATCATACCTGAGAAAAGTCCCTACGTTTTGAAAATCCGTCCCTACAGTCTGGAAAAAAAAGTCCAAAGTCTCTACACGTAGGCACATGTCCCTACGGTATTCCTTCAAACCGTCTTGATTGCAAATTTTTTATTAGTTAATGACGCGTTTCGCCCTTTAGCAGGGCATTTTCAGATTATCTGCGTGACAGAATTTACACAAAATTACAAGGCGGAATTACAAACGGTTATAATGGTACATGGGCTTATTTTGTGTTAAGAAAACACAAAATAAGCCCTTGTACCATTATAACCGTTTGTAATTTCGCCTTGTAATTTTGTGTACATTCTGTCACTCAGATAATCTGAAGATGCCCTGCTAAAGGGCGAAAAGCGTCATTAACTATAAAAAATTTGCACTCACTTCTAACTGATTGCTGTACACCATGGATTGGAAATCATTTTATATGTCCCTTGTAATGATACTGCTGACCCCCTCATCTCAGTGTTATCATACGATACCGTCTGCCTGGTCCTCTCACCTCAATGTCATCCTACGATACCGTCTGCGTCGGATCCGGAATCGTGTGGTTCATTAGTGATAAAAGTTGCGTGTGAAGTTAGTTAAAAACGAAATAGCCAGCCTAGGAGTCAGTGTAGGACAGTGTCTCAGTGATACTGTGATTAAAACGAGTGATAGTTTTCATTAATTAGGAGATTGATATATTTGCTTTCCAGACAGTTCTATAAACAATGGTTGCGTCATTTTGCGTAAAGATCACAAAGACAAGATAAGAGAAATTAGGGCTCGTACGGAGGCATATAAGCATTCTTTTTTTCCTCGTTCAATTTGGGAGTGGAATAGGAAAGGAAATGCCTACTATTGGTACAGTGTACCCTCCGCCACGCACCTTACGGTGAATTGCGGAGTATGTATGTAGATGTATGTTATTTTAAGACTTAAACAGACGAATTGTAAAATCTTTTGTAAAAAACAAAAAGAAAAGAAAATTAATAGCATTGTATGTATGTTAGGCTCATAAACAAGTTGTGTAGATCAGCTAATTCTTTTAATTAACGTAATATTCGAAATTTGTATATTGTGTTTCTTTGTATATATTGACTGACGTGACATTTTAAACCTAGTTTCAGAATTGACAATATAATTGATAGTTCAATATATGTTAGGAACATGTGTGATGTACTCGTTAACTAATTAATTGACATTTAACATTTTGGTTTGTTGTCAAACAAAAAGTAGCGTGATTAAAACTTAAAAAGATAGGTGTGATCTAAAATTATTGTGTGTATAGTTTCCATTTTTATTGTGATTATTTTGTATACATGAAATGCTTTACTGTTGTGTTTGTTAATTGTAAATTACTATATTCAATTGTTATGAACAATGGATAATGTAACGTCATTATTGCCGGTGCTATATATTTGCCTCACCGCCTTGCGTGGGGGAGTTGGAGTTTTGTCTTTCGTCGAGTACTTTGGAATCTGTCAGTCTGTGTTGTGGTAATTTGTGTACGTTATTGTAATGTTTTGGTGGAGAAAAAGTTAAATTTAGATTAAAGAAGAAGTGAAAATTGTACATATCGACTATTTATTTCTACCACGACGCCCCAGGAGAATAATGTTGCAGCGAGCAGAACCCCCATACAACTCAACCTTGAAAAGCTGAGTATCGGTAGAATGAAACATGAATTTACTCAAAAATATATTAAAATATTTCACCCTACGGTTGGCAACACTGTTGTCGGCAGTGCAAGGTATTCGCGACAAGCGCGGCCGGCGGCGTGTCGTCAGCAGTTGGGGGGGGGGGGGGGAAGGGCAGGTGCGGCGCGGCGCGGCTTTTGTTGCAGCGGTAAGTCGCAGCCGCGGGAGTCCCCGAGGACGCCGCAGCGCAATCGATAGTCGACGGCGGCGATCAGAGGAGCCGGGCACGCGAGGCGGCGGCGGCGTACGTGACGGCTTCATCTGCCGCCTCCGGGGAAATGCGCCAGCGCTGTCGTCCATTACTGGCGACAAGCGGGGGGAGGGGCAGCGTCAGGTCGATACGTGTCGCTCATCGCGAGAGATCGCACCCCGGCTATTAAGCGGTCGCGCGCTCACCATTGTCCCACTCCCAACTATTTGGCTCCTCGTCAAATACATCAGCTTCCATCGATGATTTCCATTCTTCTGGGCTGTAGACCCCGTCATCTAAAACGATATACCATCGATTCGGCTACTACCTCAGGTGGCCTTGATCAGAGATTGGAACATTGTTCAAAACAATTAGGGGATCAGATGCGGTATCAGACACAATAAACACTCCTGGAAATTGAAATAAGAACACATTAGCGCCGCCGTGTAAGACCCACCATACTTGCTCTGGACACAACGAGAGGGCTGTACAAGCAATGATCAAACGCACGGCACAGCGGACACACCAACAATCCGCGGTGTTGGCCGTCGGATGGCGCTAGCTGCGCAGCGGTTGAGCACCGCCGCAGTCAGTGTCAGCCAGTTTGCCGTGGCATACGGAGCTGCATCTTAGTCTTTAACACTGGTAGCATGCTGCGACAGCATGTACGTGAACCGTATGTGAAGTTGACGGACTTCGAGCGAGGGCGTATAGTGGGCATGCGGGAGGCCGGGTGGACGTACCGCCGAATTGCTCGACACGTGGGCCGCGAGGTCTCTACAGTACATCGATGTTGTCACCAGTGGTCAGCGGAAGGTGCACGTGCCCGTCGACCTGGGTCCGGACAGCAGCGACGCACGGATGCACGCCAAGACTTCGCATCCTACGAAGTGCCGTAGGGGACCGCACCGCCACTTCCCAGCAAATTAGGGACACTGTTGCTCATGGAGTATCAGCGAGGACCATTCGCAACTGTCTCCATGAAGCTGGGCTACGGTTCCGCGCACCGTTAGGTCGTCTTCCGCTCACGCCCCAACATCGTGCAGCCCGCCTCCAGTGGTGTCGCGACAGGCGTGTATGGAGGGACGAATGGAGACGTGTCGTCTTCAGTGATGAGAGTCGCTTCTTCCTTGGTGCCAATGATGGTCGTATGCGTGTTTAGCGCCGTGCGGGTGAGCGCTACAATCAGGACTGCATACGACCGAGGCACACAGGGCCAACACCCGGCATCATGGTGTGGGGCGCGATCTCCTACACTGGCCGGACACCTCTGGTGATCGTCGAGGGGACACGGAACAGTGCACGGTACATTCAAACCGTCATCGAACCCATCTTTCTACCATTCTTAGGCCGGCAAGGGAATATGCTGTTCCAACAGGACAATGCACGTCCACATGTATCCCGTGCCACCCGGCGTGCACTAGAAGGTGTAGTCAACTACCCTGGCCAGCAAGATCTCCGGATCTGTCCCCTATTGAGCATGTTTGGGACTGGATGAAACGTCGTCTCACGCGGTCTGCACGTCCAGCACGAACGCT
Organism: Locusta migratoria; assembly: GCA_026315105.1. Taxonomy (NCBI): domain Eukaryota; kingdom Metazoa; phylum Arthropoda; class Insecta; order Orthoptera; family Acrididae; genus Locusta; species Locusta migratoria. The sequence goes on from CM048751.1 coordinate 55,788,210, forward strand.
GCTCCAGCTGAGGCGCCAGGTGGAAATGGCATGGCATGCCGTTCTACAGGACTACATCCAGCTCCTCTACGATCATCTCCATGGGAGAATTGCAGCCTGCATTGCTGCGAAAGGAGGATATACACGGTACTAGTGCCGACATTGTGCACGCTCTGTCGCCTGTGTCTATGTGCCTATGGTTCTGTCTGTGTGATCATGTGTTGTATCTGACCTCAGGAATGTGTCAATAAAGTTTCCCATTTCTGGGACAATGAAATCCCAGGAGTGTACATTTGGTACCGCATTTTATTCAGATATTGGTGTGATACAGTGTCAGGTAAAACCAGACAGCAGTTATCAGAGTTGAAAGGGATGCAGATGTTGGGAAGGGAGTGAGACCGGGTTATAGCATTTCTCCACTGCTATTCAATTTCTACATCGAGCAAGCTATAAAGGTAAGCAAACAGAAATTTGGAGAAGGAGTTAAAGTTCAGATTGAAGAAATAGAAACATTGCGTTTTGTCGATGACGTTGTGATACTGTCAGAGACGGCAAAAGACCTGCAAGAGCAGTTGAACGGAGCCGGCCGCAGTGGCCGAGAGGACTAAGGCGCTTCAGTCACGGTCTTCACGGCCACTACGGTCGGGGTTCGAATCCCCCCTTGGGCATGGATATCTGTGACGTCCTTAGTTGTAGGTAGTTCATAAGTAGTTTGTAAGTTTAGGGACTGATGACCTAGTAGTTAAGTCCCTTAAGCTTAACAAACGTTTGAACATTTGAAGTTGAACGGAACGGACAGTGTGTTGAAAGGCGCGAATAAAATGAACATTAACAAGAGCAAAACAAGGGTAATGGAGTGCAGTCTAAGAAAATCGGGCGATGCTGAAGGAATGAGATTAGATAACGAAACAATAAAGTTGGTGGATGAGTTTTGTTACTTGGGCAGTAAAATAACATGCGATGGACGCAGTACAGAGCATATAAAATGCAGAATGGCAATGGAAAGGAAGGCGTTTTTGAAAAAGAGAAATTTGTTAACATCGAATATTAATTTATGTGTAAGGAAGTCGTTTCTGTAGGCATTTGTATGGAGTGTGGCCTTGTACGGGAGTGAAACATGGACGATAAACAGTGCGGACAAGAAGAGGATAGAGGCTTTTCAACTGTTGTGCTACAGAAGAAGGCTGAAGATAAGGTGGGTGGATTGTGTAACTAATGAAGAGAATTGGGGAGAAAAGGAATTTCTTGCATTCCTTGACTAAAGGTCTTAGACATCAAGGATTCGTTGGAGGGAAGTGCTTGGGTAAAAATCGCAGAGGGAGAACAAGAGATGAATAAGCAGATTCAAATGGATGTAGATTGCAGGACTTATGAGGAGTGAAGCGGCTTGCCCAGGATAGAGTAGGGTGGAGAGCTGCATCAAATCACTCTCCCGACTGAAGACAACAACAACAACAACAACATCAACGTAAGACCTTACATGCTATGTTTGTGCATTAATAATTAAAAGGTCATTCATTTATAATGTACGTATATGAATCCGTTTGATTTGGGTTCATGTAGATGTAAAAATTGGTAGAAGGAGATAACATGTTATAATTTGGCCGGTGTGGATGCAACAGGACTGCAGAGGTGGCGGTTGTTGACCGTCCGGAACAAGGTCACGGGTCACTGACCTGCCAAGCACGAAGGCCTTTTCGCGTCCAAACTATCAGGAGACGATGCGATTGGCGGATGATTTCAACTGTCCTCGAATGCTCCTAGAATATTCCAGAGGTTTTATAAGCTTCTTTCTGACGGGGAAGATGCTACGAAGGTAGAATATGGTGGGGGCGAGATATTTGAAACTGGAGCTGTCATTGGCTCTGAAGAAAACGGTGCGAGAGACATGTGGCTTGCCATGAAGTGAATAGAGAAATATACATGTGGCGTCTGTTCAGAAAGAACAGACGTCACTTCTGATCCTGCAGCTGTTATTATTTAATATTCATAGAATATATGACGTCAACTGCGATTGGCCGGCCGCGGTGGCCGAGGAGACTGAGGCGCTTCAGTCACGGTCTGCACGGCCACTACGGTCGGGGGTTCGAATCCCCCCTCGGGCATGGATATTTGTGCCATCCTTAGTTGTAAGTAGTTCATAAGTAGTTTGTAAGTTTAGGGACTGATGACCCCGTAGTTGAGTCCCATAGACTCTTACAAACATTTGAACATTTGGAAAACTGCGATTGGGCAAAGCTGTATATGTGTACCCAGCCGGGATTCGAACCCGGTCTCCTGCTTTCTAGGCAGTTGCGCTGACCCCTACACCACTGGGGACACAGTGATCACCGCACCTGCAAGGACTACCCATGCACGCCTCCCGTCAGATACAAATTCCCAGCTTCGCCCTGCCATAGTACTCAAACAAGTAGTTATAACTAATTCCCGTAAGAGTAAGGGCTTGAAACTTGCCCACCTCTTACTCTTACGGGAATTAGTTATAACTACTTGTTTGAGTACTATGGGCAGGGCGAAGCTGGGAATTTGTATCTGACGGAAGGCGTGCATGGGTAGTCCTTGCAGGTGCGGTGATCACTGTGTCCCCAGTGGTGTAGGGGTCAGCGCAACTGCCTAGAAAGCAGGAGACCCGGGTTCGAATCCCGGCTGGGTACACATTTTCAGCTTCGCCCAATCGCAGTTGATGTCATATTCTATGAATGTTGAATAGAGAAATTCTGCTGGCTGCGCTCCTAGCGAGAGGACGCAGGTGGGCAGTTGCTGGCAACGACTTAAAATAGGATGGAAGTGCCGATTACACTGTCTGAAGTGTTCAGATTTGTTTCTCTGGGATCAGAGGAACAAATATTTGCTTCATTTCATTTAATTTACAGTTTGCAAGAACCTCTTGTTCGTCTTCGCTACTTGAGTTACTTCCACGTTGGAGTTCTTAGAACGAAATAATTCATTAATTGTGTAGCCATTGTCTCACAGCTACAGCGTCAAGTTGTGCTGAGACATCCTCGTTACCGTGCCGCCGTCCGTCTAACCAGAGCGTACAACGAATTAATTGGAAATTGGTGGTGTACGCACTTCGTATTTGGTATAGCACAGTGAAAGATAAATGTACCGTTCCACTAGTTGGCTGTGTTCTTGAGCTATTTCTTGTATTCTTTACCAAGTTGGATAGCGATATTAATTTCAGTATCAACCATTTTTATAATAAGTAGAGGTTGTGATATTCTTGGTAAGGATAATCTTTATTTATGTATCGACATTCCTGAACTGTGGACCGTCCTTGTTTTCATAATGAAATTTTTAAAACTGCATCGTTCGATTTTTTATTTATTAGGTTTAAGCATCCTGGCTGTTCCTAGTGATAAGGAATTTACCTGATACTGCAATCAAGTGTATTGTATGTAACATTTAGATTTTGAGATGATCAACTGATTTTTTTTTACGTCGTATTACTAGTGAACCACACGCAAAAATAGCGACAGGGCCATTACATAAATTTTATACACTAGTTGTGACGTCTCACAACAGTAAGAAATTTCGCAATCTCAGCTCTTTACTTGAGGCTTACATGGCTTTTATTTAGAGCAAGGCACCATGAGGCAACCATAAAACTAAAAAAGTCATTCTTGTTGCCCTGTAATATGGTGTGTGATCACCTCAGACGGCCAGTACAGTTTCACACCTGCGTGACACGGACAGTATGAGGTTATCAATCAGCTCTTGAAGGATATTTTGCCTTTCTTCAAAAAAATGTTCAAATGTTTATTAAGCTTATGGGACTTAACTACGGGGTCATCAGTCCCTCAACTTACAAACTACTTATCAACTACCTTATACTAAGGACGGCACAAATATCAATGCCCGAGGGGGGATTCGAACCCCCGACCGTAGTGACCGTGCAGACCGTGACTGGAGTGCCTCAGTCCCCTCGGCCTGCCTTTCTTCCATGAGTGCAATATTCACCTCTGAAACCGTTGTGACAGGTGCTGGTCTGGCTGCAATGCGTCTGCCAAGTGCATCCCAGTACATGCTCAGTTGGGTTTAAGTCCATTGAACAAGCTGGCCACTCCATTCGTTAAATTCACTCAGCGCCAATCAGCAGTGGAGCTCTGTGGCACAGGATATCGTCTCTATACGTCTGAGCAGTCAGAGCGCCATTCTGAACAACACAGAGATTCGTCCAATACCGTCTCCCGCCCACACCATCTGCCGATCTCCATAATATCGAGATGAGTCCTGCACATAAGCAGGATTGTTCTGAGTTCCACGTTCTCTCCAGATTAGCCTACTGAACACAAAATCTTGATTCATTTCTGAACAGAACCTGGAGCCATTCTTTACGACTCTAAACCTGATATTCCTCCGTCCAGTTTCTGCGGTATAAACGATGTTGTAGTTTTAATGGGATACACACCATAGGTCTCCGTGCGTAGAGGCCACAATCCCGAAGATGATTTCAGACTGTTTGTGTTGATATTGCGCATCCTGTTGCTGCCTGGAGGATGCGTTGCAAATGAACTGTATGCAGCCTCCTGTCTCGATGGGCTGTTAACCGGAGATAACAGTCATCTCTTGCTGATGTTACCCGTGAACGACCTTGGCCTTGCCTTCATTTAACGGTTCCTGTTGTCTGAAATCACGTCCAGGTCCTGAAAATTACACTTTGGGACACTCCAGTAGCTGCAGTCATCTCCCTTTGTGTTTGTACCTGAGCTGTAGCAGAACGTACCCTTATCATTTCGTGAGAATATGTGGATACAGCATGACGACGCATCGTTTCACTTTAGTGTGGATGTCCACAACCATCTCATTACTGTATTTCCTGGTCGATGGGTTGGAAGGGTAGGTCTATTCCATGCGATGTGCGGTCAACTGAATTTCCTTGATGGTTTCCTGAAGTCATTTTTGTATCAGACCCCTGTGGATACGCTGGTCGAATTAGTTGCCAAAATTGTAGCTGCTTGCGAAGTGATTCGAAACATACCAGGGATATTTCTCACGGAGCGTCAGACTCTTGATGGACGATGTCATGCTTGCCAGGTTGAAGGCCGTTACTTTCTGCGCATTTTGTAAGATACAGAGCGAACAGTACGTTCATTGTATCGGTGGTGGTAATTGCAGTTAACTGTAACTAATGTAAATAGAAGGTGAACTGTAATGTGATTGTATTCCATTTATCTTCTTAACTCTTTCAGGGGCGGATAGATATAGATGTCAACCACAATTTGACGACGGTTGGTGGCCAAATGAGGCAGTTATAAATTACATTGTTAGTCGAGGGAATTCTCCGAAGACCTTCTCCCTAAATACCCTCGACAGTGAGAGTCACAATAATAACTGCTGCCCCATTTCGACACCAGACGTCTTAAAATATGTTAACATCGACAACCACCGCCCTTGATATATTTGGCTTCTCCGACCCCAGGATCAGCGATTCAAATGGTTCTCTGTCGCATCCTGTACGGCGTCTTAAATTTTTTCATGTTATTGTTGAGTAACTTAAAACTGGTAATAGTAAAAAAAATATTAGCAGCTATATAAAACGAAGTGACGGTTTGTAACCGAATTTCTTAGTATTTAAGGAAAAAGATGGGAAAATATATCTATAAGGGTCGTTCAGAAAGAAACGAGACGGATTCTGGAATGAGCAAATCGGTGACAGGAGGGTAAAATCGGGGCGTATGTATCGAGGTGTAGCTCCGACCAGAGAGGGAAGTTCACAGCCCGTCACTAGAGGGCTCGCGTGCACGTCACGTGACTTCGTATAGTCAATAGCGTGCATCAAAGTCCAACTCTGCCAGTCGCATTCCAAACAGTGACATGGGGGCATCAAAAGAGGAGCAAAGAGGTGTTCTTCGTTTTCTGACAGCGGAATTTGTAGGAGGAACGGACAGTCAACGACGCATGTCACAAGTGTACGGTGAACACTGCATGTCCCTTGCAATCGTTAAGGCGTGGCACAAGTGCTTTAGGAAAGGACGGGTGTCGTTAGCCGATGATGCACGGTCTGGAACAGCGCACTGCATTACCGATGACATTGTCCAGTTGGTTGATGGACTGGGTACTCAGGCCGTCGATTGACAACTGAAAGCCGTAGCGGCCGTGGTCGGATTGTCCGTCGGAAGAACAAAAGGCACTTGCGCTAAGTGTCTGCCCAATTGGTATCCCATAGTCTTCAACCACACCAGGAAGTATGTCAAATAGCCTACTATTGTGCTCATCTGCAGCACTATGCTCGGGAAAGAATGCACTCCGGCCACGAATGGTGGCTGGAGATGAGATATTGTGTGACTTTGAACCAAAGTCAAAACGACAAAGTGTCTAGTAAAAGCATCTAGGGTCATCACCAGCAAAAAAAAAGCCAAGGTCATCCACACGAGAGCAGCAATAGTTATGCTGACGGCTTCTTTGACGTAGATGGCCCCCTTCTGATTCATTACCTGCAGCACCGGAGAACAATGAATGTCCAGAGTTACTCAAAAACCTTGGCCACCCTTCACCAAGCAATCAAAGCAAAAGAAACGAGAACGTCCCCTATGAATTCCTACAGTAGTGTCGCGACTGTGTTGCTGCCCACAGGTGAGAACCTGTTAGGTCATTCTGCACCACGACAATGCAAAACCTCATACAGCCAACACAGTCGCGACACTACTGTAGAAATTGATAGGGAACGTTCTCGACCACCCTCCATAAGGTCCACATCTCTCTCCCTGTGATTACGCCGTTTCTGATCCGCTTAAAAAGACTCTGAGGGACATCGGACGGCGACGTCCAGCTGTACATGCGGAACTGGTTCACACAGAAGCCCAGGAAATTCTATGAGACAGCCATTCATCGCCTTGTGTCACAGCGGGGCAAGTTCCAGGATCAATATTGCTGACATACAGGTACTGGTTTCTGTAGTTATGACTAAGGGTCGTTTCTTTTTGAATGTCCCCTAATTTCCTACCCCAAGTTGTCAGATTCAATTTGTTTAGCCGCGGTGGAGTAGCCGAGCGGTCTAAGGCGCCTATCTGCGGAGCGCGCCGTTGCTCGCCGTCGGAGGTTCGAGTCCTCTCTGGGGCAAGGGTGTGTGTGTTGTTTTTAGGTTAGTTTACCTTAGTTTAAGTAGTTTGTAAGCTACGTACTGATGACCACGCAGTTTGGTCCGATAGATTTACATACATTTGAACAAGTTGTTTACTGTAGCATTCTGTAAGCCCTACAAATATTTTCATTCTCTTACACCTGGTTAAGTAACTTAAAAATTGACAATATATATATGGTGTTTCACTAAGTGTGTTTGCATCTGTAACTTATAAAATAATAAGTGACGGGAAATTGTAATGCGGTAGGTCGACACAAGAAATGTTATACTTTCTGCGGAGCTATGAACATAGTTTATTGTATCATTTTCCAAAGAGTTACAGCACAAAGATATAATTTTTAAATGGAACAATAGTTTTTTCTATCGTGCATTGGATTCGTTGAAACCAGCTGCGTCCAAATCAATTTAAACTACATTCCTATCACTGTTAGTTTTGGAGCTACAATCCTTCAAATTTTAGGGGGCGGAGGCTACGACAGCGTAGCTGACTGGCTGGTGGTCATGAGACAGTGGGCCGTGCCCCAGGGGATAGCCACTCGGCCAGTCAGCTACGCTATCGCAGCCTCCACCCCCGGAACTTTGAAGGGTTGTAGCTCCCAAACTAACAGTGATAGGAATGTAGTTTGAATTGATTTGGACGCAGCTGGTTTCAACGAATCCAATGCACGACAGAAAAAACTAGTGTTCCATTTAAAAAATTATATCTTTGTGGTGTAACTCTTTGGAAAATGATACAATATACTATGTTCATAGCTCCGCAGAAAGTGTAACATTTCTTGTGTTGACCTACCACATTAAAATTTCCCGTCACCTATTATTTTATAAGTTACAGAGGCAAACACACTTAGTGAATCACCATATATTAGCAGCTATGTGGAAAGAAGTAACGGTTTATAACTGATCTTTTTTATACGTAAAAAAGTAATGAAAACATCTTTGGAGAATTCAGTGTCTTAAATGAAACGCTTGACAGAAAGAACGCGATAAATGACCTTAAGCACAAGAGATTTTGTTCACCTATCTCCCCTGCTTGGACACGATAAAAACAGCACGTTTGTTTTAGTGCCTCTGCTCTTTTGCGTCTGATGTTAATTATCGCAAGGTCGCTTCTGCCCTCAGAGCTGGAGGCGTTAATTCCGAGCTTCTGCAAAGCGATAGGTATAAAAAGCGGTTCGTATAAATTCCTCAACTTATTAGCGGAACGATGAGGCCGCGCCACGAAGCCGATTGGAATCTGCGGCAACACGCATGTCCGAGAACAAAGCGGTCCCCGCGGCAGTTATTTTAGCTTATATGTTAAACCCTTTGTTCCCGCTTTGATTCGGCAGAAAGTCTCGTCTCGCTCTTTATTATACAAAAGCGCGCGAGAGCCGGCGTCCGCACGTCGCGTTGTTCGGACGAGGAATCCAGAGTATCGCCCGACGAGTGTGCAGAAGTTGCAGGACCGCTCGCGGCAGATATCCATTTACCGGCCGTGCGTAAATAAAATCGGGCTGTTTTCTGTAATTAATTAGATGCCACAAGCTAAACAAATTACGTATAACTGCCTCGTAACAGTGATTTAAAGGAAGCGTTAATAATTGTCACTGTATACGCAGTATATAAATACACCAAGTGAATTTTACTGTGCCATTTAATCCCTTCAAAGGGAGGTTGGGATTTATAGATTTATCTCGAAATTTGTCGTTATGCCTACGGCCTGAAAAGTTGTCGTTCCCGTCAGCCTTCAGTAAAGCTGGTGGTGTTGGCTCGTTTGAAATAAAGATTTAATAATATTTATGATTTAATAATTTTTGCGATTTAAATAATATTACAATATATTGAAGTGATTCGGTTTAACGGATTACATAATTATACATAGCACCACATTCTTTCGATATGTTACTTTCTGTAAAAACTAGCCGGCCGCGGTGGACAAGCGGTCTGCGGCGCGTCAATCACGGTCTGGACGGCCACTACGGTCGGGGGTTCGAATCTCCTCCCGGGCACGGATATTTGTGCCGTCATTAGTATTAGCTAGTTCATAAGTAGTTTGTAAGTTTAGGGACTGATGAACCCATACTTAAGTCCCATAAGCTCTACAAACATTTGAACATTTTTTGTTGTTGTTGTTTAAACTACAGAATAAAAACTGCAATAATTCCAGACTTTGCGTTCAGTAATCAAACTTAAATCAGTGGATTCAAGAATAACTGAAGATATCATGTGCAGCGGCATATTTACTGATAGTGAGCGATACACTGATAGGTTCTGGTGGAAAAGTAGATCCAGTACCTCATATTTCAGAAAAAAGTAGTCACATCGCGTTGTGGTACATTAACAGGGCGTTAATACTACGAGGAAAGGAAGGAAGGAAGATTAGAATTCCATGTCCCGTCGATATTACGGTCATTACAGACGACGCATACGCTCGCAGAGTTTGTATTAGGGATGGGGAAGTATGTAGACAGTGGCCTGTGAAAGGAACCATCCCGGCACGCGCGTAGAGTGATCTGAGGAATTCACAGAAAACATAGCCGCGGTGGAGTAGCCGAGCGGTCTAAAGCGTCTCGCTGCGGAGTGCGCGGTTGCTCGCCGTGGAGGTTCGAGTCCTTCTTGGGGCATGGGTGTGTGTGTTGTCCTTAGGTTAGTTTACCTAGGTTTAAGTAGTTTGTAAGCTACGGACTGATGACCACGCAGTTTGGTCCGATAGATTTACAAACATTTGAACATTTGAACAGAAAACATAAATAATATTGGCAGGAGGATGGTTTGAAACGCCGTCCTCACGAATGCGAGTCCTGTTATTTACCACTGCTGCAGCCACCTCGCTCGGTTATAATAGTGGAGTCACAAACTACAACGCACTCACAGCCTCGTTAGAAACTAGTGGCAACCTTACACTGTTCTACAATGTTTAACCAGAAAGTTATTATTGTTGTGTTTATCTGCCGATAAAGTTGCCCTAATACGAGTCGAGGCTGTCTACTATCACCGGCCGCAGTGGCCGGGCGGTCTGAGGCGCGCCAGTCACACTCTTCATGGCTGCTACGGTCGGGAGTTCGAATCCCCCCATCGCGCATGGATGTTTGTGTCGTCTTTAGTATAAGGTAGTTCATAAGTAGTTTGTAAGTTTAGGGACTGATAACCCCGCAGTTAAGTCCCTTAAACTTAACAAACATTTGAACATTTTGTCTATTATCCACAAAGTCAATATTACTGGGTGGTGGATGATTTATACTCTGATATCCGCATCTGCGCAGACTACTAATGGTCTGTCTGCTAATAGCACAAACTATACCTTGACTTTGCAAGTGTGCGTGTTTGAAACTTTATCAGGGAACACTGATCTTATATTCCTGTCTCTGGCAGCACCTGGACACAAGAATTGCACACACTGGCCACTGACTGTCGTCCTTGCGCAATGAACTGTATAAACCGCCTAATTTAAGGATAATAGACCTGGTTCAATGTACAGCTTTACACATTAATCTTTTGAATTATTTCCCAATTAATTTCCAAAAGTAATGTCATTTAAGGTATTTCAACTGGGTCCGTTGCTGTTCACAATATATATAAATGATTTTGCGGATAACTCTTCACTGCGGCTTTTTGCGGATGATGCTGTAGTATATAGAGACGTTGTCACAATGGAAAATTGTCTTGAAATGCAGGTGGATGTGCATCGAATCTGCGTCAATTACATCCGGAGAAACTGCGAAGCGAAGTTGACGTTTGAAACACATGAGGCGCGCTGCTAGCGCGTGTTCGAGACTCAAGCTAGACTCGCGACTGAGTCTCGAACACGCGCTAGCAGCGCGCCTCATGTGTTTCAAACGTCAACTTCGCTTCGCAGTTTCTCCGGATGTAATCGACGCATCGCGATGCAACCGACGCCATTCTTTTTCTGATTTTCCATCCAATCGATTGCTTAAGAAATAATATGGGGTATCCATTAAAAAAAAGTTTGTGTTGAAAATAATATTTCTTCACGTTTTAGAGAGTCTCATAGCACCTACTTTCATAAGCCCCTGCCGTACGTTCATGACCGTAAAAGTCGTTTTTCAAAATCTCTTGTAGTTTCAGAGATGTCTGGGGTGAAACAGTTGAATGGGACATCCTGTATATCGCGAAGAATAGAGGTACTTCTGTCACAGCCATAGCTTTTGAAGATGCCTAATCGTTAAGAACGCTAATCCAAGTCCTGTTTCGGGGTAGGTGAATGGAATAGAACTTAACAATGTTTGGCTTGACTTGTTGGACTTGGGCGTAAACAACTTATGTTAACAGTTTCGGTGGTAAAATCTTTTCACCCCAATCGACGCCTGCCTTTACTGCGTAGTCGTAGGGAGATTTTCTTGTTTGCGTCTCAGGACGCAGTCGCAACTCGGGAAGTTCCGCCGTGTGAGCAACTTACTGAATGCGCGCACATGAAGACTGGAAACCAGTTGCAGGAATCGGCGCGAGTAGCCCGCTCGCCGCGCGGTATCTTGGCGACACGCGCGCCGAGATAGAGGTAAACAATTGCTCGCCGGCTCCCGGCGAATCCATAAAAGGAGGCGCTCCCCCGCCGAAAATTACCCCGCGTTATACGCAAACAGCGATAACGAACAGCGGCAGCAGCAGCCGGTATCGTGTGGGCGATGTCGCGTCGCGACGGCCAAGTTGCGCGATTACCGTAAACAGCGGCCGTGTGCTGCGGTACAGTCTAGGCACAAGGCGCCACTGTGTGTCGCGGGCTTGCAGGCTGTCCGCGCTAAGGGGCCGGCGTCCGGTCGCGACGGACATTCAATGGCTGTTGCTGAAAGTAAGGACAGTGTAGAGGGTATTTTAATCGATAAATCAGAAACCCCTTCACATTTTTATCAAAATGAGATTATGGCGCATTATGTATCTCTGAAGGTAGCGACATTAACTGTGACAGAAATACCGGGTGATCAAAAAGTCAGTATAAACTTGAAAACTTAATAAATCACGGAATAATGTAGATGGAGAGGTAAAAATTGACGCACATGCTTGGAATGACATGGGGTTTTATTAGAACCGAAAAACACAACCAAAGTTCAAAACATGTCCAACAGACGGCGCTTCAACTGATCAGAAAAGCAATAATTAGCATAACAAATTAAGACAAAGCAAAGATGATGTTCTTTACAGGAAATACGTTCACCATCATTCGTCAACAATAGCTTCAGTCGAGGAATAATGTTGTGAAGAGCACTGTACAGCATGTCCGGAGTTCTGGTGAGGCATTCCTAGAGATGTCGGTCGATCACGATACATTTGCGACTTCAGGTAACCCCAAAGCCAATAATCGTTCGGACTGAGGTCTGGAGACCTGGGAGGCCACGCATGACGAAAGTGGCGACTGAGCCCACGATCATCACCAAACGACGCGCGCAAGAGATCTTTCACGCGTCTAGAAATATGAGGTGGAGCGCCATCCTGCATAAAAATCGTACGTTCCAGCCAGTCTGGCGATGATGCGATTCTGTAACATATCGGCGTACCTCTCACCCGTCACGGTAGCAGTAACAAAACCAGAATCACGCAGTTCCTCGAAGAAAAAAGGCCCAATAACGATAGATGTGGTAAATCCAAACCACACCGTGACTTTCTTGTCGTGCAATCGAGTTTCCACGACCGTTCTAGGATTTTTGGTAGCCCAAATTCCGCAGTTGTGGGCGTTGACAGACCCCCGAGCGTGAAATGATCTTCGTCGGTCCAAAACACGTTACTCAACCAATCGTCATCTTTCGCCATCTTCTGAAACGCCCACACCGCAAATGCCCTCCGCTTCACTAAATCGCCAGGTAACAGACATGATGCCGATGGATTTTGTAAGGATAGCATCGGAGGGTACGCCTAAGTGCCAACCGAACACTAGTGTATGGAATGCAGGTGCTTTTATGATATTTCTTAACAGTTTCTTTCTCTAATGGCGCGTAGGAAAAGGAAAACCTGAATGTTTACGTTTTCGGTTTGATTACTCCTATTCTATTAGGATGATCAAATCTCCCATGTAGGTTGTTGCTAACAAAATACGTTCGCATTTGGAAGAGAATGTTTTTTGACAGGAATTTCACAAATAAATCTCGCGGTAATGAATAACACAGTTCTTTTCATTTCCACCCAAATTCGCACATCATTTCTGTGACACACTCACTCCTATTCGTCGATAATACAAAACGATCTGCCCTTCTCTGAATTTTCTTTAAATCTTCCGTCAGTTTCACTTGGCGGGAATGCCACAACGCGCAAAATTGGAGGCACAAGTGTAGTATAAGCAGTTTCTTTAGTAGAACTGTTGCATCTTATGTTTTGCCAATGAAACGTGGCCTTTTACTTGCTTTCCCTACAATATTTTCTGTGTGTTTTTTCACATTTTAAGTTGTTAGTAATTGTTATTCCTAGGTATTTAAATGAATTTACGGTCTGTAGATTTGACTGGTTTATCGTGTAAAAAAGTTTAACGGATTAGTTTTGGTGTTCACATGGATGGCTTGGCACTTTTCATTATTTAGGGTCAATTGCCAAGGTTTGCATCATGCTGTTATCTTGATTCGGCAAATGAAGAACCTTCAGCCGTTACTTTTGGAATTTTAATTACACGTTTCGAGAATACATTACTCTCATCTTCTGACAATAACAATAGTGAACAACAACATAAATGTATGGAAGAAAATTTAAGATACCAACATAATACCAGTTGATTTTAATGAAATAACTTTGAAATATTAATATTGGTCAAAGTGTGGGTAAATTTTTTTATACTATAGGCATTAATTGATTAATCGTATGGTGAATATGAAAGTAACGATCTCATCCGCATAGGACGGTTGTAAAATATCTTACAGTTGCTGAATAATGTGATATATATGTAACAATTGTCATGGTTAAGGTTAATACAGAGCTGGCCACGGTGGCCGAAGGGACTGAGGCGCTTCAGTCACGGTCTGCACGGCTACTACGGTCGGGGGTTCGAATCCCCCCTCGCACCTGGATATTTGTGCCGTCCTAGTTCGTAAGAAGTTCATAAGTAGCTTAAGTTTAGGGACTGATGACCCCGTAGTTAAATCCCATAAGCTTTACAACCATTTGAACATTATCTTTGTTAATACAGAATGGTTATAGCATGAGGTACCCTGACTGTATTATTATCAGTGTATAATTAAGCATTAGACCATACCGAATTTCCACTGAAATGTAGTCACCTGTAATAATCATACCGGTACTAGGAATTCTATTAAGCATCAATTGGGAAACTAAGTGTATAATAACTGTAACAATAAAACTGTCTAACGTTCAAGCACAAAAAATAAAAATATTTGTATTCGACAAAAAAAAATAATGGGGGGATAGGGGTTGTGGGGATGGGAAAGAGGGAAAGGGAAGGAGGAGGACGGACTCCATAGTACTAATATAGGGATTATACTGTTGTGGTGAGTGAGTATGGGGGATAGGTGCTGTAAAGCGTAATAATGTATGGTCAGCTAATCATATTGTAAGTCAATCATAAAACTCTATAATGGAAGAATATCCATGTTGTCATAAAACACTGTAAAAGAATAATATTCATGTTCGTCAACATTCACAACAGTATGGGATGTGGCAAAGGGTGTAGGTCTAAGAGTTAATCCTGCCAGATCAGTAATGTTAGAATAATCTTCGTCACAGCACCAAAACAAGACAATTCACTGCTGAAATAAAATAACGTGAACCAAACTCACTCTCATACTCACAGCCACAGACGACAACGTAACAGAACTTCCAGGATGGATAAATTAATGCCTCAGAACTGGCTATACGCAGTACCACGCGGCAAAATGTCGTAACAGAAGCATGTTGTTCATCGACAACAATGCGACTTTTAAGACTGATATACAAAACACGGTATAAATCTGCTTTAAATACGCTGTTTTCGAGGAAAAACACAATGAATGAAAGGGCTAAAGGGCGGCGCATGGTGTTGATTGGAATGCTGGATCGGGAGCCGGAGCGCTGGGGTGACGGTCGCAGCATCTTCCGGTTGAATGCCTGTTAGCGGTGCGAGCGTTTCATTGGCACTGGACTGGGAGTACTTGCGCGGGCTGCTGTCTGCATCGTGTAAAGTCCCACCTGAACTGTTAAAATAACATCCACTACTGACGCCACTACAGTTGTGTGTAAACGGAGGTTTGCACGTTGCCAAAAATGTTCAAATGTTTGTTGAGCTTATGGGACTTAACTACGGGGTCATCAGTCCCTAAACATACAAACTACTTATGAACTAGCTAATACTAAGGACGGCACAAATATCCATGCCCGAGGGGGTTTCTAACCCCCGACCGTAGTACACGTTGCCACCAAGTTGTTTCACGGAATGTCAAATCAGATAATTATTATTTTACCATAGTGGATATAAGATATGCATGATGAACATACAGCAGTATAGATTGTAAACCATATGTAACTTTTGATTTGGTCTCTTTGTGAACTGTTAACACGTAATATATGTGGAACAGATAAAAAAGTTTGTTATTTAGCAGCCATTAAGTTCAGGTCTGTAACGAAGATTGATTTTGTTTTATTATTTGAAAATACAGTGACATAAATATATTATGCATTTAGTTCAAGTATTTAGAATTAATCTCATATTTTGAGCATTTTCAGTATATTTGGTGCTGCAGTTTAAAATCCATTGTTGGCGGGAGGCTGCAGTCATTGTTATTCGAACCAACGGCGGACAAAACTAAACTGTTCTGACTATAATTACACTAAAGAGGAGAAATGAGAAACAAAAACTGGTATGAAAATTATTTTCTATAGCAATTTCAAATATTATTACTGCATTGATGAGTTGCGTAAGTATTGGTGTCTTGATAAGATCTCCAGTGAGTGGTGAAATTGTCTATATGACAGAAATCGCTTCTCACATTTATGACAGACCTATTCTTGGAACTTTCTGTGGTGTTCGAACTAACTGTGTGTAGGTCGAAGACTGTACAATTACCAAAGAGTCTCAGAGCCCAGATTATATTATTTCAGAACTAGCCATTGAAAGGAAATAATCCAGATATTTATTATGTGAATTTAGTCTTCATATTTCATGAACAGTTTTTAAATTGGATTTTTGTGGTCGATTTTTAGTTACATGTCACAGGTTACTATCAGTGATCATCCGATGAACTGCTTTTAAGTCAAAATAGTTTAATGAAATACTGTACACCTTTATGAATTTATGTTTGAGTAGGTACACGTCAAATACAGTAATACTTCTACAACACTAAAACAGTTTTATTCTTATGCACTAACACAAGCAACAGATAAAAAACCACAGACACGCACAACATATACACACGGACACTACAGAAACTGGCGCTCAAAGTGGGGCACAGGGTAATCCCAATCTAGAATGGGTGGAGGGGGCTTACCAGTTCCGGCATACGCCTTACAACCGGACATTACAATCGGCACACATACTGGAGTTAAGTGTTACGCCTTGTGTGGTATCGCAAGAGGTCCAGAGTGTCAAGCCGTTCTGCTGTCCTCCTGGCATCGTACTCCTCTGGAGTTGCCACTGCTTCTCTTAGAGTGTCAGGCAGTGATTTACTTTCACGTATTTGGCACCTTAATAGGCCGGGTTGCTTTTTGTAGAGGTTATTGCAGTGTTTATCGCTATCTATGTAATTTTGTTTGGCCCTTTGGGCATCTAAGCAATCCAGCGGTTTCTTTTGTCCTGTACCGTCCACGCTGCCGTAAATACCCCGGTGCGTGGGAGCATTCAAAGCGAAACATTGTTTTCCTGTCTCCTGTTTTCTACCCTCCCACATTGCGTTGGGAGATATGCGAAGGAGAGTGTTGTTCTTGTTTGATTAATTCTGTTATATTGTGGTACGTCATGGATTGGATGGCTAGTATCTCCGGTGTTATACCAATGGCTCGCTTGTTGTTCTTAGCGGCGTTGCTGCATCATTTCATGGCCTGCTTGGTCTTCTTGTACACACTCTACGTAAGGAGGAGGAAGCTTTCAGCCTAGGCACCCCTTTCCATTACATAATCACGCTCTTTTCTGTACAGATGAGATGTTCTATTGTATCGTTATTCATTACTTTAAGCTTCTGGTGCAGTTTGAAGAGGGCCCGTTGTCTGGGTGGTTGTTAGAGGCGTCACGTTTCTCAGCATTGGGATCTCACGATTGTGAGTGACTGTTCTCATTGCGTACCTCCAGCTTATGCTCAGTGCCGTTGAGAGGTAGGATGTGTCGTTTCAAACCTTTGTAGGTAACAATGATTTTTGTTTTTTTACTTTTGCAGTCGTGTCACGTTGATTTTTCTGTTTCCTCGCTTGCAATGAGGTAAATACCCGCATAGGCTTGGTAGCAAGAGGTGTTTATGTGATCAGACAACTTGTGCATAGAAGTAGCTGATTGTAATATGATAGCTTGTCAACTGCTCATCGGAAGGAATAGGTGACTCCTGTAAATTGTTTAATCTCTAGGCAAAATATATGTTCCTGTTAAATTTCTCTCGAGCCTTAAAAGCATTCTGAGTCAGAATTGTTGTTAAGAACTTCATCAAGGATCAATTATTTAAATACATTAGTTTACAATAACCTTGTTAAAGACGTTTATATTCAGTACAGAAAAACTGTTTGTAATATGATAGCGCGCCTACTGCTCGTTAGAAAGAGTGTGTGATCCCTGCAAGCTGTTTATGTAATGGTTCATTTCAAGGCAAAATATATTTATGTGTTAAGTGTATCTCGGCCTTAAAATATTGAATCGGGGTTATTATTAAGTGTACATGACTTTTAAAAGTACATATATTCTCCAGGGGTTCAATGCGTTTGTATTGCTGGCATGTTGTACCTCTCCTGAATCCTTTCATTATTGTACGTTAAATTTGAATATAAACGTCTTTAACAAGGTTATTGTAAACTAATGTATTTAAATAATTGATCCTATTACTGAAGTAACTGGAAGATTTGTAGTTTTGCTTCTTATTGAGATTATTGTAACTTAAGGAATTCTCATTGGATGGAATTTCGCTTTTAGAAATAAAATTGAATTGTGTAAATTTCAAAATGACAAAGTTGTTTTGTATCTCTTCCCAGCCCTTCCACTTCCGTGACAAGAGTCATAATTATTTATCATGCCTAGTACCTTTCAATACTGTCTTCAACATGTGAATACATTTAGCAGTATAGAAGCAATCAATTAAAAGGTCACACGGACTCCCGGAGAATGTTGAATGGGGTACAATTTGCCATTACAATCATCACTTACAACGTCTGGGCTGAGTTGCCGTCGTCCATACATAAAACTTTCCCCTGACGTTTCTTCGCCTTTGACTGCGTAAGTTTTAAGTGATGACAATACCTGCCGTGAAAGCCTTCATTCTTTGCCATTACAATGTTTACTTACTACAACGATCCACTTGCACGTAAGGTAAACAGAACACTCTAGTTTACAATGAGAGACTCAAGACAACTCCCATGCCTAAACACTAATGCTTTGAAGTAATTAATTTTGGCAACAAAGTAAAGTATATGGACACATGTCTGTTTCAATGTATGTGTTGATTTTCGTAAAGTACTCTTTACTCCATCAGGCGGTCTGGTACAGCAACCAATGCAATCTAAATTCTAATAAATACAGTCTTGATTGCAATAATTTCTTTTGTTAATACCTTTCGCCTTTTTGGGGAAACTTTGTAGGACACATCTTGTCATAACAGTGATAATAAGAAATTAGATTATTACTGACCTTATAGTAATGCTTACATTGGTCATTGTTTAAAGAATTTCGCGCCATGCCTCGCAGCATCCAGTATTTAAACGTAGCACTCGGTGTAAGATACCTGTGAAAAGCCTATGGAAAAAGCAAATTACATGCGAGAGGGTGGCCCTATCCCGCACGATTCCGGCAGTAGGAATTTTAAAGAAATTTTAAAGAATTAGAGTTTTTAACCCCCTCTGCAAGCGTTTATTAAGTCATGGCCGAAACCAGATATTTAGCTTCAAAAATAGTGTCGTAAAGAAACATTTGGATAAAACTTGTCATTCCGTTTTGTATCTCCTAAACGGTTAAATAAAAAATTTCTGGACGAATTCTAACAGAGAAGCCAACTAACAATTTTTGTAGCTAATTATATGAATAGTGACATTGTTTCAAGAAACTTTCCGTCCCCTATTTGACCCCTTTTGGGATTTACGAAAGCCTATGAAACAAGTATTCTTTTTCAATTTTTTAATTGAGACGACAAATACGAATTTTCTGAATTTAGCATCACAATGAAATAAGTTTATAAAACGATTCACCCGTCCTTAGGTTCAAAATAGTCTTTGTTGCTATTAAGACATTACTTTCAAATATCATTTTATCCTCCGTCACTTCGGGATGTAACATGGGAAAAAATCCGTACTTAAAAGACGGTGATAAGTCAAGGGCCAGCTGCGGTAGCCGAGCGGTCTGCTGCGCGCCAGTCATAGTCTGCACGGCCGCTACGGTCGGGGGTTCGAATCCCCCCTCGGGCATGTGGATGTTTGTGTCGTCTTTAGTATAAGGTAGTTCATAAGTAGTTTGTAAGTTTAGGGACTGATGACCCCGCAGTTAAGTCCCTAAAGCTTTACACACATTTGAACATAAGCCGAGGAGTTTATTGAGACATAGCTAGGGTTACCAAATCGCCCGGTTTTTCCGTGGTCCATCCGGTTTTTAAGCTCTATTTCAGCCCCCCGGTTGCAAACATCCAAAGGACTAAAAATTTCCCAATTTTTTGGCCCTCCACGTCAAACAGTTGTTCTGTGGTGTCAATTGTGATTTGACGGAGTAAAACTGGACAGATAAAAACAAGCTGACAACTAGATGAGAGTCAACTGTCTCGGCACACGGCATAATTACAAGTTTCGCTTCTGTAGAGTATTGTTTGTACATGATAAGTTGACGATTCGCGCAGTGGCTATGAGGAAAGTCAAGATGCGTACCTTCAAGAGATGAATATTCAGAACTTTTAAAAATTGTTCAGTACTTTTTCGCAATCCCTGCCCACAATGCGGCTGTGGAAAGAGTATTTTCACTATTAAATATTCAATGGGCTTACGAAAGAAATCGAATGCATGTACAATGTGTAAGGGATTTGTTGATCTTCAGTTACAACTACAAAGATATCACTTTCTCTCAGTTCTATGACAATATCAAAACCAACAAAGAATTACTTAAGAAAATTCGAGGAAGTCAGAAATATATTTTGTAAAAAAATAAGCTGTTGTTGAAATAAAGATTATCTGTAATAGCCCCCCCGCCTCCCACCGGTTTTTATATTGAAACGATAGTAAAAAAAAAAAAAAAAAAAAAAAAAAAAAAAAAAAAAAAAAAAAAAAAAAAAAAAAAAGAAGCTATTGTGGGTCGAAATAATGAAGATTCTTTGTAATAGCCCCCGGTTTTTTATTTTGAAAATTTGGTAACCCTAAACATAGCCGTATATATATAGTTGTGTCGATGGGTTGATTTGCTTTCATTTGATTTTTTCAGGGAAGCCAAAACAGTCTTGGTCCAACCGCCACTGCCCGCACCGCAACTAAGTTTATTGTGCGGTATCACTCCCTGTATATCTAGTAAAGCCAACCAATGCCCTTGAACAGTGCAAGGAGTCCCTTTACCAGTTCTTTATTAGACACAATTTCTTCGGGTCTGGTTGTCCCAAATGTTCTGTGCCTTTTACTCTCCAATGCAATGCATTCGAAGATTAGATGTGATGCAGTTTCATCACCGTCATCACAGATCCTACATATAGAGTCCTCTTCTGTATTCCCATTGTATGTAGGTGTAGGCTTTGGCATCATTACCTTGCCATGTTTTTGTTGGTTGTCTTTGGTCCAATATTCTACGTGCTGTCTTCTGAGCCAGTTACGTAGCTCCAATCTGATCATTGCCTTGGTGATTGTCAGGAGAGGTTCCGGTCCAATAAATGGAGTCTCTGCCCCCATCCTGGCTAATCCGTCGGCATGTTCATTGCCACTGATCCCAGAGTGGCCAGGGACCCCACAACAGATTTACTCTATTGCTTTCCCCTAGCTCCACCAGAACCCTGTGACATTCTGCAACAATTGTAGACCTTGTTGCAGGAGCTGCCAGTGATCTCAGGGCTGCCTGGCTGTCTGAATAGATATAGATGCTACGATCTTTGTAGCACCTACGCAAATTCTCCTCCACACACGCCCTGATGGCAGTGATTTCGGCCTGGAATACTGAGGCCAGTTTCCCTAGAGAGATGACGCCCTCCAGTCTTGGCTGCACCTCGTATACCCCGGACCCAACGCCTTGGTCTGATTTTGACCCGTCAGTGAACCAGACTATATCCCCCGTACGGTGTCTATTTTCTCCCACTGCTCCCTACTTCCAATTGTTATATTGCAAGGCTTGTTGAAGCAGTATGGAGTTATAATATAGTCGGCTGTGTGAGATTACCACCCAATAGAAATACTGGTAATTAATAGCATTTTATAATTAAACAGTATGAAGTTCACTGCAAACATTGACCATGCCAATGCACTAAATGTTACACAATTTTAATCTTATTAATTATAGTAGCAATGTATGTACGCAATTGGGTGACAACATTTATAGTTAGGCCAAAGGTAGAAATTCTCCACGTTGAGATTTGCTGTGTGCTTGTAGCTGACGGGAGGCCAGCGAGCAGGCCGACGTTGGTGGCTTGTTCCAACTTAGGATTTTCCAGTTCGTTTCCGGTGAGGGGAGAGAGGGACAATGGCGAGTGCCAGGAACAGTACAGTGCACAAATATTGTAATACTACTGGCATTTGAAGTAATACGATGCAGTTAGCAACCTTTAAGGCCCTCATTACAAAATAGCCTGTTGATAAATAAACAATACATTAGCTGATATAGTCACATCTAACGTAATATGTTTAATTGACAATGAAAAGTAATAAATTACCAACGAAGACAAGACAGTTACACAACTAGCATGGCAATGTTTGTTTATAAAAATAATATATTAACTATTTCTCATTTTATTTTCAATTAATCTTTTGTATTTTATCTTAAAGTATTCAGTTAAATCACTTATCTGTGACATAATAAATTGCACGATTATGATAAATAGTACAAAGTATGTTTATATCAATATAAAAACCTAAGAAGACAATTTATTTAATGTGTAGTGTAATTATTTTGATTTTAAGTAAAGTTTTAGAAATGTATTGGCTGAGCGCTGTACGGTGGCAAATCGGTTAGAACAGCTCACATGCGGAAGTTGATGACGTAGGGGAAAAAATCCCGGCAGTTGAGCATTTGGCGCGCGCGCGCGTGCGCTCGTGCGACGGCAGGAAGTGAGGACTCCGGAGCATGTGGTGAGCTGGCCGGGCGGCGTCGCTCTGCATCAGTCGGCATGTGGACCTCGAGGTGGAGGTTATAGATTTGTCTGTGGCAATCGCCACGTGTGGGTGCTCGTCGTAGACTGTACCAAGTTGAATCGAGTGCTACTGTGTGTTTGTGAATATTTAGCCGGTGGAACAAGGAGTGCATCGCATTGAATTAAAGTGACTGTGATTTGTTAATGTAAAACGTGTCGTCGCATAGGCATGAACATAAACGGTGTTTGAGAGAGCCACGTGGTGTGAAAACAATTGCGACAAATATTCATTTTGTCTGGGGGCTCACGAGCTATAACTTTATTTGGTAAATGTGTCGACGTACAGACGTATCAGCCACAGGGTTCAAATATTGTGAAATAAACAACATAAAGTGAACTTTCACGTGTTTTCAAAAATAGTAGTTAGTACACCCTTTTCTCTCATGGACTTGATTTTATTACGAATTTGTTTTGTTAATCATATGCAGGGAAGGAAAGCTGCGAACGTGTGATATCATCCCCTAGAAAACGAGTCAAATAGTCGCAATCACAGTTCCAGTGTTTTTGCATGTTTAGGAAATTGGTTCGCAGCTGGTGGTTGTGAGTTTTAAAAATTAAACTTTTTCTATTTTAAACTCTCACCCTCGCATTTGGGGGCTCAGCCGGGATAAGTTCACGTTGGACTTGCTCGGACGGAGAGATTAGGGTGTGTATAGGACAGTGAACAGTTACGAACAGTTGCAAACAAGTGCGCGGACGCGACGGACAATTTCAAGTGTGTGTGGTGGCTGGCAGCAAAGAGCGGGATAAATTCACACTGGTCTTGCTCGGACAGAGAGGTAGGGTGTGCTTAGGACAGTGATAGTGGACAAAACAGCATAATCGGAAGATACGCAATCGCGTCGTGCGGTTAAAGACGGTTGGTGACGCAGAGTTCGGGTGCGGGCATCCGTAACCGGCGATCGACGGCGCATCGGACCGGCAGCAGTGAGCGGCGGCGCGCGGGTTCAACGCACTCGAATTTCATCCTCTGCAACGGACGGCAGCGATCGTGGGGACCTCGCAAGTCGCCAACGGAGCGGCGGGGCCCAGCAGCTTCGATTCTACAAAGGATAAGGGATGCAGTGAGGACATATTCCAGCCACAGTTTCTACAACAGACAGCAGCGAGCGTTGGGGACGTCGCAGCTCGTTGCAGCAACTTCTGGATTAAAAGATAAGTAAAGCAGCTGGCGCTATAGATTCTTGTGTGTTAATCAAGCTTTCTTGTGATACCGATAACGGATAGGGTTTTTAAAATGTCGCCAAGCGACGTAATTTCAGAGAGTAGCATACCAGAAAGTCCAGAGAGGGTAAATACTGGGGGAATGTTGTTGACACCGGAGATGTTCGCAGCCATGTTAGCGAGTTTTAGCTCAAATTTAGAATCAAAAATAGGATCAAAAATAGAAAATTCATACTCAAATTTAAAATCAGAAATAGAAACTGTAAAATCAGAATTGAAAGCAGACTTTAAGGCAGACATTGGGGCACTAAAAAATTCAATGCTTGGATTAAAGGCAGAAATAATCACAGACATTGACAAACAGATAGGAAGTGTAACAGAACGGTTTGAAAATAGGGAAAAGGAGATACATGCCAGAATTGGTGCTATTGAGACTGAGGTAGGAGGTAAGTTAGATGCTGTGAAACGAATATGTGATCAAAAGAATGAGGGCACTATACAGGCGTTGGATGAGGTTGACAGGAGGATGGTGGCATGTATTGAGGAAACAAAAACTTTGTTGTCAGGAAAATTAGAGAATACAGAATGTAACTTTAGGAAAAAGATAGAACAAGTAGTGACAGTAAACTATACTGAGATTGAGAAGGTGAACACTAGAATAAATAGTCTAGAATTGTGTACTGCATCAGGAAACACTAATTGGTCCATGGTGCAGATACCTATTGGAAGAAAGTTTTCAGGAGTGGGTAATTATCATCCAGTAGATTTTTTGGCTGCATGCAAGGACCAATTTGTGCCTGGTATGTCAGACCAGTGTAAAATGAAGTTAGCAAAGAGAATGCTTGACTGTTCTGCTCAAACTTGGGCAAATCAGTGTGCTGATAAATTTGTAACTTTTGAAGCGTTTGAAAAGTTGTTTTTAAATAAGTATTGGGGGAAGGCCAAGCAAGCTAAGATACAAAATGAATTCTTGAACGAACCAAACTATATGAAAGGGAACCCAGAATTTGAAGTAATCATTGAGGAGGAGCTGTTTATTCAAGATTTATTAGTCATAATGGGACTTTGTTTAAATCTAATTTTAGGAAGTGATTTCCCATGCAAATATGAAGCTCAGTTGAAGTATAAAGATAAAGTGTTAGAATTGAGTCTGGAGGAATGCATGAAGAGGGTGAAATTCAAAAATTTTGTAAGTAATAAACATTTAATGGCATGCTTACACAAGTAACTGCCATAAACCAGTGTAAATCATGAAGTATGAGATTCAATGCATTGTAGATAGTAGGTTAAGAATTTGTGTATATTTATTCTGTGATCTGTGTTAGTATCTACTTGTGTGTTTAGATTTAAGCATTGGGGTCAAGTTGACAAGTGTTTCCTGTAAATGTTTTTCTTTTGTTGTTGAAATATATGCTAACATCAGATTTTGCAGTACAACAGTGGTACATGAGGTAAATATGTATGTATGTATGCCAACACTATAGCATAGAGGAAGTGGGAGTGTACTGTTTATGTGTGTGTATATGTGAGCAGGGCTGGATATGTGGTGTGAGTGGGGTGTCTGAGAATGAGATTTGTCTGTGACTTGGATACATTGTGATGAAAATGTCAGCTGACAGTGTTGCATATGTGGGTGTGACTGACCATATGGGTCAGAAGTGAGGAATGTATGTTTGTTGTGGCTGTTTTGGCTAAAGGTGGATTGGATTGAGAAATGTTTCAATAAGAGAAAGTGTTTGCTTTTTAATGTCTGTCTCTTTGAGTGTTTGGTAGGTAATGTGTCTAATAGGGAATGCTCTGTATTGTTATATTAAACTAATTCTGATAACACATTTGGGTTTCTTTAATGGTGCTCAACTGTTGACTGAACAATTTCTGCAACAACAGTTGACGAGAACTATTTTTCTGTCTAGCCTGAGTATCAATAGGGTTTGGTGATATTTTATTTAAAAAATGAAGATGTTTTGTGATAAACTAATTTTGAAATTAGACTTTCAACTTAGATATTTTATTGTGGGGAGTACTTGTGGAAAGCACATGAGACTGATGACAGGGATCCAAATTTAATCTCACACCAGCAAAAATAAATTTTTTTGGTGCGAGGGGGTAGGATTTGTACTTATGCTTGTAGGTGTCATTTTGACATAAGAGAAAATTCTCTATGATAACATTCTTTTGGTAGCATTATTTGAATTTTAAGATATATTTTTGACACAGACAGGTTTTTATTTTTTTAATTTGATGGAGTAATACTCCAAGTAGGCCACACATTCTCTTGTCTGTTTCATCTGAAGCTATGGCTGATGAGAGTGCAGGCATGGTGGTTTGGGTTGATCTGATAATGACAAACACCAGCCACTTTGAGTTCTTAATTCTGTTGATTTACATGTTACTGTACATGTCTCAATGCTTAGTTTCAATTGCACCAAGTCTGGATGGCAAGGGGGTGGGATACAAATCCAACCGAATCCTGGTGTCCAGACAAACTTTTGTCTATGTTGACTCATGAGTGCCTTCTGCTCTTCCTGTTCCATGTAGGGTGCATATGATGTGTGTGAACAAGAACGCTTGATCCAGTGCCATGAATCTAAGCTGCAACAGCATGTTGGTTGAAATGACGGAGACATAGTACCATACACCATGGACCAGAGTTGCTGCAACGATGACTCTGGGGTTCTCAGTGTCAAAGTGGTGAGAGATTTCCTTTAAACAAGTGGAGTGTATGCCGTCAAAAGTTTTTATAGTGATAATTCTAGTTTTTCCATGTAGGACAAGGTCCTCTAAAGACTAAAGGTTAATAATATTATAAATTTGGTGCCAATTCTGTATATAAACAACAGACACACTTAAATTTCATGGATGTAATTAGTTATAAGGATTCTTTTCTTAAAAATATGCACACACTATAAGTGGTCTTAATAGTACAAATATTGGGAAATTTTCTCACTGCCTTGTTTATTTTTATTTATCTACTTATTTATTTTTTAGCATTAGTTGAGGTCATAATTGGCATAATGTTTGAGTCAATCCGATTCAATAATTTTGTAATTTTAAATTTTGCTCATTTGAATGTATTAATTTTGGTGCTACTTGCGCCATCCTGCACGTGGTTTGGATGCCGCAAGTGGGGGTATTGTGAGATTACCACCCAATAGAAATACTGGTAATTAATAGCATTTTATAATTAAACAGTATGAAGTTCACTGCAAACATTGACCATGCCAATGCACTAAATGTTACACAATTTTAATTTTATTAATTATAGTAGCAATGTATGTACGCAATTGGGTGACAACATTTATAGTTAGGCCAAAGGTAGAAATTCTCCACGTCGAGATTTGCTGTGTGCTTGTAGCTGACGGGAGGCCAGCGAGCAGGCCGACGTTGGTGGCTTGTTCCAACTTAGGATTTTCCAGTTCGTTTCCGGTGAGGGGAGAGAGGGACAATGGCGAGTGCCAGGCACAGTGCAGTGCACAAATATTGTAATACTACTGGCATTTGAAGTAATACGATGCAGTTAGCAACCTTTAAGGCCCTCATTACAAAATAGCCTGTTGATAAATAAACAATACATTAGCTGATATAGTCACATCTAACGTAATATGTTTAATTGACAATGAAAAGTAATAAATTACCAACGAAGACAAGACAGTTACACAACTAGCATGGCAATGTTTGTTTATAAAAATAATATATTAACTATTTCTCATTTTATTTTCAATTAATCTTTTGTATTTTATCTTAAAGTATTCAGTTAAATCACTTATCTGTGACATAATAAATTGCACGATTATGATAAATAGTACAAAGTATGTTTATACCAATATAAAAACCTAAGAAGACAATTTATTTAATGAGTAGTGTAATTATTTTGATTTTAAGTAAAGATTTAGAAATGTATTGGCTGAGCGTTGTACGTTGGCAAATCGGTTAGAATAGCTCACATGCGGAAGTTGATGACGTAGGGGAAAAAATCCCGGCAGTTGAGCATTGTAATGGGGGCATATCCAGCATGGTTTCCATCCCAGCAGTTGGTGTGCTACTAATTCTGCCTGTTATGGCTAAGCAGGCTAATCTCTGCACCTTACCAAGCTCCTTAGTTGTGGGAGAAATCGATATGACCGTGTTTCTGACTTCTAACAAAAGCTAATATTTCATTTGATGCATTAATTTAATTAAAGTTCACACATACAGTTTTCTACCTTGATTCGGGTGCAGTCTGCCATCCTTGACTAATAAGATCCTGTTCACGAGTCGCACAATGGATCGTTATTTTTGTCACCTAATGGTACGGTAGGATGCCTGTATCAGATCGCTAGTGCGTTTAAAAGAAAGGAAAAAAAGTAGCAACTGAATGGAGCGTGTGAATTCACGAAAAGCCGCCAAAGAACAATACTAATAAGATCCTGACTGGTGCGAGGGCAAATAAAGGCTCACAAAACAATAGGAGTTACTTTTCTTCGCACCCATTGATTGTTTTGCCAGGCACACTACCCCAGTTCTCTGGGGCGCGCAACGGCTAATGAGGTTTCTTAGCGCAGAAGAATGCGCTCGTCGGCGACGTCAGGAGTCGGCGTATGGCAGCCGATATTGGCGGCCAGAGACGCGGCTTATTAGGGGCCTTCCGTGGTCTTTGTGTGGGGGCGGCGCCACTAACGAGGGCTGCGCAACTCTCTACTGAGGGAGGCCCAAGGTGGGAACCTCAAGAGGGCGCAGCGTTCCAATCCTGTGTCTAAGAAAGGCAATAGGAGTGATCCCCAAAATTACAGGCCAATCTCATTGACGTCGATTTGCAATAGGATTTTGCAACATATACTTTGTTCGAACACTATGAACTACCTCGAAGAGAACGACCTATTAACCAATAGTCAACACGGATTGAGAAAGTATCGCTCTTGCAAAACACACCTTGCCCTTTATTTACATGAAGGGATCTCAAATCGATTCCATATTTCTGGATATCCGGAAGCCTTTTGACACTGTACCCCATAAGCGGCTTCTAATGAAATTGCATGCTTATGGAATATCTCCCCAATTGTGCGATTGGATTCACGATTTCCTATCAGAAAGGACGCAGTTCGCTGTAGTTGACGATAAGTCATCGAGTAAAACAGAAGTGATATCTGGCGTTCCCCAGGGAAGCGTTTTAGGTCCCATACTCTTCCTTGTGTTTGTAAATGATTTAGGAGACAATCTGAATAGCTCTCTTAAAATGTTCGCGGATGATGCTGACGTTTATCGGTTACTGAAGTCAACAGAGGATCAAAAGCAACTGCAAAGCGATTTAGACAACATTTCTACATGGTGCGTAAATTGGCAATTGACACTGAATAAAGAACAGTGTGAAGAAATACGCATAACCACTAAAAGAAATCCGCTGAACTTTATTTACGCGATAAATCAGTCAAACCTTAAGGTCGTAACTTCTACCAAATACCTAGGAGTTACAATTAAGAACAACCTACACAAGAGAGAACACATAGAAAATATTGTGGGGAAGGCGAACCAAAAATTATGTTTCATTGACAGAACGCTTCGAATATGCACCAGCTCCACCAAAGAGACAGCCTACATCACAGTTGTGTGTCCTCTCCTGGAGTACTGTTGCCCATTGTGAGACCCTCACCAGGTGGGACTGACGGAAGATAAAATGTTCAAATGTTTGTATGGTATATGGGACTTAACTACGGGGTTATCAGTCCCTAAACTTACAAACTACTTATGAACTACTTACGAACTAGGACGGCACAAATATCCATGCCGCAGGGGGAATTCGAACCCCCGACCGTAGTGGCCGTGCAGACCGTGACTGGAGCGCCTCAGTCTCCTCGGCCACCGCGGGCGGCTCCGTGAAACAACTTAGTGGCAACGTGTACTACGGTCGGGGGTTCTAATTGGGGTAGAAATCATTAAAAGAAAGACGTTATTCATTGCGGCGTGATCTTTTTGCGAAGTTTCAATGACCGATGTTTACTTCTGAATAAGAAAAGATTTTACTAGCTCCCACCTACTTCGGAAGACATGACCACCCCAATAAAATAAGAGAAATCAGATCGAAAACGGAACGATTCAGGTGTTCTTTCTTCCCGCCCGCTATTAGAGAAAGGAACGGCAGAGAAACGTTATGAAAGTGGTTAATGAACCCTCTGTCAGGCACTTAAATGTGATTTGCAGAGTATCTATGTAGATGTAGAATCGCAGATTCTGTTCAAAACAATTAGGGGATCATGTGAGACATCGTACACAATTTATGGTATGGTATTTTATTCAGATATTGGTTACAGTTGTAATCTGTGATGCAGTAAATACACGGATTGTTGGGATGCAGAATGCCATTATTTCAAGAAGCAAAGAACCGTATTAATAGAGAGACCGAAAGCAATGGCGTTTCGTTTCCGGAAAATAGTGATGTAACGAAAACGGATTAATGGCATAGACAGGGATAGAAGAAATATTATGAAGACAATGCAGTATACAACATCTAATAGTAAGGAAGGGAGTGCGACAAGGTTGCAGCCTTTCCCCACTGTTGTTCAATCTGTACATTGAGCAAGCCGATGACATAGTAATTTTGTCAGAGACAGCAAAGGACCAGGAAGAGCAATTAAATGGAATGGACTCTCTTGAAAGAAAGGTATAATATGAATATTAATAAGAGCAAAACGAGGATAATGGAATATAATGTCACGATGCTGAAGGAATTAGATTAAGTAATGAGACAATCAAAGTAGTAGATGAGTTTTGATATTTGAGTAGCAAGATAATTCTGATA
Source organism: Locusta migratoria (assembly GCA_026315105.1). NCBI lineage: Eukaryota > Metazoa > Arthropoda > Insecta > Orthoptera > Acrididae > Locusta > Locusta migratoria. The sequence continues at coordinate 55,818,604 of CM048751.1, forward strand.
GCCAAAGTAAAGAAGATATAAAATGCAGAATTGCTATGGGAAGAAAAGCGTTTCTAAAGAAGCGAAACTCGTTAACATCCAATATTACTTTAAATGTTAGCAAGTCTTTTCTGAAAGCGTTTGTCTGGAGTGTTGCACTGTATGAATGTGAAACGTGGAAGATAAGGAGTTCAGGCAAAAAATAATAGAAGCTTTTGAAATGTGATGCTACAGAAGAATGATGAAGATTATATGGATAGATCACGTAACTAATGAGCAGGTGCTCAACAGAATTGGGGAGAAAAGGAGTTTCTGGCATATCCTGACAAAGAGAAAGGGGAGGTTGGTTGGTCACATTCTATCAACGAATCGTCAACTTAGCATTAGAAGGAAGTGTGTGTTAGACTTGCGCATAATAGTTCGCGATCGGGAGCGCTCACTTTAGTTCGAGGCTCTTTTAGTTTGTCCGCTCCCAGTGACGGCTGAGCGGCGTGGTCTGCGCCTGCAGGTGGAGGGGGAAGTTCCCCCACCTAGTTGCTTCATGCGCTTGCTGCTTGAGCCGCTAACGATATCACGCAAACCAAAAGAAACAGTTTGTGGATAATTTCTAGCGCTTATCGCGAGTTATCTCTATATCTTGGCATTATGGAATTTATTAGTCAGATATTGCAGAGTGCAGAACACATCAAAACAGAAATTTTGTAGCACTGAAGTATGTAATGTAACAGGCAGACGCTCACCTCGAAATGACTCATCAGCAGAAGACAAACGCGTGATTTTTAATTCTGCTACGCGCCCTCTCGCAATTGCCCGTCGGTCTTCGGAAAAGAATCCAATGAACTATGAAGCGAGATACGTTTGGCATAATTGTCGCTGCTCCTAGTTCGTCCGCTGCTCCTAGTTCGTCCACTGCTCCTAGTTCGTCAGCTGCTCCTAGTTCGTCAGCTGCTTCTAGATCGTCCGCTCTTTTTGGCTTTTGTTACCGCTACTAAAAGAGCGCTTTTTTATGGGAGCTTTATTTATATAATGAATCAGTGTTGTCAAAGCGTGTGCTATTATCCATATTTTTGGGAAATTTGACATCAAATACTTAGGCAAATAAACCAGTTATTTACACGAATGGGTGATACAATGGTATTCAACTACTTTCCATACAGAGTACTCGTCGTACTTTATTTTTTAAATTGATTATTTGTGGCAGTGAACTATGAAACTACAGCTGAGCTGCATATCAGCTCGAAATGAAGGTAACTGGCAGAGGGGGATCACGCGATTCTGCGCGCTCTCTTGTCCTCTCGCTGATCCCCGTCAGTCTTCGGAAAAGGAGCGGACGAACTAAGAGGCGAGGGATCTGCGAACTAGTTCGCGTAGTTCGCCTGTGGGAGCGCTCTTCCGAACTAGTTCGTTCGCACAAGACTAGTGTGTGTGGTAAAAATCGTAGAGGGAGACCGAGGGACGAATACAGTAAGCAAATTCAAAAGGTTGTATGTTGCCGTTCCTATTCTCAGATGAAGAGGCTTGGACAGGACGGGTAGCGTGGAGAGCTGCATAAAACCAGTCTGTGGACTGAAGACCACAACGACAACATTGCAGGTTATTAGTACTGCGCACGGTTTAACACAGAGACGCGATCGCAGTGCACAACATACTGGCGTACGAAGTCTTGGACGAAATGTTCAAATGTTTTTGATGCGTAGGGTAAGGTGGTACAAATTTGATGTAAGTACAATTCCGATCAACATAAGTTTTCGCGCCATTTGTCTGTCTCGTAGTGTCTCGTTGTATCGTGTTGCAGAGTAGCAGGTTTCTACAGCTCCTCATGTCTTTTCCAAGAATACACCGCTTTGCGGTAAGGAGATATAAATTTTTTTCCCTTTAAGAGGTAAGTGAAGGTACTTAGCCTAACGCGCTCTTATAAATTGTCTAGTTAAGGGTGACTGGATTCGCTGCCAAAAATGCAATGTTTGGTACCACGAAGTACGCGTTGGTGCGTGGCCGAAAAGGTGCTTTTTTAGTGTGGTACATTTCTGATCAATTTTTCTCAGTTCTGTAACCTTTTTTTGTGTTTCTACCAACATTTGTAACTGTATAATATTAGTGTTACATATTCATTAAACATCCAAGAACAAGTGCCATAGTTAAAATTATTCCTTTTCTCAATTTATTTCCCGTTATAATAACATTTGTTCGAAATGATCGAAATTGTACCACCTTACCCTATGGGACGTAACTGCGGGTCACCAGTCCCTAAACTTACAAACTACTTATGAACTACCTTATACTAAAGACAACACAAACATCCATGCCCGAGAGGGGATTCGAGCCCCCGACGGGGAACAGCCTCGCGAGTCGGATCATAGCGCCTCAATGCGCTCGGCCACTCCGCGCTGGCAGTCTTCGACGTTGCCTTTCATGTTGTTCTCAGACGGTCAACAGAAATGTCGGTGAAATGCGTGTTCTCTCAGAGTACCATAGAGGCCAACTCGATAGTGCTCGTCTGTGACGAAAACTGCGTTACTTTTTAACGTGTCTCTACCAGCAGTATAGTCGGTAACGACTGCGTATACATAACAGGTAAAACATCATTATCGACGGGGAAAAGTGAGCGAAACCCGAAGTTAACTGAACGACTCTAACACTGCAAAAGCGACTGCAAACTCAACACTCACTTGGGCAATACTAATTCGATAAGAAGAGTGCAGCTGGACTATAACATTCATGCAGAAGCAGCAGATGCTTGACCCATCAAAACGGAAGCCAACGCAAAGTTGCAAAGGAAGTGGTGCCAATGGATGACTGGAAGTACGATATACGGTCCGAAAATACAGTGGCTCTGGGAAGGGGCGGGGAAACAGACCACGCAAGCCTTGACACGGCTCACGTGGAACTTGTTTCAAACTTCCTCTGACAACATATCTTACTTTCTCTTATTATGATACTGAAAAAATAATTTCAGTGTGTTTTTCTTAATATTTCTAAAACATATAAAAATATAAAATGATTTCCAATCCATGGTGTATTTTTCTGCTTTTTGGAGTTTTTTTGTTGGAAGTATTGAGATTGAATGTGATTGACAAATATATCGGCAAGGAAACCTGTCAGACAACTACCCATGGCTAAACCGTCGTTATATAGGACAGACAGGCCGGACCTTTAAAGTACGTTTAACTGAGCACCTTCTTACAAAAAAAAGCCAACTCAAAAAACATCCCCCTTTTGCAGAACACACTAAAGCATCCGAACATCAACAACCTACCATTGACAACATGCAAATCTTACATATAGCGCAGAAGGGGCGTAAGCTAAATTTACTGAAAGAGTTGGAGATAGCGAAGCGCTCTTACTTTGGACACCCACACCTCCTAAACGATCAGTTGGCATGCAAAGATCAAACATTCCTAGATATTATGATGTCTCTTTTCAAATAAAATTCCTCTCATTTACAAATACCAACATAAATAATAAACTTCTGTCCTGCTTAATAACCTCCCTTTCGTTTAATTTGTATTCAGATACCTAGATTTCACCCGTCCCGTCTTATACATCGGCTTCCTATGTCACTCCCTACCCACACTCCCTCAGTCAGTCTGTACAAGTCGGCGGAGCAGCACACCACGCCCGCCCACCGCCCGTGAGCGCAATTGTAAACATGGGCTTATCTTGTGTCATCAGAGACCACCGCTTCGATTAAGGTAATCTTAAAAATCGGTTTTATGTTTCTCACATCTTTACCGAGTATGTTCCAATTGTAATTCGTTGTTACCCGAACATTTGTAGGGCCAAAAGGAAAACCAAAAAACATTCCAGGAAAATAGAAACACCGCAATAACAACTTACGGTGTCACACCACGGAGAGCGCATTGTAAGCTTTGTTTACCATTTATACTATCTTCTTAACACAAAATAAGCCCATGTACCATTATAACCGTTTGTAATTCCACCTTGTAATTTTGTGTAAATTCTGTCACGCAGATAATCTGAAGATGCCCTGCTAAAGGGCGAAAAGCGTCATTAACTAATAAAAAAATTTGCAATCAAGACGGTTTGAAGGAATACATATGAAAATATGGATATATAGTTTATCAGAGCGAGTTTTATTGTTTTTTTTTTTAATCGATGTCTGAACATCGATGTTTTTATCAGAGTTGTTGCATTCCTATGTATCTTTACCTTCAGCGAAGAGACATTTCGGAAGGTTTGCCGTCATGCGTCATGTTCTGGTGTGTACTGGAAGCGAGTGTGCTGCAGTCGTTAGAGATGATTAGCAGAGCCCATACGGGTAATAGCCGCTCCCCGCTGGAGCACGATGTGCAAGTTATTTGTTTGCGCTAAGGAGGGCGATTACTGAGGATGGGGTGTGCGATAGCGGAGCCGGCCCGTTCTCCGAGGGCAGAGTTACTATACCGGGTCCACGCGGGAGCTGTTCAGGGCGAGGTCTTGGCTGCAGCAACGTCCCACCTGACAGAGGAAATCAAAAATTAGGAACGAGAGGATAAAACATTGTCTGAAAGCTATGTAGCGTTTTGGAACGTGAGTTTCATTTCATCTGTGGTCAAAGAGTACGAATTATTGGTCTTATTATCCAGTTTCCAGGAAGGATTTATACCCCACATTGAGATCTCGAAGGCTTCTCAAATTGTGACCCTCATTCCTTTCTTTCCACTGCACTTATGCCCATTTCAAGGATTCGTGTCATAACACGCGATGGACAAGGCAAAACGATTCTTCACTGAATTAAAGTTCATCAGAATTCTCCGTTTTGTGAATATTATGACGTGATTCAAGATAATTTTAGTCCGTATTTCGTTTGTATTATTTAGTCAAAGATATTGCTTATCGTTGCCTGGCGATACATTCATTTAGTGACTGTAGTACATTTATTAACACATTTCCCGGTCTGGTCGGGTTTAAATTCTATCGTTTGGCGAAATGCACCGTTCTTTACTGTTCTGCATACTCTAAATTAATAATACTGGACAATAGCACATTCAAGTAACAATATTTCCGTATTTTAAATGTTCGGATAATGTTCGCACCAAAGATACACTCGCGAAATAATTTTTGTACCCGTAAGTAAAAGTTCACTTCCGTATATTTTAATAGTTGTCGATTTAGATGAAATGACTGATGATGAAATGATGCCTAATTATACTTGCAAATCTAAATTAAAGTTCTCAACGCTATCGAAGTCACTCAATTCCATAAATTATCTGACTTAAATCTGCGCCGCGGTGGAGTAGCCGAGCGGTCTAAAGCGTCTCGCTGCGGAGCGCGCGGTTGCTCGCCGTGGAGGTTCGAGTCCTCCCTGGGGCATGGGTGTGTGTGTGTTGTCCTTAGGTTAGTTTACCTAGGTTTAAGTAGTCAAACATCCACGTGACACACACACACACACAAAAAAAAAAAAAAAAAAAAAAAAAAAAAAAAAAAAAAAAAAAAAAAAAAAAAACTGTCCGTGCGTATTATAATGTTCACCTCTTTGCTCACGTTATTCCGTATCGATCTTAGACGCGAGCTGGTTTCGACTATTCTGTCATTCACCAATCGCGAACTAACTAAGATAAAACTTTGATCTAAGCTTCTGAAATACGCACTTCCGAACCGAACCGAAAATAATAGCAGATTTTTTGTAACAATCCCGGAATTTGCTTATATACCCCAACATGGAGAACATATCAGAGACTATTGCATCCTCCATGCTGTTACTTCCTTTTTTACTTTGCATTTAAATATTCTTTATGGTCGAAAAACTAATTTCCCACTATGATAACTGCATATATACACTATTAATTTCCCATATATAAATACCCGAGCTGATAAAAACGTTAATATCCCTATAAAAATCCAATATTGCGTATACAAAAATCCTGAAGAATATAACGATCGTCATAAAATACATTTGTGTTAGGCGCATTAGACATTTATAAAAAAAGACGTCATATTTGGTAAAATATCTAATAGCTAAATGTCAGATTATGAGGCATCAAACGTAAAAGCCTACAAGAGATTCTAACATGAAATAATAATGGAATGTCTGAGTAGTTGGAAAAGGTTCGCGTCCCCATCTCCGTGTTTACAACAAACTATCTGAAAACCTGGCGTAGGACGGGTATTTATTTCTTCCAGTCAAACATTAATACGTCCATCCTTTTCAGTTTCGTTCCTTCTGTCTCTGTCCATTTCCTCCTTTCGTCCCTTTCATTCTGTTCAACTCCTCGTTTCGCCCCTCTTTGTTTGCCTATCTCCCCCTTGCTATTTTCTGCCAATCACTTGCTGTGGCTGCAGCTATTGGTGTGTCTCAAAGTGTAATTTCCAGGACCTGGACTGGATTTCAGACGACAGAAACTGTTAAAAGAAGGCAAGGCCAAGGTCTCTATGGCTATCATCAGAAAGTGATGCAGTTATCTCCGGTTAACAGCACGTCGAGTCAGGAGGCTGAATGCACCTCAGCTGCAATGCACCCTCCAGGCAGCAACAGGAGGCGCAATATCGACACAGACAGCTCGAAATCGCCTGGAGGAATGCGATCTCTACGCACGGAGGCCTATGCTGTGTGTCGCATTGATGACGCCGTTGTGGTATTTAAGGCCGTTAGACCTCAACTGGGGTCGTGTTCAGCCTGCCTGGTGCATGTATTTTTAGCTGACACCAGTTCGAAGGCTTGCGTATCAATGATGAGAACGGCTTGCGTATCAATGATGAGAACGGCACAACACCCAGTTCCCGACCCGACCTAGAATCAAACCCCGCTCCCCTGCGTGGAAACCCACCCCGCTGGCGGACTGTGTCCCATTAAAGCCAAGACACCTCTTAGCCCATAGAAACGCGGTGGAGGAACATCAGGATTGGAGCCTAACGAATGGCGCCGGGTTCACAGTTGAGTGAAGAGTTCGCTTTTAGCCGGTTAATCGTCGTTCCTTCATCTGGAGAGAACGTGTAACGGCAGAAACCTGCTTATTTGCAGGAAACTTCACCATATCATGGTGGTGGACGAATGATGTGGGCAGGTATAGCAGGTATAGCACTGTGGCGTTCGGAATGTAGCTTTGAATGCTCAGTGGCGTAGAAACGAGATCCTTTGATATTTTGTTGTGACCTAACCTGGTGCCTTGATTGTTTACTTCGTCCCCACATAGCTGCACTGGTGTACAACATACATGAAGATGAGGGAACTGATGGAGTGTCCAGCTTGTTCACTCGTTTGAGCATGTCTGGGACGCACTTGGTAGACGCATTGCAGCCAGACCAGCAATTCCCACAGCGGTTGCAGAGCTGGATATTGCATTCATGGAAGAATGGCAAAATACCCCTCGATAGCTGATTGATAGCCTCATAATGTCCATGTCACGCAGGTGTGCAATTTAGCGGACGTACGAGGCGATCATACACCATATTAGAGTGCAACGAGATATGACTTATACACTAGATTAGATTAGATTAATACTTGTTCCATAGATCATATATACGACATTTCGTAATGATGTGGAACGTGTCAGTTTAATAAATGTTGACAATCAATATTTTAAGGAAGTTTTTTGTTTTTTTATTCTTATTATTTTTATTTTTTTAAGTTTTACCTACATTTTAGGAGTTGCCATTCAGAAATTCCTTTAATTTCTTTTTAAATACTATCTGTCAGACTTCTGATGCTACTCGGAAAGTGACCAAAGACTTTTTTGGCAGCATAATTCACCCCTTTCTGAGCCAAAATTAGATTTAACCTTGAATTGTGAATATCATCTTTTCTCCTAGTGTTGTAGCTATGCACACTACTATTACTTTTGAATTGGGTCGGATTGTTAATAACAAATTTCATGAGTGAATAAATATATTGTGAAGCTACAGTGAGGCTCCCTAGATCCCTAAATAAATGTCTGCAGGATGCTCTTGGGTGGGCTCCAGCAATTATTCTGATTACACGCTTTTGTGCAATGAATACTTTTTTACTCAATGTTGAATTGCCCCAGAATATGATCCCATATGAAAGCAGTGAATGAAAATAGCCGTAGAAAGCTAATTTAGTAAGATGTACATCACCAAATTTTGCAATGACTCTGATAGCATAAGTAGCTGAACTCAAACGTTTCAGGAGATCTTCAATATGTTTCTTCCAATTCAGTCCCTCGTCAATGCAAACACCTAAAAATTGCAATATTCTACCTTAGCTACAGATTTATGTTCAAAGTCTAAATTTATTAAAGGTGTCATGCCATTTACTGTATGAAACTGTATATACTGGGTTTTATCAAAGTTTAATGAGAGTCCATTTGTAGAGAACCACTTAATAACTTACCGGGAAATTTCATTTATAATTTCATCAGTTAATTCCTGTTTTTCAGGTGTGATAGCTATACTTGTATCATCAGCAAAAAGTACTAGCTTAGCATCTTCGTGAATGTAGAATGGCAAGTCATTAATATATATTGAGAACAGCAAAAGACCCAAGACCGAAACTTAGAAGAATTAATTGTTTAATCTATATCATGTGAACTGCTTATTTCAACATTCTGCAGTCTTCCAGTTAAGTTTTAAACCATTTGTGCACTGTCCCACTCACACCCCAATACTTAAGCTTATCTAGAAGAATCCCTTGATTTTCACAATCAAAAGCCTTTGAGAGATATCACAAAAAATTCCCAACTGGTGATGTCCTGTTATTCAAAACATTTAATATTTCATCAGTGAAGGTATATATAGCATTTTCAGTTGAAAATCTTTTTTGAAAACCAAACTGACATTTTGTTAGAACTTTATTTTTACTAATATGTGAAGCAACTCAAAAATACATAACTTTTTCAAAAATTTAGATTAAAGCTGTCAGAAGTAAGATGGGGCGGTAGTTATTGACATCGGATGTATCCCCTTTTTTATGAAAAGGTTTAACGATAACATGTTTCAGTATATCCGGGAAAATACCCTGCTTTAATGAGCTTTTACAAATATGACTGAGAATCCTACTTATCTCCTGGGAACAAGTTTTTAATCCCCTGCTGGAAATGCCATCAATTCCATATGAGCGTTTACTCTTGAGAGAGTTTATTATTTTCCTAATTTCTGAAGCAGAGGTGGGTGGAATTTCAATGGTAGCCCCATGGTGTCTCGCTCTAAGTAAAATGTTGAGACAGCAAAATATCATACTGTATCACACAGAAATTACAATTGTAACCAGTATTGAATACAAAACGTTACCATATGTATATTGTGTATGGCAGGCTGTCCCAACAAGCTGCTCCGCGAGCAGGCGCGCACACGAGCGCTCACTTGCGCAGCTGGGAGCTGCAGTGTGAGGCAAGATGACGTCACGCACTGCAGTACTCGGCGGGCATAAGTCAACGACGCGCTTGTCATTGCCTAGTCGCGAAAGCCTAGTGCCTGCTTCATTAGAAGAACTGATTTCTTCACTGACAGAGACGAACGTTCACAAGGTCTAGTGTGTAACAAAACTCTTGTTTGCGATAAAAGAGAGAGAGAGATAAAGCGACATCACAATCGTCTCGTCGCAGTAGATCATAATGGAGTAGAAGGGGATGCTGCCAATGAACTGATTTCCAATTTGAAGGGCAACATATAGGATCCTGTAAATTAAAATAGTAAATACCGACTTATTGCATGCAGATACTTTTTTCTTTCTTTTAATGAACATCTCATTAATTTAAGCATAAAACTTTATATCTCCTTAATTTGCTACAATTTTTATGGGGAAGGAAATAGATTCCGTATTATCTTGCAGTGTCTTTCTAAATTGAAAACCTTGGCGTTTGTGCCGCTTATTGTGATAAATGCTGCATCGGCCATTATGCCACTTACTGTTGCCACTGTTTAACGAGTTCTTTGAGCATGTAAGAGAGGCGACGTTTCGTTACTCTTGTTGTTCGAAATTAAGGTGGCCTGTTACTTATTTGCCTGAAGTAAGCGATTACGTATAAACGAAAATGTAGCATTTCTCTGAACTTAATGAAAAATATACTTTTCTTCGAGACAGAAATCTTACTTATGAAGTTCACTGTAAAATTCTTATTGCCATATTTGTTTCACATAGTGGAAACTGGGTTGCGGTTCAGCGTGATAAATCAGTCAGTCATAATCTGGCTCATTTTGATATTGCGGCAACAACTTCTAAAATTAATGACATATTCATTAAAAATAATGTGAAAATCTTACTTCCTAAGGAACACTCCTTACCTTGGTTCCATGAATCAGGTATCTGAAATGTAAAATAATCCAACCTTACAACATGCTTTATTAAATCCCAGTCATGAAAACAAATCGATTACATTTCGTATCACTGAGCTTTTACATTAATCATATAATTTTATCCCTGAGGATTGACGCCGCGGTGGAGTAGCCGAGCGGTCTAAGGCGCCTCGCTGCGGAGCGCACGGTTGCTCGCCGTCGGAGGTTCGAGTCCTCCCTGGGGCATGTGTGTGTGTGTGTGTGTGTGTGTGTGTGTATGTGTGTGTGTGTGTGTGTGTGTGTGTGTGTGTTGTCCTTAGGTTAGTTTACCTTAGTTTAAGTAGTTTGTAAGCTACGGACTGATGAACACGCAGTTTGGTCCGATAGATTTACAAACTTTTGAACATTTGAGGATTGGCTTGGTGTTACGTGTGCCAATTATTATGGTGAAAAATTATAGTCAGTCATAGCTATTAGAATACAATTGTACTCATGGTGGGAATTGGAGTGCGCCTGCAGTTTCTCGTGACGTCACAACCAAGTCGCAGCCGTTTGCCCCACGCGACAACAGCTCACGTCCGAGAAGCGCTCCCTAGCTCTCGGGCGAGCGCGCGAGTTGGAACACCCTGGTGTATGGTATCTCACCTGATCTCCTAATTGTTTTGAGCTGTATATCCATACTCAATAAAAATTTAACAGATATTGTTTTGAATTATGTTCGTCTGTATTACGAGCTCCAAAATATTTACTGTTTCTGCTGAAGACGAAGAAAATTAGGGAGGGGTGAGCAAGTTTGGGGCCCTTACTCTTACGGAAATTAGTACATAGTGACTACGAGTTTGAGTACTGTGGACAGGGTAAGGCTGGAAATTTGTGTGTGACGGGAGGCGTGCTTAGGTAGTCATTGCAGGTACGGTGATCACTGTGTCCCCAATGGTGTAGGGATCAGCGCAACTACCTAGAAAGCAGGAGACCCGGGTTAGAATCCCGGTACACATTTTCAGCTTTGCTCATTGGCAGTTGAAGTCATTTATTCTGTGAATATGAAAACAATAGCCGGCCGCGGTTGCCGAGGGGACTGAGGCCCTTCAGTCACGGTCTGCACGGCCACTACGGTCGGGAGTTCGAATACCCCCTCGGGCATGGATATTTGTGCCGTCCTTAGTCTTAGTTAGTTTATAAGTAGTTTGTAAGTTTAGGGACTGATGACCCCGTAGTTAAGTCCCATAGACTCTACAAACATTTGAACAACATCAGTGCCCGAGGGGGGATTCCAACCACCCGACGGGGAACGGCCTCGCGCATCGTAGCATAGCGCCTCAATGCGATCGGCCTCTTTGCCGCGGTGAAAATTAGCATCCAAGTAGCCTGGTCCATCATATTTCGACCTTTCAGCCGGATCACATTGACGTCTGGCCACGATATTTCAGCTGACAAACATGCAGCCATCTTCAGGTGAGCACATTCTCGTACTTACCTGAAGATGTTTGTCAGCTGAAATATCGTGGCAAGACGTCAACGTGATACGGCTGAAAGCCCGATGTATGGACAAACCACGACGCCGGGAAAACTTCAAGATACACATCTAAGAAGCCTATTTATCATTAATTTTTCTATGGTAGGACTGCGATCTCTTTACCTTGAAGTATTAAAATGCCAAGATAGCAAATATTGATTTATTTCGATACACTTAGGGTATCATCATGTCGTCGTGTCGTATGTTTTAGTTTTATGAAGGCTCATGACATTAAAATAGTACGCTTTGTTAGAAGGCACTCTGTCAGCATGACACAATGGAGAATGTCTTTTCAGAATTTTAACCGTTTTATGTGTGACGTACCATTGGTCAATGTTAAATGTTTTATGATTGACGTACTATTTTAATGTCATGCGCTTTCACAAAACGAAAACATAGGCTACAAGTGACCGGATGACGATGCCCTGTTATTGTTGTTGTGGTCTTCAGTCCGGAGACTGGTTTGATGCAGCTTTCCACAATACCCTATCCTGAGCAAGCTTCTTCATCTCCACATAAGAACGGCAACCTACATATGTCTGAATCTGCTTACTGTATCCATCTCTTGGTCTTCCTCTGCGGTTTTTACTCCACACACTTCCCTCCAACGCTAAATTCACAATTCCTTGTTGTCTAAGAATGTGCCCTACCAATCTATCCCTTCTTTTAGTCAAGGTATGCCGGCCGCGGTGGCCGGGGTGACTGAGGCGCTCCAGTCACGGTCAGCACGGCCACTCCGGTCGGAGGTTCGAATCCCCCCTCGGGCATGGATATTTGTGCCGTCCTAGTTCGTAAGTAGTTCATAAGTAGTTTGTAAGTTTAGGGATTGATGACCCAGTAGTTAAGTCCCATAAGCTTAACAAACATTTGAACATTTAGTCAAGGTATCCCAAAAATTCCTTTCCTACTCAATTCTGTTCAGTACCTTCTCATTAGTTACGCGATCCACCCACCTAATCTTCAGCATTCTTCTGTAGCACCACATTTCAAACGCCTCAATCCTCTTCCTGTCCGCACTGTTTATCGTCCATGTTTCACTCCCATACAAGGCAAAAACTCCATACAAATGCCTTCAGAAAGGACTTCCTTAGGCTTAAATCAATATTCGACGTTAACAAATTTCTCTTTTTCAAGAACGCTTTTCTACCCATTGACATTCTGCATTTTATATCCTCTGTACTGCGACCATCATTTGTTATTTTACTGTCCAAGTAACAAAACTCATCTACCTCCTTTATTGCTTCGTTACCTAATCTAATTCCTTTAGCATTACCTGATTTTCTTTGACTGCACTCCATTACCCTAGTTTTGCTCTTGTTAATGTTAATCTTATATGCACCTTTCAGCACACTGTCCATTCTGTTCAATTGCTCTTCTAGGTCCTTTGCTGTATCTGACAGAATTACTAAAGTGTGTCGAAACCGGTCGTCAGGAAAAGTAAATCAATATTTGCGATCTTGGCATTTTAATACTGTTTATAATTAAAAATACTGATTTTTCGCGGTATATTTTCTCGTACTTTAAGTTGACTGCGCCCTCACTTGAAGCGCCGACACTTGGTATGTTGCGGATGCGACGGTCGGGCTCCCCCGCACCCAATTACCCGAAGGCGGCGACCAGCCTCGCCGGCAGGTGGCGCGCGCGCCTTTCCTCGGCGGATCGCGGCCAGTGACGGATGCGGCCTAACAAGTAATCTCATTATAAGCAGAGCAGCCGCGGTCCGATCCCTGCCCCTCAAATTGGCAGCGGGCCTGACTGGAGCGCCTCCTAACAAGCCGGGCCGCCGCCTCCCGCCTCCGTCTGCAGAGTCGCCACTTTGGAGCCGGGATTGGCCGCGTCGGCGTCTGCGAGAAGCGAACCATTCAGACTGAGTGCCACCGGAGCAGCCAGTCGAGGGCGAGGAATTCCCTTTCGCAGGCGGGCGCACGGCGCGGAAAAGAGGCAAACGGGCTCTATTGGAGCCGTCGAGAGGCAGGCAGCGGGCCCCAAGAGAGGTCACGCTAGTCGGCTGCCGGCAGGCGGCAGTCCTCCCCTCGCCGCCAGGCGGAGCGGACGTGTCTTCGGTGCTTCCTCCCAAACGTCCCCCCGCCCCAACCACCCACTCCCGTCTCCCGCTCCGAGACCTCGACCCCCCGTCCCTCCCCTTCCCTCCTCATCCTACAACAGCCGTCACACGCGCCAACTTTCTTTTTTTCCGAACTACATTTTCTGCCGGGCGATTTACATGTGATTTCTCCCTCTCTCCCTCCGCGTCTCTCTTATTTTCTTGCGGCATTTACCGCTACGGGAAGTCAACGAGACGAGAGACAGGCATTGTGAACCGCCTTCCGTATATGTATAGAAATATACATACGGAGCAACAAAAGGGGGGCCGCGCGGAGATGCGGCCGGCCGTCTGAGCAGCGAGCGGAAGGGAAGGGAAGGGGAGGGGGCGTATAATCGGAAACTAAATAAGAATGGCGGCAGTATAAAACCTGTCATTCGTATTATGATGCTGTCCCGAGGCCGGCCGCGAAGAAACAAGTTTGTGTGCGGCTCACAAAGTTCGCTTCGTTCTTCCGCTGCTACTCTGATGTTATTTCCGTGCATTTCACGGTTGGAGCACATCGATAGGAAATGGTCCTGTCTTTTCCCCAGTGGATGTTTTTAATGTGTTGGCTTATTCTTTTCTCTAGGTCACTTTTTTGACGTACGTAGTCTGTAGTCAAGGAACCTTCATATAGTTAAAATGTAGGTGTTAAAATTGGGTTTGTCTGTAAAGGGGAACACGAAGTATGGTACCAACGGATTTTGATGGGTCGCAGGTATGTTGTGAGGGAATTCCTCCAGACCATCAACCTAAAAGGATTTAATCCAATGGACCTTGGTTTCTAAGAAAATCGAGATCAAATTCGCAGTAAATTACAACGCGTACCGTGTCTACTTATACTTGACGGCTACCTCTCAGAAAGACAGCGTGGTGTAATCGTCAAGGTGCTAGGCTCCCATGCAGGAGACCTGGGTTGGATACCTAGTGGCAGAACAATTTTTAAAAATTGTAATTGCTACTTTTTATATTTAAAAAAATAATTAAGAAAGGAAAAGATATAAAGAAAGAAAAACAAAAATAATGAAAAGTCAAACGATTAAAAAAATAACCAAGAAAAAAAATCTTCTCCTTTGGGTCTTTTATTCTTCACTTTTCTTCATTTCTCTTCCTTTATTGTGCATAATTATATGCCTATATACCCACTCCTATGTTACAGCTTGAGTAAACAGTCAGGCTAATAGCAAATAACACAGTAGCAACTGATTATTTCACTTATTGCGCAGTGATACTTACTCACTGTCGCCATCATCACTATCTTTAACACCTGTACAAAATTATGGGTGATAATTGTCATAGAAGCACCGAAAACACAGAACATTGTAGCACCACGCACATCTGATTTCCAAATATGCTTCAATCGTCTTAAAAGTGTGCTTCGAAAAACCAAAATAAATAAAATGATCGTTGCGCAATACATAACATATTGAGCGAATTTTACATGTTTTTATCCTGACTATTTACTGCAAACGTTTACACAAGAATGGTTATAAAAATACATAATTATGCACAATCATCGGACAGGTGGGAATAGTAATTGACCCATGGGGACTTGAACCCAGGGCGCCTGCATGGAAGCCTCGCATCTTGCCGATTACGCCACGCTGTCTCGCTTAGCGGCAACCGCCATGTATAAGTAGACACGTTACACGTGCTAATTTGCTGCGAATTTGATTTCGATTTTCTTAGAAATCAAGGCCCATTGGAACAAATCCTTTTAGCTTGATGGTCTGGAGGAATTCCCTCACAAAATACCTACGACCCATCAAATTCCGTTGGTACCATACTTGGTGTTCCCCTTGTGAATGAAAGGCCGTTGATCCACTTAAGCTGTTTTTTATTAGAGTCGTGGAGACCCGCACAACCAGACCACAACTTTATAATTGGATCTCAGGTGCAATTAAGTGTTTTGCATATGCTGGATAACGGGGATTAATGGTCAGGCCCGAACGCTAGATCTTCCCTCAGATCGTCAGAAATAAAATCGTTTGATCATCCGGTTTGTATCATTTTCAGTAAAATATTAAAACTCGGCTCATCAGTTTGGTAAATATTATTTGGCTGGTTTGTCATTCACCAAACAAATAAGCCGACTCTAATAAAAAACAGCTTAAATGGACCACGACCTTTCACTCAGACAACTCCAATTTTAAAACCTACATTATAAATATTTTAGCTGTGGCTGTCCTTCATATAAAATTCTCTTTGATGTGTAAGTTCTGGTAAGGAATGAAAGAAGATCAGTGTTTGACGTCCCGTTGTCTTCGTGATCATTAGAGGCAATATAGTTCTGGTAGTCTCACAGAAATTTAAGGTCAGCAAATAATGCTGGTTACTATCTATTCCTTTTAAAATATTTTTCAACGAACCAGTATAAGATTGAAAAACAAAGTGTAAGAACATGGCGATTAGGATAGTAATGTCACCTTATTCTCTTCAAATTGCGCCGTTGATTTGGTCAGTTTCGCCGACGAAGGAGAGAATGCGTATCATACGAGGGTTGGAACTTGAATAGTGGCAACACTGCTGTAGAAACACTATGTAATAGAATCTACAATTTGTAAAATGACATGCTTACCACAGCTGTTTGTTTTATTAAATCAAAGCTACCGGTTACGGAAAATGTACCATTCTCAAGCCCTGCAGAGCTTAGCCAGTTCACTTTCCTAAGGAATCTATTGTTGTCACTGATAGCACACGTTGTTGACATACCTACCTTAGCTCCAAGCAAATGGACTCGCCCGTCTCACATCATCGAGGGAAACACAGTCACATGTGAACGAGCGGTCTAACGTAACGGTGTCACTGTTTTCGGAACAAAAGTTCAAATCCAGAATGAAACTTTCACTCTGCAGCGGAGTGTGCGCTGATATGAAACTTCCTGGCAGATTAAAATTGTGTGCTGGAACCGGGACTCGAACCTGGGACCTTTGCCTTTCGCGGGCAAGCGCTCTACCGACTGAGCTACCCCGACACGACTCACGATGCCGCCTCACAACTTTACTTCCGCCAGTACCTCGCCTCCTACTTTCCAAACTTCACAGAAGCTCTCTTGCAAACACGCAAGACTAGCACTCCTGGACGAAAGGATATGGTGGAGACATGGCTTAGCCACAGCCTAAGGGATGTTTCCAGAATGAAACTTTCACTCTGCAGCGGAGTGTGCGCTGATATGAAACTTCCTGGCAGATTAAATCAGTCGGTAGAGCGCTTGTCCGCGAAAGGCAAAGGTCCCAGGTTCGAGTCCCGGTTCCGGCACACAATTTTAATCTGCCAGGAAGTTTCAAAAGTTCAAATGTTTGTTAAGGTTATGGGACTTAAAAGCAGGGTCATAAGTCCCTGAACTTACAAACTACTTATGAACTACCCTATACTAAAGACAGCACAAACATCCATGCCCCAGGGGGGATTCGAACACCCGAGGGGGAACGGCCTCGCACATCGGAGCATAGAGCCTCCATGCGCTCCGCCGTGGCTTTTCGATTCAGGAACAACAGAGTTGGAACAAGATTGAATGTGCCAAAGGTCGTGCAGCACGACAGTGTCATCAAGGTCTTCAAAAGCGTCAGAAAGTTATGGTGATTCTCGTGTACGATTAAGACGGTGGTATCCTATGCCATTACGTTCCTCCACGGCAGACCCTCAGTGCACAGTAATGTTCGTTTTTGGAGCATCACCTGCCACTAGCTTTGCGAGAGAAGCGGCAACAATTTTCTGTGGAACCCACCCGCCATTTTCCACGACAATGCGCGGACGCAAACAGCGCAAGCTGCGCTGCTCTGTTTGTTCGATGGGACTGGGAAGTACTGTACCATCCACCATACTCCCCGGACTTAACTCCTTGTGACTCTGACTTGATTCCGAAGTTGAAGGAACCACTTCGTGGCATTCGCTTCAGAGCTGCTCCAGGGATTCGACAGGCAGTAGACCGCTGCATTCGCTCCATCAACACAACAGGCTCTGGTAACATACTAAGCCTTCCACATCGATGGCAACTTGTCTACACAACGCTGGTGACTACTTTGAATGACAGTAACAGGTGCAAACATATAAAGCTTTTGTATCGGTTGTGAATAAACACTCGCCACTATTTAAGTTCCAACCCTCGTATATTACCAAAGCTTAAAGAGCACTGTGAACAATGGAGTATGAAAATAAACTTCACTGAGTCTGAATACTTAATGGCGGACGTATACGAGACGATCTTATTATGGACGACAGTTCTAAAGTAAAATGCAGTCAGTCACATAAATATTTTGATACGCTATTTCGGGAAATGGTGGCACCAATGATGAAAATGAAATAAAATGTTAAATTTTGTAAAACAATTTATTTTGTCTTTCGCAGTTGCATAATTTTGAAGTCAGTGACTAGTTTCGGACTCTACCGTCTATTACTTTGGTTCGATAATGGACGGTAGAGTCCGAAACTAGTCACTGAGTTCAAAATTGTGCAACTGCGACGGACAAAATAAATTGTTTTACAATATATTCGCAGTTGCTAATCCTAAACCATTCTTACGATGAATTTTCATAAAAATGATAAATGTTGTGAAATGCAGGCCGCGGTGGCCGAGGGGACTGAGGCGCTCCAGTCACGGTCTGCACTGCCACTACGGTCGGGGGTTCGAATCCCCCTTCGGGCATGGATATTTGTGCCGTCCTTAGTCTTAGTTAGTTCATAAGTAGTTTGTAAGTTCAGGGACTGATGACCCCGTAGTTATGTCCCATAAGCTATACAAACATTTGATTTGTTGTGAAATATATGTGCCAAGATCTCTGTTCAATACTTTATTCCAGATTACTGGTTTCTACAAAATTTTGTTGTCATCTTCGGATCTGCAACTTAACATTTTATACATCTTTAATAATTGTATGGTTCAATCACGCGGTGTTTTGATTTACTAGAATAGACCTTACAAGTGACGACCAGATGAAAATTCTTGTAAATAAATTGAACTACACAGTTTTTAATGAGATGTGTTATATTTTAAAATGTAGAGGACAACGAATTTTTGTCGAAACCGGTAATCTGGAATAAAGTATTGAACAGGGAACTTGACATTTATCTATTCACATCATATAACAATTTAGATCGCCTCCATGCCTTCAATAATGATGTGTGAAATAAAATGATCGCATGGCATTATTTGCCTGGATACCCCATTATAGGATATTCGGCCACCTACTGCAAGTTGAATGTATGTAATAATAATATTTACATAAATATGAAACATATCTCATGTCAGTAGAAAAACAAGCAAACAGTGAATTACAACACCGATCGGAAAAAATATATTTCATTTGCTACGAATTAGATTTGCATCTGCTGTTCGAAAATCATCAGCATAAGCGATGTGCCATGCCGTGACAGGAAAAGATAAACTTAATTGAGAAATGATGTGCAATATTGTGCCATTAAGAGAGGACAGTGGTAGGCAGGACTACGTCGTAAGCGCAAACGACCATCTTGCGTGTTGGCAGAATCTTCTTTAATCGCCGAAGATCACGGCTGGCTATTCCAAGTGATCCCCTGACGCCGTCAGTGTGCGTTGTAGACGAGCCATTGGCAATATGTTATCTTGAAATGCAGCCATCCGCAGCCAAATGTTAGCATTATGGAAATTAAGTCCACTCTGACTTACAAAATTGAACATGGCTGATTAACAGCAACCGTAATCCAATTTTTTAAAACAATTTTTTACATCAGCGAACCGGTTGCGTAATTTTTAGGTGCTTGACCTAAGTTTCGTTGTCACTAGGGACAACTTCATCAGAAGAAGAAAAACAGTTACATGAAACACATGACGTCAAAAATATTACGAGCAGGATTTCTCAAGTCGATTACAATAAAAACTAGCATTCTTGCCATACAAATAAAACCAGTATGGTGCGAAGAGCGTGAAGGAACTGACTGTAGAAAACTTTTATTTAAAAAGCACAACCGGTTTCGCGATTATAGAAGACGATGGTTAAAAAAAAAAAAAAAAAAAAAAAAAGAAGACACAAAACAATATCTGCCATTTAGCCACTCCCCAGCGTTCACGTTAGATGTGTAAATTATTGAACGCTACGTAATGTTCATGTTCGACCCTTCGTGAAATCATCTTCAAACCATGCAACGCTGGAAATGTGATACTCAACTGTTGGCCATTGCATTTCCAACGTTGCCTGCACCACCATGGTCAGAAGAGGATCTTCTACATCTACATCTGCATACATACTGCGCAATCCACCGTAAGGTCGCATGGCGGTGGGTACACTATAACACTACTAGGCATTTCCTTTCCTATTCCACTCCCAAATAGAACGAGGGAAAAAAGAATGTCTATGTGCCTCTGTACGCGCCCTAATTTCTCTTGTCTTTATACGAAATGTAAGTAGGTGGCAGGAAGATTGTTCTACAGTCAGCTTCAAATTCCGGCCCTCTAAATTTCCTCAGAATAATTTCTGGAAAAGAATGTCGTTTTTCCTCCGGCGATTCCCATTTGAGTTCACGGAGCATTTCTGTGACACTCTAGCATTTTCGAACCTAGCAGTAACGAATCTAGCTGCTCGCCTCTGAACTGCTTCCATAACTTCCTTTAAACTGATACGATGCGGCTCCCAAACACGTGGGCAATACTCAAGACGTGGCCGTACAAGCGTTACAAAATATCTAAACTGGTAACCAAGAAAGAAAGAAGTCCGATCTACACTGTTTTTAAATTAATCGTTTACCTAGGTCGCTGACTCTCCAGAAATGTTTTTAATCATTACTAACTTTTTCTCCGGCAGTGTTATGTGCTGTTGTATTTATTAAACTTATGAAAAAAATACCACAAAATTTAGCTCCAACCTGATGTTTAGAAGGGAAACGACGTGCGTGATTTTACGTTACTTTAACAGTTCGTTTTTGGATTTTTTTGTCAGTTATACTGAATTAACATATCACATAACATTAAACGAATTTTCTGTCCGTGTTAAACAAAATATGACAATGCATGAAATAGGAAATGTTTTGGAAGGCAGTGCTCCTTATTTATAAATAAAGAATGACGAAACGCAAGATTTATTTCCCCTCTGATCGCATATAAAATAAATGCGCCGCTTGTCACGCAGCTCGCAATAATCTGTGTAATTTATCGCTGCAAAGGATTTGCGTGAGCGGAAGTTTGCGACAGCTTTATCAGGTACGACTAGGCAACTAACGCCAATAAATACAGAGACGCTTGTGATGGCGATGTAATCAGGAGAACGTTATACCCAAACTCGGTAACGATTGTCTCCTTTCGCGTGATTCATTAGGCGAGGTCACTGCATACATCTATTATGCACTTGTACTGTTTGTAGCGTGCCGTGAATTGAACATGTTCTCACTGCGTATTGGCAAAAAGTTTCTTTACTATCCAAAAACAATATTATATTCTTCGATGCTTCGATTGAGTGTTACCTAATATCCAAGGTCAAACTTGTCAGCTCATATAGCAAAACTTAATATAGGCCTACTCATCAGTGAAATGGAGGTGGAGTTTCTAATAAATAACGACCAATTTGAACGTAAATATTCACAAGAGTGGCAGTTATGTGATTATGCTTGTCACGGAAACAAGTGGTAACGGAAATGTATTCAGCACGATAGGATTTCTCGAACACGGAGAAGTACTGCCTCTCTATCGATCAATGAAATGAATTTTGAAAGTGGAGGTTGAAATAGCAGAGTGTTTCTTTGATGTGAAACCTAGTAGAAAAATCTAGCTTCACTGCATGTTTAACGGGTGGTTAGAACAAGCGTCGGTTTGGCCTACTTCGTTGAGGTTTTGTTGAGTACTCTACCAATTGCTGAGAATTGTCGAATGTGAGAACGTTCGCAAATAAAATAACATGTTTAACTTGTTTTTATTGATGTGGTCTACAGACTGGTTTGATGCAGCTCTCCGCATTACTCTATGTCGTGAACGCCTCTTCATCGCTGAATAAGATCGGCAAGTCACATACATTTGAATTTGCTTACTCTACTCGTCTTTCCGTTTCCTCTGCGAGTTATACTCCAATTTATCCGTCCAGTCCAAAATTAACACCGCCTTGATGTCTCATAATCTGGCCTACCAAATGGATCCCTTCTTTCACTCAAGATGTGCTAGAAATTTCTTTTCTTGCCATTTCTGTTCAGTGCCTCTTTATCAGATACGCAATATACTTAGCTAATCTTCAGTATTCTTCCGCAGCAACAAATTTCAAAAGCTTCTATAACATTCTCCTCTTAACTGTTTATCATTTACGTTTCACTCCAGTACATAGCTACGCTACATAATAGACTTTCTAACACTGCAGTTAACAATCCACGTCAGCAAATGCTTTTATTCTTTTTGATTGTCTTCATTTAGTATCTCCTCCACTACAGCCAGCATAGTAATTTCTCTGCTCCATAACAAAACACACTTGCTACATTTATTCTCTCTTTTCCTAATCTAATTCCCTCGGCATCGCCTCATTTAATTCGACTACATTCCATTACCTCTTGTTTTGCACTTGTTAATGTCTATTTCATACCCCTTTGTCAGACACTGTCCATTCCACTCAACTGCTCTTATGGGCACCTAGGTGTCTTCGAAAAAATTACATTGTCATCGGCAGACCGAAAATGTTTTACTTGTTCTGCCTGAACTTAATTCCTTTACCATATTTCTCAAAAAATTATATGCTTGTAAGGGATCAAACTGCTATGGTCTTCGGTAGCACAGGGTGTGGGGCACCCGTCAAAAACCTGAAATAAAGTTGCAGCAACAGCCACAACCATATAAAATCAGTCGTCAGTAAAGCAGATGCCAGACTTAGATTCATTGGAAGAATACTAAGGAAATGCAGTACGAAAACAAAGGAAGTAGGTTACAGTACACTTGTTCGCCAACAGCCCGAATACTGCTCACCGGTGTGGGATCCGTACCAGGTGGGATTGATAGAGGAAGTAGAAAAGACCCAACGAAGAGCAACGCGCTTCGTTACAGGATCATTTGGTAATCGAGAAAGCGTTACGGAGATGATCGATAAACTCCAGTGGAAGATTTTGTAGAAGAGACGCTCTGTCGCTCGGTACGTGCTTTTGTCGAAGTTTCGAGAACATATATTTACCGAGTAGTCTAGCAGTATATTGCTCCCTCCTATGTATATCTCGCGAAGAGATCATGAGGATATAATAAGAGAGATTAGAGCCCACACAGAGGCATACCGACAATCTTTCTTTTCGCGAACAACACGTGAGTGGAATAGGAGGGAGAACCGATAGTAGTACTCAAGGTACCCTCCGCCACACACACCGTCGGATGGTTTGCGGAGTATGGATGTAGACAGCACAGAAACTGGCGTACTTTAAAAATTTTAAACATATCAGGAAATGTAGGAATACATCGTCGCAGACATGCAACTGCGGCGATAATGTATTTCTGTAATTCTTGATATTTGCAAATAATTGTTAAAGGAAGGGAAGGATAGGAAAGAAAGGATTGACAGTGGCGGCATTCGGTCATTGATATTAAGCAATGGCGACAAGTGAAAATGTGAGCCGGACCGGGAATCAAACCCGGTGGGGGGGGGGGGGGGGGGGAAGGGCGGGGGCGGGACGGACGGACTACAAAAGGAAAGGAAACTAAAGTGCCATCGCCACTTTGACCCTAATAAAAAGAACGTGAACCTCTTCGGCGTTGGCGCCTAACTAAAACTACCCCTGGAAACTAACTATATAAGGGAACAGAAAGAAAGAAAAGGAAGGGGAATGTGTAGGAGACAAAACAAAGAAATTCTCTTTATTCACATTACTATGATTTTATTTAATTACTTTTATTTAATAAATATTGGTGTTCGTTGTATAGTACAGAAGATCTCGGTTCCCTGCGGCTAGTATGTTCAGTCACGGCGTCACGTAGAATGTGTATTCCGTTGAACAGGTCAAGGAGGGACAGCAGTTCAAACATTTAAAATTCTTCTCTATTGACTGAACACATTCCAGCTGCGGGGAGGGTCGTTGAAGGTACTCCCAAGGAAGTTTGAAAAGTATTGTCTGTATTTAGGATGTCGTACAACTCTGTAATGGCGATCCGTGAGATAAGTCCAAAAATCAAGTTTCGATTTTGCATGTGTCCAAAAAAGATAGTGTATGGCATGTCCGCGAATCCAATTCACAGCATTGGTCTTAGCCTTTGGAAAATACACTCGGTCCGGAAATAAGAACGAATGAGGAGTAATACTCTCTGGAATAGTTCTCGTGAGGAAAGCTATAATACGGCGAATCAGTTGTCAAACGTCAGCAGCAGTACCGCAAACAAAACGATGTTCGTCAGTGTCAGCCACCTCACATCTGGGACAGAGAGGTGATTCGGCGAGGTGGATGCGATGAAGGCGAAATCTGCAAACATGCTTACGATTGACAGTAAGGTAAAGACCGACTGTACATCAGACTCAAGAAAAGAAGCAGATACAGAACGCCAGATGGAGCGCCAGTCAAACTGGGGAATTTTTTGTTCAATCGGGTTTGACGGTAGATGTCTTTGTAGAACATCATAGACAGCTTTAGTTTTGCGTAAGTACGGGTTGGACAAATTGAGGTGGAGATAGCTAAGCTCGAGAATAAAATATCTGACATAATGGAAAGGAACTGGAATAAAAGACAGCATGACCGGAGCTGACAGCGAGGCCGGCGTATAAGTCGACAATAGAAGAACAGTAAGGCTCGTCGAGCAACGTGTCCATATCGTCATTTGGGACCTAATAAAGAGGGCACGAGCTCTATCCGGTACGTTATACAGACCTAGTCCACCACGGTCGCGGGGAAGGGTGAGCGATTCATAATTAACTTTGAACAATAAGCCATTGCTGACGAATGAGGCCATCGCTGCTAGCATTCGATGGTCAATGGTAAGTGGGAAGGGGAAAACCTGTGCGACATGGGAAACGCGGGATGCGATATAGACATTGACATATCTAACTCGCTGAAGAATATCCAGGAATCTTAGACGATGATCAATAAGACCAGCCCTCATCTGCTGAAGTAGGCGTCGGCAGTTGGAAGCGGCCGAACGCCGGAGATCAGCTGAAAAGTCAATGCCTAAACAGCGGATGGTATCTTGGGTGACGAGGGGCGCAGTGCACCCAGCAGCGAAACCTGTGCCGATAAACATAGCGTGTGACTTACTGACATTGAGAAAGCTACCCGAAGCCTCGCCATGTATCGCAACCCACGTCAAGGCTGCCCGGACTTAATCAACTTCATGTATATAGATGACTAAATCGTTAGCATAGGCTGTACAACAGAATCGGTAGCCATCAATGGGTAACCCCATCAAACGTTGCCGAAGGCCACAGAGCAAGGGTTCCAAGGCGAAGGCAGACATGAGCGCCGAAAGGGGCAACCCTGTCCTATAGAGCGACCAATTATGATCGGTGGTGTTAGTCTGCAATTTTAAAGGACTCTAGTCTTCGGGCCAGCGGTCGCCTTAACAATTTGACCACCCGTGCTCGCCTTCCGTCCGTCTCAAATTCTCACAAGTCGCACGCTATGTTTGTAGCGCCGTCGTCGCTTATAAATACTTATTGTATTGGTGTGGCGTCTGTTCTTTCGGACGTTGCTGCAATATTATTTCAGGTTTTTGACGGGTGCCCAACTCCCAGTGCTACCTTTAAATGCTGACACTGCCAGGCTTTAGAATTTGACCAATGTAAAACATCGGCGAAATGCTTTAAATAAAATAAATCATTGCATCATTGCAAGAGTGTGTTTTATTAGATAGACTAGAAGACATTTTATAAAAGTATACTGAAAAAAAAAAAAAGATAACAATTTTAGTTTTCTCAGATGTTGCGTTTTTCTGGTAGATTTTCCAGAAATTTTCTTTCCTACGAAATAATCTTGTTCTGATACTGACATATTAAACAAACGATCACTTAAATCGTTCGATCCGTCTTCATATATATATATATATATATATATATATATATATATATATATATATATATATATATATATATATATAATTAGGATAAAATGCAATGCCCAAAAATTAGAAAATAGGGTTATGCCTTACGTAAATCTGGAAGAAAATGCTTAATGTAAAATAAAGTGAATTGTATCAGCAAGGAAACGACCTAAATCAAGTATAATAATAATTGGCTAGGTAAGTGACCTGGTGCAGGTCTTTCGTATGGACGCCACTTCGGCACCTAACATGACCGCAACCTACTGCAGTTATCTAACCGGTAAAAGTGGACCCACAGTTTAACATGGAATTCGAACCAAGGATGTTTCTGGCGACTCCTCACATCGTACACAGGGAAAGGCTAGGTTACAATTTGTAGTGCAAAATCGGTGATTTCAGTCAGTTTTGAATCCGCAACCTACCGCTCAGCTACCGAGCACTTTGCCGCCAGCCGAAAATTCGAGTTGACAAACGTACCCACTGATAAGATACTTACCCAACTTTGATAAAAACATTTTATTTGCAATAAAAACAATACTGAAGTTACTCTTCGAGATAAAATGTATTCCTTGTTTTAAGATGGACCATATCACACGCACCGTGCAAAATTTGATCAGATCAGCTGAGTAGTTTTCGGAGTTCATCACGGACAATTTTCGTGAAAGGAATATATGGTAGGGTCGCGTTAAAAAAAAGAAGAAACAGTTTCAGATATTTTCCGAAATTTCGGTACACGAATGATACTGTTCTTTTAACTTTTTAATGCGGCTACATTACCAAATGACAATAGAAATCAATCAGTAAAAGTTTGACCAGTCTGTGTGAAAAATGAGCTCCAGTGCGGGACAGTATGCAGTAAAAAAAAGTAACAATAACAATGGTTAGCTACTTGCTATCAATGGCTAAAGATGTGCCCTTTTGAGAGGATTTAGAAATCCCAACAATTATTACTACCCGAGATTTTAATTTATTCACCAAAAGATTTTCTAACACAAGGCGAAAGATGCAAACCAACATAGGCAGATCTTACAGAGGCAAAGTTCAAGTAAAATACTGTAATTCAACACTGTAATTCGCCAAACTATTTAGGCATAAATCAGTTGTAAATTTATACTACTGACTGCTAAGATTTCACTAATTGATCGTTATCTTTATTAGAATTAATTTGATTTGAAACAAGTAGCATATAAACACTATAAAAATACAGGCTGACTATATGAATAATCTATCTACCACACAAATTACAAATAAACAGACCTGCTGTCTCCTTTGATGATGACAGACACAGCTCACAATAATGTTACACAGTCTAAAATTGTTGTAGGAACCATAGAATACTGTGAATATTGGGAATAAATTTGGTAACTGTACATTTGGCAGTAAGATTCTAACTGTAAATGATTTTTGTTTCTCAATAAAGGAAGATTACTAACGAAACCTATTAATAGCTTTCAGTCCACTATAAAACTAGTTGATGTTTGATTTACATTTAATCCTTTTACTCTACTACTTAACACTATTCAGTTCTGCTCAATATACCTGTTCAGCAATGAAAAAAGTTTTATCAACAAATTAGAGATTTAATCTGTGATTATTATTTTTTTATTTCTGTTATTGTTTTAAGTAACTAAAACCAACTACTTGATTTAGCTTTGTTCAAATTACTAGTGATAGCACATAAATTAAACTACTCTGACCAAAATTTAAGAAATCTATGAATTAATCTATTTGATTTAAAAAAGGCTTTTAAGTTGTAAATTTAAAAGTAACTCAATGTTTATATTTTCTATACACAAGTCATCACACAAAAAATCTCAAAGCTACGTCGTCATAAAAATTAGCTTCAGATAACCTATCCACTTCGGGGCTTACATTACTTGTAATGATATAGCAAATTATGTTGAATTAACAAAATATGAGCACTGCATTCAGGCAAATATAATTTTACGGACACTCGGATATATATATATATATATATATATATATATATATATATATATATATATATATAGCCTATAGATATACATTAACAGTATTGGACCGTACTTGGTACTTGGTACTTGACTTAGGATAGTCACGGTTGGTAGGTGTAGTTTTAAGTTACTGCTTATTATCATGCAAAAGATAAACATACAATAATCATGTCCATGCTTTCATACACTTCTAAATAAAACTACTTTGCCTATGGTGAAGCGACAAACGATGTTTGTGGCTGGCAACAGCAATACAAAGCAACAGACCAGCAAAGAAAACGACGGCTAATAAACGTCTTCTTAGCGTCTAAACCAATAAACCGACAGCAACAAAATTGTCAGTGCACTTAAGGCTTCATACGAGGCAAAATCGTAGCAGCTCTTGAAGTAATTGCCTCCCAGGTATGCATGCTATAAAAGCCAACAGCCAATGCTGCTCACTGTGCATCCGACCAGGCCAGATTCCAGCACACTAGTCCTACTCAGTCTAGAATGTTCTGTGGCGCGCAAGAATGTTTTGGCCCGCTTTTATACCTTTTCTTCCACGCTGGCATTTTCCGTTTTGTGCAAAATTCAAAAATGTTCAAATGTTTGTAAAGCCTATGGGACTCAACTACGGGGTCATGACTCCCTAAACTTACAAACTACTTATGAACTACTTACGAACTAGGACGGCACAAATATCCACGCCCGAGGGGGAATTCGAACCCCCGACCGTAGTGGCCGTGCAGACCGTGACTGAAGCGCCTCAGTCCCCTCGGCCACCGCGGCCGGCTGTGCAAAATTACACAGGCTTTTGTACATGAATTTGACATTATGAAAGCCTAAGCTTGTGCTTAAGTAAGCACTAAAGTATTAACAAAACTCCATAATATGGACAAAGTAAAAAGCAGTTACACAAAATCATTAAAGGAAAATTCCGCTGTATCTCCCTACACATAATGGATCATGTCAAAGACAGTCAACAAAAACATATTACTACCCTCATCAACATACAACATAATCACAATAAAATTATTTGAACCATGTTTTACATAAGAAAATTAATCATGGTATTAAAAGATACTATCTAATTAACACAAATTATTCTGTTATGTGAAATTAACAGAAACGAATGCAATTTCGCTAAATATCTGAAATTGTTCTATCGAGTTTGCAACGCGACTAGTATTCTGTTTCGTCACATAAGCATTCTTGAAGAACAGTTGCTAAAAGTGATGAACAATAATTACCAACCATTTAATTTTTCCATGGTAGAAAGGCGATCTCCATACTTTGAAGTTTTGAAATGCCAAGATCCCAATCAATTAATTTATTTTTCTGACGATCGGTTTCGATCCACTTAGGGTATCATCATCTGATGACTAGTGTCCTATGTTTTCGTTTCGAGAAGCCGCATGACATTAAAATGGTATGTCAATCATAAAACATTTAACTTTGGCAAATGGTACATCACACATAAAATGTTTAAAGTACTTAAAAAACATTCTCCATTGTGTCATGTTGACAGAGCGCCTTCTTACAGAACCATTTGTCAAAGTTAAATGTTTTATGACTGACATACTATTTTAATGTCTTGCGCCTTCACGAAATAAAAACATAGGACACTAGTGAACATATGTTGTTACCCTAAGTGGATCGAAACCGCCGGCCGCGGTGGTCAAGGAGACTGAGACTCTCCAGTCACGGTCTGCACAGCCACTACGGTCGGGGGTTCGAATCCCCCCTCGGGCATGGATATTTGTGCCGTCCTAGTTCGTAAGTAGTTCATAAGTAGTTTGTAAGTTTAGGGACTGATGACCCCGTAGTTAAGTCCCATAAGCTATACAAACATTTGAACATTTTGAACACATTCTTAGACATTGAGGAATCATAAATTTAGCATTAGAGGGAAGTGTGTGGGGTAAAAATCGCAGAGGGAGACTAAGAGATGCATATAGTAAGCAGATTCAAGTGGATGTGGGTTTCCGTTCTCATGAGGAGATGAAAAGGCTTGCTCAGGAGAGAGTAGGATGGAGAGCTGTATCAAACCAGTCTCCGGACTGAAGACCATAACAACACAACTGCCTTCCAGACAGAGTGTCCAATTTATTTGGCATTTTTTTTACTTTTGGAACCACGTATGAAAATTTTCTATTTTGCTCAAATATAAAATAGATAGGGTCTTATGGGTATGCAAAAGTGGAAGAATATGTTCCATTCCAATTTTAAAATAATACAGGACTGAAAGGGTTAACACGCGGGTCGTGTATAAAGAAAAACTAATTATCGGCCACCTATAAAGTACAGTTGCCGATTCGCGAGGGAAATGGCGTCACGCTTTTAGGGAACCAATGGCTGCCAGAGGGGTGGGTTGGGGGTGGCGCCTACGTCACGGCGCGCGTCGCGTTTGTTTACAAGCGGCCCACGTCTTCTTTATTAATCCGTCCCGCAGATTACACCTCTTCCCGTGCCGCCTTCCTTGCGAGTTCAAAGAACTAAATTACACGCACTTGGTATTCCGGAGGCCGCGCCTCCTGAGCTGATATTACAATGTCGGATCCCGGCAGTCACCTTGGCTTTAGCCGGCGTCGCATTAGGACTGGGTGGGGGGCAATCAGGACGCGGCCGCGTTTCACATTCCCTTTTTTAATTTCAAACAAAATAAGACAATTTAAGTAACTGAATTTTTGTTAATATTTTAGTCCCTTGGACGACGTCCCGCCCCTCCCTCCCAAGTGCAGAAGCTGGCCCACGTCCTCTTTCGTGTTTAAGCTCGATATGAAAGTGGAGGCGGATCTCCTTTTTTCTGTCTGTCTGTTGCCGTGGAAACGCAAAAAAGTGCGCGCAAGAATAATAATAGGAACAATTTTAATTTTACCCCCTGGCGCTCACTTCCCTCGCTCCTTTTTACTTTATTTTTTATTTTCCCCCGCCCCCCGTTGTAAATGTGAGTCTTTAAGAAACACGTCACATCCGGGGGGCTTTCCCCACGCGGGGGCGGCGCGGCGCATTTCCTCTAACTCAAAGGGGTGGCTTAGTTTCCTCATTAGGCCGGGCTAAGCTTCAGAACTCATTAAGCCGCTGCCCGGCTGCGCAGTGGCCAACAGCGCATGTGTGTGTGTGTGTGTGTGTGTGTGTGTGTGTGCATCCGCGCCCCGGGGAGGCGTGACGGTTCGAATGTCGCTTACTGCATCCAAATCGGCACGACTGTGTTTACTACGACGAGGCGCATACAGAAATAAGTTTCCTTACATGTTAAAAAAATATACGATCATACACTGATCAAAACTATTGGAGGATCAGTTAAAATATGAAGGTTCAGGAGTATAATCATAGGCAGAATGAACTAATACGATTGTATATTTTTGACGATGTTACAGCGTTCAATCAATGAAATACATCGCAATTCGCGATCAGTTGTTGCTGCACTGTACTAGGTTTACATGGAATACCAAAGTGCGGCGAATGAAAATTTGTGCCCAGCCGGGATCAAATCCCGGGATCTCCTGCTTACTAGGCAGACTCGTTGACCACTCCGCCACCGAGGACACAGTGACCAGCCCGACTGCAGAGGACTCTTCCCTGCACGTCTCCCGCCACAGCCAAATCTCCATTCGCCACGCTGTCTCTTTCCTATACCATTGACTGAACGCTGTAACATGGTCAAAAATATATAACTGTATACAAGCCGAGGCTGGGCTCTCGATACCTCATGGTCTGTTCTCCCTGATGCGGGAATACAATATTGTGGCTGCGAGCATTACAGAACAAATAGACTGTGGTATAGGAAAGAAACAGCGTGGCGAATGGAGATTTGGGTACGGCGGGAGACGTGCAGGGAAGAGTACTCTGCAGTCGGCCTGGTCACTGTGCCCTCGGTGGCGGAGTGCTCAACGCGTCTGCCTAGTAAGCAGGAGATCCCGGATTCGAATCCCGGCCGGGCACAAATTTTCATTCGCCGCACTTTGGTATTCCATGTAAACCTAGTACAGTGCAGCCACAACTGATCGCAAATAGCGATTTATTTCATTACAATGATGGTGTCGGTTCCAGAAGTGAAGACAACAACATTGCGGGAAACGAGATAGTGGTAATAACAGAAATAGTGGTACTAAGATACAGTTAATGCAGCGGGGGGTTGATATTGTGTTTACTCGACCAAACGACTTACACAATCAGTTCAGATAGTTTAGTGAGAATGTAGTGCAATGCTACAACAACGTGATTTACCCGAAGCTATGGCACAGAGAGCCATATGAAGGTTGGAAGCCGGCCGCGGTGGCCGAGCGGACTACGGCGCGCCAGTCACGGTCTGCACGGCCGCTACGGTCGGGGGATCGAATCCTCCCTCGGGCATGGATGTTTGTGTCGTCTTTATATAAGGTAGTTGATAAGTAGTAAGTTTAGGGACTGGTGACCCCGCAGTTAAGTCCCTTAAGCTTAACAAATATTTGAACATTTGAAGGTTTGAAGCGGGTCAGGCATAGAGGGAGGTGGCTGCAGCTATTGGAGTGTCCCAAAGTGCAATTTACAGGACCTGGACGCGATTTCAGACAACAGGAGCCGTTAAAAGAAAGCAAGACCAAAGTCATCCACGGGTAACATCAGTAAGAGATGACCCTTATCTCCAGTTAACAGTCCGTCAAGCCAGGAGACTGAAAAAACTAAGCTGCAACGCACCCTTCAGGCATCAGCAGATGCTCAGTATCAACACGAACAGTCTGTAATCGCTTTCGGGAATGAGGCCTCACCGCACGGAGGCCTATGGTGTCTGTGCAGTGTTGCCAACAGTGAAATGGGATTTCCCACTAAAAAGCTTATTAAAAACCACCACCAGAAACCACTATATTTTATTCGTGTGTTTAACAAAACCACTATATTGTAATTATTTAAAGTACTGAGTATGTTGAGTAATCAAAAATATGAGACAGTTCATTTTATCCCTTGTGCTTAAAGTCAGTACAAATTCTTTTTTTCCAAATATGAGCAGCTGCAGTTCGAAAGTTTATTTCCTTTTTATACTTCCTAACTAATTCTGTTACGTTGTTTCTATAAAACGTGCATTTAAAAATGTATAATATTTCCAGTGTAAACATGCTTAATTATATTGTTATTACGAAACATAATCTTGGTATTCAGGATCATGGAGCTTTTACATTAATTATAATAACGAAAGATTTAATATTATCGTCGGAGGTTGGTCTAGTGTCAGATGTCCCCTATTTTAATGGGGTAAAGTGGTAGACTTATCTAAAATTGCCCGGTAAAAGTGCCCACATAATATGAAGTATGAATGCAGATGCATATTTATTAGTACTATTTTTGTAATATTTCTTTCTGTAATTTGTTGTCCTGATTTATATGTTGTAAGTTATGATGTATGTTTCTGACACGATTAAATATAAATAACCATATAACAATATGGGCGCAAAAAATGGGGAAAAAAGACAGAATAACGTGTTTATAAACGGTTAGATGATGTAAATTCAGGTACTACGAGACGTTAGAAAATTAAATAGTGCTGTTACTGAATGCTGTCTTCCTCAAGTGCTTTTAAAAATAGTTTCCATAAAACCACCGAAATATTTTTAAAAAACCACCATAATTCCCACTAGCCACTAGATGCAAAATTCGACCACCGGATTTAATGGGAAAACCACTAACTTTGCAACACTGGGCGTGTGTCCCATTAAAACCATCAGATCGAAAAAGAAAATGTTCAAATGTCTGTAAATATATCGGACCAAACTGCGTGGTCATCAGTCCGTAGCTTACAAACTACTGAAACCTAGGTAAACTAACCTACGGACAAACACACACACCCATGCCCCAGGGAGGACTCGAACCTTCACGGCGAGCAACCGCGCGCTCCGCAGCGAGGTGCTTTAGACCGCTCGGCTACTCCACCGTGGCCCCATCAGATCGTTCAGCCCGCAGAAAATGGGTGGAGGAACATCGGCATTGGAGTCGTAACGAATGGCACTGGGCTCTCGTCACAGGTGAGCCAAAATTTTGTATTCAACAAGACAATCGCCGTTCCTTCAACTGGAGAGAAAGTAGTGCCATATTGCGGAACGAAGGCAACCTTGAATCGAGCCGCCACACTTCAGAACGTCATGAGACTTAAATTGATCATTTTAGAACAATACTAACTGACATAATATTCAATCTCCAGTTAAGACAATGTATCTCGTGTATATATTTATATGCGGTTTGCTGTTTTTCTGCATGATTTAAATAAATTAACTGGCATCCCAAGAACTTTAGTATTATTCACAATTAGATGAGTTCCTGCCAATAGCATAATAATTTCAGCCTCACTTCGAGAACTCCGATATGTGTGCTACCATCTGAGTGGGGACGACGGAGTTCTCGAAGTGAGGCAGAAATTATTATGCTATTGGCAGGAACTCATCTAATTATGAATAATACTAAAGTTCTTGGGATGCCGGCTAATTTATTTAAATAATGCAGAAAACTAGCAAATCGCTTATAAATATACACTCGATACACACTGTCTTAACTGGAGATTCAATATTATGTCATATTGTTCTAAAATGATCAATTTAGGTCTCATGACGTTCTGGACTGAAGTGTGACGGCAATTGTACGACATGTTCAACAGTTGTCTCACCCCCCTCCCCTTTTGCTATTGGGCGGCTATTTGGTAAACCACGAATTCGAGAAGTCTTTTCCTGCACATTTGCACTGTAGTTTTTAATGTAGGCCTGTCACTTGATAATGGCAACAAGTATTGCCGAAACTAGTAGGGAAATTAATTTTGCTTTAAATGTGATCTAGGCTACTCTTCTTTAAGTAGTGTTTCATTCTAACCATTTAAGATCACTCTCCTCACGACAAATGTCAGCTGTTATTAACAAACGCAGACTGTTGTGCGTTATCCATGACGATATGGAGGAAGAAGTAAAATTACATTGGAGCGGTTAGCACACCCCGTATAGAAGTCCTATCGGGTCGGCGGTAATGGAAGGACAGCGCACAGGGGGAAGACTGGCGCTCGCGCCGTGTCCTGGATGGCAGACGCTGTTCGGTCAGGCGAAGACCGGGAGCGAAAGCCCGTTTATCGCGGCCGGAGATCGCCGGCCAATAAATCGCCAGTTAGCCATCTTAATGGCGGCGCTAACCCATATTAGCCGGCACGAGAGGCGGCCGTAACAGCGCCTGCCGCTGCCGCCGCGGCTGACAGCGCTCCGCGCTGCCACAGCCACAAGTGCATGACTGCCGGCCCGCGCTGGGCCCGGGTGTCGCTCGACTAGTTCTCCAAATGCCTCCCATGTAATTAACAACACTGCCGTCTGTTTCTCGGACACTTTATACGACAACCTAAGAGTTGATGTACTCTGAATACCGTAGGAGATAAAACATCTGCATCTTAACCAATGGCGGCGCATCCTATGTGTTCACTGGTTCAGTGAACCCCCGCACCAAAGCTTGTGTTGAAAAAAAGTAAATAAATAAATAACATACAAAGTGTTTTTAAACTATCATTTTTCGTTTCTTTCTTCTATCAGATCATTTTATATGTATATTCAAAGCATTTTTATACCATGAGAAACGTTTTCAAAAAATGTTCAAATGCTTGTTAAACTTACGGGACTTAACTACGGGGTTATCAGTCCCTAAACTTACAAACGACTTATCAACTACCTTATACTAAGGACGGCACAAATATCCATGCCCGAGGGGGGATTCGAACCCCCGACCGTAGTGGCCGTGCAGACCGTGACTGGAGCGCCTCAGTCCCC
This sequence comes from Locusta migratoria, assembly GCA_026315105.1. NCBI lineage: Eukaryota > Metazoa > Arthropoda > Insecta > Orthoptera > Acrididae > Locusta > Locusta migratoria. The sequence continues at coordinate 55,854,023 of CM048751.1, forward strand.
TCAGCCACCGCGGCCGGTAAGAAACGTTTTACGTCGCGGAGACAGGACGTATAAGAGTCGTAGCCCGACCGCTTAACATACGCGGCAGTGGCCGCAGCGTTGGAATGCGCAAGTGCGGCTGAGGTTCAAATTGTTTTCTGAACCCCCCTAGAGGCAGCATATGGGCGCTTGCGCGGCTGGAAGGGTGAGGGGAAACGCCGCCTTTAACATTGGCGTTGGAGCTGGTAGAGACACCAGCTCCTGTCTAGTCGAGCTCTGGCGATTACGCACGATTGACCCTGAATCAATGGAGCTTCTGCGCAATTCGCCTTGCGAACAGGAAAATCCTCCAAATGTTCAAATGTTTGTATAGTCTATGGGACTTAACTACGGGGTCATCAGTCCCTAAACTTATAAACTACTTATGAACTACTTATAAACTAGGACGGCAAAAATATCCATGCCCGATGGGGGATTCGAACCCCCGACCGTAGTGGCCGTGCAGACCGTGACTGGAGCGCCTTAGTCCCGTCAGCCACCGCGGCCGGCAAAAATCCTCCAACTTTGTTTTTGGCACATTAAAGATTCACAAAAAGTCATATTTGATAAAATATAACCATAAATTAAAGACGCATCAATTGCAAAACCCTTCAGAAGATCCGATCATGGGTAATAATGAAGTAACTACTCTCCACCTAGCAGAAATAGCCGTTTGGTTAGCGGCATCGCGTTCTTTCGTCGAAGGTAGTGGGTGCAACTCCGACTGTAGGCATTTTTTAACTCAGTCTTCTTTGTAACAGGAACAACAAAGTTTTTTGTATTCTTACTTGGCACATATATTTGGTCGTTTTTGCAAATGTGTCGCGATTTTGAGGGTAAATGACATTTATACTCTTAGTTGTAACAAATATTTAACGGTTTGAAAAGATGTGGGTCAGAGCAGCCGTTTGAATACGTAAGGTTAGGACAGAGAGCTGCTTGCAGTGTCACGTGATCCGAAGGTAGCTTGTTTGTTCATCGTAACAGATTCATTTTGTCACTCAACAGTGTAGTAAGTTACTGTGTCTTAGTGTTCATGTGCATATCTTCCTGGTGTTTATTATCAAAGAAAAATCAACAAGCTTCAGTATCTTTTAGAAACATATTACTCGGCTTTAAGCTTGGAACAAAAGCGTGAAATAAAGAACCTTGGTAGGCATGAAGGTGCCGAAGCGGGAGGGGGAGGGGGGGGGGACGGGCAGCGGCGGCGCTACTGTCGAGATCCTGCACTCAAAGAAGTGAACCCCCGGTCATCTGATCCACCAAGCGCCACTGATCTTTACAGGACACGTTCAGGCAGGGACGCAAGTATGCCACAGTGAGAAAACGCCTACGAACATTATAAGATGTAGAACAATTTAGACACAAATACAGATAATGACACGAGTAAAGAAAATAGCATCCTTGTAGCATCTACGCAATTCTCCTCCAAATACGCCCTGATGATAGTAATTTCGGCCTGAAATTCTGAGACCAGTTTAGAGAGACTTATAAACAGGAGCGAATTTTCGAAAGCCGTCGCTGGTCGAGATGTCCAGTGCTTGGACTGTCAAAACCGTGGATCCAGGTTTGAACCTCCATCACAGCAGGTTTTTGTTAGATTTTTTCGATGTATTGGATAATTTTTTTCATATTTGTAATACCATTTCTTCCCTTATTTTGAAGTAGAGCATCGGGGAGTGTGATCAGTGGCGCAGCCACAAGGGGTGGGGGGGGGGGGTGAGGGGGGGAGACAATGAACACCTAAATCTTTTCGTTTTAGATCTGATTTCTCTCATGTTATTATGATGATCATGTTCGCCTTTGTAGATGCGTGCTAACAATATATGTTCGCATTCTGAAGAGAAAGTTGGTGAGAGAAATTTCGCAAATAGATCTCGCCGCAACAAATAATGCTCTTCTTTTAATGATTTCCACCCCAACTGTGAATCACTTCCGTCACGCTCTCTCCCCTATATTGCGATAATACAAAACGAGCTGCCCTTCTCTGAATTTTCCCTAAATTGTCCGTCAGTCCCACCTGGGGTGAATCCCACAATGCGCATCAGTACTCCAAAATAGGACGCCCTCCAGTCTTGGATGCACCCTATATACACCGGCCCCAACGCCTTGATCTGATTTCGACCCTTCAGTGAACCAAACAATGTCCCCCTGTACGACCTCGAACTGTTTTCCTTCACTGCGCCCTGCTTCCAATTGTTATACAGGGTGATTTTAAAGTCACTATAAATTTTGTACTTAAACAAATTTTATTAACCAATATGTAATGGCACTGCAACTTACGTTACAATAGGACATAATTTCAGTACATTTCAATGTGACCACTTTGCATGTTGAGGCACACTCCAGCACTGCACAATAGACCGAAAAATCTGCCGAAGCATATCTGCTGTAATCTCAGCAGCTGCGGCTCGAATCCCCTATGTTTAGTGTTCAGTGCTGTGGGACCTCACCTGATATACCTTAAACTTGATAAACCCCCATGCAAAATAAAAGTCTAAGAGTGTCCAGTTAAGGGAGTGGGGTGCCCACATCCGTGGAGGGGTACGACCAATCCATCTGCCCAGAAATGCTTGATTCAGATAATCCCGAACAACGAGGGCAAATGGGGTAGTGCACCAGCCTGTTTAAAAACAACAGTATTCACAATCCCATCAAATATCAACTGGGGCTCCAGAAACTGTTCCACATATCTAGGTGTATGGTACCAGTAATGGTTTGTTCTGCAAAGGAGAAGGGTTATAGACTGTTAACCTCGGTATCCATAACTACACATCCAATTTTGCTGTGTCCCGTTGCCACTCCTGCATCACACTTGGTTGTTCGTCTTCCCAGATCGTGCAGTTGTCTGTTCACATATCCACAGGTATGAAATGTAGCTTCATCACTGAACAAGACATTTTGCAACACATCATTTTCCACAGCTTGTAGAAGGTCATGACACATAGCTTGTCTGGCTACGTAGTCCTCCGCTGCAAACTTATGTACGACCGGGGTATGGTACGCATGTTCGTGCAGCTTGTAACGAAGAACTCTCCATACAGTGGTTTGAGGAATACCAAGCTCCCTACTAAGTCTCCTGGTAGACGCAGAAGGGCTCTGTGTGGTCGCATCCTGCACACTTTGCACGGCCTCCCTGGACGTTCTTCATCTGCAACACTACCAGTACGCTGGAATTTATTGACTAGGGTTTTGGTAGCAAGAATGGTGGGGCCTGTTTTACGGAATAGACGGGAAAAATCTGTCTGCATCTGTTCATATGTCAGTCCACGAAGACGAGCGGAAACAATAGTGATTCGTTCTTCCTTTGTTATCATTCTGTCGTAGTACCTGCAAGAAAGATATATTCCATTACTATATCACTGAATTGTGTATTGATTTTAGAATCAGCTTGTATTGAAAGACTAGTCTGCGCCCCATACACAGCAGGTGAGCGCTGTCGTCACTGTCGATGGCGCACAGCCGCCCCCATGACTGAAGCGCTGCTTGCCACCTTCTGCAACTCGTGATTGGCTGAAATCCAGTCAGGATTTTCTCCGCCATGATGGTCCTATGAGTTACTTTCCTGCCATAAGAAGTCTTGTGAATGTTGGTATGTTTAGATTTGAATAATTCTACAGTGTTGCCCGTTAGGGCTTTTTATAAGACAAGAAACAAGCTAAACATTATAGTTCTTTTATCTGAATTCAAAAACGCAGGAAGGAGAGTCGGGCCGACGAAAATTGTCACAGAAAGCTAGGATCCAGAAGCAAATCTCGGTTCTGTACTGTGGTACTTAAATTCACAGTGAAAATTAAAAGATTAAAGATTCACACAGGAGATACCTACATGTTTTTTTTTTTAACTTTAATATATTTGTGAAGCAAATTCCTGCATTATGTGGTGAACGTTAAATTATAGACGCGTCGTTGGTTTTATTTCCTGGTTATTGCTGAAAACACAAAAATTTTGGCTTATAACTGAGTGAATTAAACGGATTCTCGTTTACATATGAAATTAATATACAGCTCCTAAAGTAAATTTTTCTCATTCGTATACACGTGTTTGATGTATTATTACAGGAGACAAAGGATTGAAACAAGAAAAATATTGGGCAAATGTAATTAGAATTGTGTACGTGCTTTTAATTTCTCCGTTTTTGGTAAAAGTAATGTAGTAGCTATCCTCTTCCTTTTTTTTTTTTTTTTTTTTTTTTTTTTTTTTTTTTTTTTTTTTTTTTTTTTGTAAGGTATAAGTAAATAATTCTTCGTTTGTGTGGCCATAATGTCCGTAGTTGCTTTCATAATTATGAATAGCAGTGTTTTTCCGTCTTTGCAACTACAATTATTGTAGTTGCAAAGAAGGACAAACACTGCTATTCATAATTATAAGTAAATAATATCTACGAAAATACTTATCAAAGACTTGTCCGTTATCTCAGTTGTTTTCTTAATTTACAGGAAAAGTTCATGGTCTGTTTGAATATTGTGCTACGCCTCAGGTTAGTCTGCATTTGTAGTTGAACTCTTTCGTTGTGGAGCCAGGATAAAACTGTTTCTTAAAATCGGATGACAAGTATTTCGTACTACCGCGAAGCCCGCATGGACAGAACTGCGCACAGTTCCCTCGTCTGTCCGTCAGATAAAACGACCTATATGCATGTTTGTACAGCTTGTGGAACTTAACTAAGGGGTCATCAGTCCCTAAACGTACAAACTTATACTAAAAACGGCACAAACATCCATGCCCGAGTGGGGATTCGAACCCCCGACAGGGTACAGACTCGCGCATCGTAGCATAGCGGCTCAATGCGCTCGGTCGCTCCGCCGCGACCAAAAGGCCATATCTCGCGAATGAAATGAGTTATCGTTCTGCTCTCAACCTTAAATAAAATATCGATATCTTACCAACATTTTTCCGCAGCTCTGTATGTGCTGAAATTAACCATACGCAAAGTCTACCCAATGCGATTTTTCGTTTGCGAACTCTTCAAAAGTTTCCGCAGTAGCTTACTTAATTTGATATAGCACAGTAACTATAAGAAATAATGAATAGAAAGTCAGATCATTATCGAGCGGTAATATCACACTATAAGATATGAAAAAATGGATTTTTGCATCATATAGTTTTCTCAAAATATTGTTAGCACTGGGAACGCTTTGACGGTCAGTGTGTGGGCACCAGCGGAATAGGCCCTTCTTGGCCGTCGCTGGCAATCTTGTCGTACTTTTGCTATACCAGGGCTGTACAAAATACGGCTCGCCATAGCCTGAGTTGTGAGGTTTTTTTTTTTTTTTTTTTTTTTCCAGGTTACTCAGAAACAGTAACAAAACTAAGCTTCCAGATAGCAGAAGCTATTGGCAAAAGATGAAAACCTTTAGCCGATGGAGAATTCATAAAAAAAAGTTCAAATGTTTGTATAGTCTATGGGACTTAACTACGGGGTCATCAGACCCTAAACTTACAAACTACTTACGAACTAGGACGGCACAAATATCCATGCCCGAGGGGGGATTCGAACCCCCGACCGCAGTGGCCGTGCAGACCGTGACTGGAGCGCCTCAGTCTCCTCGGCCACCGCGGCAGGCGAGAATTCATCAAAGGATATTAAGAAATATTTGCATCCACATTGTGTCGGGAACTGATGTCATTAGTGAAAAATACAAGATTATCACAACAAACCACCATAGTACGACGAGTTGACGACATGGCAAACAGTATTGAAATTACATTCAAAGCAAAATTAAAAGGATGTGTATTTTACAGTTTAGCTGTTGTTGAAAGTGCTGATGCTTCAGATACAGTCCAGATGGCTGTCTTTGTGAGCGGAGTGACAGAGAGCTACACTTGAAAAGAGGAAAACAGGACAAGACACATATGAGGAAGTCAGAAGTTGTATGGGAAAGTTTGAGCTTCAAAACGAAAATCTTTCCGGCTTAAAAAAGATGGTACACCAGCGACGTCAGGGGAAGAAACAGTTTTGTAACTTTCATGAGTAATAGTATGACACACACGATTGTAAGACACCACTGCATTATTCACCAAGAACAGCTATGTGCCCAAGTTCTCGATTTGAAGAGTGTGCTGGAAAAGGTAATATGGACTGTCAGTTTCATTCGCTTGAGAGCGTTATGACCGGAAAAGGACATGATATCAGATTTTTGGAGAATGAGCAATGGTTGAATGACGTAGCTTTTTTAGTTGACATAACTAAATATCTCTTCGACCTGAATCTAAACGTCCAGGATAAAAATCAACTATGCGTGGAAATATATGAACACATTCAAACATTTATTAAAAAACTCATCTTATTCGAGAAACAGACAGAGGAAAGATAGCTGGGTCATTGGGAGACCTTGTGTACACGAAATCAAGAGACACTGGATTTCGACAAGTACGTATCCTTGCCGCGAAAAGTAAGGAATGAGTTTGAGGAGAGATTCTCAGATTTTAAGAATCAAGAGCCCTATATTAACATGTTCCAAAATCCGTTTCTAGTTAAGATTGAAGAGGTCATGTTACCCCTGCAGATGGAGTTGACTGAACTTCAAACTAATGAAAGGCTGAAAACAGCCTACCATAGCTGCCTGCAGAATGGAGTGACGGAGTTTTATAAAAATGTATAAAACCTGATCTATACAATCTATACAAGTTGTCACTTCAACAGGTGTCCTTGTTTAGAAGCACATATATCTTGAACAGATTTTTTCATGAATGAAAAATGTAAAATCTAAAACGACATCTTCGCTAACGGATGGCCATCTGAGCGGGATTCTCCGTATTTCCACATCGGACAAAAAAAAAAGTTCTAATGTTTGTTAAGCTTATGGGACTTAACTACGGGGTCATCAGTCCCTAAACTTACAAACTACTTGTGAACTAGCTAATTCTAAGGACGACACAAATATCCATGCCCGAGGGGGGATTCGAACCGCCGACCGCCGGCCGCGGTGGCCGAGGAGACTGAGGCGCTCCAGTCTCGGTTTGCACGGCCACTACGGTCGGGGGTTCGAATCCCCCCTCGGGCATGGATATTTGTGCCGTCTTTAGTATAAGGTATTTGATAAGTAGTTTGTAAGTTTAGGGATTGATGACCCCGAAGTTAAGTCCCATAAGCTTAACAAACATTTGAATTTGAACCCCCGACCGTAGTGGCCGTGCAGACCGTGACTGAAGCGCCTCAATCCCCTCGGCCACCGCGGCCGTCTAATATATTTCTTTGAAGTTCATAATGTTCTGTTAAATACATCCTACCTGTCTACCTAGAAAAACAGTGATTTATCTCCACTGTTTTAGTAATTGATTCCTTTGTAATTTTCCTTTGTCTGGCCCGCCGAGTGATCAAAATTGGTAGTGTGGCCCGCGTCGAAGTTTAGCTGGACACCCGTGCCCTATACAGAGCTCTACCCAGGACTGCGGTCGGAGCCGGCGTGCCTTGGCCGAGTTGTCTGAGGAGGCGGCGGGCCCCTGAGGGCCTGATTAGCCGCGGCTAGTGTGGGGGGGGGGGGGGGGGGCGTGTCACGCGGCGCACAGATCGATCGTCCGCTATCTGCCGGCGCGCCACTCGTTTGCATACAAAGCCAGCGCGAGGCCGTCAGCGGCCACGTCTTATCTGCCGCCGAAGCAGGGCGGAGCCGCGCCCCACCTGCTGAGTGGCAGCAGTCCGCCTAGGAAGACTGGTCGCTGACGCTGTTTACTGGTGAGACTGGACGGGGTGCGGTCTGAAACACGTTCAGTTACCTCCTCATTTGTAAAGATTGGACGGAAAAGTGCCGTGAGGAATTAAAAAAATCGGCAGTCATAGTACCTTAGTTGAGTGTGGACGAGCTGAAAATTTGTGTCTGGTGGGAGGAGTTATAATCCGTGCAGGTGCAGTGACCACGTGTCCGAGTGGTATAGTGAGTATTTTGGGGTTGAGCGTTGGGTTGTTTGGTTGGGAAACTGGACTAAACTGCCAAGTTTATCATTCCTAAGGTGGGGAGGGGAAGGAGTGAACCGGCCGCAGTGGCCGAGCGGGCTGCGGCGCCAGTCACAGTCTGCAAGGCCGCTACGGTAGGTGGTTCGAATCCCCCCTAAGGCATGGATGTTTGTGTCGTCTTTAGTATAAGGTAGTTTGTACGTTTAGGGACTGATGACCCCGCAGTTAAGCCCCTTAAGCTAAACAAACATTTGAACATTTTTTAGGAAGGAATGAGGATAGGAAAGTAGGGGGAGGTGAAACGAAGGTAAGAATGAAGGAAGACTGTATTAGCTCGGGCCCCGTGCTCGTCACACATGTACTCACGAAAGAATCGTCTGTCTCCCGGGCGGGGGGAGGGGAGGGGGGAGATCATAATTTTAACTGCACCATGCCGAACAGAGGCTCGGACCACACGAATCGAATGGTATTGCCTGCCAAGGGAGGTGTGGTCTCAGGCGATGGCGTGTCTCTCAATAATTTCGCTATATTTCATTTCATGTTTTAAGGAATGTTCATTTTTTATACACTCGTAAAAATAATAATAAAAAAATAATAATAATAATTTGGGAATGAGTTGCGATATCTAGATTCAAAAGTATTGTGATCGGCAGTATGAGCTAAAACGAAACTTTCTGGCGGATTAAAAATGTATGCCTGAGCCGGAACTGGAAAATGGGACCTTTGCCTTTAGCGGGCAAGCGCTCTACCGACTGAGCTATCCCGACACGACTCACGATGCCGCCTCACAATTTACTTCCGCCACTACCTCGCCTCCTACTTTCCAAACTTCACAGAAGCTCTCCTGCGAACCATACAAGACTAGCACTCCTGGAAGAGAAGATATGGCGGAGCCATGGCTTAGCCACAGCCTAACGGATATTTCCAGAATGAAACTAGCGCTCTGCAGCGGAGTGTGTGCTGATATGAAACTTCCTGGCAGATTAAAATTGTGTGTCGCAACCGGGACTCGAACCTGGGACATTTGCCTTTCGTGGGCAAGCTCTCTACCAACTTTGCTATCCATTCACGACTCACGATCCGTCCTCACAACTTTAATTATGCCAGTACCTCGCCTCCTACTTTCCAAACCTCACAGCTCTAGCACTAGCAATCCGTTGAACAATTCAAACATTTCGATAGTTCCCACACACGACAAACTGTGGCTGCAGTTCACCGGAAAATGCTTCAGATTCCTTCCAAACCAGACTAGAATATCACAACGATCATGCGGAGGAATACTTTGCGAGAACCACACCTGTCCACAGCGGTACCAGACTCACCTCCCAGAGGACTCACGGTTCTTTCTTAAGTACTTGCGTAGCGAGCGCGAGTCCCCGAGCTAACGCAGTCTTCCTTCCTTCTTTCCTCCCTCGACTGCATTTCCTATCCCTTCCTCTCTTTTCGTATCCTCATTCCTTCCCCTCCCCGTTTGGCCCCCCTGTCCCAAACAAACAAGGAACAAACAACCAGACTCACTTGTACAGCGACTCACCGAAGTTCGCAGGTCCTAGGACACCCCACACGATTTTGGTGCCTATCCTATGACGTTTAAGCCGCATGTACACTACTGTAAGAAGTATTCATTCCATAGAAACGGTTCACTCATTATATACCGCATGCGGGTGAAATATTTTCCATTTCCAGGACACGGCAGCGTGACTTTATTAATGCCGGTTCCGTGTGAGACGCCTCCACGCCGAGGGACTGGGGGGGGGGGGGGAGGGGGGCGGTGCAATGATAAAAACACAACAGGTTCCGCGCCGAAAAGGCCGGCAACCGCGTCCATTTCATTAGCCCGTATCAACCCGCGCGCCGCTAATAAATAAACCTAATAAGCACGAAAGACAATGCCCTTCACAACAATACCAACTTAGACAATCGCCGCTCCTCGCCGCACGCAGAATGGCTCGCGATAAAATTTTTTCGTTCCTAATTCCGGAAATACAACGTAATATGTGTAAGAACGCCGCGGGCCAGTATATCGCATTTTTGCCGACTGCGAAATAATTATTTTCCGTTTCATTGTCGACCGTTGCTTCCGAGGAATAAAAATAACAAAAAAAAAAAAAAAAAAAAAAACAAAAAAAAAAAAAACAAAAAGAGAGAGAGTAGAGATGAGTTGGAGCTGGGGGTACAGCATGAGATTGGGGAGGAAGGGAGGCTGTGGCGAATTTACTTTTGTTCCCGGTTTCGTGAATACGTACTCACATGTTTTTCGCTCTGCATTATTGTTAGTAGTGCAGTATTTTTGCGGCAGGCAGCGGAATGGTGCCTTCTTCGGAATATGTGGATGAAAATTCCGTGACCAGACATGCTTATTTCTTTTTTAATTCATGTGTATTACGGAGCATACGCTTCATCGTTAGGCTTACATACTGAGTAATTTTTTTGTTTTTTGTTTTTGTTTAGTAAATTACATGTGAAGCCAAATCCTGAAAAAAAGAAAAATAAACATTCGGTGAAATGTAAGGAAAATGATATAAAACGTTAGGAACGCATATACGAAAACTATGGTAATGAGTCGACGTTATAGCAAGAGGCACTGGATTTGTCATAAGTGGTAGATTGTTAACATTCCAGAAAATTCTGTTTCAAATTATTGAAAGCATGTATTACAACGTTCGTGGGTATGGATATGTGAACAGCAATGTAAAGCGTGTTCGGAAATTCCTGTTTGTACTACGATTACGGTAGTTATAGTGGTTATAAGGATTCAGTACATAATTTTTGATACGGAACGCATGTCTGAAAATATCATCCAGTGAAGCTATACTCACTATAGCATCACAGATAGTGAGGCCACCAAAGATACAGTCACGTTTACGGGAAGACCGACAGATGGCATTACCAGTTTCTGCATTCTCGTCAGAAGCCGTGCATTATGAACTCCGAATTGGCTAGACACTAGAGTGTAGTTAAACAGCCGAGTCTACATCGAGTCAGGTTAGTGTTCGTCGAGTCAGATCAGTGTTCGTCGAGTCAGATCAGTGTTCGTCGAGTTAGGTCACTGTTCATCGAGTTAGGTCAGTGTTTATCGACTCAAGTCAGTGATCTACGCAATACATAATCCTCACCGCAGTCTGAGACAGCCGCGAAAATCTGCAGAGGAAAATTTGCAATCTTTTGACGGCTGAAGCGATGGTAGTGCTCCAAGCTGGCAAAGGTAGTAAAAGAAGAATGGCTCGATAAAAACTGAAAACGTTGAGATTTTAATGTTGTTATTTTCTTAGTCGCTCAATGATGTGGTGAATTTAATGCTACAGATATGAGAAACATTTCTAAACGAATATCACCTCTCTTGTTTGTGTCAGTCTGTAATAACAAAGTGTGAATGCAGTGGCTCGCTAACTATAGCAGAATCGTAATTGTATCGTCCAAAAATATCTTAAAACCAGAAATAAACTGCAACCTCATGCGTCTGGCTTGAAATGGAACGCATCATGATAATATCCACGTGCTCGGCGCGTACTTTCACTATTCCTGGTTTTTTTTTTTTTTCTTAAATTTTCAGTGAGTTTCGGACATTTCATTATATTCGAAACAAAATTCTTGGAGCGTAGATGTTTCAGCTACTTATAAACGACCCCTTCGCCTTGTCTTTGCTACCATGCCGTCCTTGCACCTCAGTATTTTTCTTGCCAACAAATATTAAGTTTTCAGGCAGTTTATACATGGTGATAATAATTACTTACAACAGTGCTCATACATACTCAAACCATCAGGTAAATGCAAACTATATCGGTATATATGGATATAGTATTAGTTTATGTGACGTACTAAACTGAGTAGACTCTGAAAAGTTTATTATCTGAAGTCGGTAACATTCAGATATTACATTTATGCAGCAGTAATATATTGAGGTGGCGATGACTCCGTCGGTGTTAGATGCACACATTAAGTTTCGAACTAGCTACCATCGCGTCTTCCAAGACAGTGGAATCAGCATTTTATGCTACGGTGAGACAGTGCTATTGTGAGTTTGACAGTTTAACTGTGCGTTTAGCGTGGTTTGGGATTCTTCTGCTTGGTCAATGGTCTCAGTTGATAGCGATGTAATTGAATTGTCTCGTCGCCGTTGTTGAACAGAGATATGGCTCAATCCCCCCTCCTGCAGATCAAGTTATTGTGGTGTTATGTTTTGCTCTCATGCTGTGTACATCTACTCGCAACTCGTGGTTAGCGAACAGGCTGCTGTGACTAACGTGGTGATGTCTGAGGCCATGGAAAATGACGCGAAGCAGTGGCATGTGCTAAAGTTAAATCTTCTGGAAGTCTGGGGCCTGCTACAAGACAGTCAGCTCGAATATGAAATTTTTTTTTGAAGATTTATTTTTTCATATCTTGTCTGTATTATTTAAGGTTTAACCAAAGATTCTTATTTCGAGGTTTAGATATTAAACACCAGCCCTTAACGTATAAGGTTTCTATTAACTGCAATTTTTAAGGTCCCCTTCAAGCCCTGCAGATTTTTTTATTTTATTTTATTTTTTATTTTTTTATTTTTTTACAATTTCAAGATTATTTTAAGATAGCCCATCAGGCGTGTTGGTTGTTTAAATGATTAGGTGTTGAATTATTAACATGAGCTAAAAATTTGCCCTTATGGCGTTGGATTGATTAAATTATTATTATTTTATTAATTTAATATGGAAATTCTATTTCATTATCTGTGTATTGGAGACTAAATAAATTACGTGCGAGTGAATAAAAACCAGCTAAGTACTTTCTTGATCCTTTTGTTACGTGGGTCCGGGATTGAGATCTGTCCCACGCTGTTTTTAATTACATGCTTAAAGCAGGAATTTGAAAAACCAATTATTTCTGATGTGCATAAAAATAACGTACCATTGTTTTTGATTTAATATATAAACCAGGTGTTAATCTGGACAGGAAAAATATGGCAGTACCGTCAATTAATAGTTTGTCAAGTCCGACCATAAAATACATCAATTGCTGGTGTTAATGGGTAGTTGCCTTTAAGACATTAACATTTCTTACATGTATCCAGAAACTGTGAAGGAACGAGTTTGCTAAGTAGTACAGACAAAGACAAGATACGTAGATATTATCACTGTCACCTTTAAGATAAGAACAACCTCAATAAGCCCATCATGTCGTGTGTTGCCAATGTTACACATGGTCGGTACATGAGTGCAAGTTGTAGTGCACATGTGCGGTCTAAGCTATTTTTATTAATTTAAAAATAATTGTTTAAAATTTTATGAATTTTAACAAATTTATTTTATGACGATCGGTTTCGGTGGGCTATGCCACCAGCATCTGGTCATATCAAATTTTACAAGTTGGTCATCTTATAAAAAAAAAAAAAAAAAAAAAAAAAAAAAAAAAAAAAAAAAAAAAGGCGACGGTAAAATAGTACGTGCAAAATAGGTGTTAGTTTAAATATAAAAATACACAAGTTAACACATCAAGAGCTTGTAAGAGACACAACAACACATATCTATTTCAACCTGCTTACTGTATTCGACATTTGGTCTCCCTCAGCGATGATTACCCCACACAATTGCCTCCAATGATAAACTCATGATTCCTTGATGTCTAAGAACGTGTCGTAACAGTTGATCTCTTTTAGTCAAGGTATGTCACAAATATCTCTTCCGCCCATTTCTGTTCCTTACCTCCTCATTAATAACGCAGTCTACCCACCTACTCTTCAGAATTCATCTGTAGCACTTTCTCTTAATCGAATTTGTATGCAAGGACATCATACCCTCACAGGCTCCTCGGGAGCAATTGCCTACCATTTCTCCACAGAGAACGCGAAACCTCAACGAAATTGTGAGATCAAGCCTTATAAAGTTGATCGGTGAACACATCCCCTATTATGGGGAGACGGAAGGCAATTTTTATCCCTATTCTGCCAATGCTATTACCCTTTGAATAGGTACACTTTTCAAAGGAAGTATAAGTGATCAAACAACGAAATTTGTACTATATATATATATATATATATATATATATATATATATATATATATATATCAATTTACAAGTAAAATGAACATAATAACTCTAGTGGTTTTGAAGACATTTTTTTAAATTCTTTCATCAGTAAAATTTAACTTTTTAGTACATTAATTATTATAAAACAGTTCATGATTGTTTTGTGGTTCTCAATTTACTTGTAATGATTTATTACCATCTTCAGTACAAAAAGACCAAATTTCATCTTTCATCTTTCGCCCAATTAGTTTATCAAATAATGGTACCTGAAAGTAAAAAAAATGTTTTGAGAAAAATCAATTTAAAGTTTAATATTACAATTCTAGTACAGTTATTGATGAGAATTACTTACTACTAATATTTTCCTGCACCATATTGCGCATCATCTGAATCATACTGATCTTCTTTTCTTCTCATGATCCCTCTTCTTTTCTGTCTAGCTTCTTTTGTGCATTTTAAATTAGCAATATCGACTTTGCGGATTCATTCTTTATCTATTTGCACCAAAGATTTTGCAGTATTTCCACTAGATTGTATGCTCAATAATTCCAAAACATCCAATTTTCTAGTTACAGCATCTTTGAAATATAAAATAGCATCATAAACACCAAATTTTAGGGTTGAAGACACTGCATTTTATTTCTTCATGTGCTAATTATCTTTACGTATAACATTCTCGGCTCCTTTGAGCCACTAACCTCATTTATCTTTATTTATTTATTTCCTCTGAATTTTAATTTAGGCGAGAATTTCTTTATTCGCGGCATTTTTATGAAAAAACGCGGGACCAACGAAAATACAAATCAAGACGTCCAGAATGAAACTTTCACTCTGCAGCGGAGTATGCGCTTATACGAAAATTCCTGGCGGATTAAAATTGTGTGCCGGAACCGGGACTCGAACCTGGAACCTTTGCCTTTCGCGGGCAAGCGCTCTACCGACTGAGCTAACCCGACACGACTCGTTTCCCCCATATCCTTTCTTGCATGTTTCGCAGGAGAGCTTCTGTGAAGTTTGGAAAGTAGGAGTCGAGGTTCGAGTCCCGGATCCGGCACACACACTTAATCTGCCAGGAAGTTTCAAATCAGGACGTACTTCACTCACAACAAACTTCACCAAGTTCAACCAATAACGTTCGAAAACAATAAGAAACACGATCGGAACAAAAGTATCGATAGTAGATACAGGGTAGGAATCATTGAAGCGATAAAAACAATAGAAGCATGAAATAATATACAAGTAGTAAAAGAATACTGTGTGCGTTTTCTTCGCATGGCGAAAAACGGAAGGCGTGGCTAAATTGCACAGAGTGTCAGAAAAACCATCATAACTCACGAAAAAATTGTCGGATTTATATAAAACAAAAACTGTTTAACGCCGGAAATACCAGGCACTCCGAATACGCTAGAATCTAAAAATAGAATTTTTGAGCCCAGTTGCTTTCCGTTTGCCATTAATGAATACTATCGGGTGCCTAGATACTGGCGTCAAATCCAGTCTGATGAGGTGTTCTGGCCGCTCCCTACTTGTTACGCCTTTGTGCAGAGGTGTCGGTGGCCGCTGATTCGATAACGGAGGTAGGTGAAGCGCGGCGCTCCCGCTCGCCGGTTATTGCGTCCATACGGTGGGCCACGGGAGCCGGCAAGGCGCACGAATTGAATTCACGGGAAGGAGCGCGGCTGACCGACGGCCGGCAGTCACGCAGCCCCGACCTCCCCCCTATCCCTCCTTCCCCTCTTTTTCCTCGTCCACTGCCCCGCGGCTCCGTTCCGATCCCGGGCGCCGTTTCCGTGACCTGTTGGCCGGCCGCAGCGATAAGGCCGCCGCCTCGCTCCCGCCTTTGTTTCTGGCAATGAGTTGTGCGATCCCGGGAGCCGGAAGATGGCCGGCAGATATATTAGCCGCAGCTGATAATGGCCGCCCGCTTATCCGCGCCAGAAATTATGTAAATCCGCGCGCCCTATTTCATCCGCCTCCCACCTGCCCCTCCTGATAGGGCGGGGACCGAGGCAGAGGGCGAAGGAACGCCGCGACAAATGCCGAGGCCGAGGGGAAAGAAGGGTCGCGGCGATCCGAGACGGCGCTGGAAGGCCGTGCGCGTTAATCAAGAGCTGCGCTCATTTCCCTCTCAATTAGACGTTAATACACAGCTGGTCATTGAAATTGCAGCACCAAGAAGGTAACACAGCCAAATTTATCTGAGAGATTACACATTGTACAAATGCTAAGGTTGCAGATTTTTATTTTATTTATTCAAGACGACCGGTTTCGACGCTCTATGATGTCATCATATGGTTTGTAGGAAATATGTACAAAAAGTGTGCTTACACACACTTATTATTACAAGTTAAGTAAAATTTGTGAAGTAGAAAAAGCCGGCCGCGGTGGCCGAGGGGACTGCGGCGCGCCAGTTGCGGTCTGCACGGCCACTACGATCGGAGGTACGAATCCCCCCTCGGGCATGGATATTTGTGCCGTCCTTAGTGTTAACTAGTTCATAAGTAGTTTGTAAGTGCAGGGACTGATGACCCTGTAGTTAAGTCCCATAAGCTATACAAACATTTCAGCATTTTTTGAAGTAGAAAAGCAAATAAAGCGTAATCTCAAAATTTCTAAAAACATATTCAAATGTTTGTATAACTTATGGGACTTAACTACGGGGTCATCAGTCCCTACACTTACAAACTACTTATAAATTATTATTCAAAACAGATAGATTTGCTGGCCAGTACTTACCTTTTTGCTGTACTGCCGATAGTTACACTCAGAAAAAAAAGAGGAAAAATGACGAGCTTTCGGAACTGTGTTGCTTCTTCAAGTGCAGAGAAGGGTGAAAAATGAAAAAGAAAAAAAAAAAAAATGGGAAAGGAAGGGAAAGGCGATTCACGACCTAGGTCATGAGGATGGTGTTAGGATCGCGGAAGTCAGAGATACTGTATATATATATATATATATATATATATATATATATATATATATATATATATATATATATCCTCTTTAGCAACCGAGCGAGGTGACGCAGTGGTAACACACTGGAGTCGTATTCAGTAGGATGGTGGTTCAAATCCACCTCCGGCCATCCAGATTTAGGTTTTCCGTGATTTCCCTAAATCACTCCAGGCAAATGCCGGGATGGTTCCATTCAAAGGGCACGGCTGATTTCCTTCCACATCCTTACCCAAAAACCTGAGCGTGAGCTCCGCCTCTAATGACCACGCTGTCGACGGGACGCTAAACCCTAAGCTCCCTCCCCCCCTCTTTAGCATGGCCTCTTTGACGTGTGTTGACTCAACGAAGGGCCATATGCGAGACAACACACGTCATATATCAACTGACATGTGTCCACTGTGAAGCCTTTTATGTTGGTATGACTTCTAACAAATTGGCTGAGCGGATGAATGGTTACAGACGGACTGTTCGCCTTGGGGACACCCAATATCCTGTGGCAGAGCCTGCCCTCCAGCATGACTCCAGGGACTTCGGCATTTGTTACACCACTCGTGCCATTTGGATACTGCCAACTAACACCAATCCCTCAGAGCTACGGAGGTTGGAACTTGCCCTCCAACATATCCTCTCCTCCCGCCACCCCCTGGCCTAAATCTACGCTAACCCCTCCCCCTTTTCCATCCTCAACTCACCTATCCATTATCCCTTCCACCTCCCTCCCTCCATCTGTGTGTGTGTGTGTGTGTGTGTGTGGTTCCATCTTTACCTGTTAATCAAAAAACGTTTTAGTACCCCCCCCCCCCCAACCCCCACACACACCCCTCAGCATCATTCAGTTCACTCATCTATTCTTTTTTTTCTCTTCTTTCTTCTCTTTTCTATTCTTTTTTTCCTTTCTTTTCTTCTCTTTACTGCTTGATCTTTCCCCCCATATCCTCTTTGGCATGGCTCAGTACGACTACACAGTATCTGTGACTTCCACAATCCTAGCACCAGCCTCATGACCTAGGTCGTGAATCACGTTTCCCTTCCTTTCCCATTCTTTTTTTCTTTTTTCTCCCTTCTCTCCACCTGAAGAAGGAACATAGTTCCGAAAGCTCGTTATTTTCCTCCGTTTTTTTAGTGCAACTGTCGGCAATACAGCAAAAAGGTAAGTACTGGCCAGCTAATCTATCTCTTTTGAATAATAATTTATCATCTTTGTGGAATATTTCCATATTAATCAAACATAAACTAGCTTATACTAAAGACGGCACAAACATCCATGCCCGTGGGGGGATTCGAACCCCCGACCGCAGCGGCCAATGCAGACCGTGACTGGCACGCAGCAGACCGTTTGGCCACCGCGGCAGGCTCAGAATTTCTAAGAAAACCGGTTACATACCTCATTGACAAAAAAAGAAAAAATGCTTATAATAATGCTCTACATAAAATGTGGTAGGTGTACTGGTTGATATTTACATATAAAATCATGTGCTGTTGGCTAGTCAGAAATAAAATATATGACTGGTCAAAATTAAAACAGTAAAATATACATAAAATAAGAACCACCATAAATACCAACAAATGTGTCTATGAATGGCGCTAGAGTGCGCTACTATAAATGAACTTATGTTCTATTGACATGTATCGATTTGTAATAATCGAATAACAGGAGTAATTTTACAAGGATACCATTTAATCAATTATCTATAATGTAATTTATAATTTGTAAGAAGTTAAAATATATTATTAAAAAGTTCATTATTGTAAAAGAACAACCACAGCTGAATTTAAAGTCCTTGGACATTAGTGCGGCTGGCCGCAGTGGCCGAGCGGTCTGCGGCGTGCCAGTCACGGTCTGTACGGCCACTGCGGTCGGGGGTTCGAATGCCCCCTCGGACATGGATGTTGTGCCATCTTTAGCATAAGCTAGTTCATTAGTAGTTTGTAGGTTTAGGGACTGATGACCCCGTAAAGTCCCATAAGCTCTACAAACATTAGTGAGACTATGTACACAATAACATGGGTGACTCAGGGTCTAAGTAATTACCCTGCACAAACGTAATGAACTCAGATGTATAAAGTTCACAATGCAATTAAGATAGCATACATATTTTAACATCCACCATAATGCGAGCACTTTAAGGTATGGAGAACAATTTTATCAGTAATTACAGTGGTCGCCATCTATGTTACATTATATGTGAAATCATCCAAATATACGAGTAATATAAGAGAAATATATGTACAGGCTCACATCAGATTAAAAAAATTTACTAATGTAGCTCTACACACACGGCAGAAGCAGTAGCTTAAGGTCTACATTAAGAGACTAACACTGAGTTTAGGATGTGTGTAATTTTTTTCCTACTCCATTCGAAGATGAGTATATTATTTGGTATTGTACAAAGATCTCATTATTGAAAATCCAGTCCCATGTGAAGGTGAGTGTTGTCATTGGTTGCTATAATCACTGCTGCACGCCTAGGAACTAAATCAAATAAGCTATGGATATGCTGTTACGGTATAGAAGTTCCTCCGGCTTCCACATATTGCGAAAGTTGATATGACATAGCAGTGGGTGGTATATTATGCAGCAGTCGTTGCACATTAATCGACAAGACGCTTTCGACAGGCTGGAGATCGGTATGACAGGGAGGCCAGGGCAACAAGACAATCCGATGGACAACGAAGAAATCTTTAACACTGCGTGCAATGTGTGGTCGCTCACTACCATTATCGTCTCACATTTAGGCAGTCGACAAAGGTACTCTATGTGACCGAAACTATCGGAACACCTGGCTGAAAATGGCAAGTTCGTGACACCCTCCGTCGGTAATGCTGGAATTCAGTATGGTGTTGGTCCATCCCTAGCCCTGATGTCAGCTTCCACACTCACAGGCATACTTTCAATCTGGCGCAAGAAGATTTCTTGGGAATGCCAGGCCATTCTTCACGGAGTGCTGCAATGAGGAGAGATATCGATGTAGGTCGGCGAGGCCTTGCACGAAGTCGACGTTCCAAAACGTCTCATACTTGTTCTATAGGATTCAGGACTCTGAGCAGTCCAGGGATGTTACTGTCGTGTAACTATTCCGTTACAGATCGTGCATTATGAACAGGTGCTCGACAGTGTTGAAACGAGTAGTCACCATCCCTAAATAGTCTTCAATAATGGGAAGCAAGAAGGTGCTTAAAACATCAATGTAGACCTTTGCAGTCATATGGCCAGGCAAAACAACAAAGGGTGCAAGCCCCCTCCATGAAAAACATGACCACACCACAACATCAGCGCCTGTTGGCACTACACACGCTGGCAGATGATGTTCAGTGGACATTTGCCATTCCCACGCTCTGCCATCGGATCGACACATAGTGTACCGTGATTAGTCACTCCATGCAACGTTTTTCCACAGTTCAATCATCCAGTGTTTACGCTCCTTACACCAAATGAGGCGTCCTTTGGTATTGACCTACGTGGCTTATGGGCAGCTGATCGGCCATGAAATCCAGTTTTCTCACCTTCCACCTGCCATAGTACTAGGAGTGGATCTTGATGCAGTTTGGAATTCCTTAGTGAAGGTCTGTGTAGATGTCTGCCTAATTATACTGTACGAAACTCTTCAATGTTGGTAGACTGTCAGTCAACAGGCGAGGTCGGTCTGTACGTTTTCGTGCTGTACGTGTCCCTTCACGTTTCCACTTCACTGTCATATCAGAAGCAGTGCACCTAGGGATGTTTAGAAGTGTGGAAATCTCGCGTACAGACTTCTGACACAAGTGACACCCAGTCACCTCACCACGTTTGAAGTCCAAAAAAAGCACTGGTTAGCAGTGGACCGTGGCAAGCCAATGGAGTAGCTGCCAAACAGCCCAGGTAGCAGACGGTCGGGGTTTTGTGCAAAATGGGCGGAAATCTGGGAAAGGCTCATGCTTTGCACTCAAAACCAATGAGGGCTGTTAGCCAAGCATTTCTTAAGGGTGTGTCTGGAGGACATTTGTGACTTTCACACTCTAGTAATTCAGAATAAAGTAAAATAATCTATAAAATTATGTACTATCAACATTTTAGATATCTATGATGTTGGATAAGTGTGCACATCTCACAATTACAAATGTTTATGACTACTATATCAAAATATAGAAAATCAGACTTGAAATAACCAACTTTTGAATGTGTCATGCATTTCCAAAGAACTCTGGCTTAGATGATAGCTTATTATCTCAAGCTATTATCTGTTTACGTATGTTCTCGTTAATTTACTTTTACTCAACGTGAACGAGACTCTATTTCTTTTAATTATACATCCATCAGACAGAATATTATGAACACGTTTCCATTAGTGGGTATGTATTCCCTCGACGTGGATAACAAACTCGTCATGGAAGCAGGAAAGCCTTACTAGGTTCCCGGAGGGAATGTTCAAATGTTTGTAAATCTATCGGACCAAACTGCGTGGTCATCAGTCCGTAGCTTACAAACTACTTAAACTAACCTAAGGACAATACACACACCCATGCGCCAGGGAGGACTCGAACCTCCGAAGGCGAGCAACCGCGCGCTCCACAGCGAGGCGCCTTACACCGCTCGGCTACTCCACCGCGGCTTCCGGAGGGAGACGGCATCACACACGCGCATGCAAACGACCTGATTCAAGAAAACTGCGGGGAGAAGAGCGGTGGGCACCGACGCCACTTTAATATCCGACATTGAACGGATCCACATCTGGCGAGTTTTGGGGATGGGGGCAACACATCAACTGCAATTCACCGCTGTGTTCCTCTAAGCACTACACACTTCTGACAGTGTGACTCGGTGCATTATCAATATTTTATTTCTGATCGGTGTTTTTTGTGGGTACGCCATATCTTTCGTATTACTTATCCGAAATTAATGCTTGAGGTATCATTTTCAAGATTTCGTTCTCCACTAATAACGAAAAATACAAAGACCTTCTGTCGTCTTCCATATATCTATTATAAAATTGTGATTTATTTGATGTTAAAACTAGATTTGATGTTAAAACTAGAACCCCATTCTTTTCAAGGTATGAGGAGTAGCATTTTTATTTCATGTTTCAAAATATAAGTTTCTGAATTGTTAGTTAATATTGCTAGGATTTTGTTATTTTAATAATTTATTATTGTGGTTATGAATGTGGCAATAAGTATGGCTTCTCCTCTACGCCACTGTCCCTGTGAGAATGTGTACTTGTTTTACTTTTAAGTGGCTATGTGAGAATCTAATGGCTGTCTGAATGTGAGTAGTAATAGCTCGCTTGGCATGGTTCTCTCTGGCTCAGAGTCGATAGTTAGTCGTTCCCAATCCCTGCTGCTGATGCGACCAAAGAGGTTTCTACACCCTTTGGTTACAATCCAGTTGACGTGCCCTCCCCAGGGCGAGTCTTGCGATCTTCTCTCTCCACCACCGCTGTTTCCTTGGGTTTCCCAGTTTCTGGTAGCTTTCCCGTCTTCTGGTCGCTCAGTGGTCACTTTGTGCTGGGATCGTAGTGAGGTAAGGTTGGTTCTGCTCTTGTGTCCGCGGAGATGGTAGCGATTCGTTGTCTAGCATGTTTAACTTAGACTGTTGTACTTACAATCAGTTTTGGAATATTCCTTCCAATTGTATGTGGAAATGTGTTCTAGTTTTACAATCCAGTGATTTCCAACAGATAAATGGGGTGTATGTGTTACTAGTTGCAGTTTGATAACAGCCTGGTATATTCAAACCTTTTGTGATTATGTGGCGGTGTACGAACTCTGTGTAAATTCTTTCTAGCTTTGTGGGGCCTGATGTCTAACAGACGATATGTTCATTTATGTACAGTGCATGTATAATCTTTCTTATTGTTTCTTTCCGTGAGTAATATGTGTTTCACGTGGTTGGTTCTTAGAACAAAGCCTTCAGCTTCCACTATTGTTTGTTCCATGCCCATCAGGCAAGTAACTATGAACGTATCTTTCTAATTTCCACTAACATTTTGCGATCTTCTCTCCCCGCATATTTTAATTTTGCTGTTTCTTCTCTGAACTTGTAGTATGCCCTCAGTCTTTGTCAGTAATTCTCACTGAGCCTTGTATAACCCCCTTCAATAGCTTGCTTATGAAATTCTTTGTATTTCTAAGGGTTGCATGCCGTATTTTTTATTATCACTTTTCCGTCTTTCTAATTATATCACTTTTGTGGTTTATTGAGACTGGATTTCAGTCTCTGCTAGAAGCTTTAATATTCATAGAATATATGACATCAACTGCGATTGGGCAAAGCTGAAAATGTGTACCCAGCCGGGATTCGAACCCGGGTCTCCTGCTTTCTAGGCAGTTACGCTGACCACTACACCACTGGGGATACAGTGATCACCGCACCTGCAAGGACTACCCATGCACGCCTCCCGTCAGATACAAATTCCCAGCTTCGCCCTGCCCATAGTACTCAAACTCGTAGTTTAACTAATTCCCGTAAGAGTAAGGGCTTCAAACTTGCCCACTCCTCCCCACTAACGATAGGATCATTGCCCGTCACCGACATATTATATATATATACATGTGGCGTCTGTTCCGAAAGAACAGACGTCACTTCTGATCCTGCAGCTGTTATTATTTAATATTCATAGAATATATGACATCAACTGCGATTGGGCAAAGCTGAAAATGTGTACCCAGCCGGGATTCGAACCCGGGTCTCCTGCTTTCTAGGCAGTTGCGCTGACCACTACACCACTGGGGACACAGTGATCACCGCACCTGCAAGGACTACCCATGCACGCCTCCCGTCAGATACAAATTCCCAGCTTCGCCCTGCCCAGAAGAAGCCACCACAAGTAGGGCTAGTATGGATTTCACCTTTTGTTGCAGTGTTTGCGGTCTACTTTTAACTTTCATGTGTGTAGTGCTATATTGACAAGCAACATTGTAAAATCGAGCTGTGTTGTGAATAATTAATTCTATTCCTGCTTTATGGTGTGTAGGTTATCAATTTCAATTTCTTTTCTTTTTACTTTCGTATAAGACGACCTCGGATTTAAGGGCCTTTTATATGATTCAGCCATTGTCTTATCTGCGGAAGTATATGAATTCAAGTGACTAGCTGCAACCCCTGAAGTCGGAGTTCGGACCCTCGTGGTTCCGAAAACCGATAAAAATGTATAAATTCAGTTTCCGAGAAATAAAGAAAATTAACTACGGCATGCAACCCCTAGAACTGCGTAGAATTTTATAAGGAAGCTACTGAAATGCAGCAACATGCGATGTTCTTATTGTTACAGAGAACTTGGCATTAGCGGCATAATCTACACTTGACTCCATCAGTAACGATCAGTCACTGGAAAAACATATCTATCAAGTGAAGCATGATGCCCAATATTTATTTTAAAGTTTTTCAAAATTGTAACATGTCACATTAATCGACTGGTTAACGTCTGCTGGCCGGATTCCTGGATTCAGCCCTCCCAGATCCAAATCCTGGCTACGACCCTGATGTAGGGACATTAATGACGTGTGTGACGATACTGCTGGCCCTCTCATTTCAATGTTATTGTACGATACCGTCTGCGTCGGACCCGGTATCGTATGGTGTAATAGTGATATATTTTGCGTGTGAAGTTACAAACGAAATAGCCAGTCTAGAAATCAGTGTAGGACAGTGTCTCGGTGATACTGTGATCAAAACAAGTGATAGATTTCATTAATTAAGAGATTTGTATAAGATGTTTCCAGCAGTTCTATAAACAATACTTTTGTCATCGTACATTATTTCAATAAATAGACAGACGAAGGGTACAAACTTTTGTAAAACATAAAGACATTAAAATAAATAGCATTGTATATATGTTAGGCTCATAAACAAGTTGTATTGACCAGCTAATTGTGTTAATTAATGTAATGTAGAAATTCCTATATTGTATTTCTTTGTATATATTGATTGACGTGAGATTTTGAACCTATTTTCAGAATGGCCGAGATATGTGATAGTTCAGTATATGGTAGGAACATGTATGATGTACTCGTTAACTAATTAATTGACATTTAACATTTTGGTTTGTTGACAAACAAAAAGTAGCGTGATTAAGTCTTAAAGCGATATGTGGCTTGTAAAATTATTGTATGTGTAGTTTTCATTTTTATTGTGATTATTTTTGTGTACATGAAATGTTTTCTTTGTGTGTTTGTTCATTGTAAATTAGTATATTCAATTGTTATGAACAATGCATAATGTAAGGTCATTATTGCCGATGTTATATATTTGCCTCACCGCCTTGCGTGGAGGGGGGTTCGAGTTTTGGCTTTTCTAAAGTGCACTGGAAGCTATGTCAGTCTGTTGTTTTGAAATGGAAGTACTACCAGGTAAATTGTGATACATTGTTGTTGTTGTAATGTTTTGGTGGAGAAGCAGTTTGATTTCAAATTAAAGAAGATGTGAAAAATTGTATCTACGAGTATTTACTTCTACCACGACGCTCCAGGAGATTAATTTTGCAGGAGCAGTACCCCCATACATTGTAATGTTGAAAAGCTAAGTATCTTGTTTGGAAGTGGTAGAATGAACTGTAATTACTTAATAATATAGTAAGACATTATAGGTGGTAGGGAGAAAGTAGGGAAACGTAGGTACATTTTTGTGTCACTAGGTAGTTTCTCCCTCTGCCATCTGGCAACACTGGTCACGTCTATTACTCCACACTTTTCTTTATTTAGTGTTTTCTGTGTATAATTTGCCACTGCTCCGACACCACCGATTGTGACTGTGCGTGACCCACGTGTTGCAATGGGAAGCAGCGTGCGGCGAGATACAGTGCCTTTGTGGATTGGCTCCAAAATAGTTTCGGCGCCACTAAGAGCGCGATCGTCTGTCGACGCCACTGTAGAAGCAAATGTACCGAGTCGCCGCAATGTAACTCCTCCAGCAGCTAAGAAGGGGGGCGAAGAGCAGTGGCAGGACTCACACTGCTAATCTGTATCGGAAATCGATGGCTGTTCCATCAGAGGCAGAGCGGTGGATACCAGAGCCACCCCATGGCTCGCGGCTCCGCGAGAAGAAAGAAGTGCCGAGGAGGGACTTCCTCCCCCCCCCCCCCCCCTCACTCCACCCGACTGGTCGGCCTTCGTGCCAGCCGGCTATTACCGGCAAATACAAAAATTTTAATTCTGCTCCGCGGCGCTCCCAGCGTTCCGACGAATAATGGACCCGCGATTTAGCACTCACGACCCGATAAATCACTCCTAATCTGATTTCTTTAATTTTCCTATCAGAATGAAATTAGTCTGCGCGTGACATATTAAAATACTGGCCATTTATTCCAAATAAATCCGGGCGCGCTTAATTCTCGCCGGCTGCGGCCTTCCTAATGATTCCTTCCAGCCCGTCCCTCCGTATCGCCGATGGCGGTGCCGCCTCGCCCCTCCCCCGCCTCCACCCTTTCGCCGCTAATGCCTCCGGGGCCAGAAGCAGCGAGAGAGCCAGACGCCAGACCAGAGTTCATTGGAAGAACACCCCCGGGCGCAGTCCATCGTCACAGGGAGCAGCTTACAGAACCTTGCACCTAGTTCCCAAGTTCGCGATTTTTAATTATACGGGCTTTTTCAATAAAGAACTGAGGGGGGCAGAAATAAAGTGATATGAGTGCACTTCAGGTAGTTTTGAGATAAATGGCGTTGAAGTTCACTTGGTTATAAGAAAATCATTTCGATGGCACAACACTGTAACTTTACGGAGAATGTAGGTGTTCTGCAGACATATATATATATATATATATATATATATATATATATATATATATATATATATATATATATATATATATATTAATCTCCTCTTTTTGTTGAATGCCTACTTCGCCACGGTAATAAGAGTTTTGAATTTGTACTGGCATCTCAGATCTTCAGTGATTGTACACTCAAAATATTTAAAATTTCTGACTTAGTTTATGGTTATTTGATCGCTCTTAATTTTTGGCAGTCTCCTTCATTTGTCGATCGCCATACTCTTTGTGTTTTCTGTGTTGATCCTCATTCCATATTCAACACAAACTTCATACGGCGGGGTCGGAGATGAAAGGTGGATACAGAGTTTGATAAAAGTGATTGGAATGTTATATAATCTGTCTCTCTAACACTTTCTCTGACACTTTCCCTCCGAGGTGTTCCCACCACACTCGTGCCAATGTCGCAAGATTTAATTACGTAGCACTGCACGTGTGGACCGTAGAACTACATGCATCCTCAGTGCGTGCAGCTAAAGGTTCTGTTCACTAACCTGGCTTCTTCTTTTCCGTTGTTGTCTCCATGCAAAAGCAGCGCACAGGTCGTTGATCCCTGTATTTTGAAGTGCAGTACTGTGGAACTTCTAAAACAGTGGCTACGTTTCAAATAAGAAAAGATGCCAGTTGTTTCATAATATTTATTTATATGTCGTGAAACAACAAGCGACATATTTAATACTGTCAATAATCCTAGTACAATTGAATTCTAATCACAGTAGTTGAAAAATACACTTCTGGTCATTAAAATTGCTACACCAAGGACAAATGCAAATGATAAAGGGGTATTCATTGGACAGATGTATTATACTAGAACTGACATGTGATTACATTTTCAAGCAATTTGGGTGCGTAGATGCTGAGAAATAAGTACCCAGAACAACCACTTTTGGCCGTAATAACGGCTTTGATACGCCTGGGCATTGAGTCAAACAGAACTTGGATGGCATGTACAGGTACAGAGCCCATGCAGATCCTCATAAAAGCGCGCATTGCTTTCCTTCTTGCTAAAAACCACATCTTCACTTTAAGTCTTATTGAATCCATCATCGGTGGTGGAACGGGACAGCGGCTGGTGAAGAGTCTGAAGGAACTGAGGTACCAACAGCCGTAAGTATAATGAAATATTTATTCTACTACAACCAGTATCGGGATTTCACTATGCCATCTTCACGTCCCTACATCGGAGCATGATATGCAAAAGTAGGGATACTAAACTGGATTCGTGGATTTCGTCTCTTAGTTGGAATGGCGGAGCTATTATACTTACGACTGTTGGTACCTCAGTTCATTCAGACATCTTCACTTTGTCCATTACCCGACGAGGCACAATGTTTATCACTTGGTGCATGAAATCTTCCATTATGTGGACAAGCGATCATACGTTGGGCATGCATGAATTTTTTTTTTGAAATGTCTCGGTCGCGACCGTATGGTCGCTTGTCCACATAATGGAAGATTTAATGAACCAAGTGATTTAATTCTGTGGTCCGACTTCTCACTTTTGACATTACATTTGTTACTAGTCTTCCTGGGGAAAAATCCAGGAAAGCACACTGAAGTCCATACCGTTCGTTTGGCAACGCGGACAGTTTGGTGTGCAGGGAACTGGTGCTTCTTGCCGATACCCCCTACTGCGGTGTAGCTTAAACAGGCGCTGCCATCATCGGAGATGAGCCGAGCTCTGCAGATGGAGTAGAAAGTGACAGAGCTAGTGCGGCAGAGGGAGAGAGAGAGAGAGACAGAGAGAGATAATGGTGGAGCGAGCCGAGCGCCGGAGAATCACCTTGTTGATCGCGAAGCGCCGGAGCGCCTATCGACAGCTGTGTCCTGTCCCACGCATTAGTAACGGTCGCGACGTGACGACCAACTTCGATAGATCGATACGCCTTTCAGCGACGCTCCCCCCTGCCCCGCCTCGGGTCATTACAGGCTCCGGCGCGGCTGCAGCTGGCGCAGACATCCATTTCCATCATTGCCGGGGATCGGGGCGCTCCGCCATTGTCGCCGAGAAGGCGTGATTGAAAGGCTGCGGCCGGAGTTGCAGCCCGGGCTCAGGTATGCGACAGGCGTCTTCCCTCCTACGCCGACGCTCGCGTCAAAGGCTCTGGGGCGGGAGCGTGCGCGTCGGCGCATTCTTTCCGCGGTGCCACCTGTCACCGCACGCACTCTGCCGCGGTTCGCGCATTCAGACGCGGGTCTCCGGTCCTCGGTGGATTTTACCCCATTACCGTTTATTACAGTTTTCCATTTGGAAGCGAGCGAGCGGCGGAAAAATCTGCGAGGGAGTTCGCTTAGCGAAAGACAGTCCCCGTGGACAAAAAAGTATTGATATTGTATCCGAGACTGAGGAAAAAAGGAGAGAAAAAAAGAAAGAATAACGGTAAAGGAGAAGCAGGACAGTTCTCTCGGAGTTCTAAGCAATTCCTGAGCAAGTAAAGTAATCACTTGTTGGACCGAAGCAACTGATGAGATGCACTGTCGCTTAAAACACGCCGTATTTTGTCAGGCTTCCGCTGCAGAAGACAGTGCATTGCCAGAAAGGATTAGGAGTGGAAACGTAACGAGTGAATCAAAACTTCGACTTTGCGTTGCGCTAGCATTCATTTTCCTTACCTAAATATTTCGTCATTCTTTCTTCCATCTGCTGCTTGTTTTGGAAGAAAATAATCTTTCAGCTGTGTTTGCTGATGTAAAACTATTAGATCCCTTCAATTCTTTATCAGGAACCACATTTACTTTACTAAATCAATACCCACACTTTTGAAATTCCTGTACTGTCTTCCTCACCGAAGAATACTGCCGACTGCGGTGGCCGAGGGGACTGAGGCGCTCCAGTCACCGTCTGCACGGCCACTACGGTCGGGGGTTCGAATCCCCCCTCGGGCATGGATATTTGTGCCGTCCTAGTTCGTAAGTAGTTCATAAGTAGTTTGTAAGTTTAGGGACTGATGACCCCGTAGTTAAGTCCCATAAGTTCTCCAAACATTTGAACATTTTTGAAGAATACTGGCGTTATTACGTGGTTTTGGCATTTCGTCTAGGATACCTAATTTCGTGCTTGGTTAGTGAATAAATTACCGTTTATTACAGTTTTCCATTTGGAAGCGAGCGGGCGGCGGAAAAATCTGCGAGGGAGTTCGCTTAGCGAAAGACAGTCCCCGTGGACAAAAAAGTATTGATATTGTATCCGAGAGTGAGGAAGCAAGGGGGAAGAAAAGAACGGTAAAGGAGAAACACGGGCAGTTCTCTCGGAGTTCTAAGCAATTCCTGAGCAAGAAAAGTAATCACTTGTTGGACTGAAGTAACTGACGAGATGCGCTGTCGCTTAAAACACGCCGTATTTTGTCAGGCTTCCGCTGCAGAAGACAGTGCATCGCTAGAAAGGATTAGGAGTGTAAACGTAACGAGTGAATCAAAACTACGACTCTGCATTGCACTAGCATTCATTTTCCTTACGCAGGGCCTACGCACATAAATATTTCGTCCTTCTTTCTTCCATCTGCTGCTTGTGTTGGAAGAAAATAATCTTTCAGCTGTGTTTGCTGATGTAAAACTATTACACCCCTTCAATTCTTTATCAAGAACCCCATTTACTTTACTAAATCAATCCCCGCACTTTTAAAATTCCTGTACTGTCTTCCACACCGAAGAATACTGGCGTTATTACGTGGTTTTGGCATTTCGTCTAGGATGACTAATTTCGTGCTTGGTTAGTGAAGAAATTACCGTTTATTACAGTTTTCCATTTGGAAGCGAGCGGGCGGTGGAAAACTCTGCGAGGGAGTTCGCTTAGCGAAAGACAGTGCCCGTGGACAAAAAAGTATTGATATTGTATCTGAGAGTGAGGAAGCAAGGGAAAAAAAGAAAGAAAAAACTGTAAAGGAGAAGCAGGACAGTTCTCTCGGAGTTCTCAGCAATTCCTGAGCAAGAAAAGTAATCACTTGTTGGAACGAAGTAAATGACGAGATGCGCTGTCGCTTAAAACACGCCGTATTTTGTCAGACTTTCGCTGCAGAAGACAGTGCATTGCCAGAAAGGATTAGGAGTGGAAACGTAACGAGTGAATCAAAACTTCGACTTTGCGTTGCGCTAGCATTCATTTTCCTTACGCAGGGGCTACGCTCATAAATATTTCGTCCTTCTTTCTTCCATCTGCTGCTTGTGTTGGAAGAAAATAATCTTTCAGCTGTGTTTGCTGATGTAAAACTATAATATCACTTCAATTATTTATCAGGAACCACGTTTACTTTACTAAATCAATACCCGCACTTTTAAAATTCCTGTACTGTCTTCCACACCGAAGAATACTGGCGTTATTACGTGGTTTTAGCATTTCGTCTAGGATGACTAATTTCGTGCTTGGTTAGTGAAGAAATTATGGTTTATTACAGTTTTCCATTTGGAAGCGAGCGGGTGGTGGAAAAATCTGCGAGGGAGTTCGCTTAGCGAAAGACAGTCCCCGTGGACAAAAAAGTATTGATATTGTATCTGAGAGTGAGGAAGCAAGGGAAAAAAGAAAGAAAAAACTGTAAAGGAGAAGCAGGACAGTTCTCTCGGAGTTCTCAGCAATTCCTGAGCAAGAAAAGTAATCACTTGTTGGACCGAAGTAACTGACGAGATGCGCTGCCCCTTAAAACACGCCGTATTTTGTCGGGCTTCCGCTGCAGAAGACAGTGCATCGCCAGAAAGGATTAGGAGTGTAAACGTAACGAGTGAATCAAAACTTCGACTTTGCGTTGCGCTAGCATTCATTTTCCTTACGCAGGGCCTACACACATAAATATTTCGTCCTTCTTTCTTCTATCTGCTGCTAGTGTTGGAAGAAAATAATCTTTCAGTTGTGTTTGCTGATGTAAAACTATAATATCACTTCAATTATTTATCAGGAACCACGTTTACTTTACTAAATCAATACCCGCACTTTTGAAATTCCTGTACTGTCTTCCTCACCGAAGAATACTGGCGTTATTACGTGGTTTTGGCATTTCGTCTAGGATGCCTAATTTCGTGCTTGGTTAGTGAAGAAATTATGGTTTATTACAGTTTTCCATTTGGAAGCAAGCGAGCTGCGGGAAAATCTGCGAGGGAGTTCGCTTAGCGAAAGACAGTCCCCGTGGACAAAAAAAGTATTGATATTGTATCTGAGAGTGAGGAAGCAAGGGAAAAAAGGAAAGAAAGAACTGTAAAGGAGAAGCAGGACAGTTCTCTCGGAGTTCTCAGCAATTCCTGAGCAAGAAAAGTAATCACTTGTTGGACCGAAGTAACTGACGAGATGCGCTGTCCCTTAAAACACGCCGTATTTTGTCGGGCTTCCGCTGCAGAAGACAGTGCATCGCCAGAAAGGATTAGGAGTGGAAACGTAACGAGTGAATCAAAACTTCGACTTTGCGTTGCGCTAGCATTCATTTTCCTTACGCAGGGCCTACACACATAAATATTTCGTCCTTCTTTCTTCTATCTGCTGCTAGTGTTGGAAGAAAATAATCTTTCAGCTGTGTTTGCTGATGTAAAACTATAATATCACTTCAATTATTTATCAGGAACCACGTTTACTTTACTAAATCAATCCCCGCACTTTTAAAATTCCTGTACTGTCTTCCTCACCGAAGAATACTGGCGTTATTACGTGGTTTTGGCATTTCGTCTAGGATGACTAATTTCGTGCTTGGTTAGTGAAGAAATTATGGTTTATTACAGTTTTCCATTTGGAAGCGAGCGGGCGGTGGAAAAATCTGCGAGGGAGTTCGCTTAGCGAAAGGCAGTCCCCGTGGACAAAAAAGTATTGATATTGTATCTGAGAGTGAGGAAGCAAGGGAAAAAAAGAAAGAAAAAACTGTAAAGGAGAAGCTGGACAGTTCTCTCAGAGTTCTAAGCAATTCCTGAGCAAGAAAAGTAATCACTTGTTGGACCGAAGCAACTGGATGAGATGCACTGTCGCTTAAAACACGCCGTATTTGGTCAGGCTTCCGCTGCAGAAGACAGTGCATCGCCAGAAAGGATTAGGAATGTAAACGTAACGAGTGAATCAAAACTTCGACTCTGCGTTGCGCTAGCATTCATTTTCCTTTCGCAGGGCCTACGTACTTAAATATTTCGTCATTCTTTCTTCCATCTGCTGCTTGTTTTGGAAGAAAATAATCTTTCAGCTGTGTTTGCTGATGTAAAACTATTACATCTACATACATACTCCGAAATCCACCGTAAGGTGCGTGGCTCAGGGTACACTGTACCACTACTAGGCATTTCCTTTCCTATTCCACTCTCAAATAGAACAAGGAAAAAACGAATGTCTGTATATCTCACTACGAGCCCTAATTTCTCGTATCTTGTCACTGTGATCACTACGGGAAATGTAAGTAGGTGTCAGCAAGATCGTTCTACTCTCAGCTTCAAATTCCGGCACTCTAAATTTCCCCAACAGAAATACACGAAAAGAACGTCGTCTTTCCTCCAGCGATCCCCAATTGAGTTGCCGGAGCATTTCCGTGACACTCGCGCATTGGTCGAACCAGAAAGAAACCCAGCTGCTTGCCTCTGCACTGCTTCTATGTCTTCCATTAAACTGATCTGCTGTGGGTCCCAATACGAAAGACGTGGTCGTGGTCTCCTTTACAGATGAAGTACATCTTCCCAAAACTCTTCCAATAAACCGAAGTCGGCTGTCTGCCTTACTCTGCAATTTACGCCTAGATATTTGAACGACGCGAGGTCATCAAGAAGCTCACTAATAATGCTGTATTCGAATATTATGAAATTGTTTTTCCTACTCGTGTGCATCACCTTATATTTTTCTACATTTAGAGCTAGCTGCCATTCTTCTTACCAACTAGAGATTTTGTCTTGGTCATCCTGTATGCTATTACAGTCACTTAAAGACGACGCCCTCCCATACACCACAGCATCATCAGCAAACAGCCACAAATTACAAGTTACTTTGTCCATCACATCATTTATATAGATAGAAAATAATAGCGGTCTTACAACACTCCCCTGGGGCACGCCTGACGATACACTCGTCCCTGATGAACACTCGCCGTCGAGAACAACATACTGCGTTCTGTTACGTAGGAAGTCTTCCAGCCATTCACAAATCTGTGATCCTATTCCATAAGCTTTTATCTTCGTTAGCAGTCTGCAGTGTGGCATTGAGTCAAACGCCTTTTAGAAGTTGAGAAAAACACAATCCGTCTATTGCCCTTCATACATGGCTCGCAAGATGTCATGTGAGTATCTTCATCAGGAACCACATTTACTTTACTAAATCAATACCAGCACTTGTGAAATTTCTGTGCTGTCTTCCTCACCGAAGAATACTGGCGTTATTAGGTGGTTTTGACATTTCGTCTAGGGTGCTTGGTTAGTGAAGAAATGTGTGCATATACGAGGGGAAGTTGGAAAATAAGTTTCCTCTGCGTATGAAAGGAAAAGAAAAAATTGTGAGATGTTGAAGATAAGACACGTCTTTATTTTTCTACATAATTTCCAAGTACATTGAGACATTTGTCATACCACTTTATAAGCTTCACAATGATGAAGGCGCTTCCAACAAAGACTTGCAATATGGTTTTGCGTTGCCCTCGACAAGTGTGGTTCGCATTGTAATCCAACAGCAGAACGCCAGAACTGAGAAGGCCAGGCCGCTTTTTCCTAATCAAGTCTTTCAATTTCGACAGAGTGGCACAGTACCGCGCAGCATTGATGGTTGCTTCCTCCAAAAAGTCCAGCAACAAAAATCCTTGGACGACCCAGAAAACTCTGAGTAGCACTTTACCTGAAGACTGAGTGCTTTTCAACTGCTTTCGGACAGATGATGATGGATGTTTCCACTCCATAGCCGTTAAACGCTTCTTCGGTAAGCAACGCCCTGATTTTTTTTTCTGGCCAACTTGTTATATTTCCGGATCAAGACGGCCTGCAGTACTGTTGGAATGTAGTGACAATTACACAGAGCCGACGAATCATAAACTTTTATTGATGAAAAAATGTCTACTACAAACTGCTTTGGTGACCCAAAAATCTTTGACAAGTGTTCAGTATGCCTATTATATTTATGCCTCTCAAGGGATGTTACGCGAAATTTTATGTGCTTACATATGATAACTTTGAAGCTCTGGGCATCGCTAAGGGATAGTTACATAGAGAATAGTGTAATGGTTCACTGAACATATGGTGAAAATACTGACTATTTGTCATGAATAAAATTTATAGAAGTGACTCGGCACTTGTGCTACCAAAAAAAATCGTGGTTTTTTCGGGGGTGCCTCGATAAAGGAACAAGATTTTAGAAAACGGGAAAATAGCGTTTCTAGAAATTGGAAAGAATGTATAGTTCAAATTTGAACCATCTGCTATGGATCATATTTTAGATAATTGCAAAAAGTCTAAAAATGGTTTTTACACAACCACTGTAACTTTGACCCTCTGCTTCTCGGTAACGGAGAAAGATTTAAAAAAAAAAAAAAAAAATCGAAGTTCGCTGAGAAAATCTAAAGACCATATAGTACGGATTTCGACGATTTGTAATGAACAGAAATTTCAGAATTGGTCAACCACATATTTAACACTTTTGTTACCATTAGCAGCCGACATTTGTCGGTAGGAGAGTGATCATAAAATTATTTTATTAAAATGCTGCTTAACGAAGACAAGCCTAGACGGCAACAAGGTTTTCGAATCTAGTCGTGTGAAAATAAAATATACATTTTCATAAGCGTGATATAGGCTTGTCTTCGTTAAGAAGCATTTTAATAAAACTTTTGATACTTTTGAGGTTTTCTCAGGAAACGCCCAGGAACACGTGATATTTGATAAGCCGTTTGAAGTCCTTCGTAGACCAGAACTAACACAAAAGACCAGAATGATTCGCTAAGTTTGCCCAAACCGGAGGAAGTGTGAGAGCCCGGCTCCCCACTGTTTATTCTGGTGATCAGCAAGCCGCGGTGGAGTAGCCGAGCGGGCTAAGGCGCCTCGCTGTGGAGCTCGCCGTCGGAGGTTCGAGTCCTTCCTGAGGCATGGTGTGTGTGTTGTTCTTAGGTTAGTTTACCTTAGTTTAAGTAGTTTGTAAGCTACGGACTGATTGCCACGCAGTTTGGTCAGATAGATTTACAAAAATTTGATTTTTTTGTGTTGTCTTTTAACCAACTGTATGACTATCTCCTTTCGTGGGTAAATTTATAATGCCGACATGCAACATTTTGTGCTTTCGTTCAGCTGCAAACAATGTTTGACTAGTTCGTCTGTTTCTTGCTCTTGGCCGTTTTTTAATAATTTTCTCTCCAAATGATTCACAATCGGCTCATATTAGATTTTATGGCTCTACAGACCTAGCTGTCGTGAGCCCAAAACATCCTATCCATTCTTCTATCCACCCATGGAGGAAGTGTGAATGTTGACCATTGGCCGCGTAGTTTACGGCGTCATGCTACGGACTGGGCGGCCGTTCCCGCCGGAGGTTCGAGTAATCCTTCGGCCATGGGTGTGTATGTGTTGTCCTTAGTGTAAGTTAGTTTAAGTAATTCTAGGGACTGATGACCATCGTAGTTTGGTCCAGTAGGTTTATGAACATTCAATTTCAATTTTGACATTTCGATTTTATATTGTAGGACAAGCTAGGTCCACGGATATTCAAATCACTTGAGTGCTTATGTCTGCGATCAAGAGAACCCGAGATTTGTCCAAGAATCGCATTTTCATACACGGCTTTTTCGAACTGTGAAGTTCCAACGTACAACACCCATTTGGAGCACAAAGCGTGACAGTTTGACAGCAGAGAGTGTCGAAAACAAGTTGCGAAGACTGATCAGGTAATCAGCCATTGCGAGGAGGTAAGACTCGCCCACCTTCGAATCGTTGGGCGTAAGACCTTGTAATGAGCAAGCTGGTGGACCTCACGTCATGTTCAACTGCCATTCTTCCCGCCGGAAAATACAGCATTGTCTATATTTTTAAATATTACGCTGACGCTATTATAGTTACATACTAGCACGGAGAAGCAAATGGAAGAGGAGAACAGCGCGGTCCAGATGATGTGTTGACATCATTTATACTAATGTTGATACCAAAAGTTACTGAGTAAACTAACATTAATTCACTTGGAAAATTACAGAGGCTAATCAAAGTACAGCAATGAACGAGGGCTCAATTTAAAGCCCTCACTGAGACGCAAAGTTGGGTACAACCATATTAACTGCAATATTTATATTGCTCATTATAATACACTTTTAAGAAAAAATAATAATAATTTGTGAATAACAATTAATACAAGACAGATTTCTGAATAGTGCATTGGAAAGAGGACTGGAAAAACTACCTGAAAAACACTTCAACTAAGTGATTGCTGAACCCTTTCATTCCCAGTGTTGTTCCTCAATAACAGTGTGTTAAAAACTGATTTATACCGTATTTTGTGTATTAGTCCTGAAAGTCGCGTTGTTGTTGATGAAAAACATGCTTCTAGTATGACATTTTGCCGCTTGATGCGGCTTGTAGCCACTTCTGAGGGATTAATATATTCATCTTGGAGCATTATGCTGGCATTATTAATCTGACCGTGTTAACTAACACCAAACTAACGTCCAAAATAATAAAATACTTCGATACTGACGTCTGTGTTGTGTATGAAATACACGACATTAGAAAACAATAGTTCGATGCAAAATAAGAAAAAAAATTGGTTGTTTAGTGCAATGTATTAATATAGTAAAAACAGAATTTTAATTTTTCCATAGCTGACTTCATAATGTGGGATTATTAAAGAGTTAAATATATTGTGAGATGGCCGAAAGACTTATTTATCGGTCATGCTGAAAATATTCATTTGTTTAACCTTAAGATTTTGGGTTTATTTTTAATGTTAGAAATTAAAGTTAGGTATGCATTTGCTTTAGAATTTTAGCACGCATCTAACGACGTCGTCATAGCAATATTTCATTCATTATTTAAAGAGTTTTGTACATTACTGCGAGAATCACTAATGCTCGTTAGGTGATGTATTACAGGATTGACGACACAAATCTATATCTATATATAAAAGGCTTGTGTGTGTACGTGCTGACAGACTTTTCTTCATGACCACATACTGCCACCCACTCGTGGTTGTGGTGGTAGATAGCCCTTGGTCTAATGATGTTAATAAGGGAGTTTGGTCGCGGTGCATGGCAGTGGGTGAGTGTGACGAGCAAAAATTCACAAAATATGCAATAAATACTCTTAGGAAAAGCTATATACTCTGTGACTTACGAACTTTACGGCACGAGTCAAAGTTTGTTTATTCTTTCAATCGTCACACAACGTGGTCCTTTCAGACTTTAATAACTACGAGGAATATCAAATACGCAATTTTTAAAATAGATCACATGTTTCCGTCAACCACACATTACCGACTATGAACAGAGACACAAAACAAAGATAAAGATCCAAAGATAAAAATACTCGTGGAACATTGATCACTGTCGTGGAAGCGTGGTGGAAACACAGACATACATTAATGAATGTCTCTTAGGCCATAGATATTGATATGAATGTGCCAGTAAGCTCACTGCTCTGTGCTAATCAGTGATCTCTGATACATATAGCTGCGACTCTCTGCTGTGAAAGGTGTTATCGTTTGACAGCTGGGTCTTCTATGCGACTTAGTCCTACTCATATCCCGGCAGCCTCCTGTGATAATGTTGGCAACAGATGTTGAATAACGAGAATCATGTGACATCGTCATAAGCCAATCGCGTGACACGCAAATATTTTGTCGTGAAGTCAAGCATACAGCAGGAACAGCAGTATTTATCTACACTCTATGTGGTTCGGTCATCTTTGCAACGATTTTATATCGTGTTATTGATGTGTTGCCAACATAAAAACACAAGGCCGCCAGGATAGAAAGTAAACTTTTACCGAATCAGATACATCCGTTGTTGTCACATCTCATTATGACCAGCACTTTCACGCGAAACTCTTTTGTACAGAGTCTCATGATTCACACAGTCTTACAATTCATTTCAAATTCCAATTCAAGAAGATATTTGTGAAAACTGTTACAAATCAATATTCGCACTTATCCAATATCGTTTTCAGAAATGTAATTTGCCAGCCGCTTTCGGCGCTGCTGTTGCAATGTGTAACTTTATGAACACAACCTAACATTGAATTTACATTGTTCCGAAGCACGGACTTAAATTAATTTCACTCTTAGTATGAAAAACTTTATGAACATTCATCGTTTTCGACAATGACTTCTACTTAAATTTGACATCTTGGCTACGAGAACTGAGTTTATTGACAGAGCGATCCAACAAGAATTGTGTTTTTGCTGACCTACGTCCGGAACCCAAAGAACCATGATATACACAGGACCTTCTTTAACAACCGTTGCGAAGCACGGGCATATAAGCTAGTTGTATATAAACTGCAGCCGAGGGGCAGTAGACGGCAGCGGCGGTTGATTTTTGGAATGGTCTTGACGGCAGACGTGTTTCGGGAGTGCAGCGGAAATGAGACGATAGGTATTTAAAAAATGTTCAAGTGTTTGTAAATCTATCGGACCAAACTGCGTGGTCATCAGTCCGTAGCTTACATACTACTTAAACTTAGGTAAACTAACCTAAGGACAAACACACACACCCAGGGAGGACTCGAACCTCCACGGCGAGCAACCGCGCGCTCCGCAGCGAGACGCTTTACACTAAATAGGTGATCGACATAGCTATAGAATCCGCCGCGCTGGACTCTGAAAAATTTTCGCATATATATGAACTTTTATTTTTGAAACAGTAGTCGAAACTCAAAGATTTTTCATCGCATTCTGACCTTTTTTGATAGAACAATGAACTTTAATAGTAATCATTTTAGGAATGATTGCTATTAAATATTCATTTAGCCATGTTATTAGCATAATTGGGGACTCGAGGTAATCATATCAGACGGAATTTAACGAATTTAGTGGTTCTCGCCAGACATACTCATGCAATGGGCAATAAACAATTTTAGTAAAAACGAAACCATCATATTGTAGTCAATTCTTTAGTAGATGCCGCCCTAGTTAATAATTCCCTGACTTTGAAATTGAAAGTTTAGTTTTCAAAATAAACGTATATGTGTACGGGCAGCAACGGGCCAAAGGTAGCAGGAATAATAAGTCATCTCCTAAGATGAAGTTAATTAAATAAAGGGTCCGCTGTCGTGCACGAATCCACATATGGGTGGCGTAGTTATTATCCAGGGATGGCTACGAATATAGATGCCCAAATACAGAGGTAGTACAGATACTGGTTGATGCTTCTCCGTCCAGGGAACAGGATGAACATAGAGAGGGATACTTGGCTCGAATTTCTTCCCCACCCCATATAATAACAGTCACTGTGTTGCTTTCCATCGCTGAAGACATTCCAATACAGCGACTGGCATCGAGATACTTCGGCAGCCGCCCGATACGTAATAATTCATTTCGCAATCGTCTTCGAAATACACAATAAAGTATTGCGTTTTGATTACTGAACGGCTGGCGGATACAAAAGCGCCATCGCAATATCGGGACGGAGTAGAATATTCACGTTTCCCCCCTTCCCCATTCCTTCGGTTTCTCTT
This sequence comes from Locusta migratoria, assembly GCA_026315105.1. Lineage (NCBI taxonomy): Eukaryota > Metazoa > Arthropoda > Insecta > Orthoptera > Acrididae > Locusta > Locusta migratoria. The sequence continues at coordinate 55,894,213 of CM048751.1, forward strand.
TTTTAACTTTGCTTTTTTATGTCGCTGCTGGCGTTTTCGCAGTGCTGCGACCAACTTCCTACTCCCCCGCCCTCCAATTCTAAAGAGGAGTAATGTGTCCCGATATTTGCGACTCCCTTTCTGTAACTTATAAATAGAAATATCGCAAGTGGAAGTCCCTGAGGTTTATTGAAATATTGCTCCGGCGCGAGGTGTGGGGCGGCCGACCAGCTCTTGGGGGAAATACCTTAATGTTCCGTCGCAGCCCGGCAGCGCGGGCCACGGAATTCCAATATCCAAATGTTTATTCATTGGCGGCGGCCGATAGCTGCGAGCATTGTCGGGGCGAGAGCGATGTGACGGAGCGGCCCTCCAGGCGGGGGCCGGGGTGGGGAGCTGCCGCGCACCTGAGCTCTGCTACTCCTGCTGATGTGACACGCGGCATCATATGCAAGTCGTCGTAGACAAAAAAATGGACTTAGGTCCAAAAAAATTGCAGGAAGCTGAATTTTTGATATGCTGTTAGGTATTAAACCAAGTTTGCAGCTTCGAAATCCTTTAGCTTAACTTTAAGGAGACAAAAAACCTCGAAATTTTTGACGTTTTTCTGGTTTTGGCTTATAACTCGTGAAGGGTGGTTTTTTGACGAAAAGTCACTCACACCTTCCTTAATGTAGATAAAATATTCTAAAATTTAAGCCCAACCGCAGCTCTGTAAGTCTAATAGTTCCCGAGATATTGAACTTCGAAAATTGACTTATTTCTCCAAAAAGTTCAAATTTCCGATTTTAGTCATCTTTGGGCTAGAATATTGGCTCTAATGATCATCCAACGGGGAAAGTCGTACAAAACAAAGTTATAGAGCAGTTATTTATCTTTGATCTAAGTACAGAACGAAGTCCATAGGCCCAATAGATTTCTAGTTATCGTTAAAAAACGAAAAGTTAGAAAAATCGGATTATTCAGTAAACTGACCCAGATGAATTGCAGTCCTCTTATCCTATATATCCTACTTAGATATTTAATATCTCGGGAACTATTGGACTTACAGAGCTGCGGTTGGGCTTAAATTTTAGAATATTTTATCTACATTAAGAAAGGTGTGAGTGACGTTTCGTCAAAAAACCACCCATCACAAGTTATAAGCTAAAACCAGAAAAAGTCCGAAAATTTCGAGGTTTTTTGGCTCTTAAAATTTAAGCTAAAGGATTTCGAAGCTGCAAACTTGGTTTAATACTACTCTAATATGTCCTAACAACATATCAAAAATTCAGCTTCCTGCAATTTTTTTGGACCTAAACATACCTGGCGACTGGCCTATCAAGCTTATCGCTGCTGAGCGCTTACACACTGGCACTGTGTTCTGACACCGAATCATGGTAGTTCCGTTAACCCTATAACTAAACCTGTTCAGAGATCGAGTAAGTCTCTTGTTTTCAGAAGTCGGAACATTATGGAATACGAGGAGTAGCTCACAACTGGTTCACCTCTTACTTCAATAATAGACAACAGAAGATAATTCTCCGCAGTGTAGAAAATGGCTATGACGTACAATCGCAATGAGGCACAATTAAATGTGGGGTGCCCCAGGGGTATGTTTTGGGACCGTTACTGTTTCTTATTTATATAAATGATATGCCTTCCAGTATACTGTAAAGTATTTCGGCCCATTTTAGGTTACGGTAGTAACACTAAAATTGGGCCTTTGCGATCGTTTTTTGACAGCTAGAAATTTAAATGAAAATAACGGCTTAACCATTTATCTGACACAAAAATTTGTAGAGGAGACAATTCGCTACAACTTGGCTCTATTATGTTTCTTTTTTTTTTTCATATCTCGTATCGTTTCAGAGATATTTGCAAAAATAACGGAGATTTTGGGATGTTTGTCTGTCTGTCCGTAACGTGTTCCCTGTTTTTAAGACGAACCGTTCACCCAATCAGCACCAAATTTTAAAGACATAATTGTACGCAGTCAGAGACCAGAACCTCCCTTTTTCAAATTTTTCGAGCCAAAAATACGGTAGTAATACCAAAAAAAGCCGTTTGTAATATAATTGTAATTGCAAACGAACCGTTAATCTGACACGAAAATAGAATAGCCTAATTGTTAAAGGGGAAAATTCTCTACAACTTAGCTGTAGTATGTTATTTTCATATCTTGCATCGTTGCAGAGATATTTGCAAAACTAACGGTGATTTGACGATGTCTGTCTGGCTGTAACGTGTTCCCACTTTTTAGGTCGAACCGTTCAACCGATCGGCATCAAATTTTACAGACATAATTGTTGGCTACTAGAGACCCGAACCTAGCTTTATGAAATATTTCGGACAAGAAATACGTTAGTAATACCAAAAGACGTTTTTTAATGTAATTTTATTGCAAATAAACCGTTCATCTGAAGCGAAAATTGAATAAACTAATTTGTAGAGGAGGAAATTCTCTACAACTTCGTTCCCTTGTACTTTTTTGATATCTCATATCGTTTGAGACATATTTGCAAAAATAACGGATTTTTGACATCTTCCATTGAATTAACGAAAACCAGCAGTTCGCAGATGTCACGTGACATTCCTCGCCCAGAACTCTCTGTGACATACGCCATCTTGCGTTGCGTATTTGATAATTTTCTTACTGTAACTTACACGTTGTTATTTCAAAGCAATGGTGCACTGAAGAATTAACAAAACCACGTCGTTCTTCGTACGATAAATGATAATCTTGTGTCTTCAAATGCCATATTAGCATCAGTTAACAACTACCATCAATAATATGAGATTAAAGAAGAGAACTCAACTGTCAGCTGTAGCGTAGTAGGTAATACGTTCGAATCCCACCACTACCTAAAAATTTTTTTATTATTTAGATTATTATTTTGGTCCAAAATGTTTGCCAAAAATTATAAAACTTCAAATCTGAAGTGGGCCGTAAAACACGTAAGTGCGATTTGTTTGCTGATTATACCAGCTTGGTAGTGAAGGATGTTGCTCGTAATATTGGCCGGCCGCGGTGGCCGAGGAGACTAAGGCGCTCCAGTCACGGTCTGCACGGCCACTACGGTCGGGGGTTCGAATCCCCCCTCGGTCATGGATATTTGTGCCGTCCTAGTTCATAAGTAGTTTGTAAGTTTAGGGACTGATGACCCCGTAGTTAAGTCCCATAGACTATACACACATTTGAACATTTTTCGTAATATTGACACATTAGCAATGCAGTATCAATGCAGTTCAAGAGATAAGTTCATGGCTTGTAGATAACAAGTTGATGTTAAATCATAGTAAAACTCAGTTTTTACAATTTCTAACACATAATTTGACGAAAGGTGACATATTGATTACACATAATGGGCATATGTTAAGTGAGACTGAACAGTTCAAATTTCTAGGTATTCAGATAGACAGTAAGCTGTCGTGGAAAGCCCATGTTCAGGATCTTGTTCCAAAACTAAATTCTGCCATATTTACCATTATAACAATATCTGAAATAAGTGTTTTTTCTACGCAAAAAGTAGTCTACTATGCTTACTTTCATTCATTCCTGACGTGCGGCGTTATTTTTGTGGGTAACTCGACTGATACAAACATGATATTTTTGGTTCAGAAACGGGCGGTTCGAGCAATATGTAGCGTACGTTTACGAACGTCATGTCGACTCCTTTTCAGTAGTATTGGAATTTTGATACTGGCGTCACAATATGTTTTTCTTTATTATCGTTTGTTGATAATAATATCAGCTTATTCCCACGAGTTAGTAACTTTCTCTCGGTGAATACTAGACAGAAGTCGAATATAAATTTGCATCACACCACCTTGACACTTGTGCAGAAAGGTGTACAGTATTCTGCAGCATCCATTTTCAATAAGCTACCATAAGAACTAAAGAATCTTAGCACTAGCCCACATGCTTTCAAATCTAAACTGAAGAGTTACCTCATGGCACTCTCCTTTTATTCTGCCGAGGAACTCCTAGAAAAGTTAAACAATTAAGGTCATTCATTTTTTTCGTTATTAATGATTTTCACTTTGTCCTAAAACTGTCGTGTGCATAGGACTACTTAAAAATTTTCTATTACCATTCTTGTGTAAAAATTCATGTATTGACTTGTTCCATGACCATGGAGTCTCACACCTCAATTGGGTCATATGTAACAGAAAACCATACTATTATTACTATTATTATTATTATTATTATTATTATTATTATTATGTCCTATAAGGCTGAGTTTAAATACACTGCAGCTAATTAAAAATTCGTACTCCTTCTCAGTGTTTCCCAATTAACTCATGATTTACTGTTGAAACAGTACATACCAAGAACATTAAATGATTATCACGTTAACTGATTCTTCCGTCGGTTCTTGGTAGAACAAATTCATTATGAAAATTAAAATACACAATGTTTTTGTTTCTTACTATGACAATAACGCAAATACCCAGTTTATTGTCAATAGTAAAGACAAGCCCCAGCTATTAGCCAATAGTGGGGAATACAAACTGATTTGCCCAGATTGTGATAAGTTTTACATTGGCCCATCAGTTTGGAACATAGCAACTAGGCTAAGAGAGCATGAACGCAGTTGGAGGTTGCAAAATCAAGACTCCACTTTTGCTGAACTAGTGAGTGAGGGCCACAGGTATCTACCACAGTCACACTTACTCCACTTAGCTAACAAATGCCACAATAATAGGCGCTTTAGAAATAAACAAACATCTGGCTGACAGTCCAGGCTTAATATTAAACGATGAAACAGTCCTCAGTACATCAACACTTCTGAAACCCCCCCCCCAATCCTCAGAATTTCCAGTACTACTCACGAGGCCTGTTCCATTTTATTCATCCAATTCCTGTATCTTCTTGTTTCACCATACACTGTTTATGAGTCAGCATATGTTTGTAATATGTTTCAGTACTTTTGTCTTACAATAGCTTTACTGAAGTTGTAAACTTAATTTAAATTTGATAGAGCCAGTGTTTATCAAATTTCTGTGTTAATACCAGTCCAGCTTTTCAATGTATCGCACCTGCTTTGTATCTTTTTAATCTGTCCTTACATTAATTCCGTATATAATTGTGATAACTATGATTAAATATGTTTATTTTCGCCGTGTTCCAGCTCGAGTGCATACCTCCGATTTGTTTATCTTCACAATCCTCCAACGCACCCTACCTATACCCTTCTCTATGTTTGTCTATTTGATGATTTAGTTATAATAGTGACCTAGGATTCTAATATTTATTCTATATTTCTTATGTTTTCTGTCACTTTGTGTTTAACACCCTTCAAACTTTACATTCTTGTTTAATTTAATTTTATTCGCTGTAGTCATTACTCTCAAGATACTGTTATGTTTGCACAGTTTGTACAGTATCAATGATTCCTTTTACAGTATTATTAATTTAAAAAAATCATTTAAATATTTATTTATATTGCAATTGTTCCATCAAAGATGATAATTATTTCTCTGCATGTGACATCACTTCTGGTTTGTTGACAACACAAGCTCTTTGACTAAACTTCAGTAAATGTCTGATGATGGCCTAAGGAGACCGATTCACGAAATAAAGAAACCTGTAGAACAAACACAACATTGTGTAGTTCAATTTTCATAAAATTATTACATTTACAGACCTACAGCACAACCGGTACTGAGGTACAAGGTGTCGATCCATGCTGAAAACCCCACATGAGGCACTGATTGCGGCATCCACTCGGATCATACAGGTGGCGATTACTGTTTTGCTATACACTGTGCCGCGACGGATTAGCCGTGCACACTGAGGCGTTGTGTTGCGGTGCGCGCGGCCGTTCGCCGTCGTAGGTTTCAGTCCTCCCTCGGGCAAGGGTCTATGTGTTGTCCTCAGGTTAGTTTAACTTAGTTGAAGTAGTTTGTAAGCTACGGACTAATAACCAAGCAGTAAAGTCCCATAGATTTACAAACATTTGAACATTTTGGATACACTGTTTCAAGCTTGGTCGACCTTATCACATAGTTCGGCAACAGTTGTGGGCTAAGCCGCACGTTTCAGTTATTGTCAATTTGTGTGCAGTTCTCCGGAAGGACTATTCCGCCACTCTAAAGGCCAAAGATTACTCCTTTCAGGATCGCTCAGTCATCTGTAGGAAACACGAGTGCGTCTCGTTTCCATGGTGCCTTTTTGCTTCTCATGTTGATATCACACTGATCCTTATAGCTGTAAACAGTCCCTATTGGAGGGACGCTCTGCCAGCTACGTCACTACACTATCTATTGGCGGACGACCTCGAAACTATTATAGTACATTTACTATCCAGTAGCTGGCATCTGCCTACATCAGATCAAAATCATCGTCGTCTTTGCAAGAGTAGTATTTTTTCTTTCTTTCCGACAGTGTAGTAAAGATTCCAATCTTTAGTTCTGGAGTGCTGTAGTTCATAAATAATAGTGGGTGAAATTACAACTTTGAACATGGCTGGTTAACAGCAACCGTAATCCAATTATTTTTAACAATTTTATATAACAGCCAACCGGTTGCGTAATTGTAAGTACTTGACCTAGGTTTCCTTGTCGCTAGGGACAACTTCATCAGAATAATAAAATAAGTTACATTAAACACATGACGTCAAAAATATTACGAGCAGAATTCCTCAAGTCTATTACGATACAAAACTAGCATTCTTGCCATGCAAATAAAATCAGTGTGGTGTGAATGGCATGAAGGAACTGTCTACATGCAACTGTTTTTTCTTCTTCTGATGAAGTTGTCCCTAGCGACAAAGACCTAGGTCAAGTACGTTAAAACTACGCAACCGTTTAGCTGTTATATAAAATTGTTACAAATAAGTGAGTGTATTGTTCATCCGTTACAAAAATGATTGATTATACTTCGCACTTAAATACATTGTATTCTTGGAGTCCTAAATTTGCATCTGATTCCTAAAGATACTAAAGTACTTTGGAAATATCAAAGGTCCCTCAGTTATGAGTGAATATCAGTTTCAAAGAGTAAATTGCACTTTTGAGCCATAAATATTTGTTCCTCTAACACGTATTACCTATTTTGGCCAGACTTATTGACGTTGTCAACGATTGGAGATGCGAATTGTGATTTAATATACCAAGGATGAAATTCTTGTAATCAAGATCGCAATTTTATTCAAATGAATAACCAATTTCGGCTCTTTAACGAGCCATCTTCAGACTATAAAATATTTTAGACAATCACAATTGTCGTGATACTAATGAAACATACCATAGTTCGTTACAGAGCAGAAACTGTTTATCACAAAATTGCGATTTTGATTTTCAAGACTTCATTCTTGGAATATTAAACTACACACTGCATCTCCAATCGTTGACATGTCAACAAGAATGTTTAACTTGCCCAGTGAGGAGGCGGGAGATAACTACGCCAGTTAACAGGACTTGGCCTACTTCATTTCCAAACATTGTTTTACCGTTCATGGGTGTGAAAATATGAGTTAACCTTTAGCCCGTACACTGGTCTTTTGGACGGGGGCGACCCCCTTCTCCTCCCTCCCCGTCTCTCTGAGTGCGTGTCAGCACTCTGCCCTCCACACTAGCCTCAAGGCAGTTGAAGAGGAAGTAGAAGTAACTCTTTTCTTCGTTGTGCGTCTATCCGAAGTTCTATAATTAACAAATTGCACTCTCCACTGCCGGTAAAAGGCCGATGTGTACACTGAATGTCTTTATTTTCTCCGGTCCATTGTACCCTACTTACCCTCAAGTTGTGTGTTTTTCCTTTCACAATCAACTGCAAGTCTATAAAATTGGAAAAAATCTACATATCAAGTATGTGAGAAAACTATTGGGCGGGGGGGGGGGGGGTATGCTGGGGAAGGGGGAGACCGAATGGTGCACTACATGCATTTTAAGTCAATTAAGTGCAAAAAAGGCGGAAAGAAACTGAAAGAAACGGCACCACGGTCTTAAAGACCAAGTGTACGCTTTGAGTGCCATAAGGGGGTGTAAGGGCTGAAGGTTAAAGATATGATGGCAGAAATGTTTTAAGTGTATGACCAGCTTTATTAGTATGACGACAATTATGATTATCTAAAACATGTTATGATCTCGAGATGGTTCGTTAAAGGGCCTAAAATGGTTATCACATAAACAAAATAAAATTTCGAACTAGAATTTTAGGATTTCATTGTTGGTGTATTATCTATGTTTATGCAGTTGACGCATTCCACCGCTTAATATTTATCATGAATATGATCTATTGAGCATGTGATTAACTGTTACAATTTACCTGAAAATAAATAAATAACACACAAATAGTATTCGCCAGAATGCTTATCCGAAGCTTTTCTACTTAACGATAGGTAGAAATTAGATTATTAGATGCTTTGTACATACTAAATACTAAACTATCGTGAATAACGTAAAACAACGAATCGACTAGCTCAGTGAATTGAAATAAGTTTAAGTTCCAGATTTAGGTTCAAATGTGACGCACTCAATCACGAGAAAGATACGCGACATGGACAGGACCTGTATCATGACGGGACCATATACACCCATGAAATAACGCAACGAGTTGGTGACTCGTAAACACAGCGAACTCTGATACAGTTAAAATCTAAGTACATACGTGCAGTCCTATTCACCAAATGAGAACTCAGCAGGAGATGAAGCTTGCATTTCCTGTTATTGGCAGCTTATCAGCACTTCCAGTATTACTTTGTGTGGAGTTCCGCGTGGACGACCCATTACACATTGTGAGTGTATTGCTGCGTTGCGTGATGTGTCCGCAGTCGGTCATAAATCTTTCCCTGTTGTTATCCGTACACTGTATTGACGTCACTGTAGATTTGCTCAAGCTCATGTGACGCACAGAGAAATGCTGTCTGGGTAAGTAATTCCTTATAGTAAACTAATGAAATGTCGTCGATCGCATCTCTTCGTCTTACACACCACTCCTTTTTTCTTCTCTTCCTTGCCTACAGGCGGTGGACAAATTACGATCAACACCATGCAGTACACTACATCTTATTGAAAGTTGGTCCTACTTTGTACATGTTAACTCTGACGAGCGACCACAGTGGACGATTGAAGTAGGAAGTCTTGGGCATATCCTTGATTCTTTTTTCTGCGATTGTCAACACAGGTGAAAAATGGTAAAGCAGTCAATAATCCGAAGATTGGTTTGAACACCACAGTGCTTTACTACTCCTGTTTGGAGGTGGTATGCCGTTGCCTTCCTCCGGAATTCGAACTGATTTACTCAGCCAGTTATAGGGGGACGTACAGTTTAACGAGTGTTCCGAACCACTGTGCTACTCGGTATTTTTCACATGAGCAATACTGCCAGAGGTGAAAAAAGTGACATAAAAATCCCAGGACCTGGCGGGGATCGAACCCGCAACCTTTGGATTTGTAGTCTGGCACTCTGTCACTGTACAACCTTTTTTTTATGCTCTATGGGTAGTTCTTGTCCCTGCGGACGCTGATCGTGTTTGTTCGTTTTGGTCAACGTGGATAATCCATAAAATTCATTCGTCTTTCAGACTTCCAAAGAATCCAACAAAATGATGCGCTGTTATGGAAGCACCTGAAACGAAAAAGGAAGCACTGCTTAACGTTTGACTAGTGAAATTATACACAGTAATGACACCATTCACTAAAAATGTTCAAACGTTTGTAAATCTGACGGACTTAACTACGTTGGCCATCAGTCCTTAGGCTTAAACTAAAGTAACGTTTGCTAAGGACAACACGAACACCCATGCTCGAGGGAGGACTCGAACCTCCGACGACGAGCAACCGCACGCTCCGCAGGTAGGCGTCTTAGAACACAGCATTCACAAAACAAGGTAAAAAGCATCGTCGAAGAGGAAAAGTGGGCGAGACCAGAAGTTAACTAGCAGCACCTGGCCAACACTCAGAACAATTGTCGTCAGACAAGATAAAACTACCACAGCAAAATCGACTGCAAAACTCGTCACTCACTTGATTTGGGGTAAAACAATTCAGGTTAGCTTAAAGATATTGTCGAAGTTATGATGCAAGAGAAGTGTTTTGCGATTTATATTTGGATTACATGAAGATGTATGACCCAAAATGCCCCTATTGATATGCCAATTAGCATCTGAAATTTGGATTCATAAATTTATACAGTAACGTGGTCTGACTGCATAGTTAATGAAATATTAGCAAGAAGGGGAGAGCATCAACTTTACACCAACGGTAGAAATAAGTATAGCAAAAATAAATAGCATGGATGAAGGCGATAAGCTGTAAGAAGCAGCGCAGTGTGTGAGCAATTGTGCTTTACCTATGTTGCGTGTATGGATCAAGCTGGGACCAGTTAGTTTGCATATCTTACAAATGCAAGCCATAAAATAACCACGCTGTACATCAGCAAACAACCCTATCTCCTTCGGGCAACGGCAGCAACTCACTTAACTTACTTATCTTCTGTACTGACTAAGCATGCATAGGAAAGATGGAGAGAATAGCTCACCGAATTTAGTGGATAACGTGGCGTGGACAGCAGAAATAAACAAGAAACTGCTGCGCGGGAACGGCCGCGCGATCTAAGGCGCTGTTCTGTGGATTGCAGGGCCACTCCCGCCGAAGGTTCGAGTCCTAACTCCAGCAAGGGTTGTGTGTTGTCCTTAGTGTAAGTTGGTGTAAGTAGTTTTTGAGTCTATGGACCGAAGACCTTAACAGTTTGTTTCGCTCTATATTGTATAGCAGGGACAACAGCTCTATACAGCAGTGCCAGAAACAAAAAAATTCCAGCCGCTGTGTTTTTCAAATTTTTGTTGTTGTAGCAATTACTTTCGGTACTCTACTGGCACCATTCTCAGGCCCCTAACCAAAGTATTGTCTAATAATAAATGTGCAATAAAGTCACCATTTAAAATATTGTCAACTAATAATATGTAATACAATATGTAAAATGAAAAATTCTTGATTTCTTTAACATAAAGAAAGCAAGGGGTCATTATATATATATATATATATATATATATATATATATATATATATAACAGAGGACAATAACATTAGATGCATATAATACTATGTGAAATTAATATGATAAACAAGTACAACGTTAAAACAAGTAATGAACAGAATATTATAAGTAAAATGGCCCTTCATTGTAATATTCAGGATGAGACAAGGAACAATATGTAGTTCTGAAATGTATGTCAGTTTAATCAATTAAGAATGTTTTATGAAAAATGCCAAATATATATCTGAAACAATATTGAGTAAGAGAACCACAGATAAAATTACGAATAATATGATTTTACTACACAAGTGTGTATTAATTTCGAATACATCTATTATGTGTTATCAAACATAGTGACTATGAAGATTGAATTGAATTATCCAGCATATTAAAGATGCAAATAATTCGCCCCGAGGCAGCTTAAGGAAAGGCCAACCTACGCTGATAGTTTTTATAGTTTTGGAGAAACCTCATGACATTGTTGACTGGAATACACAAACATTCTGAAGCCAGCAGCAGTAAAATATTGGGAACGAAAAGTTATATACAACTCGTACACAAACCAGATAGCAGTAATAAGACACGAAGGACATGAAAAGACATCAGTGGAAGAGCAATTGAATGGAATAAACAGGAGGGTATAGGATGAATATTAACAACAGTAAAACAAGGACAATTAAATACAGTAGATTTCAGTCAGGAAGTTAGTCTACGAAACGCGACAATAAGAGTAATAGATGGGTTTTGATATTTAGGTAGGGAAGTAACATCTGATGACCGGAGTAGAGGTGGTATAAAATGCAAAATGACTGTGATGAACATCGACAAGAGCAGTACAAGGGAAATGGAATTTAGAACATGTCAATCACGAATTTCGGAAACGATACACTAAAGGTAGTAAATGAATTTTGATATTTAGACAGTAAAGTAACATTTGATGCCGGAGTAGAGAAGATACAAAATGCAGAATGACTAAAGTAAGAAAAGTATTTCTATACAAGTGAAATTTGTTAAGATCAAAAGTGTTACGAAATCATTTCTTATAGCATTTGTCTTGAATATAGCATTTTGTGGGAGTATATGATAAACAGTTTTGTGCTACGGAAGAATGATGAAATTAGATGGGTATTACTAATCAGGAGGTACTGAACAGAATATAGAGGAGAAGGGAAATTTCTGGCATATCTTATATAAAAAAAGAAAAAAAAATTTAAAAATAATAAAAGTAATGATTGGTGGGATTCATTCTGAGACATCAAGGAATCGTCAGTTTAATATTGGAGAGAAGTGTGTGTGTGTGTGTGTGTGTGTGTGTGTGTGTGTGTGTGTAGCCTGGAGAGATGCATCAAGCCAGTCTTCGGATGGAAGAGCTCGACACACAACAGGTAAGGATTCTGAAATTTCACTTTTCACGACAGGAAGAAGGAACAGAGCGGAAATGAATGATCCTAGCTCCATAAGGGCATTGAAATAAATCAAATGTTCAGATATTTGTATACCTATTGGACCAAACTGCTATGCTCATCAGTCCCTAGACTTACACTAAGGACAACGTACACACCCATGCCAGAGAGAGGTCTCGAACCTCAGATGGGAACGGCCGCCCTGTCCGTATCATGAAATAAATCAGTGGGATTCGATCTAGGGTCTCCTACATTGAGGCAGTGGTCCCGTTAAAATTTATTTATTTATTTATTTGTTTTGCTATCCGATCACGTCCACCGTCCGTCGCAAATTCCTACGAGGAATGGTAGTAGCGCCCATCTTATCTATGTCCTTTTACGCTCACCAACCGTATTAGTACCATATTAACGCCTCTGCGGTGAAGCAATGAACTATACGCCGTCTTCGTGTAGAATTATATAGACAAAGTTAGTGACTCAGTTTCTGATTGACAAGATACTCCTTCGGTCGCTTTTTCAGTCTGTCCCAGGATTGTTGCTTCTACTTATTATTCACACACTACTTGAAATAAGAGAGAAATATATCGGGGTAACGAACGTTTAAATACTGATACAACGATTGTGGTTTGCATATACTGTAATTTCCCATAAATGCATAGCTGATAGCACAGCTGTACCTCATTAAACTTCTTTCTAGCAATTACAAGTTGGGAAATTGAATGAAACACTGTCACCCTCCCCATCCTTTTTCAAAGGCTTCGTATGAGTAGAATAGAAAATAACGAATCATTTAACATTTTATTTCTCCATTATCTTACGGGGGTCTCCAATGCTAGTAATAAGTTCCACGTATGAAGATATCTATTTACAGGTAACTGAAGAATTTCATTCGAGTTTGGAAAAACTGTTTTGGTTAACGAAAATTATCTTCTAAAAATAGTTAAATAAAGAGTGAAAAAAATAATTTAGTGGAAGTGTCCGAATTTTTCATCTTGATACTGTTTCTCGATTATATCACAAACAGAACACCTATTATCTGATGTGTAATTTTGGTAAGAAAATATAAAAGTGCAAGTTCGGAGGCGAAGTTGATGAGAATTTCAGGGAAAAGGGTGGCGTGGATGAGGGAGAGCGTTGACTCATACCGAACTGAACCCTGCGACATTGGAGTCTTTTACGTCCGTTTCCAACTTGCTGCCGTTTCGTGATACAGCAGCTGTTAACGCAGCTGTAACGGACGAGTTTCTTCAGATGTATCTGCGTCGTTAGCGGTAATAATGTCACCAGTTATGATCGCATCTCTGCTTCATAATACCTGGCACGGGAAAAATTCTTTATCTCAGCTGTTTTATAACGTCGTCATTTGTAGAACACGGGATTTGTTATTAACAAGAGTTGCAGCTATAACAGGATTCAGCTATTAAAAGTTACTGTCGGCAGCAATCGTCTCGAATGCTCCACATTGTTCATGGGTCAACCGACAACTAGCAGCAGACATTTTGTTTGAATGAACATCGAAACTTTTTTGAATTGTTCAGTTATACGAACAGCGCCCATGGAACAATTTTTAAAACTCATACTTCTTACGTAAACTAGAATGGGTTTTACAACAGTGAGTGTCTGAATCCTTGTATTTTACTGTGGTCTTTTTACTGCGCATATAATACCATATTTCTACCTGTTTTTAGTAGTAGGCCATACTTGCTCGCAGTTGAGGATATTTTGGCCAGCGGCTGTCAAAAAGTGATATATTTGTCGTATTTTAAGGACACAAAAATAAAATATGGCAGTTTTTATGTGATATTGACAGCAATAAAAACAATCATTGCTTGAAAGTTTTACTTATCACGGCAGTAGTATATAAGTAGCGTAAAAGATTAGTCAGTTGGCTGACGTAAGACACCGTTCCGCTGAGTCGACAAGACGGTGGGTTTCGACGTAATAAACAGCGCAGATATGGTCATACTACTCAATTTAAATACGTACTCAGTCTAGTTCAAGATTCCGAAAGTGCTCGAAAGGAAGGTTTTCGAAAAGGTTACTGATTGCTGACTGATAAATGTTACGTTGTAAACAATGTGAAGTTCAAGATAGTGGTCGCGATGGAGTAGCCGTGCGGTCTAAGGCGCCTCACTGCGGAGAGCGCGGTTGCTCGCCGCCAGAGGTTCGAGTCCTCCCTCAGGCATGGGTGTGTGTGTGTGTGTGTGTGTGTGTGTGTGTGTGTGTGTGTGTGTGTTTTCCTTAGGTTAGTTTAACTTAGTTTAAGTACTTTGTAAGCCTAGGGACTAATAACCAAAGCAGTTAAGTGCCATATATGCAAAGACGTACTTTATTTCCAGAAAAAAGAGGTCTTGGGACAATTATTTTAATGATTATACGCCTATTATCTTATATCTCCTCAGAATGCTACACGAGTATCCTCGCAACATTCGTCCTCCTCACGGCTTCTCTAACAACTTCTTTTCTCTTTCCTTGTCTCCTTTGCCAAATCTTGAATAGACATTTCACTTCTTGCCGCACGATGATGATCAGTTTCGTTCAGAATACATAATAGTAAATTAATTAGCCCTGAAAGCCAGATGCTGTTACACTTTCACTCTTTTTATGTCCCCATCGTTAGAAACTATCACAATACCGTATGTTTGATGTCGATAGATACTGAAGATGTTGTCATGGGATAACCTTTGCAGATGAGCGCTCAAAGACGGACCAAATGTTGTTCAGTGATCACGTACAATACCAGAGGTATACAGGACACAGCTGGTAGTATATAACCCAAACAAATTTAAAACATAGGCAAATGAGGACATTTTCACTGTTTATCGTATTAAATCAAAAGCAAATTTCTGGGTATGTTCTACAAGTCTATTTAGTTAACGGCTTACAATGCCGTTTTAGATTTTAAGTCTGATGTTCTATCAAGAACCGATGGAAGAATCGGAAAAATTCTCATTTGCCTTTCCTTTAAGTATGTTTGGATTACATACTAATACAGAGCAAAAAATTTCATTATATACACTCCTGGCCATTAAAATTGCTACACCACGCACGAAGATGACGTGCTACAGATGCGAAATTTAACCGACAGGAAGAAGATGCTGTGATATGCAAATGATTAGCTTTTCAGAGCGTTAACGCAAGGTTGGCGCCGGTGGCGACACCTACAACGTGCTGACATTACGAAAGTTTCCAACAGATTTCTCAAACAGCAGTTGACCGGCGTTGCCTGGTGAAACGCTGTTGTGATGCCTCGTGTAGTGCACTATAATAAAGGTCGGATCATAGCCTAATGCGATTGTGCTTTATTGTATCGCGACACTGCTGCTCGCGTTGGTCGCGATCCAATGACTGTTAGCAGAATATGGAATCGGTGGGTTCATGAGGGCAATACAGAACGCCGACCTGTATCCCAACGGCCTCGTATTACTAGCAGTCGAGATAATAGGCTTCTTATCCGCATGACTGTAACGGATCGTGCAGCGACGTCTCGATCCCTGAGTCAACAGATGGGGACGTTTGCAAAACAACAACCATCTGCACGAATAGTTCGACGACGTCTGCGCCAGCATGGAGACCATGGCTGCGGTTACCTTTGACGCTACATCACAGCCAGGAGCGCCTGCGATGGTGTACGCAGCACGAATGGCAAAATGTCATTTTTTTCGGATGAATCCAGGTTCTGTTTACAGCATCATGATGGTCGCATCCGTGTATACTGGCGTATCACCCGGCGTGATGATATGGGGTATTGGTTACACGTCTCGGTCACCTCTTGTTCGCATCGACGGCTCTTTGAACAGTGGCAGTTACATTTCAGATCTGTTTCGACCCTTGGCTCTACCCTTCATTCGATACCTGCGAAACCGTATATTTCAGCAGGATAATGCACGACCGAATGTTGCAGGTCCTGTAAGGGCCTTTCTGGACACGGAAAATGTTCGACTGCTGCCCTGGCCCGCACATTCTACAGATCTCTCACCAATTCAAAACGTCTGGTCAATGGTGGCCGAGCAACTGGCTCGTCACAATACACCAGTCACTACTCTTGGTGAACTGTGGTATCGTGTTGAAGCTGCATGGGCATCTGTACCTGTACACGCCATCCAAGCTCTGTTTGAATGCCCAGGCGTATCAAGGCCGTTATTACGGCAAGAGATGGTTGTTGTGGGTACTTATTTCTCAGCATCTATGCATCCAAATTGCGTGAAAATGTAATCACATGTCAGTTCTAGTATGACATATTTGTCTAATAAATACCCGTTTATCATCTGCATTTCTTCTTGGTGTAGCCAGTAGTGTATGTGAGTGTCTCGATGAATATTAAAATAATAGAACCCAGTTCGTTGTCCTCGATGGCGAGTGTTCATCAGAGACTAGGGTATCGTCAGGAGTGCCCCTGGGAAGTGTTATAGGTCTGCTATTATCATCTATATAAATGATGTGACTGACAGAGTGAGTTGCAATCTGCAGCTGTTTGCTGATAATGTTGCGATTTACAGGAAGGCGTGGTCGTTGAATAACTGTAGTAGGATGCAGGATGACGTGGACCAAATTTGTAAGTGGTGTGAGGAACGGCAGTTAGAAAATTCTAAAGTAATGCAGATGAGTAGGGGAAACAATCTAGTCATGTTCGAATAGAGCCTTAGTAGTGTGCTGCGTCAGTTAAATATCTAGACGTAACGCTGCACAGCGATATGAATTTCAACTAGCATATAAGGACAGTCGTAGGTAAGGTCTACTTAGGTTTATTGGGAGTACTTTGGGAAGATATTAGACGTTTGTGAAGGAGACCGCATACAAACGCTTGTACGTCATTCTCCACTCTGAGGAATGGAGCGGGCTGTTTGAGATCCGACCCATAAAGAGTCGCGGTTCTATTCAGCCAATTGTCAGAGAAGCTAATAGTGGGGCAAAGGGGGACCCAATTGGGAATAAGTGGGAGGGGCTTACCAGTTCCGGCATACGCCTTACGACCAAGAAAAACCTCCCGAAAACCTTGGTCAGAACCGGAGGATAGAGACAAATTTAATTTATCTCTGGGACGTTGCCCCAGACTACATATGGATTATCGGGAGAGCAAGATTGCACTCACGACAATCAAGAATCGGACGCCCGAGTTACTCTCGTAAACTGATAGCGATCAGCTCGACCAACAGTGGACAAGCATCCCCCTAGAGGAGCCGCACTCGTGAGCACGGTATCCATTGCGTCAAGTTCGGTATCCCCCTTATTCTCCGAGGAGTGGAGCGGGCTGTTTGAGATCCGGCTCATAAAGAGTCGCGGTGCTATTCAGCCAATTATCAGACAAGCTGATAGTGGGGCAAAGGTGGAATCCCAATTGGGAATATGTGGGAGGGGCATACCAGTTCCTGCATGCGCCTTCGGTATCCCCACCAGATCGGTTTAAAGAAGGACATGGAAGCTATTCAAATGCGAGAAGCTAGGTTTGTTACTGGTAGGTTCGATCAATGCGCGAGGGGCGAGTTCTCCCTCGAAATGCTTCGGGAACTAAAATGGACCTCGCTGGAGGAAAGGAGATGTTCCTTTCGAGAAAGTCAAGATGGTTTAATGGTATAGTGCCTTCCTAGTAAGCAGAAGGTCCCGCATTCGAATCCCCGGCCGGTCGCAGTGGCCAAGCGGTCTGCGTCGCGCAAGTCACGGTCTGCACGGCCACTACGGTCAGGGGTTCGAATCCCCGCTCGGGCTTGGATACTTGTGCCGTCCATAGCATTAGCTAGTTCATAAGTAGTTTGTAA
This sequence comes from Locusta migratoria, assembly GCA_026315105.1. Classification (NCBI taxonomy): domain Eukaryota; kingdom Metazoa; phylum Arthropoda; class Insecta; order Orthoptera; family Acrididae; genus Locusta; species Locusta migratoria. The sequence continues at coordinate 55,912,314 of CM048751.1, forward strand.
GTTTAGGGACTGATGTCCCCGTCTCTAAGTCCCATACGCTCTACAGACATTTGAAGATTTGAACATTTTGATTCCCGACCGTGGCAAAAATTTTAATTCATTGTCTCTCTTTCAGGTTTATACTGATGAAGTAATTTACAAGATCGGAATTTGAAGCGGACTGCAGAACTATTCTGCTGCCGCCAACCTACATGTCAAGTAAAGACCACAAAGATAAGATCAGAGAGATTACGGAAAGTGTCTAGTATTAGTATTGGATACCCTCCGTCACGCACCTTTGGGTAGATTGCGGAGTATGTATGTAGATGTAGAAATAAAATTATATGTTGCAACTTTTGACCCGCCTTGTATAACGTAGGACAAAAGTGCGCTGTTGAAAGATCATTCCATAAAAGTGACAGAAGAAAAGACGAACAAGCAACGACGAATAAGGGATCAATGTGGAAGAATTTAGTAAAAACACGTTACCACTGGCTGAATAAAAGGACACGGGAAATTTACTGCTACAGTAACAAAGGTGAACAGAGATATCAATCGAATAACAACAAGCCTTTCAGTTGGAGTCCGACCGAAAAATAATTTTTCGCCGAAACGAAAACCGTAACCGAATATTCGGCTCCTCTTCTAGTTTCGGCTGAAACCGAAACTTCCGTAATTATGTTAAAATTTCTGTACATTTACGTTACACCACAAATCACTAGTTTTTCCAAATTTTTCAAGATACTGTCCCTGTACTAAACCTTCTTGAGTTTGTGTAAGCATAATCATGAGTCCGTAGAAGATAGCATGGGAGGGGGGGGGGGGGACAGATTTAGACAAATCGACGGTACTTTTGTTATGGTATTTCCAAATTGGATTCTTTTCTCCTGGTTCTGATATTTTCTACCTAAAGAAGAAAAATTAAAGGAAGTTAGAAAATAAGTAAACTGAACTCGATACAGTGCAGTCTCGATATTTTGAGTCTCGAAACTACGAGTTTCTAATAAGTACGAGCGACATAAAAAAAAGAAGAAAAACAGCAACTACGGGCACATTATATCTTCCAAGAAAAGGCATTCCACCATTATAACGCGAAGTAAATAGTGAAAAGACTTTAAAACCTATAGGTTGCCAATGCAAATAAATTCTATTTGCAAATTTACTTATTTAATCGTGTATTCTTTTCAAGGACGATTTTTCTCTTTTTCACAGGTAACATTCTATAGTTCGAGGTTATCCCCGTCCCGTTCACCTGTAACTAACGGGACTACTGTATAGCAACCCCAAATTCCGCAGTCCTGCATACCTTCTTGTACGGAGATAGTCTTTAGGTACACAGTACTCAGAAAGTAATCATTTGTTTGCTTCCATAAGCGGCCTTTACGATTTTGATCTTGAGTGCGCTAGCTTTAATAGCCGTCTTCACTTCCGTTTCTTGCACTCGACGTACAACTGTACGTATCTCCTTTTTTGTATTCCTGAATACATAGCAGCTTCAATCAGTGCTTCAGAAGGTGCCGGGTGATCAAAAAGTCAGTATAAATTTGAAAACTTAATAAATGTAGATAGAGTGTTAAAATTGACACACATGCTTGGAATAACATGGGGTTTTATTAGCACAAGGAAAAAAATAAAATAAAGACAATGTATTGCTAGACGCGTGAAAAGATCTCTTGCGCGCGTCGTTTGGTGATGACCGTGTGCTCAGCCGCCACTTTCGTCATGCTTGGCCTCCCAGGTCCCCAGACCTCAGACCGTGCGATTATTGGGTTTGGGGTTACCTGAAGTCGCAAGTGCAACGTGATCGACCGACATCTCTACGGATGCTGAAAGACAACATCCGACGCCAATGCCTCACCATAAGTCCGGACATGCTTTACAGTGCTGCTCACAACATTATTTCTCGACTACAGCTATTGTTGAGGAATGATGGTGAACATATTGAGCATTTCCTGTAAAGAACATCATTTTTGCTTTGTCTTAATATGTTATGCTAATTATTGCTTTTCTGATCAGACGAAGCGCCATCTGTCGGACATTTTTGAACTTTTTTCTTTTGGTTCTAATAAAACCCCATGTCATTCCAAGCACGTGTGTCAATTTTTACCTCTCTATCTACATTATTCCGTGAGTTATTAAGTTTTCAAATTTATACTGACTTTTTGATCACCCGGTATTTCGAAAAATAAAGCCACATTCCGACTAAAAGTATGATTGTTGTCAGTATAAATTTACGCAAACAGGAAAAGATGTCTACCACACGATCAATGATTCCTAAACCCATAATGGTTATTAAATAAAGGTCTTTGCTTTCAAGGAAACTCACTGATAAAACTTTACAGCATAACAATATATCCCCTTCCATTACATACAATACTGATTAAGTTGTTACTAACGTAGTATATCAAATATTTGTAAATCGTATGGGACTTATCTGCGGGGTCATCAGTTCCTAAACTTACAAACTACTTATGAACTAACTTACACTAAAGGCAGCACAAATATCCATGCCCAAGGGGGGATTCGAACCCTCGTAGTATATCATTATTGCTTTATATTGTGCTTAACTACAAAATACCCTCAATTTTTACGCGTGAGGAGAGCGCCAGTTCAACGACGCACCGTCAACTGAGGTAAAGCGTTATTGTTGATTGAATCCATCCCGAACGCGACCAAGCTAATTTCGGCCAAGTCGAAGATTCGGATGATTTTTGTCCGAAACATAAATGCAGGCGAAACCGATATTTTAGCCGAAATAGGTCGTAACCGAAACCGCATATTCGGTGGGTGGTTATTTTCAGTGTTGGCAGTGGATGCCAGCAGCGGCGAGGCAGCGGAAAATTCGCCGTGGGATGAAGCGAGTGTCTCGCTAGTCGCTCCCTCCCCACTGCCCGAAGTATCTGCCCTCCTCCCCACCCCCCTTATCCCCTCCAAGCCCCAGCTCTCCAGCAGGCCACGACCTGCCGTACTCCGGTGAATATTTAATGTTTCATTACGTGCCCTATGTGAATGCCTTTTGAAATGGCTCCAATAGCTTGGCGTGGCGTGTTTGATCGCTCCAGTGTCATTGATACGGAGCAGCGCCGGGTAGGGGACAAGGCTCCGCACACTCGACTTCTCCTCAAAAATTCCATACACTCCACCTCCTCCTGCTGCTCGTCGCTGCCAGCTATTCACCTTGCGATTGGTTCAGACGGGCGAGGAATATGTTAACGGAAGTGATAACAGTTTCACGCTCAAGGAGTACATTTCATCAATATCTACTTGTAGAGTACACTACTGGCCATTAAAATCGCTACACAAAAAATAAATTCAGATGATAAACGGCTATTCATTGGAAAAATATATTACACTAGAACTGAGAAGTGATTACATTTTCACGCAATTTGGGTGCATAGATCGTTCTTATGAGGAGATGAAAAGGCTTGCTCAAGATAGAGTAGGGTGGAGAGCTGCATCAAACCAGTCTCCGGACTAAAGACCATAACAACAACAACAACAGATCCTGAGAAATCAATACCGAGAACAACCGCCTCTGGCCGTTATAATGGCCTTGATACTCCTGGGAATTGAGTCAAACAGAGTTTGGATGGCGTGTACAGGTACAAATGCCCATGCAGTTTCAACACGATACCACTCTTCATCAAGACTAGTGACTGGCGTACTGTGACGAGCCAGTTGCTCGGCCACCATTGACCAGACGTTTTCAATTGGTGAGAGATCTGGAAAATGTGCTGGCCAGGGCAGCAGCCGAACATTTTCCGTATCCAATAAGGCCCGTACAGGACCTGTACCATGCGGTCGTGCATTATCCTGCTGAAATATAGGGTATCGCAGGGATCGAATGAAGGGTAGAACCAAGGATCATAACACATCTGAAATGTAACGGCCTCTGTTCAAAGTGCCGTCGAAGCCAACAAGAGGTGACCGAGATGTGTAAACACTGGCACCCCATAGCCGCGTGGGAATAGCCGAGCGGTCTGCAGCGCCACGGTACGGATCGCGCGGCCTCCCGCATCGGAGGTACGAATTCTCGCTCAGGCATGAATGTGTGTGTTGTTCTTAGGTTAGTTTAACTTAGTTTAAGTAGTTTGTAAATCTAGGGACTGATGACCAACGTAGTTTGGTCCCATAATAATTACAAACATTTGAACATACGAATAGCACCCCATACCATCACACTGGGTGATACGCCAGTATGGCGATGACGAATACACGCTTACAATGTGCGTTCATGGCGATGTCGCCAAACACGGATGCGAACATCATGATGCTGTAAACAGAACCTGGATTCATCCGAAAAATGACGTTTTGCCATTCGTGCACCCAGGTTCGTGGTTGCGTGCACCATTGCAGGCACTCTGTCTGTGATGCAGCGTCAAGGGTAACTGCAGTCATGCTCTCCGAGCTGATAGTCCATGTTTCTGCAAACGTCGTCGAACTGTTCGTGCAGATGGTTGTTGTCTTGCAAATGTCCCCATGTGTTGACTCAGGGATCGAGACGTGGCTGTACGATCCATTACAGCCATGCGGATAAGATGCCTGTCATCTCGACTGCTAGTGATACGAGGCCGTTGAGATCCAGCACGGCGTTCCGTATTGCCCTCGTGAACCCACAGATTCGATATTTTGCTAACAGTGAAAGACGACCGTCTGTCGTCTTCCATATATTTTTTGTATATTTCTGTGAAGTTATAATTTATTTAATGTCGCTAGGTTATCATTTTGTTAAAACTTGAACCCCACTCTTTTCAAGTCTTGAGGAATAGATTTTTTATTTCATGTGTTAAAATATTAGTTAATATTGCCAGGTTTTTCTTATTTTGTTATGTTAATAATGTATTATTATATTAATTAATGTTGCATAAATGTGGCTTCTCCGCTGTGCCACTGTCCCTGTGAGAATGTGTACTTGTCTTACTTTTAAGTGGATGTGCGAGAATCTATGGCTGTTTGAATGTGGGGAGTGATAGCTCACTTTGCATCGTTCTCTCTGGCTCAGAGTCGATTGCTGCTGAGGTTACCAAAGAGGTTTCCACACCCTTTGGTTACAGTCTAGTTGGCGAGCCTTCTGCATAGTGAGTGTACTCGCTCTCCATCGCCACCACTGCTGTTTCTTGGATTTTCCGGCTTCCGGTGGCTTCCTGCGTCCGGTGACCGCTCGGTCTGGTCATTCTGGGCTGGTCGTCTGGTGAGGTAGGGTTGGTTCTGCTCTTATTTTTGGAGATGGTAGCGTTTCATGGACTAGCACGCTTAACTTAGATTCGTGAACTTAGAATCATTTTTTTGGAATATTTTCTCCGATCGTGTGCGGAAATGTATTCTCGTTTTTCAATTCAGTGATTTCCAATAGATAAACGTGGTGTGTGTGTGTGTGTGTGTGTGTGTGTGTGTGTGTGTGTGTGTGTGTGTGTGATTCTAGTTGCAGTTTGATAACCGCCTGATATGTTAAAACCTTTTGTGATCATGTGGCGGTGTATGAACTCTATGTAAATACTTTCTAGCTTTTTGGGGCCCGATTTCTAATAGGTGAAATGTTCAGTTTTGTACAGAGCATGTAAATATCTTCTCATCGTTTCCTTCCGTGAGTAATATGTGTTCCACGTGGTTTTTCTGTGAGCTGCATGCTGTATAACTGGTAAAAAAAGCGCATTGTAAGCTTTGTTTACCATTTATACTGTCTTCTTAACACAAAATAAGCCTATGTACCATTATACCCGTTTGTAATTCCGCCTAGTAATTTTGTGTAAATTGTATCACGCAGATAATCTGACGATGCCCTGCTAAAGGGGGAAACGCGTCATTAATTAATAAAACAATTTGAAATCAAGACAGTTTTTTATTGAAGGAACGAAAAGTTTTTTGTTTTCAGAAGTAAGAATTACAGAAAGCAACATATATACGGTATAGAAACGTATAATAGTCAAAGGAAACGCATGAGGTGTCAGGTGTGTGTGTGTGTGTGTGTGTGTGTGTGTGTGTGTGTGTGTGTGTGTGTGTGTCTGTGTGCACATACACGACTCTGTACCTCATTTGTCCTTTCAAGCTATATTTAGAAATGTAAGTCTATAGGACTTAAGAACTGTTGTTATCAGTCCCTAGGCTTACAAACTACTGAAACTAAAACTAACCTAGGACAACACCTACACCCATAATAAAAAGCGCTCAGCCATTGAGGAACTTCTAGAAAAAGAAAAAAAAAAACCGTTAACAGAAAAATTAAACTAAATTCCTTGAAATTTGATGCCTGCACAGTTGAGCTTGTTGGGTCCTTACTACATCTTAATTTTCAAATAAAGTAACCATTTGAAAGACCAGATGTACGTTACAAATCTATGGAGAGTAAAAAGACTGTTGTCCCTTCTATTCTTTGCACTGACACGGGAAAGAAAAAAGTGCTTGGTTTCATAATGTGTTTACTAAAGTGCTTTCGGTTTTACCGTATTTTTCATTTATCAGTCTGGTGCGTATAGGAATAACTGAGACGGTTTCCCAATGCGTGAGCATAGCACATAAGCCTACAGTTATGAATGGGAGAAGCTCCTTGTGTCAGACGTAAATTGTTTCATAGCGGCGAACGTCGCAGCTGTACGTACAATCTATGCAGTGATATTGGTAGGTAAGTATGGATTAAACAGATGAGTATTGTGAAAGCATTTGATTCATTACGTTGAATCATATTTCGCTAAAAACAGCTACGAATAATACCATCTTCATAATTATAGTAAAGCTGAAAAGTCAAATAGAAAATAGCATTTTCAAAGAGTAATTATTGTTCTGTATTTCGCGTTATATTTTACAAATCAATAAATATCTTGGTTCCATCGCGACCACACTTCACATGAACACCTGCCGGACTAATTCTATTTAATTTAATCAAAATCGCTCCGCCAGTTCTGGTGTCCATGAAGAATATATATATATATATATATATATATATATATATATATATATATATATATATATATATATATATATATATATATATATATATATATATTCTACAGATCGAAAGTGAGAAATGGGGCTGGTGTAACCGATTAATACAAACCATTAAAATGCACGGAACATTTTATTATTTTTAGCACAACTCAAAACTGCACTGCAGTGCCACATGAACTCAAGTATGGGTTCACGGCAACAATAGCTAACACACCAACACCAACTTCACCGGCTACTCCTGTGATAGTTTTGTTACGGACCCGATTGCATGCTACGACCATACCTGTTACATACAATTGTTTGCAGGTATTTTCAAATGTGCGGCGCAATGAATGATATTGTTTGGCTGCGTCTCTGCCTACAATCAGCTGAATATTGTCTACACTCGCCATAGATAAGTATCATCTTTGCCTTTTCAGAGTTAGAATAAACAATTTTCACAGTTCTTACAACACTGTACACGCTGTTGTACTTCCGACCTGTTTAAAATAATTTAGATTCTCCCTTTACTACCGTGCGTACTTCTGGTATTACTTGTACTGCACACTATAGATCACAGACGTCTGATAACACAGTGTGCTACAGTGTTTTTCCGAACACAAAGACTAATTAGAACAACAATAATATCACGTGCTACATGCGGACACTGAAATAACTAGAACAAAGCAGAACACTGCATTACAGCCAAACTCGTAAACATTGTAGTCTTCGTAAACATATCCCTACAGATGCTGATGTTTGTTTGTTAAGCTTATGGGACTTATCTGCGGGGTCATCAGTCCCTAAACGTACAAATTAACTTATAATAAAGACAATACAAACATCCATGCCCGAGGGGGGAATGCGCTTGGCCGCTCCGCCGCGGCGCTGGTAACTACTTTGAGAGACAGTAACAGGTGCAAAAACGTGTAAAGCACAATAAATACTGAATAACTACAACTAATTCCATATACCGAAAGTGAGGAATGGGTCTGATGCAACTGCTAATAAAAACCATTAAAAATGCACTGAAGTATGACATTGAAGGCAAACTTATGTTTTTAATGGAAATCTGTTATTATTTTTAGCACAACTGAAAACAGAACAAAAATACCTAATACCATTTGTTACATTATAAAATTTAATTACATCCGGAGTTATTCTAACCTAAAGTTTACGCTTGAAACCCCAGACATCCAGCCGCTTGTTGTAACAAACAAGATCCATGATCAACGATCAGCATCTGTAGCCGCGGTGAGAAGGCTAAACAAACATTTGAACATAACAATCAGCCAATGCCATTCGACACAACACTCAAAATTTATCGAGATAAACGACATTGAAATTTTGCAAGTACACATAAGTACCAATAACTTATTCAGGTGCAGCATCTGTCGGTGTAGCTTAGGTGGTTAAAAGCGCGCCGGTCAGAGGGCTAAACGCCCTTAAAAAAATTGTGAGCCAAATATTCAACTAACAACCAAGAACGAACTGTTCCAACGACCGCAAAGCATAGATCTACGTAATATATATATATATGAAAAGAAAATAAAAAATGAAAAATTACAATAATAATAATGATAAATAAAAAAAAAATGGTAGAAATCTAGCCTGAATACCGTAGACTCGGTGATTCGAATCCTGCGATGACAGATTTTTGAATTGTTTTTCGTTGTGTTCGAATACTTACACATTTACTATATTTAATGTTAGTTTTTAAGAAAAATGCACGTGTCTTTGTATGTTCGTAATTGACTATATTTCATAAAAGGTTTTTAATAATGATGGTTTTCATCAAAGAATCGTAAGTTACATTTTTCACAGTATTGGCTTCACTACTAGTTGTCTACGGTAGTCTCTGTTTGCTGTTCAGGTGTTCAGCTCGCTTACATACACATAAACAAAAACTGACAGAACACGTGGCATTAGAGACCCCAAAATGTTTTATATAGCTGAATTCGAAAACGAAGGAAAAAAACTGCCACAGCTGGATTAGATCTGTCGACTCTGAATATGAGGCCAGAAGGATGCCATCTTTCTTTAATTTGCATTTGTTTATTTTTGTTCTATTGGTGAACCACGGCACCTGATCTACACCGACAGATGCTGTACTTGTTTTAATTATTGGTACTTACAGGTCACGCACATTTTTGTGGCCCCTCTGTGATCGGCGGAAGTCGGAACATTCTACGGAATGTTTATGCTCTCTACCATCCTTAGATCGTAACAACATTGTACACCATAGACATCGTCAATGTATTGTTGATTTGAGCTTGGTTTTGATTATTGTCTTCCACTTTGTTATTTGCTAAAATAAGTTCACATACGCCGATGACTTCTTTTAGAAAAAGAAAGGCTGTCCTTGAAAGTCGTGTGAGGAATGTTGATTCCGATTGTTATTCAGATAAATAAAAAAAAAAAAAAAAAAAAAAAAAAAAAAAAAAAAAAAAAAAAGTGTTGCTACACCCGCTCAATAAGTCCTTCAAAATGTTAATATTTCGTAGATATACGTTCCAGTTTTCTATTACTCAAACGTTAAATTGATATTGAGTTTTGTGTTCCGTCTGTGACGCTTTAACCCCTTACATGTTGTTTCTTTTTAAAACCTGTAAGCTATAGACCGCAAGCTGGCAGCAATGGTTAAAATGTTCAAATGTTTGTAGAGCTTATGGGACTTAACTACGGGTCATCAGTCCCTAAACTTACAAACTACTTATGAACTAGCTAACACTAAAGAAGGCACAAATATCCATGCCCAAGGGGGGATTCGAACCCCCGACCGTAGTGGCCGTGAAGACCGTGACTGGAGCGCCTCAGTCCCCTCAGCCACCGCGGCCGGCGGCAGCCGTGGAAGAAAGAGGCGAGGCTTGTTCTAACAGCCAACGCGCTACGAGCTGAATGCCAGCTTCTATAAGTAGGTAAGAATAAAAGGAGGCGCTGTGTCGCCACAGTTGTGAAGCCAAGGGTAGCCATCTTGATCCGCCCAAAACACTGCAGTATTTACCTTGTTTTCGTATGCTTGTCGCTCGTTTTTTGAAGGATTTTGCACTGTTATGATGAGTTGTGTGATGTTTATGTGTACGAATCGTTCTGATTGTGACGCGAAATCGAAGGAAATACCATTACATGTGTAAATTGCCTCGCTAACGTGTGATTTTACCACTTTTAATGCGAACGAACCTATACAACATCTTTAATTGTAATGTAGCGTATTTTTCTCTTTTGATTTTCGATTTCCTAATGATGAAAGTTATTTCCCCCACTCAACATTTTATTTACGAATGAATAAAGAATAAACTATAAATTTGATTTTTATTAAGTCAATGATTTCGAAAGAAAAATCTAGTTTCAATATTAATGAAACGTGCTACGCAAAGAAAAGATATCGTCACTGTGCTAATAAATTTGTCGTTGGTTCACTCATTCGAATTATTTTATCGGACGATCGTCAGATTATCTGAAGAAAGAACCCACGTTTCTGATTCGTAATATTGTAGTTACAACCATTTGTAAAGAGGATAAAAGCGATTTTTTTTGTTTCTTTTTTTGTTTTTATTTTAAACAAAAATTTGAAACAACCAGTTTGAGGACGTTACATGCGTATATGAGGCAATTAGCGACTGTAGATACAGACACAGCTATAATACACTGTCAGTGTTTTGGTCGGAATCTCATGGCGGCCATGGCTTCAAAGCAGTGATCTCTATATTACCTGGATGTTGAACTGCAGATAACTGAGCGTGCCAGCCAAAGATGTTCACATTCTGTTTCTTGTCTTATTACAACATGGCCGCTATGAAGTATTACAATCAAACGAAAAGGAAATATGTGACTCACGTGAGTCTGTTAGTTCATATATTGACATAAATTTCAAATCCAGAGGTAATCTAGCAATTATTTGTCATTTATTAACTGATGTAAATTCCTTTGAGTAATTACAACATGGCGGACAATGCAAAATCGTGTGCAAAACATATGAAAGTGCAGGCACACTACAGTTCTATGCTCAGACTCCAGAGTTATTCATCCAGGTTATTAGAGAGCACTGCTTCAAAGCGTAGTACGGCCAAGGAGGCTGAAAAAGTGAAGCCTGCCTCCGCCATATTGCTAAGTTTTGGAGAAGTGTTCGTATTGTAGAGCTAATGCTATTTCTCACTTAAAACAGAAATAAACCGTTCGACGGTTTTGCCTTGATGTACTACGTGTTAAACGAGTGCAAATTAGCCGTTAAAATTAAGTTTCCAGTATAATATGCTGAGTATTTATTACCATTTATTCAAGAAAGTATATTGTTTGAAAGTACATACTTCGTAGTGACTGTTAGTCCAGTGCATTAACAGTAAGAGGGTCGACTTAAGGCATAGTTTTAACGGAGAAATAGCAATCCAGTACCGACCAAGATGGCGGACAGACTTCAACTGACATATGTGCTCTGCATAGATAATGCCACCTCCCTTTATTCTAACCTCCTTGAGTACGGCTGGCATACTGAAAGCTAGCTATGTAAGGTTGAAGTCTGCGATTCATATCTTTGCTCCGCGGGGAGCATCTTTGGTCGGTGCGCGTTCCCGCGTTTGAGCAGTAGCAGTGCAGTAGTGGTTGTAGTCCGGACTCGGAAGTGTGAGCAGGGAGAGTGTTGCAGGCAGTCTAAGAATGAAGTTGTATATCGCAGCATGAACTTGGCACATTTCTTAATGAATTTTTCTATGTATCAAGATGTTAAGAAAAAAATTTAATGTGATATGTACCTTGACAGTATGAAGATTAGAGGTAAGAAGCATTATGCTGCTATTATTGTCCGTATTGCATGGATTTGATCCATGTTTGCACTGCAGGAATTTTGTATGCTCTTTTTGAGAGTGCAGAAAGTGAAGGAACTAAAGTTTGGTGTAAAGCATTCCCTTGTAACTACCTTACAGTTTTTGTACAGCATTGTTTAGAGCCTTGTTCAATATAGAGGATTTCAACTTAAATGCATTTCATATCTACTTCAAGTTATCCATATACCCATAAAACCCCATTAATTGTTTTTCTACGAACATGGATGAAATTTGTTTTTATTGTAGTAAGTGAATTCGCATAGCATCTTCGCGAATTCAGTAGTTAGTTTTTTTCCTCTTAGTAGCAGCAACATGCTTGTGGCAAGAGAGTTGAGAGCAGTAGCACACGCTGTTTCCTTGCGCACAGGTAGGCCAGAAAGACATACAGTGTTAACCCTCGAAACAAATACTTCAAGAAGAAGTGTCAATTTTGATTTAATTGTCAATCTGTCTCTTCAGCACCACGCTTGCATCGTACTGTTCAAAGTCTTAGGTAATGATACAGGTGTTTTCTCACCAGAGGTCAAGTTGCATATTCTATTAACAAAGTTGCACTATCAGGATTTGTTTTATTTTGTATTTATTTTGTTGTTGCTCAAAGACATCTTTATTCATTTTGATAATTGTTCAGTCAGATTAGCGTGTTATGATACAAGTGCACATGAACAATACCAATTACTAATTATAAATTACTAGCTTAAACCCGCGACTCCTCTTGCGTGTTGGTTGATTATGATAGATAAGCTATCTTTCAGTAGTATGCTATATGAGACTTGATTTGAAGGATGAAATTAAATACAATACCTTCTTTGGAAACAAACATTTTTTATCAACAATATCAGGAAAGTAAGTAGTGTAGATCAAATCACACGTAAAAATGCACTCGTTTTGAAGAATCAAATCACGAAATTCAACAATAATAATTGTAATAAAATCACAGATCAATCACTTCATGTAATGCGCGAAACTACAAATCGATTTTTTTAAAAGAGATGTATTAAAAGAAATTTCTTTTGTACTGTTTTATTTATTTATTCTTATATTTCCTTATTCGTATACTTATCGTTACAGAGAAAGAGCTGAAGACATTGTAGCACGCATAGACGAAAGATATGGTCTGTGACATACGTTTCGCTGTATGTAACCTCCTTGCTATAGAGTCGCAAACGTCATCGCTGGCCTTCAGTCCGAATTTTTTTATAACTGGACGACTTTCAACCACTACATCTTCCACCCCCTTATAGCTATCGTCATGGAACTTCTATGGTGTACAACGGGAGACTTCGGACAACAATTACACACAGACCATTCGTTTGCGTTCTGTAGTTTTCGCTGCAGAGCGAAATATTAACACACACACACACACACATACGCACACACACGTTGAATTTTATATACAACGATAACTTTCTATCACAATATACTGCACCCTTTTATCATTATCAACCCTCAAGCAACAATGCAACCGATAAAACCATTTTCGAAAAGTAATTATTGTTCCGCATTTCGCGTTATATTCTTGAAATTACTAAATATCCATCAGATCGCTATAAAACCGTGCGTAAAACCTTCCTCAGGTATAAATTAGTAACTGTACAAATATTTATGTCTCTGCGTCTTGTCGTTCGGACGTGATAATCGTACACGGAACAGACATTCACATTAATATATATAGCTACCCGATCGCCATAAAATCGTGCCTAAAGCCTTCCCCGGGCAGACCTTAGTAACTGTACAATTTTTTTAGCTCTTTATGTCTTGTGGTTCAGACGTGATAAACGTACACCGAACACACATTCACATTTATAGATATAGATTTTATGAACAGCTTTCACTTAACAGAATTGTATGTCATACAAACAACAGCGACGCATTCATTGATGAAGAGAAACAACCCCTTTTCTATGGATAACTTTGAATACGTGGCGCCATCTCCCTTTATTCTTACCTCCATGGCTTGTGCTCCCAACATTCTCCGCTCAGGGGCCACGTTTACGTGCGTGATCTGTACGTTTACTTACAAAATTTCCAAGTCGATTTCCTTGAGAATTTTTGAGAATTGCCTCGAATTGCTTTCGTTGATTGTTATTTAAGTTCTGAACTTCAAGTGCAGTAAATATAAATAAATTCTAAAATCTAATAACCATGCCGCGTGGGACTAACCGAGCGGTCTGGAGCGCCACGTTACGGATCGCACGGCCTCCCGCGTCGGAGGTTCGAATCCTCTCTTGGGCATGTTCAAATGTTTCAAATGTTTGTATAGTCTATGGGAGTTAACTACGGGGTCATCAGTCCCTAAACTTACAAACTACTTATGAATTACTTACAAATATCCATGCCCGAGGGGGGATTCGAACCCCCGACCGTAGTGGCCGTGCAGACCGTGACTGGAGCGCCTTAGTCCCCTCGGCCACCGCGGCCGGATCTTGGGCATGGATGTGTGTATTTTCCTTAGGTTACTTTAACTTAGTTTAAGTAGTTTGTGAGACTAGGGACTGATGACCAACGTCCCATAGGACGTAGGTAATTTAATTAATTACCATGTGGTCTCCTTGGTTTTGAAGTAAACACTGCTTATGTTGCCACAGCCACGACTTCGCGATCACGCTCCTGCTTAGCACGGCGTGGGATCCACCGCTTACCTTTCTGCTTGATCCCCTCTGGGCAGACTCTCTTCCTCCTTCCTCCCCACCCTCCCGTTCCTCCCCCCTTTTTTTTTTACTCTCTTTTGAAACTGGAGCAAGAAGAGAAGCGGCCGAGGGCGGTGGGCGGGCTTAAAAAAGAATTGATGCTTTGTGTCAGGCCGGCAGCGCCGCGCCGCGGCGGCCGCGGGATCAACTTATCAATTATTAATTGCCTTCGTTTCGCGGCAGATGTCTCTGCCCTCGGTGCAGTATCTAAACTGGGCGGCTGTTCCCCCCTGCCGCGCGACCCCCCAAGGATTCGCCCGGCTGTTCAGCGCAGCGCCCCCCCCCCCAACGGTCCACATAGTCGCACCCCGGCCTACCCCTTCAGCATCCCTCGAGCGACGCCCTCGATCCGCCCTTTGCATACGTACCACCACCCTCTTCTCCCTTCCTCGGCGCGCACGAGCACCGTTCCATCTCTCCGTCTCTCTCGTCTGTGCTTTATGTATTTTTGTCAGAGGAGATGTTTTTAAGTCTTTCATCTCACTGGCCATTTTGAACTCCTAAAAAAAAAGGGAGGAAAAAAAAGGAAAGAGTGAGTGAGGACGGGCCAGAGAGGAAGAGAAAGAGAGAAAAAAAAGAGGAAAAAAAGGGCCGACTTGCAGAACACCGTGCCAATTTATCCCGGGGTTTCTGTCTGAGCAGCTTTGCCTCTAACTACTCATAAATTTTTATACCTTCGTAAATCGTTCGCCTGGCAGTCTGAATTTTTTATAATGCATAGGACGGACATTAAAGCTGACTCGCAGGAGACGACCTGAGGGACTGGCTCCTCATTACGGTGAAAAAAGACCGCTGTTTGCGACGGACCGCGCACCGTCCAAACTTGTATTCGGCCGACTCAAAAACAGGTGCGCTCTCTCTGTAATTGGAGTGGTAATATATTACTAGATGCGGCGGTTTAGAGGGCTTTTTTACACACTGTGTTGTCTCTACAAAGCGCAAAACGTGCATACACCACTTCACTAAATTCAGTGTTTCATGCAATCGGATGGTAAGACGCAACTTTTTTGTTCTTAATGTAAGACATATGGCCGAGGGGATTGAGGCGCGCCAGTCACGGTCTGCACGGCCACTACGGTCGGGGGTTCGAATCCCCCCTCGGGCATGGATATTTGTGCCAGCCTTAGGATAAGCTAGTTGATAAGTAGTTTGTAAGTTTAAGGACCGATGACCCCGTAGTTAAGTGCCATAAGCTATACAAACATTTGAACATTTTTGTAAGACATAAACTATAAACGCTTTAAGCTCCATTTTACTCGCCTTACAGCTGTTCGAGGGTATAATACATCACCAGAGACATCTGATACAGAGGAAACAATGTTGTAGACACATTTGTTTCTAAAATAATCTATATCTATAAATGTGAATGTCTGTTCGGTGTACGTTTATCACGTTTGAACCACAAGACATAAAGAGCTAAAAATTTGTATACTTACAAATGTCTACCCGGGGAAGGCTTTAATCACGGTTTTTTGTCGATCGGATAGCTACTTATTTATATATATTAATGTGAATGTCACGTCCGAACGACAAGATGCAGAGACTTAAATATATGTACAGTTACTAATTTAAACCTGAGGAAGGTTTTAGGCACGGTTTTATAGCGATCTGATAGATATTTCGTAATTTGAAGAATATAACGCGAAATGCGGAACAATAATTACTCTTTGAAAATTATATATACTCTTTGAAAATGTTTTTATTGGTTGTATTGTTGCTTGAGTGTTGATAGTGATAAAAGGGTGGAGTATATTGGGATGGAAAGTTATCGGTGTATATAAAATTCTACTTGCGTGTGTGTGTGTTAATATTTCGCTCTGCAGCGAAAACTACAGATCGCAAACGAATGGTCTGTGTGTAATTGTTGTCCGAAGTCTCCCGTTGTACACCATAGCAGTTCCATGCCGATAGTTATAAGGGGGTGGAAGATATGGTGGTTGAATGTCGTCAAATTATAAAAAAAAATTCGGACTGAAGGCCAGCGATGACGTTTTCGACTATATAGCAAGGAGGTTACAAACAGCGAAACGTGATGCCACAGACCATGTCTTTGGTCTATGCCTGCTACAACGTCTTCAACTCTTTCTCTGTAAGGATAAGCATACGAATAAGGAAATATAAGAATAAATAAAGCAGTAAAAAAGAAATTTCTTTTAATACATCTCTTAAAAAATCGATTTGACGTTTTGCGATTACATCAACTGATCGATCTGTGATATTATTACAGTCATTATTGTTGAATTTAGTTATTGGATACTTCGAAACGAGTGCATTTTTACGTGTGATTTGATATACAATACTTACTTTCCTGATGATGTTGATTAAAAATGTTTGTTTCTAAAGAAGGTTTTTTATTTAATTCCATCCTTCAAAACCAGTCTCATAGCACACTACTGAAAGATAGCTTATCTATCATAATCAACCAACACGCGAGCGGAGCCGCGGGTTTAAGCTAGTATTACTATATAGGTAGTAGTGATATATTCTCAGAAGAGCAAATAATTAAATTTACATCGACGTATATAATGTGAAAACTGGGTAAACAGCTGTAGCAACATGGGTATAATTCTATTACGTCACTGATATATGTGTCAGTTATAAAATCTTTAATGCGCTGTGGTTTAATTTTATCTATAATCTAAACACGTATGTGAATACCTACATCCACACAGAAATCATGTTTCTGTTAATGTAAGATAATTTGAAAATAGTCCTCCTTTATAGTATACATATGTATCAAGTGTAACTAATGTTGTTGAATCTTAAGTTGTGACATTTGATGATATTTGAAGTTTGCTAGCCGGACGCGGTGGCCGAGGGGACTGCGGCGCGCCAGTCACGGTCTGCGCGGCCACTACGGTCGGGGGTTCGAATCCCCCCTCGGGCATGAATATTTGTGCCATCCTTAGTGTTAGCTAGTTCATAAGTAGTTTGTAAGTGTAAGGACTGATGACCCCGTAGTTAAGTCCCATAAGCTATACAAAAATATGAACATTTTTTTAAAAGTTTGCTATCATTTAATACAAGCAATTAATTGATACCTAAGTGAAAGATTCTATATTACATGTCATATTTTACATCTGAGACAATTATTTGTAATAGACATCAATGATAAATCAGTAACATTCATTCATTTCTTCAGCTATAGATGCAGTATTTATGTTCGAAGATTCATATCATCGATCTCTAGACCACCTGGATATTGATCTTCAGCTATCTGAGGATGCCAGTCAAATTTTAGTATATTAAAACCTCAGGAAAACAAAATACGTTTCGATTTCGATCCCACAGAAGTCTATTACCGGTACATCACAAACTGACATGAAGTTTAAAATACATCTTCATCTACATCTATATATATACTCAGCAATCCACCGTAAAATGCGTGTCTGTACACTGTGCTATTACTAGGCATTTCCTTTCCTATTGGACTCCCAAATAGAACGAAGGAAAAAAACAATGTTTATATGCCTCTGTTCGCGCCCTAATTTCTCTTCCTTGTCTTTGTGATCTTTACGCGAAATGTAATTCAACTTCAAATTCCGGCCTTCTAAATTTCCTAAACAGAATTTCTCCAAGACGTGGTCGTACAAGCGTTTTATACGCGCTCTCCTATACAGATGAAGTACTTCTTCCCAAAATTCTCCCAATAAACCGAAGTAGGATGTCTGTCCTTATATGTTCGTTCCATTTCTTTCCGCTCTGCAGTGTTACGCCCAAATAATTTAAAGAGGCGACTGCATCAAGAAGCTCATTACTAATGCTGTATTCGAACATCTTGGGATTGTTTTTTCTACTTATGTGCATCACCTTACATTTTTCTACCTGCCATTCTTCTCGCCAACTAGAGATTTTGTCTGGCGAAAAAAATCTCTGTACGCCATTACAGTCAATTAAAGACGACACCCTCTCATACACCATAGCAGTAAACAGCCGCAAATTACAAGTTACTCTGTCCATCAGATCATTTGTATAGATAGAAGATAATAGCGGTGCTATCACACTCGCCTGGGGCACGCCTGGCGATACACTCGTCTCTGATGAACACTCGCCGTCGAGGACAACGTACCGCGTTCTACCACTTATGAAGTCTTCCAGCTAGTCCCTTATCTGTGGAGCTATTCCATCAGCTCGTATATTCGTTAGCAGTCTGCAGTGTGGCACCGCGTTATATGCCTTTTTGAAATGAAGAAAAAACACAAACTACCAGTCGTCCGTCACCCATAGCTCGCAAGATGTCATGTGAGAAAATCGCAAGCTGAGTTTCACATGAACGATGTTTCCTAAACCCCTCCTGATTTATAGAAAGAAGCTTATCCGTCTCAGGGAAATTTGCAATATTCGAGCTGAGAATATGCTGAAAAATTCTACAGGAAACTGATGTCAACGATATTGGCCTCTAATTACGTGAATCAGTTCTTTTACCTTTCTTGTAAATGAATGTCACTTGCGCTTTTATCCAATCACTAGGAACATTGTGATGAATTAAAGATTCGCGATAAATGCAAGCCGAACTGGTATTCCATCCGGATCAGGAGACTTTTTGTATTTAGCTCTCTCAGCTGCTTCTCTACACCTGAAAGGCCTATTACTATGTCCTCCATTTGAGAGTTAATGCTCACGTTTGTGAGGTACTCATGCGTGAAACTATTCTTAAAGATTAAATTTAGAACTTGAGATTTCCGTTTGCTTTCTTCTGTCACTGCCCCGAAATGTCAACGAGTGACTGGATAGTGGCCTTTGACCCGCCTGTCGATTTTATATAAGGACCAGAATTTTTCCGGGTTCTCGAAAATCTGTTTCTAAATTATAGCTGTGGTAATTATGGTATGCTTCGCGCATCGATTTCGCAATGAAAGTAGCAAGAATGATTGCAGGTACTAATAGATGGGAACAATGGCACGAGGGTGCCCATAAAGAGGAAATAAAAAAACTGGGAATGAACATCATAAATTAAGCACACAGCGACCAATGGAGCATCTACATCTACATGGGATACTCTGCAAATCACATTTAAGTGCCTGGCAGAGGGTTCATCGAACCACAATTATACTATTTATCTCCCATTCCTTTCTCGAATAGCTCGCGGGAAGAAAGAACACCTGAATCTCTCTGTTAGAGCTCTGATTTCTCGTATTTTACTCTGATGATCATTTCTACCTATGTAAGTGGGAGTCAACAATATATTTTCGCATTCGGAGGAGAATGTTGGCGATTGGAGTTTCGCAAGTAGCCCACGCCGCAGCGATAAGCGCCGTTGTTGTAATGATTCCCGTCCCAGATCCTGTATCATTTCCGTAACGCTGTCTCCCCTGTATCGTGACAATACGAAACGAGCTGCCCTTCTTTGAACTCTTTCAATGTCCTCCGTCAAACCCACCTGATAAGTATCCCACACTGGGCTGGAATACTCAAAAAATGGACGGACAAGCGTAGTGTATGCAGTTTCTTTTGTAGTTCTGTTGCATGTTTTAAGGGTTCTGCCAATAAAACGCAGTCTCTGGATCGCCTTTCCCACGATATTATCTACGTGTTCTTTCCAATTTAAATCTGAAGTAATAGTAATTCCTAGGTATTTTGTAGAGTTTACGGGCTTCACATTTCATTGATTTATCTTCTAAACAAAGTTTAACGGATTTCTTTTCGTACTCATGTGGACGACTTCACACTTCTCATTATTTAGAGTCAATTGCCAATTTTTACACCATACAGCATCTTATTCAGATCGTTCTGCAGTTGGTTTTGATCTTCAGATGATTTTACTAGACGGTAAATGACGGTGTCATCTGCAAACAACCTAAGAGAGCTACTTAGATTTTGCCCTAAATAGTTTATGTAAATAAGGAACAGCAGAGGACCAATTACACTACCCTGTGGAAGGCCCGATATCACCTCTGTTTTAGTCGATGCCTTACCATCGATTACTACGAACTGTGTCCTCTCTGACAAGAAATCCCCTATCCAATCGCAAATTTGGGGCGATATACCATAACCACGCAGTTTGATTGAAAGTCATTTGTGAGGTACGGTGTCAAAAGCTTTCTGGAAATCAAGAAATACGGAATCGATTTGCGAACCCTTGTCGATAGCACCCATCACTTCGTGTGAATAAAGAGCTAGTTGTGTTTCGCATGGACGATATTTTCTAAATCCGTGTTGACCTTGGGTCAATAGATCGTTCTGTTCGAGATAATTAATAATATTTGAATACAGGATATGTTACAAAACCCTGCTGCAAATTGACGTCAATGGAATAGGCCTGTATTTTAGTGGGTTACTCCTACTGTCTTTCTTTAATATAGGTGTGACCTGGGCAACTTTCCAATCTTTTGGTACAGATCCTTCTATGAGAGAGCGGTTGTATATGGCTGTTAAGTAAGGAGCTATCGTTCAGCATACTCAGATAGAAATCTAATGGGTATACAGTCCGGACCAGAAGACTTGTTCTTGTTAAGTGATTTTAGTTGCTGCACTACTCCGATGATATTTACTTCTACGTTACTCATTACGGCATCTGTTCGTAATTCGAAATCTGGAATTTTGGTTTCGTCTTCTTTGGTGAATGAGTTTCTAAAAGCTATGTCTAGTATCTCTGTTTTAGTAGCGCTGTCATCGGCAGGATCGCCATTACTATCACTTAGTGAAGGTATTGTTTGTGAATTTCTCCGAGTATATTTAACATATGACCAAAATCTCTTTGGGTTTTTAGCCGGATTTCGAGAAAGATTGTAGGCATCTCGCATTGAGATCCTCGCTAAATTTCGAGCTTCTGTGTAGGATCGCCAATCCTGGGGATTTCGTGTTCTTTTAAATTTAATATGCCTTTTCCTTTGCTTTTGCAACAGTATCCTGACCTGTTTTGTGTACCAAGGGGAATCGCCTCCTTCTTTTATTAATTTATTTGGTATAAAACTGTCAATTGCTGTCGATATTACTTCTTTGAATTTGAGCCACATCTGGTCTACACCTACGTTTAGTGTTAGAAACGAGTGGAAGCTGTCTTTCAAGAAGCAATGTATTTTGTTTCTATCTGCTTTCTTGAACAAATATACTTTGCGTTTATTTTTGGTAACTTTGGGACTTTAGATATTAAATGTTCAAATGTTTGTAGAACTTATGGGACTTAACTACGGGGTCATCAGTCCCTAAGCTTACAAACTACTTATGAACTAGCTAAGACTAAGGACGGCACAAATATCCATGCCCGAGGGCGGATTCGAACCCCCGACCGTAGTGGCCGTGCAGACCGTGACAGGAGCGCCTCAATCCCCTCGGCCACCGCGGCCGGCACTTTCGATATTCAATTTCGCTACGACAGCTCTGTGTTCACTAATACCTGTATCCTTTTTGATGCTCGTTATGAGCTCAGGATTATTTGTTGCTAAGAGATCAAGTGTGTTTTCACACCCATTTACAATTCTAGTTAGCTCATGAACTAATTGTTCGAAGTAATTCTCAGAGAATGCGTTGAGTACAATTTCGGACGATGTTTTATGCCTACCTGCCGCCATGACCGACCTCGAGATCGGACATAAAACGGTCACAGAGAGAATACACAGACCCTCTTACCCGGACAGTTCTTCTTCGCTGGACACGCCTAGCCGCGGCGGAATGGCCGAGCGCATTGAGGCGGTATGCTGCGATGCGCGAGGCCGTTCCCCGTCGGGGGTTCGGTTCCCCCCTCGGGCATGGATGTTTGTGCCGTTTATAATATAAGGTAGTTTATAAATAGTTTGTAAGTTTAGGGACTGAAGACCCCGCAGTTAAGTCCCATAAGCTTTACAAACATTTGAACATTTTTTTGAACAGGCCGAATATCTCGCTTCGAGGTCTACATCAACGTTGCTAATTTGCTAAGGACGGACTCTGTTACTCGGTAGGTCTCGCGTCATGTTTACGACATGTAACGATACACAAATTAATAATTTTTTTATCGATCAGCGACGCTTGTCGCCGTGTTTCCCTCCTCCAAGTAATATTTTATCTGTGAAAAAGTTAGTTTTGCTCGGCTTTCTTTTCTTCCGGCGTACCGAGAGGACGAAACCGCAATCACACTCTCTTGTGTGAGGCTAATAAGTGTGGAGTTGTCGGCAGACTGTTCTGTAATGTGTGAAGACGATAATATGTTATTTTATAATATACAGTCTTTCGTTAAGATGAGTGTATCCACCCTATTTTCATTTAATAATGTCCCGTCTTTTCTTAATTATTCATTTCCTTTGAGGCTTTCAGGTCCTCGATATTCCGCCGTAATATGATGTTCAGACGGCATCGCTTTCGCTTTGCGTATTTCCTTGATTAAATCCCGATCAGTTACTTTAAATCATTACGTTTTTCCTTTTAGAACCTCCATTTGTATTAACAGTTTCGCGAAGTCCTATAGGTTTTTCTGTTTGTTATTTGTCTTATCAAAATTTAGTACACGGTCCGGCAATAATGACTTGCTAGTAACATCTGAACATTAATGTATTGTGGAAAGTATCAGAAAATTTATGTAAACCATTCAACAGCTTAACACTTTCAGCTGCTGTGATCATTTCCAGAAAGAAGCTTCAATGGGTACTTTCCGTAAGTTATCTCTGTAACGTTATTTTTGTGTGTTCCCTAAACCTCGGTCTGTATTCCGCCGCTTCATTTTATTCAGTCATTTCGTGTATTAATTTCATCCACCTTTGTCTAAATTATTTAATCAGATTTTTTATCAGATTTTTCTATGATCAAAATTTTAACAAAAATCCTTAATCTTTTATTCGGCGTGTATAACATTAACGTGTACAGGCAACAACACAAAAGTAATATTACAGTTACAGTGGTAGTGAAGTTCCTCTAGCTAGGTGCTTACTGTATAGTCAGCTTCAAAGTACCTTGCAGATGACGATTGGATTCCACTACTGAAATCCAAAGTTAAGTAAAAAGCATAATTACTTTTTTTTTTTTTTTTTTTTTTTTGCTAAGCAAATACTTCTTTCCCTGTGTTTAAATCTTACAGAGACCACATTCTGCCTTCCACTCCCGGCTACCCATTATCCTCCGTGTTTGTGGACAGATGGACGACACAATGACTCTGCTCTATAAACCCTGCAATCCATTTTACAATGGTACAGAAAGAACCCTCCGATGAGTAGGGCTGTACAAGGGGCGTTCGAATAAAAGTTTGGAAACGTCTTAACAGCCAAACCAGTTGAAATTGGAATATGCAGCTTTGGGTGAACGTAGTCGGACATCTAGGGAGGCGAAGCATACATCGTCACCTTCCCCTAAAAGTTGAAGGCTTTGCCCTGAGCAGGCAAGTGATGCTCATCGTCGTTTTTGACATCTGAGATCTGAAACTGCTTGGGCTGATCTGGTAGAGGGTCGTAACACGCGTCCACACGTCTCCAGGGCCACACAAAAATTGTATTAATCGTTCTCGGACTTCTTGGCGATTACCTCCATCGCCTTCGTCAGGTTGTCTAGTGCTGCGGTGGTCTTAAATAGCAAGTAGATGGCTTGTGATTGGTCAGCTTCTGATTTGATGGCGGCTGCGTAATGCCGACAAAGATGGTGTCTACGTCTGCGCTGGTGGCGCTACCGCTCCCGTAGTATCGAGACGCTGTATGGAGTAGACTTGAGCATAATAGTTCGCGAACTAGTTCGTTCTTTTAGTTCGTCCGCTCCCAGTGACGGCTGAGCGGCGTGGTCTGCGTGTGCAGGTGGAGGGGAAGTTCCCCCACCTAGCTGCTTCATGCACTTGCTGCTTGAGCCGCTAACGATATCACGTAAGCCAAAAGAAACAGTTTGTGGATAATTTCTCGCATCGAGCACTCGTTCCAAGCAGCGCAAAGATTGTACCAACTGTCACGGTTAAAACTGTCTTCGCACATTATTTCTATAGCTTCTTGGATTACAAGATCCCATTATGTGCAGGCCTGGGACAAAATTGATGTTTCACCGAATAAGATTTTTTGTCTGTTCGTGACGCTGTGCTCAGCGAATACCGATTTCTCCAGTTCTCGATTTGTAATATGCCTTTGGTGTTCTGTACAAAGGTCAGCAATGGTACAGATGAACCGACCGATGTAGTTGCTTCAACACTCACATGGAATATTGCAGATCTCAGGGAGGTCAAGGCTGTCCATTAAAAGTAGACCACTTTGTTTTATCACTAAAATTAGCAAATGAGGTCCTTGTGAACTACTGGTTACTCCCTGCTACAAAGCCTTGTTCCCTGGCCCAAATTGAGAACTGACTCGTTTCAAATTCCTTCAATAACAGGAAGTTAATGCTACAGTGGTCAGTATGCATAAGAGTTCACACGTTATTACATACAGACATTAATAAGCAACCCACCACAATTAAAATTACCTTAGAAAGGTGGCTAAGAAAACAGTTACGGAGCAACGAAATTTACACTTAAAAATATTGCATCTGAACTTGTTCTCAGCACTTGTGAAGAACAATATTAAATAAAAGAGGGAAGATGCTCTAAAACTACAATTTACAGGTAACTTACGGATTATGCTGAACATAAACTTTCTTTATTCAGATAGAAAACAAGCAAAATGGGGAACCAATTTCGTTAACACAATAAAAATGTATCTCTCACATGGATTAATGCGGACGGTGCCCAGCCTAAATTATACATGACTGAACGCTACTGGGTGGAAGGATTCACAAACAACACTCATTTGCTCACACACACGCAATGCCACAGCGAAACTCGCCAAAATCAGCGTGCTGAGACGAGGCGGAAGCAGGCGCCGCTATTTTAGGCGAAATTCAGCACAAAACACAATATACAAAAACGCATTGAAGCTGGCTCTGGTTTGTCGTGCCTGTTTTGAGGCGCGTGTGTATAGCAAGTTAAATTACATCTGAATTGGTCCGCGAGCAAACATACTAACGGCGACACACGGCTACTTACATGAAAAATAAAATTAAGAATTACAGCATGCAACCCATAGAAATTTTTAGAATTACATAAAGAAGCTATTGAAGGAGGTCGTACAAGGCTCAGAGATAATTACTCACAAAGACAGTCGGAGAAGGAACAGCAAAATTAATATAGGCGGGGAGAGAAGATCGCGAAATATTACTGGAAATCAGAAGGATACCCGCATAGTTACTTCCCTGATGGGCATGGAACAAACAAGAGTGGAAGCTGAAGGATTTGTTCTATGAACCAACCATGTGGAACACAGATCACTCACGCAACGATGAGAAGATTTTTTTTACATGCACTGTATAAAAATGAACATATCAGCTATTAGAAATCGGGCCACACAGCCAGAAAGTATTTACACAGAGTTCATACACCGCCACATGATCGCAAAAGGTTTTAACATACCAGGCCGTTATCAAACTGCAACTAGAATCACACACACCGCGTTTATCTATTGGAAATCACTGAATTGAAAAACGAGAACACATTTCCACACACGATCGGAGTAAATATTCTAAAAATGATTCTAAACTCACTAATCTAAGTTAAACGTACTAGTCAATGAAACGCTACTATCTCCAAAACAATAGCAGAACCAACCTTACCTCACCAGACAACCAGCCCGGAATGATTAGACCGAGCGGCCACGAGACACGGGAAACGACAGGAAGCCGAAAAATCCAAGAAAAAAAATCCAAGAAACATGGTGTGGTGGGGACGGACAGCAAGACTCGCGCTAAAGAAGGCTCTCTGACTGGACTGTAACCAAAGGGTATAGAAACCTCTTTGCTAGTATCAACAGCTATCGATACTGAGGCAGAGAGAACGATGCAAAGCGAGCTATCACTCCCCACATTCAGACAGCATAGATTCTCGCACCCACTTAAAAGTAAAACAACTGCACATTCTCACAAGGACAGTGGCGTAGCTGAGAAGCTGTACTTATGCCACATTAATTAATAAAATAATAAATTATTAACATAACAAAATAAGAAAAACCTAGCAATATTAACTAATATTTTAACACATGAAATAAAAAATGCTAATCCTCAAGCCGTGAAAAGAGTGGGGTTCAAGTTTTTACAAAATAACAATCTAGCGACACTAAATAAATTATAACTTTACAGGAATATCCATAAAATTTATGGAAGACGACAGACGGTCTTCAATGTTTTCACTTTTCCTCTTCTTTGCAAACGCTGTCCTTATTCAGGTGGACCATAGCTGTTCTTTCGGATTGCGAGTGACATTCCGTACCACTCTTGTGTAGTTCGCGAACGAATTAGTTCGGAAGAGCGCTCCCACAGGCGAAGTACGTGAACTAGTTCGCAGATCCCTCACCTCTTAGTTCGTCCTCTCCTTTTACGAAGACTGACGTGGAACAGCGGAAGGACGCGAGAGCGCGCAGAATCGCATGATTCCCTTCTGCCAGTTACCTTCATTTCGAGCTGAGATGCGGCTCAGCTGTAGTTTCATAGTTCACTGCCACAAGAAATAAAGTACTATAAGTACTCTGTATGCAAAGTAGTTTAGTACAATTGTATCACCCATTCGTGTAAATAACTGGTTTATTTGCCCAAGTATTTGATGTCAAAATGCCCAAAAATACGGGTAATAGTACACGCTTTGGCAGCACTGATTCATTATATAAAAAAGCTTTCATAAAAAAAGAGCTCTTTTAGTAGCGGTAGCAAAAGCGGACGAACAAGGAGCAGCGGACGATTATGGCAAACGTATCTTGCTTCTTAGTTCGTTGGATTCTTTTCTGAAGACCGACGGGCAATAGAGAGGGGGCGCGTAGCAGAAATAAAAATCCCGTGTTTGCCTTCTGGTGAAGACATTTTGAGGTGAGCGTTTGTCTGCTAGATTACATAGTTCAGTGCTACAGAATTTCTGTTTTGGTGTATTCTGCACTCTGTAATATCTGACTAATAAATTCCATAATGCCAAGCTATAGAGATAACTCTAAACTTAAACGCGAGAAATTATCCACAAACTGTTTCTTTTGGCTTACGTGATATCGTTAGCGGATTAAGCAGCAAGCGCATGAAGCAGCTAGGTGGGGGAACTTCCCCCTCCACCTGCACACGCAGACCACACCGCTCAGACGTCACTGGGAGTGGACGAACTAAAAGGACGAACTAGTTCGCGGCTCTCCCGATCGCGAACTATTATGCGCAAGTCTACTCCGTACAGCGTCTCGATACTACGAGAGTGGTGGCGCCACCAGCGCAGACGTTGGCACCATCTGCTACGGCATTACGTAGCCGCCAGCAAATCAGAAGCTGACCAATCGCAAGCCATCTACTTGCTATTTAAAAGCACCGCAGCGCTAGACAACCAGTCAGTTGCTGCTGACGAAGACGATGGAAGCAATCGCCGAAAGCTCGAAGTTTCATCAAGATTTGACGCGGTAAGAAGTCCGACAATGTTTTATAAACGAGTGCCGTCGCGAGAGACTTGGTTCTCACAAAAGTTTACTGGTCAAGTTCAAGTGGGAGCGACTTGAGCTTCCAGCCTACAAACTGAAGGACACAGTAGATCACTGGCTCTTGTCAAAGCCACAAGAATTCTAGGAACAGGGAACCTTCACCTCGTTAAGTACTCAGCCTACTGGTGATTACTTTTGAATGAAGACTTTAATTATACCCACAGTATCGGTCCGTGCCTTTTTAATTTGAGCAGCCCTCATAGATGTAGACAGTGAGGTTGGGAGACGGGCCGTGATAGTTTGGAATAAATAAATAAATACCCAGACAATGCCGGGTTTCCAGCTGTTCATTGACAAACATTACTGCTACTTGTGAAACACCGTCAGCCAGCAGGGTTGCGAGTCGCGCCCTCTGCTCGCCCTCGGCAGTTCCCAGCGTTCCGGCCACGATATCTCGGCGCTGCCCGCCGTTCACCGCGCTCCACCCCCAGAATTTAGCCGCGCCGCTTTTGCGCTTCCAGACTAACGCATTTAATTATGCACCAGATAAATCTGCGGGTTTTCCGCCGCTTTCTTTCTTCCTTTTGGCGCCCCCGGCCGCGTCCTCGCTAATACACGGACTCGGCGGCCATTCGATTTCTCCGGCGTGCTCGGGTGGGGGGACCCTCCCTGCGTTCTTATCCTCTTATAACGGATTAGCCGGCGGCAGTCTTCGCTTTGTAGCGGCGCTCGCCCTCCTGCGCTGGTCGGCTGACCTGTGGTCACGCGAGCAAAGGCTGCCCGCGGCCAGCTCAAAAATCCCTGCAGCTCACAGCCAGCGATACCTGCGCCTAATGAACCGCAACTCCCGTGCGCGAACGATGTTCTTACAAAAAAATACAAAACAAGGAAAGAAACTGATGTCATTTTTTACGGCAGTTATGGGTAAGACGAGGCTGTAACCTGTCACCACTGTTGTTCATAGTACACTCCTGGAAAACGAAAAAAGAACTCCATGAATTCGTCAACCCAGCAGAGGAAAATTTTATTGACACATTCTTGAGGATCTATACAACACACGATCACACAGCCAGAACCATACGCATGTCAGTACAAGTCACAATTTCGACGCTAGTATCGTGTATACCCTCCTTTTGCACCAATGCAGGTTGTAGCTTTCTCATGACGACGATCATAGAGGTACCGAATAAAGTCTTACAGTATGGCCTGCCGTGCAATTTCCATCTGATGCCTCAGATCTCGTGCCGGTCGTGTAGATCGCACGAAGATGACGTTTCGTCCGGTCCCAGATATGCTCATTGGGGTCAGATCTGGGGATAATTATGGGCAGAGTAGTTGAGTACACCTAGAAGAGCACGTTGTGGACGTGCATTGCCCTGTTGGAAAAGCACATCCCCTTGTTGGTGCAGGAACGGTGACAAGA
Source organism: Locusta migratoria (assembly GCA_026315105.1). Classification (NCBI taxonomy): domain Eukaryota; kingdom Metazoa; phylum Arthropoda; class Insecta; order Orthoptera; family Acrididae; genus Locusta; species Locusta migratoria. The sequence continues at coordinate 55,941,499 of CM048751.1, forward strand.
TGAGTTGAATGATGGTTTCAATGTACGGTGTACTGCTCAAGTTTCCCCCAACGAACACTAGAGGAGAACGGCCAGTGTAGGATATGGCTCCCCACAAAATGATGCCAGGTGTCAACCCCGTTTGCCTCGGTCGTGTACACTCCTGATTTTTGCACTCCCCCTGCACGACACCACACGCTTGTACGACCATCATTGGCACCGAGGGAGCAATGACTTTCATCACTGAAGATAATAAGTCTCCATTCGTCCCTTCATAAGCGCCTACCATGACACCATTGGAGGTGGGCTGAATGATGTTGGGGCGTGAGCGGAGGACACACATGATCGTGCATCATTGTGAGGGGAGCGATATTCTACACTCGCCATTCTCCTCTTGTGATCGTCTAGAGAACATTGAACAGTGCACGGTACACTGAAAACATCAGTTAACCCGTCTTGCTACCACTCATGCAGCAACAAGGTGATAATGCTTTTCAAACAGGACAAAGCAGATCCACATGTTTGCCGCACCACTCAACGTTATCTTCAAGGTGTATGTCAACAACTCTGGCCAGCACGATCCCCAGATATCTCCCTCATTGGGCATGTTTGGAACTGCACGAAACGTCATGTTGGGCGGTCAGCATGGGCGGCACGAAATCTGGCCCAACCAGGTGGAAATTGCATGGAAGGCCATTCCACATAACCACATTCGGAACCTCTGGGATCGCTTCCATGAAAGAATTACAGCTTGCATTGCGACAAAAGGAGGGTATTCACGGTACTAACCCCAAACATTGCGGACGCTCTGGTGACTGGACTCACGTGCTTACGGCTCTGACTGTGTGTTCGTGTGTTGTATACCACCTCAAGAATGTGTCAATAAAATTTCCCTCTGCTGGGTCCACGAATTCATGTTGTTCTTTTTTCATTTTCCAGGAGTGTATTTATGGATCATATGCTGAAAACAATAGACTGGCAGGGCGAGATTAAAACTGGTGAAAACAAAATAAGCAGTCCCACATATGCTGACGACTTAGTTGTGATGGCAAATTCGATTGAAAAGCTGCATTTTGATGTTTCAGAGATAGATCAGACTTGGATGGATTATGCTGTGAAGATTAGCATCTCAAAAATGAAATTAATATCTGTGGAAATGAGTTTTAAATAAATTGAGTGTCAAATAGGAGCGAAACAAGTTAGAAAAGGTGGATAGTTTCAAGTACTTTCGATGTATTTTCTCACAGGATGGCAACGTAGTGAAAGAACAGGAATCAAGATGCAGTAAACCTTATGTAGTGACTGCTCAGTTACGATCAACTCTCTTCTGCGATAAGGAAATTAGTGCGAAGACTAAGTCAGTAGTGCACCGCTCTATGTTACGACAAACTTTGTTTTATGGGCGTGAAAGCTGGGTGGTTACAGATTACCTTAGTAATAAGGGTGGTGTTGTTGTGCTCTTCAGTCCGTAGACTGGTTTGGTGCAGCTCTCCACGCTACGGTATCCTGTGCAAACCTCTTCATCTGGGAATAAGAACGGTAACCTGTATCTTTGAATCTGCTTACAGCGTTCCTCCCTCCACCTCCATCTACGAGTTTTACTCCACACACTTCCTTCTAATTCTAAGTTGACGATTTCTTGATTTCTCAGAACGTATGCCTTCTCTTAGTCAGGATATGGTAGACACTCCTTCTCTCTGCAGTTCTGTTCAGCAACTCGTCATCAGTTACGTAATCTACCAATCTAATTTTCATTATTCGTCTGTAGCAACACATTTCAAAAGCTTCATCATCTTTTGGTCTAAACTCCTTATCGTCCACGTTTCAATGCTACACTCCAGACAAATGCTTTCAGAAACGACTTTCTAACAATCTAGTACTGCATTTCAACGAATTTTCCCTTCTTAAGAAAAGCTTTTCTTCCCATTCTGCATTTCTGTCTTCTTTACTTGCGTCATCAGAAGTTATTTTGTTACCCGACTAACAAAAGTCATATACTACTTTTTATTTTCTCGCCACCTAATGAAATTCCTTCAGCATTGCCTGATTTTCTAACACTACATTCCATTACACTTGTTTTACTCTTGTTAATGTTCATCTTAAACCTTCCTTTCAAGACATTGCCGATCCGTTTAATAGCTCTTCCAGGTCCTTTGCTGTCTCTGACCGAATTACTATGTCATCAGCAAACCGCAAAGTTTTTATTTCATCTCCCTGAACTTTAATTTCATCTCCAAATTTCTCCTTGAATTCCTTCACAGCTCGCTCAATGAACGACATTGGGGAAAGGCTACAAGCCTGTCTTACCCCCTTCCCAACTACTGCGACCCTTTCATGCCATTCGAATCTAATAACTGCTGTCTGATTTTTGTAGAAGTTAAATATAATTCTTCACTCAATACATTTTACCTTCAGGATTTGAAAGAGTGTATTCCAGTCAATATTGTCAAAAACTTTCTTCAGAACTAGATCAGTCGTAACATGTGCATTCTCTTCCGTGTTTCTACATCTAAATCCATACCGATCTTCGCCAAGGTCGGATTCCACCACTTTTTCCATTCTTCTGCAAATAATTCGTGACGGTATTTTGCAACCATGAATTATTAAACTGATATTTCTGTAATTTTCACATTTGTCGCACTTGCTTTGTTAGGAATCACTACATTCTTCTTGAAATCGAAGGGTATTTCCTCTGTCTCAATACATCTTTCATGCCATGTGGAACAATTTCTTCATGACAGGCTCTCCTAAGGATATCAGCAGTTCAGACGGAATATCATCTACTCCATGGGCCTTGTTGCTACTCAAATCTTTTACTGCTCTGTCAAATTCTTCTTCTCCTTCCCCTTCGATTTTTAGAATACTGCCTTAAAGTTGTATATATCCCTTCCACCTTTCAGCTATCCCTTCTTTGCTCAGTACTGTTTATTTATTTATTTTTTTTTAATTTTTTTTTATTTTTTTTTTAATCTGAGTTCTTGATACTCATACCGCTGCTTTTGCCGGCCGCGGTGGCCGAGGAGACTGAGGCACTTCAGTCACGGTCTGCACGGCCACTACGGTCGGGGGTTCGAATCCCCCCTCGGGCATGAATATTTGTGCCGTCCTTAGTCTTAGCTAGTTCATAAGTAGTTTGTAAGCTTAGGGACTGATGACCCAGTAGTTAAGTCCCATAAGTTCTACAAACATTTTAACCGCTGCTTTTTTCTCTCCAAATGTCTCTTTTATTTTACCTTTCAGCTATCCCTTCTTTGCTTAGTACTGGTTTTTATCTGAGTTCTTGATACACCGCTGCTTTTTTCTCTCCAAATGTCTATCTTTCCCCTAGTTATAGATTCTTCTATGGTCTCGCATTTCTCCTATAGTCACCCCTGCTTAGCCATTCTGCACTTTCTGCCACCCATATTTTTCAAACGTTGCACTCCATTTTTGCCTACTTCACTTGCTGCATTTTTATATTTTCTTCTTTCATCAATTCATTTTAGTATCTCCTGTGTTATACAATGATTTCTATTATACCTTGTCCTTTTGCCTATATGAGCCTCTACGGCCTTTACTGCTCTATCTAGCCGGCCACAGTGGCCGAGCGCTCTGCGGCGCGCCAGTCACAGTCTGCACGGTCGCTACGGTCGGGGTTTCGAATCCCCCCTCGAGCATGGACGTTTGTGTCGTCTTCAGTATAAGCTAGTTCATAAGTAGTTTGTAAGTTTAGGGACAGATGATCCCGCAATTAAGTCCCTTAAGCTTAACAAACATTTCAACATATGTTCCATCTCTCTGAGCTACCCATTGGTCTTCTAGTGTATTACTTCCACGTTTCATAGAATCCTTGCCTAACGCTCCATCTGAAGCTCTGAACCATATCTGATTTCTTCAATTTTTCCAGATTCCATATCCTTTATTCTCTACCTTTGTCAGACTCTTACGTTTTAATCTACAGTTCATAAAAAATAAACTATGTCCAGAATCTATATCTCCCTGTGGTCATGTCTTACAATTTTGAACCTGCTTTCTAAACCTTTGTCTTACCATTAGAAGTCAATCTGTTACGTTCCAGTGTCTCCTGGTCTCTTTTACGGATATAACCCTCTTTCCTGATGATTAAACCAAGTGTTTGTGAATGTTAAATTGTGCTCTGCACAAAGTTCTACCAGGCGATCTTCTCCTCCATTCCTTTCTCCAGTTCATATTCACCTACTATTTTTCCTTCCCTATCCTTTTCTACTACTGAGTTTCAGTCCCCCATCACAATCAAGTTTTCGTTCCCTTTAATTGTCTGAATAATTTTTCCTCGTACATTACCTGAATCTCTTCGTCATCGGCAGAGCTAGTTGGCATATAAACTTGCTACTGTGGTCGGTGTTGACTTCGTGTCTATGTTTGTTACGACAATGCGTTCACTACGCTGTTCATAATTGAAAGTAGGCAGCTATAGACTGAATTATTTATGGATTTTTCTGTGATATTTTGTGAATCTGGACCTGTATATGTCTTACGGCTTTATTTGGATATAAAATTCATCTATTTTATGCTTCGATAACCTTATTTGATATTTGTAACCACTGCACACCGTAATATCTTTGTAACTGCGATGTAGCATCTCCGCTTCAGCAGCACCTTTTACCGATGAGGCGGCGTTGGAGAGTAGGCTAGTAAAAGGGTCGAGTGGAAGATAGTTCAGTAGTAGTCGCCGTGATGTACGGTTCGGTTGTTCGGCTATGATTCACAAGCCGAATATGTTTTCGTTGGTTGCATTATGTACCTATGAATGTATCCCGCCAGAGGGTGATGAAATTTCATTTGATTTTGGAAGAGGAATTTTGTATTAAGAAGACGAGAATATTTGTATGGAACTGTACTGTACAAACCCATTGTAATCACCATTATTGACAAGTCAACAACAAAGGTATGCTTCTTTAACAAAATAAATAATTTAATGATTACTAATTTTCTTATTTCAGCTCAACCTAGTCCCTCGCTTTCCTGATTGTGGCATTTTTCTATTCTTGTTGCACGGTACGTGTCGAGTTTGAGATTTTCTTTAAATGTAAATGTTCACGTGCCAGTAAAGTACTCACTTCTTGCCACTGAAATCTAATTTCCAAACTAGGGCCCACTTTCAATTAGTCACTATAAGTTAGAAACTTTCACCTAAATAGACGTTGCGCTTTCAATCAGTTTAAGCGCAGTTTCCTAATTAACTGAGTAATTATTAATATTAGGGCCATAACTAATCAGATTTCTTGCCACTGAAATCTAATTTCCAAACTAGTGCTCGCTCATTTTCAATTTGTCAAAATAAATTAGAAACTTTCATAGTAACTTACCCGCATTCCTATTTTCTTATTCATTATCAGATCTACTGTTCCGTTACCATCAACAACTGATTTTGTATTTATAACCCTATACTCACCAGACCAGAAATACTGTTCGTCCTGCCACCGAACTTCACTAATATCACCATATGTAACCTATCTATTTCTCTTTTCAAATTTTCTAACTTACTTACCCGATTAAGGGATAGAACATTCCACCCTCCCATCCGTAGAATGCGTGTTTTGTTTTTCTTGATGACGATTCTGTTCTGAGCAGTCCCTCCCGGAGATATGAATGGGGGACTATTTTACTTCCGAAATATTTTACCCAAGAAGACGCCATCATCATAACTTTCATGCAGTAGAGCTGCATGTCCTAGGGAAAATTAACGACTGTAGTTTCCCCTTGCTTTCAGCCGTTCGTAGTAACTTCATGACAGAGCCATGTTAGCTGATGTTACAAGACCAGCTCAGTCAATCATGCAGAATGTTGCCCCTGTAACAACTGAAACGGCTGTTGCCCCTTTTCAGGTATCACACGTTTTCCTCTCCAAAGATATCCCTCCGCTGTGGCTGCACCTACGGTACGGCTATCTGTATCGTTGAGAAAGGAAACCAACCGAGCTCGGCAAAGTCTGTGGTTCATAAAGGATGAGGTTACACATAGGAAAGTAGCAAGGATAATTGTAGGTATTAACAGAAGGAAACAGCGGCGGGAGAGTATCCATAATGAGGAAATCAAGAATAAACTGGGAATGAATGACACAGATGAAGCAGTTAGGGCGAACAGGCTGAGATGGCGGGAGTCATGTTTCACACATGGCAGAAGCAAGGTAATACAAGAGACGAATCGGTTTAACTATAAAGTACACGAGGATTTGAGGTAGACCAAAGAGAAAGTTCTTGGATTCAGTCAAGAATTATTTTAAAGTAGCTCAACATCAGATAAGGCCTCAATGTGAACACTGAGTAGGAGGTCACGGAGGGATTTTATTAGGGGGATATTTTCGAGACTGAAAGGTGCAAGCCATAATCAAATGATGATGACGATGACAAGAAAGGAGAATAGGCAAGGGGGAAGCTAATGACAAGTACGGGGTGCATTCTCAAGTCATAGCACCACCGAATTATTTTCTCACGAAGTAATCACAAGCAAACTGTAAAACTTCTGTCACTTCTTGCAGTAATTTCTCTGCAGCTGTATACACTTCTCAGAACGACGATGCCATGATTCCATGACTGCTGCGAACGCTTCTTTAGCAGTCTGCTTTGACCACTGGAAAATCGCTGATGTGATTGTATTACGGCTAGTAAATATGCGACCACTAAGAGCGGCTTTCATCGTTGGAAAAAGCCAGAAGTCACTACGAGTCAGATCACATGAGCAGATAACTTCACAGATCGCTCAAAGCTGCTACGAAAAAATTGCAGCGTAGCGTTAGCCCGATGTGCTGATGCGTTGCACTGAGAGATAAATTGAATAACTAATTACTTTAAAGTACAGTTGATCTGCAACCTCAAAAGACAAAGTTACAGGATAGAGCTTTCACAGTGTACATTCATAGTTATATATAGTAGGATGACAGTAACTGACGAAAGGTTAGCTGACATTTGATGTTTAACACATTTCCAGTGGAAACATGGACAGAGTCTGAAATGATGATTGAATGGAAGTATTTTGCCAAAGCATTAGCTCAGTTGTTTTACATTGTCTCTATGTTGTGAATGTATCGATTCCACTGGGGAAGGTCCTGACACTCGTGGTTTCGGGAAGATATATGATTATTGGTAATTAGACCACAGCTTCCACACTCCAACACTGTTGGTGAAAGGATTGCGGATTGACACGTGTTTCGGCATTGTACGAGAGCTGGAAAAGACCTCAGCGTGGATAGTGGAGGGCAGCTGGCAGAGTGACGAACTGGTGCACAACGCTCACGTGTAGTGAACAGAGCTATCTTTCATAAGGAATGCAACGTACGAAATAATTGTAGCAGCAACTGTTCAGGTTTTTAATTCATAAAATGCAGCAACCAGTTGCAAGTAGTAATTTATTTGTGATGACCGGTTTCGGGCGCTTGAGTGCCCTTTTTTGGTCTTCTTTTGTATTGTAGCTTAAGATATGTACATGCTACATGCTAGCAGGAGACTGTACGCTACGTGCAGAGATTATATACATATCTTAAGCTACAATACAAAAACAGACTAGAAGAAGGGCACTCAAGCGCCCGAAACCGGTCTTCACAAATAAATTATTACATGCAACTGGTTGCTGCATTTTACGAATTAAAAGTAATTATAAGTAATTTAGGGCATTTATTTAAAATGCAAATTTTTATAATTAGTTCAGTTTTTAATTATGATATATCTTTATAGATTTTAGGAGGTTCATGATGCTTCATACATCAAGACCTAAATTGTTCAGACTTTGGTCTGACAAGCACATAATAATTTAGTTTTATTTTATTATGTAGAATAATTCAAATTTGGTGGCGACTGGTTAGCCACCTACTTTACGCAGAAACTGGAGAAACTGTGACATAACAGATATATAGTATGCTACTAAAATTAATAAATTATTACTTTTTACAATAATTTATAGAAAATGATTAAAAATTGGATTTGTGGGTAATTATTCATTAGTTGCAAGAATAATTGAAATAATAAATTGGCATGTATAAATTTTTTTTTTTAAAAACTCTGATGTACTTGAGTCATTATTGCTTACGACATATGCTCAACAATATAAATATTAGGTATCTGTAGTAATTAAGACGTTCGTGGTTTCGTAGTTATTTACCGGCCAATCATTGTAAACTGATCTAAATAAACTTCAAACACTACGTAACATTTTTATATATGATACATTTCGCAAAGTTAAAGCAAAACATACATTGCGTCCGTTTTAGCTCACAAACAGTAGCAGACTGACTTTATCCATCTATCTTAAAACATTTGAAAGTCAAAATACTTTCTCTTCTTCCATCGGAGTTATTTAATGCTAGTAATGTAATTAATCTATAATCGATATATTATCATGTCCTGGATCGAATATAATATATCGCATTTTCTCCTTCATATTCTTTGTCTCCTACCATATGTATCGTCACAATACTCCATACATCTGCATCTACATAAATACTCCACTAATCACATGTAAGTGCATGGCGGAGGGTTCATAGAACCGCTTTTATGATATTTCTCTACCGTTCTATTCTCTAATAGTGCGTGCGAAAAAGGAATACCTGAATCTTTCCTTTTATAATGTAATCGCTCTTATATTATTAAGATGGTCATGTCTCCCTATGTAGGTGGGTTCTAATGAAACATGTTCGCATTCGGAACAGAAGGTTAGTGACGGGAAATTCGCAAACAAATCTCGCTGCAACGAATAAAGACTTTCGTTTAATGATACCATCCCATCTCGTGCATGACTTCTGTGACCCTCTTTCCCCTTTATCGCGATAATATCAAGCGAGCTTCCCCTCTCTGAAATTTCTCTATATCATCCGTCAGTCCCACGTGGCGGGGATCTCCCAATGGGAAGCATTTCGTCAAAATAGGACGCACAAATGTAGTATAGTCAGTTTCTGTAGTAGGATTGTTGCATCTTCTAAGTGTTCTGCCAAGGAAAGGCAGTCTTTGGTTCACCTTCCCTACAATATTTTCTATGTGTTCTTTCAAATTTGAATCGCCCAGTCCCAGATGAGTGATTGCCTGCAGACTCTACGGAGGTTAGGATGACGAAGAATGGGTATTGAGTGAAGAAGACGTGAAGATTTCAAAGGACTCAGCAACAGCAAAGCCTCAGGGGAGGACAGAATAACATCAGAATTAATCAAGGAGGGAAGTGAGAGTTTATATATATATATATTGATCCAGTTGTTATAGGAGAAGGAGACTGCCAGAAGAATGGAAATTGGCTATAATATGCCCAATATTAAAGAAAGGAAACAACATGGAATGTGGCAACTATAGAAGCATCAGCCTCTTGAATGTAATATATAAGGTACTGTCTAACATCATCCTCAGAAAATTCCAAACATTCATAGAGAACAACGTACAGGAATACCAAGCTGGCTTTCGACCAAACCGATCAACAATAGACCCCATTTTCACTCTAAGACAGTTGTTTGAAAAACACTGGGAATATGAGAAACATATCTACAGTCTGTTCTTGGATTTCCAACGTGCATGTGACAGCATCCACAGGAATAGCCTATACATTGCAATACGTGACCTCAGAATACCTGAGATGCTAGTGAGAATGGCGCAAACCTGTATGGAAGGGTCAAAGGCAGCAGTACGTCTCCGAGGAGTGACAATAGAAACATTCGAGACTGAAGCAGGTCTCAGACAAGGAGATGCACTGTCATGTGTTTGTTCAATGTCATCTTAGAGAAAATAATAAGAGAGTGTAGGCAACAGGAGTGGTCTGGAGTACGGATGGATGGTAACTTCAATTGTCTCGCATATATAGATGACATAGTCCTGCTAAGTGAATAAAAGCACGAGTTGAAAGGAATGTATCAAAAAATGGACAGGTATGCGCAGAAGGTTGGAATGAAAGTAAATCAGGATAAAACACAGGTCATGCATTTAGAAAGAAGACAAGATCTTGGTTTGCCACGAACAACATAATAGAAATGGATATCAAGAAATGGATAGCAGTGGGAATGAAATGCATACATTCCCTCAAAAAGATGCTCTGCTCTAAATCAGTTTCAGTGAACACTAAGATGAAAATCTATAACACGGTGACATGTCCAGCGGTAATGTACGTTTGAGAAACATGGAGCATAACTAAACGAGAAGAGGAATAACTACTAATATTTGAAAGAAAAGTAATGAGGGAGATATGGGGACCAATTTTAGATAACGGAGAATGGAGGAGGAGGAATGAGGAAATGTACCTTCCGATGCGACAGCCAAATATCATTACTGAAGATAAAGAGCGAAAGAATACAGTGGGTGGGCCATGTAGCCTCTCTACCTGAAGGTGATCACGCTAAGATGGCACTAGAAGGAAAACCAAACAACAGACGCCCCATTGGACTACCAAAGCAGACTCGATGGACGACCTGGCGTAGGAACGAGCAGCGCTGGGGATTCAAGACACCTGCAGGAACCAAGCACAAAACAGGAGGGGATGGAGGCAGATCGTGGAAGCAGCTCGTGGTCTGCAGGGCCTGTGATCGCTGGATTGTTGTTGTTCTTTCCAATTTAAATTGTTCGTAATTATATTTCCTACGTTTTACTTGAATTTACGGCCTTTAGAGTTGATTGATTTATCTTGTAAATGAAGTTCAAGAGATTTCATTTAGTGTTCATTTGGATGAATTAATACTTTTCGTTGTTTAAAATCAATTGCGAAATTTTGCACCGTGCACATATCTTATCTAAATTATTTTACAGCTGTTTTTCATCTTCTGGTGACTTTACTAACCGATAAACGACAACATCATCCGCACAGTCTAAGATAACTGTTCAGAATGTCTTCTAAATCGTTTACAAAGATAACGGAGAGAAGGAGCCCTATAATATTCCCATGGAAAACGCCAGATATCAATTCTATTTACTCGTTGTCTTTTCCTCGATTACTACGTACCGTGTTTTTTTTCTGAGAGGACATCGCGAATCCAATCGCACAACTGTGGCAATATTCCATAAGCACGCAATTTGATTAGAAGACGAGGTACAGTGTCAAAACCCTTTCGGAAATCTAAAAATGTGGAATGGATTTGAGATTTCTTGTCGAATAGCACTCATCACTTCATGTGAATAACGAGCTAGACGTGTTTCACAAGAATGATACTTTCTGAATCCATGTTGACTAAGGGTCAATTGGTCGTTCTCTTCGAGGTAGTTCATAATGTATGAGGAACGTATATGTTCTAAAAACCCATCTGCGAACCGACATCAATGTATAGGCCTGTAATTTTGCGCATCACTCCTATTGCCTTTCTTCAATATTGGGGTGACTTGTGCAACTTTCCTTACATTTGGTACTGAACTATCGCTGTGCGAGCGGTTGTATATGATAACTAGGAATGGAACTATTGCATCAGCATACTTTCAAGCAAGCTAATTTCTATACAATTTTAACAAGAAGACGTTCATTTGTTAAGTGATTTAAGTTGTTTTAATACTGGAGGGGTATCTAAATGTTCAAATGTTTGTAGAGCTTATGGGAATTAACTACGGGGTCATCAGTCCCTAAACTTACAAACTACTTATGAACTAACTAAGGCTAAGGACAGCACAAATATCCATGCCACCCCCGACCATAGTGGCCGTGCAGACCGTGACTGGAGCGCCTCAGTCCCCTCGGCTACCGCGGCCGGCGGAGGGGTATCTACTTCTAAATTACGCATGCTGGTATCTGTTCTTGATTTGAATTCTGCTTCGTCCTCTTTGGTGAAGGCATTTCGGTTGTGTTTCGAAATTCTGCTTTAGCACAGTCATCATCAGTGGCATCACCGTTACTCTCACGTACTGAACGTATTGGTTGTGCAAATGTTCAAATGTTTGTAAAGCTTAAGGGGAAAACGGCGGGGTCATCAGTCCCTAAACTTACAAATTACTTTTGAACTATCTTATACTAAAGACGACACAAACATCCTTGCCTGAGAGGGGGGGATTCGAACGGTCTCGCGCACCGGAGCATAGCGCCTCAATGCGCTCGGCCGCTCCGCCGCGGTTATTGATTGTGTTTTGCCGCTAGTATACTTTACATAAGACCGGAATGTCTTCAGAGTTTCTACCAAGTTACGTGACAGGGTTTCGTTGTGGAAACTATTAAAAGCTTCTCGCATTGAAGTTCGAGCTAAATTTCAAGTTTCAGTGGAAGATTTCCTGCAAGAGTGATCTAACCTATTTTGTGTACGACCGGTCGGTCAGCCCAATTTTTTATTAATTTATTTGGTATAAATTTCTCAAATGCTGTTGATATTATTTCTTTGAATGTTAGCTACTACTTAATTACACTCACATTGTTGGATTTGAAAGAGTGCCGATATTCACTCAGGAAAGTGTTAATAGAATTTTTATCTGCTTTTTTTTGAATAAATATATTTTTCTTTTAATTGTGGTAGATTTGCGAATTTCGATATTCATTCTTGCTACTAATGTGTTCACTAATTCCTGTGTCTGTTTTGATGCTGTCCAGCAGTTCCGCATTACTTGTTTCTAGAATGCCAAGAACGTTATCACAACCATTTACCATTCTAGTGGGTCACGAAGTAATTGCTCGAGATAATTTTCGGAGTATGCGTTCAGTACAATTTCGGACGACGGTAATGTCTCCGATTTTCAACATGCATTTTTGGCAACGTATCGTAAGAATCGTAAGTTAAAGTCATCATCAAATTAAATTATATGCTTTGGGAACATTTCGAAATTTGATCCATGCTGTCATTGATCATTTCTGCAATCGCCTCGTCTGAGTCAGGGGGTTTGATAAAAGGAACCAAATATTAATTTATTCTTGTTGTCAGGTATAACGTCTACCCATAGCAACTCACAGGAATTATTTATTTCAATTTCTCTATAATTATAATTGTAAGGAAGGCAGGACGATCGACACTCGCGCAGCTCCTGTTTAGGTGGGTGGGGGGACGGGAGGGCGAGTGATCAGGAGCCGGGTTTCGAACAGCTACAGCTTAAAGGACGTGTGGGACTGGTGCGAGGGGAATGAGGCAACATATTGTCTTAGTGGACGCTCTGGTAGGAACTTACAAATAAATAATAAATGTCAGTGTTATGTTCCCGTCAATTCTGTAGACAGCTACAACGTCAGAAAAGTTAGTGCGGATCTCATGAATCAACATTATTTTAAGAGATTCAAAATTACACAAGATAAAGGTTAAAATATCTGTATATAAAAAATAAAACCTTGAAATTACTAACGTCTGATTCTATCATACGATTGCAACAAATTATGTCTTAGAAGAATTGCGTGAACAGCTTGAGCAAGCTTGGAATAATGTATCTCAAGACAGAATCGCTATCTGTATGCTCGAATGGATGCCAGAATTAGCTCTCTCGTGGAGACTACACTACGTACTAAATGGGTGTTTCAGCATGGATCGACACATTATACGTAAGTACCACTTGAGCTGTTGTTGTTGTGGTCTTCAGTCCGTGTCCGCAGACTGATTTGATGCAGCTATCCACCCTGCCCTGTACTGTGCAAGTCTCTGCCTGCCGCGGTGGCCGAGCGTTCTGCGGCGCGCCAGTCACAGTCTGCATAGCCACTACGGTCGGGGGTTCGAATCCCCCCTCGGGCATGGATATTTGTGCCGTCCTTATTATTAGCTAGTTCATAAGTAGTTTGTAAGGGTAAGGACTGTTGACCCCGTAGTTAAGTCCCATAAGCTCTACAAACATTTGAACATTTTTTGGCAAGTCTCTTCATCTGAGAATACGTTCGGCAACCTAAATCCTTTTGAATCTGCTTACTGTATTCGTCCCTCTGTCTCCCTCTACGATTTTTACCCCACATACTTCCTTCTAATACTAAGTTCCTTGATGTCTCAGAATGTGTCCCACCAATCTATCCTTTCTCTTACTCAGGATATGCGAGAAACTTCTTTTCTTCCCAATTCGGTTAAGCATCTCCTCATTTGTTACGTGGTCTACCCATCTAATATTCATCATTAGGTTATAGCACCACATTTCGAATGCTTCTATCATCTTTTTGTCTGAACTCCTTATCGTTCACGTTTCACTCCCATACAATGCTACACTCCAGACAAATGTTTTCAGAAAGGACTTCCTAACATTTAAATTAATATTGGATGTTAACAAGTTTCGTTTCTTTAAAAACGCTGTTCTTTCCACTTGAGCTACTGATATTTAACTGTAATCATTTCATGTAACTCATATCCACTGTGTCAATAATAAATCTGAATACCGTAACAGGGTATAAAAATTATTATTTGCCCCGCGGGAGTGAGCGTGCCGTCTGGGGCATCATTTACTGTTTGTACGGTCACTCACGTCCTCCCTCGGACATGGGTGCATGTGTTATTCTTAGTTCATGATTGTTTAAATAGTTTGTATGTCTAGGGACTGATAACCAGACTAGATTGTTCCCTTAGAATTACAAACATTTGAACATTTTTAATTAATATATCCGGCAATCCATTTTTTCTGAAGTTGTAATCGTAAGGATGTCTGAACAATGTATATCTACCGACATGGTGTCGATGTGGTAGCTTCGTCGTGGTGCGTCGCATTTTTTCTTTTGGTTTAGAGTGATTTTAAAATTGAATCTACTGAAAACTAACACAAATTTCTATCAATTTCGCAGGTAAAATTCTTAAGACATTATTTAATTTGGAAACATCACATGGTACGAGATAAATGACTTTATTTTGTTTTAGTAGATGACACACAACCAATGAATTACGGGTATTACAGAGAACTTCGTGTAAGGTGGTACAAATTCGGTATAGGTACAATTCCGATCAACATAAGGTTTTGCGCTATTTGTCAGCTTCGTAGTATTGATAGCACTTGGCTTTGTGTGGCGTTGTAGTGTAGCAGCTTTCTACAGCTCCTCCTGTCTTTTCCAAGAATGCACTACTCTGTGTTACGGAAATATAAATTTTTTCCTCTTAAGAGGTAAGTGAAGCTACTTGGTCTAACGCACTCTTGTAAATTTTCAAGTTTCCATGCGGTTGTAAATTTAGTGCAAATGTAATGTTTGGTAGCACGAAGTATGCGTTGCTGCCCGAGAAAAAAAGTGCTTTTTTATGTGAAAGATGTCAGTGATGAAAACTGTACGCCTGCCACGGTGGCCGAGCGCTCTGCGGCGCGCCAGTCACGGTCTGCACGGCCATTACGGTCGGCGTAGTTTGGCGAATTACTGTGTTGAATTACAGTATTTTACTTGAACTTTGCCACTGTAGGATCTGTCTATGTTGGTTTTCATCTTTCGCCTTGTTTTAGAAAATCTTTAGGTGAAGAAATTAAAAAGTATAATTGTTGGGATTGATCGCTGTCATTTCTAAATCCTCTCAAAAGGGCACATCTATAGCCTTTGATACCAAGGTGCTAACCATTGTTATTGTTACTTATTTTTGACTGCATACTGTCCCGCACAAGAACTCATTTTTGACACAGACTGGTCAAACTTTTACTGATTGATTTCTATTGTCATTTGCTGATATAATCGCATTAAAAAGTCAAAAGAACTATTTAATTTGTAAACCGAAATTTCGGAAAATATCTGAAACTGTTGTTTTGAGTTTTTAACGCGACTGTCATATATCCCGTGTCACGATAATTGTTCGCGATGAACTCCGAGCCGCGGTGGAGTAGCCGAGAGGTCTAAGGCGCCTTGCTGCGGAGCGCGCGGTTGCTCGCCGTCGTGAGTTCTAATCCCCATCGGGCATGGATGTTTCTGCTGTCTTTAGTGCAAGTTAGTTCATAAGTAGTTCGTAAGTTTAGGGACTGATGACACCGTAGTTAAGTCCCATAAGCTCTACAAACATTTGAAAACTGTACCAGGAAGTGATCACAATTGTACCTAGTGTGGTACATTTTCGATCGATTTTTCTCAATTCTGTAACCTTTTTTGTGTTTATACCAACATTTGTAATTGTCTAATACTTGTGTTATATATTCATTAAATATCCCAGAACAAGAGCCATAGGTAAAATTATTTCGTTTCTCAATATATTTCCAGTTACAATAACATTTGTTCGAAGTGATTGCAATTGTACCACCTTACCCTAATTATGTGGACCGCTAAATATTAGAAATGCTCCACAAAACACTATCCCATATTTAGGAATGAGAAAATTTCTAGAAAACTTCGCAAACTACCTGTAGTGGTATGTTGTAAGCTTTCCATCACTGTACGCATCTTAAAATTCGGAAACATGATTCGAAATTACGCAGACGTATTCTTGAGTTATTTCTGTCTGAAGTCACCTGGAGTGGAGCCCCACTTCCCGGCAGCGTGAAGAACCCCGCGACGACTCTCAGATTAAAGGCGACCCCGGCGCCTCGCCTGGGAGCCGTGCGCCAGTTGGGCGGTGAGCAGACGGTACGGCGGCCCGCCGAGAACACTAAACCAAAATCCAATGAATTCCTAATGAACGATCAGCCAAAGGAAAGACCAGAGACAATGTTTCGGCAACACAATGCCCGCCCCGGGGCGCACGTGCGACGCGGCACAAACGGCATTTCTAATGAACATCTCGACACGGCAAATAGAAGCCTTTATAATTGGGAGGTAGGCTCCGTATTTGGACGGAGCCTTGGAGGGAATACCAAATCATTGGCGCGGCGCGGCGCTGCGCTGGGACCCATCGGCAGAGGCTGCGCCCGCGGGAGGCGAGGCCGCTTGACGGGCGATCGATCACCGCACGCGTCTTGGATCCGCCGAGTGCTCGCGAGCGCCGTCCGTCATCTCCGCTGGCTCAAGATGCCTTCGACACTTAGAGGTCATCGGCATACTTCATGCGCTTAAGGGTCCTGTTGTCAATTGTGCACTTAACTAACTCCGTCAACATTCTCTCCTTCTCCTAATCTTCACCCTCTTTCCTCTTCTCCTTCACTATCTTCTTCTCGTCATCCTCTAACAATTCCTCCTTCACTATCTCGTCCTTATCGTCATCATCTTCTAACGATTCCTCATATTCCTCTCCTCGTACTCTTCACTCTCTTTCCTCTTCTCCTTCGCTATCTCCTTCTCGTCATCCTCTAATCTTTCCTCCTTCACTATTTCCTCGTCATCGTCATTCTCTTCCTCTTCTAATCTTCATCCTCTTTCGTCTTCTTATTCACTATCTCCTTCTCGTCATCCTCTAACAATTCCTCCTTCACTATCTCCTCCTCATCGTCATCACATTCCTATCCTCTTACTCTTCATTCTCTTTCCACATCTCCTTCGCTCTCTCCTTCTCGTCATCCTAAAATCTTTCCTCCTTCACTGTCTCCTCCTCCTCGTCATCCTCTTCCTCTTCTCCTAATCTTCATCTTCTTTCCTATTCTCCTTGGCTATCTCCTTCTCGTTATCCTCTAACCATTCCTCCTTCACTATCTCCTCCTCCTCCTCATCCTCTTCCTCTTCTCCTACTCGTCATCCCCTTTCCTTATTTCCTTTGCTATCCCCTTTTCGTCATCCTCTAACCATTCCACCTTCACTATCTCCTCCACATGGTCATCATATTCCTCTCCTCTTATTCTTCATTCTCTTTCCTCTTCTCCTCCGCTATCTCCTTCTCGTCATCCCCAAACCATTCCTCTTACATTATCTCCTCCTTATTTTCATCCTCTTCCTCTCCTCCTGCTCTTCATCGTCTTTCCTCTTCTCCTTCGGTATCTTATTTTCGTCATCCCCTACCCATTCCTCCTACACTATCTCCTCCTTGTCGTCATCCTCTTCCTCTTCTCCTACTCTTCATCCTCTTTTCTGCTTTGCTATCTCCTTCTCGTCATCCTCTAACCATTCCTCCTTCACTATTTCCTCCTCATTGTTATCCTCTTCCTCTTCGCCTACTCTTCATCCTCATTCCTCTTCTCCTTCACTATCTCTTTCTCATCATCTTCTAACCATTCCTCTTTCACTAACTCCTCCTCATCGTCATCATCTTCCTCTTCTCCTACTCTTCATCCTATTTCGTTATCTACTTAGCTATCACCTTCTCATCATCCGCTAACCATTTCTCCTTCACTATCTCCTCGTCGTCGTCCTATTACTCTACACCTACTCTTCATTCTCTTTCCTCTTCTCCTTCGCTATCTCCTTGTCGTCAACCGCTAACCATTCCTCCTTCAATATCTCCTCCTCCTACTCATCCTCTTACAAAAATGTTCAAATGTTTGTTAAGCTTATGGGACTTAACTACGGGGTCATCAGTCCCTAAACTTACAAACTACTTAAGAACTACTTACGAACTAGGACGGCACAAATATCCATGCCCGAGGGGGGATTCGAACCCCCGACCGTAGTGGCCGTGCTGACCGTGACTGGAGCGCCTCAGTCACCTCGGCCACCGCGGCCGGCTCATCCTCTTACTTTTTCTCCATTTCATTATCTTCTCCTAATCCTTTCTGATCTCTTCTTATCCTCTCTCTCAGTATCTCTTCCTCTCCTCCTCATCCTCTTACCCTGTCTTCTACACTATCTCCTCATCTTTCCCTCCTCGTCGTCTCCTTTCTCCTTCACTATTTCCTCTACTTCTCGTCATTCTGTTACATTTTCTTCTACACTATTTCCTTCATTATCTTCTTCACTATCTCCTTTACTGTCACCTTCACTATATCATGCTCCTTCTCCTTCATCTCCTTCTCGTCGAGCTTTCCTTCTCTTCCTCTATCTCCTTATTGTCTCATTCTCTTCCTTCCCTTCAGGTCCTTAGATAGGTTGTAGTGAGACAAAGGAATAAAGACTGCCCTACATCAGCTCTGTTTTGCAGGATACCTTTAAAGAAGATAATTTTGTGTATAAATGTTTTATTGTGATATATTTAGATGGAGGACTTTACGTATAGGCCCAAAAGTCTTTGCCTTTTGGTTCTGAAAAGTACCATTCGGATGATTTTTCAATTTCATGTATAACAGCCAGGAGATCACTAGGATAGTCTGGCAGCCTGATAGTTGTTGTTCGTTTAGCACCACCCAGGGTTATTTTAGGTTGCATTGCTCTGAGGAACGAATACAATAAAATCCAGAATAATCAAAGATTGCCTATTCATGAGTATATATTTTCTACCTCCATATCGGCAGACGTAAGTCAAGACGTCCACTAATCTGTAGGTGGAGAACCTTTTAACCAACAATTTCAACCTGAGATGATTTGATGAATGCAGACAATTTGCTCCAGCACATCTTTAGATATGCCATGCATTACACGGAAAGTACCTGGCTTTGAAACAACCTCGGAAAGGATGGTCCAAGTTAAATCTGATCCGGACTAACCAGTGTGTGTGTGTGTGTGTGTGTGTGTGTGTGTGTGTGTGTGTGTGTGTGTGGAGAAACAAGTGAATTTTTCCTGGCGATGACACAGGCAATCACCCATGTAAATAATGTAGATATAAATCTGTGAACTAGTGTACAGATTGTGTTTATGTCATACGATAAATAAAAATAAATTATGTTACACTCCAAATTTTGTGTTGTTTGGTTTTGTTTGTTTCATGTACTATCGAGGTACTGAAATTCTGGGGAGGTGCGTCCTCGCAGCCGAAGCCTATGTGGAATTGTTGCCCGATATTCATTCCGTGTCGAAGGCTATGAGACGACAAGGAGTAGTGCGCCTCGCCGATTGCAACGCTTCGTCGTTCCAGAGAGAAAATAAATTAATGTTCATTATAGTAAAAGCTTTTTATTAGTCTGTCTGTTACTTTCTTAGAGTAAGACATATGATGATGTAATTTAGTGGCAAAAATAAAGCGACCTCTTAAAAAGTGTATCTGTCTAACACGAACTTAATATATTTGCATATGAGATGACACATTATTAATTTGCGCAGATTGCAATTTAGAGTTATGAAGGAATGAAGATTGTTTTTTTTATTCGGAGAGATTTGATTTCAAATTGACTTTTATATTGTGAATAATCATCTATTCAAGTAATGACTGAATTTTTATCTGGAAAGTAAAAGGAAAAATCATCGTAAGTCCTCGACGAGCGATAAAATAGCCAACGAACATTTTAGGACGCTTATGTACACACTATTGTAAGAAGTGAAGAACATAAAGACAATTATCAGATTTTCTCGTGGGAATTAATGCTTCGTACATGGACCTTTAACTGTTATTGGGAAGAATTTGAATTGGATTGTGTGTGTGTGTGTGTGTGTGTGTGTGTGTGTGTGTGTGTGTGTGTGTGTGTTGCGGGCTTATGAGATGAAGTTCGATTACGGTCAACTTCAAAGTGACGCGCTATAGATAGAAAACTATTTGGGGTAGATAGCTAGGCAACATAAAACTCTCACTATTTGTCAAACCAATCTTTTAGAAAAAGTGATTGAGTTTCCTGCAATGAATGTGGTACTGTTATTTTAAGTGCGATCTATGAATGGGACTTTATTAATCGCCTGCGAACCACGAAACCATATCTTTTTCCTTTTGTCCTTGTCTAATTCCTTTTTCTCCTTTTCCTTGTCCCTCCCCCACTTCCTGTCATTCATCCTCGTCCTTATTTAGCACCTCCTTCCCTTTCCTTTCCCTTGTCCTTCTAATTTACTTCGTGCACGTCCACTATTGTGAAAAGAAATTTCTTTACTTTCAAAATATTTAATCAATGGAAGTAACATAGAATAAATATTGTGATAACGATAATATTCTAACAGCTGTAACTTGAGAGTGTCTGACATAGTATGGTTTCCTTTCCTAAACCCCAGCTGAAAGTGTTTAATGAAAGATCGTAACTATACGTATGATATGTGTTAGAAGAATCACTTGACAATTTTTTTTTTATTTTTTTATTGTTTATTTTTTTATTTTTATTTTTTTTATTTTTATTTTTTTTATTTTTATTTTTTTTTTTTTTTTTTGAATGTATAAAACTATAGGTTGACCAAAATCGCAATATACGTTTTAAAATATTCTTGGACGAACTATGATTTTCTTGCTTATTTATTTATTTATTTTTTAACAGTAATTCTTTTGTGCAAGTCTTCCAGCTATACACATTCAGTGATTAATGACTTTACTGCAAGAAGACCGCGCGATCAAAGATTCTGATATCTTGGACATTTTAAGTTCACTTCGCGAGAGGTTAACTGATCATATCGCGAAATGGGCTTAGCCATTTCATATGCTGAACGCATTTAACTAGACTTACAGCTCAAATATTTCCTTCTATGTGAGTGTTTTCAGTAAAGAATTAAAAATTGAGCAGAGTTTAATGAAAATATTTTGCGAAAAACATATGAGGATCACCTTATTGAGAAAGTGAACCATCTTTAAAATAAATGTGAAAAGAAAATGTATTAATTGAGGAATGTGTAGCGAGTTGCTAATATCTGGTTTCTCATTTTCTATTTATTTGCATCTGAAGATATGTGTAGTAAATGATGATGTGGACACAGTGTTCACCATCGCAAATATTTTATGTACTGCGAAAACAACATATTTAGTGTGCAAAATGTGAATGAAGTAATTATAATAAGAACTTAATTTCACAATACTTCGTGTGACGATCATTATGTGAAAATATCGACCTCCGGTATGACACACATTCTTCTGCAAATTATAATTCACTGAGAAATACATAAATTGCGTAAGTAATCATAACTGTCTTTCTTGTTTGTTTGCATGTGAGAACTGTAGAGGAATAAAGTATTTCTTTAATTAATAGTGCAATTTATTTGGCTTTTAGTTATGGCGAGTAGTTATGTTGACAATGTCCTCATGTTTTTAAAGCTATAGGACCAAACTACTATGTCATCAGTTCCTAACATAAAGACAATACACACACACACACACACACACACACACACACACTCATGATCGAGGGAGGACTCGACCCTCCGACACTTAGAATGCCCGGCCACTTCACCGCCACTAGTAGCTACGTTTGGTTAATTTTTGTAATAGCATCTGAATTGCCAGTCTTATTTATTGAGATCGCCTTACATGTAGTTTGCTCGTCCCGTAATTCCGTAATTCTGGTGCTTGTCCCGTTGATTTCATGTTCTTTAAGCAATGAAATACTATTACTGATGTAAAGTAAATACGACAACCACCGAACACGACACGTCAACTTGACGAGCGAGCGGGGGAGGGGATAAACACTGGCTTTGTTCACTGTACTGCGTGTGCGTCAATTAGTGTTTATGTATTCTTTAATGCTACATGATAGGCAACATTTAGTGTCGCACGCATCGGTACCCATATGTGTCCTGTATTTTTATTTTTGAAATCTGGTCACCCTAATCTAATATGAATAATTTCTTTCGTGAGGACACCCCTGAGAAATTGATATAAAGTTGTCCGTGTGAGGAACATGGGCATGTCAAATCCACTCCACAGTATTGAATAGATTGCCCTGTGATTTATTAATCGTAACAGAAAATGCAAGTCTCACTTGAAACTGCAGTTTCTTAAAGTTAAAAGACAGATTTGTCGTACATAATGGGTATTCGTTGGATGTACTCTGTTCCATTCTCTTCCTTTCCTTATATCTTTATAGAAGTCTATTGGTATCGCCTGCATCCGTGTGCGCTTCACAGTTCAAATATGTTAACACTACTGTCAGCTTTCCAGGAATTTCCTTAAGCTGACTGGAATACGTGTTGCATGATGTGACAGATTTTGTATCATCGCAGTATATATGATCTTATATTTATTGAATTATATGTTCAACAATTGTATAATTTTGCAATTATATATTCATTTGTATAAGTGCTGTATGTCGGTGAAATCCTTTGCGAACAGAGTCAGTTGCAAAGAAGTGATAAATTAATACCTGAAGCGTGATGGGGTGGTTTTCAGGGAACGTTTCTGTTATTGTCCTTACATCTCATGAACTACGTGTCGTGCTGTGATACAATTTCTAAAGTACATTCATCTGTATGTGTGTATACTATCTGTAAAATTTCCTGCAACTACAATTGTATTGTAGAAATTATAAACTGCAACGTCATACCGAAAGACTGGATTCTCACAGTAAAATATCTAAGAAAAGTCTGAAACGACTGCTGACACTATCCTTGTCCGCCCTCTGTTAGAGTATTGGTGTGTGGCAAGGGATCTTTGCAAGATAGAATTAACAGGGGACAAAAAGTTCAAAGAGCTCAACTTTTTCGTATTATGTTGATACAGGGGAGAGAGTGTGACTGAAATTATAGGCTATCTGAGTGGAACAATGGCGCTTTTCCCAGCAGCAAGACTTATTTCTAAATTTTAAACACCAAGTTTTCTGTAAGCATAGTCTTCCGCACCCATAGTCAAAATCAATAAAACTCTGCGCCGGCCGCGGTGGCCGAGGGGACTGAGGCGCTCCAGTCACGGTCTGCACGGCCACTGCGATCGGGGGTTCGAATCCCCCCTCGGGCATGGATATTTGCGCCGTCCTTAGTTTAAGCTAGTTCATAAGTAGTTTGTAAGTTTAGGGACTGATGACCCCGTAGTTAAGTCCCATAAGCTATACAAACATTTGAACATTTGAATAAAACTCTGCATTGTCTGAAACCACATTGTCAATCTTTACAACCGTCCGACATTTCGGACTAATTTGCAAGGGGTCTTCTTTCGGGATAGACAAATAACCAGACGAAGGTAACTTGAAGTAATGGTCGAAACGTCGGACAGTTTTAAAGACTGACTTGCTGTCTCAAACCCTGAAGTATTTTATTGACCAATTTATCTATTAGGGATGCGAAAATATTTTATTGATTCTCTCGTACATAGGGAGCAATGACCACCGTAAAAGATTACAAGTAATCACAACTCACATGGAAATATTTGTGTTTTTCTTGCGAGCGGTTTGAGAGTGGGACGGGTCAGAAATAGTCTCATGGTAGTTTCATGGACCATGTGCTTGAGACTAAAGAGGGAATTGCAGAGTTTTCATGTAGATTTAAATACAGACATTGCCTATTGCATAAGGATAAGTGGTGGTGGAACAGGAAAATGATAAGGATGTGGCCGAGGGTAAAAATGTAACATCACCCTGGTGAACAGTACTGTTTGTCTTTAATAAACTATAACGTACAACTATGTCAAGTACAGACAGTGCCACTAGTGTACATAGTTAGTTGTATCAGAGACATTACTAAGAACTGTGACACAAAAGACAATATAACTGAATTGTATAAAATTTATTATTGTTAATCTATAGTATGTTATGAACCAAAGCCTTTCGTTCACTCGTTGTATTGTTTTAGACTCTGTTTAGATCAAATGCCAGTTAGCGAGTATTGTTGCAACTAATAATCGATGTTAAATTGATTTCAAGATTTCAACAAAAAAAAAAAGAAGTCTATATCGTCGAGGTAAATAGTTTTTTTTTCATGAGTCTAATATTCAAGGTTAAATGCAATGTGCACGTTATCATTTACACGGTAGGATTACCCATAATTAATCAAATTTTCAAGACATTAGCCCACACAACATTATGCGGCCCATCCAAATTAAATGTTTGTCAACATTGGGACGGGAGAAATAAGGAACGAATATTAATGATTTCTCTTTCAGGCCAATGAGATGGTGACAAATGGACTTTAAAACATCTTTACTGAACAGGCCTATGTAAGTACTAACTCGAAAATAGGACTCAGATAAAAATTCTAAAAGAGTATTTGATATTTTGTCAATGTGGGTAATCAATAAATTTCTCATTCAAAGTGATAATTTAATCAGCTTTTTTTTTCAATTTTAATCCAAAAATTTATCAGTGACTCTTATTCTCAAGTAAACTCTCCGTTTGAGACTAGCGCATTACTACGCAAGAAATATAGTGAATGATAACTTTCATAACATATTTAGAGAAGATTGAAAAAATAACTGAGCTTAGTTTGAATATGAGTATTTAATTTAATTATGCCTATAATTAATATTAGACTGATAGACTTGTTTCTTCACATAAATTTGCAGAATCTCAATCATTTTCAGTGCCTTTAGTAATATCAAAACTTGATAATTGTATAGGCTTGACATTATTCAAAGCAAGGGGACACACTAAACTGTTATAAAATATATATGCCAGGATCGCTGGTCAGTATTTTATTTCAGATTACAGGTTTCGACAAACTTAGTTGTCATCTTCACATCTAGAACTCCACATTTACAACTGCACAGTTCATTCGTATTGTGTGTTGATTCAGAAGAATTTGCATCTACACGTGATTTATGAGATCAGTAATTTCATCTAATCTAGTTGTGTCATAATTTAACATAATGTGCCATATTTCGTCACCTTTAAAATCTATCACACCACACCCTTTTTCTACTTTTACACTTCTATGTAGAGAGACTGTTTAGAGACTCAGCATGTACATAATACACAGTTGTAAGTGATGTAAGGAGAGGTGTTATGTTTTAAAAAGTAGAATTACAGATCTGAAGATGACATCTAAGTTTACATATTTCGTAAAAAAAAAAAAAAAAAAATAAAAAAAAAAAAAAAAAAAAAAATTGTCAAGTGATTCTTCTAACACATATCATACGTATAGTTACGATCTTTCATTAAACACTTTCAGCTGGTGTTTAGGAAAGGAAACCATACTATGTCAAACACTCTCAAGTTACAGCTGTTAGAATATTATCGTTATCACAATATTTATTCTATGTTACTTCCATTGATTAAATATTTTGAAAGTAAAGAAATTTCTTTTCACAATAGTGGACGTGCACGAAGTAAATTAGAAGGACAAGGGAAAGGAAAGGGAAGGAGGTGCTAAATAAGGACGAGGATGAATGACAGGAAGTGGGGGAGGGACAAGGAAAAGGAGAAAAAGGAATTAGACAAGGACAAAAGGAAAAAGATATGGTTTCGTGGTTCGCAGGCGATTAATAAAGTCCCATTCATAGATCGCACTTAAAATAACAGTACCACATTCATTGCAGGAAACTCAATCACTTTTTCTAAAAGATTGGTTTGACAAATAGTGAGAGTTTTATGTTGCCTAGCTATCTACCCCAAATAGTTTTCTATCTATAGCGCGTCACCTTGAAGTTGACCGTAATCGAACTTCATCTCATAAGCCCGCAACACACACACACACACACACACACACACACACACACACACACACACACACACACACAAAATCCAATTCAAATTCTTCCCAATAACAGTTAAAGGTCCATGTACGAAGCATTAATTCCCACGAGAAAATCTGATAATTGTCTTTATGTTCTTCACTTCTTACAATAGTGTGTACATAAGCGTCCTAAAATGTTCGTTGGCTATTTTATCGCTCGTCAAGGACTTACGATGATTTTTCCTTTTACTTTACAGATAAAAATTCAGTCATTACTTGAATAGATGTTTATTCACCATATAAAAGTCAATTTGAAATCAAATCTCTCCGAATAAAAAAAACAATCTTCATTCCTTCATAACTCTAAATTGCAATCTGCGCAAATTAATAATGTGTCATCTCATATGCAAATATATTAAGTTTGTGTTAGACAGATACACTTTTTAAGAGGTTGAAATATTAGATACATATGAAAAAAATACGTCAAAAATCAACTCTCATTCGCAGCCTATTGATTATGACTACATTTGATCTTCATTTTCTTACGCCAACATTACTTTACAAAATGCTAATTCAGAGTTAGTAAAATACAGAACAATATGCGTCCTATATTCATTTTATCGGGACAACGGGACACTGAGGCCGAATAAGGGACGATCGCGTAATATATGGGACGTCTGGTCCCCCTATATTAGATCCGAGGACAAGTAACAAGAAATATTGTTTATAGTAAAGTTGTGAACGTTACATATAATTTCTATTTTCATTACTATCTTTCTTTGTTAGGACATTGTACTTAAATTTTTGTATATTATTCAAGACAGTCTTATTTCTTCTCTGATAACTATGTTGTTAGAAAAAAGGAGACAGACAGAGGGAAATGGAATACGATAAGTACTAATTTAAGGCTTAAATAAATAAATAAAAACGCGCGCAACATTGGGTTTTCAGCTAGTAATCTATAAATACGAATCGCAGTCAGTCATTAGTTTGGCTCTTTGAAAATGGTAACACCATTATGTATTTTGTTTACCGATGTATTTTTGTTTTCGGAAGATAATAAATAAAAAGCAAGGTACTTCCATGTACTGCGAAAAACTCACGCTGCCAAATTAAATAGATACAGGACAACATTGCTACTGCGAAGAAGCTGATCGAACCAGCAGGTGATTAAATTAGAAACATTGTAGTTGGGGTTTTGGCGGCCATATTCTAACGGATAGGTAGGGCCGTCACAGCGTGTAACAGTCGCTACCACATCGATTGGGCGCAGTAGATTTACGCGGCGACGCGAGACGACAGCGGAGCCAACACCTGGCTGGCATCGGTGGCGTGGCCGCGCGGTGTTCGTGCGCGGATTTATAGAGCCGGCCGACCATCCCTTTACGTGCGCTGTCAGCCGTTATTGATGTGGGAAACGGAATTACTTTTTCGCCCCGGGGCACGTCCCAGTCGAAGGGAAGATATCGAGCTCAAATTAGACTTTTGCATGCGAAGGACGAATTCTTCGTGGTGACGTCTAATTTGTATCCAAATATACGGCTGCCAGTAATACGGGAGGGGGAGAGAGAGATGTGAGGTGGAGAAAAGAAAGGCAGAGAGAGGGGGAAAAAAGATGTATATTCACAATCAGGGCACGGCTTTCAAAACTGCCTCCGGTAACAGTAGACGCGCTCGAATTGCTTCCGTAAGCGAGTGTCAGAACGGCGCTAGGGCTGCGAGGGCCCCGGGGGTGGGGGGCGGGGGCGGAGGGCCGCGAGTTGATGAAAGGCCAGAGGGAGGAAGGGGAGGGGAGGGGGCGCCGGCCATGTATTATTGCGACGCTTCGAATCCCGAGCAGCGCAAATCGTTTCCCGCCGTCGCGATTGCGAGGGGCGATCTGCGAGGGGTGAGGGGTGGAATTGAGCATGCCGTCGCCCTGTCTGGCTCGTGCCTCGACTCGCACGCACCAGGAGCCACGTTTTAATGCATCATCACATCCCGCGGCGTTCCACCTCATTCGTTGGGTAGGTGAATGAGGCTTCTCCAACAACCCAAGTCGTTGCAACTCCCACTCTCTTCAGAGCTTGCCAAGGGTATCCCCCTTGCAGTGGCGAATATAGCACATATTTTCGGGATGGGGGACAAGATTAGTAAAGATGAGTTAAGTGATTTTAAGTAGATACCTCGTGATATTTTAGGGTAAGGTGGTACAAATTCGATACAGGTTCGATTCCGATCAACTTAAGGCAGTGCTTTCCAAACTTTCCCTCGTGGCGACACCCTTTTATAGCTTACAGTTTTGCGCGACACTCTTTCACCGCCGCGGTGGAGTAGCCGAGCGGTCTAAAGCGTCTCGCTGCGGAGCGCGCGGATGCTCGCCGTGGAGGTTCTAGTTCTCCCTGGGGCATGGGTGTGTGTGGGTTGTCCTTAGGTTAGTTTACCTAGGTTTAAGTACTTTGTAAGCTTCGGACTGACAACCACGCAGTTTGGTCCGATAGATTTACAAACATTTTTGACACCCTTTCACTAATATAAACACATATGGTAGAATATAGATGGGTCTAGAGGGGGGGAGGGGACGGAAATAAAGTATCGCTTAAATTGTAAACGAAACTGAAATCCTTGTGCGCATTGCATGTTTGATGTTGATCCAGACTGCAGTAATTACGTACACTCATCGCAAGAAAAGGAAACATTAGGAACGACGGAGATGTACAACAGAGTAACACCGCGACAACAATGCCTAAGTCACACAGAAATACTTGTTTCTTCTACATGCGACTTAACTTCTGAAACACCAAAACTGAATTTCCGAAACGGTTTTCGCTGTCGTGTGTACATGTCAGGGCCAGATACGGTTTTGCCGCATCGACTGAAAACGGCATCTGGAAATTAGCTGCTCAGATTTCTGATTTAGACAGCACAGTGGCTGTTCCCTTTCACTGCAATATTATCATATTATTTTCAGAAATAAAGAGGATGAATTTATGACAAGTGATGAATTATTATTTATGTTCTATTGTTAGGTTCTTGCTTCACCACGACCTCAGAAGTCCCGACATATTCAGAAAAAAAAATGGATAAATATTTGTGACAAGTAAGAATATGAATGTCATTTCTTGTCCCAGAATCTGTTACATACAGGAAACTGAGAGAAAAAAAATATTGACCATACCAGGATTCGAACCAACGATCACTGCATTTAAAATACTATTCTCCGTTAATCACCCGGCCGAACTCCATAGTCAGTGGACAATTGTGACTGCTTTTACAATCTGAGACAGCTTTTACAGCCACTGTGTCACTGACTGAGATTTAATTGTTATAAACGCTACTGAGGGTGACGTGGCTTTCATAAATCCATTAAGAAACGCTCAGGTGCAGCTTTTTGGAAAGGCAAGCAGACTACACCTGAAGGTTCGTTCAGTGGTGTAGCTAAGAAGTTTTGCACCCGGTGCGGTGAACCAATTGTCACCCCCCTCCCCTCCAACACCAGCACCACTCTCGCCAACCTTAGAAAGAATGAAAAAAAAAATTCAAGGAAAGAGGAATAAATTTTTTATACACATAATGAAATGAGCAAAATAGAAAGTTAATTAGTTTGTAAACAGTCTGTATGAAAGGAAATAAATAAAAGTAGTTTAAAATATAAAAATAGTTTAATCGATTATTAATGAAGCAGAACAAATAGCTAATAACTGGCGGCCCAAGCTGATTGAAAATTTTTAAATGTTTTTAAACCTACGGGACACAACTGATAAAGTCATTGGTCACTAGATTTACTAACTACTTAAACTACCTAAACCAACTTATACTCAGCAGGACTCACACACACACACACACACACACACACACACACACACACACACACACGAGGGGCGACCCAAACCAATCCGCAGCAAAGCACTTTGGCCGCACTGCCATTCCGGCACGTAGCAAACACAGTGCTTTCGGTTGTAGGAATGGCGGCATCCTCCTTTATAAGGGAAAATAATTCTGACCAAAGACTTTCCGGATAAAAATCGAACAACCATGATGCAATGAAAACTGCTTTCTTTATAAAATTACCTTTCGATCCAGTTAATTTTTTAGTCGATTAAGGGTAATAAACTTAGAAACTCGTCTCGAAAATGGTGACTTTTTCGTGTGTAATATCAATAACTCAGATCCAAGTAATCAGTAAATGAAAGAGCAGGAGCTGTTGAACGCGCATATTTACAATTCACTTCGATATCTTCAAATCTTGACTGTGCTTCAGCTATCGCATATAACATCTACCTGGGATTTAGCATTAATGTGGCAATTAGCCAGTAAAATGCATATATATATATATATATATATATATATATATATATATATGTGTCTGACTAAATTTTCCTGGTCTGCAACCAGTGAACGATCTCTCGTAGCCATATATATATATATATGTCTGACTAAATTTTCCTGGTCTGCAACCAGTGAACGATCTCTCGTAGCCGTCATGTTACATGTTAAGAAAGGCATCAGTGAATGCTTCAATGGCGCTGGAGATATCCATTAAATACATTTTAGGCAAGTTAAAGGTAATTTTGGATATTAGTCGTAAGTGGAGTCTGAGGTAAAGATATTAGGCACAAATGATAGATACAAGTAAATTTTCACACCTTTTTTGACGTAGTTTATAGATGTCAAAACTTAGTTACTTACTTGAACACATCAGTTACTTGTTTTCTGTCGTCCTTAGTTGCTTAAAAAAAGGTGGACGTTATTTCCATCTACTGCAACTGAAAGATTTTTTGACATCTTCTTTTTCTCCATGTCTGTCTTCATGGAGCTGTGTGTCTGTATTCTTGTGCTAGAACAGTTTTTTCTAACTTAGTAGGTTAGAATTTAAGAAATTGTAACATGCAAAAGATTTATAAACATACAAAGATATTATTTAAAACTGTACTGTAATACATACACAAAAAAGCATGTGTTAAAAGACATGCTTCACAAATAAAAAAAGCTAAACACGTATGACAAAAAATGCATTTCATTTAGTTGCAATAGACGCAAATACAACTTCAAAACAATTTGTTGGTAATTTTTTTTAATAAACTACAGCGCGTGAATATCCTGAATATATCTCTGTTTGCTTGTCTTACTGGAAACGGACCTTACAGAACAGATGTTTCGAAAATTGGAAATGCGTTACACTCGCTATGGGAAATTGAAATTTAGTAATCTCCGATACTCGTACGGATTGGAAAACGCACGATTACTTCCTTTCCGTACAAATCGGATGTCGACTAAGTGTTGTCTCTTTCACGGCTCCACAATAGTCAGTTAACTTGCGGGCATTCTGACGGTAGCGACCGCGAGCGGAAATTGTGACGAGAGGACTAAAAAAAAATCAAACAGAGTTTCCCAAAGCGAATGTCTTACAGAGGGTTTAAGCTAATCTGTAACAGTAAACGAATTAGATCCTCCCTCGTCGCACACAAATTGTACCCGCAGGAAGCGCCCAGACAACGCCCCCGTTTTTTCTCCCTGTCAATTAATTAGCGTCACTGAAGTGTGGAACAAATTCTTCAAACATTCGCAGT
Source organism: Locusta migratoria (assembly GCA_026315105.1). NCBI lineage: Eukaryota > Metazoa > Arthropoda > Insecta > Orthoptera > Acrididae > Locusta > Locusta migratoria. Next base: position 55,973,010 of record CM048751.1, read on the forward strand.
TTATCGACCGGCAAGAGCCCCGATACGAAGCACCAAGCCGCAAGTCTGGGCGCGCTCTGGCTGCAAAGATAATACCGCTCCCTTTTATTTTCACACTTTTTTTTCGTTTTTGTTTTTGGCTGTCTTTTGGACGGCCACAAAGCCGACTAACGAGTCATTTCCTGCCTCGGAATGGCTTCCTTCAAAGCACATTAGCGCGATTAGTTTAGCTCTCGCTAAAGCGCGAGCTGCTATGTGTGATGAATCAGTTCCAGAAAATTGTTATTCCCTCCTCGATTTTTTGGGAGTGTGGGCGCGGCTTTCCTACATGTTTGTACTGTGTGTATCTACATCTACATGGGATACTCTACAAATCACATTTAAGTGCCTGGCAGAGGGTTCAGCGAACCACAATAATACTATTTACCTCCCATGCCATTTTCGAATAGCGCGTGGGAAGAATGAACACCTGAATCTCTCTGTTAGAACTCTGATTACTCGTATTCTATTCTGATGATCATTTCTACCTATGTAAGTGGAAGTCAACAATATATTTTCGCATTCGGAGGAGAATGTTGGCGATTAGAGTTTCGCAAGTAGCCCACGCCGCAGCGATAAGCGCCGTTGTTGTAATGATGCCCATCCCAGATCCTGTGTGTGTGTGTGTGTGTGTGTGTGTGTGTGTGTGTGTGTGTGTATAAGGCGAAAGCAATTATGTGATCTTTAGACTGAAACGTCTTAATCAGTTCAAGTGTGCGTGTTCACATACAGCATATTTTCCGTGTGCACAGGCCACTGTGATCTCAAAGTCAATAGTTTCTTCAATTTATCGCGTTGTTCATCTCCAGACATCATTGAATCCGGTTAAAAGAGTACTCAGTGGTAATGGCTTCTTACGTTGCTCGCATTTATCGCGAATCTTTGAGCCAGTGCAAAGTTACAACGACCGGAAAAAGCCGCAGATCACTCCCGTCTATAAGAAAGGCAAAAGAACGACCTACAAAATTACAGACCTATATCATTAATACCAGTATGCTGAAGAATTCTTGCCGGCCACAGTGGCCGAGGGGTCTGCGACGCGCCAGTCACAGTCTGCACGGCCGCTACGGTCAGGGGTTCGAATCCCCCCTCGGGCATGGATGTTTGTGTCGCCTTTAGCATAAGGTAGTTCATAAGTAGTTTGTAAGTTTAGGAACTGATGACCCTGCAGTTAAGTACCTTAGGCTTCACAAACATTTGAACATTTGAAGAATTCTTAAACATATTCTCAGTTCTAACGAGACGAAAAAGCTTCTGTCCTAGCATCAGCACGGCTTTAGAAAGCATAGATCTTGCGAAGCACTGCTTGCTTTTTCTCTCATGACACTTTGTGAGTTATGGATGAAGGGCAACAAGCACACTGCGTATTTCTCGATTTTCGAAAGGCGTATGACACGTTACTGCAGTACAGACTGCTAATGAAGGTACGAGCATATGGAATATATTTGGGTGAGTGGGTGTATAGTTCCGTAATAGAACCCTGTCCGTTGTTCTCGATCGTGAGTCTTCCTCGGAGACTAGAGTCTCGTTAGGAGTGCTCCACGAAAGTGTGATAAGACCGCTGTTATTTACTATCTTTATAAATAATTCGACGGACAGAGTGAGTTGCAATTTGCTACTGTTTGCTGATGATACTGTGCTGTCCAGGAAGGTATCGTCATTGAATGTAGTAGAATGAAGGATGACTTGGACCAAATTTGTAGGTGGTGTGAAGAATGGCAACTAGCGATAAATGTAGAAAAATGCAAGGTGGTGCAGATGAGCAGGAGAAACAATTCCGTAATGTTCGAATACTGAATTATTAGCGTGCTGCTTGACAGAATCGCATCAATTAAATACCTAGTCGTAACGCTGCACAGCGATACAAAACAGAACGAGCATGTAAGGACAGTCGTGGGGAAGGGGAATGGTCGACTTCGGTTTATTTGTAGAATTTTGGGTAGGTGTGATTCTTCTGTAAAGAAGACCGCATATAAAACGCTTGTACGACAGCGCTTTGAGTATTGCACGAGTGTTTGGGATCCCAAGCAGATCGATTTAGAGAAGGACATAGAGGCAGGCGGCTAGGCTGGTAACTGGTGTATTCGATCAGTACGCGTGTCTTACGGGAATGCTTCAGAACACAAATGGGAGTCGTTGCAGGAAAGGCGACTTCCTTATCGAGAAACACTGTTGAAGAAATTTAGAGGGTCTGAATTTGAGGCGGACTGCAGAACGATTCTACTACTGCCAAACTACTTTTCACGTAAAGACTACAAAGATAAGTAGTAGTAGTAGCAGCACGTAAGTAGTAGTGGTATTGAGTACCCTTCGTCACGCACCTTTGTGTGAATTGCGTAGTATGTGTGTAGATTTAGATGCAAGCAGCTGCATAAGCCAGCTCACGGTGTGTGACGGGGGGGGGGGGGGGGGAGGGGACGACGACTTTTTTGTACAGCTGTTACTTCCTCCCTCTGCCAGGCACTTAAATATAATTTGCAGAGTAACCCATGTAGATGTAGATGTATTAGAGTCGCGTATGGTTCGCGAGATATAAGTAGGATGAAGCAATATACGAGGCGCGTCCAGAAAGTAAGTTCCGTTTCAATTTATTTCCGCTGCAGCGCTGCGACTGCAGTTCCGCACATGCACTGTAGGCGATGTGTATGAAGGAGAAGAACGTGCACCATTTGGAGATCGCTGTCAGTTACGTACGCTTTTTTGTGCCTGTTTGAAATGTCGGCGTTGATTGAAAATCCCGCCGCCTGTGAAATCAGGTCAGTGATTCGGTTTTTGAATGCGAGGAAAGTGAAACCAAGTGAAATTTATCGGCAAATTTGCGAAGTTTGCGGACCAAATGCGATGAGTGATTCGATGGTGAGAAGATGGGTCCGACAGTTCAATGGCGGGCGTAGTGATGTGCACGATGAAGAACGAAGTGGGCGTCCACCTTTGGTTACAGAAGAACTGGTTCACGCGATTGATGACAAGATCTAGGACATCTCAAGCCTTTCCTTGGCGGTCATCACTTCACCAATGACGACGAGGTGAAAGAAACTGTTTCCAATTGGTTGAAGACACAGGCGGCAGATTTCTATGAAGAAGGTATACAAAACCGGGTGTCACACTATGACAAATGCCTGCAAAATTTCGGCAGTTATGTGGAAAAGTAGTTTAAGAGTTGTAGAATTTTGTGCAATAAAATTTTTTATGTATCTGTGTACAATTTCATTTTATTACCAAACGGAACTTACTTTCTGGACGCGCCTCGTATATGTTGATTAACTCGTCAAGAAAAGTATGATCTCGTACTGCAAGGGTATTTATATACATGTGACATCTGTTCCGAAAGAACAGACGTCACTTGTGATCCTGCAGTTGTTATTCTTTCATATTCACAGAATATTGACATCATCTGCGAATGGGCAAAGCTGAAAATGCGTACCCAGCCGGGATTCGTACCCGGGTCTCCCGCTTTCTAGGCAGTTGCGCTGACCACTACACCACTGGTGACACAGTGATCACCGCACCTGCAATGGCTGCGTAAGCACACCTCACGTCAGATACAAATTCCCAAGTTCACCCTGCCCACAGTACTCAAACTCGTTCTTTTGGAACGCGGGTGACGGGCAGTGATCCTTTTCTTAGTGGGGAGAGGTGGGCAAGATTGTGGCCCTTACTCTAATGGGAATGAGTTTCAAAACTACGAGTTTGAGTACTGTGGGCAGGGTGAAGCTGGGAATTTGACGGGAGGCGTGCTTGGGTAGTCCTTGCAGGTGCTCGCTGTGTCCCCAGTGGTGAAGTGGTCAGCGTAACTGCCTAGAAAGCGGGAGACCCGAGTTCGAGTCCAGCCTGGCTACACATTTTCAGCTGTGCCCATTCGCAGTTGATGTCATATATTCTGTGAATACGACGGTATTGGCTGTCAGTGTTACTCCTGACGACGATGGCGGAGCTCGGCATCTAAAGCTCGAGGATCATATTCGACATGACGCGGCTTGTACAATGAGAACATTTTATACAATACTGCCACCGCGAAAGACTCCGAGGACAGTCCTCTACTTATCCGTAAGGGGGAAGAAGGTAGCAGTCCGCTTACGCTGTTTGCAGATGATGTTGTCATCTGTTGTTGTTGTAGTGGTCTTGAGTCCGCAGATTGGTTTGATGTACCTCTCCAGGCTACCCTGTCCTGTGCAAGCCTCTTAATTTGTGAGTACGTACAGCAGCCTTTTGAATCTGATAACTGTATTCGTGCCTCGGTCTCCCTCTACGATTTTTACTTCACACACTTCCTTCTAATGCTAAGTTGACAATTCCTTTATGTCTCAGAATGTGTCCAACTAATCTATTCCTTCTCTTAGTCAGTATATGCCAGAAACTCGTTTTCTCCCCGATTCGGTTAAGCACCTCATCATTAGTTACGTGATCTACCCATCTAATCTTAATCATTTGTCTATAGATCCACATTTCGAAAGCTTATTTTTTTCTGAACTCCTTTCCATCCACGTTTCACCCCCATACAATGCTACACATCATACAAATGCTTTCAGAAAGGACTTCCTAACATTTAAACTAATATTTGATGTCAACAAATTTCGCTTCTTCAGAAACGCTTTTCATCCCATAGCCATTCTGCATTTTATATCTTCTTTACTTCGGCCATCAGAAGTTATCTTGTACCCAAATAATAAAACTCACTACTACTTTTATTGTCTCATTACCTAAACTAATTCCTTCAGCATCACCTGAGTTTCTGACGAGACATTCAATTATCCTTGTTTTACTCTTACATCTTATACCTTATTTTCAAGACACTGTCCATTCCATTCAATTGCTCTTCCAGATCCTTTGCAGACTTCTTTTGAAGACACTGTCCGTTCCATTCAATTGCTCTTCCAGATCCTTTGCGGTCTCTGGCAGAATTACAATGACATCGACAATCCGCAAACTTGTTATTTCTAAAATGTAATTCCCTCTCCAACACAGAATGTGTCCCACCAACCTATTCTCCTTGCATTACTTCAGAGCTTGCATTCCTTTTCAGGCTATAAAACGAACTTAAGTCTACAGCAAATGATGCCTGTTCAATGTACAGATTGAACAACATTGGGGAAAGGCTACAACTTTGTCTTAATCCCTTCCCAACCACTGCGTCCGTTTCATGCCATTCGACTCTAATAACCGCTATCTGGTTTTTGTATAAGTTAAATATAACTCTTCGCTCCCTATATTTTACCCCTGTTAATTCAGAAATTGAAAGAGTGTATTCCAGTTGACATTGTCAAAAGCTTTCTCCAAATCCACAAACGCTAAAAACGTAGTTTTGCCTTTCCTTAGCCTATCTTCTAAGATAAGTCGAAATGTGAGTATTGCTTCCCGTGTTCCTACATTTTTCCTAAATCCAAACCGATCTTCCCCAAGGTTGTATTCCACAAGTTTTTCCATTCGTCTGTAAATAATTCGTGTTAGTATTTTGCAACTATGACTTATTAAACTGATAATTCTGTAATTTTCACATTTATCTGCACTTGATTTCTTTGGAATTGGAATTAGTGTATTCTTCTTGAAGTCTGATGGTATTTCCCCTGTCTCATACATCTTGCATACCAGGTGGAACAATTTCTTCATGAGAGGCTCTCCTAACGATATCAGCAGTTCAGACGGAATATCATCTTCTCCAGGGGGCCTTGTTTCTACTCAAATCTTTTACTGCTCTGTCAAATTCTTCTCGCAGTATCGTACCTCCTATCTCCTCTTCCTCCACTTCGTCTTCCATTTCTTGTCTTCGTTGTCATTTATCTCCTAGTAAAGTTGTCAGAAGATCAAAACCAATTATGGAACGATTTAGATAGCTGTTTGTTACGAAAACTGGGAATTCAGCCTAATGAAAACTTTGAAGTCGTTCACGTGAGGACTATAAGGAATCCGCGTAACTTCGTTTATAAGATAACGAATCAAACGTGAAGCTGTAAATTCAACAAAAATCTAGGAATTACATTTACGATCCATTTCATTTGGAAATAACACATGGGAAATGGCGAACTGCAGTCTGTGTCCTTTTGACAGATCACTTACAAGGTGCTGGAGTCGTTTTCAGCCTGCCTGGTGCAAGTCTTTCGAAATGACGCCACTACGGCGACTAGTGTGTCAATGATGATGAAATGATGAGGAGGACGACACAATACCCCGTCCCTGAGCAGAAAAATCCTCCGACCGGAACGGGAATCGAATCCGGACCCCCTGCGAGGCAATGCACCACACTGCCCACTAGAGTACGGAGGCAGACCTGCCTAACGTAATTGTTACTGAGATCAACATAATACCTCCTGAAAAAGTAACATTTTATACGTTAAAGTGAAGAAAAACTGTTTTTTTTCCTTGCAGTACCCTTTGCAGTACACTTTTAATGTACATTTTATACGTTAAAGTGAAGAAGAACTGTTTTTTCCTTGCAGTACCCTTTGCAGTACACTTTTAATGCCCGTGCAAGACATATTGCACACATAAACTATTGTCAAGGATGTTAGTTTCCGGCTTCAGTTTCGGAGGGAGGAATTTTACATGTTTCTTTCCCTTTTTCTTTCAAAAATCATCTCTAGAAACTATATTTTTGAGATTGTTTGTCCGATATTTGCAGTATCTAACTGTCTCAGACTTTGAGCTACACGTGCTTTCAATTTCACAAGATATATACTCCTTTAGCATTTTGGAACTGTTCGACGAATTTTCTTAAAGAATGACTTGTTTTCCAGTCATTAGGAACACTTCGCTCATCTAGAGACCTGCGGTTGTATCTAGAAGGGGGCCAAGTTCTTTCGCATAATCACTGTAAAATCTAATTGGAATCTCATCTCACCGTACAGGTTGGAACTTAGTCGCTGTAGTACAAGCTGCATCTACACGGGGGTACTCTACATATCACATCGAAGAGCGTCCAATCAAACCCCTTTACTACTAATCTACCATTCACTTTTCGAATAGAGTTTGGGGAAAAAAGAATAAATTTTTCTTGAGCTCTGATTTCTCATTTTATTATCATCATTTGTCCACAGAAGTGAAAGCTGAAAACGCGCGTCAAAATGAGTGTATTTTCATCTTAAGAGGGGGACATTGATGAAAAACACAAACTATTCCAAAAATGCACCAAATCCACAGTTTTTGAGATTTGACAATGAAATTTTGTACCACGCTTGACATGAAAGTAAAACACACTGACACACACACACACACACACACACACACATACACACACGTATATAACTGTTTTTATAATAAAATGTGAAATTTTGGTATGTTCCTTTTCTTCATAAATTATTCAAGAGATTTCTACAAACATTTCTCTTTTTATTTTCTTTATATGTTGTAGGCTTCTCTCATGAGATTTTTGGAATAGGTCGAATAGGAGAATTTTCGTAATTTTTAAATTATAATTCCACAAGTACAATTTTAAATTCATGCAAAATTCCAAGGACTTTGTCCCATATATCAGCTTGCAATCAGAATTTCAAAATTTACTCTTGAAACGCAATGTAAAGTTCAACCTAACTTTTTTCCTTATGTCACTTCTTCAGAAGGTACCACATTTGTACTCTGAGTCGTCTTTCCCTTCAAGGCTTTTCTTCTGGTTTCGTGTTGTTTGTCTTCTTTCCTTTACCAGGAGTTCAACTGACTTTTCAGCTGCAGAGACGCGCTGTAATCTAGTTTTCTCAGGATGTCTTGAGTAAAATTTCCTATCTATCATTCTTTCTCATTCATTCATCTTCCCGACGTTCCCATCATTAAATAAAAGAACTGCATCTTACGTTGCAATTCTGGCAACTTAGCAGATGCAAATTTGGTTTTAGAGCATCGTTTCCATGTGATCTATAATCTGAATGTTTTCACTACCAAGCGTCTTACACACACAAGAAAATTTCACTGCTGCAGTCAATAATTTAAGGTCAATTAATCTAAATCCAGTGTACCGAGTTTCATCACTGTAGTATGCACCATTCACCTCACTAATTGTTCGCTTGGAGATGCTAGGAAACGAGTTCAGATTTTCAGCAGATATTCTTAATTAGGACGTAGCCTGATTGCTGGTTTGTCGTTGTTTCTCTCTTCTATTCACTAACTTATTCAGACGTAGTTTATCCAGTTTTTATACACTCTTTGTGATAGTGGCATAACTGAATGAAGAAAGAAGCGAATACTTGTATAAATTTCCTTCAGTTCACAAGGCAAAGAAAGAATTGCTTCGTCATAAACGATGCGGCTAGTCTGTTATTGTTTCTAACGTACGGAACTCAAAGATGATCTATAAAACCAAAGAGTATGTATCCCGCACATATTTGGCTGAAAGTAATACACAGAATCGTTGTTGACTGATCTGGTATTGAAGTGTTGCTTCAATATATATGAAGTAAAATATCCGAAGAAAGTTGCGTAACTGCTACGCCGCGGTGTCACAGATCGCTCCACACATAAATGAAGAAAATGAGAATGATAGAAAGAAAATATCTTCATTACGCAACGCCTGCACTAAAACTGAAAGGTAGGTAGACGGTGTAGCTTCTGTACTTCGGCAAAGGAAAGCTACAGGAAAATGGCGCCTGTCTACCAGACGTCAGCATGTTAGTTAAGAGTTAATGTGCAACTCGGAACAACGTCCGAAGCGACAGCCGCGAGCTAAGTTGGAAATGCGGGATTCTCTGTCCAGAGCTGCTCCTAGGTGTTCAGTTGTGACATATCTTTGTTAAAGTTCACTTTCCATTACGTGTTTTATGTCTTACTAATGGTTCCGCTACTGAATATATTTTTGGATTTTATTGTAGTTTAATAATTGTTCTGCCGGAAGGGTTTGGGTTTCTCCCTTTGTAGCGGATGAAGTTTCCATATTTATATGTAACTGTTGCACTTATGTAACGTTAAAGTAAAGGAGCATTTCAGTTTACAGGGAATAATAGCGACCAGTGACTGAACTGCGTCAGAACACGCGTTTTGTAGACCTGTATTTAAACTCATGCAATAACATAAACACCACCTCGAGATGTACAATGTATGGCGATCAATGACCTGCAGCAGAACTAAAACCATGATTACTTCCGTCCACGGCGAGGGAAAGTAGCTTCAGCGCTCAAACTAAGCACAGAAATTTTCGGTTTCAGTGCTAAAAGCAACTAATATCTTGCTATCATTAGCTACCTCAAAATATGCTAATGGCTACGCGATCTAGCGCTTTATGAACCCATGACCAAACATAATACGTACTTGCTACAAGTGACAGACGTCATAGGTAGACTACAATCGAAGAAAGAATAATGCGATGAAAAATTAGAGTATAAAAAATTCAGTACCGCTCTGAAAACGACATGGCAAAGTATTAGAAACAATAAATCAAGTAAACAAATTTCTTAGACAAAAATAACCGTCAAAGTCGTTCTGAAAATATTTAGAATAAAAAATATTAAAGCTCTCACAGAGATTCTACTGTACCGCAGACTATGGTCATAACGTCATAACCATTGCGCTTCATTTTTTATTATTTCTCGCTTGTAGATCTGCCTTTACGGACATGGGATCATGATTATTTTATTTTTAACATGAAATCTTGCGCTGAGCTAACGCGTCGGTAAGCTGTCTATATCTGTTCTTTGTTTTATGACTATAGGTAGCAGCCATAAGGATGGGTATTAGCCTTCGTAATGTTCGGTTCACATAAGTCGTAGGAAGCGTATCTAATGAAAGCTGATCTCTTTGACTGTAATAACTTATATACAACGCTGAATTGTCACTTTTTCGAAAGGATATTTCGTCAGAACAGTTGCGCGTATATTATTATTCGTGTGTTTATCATTTGTGGTGAAACGGGAAATAAAAATGGCAGGCTTATGACTCGCTAGGAAAACACACCAATTAAGAAAGCCGGACCAGGAATCTGAAATGACTGGTTGTTGTGGCATGACGTTGAGTGCTCTGATAGAAGTAGAAGGAACTCCAAGTCACGAAATGTCAACTGTCAATAATTTTAATGGGACTGTAACTATATTTTCTGTGGTGTCATCTGTATGGATTTGAATTAGATCACGCGCATGAAATTCAATACGTTTTGGTTAGTGACTATAGAAACAGCTGAAGGAATTAAATTTTAAAGGTGATAAGCCAAAACAGAACCTGTATGATACCGGCATAAAAAGATAGCGGGAGTTGTTACAAGTTACGACGACACCCGAAAATACCACTACAAAGATCATTGGCGGAAAGTTACCCTTACTTACCGGATGAAGTCAGCTGTAATTGATAACTTGGTGAGGATAATTAATAAATAACTTTCCGCCGTAACGAGATGCTTCTTTATTATTACGCCTCGCGGAATGAAGTACCACAATAGGTGGATAAATTGAAACAATATCGAACTTTGTAGGAACTAAATATTAATTGCAGGATATAAAATACAAAATCAGTATGAATGGAATTCATACGAGATTGAGCTAAACTTGAGTGCAATCGCGAAGCGAACAGTAATGGTGACCAAGCATCTTTTAATATTCGTTTGCGACTTGCTGAAAACAATGGAAAGTTATTAGTTGAAAAAGGTGATAGGTCGTTTCAAATAAGAAATCAGATTTATCAAACAGGCGGTATATTAGAATAAAAGGAAAATGAATCACACAACTCACACTTGATTGTCGAGAGTAAGAGGATGAGATGTTCGTTCAGTATCACGGTATATACGTAAAAGACAACGAGCTAGGGATGGCCACTATTTCACTGTTTCAAAACCGCCATGTTTCACCGTTTCGAAACCGCCGTGTTTCATTCTGTTCTGTTTCGGATTACATTCGCGGTTGATATTGAAACTGTTTCGTCTTGTCGGTTTCATTGTTTCAAAACAGATTGTTTCAGACTACTAACGCATTAAGGCGGAAGAGACGTAGTGTATCGAAACAGTGGTGTTTCATTTTGCTGAATCTCGGCACAGATACACATTTAACTTTTTAGTATAAGAAGATTAAAGAGTGTCAAAAACTAATCGACAGACATAAGTACGCAGCTTAAGATTACTGAAATCAAGTGACTGCTGTATTTCGAAATGACATAATATCTGTTTTATAAACGTAAAAGAACATTAAATCATTGCTCAGTATTTGCATTGAAATCTAGTAAAGGTCTAGGTTTAATCATATCAAAAACATAAGACTATATCTACAACTTTCTTTTTTTAAAATAAGAAACAAAATAAAGTCTAAAATGACAGACTTTATACTAATAAGGGGAGATCGTAATTTTAAACTCGTTTAAAGAGTAAAAATTTTCCCCCTATACCGTTAGTTTCTTGCGAGCAATGTTGGACGGACAATCATGTAAAAGAAAATATACTGTTAAATGATATAAATACATGGAAATCTAACATAATGTGCTGCATTTTACTAATTTCGTATTTATACTACCATGATTCGTAAGTTGGAACTGTAGGCTAAATGAAACCGTGCATTAAAGATATCTCCAAAACTTGAATTTTTAGATAATGTTTACTTCACAAAGTTCCAAGCAGTGCAATAACGATGTATAAAAACTTAACCCTTCCCAAATATTAGATCAATAAATGTTATGTGATGATATGCCTTTTCAATGTCATATGTAGGTTAACACCAACAACACGTATCAATATTGGGCACTAGAAAAGTGGAAAGCAAAATGTATTAATTATATCTACTTTGATAAAAACCAATATATTAGACATAAAAACGTCAGTCCTCAGCTAATGGGAAGCTGGAACGGCACTTATTGCGAAAGCAGTGCATTTGGTACACGATTCAAATTTTACTTATCGTCATGGCGGCCTCGCGTGATAATGTTGGCAATCATGTGACGTTGGCGTCAGCCACTCGCGTTACAATGCTCATGTTTTGTCATGAAATCTTCGTTGTACGAGGACAATAACTTTTAGTGAGCGGACAAGGGTATATACAAGAACCTGTCAACCACAGTGCAGAAAGAGCATTATTTATTGACCTCGTGGACTGTACGAAACACCAGTCAAATCATTCTATACTGATTTCTAAGAATATAAACATCTTAGCAAAGATTATCTACCGTGTTCTTGATGTTGGCAACATAACCATGTGAGACTGCCGGGGTGGTAGGTAAAATTTTGCCGGTGTAGGAAATATATAACTGCCAAGGATCTGAATAAAAGTTTAATTTTTTCTCCTACAGTTGGTGGCCTCGAACTATATGATTTCATACCAATACTTATACGGTACACACTGTCGATGTTTCAATAAACATGCAATTACTATTACAAAATAACACTGTTTCATGGTTTTGAAACAGTGCTTCGAAACCTTACATTGTACAGATACATTTGTCCCGAAACCATCAGATGTTTCAGTTTTCACATCTCGACAACGAGCGTTTCTGTTCTCTCTGCAAGTCGGAAAAAGAATTGACCATCGTAAACAAAATTGGGAGAGGAGTACACGGAAGCGAGAATGGCATTGATCTCTATATTATATGGATGTTGCAATTCCCTGTATGAGCGTGCCAGCCATAGATGTTCATATATAGTTTCTTGTCAAATTCAAATATGACTGCTATGACGTATTATAAGAAAACGAGAAGAACATATGTTTCGATTACACTTCCATATTAGGCTATTACATGGCGTATTGACATAAATTTCAAATCAGTAGGTAAGCAATCAATTCTTCGTCATGTAATGTGTTGGAAAATCGTATGCCTAATTTAAACATGGAGAATAATGCGAACAAGTTTGGAAAACATCTGAATGTGCAGGAACGTGGCAGTTATACGCTCAGAGACCAGAGTTATATATACAGGTTGTATACAGATCACAGGAGAATGGATACGTAGGCGACAAACGAAGCAGATATAATTTATTACATTTGTTAGTAAAATCCATTACTGCAGCTGACGTCGCTCATACGCCTCGAATAAAATCAGTCTCAGATCTTTTTGCTCGAATGGTGTGCAGTCAAAATATTTTATTTGTATAGAAATTTACTGTAAGCTGATAACACCGAAGGAGGGAAATACGGTAATACTGAAGTAATTTAATTCAAACAGTAATAATAAAACAATAGTACTTAGGCAAATGACTTCTTTTAAGAGACTTCCCTTTTGTTTTACCTCATACCTAATTATGTGACACCATATTGCAAATACTTCTTTCCGATTTTTCCACTGTCTATGATTTAATTGTGGCCTATACTAAACGAAGTGAATATTGCTCTTCTGGGCATATAACTGCTAAATTATGAACTGCTTCGATTTAATAAAGGAGAAGACGTTCCAGTGTATTACTGAATATGAAAAATTTCGGCCGACTTTCAAAAATAATACGATGCTCTACAATTTGATGCAACATTTATAGCACATTAATAGCCTATATCATTATCAAAGGACTCAAACTAGTAACAATTTCGTTGGTAAATCATCCAGTTGTGTTGTAATAAAGAATTAACTCAATTACAGTTTATCAATTTCCGAAATAAATCGACATCTAGTTTGGTGTATTTTGCAAGATGGCTTATTGTGTATGACCGAGGTTCCAAGTATTCGCAAATTCACTAATTCAAAAATGTTTGTCTCTGTGTTCCTGAACGACCTTATTCTCTCCTAAAGTTTGAGGTGAGAATATGGTTTGTTTGCTCGATGAATTCAAATTTCCTTAACCCACCGGTAAAAAATCTGGTCACACGTTTCTGAACGGGTTCGATGCCTTATCTGTTATCCGATCTGATGGGGATCCGGAGTACACAATCGTCACTAATGACTACTAATCTACTTTCCTCTAGAGCACACAAACAATCTTAAAATCTCGTTCAGTACGTAGTATATTTCTTAGATAAACAATATCTACTGGGGTTTCGTCAATTTACATCTGTTGCATAAAATTTTAATTTACCTATAACCAAGAAAAAAAAAGTTTGATACACCTGTAATTTTAAATTTTTTTATCGACGATTTATAACAGTTGTAAAGATTTCAGATACAATAGTGCACTTTAGCGGCATGTTAAGGTAACTTGATAGTGATCACAACACAACCTGTTAGTAGCTTGTTGTCAATCACAACTGTACAATATGGTGGTTCTTCATGTATATACGATTACACGAGTTTTATATCTGACAACCAAACGGCATATTTTAATGTGTGACAACCCACCAGTACTATCCAACTGGCTACAATATGCATTTATGTTGTAATGTTATAATTTAGTGCTGGTATGTGAGAAAAAACTGTTGATATTTGATTACCTATGCATACAGTTATGTGGCATGTTTGTTTGTTGGTTTTTTTGTAACCATACATTTTTGTTCGCCCTGAGAGACCAGAAGATGATGTCTATGTACGAGGTATGTCCACAAAGTAAGTTCCGTTTGGCTACATAAACCAAACAGATACAGAAAACAGACACAGAAAAAATATTTATTGTATAAAAATCTGCAACTGTTAAACTACTTTTCTACATAACTTCCGAAATTTTGTAGGTTGTCATAGCGTGGCACAAGGTTTTGTGTGTCTTCTTCATAGAAGGTTGCCGCCGGTGTATTCAACTATGTGGTAACATGTTCTTTCAGCTCATCATCGTTGAAGTGTTGACCACCAAGGACAGATTTTAGGTGTAAGGAGAGATGAAATGAGGGAGTTTTTTCCCTTCGCGTTAACGCACGATCTCACTTGGCGGATGTGACCAAACAACTCTTACGGGAATTTCACTGGGACGTGTTTGATCATCCTCCGTACAGTCTCGCTCCTAGCGATTTTATTCTTACACCTACAACCTGTCCATGGTGGTCAAAACTTCAACGATGATGCCAAGCTGGAAGAACGATTTACCATATTGTTGAATACACAGGCGGCAATCTTCTGCGAAGAAGGCATACAAAAGCTTGTGCCACGCTATGACAAGGGCCTACAAAATTTCGGAAACTATGTAGAAAAGTAGTTTAATAGTTGTATTTTTGTGCAATAAATATTTTTTCTGTATCTGTACACGTTTGTTTCATATAAGCAAACGGAACTTACTTTGTGGATATACCTTGTACATCGAAACCGGTCGTCTATTATAAGTAAAGACGAAATACCGCGATATCGGCATTTCATTACTCACAAAGATACAAATCTGATGATGGAATCTCCGAAACGTGTCATTAAAGAGTGATTTGTATGAAAATGTTTTGCGATCTATTCAGCATACCCGACCACTACCAGTTATTCTGAGTATGGTCGCCTGCTCTATAGCGACTTTATGTCGCTCTTACAGTCTCTATCTCTCTTACACACACACACACACACACACACACACACACACAAACACACGTTCTATTTAATTCATTTCGCAACGTTTCAGGTTCTTATGATCAGGATACTAAAATATCGAAATCGTGTTAGGTAAAATGATTTTCACATGTTTTTGTCCTCGCTACGAGAAATAGTAACATAATTTGCAGAGAAGTATCACCTACGCTGTTCGCATCGCGCCGACTCGCGACCGTTGCCTGCGTGGCATTTGGGCGAGTCGCCGAAGACGGCCGCTGGAGAGGGGGAAGAGGCAGTACGGAAGCTGCGCGCGCATCTCGGAGGCCCCCGTACGGTGCTGCGCTCTGGGCGGGCGCCGCCGCAACTACACGGCGTCGGCGCCGCCCCCCATGGCCGACGCGCCAGTCGCCCCCCAGACCTCGCCGCAGCAGGAGCTGCGTGTGTCGGCTCCACTCACAACACTGCCCAACGACGGACCCACTTACTATTAGTACCATCTCCTTACAGCAAAATTCAACGTTTCCATTCAGAAAATAAAGGAGAAAGACGAAATGTTAATTGGCTGTAAATATAGACAGTTTAAATACTTCTTAAAGAAGATCAGACTAGATCACGTCAAAAACTAGTTTATTTTATTTCACGACTAGTTTCAGCAAAGCTTGTTGCTATTTTCAAGTGAATAAAAGGTAACGGCGAAATGTCGGCTTTTATTAATAGTTTAATACACAGTTAAAATATATAACAAACACTTCTACTAGACTTACTGTTTTGGAAGTATGGCCTTGATTAAGGCAAAGGGAAGAAAGGCTACACGAGAAGATCTTTAGTACCGCTGGGCAGTCTTGAGCCCAATGACCGCATTGTGAGCAGAAATAAATTCACATGTTTATAAAGCTATGCGATCAAACCGCAGGGGTCATCAGTCCTTAGACTGACAAACTACTTAAACTGGCTTATTCTAAGGCCAGTATTACAGGTCAAATTTTTGATCAAATCTTTCACATAAAAATATCATCAACAGTTCGTAATATTTTGTTGATGCAAATCGTTGACGTGACGCTAAAATGGGATATTACACTGTTGTCTTATTTTTAATAATGATTAAAGATGGCTGACAGTAAACACCTGTTATCATGCACTGTCATTGCTACTACGCAAACTACATACTGAAGAAGAAAGAGAGGCTTACTTCGGTGAGCCGCGGCAGATTAGCCGCGCGTACTGGAGCGCCATGTTGTGGTGCGCACAGCCGTCCGCCGTCGGGGGTTCGATTCCCCCCTCGGGCATGGGTGCTTGTGTTGTCCTAAGTTTAGTTTATCTTAGGTGAAGTACTTTGTAAGCTAGGGACTTATAACCAAGCTGTTGAGTCCTTTAGATTTACAAACATTTGATTTTTGCTTACTTGGGTGAAACTGTGGGAATCATTTCTTGTTGCGGGAGCTGCTAGCGGAGGGCTCGAAGTTATATATAAATTACTGGAGAATGGATGATAAAACGTATCGGTATTTACTCAGTAAAGTGGCTCCACACATTAAAAATCAGTATACGCACGTGAGAGGACTACATCGGGCCGCGCGGGAGTAGCCGAGCGGTCTGGAGCGCCACGTTGCGGATCGCGCGGACTCCCGCGTCGGAGGTTCGACTCCACCATCGGGCATTGATGTGTGTATTGTCCTTAGGTTAGTTTAACTTAATTCAAGTAGTTTGTAAGTCTAGGGACTGATGACCAACGTAATTTGTTCCCATATAATTACAAACATTTGACTATATCGGCAGAAAACTGGTTTACAGTGACAAAGCAATTTCTTGTTACTGGGGTTAAATTTTACTTACAGCGCGGTGGCGTAACGTGGTCGTGTTGGCAACGAAATGTTCGCTATACGAGAAGTATTAACTTACTGGCCGTACAAGAGCGCATACAAGAACCTGTCAACAACAGAGAGGGAACAGCATCGATTTTTATTAGATTGAGAAGAGTGGAAAGCTTATAAAAATCTGCTTAATATATTTCTATTAATTTTGTGGTTGATGTGACTCATGAGGCCATTAATCTTCTTCTTAATATTCTTAGCTGTACACCCAAGCCTAATTTCTCTGTTGAGTACCTCCGCCATTCTCTCGTAACTTTCGAGTCTCCTTAATCTCTTCTTATTCAGCGTGTCTGGGATTATACAGTGCTTCGTCTACTTCGTAAAGTTCGATTAATTTTGTCATAGGCGGCACAAACAACTAAACTTCGACGTTATGTTTTCAAACAAGGAGATTTGTTTTCTACAAAGCACGGCCTAAGAGCTACAGAGATGCTAGCGCTCCAAGCGATTACATTTCGCATTGCAATGAACAGGACACAGACGACTTTTATGATCAAATCTACTGTGAGTCACTAGATATGATCATATTTTTTTTGACGAAAGCAGATATACGTCAAAGTTCCCTATTATACTATCAAATTTTTATGATGTAAATTTTTGACAAAGAAACACAACCGTGTAATACTGGCCTAAGGACATCACAAACACCCATGCCCGAAGGAGGAGTCGAACGTCCGACAGAGAGCACCCTTACACTCCGCTGCAAATTGGCCACTCCCACGCGACTGTGAGCAGAAAACACAATGAGATGCTGGCTTCCTCTTATTTTTGCGTTTAGAGAACAAGTTTCCTAAGACTGTACAATTAGAGATAAAGCCGAGAGTAGCGTGTTTGACTGTGCATCCGTGCAACGAGCTCTCCGTACACTACTTCCGTTAAGAACTTCATTAACTTTAAAACATCTGATTCGGATAAATAGTGTCTCTTTACACGGATTATTTAATGACGACAAATTTCTTTTAGGAAGGAGCGCCGAATTTTAGAACTAAAATGCCACCACAGGCATTGACGTCTTCCCATAATAATGATTTTATTGCTGTGTCATTCGGTTACATTCTGTGAATGATAAATTGAGATTTTCAGGAGATGCGAATTGATTAATAATCTAAATTTACCTGGTTGATTGTTTTACTATCTCCATACCGTTCCCGAACAATTTTCTTTGTACCATCGTAAGCAGACGCGGTTAGAACGATGCCGGAAACGAGCATTAGATTTCAGATTGCCTCGTAGGAAGAAACGATTTTGAACAGTGGACGAAGTGGTGTTGGTATCTACTGCTCTTTCGGATTGTTCCCGGCTTCAGTAAGTTTCATTTCGATAGGCCCTACTGAGGAGGACGCACTTCACTATATCAATAAATCCCCACATACGATTATTTCTGTACTGAAATCGTTTTCTTACAAAAACCTGTATATTTGTGCATCCAGAATCTTAACAGGCGATAACGTTTCCTGGCTAAATTCAGAGAGCTGTGTCTCAGCTGAGAATTCTTCGATTGCAATAACGAATCGAGTAATTTTCTATCTTTGGTGCGTTAGTTTTCTTTTTACAGTAGAGAGTTTTTCTTTACATATGATCAGTGAACTGTCAGACCCTAATAATCTTAACAAAACAGTCGTTGTGTACACCTCAAGCAAGTAAACAAAAGGTTACTGATGATCGAGACAAAAGCAACGCGTAATTCAACCAGAGATAACAACAGTCAGCACCTACGTCGTATCACAGAATAGAGAGCATACAGAAGGGAAAGCTGGGGGCGGCGCCTTTGATCTGTATGTTACCAAGCGTTGCGCTCGACGCCATATTGAAAAGCAGTAAACGTGGAACTATAGCCACTTAGTACTGGAAATGGACTTTTTACTTCAGGTACGTTATATGGAGACCAATCTCCTACACACGCAATTTGGGCGAAATAGCCGGGTCCCGATTGTCGACCTCCTCTTGTAAGAGGATCAACGGTTATTGACAACATTAGCACACTACGCCTCCGTTGCATCAAATTATGTGAAGATGATTAGGTAGATGAGCCTTAAAAATTCCTGAAATATCTCGCCTATGTGGGCAACAGGAAAAGGGAATGCACGCGCAAAATGTTGGAGTCCCGCTACTTACGCTCTATTTTTTGTCATTCATTTTATATTATTCCCTGCGACGTTAAACTTATAAAATATAAATGTACTTCAACATTTCGATGCTGTTGAACTGCTACAGCTACAGCAACAGCGAGAGTTATCGTCAAGAGAAGAAGCAAGGCTACTTTTCATAATTATGCAGACATTGCTCTCATTCGAAACTGATAACATTTAACTTTTGCTATACAAATAGCAACGCCCACTTACCGTTCAACACCTTTTGGGAAGGTGTAGAAGCTTATATCCTTATTTGTATTCGAATTATTGCGGCAATTAGGTGCTGAACACCATCGGCCGTCTTTTCTTTTATTGCTGCTCGTAATAAAAACGGAACAGCTCCAACTGCTGACACACAGTTCTTTCTTTTCACTGCACCAAATAGTTGATTACTTTTATGCGATTCAGGCAGTTAAAGTATACAATTAACAAACAAAGACGGCGCATTACCACACCACAGAGTAGGGAGTGACCACGCATTTACTGCTTTTCAAGATGGCCGATTCCGCGCATGCGCACTAAATTTTGGACGACAGACTGCAGCGGGAGTTTCCTTTCTGTATACTCCTTATTCTGTGGTCGTATAATTCGACCAGAGATATTGGTAGACTGGCTATGACATCATTTTCAAGGCACCAACATCTCTTCAGCAATATCACGTGACTGTTGGCAAAACAGTTGTCGGATCCAGGTTTTTGGGAAGGGGAGTAACAAAAAATTTTACGTGTAAGTGTTATTAGTTTAAAATAGTGGCATTCCGTGAAACTGTTAAGCCGTTATTTATATCCGGCTAATGACTGCCAAAAGTCACATGATTATATGTTACTACCACGCCATGTGTATAGCAGTTCTATTACTTGCCTAGTCTACTAGTATCTATGGTCGAATATTCTACTTCAGTGGTTACATATGAACAGCGACAAAAGCCAATCGGAATTCAAACAGAGATAATAATAATCGTTAGCTACATCTAATTGAAGTATATTAAAATCTCCGCAGTCAATTCGTTGGTAATTTGGAAGAATCCGTGTACATCGAAGGAAACGGCAGTGCGATCGATATATATCCAACGTTCGATTCTTGCTCCACATTCGATATGACAAACGCGAAACGGTTGATTTAAATCGTACTTTTGATTGCGTTGCATTTGTGATATTTTCTTGTACTTTTCCGACACAATATGTGATTGTCATTTGAAATATCGAAAGAAATATCGGTAATTTCCCAGAATGATATGTATCGGACGTGCAACTGTAAACGATTTAGTGTTTCTGAACCGGAGATTCGGGCGCTACGTGCCCTCACGTACGGAAAAAAAAGAAACCCCTTGTTTGAGCTATACCTAACCTCCTTAAGGCCACGCTACAGATAACTTTTTTTAGGTTAAACAAGAAGTTTAATTTCCTGTTAAAAAACACTCGGTCGATTTACAGTTCTACGGTAGCGGGCCTACATCATTTCAGGACGAGGTTCTTCTATTGCAAGCATTCTTGTAAATTACCGAAATATCGGCATAACTGAAGACAGGAATACCACCCGTCAGCTTTAACTCAATGATGTGACCACAATCTCGGAAAACACTTATACGGGATAATATCGTAATACTCACGTATTGTAGATAATAATCTGTAATTATCCTCGTAAATTACATATTACAACAGAGTGCACCATTCATGACATACCATCGTCTACAACTCAGCCACAACATAATTACTCACGCCACATACAAATACGCACGTACACGAAACATGCCAATGCCACGGGTCCAATGTAACGGGTGATATCCCAGTCTTCAGATAAGCCAAAATTTCATAAAATCATCACGTCAAAAAACAACATCGTAATTTGCTATATAAATCAGCTGTTCCGCCACGTCGGTTTTCCGTCATTGGTAGCGAAGCGAAAGTCGAACGTTCGATATATATCGATCACAATGCCGTTTCCTTCGATGTACGCGGATTCTTCCAAATTACGAACGCGTTATTAGTGACAGTAACTGAAGGGCTTGTAGTTTTACTCTGACGCCAGAGCAAAGCGAATTATTCGAAACCGTGAAATAGTCTCGTTCCGCAAGCATGACCTTACAGTGTAACGTTGCACAACATACCTTAATATGATTACGTGCTTTCTCCTCCTTATTACTGAAGGTGTAACTGTTGCTCGCAGGAATGCTTCACGTGTCGGGTGCGTCGATCCTTTTCTCCCGGGTTTTGGCACCAAAAATATTCGCAGTAGCTCTACGTCATATCAGTAACAAACCATTTATCACATAAACAACATAACGTTATTAATCTCAAAGATAATACAAAACATTTGCATACAGAGATACGATAACACATGCGCTTTCATATCTTCCCCGTGTCAAAGAGAAAACAGAACAAATTTTCGTACAGGGATTAGTAAAATGCGTTCATTGTGACACCTGTGGGAGAACTGGTGCTTAAGAGACGATGCACTACACAGATAATTTTTATGTTCGAAATGGAGCATCCTGTAGTTAAAAGTATTACGCAGCTTACACTACAGTTCTTTCTGGGGAGTTGTTGTTGTTTTATAGGGGACTAAATTACAAGGTCATCAGTCCCCTCTGGAAATTACTTCATTTGTTTCTTAAATACGTAGTCATTTTATATAAGTTTAACTGTCGTTTCTATTTGGTTCTGCGAAGTATCGTTTTATTCTGAAGACATGAAACATCTTGAATTTAGCAAGAGCAGATATAGATATTTCTACGTCTACATGGAAACTGTGCAATGCGTACATCAGTGCCTGGCAAAGGGTTCATCGTGTAACCTTTAGAGCATTTTTGTATTGTTCCGATCTCGAACAGGGCACGGGAGAAATGAATGGTGTATTCTTTCCGTACGAGTTGTTGATGGTCGTTTCTTCATACATACACTGTCTTCAATAAAGAATTTTTGCATTCAGGGGTTAAAGTCTCTGATTGAAATTTAATGAAAAACGCCTTCGTTTTTGTACTTGCCACATTAACTCGCGTTCCATATCTATAGCTTTCTTTCCATTTTTTAAAATTAATACCAAACGAGCTGTCCTTTTTTGAAAGTTTTCGATGTGCTCTGTGGACAATATCTGGTAATTATACCATAAGGTGCAGTAATTTCCAGAAAAGTACGGAATGTGTAGTGTAGGTACCTCTTTCGTGAATTAGTTTCATCTTCTGACCGATCAGCTATAAAACACAGTCTTCATATCACTTTTCGAATAACATTATGTATATGTTCCTTCAAATCTAGTTTATTTGTTGTTATTTTTCAACAAATGTTTGTAATTCTAAGGGACCAAACTCTCCTGGTCATAGTTATCTAGAATTACGAACTATTTTAACTAACTAACACGTAGTAAGGACAGCACATACATCCATACCCTCGGAAGGACTCGAACCTCCGACGCGAGCGACCACGCGATCCGTAACGTGACACTTCAGACCGCACGGCCACTCCCATACGGAAGTTTATTTGTAATTGTACTATTTAGGTATTTAAAAAAATCGACAGTCTGTTAGATTTGTGTGGTTCATCGTGTAACAGAAATTTCACATCTTATATTTTTCCTTATTTCAGTCAAATCAAATGTTCAAATGTTTGTAGAACTTATGGGACTTAACTACGTGGTCATCAGTCCCTAAGCTTACAAACTACTTATGAACGAGCTAAGACTAAGGAAGGCACAAATATCCATGCCCGAGGGGGTATTCGAACCCCCGACCGTAGTGGCCGAGCAGACCGTGACTGGAGCGCCTCAGTCCCCTCGGCTTATTTCAGTCAATTGCCTCATTTCGCACCATACAGATAATTTGTCTGAATTGACTTTCATATTTTAAGGACTTTATTAATGATAAATAATGTCTAGGACGCCATAGATGTCTCTCAATTTGCTCGTCATATTTCCTGTTTAGTTGCTAACGATTTCTTCGCCTCATTGTAGGGTCGTAATTTCTTGCGAGTGGAGCCGTTGGCTGTTGATTCAGTGAAGGTTTCAGATTTACCTGTAACAGCTGTAATATCCTGAGAGTGCAAAGTATTTTCGTGAAAGACCGACAGTCTCACTGTCGAAACGCATTTGAGGCAAGTGGCACTTAAAATAATTTTATCTACATCTATATGGATACTCTGCAAGTTACACTGAAGTGCATGAAAGAGGGTTCATCGAACCACTTTTATGATATTTCTCTTTAGTTCCGTTCTCTAATATCTCGCGGGAAAAAGAAACCTTTCTGTTTCCGATCTGATTTCTCTTATCTGAACAGAAAGTTGGTGGAAGAAATTTCACAAATAGATCTTGCTGCAACGAATCACGCCTTTCCTTTAATGATTTCCACCCCAACTCGTGCATAATTTTCGTGACACTCTCTCCCATATATCACGATAATAGAAAACGAGTTCTCTGAACTTTCTCTAAATTGTCTGTCAGTCCCACCTGGTGTAGATCCCACATTACGCAGCAGTACTCCAAAACAGGACGCACAAGTGTAGTGTAGGCAGTTTCTTTAGTAGAAGTGTTGCATCTTCTAAGTGTAGTTTTTGGTATGCCTTCCCTACAATATTTTGTATGTGTTCTTTACAATTTAAGTTGTTCGTAATTGTCACTCCTAGGTATTTGATAGAATTGACGAGCTGATTTATCGTGTGACTGACGTTTAACGGATTTATTGGTCATATGGGTGACCTCACACTTATCATTATTAAGGGTCACTTGCCAAATTTGCGCCATGCAGATATCTTATCTAAATCAATGAGAGCATCATCTGCGAACAGTCTAACAGAGCTTCTTCTAAATCGTTTGTATAAATAAAGAACAGAAGGGGCCCTATCACACTTCTCTGGGGAATGCTAGATACCATTTATGTTCTACTCGATGACTTTCCATCAATTACAGCGTACTGTGTCCTTTATGACAGGAAATCACGAATCCAATCGCACAGCTTTGTCGATATTCCACACGCACGCAATTTGATTAGAATGCGATTTTGAGGTACAGTGGCAAAAACCTTCTGGAAATGTAAGACTGGGAAATCTATTTGACATCCCTTGTCGATAGCACTCATCACATCATGTGAGTAAAGAGCTAGCTGTGTTTCACAAGAACGTTGCTTTCTGAATCCGTGTTGACTATGGGACAACAGGTCGTTCTTTTTGAGGTATTTCATAATATTTGAAGAAAATATATGTTCTAAAATCCTGCTGCAAACCGACGTTACTGTTATATGCCTGTAATTTTGCGGATCAGTCCTATCGCCTTTCTTGAACTTTCCAGTCTTTGAATACGGAACGTTCGCTGATTGAGGTTTTTGTATAAGATAGGTATGAGGATAAAACTTTTATGTTGCACTAACATATGTTCGTATCACTTTTTTTTAAGCAGTTACGCTAGTTTTTGGCGAATGAGCATAACTAAATATGTCTTTAGTGCTTCATCTCCAGTGCTGCTTTCATAGTAAATGTATATTTCTGGCTTTCATGTTGATGGTGATTTTAAAGACTGTAAATAGCAAGCAAGTAATCACTCCATACATCACTGCGAAGTTTTTCAGATTGTGGAAACACATCTTCCCTGATATTACTGTACTAAATGTGAAACAGATGCTAAACTGTTGATGGTTGGTGCGTTATGTCAGTGAGCGGACTGCAACTTGAGACTCGGCTGCTAATCAGGTATTGGATGCATGGTGTGACGAATCCATATGATGTGAGAACGTTATAATGGTTCGTATGAATAAAAAAGAGCAGATGCTCCAGAGAAGATTCTCAGAGCAAAAGAACGTTCTCTGAGTAAGTTCTCAATTTCGTATGAATAAAAACTTCGAAGCATATGCTCTGAGCAGGTAGTTCATTCTCGCTACCTCCCCTCCTTCTTGAGTAAGTTCTCTGCGTGTCATGTCCACCACAAAACAGCTGTTCAATCGTGTATTTCTTTAAACTGGCCCAATCAGGCAAATTATTATGTGTACAAAGATGGAATAGGCACCTACGTGTTCAAGAAGAACTGTACTGTGTTTAGATATTAGTTTGTTGTGAAGGAGCATATTATTAAGACTAAATGTGCACTTTTTACGAAAATATATTCTCCTGACGATACAAAATTTTCGTCACGCGAGAAACTTTTTTGTTAATGAAGTTGCGTTAGCACAAATTGCGAACGAAATTTGAAGAATGCATCACATATTCATCTGTTATAACGTGGAATGCTGTCACGAGATAGGCCTGCTTGTTGTTAAATATGACACCTAATGGTTTGCTCATAAGCGTTAGGCCATGCGATTTTTTTACAAGAAACAGGCTGCTAAGTACGTAATTAATGAGTTATCAATTTTCCTGTCGTTTCTATTTACTTCTAACTTAACAGAAGTTAACGATTACGAAGTCAGAAAACGCATCTTAAATAGGCCAACCGGTTTGGATAGAAACAATATTTCAGTAGTCCTACCTCGTATTGCAACAATATTTATTTTGTGATAGAAACTGTCAAACCTTGGGATGCACTTTATTTGGAACTAACGTCATAAGGTCTTACTAACAGACCCTATTTAAAAGCACAATATTATTTTGCTATGTAGCTGTTTACAATTGTAAATATACACTCCAAGCAAATGGGTAAAACATGCAGCTGAATCCACTTGTATTTCATTTCTATGTCGGTACGGTAATGAAAACATTCCTCTTACATCACTCTCGTCACTGTATAAAATGCTTGATGTGTCACACTCACGATTTTTCTGAAGGAAGCTACTCGCCAACAAAATGTTTTTATTTGCATTAACTTTTTAGATCCCCTAGTACTTCTTAAAAACTACGTATAAAGGAACTTGTTTTTGCCTCCTAAGTAACAAATATGTTGTCATTTCTTATTATAAACCACAGTAAAACGTAACCTTAATAGAAGTTACTCAGCACGAAGTATGCTAGAGAGCTCACTTCAGAAATCGGAGAAAGTTCTCCGGTCGTGAGAAACTTCTGTAGTTTTATTCATTTGAAATTGGAGAATGTTCTCTGCTGTGAGCAACTTCCCCCACCCTGTTACTCACGCTGAGGAAGCACTCGGCTGAAGTATATTCTCCGACTCCCTTTATTCATGCGAACCTGAGTATGTTCTCTAGAATTCAGAGTATAAAATAGATACTTCGTTTTATTCATACGGCCCAATGAAAGCAATACATTATTAATACATCATCCGTATAAACCTAATGCGTGTCAGACTCAAGAAATAAAGCAGAAAATTAGTTGGTTGAAGCATACATTTTCGACAAAGACGACATGGCCATAAATTTAAATATCTTCGTTAGTGTACACTAAAATATGTTACATTCTCAGAGACGTGCATTAGATGTTATCTCCCACTGTCTAAAATATATGCTCAAACCAAATAGTGTTCGGCTTTCCCTCCTGTGTAGACGATTCCATTAGCTGGTAGCGGTAAGAACAAAGTTGAATCTACACAGCTGATGGTTTTAAATCAGTAATTACTTCAAATATTTGACAGCTGTAGACAGTTGCTTCAAGAAATTGAAAACTTGTAATGTCAGATGTGGTGATCGAAATTGTTTACCGCAGTGCAGAATCGACTTGAAGTTTACTCACATATTTTATCTTCCAGCGTGATGTAGTAAAAAGTGGGTTATTGTTGGAATACGGAGAACAGTTCTTATGTTAGGCTGAGTTAGATAAAATTGATGTTTACGACGTAAAATATGAGAAACTCTGTCAGGTAAATTTGTAAGGCTCATCAGAGACTGAGTATTTTGGTATAAGCAGTGATCTATATATAACTCTGGTGACTGAGCATAGAACTGTAGTGTGCCTGGACATTCATATGTTTTAAATACGATTTTGCATTGTTCGCCATGTTGTAATTAATCAAACGTATTTCCATCAGTTAGTACATGGCAAATAATTGCTAAATTATCTCTTTATTTGAAATTTATCTCAATTTACGAAGTAACTGACTCGTGTGAGTACGGAATCGAAACAAATTTCCATTTCGTTCTCTTGCAATGCTTCATAACAGCCATGTTCTAATTAGTCAAGAAACAGAATATGAACATCTTTGGCTGGCTCGTTTGGAAATATGTAGTTCAACATCCAAGAAGTATGGAGATCAATGGATATAAGGGTCCCGTGGTCTGCGATAAGCATTTACAGATAGTTGCATTTCGTTCGATATGTTAACCTCCTTTATCTTAATAGCCGTATGCCACTGAAAATATCTACAAGGTAGTGCGAATGTTGGGTATGTGCGCTCTTTTGCTTGCTTGGAAACAACGTGGATATGATAATTTGAGAGCACGAAAGCAGTAATGTTAAGTTCATTGCTAGGTCTCCGTTTTGCATGTTCTGTTCGGCTCTGAGTTTATTTTTACAGCTGTACTAATTATACGTTAACGATGTCACACAGAAATATATATAGGTTTCGTGTTGAAGAATTGATCAATAAGCACCTCGCATACGGTTCATTGAATGCAAATTAAGAGCAGATAGCGACTGCAGGCACAAGGCAGTAAACAATGCATCGTTGGTAAGCCGCGGCGGATTAGCCGTGCGCATTGGAGCGCCGTGTTGCGGTGCGCGCGGCCGTTCGCCGTCGGGGCTTCGAATCCCCCTTTCTTTGGTTACTTTATCTTAGTTTAAGTAGTTTGTAACCTACGGACTGATGACCCAGCTGTTGAGTCAGGTAGATTTACAAACATTTCAACATTTGCATCGTTGTAAACTCTTTGGAAATGGCGGTGGTCGGAGTTTTGAAAAACACATGGAACGGAACAGTTCTGCATTTGTTAAATGCTCTCCTGTTACAGAGTGAAAGAAAATACTGTACATAAGTATTCGCCGGGACGTTCTTTTACTCTGTATTTTGCATTGTGGATTACAGTTAGTGCTTGTGACCAGTCTTCCTCACTGCTGCGAAGTAATTTTTAGAGAAATAAATGTTATCTACATTTTGGTAAAACGGTAACTCATGGCGCAGTCCAAGTTCGAGATTGTCTACCTATCCGTCTACAGGAACAAAGCAAACTTGATTTTCAGTAACTCATTCCATAAAGTTTTCACCGAATTTCAGGTTTAAAACTGTGTCATAATCTGCTCACCTGCATATTAACCCCCAAAAAACTTTTCATGTTCCAGGAATACAAAATACGGGATTTAATTTTACGCTTACTATATTTTTGTTGTTCATGAGCACCAGACGCGTCGTCGCGGTGAAGTGACAGAGCGCTATAAGGCGTCTTGCTGCGGAGCCTGTGATTGCCCGCCGTCGGAGGTTTGAGTCCTTCCTCGGGCATGTGTGTATGTGTATGTGTTGTCCTTAGCATAAGATCGTTTTAGTTTAAGTAGCTTGTTCGCCTAGGGACTGATAACCGCAGCAGTTAAGCCCCTTAGATTTACAAACAACGAACATTTTTGAAACAGATGCGTCGTTCTAAACAATTACCTATTTACTAATGGTTATATCCGCAACACATTTTGCAGACAGTCCCCACATATATTGTTGAATGTAACGGCAAAATTATGCCATTGTAAGACATATAACGAGTTCGAGTGTTTAAAGAATCGCTGCTGAATTTCATTGTTTGGGGTAGTTTAAATATATGTAAATTACTGTGCGTTAGTCTAGCAAAAACTCGGATGTGTCTTAACCAATTCCATTATTTTTTTTTTTGCTTTATTCACTTTAATACAGGGATGGTTTATAAAAAATGAAACAAGAAAACCCGAAGGAACAGCTGAAAAAATCGAAATAGGCAATTTTGGAAGGGCGTCGGCATTGGGATTACATTCGTAATGTACACGCTTCCATACAGTTCGTCAGATTGAGATAAAATTTTGCTCGCTTGACCTTTAAAACAAGAGAAACGAGACTGTGTATGTAACAATACGTACAGGGCATGGCGGAGGGTACTTAAAAACAAACTTCGATATCAGTCCACAGTTTTACTCCGATCTCGATGAAAATTTTGCATACTTGACTTTGAAAAGAAGGAAAACGTCACTGTCTACTTAAAAATTCGTAGGATGTATGCAGGATGGCACAGAGTTGGATACCGCCTGAGCGATCACCTTGATATTTGGCAATATATAATTTTTAATATACAGTTGCAGGAAGAGATGAATGACGTGGAGATACACAGTTTATATAGGGTAAATAACCGTCTTTTGCAACTGTAAAAATTCGCTTTATTTCAAAGAATCTTCAGTGGTCAACTGTAACAATACATGTTTTCGTTTTACATCTTTGTTAAGTTTTACTGAACTCTATTATGAACACTTCTCATGTTATGGCTTCATATTATTTTGAATAAAATTTAACTACTTTGATTGCTTACGTTATGCATATATATAATACACTTGACCAGTGAAGATGCTTCAAAATAAAGCGAAACCCATATGGTATCAATTAGACAAATTTTTACCATTGATTATTTTACCTATATAAATTGTATTACTGCAACGGCAGATAAGAAAGGAAAAAAACCATTTACATGGAGGTAGATGGGTGGATATAGAGGGAGAGGAAGAGGAGGTACAGGTAGGAAGATAGAGACAGGACTAAGGTGGAGATGGACAGAGAATGGATAAATACACAGACTAACTTAATATTGGAATACATTAATAATCGAGCGGTTAGGGGTTTTCAGACAATATAACCGTAATAGGACACAGAGGAAGGTAAGAGATAGAAGACAGAGATGTGGAAAGTGACAGGCAGAGTTTAAGAGAGGAAGGATATACAGTGTAAATCACCTTACACTTGCTCGGCAAATATTGCGGAAACGGAAAGTGCGATTGATGTGTGGTTTTCACAGAAGGGATTAGTAGTCAACGGCTCGTATTTTTTAGCCAACAAACAGATTGTAATATTACCAGGTCCTAGGATTTTTATCTGTCACTTTCCACTTCTTTCACCTCTGGCAGTATTGCTGATGTGAAAAATACCGAGTAGCACCGTGGTTCGGAACCCACATTAAACTGTAGGTCCCCCTATAACTGGCTGGGTAAGTCAGTTCGAAGGTCGGAGGAAGGCAACGGCATACCACCTCCAAACAGGACTATGCCTAGTAAAGCACTGTGGTATTCAAACCAATCTTCGGATTGTTGACTGCTTTACCTTTTAGTCTATTCTAATGCAAATATACAGTTTTTAATGGAAAAATGGTCGTTTCTATCATGCACTGGAATGTTTGACACCAGCTGTGTACAAAGAATTTTGAATCACAATTTTATCACGTCTAGTTTGGCAGTTACAAGCCGGCCACGGTGACAGAGGGGACTGAGGCGCTCCAGTCACGGTCTGCACTGCCAGTACGGTCGGGGGTTCGAATCCCCCCTCGGGCATGGATATTTGTGCCGTCCTTAGGATTAGCTAGTTCATAAGTACTTTGTAAGTTTAGGGACTGATGACCTCGTAGTTAAGTCCCATAAACTATACAAACAAACATTTGGCAGTTACAACCGTTCAAAGTTTCGGGGGTGGAGGCTGCGATAGCGTGCTGACTGGCCGAGTGGCTAGCCGCTGGGGCACGGCCCACTGTCGTTCAAAATTCCTTGTACACAGCTCTTATCAAAAATACTAGTGCATGATAGAAACAACCATTGTTCTATTTTAAAAATTGTATGTTTGCATAAAAATACACTTTCTACGTATTTTCACAATCTGTTTATTGGCTAACAATACGAGTCCTTGACTACCAATCCATTCTATGAAAACCGCACATCAATCGTACTTTCCGTTTCCACAATATTTACGGTGCAAGTGTCAGGTGATTCACCCTGTATATCGAATTCCATTGTGTAACCGAATAAATCATAATTACATTACCAGTATGCAACGAATCGTCACAGATCACAGTAAAACAGTCACAAGGACCTCGGAAATGCTTTCGGCAGAGTTAGAGTTCGCCCTGAATTAATGTAATTAATGTGTAAAAGAAACTTCACTCAGTGCTCTATTTCTGTTAAAAGAATAGCGAAGTACAATAGAGAACTCTGTGCCAAGACCGTTTTACTTTTTTGTCTGAGTGTTTGAATTAGCGGGGAAGGGGCGCGGGAGAAGTTAGAGATATTTACCCCTCTCGTTAAATAATTTCCATTTCTATACTGTAAGTGAAGTAAAAGAAAGTATTCAGAATACAAGGAGACACGGAATATTTTAGAGGCAGGGAGCTCGCGGAGCGAATGAAAGTTGTGAGTAAGCAACAGTATCATATAGCTAATTCCAAGTAAGGTAAACAGTAACCAATGTTCAGTTAATTAGCTACGGAATTGAATGAAAACAAAACCGCTGGCTTCTATTACGGCTGTGAGTATTAATGGGACGTGTTCAAATGATTTTCCTACCAACTGGCTTGCAGTAGAGTGGGTAACTGCTGGACATCATTAACGAAAAGATACAGCGCACAGGAGAAGAGGGTCTCATGACATTTCGTCATAGCAAAGCAATTTTTTTTAATATTGTGGGAGGATTGTTATTAATATTTACAACTATCAGGAGAGTTACATTTCCAACATTCCTAATTATCGTTCTCAGTGGCACTCCTGCAATCGATAGTTGCTAATACTGCTGCTTGTACTACAATGATTCATCTACGTTACACACTAGAACTACTACTTTGTTTGATTTTATTGCTATAAACGCAACACAATTGCTGATTCTTAAATTTAGACTCCTCGGCAGAGTGTCTGATTCGAAAGTTTATTTCAGAAACGATCAGCTATTCTTCCGATGGAATGGATTTGTAACATGCTGAAGAAAGTACTAACTATTCACGAATGGTTTGTTTCATGCAATGTGCAATGCTTATTTGCGTTATATGTACATTAACGGCATTCTCATTCCACCTGGACATTTTAAATGGCTCTATGTACTTAAAGTATCTCGTATGCTTAGCAACTTTTCCAAATCGTTAATTTGAGTGAAACTTTTCTCTATCTGATTACGCGCGAAGTCGTGTATTGACAAACTATTCCACTTTTGCGCCACGTACTGCCAGAGATACCAACAGAGATGTGGTAAACACAAATACTGTACTCGACTAATCAATAACTGACGAATGTTAAACACTAATCTTCTTCTTTCCTTCTATTCTAGAATCACGATGTCAGCAGGACACTAAACATTAATCTTCCTTCTTCTTCCCATTAAAACGATGGCTTGTAGCCGCTCTTTTATCCATTTCAGCAACTGTTTAAAAAAACATATTAGCGCCAGTTTGTTGCGACAAAGTAACGTGACGTGAAAGTTTGAACATTGTTTCTTTTGTAAAAAGAGGTACATGTTTCTTTAGTTACTAATGAAAAACTGCAACTTAAATTTGTTTCAAATAACGGAAGTTTGATGTGATTCTCCAGGTCGCTGCGTATTATATACCATATGTTCATTGCTGGCACAATGATGAAAGCATCAACTGTCTTTAAGAAAGGGGCAAACTCTTATTTACGTCTGGCTATGGTATTCCGTTCATTACTGTTGTCTGTTTAAATCTCTTAAGACGAATGTTAAGTACTTTTATAAACTCGCGATTCATTCATCTCCCATCGTTGTCTATTTGAAGGCGTGTTGTAGCTAGCCACTCGCCGTTGACGATGTAATAAAGAGGGTCTTACAAGATATTTACAACGCCTTGAAGTTATACATTTTTAGGAACACGTTCACAATGGAGTGTAGTAAACACACTAGCAAGCGCGTAAGTGCCGCTCGGAAAGGCGACATCAGAAAATAAATGTAGTCGAGAAGTAGACAGTAGAAAACACAAGAAGCAACAGATTAGAAATCGGCGGAAAAATATTAAAGATGAAGGACTTCAAAGTGCAAAGCATAACAAACCATAAGAAAAATATAGAAGAATCAAAATAAATAAATAAATAAATAAATAAATGAAAATAAAATATTTAGACGTGATGAGAAAATAATATTTAACGATAACAGAGAATAGAAAGAATAAATTTGACAATTTTACTTTAGATGATGACAGAAAGAAGTATAAAAATCCCTTTGTAATGGGTAAAAAATATCATCCAGTACCTCGATAAATCGTTATCAGTCTGAACTACTAGTGCCGTTGCATTAGTGACAGTGGCTGAAGAAAATATGAAAACGAATGGTATTTTCATTTCAACTAATTGATCCATCGATTGCAGAAGATGTATTACCAGATGTAGATACATGTACGACATTAAAATAGTACATTCGACGGTCTTCGTTCATTCTCACAAAGACATAAGAAAATCATTAAATTAACTTCACTTAATACTACTTTACAACTTTTACTACCTGCGATAATTAGTACGACGTGTTTTGATAGATGTCACCATCTTCATATGTCTGTATTTTTTGGGCGTAATTCTACGTAGTAATCTGATTTTTCTAAGGAAATCAATATGTTCTCATATTAGTATAAAATACTACAGAATATTATACACATGTCACTTACATAATAATATTTTTTTGCCATTCAAACTTAATTCATATCAATGTGAAAAAGAAACTTTCCTACACAACATTAAACATGACATCCCGTGAATAGTAGATAGTACGTGATTATTATTTAATATATCAGATTATAAATCAAAAGCCAAAGGCCAAATGTGGAAAGCAAACTGACTTACAATTAAATAAGTAGTTCTTCGTGGGCACCCACTAACTAGTTACGGTGATATATAAGCAGATTTTTTTCAGCATCGACCATCATTAGGTGTTCGACATGCAGTACTGGATAAAAGCATTCTCTATACTTTTCCACAGATAAAAGTCTGCTACCACATCACAGTGGTGACAAGACGTATCCAGTATTTTCACGACAGCAGGAGCATAATTCTACTGAATGAAACATTCACTGATATGAAACTTCCTGACAGACTAAAATTGTGTGCCGGAACCAGGAATCGAACCTGGGACCTTTGCCTTTCGCGGGCATGCGCTCTACCTACTGAACTATCCCGGCACGCTTCACGGTCTATCCTCACAACTTTGCTTCTGCCAGTACCTTGCCTCCTACTTTCCAAACTTCACAGAAGTTCTCCTGCGAAACTTGCAGAACTAGCACTCATGGAAGAAAGGATACAGCGGAGACATGGCTTAGCCATAGCCTAAGGAATGTTTCCAGAATGAAACTTTCACTCTGCAGCGGAGTTTGGAAAGTAGGAGGCGAGGTACTGCACAACAATCAATTTTCAGATGTTCTTATTACCCCAGTAAACAAATAGAAAAACACAACAACTGTTCTCTAAGGAGTTTGTTAGCTGAGACCACATGGTTGGGAGTGACACACTGTACAGGGATGCACTTTGCAAGTATTGTCTATTCTCGTTTTAAACACTTAAACAGTCCTGTAGAAGGTCAAAACCACGGTCCATTCCATAATTTTATATTGTAACCTCGAACCTGATAATTCCACATTCTCAACCCAATGAAGAAGTAAAAGTCTCTCGTAGTAGACTGTCTGGACACTTTATAAACTGGATAATATGATTACCGATAACTTTGCTGACACCAGAACTCGTGGTTTGATTAATAAATGTATTATATATTTTTACTAGACAATTCGACTTTAATCATGTTTAGCAATCAATTCGAATTATCCTGTCACTGTCCACTATCACATTGCTATTCCCCGTGTAGTCCATCCGAAAGTAATGGGTGGTTACAAGGTACTAGCACATTTCCACTTTCTTAAAAATTCCTGCGAAACCTTGTGTGATGTCCAAATCCAGGAGATAGAAGTCATCTAGACGAAGCTGCTGTAGTACAGACGGCAGCTCCTCCATTAAAATATTTAATTCAACATTGGCTCGTTCCACTTTATAAGGCAGGCAAGGCCAATCACCGCGCTGCGGGCAATGGCGCCTTTTCCGCGCCCCTGCCCCGCGCACTTTGAGCAGCGGAGTGAGGGGCAAAGTGGCGAGCAGGAAGTAGTGCGCCCGTCAAAACGGCTCGCGCCCGAAGTGGGCTACCATCTTTTCAGAGGAACTGCGGGAAAATGCACCTGCCGGCCGCAGTGGCCGGGCGGTCTGCGGCGTCCCAGTCCCAGTCTGCACGGCCGCTGCGGTCGGGGGTTCGAATCCCCCATCGGGCATGTATGTTTGTACTGTCTTTAGTATAAGCTAGTTCATAAGTAGTTTGTGGGTTTAGGGACTGATGACCCCGTAGTTAAGTCCCATAAACTCTACAAACATTTGAACTTTTTTTTTTCTTTGAAAATGCACCTAAAACCAATCCTGTTTTGTTAGCTTTTTGTGTTTTTAACAAAAAAAATCTACTTGTAAATATGAGACTCTATAGCCCCTACATGAAATTATTTTTAAAATATCATATTTATGAAACTAGTTCAGTTGATAAACATGTACCTTTCATCAGAAACCTACTATATAAATGACGAGCATGCTTGTACAATACTGTTGTTAATCAGTTTGGAAAACATGGTTTCCTTATTTGAAAAAAAAAAAATAATAATAAAAAAAATAAAAAATAAAAATAAAATAAAATAAATAAATAAAACAGCGATCTCAATATTATTTAAAGATAAAAATAACAGTGTAGTTCGCAAAATTTTACAATTTATTATTACAGGTAATCGGTGTCGATCTAAGGTTAGATCATCTTCAGACCTCTCGCTGTAGATGTTCAGGCGGTGAGCGTGATGTTACAATGCCAGCTCAGTCAATCATCCAGACTGTTGGCCCTGTAACTACTGAAGAGGCTGCTGCCCCTCTTCAGGAACCACACGTTTGTCTGGCCTCTCCACAGATACTCCACCGTTGTGGTTGCACCTACGGTACGGCTATCTGTATCGTTGAGGCACTCCACCTCAGCAATGTCTGTGGTTCATGGAAGTGGGTACAATACTAATAGAATCTAATTTGGGTCACAAAATTACTAAATTTTTCTTCGATTCGTGTTTACGATATTTTCTAAAGCATCGCATAGTGATTCTACCATACAAACACGAATTGTTACCGAAACAGTAAATGATTTGCTTGTTTTACCGTTCTTCTCTTCCTCTGTTACTTCGTTTACGTTGGATCTGACTGCGGAACAGTCCAGCGCAGAGCAGTGCTGTGTGGTCTCACTCTTTCCGCAGCTCTCTCTCTCGCTCCGCCGGGTGGAAATGTTTTTCATGTCTGTTATAAGGCATAGCCTCAGGATTTGCATGTTTCCTCGAGATGTTTGCCATTGCTTCCTTGCTGAGTTTATAAAATATTCCCCTTGCTGCCACAACTATGCCGCCCAGTAGGAGAAATAGTAACTTCGCCTTAACTCCATGGCTTGCAATGACGAACTTCTCAAATATAATATGCAGTTATAAGTTAATAGTTCCTTCTTTAATATTGCCTCTCCATACACACTGTCCATTGGTTGCAACTAGTCCACTTTAAGACACCAAATTACAGGAGTTTTATCAAAACCATTGATTCTCGACCAAAGAATAATTTACCACCACAAGCATCTCCGCTACGCTGCATAAATAACACCATTCGTAATGTAAACACCACTAACACACAATCAAACAGGCAACGATTCGATGAAAGATCAGATAATGTACACAGTGCAAAGGTTTACAACCACATGAACATAATTTTAAGTCGACATCTTTAGAACTCTATCGCAATACAACTTCATCGACAACTAGAAACAGTCACTGCATCGCTTATTTAGAGTATTTCAAACACTATTTACTTCAGTTGTAACACATATAGCCTGCAGTACTCTCTGTAAGAGCTTGTAACAACAACCATTTCCAACCCAGTGACAGGACAGTCAACATTAACCTACAGCAAACTGAGCTAGACATTCCAGCCAGCTCTTTTTTTTACTGAAGTTCTAACCCAACTAACATGTGACAATCTATGCATATGCCCAACAACTGCATTTGTTGGTGGATCCATCCCGAACATACAAATTATTGATCCTTCAACTTTTTGCATTGCTTTCTTCACAAATAGTGTTTCTGATACGTTCTCTATTAGTCAACAGAGCACATACCTCGTGCGTTTAACAATCCCTCGCGCACAAAAGGCATCGTATTCCCCATTCTAACAAATCATTGCTCTCGATAAATATCTGAAACTCAGCCAATTACACAGTAAAAATAACTGACACACACACACACACACACACACACACACACACACACAAATGTTCAAATGTTTGTAGAGCTTATGGGAATAACTACGGTGTCATCAGTCCCTAAATTTACAAACTACTTATGAACTAGCTTATACTAAGGACGGCACAAATATCCATGCCCGAGGAGGGAATCGAACCCCCGACCGTAGTGGCTGTGCAGACCGTGACTGGCGCGCCGCAGTCCCCTCGGCCACCGCGGCCGGCCACACACACACACACACACACACACACACACACACACACACACGCACACAGGCACAGACAAACAGAGCAGTTAACAAGAAATGGTCCAGATCAACACGAAGTTCTTTTTCTTATATATATCTAATCATTAAAACCAGTAACGCAAAATAGAATACACCATTTCGAAGTAATACAACATCCGAAAATTGTTATTAAATGTCAAGAGCAATTCCGATATGTTTCCACCTACAGTGTGAACACCACTAACAGACGAGATGCATGGGACACCACCCTAACACATAACCATACTACTGAGTATCTTATGCATTTCTACAAATGTGGAACACCTCTGTTGTTACAAATACCAGGAAGAGTAAACAGTCCACATCCTACCCAACATACAACACCAAAATCCCAAGGATCACAGAGTCATTACCATCCACATACCTAATATTTTATTATTGCACTGCAATCCGAAGCAGACATCCAGATCGATTATCCCAGTTAATCTTGTACCAAAACTAGCGCTAATCACACACACACACACACACACACACACACATATCGCCTCCTGCAAGAGCTGAAACGCAGAGCACTATTGTGAGAAATAAAAACAACATCACTTTTTTCAAGTCTGCAAACTAGCTCATTCACAAACACACACACAATCACTCAAATAAGAGTATATCTATTACAGAAATTAAACATAGATTTTAAGAAATAGATAAGAAGGAGAAAGTAATTTCTATAAGATGAACCTATCCACAATCAGAAGGAGAAAGTAATTTCTATAAGATGAACCTATCCACAATCAGTCAAAATCCAATCCAATCACCAATGTATCGCACAACATCGATTTAAACGAACGCTTAATTAGCTGTAGACTAGAGCAGCATAGAAATACATCTCCGATAACTGACCAACTAACAGATACTCTACCGCTCCAGGTACTGCTCTTCTGACACATAACCCTGTATTTTCCTCCAGCTCCATAGACCTGAAAAACCTAAACGATTCGGAAAGCTGTAAGTCCTTCCAACAAATAGCTGCTGCAGATGCAAACTTACACATTTTAGGTAATCACATAGACGTTTAATTGCTCCTCATCACACAATGATCTCTCTGTGGAAGCAGTACCAGATATCTTATGATCTACAAGAGACACATCACAATGGCATTCTATATACATCACAGAAGAGTAAAGGCTCATCCCACATCAGGAAGAATCCCAGGATGCTTATACCTTGCTTTCCACATCGCGAGAAAGATACTGTGCTGCAACGGATTTTTAGACCCAACTCTAAACCTTTTTAGGACAAAGCGACCCACAGATCGGTGAATATCACATCAAAACCACAGGATTACAACACAACAGGCCCACATCTAACCCTTTTAGAACGAGCCACAGATGGTAGAAATTCAAATCAAAACCACCGAATTCTTACCTAATAAGACATTTGAATGTTAGTCGAAATATGTTTTCCGTGATCATTCTACACGTAGAACCATTTAAAATAAAAACCAGTAAGTTATTGCACGACTCTTCTGATCCTAAGCACTTCTTTTTGTAACCCTAACAACTCTATTGCCCAAAAAATCTCGATACGTCCTAGACGTCAAGTACCAAACCTTTACAGCAGTTAAATGCCAAGCTCGAACTTTCAACCATATGTGTACTGTGGTAGCCAATACATTGAACGCTTAGCCATTTGCAATAGATTGCAATACGAGGATGCAAGATGAAGAGGAGGATTCGACAGATGTCGAAATGCAGCTCAATACTAATCAGATACTGACAGATGGACACATGTTCTACCAAGCCTCTCACACAACAGAGCCAGTACAATTTGTCTTACGTACTACAGCAAACAACAAGTAAGGTTTGTCTGTAAAGGTGAAGTTTAGATCAGCGTTCCGTCTAGGATGTTTGTATGTCACCTCCTGCATCGCGAAAAATGTACAGAGGTACGATAAATCGAGAGAAAAAGAAACCACAACAGATCCACATTTATCTCTTTTGAAGCTAAATAGACCCATAAGGAAATATAAATCACAACCTTCGAATACTTTTCTATTAAGACAGCGGAATGTTCTTCGCATTATACTTTTGTGTAGTATCGTAGGTGAAGAACCATTTCAATCAATCCACAACGCAATGTTGTACGACTCTTTCGACTAACCACATATTAATATTTAAGAGGAAATCACATTGATAGATCACACAGTTAGATCCCACACAACACGTCATACATCTCGACTGACATATACGTACAATGCACAATAGCTTTGCTGTATCTTACCCGTCGATCTTCTGTAAGTTACATCACAGTATCAAGGAAGAAGCAGAGCTGATAAAAGTAGAATATAAAAGCATCCAGTTAGGGTCATGCACTGTACTAACCATTGAATCGAACTAATCATAGACTACGTTTTCCAGATAGAAAGTACTGCAGACGTTAACGATGACATAACGTATCTCTGAGAAGCCAATAAAAATACAGCTCTTATTACATATATGGTATACACCACTCCCACCGTACTGCATATATCAATAGTAACGACAGTCTATAGTATTATTAACCATCCTGATCTATTAGCTTAACATTGTGGACTACAAACTATAACGTATTTTAGGTAATCATATCATCAACTATAACTCCATCAGCACACGTCGATAACACTGCAAAAGCAGTGTAAGGTATCTTACGACGCCATCAGACAACTCGTAAGAGTTTTCCAAAGGGAAAAAGGCACCGCGGCGAAGTAGCCGACCGCATTGAGGCGCCATGCTCCTGTGCGCGAGGCCGTTCCCCATCGAGGTTCGAATTCCCCATCGGGCATGGATGTTTGTGATGTCCTAGTTTATAAGTAGTTTGTAACTTTAGGGACTGATGACCTTGCAGTTAAGTCCCATAAGATTAACAAACATTTGGTTATAGGGTCTGTCAACAGAAGAAGATTCCTAGAATGCTTATAATCGTATCCAGAAACACAAGAAATTTGCAGAGGTATCAAAAACTTAAAATGCAGCAGACCTACCTCTATCACTTTTTAGGGTAAATCAAGCCACTGGTCACAAAAATTCACACCACAACCAACGGATCATGTCCTAGGAAGACGCCAGGATGTTCTCCACATTATGCTTGGAGTGATATTTGTAGGCGGAGGAACAAATAACCCCATACGGGCGAGAGGACCAACGCATCCTTCGATTCTAAATGTATTCTTAGGGGACGTGTTGTAGTGTAAAGTGTTTTGTTCTATTAACGACCAGCCTTCGAGTTCTGTCAGGGCCCAGCGAAATGGTGAGTCACCTCTGTAGTATATACAGAGTGTTTTGGCCCTACGTCACATAGTTAACCCGGATATGACGGAGGCCAATAAAATTTCACACCTGATGAAGGGCATTGTGGAAGACATGTATCAAGCTCTTCTATTAAAAGACTTTTCGACGACACAAGATTTATCCAGTAGTGCCAGAAAATTGAAGAGATGCAACATAGGAGGGATGGACAAAAGAAGTACGGCTGACTCCCAAATGGCCTTTGTGGAAGACCTGCATGACTTTGCTTCGCTCATACGTCAAATTTTAGAGAAGAATAACAACAGTTTATGGCAACCGGGACTGTTGGAGCAAGCGAGCATAAGATTATGGCCATAGATGTCAGTCCTGTACCTCATGTGGGAGCTGACACTGCTGAGGAAGACGTATTTCAAACATTAACACCTGTCAGCCCCACCAGTTCCACCCGATGTGGAGAATGGTTTCACCCTACTATGACTTACGCTGCAGCCGTCAAAAGGCAGCCAAGGAACCGACCGACGCAGGCACAATCAAATACTCTGGCAACTATGACGCCCCAAAGGAGGACAGAAGACAATATTTCATCGTGTTTTCACTGTGGGCTTCCTGGACGTGGAGAGAGAAGACGAGTATTTTGCAATCATTATGCCGCAAGACGCCAACTATTGGAGCAGTCTTTTCAACGGTAGTCAACTGCAGATAATTACTGTAGACCCATGGCGCAAAGCCCGTCGCCGTATCCTGGTAATGGTCGCTCTCCAACATGCCGACGACGTTCACCGTCGCCTTACAGCCTGATCGCCATGTTCACGAAAACTAGGGAGACGACCATCTACGGAGATGAGGCCGCTGCAGATGAAAATCCTCCATGGGTCACAGTCGGCAAATCTTATTGACGTAATCATCGCCGCGCGGGAGTAGCCGAGCGGTTGGGAGCGCCACGTTGCGGATCGCGCGGCCTCCCGCATCGGAGGTTCGAATCTACATCTACATCTACATGGGATACTCTGCAAATCACATTTAAGTGCCTGACAGAGGCTTCATCGAACCACCGTTATACTATCTCCCATTCTATTCTCGAATAGCGCGCGGGAAAAAAGAACACCTGAATCTCTCAGTTCGAACTCTGATTTCCCGTATTTTATTCTGATGATCATTTCTACCTGTGTAAACGGAAGTCAACAATATATTTTCGCATTCGTTTATATAAATAAGGAACTGCAGAGGACAGTAGCACTACCCTGTAGAACGCCCGATATCACCTTTCTTTTAGTCGATGCCTTACCATTGATTACTACGAACTGCCTCTCTCGGACAAGGATGTTTGTGTTGTCTTTAGTATAAGTTAGTTCATAAGTAGTTTGTAAGTTTAGTGACTGATGGCCCCGCAGTTAAGTCCCATAACCTTTACAAACATTTGAACATTTGACTCTTTTGAACAACAGTATTGTTAGACTATAGTTTTTTCTAATATATGGCATGTTTATTACAAGACTTTTTTATACATGGAGTTTATTACGCGTTTGTTGTTTAATAGTGTTGTAATTGTTATATTTGTTTGCAAATGCTTGGTAAAGGAAGGGAAGGAAGAATGATAGGAAAGAAAGGATTGACAGTGGACGCATTTGGTCACTGATATTAAGCAATGGCGACAAGTGGAAATGTGAGCCGGACCGGGAATCGAACCCGGGCCTCTCGCTTTGGGCCAGCGGTCGCCTTAACCACTTGGCCACCCGTGCTCGCCTCCCGTTCGTCTCAAATTCCCAGAAGTCGCACGCTGTGTTTGTAGCGCCCCTATCGTCCATGCCCTCTTACACTCGCCATTACGGATTCCCGTTCGAGGTCGGGCGTATGAGCGCATCTGAGGTGAAATAACTGAAGCTAACGCCGTCGTCACTCTTAAATACTTGTGGTATTCCATAAAATGC
The DNA here is from genome assembly GCA_026315105.1 of Locusta migratoria. NCBI lineage: Eukaryota > Metazoa > Arthropoda > Insecta > Orthoptera > Acrididae > Locusta > Locusta migratoria. Next base: position 56,015,824 of record CM048751.1, read on the forward strand.
ATCTTTAAAAACCATCAGCTGTTTATTCAAAACCTTATAGATCTACCAGTTTCGGTCAATAGACCATCTTCATGGATAAAATTTGGTATTGAAGAATCGTCTAGCATGCTTGGTTTGGCAAATGAAATATATATGAAATATTAGTTGTTGTATCTTTCGGGTTATGTGGTCGTGGTCCACGAAACATATCCGTTCCTGACGTTTCGTCCAGAGCTGCGCTGGACATCTTCAGAGGTACTGGTAGCGGTGAGTCTTGGCGACTTGCCGACTTGCCGAGTCTTGAGTCGGCAAGACTCACCGCTACCAGTACCTCTGAAGATGTCCAGCGCAGCTCTGGACGAAACGTCAGGAACGGATATGTTTCGTGGACCATGACCACATAACCCGAAAGATACAACAACTATTACTTCAGCCGGTCGTGAAAGCCTTCACTGCATGATATATGAAATATGTTACGGCTGTTGACACTCGTCTCACCAAAGTATTCAAAATTTTGCCAAACCAAGCATGCAAGGCGATTCTTCAATACCAAAGTTTATCCATGAAGATGGTCTATTGACCGAAACTGGTGGATGTATAATGTTTCGAATAAACAGCTGATCGTTTTTAAAGATGAATTTTATGAAATATATTACGGTTGTTGACACTCACCTCACCAATACAATGTTATATTTGTCTTGTCTGATTAGGAGTCTGAAGATGGCGTGACTGTAACACCGAAACCGGTCGCTTAACTGAATACATAGTATTTATACAGCTGCTGGTAATTTACGTCCGGAAAGCACAGCCAAAATGGTTCGGGAATTTCGCGGAAAGTCGCAGACGGCTGCAGCATTTAAACATTGGCGAAAACAGCGGCAGAGATAATTACTTGGCGACATTATCTACGTCTTCTTTCCAGTTTAAGTCTGAAGTAATAGTAATTCCTAGGTATTTTGTGGAGTTTACGGCCTTCACTTTTCATTGATTTATCTTGTAAACAAAGTTTAACGGAATTCTTTTCATACTCATGTGGACAATTTCACACTTTGCATTATTTAGAGTCAATTGCCAATTTTTACATCATAGTGGTATCTTATTCAGATCGTTCTGCAGTTGGTTTTGATCTTCAGATGATTCTACTAGACGGTAAATGACGGCGTCATCTGCTAACAACCTAAGAGACCTACTTAGATTTTCCCCTAAATCTTTTATGTAAATAAGGAACAGGACCAATGACACTACCGTGTGGAACGCCCGATATCACCTCTGTTTTAACCGATGCCTTACCATCGATTACTACGATCTGTGTCCTCTCTGACGGGAAATCCCCTATCTAATCCTTGTCCTGAAGAAATGGTGAGGCAATGTCTAAACGAAGTCAGTATGTCGTGGCTTCTTTCGACACTGCCTCACCGCTACTTATTTTTAATATAACAACAAATTCTAGGAACAGATTGATGCGGTGGCAATGGGCAATCTTTTAAGTCCAGCAGTGGCCAATTTATTCATGGAGGTTCGAATCCTCTCTCGGGCATGGATGTTTGTGTTGTGTTTAGTATAAGTTAGTTCCTAAGTAGTTTGTAAGTTTAGGGACTGATGACCCCGCAGTTAAGTTCAAATGGTTCAAATGGTTGTAGAGCTTATGGCACTTAACTACGGGGACATCAGTCCCTAAACTTACAAACTACTTATAAACTAGCTAACATTAAGGATGGACCGGTCGCGGTGGCCGAGGGGACTGAGGCGCTCCAGTCACGATCTGCACGGCTACTACGGTCGGGGGTGCGAATCCCCCCTCGGGCATGGATATTTGTGCCGTCTGTAGTATTAGCTAGTTCATAAGTAGTTTGTAAGTTTAGGGACTGATGACCCTATAGTTAAGTCCCATAAGCTGTACAAACATTTTTGAATTTGAATTAAGGACGGCACAAATTTCCCTGCCCGAGGGGGGTTTCGAACCCACGACCGTAGTGGTCGTGCAGAACGTGACTGGCACGCCGCAGACTACTCGGCCACGCGGCCCATATGCTTGACAAACATTTGAACATTTGACTTTTTTTGAAAAACTGTTGTGTTGAATTACACTTTTCTCTTATGTATGGCACGTTTATTACTAGACATTTTTATACATGGACTTTATTATGGATTTATTGCTTAAAACTGTTGTAACTGTTATATTTGCCTTGTTTGGTTAGGAACCTGAAGATGGTGTGTTTGTAACACCGAAACCGGTTGCATAATTTGAATAAATAATAGTTAAACAGCTGCTGGTACTTTCTTCCACCTTGAGATAACTACACAGGTTGCACACCTGTTCGTACCCGCTTCCTTTCGGAATTGGGATTATTACATCCGGAAAGCACAGCCAAAATGGTTCGGGAATTTCACAGAAAGTCGCAGAGGGCTGCTGCATTTAAACATCGGCGAAAACAGCGGCAGAGATAATTACTTGGCGACGGCATTCTGGCGCCGAGAGTCGCGACGCAATAATTATTTAGCGGCAATACGCGCGCAACTCTAGTAACGAGCTCCCCGAGGCGTTTCTTACGCCGCCGCGTGGCCACAACACCGAGCGTCACCCGGCATTGTCGGTGGTCGACGCAACTTGGGCCGCGGCGCGGCGGATGAAAGGCCGCCACGCGTCCCGCCGTTTTGACAAGGTTTTAATGGCCGCGCCACAATCAGTCCTCGTTACGCCGCGATATTTGTTCTTCGCGTATTATTACGAACTTGAACGAGGCCGAGTTATTGCAGGTGGGCGAGGCGGATGCCATTATGCCGCTCCGGGGGTTTAATCAGGACCGAACAATGTTCGCGGCGGGCGCACAATCACTACAAAACAGTTTTACTCGGGATTTGACTTCAATTAAATCGCCGTTTCCAGGTACGGGGAGGGACGGTCGGAAGAGAGGAGGGGGTCGGCAGGGGTTGGCAGCAGTGCCGGTCGCAATTGCTTCGCAATCCAATACGTCCGAACCGGCGGTGGGCGCGGCGGCGGCCGCGGACGGACGCAGAGGGGCCACTCGTGGCGGACGCAGCGCCGAGTGGACGCTCGCGAGATTCACATACCGCAGGAAGGTCTCGGACGCAGGCAGACGTCAAACCGCGCCTGCGTTTGGAAGCGGAGTGGGGCCTTTTGTCGGAAAAAGAGCCGCCGCTGCGAGATAAACGCCAGAAGGTTACGACATTGCGCCACTTCACGTGGAGTTAGCTGCTTTAATTAAATGCTGAGTCCACATTTTTTTTATGTTGGTACAAAGTGACTGAAGTACATCTACATAGATACTCTGCAAATCACATTTAAGTGCTTGGCAGACGGTTCATTAACCACTTTCATAACTTTTCTCTACCGTTCCATTCTCTAATAGCGCGCGGGAAGAAACAACACCTAAATCGTTCCGTTTTCGATCTAATTTCACTTATTTTATTTTGATGGTCACGTCTCCCTAAGTAGGTGGGTGCTACCAAAATATTTTCACATTCAGAAGTAAAAGTCGGTGATTGAAACTTCGCAAACAGATCACGCCGCAGTGAATAACGTCTTTCTTTTAATGATTTCCACCACAATTCGTGCAACATTTCCGTGACGCTTTCCCCCCCGTAACGTGATAAAACAAAACGAGCAGCCCTTCTCTGAACCTTTTCAATGTCTTCCGTCAGTCCCGCCTGGTTAGGGTCCCTCAAGGGGCAACAGTACTCCAGGAGAGGACGCACAAGTGTGATGTAGGCAGTCTCTTTGGTGGAGCTGGTGCATCTTCGAAGCGTTCTGCCAGTGAAACGTAACCTTTGGTTCCCTTCCCCACAATATTTTCTATGCATTCTCTCCAGTCTAAGTTGTTCGTATTTGTAGCTCCTAGCTATTTGGTAGAATTTACTACCTTAAGGTTTGACTGATTTATCCCGTAATTGACGTTCAGCGGATTTCTTTTAGTGGTCATGTGTATTACTTCACACTTTATTTAGTGTCAATTGCCAATTTTCGCACCATGTAGAAATTTTGTCTAAATCGCTTTGCAGTTGCTTTTGATCCTCTGTTGACTTCACTAACCGATAAACAGCATCATCCGCGAATAGTCTAAGGGAGCTATTCAGATTGTCTCCTAAATCGTTTACGAACACGAGGAAGAGTAGGGGACCACTTCTGTTTTACTCGATGACTTACCGTCAATTACAACTGTGTCCTTTCTGATAGGAAATCGTGCATCCAATCGCACAGTTGGGGAGATATTCCATAAGCACGCAATTTCATTAGAAGCCGCTTGTGGGGTACAGTGTCAAAAGCCTTCCGGAAATCGAGAAATTTGAAATCGATTTGAGATCCCTATTGGTTAATAGGTCGCTCTCTTCGAGGTAGTTCATACTATTCGAACAAAGTACCATCGTTACGGACGATTTACACTTCACATTTTAGGATAGGTGGGTTAACTACAACTTTATTTATTACAATAAACTTTAGGGGTTAACTTGTAAGGGCCTTTATATTGGTCCGTAAGGTACCCCTCTCGATGTATTAATTACATTTTCAATTAAACTTGATATTTACGTATAATTTAAGACTTTATCGATTAGTTAAGGCCCGTGGCACTTTGTATCTATGCCATGGAAGTGGCATTGTCCTCCCCCAATGTGCGGATGTTGTGTACGGTATCCCGTAGTTGGTCAATCTTGCGGTGGATCTTCTTCGCTCTTTTTTGGACGGCGCCCATGATTGTATCCATGTGAAGCGTCTCATGGATGTCGGTATTCCGTGTTTATCTGTTTGCCCTAAGGATCCATCGTAAGGTTTTGTTCTGTATCATCTGCAGCTGTTGGATTTGGGTAGCACTGGCCAGTCCCCAGACCGAGCTGCCATAAAGCATCTTCGATATAACCGTGGCTTTGTACAGGCGTAATTTGGCGCCCGTACTCAGGTCAGTGCTCAAGAAGATGGGCATTAGGCTCTTCACCATTGCGTACGCTTTATTCCGCAAGCCGTTTACGTGTTTATGAAGGAAGAAGTGCTTATTTAAGGTAACCCCTAGTATGCCACAGTATCTCCCCATAGTATGTTTTGTCCGTAAAGTTTCAGGTTGGTTGGCAGTCGTGGACGCTTCTTAGTAAAGTAGATGGCAGTTGTTCTTGCCGGATTCAGTAGCACTTTGTTGGTTTTGCACCAGTCCTCCATTGCATCCAGTCCTCCATTGACTTTGGAGACTCTGATGTTGGCTTGAGCGCGTCGTCCGCTAGTGAGGAACGCTGTATCGTCAGAGAATTGTGCTATTTGTACGCCTTCCACCGTAGGTGCGTCGTTGGCATACACGTTAAACAGGATTGGAAAGAGCACCGAACCTTGAGGTAGTCCGGCTAATGCAGGTCGAGTGTCCGAAGATTGTCCGTCCACTGTCACCATCATCTTCCGGTCACGCAGGTAACTCCCAATTAGCTTCACTTAGAGGTCTGGGATGGTTGTCTGCTCGTGGAGATTCCTAATGAGAAGGTCTCTCCAGACTTTTTCATAAACTTTTTCAACATCCAGGAAGACTATTGCAGTCGCCTTTAGTCCCACATATAGACCTGTGAAATATAAATGTAAGTCCCTGTGGCGGCGTATCCTATGTATTCACTGATTCAGTAAACCCCCGTAAAGAAATCTCGCCGTAAAAAAAAAAAAAAAAAAATAAATAAATAAATAAATAAATAAATAAATAAATTAAAAAAAAATACAAAGTGTTTTTGAACTATCATTCTTCATTTCCTTCTTGTATCAGATCATTTTATATGCAAATTTAAAGTATTTTTATCACATGACAAAGGTTTTACGTCGCGGAGAAGAACTTATAAGAGTCTTAGCGCGGCCGCTTATACACACGCGGCAGTGGCTGCAGCGTTGCAATGCGCATGCGCGGCTCTGGTTGAAATTCTCTTCTGAACCCCCTGGAGGTAACATATGGTCGCTCCTGCGGCAGGGAGGGGCGAGGGAAACACCGCTTTTAACACTGCCGTTGGAGCTGGAGGACACACCAGCTCCTGGCTACTCGAGCTCCGGCGGTTACGCACGAATGGTCCCGAAACAAAGAACCACCCCGCCTTGCGCATCGGCAAATCGTCCTTTATATTTGTTTTTAGCGCATTGAAGATTTGTCAAAAACAAGTCAGATTTAGTAAAATAGGAGGGTATTTCGGAAAGTAAAAATACACCTACGCCGGTGCAACAGAAGAGTTTTGGCGAGGAAGTTGGTAACACTGGTTTCAACCTTGAACCGTTAGCTTTCTCCTCGCGGTCGTTCGGCAGTTGAACATTGCTTACGGTTGAAGTAAGTCGTGTTTAAAATGGCTGCGCTCATTCAGAATCCCGCCAAATGCGAAATGCGCTCCGCCATACGTTTTATTCATACAAAAGGTCAGCGACCAGCGGATATTCACAAAGAAATTGTTTCTGTTTATGGGAACACTATGAATCGACAACAACACATACCGGATGTGTCAATGACAACTCTTTATGACATTGTGACTGTCAAGTAAGGGTACAGGAAATTGTGTGCGCGCTGGGTTCCAGAAATGTTAACGCTATGCTGAAGCAGGTTCAAATCAAATGTTCAAATGTTTATAGAGCTTATGGGACTTAACTACGGGGTCATCAGTCCCTAAACTTACAAACTACTTATGAACTGGCTTATATTAAAGACGGCACAAACCCATGCCCGAGGGGGTATTCGAACCCCGACCGCAGCGGCCGTGCGGACCGTGACTGGCACGTCGCAGACCGCTCGGCCACTGCGGCCGGCCTGAAGCAGGTGATGAGTTCCTTGATCACATTGTGACAGGTGACGAGACGTGGGTTTATCACCATACACATGAATCCAAGCAACAATCAATGCAATGGCGCCATTCGAATTCACCAAAATCCAAGAAATGCAAAACGTTGATTTCTGCGAAGAAAATCATGGCTTCTGTTTTTTGGGACAGACAAGGCATTCTTCTGTGGGAATTTATGCCTCCTTGAATGCCAATTAATGCTGCTGTATATTGCCAGACTGTGAAATGTCTTCGAAGGGCAATTCAAACCAAACGCAGGGTAATGCTGCCAAATGGAGCCCGCTTGCTTCATGACAACGCTCGGCCTCACACAACGCTCGTATCCAAAGCACTACTCAAACAATTCATATGGACATACTGGACCATCCGGCATACAGCCCGGACTTTGCGCTCACCGACTTCCATTTCTTCCGTTACCTGAAGTCACATCTTGGTGGAAAATCATTCCACGACGATGTAGAGATCAAAGATGAAGTTGAATTGTGGTTCCGACAACAGGCGGCAACCTTCTATGACTGTGGGATACAAAAGGTTGTGCACCGACTTAACAAATGTTTGGGAACTGGGGTGGTAGTATCTTTCTTTATTATTTAATCTTTCTGTTCACTAATAATAAAGAAAGATGAAATAATATAAATTATTTAACTCAATATAGTATGAAATTTGACATTATAGTTAATTATATACAATTATATTTGTTATATTAATTAATATGAAATTATTTTATATTAAATATAATCCAGTTAATAAGATGTAACTGACGTTTTCTAAATAAATGTTCTATTTAAGGAATGCAAGCCATTGAATCTTTACTTTTCGAAATGCCCTCGTATCTTATAACTATAAATCAAAGACACATCAACTATAAAATCCTTAAGAAGATACAATTATGAACAATAATGTAGTCACTACTCTCCACCTAGCAAGAATAGACGTGTGTTTAACAGTATCGTATTGCGCCGTCGGAGATAGTGGGTTCGAGACCAACTGCAAGCAATTTTTTTAAACGCTATCTTCTTTTTAACATATACGGGAACAACAATGTCTTTGTATTGTTACTTGTCACATATCTTCGGACTTTTACCAAATGTGTCATCTAGTGAGTAGGCTTTATGACCAGAACCTCTTAAACAGCGTCTCTGGAGACTGTTCATTATTTTGAAAATGCCTCGTAGAATACTGCACATATTAGTGATGTGTATTTAACTTGAAGATGAAACAAGCTATTTTTAAACTGCAGCACTCAGCATACGCGTCCACAAGCTTGCAATTATTTTATGTAAATTGTATGTATATAATATTAGCTAAATAAGACATTTTTGTTAAACGTTTTGTATACAGTTACTACATTCCTCCTTGTATATTTGTAGAGGTATCTGAAGATGGCAGCTAGACTGCCGAAACTAGTTGTGCAATAAAAAAATTGCAAAAAGCTATCTTTGGCATCATTTCTCTACCATTAAAATATAACTTCCAATAAAACTCCGTCTTGGTTGCAATGATTTATTTTTCTTTAAAGCGTTTAGCCTTTTTGGGGCATCGCCAGAGTCTAAAACATAGGTTTACGGAAACCTTACAGGCCTAGTTCTATCATGAAAAGTGATAATTAGAAATAGTAGTAATCTATTCCTTATTGTCAATGTGCATGATAAGACTAGGCCTAAGTTTCTCCAAATCTATTTTCCAGTTTTTTATAACGTACCAAAAGGGTGAAACGCGTTAAAGAAAAATAAATCATTGCGAAGACTGTGTTTATTAGAAGTTACTTAATTTCGTGATTATTTTCTAAATTCTGTTATAATTTTATTTGGTTTTGTTGAAGTTCACGTAACATTTTCTTCGTCGGTGTCACTGTCAGCGACATTTACACGATTATCACACAAAAATACTGAAGCATCGGCGAATCGATGAAATATTTATTAAAAACAAATTACATATCAATTTCGTTCCCATGATGGAACATCATCAGTGCAGATTTCGAGTCATGAGGACTCATGTACTCCACATAAAACATTTAAGTCAGATCCATAAAACAACTAAATGGGTGTCCTGACAATTAAACGTTTTATGCGGAGTATGTGAGTCCTCGTGACTCGAAATCTTCACTGATGCTGTTTCATGATGGGAACTAAATTGATATGTATTTTTTTTTTTAATAAATATTTCATATCGCACATCCGAATTGGAAGTTTCTTATTTTTTATTGCAATATTGTGGTATGGAATTAACTTAGAAGCAAATTATCATTTTAATTCTATCTTATGTTGAATTTTGTAAAAATTAAAACAATAAGTATGAGGAAATATAAAAATTAGGATAGACGACAGAAACAGGTAGAGACCCCGGTTATTATCGCGCCTTGGCATAAATTTAATTTAATTCTTCGTCCCATACTCATTTTCTGAAATAATTCATTCTTTTACAGCCGTAGATATTAGATTATAAATACAAGAAATGTATTCACAATTGCGAGTGTGACCTAACATTAGCTGTACGACTTAATGGTGACATATAAAAACTTGTGCTGGATGGGAACTCGAACCTGGATTTCCCGCTTTCCGCGAGCGGTCGCAATATGTTTACGCTATCCGAGCACGGTTCCTAAACCGGCACAAACTCTCTAATGCCGCATATTGCCCACTGTACGTAGTACAGCTAATGCTGATTCATAGTCGGAATTTCGAATACATTTCTTGTATTTAATCTGACAGAATTCATGTCTGAAGGACATTTACATTGGTTTCATCAATAAACAGGGGCATTGCACATAGTATATAACTACTGTACTATCTTCCCAGGTACATTAACTTGCCGACAGAGCGGAACTCGTCTTCTTCAACTGTGACCTTCTGAATATTCCTACATACTTTTAATTGAAATACGTATTAAAGATGTTTAGCCTAGATCACGCTACAAACAATTTTTTTTTTTATTTCACAATTAGTTTCAGGAAAGCTTGTTACCATTTTGAAGTGAACAAAAACCTAAAACCTACAATGCACATGTATATGAAACCACTGCTCAATTTCGTGGTCTAACACGTGGATTTTGTCGTAACAGAACATTACCAAAGGCAAGTGACACAATGAAGGATATTTCGCAAGACTGCTGATACCAACTGTTGAACAGCTGTTGTTGTTTGATAAGCAGTAAATGTCATATATTAGGCACACACTCTTTCGTTATGAGAGCCTTCAGTTAAGCAATGGTTTCTCACCACTCTGTTCAGACTACTGCTGACTTTCAGAAACGAATGAGTGTGTGCCTAATATATGACATACAGGTAATTACTGCTGATCCAACAACAACAGCTGTTCAACTGTTGGTATCAGCAGTTTAGCGAAATATCCTTCAGTGTGTTACTTGCCTTTGGTAATGTTTTGGGGTCGTGTTCCATTTTGAGTTATTCGTTACTCTAAAGTATTTTTCCATCATTAATACTGTTTATTTGTATGTCAATTATTTTATACCTTTATTAATGATCAATGCCCCATGTTTATATGTGTTTCCACCTGAGTGATTGAACTTGTGTGTCCGTATGAATTTGGAATGTTGCTTTTAATATTGACTGCCGCGCGATGGGTTACAGTCGCCGCTTCGCGGTTTAGGACTCGTTTACTTTAGTTCAGAACGCATGGCTTTGTATGTCGTCTGCACTGCCGTCTGCTGGGGAACCAGAGACACCCTTACTTGGCAAGATGGCGTTGTGGGCTATTCTTAGTGTAGTACCAACATGATCATGGACGAAGGAGGTGACAAAAGAGACCTATCATGATCTGTAGTAGAGGGTATTATCTCCCTCAGGTAGCGAGGGTTGGTAGACAGTAGGCTTTGAGAACGCACCCTAAATCGCTTTGTACGCTTCCTAAATCCGGTGCAGAGAGGGAAGGCTCTGCCCACGGCCTGAGGCACCACTCTTGCCGCGACCACCGAAGTGAGTATTTCATCGAACCATGCTGAGGGGATGGCATGCTGTTAGAACTTTACTTTATTTGTGACCAGGCAGTCCTGGTTTATCAGACAGTTTTTCTTGAGTTATTCTTTCGCTTTGCGAGGCGAAGTGTTCCTTACTTTTCATTGCTGGAGTGATTCAGTGTACATTTAGTATTTGCATTTTCATTCTGGTTATGATTTTTGTGCCTGGTTTCTCAAGTTAGAATACATGTGTGTGGTCTTCAGCCTTTGCGTAAACTTAGTATGTTTGAATTCCTTGTTGTTTTTAACTAGCGTTTTCGTGTGGTGTCTGTTTCCACGAGCATGCTAAATTCTCTCTCGGAATTTCTCGATTGATTCCGTCTTTACTATCTTGGTACGACCGATTGTACAACGTGCTTTCGTAACGGTCATTACTTTAGGCCTTCATTCACGCTTTTTACTGATACTAGCTTCCTTCTATTGAATTCTCGTGTATGATTTACTTGCTTATTCTAAGTTAATTTCTTTTTGTAAATTCTATGTAATTCACCATGGTCGTACGCCATGTGGTACTTAACGATAGTATGGCGCTGCCTCCCCACACATGAGTTCGTTTGTACATAGTATAATTTTAATTGTGCTTGAAGACGCCTGCCATCTCGTCAAAACGCAGCCGACGCTTCGTTTTGCCGCTGCTATGAAGTGTTCCCGCCTGAGTGAGTGTCGCAAGCATTATGCGCGTGTCTGTGAAGGAATGAGTGTGCTTTCTTTATCCCCTGCGTATTTTAAAATATCCTCCCAGGTTACCTCCATAATCAAAGGGCAAAGACCATTTTATTATGGGCAGTAACTTTATAATGTAATTCACTGTTGTACAAGGTGTGTGCTTCATTGTACTTATTTGGTCTCCCCACATTTTGCTTGTTCATTTTATTGAGTAGATAATAATTTAAAGGTTCAAACCTCTGATTTATAATTTCAAGGTCCCCGTTCCATGTTAATTATCTATTCCCTTATATATATATATATATATATATATATATATATATATATATATATATATATATATATTACTTGTGTTTGTTAAAACATTGGATGCTCCCTTATGGAGAGAGCAGTTAGATAAATTCCTGTCGCACAAGTACTGTGGCCACTCGCAAAGTAATTTAGATCAGCAGTGAGCGTTTTATCTTGCATTTCCTGATCTCTACTGCCTGAGATCATTCATAGAAAATTTAACAAGCTACTTTCACGTGTTAGACCATTAAATTGAGCATTGTTTTCATGTACATGTGTATTGTAGCTTTTAAGTTTTTGTTAACTTGAAAATGGCAACAAACTTTGCTGTAAATGGTTGTGAAATAAAACCAATTTGTTTCTAGGCCGCTCTTCTTTAAGAAGTATTTCAATTAAAACAATTATAAGATCACTCTCCTACCAACAAAATGTCGGCTTTTATTAATTCCTATATACGTTAGATTTTCGCTTTATTGCTTCATTAATATCACAGATCAATTTTTGTACACTTTCATATGCAAAAAGTACCTGAAACTAATGGAAATTTCGAGAACGTCCGAGTGCTCTCGACACAGTTATTAGCAGCCAGTCCCTAACTTTCGATACAAAGGTTGAGTCTCCAGGAGGGGGTGGGTGAACCACGTTCATTACGGACTAGAGCGGAAATTCCACCTAAGTCGCTTTGTGCCAAGTTGACGGAGCATCAGAAAAAAATAATTTAAAATCGGACAAGAGAAGGACTTACTACCGAAGCCCAATTTCCCATCCTCCGGAAATTCTCTTTCCGCAACGAAATTGAGACAGAGACCTTTTTTTTTTTGGCAAAGAATGTTTTCAGAGTTAATGAATCAATATAATCCTTGTTCTGCAGTAGACACGCAAATGAAGCCGGAATATAGAAAAAGTTGCTTTTAATTATGCCCTCCACGTTTCTACAGCTGCTGTATAGAAAGAAGGACTGCTGCGGTAATTGAATGCGATTTGCAACGAACATGATTTTTCTTTCCATTCGAAACGCTCTTCTCCTCAGCATTGTAAGGCTGTGGCTGTATTTTGAATAGTTCTGGAGTAATAGGACTAAAATACACATAAATCTTCTCATCGTAAATTCGCAAACGAAACAGGGCCGCGAATTATTTACTACGAGACGCATCCAGAAGTAAGCTTCTCTATTTACTTACAACAACAACAAAAAAAAGTTCAAATGTTTGTTAAGCTTATGGGACCTAAACTTTCAAACTACTTATGAACTAGCTAACACTAAGGACGGCACAAGTATCCATGCCCGAGGGGGGATTCGAACCCCCGACCGCAGTGGCCGTGCAGACCGTGACTGTAGCGCCTCAGTCCCCTCGGCCACCGCGGCCGGCTCTTACAACAAAGACAGCTTCATTACGAACATTTACAGAAATGAGTGACCTGTATTTCGATGTAGTCACGAAAAGAATTTAGACACTTGTCATTTTGTGGGATCAACTTTTTCCGTGTAGTAAAACTCTGTAGCCTATGAATGTAAGCAGCGTGTGTTAGTCATCTTCAGTTCTTACTGTGAAACAATGCGACAAACCATTCAGAATAAAAGGCGTGGAAAGCTTACTGCAGATACTGTGCTGGTCCATGACATTCTCAGCACAACACTGCTCTGCGCACAGCAACTGTTTTCTATAAGTTCGGCTGGGAGATATTTGATCATGTAGCTTATATTCCTGCTCCCAGAGATTTCCATATTTCCTTGTATCTCAAGATATTCCTGCCCTGCAGCCAACGTTTCGAAAACGACGAAGAGAAATGTCTAGCTGGTTCCATCCACAGTTTAAAAAAACTTGTTTTAATAGCTAGTCGTACTCCCATTGATCCTTGCCATAGATCAATGACGAAAAACACTAGGACTTACGCAGTTCTCAGTTGCAGCTAACCAGACCTGAGATATAACCAAACCTTCCTTCCTTCCTGATTCTACCTGCATCATCACGCTGATCGGATTAGAGTCTCGGGTAACTGGCTGTAGAACTGTTGTATTATGCATCCCACACTAGTCATACAATGCGTATAATGGCGTGGGTTAGAACTCTATTCCATTCCCACAATCCCCAAGTACACACTTTTTGAATTGTATTTCACTTCCACAATCCCAAAGTACACACTGTTGGAATTGCATTCCACCCTCACAATCCCCAAGTACCACTGTAGGATTGCATTCCACTCTCACAATCTACACAATCCAAGTCCACACTGCTCGCACAATTATCAGCCAGCTTTTCATTTTAAATGCTCCCATTACTTCGGAACTTGCTGATTGCACATTGCAACAGAATGATTCGCGTTCACACATGAAGCACAATATTCGGCATTTCGTCGTCTCCCACACGACTGCATCACTGCCTTGGCCTTCCTTGGCCTCCCATCTCCCATCTGTCGACGACTTCTGGTTGATGACGTCGCAACGACTGCCCCGAGATACACCGCCTGCTGCAACACCAGATCCACTTTGGCAGCATGTGGAAGCAGCGTGAACTGCTATGGGCTAAGTGGCGCATCCAGTGGCTCGTTATGTTCCGTTCTCAGATGGGGCTGTATTTTCAGTGATGTACGAGTATTGCAAATCAAATACTGGCAACACTGCTGTGGAGACACTACGCAATGCAATCTACTATTGTTACTGATAGCACACGTAATTGACGTACCTACCTTACCTCCGAGCAAATGGACTCGTCGTCCCACGTCACGGGCGTGCGCACAATAGAGGGAAATACAGTCATTTGAGAGCTTGCGGTCTGACGTAACGGTGTTACTATGTTTTGGAAACAGAAACAACGGGTATGGATGAAGATTTAATGTGCCAGAAGACGTACAGCACGACGGTGTCATCAAGATCTTCAAAGGGCGTGCGGGGAATCGGCACTAACGTACATAACAGTGGCACGTTGGGTAAAAGCCTTCAACGAAGGTCGGTAAACTGTGACGGACATATATCAGGCAGGTCGTCCTAGCGTCTCTGAAGAAGAAGTGCATACAGTTGCCGCGGTAGTGGACAGTGATCGAAGCCAGACGATTCTTGAGCTCGCTCACGAAACCGGATTTAGTAGATGTGACTGTGCTTCGCATCCTCAGGTAACGCCTGGGCATGCGAAAAATTACAGCACGATGGGTTCGGCATGAATCGAAGGAAAAGCAGAAATGGATGCTTTACGACGTTGCGCAGACGCACTTGGAGCGTTATGAGCGCGAACATGAGGATTTCTTGGGTCGTATCGTAACTGGATGAGAGATGACCACGACGTACGACCCCAAACTGAAAGCCAGTTCAACGAATGGCGTCATTATGGGTCGCTGCAAAAGTCGAAAGTGCGTCAGAGCCCCAGTATTGTGAAAGTGCCCGATTCGGTGGCAGACGGGACTGAGGCTGTCCAGTCAAGGTCTGCACGGCCACTACGGTCGGGGGTTCGAATCCCCCCTCGGGCATGGATATTTGTACCGTTCTTAGTCTTAGCTAGTTCGTAAGTAGTTTGTAAGCTTAGGGACTGATGACCCCGTAGTTAAGTCCCATAAGTTCTACACACATTTGAACATTTTTGAACATTGTGAAAGTTATGGTAATTCTCGAGTGGGACGGCGATGACGTTATTCTAACGCAATACGTTCCTCCACGGCAGACCGTCAACGCGCAGTATTACTGTTCGTTTTTGGAACATCGCCTGCGACCAGCTTTGCGAAAGAAGCGCCAACACTTTCTGCGCAATCCACCCATTATTTTGCACAATTCCACCTGTGGATGGTCTGTTAGGTCGGTGGGACTAGGAGTATTCTACCGTCCACCATGCTACATCTACATCTACATATATACTCCGCAATCCACCGTAAGGTGCGTGGCGGAGGGTACACTGTACCACTACTAGGCATTTCTTTTCCTATTCCACTCCCAAATAGAACGAGGAAAAAAAGAATGCTTATATGCCTCCGTACGAGCCCTAATTTCTATTATCTTGTCTTTGTGATCACTACGCGAAATGTAAGTAGGCGGCAGCAAGATCGTACTACACTCAGCTTCAAATTCCGGCCCTCTAAACTTTCTCAACAGAAATTCACAAAAAGAACGTCGTCTTTCCTCCAGCGATTCCCATTTGAGTTGCCGGAGCATTTCTGTGACACTCGCGCATTGGTCGAACCTACCAGCAACAAACCTAGCTGATCGCCTCTGAACTACTTCTATGTCTTCCTTTAAACTGATCTGCTGCGGATCCCAAACACTTGAGAAATACTCAAGACGTGGTCGGACAAGCGTTTTATACGCGGTCTCCTTTACAAATGAAGTACATCTTCCCAAAATTCTCCCAATTAACCGAAGTCGGCTGTTCGCCTTACTCACAACTGTCCTTACATGTTCGTTCCATTTCATATCGCTCTGCAATGTTACGCCTAGATATTTGAACGATGCGACAGCATCAAGAAGCTCACTACTAATGCCGTATTCGAAAATTACGGGATTGTTTTTCCTACTTATGCGCATCACCTTACATTTTTCAACATTGACAGCTAGCTGCCAATCTTCGCACCAACTAGAAATTTTGTCTAAGTCATCCTGTATGCTATTACAGTCAGTTAAAGACGACACCCTCACATACAACACAGCATCATCAGCAAACAGCCGCAAATTACAACTTACTCTGTCCATCATATCATTTATATAGATAGAAAATAATAGCAGTCCTATCACACTCCCACCGCGGTGGAGTAGCCGAGCGGTCTAAAGCGTCTCGCTGCGGAGTGCGCGGTTGCTCGCCGTGGAGGTTCAAGTCCTCCCTGGGACATGGGTGTCTTTTTTTTTTTTTTTTTTTTTTTTGTTTTTTTTTTGTTTTTTTTTGTTTTTTTTTTGTTCTTAGGTTAGTTTACCTAGGTTTAAGTAGTTTGTAAGCTACGGACTGATGACCACGCAGTTTGGTCCGATAGATTTACAAACATTTGAACATTTGAACATCCCCTGGGGCACGCCTGACGATACACTAGTTTCTGATGAACACTCACCGTCGAGAACAACGTACTGCGTTCTATTACTTAGGAAGTTCTCCAGCCAGTCACAAATCTGTGAACCTCTCGCACGACTTACGTCCTTGTCACTTTGATGAGTCAAAGGGCTATATTCACAGCAGACAGTTGGGAGCCATTTTGACTACTTTAGATGGCCAGGCTCCAGTTTCTGAACTAACTACATTTCTTCATAATGTATTCACATGATATGAGTTTGTGCTTGGTTTCTTGCAATTTGTGATATTGTTACGTTTGTTAATAATGACAAAGGTCATCGAAACTAGTTACTTTATGTGAATAAAAGATTTTTCTATTTCTTATGACTGTGGCTTAACCGTTATATATATGTGGTATGAAATAAAAAAAAAAACAGTAATAAGTATTTCAACCTGAAGTTCTTAGGAAGATGACAGGAAAAAAACCAAGGAAACGCTGAATAGAGACTGTGGAGCAGAAGGACACAAATATGCGGATGTCCTGGAACAGGGGCGGCCGCAGTGGCCGAGCGGTCTGCGGCGCGCCAGTCGCGGTCTGTACGGCCGCTATGGTCGGGGGTTCGAATCTTCCATCGGGCATGGATGTTTATTTTGTCCTTACCGTAAGTTAGTTAAAGTTAGTTAAGTAATTAGTGTGTAAGGCTAGAGAGTGATGAACACGAAGTTTGGTCACATAAGGCCTCACACACATTTGAACATTTTTTTTTCCTGGAACAGGAGATGTTAGAAGCAGATGGAGAGCGCTTGTACACCACTCTCGGCACAATGGAGTTGGAAAATTATGGTGAAGATGATTTGTTATTTCCCGCGAGATTCACGATCTTTCTACATAACGAAAATGTCAAGGTGTACCAAAAGGGCAAAATTTTAATTACTCGGTTTCTTCCGTCACACAGTGCCCCTATAGAAAGCTGTTAAATTACCGGGGAGGCCCATCAGTCTGCAGAGGGGTGGAAATTGCCATCGACACGGCCATCGCCACCCGCCGTCGCGCGCGCTCGCACCTCGCACTATTTCACGGCGCGTAATGAACTTGCTCAGCGTATTTCTTCGCCGCCGTCTGCGCGCGCTAAGCCCTTCAGCCCTTTTATTGGGCGTTTGCGCGGCCCGCGGACAGATACATTTAATACGGCCCGCAGTAAATAGCGCGGACTCAAGTGCCCGCCGAATTCCGGGCTGACCGGCGAAATTAATATCCATTAATAACGTCGCGGATACGGCGCCGTTAGCAGCGCGCGCGACGCGTTAATGACGACGCGAGCAGCGCTGCGATCGGAGGGAGGGAGAGGGAGGGAGGGAGGGAGGGACGGAGGGCGACGTAATGACCTCCCCCTCATTCCGTCTGTCTCGCCGCGCCCCGGCTGATTTACGTACTCGATACTGAAAATGCGCACGCTGATCGAAACTCCCATGGAAATTTATGTGAAAACTCGAATATCAGCTCACAAGAGAATCTATAGAAACTCCAAATGTTCAAATGTTTGTATAGTCTATGGGACTTAACTACGGGGTCATCAGTCTCAAAAGTTACAAACTACTTATGAACTACCTTATACTAAGGACGGCACAAATATCCATTCGAACCCCCGACCGTAGTGGCCGTGCATACCGTGACTGGAGCGCCTCAGTCCCCTCGGCCGCAGCGGCCGGCTATAGAAACTCCCGAAGAGAGTCCAACAACAACAACCTATGGCGGGGAAAGTGTTTATCCCATTCATCCACAATATCACGGACCGCATTGGGAAAGTACTGGCCAAGTTTAGAGTTGAAACAATATTCAACCCACCAAAAAGATCAGTGAATACTTACGATCAACGAAAGATGCGCGACACCCTTTGGCTACTCCGGGTGTGTATAAGATTCCATGTAGTTGTGGGAAGGTTTATACTGGAACAACGAAAAGAAGTATCAATACTCGTCTGACGGAACACAAAAGGAACTGTCGACTGGGACACACGGACAAATCGGCCGTAGCGGAACATGTTTTTGAAAACGGCGACCACAAAATAAAATTTAGTGAGACAAGCGTGCTAGCTAAGACATCGCATTATTATGCACGTATGACTAGAGAGGCTACATAGATCTTTAAACACCACAATAATTTTAACATGAAGGAAGAAGGCTTGAAGTTTGACAAGATATGGCGGTCTACTTTGTACCAAAGATGTGACAATCGACTACCTTTGATCGCGAGTAATGACGCCAACCAGAGATAGTTTTCACATCACGTGACGAGTGGTGGTACCCTCAATGCCCTCTATATAAGCAGGATCTCCACGGCCCAGCAGCCAGTCGTCGACTCCCCTCAGAAGATGTTGCCCGCAGCCGGCAACGAAACGTCAGGGCAAGGAATTTCTACTATTCGACCACAGCCTCTCAGCCTGGAAGTTTTAATTACGGAAGACGCCGGCCTTGGGTCTTATGGGTATGCAAAAGTGGAAGAATATGTTCCATTCTATTTTTAAAATAATACAGGACTGATACGTGTAAAATACAGGGAAAGGAGAGTTAGTTACAACTTGTACAAAAGCCAGACCGCAGTTATTAGACTCGAAGGGCATGAAAGGGAAGCATCAGTTGGGAAGGGAGTAAGACAGGGTTGTAGCCTTTCTCCGATGTTATTCAATTTGTACATCGAGCAGGCGGTGAAGAAAAGCAAGGAAAAATTGGAATAGAGATTAAAGGTCCGGGGGAAGAAATAAAAACATTGCGTTTTGCTGATGACATTGTAATTCTGTCAGAGACAGCAAACGACCTGGAAGAGCAGTTGAATGGAATGGACAGTGTGTTGAAGAGAGCGTATAAAATGAACATTAACAAGAGCAAAACAAAAATAATGGATTGCGGTCTTAGAAAATCAGGCGATGCTGAAGGAATTAGATTAGGTAACGAATCAATGAAGGTGGTAGATGAGTTTTGTTACTTGGGTAGTAAAATAACATGCGATGGTCACTGTGCAGAGGATATAAAATGCAGAATGGCAATGGGAAGAAAAGCATTTTTGAAAAAGAGAAATTTGCTAACATCGAATATTAATTTAAGTGTAAGGAAGTCTTTTCTGAAGGCATTTGCGTGGAGTGTTGCCTTGTACGGGAGTGAAACATGGACGATAAGCAGTGCGGACAGGAAGAGAATAGAGGCTTTTGAATTGTGGTGCTATCGAAGAATCCCGAAGATTAGGTGGGTAGATCGCATAACTAATGAAGAGGTACTGAACAGAATCAGTGAGCAAAGGAATTTTTGGCATACCTTGACTAAAAGAAGGGATCGCTTGGTAGAACACATTCTTAGACACCGAGGAATTGTAAATTTAGCATTGGAGGGAAGTGTGTGGGGTAAAAATCCCAGAGGGGGACCAAGAGACGCATATAGTAAGCAGATTCAAATGGATATGGGTTGCCGTTCTTAGGAGATGAAAAGGCTTGCTCAGGATAGAGTAGGGGGGAGAGCTGCATCCAACCAGTCTCCGGACTGAAGATCATAACAACAATAAACATAGTGTCATCAGAGAAACGGTAAGGGCAACCTTGGAGAGAAAGGGAGTTGGTAGCCAATAAATGTAAATTCTTCAGGAAATGTATGGAAAAAGGTTCAGTTGTGTCTAGACTCAAGTCGGAAGAACTGACGTTTAGGAATGTTACGGATTGAGACAACGAAGTGTGATAACACCATTATTACTTACAATGATTATGGAGGAAGTAAAGAGACAAAAGAATCTCAATGAGAAAATGAGATGGAGCTATTACTATTTGTCGATGATATTATGCTTTGGGGAACCAGCAGTAAGGAGGCATGCTAAACGATAACATCGATAATTATGGAATCAAATCCAGTGAAGAGAAAAACAAGGCTATTACTTTATCCAGAGAAGGAAAGCATCAAATTAATATTAAGGGGCGGGATATCGAAATCGTGGACAACTACAACTATCTAGTGCGAAAGATAATAGATGGGTCTATTACTATTTGTCCATGAGAAGAAATATGTGCGATATATGGCGTTTTGTAATCGCTCGCCACCTCTGAAAAAGTCATCGACCACAAAAGCAGTCAAGAGTATTATCGTAGAGAATCAAAAGACGAAAAGTCCTCTTGCATGTTAGTATTTCTCGACTTATTCAGGTCTAAGTTACTGTTCCAGACAAAGGGTGCGGGCAACCTTGGAGAGAAAGAGAATTGGTAGTGCGCTTGGACGAGAGACGGGCGATGATAAAACTGTCATTTAAGTCCATACTAGTTTGGTAAAGGTTGTAAATGAACACCATTTCTGAAAAAAGCTGCTTTAATTAAGTGTCAGTTGTCTGACACGTAACTGTTGAAAAAAAGTCTTCCCTTTTGTTAAATAAAATAAAATAAGGTAGGAGAACTAATAATGCGCAAATGAAGAAGCTTGATATGCTGAGTGTTGTTAGATCAGAAAGAACTGCGTACCTTAATTAGAACCGAAGATATCGTAAAACAAACCGATTAAAATATCCATTGCAAGGACGGAAGGATACCACGTTTGTATAAAAATAAAGGATGGAGAGACTTAATTCTGATACTTGATGACAAATCTGCGAATGGCATACCTTTAGTTTAAAGCAAAAATGAAGGAAATCGATCCGATAGAACGGCCTGACCGACTGACTTTAGTTTACAGGAAGGACATACCGAAAAGAAATATACAGAAGGAAATCGCGTTTGAGTATAGAAAAAGGAAGGCGAGAGTTATGTAAATTTTGACTGGCCGACTGACTTTAGTTTTCGTAGATTCTTTTAATATATAAGATTACAGTCACATGCACGTGCACTTTTACACTGGGAAACCCGAATCCTGATTAGTCAAGCATGGACCTTATAGCAGGTGCCCACTGCAGAGTTCTGAATGGAGAAACCCATTATTGACAGGATTTAGCAAGTACTGATTGCTTGTTCCATAAGCCAAACACAACAATTTGCATGATCATGTAGATTTAAACTGTAAGAGGGATTGATTAAATCTCACCCAAAGTAAAACTTATACAAATTCGACTGACATACAACTATCACAAGCACTCGGAGACAACCTCTCATCTCCGCTTCCCAGGACCAACAACCACGACCCTTCCCGAACCCATCATGTCCATATTCGTCTCTGAAGTAGCTCAGAGACGTACAAACCGCGCCCTACCAACTTAGGCACAAAAGCGAATCGAACAGAGGGAATGGAAACCTCTTTGGCCATCCATAAGCGAACAAAAGGTCTGATAAACTGCCATAGTAGCAAAGTTCCACTCTTTACCAGTCACTGAGAAAATCTACTCTTCTTACCCATTCACTAGCGCTGTCATTCTATGAGGGTAGGAATGGTAAGGGAATATAATAACGACATTATAATTAAGTGTGCGAGAGGTATAGCAAGTACAGAGAATATGAAAATGTAGTCAGATAGACTTAATATGAATAAATTTAACGTGTTGAACTGTGGCTCATTGTAGCAACTAAACCGAAAGACGTAAGAGACGGATTTTTCCCATTGCCCCCGCCTCCAAATAACACACATTAACGGCAATAAACTGTCCACCTCCGTAGTGTAGAGGATAGCGTAATGGATTGACACGCAGGGGTGCGGGTTCGATTCCCGGCCAGATCGGGGGTTTCCTCTCATCGGTGACTGATTCTTGTGTCGTCCTCATAATCACTCCATCATCATAGACAAGCTACTCTACGAAGTGGCGTCAACTAAAAGACTTGCATCAGGCAGGCTGAATAAGACCCCCAATTGGGGGGTCAATAAATTAAAAAAAATAGTTTTGTTTCAGCAACTACAAGTAAAGCACGCTGAAAGCTTAGAAGCAGTATGGCTAGAGCATAATGCATACGAGGTACAGCATAATGCGTACGGTGATCGGTACACCTGAAACGAAATAATTGTTTGGAGAAATATGATCGTGTGTTATTGACCTACCTTCTCCAGAATTCCAGTGATGCCGAGAAAGACGCTTACATCGATCGTTACAAATATCACGAAACAACTTTGGTCTTGTCATAAACAGTGACGTTTTATTGCCCTGGTCAGGAACACGAAGACTACAAGAGAAACTTTATTGAATCGCCGGGTGCAATATAACCACAAAAGACAGCCGGCGACGACGGACGGAGCGGCGACGACGTCGGGGAGCGCCGTTAGGGCGTTTATTTATTCGATCGTCTCGCCGGGCAGGCTGTTTACTGGTCAGGCATCTGAGGACGGCAATTCGCCTCTGCTGCCGGGCCGCATCTCTGTTTTTACGGCTTTCTGAGGGGGGAGGGGGAGGGGGGAGGGAAGAAGCAGGAGATTGCCAGGGCGGCGGCACGACATAAAACGGCCGACACCGATATAGAAAAACCGCAGCCCCATTATTACTTTCTGCGCCAGGCGTGGGCTGCCGGGGACCTCCGCTGAGTCTTGCCGCTACCTGCTGGCGACTCCGGAGAAACCGTGACTGGCTTCTCGCTTCGCACATCAGTACTTATAGTCTTCATGGCTGCAGGTAGATCAGTACTCAGACAAATATCATGAGATGGCGATGTGTACAGACACACATGCTAAGTATTTGATCATCTTGTGATGATACAGCTCTTTTCCATGCTTGCAGTATTAGATTTGTGGTTAATTCCGTCTTATGCAAGACACTTTTTTGTTTGTTTTAATACCCAAACGAGCTTCGGCACTTATTGTGCCATCTTCCGTGGGTTTCTGGTGTTTATTTTCTATAATAACATGTTACATGTTTCGGTTATACAATCGTTTGCACAAGTTGTTTGGTTTGATAATTTTCAATTCAAATGTTCAAATGTTTGTATAGTCTATGGGACTTAACTACGGGGTTATCAGTCCCTAAACTTACAAACTACTTATGAACTACTTACGAACTAGGACGGCACAAATATCCATGCCCGAGGGGGGATTCGAACCACCGACCGTAGTGGCCGTGCAGACCGTGACTGGAGCGCCTTAGTCCCCTCGGCTTTGACAATTTTGTTAGATGTTTTATGCCTAATTTATTCAAGCTACTTACATTGTGTCATTCGCAGGATTTTCATGTGTATTAATTGTGGAATGAAAACTTTTGACAGCCTGTCATCTGCATACAACAAGACGTTTTTGTTTACGATAACTGATTGATATATTGTAGGCCTACATTAGCCTGAAAATTATATTGAAATTATTTCTATGTGGCTGTTTTGGCTTACTTACATTTGAGCTGTGGTGTTGCTGCTTGTTTGTTTGTGGCGTGTTGTTATTTTTTTATGGTCTTCAGTGCGATTTTTGCTGTGAAACAGCACTGTTTACATAGTCAGTTTTCAAGTTGTGGTGGCTGTATGCTGCTGCATTTGTTTGTGTGGCATGTCTGTGATTTGGAGCGAGTTTTTGAATGGTTTTGATACTGGCATTGTTTTGTAGGTGTATATTTGTGCATGTTTTTGTTGTGTGCAAATGCAACACCATACAGCCACCACATAGTCTTCCCTGAATGCGATGCATTTGTCCCTGCGTTTCTTCCAGTCTTCATACACACGCTGGAAACCATTTATTGAGAGGTCCTTCAGAATCGCCTCTGCAGCTTACACCACTGCTTCTGATGAGTATAATGTCTCCCATGAAGGCGTTTCTTCAAGTTAGGGAATAACGAAACGTCACATGAGGTCAAATCTAGACTATAGGGTTGATAAGGGATGTACTTATCGTTTATTGTTGCAAGATATGCAGCAACAGCACTGGCAATATGCGGCCTCGCATCATCGTGGTTTAGCATCCTGCTTCACTGAAACGTCATCTTCTGCGCCTGATAAGGACTGGCAATGTTTCCAAGACATCCCTTTAGCATTGTCCAGTTACTGATGTGTGCGCAGGTACGCCATAATGATAAACCATTCCGTGAATATCAAAGAATGAAATGGCCATAACTTGCCTAGCAGAAACAACCTATTTAGCTTATTTGGGGCTTGGTGATGAAGGTTTCCACACTGAGCTTTGCTGTTTGTTCTCTGGATCACAATGATGTAGCTAATTTTCATCATATGCGATCATGAAATTTACATTTTTGCTTCCAGACATTTCAGTGAAGAGCGAGTGAAAGTATTGTTAAATGACATTGAGTCGTTTTTCAGATTAATGTTTTGGAAGCGCAGTATTGCTCCTCTGGGTTCATTAAAGCTTATCTTCTTACATCACAGCACTGCGCATCGCTGGTTCTTATGACGATGATTTTTTAAATGTTGCTTTTCGAACAGAGGGCATGTATGCGTTTCCGGCAGAGCAGATGCAAACACATATTTTCAGTCGGTGGTGCAACTTAACGTTTACCTGTTTTATAATTTCAAGACTTATGTTCCCTAGTGGTGGTTTTAGAGACTAACCACGTACTACTCTAATAAAATCAAGAAATTTTCCGCTTCGTGGGCGACATGAAGTATTTATTTTAAAAATCACATGTCGATAAATACTTCATGTCGCCCACCAAGCGGAAATTTCTTTATTTTATTACAATATTGATGTGGTCAGGCATAATCTCCACTATGGAGTCAAATTACACCCACTACTCTGTTACGCAGGGCCACTGTTTAAAAAAATATCCTAACAAATATGGACACAAGGATTTTTCTGTGATTATATAACTGTACAACATCTATGCAGAACACGTCATTAGGAAAGCTCTTGATGGTTGGACCAAAGGCATCTCAATTGGCAGAAGAACTGTCAACAACCTCCGTTTTGCTGATGACACTGTACTTTTAGCCAACAGCGAAGATGAACTTGCTGAGCTACTAACTAGAATAAAAGACATTAGTCTAGCATATGGACTAGACATCAACCGCAGTAAGTCCAAACTCATGTTAACTGATCGAGAACAACAGATCCAGCTCACAGGTCAATTAAAGGAACTGGAAGTCGCGCAGTCCTTCACCTATCTATGGTCAACCATCTGCAACACAGGTAGTTGTGAAGAGGAGATAAGACGGCGATCACGTTAGGACGAGTGGCTATGAAGAAGCTCACGAAGATCTGGCAGAGCAGAGCAATAACAAACAGCACAAATATCCGGCTAATTGAAACACTCGTGTTTTCTGCCTTCTTTCATGGCTGTCAATCATGGACACTCAAGGCCAGAGACAAACAACGCATTGATGCGTTTGTGATTTTGTGCTGGCGTAGGGTGCTACGCATAAAATGGACCGAAAGAAGAACAAATGTGTCCACTATTGAACAACTGAATGTCTCCAGACGCCTTTCTTCTCGAGTCGACGAAAAAATTCTCCTGTTCTTTGGCCATACTGTGAGAAGAGACGGAGAAAACCTAAAAAAAAAAAAAAAAAAAAAAAATAATAATAATAATAATAATAATAATAATAATAATAATAATAATCTTACAAGGAAAGATCGAGGGCACAAGACAAGGGGGAAGAGCAGCGAGCAGATGGATAGACCAAATCAAGATCTGCGGTCTACCTCTTCAGCAGGCACTGAGAAAAGCTGACAACCGTCCGGGATGGAGACGCTTGGTTCATGGGGTCACGACGCTCAGCAATGAGCACAACGACTTATGATGATGATTTAACTTCGACGTTTTTCTATTTAAGGTAGAAAGAACATATCGCTTTTCAAACTATAACAGACTCTCTGACTATACTGTTATAGAGAAGTTTTACGTGCGTTCTACGGTAATAAATTTTTATTCAAAAACAATTCGAAACATTTTCAGTTTACTTTCTACTGTATTTCTCGTGTCAAAGAAAGAAACAAATTTATATGTGATTGGAAACAACACTTCGACATAAACTGTGGGGATAATTATTTTGCTAACGTTGATTTCATGTATTAACTACTGGTGTGCAGCACAAGGACAGATCATTAAATAAATGCTTTTAACCAGTATACAAAACTTTTATTAACCCAATACTGATTGGTGACAAACTGGGTTTATCATAACTTCATGGCCGGTTTCGGGCACAGCCCATCATCAGATACACTTGTATGCGGAAGTGTATCTGATGATGGGCTGTGCCCGAAACCGGCCATGAAGTTATGATAAGCCCAGTTTGTCACCAGTCAGTATTGGGTTAATAAAAGTTTTATATATTGATGAAAAAGATTGCTCATCTAATGAAGGACTTTAAATTGCTTTTGTAAATGATTTCAAATTTCAATACAGTATTGAGTCCTAGGTGCATGAGCATGTTGTTTCCTGAAACATAGTTTCACATTTAGAAAACAAATTAATCTTTAGGGGTAATTTGTGTGATTTTAGGAAAACTGAATGCCTCTATTTCAATAGGAAATAAAAGAATATCATAAATGTCTATTATAGCATTGGTGTGAGTCAACGCCAGAAAACTGTTCGCAGTGGGATCTAAGGTGCCTTGCCACGGATTGAGCGGTCGCTCCCAATTGGAGGTTCAAATCCTTCCTTAGGCGTGTGTTTGTATGTTTGTGTGTGTGCGTGCTTGTTATTCTTAGCGTAAGTTAGTTTAAATAGTTTGTAAGTCAATGGATTATGACCTCAGCAGTTTGTTCCCTTAGGTTTAGAAACATTTGAAAACTGAAGAAGGTTGCATACCACATGGCAAAGTTTTATTTGAAAACTGTTGAAGAACCTAGCCGACCGCCTGTGAATTGCCGCTATGCACTCCTTTAAACCTGTCTGGCGGGGATCTCAAACACCTGAGCAATAGTCAAGAGCCGGCCGCGGTGGCCGAGGGGACTGAGACGCCCCTACGGTCGGGGGTTCGAATCCCTCCTCGGGCATTGATATTTGTGGTGCCCTTAGTCTTAGTTAGTTCATAAGTAGTTTGTAAGTTTAGCGACTGATGACCCCGTAGTTAAGTCCCATAGACTATACAAACATTTGAACAATACTCAAGACGGGGTCGTGAAACCGTTTTATATGCGATCTTCTGTACAGACGAATCACATCTTCGCAAAATTTGCCCAATAAACCGAAGTCGACGATTCGTCTTCCCCGTGACTGGACATATCCGCGTTACATTTCATATCGCTGTACAGCGATAAGCCTAGATATTTAATTGACGCGACTCCAGTACAGTTTTTTCCTCTACTCTGTCATACTCGTTCAAATAATTATGTGTCCACCCCGTGTCGCTCCGATATAAGAAATACCAATTAAGGACTAGCAGACGACCGGCTGTCACAGCAGTTAACTTCACCGTACACACTTCGATGATCATATTTTTGCAGAGCGGCCTTGTCGAAAAATATGCTCTGTTCTTTTTCCACATCGATAGGTACATGACATGGTACGGAAACAAGCATTACTACAAATAGCTCCTTGCTAACAGATATTTGTATTGTGGCGATCGAAGTAGGAGATAAGGCTGTGACGTTTTATGTACAAGTAAATATATGGATTACGGGCTTCAATAAATAAACCGAAGGGACTTTTAGTGTTCTTCCAGGCCGTCTGTCCCAGGTCACAAATCAACGTATCAGTGGCCAGAAATCGTACGTGACGGAAATCGTAAAGGAACGCTGCTGCTTTTACAGGCGCACAACTCTGCGGTAAGTACTGTTACGGATCAGGAGTCGGTTACCTGCTACTGCTTCCTAGCGCATGCGCTACAGGGGAGGAATTTAATTTATGTGGTCATATCGGCGGTAAGTGTTTTAGTCCCGGGTAAAAGCGAATATCGTGCTCCAGTGCGGTCGGCGTCTTGGCAGAGAAGTTACTGCTGTTCTGTCGGCGAAGAAAATAATGGCAACATGCAGATGAGCTGGATGGTGAGTACGACAGCTTAAATACTGTATTTGCAGAGAGTAACGCTTGTATTACTTGCCGTTCCGAAAAGCAAGTAACGGGAACAAGTCGTATCATCGTACTTAACGAAATTTTGGTCTCGTAGGGTGATACATATTACACAACTCGAAGATGTTGTTGTATATTTGCATGTCTTAAAAGTCAACTTACTCTGAGAAACAGTATTCTTTAACGTTTTTAGCTGAAATCACTCCCTTTATGAGTCCGAATTAATAAAGGTGTAATAGTGCTATGCGTGCTATGCCTGTGGGCAGCAATTTGTTTCTTACGATTTAAAAAAAAAAAAAAAAACCTTATTCAGGTTAATGAGCCAAGATCGACAATATCGAACTTTTTATTTGCCTTTACCGGTTTCCATTATACATATCATCTTCTTCAGAAGTTGAATTGGCTTTAAAACATATTCACTTTGGATATCATATAAAATAAAGTTTCTCGCCAAAATATAATAAGAGTAAAATACATAGTTAACTTGTATTATTGTTAATACAAATAACACCAAAATGCTGGTTTAAGTTGTAGATGTTATTTAATACTTATATATACAGCAATACGCCTATCCCGGCTTTGTAGCCATCATCAAGCTTTGTCCATATTGCATCGTGGAGGTATAATTTTGTTTCAGTTACTGCATATAATTGCAGTCTAAATATTCTTTAGATGATATTTATATTATTTCATGCCTGCAAGGTTATTAATTAATAAATGAATAATTAAATTAATAACCCGACAAGCAAGAAATAATATAAATACCATATAAAGAACATTTTCAGTGCTAAATCATCGTTGGCTGTTAGTTAAAAATGTTTCTTTAACTAACTATCGATGTTATTAGAATTTTAGAGATGTTTCGAAAAATCCTTGTTGGAGTGGCAATGGTAGCAGACAATGCAAGAGGGAAATGTCGAGGTCTGCAAGATTGCAACAAGAATAAGTAGTAGGTTATATCTTCGGCAGACTGTCTATGTATGCAAAAAATAAAACAGTAAAACGAAATGCCTGTGCAGAAAGTGAAGTGGAATGACTGTGGAAGTAGAAGATGTGAAATTATTTGTATTTTTTCCTTGTTCTTCAACCTTTCTTAGATATACTACACGGTCTGATGTGTGCTGTTTGAGTAGCCTCAGTATTCTATTTTTTTTTACTTTATTTTTTTTTTTTCATCGTAGCATTGCGACGTATCAAGTGTTTGACCTAAAGAGTTGCATAATATTTGTTTGCTGTTTATTATTATTTTTAAAAATGTTTTAAATCTACGGAGCTTAACTATTTTGATCATCAGTCCCTCGGCTTACAAGTTATTTAAACTAATGCAAAGGACAACAAATACACCAATACCCGAAGGAGGACTCGAATCTCATGTCACGGATTGCTTGGCTGCTTTCGTCGAAGCTTCGAGTCCTCCCTCGGTCATGGTGTGTATTTTGGTCTTAGCGTAAGTAAATTTAAGTAGTTTCTAAGACTATAGACCGATCATGTTCGTATCTTGGTTCCTTAGGTTTACAAACATTTGAACATCGACACCTTGGTGGCAAATGACTTTTCGGAAGTCATATAAAAGTTGGTAAAAAAGGACTACGAATGCGTAAATTTGAGAGCTGACTACTTAGAAGAGTAGCTCGGAAATGAACTCGTAAGCCAGTAGGGTGTAGTTTAACGATATCAAACGAAAAATTGTTGTAGGAAAAATTTTCTTTACTTTTTGAATGTTTTCGTCTATATAAATGAGCCTTGTAAGTGGAAGATATTTTAATCTGAAAATTTAACATTTTTTCTTTTATTTTTATTTATTTTATTATTATTATTGGTGTCGTGTTGCCATACCAGACTAGTTCAGTGACAGTTTAGCAGCAACGATGCTCCACGCTCCAGTTCTCTTTAAGCCCCTTTTATACGATCGACTTTCTTGTCTCAGCTGACTACTCGAGACGGTGGGTCTACTGCAGTGCCCCTGGCGTGTTATCCCCGTATTGCTCTCGCCTGTGTCTAGTTGTCGTTTTCGCTCAGACGTCAGCACCAATATTGTCGTAGCCGGCGAGAAAGACAGGCCTCAATGCACACATCATGCCACGTAAGCAAGATAGTAGTTCCGAGCCGGCGCGATCGCTAGCCGATTGGCCGGCCGCTGGGGCACACCCCACTGCCTCATAGCGGGCAGCCACTGAAATAGCGATCGCTCCAGCTCGGAACTACCTTGCTTACGTGGCATGACGACTGCGCTGGGGCCTGTATTTCCAGTTGGCCGCGCAATACTGTAGAGCTGTCTGCAGTGTTGTTTCGCATCTAAATGATGAAGTGAGGTTATGAGGACACTTTTTACCCGAGGAGGAAGATGATAGCTGAGTTTATGAATACTTAATGTTTTTGTCATATGTCATGTGATCAATTCCGTACACCTCTGCTAACCTAAAAAATAGGAAAAGTGTTTTCCATGCATTTCAAAACTTATGTGTTTACTTGTTGAAGAAATTTTATACTTGTAAATATATCAAACAGTATTCAAAATTCTGTTAAAAGCGCCTTTTTATCTCACTTTTCATGTCTTTCTTTCTTGCTGACGGACAAATAAAAAGAATTTTCTCATTTAATAATTCTGTTTCAGTGTTGAAATAATTTTCGTTAAAACACGTTTATATATTTACGTTCGTATTTATTGGTACTTTACGCTTTTTCCGTGTAAAACTTAAATATTTTTGTGCTCGTAGATATTTCGTCTCTGTTGTAAGAGAACGCTAGTAGAAGAAAAAATACTAGGCTGTGGTCGAATATTTTCGATGTGATAAGAACACAAGCAAACAACCGAATAAAGTTTAAGAACTGCGAAAGCATTTCTCTAATATGAATGAGTTCGAGCTTCCGATGTTGGCAGACATCACAACAATTTCTTGATTCTGCGCATGCGCATTCTGCAGTATGGATTTCTAATCTATAGATAACTGAGGTTATAAACGCACTCGCGATGGGGTTGTCCGCTGCTTTACATGCAGGCACAAAAAGCGCATGAGCTCTGAGTAGTCAGTTTTCACCACATCTACATTTACAAAAATAGTCTGCAAGTTACATTGACGTTCATGGCATAGGGTTCATCGAACCACTTCTATGAAGTTCTCTGCAGCTCCATTCTCTCTCTCTCTCTTTTTTTTGATCATGTCTTCCTATGTAGGTGATAGGTGGGTGCTAACAAAATATGTTCGCATTGGGAAGAGAGGGAGTCGATGAAAGATAGATCTCGTCGCAACGAATAACGCCTTTGAATCATTTCCGTGAAACTCTCTCCCCTAAATCGCGATAATACAAAACGAGCTGCCCTTCTCTGAATATTCTCTAAATTGTCTGTCAGTACCACTTGGCAGTAATCCCATAGTTTCTTTAGTAGAACTGTTGCATCTTCTAAATGTTCTGGCAACAAAACGTAGTCTTTGGTTCGCTTGCCCTACAATATTTTCGATGTCTTATTTTCAATGTACGTTGTTTGTAATTGTTACTCCTAGGTATTTTTTTTAATTTATGGCCTGTAGGTTTGACTGATTTATCATGAAATTGAACTTTAACGGATTTCTTTTAGTCATATGGATGACTTCACACTTCTTATTATTAAGTTTCAATTGTAATATTTTGCACCATGCAAATATCTTATCTAAATCATTTTGCCGTTGATTTTGATCTTCTGGTGATTTTAATAACCGATAAGTGACAGCATTATCCGCGAACAACCATGAGAGCTACACAGATTGTCTCCTCAATCGTTTATAAAAATAAGGAACAGTATGGGTTCTATAACACCTCCATGGGGAAAATATCACTTCTGTTCTACTCGACGACTTCCGTCAATTACAACGTACTGTGTCATTTCTGACAGGAAATCACATAAGCACGCAGTTTGATTAGAAGACACTTGTGAGAAACAGTGTCAAAAGCTTTCTGGAATACGGAATCTATTTGACATTCCATGTCGAAAGCACTCATAACATCATATGAGTAAAAAGCTAGCTGTGCTTAAGAAGAACGATACTTTCTGAATCCGTGTTGACTATTGGTCAATAGGTTGTTCTCTTCGAGGTAGTTCATAATATTTGAGGAAAGTATATGTTCTATAATCCTGCTGCAAACCGACGACAATGATGTAGGCCAGTAATTTTTTGGCTCCTATTTTCCTTTCTTGAACATTGGCATAATCTGTGCAAATTTCCAATTTTTGGGTACGGAGTGTTCGTTGAGCAAGCGTTGTTTGTGATAAGTAGTTATGGGGCTATTGCATCAGCATACTCTTAAATGAAACTAATTGGTATATAGCCGGGACTGGAGACTTACTTTTGGTAAGTGTTTTATGTTGCTTTAATACACCAGGGTTATAAACTTTTAAATTACGCTGACAAGTTTTCTTGATACTAATTCTGGAGTATTTGCTTCGTCTTTTTTTCGTGAATGAATTAAGGAATTTCGGGAGGCTTTGTTAACAGTTCTACTTTAGCAAAACTGTCATCAAGTTGCATCACCATTACCATCGCGTAGGATTGTGTTTTACCGATAGTATATTGTACATAATTTCATAGGATCCTCTACCAAATTACGCAACAGGGTTTCGTTGTGGAAATTACACTCCTGAGCATTAAAATTGCTACACTACGAAGATGACCTGCTACAGAGGCGAAATTTAACCGACAGGAAGAAGATGCTGTGATATGCAAATGATTAACTTTTCAAAGCATTCACACAAGGTTGGCGCCGGTGGCGACACCTACAACTTGCTGACATGAGGAAAGTTTCCAACCGATTTCTCATACACAAAGAGCAGTTGACCGGCGTTGCCTGGTAAAACGTTGTGATGCCTCGTGTAAGGAGGAGAAATGCGTACCATCACGTTTCCAACTTTCATAAAGGTCGGATTGTAGCCTATCGCGATTGCGGTTTATCATATCGAGACATTGCTGCTCTCGTTGCTCGCGTTCCAGTGACTGTTAGCAGAATGTGAAATCGGTGGGTTCAGAAGGGCAATACGGAACGCCGTGCTGGATCCCAACGGCCTCGTATCACAAGCAGTCGAGATGACAACCATCTTATCCACATGGCTGTAACAGATTGTGCAGCAACGTTTCGATCCCTGAGCCAACAGATGGGGACGTTTGCAAGACAACCATCTGCGCGAACAGTTCGACGACGTTTGCAGCAGCATGGACTATCGCTCAGAGATCATGGGTGTGGTTACCCTTGACGCGTCTGCGATGGTGTACGCAATGACGAACCTGTGTGCACGAATGGCAAAACGTCATGTTTTCGGTCGAAGACAGGTTCTGTTTAGAGCATCATGATGGTCGCATCAGAGTTTGGCGACATCGCGGAGAACGCACATTTTAAGCGCGTATTCGCCATCGCCATACTGGCGTATCACTCGGCCTGATGGTATGGGGTGCCATTGGTTACACGTCTCGGTCACCTCTTGTTCGCATCGACGGCACTTTGAACAGTGGTCGTTACATTTCAGATGATGTTGCAACCCGTGGCTCTACCCTTCATTCGATCCCTGCGAAACCCTACATTTCATCAGGATAATGCACGACCGCATGTTGCAAGTCATGTACGGGTTTTTCTGGATACGGTAAAACTTCGTCTGCTGCCCTGGCCAGCACATCCTACAGATCTATCGCCAATTGAAAACGTCTGGTCCATGGTGGCCGAGCAACTGGCTCGTCACAATACGCCAATCACTGCTCTTGATGAACTGCGGTACCGTGTTGAAGCTGCATGGCATCTGTACCTGTACACGCCATCCGAGCTCTGTTTTAGTAAATGTCCAGGCGTATCAGGGCCGTTATTACGGCCAGAGGTGGTTGTTCTGCCTACTGATTTCTTAGGATCTATGCACCCAAATTGCGTGAAAATGTAATCACATGTCCTTCTAGTATATTTGTCCAATGAAAACCCGTTTATCATCGGCATTTCTCCTTGGTGTAGCAATTTTAATGGCCAGTAGTGTATTATAAGCTTCTCGCATTGCATTTCGAATTTCTGCAAATG
This sequence comes from Locusta migratoria, assembly GCA_026315105.1. Lineage (NCBI taxonomy): Eukaryota > Metazoa > Arthropoda > Insecta > Orthoptera > Acrididae > Locusta > Locusta migratoria. Next base: position 56,050,345 of record CM048751.1, read on the forward strand.
ACTGCCAGTCTTGAGGATTTAGTGTCGATCGAGTAGAACGGGCTTTACAGCTTCGTCAGCCACCGCGTGGACCTCTGGCCGCTCCATATCGCCGATATGTCTCCTAGGGCGCTAAACGGTCGGGAAAATTCGGCCCCCGATGCCCGCCCCCCGCCCCCGCCCTTACTGCACTTCTTATGGGTTCAGCCGCCCCTCGCCTCCCGCCGCCGCCACCGGCGACAAACAGTCGGGGCCACCGTCGTAAGGAATATTTTATTCGGCTCCTCCCCTCCCCGCGCTGCGGGCAGACAGTCTGCTGTTCGTGCGCCCACTCCGTCTCTCCCCTCTGCCGAATGCCGCTGCACGTTTGGCCAACTCCGCCGCCTGCGCGCGACTCTTGTTAAGCGATTTCGCGGTCCGTTTGCGCCGATATTTCTGCAGGGCGCGGAGAAGGCAAGTGTCCCGCCGAGTTGCACGACCCCTGGGGCGCGCGCCGCTCTGCGGAAGACCCGCTACTCCTCGACTCCTCGATAGCGAGGGAGATTCCTCCCAGAAACTGTGCGCCACGCATCTCCTGCAACACGTAAACAAGGAGCTTCAGCCACCCGCGGATGAATGATACGGCAATGTTCTATAGCATTGCCATGCGTGTACTTCAGGGAATCTCTGTCAGTTCAGAACAAAAACTTGGAAGTTGTGTTGACTGTCTGCTGGTTTGTATTTACTGGTGTGCTGTCTGTTCTTTCGGACGTCCGAAAGAACAGACACCACACCAATACAATAATATTCATAAGTAGAACAAAATTTCACTGAAAATAAATTATTTATTCAGTTCCAACATGAGTAATGGGGGAACCAATTTTGTTAAACAATAAAAATGCATCCCACTGAAGGTTAACTTAAAGTAATCTGAACTGAACATGGTCGGGGGAGGGATTTACAATCAACAACCATTCAGTCACTCACATGCGCGATGCAAAGCGAAACTCACCCAACTCAGCGTGTTGATACGAAGCAGAATCAGGCACCACTATTGCAGGTGAAATTCAGCGAACCAGGTTGTACCACACAACACAAGGAAAATAAACTTCGTAGGTGGCTCTGGTCTGTCTTTCTTGAGATGGTACGCGATAACAGCGAGATTAATTTCCACTTAAATCAAACCGTGAGCATGCAGACTTACTGAGACACGTGGCACGTGTCTGCTACATTACATATTCGCACTGAAGGCGAAGTGCTTAAAAATCGTATTCATTTCATCAAAAATCAACTTAATCATGGATAACGAAGCAATAATACACAATAGTAAGGCATTGGTGTGTAAGCAGTGACGAGCTATAAACTCTTAAAGTCAGATTTCGGAACCACGTGGTCCAAAAACCAGTAAAAATACAAAAATTTAATGTCCGAAAACTAAGGAAAACTAGCTACGGCATGCAACCCTTAGAAATGCGTAGGATACTACGAGGAAGCTAAAGAAATACAGTTAGACGCGATTGGAAGGGTTTCCACAGACGGACGAAGCCTAGTCTTAAAAAATCAGTTAAAATGGAATAAATTAAAAGTCGGAGAATATCGACTAAGAAATACGGCTTACAGCCCCTAGAAATACGTGGTATTTCATAAGCAATCTAATAAAGGCTAGAAGAGAATTTACTGATGGCGTCCGAATGCAAAGTACAAGTTTGGAAACGAAACAGGAATTTGAAATAGATGGAGAGGAGATCGCAATGTACTAGGGGAAATCAGAAAGATATACGAATAATTTCTTGCCTGAAGGGCATAGAAACAGACACAGGGGTAGCTGAAGGTTTTGTTCTAAGAACACACCATGTGGAGTGCATATCACTCACGGAAGGAGAAAATGGAAAAGAATATTTCACATGTGCTACATAGAATAACAATATTCCCACACATTAGTTGCATCCTACAAAGCTAAAAAGAAATTAAACAGATTTCGTACAGCACCAGCTAGTCTCACAACGGTTACCGATTCCTAGCCGTTATCAACCCGAATTAGTTACACATTCACCACGTTTACCTTCACAAAATCACCGAAATGAAATTGAATACACTTCCGTACATGATTGTAGAAACTTATTCCGAGAAATGAAGTCTAACTTGAACACCAGACAAAGATTCACTACCATATCAAGGGAGGAAGAAAATCAGAACGTCTTACCAGGTAGAAGTGCAGCCACAGAGTGACCAGACGGCCAGCGAGTCGCCACCAGGGCCGGAAATCCGTAAAAACCCAAGAAATACGAGATGGTGGGGAGAGCTTAGACTCGCGCGTCCTGCCGAGGCTCGCTACCGGGCATTGCCAACCCAACTTGAAACCAAAGGGTGGACGAACCTCTTTGGTAGCATCAAAAGCAGATGTTGGTAACGACTACATACCGACACGAAGACAGAGAAACACTAGTAGCATACATACACTCAGACTGCCATGCTAGAAGATACTCATACATGAACATACAGAATAAAGCAAGTACACATTTTCACAGGGACATTGGCGTCACGGGGAAACCGTTCATATTCCATATTCATAGACACAATGATAAGTTATTAGCAGAATAAAATCACAGCAAGATTAACACAGTATTACAGAAACTAACATTTAAAAACATGAAATGAAATGCTATTCCTCATGGTTCCGAACGAAAGAGGTTCTAGTTTAGCAAAAAAGACTGTCTAGTGAACTTAGATAAATTACAAAGTAAAAAACCTAGGGAAGACGGCAGACAGCCGTCTTTCTACTGTCAAATATACAGTTTGGTTTCAGAAGTGCTTTTACAACCGAAAATGCCATATTCTCTATTCTTTATGACACACTTCTCGGGTTAGATAAAAACCTGCGAACACAAATGTACTCTTTGATTTACCGAAAGCATTCGATTGTGTTGATGGCAACATACTATTGCAGAAGTTGGAGCCTTATGGAACAATGTGAGTCGGTCACAATTGGTTCACCCTTTACGTAAATAATAGACAGCAGAAGGTAATTCTCTGCAGTGTTGAAAATGGCTATGATATATACTCAAAATCGGGCACTGTTAAGTGAGGGGTACCTTAGGACTCTGTTTTGAGGCTGCCATTGCGTCTCATTTATATAAATGACATAGTTCCTGGTATAACACGTTATTTATGTTTATGACTCCAACTTGGTAGTAAAGGAAGTTACAAAGAGACCACACGCGAGTCGGATTTTAGAATTTTTTGATATGTGTGGTACGTGAAGTTCAGAACTCAAATAACAATCAGCCAAAGCAATAAGACGCATCTTTCAATAATTCTCGTGAAAATCGACTTTTAAGATTTGAAAGTAAGGGTAAGTAGCTATCATAAAATTAGTTGCGGCATCTGTAAATGTAATTCAGGTGGTAACGTTCTGGCCTTGCAACCCTAGGGTCGGTGGTTCACATCCTGTTGTGAGATTAGATTAGATTAATACTTGTTCCATAGATCATGAATACGACACTTCGCAATAATGTGGAACGTGTCAGTTAAATGAAATGTGTCTATACATAATATGACACTCAATATTTGAATTTTTTTATTATTTTTTTATTTTTTTCCTAAAGTACTAATTTTTATCTAGAAATTCATCTAATGTGTAGAAGGAATTGTCATTCAGAAATTCTCTTAATTTATTTTTAAATGCTAGTTGGCTATCTGTCAGAATTTTGATACTACTTTGTAAGTGACCAAAGACTTTTGTGGCAGAATAATTAACCCCTTTCTGTGACAGAGCTAAATTTAACCTTGAATAGTGTAGGTCACCCTTTCTCCTAGTGTTGTAGCTATGCACACTGCTATTACATTTCAATTCAGTTGGATTAATAATAACAAATTTCATAAGTGAATATATATATTGTGAAGCTACACTGAAGATTCGTAGATCCTTAAATAAATGTCTGTAGTATGATCTTGGGTGGGCTTCAGCAATTATTCTGATGACCCACTTTCGGGTAATGAATACTTTCTTAATAAATGATGAAATACCCCAGAATATGATGCCATAAGAAAGCAGAGGATGAAAATAGGCATAGTATGCTAGCTTACTGAGTTGTACATCACCAATGTTTGCAATCACCCTAATAGCATAAGTAGCCGAGCTCAAAAGTTTCAGCAGATCTTCAGTGTCTTTCTTCCAAGTCAATCTCTCATCCATGCATAAACCTAAAAATTTTGAATATTCTACCTTAGCTATAGATTTCTGGTTGAAGTAAATATTAATTAATGGCGTGATGCCATTTATTGTGTGAAACTGAATATACTATGTTTTTTTCAAAATTTAAAGGGATTTCATTTACAGAGAACCACCTAATAATTCTCTGAAATACTTCATTGACGATTTCATCAGTTAATTCCCGTGATTCAGTGTAATAGCGATACTTGTATCATCAGCAAAGAGAACTAGCTTGGAATCTTTATGAATATAGAAAGGCATATCATTAATATATATTAAGAACCCTGTGGCACCCCATGCTTGACAGTTCTCCAGTTTGAGGACTCGGCTTTTTTTTTTTTTTTTTTTTTTTTTTTTTTTTTTTTTTTTTTTTGTATATTATGTGAATTACTTATATCAATTTTCTGAACTCTTCCAGTTAGGCATGATTTAAACCATTTATGCACTTTCCCACTCATAGCACAATACTTTAGCGTATCTAGAAGAATTCCATGGTTATCACAATCAAAGGCCTTTGATAGATCACAAAAAATCCCAACGGGTGATTTACGGTTATCCAGAGCATTTAATATTTAATTAGTGAAAATATATATTGCATTTTCTGTTGAAAAGTCTTTCTGGAAACCAAACTGACATTTTGTTAGAACTACATTTTTATTAATATGTGAAGCTACTCTGGAATACATTACTTTTTCAAGAATTTTTGATAGAGCGGTCAGAAGTGAGATTGGGCGGTAGTTGTTGACATCCAACGTATCACCTTTTTTATGCAGTGGTTTGACAATAGCATATTTCAGTCTATCAGGGAAATACCCTGCTCCAGTGATCTATTACAAATGTGGCTAAGAATCCTACATATTTCTTGGGAACAAGCTTTTAATACCCTACTGGATATGCCATCAATGCCATGAGAGCTTTTACTCTTGAGAGAGTTTATTAATTTCAGATTGAAAGGTGGGTGGGATTTACATTGTATCAAACTGACTAGGTACGCCCTGTTCCATTAACTGCCTAGCTTCTTCTAATGAACATTTGGATCCTATATTCTCCACAACATTTAAAAAATAATTATTAAAAGTGTTTTCAACTTCTGACTTTTTGTTTGTAATTTTTTCATGCACTTTGATGGTAATGCTGTCTTCTTGTGTTCTTGGTTGCCCTGTCTCCCTTGTTATAATATTCCAGATTGTTTCAATTTTATTATTGGATGTACTAATGTCAGACATGGTGTACATGCTTTTGGATTTTTCAATAACTTTCCTTAATATTTTTTATAATAGTTGAATATTTCTGGGTCACTACTGTTTCTTGCTGTCAGATACAATTCCCTTTTCCGGTTACAAGATATTTTATACCTTCGGTGAGCCATGGTTTTTTGCTTGGTTCCTTACAATTAAATTTGACTAATTTCTTGGGGAAAAAGTTATCAAATACCCTCACAAATGAATCATGAAATAAGTTGTATTTGAAATTAGCATCAGGTTCCTTGTACACTTCATCCCAATCTAACTGCTGAAGACTTTCTGTGAAATTTCTAACTGTCGAATCATTAACTGAACGAACAACTTTGGAGGACTGATTCAAATTAATGAAAGGAGCTATATCATATAATGTAACTAGCTGTGCACCATGATCAAAAAGACCATTCTCAACAGGACATGCACTAATGTTGTTAAACCTATCTTGGTCTATAAAAAAATTGTCTATCAATGTGCTGCTGTTCTTTACTACCCGAGTAGGACAATCAATAACAGATGTCAAATTGAAAGAACCGAGTAAGACTTCCAGGTCATTCTTCTTATTACACTCTTGTAGTGAATCAACATAGTAATCCCCACAGATAATAATTTGCTTCTCCCTATCTGACAGATAGCACAACAAGGCATCCCAAGTATTCCAGGAATAAATGAAAGTTTCTTGAGGTGGGCCTATACACTGTGACAATTATAAAAGAACCACCCTTCAGTTTAAGCTCACAGGCACATGCTTCTATATGTTGCTCTATACAAATAATTTTTGTTTCTAAATTTTTTACACTGTGTGAACTTTTGACATAAATGGCAACTCCTCCCCACACCTTCTTCGCTCTACTTACATGTGATGCTTGTTTATATCCACTAATATTTACTTTGCTTGATGTGATGTTTAAAGCTTTCCCGGCGTATAGATATATCCATAAAATCTCGGGCGAACTGCCGGATGTCAGTAACTTCCTGCCACGTTATTTCGGCGCAGAGTCTTCTGGACATCTTCAGGTGAGTACCGCCGAAGTACTGGTGAAGACGCACTGAGCTGTGCTATTTATGCCCAATTCAGCCGACAATGCGCATGCGCGTACCTAGCGTGCGCGTTCACTACAGCTACGTACGCTGCTCCGAGCGCCCTCCGTGGTGGAGGCTTGCCGCTTCGATATCAGATCGATTCTCATCGTCATTCAGTTGCAGGAAACTACGCCGACTACGAAGTTTTTCAATGACAGGATTCCATGCAGTATTTATTTGGAAACCGCTGTCTCGATTGATAAGAGTCTCACTGTCAGACAATCTTATTTCGACAGCTTCATTAATAATTGAGCTCCAAAAGTTTGATGTATGGGCCACAATTTTCGTTTCATTGTATTTCATTGAATGACCTGTGGAAATACAATCTTAAGCGATTGCGGATTTGGTGGGTTGGAGTAGCCGAGTACGACGCTGATGTTCCACGATGCGGTCTTGCACAGTGCGCGTCGTCTGCCCTATATATGACTTGCTGCACTCGCACGGAATCCTGTAAACACCTGCTTTACGCAGCTCCAGATCGTCTTTGACAGAACCCAACAGCGATTAAATTTTAGGAGGAAGGCGAAAGATGACTCTTACTTCATGCTTTTTTAGTCAAATTTAATTTGCCAGTCTAGTTCATTTTCGGTAGTACTGTTTTAAGAGGTTTATTCCCGCGTACTTGCAGATTTCGTTTGTACTACTGTTTTAATTGTTTATTCTATCGAATTTGATAAATACCGTTGTGTTTAGTCTTCGACCGGTGTATTTCAAAACAAGTCAGAGACCGTTACTAAGCTCGTTATCAGTCAGTCCAGTGCCAGCTGTCACCAGTGCCACATCGTAAACAGCGCTAAGTATCTGAATTTAATTTGTGTCAAATTTAATTTGCCAGTCTAGTTCATTTTCGGTAGTACTGTTTTAAGAGGTTTATTCCCGCGTACTTGCAGATTTCGTTTGTACTACTGTTTTAATTGTTTATTCTATCGAATTTGATAAATACTGTTGTGTTTAGTCTTCGACCGGTGTATTTCAAAACAAGTCAGAGACCGTTACTAAGCTCGTTATCAGTCAGTCCAGTGCCAGCTGTCACCAGTGCCACATCGTAAACAGCGCTAAGTATCTGAATTTAATTTGTGTCAAATTTAATTTGCCAGTCTAGTTCATTTTCGGTAGTACTGTTTTAAGAGGTTTATTCCCGCGTACTTGCAGATTTCGTTTCTACTACTGTTTTAATTGTTTATTCTATCGAATTTGATAAATACCGTTGTGTTTAGTCTTCGACCGGTGTATTTCAAAACAAGTCAGAGACCGTTACTAAGCTCGTTATCAGTCAGTCCAGTGCCAGCTGTCACCAGTGCCACATCGTTACAGCGCTAAGTATCTGAATTTAATTTGTGTCAAATTTAATTTGCCAGTCTAGTTCATTTTCGGTAGTACTGTTTTAAGAGGTTTATTCCCGCGTACTTGCAGATTTCGTTTGTACTACTGTTTTAATTGTTTATTCTCTCGAATTTGATAAATTCTTTTGTGTTTAGTCTTCGTCTTTGACCGGTGTATTTCAAAACAAGTCAGAGACCGTTACTAAGCTCGTTATCAGTCAGTCCAGTGCCAGCTGCCGGACTCAGTTTTGTTGATTCGACAGTGTAGTTACCACTGACCACAGTTAAGTCAGCAGCCAGCCGCCTTCATTAGAGTACTAGGCTTCTTTAAAGTTGTTAATTGCTGTTAATTGTATCGATAGGATGGATAGGATGTGTGCCTGCTGTGTGCGGACGCAGGAGGAGTTGGCCGCGGTTCGCGAACAGCTGAGCGTGCTGTTGGCTACGGTCAGCCGTCTTCAGGCTGCTGTCTCGGGGTGCAGCGATGGTGGGGAGTCTGGTTCGTCGAGTGGGACACCTCAGGTGTCTCGCGCTACGCTCTCTGTCCCTGCTACCGAGGCACCTTCAGGTGTACCGGACGTCGTCGAGCCGCCTTCTCCGCAAGGGGAGTGGCGGGTTGTACGGCGTTCGCGTCGCTCGAGGCGGAAGGCCAATGTGGAGGCTGGACGTCCGTCCGCGCCCGTTCGTCCTGTGAGTGAAAGTGTGGCCACTCCTTCAGCAGGGTCCGAGCAGGTGCGCGGGGGGAGGGGATTATTAGTTATTGGGAGCTCCAATGTCAGGCGCGTGATGGAGCCCCTTAGGCAGATAGCGTCCAGATCTGGAAGGAATTCCAACGTGCACTCGGTGTGTTTGCCGGGGGGCCTCATCCGAGATGTGGAGGCGGCCTTGCCGGCGGCTATCGAGGGTGCGGGGTGCAGTCGACTGCAAGTCGTGGCTCACGTCGGCACCAATGACGCTTGTCGCTTGGGTTCTGAGGACATCCGCAGGTCCTACGAGCGGCTGGCGGAATTGGTGAAGGCTGCTGCCTTCGCACGCGGGGTGCAAGCAGAGCTGTCGATTTGCAGCATTGTTCCCAGGGTTGATCGGGGTCCTTTGGTTTGGAGCCGAGTGGAGGGTCTGAACCAGAGGCTTCGCCGACTCTGTGACAGTCATGGCTGCAGATTTCTGGATCTGCGTTATCGGGTGGGGAATTGTAGGGTGCCCCTAGATAGATCAGGGGTGCACTACACTAAGGAAGCGGCTACTCGGGTAGCAGAGTACTTGTGGAGTGCACATGGGGGTTTTTTAGGCTAGGCGCTAACTCTGATGAGCACTCGACTGTCAGCATTCAAACAGCGAATTCAGGCCACGTTCGGAATAAAAATTCGAACATAAAAATATTAGCCGCGAACTTACAAAGTATTAGAAACAAAGTTCCCGAATTTGCAGCGCTGCATGGAAGTTATTGCGCTCAGATAGTTTTAGGCACCGAAAGCTGGCTAACTGATGATGTGGCAAGTTCAGAAATATTTAGCGAAGCGTGGAATGTATATCGGAAAGATAGATCTGATACAACTGGAGGAGGAGTGTTCATCGCTGTGGACAAAGATATTGTTTCTACTGAGATCGAGGTTGAAAGTAACTGTGAAGTTATCTGGGCACGCATAACAGGTCTAAAAGAAGTAAAGTTAATAGTTGGGTGTTTTTACCGGCCCCCCAGTGCTGCTGTAGCAGTTTTAGAATCATTCAAGGACAGTCTACACCAGGTAGTGCATAGGTATCCGGGCCATGCAATATTAGTCGGAGGTGACTTCAACCTTAAGAGTATAGATTGGGACCTCGCTAGTTACATTTCAGGCGGTACAGACAAGCAGTCTTGCGAGCTACTTTTGGACACATTCTCCGAAAACTGTCTTGAGCAGTTAAACCGGCAACCCACGCGCAATGGAAATATTCTAGACCTTATAGCCACAAACAGGCCTGACCTTATTAACGATGTCTGTGTAGAGACAGGAATTAGTGATCATGACATCGTCATAGCGTCGATGGTGACCAAAGTTCATAAACCAGTCAAGAAGGCTAGGAGCGTGTTTTTGTTGGGAAAAGCCGACAAGCAAATGTTACGATCGCACTTAGAAAATGAATGGGCATCGTTTAATTCTGGGACTATGGATGTAGAGGAATTGTGGACTAAATTTAAATGCATTGTTAATGAAGGGTTAGAGAAATATGTGCCAGTAAAGACGATTAAGGATGGAAAAGATCCACCGTGGTATAATAATAATGTTAGAAAGCTGCTGAGAAAGCAAAGGCTGTTGCACTCTCGATTCAAAAAAGAACACGCAAATGGTGACAGGCAAAAGTTAGTAGAGATTCGTGCGTCTATAAAAAGATAGATGCGTGAAGCATACAATAATTATCACAGCCATACCTTAGCAAAAGATCTTTCCGAGAACCCGAAAAAATTCTGGTCCTATGTAAAATCGATAAGCGGGTCAAAGCCCACTGTCCAGTCACTAGTTGATCATTCCGGGGCAGTAATAGAAGAAAGCAAACGGAAAGCTGAAGTTCTAAATTTAACCTTTAAGAAATCTTTCACGCAGGAGGACCGCACAAATATACCATCATTTGATCAACGTACTAATTCCGAAATGGGGGACATAGCAATAGGTATTACCGGTGTAGAGAAGCAGCTGAGAGAGCTAAATACGAAAAAGTCTGCTGGTCCGGATGGAATACCAGTTCGGTTTTACAAAGACTATTCTGCGACATTGGCCCCCTACTTAGCTTGCATTTACAGCGAATCTTTAATTCAGCGCAAAGTTCCTAGTGATTGGAAAAAAGCGCAGGTGACTCCCGTGTATAAGAAAGGAAAGAGAACTGACCCATACAATTACAGGCCAATATCGTTGACATCGGTTTCATGTAGAATTTTGGAGCATATTCTCAGTTCGAATATAGTAAATTTCCTTGAAACGGAAAAGCTTCTTTCCATGAATCAGCACGGGTTTAGGAAACATCGTTCATGTGAAACTCAGCTTGCCCTTTTCTCACATGACATCTTGCGAGCCATGGACGAAGGGCAACAGGCGGATTGTGTTTTTCTCGACTTCAAAAAGGCGTTCGACACGGTGCCACACTGCAGACTGCTAACGAAAATGCGAGCTTATGGAATAGGTTCTCAGATTTGTGACTGGCTGGAAGACTTCCTAAGTAATAGAACGCAGTACGTTGTTCTCGACGGCGAGTGTTCATCAGAGACGAGTGTATCGTCAGGCGTGCCCCAGGGGAGTGTGATAGGACCGCTATTATTTTCTATCTATATAAATGATCTGATGGACAGAGTAAGTTGTAATTTGCGGCTGTTTGCTGATGATGCTGTGGTGTATGGGAGGGTGTCGTCTGTAACTGACTGTAATAGCATACAGGTTGACTTAGACAAGATTTCTAGTTGGTGCGAAGAATGGCAGCTAGCTCTCAATGTAGAAAAATGTAAGGTGATGCGCATGAGTAGAAAAAACAATCCTATAATTTTCGAATACAGCATCAGTAGTGAGCTTCTTGATGCGGTCGCGTCGTTCAAATATCTAGGCGTAACATTGCAGAGCGATACGAAATGGAACGAGCATGTAAGGACAGTTGTGAGTAAGGCAGACAGCCGACTTCGGTTTATTGGGAGAATTTTGGGAAGATGTACTTCACCTGTAAAAGAGACCGCGTATAAAACGCTTGTACGACCACGTCTTGAGTATTGCTCAAGTATTTGGGACCCGCAGCAGATCGGTTTGAAAGAAGACATAGAGGCGGTTCAGAGGCGAGCAGCTAGATTTGTTACCGGTAGGTTCGACCAATGCGCGAGTGTCACGGAAATGCTCCGGCAACTCAATTGGGGATCGCTGGAAGAAAGACGACGTTCTTTTCGTGAATTTCTGTTAAGTAAATTTAGAGGGCCGGAATTTGAAGCTGAGTGTAGTACGATCTTGCTGCCGCCTACTTACATTTCGCGTAAAGATCACAAAGACAAGATAAGAGAAATTAGGGCTCGTACGGAGGCATATAGGCATTCTTTTTTTCCTCGTTCAATTTGGGAGTGGAATAGGAAAGGAAATGCCTAGTAGTGGTACAGTGTACCCTCCGCCACGCACCTTACGGTGAATTGCGGAGTATGTATGTAGATGTAGATGTAGATGTAGTATTCTGCCTATCTGTGATGAAATGTTCCCAATATATGGGAGATAAGCAGTCGATTTGAAAGCCTCTTCTTCTTCTTATCTCCCGGCGGTACTCACCTGAAGATGGCCAGAAGACTCTGCGCCGAAATATCGTGGCAGGAAGTTACTGACATCCGGCAGTTCGCCCGAGATTTTATGGAAATATTTACTTTATTCATATCAGTGACAATGTGATGCTCAGACAGGCATAGTATATCTATAACATTGTCAGCTTGTATAGTTTCTAAACAAATCAGGAGCTCATCTACTTTATTCTTTAAACCCCCAATATTTTGATGAAAAATACAAACATTATTTTTAATTTACTATTGTTAGAATCTTGTGATATTTTAACAGCTTTATTACCTGCCTGTCTGGGCTTCTCATTGGACACTGAACTTATCCTGCCGGCCGCTTTGGCCGAGGGGACTGAGGCGCTCCAGTCACGGTCTGCACGACCACTATGGTCGGGGGTTCGATTCCCCCCTCGGGCATGGATATTTGTGCCGTCCTTAGTCTTAGCTAGTTCATAAGTAGTTTGTAAGCTTAGGGACTGATGACCCCGTAGTTAAGTCCCATAAGTTCTACAAACATTTGAACATTTTTGAACTTATCCTAAAAAAGAGGTACTCCCAAGAGTCGCAGTGTCCCCCCTTATAGATTTTCCTATCAAGCCAGCCAGTTTTCCCTTCCCTTTACTACTGAGGTGCAGACCATGCCTAGTAAAGTCCCGCCTATCAATAGCATCAACAGGGACCAAATCAATGTCCGACAGAGTGGCTGCCCTACGCAGCTGATCTAACTCCATGTTGACCCTCCTTACAGAGTTGTTCAACCGAGGCTGATCATACCGCATGAAGGTAGGCACCATCCGAACATTCGTATGGTTTGCTGCAGACGTTTTTATCTTTTATTCTTTTTTTTGTTGTGTTCGAATACTTACACAATTTTAATATCTAATCGTAATTTTTACGAAAAGTGCACGTATTTTTGTTCATTCGTAATTTTCTGTATTTTATAGAAGGTTGTTAATAATGATGGTTTCATTAAAAAAATGCGTTTTTTTAGTTTGTTTTGTTTTCTGCAGTATTGGCTTCACTGTTAGTTGATGACGGTAGTCTTTCATTGTTCAGTTTGTGAAGAGCTACGACACTGTTTTTGCAAACTCATCTCCATAGCCGCGAAAGGCTTTCCAAGCAGCTAACCTACTCAACCATCGTTGTATGTGATGAAATGGTTTTCAGATCGTCTACATACACATAAAGAAAACCTGACACAACACGTGGAATTAGAGGTCCCGAAATGTTAAATGTTACTGAATTCGAAAACGAAATAAAGGTATGTATCACAGTGGGATTCGAACCACCGACTCTATGGTTTTGAGGCCAGAACGCTACCACCCGAGATGCACCGACAGATGCTACAGCTGTTTTAATTATTGGTACTTACGTGTAATTTGCAAAACTTCAAAGTAGGTTTTCTCGATAATTTTTGAGAGTTGCATGGAATGGCTTTGGTCGATTGTTATTTAAGTTCTGAACTTGACTTACCATAAATATTAAAACGTTCTAAAATCCCATACCCATGTGGTCTCCTTGTGAGACTGAACAGTTCAAATTTCTAGGCGTTCAGATAGATAGCTAACTTTCGAGGAGAGCCCATGTTCAGGATGTAGTCGAAACACAAAATGCTAAGTTGTGTACCATTAGAACAGTATCTTGTATGTCAGTTCAATATGTAAAGTAGTCTACTTCCGTTATTTCCATTCCCTTATGACATATATTTTTGAGAGGATAATTCCTCTGGTTAAAAAAAGATACTTACTGCGCAGAGGTAGGTGGTTCGAGCAGTATGTGGGATAATCTCGCGAACCTCTTGTCGACCCCTGGTTAGCAACCTGGGAATTCCGACATTGGCCTCCCAATACATATTTTCTTAAATGTTGTTTGATGTTGATAATATTTGGTTATTACTGTGAGTTAGTAGCTTTATCTCGGTGAATAAGAGACATAAATCGAATCTGCTCTTCCTTTACCCGTGTGCAGAAAGATGTGTGGTGTTCTGCCATATGCATTTTTAATAAACTGCCACAAGAATTCAAAAAGCTTAGTAGTAATCAACGCACATTCAAGGCTAAAATGAAGAGCTTCCTCGTGGCTCACTCCTATTCTGTCGATAAATTCCTGGACAATTAAAAAAAATAAGTTAAATTCTTTGTTAAAGTTATTGCTTCTGTTTTCTCATGCTTAGGATTGCTATGCACTTCACTTTATCTCTTACTACTCTTTTGTTACGGTTTGATGTGCTGTCTTGTTCTGTGACCATGGAAACTTCTCAATTCAGATCCGCAGAACGTGATAAATGTAAAGAAAGAAATAAAAACGTCAGAAAGGAAACAACCACCAGTTGCAAGGCTGCAGATTTAATTACAAGCAGTTTCCAGCAGTTATTGCCCTCTTTCAGGTATCTGTTCAGGAAACAGTTGCAAGTACAAATATTACAGAAAATTTGAAGTAGAATTACAAAATTAAAGGGCAAGTACAATGTATATAAAGCTCTCTTGAAAAGTGACAAAATGAGAAATATTAATACGTTATTCTGCTACATTTTGATAAAATAAGAAACTATACAAAGCATTAAGTTCATATAAAGAAAAAAATTAGGTAAATTAATTATGCCCTATATGTTTAATGAGGGCACTGTGTAGTAAAACTGAACATCAAGTGCAGAGATTGTGCTAGAACTCGTGTACTAAGTTATTAATATGTGCAATTATTTCCCAGAAACGGTCGTGCATAAATAACCCTACAACCGGTGGCTGTTTCCTTTCTAACCTATAAGCCGCAGTTGTTGCCATTGATAAAACATTTAAATGAATAAATGTTCTATTTCGGTAGGTGAAAGATTCTTTTCTATCACGGATTTGATAATGCATTCACTATGTTGTCCATAGTACTTACCCTATCCATATTTTCTTATTATTAGACCTAGTAATGCATTACATCCAAGTGAGATACTCACCCGGTAAAAAGTGTTGTTCATCCTGCCACCAAACTCCCTACTATATGTAACTTCAATCGATCCATTTCCCTTTTGATTTTTTTTTTTAATTTGCATAACGTATAAGGAACAGATCATTGCACTTTAAAATATGTAAAAAGACATATTGACTTTCTTGATGATATCATCCTGGGTGGTCCCTATCTAGCAATTGCAAAGAGCCACCTCTGCG
Source organism: Locusta migratoria (assembly GCA_026315105.1). Lineage (NCBI taxonomy): Eukaryota > Metazoa > Arthropoda > Insecta > Orthoptera > Acrididae > Locusta > Locusta migratoria. The sequence goes on from CM048751.1 coordinate 56,065,581, forward strand.
TTACTTTTTATATTTTTATCTATAACAACCTTGTAATCGATAAAAATTGTAACCCCCTTTGTTCATAAGTTCAAAATGTGCAATGGTTAGTGTTGGACAGCTTATAAGGAATTGGAAATCTGCATTCTCTAGATGTCTCATTATTTGGAAAAGGTAATTGAAATTGGTTAGAAGTATTAGTATGTAAGTTACCTTTCTCTTTCCAACACCCTAGACACACACACACACACACACACACACACACACACACACACACACACACACACATATATATATATATATATATATATATATATATATATATATATATATATATATATATATATATATATTACCTCGGGAGTAAATAATGATAACCCTCAACTTCTGTATTTTTAATGTACTTGGTGCAAACAATTATATCAGACAGTATGTTTCATTGTCTTCGAGTAGTACATGAATCTGCAGAGAGATGTGCAAATATGAATATTAAAACCAATATTAAAACATATAATATAAACATTTTTCAAACATACAAGTCGTCATATCTCAGCACTTTATTTAATGAAGGTTATCATTATTTACCCCCGAGGTCTTCATTTATGTATACACACAAGGAGAGGGCGAGAAAGAGAGAGGGAAAGGATGAGGGAGGTGGGAATAATACAGATTGAGACTGTAAAAAGAACTATAGAAGCTAGTAAAGATGTGATGCAAGGAAAATACGTATAGACGGTGCGGGGTGGGAGAGTAGAAATTAGGAGTTCGGGCAGGATAGAGTTTATGAAGACTGAGAACCACTTGAGTACATGGAGGAAAGAGTGGAAGTGATTGAGGCAAAAACTTGTGAGAGGCTGAAAGAATACACGATATTGTGTGATATGGTGAGAGAGAGAGAGAAGGGCTGAACAACAAGAAGAGGAATATGATAAATTAATAGAGAAAAGAGAGAGAGGGGGGTGAAATGAAGCAACGTATGTCAATGTCATTTGGGAGAATATTTAATGACTCTTCTAATTTAAGACTGAAAGGAATCGTTTCTGAGAGGATACTATGCAAATACATATAGAACTGATATATTTGTTTACGGAGGTAGTATCGCGTTCCAGCAAGTAGCAAGCGGCTGTTTTGGAAAGCTGTGTGAGAGAATATGACGGCAGCAGAGCGTGGTGGGCGACGTGGGTTTTTGCTGCTGAATCGCCGACGGACAAGTGGAAACAATCGGCCGCGATCTGACAAATAATCCCAGCCCAGCGCGAGGGGCCCCAGGCAGTGTGTTTGTGTGTGTATGGGGGGGGGGGGGGGGGGAGGGGCAGGAAGCGGAGTCGGCCGCTACCACAGATTAAGCGAAAACTTGGGCCGGACTCCGCGGGGTGTCGCAGCGCCGAAGCCGGAACAGCAACAAGAACTCCAAGAAGCGGGAGCCGTCCATTACTCACAAGCCTGGACGGCCGAGACTCGATAAAAATACAGTCCCGAGAGCGCGGGGGACTTAGCGCAACTTGCCGCCTATTATTTATGAATCTTCTACAACTGCAGGAGATGTAGTGGTCGCCGGCTGGCGTGATTGGCTGCGGCGGACGCCGAGTGCCGCAGAAGCCCCCCATCATCGCTGCCGTTACTCAGAAAAGTTGCGACGAACTCTACCCCTCGAATCTATGAGAGCTGAAGCCCGCCGCAAGAGTTATTTAGGATGGGGTCTTCGTCGCTCCAACTGAGGTTTGGAGGAGACAGTGCAGTGCAATGAACGAAAACTTTGTAATTTTGTTTTTATTACTCACTGACGTAGTAAAAGTATTGGGACAGTGAAGCACAGGTGGTTTGTTTGCACACCACACTTCTCGTCTTCCAGCCGCAGTTCTGGAAAGGTGGTGCCACACATGTGGTATTTGGCGAATACTGAGCAACTGCTCGCTAGTTGCCGACATGTGTGGTTAGATCGCTCGCTGTTTTGCCGAGCACCAACTGACCAGTTCTCACCGATTCCGCCACGTGTCGTTATTTCTTCGTACATCAAAGGAGGCGAACATTCGGCAACAGGTGCTTTTGTTCCTGATCCAGACACCCGTGTTGTTGGAAGTGCTCGTGGACAGTGCACGTCTGTATAGCACTTGTAAACATATGTATATTTGGGATAACGTTATAACTAAAGTTTTTCAGTAACTCAATAAATTTCCGGGTAATAGTATTTATTGTTGGTATGTAGACAGGGTAATGGCATACCTTGACTAAAAGAAGGGATAGGTTGGTAGGACACATTCTTAGACATCAAGGAATTGCGAATTTAGCATTGGAGGGAAGTGTGTGGGTAAAAACCGCAGAGGAAGTCCAAGAGAAGGATACAGTAAGCAGATTCAGACAGATGTAGATTGCCTTTCTTATGTGGAGATGAAGATGCTTGCTCAGGATAGGGTATTGTGGAGAGCTGCATCAAACCAGTCTCCGGACTGAAGACCACAACAGCCGGCCGCGGTGGCCGAGGGGACTAAGGCGCTCCAGTCACGGTCTGCACGGCCACTACGGTCGGGGGTTCGAATCCCCCCTCGGGCATGGATATTTGTGCCGTCCTAGTTCGTAAGTAGTTCATAAGTAGTTTGTAAGTTTAGGGACTGGTGACCCCGTAGTTAAGTCCCATAGACAATACAAACATTTGAACATTTTTTTTTTTGTTAAGTCCCATAAACTATACAAACTCCTGCAGAGTCTTCCACTGGAGTTTATCGATCATCTCCGAAACGCTTTCGCGATTACTAAATGATCCTGTAACGAAGCGCGCTGCTCTCCGTTGGATCTTTTCTACTTCCTCTATCAACCCCACCTGGTACGGATCCCACACCTGAGAGCAGTATTCAAGAAGTGTACTGTAACCTACTTCCTTTGTTTTCGGACTGCATTTCCTTAGGATTCTTCCAATGTATCTAAGTCTGGCATCTACTTTACCGACGATTGACTTTATATGGTCGTTCCATTTTAAATTACTCCTAATGCCTACTCCCAGATAATTTATGGAATTAACTTCTCCCACTTGCTGACCCGCTATAGTGTAGCTAATTGATACAGGATCTTTCTTTCTGTGTATTCACAGCGCATTGCACTTGTCCACATTGAGATTCAATTGCCATTCCCTGCACCATGCGTCAATTCCATGCAGATCCTCCTGCATTTCAATACAATTTTCCATTGTTACAACCTCTCTATATACTACAGCGTCATCTGCAAAAAGCGTCAGTGAGATACTGATGTTATCCGCAAGGTCATTTACTAATTAAAATTTTATAATTAAGTTTCGTATAGGCAGTATCATTTTCGAAATGTATTTTCCTGATTTATTATTATTTTTTCGCCCTAGTAAACATGTATAGGGGGTAATGCGTTTTGTTTATGTCGCGAAGCATCGTCAACGACAAATAATAGATTTTGTGAACATCATAGAAAAATATTAATTGTATTTTTAAAATCTGTGATAATAAGTCTACATTCCATCTTCTGATGGGTGGCAGTTCTTGATACAATCACGCAAAGAACTGCATTTTGTACGAAAATGAAATGTAATGCATCAAAGTCGATGGTAAACTCATTAGCAATAACAGGTTTTATCGTCAATTTTGCCAGTAGCAAATCAAGACATTGACTAAATAACACAAAATAAGCCGTAAATTTTTATTTACAGTTGGGGTTACTTCACCAAATTTACGTTTCGCCGCTTTCGTGTAGTGACACCATCCTCCAGCGTCGTGTTTTCATCTTTTATTTTTATTTATTCTTCTTAATTTGTTGACTGCCGTAAGACACCTCCAAAATGGCAGAAGCACTAGTAATAACAACTTCCGTATCACTGTCCATCTTTATCTGATCATCCGATAAACAGAAAAACCATACAGTTACAACAAATTCAAAAAGCATATGTAGTGCCGGTCGCTCAGAATACTACGCTACTGTTGCTTGACGAATGTTCATAGTTCCCCTATATGCTCGCTGTTCGGCAGGAAGTGCTACAACGTGCTCGCCGTTACGCAAATATTCGATGAATGCCATAACGAGCACGCTTGTTCGTGTTCGTTGCTCAGTAGTCGCCAAATACCACAAGTGTGGTGCCGCTTTAAGAGATCTACTTGGACGTAGTTGTGCAAGTGATTTGCATGCTATGCAATGTACTCGTAGTATCGGGAGGATGCCGTTCGAACAAGGCAAGGTGGTCGTTGTCTGACGGAGGGAAATTCCTATTTCGGCAGTGGTGCAGAAATCAGGCTTCTCATGTTCAACAGTATCCACTGTGTATCTTGATTAAATGCAGATGTCACAGTCCACCACTACTGATTGTCAGGTCACCCTCGATAATCGTAAGCGGGCAGATATGTGACGGATCGTCAGTTATGTCAGAAAAGAAACAGTGTAACCAATGACGGCTCAATACCACAAACAGGACTTGCTAGCACGTCTCTCAGTGGACAATCCGTAGCGCACGGGAGTCAATGTCAACGCAGCGTCATCGGACACTTGGACAATTGAGGAAAGTGATATGGTCAGACGAATCACGATTTAAATCGCACCATGCTGACTTTATACATACATTGGTAGCTCTTCTTACCCTTGTAAGGTCGCGGCTTCTTTACATGTATAGGTTCTTACTTATATATGTAAAAGAACTTTTGTTGTTATAGCTCTTATATAGCCGTCTATATACTTTTTTTCAATAATTCTTATTTTGTCGATGTTTGACAGCTATTTTGACAGATATGTCAGCGATATTACAAGTTTACAATGCAATTTTTTCTTTGCTATTATATAGAGCATACCTGCTCTTATTGGTATGTCAAAAGGATCTTTCATTACTAGTAAGCCGGCCGCGGTGGCCGCTCCAGTCACGGTCTGCACGGCCACTACGGTCGGGGGTTCGAATCCCTCCTCGGGCATGGATATTTGTGCCGTCCTTAGTATAAGGTAGCAAATAAGTAGTTTGTAAGTTTAGGGACTGATGACCCCGTAGTTAAGTCCCATAAGCTTAACAAACATTTGAACATTTGAACATTACTAGTATGTAAACGATTAACCATATATTATATTATTTAACCCAAAAATTACACCAAAATTAATTCCACAAAATAATATGCAAATTATCATATTTTTAATTCCATTGCTCCATAAATGTGCTCTCAGCCACTTTCGTGAAATGGTTTAGTTCGCGTTGGCTTATGTATTAATGATTGTGTGTGATTCCCGTGATCTACGACATATGTTGGCCACCGTCTCTTTGTCTCCTGCTGCTAAACTAAAGTTTGAGTCAGTTCTAAATTTTGGGCAGGGGAACAGGATACTGTTGCAGGAAGTAGTCAGTAGTTCACGCGAATTCTTTAAATGATTTTTACAGCCAGAATTATATGTTTAAAGTAAGCTTTTAACTGGCTCCTTTCAGCTAGAATTAATTTTACAAATAACGGTGGTCTTACAACCTTGTAAAAGAATTTGACACCGTTTATGATGAAAGTTGGTAGATACCTGTGATCCATTGTCGACAGTGGAAGCATGTTGGCGTTTGGTGTGTTGGCTGAAGTGTTGGAGCTTGAGTCAGATGCATTGAAAAAGAATCATGAGCAGCGATACATGGCACACAGTGTTAAAGATCTGTTTGATGTCCACAAGATTGTATTGGTACCCTGACCTCTCTGTTCCACCGCCAACGTCCGATCGAAGATAGGGAGCGTCTGGCCAGACATATTCTGCCCGCTGATACTGCAGTCCAACTTTGGCAATATGCTAAAGCGGAGTAGACTGCTATATCCCAGAAACACGTCCTCAGTCTGTTTGATACAATATCGGCATGTGTAGCAGAGGATATAGCCAGTAATGACTCCAGCGCTCAATACCGATTTCATTATTTTGTTCACATTATTTGACGTTGTGTTTTACATCATACTAAATTTGTACAAAGTGCTACCTCCCACGTAATTCTGATTGTGGTGTCTCCAGTCTTTCTTCGTGTAACGTCATGGACGTACAAATGTATGATTTAGGCATCTACAGCTTAAATAGACATGTGGAACTTTTTCTCTCTGCATTTATAACTTATTTCGAAATTAAAATATTCGAAAACAAATTCAGATTTCCACATTAGCTTTAAAAATTTCTGTTTTCAAAGGTTCATATACTGTTCTGGCGTCGGTATTCGCCACAACGCCGCCGGTCTACACAGGTCGCCGCCAACTTCCAGAACAGGAGGTAAGTCGCTCCACAGTGCTTCGACCACCAGGGGCGACCGCAGTCCCGTTACCTCTTTGCCTGCTTCACGCTTGGAAGAAGGGGGCTCGGCTAGATATGACGGCTCGCAACTGCCACAACAGTCAGTAGGGAGAGTGCAGAAGTTCGTCAGTACGAGGCAGCCTCAGGAACACTACAGTTCCAAAAGTTCATCATAGAAGAGCCAGCCTTCTGTCTATGTACAAGCTGGAACAGTTTTCTATTGCGTAGCAGAACGATGTATTAGTACAATAAGTTTGTACCAAACAAGCACATCATGGTCAATTACTGAAATTTTCTGTCAATAAATCCCTTGAGGACTAATCACTTCTTTTAGTTGCAGACTTTGTCCACATCCTTGCTAGCCACGGCCTTTCGAGCCTACAGCGTCTTGAGGTCGCAACATATACGACCGTGCCATGACACGTTAGGCGCTTTCTTAGAAATTTGCTGGGTACTAATCTTATAACACTTGACGTAAAATATACAATGCTCCACGCTTGTCAGACGTATGAATTGACGTAAATTAATGATTTAAATTGGTTGGTTACCAAACAGGACGCCTAAGAATGGAAGCAGTACATATAAGCAACATGCATGTGCACTGAGAGCCCGAGTTACACCAGTCCTCGAGCATCGAAAACTGTCTACGGATGCCTCCTGGTGGAGTCGCAGCTACGCCAGAAATAGGGTACACAGGCAAGCAAACAGTCTATTGAGACAGCCGAATATTGTTCCAATTGCCGGTGCATACTCTGCCCAAGCAAATATGTACATGATACTTGTTTGAAAGTTAATTTTTTTTAATATTTGCAGGTAAATGTGATGTATAGATCACTGCGGATTTTATACAGGCGTACTGCGAGATACACTATGTTATCAAATGTATTCGGACACCCCAAAATCATAAGTTTTACATAGTAAGTGCAATGTGCTGTCCTGTACTGCCGAGTATTCCATATGAGCGACTCTCGTACTCATTAGAATCGTGAGTTAGTAGAATGGGGGCGCTACGCGGAACTCACGGACTACGAACGTGGTCAGGTGACTGGGTGTCACTTGTGTCACAAGTCTGTACCACGCTCCTAAACATCCCTAGGTCCACTGTTTCTGATGTGATACTGCAGTGAAAACGTGAAGGGAAACGCACAGCACGAATGCGTACAGGCCGACCTTGTCTGTTGACTAACAGAGACAGCCGACAGTTGAAGATGGTCAAACAGGGTAACAGGCAGGCATCTATGCAGACCATCACACACGAATTCCAAACTACATCGGCATCCACTCCAAGTGCTATGAGAGTTGACCGGGAGGTGAGAAAACTTGGACTTTATGGCCGAGCAGCTTCACCTAAGCCACACATCACGCAGGTCAATGCCAAACGACGCCTCGCTTGATGTAAGGAGCGTAAACATTGGACGATTGAACAGTGGAAAAACATTGCGTCTAGGACGAATCACGGTACACAGTTTGGCGATCCGATACCAGGGTGTGGGTATGGCGAATGCCCTGCGAACATCATCTGCCAGTGTGTCTATTACCAACAGAGAAGTTCGGAGACGGAGGTCTTATGGTGTGGTTGTGTTTTTCATGGAGGGGGCTTGCACCCATTGTTGTTTTGCTTGGCACTATCACAACACAGGCCTACATTGATGTTTTGAGCTCATTTTTGGTTCCCAGTCTTGAAGAGCAATTTTGGAATGAAGACAGCATCTTTCAACACAATTGAGCACTTGTTCATAATGTACAGCTTGAGACGGAGAGGTTACACGAGAATAACACCCCACGAGAATAACACCCACTCCCATGAACCACAGACATTGCCGAGGTGAGGTGGCTTGCGTGCCTCAACGATACAGATAGCCGTACCGTAGGTGCAACCACAGCGGAGGGGTATCTGTGGAGAGGCCAGACAAACGTGTGGTTCCTGAAGAGGAGCAGCAGCCTTTTCAGTAGTTACAGGGGCAACAGTCTGGATGATTGACTGAGCTGGCCTTGTAACATCAGCTAATGTGGCTTTGCCACAGAGTTACTGCGAACGGCTGAAAGCAAGGGGAAACTACAGCCGTTAATTTTCCCGAGGACATGAACATATGATGATGGCATCCTCTCGAATAAAATATTCTGGAGGTAAAATAGTCCCCATTCGGATCTCCGGGCGGGGACTACTCAGGAGGATGTGATCATCAGGAAAGACAACACTGGCATTCTACGGATCGGAGCATGGAATGTTAGATCCCTTAATCGGGTAGGGAAGCTAGAAAATTTAAAAAGGGAAATGGATAGGTTGAAGTTAGATATAGTGGGGATTAGTGAAGTTCGGTGGAGAGAGGAACAGGATTTCTGGTCAGGCGAGTACAGGATTATAAATACAAAATCAGTTGGGGGTATTACAGGAGTAGGTCTGATAATGAATAAGAAAATAGGAATGCGGGTAAACTACTATGAGCAACACAGTGATCGCATTATCGTAGTCAATATACATATAAAGCCAACACCGACCACAGTAGAACAGGTTTATATGCAAACTAGCTCTGCAGATGATGAGGAGATCGAAGAAATATATGAGGAGCTAAAGGAAATTATTCAGACAATTAAGGGAGAGGAAAACTTAATTGTTATGGGAGACTGGAATTCGGTAGTAGGACAAGGAAGGGAAGGGAAGATAGTAGGTGAATATGGTCTGGGCAAAAGAAATGAAAGAGGAAGCCGCCTGGTAGAATTTTGCGCGGAACATAATTTGGTTATAACAAACACCTGGTTTAAGAATCACAAAAGAAGGTTGTATACGTGGAAGAGACCAGGAGACACCGGGAAATAACAGATAGATTTTATAATGGTTAGACATAGATTTCGGAACCAGGTTTTAAACTGTAAGACATACCCAGGGCAGATATAGACTCTGACCATAACTTGTTGGTTATGAACTGTAGGCTGAAACTGAAGAAACTACAAAAAGGTAGGAAAGTAAGGAGATGGGACCTGGATAAATTGAAGGAACCTGAAGTTCTTAAGAATTTCAGAGGGAGCTTTAGGCAACAATTGACAGAAACGGGGGAAGATAAAACAGTAGAGGAGGAGTGGGTAGCATTGAGAAATGAAATAATGAAGGCAGCAGAGGACAAAATAGGTAGGAAGGCAAGACCTACAAAAATCCTTGGATACCACAGGAGATACTAAATTTAATCGATGAAAGGAGAAAATATAAAAATGCAGTAAATGAAACAGGCAAAATGAAGTACAGACGACTAAGAAATGAGATTGTCAGGAAGTGCAAAATGGCTAAGCAGGAGTGGCTAGAAGACAAATGCAAGGATGTAGAAGAATGTATAAATAGGGGAAAATACATACAGCCTACAGGAAAATAAAAGAGACATTGGGACAAGAAAAGCAACTCTATGAATATCAAGAACTCAGATGGGAAACCAGTTCTCAGCGAAGAATGGAAAGCTGGAAGGTGGAAAGAGTACATAGAGCAGCTTTACAAAGGAAATGAACTTAGAGACAATGTTGTAGGAAGGGAAGAGGAAGTAGATCAAGATGAAATAGGAGATACTATACTGAGAGATGAATTTGACAGAGCCCTGAAAGACCTAGGTCGGAACAAGGCCCCAGGAGTAGATGACATATCCTCAGAGCTACTAAAGTCTCTGGGAGAGCCAGCCATGACAAAATGGTTTCACCTGGTGTGTAAGATGCATGAGACAGGTGAAGTACCCTCAGACTTTAAGAAAAATGTTATAATCCCCATACCAAAGAAAGCAGGTGCAGACAGGTGTGAAAACTACAGAACCATTAGTTTAATAAGTCATGGTTGCAAAATATTAACACGAATTATTTACAGAAGGATGGAAAAGCTGGTACAAGCCGACCTCGGGGAAGATCAGTTTGGGATCAGGAGAAATATAGGAACACGGGAGGCAATACTCACTTTACGGTTTATCCTAGAAGATAGATTAAGAAAAGGCAAACCTACATTTCTAGCTTTTGTAGATTTGGAGAAGGCTTTTGACAATGTTGATTGGAATAAACTCTTTCAAGTTCTGAAGCAAGCAGGAGTAAAATATAGGGAGCGTAAGGTTATTTACAACTTGTACAAAAACCAGACAGCGGTTGTCAGAGTTGAAGGGCATGAAAGGGATGCAGTAAGACAGGGTTGTAGCCTTTCTCCAGTGTTATTCAATTTGTACATTGCGCAAGCTATAAAGGAAAGCAAGAAGAAATTTGGAGAAGGAATTAAAGTTCAGGGGGAAGAATTAAAAACATTACGTTATGCCGACGACATAGTAATTCTGGCAGAGACAGCAAAGGATCTGGAAGAGCAGGTGAACGGAATGGACAGTGTGCTGAAAGGTGCATATAAGATTAACATTAACAAGAGCAAAACTAGGGTAATGGAGTGCAGTCTAAGAAAATCAGGTGATGCTGAAGGAATTAGACTAGGTAACGAAACAATAAAGGAGTTAGATCAGTTTTGTTACTTTGGCAGTAAAATAACAAATGATGGTCGCAGTACAGAGGATATAAAATGCAGAAAGGCAATGGGTAGAAAAGCGTTCTTGAAAAAGAGAAATTTGTTAACATCGAATATTGATTTAAGCCTAAGAAAATCCTTTCTGAAGGCATTTGTATGGAGTGTTGCTTTGTATGGGAGTGAAACATGGGCGATAAACTGTGCGGACAGGAAGAGGATTTAGGCTTTTGAAATATGGTGCTACATAAGAATGCTGAAGATTAGGTGGGTGGATCGCGTAACTAATGAAGAGTTACTGAACAGAATTGGCGAGAAAACAAATTTCTGGCATACCTTGACTAAAAGAAGGGATAGATTGGTAGGGCACATTCTTAGACATCAAGGGATTGTGAATGTAGCGTTGGAGGGAAGTGTGTGGGGTAAGTACCGCGGAGGAAGACCAAGAGATGGATACAGTAAGCAGATTCATACATATGTAGGTTGCCGTTCTTATGTGGAGATGAAGAGGCTTGCCCAGGATAGGGTATTGTGGAGAGCCGCATCTTACCAGTCTCTGGACTGAAGACCACAACAACAACAACAACAACAACGGACTGCCCTGCACAGAGTTCTGACTTGAATCCTATAGGGCACCTTTGCGATTTTTTTGGATCGCCGACTTCGTGCCAGGCGCCACCGACCTACATAGATACCTCTTCTGCGGGCAGCAGCTCGTGAAGAATGATCTGCTATTACTCAAGAAGCCATCGAGCATCTGAACGTAAGCCTGAGAAAGTGGAAAGTGTCATCAAGGTTAAGGGTGGTTCGACTTCATACTGACTGGTCATACCGGACACCGGACTTGAATCTCCATTTCCACAGCAACATGTTTCCGCCATGTGTCCCTGTCTTTCTATTTCTTACAGTCGCCTTCAATACCTACGCTACTCAAGTCGGCCTTCACATTGTACTGCCATCTACACCTCGGTCTCCCTACAGGATGTTTTCCCCTTAAGTGCCCCTGCACGCTGCCCTGCCTTCATCCATTCGAGCTACGTGATCCGCTCATCACAGCCCACGTGATTTAATAACACTATCTTAGGGCTTGAGTAGAGTTCGTGAACCTCTTCATTATACATTTTTCGCCCCTCCCTGCTAGAGTCATGCCATTTTGATCCGAAAATAAGGGTAGGCCGACACCATACTGAATTCCAGCATTATAGGTGGAGGCCGCTAGCAACTTGTAAGTCATTTTCCGCTGGGTATCTGGATTCGTTTGATCACAAAGTGAATGAAATGGATCATGTTGAGATCCTGCCCTCTTTAGTTCAGTCGTTGTTGCATAGTCCGCACAGGGTAAGGTGGGCGATCCATGGAGTCGAGTTTTCGTTCGAAGCGCCGGGCGAGTTCATTCCTTCATTCTGAAGGGGAGGCCACGTCAGCTGCCGGCCAGTGAGCTGGAACTTTCTCTCCAGCGCTCACTCACTGCTCCGGCTGCTACCCCCACCACTACCGCCCTCCCCACGCTTGCCCAGCTGTCTGCGCATCTACCGGCCAATTTATCCTGCGTGCCCGCTATAAGGTTGTTCCCGCATCTTATTTACCACGTATTTGTGTCGTACCACACAATGCTGGGATGGAAGCTCACTGCTGACACGCAGGATGTAGAATGGGCGTGTGCGGCGATGCCAGGGACCCTACGGCCCCGTCTGCTCCTCCGCGGCTGCGGCTGCGGCTGCGGCGCCCTCAGCAAGCTGCAGACCGCGGGCCACTGCTGCCGCACTACCGCGCTGTTTACTCGGCACGTGGGGCGCCTCCCACGCAACACGCACGCACCCGGCGGGCCTACTGTGTTCTGCGAGAGGGGAGGGGGTTTAATTCCCCGGGACACGCTTCGGCGGCGCCAAGTTGGCGGCCCTGCTCCTGCAGACAGGTTTGAGGAGGCGCGCGGATAAAACTGCCGGCCGCAGGCTGCACGCTGCTGTGCCGTGTATTGTCCTAATTAAGACGGCGCGCGCAATCTCGCCGGACGGCGGGCCGGCAAGTTGGCATTGTCTCGCGGCGCCCGCCGCCTTCGCCGCCTCCACATCTCGAGAGGGCCGCGTGTGCGCAGCGCCGGCTACGGCCTGCTACCAACTAATTCGCGACGTCTCGGAAGGGAACGGCGACCTGTTGTGGCGGTATCACTGCGCGCGCCGGAATCGCGACAGTGGCATTGTTTGCGCCTGCTGTCCCAGGGGGTATTACCGCTCCCGGCGTTTACACGTTGGGGCCACGACGCCGCGGCGGAGGGCGTCGGCCAAGTTGCTTCGGAAGACGCAGCTACCAGAGGCACTCAGCTAATAGACAAAACATATCTGAAAACCCAGCGTGCAACATTTGCCCATTAGGTGCATAGGAACAAGGAACAATTTGTAAAAAATGAATAAAATAATGTGTTGTTGTGGCCTTCAGTCCGCAGACTGATTTGATGCAGCTCTCCACGCTACCTCCGTCATCAGAGAATATGTTTGGCAACCTACATCCTTTTGAATCTGCTTACTATATTCGTCCTTCGGTCTCCCTCTACGATTTGTACCCCACACGCTTCCTTCTAATGCTAAGTTGACAATTCCCAGATGTCTCAGACTGTGTCCAACCAATCTATCCCTTCTCTTAGTCAGGATATGCCAGAAACTCCTTTTCTCCCCTATTCGGTTAAGCACCTCCTCATTAGTTACGTGATCTACCCATATAATTTTCATCATTCGTCTGTAGCACCACATTTCAAAAGCTTCTATTCATCTTTTTATCTGAACTCCTAATCGTCCACGTTTCACTCCCATACAATGCTACACTCAAGACAAATGCTTTAAGAAAGGACTTTCTAACATTTAAATTAATATTGGATGTTAACAAGTTTCGCTTCTTTAGAAATGCTTTTCTTCCCATAGCCATTCTGCATTTTATATCTTCTTTACTTCGGCCTTCAGAAGTTATCTTGCTACCAAATAACAAAATTCATCTACTACTTTCATTGTCTCATTACCTAATCTAATTCCTTCAGCATCGCCTGATTTTCTGACATTGCATTCCATTACCTTCGTTTTCCTCTTGTTAATCTTCATCTTATGTCTTCCTTTCAAGACACTGTACATTCCATACAATTGCTCTTCCAGATCTTTTGCGGTCTCTGACAGATTGTCATCGGCAAACCGCAGTGTTTTTATTTATTTTCGCTGCACTTTAATGCCCTCTCCAAATTTTTCATTCCATTCCTTCACTGCCTGCTCAATGTACAGATTGAACAACATTGGGGAAAGTATACAACCCTGTCTTACTCCCTTTCCAACCTCTGCGTCCCTTTCTTGCCCTTCGACTCTAATAACCGCTTTCTGGTTTTTGTATAGGCTGAATATAACTCTTCCCTCCCTATATTTTACCCCTGTTAGCCTCAGAATTTGGAAAAGTGTATTCCAGTCTACATTGTCAAAAGCTTTCTCCATATCAGCAAACGCTGATAACGTAGGTTTCCCTTTCCTACGTATGGAGCTCTAAAGATGTATACAACTTTACCATCAATGCTTGTATTTCGCATCTGTATAGATGTGTAATCAGAGGATATAGCAAAGGTAACTAAAGCCTATATGAGATGTGACATTGGGAAGTACAGGAGGTCTGTACCCATGGTTTTTTGGTATACAGAAATTTTTTTGTTTTGTTATTATGTTTGCTAAAGTTTTTTTGTACACACTTTATTTAATAGTTCAGAAGATGACATCTAAGACACGTCTGAACGGGTCATCCTAAGAAAAAAACGCAATCTTGGTTGCAAACCTGTAAAAATAAAAATGAACCATTAAAAATCTTAAGTATTCACTGACTGTTCCTTCGATTCTTGACAGAATATATCATTCATTTTGATAATTGTATTATATTTTGCAAATTTATTATTTTAAGAACTGGTTTGTGTTACGGCATCGTCAGATAGACGCTTTAGAGATATAGCAATGCAGCTTAGAAGTTTAAGTTTGAAAGATATGAATTTGCTGTACAGATAGTATATGCATATCACTTTTCAAAGCTGACTAGTGTAGCAGTTATTGAAAATTGGTAAAATATGTGTCACAAGATATAAATTACAACATTTGTCCTGAGAAAATAAATTGAAAAAAATAGAAATTGGTTGGACAAATTATTTTACATAACAGGGCAAATGTTTGAAACATAGACGTGTTAAAATAAACTTAGTAAAACGTCTGAATATGCAGATTGAAATTTTAAATGGGTGAATGAAACTATTACGAAGAGTCTTCCGGCGGAACGCGTGGTGCAGTGGTTAGCATCGCAGATCCCTGTACTTGCGGCCCCAGTTCAAATCCCGCCACGAGAAGAAAACAATGTATCTGTTTGTATTTACTATTTCTAGGATCTTCTATATGTTTCTTCTGTTTATGTAATTTTAAGTTGCAGAT
Organism: Locusta migratoria; assembly: GCA_026315105.1. NCBI lineage: Eukaryota > Metazoa > Arthropoda > Insecta > Orthoptera > Acrididae > Locusta > Locusta migratoria. Next base: position 56,080,701 of record CM048751.1, read on the forward strand.
AATTCTTTCTGTGTATAAATGGTGGAGCACTCAAAGAGGGAAGAAGAAGTCTGTACTGAGTGTATGTTTGTCATAGCAATAAAGGTGTTCTAAGTGTAAAGTGTTGTGCTATATTAACTACCAACATTCGAATTCCGAACCACCTGCAGTTTGCAACGTGACACTATCGTTACTGGCTTAAATGACCAATATCAACGAATAATTCAAAATTTATATCACGTAAGTATAATCACATATGTTTGGCTACTTGCTTTACATAAATTATAATTCATTATATGTTAATAATACTGGACACCTAATCCAGTAACTATAATTTACTCATTTAAAATTTCAATCCGCATATTCAAACGTTTCACTCAGTTTATTCTAACCCCTCCATGTTCCAACTATCGTGGCGATTCGTGCAAACATGTGGAAGTTCACTACAAGGTCATGCATCGTACAGTGCCTTCTGGAGTATACTAACATTCTCCATGAAAACATACACATATTCCAACTTTCAAGGTGAGCAGTCACATGCTGTAGGAATATATTGTAATGTGCCCCACGAAACTCGAGGATAATTTTCTTCCCTCATATCAGATTTTCATTTTTAGTGCCCATATTCTACAACTCCACTCACCATGTTGCAATATAGTAATGTCAGCAGTCCGAGTTGTTATGCTGCACGACCGTTTAGGAGCCACTGTCTCGATAAATTTTTATCCACAATATAATTATGTTCCAGAGGCAAATAATTCCCTCTGGAAAATAATTATATTGTGGATTAAAATTTATGGAGACAGTGATCCTCATTTAATTGGAATAGGGTGAACAGTATAGCGATATGAATGTAATCCAAAGTGCCAACGTCCATACAAAATCACCAATTTAGTTTCTTTAGATTTTTTTGCGTTACCTATCGGGCTCCAATGTGAATGGAGCCCACTGAGACACACACACACACACACACACACACACACACACACACACACACACACACACAATTTCAGCAACAGTGACAGACACACAGATACATGGAAAAGTCTGAATGCGTAAAAGGAAGATAGTGTTTACGTCTTTCAGTACAGTTTTTCCAGTTTTTCTCGTCATAAGAATCTTCGTTGAACTTCAACGAAGATTTGTAACACAAATGAAATAGAATAAAAGAAAAACCAGTCAGCCGAATAGATCAAGCCGTTCGCAAGTATTGGGCTTACCAACACATTCAGCGTTTCATTTGTATTTATAAGGAATATAAAAAATGTATTTCCAATATTTTACAATCACAATCTTTCTGAGAAAGATGTTGACTGCAGTAGCTAAATACAGAAGCATCAATAACATCAATCTAAAGACTGAGATTGTTTATTTCAAACTAGTTGCTTAGTTGTCAGTTGATGTGCGTATCGACCACATTCACACCAAGATTTACGGATACCAGTTTACATTGCTGATCGGATGGTTACATCAGTTCAAGAGCGGGACCTGAATATAGTGTTAATGGACTCTAAAATCTGTAGCCTAAAGAAAGAAAAACACCAATGATTTTATAAAATCTTCAGTTTGAAGCTATTTGCCTAGGTCTCAAATTAGTTTCCGTCACATTTATTAGCACATGAACTGATAAACTTAGATCTTCATATCAAGGTTTACATATAGAAGCAACACTTCTCATCTTTGTTAATATCACTTCGATTATTGCAATTTACATGCTGTAACATGTATTTTGTATGTTGTCACAGAAACATTTATGTAACAGTACATATTCGAGGGTTGGAACTTAAATAGTGGCATCACCGCTGTGGAGACACTATACATTGTCGCTTATAGCACACGTTGTTGACATACCTACCTTACCTCCGAGCAAATGGACTCGTCCGTCTCACGCCACCGGCCTGCGCACAATCGAGGGAAATACAGTCACTTGTGAGCGAGCGGTCTAACGTAACGGTGTCAGGATGTTCCTCCATGTCAGACCGTCAATGCACAGTATTACTTTTCGTTTTTGGAGCATCCACTGCGACCAGATTTGCGAAAGAAGCGGCAAGACTTTCTGCGCAAGCCACTCATCATTTTTCACACAATGCGCGGGCACACACAGCGCAAGCTGTAGCTGCTCTGTTCGGCCGATGGGACTGGGAAGCACTGTACGTTTCGCCATACTCCAAGGATTTATTTCCTTGTGACTTCCATTTTTTTCCGAAGATGGGGGAACCATTTCGAGCCATCGCTTCAGAACTGATCCAGAGAGTCGACAGGCAGTAGACCGCTCCATTCGCACCATCAACAAAACAGGCTCTGCTAACGGTATACTACGCCTTCCACATCGCTGGCAACGGCTTCTACACAACGCTGCTGACTACTTTGGAGGACAGTAACCGGTGCAAACATGTAATGCTTATGTATCGGTTGTGAATAAATAGTAGCCACTATTTAATTTCCTAAAAATTCAAATGTTCAAATGTTTGTACAGCTTATGGGACTTAACTACGGAGTCATCAGTCCCTAAACTTACAAACTACTTATGAACTACTTACGAACTAGGACGGCACAAATATCCATGCCCGAGGGGGGATTCGAACCCCCCGACAGTAGTGGCCGTGCAGACCGTGACTGAAGCGCCTCAGTCCCCTCGGCCACCGCGGCCGGCTAATTTCCTACGGTCGTATGTTTACAGTAGGGTATGAGATAGTACAATGCTGTGTCAGTTAATTAAAAAACCTATAATTACAGCTGTTCTTTTCTAGAACTGTCCAGATTGAGTCCCATACAAATATGGAGCTACTGAAATAACGTGTTGTCTCCCAAACAAATTTGGCTGTGGTAACTCTGGTTCTTCGTGCTATTGCATTGGGAATGGTCAGTAGTGTATGGATATACCTCTTCTCACTAGATCACCGAAGTTATGCACTGTCGTTCTTAGGTCGGTCACGGTCCGAGTCTAACGAGCGCTTTTGGCAAATGAGGTGCACTCAGCACTTATGAGACCAATTGAGGAGCTACTTGCTGGAGTAGTAGCGGCTCCGGTAACTAAAGCCGACACAATGGCCCAAGTGCAGTGTGCTGACCACTTCTTCCTCTCTACTGCATCCGGTGACGCCGTGGGACAGAGGGCGGATTGTCGGTAGCTCTTGGGTCTCTCGAGGCCCGTAGGGCGGAGTTCACAGCACTCTATTATTTACAATGTTTCTGTGAATCTACATATGAAGGTACTGTGCTAGCAGTAAAAAGAAAAATGAAAAAAAAAAAATGAAAAGAATCGGGTTACGGATCAATGCAGAAAAGACTGAAATAATGGCGGTATAACCCCCTAATGATATCCTATTACAGGTAGGGATGTGGAAATTTGGTAAAGTGGAAAATTTTAAATGCCTTGGCACATGGTTCAAAAGGCAAAATAGTTTAAAACATGTAATTAACCATATATTGTTAATGGGTCTAAAACGTTATTGTTGTATCTTCAGTCCGCAGAATACTTTGATACAGCTGTCCATGCCACCACGCAACCCTATCCTGTGCAAGTTTTTTCATTTGGGAATAAATTCGGCATCCTTTTCAATTTGTCCGTTGGTCCCCCTCTACGATTTTTATCCCACAAACTTCCTTCTAATGCTAAGTTGACAATTCCTTGATGTCTCAGAATGTGTTCCACCAATCTATCCCTTCTCCTAGTCAGGGTAAGCAAATAACTCCTTTTCTCCCCAATTTGGTTAAGCACCTTCTCATTAGTTACGTGATCTAACCGTCTAATTTTCATCATTCGTCTGTAGCACCACATTTCGGAAGCTTCTATCATATTTTTGTCTGAACTCCTTATAGTCCACGTTTCACTCCAATACAATGCTTCACTCCAGACAAATGCTTTCAGAAAGGACTTCCGAACCTTTAAACTAATATTGGATGTTAACAAGTTTCGCTTCTTTAGAAACGCTTTTCTTCTTCCCATAGCCATTCTGAATTTTATATCTTCTTAACTTCGGCCATCAGAAGTTATATTGCTACCTAAATAACAAAATTCGTCTACTACTTTTAGTGTCTCCTTACATAATCTAGTTCCTTCAGCATCGCCTGATTTTCTGTCGCAACATTCCATTATTCTTGTCTCTGACAGAATTACTATATCATCAGAAAACCAGCAAGTTTTTATTTCTTCTCCCTGGACTTAAATTTCCTCTCCAAATTTCGCCTTGCATTCCTTCACAGCTTGTATTCCTTCGCATGCTCTAAAACTTATTTCAGTCTAAAGCAAATAATGTCATCCAAGAATCTGTCAATTAGGACCAAAATTAAAGCATATAATTGTTGTGTGGGGCAGAAACCCTAAGCACAAGAAAGAAGGATGAATGAAACTTGTTGGTCATCGATAGAAAGATTATGAGAAGGATCTTTGAGCCTGCCCAGGAAAGGAATTGACGGAGACGTAGGAATTGTATGAACTGATGAGGCAACCGAACATCGTTCAAAAACTGAAAGCGGGGAGAATAAACTTAGCAGGCCACATTGATAGGAGACCAGAAACCTCTAGGGCAAAAGCCGTCCTCATGGGAGGACCTGATGGTACTCGTCCAATCGGAAGACCCAGAAAGGGTTAATGAGCTGAATAAAGACCTTTGTCAGTTAGGAGTCCAACTGGATCCAAAACTAACTTTGGAGGAGCATTGTGAGGTCGGCGCATTATCTACAGTGTCTTTGATCGCCGATTTGATGATGATGAATCGTTGTTCGGTACCCGCGACCTTGCAGCCTCGGCCTCAATTATCAGCTGCTGGTACCTCTAGCGCCATCTGGCGAGTGAGTCGCTGCTAGCGCCGCGCTGTGTCTCGCTCGCCTTTTTCCGGCCTCTAACCTCGTAAGACTCTGGAGCAGCCGCCCCCGCCACCCTCTTCTGTTCCCGGCGCCTCCCCCTGCCCCCACCCCTCGCCCTCCTTATACCGCGGCCGCTGCTCCGCCTTTCCAATTTCTGCTTTCCGATCCGCCAAACAGCTGAAATTGCCGAAGACTTTGATGTCTCGCCGTCGAAAAGATTGGCGCGCGGTTGGCTTATCCCTTTGACGGCGGCCCTTAAGGCTCGCGCAGTTAGGCAGACGCCGGAAGCGCCGCGATTCGCCCAGTTGGGACGCGTCACGACCCACTGCTCGCCAGAACCCGTGCATCCTTGTGTGGCGCGGTGCCGTCTCCTGGCGCTGCGTCCTCATAAGGGAGGCTCCAATTTTACCATTAGTCCCGCGCCATTTACCCCCGTGGCGGTGGCCATTATCACAATTTTGCGACCGAACGAACAGAAATTCCAACTTTGAGAGTGGAGGCAGGAGGATTAAAGAAGGAAGATTTTCTGTGTCTGATGTGTTGCGGCAGACGGTTTTAGGGTCGTTACGATCGTTTGTAATGTTCATCGGAACACAGGAAGACAACAATATACGCAGTTTGGTCCGATAGATTTACAATAATTTGAATTTTTTTGAGGAGGAAATGAATGGATAGAGAAGAGAATGACAGAGAGTGGGAGACATAAATAGTGGGAAAATAACAGGAGCGGAGAAGGAGAGAGAGAGAGAGAGAGAGAGAGAGATAGAGAGAGACGAGGAGGAGGAGGAGGAGGAGGAGGACGAGATGAGTGGGAAGGGAGAGAGGAGAGTGGGGGAAGCAAAGAAGAACTGTTGGATGATTTTAATAAATACATAGTGTAGAAAGCGCCGGCCGCGGTGGCCGAGGGGACTGAGGCGCTCCAGTCACGGTCTGCACGGCCACTACGGTCGGGGGTTCGAATCCCCCCTCAGGCATGGATATTTGTGTCGCGCTAGTTAGTAAGTAGTTCATAAGTAGTTTGTAAGTTTAGGGACTGATGACCCCGTAGGTAAGTCCCATAGGCTATACAAACATTTGAATATTTGAACATAGTGTAGAAAATGTTATTGTGAATTAGATGTATCACCTTTTATATCACAAGAAAGGGAGGAGGAGTTGGATGTAATACTTTTTATTTATTTGCTTGATTTTCAATAAACTTTCATCTAAATACTAAGACAGGTCTTTCTTATAGTGTGAAATTTTATAAAAGTAGTCTAATTTGTTCTTATATTAAATACAGTTTAACATTATATAGCCCAAAGAACTTGGAAATAACAATAAGAAAAATTGAAACTAGACAGTTTACATATGCAATATAGAAATCGAAAGGATAAAACAGAAAAGACAAATAACAACTATATGGCATATTACATCTTCACTTCAAAATAAAATGAATCTTGCCATTAAAAGAAGTAGTAAAGAGATTTGAGTTAAAGATCCCACCACCTACCTACTCTCGGGTGTGAAGTTTGGCCTAAGCATCCCACCTGTTACATTTGAGGTATCTTTTATATATATATATATATATATATATATATATATATATATATATATATATATATATATATATATAAGGTAATATCTAACAACGAATTACATCATTTTCATTAAAGGGATGGGTGTATCTAAGCTTAGAAGCCTATATGTTATTTACACACTTATTAATATCGTTTCCAATATAGAAACCCTTTTTACATATATTTCAAGGCTTAATGTGCCCCTATGGCCAGCCAGTCAGCTAGCAATCATAAAGTGACAGGCACAGTTATGTGGCCTTGTCTCTAGGTAGGGTTCGTTACACTGTGTCTGAGTGTACTGTGACGTATGATCGCTGTTTTACAGCCAGCAATAGTGACGCCCACATGCAGCGCTAGTGGGCGCCCAACTGGCCACTTCTGAGATTGTGTTGTGTGGCAGAGTCACAGACTGGAGGAGTGACAGGCTGCTCAGAGTAGGCCATGATTGCTAGCCGACCACCACCAGGCAGTAGGTTGTGCCCCAGCAGCCAGCCAGTCTGCTAGCGATCCTGGTCACTCGCAGTGACGTGTCACGGACCAGGTCTTGTCTCTAGGCAATGTTGGTTACGCTGAATCTCAGTATACTGTGATGTGTGATCACTGTTTTACAGCCAGCATTGGTGACGCCTACATGCAGCGCAAGTAGGCGACCAACTGGCCTCCTCTGAGCTAGTGTTACGTGGTAGAGTCACAGACTGGAGGAGCGACAGGCTGCTCTGAGTGGCTGCGATCGACAGCTGACTAGCTCATCCCTTCCAGGCAGTGGGCTGTGCCCCAGTGGCCAGTTAGTCAGCTAGCAATTGTGGTATCTTGATGTGAGAAGACATGGACAGTTTTGGGGCCTTGCCTCTGGGCAATGTTATGAGGCCTTTTCTCTAGGTAGGGTTGGTCATACTGTGTCTGAATGTACTGAGATGTGTGATCGCTGTTTTACAGCCAGCAATAGTGACGCCCACATGCAGCGCTAGTGGGCACCCAACTGGCAACTTCTGAGATTGTGTTGTGTGGCAGAGTCACAGACTGGAGGAGTGACAGGCTGCTCAGAGTAGGCCATGATTGCTAGCCGACCACCACCAGGCAGTAGGTTGTGCCCCAGCAGCCAGCCAGTCTGCTAGCGATCCTGGTCACTCGCAGTGACGTGTCACGGACCAGGTCTTGTCTCTAGGCAATGTTGGTTACGCTGAATCTCAGTATACTGTGATGTGTGATCACTGTTTTACAGCCAGCATTGGTGACGCCTACATGCAGCGCAAGTAGGCGACCAACTGGCCTCCTCTGAGCTAGTGTTACGTGGTAGAGTCACAGACTGGAGGAGCGACAGGCTGCTCTGAGTGGCTGCGATCGACAGCTGACTAGCTCATCCCTTCCAGGCAGTGGGCTGTGCCCCAGTGGCCAGTTAGTCAGCTAGCAATTGTGGTATCTTGATGTGAGAAGACATGGACAGTTTTGGGGCCTTGCCTCTGGGCAATGTTATGAGGCCTTTTCTCTAGGTAGGGTTGGTCATACTGTGTCTGAATGTACTGAGATGTGTGATCGCTGTTTTACAGTTAGCAATAGTTACGCCCACAGACAGCGCTAGTCGGCGCCCAACTGCCCACCTCTGAGCTTGTGTTGTGTGGCACAGTCACAGACTGGAGGAGCGATGGGCTGCTCAGAGTAGGCCGTGATTGCTAGGCGACCACTACCAGGCAGTAGGCTGTGCCCCAGGAGCCAGCCAGTCAGCTAGCGATCCTGGTCTCTCACAGTGATGTAACACGTACCAGGCCTTGTCTCTAGGCAATGTTGGTTATGCTGAGTATTCTGTGATGTTTGATCGCTGTTTTCCATCCAGCATTAGTGACACCTACATGCAATGCAAGCAGATAACCAACTGGTCGCCTCTGAGCTTGTGTGGCAGAGTCACAGACTGGAGGAGCGATGGGCTACTCAGAGTAGGCTGTGATTGCTAGTTGACCACTACCAGGCAGTAGGCAGTAGGCTGAGCCCCAGCAGCCAGCCAGTCTGCTAGCGATCCTGGTCTCTCACTGTGTCTCAGTATACTGTCATGTGTGATCGCTGTTTTACAACCAGCAGTTGTGACGACCGCTTGCAGCAGTAGTGGGCGCCAAACTGGCCGCCTTTGAGCTAGTGTTGCATGGGACAAACTGAAGGAGCGACATTCGGCTCCGAGTAGGCCGCCATCGCAGCTGACTGGCTGGTCACTGGAGCACACTCATTGGTTTCGTGGCGGCCAGCCAGTCTGCTAGTGTTTGCGGCCTTCTCGGTGTGACGTGACACGCAACGGTTTCGGCGTTGTCCGACACGAGAGCGACGCGAGGGCAAGACGCGGGGCTCGAGCAGCGGGCGTGTGTATCGCCCAATCAGCGGCGAGCGCGCGCGTGCACTAATGGCGCGCCGCACATGCCGGCACATGCCCGCACATGCCGCGGCACGCGCGCGCCCCGGCCCGGCCGCCTTTGTCGAGTCGCGGTATCTCTGTAATGACGTTCTCTCTTTCGGCGCCTCCTCTTTTTTTTCCCTTGTAAACGAGGTTTTTAGAGGGAGCCCCGTAATAAGGCGAGATCAATCGGCCCTCACTCGCGCCGTAACGCCAACACCCCCCTCCCACCCTCCGCACCCCTCCCACAGAAACCGTGCTCTTTCTCCTTCGCTCCATCCGCCCACAAACGCCGCCGTGAGGCGGTGGATGAGCATTTTCCGGGACATAAAGAACACACAAGATCAGCCCGTCTTCTGCCCGACGACGGAAAAAAAGGGGAATATTATCAGAAAATTGATTATTCCGCCCTCGCAGCGTCTTGTCGGCGTCGCCACCCCGCCTCCCCCGACGGCGAGTGTCTTTCTCTCCCCTCCCTTTCTCTGTCTCTGCCCCACTCTCTCTACACCCGATACACCTCTCTCTCTCTCTCTCTCTCTCTGCAGCCTCCCTGGCCCGTAGCCCAAATTCTGCCGTTATTCTCTTTAGGTCTTAATACAAGACGGTTTCATCGGAGTACAACCGCGTCTTATGCCTCGCAGTTTACAGGCATCACACAAGCGCTGCCTTTATGGCGCGCCGTCCTCCGTTATACATCGTTTCTTCATTGAGAGCCTCCGCCGTTAATAACCAACCGCCCGGTCTGTCTCCCTCCCCCTCCCCCCTCCCCCCCTGCTCTCTTTTTTCTACCCCACCGCCTTGTTGGCCAGCTTTTTTTCTCCTGTGACGTCTTTGATCGCATTCTCTTGCCTGTATCGCCGATGAGGCCCTGCTCCGAGATACGCCACGTCTCTGCTGCCTCGCTAATATTGTCTCCCCCTCTCCGCTCCACAAAACGCTAAAGGCTCGTACGGGCGTCGGCGTCGGCCTTTAACGCTCTAAAAGAAAATTCGCGCCTTTAGAATTAGATTTCGCCACTAATGAACGTTCGACATGTCGGACCGTTTCCTCTCGCTGCGGCCCGACGCAGTCCGAACGTTACTTCGCAGCAGCGACGCTTTAATCTCCGAAATGACGTGTCGGTTGGATGCCAGCGGTATTTGTTAACGTGGAAGCGACAGGGGGAGAGGGGGGAAGGAACACTGATTAAAAAGCAGGGGGGAGCCGTTCAGAGGTGCGATATTAAAATCGCAGTTGCGATAATTAAACAGCTTGTGCGGGCAAATGATTTTTGCCAGTTCCGTGGGTGAGCTCTCTGCAATTACGCGAGAAAACGGTATCGCTTTTAATCTTCAGATCTGCCACCTTCCCTGCACATGGAGGTTCCTGTGTCCTCACACGTCCTGCTGCTATTTCTTGAACTGAACAGGTCTTTACACTTTCTTGCAATACATTTATTTTTAATGGTTATGGATCTCTTATGGGATCTTTATTTGCCATAGATCGCTTATTGATTTTATGTTGATGACTAGTTTCGACTCATTAAAGAGTCATTATCAAATCTGGAACAATTAAAATACAAAACTACAGTGAATACACAGTGCCTTACTGTACAATAAATTGGATACATTATTCAATCTAGATGTTATCTATGTCAGCTGTACAATCTATAGAAAACAGTCATGTTGAAGATAGCTTGTTTACACAGAAAACATTTGTCAAGTTCATACCTTTACTGTCCAGGAATTTTAAGACATATGTTTCAGGTGAACCAACATCATAGTGGCAAGTTATAAATGGTATGCACATCACCCATCAAATATGACTTTAGGTCATGTTGTTTAAGAACTGGAGATGGACTGATGCAGTTAGCCATAAATATTTATAAGTGATCTATCTGTCAACAGGTGGCAGCAGTATTGGGGCATGAATCTATATGTATCACATCCAATGATGTGCAACATTTATACTTCTATTAAATTAAGCGAAAGAAATGTCTGTGTGTGTAGTAGTGGTGGTTGAGGGGGGGGGGGGTATGAAAACTAACTTTGACGTTCTGTCACTTCTCACTTGAAATAGTAACTTAGTCATTCATTCATTGTATAACTTGAACTGTGATATTTTCGGATATTGTTTTCATGATAAGAGATGTTTCGTTTTTTTGTATTATGTTGTAACATATTGTACTCATTTAATTTTGTTGTTAAGGGTTTGTCATATGTTGACATTCAAAAGATTCAATGGAAAGGGAAATGAATACTATACAGTGTTACAAAGACAGTCTGGATCTTCAAAAACGAAAATTCTGTATAAATTTATAAAATGACAGATAGCTGAAGATGATGTTTTATTGTGAGAAGTATAAATGTTACACATCATTAGATGTAATACTTACCGATTCATACCCCCGCTCCCCCCCATTCTGCTGCCACCTGATGGCAATTGATCAATGACAAGTATTTTTGGCTTACTGCATCAATCTTGCTGTGATGACACACTGCTTGGACATGTGGGACAGTATAGCACAGGATCTTGAACAACATGACCCAAAGGCATATTAGATTGGCGATGTGCATACCATTTATAACTAGCCACTATGATGTTGGTTCATCTGAAACATATGTCTTACCATGCCTGCATAATTAAGGTGTGAACTTGACAAATATTTTCTGTTTAAACAAGCTATCTTCAACCTGACTGTTTGCTATAGATTGTGTAGCTGACATAGATAACATCCATATTAAATTGTAGCACATTTATTGTACAGTGAGACACTGTGTATTCACTGTTGTTTTATATTTTATTTGTTACAAATTTATAATGACTCTTTAACGAGTCGAAACTAGTGATCAATATAAAATGAATAAGCGATCTATGGCGAATAAAGATCCCGTAAGAGATTCATAACCATTACATTAAAGATCGCCTACTATAAAACAACCTGAATAAGATGTTAGGTAATTATAACATTTATTTTTATTGTACTATACATCACTATACTGAGAAAAAATTACATGCTACATAGATTGCCATTTGCGTAAAGAAGGCCGTACCCGATACCTTTGGTCGAATAGCTGCATTGACCCATAGTGAACACGGATGTAACAAAATTCTGTTCTTGTCAAACATGACCAGCTATTTACCCGTAGCATGTGATGAATGCTTTCTACAAGGGATGTCAAATTAATTCCCTATTTCTCACAAACGACCTTAATCAAAGTGTATGGTAAAGGAATATCATCTCAGTTATGTGATTCCACTCACAGTTTTCTGTTAGGGAGGGTAAAGGTTGCAGAAACTGATACTAAGGCATCGACTGAAGCAGAGATGGTAATTGGCATTCCTCCATATTATTGGCCTTCTGCTGTTTCTTATCTATAAAAACAATTTTGAAGGAAAACTGTAAAGTCGGACATAGGTTGTTTGCAAATGATGCTGTAATTCATCGTCTAGTCAAATCATCCGAAGTTAAAAACTGCATACCAAAGTCTATTACGTTTTTAGATAAGGCTTTCATTGATTCAGTATATGACCTAACCTAGTTTGAATTAACAGTGACTAAATATCTTATAATTACATGAATCGAGTGGATGATACGTCCTAACATTGGACAGCGCGGTAAAGAAATCATAAAAATGGTACATACGTATTCGAGTGCAAGACATACATCCTCGTCTCCATAATAAATATATCGACATATAATGCCACAACAATCGTGCTGCATATCAGACTGCTGCCTCCGTCAGCCCAGACTGTACACCCCGACAACTCAACACCGACCCTGCTTCTCCAGCTTTCTCATGGTTACCAGTGCTACAATGATTATTGCCCACAGTATCAAAAGATATGCTCTTTCCAAAGTGGCCAAAGCAGTTTCTCAGCAGTGGCAACCCTCCAACGTCAACTCTTGTTACAAAGCTCCAGACGCATAGGGTAATTCTTTTGAAATGTAATTGCACATAGTAAAGACAAATGTTCAAATGTTTTTTAAGCTTAAGGGACTTAACTGCGTGGTCATCAGTCCATTAACTTACAAACTTACTATGCACTACCTTATACTAAAGACGACACAAACATCCATAACGAGGGGGGATTCGAACCCCCGACCGCAGCGGCCGTGCATACTGTGACTGGCGCGCCGAAGACCGCTCGGCCACCGGGGCCGGCTACTAAAGCTAAAGAATGCGGGCACAGAAATGGATATAAGGGAGGAGGAGTCTGGAAGTAAGAGGAAATAAAGGAAAGCGTGGATGAAGATGAGCATTAGCACTGCGTAGCTACAAAGTCACATAACTATACAATCGCCACTATAATCGTCGTCATCAGGACGATCATGATCATCTCTTCATCATCGCTTTTCCTTTATCCAGCACGAGGCTAGGCTTTGGCCTTAACGGTATTTTCCTACTTTCGTCTCTCTTTCCGCCATTCTTCTTCCACAACTCTTTGATACCACTTTTGGTCCCTTCTGTTTAAACTGGTATTTATTGAGTTGCTCCATTTTCCTTTACGTTTCCTTCTTTTTCTCCATCTTTGTCCATTCTTTTAGGCTTTAATCTTTTTTAACCCTTTCTCTCAATACTATCACTCAGCTTCTCTACTCTAATTTCCTTTTTTCTGTTAGGGTTTCGCACGATCTATGCTTCTTAAAGCAGTTCTGATACATGGAAAGAAGCTCTTCCCTCCCAAGGAAATTCATTATATTAGAACTGAGAATATTTTCAAGAATTCCACAGCAACCTAATGTTAATGCTATAGGTCTGTAATTATGTGGATCTTATATACGGGAGTCACCTGCGCCTTTTCTCCAGTCACTTGGAACTTCGCTCTGGATCAAAGATCGGCGATAAATGCAAGCTAAGTAAGGAGACAATGCCTCAGAGTACTGTTTGTAAAATCGAATTGGTACCCTAATCAGTTCTTGCGAATTTCGTCTCGTCTCAATGTAGCTTAATTTCAATAAAAACAAGATATTTTCAGTTTGTTGGGCGATATAATTTTTTTATTTATTTATTTTATTTCTATTTATTTAATTATTTAAATACGCATATCTATTTCGTTCCCAAGATGGAACATCATCAGTGCAGATTGCAAGTTTTGATGACTCATGTACTCCGGATAAAACATTCAACATTCAGGTTTATAAAATAAACTAAAATAGTCTTTAGTTTAGTTTTAGTTTAGAAACTTGTAAAATGTACTAGAAATATCTATTCAGCTTGTTTTATGGACCAAATATTACGTTTCATTGGCAGAACGCTTCGAAGATGAACCAGCTCCACCTAAGAGACTGCTTACATCACATTTGTGCGTCCTCTCCTGGAGTACTGTTGCCCAGTGTGGGACCTTCACTAGATGGGACTGACGGAAGACAGTGAGAAGGTTCAGAGAAGGGCAGCTCGTTTTATCACGTTACAGGGGGGGGGGGGCGGGGGAAGCGTCATGGAAATGTTGCACGATTTGAGGTGCATTAAAAGAAAGACGTTACCCATTGCGGCGTGATCTGTTTGCGAAGTTTCAATCACCGACTTCTACTTCTGAATGTGAAAATATTTTCCTAGCACCCACCTACTTAGGGAGATATGACCATCGCAATAAAATAAGAGAAATCAGATCGAAAACGGAACGATTTAGGTGTTCTTTCTTCCCCCGCCCTGTTAGAGAATGGAACGGTAGAGTAAAATTATCAAAGTGGTTAATGAACCGTCTGCCAGGCACTTAAATGTGATTTTCAGAGTATTTACGTAGATGTAGATGTAGATATATGTTTTATGCGGAGTACAGGACTCATCATGACTTGCATTCTGCACTGATGATGTTCCATCATAGGACCGAAATTGTGCATTTTTTTAAAAAATGAAATACTTCATATCGCCCACCAAGCTGGAAATTTCTTGTTTTTTTTTTCCAATATTGAGGTGGGCAGGCACCATCTACATTATGGAATGATTTCCAATCCATGATGTACAGCAATCAGTTATAATAAATATTCCTTCAAACCGTCTTGATTTGAAATATTTATTCTAACTGATTGATGTACACCATGGATTGGAAATCATTTTATATGAACCTGCCTTGTCGGCCTGCAAGAATGGTGGCATCATCCATGAAGAAGATCAAGCACAAGATTATGAAGGCATCAATGAACATAATTTACAATAAGCAGTGTCTATCTGATAAATTTATCCCAATTTACACCCATAAATATCTGAACGTTAAGAAATTTGAGAGTCCGCACATTACGTTATTCAAATGCGCTAAGACAATCATAACCAGCGAAATTAAACGCTGGTATAAAGAAAAAGACCTTTTAAATGCGCAAGCTTTTAAGACGTATTTCAACGCTGTCAGGATCCTTGACGTTGATATTTTTGATGATATCATGATAATAATAAATGTAAATACGAGGGAAAGCAGCCAACTGATTAGCAGAACTCACAATAATAAGCTGAACAAATTAAGAGAGATTTAATCTCGTCCTGCTCCAACTGTCAATAACCGTTATGATGGCACATTTGAATTCGCCGATCGTCTACATTATGGAGTCAAATTACAACCAGAATTTCGATTCCTTGTGTCGTTTGATTTATGAATCCTGTGCAGCAGTGACGGTAAGGCGGCGCAGCGAGACGTGTTTTCCTTTATTTAGAGGGGAGTGGCTGGCCATCCCCCTCCCCCGTAAACACCTTATTTTAATCAGGAGTCTCCCCGCTCCTCTGATGTACGCATTTTAATTCCGCGGGACGCTTGGCGGGCGACTTGTTTGCTTTCTCCGCTTTTTCTCTGCCCATCGGCCACCTCTGCCCCTGGGGGGGACGTCCGCAGCCGCTACAAACAAGATCCAATCCCGGCATTTGGCATAGTTTACTACGCAACTTGCTTCTCGAGACGTGCCGCGGTTTCGTCCGTGCTGCAGAGAGAAAACTGCGAGTGCGAAGAAGGAAAAGCAGGAGGGGCGGCTGGTCTCCTTCAGTTTGCTCTCTTCCACCCTCCTTGCAAATTCTCAATCCCTCATACTTAAGGTTCTTTTACATAACTTATCATTACCGTATCATAAACTACAATGATGGAAATAAAAATTTGAACACCTTCTTAGAGTTTTACAATTCACTCAAGATTTATTTTTCAAACATTGCACGTGGAGGAAGGAAGGAAGCTTGGCGTTTAACGTCCCGTCGAGAGTATGGTCATTACAGACGTAGCTTACGCTCGGAGTATTTGGGTAAGGAGGTGGAAGGAAATCGGCCGTGCCCTTTCAAAGGAAACATCCCGGCATTTGCCTGGAGTGATTTAGGGAAATCACGGAAATCCGAAATCTGAATGGCTGGAGGTGGATTTGAACCACCATCCTTCCGATTGCGTGTCCAGTGTGTTACCACTGCGCCACCTCGCTCGGTTGCGCGTGGAGTACATGAAATGATTACATTTACAGATCAATAGATGACGAGAGTAAGTTGCTGGATTTTTAAAAACGAAATGGTTTAGTGGTAGGGAACATTTGGTTTAAGAAGGAGGAGAGCCACAAAATAGCATGGTACAGCAGAGATTTAACAAAGACATGATGGGTGGACTACATGTTGTACGACTCTGAAACAGAGAGTAGTGATACAGGTATAGAGGTTACACCGTCAGAGGCCTTAGGTAGCGACCACCGGCTACTGGTTAAAAACGTGAGGATTTTGAATTTTCCAGAGCAGGCCCCCTTGAACATCAAATTAGAAAATTCCGTTGAAACGGTGAAGATCTGCAACGTGAACGAGATAAAAGAAATTTCGTATACGCCACTTTGCACTGTGCAACAAGAGGCATACTAAAACTGTTTCTGGTAATGGTAACGGTTGCTGGTAGCGGTAGGAGATTGTGTAGGAGATTGTATCTAAGACGACCATGAACAATAGGTGAAATTGTTTGAAGAGACCTCGTAAAAGCAGGTGCTAGCCAAGGGTCAAGGTCGTCCTGCTGTTCTTGACCACGAACGACACCTGTACACAGTCGTCAATGCGATGCAAGTGTCGGTCGAGCGAAGAGCAATGTACTTTTTGTCTCCGAGCGGACTACGTCGGAACTTGGCCAATCCTGACGTGTGTAAGCTGTTGACGCTGGTGAGGTCAACACAACGTCTACATACACAATTCGCAAGCTACTATCCGGTGTTGGCAGAGGTGCTAATTACCTTGTTGTTCAGCGCCCAGACACAACCAAGAGGGAAACCAGTGTCTGAATGCTTTTGTACTAATCCCAGTTTCTTCAGTTGTCGTGGTTCTTGCGCCAAATATCAGTTGGCGGCAATAGAATCGTTCTTCAGGGCAAATTCCGACCCTCTAATAGTTCTTCAGCACTGTTTCGTAAGAAGAACATTGCCTTTCCTCCAGCATTTCCGTAACACTCGTGTGTTGATGGAACCTACTAGCTACAAACCGCTGCCCGCCTCTGAATTGCTCTTAAGTCTGCCACACATACATTTTTGATTAGTGACAGCAAAGTTTTGGGCTTCGCCCATTTTCATAAGCCACCTATTACAGAGAACAACGTACTTTTTATTGGAGGATGTTAAGAATGTGGGTATCTATAATACTATTTCAGTTGTTATTACTTCATGCAATTTGAAGATTGTGTACGTCACGCTATTTATTTGGGAATAGTTTGGTGTAATGGTGAGAACTTTTGATCCTGATAATTTTATTGTAAGGTATTAAATACTCGTTGCTTTATTATGTTTACTTGGCGTTTGTGGTAAAATCACTAATTAAATGCTCGTGCGAGGTAGTTGCATTACATTGCAGTTGTGCAACTCACTACAATACAAAACAAACAATGTACTGTTATTAGTATTAAATGGAAAAATTTATCGTACAATTGTAATGGGTGTATATCATGCTGCATATAATCTGTAACATTGCCACAATTACGAAGTAAACGGAATAAACCAAAGAACATTTAAGCCTAGATTAACAAAATAAAAAAAAAAAAAAAATAAAAATAAAAAAAAAGTTCAAATGTTTGTATAGCTTATGGGACTTAACTACGGGGTCATCAGTCCCTAAACTTACAAATTACTTACGAACGAACTAATACAAAGGACGGCACAAATATCCATGTCCGAGGGGAGATTCGAACCCCCGACCGTAGTGACCGTGCAGACCGTGACTGGAGCGCCTCAGTCCCCTCGGCCACCGCGGCCGGCCTAGATTAACAGCTTTCAAAATTACACCAAAGTATTTGACAGTACACTGCGTGAAATACTTAGCGACCAAATGCTTACCAATTCCATGTAAGTAATTACCATATTAACATTATTAAAAATAAACACATTCTCAGTATCCTCCTATGAAAAGTACGTTGTTCTATGTAATAGGTGGTTTATGAAAATGGACAGAGCCCTAAATTAGTCTGCACGATAATTATTAATCATCTTTCGTGGAACTAATCAAAAATGTTTTTTCTGCAATGTGTTTTGAGAGCTGCAAATCGTGACCCACTACAAACTTTATTCTTCCTTTAGGCAGATCTGGTGGTGGAATGTGTGGCTTATTCTTTCGTTTACATGCCCAATAGGAAATATTGTTTAAAGTAGGATTGAATGATTAAAAGGTGGCTTGAAATTTCCGCCACCAGTCACAAATATGATTTTGGTATAAAAATATTTATTCGATGTTGAGCATCATCATCAGGCTTTGGGCAAACAAAATGTAATACTACAGGTATCGTTTACATTAATTTACATTGACAAAATTTTCCAGTTTCTGGCAATGAACATTCATGTTGAGTAGCTCTTTTCTTCTGTTGTTTCAGTGCATATCAATTAGCCTTGTGGGCTTGGTAGCCCGACAACATAGCACCTTTCCACGCGATTTCACTGTCAGCACAAAGCTGAAACACTTTTTTTTTTTACCTCCATCTTGTTTGACAGTGATGACAGTGATATCGTGTAGAAAAGTGCTGTTTTGTAGGGCTAGCAAGCCCAGGAGTATAACTGATATGCACTCAGACAACAGAAGAAAAGATCTAATTAATATGAATGTTCGTTGTCAAAAACAGCAAGATTTTGTCAGTGTATATTAGTGTATAGCTGAAACACTTTTTTTTACCTTCATCTTGTTTAGTGTGTCAGCTTTACGATGACAGTGATATCGTGTAGAAAAGTGCTGTGTTGTAGGGCTAGCAAGCGCACGAGTATTACTGATATGCACTCAGACAACAGAAGAAAAAAATCTAATTAATATGAATGTTCGTTGTCAAAAACAGCAAGATTTTGTCAGTGTATATTAGTGTATACTTGAAGTAATAAATTTTGTATGCCTAAAGCCTAATGATGTTGAACAGCATCGAAACATGCTGATAATAAATATTTTTAAACACTAAAAATCATATTTGTGATAGGAGCGGAATTTTCAAGCCACCTTTTAGTTATTTAGATACAGTCACGGTCGACACAAAGTCGTGATTGGAGACTTGTGCCGCGGTGGAGTAGCCGAGCGGTCCAAAGCGTCTCGCTGCGGAGTGCGCGGTTGCTCGCCGTGGAGGTTCGAGTCCTCCCTGGAGCATGGGTGTGTGTGTTGTCATTAGGTTAGTTTACCTAGGTTTAAGTAGTTTGTAAGCTACGGACTGATGACCACGCAGTTTGGTCCGATAGATTTACAAACATTTGAAACATTTTTGGAGACTTGCACGGAGGGACATTTGCAAGGAGAGACACACGGAGATCGGGGCTCTTGCTGAGCTAACCGGTTTTTCACAGGTACAGGTGCTCTAAGAAGTCCAGTAATTCAGTACAGCCGCTCCTGTGTGCTGGTTGGCGCTCATATCACGGCATTAAGCAACCGTGTATCGCTTAAATGTGGCTCATTAATGTGTTTCGTGGCAAACTTATTTCTAAGACTGTTGTTGTATTGAGAACTTACAATGAAATTCAACATAAAGAGAACTGATAAGGAAATTCATAATCTCTTCTAATATTCTGATGATGCAAAGATGGAGGAGCAGACAAGTGTGAAACATGGTAGTTCATGCAACTGTTACAGACTTTTACCGTTTTAGGACGGAACTTACATTGACCACTTTATGTATCATTAGCATTTGATTGAAAGATTAAACACACAAACACAGAATTAACATTATTAATTTTCTTCTCCCTAAAAGAACAATGGAAGCACTTTTGCAGTAAGACAATTCGAAGATAAGCTCTGAAGCTGAAATCTGTCAGCGAGGAATCAAACAAACCACACATTCTACAAACGACTAATTAACCTTACTGACATACAACTTTCCCAATAAGAATTAATTTTCTTGAAAAAGGACGAAAGTATAATATTAACACACACGTTACACAAAAGACAATAGAGAATTAATCACAGAAAGTGAATACATAATTAAACAACATGAAAGAAAAAATAACTTCAATGCAGACCTTATAAGAGAATTTGTTGCAGAACAAATTAGGAATTTAATAAAAGAAAACAGAAACAACATACAAACAGGAACAGAAACAGACAAAGAAAAAATATCCACGAAAATGAAGAAAAAGCTTACAGAAAGTAGGGTTTCCTAATGATATCAGACATGTGTAATATAATGATAATAATAATTCAGAAAAAATATAATAATAAAATTCTGAAATTTCTGGAAGACAGCAATATAACACAATTAACCAGTCACCCAATACAACGATATCAGAAAAGTACACAAACACTGCTAAAAACCAACCAATACATTTTCACTAAACAAAAACTGAAATGCTTAAAACACCTACATTAAAAAACTTACTAAAAGTCCACAAAGAAAATTTGCCAATTCGTCGAGTTATTAATCTCAGAAGTACACCCACATACTACCCAACCAGAGAAATGCAGAGCCTGCCGCGGTGGCCGAGGGGTCTGAGGCGCTCCAGTCACGGTCTGCACGGGCACTACGGTCGGGGGTTCGAATCCCCCCTCGGGCATGGATATTTGTGCCGTCCTAATTCGTAAGTAGTTCATAAGTAGATTGTAAGTTTAGGGACTGATAACCCCGCAGTTAAGTCCCTTAAGCTTAACGAACATTTGAACATTTAGAAATGCAGACATACCTACAGAAACAGTATATACACACAAACAACAGAAGCATACGCAACAATGAAGAACTAATACAATAAATCAAAAATATCAACATATCTATGACGTCCACTCTCACATCATTCGACATAACATCTATGTAAATGAACATCCACACCACAGAAACTATTGTTGTCATTCAACAACAACTAGAACAGCAACACGACATTTCCAAATCCAACATAGAAGAAATAACAAGCATCCTAAACCTAATCACAAAACAAAATTATTTTACATTTGACAATCAATTATTCTTACAAAAAGTGGTCTCCCAATGGGATCACCTATTTTTCTTAGTCATATAGAAAACATAATATTTGAAACCATAGTAAAACCAAAACATTACAAGATAATTTACTGGTACTGCTATGTACATGACATCTCATGTCTCCTAGATGAGACATTAAGCCGTATCCACGAACTCTACAATGACATTAATACCGGCCATCCAAATGTAAAATTCACAGTAGAACAGAAAATAATAAGATGATAAATTTCCTGGGCCTCGCCATATGAAGACACAACAGTGAACTTAAGTTCTCCATATTCGGATAAGATACCATCACGAGTACAGCCCTTCACGAAAATTCAAACTGTCGAATTACACACACACACTGTCAGTTTCCAATACATGCTGCACAGACTGAACAAAATTCCACTCAATGAAGATGATTACAAAAATGAATTGCAAACTATCAAGCAAATTGCTGTGGAGAATGGTTATGACACAAGCATTATAGACAAAGTGATTAACAAAATTAAAACAAAAATGAAGAGGATACCTAAAGCACAAGAAGAGTCAGATCACCAAAACACACACACAAACACACACACACACACACACACACACACACACATGCACAAACAGACATGAGCTCAAAACAGCTGCAGTGACAAACAAATGCAACACTTTCACCTACAACAACAAAACAACCCATAGAATAGGCAACATGCTTAAAAACAATGATTAAAATAGCCTACAGAACTGAAAAAGCAATACAGATGAAAATAAGAACAAACAACTCAAACACAGACCAATACAACAGATCTGGTATTTACCAACTGACATGTGAGGATTGCAAATACATTTACATTGGAAAAACATGCAGAACCGTTAACACAAGATATACAGTACACAGAAGAGTACTAAAAGGTAACAGCTGTCACTCTACATTTACCGAACATTTTATGGACATGAAACACAGTCCAACAGATATCAACACAGATCTAAAAATCCTCAAATGCAGGAACAGCCCCCACAAAAAATTAATAACTACCAAATACGGAAAGCAATGGTTGAAGGAAAACAAACTCTCTGCAATGCAAATATATTCTCTGCACTCAAAGAACTGACAGAAAACATCAATCCACACACACACACACACACACACACACACACACACACACACACACACACACACACACCTACCTTTACACACAGAATCAAAATTCGAACCTCCCCCCCCCCCCAACACAGTCAACTGTCAACTCCACCAACCATCTTGACAAGATTCAAACTTCCCACTCAAAACACAGTCATCTGTCTACTACATCCGCCATCTTGTTTTTTAACCGTTCATAAACAGTAACAGTGAACACTGAAGTTCTCCTATTCTGCTTCTCTACTCCACCATGTATGCTGGACACATTTAATTACCAAATAGTAACACACACACACACACACACACACAGTGAGTGAGTGAGAGAGAGAGAGAGAGAGAGAGAGAGAGAGAGAGAGAGAGAGAGAGATAGAGATAGAGATGCCTGTCACATAAAATTAAGTAGGAGACCTAACCTTAAAATAACACAAGAAAGCAGATCAAGTATTTCAACAACAATGATTGCAGATGACAAACTGTAGAAAAAGACCTACAGTGATGGTGTAGGAAAACCTACAAATCCAATATGTAAAACAAGTTATTATCTCTATATGTAAAAGGAAGTGTCCTGACTGACTGACTGACTCATCATCCGCCACCCCAAACCACTGAAGATAGACACTTGAAATTTGTGGAGGGTGTTGATCTTACTCAGTAGGCGTCATTTAAGAAACGATTTTTCCAAATTCCGTCCGTAAGGGGGTGAAATTGGAGATAAAACTTTTTTGAAAATACGTAGCTATTTAGGCAATTTTGAAGGTACAACTACAAAATTTAGGATTTTAATTCAGGGTTCGTATTTAAAAGACACGTGTTTCGGCATTTTTTGAAATTCTACAAATAAGGGGGTAAAATAGGTGACGCAAAAAATTGATTTTCAAAGATTTGTTACTGTTAACTCAAATTTCGAGCTATAACTACGAAACTTAGGATGTGGACTCTTGATCATGATTAAAAAGACACGTGTTTCGGTATTTTTGAAAATTCAACAATTAAGGGGGTAAGAGAGGGGATCAAAAATTCTTTTCGATATCACATTGTTGTCTAGACAATTTTGAAGCTATAACTACAAAAATTGGTATTTGCATTGTTCGTTATGATTTAAAAAAACACGTGTTTCGATATTTTTGGAAATTCAACCATCAAAGGGGTTAAATTGGAGAGTTTTTTTTCGAAAATCTGTTGCTATTTAGGCAATTTTGAAGCTACAACCACAAAAATTGGTATATGTTTTCTTGGTCAGAATTAAAAAGACACGTGTTTCGGTATTTTCAGAAAATTAATCAATTAGGGGGTGAAATAAGGGATGAAACAATTTTTGAAAATACGCTGCTACTAAGCCAATCTGAACCCAGAATTACAAAAAAACAATATTTTCATACTTGGTTGGAAATTCCGATGTGGACTCTTGGTCAGGATTAAAAAATGCGTGTTTCAGTGTTTGTAAAAATTCAACAACTAAGAGGGTCGAACAGAGTATCAAAAATTATTTTTGAAAATACGTTACTATTGGGACGATTTTCAGGCTAGAGCTACGGAAATTAATATTTGGCCTGTTGGCCAATTGAAAAAGAAAGTATTTAGGTATTTTTGGAATTTCACACATCAAGGGCATGAAAGAGGGGATGAATAGTTATTTGAAAAATGTTGCTATTAAGGCAATTTTGTAGCTACAACTACATAAATTGGTGTATGGATTATTGGTTACAATTAAAAAAAAGTTAAAAAGTACGTGAGAAAACCACATATAGTTGTGTATAAGTATTTTACAGATTTCCTTTCAAATACGACATGCGTCCATTAAAGATGCGGGTAGACTTTTGCAAAGATAGGTTTAAGAAAACACACCTGTGTTAGAATGCAATTTTGTGTCAAAAATTCCAATCGGTCAAGAACTTTCAGAACTTTGATATTTAGAACAATCAAATGGAAAATGTAAATATTCGTAAACTCTATCTCTTATCTCAAACCTAAACGCGCTGCGGCAGAGTCGCCGACGCTTCCCCTGTCGCTGATGTAGACCAAGGAGGTTACCTCGATATAGACGTTACATGAAAGATCATATTGTTACGTTTGTCTCTCTCTCTCAGCTCTTTTCGAAAACACTTTGTTGTCAAGACAATTTTGTAGCTAGAGCTGCAAAACTTGGTATTTGTATTGTTCGTTATGATTTAAAAAATACGTGTTTCGGTATTTTTGGAAATTCAACCATCAAGGGGGTTAAATTAGAGAGGGGGTATTTTTCCGAAATATGTTGCTATTTAGGCAATTTTGAAGTTAGAACTCCAAAATTTCGGATTTGGATTCAGGGTTCAAATTTAAAAGACACGTGTTTCGGTATTTTTGGAAATTCGATCAATAAGGGGGTGAAATTCGAGATGCAAAAATTGATTTTCAAAAATATGGTGCTGTTAACTAAAATTTCAAGCTATAACTACGAAACTTAAGATAAGGATTCTTCATCAGGATTAAAAAGAAATAACTGGTGCAGACCAACCAGCCTACGCATGCGAAGCAGCGGGGGTTCAGCTAGTATACATATAAGAAGTTATTGTAATAATTATAATTAACAGGATGAACTTGTAATAACTGTAAAAATTAAAAATATTTTCTGTTGTTCACTTTAAAGAAAAAAAAGGACCCACTGAAAATACTGAAGATGCTACCACTGTAGCGATATGGGCATAAATAATAATAAAAAAACAGTGTTTTGCTTGAGGCAGATCATTACCCAAAAACAACTAACTTACATATTTATAAAGCAAACACGTACCAAAAAGGGCTTTAACATTAAGCTTAACATCAATATGATTACGTATTGGGAATGTACCTACAAAAACTGTAATCTGAGAGTACCAAAAGTAGGAATGTGATGAAAGGAAATTAAAAATTCACAACTCGGAAACCAAAAAAAATCATGAACTTAAAGCACTAGGTATTGCTACACCTTTTAATTTTTGTAGTAATCTCCAAAGAACATCTACATCTCCTTAAGTACTCCGCTACTCACATTTAAGTGCATGGAAGAGGGTTCATCGAACCGCTTTTACGATATTTCTGTACTGCTTTATTCTCTAATAGCGCACGGGAAATATGTACACCTGAATGTTTCCATTTTCGATCTGATTTCTCTTATTTTATCATGATGATCATGTCTTCCCTATGTAGGTGGATGCCAACAAAATCACATTCGAAATAATAAGTTCTAGTGGGGAATTTCTCAAGATCTCACCACGACGAATAACGCCTTTCTTTTAATGCTTTCCACCTGAACACGTCCATTACATCGGTTACACTCTCTCCCCTATATCGCGATAACACATTATGAACTGCCCTTCTCTGGATATTCTATGTATCCTCCGTCAGACCTACTTGGTGAAGATGCCACAATGGGCAGCAATACTCCGAAATAGAAGGTACAATTGTAGTGTAGGCAGTCTGTTTAGTACAACTGTTGCACCATCTAAGTGTTTTTCGAATAAAACATCGCCTTTGGTTTGACTTTCCTACTATATCTTCTGTGTATTCTTTCCAATTTAAGTTGTTCATGATTGTAGTTCCTAACTATTCAGTTGCATTTACGGCCTTTATATTTCACTGATTTATCGTGTAAATGAATTTTAATGGATTTATTTTAGTAGAAGAACAGTTAAATTTTTGAGTGGAGTTCCATAAACACTTCGCCATATACAGGGTGAAAAGTATTTAAACCGACAAACTCTGGGAGGTTGTAGTGGACACCAAAACTGATATTTTTCCCTACTGTCATTTTTTCCTGTGAGGAGTTTTTAAACCGGTGGTGGCCGTATTAAATGGCAGGCACTATTACAATTTTTTCGCCAGAGCATTGCCAGAACTTCTGGAAGACGTCCCGCTCCCTACAAGGCAACGCATGTGGTTCCAACATGACGGGGCGCCGGCACATTTCATTCGTCGTGTGCGTCGATTCTTGAACCGATGCGACGGTTCCCAGAAACGTGGATTGGCAAAGGTGGTCCCGTACCATGGCCTGCTCGATTCCCAGATATGTCCCCTCTGGACTTTTTTATGTAGGGAGATATACAAAGCCTTGTTTACGAAACTCCTGTTGCTTCAGAAGACGATCTGGTTGCCCAAAAAAGTGGAATAGTGTTTGTTGGTTTAATTAATTTACCGACAGAGAAATCTTCCTCTACCCGTTTAAATACTCCTCATAGGAAAAAAATGACATTAGGGAAAAATATTTGTTTTGATGTCCCCTACAACCTCCCAGAGTTTGTCGGTTTAAATACTTTCCACCCTGTATACTGTATGTTAGTTTATAAGTCTACACCGGAGGTAATAAAGATCGTTCGTTGCCGGCCGCGATGGCCGAGGGGACTGAGGCGCTCCAGTCACGGTCTGTACGGCCACTACGGTCGGAGGTTCGAATCGCACCTCGGGCATGGATGTTTTTGTCGTCTTTAATATAAGGTAGTTCATAAGTAGTTTGTAAATTTAGGGACTGATGGCCCCGAAGTTAAGTCCCTTAAGCTTAACAAACATTTGAACCCTGTCCACTACCTGCAAATGTCACTCCGTGAAACTGTCAAAAACTCCACAACGTCAGCATGACTTTAAATTATAGGAATGAATATCATTACTTTTGCCCTAATCAACCGTTCAAATACTTGTAGAGCTTATGGGACTTAACTACGGGGTCATCAGTCCCTAAACGTACAAACAACTTACGAACTAGCTAATACTAAGGACGGCACAACTATCCATGCCCGAGGGGGGATTCGAACCCCCGACCGTAGTGGCCGTGCAGAACGTGACTGGCGCGCCGCAGTCCCCTCGACCACAGCGGCCGGCATTTCCGTTATCCGTTGCCCTAAGGCAATTAAAAATAAAGGAAGTGAAGATTTACCCTCGTAAATGAAGCCGAGAAATCATTATTTGCACAGTTTAATGAAAATATCCGGAGTCGCCGCATTGGAATGGGTGCAAAGAGGTACCATGTCGCGGATTACGCGGCTGCTCCCACTGGAGGTTCGAATCCTGACCTGGCACCTATTTTCAACTTTCGCCATTAATTTCATTCCTACCCTCTGACATCTAACAAAATTATTTTTAAATATTGCTCCTCAAAACAAATTGATTGACATTATGCGTCGCAGACGAGTTGCGAATGTATTAATCTCCACGCCGGCCGCGGTGGCCGAGGTGACTGAGGCGCTCCAGTCACGGTCAGCACGGCCACTACGGTCGGGGGCTCGAATCCCCCCTCGGGCATGGATATTTGTACCGTCCTAGTTCGTAAGTAGTTCATAAGTAGTTTGTAAGTTTAGGGACTGATGACCCTGTAGTTAAGTCCCATAAGCTTTACAAACATTAATCTCCACAATTCATTCAAGAACGGAACTGAGTGGAGATTACGCCAGGGTTTCGAAATAATCCAAAATGACCAACACGACTTATAATTCTACTCCTTGAAAAAAATGTTCAAATGTTTGTTAAGCTTATGGGACTTAACTACGGGGTCATCAGTCCCTAAACTTACAAACTACTTATGAACTACTTACGAACTAGGACGGCACAAATATCCATGCCCGAGGGGGGATTCGAACCCCCGACCGTAGTGGCCGTGCTGACCGTGACTGGAGCGCCTCAGTCACCTCGGCCACCGCGGCCGGCTCTACTCCTTGAAGGCTGCCGGAGGAAGATCCATTTTTGCCGGTAAGTGCAGCTCCGCACGACTTGCTGGGGAGCCTTCACACGGCCAACGAGAATTCGATGGAACGTATTTCACACCCCCAACGCCGACCGCTTCGCCATCCGGAAAAGAAATGGGCGAAGCCCTCATCGCGGTAATGCAGAATCTGCGGCAGCCTCTAAAATGTATTAAAAGCCCGAGAGGGGGCGCGGCGGACACATCCCCGCAGTTTGTGCGCGAGTCGAAAATCATTTTAATCCTTCCCTTTCGACGCTCTGTGATTTTAAAACATTACGGTAACACAAGGAATTTTCCCCTCCGCCGCGGCCGTGAGACGGGCCGGCGCCGACTTTTCAATGGATTAAGAGCCGCCGCCGTGGGAGGTGAGGGAGGGAGGGAGGGAGGGAGGAGTAGGTCTGTCCAAACACTCGCCGCGCTTCCTTCGCGCCCTCCAGGAACTCCAAATATCTGCCAGCTGGCGCCCCGCTCTCCCGCCATGGTTACACTGACCTCTGCTCTGTCGTCTTAGCAGCTCATGTCCGTACCTGGATCACGAACCCCACAGCGCCATCCAATCCAATATAACTGCAGTTTAATCACCCTGAAGAGCGCCAAATACGGACGTTTTTAGGAACTTTGGAATTTCTTAGTGATGCAGCTTAACCCTTTATAGAATAGTGGTTTATACATTGCCCACCTACCGTAAGTGCACGTTGCTCTTTGCCATCCTTGTTTTCGCCCGTTTCATTCTAAATAACAAGTTTACCATCGGAATCTATATATATATAAAAAAATCGTGTTACACTATTTGTAACTAAAAATCGTCTGAACCGATTTGGCTCAAAATTGGTGGGGAGGCAGTTTAGAAGCAGGAGACGGACATAGGAAGGTTTTTAGATAGCTATTTATTTAATATTTTACGTATGACACATCTATTTTAATAAAAATGAATTGTCACATGTATGGAAGCGCATCACTTGAGAATGGCTTCACCAATTTGGCTGATCTTTTCTTTGTTCTGTTCATAATTGCCAGGACAAGGTTTGAATGAAAGAATTTTTTTTTTTTTTTTTTTTTTTTTTTTTTTTTTTTTTTTTTTTTTTTTTTTTTTTTTTTAATCTACCGGATAGTATTAGAATTTGAGAATAACTGAATGTACGCTTCCAACTCGGATCATTTTCTAGATTTTCTATCAGCTACTCGCCTAGCGACCAAACACGCTGTAACGGTGCAAACAAATACACCAAGGAGGTTAGAAGAAAGGGAGGGCATTGCTTGAAGGATGTAGGGTTTAATTTTAAATCCGCTACATAGACCTAGAGGACAATGTTGGCAACAGCCGTCGATTCCGAGAAATTGTGTTAAATCGCTATTAGCCATTCGGGTGATAGTATACAATATCCAAAGACATTTGCCGATTTCTTACCAGTACTACGTTTTTCGTTCATGGAAACACTATTGATTGTTCTCGTGGTTATAAGTGATTAGCATTTCTAAGACTGTCCATTTCAGTCTTATACATGGAAAACATTATCTTCCTCAATAAGTTTAATGTGTCTGAAACTATTATGTGGATTCTCAAAATAATATCTTTTAGTATGAAGAGAAAACAACTGTCGTCAACTAAAATTTCATTGTCTGTCTCAAGCTTTGCCACGATTGGTCAGCTTCATTCCCACGATCCAACAGCTGTTGCCTGTGTCGCGGAATGTAAAATTTTACCGGTAGGTAGCAATGTTGTTAATTGTGTTTCAATTAGATTCCTAATAAGAGTTCATTATTCACTTACAGGTAAAGTAACTAACATGAAGGTCAACTGTACGAATTTTTATGCCTACCGTTTGATGATTCACCGAAAAGAAAACAATCACATACTGAAAAGCCGCAGATTGTTTCATCAGTTCGCCGTTGATATGTATGTTCGTGAAATAAAACCATTAAGAGTACGGACATTAAAGCTACTAACCTCACAGATAGAGCAGCTCGAAAGTCCTCTGCAATAACCCGTATCCAATTGTTTTACCCATCCTTTTTTCACTTCTATTCCCAATCCGGGTCCCGATTGCAATAATAATAAATAAGATCAGAGAGAAGGAGAGGAGGAGATAGAGAATGGGGGAATGAAATTGATTTAAAAAGAGGGAATGATAGGAGCAGATGGATATTATGTGGTGTAAGAGGGAGTGGTGTGAGGATATAGGTAGGAGGAGATGGACAAAGGAAGGTGGGAGGAGGTGATGAAGAAGTAGAGGAAGGAGGAAGGGATAGACATCGGGAGAAGAAGAGTAGAGTTTAGGGTATGTATTCCATAGACATTAGCGACTGCGAAGCGTTGCCGTGTTTACTAGTTAGTAATATTTCATAGTGTTCAATAAGCTTTATTGTTTGAATATTGCAATGTGTTCAATTTTTGTAATTCAGTAAATTATTTAGTAAACTGTATCTTCTTTGCATTCTAAATGACATTTTTACTTACCTATTCCAGATATAAACTGAATAGTGGTCTGTATATCAACCACCTATTTCTTCCTTTTACTTCCAAGTTAAAAGAACATAAAATAATTGTGAGTATATTACATGCCTGTATAAGTCAAATGGGATGCAATAAAAATATTACCTTTCAAATTTCCAGAAAAAAGTTTTGTCCTATAAAGGGTAATACCAAATACTGTTATAGGTACGGTAAAAAAAATGTTCAAATGTTTGTAAATCTTATGGGACTTAACTACTGGGTCATCAGTCCCTAAACTTACAAACTACTTACGAACTAGGGCGGCACAAATATCCATGCCCGAGGGGGGATTCGAACCCCCGACCGTAGTGGCCGTGCAGACCGTGACTGAAGCGCCTCAGTCCCCTCGGCCACCGCGACCGGCAGGTACGGTAATTAATCTTTCTGGTATGTTCGACAGAACAGACACTCCATTTACAGGGCTATTCAAAAAGAAGGAAGAGTGTCCAATCATTTATATCTACCAAACAACAAAAGGCAGAACTATAGTACCGTCATATTTTGTCATGTCTTGATGCGGTCATGTTTCGTAGTTTGAGAGCGATAGATTTTGAAATCTGTTAAATCTATTCCTTCTTTTTTTAATACCCATGTATGATTTTATATATATATGTCTCAAACAGGTCAAATGACAATTCCACTACGAATGTCGAGTACATGTAACGTTGCAGTCAAGTGAAATATTGGACAGGGAGCACCGCAGTCGTAATGTGCGTATACGTTGAGGATATGCAAGGTCGAGAAGATTGTCCAGATACCCTGATGGTTGAGTCGACCACTGCCCCAAAAAGAGAAATCGGGGTTTGAGTCCCGATCTGGTACAACTTTTCAGTTTTGCCATTGAATTTATTTCAACGCCCTGTAACAGACAATATGTTTAAATATTTATAATTCATATACTCCACACGAGACCCACAGACACTGCCGAGGTGGGATGGCTTGTATGTCTCAACCATACAGATAGCCGTACCGTAGATGCAACCATTAGTCCAAGCATTCTGTGGCGGCGTAATGTTAAATTTGCAAAAATTATTAACTGATAACAAAATTATACGACCGTATAGGAAATTAAATTTTAAATACGGCTTCTATTTAAAGAAACACGAGCCGAGATGGCGAAATTTACCAAGAAATTTCAAAGCTGCAAAAATAGTTTTTTAAAATAAATAATAAACCTTTTCAAGATATATCGAAAAAAAGGACAAATCAACATTCACTTTGCATAACTTATTATTTGCCGTAAGTATGGCACGAAATTATTCAAAAAAGTCCTTTTTCGAAAAAGTTAAAATATTCGCTATTTTTCCAGATATATAAATTTTTTTGAAGAAAGGGCATTCTAGAAATTTGTCTAGAGTTGATCAGGGGATCGATATAGAGTAATGGTTTTTGTTCAGTTTTCTTCATGAAGAACTTTAATAGTTTGCTATTAAATAACTTTTTGAGATTTTGTTGATTGTAAGTATCAAAAAAAGATTTTGGAAAACATGAATTTTTGGGCCTGTTTTCTTCAACTGGCTATTTCTATTTTTATGTGACGAAAGGAACTGTTAAAGAAATATATTGCCGACATTTTATCGGGGATTTTAAATTAAATAATGTTGCTGTACGACCTTCTGGAGCCGAGATAACTATTTATCTCAGGAAAATTCTAGAAGACGTAATTAACATTTCATAGAGATCTTCTTAATGGAGCTTAATATTCAATACTTATACAAGTAAGAAAAAAATACTTGTATATGTTGCATTGTTTTCTACTATTACTAGAGCGGGCAAGGGTCCGTAGCGATAGGGAAACGGGGAAGGAAGTCCAAGCATTGTGTGACGGCGTAATGTTAAATTTGCAAAAATTGTTACCTGAAAACAATAAATGTGTGGATAGGAAATTAAATTTGAATCAGGGATTATATTTAATGAAATTTCACGTTTTTAAATTTTCACGTTTTTAATGTTTTCCATTTGAAGTAGTCGTTTTTGAGTTACAGATGTTGGAGCCTACATTTTAGGTAAATTGGAAAAATGAACATACTATGAAAATTGGTTGCGGCCAAATGGCTGTACCGATTTTGACATTTCAATAGGTCAATTATTGAGCTGACCTTGTAACATCAGTTAACGTGACTTTACCATGCAGCTACTGCAAATAGCTGAAACAGTCGTTACTTTCCTCGAGGACATGCAATCTACTGTATGAATATATGATGGCGTCTTCTTGGGTAAAATATTACGGAGGGAATATAGTCCCTCATTCGGATTTGTGGGCGGGGACTGCTGAGGAGGATGTTATTATCAAGAAAAACAAAACAGGCATTCTACGGATCGGAGCATGGAATGTTATCTCTCTTATCGGATCGGTAAGTTAAAAAAATATGAAAAGAGAAATTGATTGGTTAAAGTTAGATATGGTGGGGATAAGTGAAGTTCTGTGTGAGGAGAAACAAGATTTATAGTCAGGGGAGTACAGGTTTATAAATACAAACTCAGTTGTGGGCAACGGAATTTAACTGCGAATGGGTAAGGTTGAAAATGTATACCCAGCTGCAATATACATAATTGATACTGTGGTGTCTGTTCTGTCGGACATATCAGAAAGAAAAGACACAACATATATCTAACTTACAGGCCTAGTAATGGATAAGAAAATAAGAATTATTTATTTATTTTGCGTATGGCAGTTCAAAACATTACAGTGTCACGTGTGGTACAGATTACAAATTACGAATGTTAAACCTCAAATTATATAACATTTTTCGGTATTATTTATTTATAAATAAACGTCCGGTTTTCATATACTTCATATGATAACTAGTCCGAAATAAAGTCACTGAATGTTCGGTTTCTGCAATCCTTGACAATATGTTGCACAGTTTGCCTCTTCGCGTCACAGTCAGTTTTTGGGGAGGTTTTTTTCCGTTTGTGGAGCTTGTTTGCACATATTTATGTCCGATGCGGATTCAACTGAGGGTTTTCCACACGGCGCGGTGCTGATAGAACCCTGGTCGCTTCTCCTCCACGCAGGGCAGGCTTTGTCATTGTGCAGGACATTTTTTTGCCATTGTTCAGTCCATGACTGGAGGACAATGAATTTGCTTTCCTTAACGTCCTTGGCTGTAGCAATGGCAGGATGTTTTGAACTCAGCCTTCTTCGTTCGTCGTGGGCTACATCTTTTAGCAGATTTACCCAGGATCTTTTGATATTCATGCATGAGGACCCACTTCCTTCTGGCATCTGGCGGTGGGATGTGACTCAGTACCGCCAGCCAGTAAGTGGGAGTAGATTGGATTGTCCCACAGAAAATGCGTATTGTCTCGTTCAGCTGGTGTCGACTTTCTGCGTGTGGGTGTTGTTCAGTCACACTGGTGCACAATACTCTGGATGCGAGTACACGAGTCCAAGGGCAAAAGTTCGCAGCGTTTCCGCCGAAGATACCCAACTGTTACCACATAATTTGTACAAAATGTTGTTCCTGCTACCCAACTTCATGGCTAACTTAGTAAGGTGTCCGAAGTGGCGCCACACTAATTAGGATGTGTGTTGCGGCGAAGTCTGTTTCCCATGAAATTGACATTTAGGGTTCTGTCGACAACTCTGTTGCAGAGGTGGAAACAGAACACTTTTATTATATTTGTACTGAACCGTAATCTCCATTGGCGAAACAATTTTCCAAGTCTATTCGGTTCTGAAATGAGGACTTATTCCGTTCTTTTAGACAAACTGCGCTGAGTAGCAATGGGCCCAGTCGTCTGTGTACCGGGACAACGATCGTTCGCGTCCATGCACTCCTCAAGCTACACATATCCTATGGGTGGTGCTAAAGAAGTATTATTTCGAGAGAGACATCTAACGTGAGGAAGGCAGCTAGAAAATCCCAGTTCCTAGTTAACAGAACGCAGCATGTCATTCTCAATGGAGAGAAGTCTTCCGAAGTAAGAGTGATGTCAGGTGTGCCACAGGGGAGTGTCATGGGACCGTTGCTATTCACAATATATATCTTTTTGCGGATGATGCTGAAGTATATAGAGAGGTTGTAACAATGGAAAATTGTGTCGAAATGTAGGAGGATCTGCATCGAATTAACGAATGGTGCAGGGAATGGCAACTGAATCTTAATGTAAACAAGTGTAATGTGCTGCGAATGCGTAGTAAGAAAGATCATTCATCATTTAGCTACACTATAGCGGGTAAGCAACTGGAAGTAGTTAATTCTATAAATTATCTGGGAATAGGCATTAGGAGAGATTTAAAATGGAACGACCATTGAACATCAATCGTCGGTAAAGCAGGTGCCATACTTAGATTCATTAGAAGAATCCTAAGGAAATACAGTCCGAAAACAAATGAAGTAGGTTACAGTACACTTGTTAGCCCACTGCTTGAGTACTGCTCACCGGTGTGGGATCCGTACCAGGTGGGGTTGATAGAGGAGGTAGAGAAGATCCAACGGAGAGCAGCGCGCTTCGTTACAGGATCATTTGGTAATCGAGAAAGCGTTACGGAGATGATCGATAAACTCCAGTTGAAGACTCAGCAGGAGAATTGCTCTGTCGCTCGGTACGGGCTTTTGTCGAAGTTTCGACAACATACATTTACCGAGGAGTTTAGCAGTATATTGCTCTCTCGTACGTATATCTCGCGAAAACATCATGAGGATAAAATCAGAGAGATTAGGGCTCACAAAGAGGCATACCGAGAAGATTTCGTTACGAGAACAATACGCGACTGGAATAGGAGGGAGAACCGATAGTGGAAATCAAGGTAACCTCCGCCACACTTTGTCGGGTGACTTGCGGAGTATGCATGTAGATGTAGATCCCTGGCCAAAAATATTGCTTAAGTCAATCAATACAAAATGTTGGCCACTAAGGGCTGCTCACTTGTGCGAAGGAGGCATCATCGGTTATCTGTAATTTTATTAAGTGACTTGAATTTTTGAAAAATTTCTGACGAAGGCAATCCTAGTAACTGCCGAAATAAGTTTTACTTCTGCGACTGACGACTGTACACCATCCATTGCATCCGGTCTTTTTCCCCCGATTTCCTTCTGTTGTTGCATTAAAAGTAATAAAACGTCATTTTAATGACTTTGTGCATTTAAACAAAAATAATTATATTTGCCTGGAGGTTGCTTAAGGCCAGGTGGATTTCACGTACATCTATGTCTGTTCCTGTAAGGAAAAAAACACACACTGTTTCAAAAATGCACCAAATCTACATTTTTTCATATCCATTGAATATGTAAACGGTCGCTGGAAAAAACGCAGCTATATATATAGGGGGGAATCACGTAACATTTGCACCGCAAATATTGCGGAAACGGTAAGTGCGATCGATGTGTGGTTTTCACACAATGGATTGGTAGTCAACGACTCGTATTGTTAGCCGATAAACAGTTGTAAAAATACCTAGTAGTTGTATTTTTTATGCAAACATACAATTTTTCAAATGGAACAATTGTTGTTTCTATCATGCTCTGGAATTTATGACACCAGCTGCGTACAAAGAATTTTGAATGACATTTTTATCGCGTTTAGTTTAGCAGCTACAACCATTCAAAGTTTTGCGGGCGGAGGCTACGACAGGGTTGCTGGTGGTCATGAGACAGTGGGCCGTGCCCCAGGGGCTATCCTCTCTGCCAGTCAGCTAAGCTATCGTAGTAATATTACAATCGGTTTGTTGGCTAAAAATACGACTCCCTGACTACCAATCCATTCTGTGAAAACCTCACATCAATCGCACTTTCTGGTTCCGCAATATTCGCGGTGCAAGTGTTACGTGATTCACCATTGGGTAGTTGTTCATAACTGAAAATGTGGAATATTAATCAGTGTGTTGTTGTGTTATGATGGTACGAGAATTTGGGTGCTCGCTGGTGTGTGACACCCATGTGTTCATGTGTGCCGGGCTCTGTGGCTCAGCGCGCCCGGTCAGAGGGCTGAATGCCCTCTGTAATAAAAAAAAGCTGAGCCAAATGCTCAACGATGGGACAAGTACGAACAATGAAACGACCGCATATCATAGATTTACCTGAAGGGAAAAAAATTTGGTGCAAGAAACAGCATAACTGCCTAGTAATCAGGACACCAGGGTTCGAGTCCCGACACGCCACTAACTTAGAAATGTCGACCTTGTTTAATTACAACACCTACCAGCAGCTGAGACAAAAATACCCCTACTAACTCTAGAATTTATTTTTGTGATACGATGAGAAAACTGCAGGATCGCTGGATCAAAAATGTTCAAATGTTTGTAAATCTATCGGATTACTTAATCTAAGGTAAACGAATCTAAGCACAACACACACTCCCATGCCACAGGGAGGACTGGAACCTCCGACGGAGAGCAACCGCGCGCTCCACAGCTAGGTGCCTTAGACCGCTCGGCTACTCCACCGCGGCATCGCTGGATCAAGTGAACATTTGTCAGAGGAGACAGAGTTAAGAAGTGAGGTGAGCTATTTACAAAACAAAACATTTTTATTACTCTCTTACGCGACTTACTGCGGCCCACTTTGTGGTACAAACACGGATCAGCGACTGCGTAAGGTACGCGTCCTTTGGAACATGCTGAGTTTCGGTGCCCGCAAAGCCGAGTTTGCACTGAGGTCGCCGGAGGTCGGCAAGGAGGCGATCGCGCCAGCTGTGACGTCACCGTGTTTGTGCTCGCCGTCCCGGCGGGCCCGCGGGCGCCGGATATTTGAAAACGACTATAGCGCCCCCCCCCCCCTGCCCCTCCATCCCTCCGCCGCCCTCGTGGCTTTGCCCTCGACGGCCGGCGCTCCGTTCTATAGGTATGGGCTAATTCAAGCATGAAAACGGCCCGTGCAAATAACGGCACGCCCGCTGAAGGAAGACCGGCTCCCGCTGGAGGACGGGGGGGGGGGGGGGAGGGGAGAGGAGGAGAGGGGGGAGGGGTAGAGGGGGGGGGAAGGTGGCCCGCCTCCCGACCACTTTCCATAACACACATCCCGCAGTCCCTAGCCGACGTTTATCCAATTACCGAGCTTTATTCTATAACCTTATATCATAAAGGATGGGCTAATATTTGGCCTAATTATTCGGCTGATTTCCCTTTTCTTCTTCAATCTATTTCTCCCGTCCCTCTGGGCGGCGCTCTGTGTCTTTTTTTGCCACCCCCTTCCCGCCCCTCCTTTCATCCCCCTCTCCACACCTCCCTCCCTTTCTCTCTCTCTCACTCTCTCTCTCCTACTCTCTCTCTCTCTCTCTATGCCTCTCACCGCTCCCACTCCTACCTTCGAACTTGCGTATCCTTCGAGCCGCGACGCGGAAGATCCTCCCCGGGAATTAAGAATCGCCGCCGAAATGTAACAGAGGAATGAGAAATTGGTTCGGGAAGTTTGCTCGGCGGGAGGGGGGGGGGGGGGCGGGGGGGAGAAAGGGAAAATCCAAGAAGAAAGATTTCCAAACGTTTGAATTGCGGGCGCGGTTTATTCAGCGAAAGTCGAGACACTTCTCGATAAAAGACAAATTTTCCTGCAGTATTGTGTTACTTAATTGCTGGATAAACATTTTTCATCCGGTATTGAGGGCATATCGTTAAGCTATTTTCATGTTTGCGTTCGGCTTAAACTCGAATCGCGAAAGCAAGCTTGTTCTCTTCCGCGACCATTATGTTCATCGGTATAATGCGGGCAGTTGTCCTGTGAACAGAGATCTGATGCCAATTTTGCTGTACCTGTTAACCCTTTCATTCCCAGTGTTGTTCCTCGATAACAACGTACTAAAAGCTGATGTGTACCGTATTTTGTGCATCAGTTCCGAAAGTCGCATTGTTGTTGATGAACAACATGCTTCTAATACGACATATTGCCGCTTGGTACGACGTGTAGCCTCTTCTGAGGCATTGATCTCTCCGTCTTGGAGGTATTGTTGCGGTACCGTCTGCACGTGGCTGAGAGAGTGAGCGTGAGTGTGGTTGATGTTACTTTATTTCAGCAGTGAATTGTCTTGTCTTTGGTGCTGGCGAAGATTATGCTAGCGTTATTAATCTAACAGTGTTAACTATCACAAAATAACGTCTCAAGTAATAAAATACCTCGATATAAACGTCTGTGTTCTGTATGAAATACATGTCATAAAAAAAACAATAGTTCGATCAAAAATTTTAAAACACATACTTTGATGTTTAGTGCACTCTAATAATACAGAAAAAACTAAATTTTAATGTTTCCAACGCTGAATTCATAATGCGGGACTGGAAGGGTTAAACCAGTTCAGCACGATCGACTTTCTATTACAAACTGACTACTCGAACTGCGTGCGCCCTTCGTGCCTGCGTGTAAATCAGCAGCAACATCGCGAGTGCGTCTATGACGTCAGAGATCTGTAGATTATGCTGGGAGTGGAGTTGTAAATTTCCGACCGTGTTGTACACTGGGCGTGTGTAGACGCAAGGAACTGCAGTGCTGTTTGCTATAACCGGGAGTTAAACTATGCTTCTCATAGAAATTGAACGTTATTTTATTGATTGCACCATGATCTAGTATTTTTTTTCTACCAGTGTTCTCCTGTAAAAGAGATGAATTATCTATAAACATAAAGATATTTACGATTTACAGGGTAAAAGCCTGCACTATACATAAATACGGACGTATAGATAAATGTGTGTAAATGAAATACAAAACAATTGTGTAATATTCTACAACATTTATTATTATTTGATGGACCAGTTGTTGGCTGTAACGCCTTCAGTATCTGTGTCCACAGAGATATAAATATATAGCTGTGAAAGTTTAAGGTGTTCTCTCTGACTACACCAGGTTAAGGTCTTGGAACCTGAAATATTCACAACAATATGTTTACATCCCTGCAGTCCGTACCTGTTGATGGCGCAAAGACG
Organism: Locusta migratoria; assembly: GCA_026315105.1. Classification (NCBI taxonomy): domain Eukaryota; kingdom Metazoa; phylum Arthropoda; class Insecta; order Orthoptera; family Acrididae; genus Locusta; species Locusta migratoria. Next base: position 56,119,915 of record CM048751.1, read on the forward strand.
AAAACCGCTTGGTCAAATAGTAAAAAATATTATAGAATATTACAAAATTGTCTTGTGTTTCATTCTAGATTAATCAGATATTCTATTAAATCACTTGTTGTAGGACAAGATATAAAAAATAAAAAGGCGATTTACGACATTATTTGAGGTATTTTCAAATATAAGTTTCGTCCAGCACAAAAATGTTTATGTTTCAGAGTAATGGGACAATTTTTACCCAGTTTTCTGTACTCAATAGTGTACACAATTTACCAAATAACATTAGACTACAGCATAATTTTCCTTTCGTTATTAAGAAACCCATCATTTCTTATTTCCAGGTAGAAACAGCTCTCATAACATCAACGAAAACGATCTCTCGAGACAGACGAGTCTCATTACAGAAATAAGACGCTAGGGGGTCAGTATGAGCTCGACTTATTTCGAGGTGTTACTTGATACGAGAAATCGATCGTGTGAAGCTGGGTTTACTCCAATGTTCCAATGTTTGTACAACTTATGGGACTTAACTATGGGGTCATCAGTCCCTAAGCTTACAAACTACTTATGAACTAAGACTAAAGACGGCACAAATATCCATGCCCGAGGGGGATTCGAACCCCCGACCGTAGCGGCCGTGCTGACCGTGACTGAAGCGCCTCAGTCACCTCGGCCGGCTTGGGTTTACTGCGAAAGGAAGGGCATTCGGAGACCCACTATCACTAAAACTCCCAAAACTAAATTAACACACCGACCGTAGGGGAATACGGCTTAAAACCAGCTCAAAGCATGGAGTACAATCCAACAAAATGTTCTCTAGGGACTTGTGACGCACCGCAAAAGAAACTGGTCAGCAAATTATCAGCTTGTTGGAGAAACGGACGGGTCTTAAATGCTTCGGTTAGCAGTCCCTAGGCTTATGAACTACTTAAACTAACTTATGATAAGGACAACACACACACCCATGCCCGAGGGATGACTCGAACCTCCGACGGCCATCAACCTCGTATTCCGCAGCAAGGCGCCTTAGAGCGGCTTGCCATTTATTAATGGTTATCTAGTTTCAGACACGTGTTGATTTTCAAATGACCGCTGCAACATAAGTTGTTAGTTATCTGCGTGCAAGGTGTACCATTTACGTAAGCGAGTGTGCTGTTGGGGCCATTATATTGAATAGACAGACGAGAAAAAAGCGGGGAAGTAAATAAGAGTACAGCAGTAAAGAGCATGTAAACTGGACGCTAACATGTCGTATTTGCAGCTCTTTAAGCTTGCCAACGACTTCCTTCCTTCCTTGGCTATAAAAGGGTAGTTTGTGGTTCAGTTTGTTCCTTAGATTATTGTTCAAATGTTTGTTAAGCTTAAGGGACTTAACTACGGGGTCATCAGTCCCTAAACTTACAAACTACTTATGAACTACCTACAACTAAGGACGGCACAAACATCCATACCCGAGGGGGGATTCGAACCCCCGACCGTAGTGGCCGTGCAGACCGTGACTGAAGCTCCTCAGTCCCCTCGGCCACCGCGGCCGGCCCTTAGATTATTCAAGAAGTTATTGTTTTAATAAACCTCCTTACCCTGTTACTTTTTCATCTGCTCATCCCCTCTCACACTCAGCACTCACATAACCCAAAACGGGTGTCAGCTACTGTGTTTGTACCTATACCACCCGTCTTTCTTGTGAGTCCCCATGCTCTCTACAAAGGAAATATGAAGGATTTTTGGGTTCATATTCGTTTACACTAATCTACGCACTTTACAGACAATAAAATGGAATTTAAATAACTGAAAAAATCCAATTAAATAGTTTAACCCTTACCTAATTCGGTTTGGTTGTCTTTGAAGGCCGGCAACTACTTTGCCACATATTTTCGTCGTATAGTTGGTATCTTGTAACTTTATTGGTGAATAACTAGCTGTTAACATTGAAAGGACTTTTTAACCATAGTTTTCGTTTGTATTTATTTATATTACAATGTTGTTGTGAGATTATATTTTTGAGGGTCTATGATATCCTTGATTAGATTTCTTCTACATTTTATCCGTATTTAGAAATTTCTTAAGAATGTCCTCCGTTTGTACTGTAATTTATTTTCATGCCGTAATGCATTGTGGTTCGAGACTCTTCTGGTCAGTATGAATATGTCCTTAAAATCATCTCATTTCATTGTTCTTTAGTTCTATGATTTTTGAAAAAAATTTTTTGGACCAATATAATTAAAATATTAATACCATAAATTCAAGTATACGGAAAAAGTAATATAATATACAATATTGAATGAAACAATACACAATTAAATACACAATCATAATATTTTTATATATCTAGTTATGTCCTATGTATTATTTATATTTTTTCGAAACATTTACTAATGTGCGCGGTGAAACAACCCAGTTCGAATTTTAATTAATTAATTAATATATTTTTTTATAAGAATGTATTTTGCTGCTATAAATTCATCTTGCTCGCTGGCGGCGTCAAATAGACGTATAACATCTGGCGCCGATTTTACGAAGGTACGCAGATTTCCGTTAAACTTCTCACATTACCCTACGAGATGTGGAGGACCAACTCCTTGTCCGTAACTTCTTCCGCCTTCAACAAACCCTAACGATAGCATCTCCAGTAACACTCGGTGATTCGGCCAGATTCACTGTTCCGAGATGTTGCTTTTCATTCTCCAGGCCATAACAATTTTCTAAGTCAATTACGTACCTGGATTTCTCCATATGGATGTATAAGCCCTAGTCTGACATATATAGTCCCGACACTCACTGTTGTAAAAGTTGTTGCCAACTGACAGTTGCAATGACACTAGCGCTCCTAGCGGTGGGCAAGCCGCCGAAGTAGCGATGTTTGTTTATATCATTTTTGTAAGTAGTTAACTAGGTACTTATTATAATTTTTTAAGTTAAAAGCATTAATAAAATATGGAGAGACAAACATAATACGGAAATTAATATAAAAACAGACGAATTTAACTTAATCAGTGGTACAAAGAATAACTTCGTCATGAACAAATACTTACGAATATGTATATATTTCCTGCTTACTCCGTTGAAAGTAAGTAGAATATAAAGATAAGGAAATCATGGAGTACTATTATGGTCTGTTCTTATTATGACAGGCAGTTTTCTTGACGTGTATCAGTTCGGTATCGAATCTTATGATTCCCACATTTTTACACTTCACTTGTCTTTCTTATACGTGCATATTCTGTTGAGTGTGTTTACTCTAGCTGAAAAAAGCCAATGTTTTGATGATTCTTGCCGCTTGTGGTTCAGATGTTGCAACAATTGTGGAATGGGGTTCATTTTTGCTGGAAAACAGTTTGGTTACGTTTTTCGTTTTATTGCCACGTCTGTGACGTTTTTCCTTCACTTACAGCTGTGGTGGTTAATTTGGTACGTTACATACTGTATGCATTGCATTCTATATGTTTCCTACGTACCACCCTCACCGATTTTACTGGAATTGTAATGATAAACCTTTGCGTTCCTGCGTGTAAAAGTGACGTCTCTTTGCTAAAGGGCAGGTTTCCTAGAATTTTTTTATTTTTAATAGAAAATGAAATTATTCATTTTAAAGCCTGTATGTTTCAAGATAATTGTATATTAACGGTCCTGTAATGTACCTCTTCGTTCCTTGTCATGGGTGTTAAAAAACCTAAGAAGACAAATTTAGAGCTATTTTTAAATTGTGATAAAATTCAATGTACAAACACCAGGAAATCTAAAAGTTAAAAGTTTAATAAAATAAAGTCTTGGGTGCAGATGTGTAGAAAAAATACTAATTTATCCTCAGCTAAATTCGTATAATTATTGCGTCAACAATTTCATTTGATTGCAAAACAGTTTTATTCTTTGTTATTTTGAACAAATTCGTTGTGAGCAATACCATTTTACTGGCAATATATTTACAACTTTTATCGGTCGTAGCTTCTGTAAATCTATTCGTGGTTTGATCCTTAGCATTATTGCCATAATGTTTCGAAAATCTGTAAAATGTCTGTAAACTGACAAGTGTTTATAAATATTCTTCATGTCATTTCTTCCACGGTGAAGTGACATTAATTTCTAGAAAACAGCAGTTACATGGGATTGCTGAGGTGATAAACGAATACACGTGGTTTAGATCTATCAGGTAGCATACTTCACCCATATTTCGCATGCGCAAAATTTTCGTGCTTACTGGATAATTCGAGATTAACGGTCCTCTACTCACGCGAAGCAATGATTTTCACCGATTGCATGAACAGTTGTTAAAGCAAGTCGACATAGTGTGCCTGCAGGACCGTTATCGAGAAACAGTTTCTGTAATTAATGTGTTGTTTTTTATAAATAAGATGCTTTCGGCCACTTTCTCTCTGTTGAGTAAGCAACGTAAAATACGGTTTATTTACACGAAATATCTCTATGCGACAACCTATAATTCTTAAAATCAGATATTAACAAGAAGTTATCATAACTTAATTCCATTCATCATAACGATGTTTTCGAAAACCTGTAACTGTATTATTCACAATTTATATAAAGAATACGCATGAGTTATTTGTTTTTAATGCTCTGGTTTACGCGTTTCGAGAATTTATTTCCATCTTCAGATGCTTTTTGTTACATAATTTGTGTTTATTGTGAATTCTCCATTTGTGTGTTCTGTTTCTCCTGCCATGTGGTTTTGACATGACACTGGAATCGGAGAATAGTTTCAAAAATATATATCAGGCTGTTGGTCATGAAAACTGACTCCGATATCACACGTAACTAACTTTGACTGTGAACACTATCTTTGTTGTGAAAACGACTCGGGTTTGAACTATCGTATGTAGAATTTCAGCGGATGTCGGGATTAGTCATCATGTAGGTTATCTTGCAGGAACACCTCACATATCCATATGACGTCCAGCGTGCCTGAGATGTATGAGTAAAACATTTTACTCATAAAGCTGGATCGCAGTCAGTCCAGGCCAGTTGATATCTACAAAATAGTTAGCCACACTTCTGCAATATTGCTGTTATTTGATATCATAAACTAGTTTTGGGATCAGCAAAACTTATGCTTTAACAGAACAATTCGGTGCATATAAAAATGTATTTCAGGGCCTCCAGTTATTATTCAGAGTCAGAGCGTTAAACAGATGTCCTGGTAACGATCGGAGACTGCTATCGGTACATTGTTGACATTAACAGCAATATTATCAAATATTGATGTTTCTCAGTGGTTGCCCGTCAATATGCATGACAGAGTTTTGTCATGGAACAAAATGAAAGGTCTTCCTTCAAACTTAATATCATCTCAGGATCGTTATTTGTTATAGATTACCAGTTCATGGTAAAGAAACAATGTGATATTGGATTTAATTTGATTGTAACATTCGAAATATCTATTTCTTACAGCTATGTGTAGTGTAGTTTCAGGATACACCACATATATGTAACTTATATAATATATTGATGATGGGCAATGATTATTTCTTCGGTGCAGATGCACTCCCAGGCCCTTGCTCAAGTACTTCTTGCAGTTGTGATGATTGCTGCGTCCCCCCGTGGTGTAGTGATCACCGCATCTGCCTGGCTATCAGAAAACCCGACTTCGAATCCTGACTGGGTACACATTTTCAACATTGCCTATTCGCTGTTAATGTCGCAAAATTCCGTGAATAAGAGTAATTTCAGGAGATTTGTTTGGGATTCATGAATTAGCAAATAGTCAGTAATGTGATGATATTAGAAACGTGACTTGTGTTTAAGAAATCAGAATTTACCTTACATCAGAGTAGGTTGGAATCAAGGAAGGGTACCCAAAGTTGTCGCTGACATTTGAACAAGACCGTTTTATTTATGTTATATAACATAAGGAAAGACACTATGAGCAATTTGACATGCTGTGGAAGGGGAAGGAGGCAACGCGGAACCAGTCTGCGAATTGTGTCTTAGAGGTGAATAGGATTGCGATTGCGAAACACAGCTTACCCTTTATTCACACGAAGTGATAAGTGCCATCGACAAGGCATCTCAAATCGATTCCATATTTCTGGATTTCTGGATTTCCGTGCTTATGGAATATCGCCCCAATTGTGCGATTTGATTCACGATTTTCTTTCAGAAAGGACACTGTTCGTAGTAACTAACGGTAAGTCATCGAGTAAAACAGATGTGACATCTAGTGTTCCCCAGGGAAGCGTTATAGGTCCCCTACTGTTCCTTGTGTTTATAAACGATTTAGGAGACAATATGAATAGCTCCTTTAGACTGTTCGCGGATAATGCTGTCGTTTATCGGTTAGTGAAGTCAACAGAGGATCAAAACCAGCTGCAAATCGATTTAGACAAAAATTATACACGTTGCGAAAATTGGCAATTAACACTAAATAATGAAAAGTGTGAAGCAATGCGCATGACCACTAAAAGAAATCCGCTGGACTTCAATTACACGATAAATCAATCAAACCTTAAGGTTGTAAATTCTACCAAATACCTAGGAGTTACAATTACGAAAAACTTCGACTGGATAGAACACATAGAAAATATTGTGGAGAACGCGAACCAAAGGTTACGGTTCATTGGCAAAACGCTTCGAAGATGCGACAGCTCGACCAAAGAGACTGCCAACATCACACTTGTGCGTCCTCTCCTGGAGTACTGTTGCCAGTGTGGTACCCTCACCAGGTGGGACTGACGGAAGGTATTGAGAAGGTTCAGAGAAGGGCAGCTCGTTTTGTTTTATCACGTTACAGGGGGGAAAGCGTCACGGAAAAGTTGCACGATTTGATGGAAATCATTAAAGTAAATAAATAAAAGACGTTATTCATTGTGGTGAGATTTATTTGCGAAATTTCAATCATAGACTTTTACTACTAAATGTGAAAATATGTTGCTAGCATTCCCCTACATAGGGAGACATGACCATCCCAATAAAATAAGAGAAATCAGATCGAAAACGGAACGATTTATGTGTTCTTTCTTCCCGCGCGCTATTAGAGAATGGAACGGTAGAGAAAGGTTATGAAACTGGTTAATGAACCCTCTGCCAGGCACTTAAATGTGATTTGCAGAGTATCTATGTAGATGTAGATGTGTTGTGTACATAGGCCATTACAAAATGAATCCAACAGTGATCGTTAAGTTGTTAGCAGATGTATTCGGTATTTAGGAGCAAAGAACAACAAGGGTAGATCGTGCAGTTTTCGAACAGATTAGAAAATATCCACAAGATGAAGACATTAGTGTTGAGGAGTACTGAACGCTTACGGTAGATGAAGAAGTAACCGATGAAGAAAATAATGGAATTGGGAATGATCCAGCGATACAGCTAGAAAGTGAGCAACTTCACTAGAATGTGATCCAGCAAAAATTGTCAGTGACTAAGATGAATTTCTTTCCATTATTTAATGGTTTCCATTTTATTTCCATTATTTAAAGGTTATTGAATGCATTGGCTCTTCCATCTACAGTATTCAGCCTCTTTTGAACTAAATCTGCACGATGATTCTGTCCTTATCTGTACACTTATCTCATACTTGTGTGCTCGAAGCTCCTATGTTTGTTTTCCATAGCAACTGTAATTTGCATGGTATGCATATTTCAATACTGGCTATTCAACGCACCTATATATATTCATAATGTTTGTGACAACACTTGGGAACCTTCCTTGTAAGTGCTTAAATTATATCTGAATCACCATGGGTTCTAATATGGAATACTTTTTTACACCCTGTTTTGTGCAGAGCATATAACCAACTAACAAACATACACTTTGCACACGACAAATTACATTTTAGCCTTCGTTGTCACCTTGGTGTACGCAAACAGCAGAGCACTCAAAATGATCAAATGTTTGTAAACCTAATGGACCAAACCACCAGTCCATAGACTTACAAACTACTTAAACTAAGTTGAAAAATGTGATTCTTTAGTTTCTCCCGGCGTATTTGATAATAAAAATATCCACGGGTGCACTGCCGGTCTACAGTGTCCTACGGGCCCGTTGGATATTTTGATGAAGTTGAAAAATATCCTAAGTTTGTAAATCTATGGGATTTAACTGCTCGGTTATTAGTCCCTAGCTTACATACTTAAACTGAGGTAAACTAACGTAAGGACAACACATACACCCATGCCCGATGTAGGACTCGAACCCCCGACGGAGAAGGGCCGCACACAACGCATCACGGCGCCTCAGTGCGCACTGCTATTCCACCGCGGCCAACTTAAACTAAGTTGCCATAAGAGTTATCTGGTATTGTACCACTTCGTAATGTGAGATGGCTATTACTTTAATAACGGACGTTTTGCCCAACCTTACAGTGGCCTTCTTCTGTGTATACTGATGAATATCAGTACACGGGCTATTGTATTTGAAATGAGACGAAAAATGAGAAAAGCGACCTCGTATTTTTTTTTTTTTTTTAATGACAAGTAACCTCAATATGTGCCAATAAATGTGAAAGAAAACAGTCATAAATTTATTCCTTAAGAGATTAATGTTTTTCGAGTTATAATTCGGTGAAATTAGCCTTATTTTGCGAACGTGACACTTCGTATGCTATATAGTTCAAGGACATCCTACTGGATATCAGTGAACTACGGTTAATTTTGAAGATGAATATGTAAATTTGATGTAAGTATACAAGAATACCATGTCAACAATTAATTTACTGTTGTAAAACCGTTTTTCGTTTATTAATGTATAGTCATTTTTCATAAGAATTAAACTTACATAGGCTTGAAGTACTTTTTATTGCGCCTTTTCCGTTTTAACCCAGATAGAGCGGAATTGCTTTTGGTATAAATTGTTTTTCAAAAGCTATTAATTACCTTCATACGACTGGACAAAATCGTTATAAGTGATTTTTTTCACAATCACGCCATTAGTTTTGCCATACTGCTCTTGTTTCTGGAAGAACGTCAAAATTAATGTTTTAGAATTTTAATCTGGTGAATCATTATTATTAAAATGATACTGTTCATAGTCAAATGCTGAACAATATGGCTTACATTTTATTCCATTTAAAATGCATTTTATAAACAAAAAAATGACAAATCATGAAATTTAAATTAAAAAATACCGCATAAATACCACATCAATCTACATAATAGTAATTTCATTTCGTACTTTATTTGAAAATTTTTCTTTGAATAATTTCCGAGCTGATAATCGCGTGATTTCATGAAACTATGTTATTTTCACTACTAAAACAAGAGGAGGCGATTGCTTTCCACAGTTCCGAGTGTTTCATTTTTCTGTCATAGAAAGTACAAAACTGCGGCAAACACCATAAATATGCAATATTTGTTGATGTTTGATTTTTAATGGAATGCTCCGTGCCCAGAAGAACGCCTCTGTAAGGTTGGCCGAGACGTTGGTCATTATAGTAAAAGCCATCTTATAACATAACGCAGTACAACACCCAGAAAACTTGTATGTCACCCTTCGACCATAGATACTGGTAGATTGGGCATGACATCGTTTTCATCGCACCAACATCTATACAGCTATTGCTTTGCCAACAGTCACAGCTGTGTGCAGTTGTGATACAGCTTTTCCTAAGATTATACAGTGCTTTTTGTGAAGGCAAGAAACGTTAAATTCAAGTGAAAGTATTATAAGTTTAAAATGGTGGCATTTCGTGAAAACTGTGAAGTTATTTATTATATCCGGCTAATGTTTGACAACAGTCACGCGGTCTTATGTTTGAACCACGCCATGTGGATAGTCTTTCTGCTGTTTGTCCGGTCTGTTAGTATCTATGGTCGAAGATGTCTCCTAACTGTGGCCGCGGAAGCCTACTATGGCGGAGTCGGAGGTAAAAGGAGGGTATAGAGTTTGATAAAAGTGATTGGAAAGTTTTATCAGTTGCCTCTCTCTCTAACAATTTCTCTGACACTTTCTCTCGGAGGTGTTACCACCACAAGCGTGCCAATCTCGCAAGGTTCAATTACGTAGCACTGCACGTGATGGCAGTAGAACTACATGCATCGCCAGTGCGTGTAGTTAACGTTTTTGTTCACTAACCTGGCTTCTTCTTTTCCATTGTTGCCCCCACGCAGAAGCATCGCACAGGCCGACGATCCTCCTACATCTAATCTACAGGGATAATCTTGAAGTCACATTGAAGTGCCTGACAGAGGGTTCATCGAACCACCGTTATACTATTTATTTCCCATTACATTCTCGAACTGCCCGCGGGAAGAAAGAACACCTAATTCTCTCCGTTCGAGCTCTGATTTCTCTTATTTTATTTCGATGAACACTTCTACCTGTGTAAGTGGGAGTCAACAACATATTTTCGCATTCGGAGGAGAATGTTGGCGATTGGAGTTTAGTAAGTAGCCCACGCCGCAACAATAAGCGCCGTTCTTGTAATGATTCCCATCCCAAATCCTATATCATTTCCGTAACGCTGTCTCTCCTGTATCGTGACAATACAAATCGAGGTGCCCTTCTTTGGACTCTTTCGATGTCCTGGTCAAACCCACCTGAAAAGGATCCCACAGTGGGCAGCAGTACTCCAAAAATGGACGGACAAGCGTAGTGGATTGCAGTTTCTTTTGTAGTTCTGTTGCATGTTTTAAGGATTCTGCCAATAAAACGCAGCCTCTGGTTCGTCTTTCCCACGACATTATCTACGTGTTTTTTCAAGTTTAAATCTGAAGTAATAGTAATTCCTAGGTATTTTGTCGAGTTTACAGCCTTCACATTTGACACACATCATTGGTACCGATGTGAGCCACCACCTGCAGTTGGCTGTACCCCGTACCCTTCATGGCATCCGGGAGGACCCGTTCCACATCTGGAATGACTTCAACCGGTATGCATACGGAGTGCACGTTGCCTTCTTCCCCTCCTTGGCAGCCATCTCTCTAAGGGGCTCCATCATCCGTCTAACGTTGGATCTTCCAACTACAAGCAAACCCACCTTCTGTGAAAGCCCGGATCTTGTAGGCTAAGTGGTGACCTCAGGATGAGAGACACCATCCGACTCAGGAACGTTGTCCTGAACAGATAGCGTTTCAAACCTGTCCACAAGACGAACCGGGGAGGCCTCACGATCGGCCCCCCGGAATGTCTTGCGCCTCCTGCCACGCACTGGAGCAACCTCCCACGCAACCACAGGTGGGGTGTCTGACTCACTGCTAGCAGTTTCAGGGCATGTCGCTGGCGCAGGCCGATCGGTGGAGACGACGGGAGTCCTTTCCGTCCCCACTACCGTTCAATCCCACAATGCGCAGCAATACTCCAAAATAGGACGCACAAGTATGGTGTAGGCAGTTTTTTTAGTAGCACTGTTGCATCTTCTATGTGTTCTGCCAACGAAACAATGTTGTGCACAATATTGTCTATGTGTTCTTTCCAATTTAAGTTGTTTGTAATTGTTACTCCTAGGCATTTAGTTGAATTTACGACCTGTAGTTTTGAATGATTTATCGTGTAAGTGAAGTTTAACGTGCTTCTTTTAGTGCTCATATGAATAACTTCACCCTTTCTCATTATCAAGGGTCAATTTCCATTTTTTGCACCATGTAGGTATCTTATCTACATCATTTTTTAGTTTCTTTTGATCTTCTGGTGACTTTACTAACCGGTAAGTGACAGCATCATCTAAGAACAACCTAAGAGAGCTAAAATGTTCAAATGTTTTTTAAGCTTAAGGGACTTAACTGCGGGGTCATCAGTCCCTAAACTTACAAACTACTTATGAACTACCTTATACTAAAGACAGCACAAACATCTATGCCCGAGGGGGGATACGAATCCCCGACAGTAGCGGTCGTGCAGACTGTGACTGACGCGCCGCAGACCGCTCGGCCATTGCAGCCGGCCTTAAGAGACCTATTCAGATTGTTCCTAAATAGTTTATAAAAATAAGGAAGAGTAGGTGCCCTATAACACGTACCTGGGGAACGCTACATTTCACTTCATTTCTAGTCGATGACTTTCTTTCAATAACAACATACTGTGTCCTTTCTGACAGGAAATCACGAATACAGTATTGGTGCAATTTCTCACTGAATTGCGTTGTACCCGCCCATTCCACCTATGGCGTCATCTACAACCTATGAAATTTCTTAGCAATACAATACCTATGGGCTTGAGCTAGCAATCCCATAATACGGAATTATACGTACGCTGTATTATGCTTAGGTCGACACACACGCCAAAGCCCGAGGGAGAACTCGAAACTCAAAATCAAATGTTAAGCTTATGGGACTTAACTACGGGGTCATCAGTCCATAAACTTACAACCTACTTATGAGCTACTTACGAACTAGGACGGCACAAATGTCCATGCCCGAGGGGAGATTCGAACCCCCGACCGTAGTCGCCGTGCAGACCGTGACTGGAGCGCCTCAGTCCCCTCGGCCACCGCGGCCGGCAACTCGAAACTCCGACGGGTTGTTGTTGTTGTTGTTGTTGTGTTCAGTCCGCAGGCTGGTTTGATGCAGCTCTCCACGCTACCCTGTCCTGTGCAAGCCTCTTCATCTGAGAATAAGTTCGGCTACCTAAAACCTTTTGAATCTGCTTACTGTATTCGTCCCTCGGTCTCCCTCTACGATTTTTACCCCACACACACTTCCTTCTAATGCTAAGTTGACAATTCCTTGATGTCTCAGAATGTTTCCAACCAATCTATCCCTTCTCTTAGTCAAGATATGCCAAAAACTTTTTCCCTCCAATTCGGTTAAGAACCTCCTCATTAGTTACATGATCTACCCATCTAATTTTCATCATTCGTCTGTAGCACCACATTTCAAAAGCTTCTATCATCTTTTTATCTGAAGTCCTTATCGTCCACGTTTCACTCCCATACAATGCTACACTCCAGACAAATGCTTTCAGAAAGGATTTCCTAACATTTAAATTAATATTGGATGTTAACAAGTTTCGATTCTTAAGAAACGTTTTTCTTCCCATAGCCATTCTGCATTTTATATCTTCTTTACGTCGGCCGTCAGAAGTTATCTTGTTACCCAAATAACACAACTGATCTACTACTTTTATTGTCTCATTACCTACTCTGATTCCTTCAGCATCACCTGCTTTTCTGACATTCCATTCATTACCCTCGTTTTACTTTTGTTAATGTTCATCTTGTATCTTCCTTTCAAGACACTGTTCATTCCATTCAGTTGCTCTTCCAGATCTTCCGACGGGAGCGGGTGTAAAATCAGTGACAACGCGCGGTCAACCCCACGCGGCAAAAATGTTCAAATGTTTGTAGAGCTTATGGGACTTAACTACGGCGTCGATCAGCTGGTCAAGCAGGCCACTACTTCACGGTCCCTGGATATTGGCCTCCCAGACTCGGACCTCCAAACCCAGTTGATTCGCAAGGTCCTTCGGGTTTGGAATTCTGAATGGGCAGACTCGACCGAACCCAATAAGCTCCGTGTTGTCAAGTCCTCTACCGCTGTGTGGAAGACCTCCCTGAGGGGTTCTCGCAGGGAGTCGGTTGTCCTTTGCCGTCTCCGTATAGGCCATACTTGGCTCACGCATGGTCACCTTTTGCGTCGCGAGGACCCTCCTCAGTGTCGATGTGGTGCGCCTTTGACAGTCGCCCACATCTTAATTGAATGCCACAATTTAACCGCAGCGCGACGATATTTTAATCTCCCTGCCGCTTTGCAGCTTGCATTAGCTGACAACACCTCCACGGTTGACTCTGTTTTAAATTTTATGCGTGAGTTTGGATTTTACACGTCAATTTAAAGGTTGTGTTTGCCTATCATTGCTCTGTCCTCCACCTGCTTAAGTCTGTTAGGTCGTTGTTTTTAACGTGTTCCGGAGTGGCTGGGTGTGTTCCTTATATCCCTGTGACCACCCAGCAAAAACACTCTTGTACTGTTTCAGCTGTTTTATCCCTTCTTCGTTTTTAATCGCATCCTTTCTTTATATTTGTGAGTTTTAATCTTCGACTTGTTAACGCATTTCCTTAGGAACGCTTAACAAAATGTTTTATCTCTTTGACTGGAATAAGGGACTGGTAACCGTCGCTGTTTAGTCCCTTCCAAAACCCAACAACAACAACAACTTAACTACGGGGTCATCAGTCCCTAAACTTACAAACTACTTATGAACTAGCTTATACTAAGGACGGCACAAATATCCATGCCCGAGGGGGGATTCGAACCGCCGACCGTAGTGGCCGTGCAGACCGTGACTGGAGCGCCCACGCGGCAGTAGGCAACTATTCATTGTAGATGTGAACGTGGTGTCGTGTACGGAAGTTTGTGTCAGCGGCAGAATCCCCGCTGGCTGTTAGGCCGGTAATGAGTCGGCCGCACGTCTCCGCTGTCATCCATAGCAGTAAAGCGACGCGGCGCGTGTGACGTAGGACGTGACGGACTCCGCGAAGTTGCCGCCTGTTGGGCGGGCGGGCTATCACGCGGCCGCCATCTTGAAATACGGGCGCGGCGTTTAGTTATTGAATACGGGCAGCGCCGCCTGGCGTGCTATCCCGCAATTAGCGGCGCTACCTGCTACCTGCTATGGCGCGATATTTAGTGGCCGCCGCGCCGATAAGAAGCCGCAGATCGCAGGGATTACCCCGGCCAACGTTCGATCCCACCCCCGAAATTAATAGTCAGCCCGGGCGCAACCCGCACAGGCAAACCGGCAGAGCTTTCGCACACCTACTGCACGACTTAATTGAAAGGCCGCCGAGGGGAAACCGCGTACACAAAGTGTCCGAAAGAAGCCTAAACTCTAGGAGAATGGAAGACAATCTCACAAAAACCGTAAATAGTGTCAATAAATGGTATCTATTGTATTTATTTATTTAGCCTGGTGTTCCCCAGGGAAGCGTTTTAGGTCCCCTACTCTCCCCTTGTGTATATAAACGATTTAGGAGACAATCTGAATAGCTCCCTTAGACTGTTCGCGGATGATGCTGCAGTTTATCGGTTAGTGAAGTTCAAAGTGTTCAAATGTTTGTAAATCTATCGGACCAAACTAAGTGGTCATCAGTCCTTAGCTTACAAACTACTTAAACTAAGGTAAAGTAACCTAAGGACAAACACATACATCACTGCCCCAGGTAGGATTCGAACCTCCGACGGCGAGGCGGTTAGTGAAGTCAACAGAGGATCAAAAGCAAGTGCAAGGGATTTAGACAAAATTTCTACACGGTGAGAAAATTGGCAATTGGCACTAAATAAAGAAAAGTGTGAAGTAATACACATGACCACTAAAAAAATCCGCTGAACTTCAATTCAAATCAAATGTTTGTAAGGCTTATGGGACTTAACTGCGGGATCATCAGTCCCTAAAATTACAAACTACATACGAATTAGCTAATACTAAGGACGACGCAAATATCCATTCCCGCGAGGGGATTCGAACCTCGACCGTAGTGGCCGTGCAAAGTGTGACTGGCGCGCCGCAGAGCGCTCGGCCACCGCGGCCGTCACAGAGTCACAGAGTCTTGACGAAATGTCGCGAAGGCATGTTCTTTTAATTAATTGAGCAAATAAAGGCCGCAATATGTTTCTAACATAACTGTCACTATCAATTGTTTCCTGAGAAAATATAGGGTCTTTTATACTCTCGCTGCTGACAGCGCAACACACTCCTATTTTTTGATCGTACAATGGCTGTTCGTGAACTATGTTAGACTTTTCCTAACTCCAGTAAGGATTATTTTGCGAATTAACATACCCACTTAAGTGGAACCATGATTCGTCCGAAAAGAATGTTAAGTTCGGCTCAATTTCTCCGTCATGAACCTTTTCCAGAATCAATGAGTGTAAAGAGCAACTTCCTCAGCAGGTGTCGGAAATGCTTGAACAACGAAGGTAGGGAGTTCTAGCACCTCCTTTCGTAATACCGGTGAGTAAATAAACTTTTCTTTCTAAGTGTTTGTTTTATGAATGTCAGAAATAACTTGCGTGCCAACCCATATTAAATTTAGTGCGGTGGTCGGGCGGCCGCTTATCGGGCACTGCAGCTGCCATCGCCGACTAGTTGCACGCCGCAAACGCGGTTGCACTGAGGATTGATCACCTATACTAGCAGTCCTACTGAGACAGCTTCTGCTGCTGCTGATGTTATAATACAAATAACAACATTGATATTCACTATGTTTACATGCAAGACATCTTCCGCAAGAGGAAAACCGATTTTCGTAAACCGTTTTCCACTGTCGTGTTTACATGGCATAGCCCAAATCGGATTTCCTAGCCCACTTAATATGGCGACTGAAAAACAGCTATTTTTCATTATTTAAATACGCAGATTTATGTTCACTCTAATATTTATACTTTTACTTTATACTTTTATTTCACATTAGAAAATATCACTCTTTCCATATCAGCAGAAAATTCTTAACAACAAAACACAATCTGACAAGCCAAGAACGCTTTAAAAACGGTTGCGTTTACATGGGCACGAAAATCGATTGTGGAACTGGAAAACCGCTTTAGAGAAGTGGATTTCCAGAATCGATATTGGAGTGTTCAAATGACCAACCAAAAGTGGAATTGGGAAATCCGTTCATGAAATCCGGTTTCGGGACCCATTGTAAACTGGGTGAAAATGTTCAAATGTTTGTAGAGCTTATGGGACTTAACTACGGGTTCATCAGTCCCTAAACTTACAAACTACTTATGAACTAGCTAATACTAAGAACGGCACAAATATCCATGCCCGAGGGGGGATTCGAACCCTTCGACCGTAGTGGCCGTGCAGACCGTGACTGAAGCGCCGCAGAGAGCTCGGCCACCGCGATAGGCAAACTGGGCGATTAACAGATACAAAGTGTACGTTTGAATATCAGAAACTGGTTAAGGCAGGCCGAATTCTGATAGAAGAAAGTTAGGAAAGCAGTGCCTGGTGAGGGGAGTGACAATCGGAGAATATCTGGGAGGAGAAATTGATGTGACGTTGTTACAGGAGCGTAGGGGAGTAAAGAATGGCGTAATTATTGCTCTGGTAGGTAATCCATTAACTGTCGTTTGAAGCTGGCAGTGGTGTTCAGTTCTCTGATATAGTGAGGGAGATTGTTCCAGAGTCTGGTTCCGCCTACAGAATAGGACTTGCAGAAAGCTGCTGAGTGACGGGTAGGGACGGAAACGTGTTTTGCCCTGATAGGATCGTGTATTTCTGTTAGGGTAAGGTAGTACACATTCGATATAGGTACAATTCCGACCAACATAAGTTTTTGCACCATTTGTCAATTTCATGGTGTCTCGTTGTGTGGCGTTGTAGTGTAGCAGTTTTATACAGCTCCTCCTGTCTTTTCTAATACACCACTTTGTGCTACGGAGATATTTTTTTTCTTTTAAGAGGTAAGTGAAGCTACTTAGTCCAACGCGCTCTTATACATTTTCTGGTTAAGGGTGATTGGATTCGCTGCTAAATATGCAATGTTTGCTATTACGAAGTGTGCATTGGTGCCATAAGGAAAAAGTGCTTTCTATGTGGAAGATGCCCATTATCAAAATTGTACGAGGAAGTGATCATAATTGTACCTAGTGTGGTACATTTTCGATCGATTTTTCTCAATTCTGTAACCTTTTCTAGTGGTATAACATTTGAAACTGTCTCATATTTGTGTTATATATTCATTAAACATCAGGCAACAAGTGAAATAGTTAAAATTATTTATTTTCTCAATATATTTCCAGTTACAATGACATTTGTCCGAAATGATCGAAATTGTACCATCTTACCCTATGTTGATCAGACAAGAGTTTTAACGCCGAGGAAAGATATGATGGACAGTGTTCGTTCGTAAGAGATTAGAGGCAACAGAGTGTATGAAAATCTCTGCGCTTGTCAGCACGGAGCCAAAATAGTTGCTTATAAGATGGTGAAATATGATCGATGAGACGGATGTTACATATATATCTAACGCAGGCATTCATGAATAGTTCCAGATGTTGTGAGCTTTCCCAAGAAAGGCCTTGCAAAATAACATCACTTAATCAACAACTGGGATTACAAGTGTTTGTACAAAATATTTTTTTGGTCAAGAGGAAAGAACTTCTTATATCTCGATGAGCCAAAGGAAGAAGAAGGAAAGGTACTGAGCCGGCCGCGGTGGCCGAGGGGACTGAGGCGCTTCAGTCACGGTCTGCCCGGCCACTACGGTCGGGGGCTCGAATCCCCCCTCGGGCATGGATATTTGTGCCGTCCTAGTTCGTAAGTAGTTCATAAGTAGTTTGTAAGTTTAGGGACTGATGACCCCGTAGTTAAGTCCCATAAGCTTTACAAACATTTGAACATTTGAAAGGTACTGAAGCAATTTAATGGGGACAGTTAGTTTCACGACTGGCTTTGAATCAGGGCCTACCAACTTGATCAGCGACTGTCTTTATCTTTTGGCTACCCGTACATACTTCCGTCTACAAGTCACACGTTACAGAAATTGACCCTCTACGCTTCATGTTTCCCGATTCTCGGCATTGGGATTCCCGCAGAGGTCGAACAATATATCCGTATCTCTGCTAACGAAATGAACCATACGCCGTATGGCTTAAAATACGAAGAGAGTTGGAAGATAACCTTCTACTGTCGACGTCGGACAGAGTTGTGTATGAAAAAATAGAAAAAAAGAGAATGAGACACTAAAGATAAGACATATTTTTATTTTTCTACATAATTTCCAAGTAAATTAAGACCGTTGTCAAACCACTATACAAGCTTCAAAAAGCCGCCCAGGAAAAAATCGGGGCGTTGTATACGGAAGAAGCGTTGAAAGGCTATGAGCGAAAGACCACACAGCAAGTGAACGATCACGTGCAAGACACCTATACACCATTGGGTAGACGTCGACCATGAATACGACAATGCGACAATGACTCTCTGTTTCGGATTGTGACGGGAGATGAAACGTGTGTGTATGAAAAAATAGAAAAAAAAGAGAATGAGACACTAAAGATAAGACATATTTTTATTTTTCTACATAATTTCCAAGTAAATTAAGACCGTCGTCAAACCACTATACAAGCCTCAAAAAGCCGCCCAGGAAAAAATCGGGGCGTTGTATATGGAAGAAGCGTTGAAAGGCTATGAGCGAAAGACCACACAGCAAGTGAACGATCACGCGCAAGACACCTGTACACCATTGGGTAGACGTCGACCATGAATACGACAATGCGACAATGACTCTCTGTTTCGGATAGTGACGGGAGATGAAACGTGGGTCCACCATTACACGCCCGAATCGAAGGCCGCATCCATGGAATGGAAACATCCGTCACCACCTGTCCGAAAGAAGTTCAGAAGCATTCCGCCTTCACTTAAAGTGCTACTCACCGTTTTCTGGGACGCCAAGGAGTTTTGTTGCTGGACTTTTTGGAAGAGGCAACCATCAATGCTGCACTGTACTGAGGCACTCTGTCGAAATTGAACGAGGTGATTCGGAAAAAGCGGTCTGGCCTTCTCAGATGGGATAGTGAGGGATATGCTTATAATAATATGTCTTAGAATGTGTCCAACCTTCTCTTAGTCAGAATATGCCAGAAACTCTTTTTTCTCGCCAATTCTGTTGAACACGTCCCCATTAGTTACGTGATCTACCCATATAATCTTCATGATTCGTCTGTAGCACCACATTTCGAAAGCTTCTGTCATCTTTTGTCTGAACTCCCATAATCAACGTTTCAATCCCAAACAATGCTACAGTCCAGATAAATGCTTTCACAAAGGACTTCCTAACATTTAAACTAATATTCGATGAACCACAGACATTGCCGAGGTGGGGTGGCTTGCGTGCCTCAACGATACAGATAGCCGTACCGTAGGTGCAACCACAGCGGAGGGGTATCTGTGGAGAGGCCAGACAAACGTGTGGTTCCTGAAGAGGGGCAGCAGCCTTTTCAGTAGTTACAGGGGCAACAGTCTGGATGATTGACTGAGCTGGCCTTGTAACATCAGCTAATGTGGCTTTGCCACACAGCTACTGCGAACGGCTGAAAGCAAGGGGAAACTACAGCCGTTATTTTTCCCGAGGACATGCAGCTCTACTGTATGAACATATGATGATGGCATCCTCTCGGGTAAAATATTCCGGAGGTAAAATAGTCCCCCATTCGGATCTCCGGGCGGGGACTACTCAGGAGGATGTGATCATCAGGAAAGACAATACTGGCATTCTACGGGTCGGAGCGTGGAATGTTAGATCCCTTAATCGAGTAGGAAAATTAGAAAATTTAAAAAGGGAAATGGATAGGTTGAAGTTAGATATAGTGGGGATTAGTGAAGTTCGGTGGCAGGATGAACAGGATTTCTGGTCAGGTGAGTACAGGATTATAAATACAAAATCAGTTGGGGGTATCACAGGAGTAGGACTGATAATGAATAAGAAAATAGGAATGCGGGTAAGGTACTATGAGCAGCACAGCGATCGCATTATCATTGTCAAGATAGATACGAAGCCAACACCGACAACAGTAGTACAGGTTTATATGCCAACTAGCTCTGCCGATGATGAGGAGATCGAAGAAATATATGAGGAGCTAAAGGAAATTATTCAGACAATTAAGGGAGAGGAAAACTTAATTGTTATGGGAGACTGGAATTCGGTAGTAGGACAAGGAAGGGAAGGGAAGATAGTGGGTGAATATGGTCTGGGCAAAAGGAATGAAAGAGGAAGCCGCCTGGTAGAATTTTGCACGGAACATAATTTAGTTATAACAAACACCTGGTTTAAGAATCACAAAAGAAGGTTGTATACGTGGAAGAGACCAGGAGACACCGGGAGATACCAGATAGATTTTATAATGGTAAGACATAGATTTCGGAACCAGGTTTTGAAGTGTAGGACATACCCAGGGGCAGACATAGACTCTGACCATAACTTGTTGGTTATGAACTGTAGGCTGAAACTGAAGAAACTACAGAAAGGTAAGAAAATAAGGCGATGGGACCTAGATAAATTGAAGGAACCTGAAGTTCTTAAGAATTTCAGAGGGAGCTTCAGGCAACAATTGACAGAAACAGGGGAAAATAAAACAGTTGAGGAGGAATGGGTAAAATTGAGAGATGAAATAGTGAAGGCAGCAGAGGACAAAATAGGTAGGAAGGCAAGACCTACAAAGAATCCTTGGATATCACAGGAGATACTAAATTTAATCGATGAAAGGAGAAAGTATAAAAATGCAGTAAATGAAACAGGCAAAATGGAGTACAGACGACTAAGAAATGAGATTGACAGGAAGTGCAAAATGGCTAAGCAAGAATGGCTAGAAGGCAAATGCAAGGATGTAGAAGAATGTATAAATAGGGGAAAAATAGATACAGCCTACAGAAAAATAAAAGAAACATTTGGAGATAAGAAAAACAGCTCTATGAATATCAAGGACACTGATGGAAAACCAGTTCTCAGCAAAGAAGGGAAAGCTGAAAGGTGGAAAGAGTATATAGAGGGGCTCTACAAAGGAAATGAACTTCGAGACAGTATTGTAGGAAGGGAAGAGGACGTAGATGATGATGATGAAATAGGAGATACTATACTGAGAGATGAATTTGACAGAGCACTGAAAGACCTAAGTCGAAACAAGGCCCCTGGGGTAGATGATATCCCGTCAGAGCTACTGAAGTCTCTGGGAGAACCAGCCATGACAAAATTGTTTCACATTGTGTGTAAGATGTATGAGACAGGTGAAGTACCCTCAGACTTTAAGAAAAATGTTATAATCCCCATTCCAAAGAAAGCGGGTGCAGACAGGTGTGAAAACTACAGAACCATCAGTTTGATAAGTCATGGTTGCAAAATATTAACACGAATTATATACAGAAGGATGGAAAAGCTGGTAGAAGCCGACCTCGGGGAAGATCAGTTTGGGTTCAGGAGAAATGTAGGAACACGGGAGGCAATACTCACTTTACGGCTTATCCTAGAAGATAGATTAAGAAAAGGCAAACCTACATTTCTAGCTTTTGTAGATTTGGAGAAGGCTTTTGACAATGTTGATTGGAATAAACTCTTTCAAGTTCTGAAGCAAGCAGGAGTAAAATATAGGGAGCGTAAGGTTATTTACAACTTGTACAAAAACCAGACAGCGGTTGTCAGAGTTGAAGGGCATGAAAGGGATGCAGTGGTTGGAAAGGGAGTAAGACAAGGTTGTAGCCTTTCCCCAATGTTGTTCAATTTGTACATTGAGCAAGCTATAAAGGAAAGCAAGGAGAAATTTGGAGAAGGAATTAAAGTTCAGGGTGAAGAATTAAAAACATTGCGTTTTGCCGACGACATAGTGATTCTGTCAGATACAGCAAAAGACCTGGAAGAGCAATTGAACGGAATGGACAGTGTGCTGAAAGGTGTATATAAGATGAACATTAACAAGAGTAAAACTAGGGTAATGGAGTGCAGTGTAAGAAAATCAGGTGATGCTGAAGGAATTAGATTAGGTAACGAAACAATAAAGGAGGTAGATGAGTTTTGTTACTTGGGCAGTAAAATAACAAATGATGGTCGCAGTACAGATGATATAAAATGCAGAATGGCAATGGGTAGAAAGGCGATTTTGAAAAAGAGAAATTTGTTAACATCGAATATTGATTTAAGCCTAAGGAAGTCCTTTCTGAAGGCATTTGTGTGGAGTGTTGCCTTGTATGGGAGTGAAACATGGACGATAAGCAGTGTGGACAGAAAGAGGATAGAGGCTTTTGAAATGTGGTGCTACAGAAGAATGCTGAAGATTAGGTGGGTGGATCGCGTAACTAATGAGGAGGTACTGAACCGAATTGGGGAGAAAAGAAATTTCTGACATACCTTGACTAAAAGAAGGGATAGATTGGTAGGACACATTCTTAGACATCAAGGAATTGTGAATTTAGCGTTGGAGGGAAGTGTGTGGGGTAAAAATCGCAGAGGGAGACCAAGAGACGCGTATAGTAAGCAGATTCAAGTGGATGTGGGTTGTCGTTCTTATGAGGAGATGAAAAGGCTTGCTCAGGATAGAGTAGGGTGGAGAGCTGCATCAAACCAGTCTCCGGACTGAAGACCATAACAACAACAACAACAAAAAAAGAAAAAAAAATGTTCAAATGTCTGTAAAACTATCGAACCAAACTGCGTGGTCATCGGCTTACAAACTACTTAACCCTAGGTAAACTAACCTACGGACAAACACACACACCCATGCCCCAGGGAGGACTCGAACCTCCACGGCGAGCAACCGCGCGCTCCGCAGCGAGGTGCTTTAGACCGCTCGGCTACTCCACCGCGGCTCTCTTCTTCAGAAACGCTTTTCTTTCCATAGCCATTCTTCATTTTATATCTTATGTACTTCGGTCATCAGAAGTTATATTGCTACCCAAACAGAAAAACTGATCCATTTCTTTTATTGTCTCATTACTTAATCTAATTCCTTCAGCATCTTTAATAAAAAGGGTCCGCTTCAGCTGTTTTACTTTTTTAAAAAAGACAACCGGTTTCGAGATTTAAAGTCGCATCTTCGGGTCAAATACAGTTAAAACACAAAACCAGGGGCTCGTCAATACAATCAACAACCACCCCGGCTGTCACAACACTTCACACAAAACATCAAGGCGACAACACGCCCTCGTCGATCAAAGCACCTGTTAGAGCCAGGCGGCACGGACAGCAGCTTGGCTGGACGTTGATTGCATTGGCAAGCCCCTGGTTTTATTTTTTAACTGTATTTGGCCCGAAGATGCGACTTTAAGTCGCGAAACCGGTCGTCTTTTGAAAAAAAAGTAAAACAGCTGAAGCAGACCCTTTTATTAAAGATGTATCATCTTAGCTGTGGATGTCCGTCAACAAAAGTTTTATGTTCTTCAGAATCGTTTGGTTTTCTGGTACTACATTCCATTGCCCTTCTTTTACTCTTGTTAATGTTCATCTTATACCCTCCTTTGAAAAAAACTGTCCATTCCGTTCAATTGCTCTTACAGGCTCTTTGCTGGACCGTTGACCCTAGGAGTTTGATTCCTTCAAACGACAAACTAACCAAACTAACTCGAAGACTGTTGATATATCTATTCCGATATGCGGATATGTACAGATAGGTTTCAAATATAAAAATCGCGTTACTTCGTTGTTCTTAGCAAGAACATTCAAACTGTATTAGTGAATGTATCTAGAAGTCGTTAGCGTGAAAAAATAACATTTTTTTTGGGTATGAGAACTATAGACATATATTTAATAAGCCAAACCTGATCTCCATATAAAAATAAATGAAAATTGCTAGAGCAGTTGCTTAGGTGCACATTAAAATTGCTACACCACGAAGATGACGTGCTACAGATGCGAAATTTATCCGGCAGGAAGAAGATGCTGTGATATGCAAATGATTACCTTTTGAGAGCATTCACACAAGGTTGGCGCCGGTGGCGACACCTACAACGTGCTGCCATGAGGAAAGTTTCCAACCGATTTCTCATAAACAAACAGCAGTTGACCGGCGTTGCCTGGTGAAACGTTGCTGTGAAGCCTCGTGTAAGGAGAAATGCGTACCATCTCGTTTCCGACTTTGAGAAAGGTCGGATTGTAGCCTATTGCGATTGCGGTTTATCGTATCGCGACATTGATGCTCGCGTTGGTCGCGATCCAATAACTGTTAGCAGAATATAGAAGCTGTGGGTTCAGGAGGGCAATACGGGACGCCATGTTGGATCCCAACGGCCTCGTGTCAGTAGCAGTCGAGAGGACAGGCATCTTATTCGTATGGCTGTAACGGATCGTGCAGCTACGTTTCGATCTCTGAGTCAACAGATGGAGACGTTTGCAAGACAAAAATTATCTGCACGAACAGTTCGTTTGCAGCAGCATGGACTATCAGCTCTGAGACACGGTTGCGGTTACCCTTGACGCTGCATCACACGCAGGAGCGCCTGCGATGATGTACGCAACCAGGAACCTGGGTGCACGAATGGCAAAACGTCATATTTTCGGATGAATCCAGGTTCTGTTTACAGCATCATAATGGTCGCATCCGTGTTTGTCGACATCGCGGTGAACGCACATCGGAAGCTTGTATGCGTCATCGCCATACTGGTGTATTGCGCGGCGTGATGGTATGGGAGGTCATTGGTTACACGTCTCGGTCACCTCTTGTTCGCATTGATGGCACTTTGAACAGTGACCGTTACATTTCAGATGTGTTACGACCCGTGGCTCTACCCTTCATTCGATCCCAATCGAGAGTAGCATTATGGTTTTGCGTTGCCGTCGCCGAATGTGGCCTTGCATTGCCATCCAACAGCAGAACGCCACATCTGAGAAGGCCAGGCCGCTTTTTACGAATCACCTCTTTCAATTTCGACAGAGTGCCTCAGGACAGTGCAGCATTGATGGTTGCATCTTCCAAAAAGTCCAGCTACAAAACTCCTTGGCGTCCCAGAAATCGATGAGTAGCTCTTAGCTCTGTACCTGCAGATGGAGTGCTTTTGAACCTCTTTCGGGCAGCTGAAGAGGGATGCCGCCTTCGATCCGGGCGTTTCATACCTTGTCAAAATCCTAAACAGGAAGTCATTGCCATATTCATGGTCGACGTCTACCCAATGGTGTATCGGTGTTTTGCACATGAGCGTTCACTTGCTGTATCGTATTTCGCCCATAGTCGCTCAACGCTTCTTCCATATACAATGCCCTGATTTTTTCCTGGAAGCCTTTTTGAAGCTTATAAAGCGGTATGACAAATGTGTCAATTGATTTGATTTGATTTGATTTTTCCAGGGAAGCCAAAAGAGTCTTGATCCAACCCGCCACTGCCCGCACCGAAACTAAGTTTATTGTGCGGTATCGCTGCCTGTATATCTATTAAAGCCAACCAATGGCCTTGAACAGTGCAAGGAGTCCCTTTACCAGTTCTTTATTAGACACAATTTCTTCGGGTCTGGTTGTCCCAAACGTTCTGTGCCTTTTACTCTCCAATGCAATGCATTCGAAGATTAGATGTGATGCAGTTTCATCACCGTCATCACAGATCCTACATTTAGGGTCCTCTTCTGTTATTCCCATTGTATGTAGGTGTTTTTTGAAATTCCCATGGCTTGTCAGCAATCCAACCATGAGTCTAATCTCTCTCCTGTTCAGGCCCAGGATTGCAGAGCTTCTTTTAAAACATGGCTTTGGCATCATTACCTTTCCATGTTTTTGTTGATGGACTTTGGTCCAATATTCTACGTACTGTCTTCTGAGCCAGTGACGTAGCTGCAATTTGATCATTGCCTTGGTGATTGTCAGGACAGGTTCCGGTCCAATAAATGGAGACTCTGCCCACATCCTGGCTAATCTGTCGGCATGTTCGTTGCCACTGATCCCCGAGTGGCCAGAGACCCACAGTAGGTTTACTCTATTGCTTTCCCCTAGCTCCACCAGAACGCTGTGACATTCTGCAACAATTTCTGCCAGTGATCTCAGGGCTGCCTGGCTGTCTGAATAGATATGCTACGATCTTTGTAGCACCTACGCAAATTCTCCTCCACACATGCCCTGATGGCAGTGATTTCGGTCTGGAATACTGAGGCCAGTTTCCCTAGAGAGATGACGCCCTCCAGTCTTGGCTGCACCCCATATACCCCGGCCCCAACGCCTTGGTCCGATTTCGACCCGTCAGTGAACGAGACAATATCCCCCGTACGGTGTCGAACTATTTTCTCCCACTGCTCCCTACTTCCAATTGTTATACTGAAAGGCTTGTTGAAGCAGTATGGGGTTATAATATAGTCGGCTAGCATTTCCCCAACCTTTCCTATATTTACCTCACTCGCTATTTTAGTGTGTGAAATGTGTCAATGTACTTGGAAATTACGTAGAAAAATAAATATATGTCTTATCTTTGAAATCTTATTCTATTTTTTTACCTTTCATACGTAACTCTGACCACAGTCGACAGGGAAAACTTATTTCACAACTCTCTGTCGTACATTATAATGTTATACTGCAAAGACGATTTCATAGAAGAACCAACCTTATACTTCACATAAACCTGTTGTGCAATAGACGTCAATGGTACATTGGTATCTTTTCTGTGAATAATGTTGCAGTGGCCTTTGTCTAGCAACATCTCAAGGATAGTATACGGGAGCAAAGAGGGTGTTATATGAGACGTGATATGGGGAGAGTAAGGCCACGGCGGCGACCACGCCACCATTAAAACCGGTCAGAAACGCGACGCGGGGGGGAAGCAATTACGTAAAACGTGACTGAGTGCAGTGACTTTCCAGCCGCGCTATTACGGCCCATAAAAGCGAGAAAGCTATATAACGGCTCAGCAACAGCGCCATCGAACGGACGACCCGCCGGCCTCGCCTCGCTGCGACTGTTATCGAATCCGCCGCGGGCGCCGAACACGCACACACGGCCCCGACAACGGCAATACCTCATAAATTATTCCTTTCTTACGTTTCCACTTTTATCAGCGCGTGTGTGACAGGTGTGGAGGGAAGGCGGCGGGAGGAGGGTTGGAGGGGGGAGGGGTTATTACGACACGCTCGGAAGAATGGCCTCTGGAAACGTAACGGGGCACGGAGTCGGCTATCTGGGCGGAATTTTAAAACGGCCGAAGGGGCGGCGTATTGTAACGATTGGGCGCGATACTCGCGCTGGGCGTGGTTATTAATGAGGCGGCCGGCGCTTTGTTTCCGCGGGCCGGCAGCCCGACCCGCGGGCGCCCGCAGCGCCGCCCGCGAGATGCGGCGGGCAGATAAACTGCGCGACACGCAGCCCGACTTATCGCCGGCGCCACCGGCCGCGCCGCGTCGGTCGATCGCGGATTCGGTCGAAGCTGTTGGCAAGTGCTGCGCAACTCCGACAGAGACAGCGAAATGGAAACAGAACGCTGGGTGTCCGTCTCAACGAGAGACGTCCTCCGAGTCTGTAGTCCCTCAAGGAAGTCACCAGTAGTCGCTACTGTAACTTCCACAATAGCGAGATCACACACGTGTGATACAACAAGTGGTATTGCCACTCTAAGTGACGGCACCGCAAAGTGCTGTGGCTGAAACACGCGCGTCGGGTTTTGTGGCAGCTTCCTGACTGGCTGTGAATGACCAAGCGGCCTGTTTACGTTCAGCGCAGAGTGCAGACGTGACGTCAGTGGTGTGGAGTAGACACAGTCAGTTTAAGGGTATCCCAAGAACTACAACTGTGGGGGGCCCTGAGTTAGGAGCCTCAAGAATGAGGAGACCTCAAAATGGAAGGAGTCTCATGATGGAGGTTGTCCCAAAATGGAGGAGACCACAGATGGTGGGGGACGTCGAGACAGAGAAGATATGAGATGCAAAGAGCCTGTAATTGTAGGAGACCCCAAGATGGAGGGGTCCTTAAGAAGGACAGAGCCCTGAGATGGAAGGACCCTCACACATGGAGGATGCCCTTAATTGGAGTTTGCCCTGTGAAGGAGGGGGTCCTGACATGAAGTTTCCTCCAAGATGGGGGGTGTGCTGAGATGGATGATGCCCTGAAATGCTCCTCAAGAATGAGGAGACCTCAAAATGCAAGGAGCCTCAAGATAGAGGTTGTCTCATGATGGAGGAGACCACAAAATATAATGGACCCCCAGATGGTGGGGGACACTGAGACAGAGAAGATATGAGATGGAGGAAGCCTGAAATTGTAGGAGGCCCCAAGAGGGAGGGGTCCTTAAGAAGGACAGAGCCCTGAGATGGAGGGACCCTCACACATGGAGGATGCCCTTAATTGGAGTTTGCCCTGTGAAGGAGGGGACCCTGAGATGGAGTTTCCTCCAACAAGATGGAGGGTGTGCTGAGATGGAGGGTGCCCTGAAATCAAGCAAGCCTTGAGATGGATGAGTTCCTGTAATGATGGAAGGGGCCCTGAGTTGGACCCCCACAGTTGATGGGGCACTGAGATGAAGGGAGCCTGAAGATGGATGAGGGGCTAAGATGGAGGAGAGTCTGGATGGAGGCTTCTCCCAAGATGAAGGCTTCCCCCAACATGAAGGCTTTCCTATGATGGAGGCTTCCCCCAAGATGAAGGCTTTCCCCAAAGATGGAGGGACACACTAATGGAGGGAGACCTAAGACGCATGAGGCTTCAGGAAAGAGATGGTCCAAGTTGGATTGGGCTCCAAGATGTATGAGGCCCAAAAATGGATTGGTGTCCTGAGATGGAGGGGAACATGAGATTGAGTGGATCCTGTGAGTGATAGGACCTCTAGGAGGAGGGGCTCGTTAGACTGAGGAGCACTTGAGATTTAGGGGCTCAGGGACTGTGCTCTGAGAAAGAGTGGGCTGTGAGTGGGCTCTGATACTGAGGGGGCTCTGATAATGAGAGAGCTCTGAGACTGAGGAGCCCCAAATGTGTCACCCAAATTGGTGGGGCCCATAAATCGGTGTGGGCTCACAGATGGTAGGACCCCTGAATTAGTGTCTCCCCATGATTTATGTGTTAAGCGACGGCACTTGTGTATAGTGTAACATTAAACCCAAAACATAAACCACTGGTCCAAACGATTAGGGGGCAGTCGAGATGTTCAAATGTTTTTAAATCTATTGGACTTAACTACTCTGGTCATCAGTCTCTAGGCTTACAAGCTACTCCCCCTAAGGGAGGACTCGAACCTCCGACGGCCAGTTAAGATATTTAGGTTCTGAACGACTCTCATCGGCAGAATGAAGTAAAATGTTTTGTAGTTTTTTTGTCGCTTCTATCGAGTGGAGACAACGACATTAGGGCAACCCGGTTAGTGGTAATAGCAGAAAGGTTCTTTTTGAGATTGTTTGTACTGACTTCTGCTTACGCTACCAAACAAAAATAGTGTAGTGAGCAGGTAGTGCACTGCAACAACAACGTGACTTTACCGAAGCTTGGGCATGGAGAGGCACAGGAAGGTTGGAAGTGGGACAGACTCAGAGGGAGATGGCTCCAGGTATTGGAGTTTCCGAAACTGTAATTTCCAGGACCTGGACACGATTTCAAACAGTAAACGTTAAAATAAGGCAAGGCCAAGGTCGTCCATGGGTAACATCAGCGCACTTGTAGATATTTTGCTGTGGGTTACTAATTTCCGTGACCGAGCACCTCTTTTAGCGAGATTGTCAGCTAGTTCACTTCCCCATATCACTCGAAGTCCTTTACCCATTCGAAATGCACCTGCCAGTTGCCTGATGCAACGTTCTGATTTTACATCGTAGTTTGTGATGGGACCGTGTAATTCCACCTATTTCGGAAATACCATCACATATTTTGATTTTGTTATTGGGGTGTCTGTATGAGTTCTTCAAGGTCATTGATATTTGTAGATAGAGGTCCTGCTACTCACTGCCTCTAAATAACTTCCAGTTTTAAAATTGTTCGGGCTTTTTTTCCATATCAATTAAGTTCAGAAGAGAGAGATACCTGAACTGCAATTTTCTCACTAATAAAATGAGAAGACTGTTTCATTATAAATGAACACCAATAACATGGGTTTATTTGACCCTTATATATAGTTAATCAATTTAAAGCATTTTATTTACAGAAATACAACCAGATAACACTACAGACTGGACCTTATTCTGCTCAGGTCAACTCAAGAAACGTATCTATTTATAAAACAAAACACTATCAACCATAGTTCTTTTTTTTCTTTTCAGTCATTTCTCTGAGTATTCGCAGAGTCTATATTGTGCACAGTATTTTGCATTTCCACATTCCATGCCCTTAGTAAGGTTCCTGTCTGGGCCTTCACCTGCGGAATAAAAAAGCCCAGGACAGTAACAGTCCCAAAAAGGCCTCCCTAAATATATAAAAAACTACTTCATTTGGGCATCTTGTATAACCACAGGCAGCATGTAGTGTTTGATACATTACAAGTTCTTCAATCAACTAGTTGTGATTCTTCGGATTTCGTTACGAATCCATATTCATCCTGCTTTTGGTGTGAATTACTGCAGCTCTATCAGTTAACTGAAGGGCAATGAGAATGCTAAAGTGTTCCCCTTGATTGTTTGAACATTCATTAAGTTTAAGTACTCTTTGGTAAATAAGCTTCTTATTAACAAATATTGCTATTCCCGAACCCACTGAATCGTCTGGCTTGCTTCCGTCTGTGTATACTTCATCAGGAAGCATTGGTTTGCGTCCGTCTCAGCTAGTCTCGTAAAGTCTGCCCAGTGTGTCCAGCTTCGATACTCTAGGGTGCTGTCGACTGTCTGCCTGTTTTGACCAGGTTATACTATTTGCCTATATCCTATATATTAAGAGTTATGGGTATGAGGCGTCATTAAAACATAGAGCGCTTCACTGGATGTCGTTTTGTAAGCTTTCACCATTTTTAAAATGATTAATAGTTGGACTCTACTAATTTTGGTTCTGTAGTATTGTCGCTCCAGTGCGTGTATTCACATCGGTGAGCCACACGACAATGTAGGCATTATTGCTATTTTATGAATAGTTGGCAGTGCTGTAGCCCGCAGACGCAGGTTGAGTCTAGCTGATCTTGAAAGAGCATTAATTAAGACCGTACATTTTTCTGTAATGTGTTGAATGCGATTATAACGCCGAGATATTTTAGATGATTGTATAAGGTTTACTTACTACAAGACGCATGTATAAACAGTCACTAAGAAGAAGAAAATGACTGAATAACAGTTGTATTCTAGCTTATAAGCGAAATATTAATAAACACTATGTCAACTCAATTGTTTTATCCTCATGGTCTGAGAGACTGACTTCACTAAACATGGTACACAACACCACTGACGGAGGGTTAAGTGGTTAACTGTAACTGCAGAGTTCAGTAATTTACATACCCATCGTGTGTGGATAGAGATTGGCATTCTTTTACAAAAATATGTTTACGTCTTTAAATGTTTCTGTTTTGGTACATAGCATGACCTATAGGTTAACAATTTGTAATGCTGTGCTGTTATCGAATTGATCGATGTCCTGGCCTGTATCTGTAATTTATCCCTTGGAGTTTGTTACCTTAATATCTTATGACAAGGCAGATTGCTATAGTATCCACCAAAGTTATGTTTGCATTTTATATTTGATCAGGCAGCTATGGCGATAATGTATATTAGGACCAGTTAACGTACAGTGTATAATTTCTTTATATCTGTCACTGATAGTATGGGATTGTTTGGGTCAGTAAATAATGCCCTTGAATATTTGAAACTAGCAGTTACAAATAACTTCAGGTACATGAATATGTCACTTACTTCACCACAAGAAATAACTTCCATAATGAAATCATTAAAAACAAAGCATTCTAGTGGTTACGATGAAATATCAACAAAGGTAATTAAAGTGTGTTCTTGTGAACTTAGCATTATTTAAGTTATTTGTGTAACCAGTCTATTATAACTGATTGGCTGTTGTTGTTATGGTCTTCAGTCCGGAGACTGGTTTGATGCAGCTCTCCACCCTACTCTATCCTGAGCAAGCCTTTTCATCTCCTCATAAGAACGACAACCCACATCCACTTGAATCTGCTTACTATACGCATCTCTTGGTCTCCCTCTGCGATTTTTACCCCACACACTTCCCTCCAATGCTAAATTTACGATTCCTCGATGTCTAAGAATGTGTCCTACCAAGCGATCCCTTCTTTTAGTCAGGGTGTGCCAAAAATTCCTTTTCTCACCAATTCTTTTAAGTACCTCTTCATTAGTTATGCGATCTACCCACCTAATCTTCAGCATTCTTCTGTAGCACCACATTTCAAAAGCCTCTATCCTCTTCCTGTCCGCACTGCTTATCGTCCATGTTTCACACCCGTACAAGGCAACACTCCACACAAATGCCTTCAGAAAAGACTTCCTTACACTTAAATTAATATTCGATGTTAGCAAATTTCTCTTTTTCAAAAATGCTTTTCTTCCCATTGCCATTCTGCATTTTATATCCTCTGTACTGCGACCATCGCATGTTATTTTACTACCCAAGTAACAAAACTCATCTACCACCTTCATTGTTTCGTTACCTAATCTAATACCTTCAGCATCACCTGATTTTCTAAGACCGCATTCCATTATTTTTGTTTTGCTCTTGTTAATGTTCATTTTATACGCTCTCTTCAACACACTGTCCATTCCATTCAACTGCTCTTCCAGGTCCTTTGCTGTCTCTGACAGAATTACAATGTCATCAGCAAAACGCAATGTTTTTAATTTTTCCCCCTGAACTTTAATCCCTATTCCAAATTTTTCCTTGCCTTCCTTCACCGCCTGCTCGATGTACAAATTAAATAGCATCGGAGAAAGGCTACAACCCTGTCTTACTCCCTTCCCAACTGATGCTTCCCTTTCATTCCCTTCAAGTCTAATAACTGCGGTCTGGCTTTTGTACAAGTTGTAAATAACTCTCCTTTCCCTGTATTTTACCCCTGCTGATTTCAGAATTTGAAAGAGTGTATTCCAGTCAACATTGTCAAAAGCTTTCTCCAAATCTACAAAAGCTAAAAATGTAGGTTTGCCTTTCCTTAACCTATCTTCTAAGATAAGACGTACAGTGAGTATTGCCTCCCGGGTTCCTACGTTCCTCCTGAATCCAAACTGATCTTCCCCGAGGTCAGCTTCTACCAGCTTTTCCATTCTCCTGTAGATAATTCGTGTTAAAATTTTGCAACCATGACTTATCAAACTTATTGTTCTGTAGTTTTCACACCTGTCTGCGCCTGATTTCTTTGGAATGGGGATTATTACATTTTTCTTAAAGTCTGAGGGTATTTCACCTGTCTCATACATCCTACACACCAGTTCAAATAGTCTTGTCATGGCTGGCTCTCCCAGAGCCTTTAGTAGCTCTGAGGGTATGTCATCTACTCCTGGGGCCTTGTTCCGACCTAGGTCTTTCAGGGCTCTGTCAAATTCATCTCTCAGTATAGTATCTCCTATTTCATCTTGATCTACTTCCTCTTCCCTTCCTACAACATCATCTCCAAGTTCATTTCCTTTGTAGAGCTGCTCTATGTACTCTTTCCACCTTTCAGCTTTTCCTTCTTTGCTGAGAACTGGTTTACCATCAGAGTCCTTGATATTCATAGAGCTGTTTTTCTTATCCCCAAATGTCTCTTTTATTTTCCTGTAGGCGGTATCTACTTTTCCCCTTCTTATACATTCTTCTACAGAGCTGCATTTGGCTTCTAGCCACTCCTGCTTAGCCATTTTGCACTTCCTGTCAATCTCATTTCTTAGTCGTCTGTACTCCATTTTGCCCGTTTCATTTACTGCATTTTTATATTTTCTCCTTTCATCAATTAAATTTAGTATTTCCTGTGATATCCAAGGATTTTTTGTAGGTCTTGCCTTTCTACCTATTTTGTCCTCTGCTGCCTTCACTATTTCATCTCTCAATGCTACCCATTCCTCTTCTACTGTTTTATTTCCCCCCGTTTCTGTCAATTGTTGCCTAAAGCTCCCTCTGAAATTCTCCACAACTTCACTTTCCTTCAATTTATCTAAGTACCATCTCGTTATTTTCCTACCTTTCTGCAGTTTTTTCAGTTTAAGCCTACAGTTCATGACTAACAAGTTATGGTCAGAGTCTATATCTGCCCCTGGGTATGTTTTACAGTTTATCACCTGGTTTCGGAATCTATGTTTTACCATTATAAAATCTATCTGATACCTTCCGGTGTCTCCTGGTCTCTTCCATGTATACAACCTTCTTTTGTGATTCTTAAACCATGTGTTTGTTATGATTAAATCATGTTCCGTGCAAAATTCTACCAGGCGACTTCCTCTTTCATTCCTTCTGCCCAGTCCATATTCACCTACTATTTTTCCTTCTCTTCCTTTTCCTACTACCGAATTCCAGTCTCCCATCACAATTAAGTTTTCCTCTCCCTTAACTGTCTGAATAATTTCCTTTAGCTCCTCATATATTTCTGCGATTTCCTCATCATCTGCAGAGCTAGTTGGCATATAAACCTGTACTACTGTTGTCGGTGTTGGCTTCGTATCTATCTTGACAATGATAATGCGATCACTGTGCTGCTCGTAGTAGTTTACCCGCATTCCTATCTTCTTATTCATTATCAGTCCTACTCCTGTGATACCCCCAACTGATTTTGTATTTATAATCCTGCACTCACCTGACCAGAAATCCTGTTCATCCTGCCACCGAACTTCACTAATCCCCACTATATCTAACTTCAACCTATCCATTTCCCTTTTTAAATTTTCTAGCTTCCCTACCCGATTAAGGGATCTAACATTCCACGCTCCGATCCATAGAATGCCAGTATTATCTTTCCTGATGACAACATCCTCCTGAGTAGTCCCCGCCCGGAGATCCGAATGGGGGACTATTTTACCTCCGGAATATTTTACCCAAGAGGATGCCATCATCATATTTTCATACAGTAGAGCTGCATGTCCTCGGGAAATGTAACGGCTGTAGTTTCCCCTTGCTTTCAGCCGTTCGCAGTAACCGTGTGGCAAAGCCACATTAGCTGTTGTTACAAGGCCAGCTCAGTCAGTCATCCAGACTGGTGCCCCTGTAACTACTGAAAAGGCTGCTGCCCCTCTTCAGGAACCACACGTTTGTCTGGCCTCTCCACAGATACCCCTCCGCTGTGGTTGCACCTACGGTACGGCTATCTGCATCGTTGAGGCACGCAAGCCACCCCACCTCGGCAATGTCTGTGGTTCATGGGGGTGGAACTGATTGGCTAGAATATACGATATTAAACCTCTATTCAAAAAAAGGGGATAAAGAGATACCATCAAATTACAGACCGATTACACTTTGCCAGCATTCTCAAAAATTCTAGAAGAGGTAATGTCCAAGCAGCTTCTCAACCACCTGACCACGAATGACATATTGTCCAAAACACAGTTTGGATTTCTGAAAAGTTCCGGTATCGAGAAGGCTATTTCCACCTACAGTCAGAATGTACTTAATTCATTAGATAATAAATTGCAAGCAGCGGGTATTTTCTGTGATTTATCAAAGGCATTTGATTGTGTGAACCATAACATCCTTTTAAGTAAATTAGAATTCTATGGTGTCACGGGAATTGCTGAAAAATGGTTCAAGTCGTACCTCACTAAGAGGAAACAAAGGTTGTCAGTGCAAGTGACTAGTGAATTAAGCCAACAGTCATCATCGGATTGGGAAGAAATTACATGTGGTGTCCCACAAGAATCCATCTTAGGGTCATTGCTTTTTCTTGTGTACATTAATGACCTCTCATCAGTTACACTACCACAAGCAGAGTTCATTTTTTTTGCAGATGATACAAGTATTGCAATAAAAAGTACGTCAAGCATAGTTATAGAAATGTATGCTAATGATATTTTCAAGAACATTAATAAATAGTTTAAAGCCAACTCATTGTCATTAAACTTTGAATAGACTCACTACATGCAGTTCAGAACATGTAAGAGATTTCCTGACAGCATATGCATTAAATATGAAGAAGAGCAGATAGAAGAGGTTGACAGTACTAAATTCCGGGGATTACAGCTTGGTAATAAATTTAGTTGGGAGGAGCACACCACAGAACTGCAGAAACGACTGAACTAATCAGTATTTTCAATACGAGTGTTATCAGACGTAAGCTTGCATACTTTGCTTATTTTCATTCCATAATGTCATATGGTATAATATTTTGGGGTAACTCTTCAAATCAGTCAAAAGTCTTCAGAGTTCAAAAGCGTGTAATACGTATTATTTGTGGAATAAATTCACGGACGTCGTGTAGAAACCTCTTCAAAGAACTGCGTATATTAACTACTGTGAATTTCTCAGTAACAATTTGATCCTATGGTTGAATGTTATCATACAGTATGTATGAATGTCAATGAAATCCAGTATTAGTTGCCTTAAAGCCGCCTACATACGGAGGGAGTTGACAGAGAAATGTTAGCACTGCTGAACAGATTACGCACACGTGAAGAGGATGAGGCAGCTGTATTTTTTGTGCACGTGGACTCTACAATTTCCCTGTCGCTACCACTACTGGCGACATTGTCCTCCACGGACAGTTGCGTAACTTTCTAATTTTATATTCCATAAAACTGTCCCGCCGTAAAAACTCTGAATGCTGTTCAAATACTTACAATGTAATTCCATTTGCATTTGCTTAATCAAACAGGTGTTGTTAGCGACAAAATTTTCCTACCTCTCCTATTTTCTCACTTTACCTCTCTTTCATTATTATTTATCATAACTTGTATCTATATATGTTGTTTGAAGAATACGTTCTTTCTATTTTATTTTACATTTTCTTTATATTTGAGTCCGTCATTAGTTTTCTGGATTCGAATGATCATGATAAAGTAGGTTATTTCTCATTGGAACAAAGAGTAAAGACAGAATTTAGATCATAGAAACATGTTTACATCCTGCAAGTCTTCTTAATGCAAATTAAGTATTCCATACTTTCAGAGGTGGAGCAAAACAAGAAAAAAATTTCTAGGCTTCCCCGCTTCGAGTCCACTGGGCTGGTTAACGACGTGGGTCGCTTTGCCGGCCAGCCTGGATTGGTTTGGCTTTTAGGTGGTCTTCCACATCGCACCAGGTGAATACCGTGCTGGTACCTAAGTTACCCTGCAATCATATGAATCGTAAATCTAATATATAAAGCAGAATGTCCGTATGTTTGTACGTGTTACATACAAATCTACAGTTTTGCTCCAATCTTTATGAAATTTTGTGCACGTAAGCTTCAATCCATGAGGACGGTCGCCGTAAGTGTAAGAATCACATACCATATATAGTTCAAGAGATATGACGTCATAAACAATGAGATGCGCGAAAAACTGCTTCATTTTGCGACAATGCTGCTCATTTTCTCCTAAACTAATGGATCGATTTCAACCAAGTTGGTACACACATTCCTTGCCGTGAGCTACAATTGATGTGGGGTTAAGAATCATATACGACATATGGTTCAAAAGATATTAAGTCATAACCAATAGAAATCGCAAAAAATGCCAGATAATGCGGCGAGACTTTCGAAATACACTGTATGAGAATGACAGTACTTAGCGACTTGCAACAAATTTTAAACATAATTTCAAACCTTTATTAAACTTTTCCTCGCTGGCAACCACAGTAAAATGATGAAAGGAAAAAAGTTTCTCCCTTACTACTTTTCCGCTATTTATGGAGAAAACTACGGCTCTCGATATGACGTTACAATTTACAATTTGAACACTACAAATTGTAGCGACAGGAAATTTTACAGACATTAGACACATATATAGTTGAATGTAGCTTCTAAATTGTATCATAATACGACACGTAGTTCATAAGGTACAGTAAAGTTCATGGAGAAACACCCATCACGCACCAAGTTTTAATCAAAATGTTCAAATGTTTGTAGAACTTATGGGACTTAACTACGGGGTATCAGTCCCTAAGCTTACAACCTACTTATGAACTAGCTAAGACTAAAGACGGCACAAATATCCATGCCCGAGGGGGGATTCGAACCCCCGACCGTAGTGGCCGTGCAGACCGTTACTGGAGCGCCTCAGTCCCCTCGGCCACCGCGGCCGGCAAGTTTTAATCTATTACTTCTTTATTACTAATTGTATTCGCAATAGATTTTACAGACATACATCACTTAAATAAATTAATACATACCTACAAAATTATACATTTGTACAACATATAGCTCCATAAATATGGTATCTTACGAATTTTGTAAGTCATTTGTATTTTGATTACTATTCTTCTTTGCTTGGATACTGCACATATAATTTTGTACTTTGCGCATGACAGCCTTAGTTCTGATATATTCTCTGATAAATATAATATGTTTTTAGAGAAAAAAAAGAGGATGGGCAGAGAGAGAAGGGATAAGAGAAGTACTAACTCAGGGCAGGAATAAATAAATAAGTACTGGGCACCGCCGGGTTTTCATCTAGTATTTTATAAACTTTCATAGATTTTCACATGTATAACCATATTAACCATATCAGTATACATGTGGGGTACAAGAATTTCGCCATGGTGGAGTAGCCGAGCGTACTAAGGGGCCTTGCTGCGCAACGCGCTGTTGCTCGCCTTAGGAGGGAGTCCCTTGGGCATAGGCCTATCTTTTTTTTGGTCCTTAGAATAAGTTAGTTTAAGTAGTTTATAAGCCTAGGGACTAATGGCCAGAGCAATTAAAACCCCATAGATTTACAAACATGTGAACACAAATTTCCTCCCGGAAGGTATATGAGGTGGTGGCAAGAAATGCATACAGTCATCTCTAAAATTGACATGCCGAGCCCATAGTAACGATGTCGGCGCTATTCAGAGCCGCATAAAGGCAGAAGGTGAAGAAGAAGAAAGTAATTTGCTATGGACTCTGGGAGGAAGGGGGGGGGGAAGGGGATTTCAACAAAGAGATGAGGTGGGGAACGAGGACAGAGAGAGAGAGAGAAGGGAATGAGAAATGGACTAAAAATAACTGTGCAACGTCGGGTTTCCAGCTAGTAGACTATAAAATGTCTACTTTCACAGTGGTAAGCACTTGTTCACTTCTACTATTGCGAAACACTTCTTTCGTACTGTAAGCGCTTTGCTCTTACGACCTACAGAATGCAACAAATAATTGAGAAAACAAATGAGCAAACACTGTTCTGTAGCAGTAACCAGCAAAGCTTCTAATGTAGTGTGTTCTTCGGTATTAAAAACTACCTGCACTTGTGAGACATCTCTAAAGAAAGCCACGGTGGAGTGACAGACAGCTCTAAGGCGTCTTGCCACGGAACCAGCGGTTGCTCGCCGTCGGAGGTTGCAATCCACCCTCAAGCTTGGGTGTGTGAGTTGACCTTAGGTTAGTTTAAGTAGTTTGTAAACCTAGGGACTGATAACTGCAGTAGTTAAGTCCCTTAAATGACCAAACATTTGAATATATTTCAACTAAAGGAAATTACACTATGGTGTCAGTTGATTGTAATTCTTTATTCTGTCTGATTTGCTTCGAGAATTACATACTGTTTGAAAAACTTGATTACTCACGAATGAATGTGCAGTTAGTGACGACGCGTTCCGACACATTAATGGGGCTTGCAGTCATCAAACAATTTACATATCCCTAGAAATTAGAATCCAAACAATTAACACTTGAGTAAGGAACTGGACAACGTATTAAATCTTTCTAAGCGATCCACGGTGCATTCGGTATCTATTAAAAAAAAGTTCTCGGGTATTTGGAGTGGACATTTTGTGTGAATCACATTTACGGCAGTATCTGAAATGGTACTTCCTCCAGCAGAATAAACTAGTTCTCCACTCTACCTCTGAAGATGTCTTCCGCAGCCGAAGATGAAACGTTAGGGGAAAGTTATACAAATCGACCACGGCTTAAGAGCGCGGAAGTTTTAAATGAAGTTGACGCCGGCCGTGAAAACTTACATTATATGATCAAACTAGTTCTTTGTTTAAATGATTATAAAATTAAAAAAAAATAAAAAAATAAACTGGGCACACATTCTCCAGTCAACCTGTTCGACAGTACGTAAGGTCCTGTTAATCTAGCTCCACTATCTGCTACGAATAAATAATTAGAAATCTATGTAGGTGTTTTTCTTTTCCACCTGTGTGTAGGTTTGCTTCGTTCTGCAGATGTTGGTTTTGGAAACTGTCCAACCGACCTACGTGAAATCTGCCTCGTCTTCGAACAGTATCATCGTTGTGAAAAGCATATCTTCACCCAATTTTGCAACAGCTATTGGCAGAACTGGATTCTGATTGGGCCCAACGGATTGACATTCACGATTTCGGCTGTATTAGTCATTTTCGGGTTCCACAAGAAAATTAAATTTGTTTGATAACCGAAACAAAATGTCGTCGTGTGCAAGTACCAAATCTTTGGTTGTATGAATCCATTTGTCAAGTTCCATATTCGAGAGAAAATCGAACATGGAATTTGACAGCAGCGACTCACATAA
This sequence comes from Locusta migratoria, assembly GCA_026315105.1. Classification (NCBI taxonomy): domain Eukaryota; kingdom Metazoa; phylum Arthropoda; class Insecta; order Orthoptera; family Acrididae; genus Locusta; species Locusta migratoria. Next base: position 56,160,655 of record CM048751.1, read on the forward strand.
ATTTCCTTAATATGCTGCAGAAAGCCAATGCTCTTTAGAAAGTTTTGCTAATCGGGTAAATCTGACTAACTGGTCGCAAATTAATATTATTATGATTATTATCTGAAACTGGGTTGTCCAGAACTTTATATGCATACTCCAATTGCATACACTTATTCCAAACTTGTACTAAAACGACTCTTCATCCTTCCTCTTTCTGTCCATCAGTGTCCTTCGCCATGCACACAACGGCGGTCTTCCATGGAAACATACAACTCGGAAGATTCATCAGCAACTGTCACATCCGGATGTGAACGCCTACCTTATAATCCTGTTTGTCAGGAAAGCCTTACGGATTAAGGGATGATTAGCGTGGCTAAGCTTCGCCACGTATTGCTATATCGGTAGCATGTTAAAGATGCGTTACCGACACCTAAGAAGGCGAACGTCTGCACGTTCCCAATGGTAACCAAGTGAAGTTGTCCCGGTGCTGCTATTTAAAGAAGAAGCAGCGGACGCAGTACGCTTGTTTGGCAATTATTCAGTCGGCTAACACCCCCGGGTGTTGTTTCATTACCCAAAAGAAATTTACTCTTTCGCTTCGGTGAGGGAACAAGGGGAGGCGAGAAGAAGCACCCCTGCCGAGAGGCCCACTTAGGGAATCAAACACGCGTCTTTCGGAAAAAGTAAAGAAGAAGGAGGAGGAGGAGGCGGTGTTGTGTGGCGGTCGCGGCAGGCGGCGAGGGAAGTCCAAACTTTTCTAATCAGTGCTCAGGCGCCATGTATAATTCACCAATTTCCTCTGCCGCCCCAAACACGGCGGAACCGAAGCCGTGGCGAAGGCCGATCCGGTGGGGGTGGCGGGGTGCTGCTAAAAGGAAAAAAGAAAAAAACGGCCGGCGCGTCGCACTGCTCTGCCGCGGCGCAGCGCTGCGATCGCCCGCAGCCCCATCAGTCGCCTACCTGTTGCTGGGCAACGGCGAGCGCTTCCGCCACAACGATTATCGATTAATCGGTGCAGTCGATCAACAACACATTCATTTTAGCATTGCTTTAATATTTAAAAAGGTCGAAATAAAAATTACATAGTATCACATGTAAAATAGCAGTAACTACCACAATAAAGGCCGGCTGCAATGGCCGAGCGGTCTGCGGCGCGCCAGTCACAGTCTGCACAGCCGCAACGGTCGGGGGTTCGAATGCCCCCTCGGGCATGGATGTTTGTGTCGTCTTTAGTATAAGGTAGTTCATAAGTAGTTTGTAAGTTTAGGGACTGATGACCCCGCAGTTAAGTCCCTTAAGCTTAACAAACAAACAAAAACAACAGCAGCACAATAAATACGTTCTATTCAAGGTGGCCCAAATCCTTTTGGGTGAAACTGAAACAGGTGTTAGCTGAGCACAGCGATTACACTGACAAGGAAAGTACATGGGCTCGAACAAACATATCTGTATGAACGTCTGCTTACAGGATCAGTACGTACACCTCAATGTGCTGGTGGGTGTCGTTTTTATGCGAAACTCTGCAATCATGCTCCAGATAGCACTGTAAATGTAACTGTAGACGCTATACGTAATGCAGATATCTTAACTACATGTAATAATCATCGTATATGTTCTCTAGCGTATTGTCATCAAAAGCCGTGATGATAGTTGCAACTTTAACCTTCTTCTCGAAGATTGTTGCCAGGGCTTCCATCGCCTCTTCCCGCACTTACCATAGCACTACCGCTTGCAATGAGTTGTTCGTCGTTATCATCCCTATTATCATCATTATGTATTAGTGTTACAATAGTATTTAAGTTACGCTCATATTTCTGTACCATAACAGGCACGAAAAGCATGGGAATGATTCATCTTCTAACTAATACCATCTTCACGAAGAAGGGTTCTTTGTAACTTCATCTCAATCAATCGCAATACCTTAGCAGGACTGATTCCAATTGCCACCCCAACTGACGCTTCACCACACAAATAACATCACAAAACGCAACTTCGGAGGCACACTGCACCGTCGCTACTGGCGAACCGACAGGTCAAAGTGCAATGTGGCATGGCACACGGAGAGGCCTCTAACGGACGATTGCAGAGTTTTGTAGATGCGGGCGTATCACTAGTGTAATAAGAGACCTTTAAATTATCTCTCATACGATTTTGGTGTATATGTTTTTTGTTCGAGCCCAAGTACTTTCCTTGTGAGACAAGGAACCAAGGGACGGAAATACACATACACTAACTTAATTCCCGCTGCTTCACACGCGTAGACTGGATGGTATGCATTGGTTGTTTCTACTTCTGACTATAAATTTTCATAGATTTAGCTTTAAAAATGCATTCCTAATCAAGTATTTTGATAGAACTTGCCACTCCCTATTGCAACATTGATGGCAGATACATCCCGAAACACATTTTCTTAAATACTAAACTTGGTTAAAAATCCAAATTTTCGCGTTTCTAGCGTCAAAAAAGTCTTAGTAGCACCCTTAAAATATTTTCGTTTATTACACCTGATTCGTGGCTGAATTTCCTAAAATATCGAAAAACATGTTTTTAAAATTCCAATAAAAATGGAAATCCGAAGTTTTGTATTTCTTACTTCAAAATTGCCTGGAAAAAAAATCGCTCCGCCTCTATTTCACCCCCTTTGGGATGGGAATATCGAAAAATCGCTGATGCCTACTGTGTAAGATAAACAATGTTTAGAAATTTCAAGTTTCTATCGTCTCTTGTTTCACTTTTTATCGGTGTTTTCCGTCTTTTAGAAAAGGATCGAGAACGCGAAATTTCCTTCTTACGCTTTGGCATCTTACTTGGTAGTTTTCAAACCGCAATATCCACTTATTTTTCCGACGCTTGTTGGGGAAAAACAAGTGAAGACGCGCATCACGTTTCACTCTATATAACCTCTTTGCTATTATAGTGTCAAAAGTCATCGCTAGTCTTCAGTCCGAAAAATGTTCAAATGTTTGTAGAGTCTATGGGACTTAACTACGGGGTCATCAGTCCCTAAACTTACAAACTACTTATGTACTACTTACAACTAAGGACGGCACAAATATCCATGCCCGAGGGGGGATTCGAACCCCCGACCATAATGGCCGTGCGGACCGTGACTGGAGCGCCTCAATCCCCTCGGCCACCGCGGCCGGCTCTTCAGTCCGAATTTTCTATAAGCTGACGACATTAAACCACTATATCTTCCACCCTCTTATAACTATCGACATGGAACCGCTATGGTGTACAATGGGAGACTTTGTACCACAACAACACAGAGAGATCGTGTGAGATCGTTAGACCCAAGTGTACCTTGCTGTATAATGTCAAAGCTGTGGCTACACCAAAACCCCTATTCAGCAGGGTAGCGTTTCTCTCAGGGTTACTCCGAGCTTAAATCTGTAAGTAGCGGTAATCAGCTACTGGGTAGCCAGACCGAGGCAAGTCATAGATATGTCATAGATCCGTCCGAACAGCATCTGTTTGGTTCACACTGAGACGTCTTTCCTCGATGATAATCCCTCGCGACAAAAAGTAACAATGCGCATACAATCAAACATCGGAATTGATCTACAAGGCATGGCAGAATTACAGTCAACACAATCAGTGTATTTTCTGCCTGGAGTTGTGTATGGAACTGATCTGTCATCTTACTCATTCCGTCGCTATGGTACTACTCATGCATGATGGTCTACAGATTTGTGCGGATTGAGTGGCGTCTAAGGGAAATTTAAGGTGACTTGTTCTTGATGCAATATATGCATTGAAACACGTCCATATCACGTGTTCCATTTATTTTGTCCCCTCTAAATAAATGCTGTTGGGCTTCAGACATTTTTCGAGTGTAGCGAGACACACTATTCGCACTGTCTGCCCCACGTGTGTACCAAACAGCGTGTTCTATTCTGTAATCATTCTCATTACATAGGTCCTTTCCCCCTGAATAGTATGAACCGTTATACGACCTATCTCGTGCTTTTATTTTTCCCGAAACTGTATTTTTTTCACTTTTCCGTAATTTTGTGAACCGACACCGTAGCATATTGTATCTTCCTGTAACCATGCTTATTATACAGATCTCATTTTTCTGAGTAGGATGAATGGTTACAAAACGTATCTCACGATTTTATTTCTTCCGTAATTGAATTTTTTCACTTTGATCAAATTTTGAGATACGAGTCCGTAGCATATTGTATTATTCTGCAACCTTGCTTATTAGATAGATCTCACTTCCCTGAGTAGAACAAATGGTTGCATGATCTCTTTCGCGATTTTATGTCTCTCAAAATTGAATTTTTTCAATTTGTTCAATTTTTATGATCCGATCCTGTAGAGTGTTGTATTGACTTGAAACCTTTTCCATTCACTAGTTCTCTTCCCCCTAAGCAGAACGAACACCAGTATGACCGTTTTACGCATTAGTTTACGGGTAGTACATTTGAAAGATAATTTGATTTTTTTTCTGGAAACTTGTACTCCGCGACCGTCTCGCATGCCACGTGGTCTTCAACGACTTGCGTTTCAACCCGTTGATAGCTACTCTGAGTTTAAGCCTCAAGCCCATACGCCAGGGAACCAAGTATTTGTTTTAATGGTGCCCGAGTGAGAAACTTTCGACCTGCTGTTCCGATCAGCGTTCAGTTGCTAACGTTGCTGCTACTGTGTGTACTGTAAGTACGTGCATGGCTTGGACCTTGAATCTGTGTGTGAATGTGAATTAATTCCTCCATTCACCCCTCAGAAATACAATCACTTTGATTACTCAAGTACTACCTTTGTAGGTGCGCAGTATTAGGGCCATATAATCTAGGTATACAGTTTCACTCTCTTGTAAGGTGTGTTTTTATTGTATTCAAATTGGTCTCTCCCCTTTTTGATCATTTCTTTGTACAATAAATCACTTTTTTAAACGCGAATCCCTTGTCCTAGGTGATTCCCCCCACGCAATATGTTTTATTTTTAACGTTTAATTCAAAGTCAGAGTTTTAGCCCGTTTCTCACTCCTTTCTGGAGGAGAGAAAAGTAATAGCGTTTCCGTTACGTTTATTTCGCTAATTTTTTATCATTTCTTAAAACTTTCGGGCTGAGATGCCATGGTCCATACGCGAAACTTTCCCCTGACGTTTCACCTGTGTCTGCGGAAGGCATCCTCCCAGGTAAAGCGGCGTACTGCAACGAGAGCGCGAGTGAGCGCCGTATATATAAGACAAACCAAGGGCACCGCTGTCAATCACGTGACGTCGGCAGTGTTATGGTCTCTGATATTGCCAAAATTCTCGATTGAAATTAATCGATTGTCATGCTGTTGCTGCAATGTTGTCATCCAGATCTTATCAAGTTTGTGACCTTCCTCTTTTTTGTTAAAATTATTGCGGTGTTTAAAAATCTCAATGGTCTCTCTGTACATACACGCATAACAATGCTATGCTGCCGTCTCGCTAAATTTTATTTCGTGGTCACCTTTTGAAACACGTGTTCCGCTACAGTAGATTTATCTGTATGTCTGAGGCGGCAGTTCCTTCCGTGTTCGCCCAGACGAGTGTTGACACTTCTTTTTGTTGTGCCCACATAAACTTGTTCACAATTGCAGGGAATTTTATAGACACTTTGTGTAGTCAGGGGATGTCACTTATCTTCTGTGGATCTTAAACATTCTTTTATTTTCGTGGTTGGTCTGAAAACAGTTTCCACATCGTACTTGCTTAAAATTTTTCCAATGCGATCAGTGGCCTTATAAATGGCAGATAATCATTCTACTTGTGTTGGTGTCGTTCCTCTTTCGTCCTGTTTGTTAGTCTAGGGCGCAATGTACGATCGGGGGTTCGAATCCCCCCCTCAGGCAAGGATATTTGTGTCGTCTGTAGTAATAGCTAGTTCATAAGTAGTTTGTCAGTTTAGGGTCTGATGACCCGTAGTTAAGTCCCATAAGCTTTACAAACATTTGAAAATTTGTAGACCTTATGACCCAATGATCCGTCCTGTCGTTTGATTACCGCCACATCTAAAAAATTCAGTTTACCATTGCTTTCCTTTGCCATAGTGAATTGAATTCTAGGATTGATATTATATAGGCACAAGAAAAAAAAAAGTGTCAACACTCGTCTGGGCGAACACAAAAGGAACTGCCGCCTCGGACATACTGATAAATCGGCTGAAGCGGAACTCGTGTATCAAGAAGGTGACCAGGAAATAAAATTTAGTGAGGCAACAGTCATAGCAGTGACGTCGCATTATTATGCGCGTATATGCAGAGAGGCCATTGAGATTTTTAAACATCGAAATAATTTTAACAAAAAGGAGGAAGGTCTCAAACTTGATCAGATTTGGATGTCAACAATGCAGCAACAGCATGACAATTGATTAATATGAGCCAAGAAGGTTGGAAATAGCAGAGACCATATCACAGCCGACGTCACGTGATTGTCATCGGCGCCCTCTGGCTTATATATACGGCGCTCACTCGCGCCACCGTTGCAGTACGCTGCTTTACCTCGAAGGATGCCTTCCACAGTCGAAGGCGAAACGTCAGGGGAAAGTTTTACGCCTGGAGCACGGCATCTCAGCCCGGAAGTTTTAATTAATGACAATACCTGCCATGAAAGCCTTCTTTCTATGAACAATAATATTTTATTTAAAAAGATCCACTGCTCGGAATCGTTATTTACTGAAGTGCAAGTCTCTTTTACTTCACGATCCATTAACAGGATTCGTGAAACAATGACTACAGGATTGTTTACTTAGGCCATCTCAGTCAGTGCTGCACACTGGTTTCATTTGACTTAGCCAGGATTTTATTTACAGTAACTGCAGTTCTGTTTCAGCATTAAACAACAAAGTTCAGGAAACTATGGAACCAATGTGATGCAATACTTTTTCTTCCATTAATGTGGTTGTTTTATGGACATAATATGATACACCTCTTAGCTACAACTTAGTTGACAGTAACTGTTCACAGTGACGACCGTCATTCTCAGTGCATGCGTGGCAACGGCGGGTGCCCTTCTGCCACACGCTATGAAAAATCTTGGTGTCAGTTGTACTAGGAGACAGGCCGATTGGACACTAGGCAAGTATTCGTCCTTTTCTAAGTTGGTTCCATATCATGACTACTACACGTAACCCGACTGGAGAAATTGCGGAGCTGTGATGTTCGGCAGTCGCGCTGCTCGTGGGGCACAGCCTCCCTTTCCAATCCAACGATGAGGTTTTTGCGGACGTTAAAGTGCGCTGGTGCATAGTCGTGTACAGCCCACATATCTGGCGGTACATGTCTTAGGAACACTGGGTAGCGCGCGGCAGTCAAACTGGAAGGCAGCAAATGAGGTTGTATTGCGGAATCTTTGACAATGCTCGTCTACACATCGACAGAGGACTGTAGATAGTGGCCACTGATGTTGCTGTCATGGGCATTGGCCTAGACGTGTAGCGCATGAGCCGAGACTGCCGGTCGTCGCTTTGACAATTACCACGAGATACGTTCTTGTTTGTACGGCATACGCCGTGTACAACACAAGCAATATGCGATCTGACGATTGGTCTCTTTTCTCGGCGAGGCTTCAGCTTGGCCCAAACTGATGAAGACTCGCTACATGCTGCTCATCTTCGATACTGCCAAACACGTCTCCTGTAATGGAAGCCATTTGCTTTCCATGCTTTGTCAGAATGTATTGTTCGGCAAATATTCTAATGTTTGTAAATATAGGAAATTTAAAACTATGGTGATCAGTCCATAGGCTTGCAAACTATTTAAACTAACTCAAACAAACGTAAGAACAAAACACACACACACACACACACACACACACACACACACACACACATACACAAACACAACCATACCCGAGGAAGGACTCCAACCTCCGACGGGGAGCAACCGTCCGCCCGCAGTAAGGCGCCTAGAGGTAGTAGTATGGAGCAATAGATTAACTTGTTTTTGGTCTCAGTACCTCCTACCAAACCTCAAAAATGTTAATATTTTTGTTAAGCTTAAGGGACTTAACTGCAAGGTCATCAGTCCCTAAACTTACAAACTACTTATGAACTACCTTATACTAAAGGCAACACAAAATCCGTGCCCGAAGGGGGGTTCGAACCCCCGACGGGTAGCGGCCTGTCGCAACATAGCATAGCGCCTCAATGCGTTCCGCCGCTGCTCCCAAACCTCCGGTAGAAGCGATGTGCTTCACAGTATCTGAAAAGTGCTGTAACTCATTAGGTGGTATTTGAGAGCCCATATCATACGATATTTGCTTTTTGCTTTGGTGTAAGTAATCTCAACCTTTTTTCAAAGATTTAGTGTGTTTCTTTTATTTCCTTTTTCCTTGTGACAGCCATATATGTATGACGAACTTAGAAATCGATTTGGAGAGAGATGTAAGCAGGGCTGTTTGTTTGGCACCGACATTGCTCAGTATCTATCTCGTGGACATAATCAATGAGAGTTTTAATAAAGTAAGAGGAGTACGTATTGCGGACCGAATAGCAGAAGAGTAGAGCATATAAAATGGCGGATGCATGGGTGTTATGACGGAACACGCAAGAGAGATGGATCAATTGTTATACAATCACAACCAGGTTCTATAAGAACACGGGATGGCTGTTAACAAGGAAAAGACGAAAAACATAATAACTGCAGGAACAGAAAAAAAGTCATTTTAATAGAGGAGGGAAAAATAGAGCAATATTTTGGGTAGTATGGTTTGGGATGATACGTATTGCAGAGCAGATGCTAGGAAGAGAATTGCCATGTCAAAGCAAGGTTTGGAAAGGAGGTGAGATTACTTTGTGCACCACTATACAAAAATTCGTGGAAAAAGTATGATAAGTATTATATCTCGATTATTGCACTGTATGGTGCAGCGACGTAGACGTAACACAAGCAAGATGAAAGAAGACTGGAGGCACAGGATTATGGCGGAGAATGGAGTACATGTATTGGGAAGACAGGATAGGGAATGAGGCGGTATTAATGAGTCGAAGAAGAACGAACTATGTTGAAAATCATTGGAAACAACTTAAATGTGTCGGACTGTATACTGTAGGAAGGAGTAGCAGAAATTGTGAAATGCAGAAGAGGAAGAAAACGAAATCAATTACTTTCGGACATGAAAAGCCTGGCTATGCACCGGAAACAGTGGAAGACCTTCATCACGCAAGATGTCACAAGTCAGAATACTTTCGATGATGACGTTAATATTTATACACGTCACAAACATCTTGAAACTTCGAACCATTTTTACGCTATCCAGATGACTGAATGCCTCTCTTCAATGCACGATAAAAATTTTATGCTGTCATTGGGAGCTTATTACGCCGATGTTGGTTGGGTAGAGAGAACAGGATGGAAAAAGGATAGGTGAGCCATCTGTGACTTACGTTACGAAGATAATGACGTCTTTGATCAGGGGCTTACCCCCATCTTTTAATGTGGTGTTATTGTCTCTACATGAGAGTAAACTTCGCTAGCACTTGCAGTTGACATCGTTGGTAGCATAAGGTTCAATCAACATCTACATCTACGTCGACATACATACTCTGCAGTCCACCGTAAGGTGCATGGCGGAGGGTACACCGTTCCACTACGAGACATTTCCTTTCCTATTACATTCCCAAATAGAACGAGGGAAAGAAGAATGCCTATATGCCACCGTACGAGCCCATTTCTCTTGTCTTTCTGATCACTACGCGAAATGTAAGTAGGTTGCAGCAAGATCGTAATACATTCAGCTTCAAATTCCGGCCTTCTAAATATTCTCAACAGTCTTTCACGAAAAAACCGTCGTATTTCCTCCGACGATCCCCAATTGAGTTGCCGGAGCTTTTCCGTGACACTCGCGCATTGGTCGAACCTACCAGTAACAAACCTAGCTGGTCGCCTCTGAACTGCTTCTATGTCTTCCTTTAAACTGATCTGCAGCGGGTCGCAAACACTTCAGCAATACTCAAGACGTGGTCGGCTGTCCACCATACTCACAACTGTCATTACATATTCGTTCCATTTCATATCATTCTACAATGTTACGCCTAGATATTTGACCGAAACGACTTCATCAAGAAGCTCACTACTAATGCTGTATTCGAACATTATGGGATTTTTCTTCCTACTCATGCGCATCGCCTACCATTTTCTACGTTGAGAGCTAGCTGCCATCCGTCGCACCAACTAGAAATTTTGTCTAAGTCATCCTGTATGCTATTACAGTCAATTAAAGACGACACCCTCCCATACACCACAGCATGATCGTTAAACAGCGGCAAATTACAATTTACTCTGCGTGACGACGCTAAAAATCTCACTTAATTGTTTATCAAAGTATTTTCGAACGTTGTACCGTTTCACTTTCAGAAAGCTCGCGAAGAAACGAACACCTATATCTTGAATTAGAACTCAGATAGCTGGTATTTTATTATCATGACCGTTTCACTCTATGTAGAAGAAGGCAAACAAAATACTTTTACATTCAAAAGAGACATCTCGCCATAGAAATACATGGCTTTGTGTTATGATTGCCTATCCCCCCCCCCGCCCATTACCACGCAGCCACATTTCAGCGGAGGATGGATAAAGGTAGTGTAGGCAGTCTCTTTAGTGGCTATCATAAATCGTTCAAATGTGTCTAACCCCAAGGGGCAACAGTGCTGAAGTCATCGGTCTCTGGACTTAAGTAACTTAAACTTACTTACAATAAGGACAACAATTCACCAATGCCCACGGGAGGACTCGAATCCCGGTCACGAGCGGCCGCACGATCCATGACATGTCGCATGACTGCGCCCGCGCGAACGTTTCGAGTATTTGCTCCAGTAAATAATTACAAAAATCGTTGTTTTTAAGCTATATTTAATCGTTTGCAGTTGTTATAAATATAATATAAGTGTTGTTACATTAGTGGAAGTGTTAGTGTAGTGTTAAATAAGGAAAAACGGTGTAAAAAGTTTATTTTACCTGTCGCGCCTATAGCACGTAGTTGTAGGCCTAATTTAACTCGCGCGAATCGTTGTAAACAGTGACTAAAACTTATTTCTAATTACCGATCGTTCTATTTTTCACTCGCGGCGTACAGTAGTTGGGATTTATAAAGTTTGTCAGACGTAAATTTCGTTATTTATCAAAAGTGAATATAGTAATCCGTGTTTATAGGCCTAAATTTTGTTTTCGTGAGCGTGTTTTTTTAGGCCTAATTTTTGTTTTCGTGACCGAGTTTCTTTATATCCAGTGCCCTTTCAGTTAATTATATTTGCGTGAACAGATTTTAGTGTCTCTTGGTGTAACTTTTACGTTTTAGTCAGTACTTAATCAAGTTTTTTACGATTTCTATTTTTACCATGGGTGAGAAGTGCGTGACATGCCGTAGGATCGTTAGTTCCGGGGTGTGGTGTGATGGTTGTAGTGGTTTTTTTCATTGGGGCGAATGTAGTGGCGTGGGAAATGGGGATGTAAATGAGGCTCACCAGTGGTTTTGTAGGATCTGCAAATAGAGATAGGAAAATAATGGAACAGGAGGGGAAAATTGCAGCTCTTCAAGCTGAATTAGATAAGGCAAGGGAGACTCTGAGCAGGTTAAGGAGGGAGAAGGGTGAACAGCGGTGGGAATTGGCAACAGGTAAGAGGGGGAACAGACTTAGGACAGTTTCAGACAGCTTTGTCCTTAATGTGAAAAATAGATTTGACCTGTTGCCTCAGTCAGGATCGGATGAGCCTCATGTAGCTGTAACTGTAGAAAGGACACAACAGACTTTCAAAAAGGACTTGAAAAAGGTAGGGAAAACTGAGAAAAGAAAGAAAGTCTTGTTGTTAGGTAGTTCCCATGGTAGAGGTGTTGGCCAACTACTGCAGGAAGAGCTAGGACCAGGGTACCAGGTCACAAACGTTTTCAAACCAAATGCGGGCCTGGGTCAGGTAACAGAGGATATAGGTTCTTTATGTAAGGATTTCACAATGGAGGATACCGTGGTTATAGTGGGTGGTCCGGGAAACAGCATTGACAGAAACTGTGAATATTCTATAGAGTGTGACCTGGTGAAGATATCATCGGCAACGAAGCATACTAGTGTGGGATTTGTATCTGTCTTGAGTCGCCATGATCGGCCTCATTTGAACTCTTCTGTCAGGAGAGTAAACTTGGAGTTGGAACGGCTACTCATGTCAGATATGGGGTCCCATATTGGTTTGATTCCTGTGGATGATATCTGTAGGTGGGACTATACTAGGCATGGCCTTCACCTCAACAGGAAAGGGAAGGGAAAATTGTCTGGGTTGATCGCAAGTAACTTACGGGGGGGCACTGTCACAAATGGTAAAATACCAGTGGTTACAGGTGTCAGAGGGATGCCTTTTTTAGGATAGGGAGGGGGGGAAGAAAACCAGTTTTGAGAGAGCTTGTAAGACACCCTCAGTTTGGAAACGCAGATAAACAGGAGATAGATTTTAGCAAACAATATTTAACAGAAAGTAGTCAGAAACTTCCAGTAAATCTTACTCAAGCCATTAGTATGCAATATCAGTTATCTTTATTACATCAAAATATTCCAGGACTCAGAAATAAACTTGATGAACTACTCATTTGTATTGATGAAATAGATTCCTCTAGCCCAATTGACATAATTTGCCTCTCTGAACATCATGTGGCCACTGGTATAGATATGTTAAACATTCCAGGATTTAATTTAGCTTCACACTTCTGTAGAGTTGATATGGAGGGAGGAGGAGTTGCCACATTCATTAAAAACTGCTATAAATTCAAGAATATTGATATAAATAAATTCTGTCTAGAGCAGCATTTAGAAGCTTGCGCAACAGAAGTAGAATTCCATAACAGATGCTATATAATAGTAACTATTTACCGAACACCTGCAGGAAATTATAATCTATTCCTAAATCATCTAGAAGCTCTATTGGGTTATTTAACAGGAAGAAATAAAGAAATCCTGGTTGCTGGTGACTTTAATACAGATTTTCTTATGCAGTCTTCCAGTAAAAATTTATTGCAGTCAGTAACTTTGTCTTTCAATCTAACACACACCGTAAACTTTCCAACTAGGGTAACTAAAACCTCTAGGACAGCAATTGATAATATTTTTATAGACAAATCAAAGGAACAAAATCATATCATAAAACCAATAATAAATGGCCTGTCAGATCATGATATGCAGCTCCTTGTTTTAGGTATAGATTCTAAACAGATTATGAAGACTGCAAAATGTACATACAGGAGAGTAGTGAACCCACCAAAAATTGAAAATTTTAGAAAACTCCTCAAAGACATGAACTGGAGAGATGTATATAGTGCTAATGGCATGAATGAAAAATATAATGTATTCATTAATAATATTAGTATCATGTTTGAAAACTGTTTTCCTCTAAAAGTAACGCGAATTAAACAGAAGTCTATAATAAAACCTTGGATTACACAAGGAATAAAGATTTCATGTAAGACAAAAAGGAGTATGTATCTATCAGCCAAGAGTAGTTGCAATGATGATGATTTAACTAAATATAAGGAATACTGTAAAATATTAAAAAAAGTTATTCAGGTATCTAAACAAATGCACTATGAAAAGAAGATAGCAACATCAGGAAACCAAATAAATACAATATGGGATATAGTGAAAGAAGAGACTGGTAGAACCAGAAAGGAACAAGAGCAGGTACGGTTAAGAGTAGCTGAGACATTAGTAACTGATGGGCATAGTGTGGCAAATCTATTTAACAAGTACTTTATATCCGTTACTGATAGTATGGGATTGTCTGGGTCAGTAAATAATGCGCTTGAATATTTGAAACTAGCATTTACAAATAACTTCACACACATGAATATGTCAGTCACTTCACCACAAGAAATATCTTCCATAATAAAATCTTTAAAAACAAAGAATTCCAGTGGATACGATGAAATATCAACAAAGTTAATTAAAGCGTGTTCTTGTGAACTTAGCACAATCTTAAGTTATTTGTGTAACCAGTCTGTTATAACGGGGACATTTCCTGATTGGCTAAAATATGCAGATATTAAACCTCTCTTCAAGAAGGGGGATAAAGAGATACCATCAAACTACAGACCCATTTCACTTTTGCCAGCATTCTCAAAAATTATAGAAAAGGTAATGTACAAGCGGCTTCTCAACCACTTAACCACAAATGACATATTGTCTAGAACACAGTTTGGATTTCTAAAAGGTTCCGATATTGAGAAGGCTATTTACACTTTCAGTGAGAATGTACTTAATTCATTAGATAATAAATTGCAAGCAGCAGGTATTTTCTGTGATTTGTCAAAGGCATTTGATTGTGTGAACCATAACATCCTTTTAAGTAAATTAGAATTCTATGGGGTCACGGGAAATGCTGCAAAATGGTTCAAGTCGTATCTCACTAACAGGAAACAAAGGGTGTCAGTGCAAGTGACTAGTGAATTAGGCCAACAGTCATCATCGGGTTGGGAAGAAATTACATGTGGTGTCCCACAAGGATCCATCTTAGGGCCATTGCTTTTTCTTGTGTACATTAATGATCTCTCATCAGTTACACTACCAGAAGCAGAGTTCGTTTTGTTTGCAGATGATACAAGTATTGCAATAAAGAGTACGTCAAGTATAGTGATAGAAAAGTCTGCTAATGATATTTTCATGAACATTAATAAATGGTTTAAAGCCAACTCATTGTCATTAAACTTTGGAAAGACGCACTACATGCAGTTCAGAACATGTAAGAGATTTCCTGACAGCATATGCATTAAATATGAAGAAGAGCAGATAGAAGAGGTTGACAGAATTAAATTCCTGGGATTACAGCTTGATAATAAATTTAGTTGGGAGGAGCACACCACAGAACTGCAGAAACGACTCAACAAATCTGTATTTTCAATACGAGTGTTATCAGACATAGGAGACATAAAAATAACAAAGCTTGCATACTTTGCTTACTTTCATTCCTTAATGTCACATGGTATAATATTTTGGGGTAACTCTTCAAGTCAGTCAAAAGTCTTCAGAGTCCAAAAACGTGTAATACGTATTATTTGTGGAGTAAATTCACGGACGTCTTGTAGAAGCCTCTTCAAAGAACTGGGTATATTAACTACTGCCTCTGAGTATATTTATTCCTTAATGAAATTTGTCATAAATAATATATCCCTTTTCCCAACAAACAGCTCAGTTCATACATACAATACTAGAAATAAAAATGATCTACACAAGGATTTAAAAGCACTTACTTTAGTTCAAAAAGGGGTCCACTACTCAGGAACACACATTTTCAATAATTTACCATCAAGTATAAAAAATTTAGCTACAAATAAAGATCAGTTTAAGAGGAACCTAAAAGACTTTCTAGTGGCCAACTCCTACTCCATTAGTGAATTTCTAAATTGTACCAAATGATGCATGCACTCATACTATATTAGTATTATTATATTATCACAAAAAAAAAACTTAAAAAATTATGTATCTGTATTTATATTATAAGTGTATGTATTTATATTATTAGTATTATTTGTTATTCAACTTGTAAATTTTGTTTCTTGACATGTTCCACATCCACGAGGATCCCCTCAATATGGATCTACGGAACAAATAAATAATCTAATCTAATCTAATGCATGTGCATGGCCATTCCCGCACGACTTAGTGGACCTGCTGCATCTTCTAACGTCACGTATTCTGTCTATACCACAATATTTGTGATATTTCTGATTACAGTAGTTGTTTTGACAGTCTCAAGATTATTCGTTACTCATCTTGCGATGGATTCTTAACGGATTTATTTTAATACGTAGTTGGATGTCCTCACTGTGAACTATTTAGGGCCTGTTACCACTGTTACAACAAACAGTTTTGTTGTGTAGATCATTTTGCGACTAGTAACGGTCTTCTTATGACCACGAGTGACTGCAAACTCGCCTGGAGTCGCCTCTCCGATACTACCCTACAGGCAACTCAAAACGCAACACCCTGGAGGAAAGATTCCAATCAGGTGAAATTTGCAGAATGCCCTTGCGACGACGAGAAATAGACGTAGTAAACAATTCAGCAGAGATAGACATCTCGTGTACCAGAAGCGCCACCCACAATAATGAGAAACAGACTACTGCAGTTGTGTGAACGCACTGCAGGTGTCCTTTGTTATGGGTGCGCGCATCGCAGTGACTGATGGCTCTGCCACATCACCAACCATATCGCAGCAAATTCGGTGCGTTGTCGTCGTCGTTTTGAGGAGATTCGACTGTCGACAAAGTGTCGATTTCTGCGTTTATCACTGAGCGCCACACGCGACGTACAATCAATGAATACCGTGTCTTTTGTAAAACACGTGCAACCACTAGCTTTTATGGAAGTTTAGATTTCTTTCACAACTAGTTTTCAAGGCACTACAGGTTAATCATCAGTGGAGTTGTTGAAGGAATATTATCGTTTGTTGTAGTTAAGTGTAATTAGACGGAGTGATGGTGTTTTTTGTTTTAATGTTGGTAAAGTCGTCTGCTTAACGAATCTGGGACACTGTCATTATACACATCACAGTATGTGGCTGCACTTGTCCCTCAATTTCTATTTAATGTTTTCATTGGATTTTGATTCACGTCCAGTATTTACATCAAGTGAAAACGGTGATAGCAATTGCAGCAACACACTGTGATGTGTACACACTGTCAGTGCGAACCACCAGCACAGCGACTTATGCACTTATACAGGGTGAATCACCTAAGACTTGCATCGCAAATATTGCGGAAACGGAAAGTGCGGTTGATGTGTGGTTTTCACAGAATGGATCGGTAGTCAGGGGATCGTATTTTTACCCAACAAACAGATTGTAATATTACTTTAAAAGTGTATTTTGTATGCAAACATACAGTTTTTTAAATGGAACAATGGTTGTTTCTAACATGCACTGAAATTTTTGACGCCAACTGTGTACAAAGAATTTTGAATGACATTTTTATCGCGTTTAATTTGATAGCTACAACCGTTCGAAGTTTCGGGGGCGGCGGCTGCGATAGCGTAGCAAGCGAGTGGCTAGCCCTTGGGGCACGGCCCACTGTCTCATGACCACCAGCCAGTCAGTTACGCTGTCGTAGCTTCCGGCCCCAAAACTTTGAATGCTGCCAAACTAAACGTGATAAAAAGACATTCAAAATTTAATGGTAAAAATAACAACCTAGTTCGCAATTTTTTTACAATTTATCATTATTATAATAAATTGTAAAATAATTTGCGGACTAGACTGACATTTTCATCATTAAATAATTATAAGTTCGCTATGTTTTCCAAATAAGGAAACCTTGTTTTCCAAACTGATTATCATTCAAAATTCTTTGTACCCAGCTGGTGTCAAAACTTTCAGTGCATGATAGAAATTTGAAAAATTGTATGTTTGCAAAAAATACAGTTTCTAGGTATTTTTACGATCTGTTTATTGGTTAACATACGAGTCCTTGACTACCAATCTATTCTGTGTAACCGCACATCAATCGCACATTCCGTTTCCGCAATATTTGCAGGGCAAGTGTTAGGTCACTCACCCTGTATACTCCGTAATCCACTGTAAGGTGCGTGGCGGAGGGTGCACTGTACCACTACTAGAGTTTTCCTTTCCTATTACACTTCCAAATAGAACGAGGGTAAAAAATAATGTCTATATGCCCCTGTACGAGCCCTAATTTGTCTTATCTTGACTTCGTGATCTTTAAGCGAAATGTAAGCAGGCGGCACCTGGAAGAGCAGTTGAATGGAATGGACAGTGTGTTGAAGAGAACGTATAAAATGAACATTAACAAGAGTAAAACAAAGATAATGGAATGCAGTCTTAGAAAATCAGGCGATGCTGAAGGAATTATATTAGGTAATGAAACAATGAAGGTAGTATATGAGTTTTGTTACTTGGGTAATAAAATAACATATGACGGTTGCAGTACAGAGGACATAAAATGCAGAATGGCAATGGGAAGAAAATCATTTTTGAAAAAGAGAAATTTGCTAACATCAAATATTAATTTAAGTGTAAGGAAGTCTTTTCTGAAGGCATTTGTGTGGAGTGCTGCCTTGTACGGGAGTGAAACATGGACGATAAACAGTGCGGATAGGAAGAGATTGGAGGCTTTTGAAATGTGGTGCTACAGAAGAATGCTGAAGATTAGGTGGGTAGATCACATAAATAATGAAGAGGCACTGAAAAGAATTGGCGAGAAAAGGAATTTTTGGCATACCTTGACTAAAAGAAGGGATCGCTTGGTAGGACACATTCTTAGACATCGGGGAATCGTAAATTTAGCATTGGAGGGAAGTGCGTGGGGGTAAAAATTGAAGAGGGAGACCAAGAGACGCTTATAGTAATCAGATTAAAATGGATTTGGATTGCCATTCTTATGAGGAGATAAAGTGGTTTGCTGAGGATAGAGTAGGCTGGAGAACTGCATCAAACCAGTCTCCGGACTGAAGACCACAACAACGAAGCAGGCGGCGGAAAGATCGGTGTACACTTAGCTTCAAATTCCGGCCCTCTAAATTTCCTCAACAGTTCCTCGAAAAGAACGTCGTCTTTCATCCAGCGATCCCCAATTGAGTTGCCGGAGCATTTCCGTGACACTCGCACATTAGTCGAACCTACCAGTAACAAACCTAGCTGCTCGCCGCTGAACTGATCTATATCTTCCTTTAAACTGATCTGCTGCGGGCCCCAAACACTTGAGCAATACTCAAGACGTTTTATGCGCTGCCTCCTTTACAGATGAAGTACACCATCACAAAATTCTCCCAATAAACCGAAGCCGGCTGTCCGCCTTACTCACAACTGTCCTTACATGTTCGTTCCATTTCATATCGCTCTGTAATGTTACGACTAGATATTTGAACGACGCGACTGCTTGGACGCTCACTACTAATCCTGTATACGAACAACAAGAAACTAAGGTTCTTGTAACATCTCTATGCTGATGTGCGTTCAGTGCCTTGATAACTTGTTACGAAGAATAAAACACTTTCAAAAAGGCAACTGGTTGCATATATGTACCAAAATAAATAGCCAGTTTTACATTACGGTTGCAATTCTCGATCCAATATGAAGGGAAAGGAAGCTTAGTGTTTAATTTCCCTTCGACATATTGGTCATTGGAGACGGAGCTAACGCTCGGAGTTTTGTGTAAGGATGGGGAAGGAAATCGGCGGTGCGCTTTGAAAGGAACCATCCCGGCATTTGCCTGGAGTGATTTAGGGAAATCACGGAATCCCTAAATCAGGATGGCCGGAGATGGATTTGAACTACCATCCTCCCGAATGCGAGTCCAGTGCGTTACCACTGCGCCACTTCGCTCGGTCAATCCAAAATGGTTGTTGCTGTCTTCAGTCCGGAGACTGGTTTGATGCAGCTCTCCACCCTACTCTATCCTGATCAAGCCTCTTCATCTCCTCCTAAGAACGGCACACTACATCCATTTGAAACTGCTTTCTGTATTCATCTCTTGGTCTCCCTCTGCAATTTTTACCTCACACTCTTCCCTCCAATGCTAAATTCACGATTCCTTGATGTCTAAGAATGTGTCCTACTAATCGATCCCTTATTTTAGGCAAGGTATGCTAGAACACTTGAAAAGATTATAAGGTCCAGAGACATAACTTTAACAACAAAGGTACGTTCTGTGATGGCTATGGTCTTCCCAGCGAGACCTGGACCATTAGAAAGGCTGCACGGCGGAGAATTGACTCCTTTGAATTGTGGTGCTGGA
Source organism: Locusta migratoria (assembly GCA_026315105.1). Taxonomy (NCBI): domain Eukaryota; kingdom Metazoa; phylum Arthropoda; class Insecta; order Orthoptera; family Acrididae; genus Locusta; species Locusta migratoria. The sequence continues at coordinate 56,180,340 of CM048751.1, forward strand.
GGAAAATTCTTAGGATTCCATGGACGGCAAAAAGAACTAATAGATCTATATTAGAGCAAATAAAACCAGATTGCTCTCTTTAAGGTGTAATATTAAAACAGAAGCTGACCTACTTTGGACACATAATGCGAAGACATGCCTCACTGGAAAAAAACATTACTGCTGGGGAAGATCGAAGGCACTATAAGAAGAGGACGGCAGAGGAGGAGGTGGATCGATGGCATCACAGAAGCAACGTGTTCCAACCTGGAAGATCTACGGGTGAAAGTGCGGGACAGAGGGAAGTGGCGTGCTGTGGTTCATGGGGTCACGAAGAGTCGGAATCGACTACACGAACAGAGAGAGAGAGAGATGCTAGAAAGTGGATACATTGAAAATAACATGTTTTTCCGCTATTTCACCCTTAATACAGTACACTTTTTTTTGTTGCAGGTCCACAGCCATTTCCTCCCTAGTCTCCAGATTGCGCAGATCTTCTTCCCTGCAGCCCTGCAGCACGGCAGGACCCCAGCGCTGGCCTGGTATATGTGGAGAGGTCACGGCATCAGCCGGCAGCGCTTACGACCCAGGCTGTAGTGCGGCGCCCGCCCGCCTCGACGCGTCCGTGCGAACCAATCGTACGTCAGCCGCTATGACAGCGCGCAGAAACATTACATTCAAACAATCCTCCCCCTCGCGCGCGCGATGATTTCATTTCCTGCCGGCTCCCCGGCGAGCTACCCCCAATTTCTTCCTCCACCCTCTAGCCGTGGCACTTCCTTTCCTCTCTCCGACACCGAATTTCCTCCCCCCACTCCTCGGCGCCGGACGCCTTCGCCCTCACGGAAACCCGCGCCCGCCTGGCGCGCACCTTTTGCCTGCCAATAGCTGCAGACAGCAGTCGCGGTCAAATAAAGGAAACAAGTGAAACGCGCGTGGGGGAAATAGGTGCGGGAGCGCCAGAGTGGCAGGCCAGGCGTTCGCGTGACCTGCTAGTGGGGAGGGGGGGGGTCAGTGATCGCTCACCCGCGGTGGTGGAGGCAGTGGCAGATACTCTCTCCCCCCCCACCTCCCCCACATTCTGGTCGATAGGCAGTTTTCAGGCGCGTGGCCGCCGCCGATTGAGCCGCAGCGATAGCTGGACTCCAGTGGCGGCGCGTCCTATGTGTTCACTGGTTCAGTGAACTTCCGGAAAAAAGCTCGTCGAGAAAAAAAATTTAATAAATAGATAAAATAAAAAATGTTTTAAACTATCATTCTTCATTTCGTTCTTCTATCAGATCATTTTATATGCACATTTAAAGTATTTTTATCGCTTGAGAAACGTCGCGGAGAAGCACAATACAGGCAGCGTTGCAATGCGCATGCGCGGCTGTGGTTCAAATTCTCTCCTGAACCCCCTGGAGGTAGCATATGGTCGTTCCCGCGGCAGGGAGGGGCGAAGGGAAACGCCGCTTTTGTCATTTGCATTAGAGCTGGCAGAGACACCAGCTCCTGTCTACTCGAGCCCTGGCGGTTATACATGAAATGGTCCCAAAGCAAGACAATGGAGCTACTACGCATCTCGGTTTGCACATGGGCAAATCTTCCATGAAGGCAACATCCGCCCTTCATATTTGTCTTTGGCGCATCGAAGATTCATCAAAAACACGTCATATTTAGTAACATGTTCAAAATTACTTACAGTGAGAAATGGGAATGATGCTGGGTTATACTGATTGCTGAACCTCTTTTGTTTTTGGAATAGGAAATGGGGGAAAATTCGAGAAGAAATACAGGAAACTGATAATCCATTTTCAGATTACAGCTAACAGCCCAGACAAATGCTACATGCCCCGCAAATTTAGTTAAATGTTCATAATGGAACCAATCTCCTATATTGACTGATCTTGAAGCCAATAATAAAGGTGTTTAATATAGCTAATTTAAGATTCCAAACAGAAAATACAGAACCAGGAAAATTTTTTGCTGACCTACATGTGCTTTTGTTTGCCTGCCGTTTAATGAAACCTGCGTTCATCCCAGTAGAAAATGAAAAGAAAACTTTATGTGTAATATTTAAGGCTTTAAAAATTCATTAGTATTTCTTCCTTTGAAATCTACTGATTTTGAATTTAGTTTTTATCAGCAAGCAATGAAGGGAAAATTATCAGGTCAGAAAATGGAAAGTTTTAAGCAGAGATGTTTGAGTTGTCTTGTAAAGTAGTGTGAAGAAATGATTCTGCGGATACCCAACAATCAGCATCAATTAAAACTGTTACAGAACTTTGCACTTGAAATTAGTTCTTTACAGTTACAGCCATCATTTGATAAAATTCCCTTATTCTTGGCAGATAATTTATTATTATTTTTATAGTTATAATGGCATTATTTTCTTTAACATTATTAGTAGTGAAATGTGGAATAATATTTATATTGCTTTGTTCGTTATAAAATGATGAAACACAATTAATACCACGATTATACAACCCTCAGTGTGTTTAATTAATACTGAAGTACTAATATCTAAGTCTAATGTATTTTTAGAAGCTTATCTGTCACACGGACGGCGGCCGGCCGCCGTGGCCGAGCGTCCTGCTGCGCGCCAGTCACAGTTTGCACGGGCCACGACGGTCGGGGCTTCGAATCCCCCCTCGGGCATGACTATTTGTGCCGTCCTTAGTATTAGCTAGTTCATAAGTAGTTTGTAAGTTTAGGGACTGATGACTCCGTAGTTAAATCCCATAAGCTCTACAAACATTTGAACATTTGAATCTGTCACACGGAAAGACACTAAAGCCCACAGCAGGGAAACAGTCAACCTTAGCAGCACTGTCAACGACGCCAGGATTGGATACTAACGCTTGGCTCTTTCTCCGCTAGGAACAGTGGCGGATTTGCACATTTGCGGCCAACAGGCTATTCAAATTCTACCATCCCTGCCGACTTCTACAATTCGATACCTTATTTCACAATCATACTAATAATAATTTTTTGTCAATGAAAGTGTTGCTTTCTGTTTTGTGCACTGTAGTCCTAATTATATCACCTTTTTCCGTATTTAGTATGACTGGAAACTAGGGTATCGAAGTGTCACTCCCTACAATATTTTTACAACCCAAATATTTGGTTAAGATTGCAGAGGAAATAATTTGTGTATATAATTCTCAGCTAATAACAGCACATTCTTATATTGCTAATAATGTGGGGCTAAGGTATGCCTTAATACTTGTTAGGCAATGTAGTTTATTTGGTAACCATAATTCAATTTATTTTATTACACTTACCTACAGTTTAAAAATTTTTCGCCCAAATTTGCCGCCCTCATCTCCAGCCTACTGGTAAATCTGCCATTGACAAGGGGGCAACTGTCGTTCGATGTGCCAAACATGAACATTAACGTGTACATTAATAAATATCTTCATCCGATCGCTACCGACTTGTCAGGATCTCAAGCTGGGTTGACCTGAAGACTTACTGAAGATTTCATCAAAACTGCGCCAAATAGCTTGGAATCTATAAGGCACATACATACATACACACGTTCGTTTATATACGTGGCTTGGAACTTAAATAATGGCAACTATTCATTCACAACCGATAAAAAAGCGTTACGTGTTTGCACCTGTTACAGTCGTTCAAAGTAGTCACCAGCGTTGTGTAGATCCCATTACCAGCGATGTGGAAGGCGTAGTATACCGTTAGCATAGCCTGTTCTGTTGCTGGTGTGAATGGAGCGGTATACTGTCTGTCGAATCTCTGGAACAGTTCTGAAGCAAATGCCACGAATTGTTTCATTCATCTTCGGATTCAAATGAAAGTCACAAGCACTTAAGTCTAGTACAGTACTTCCCAATTCCATCGACCGAGCAGAGCAGCCATAGCTTGCGCTTTATGCGCCCGCGCATTGTCATCCATGGGTGTGTTCTGCAGAAAGTGTAGATGCTTCTTTCGCATAGCAGGTCGCAGGTGATGCTCCAAAAGCAAACAGTAATGCTGTGCATTGACGGTCTGCTGTGGAAGAACGTAATGCGTTAGGACAGCACCATCACAGTCGTGCACGACTATTACCATAACTTTCACCATACTGGGGCTCTGATGCGTCTTTCAGGCCTTCCTGTAGGAACTCTGTTGTCCTGTGTCGCTTAAGAATTGGCCATACGTGGTTGAGGACCCACCGAATTGCCGTTGTGGAAATTTGTTGACAGTGGTCCACATCCTGTCGGACTGTCCGCTTTTAGCCGCCTAGCGGCTGTCTTTTAATCTCCCTTCTGCGCCTGCCTTGATTTTAGCCGACAATGCCTCAATGGCTGACCGAGTTGTAGGTTTTATCCGCGCAGCTGGATTTTATCGTTCTATTTAGCGGTGAGCTTGTGCCTGGTGTCTCAGGTACCCACCCCTCAACTTTTAATCTGATGTGTTTCTTACTTCTACCCTGTTTTTTTTTTCCTCCGGGTTTTTAGTCTGTATCTTGTATTTGTTTGTGATCAGCCAGCCACTGTTCCCTGCTCTATTTTAGCTTAGTCCAGCACTTGGTATTTCCTATTCCTCTCTTCTTCAGTGGTGTTGAGAGTATCAAGTTCATTGGCACTGTGTGCCCTTATGCCTCTCTTCTGGGTTTTGAGCCCTATTTTCCCCCTACTTGGATGTCTTGTCTTCGGTAGGAACAGGGGACTGATATCCATGTAGTTTAGTGCCCTCTGAAACCCAAGACAACAACAACAACATGAAGAGCTTGTAACACCTCTCTAGCACATTTTATCTTGATCCAACTCTGTTGTTCCTGTTTGGAAAACATAGTGACACCGTTACGTTAGAACGCTCGCGCACAAGTGACTCTATTTACCCCGATTGTGGACATGCCGGTGACTTGGGACGGGCGAGTCCATTTGCTCGGAGGTAAAGTAGGTATGTCAAAAACGTGTGCTATCACAGACAAAAGTAGATTCCTTGGAATAGTGTCTCCACAGCAGTGTTTCCACTATTTACGTTGTCACAATTTCAAAAGTTAACCTCGGAACGCAGTTTCTTCGGATGTAATTAACACATTTCGATGAAATCAACACCGAACTTTTTGTGATTTTTTGTGCTATTGATTCGGTAAAAAATAATATTGGGTATCCATTTTAAAAAAGCTTAGGTTTGTGTTGAAAATAATATTTATTTAGTGCATTGGATTATTTAAGGAAAAATGTAAATTACAAAGATCATATTTTCAGCCTCTGTCCTCTAAGTAATAAAAACATATTTAGTGATATATGAAGGACATGACACAAAAGGCTATTAGAATTAACCTTGTATTTTTGGCATTTTAAAAATTGGCGGGTAGTATGGGCCACACAAATATGATTAAGTTTGTAGATTAACAACATTGATTAGAATGAAAAGTTTAATTGTTTAATGTGGTACACAATGTATAACGTATTATAGATCATTTATCCTATGATTTTTATACTTACAGAGATCATAAAAATAAAAAAGCAACTTGTCTATGTCCGCACAGAGCTTACGTTCCCGGCCTTCACACTTGTTGCACTGAATCTAATTCTCCTCATAGCATTATCCACACCCAATACATTTTACATTTTCAGTGTTTTTAGAAGTGCCTGATTTTGGACTGTCATTATGAAAAATGTGGATTTGTTCATTTTTATACTCATTATTGATCATCTCTTCTTGTTTTGAAATTTACAATTGCCTCATTTTCTTTTTCCTCTTCTGAATATTTCTTGTCTTCCAGCATATATTTTATTGGTGTTGATGTCAATATTTCCCTTCTCTCTGCCTTTCTTTTCCTGCGTGTTTACCTCTTTTCCCTGCAAAAAGGCAAAGGTGACACCTCAGACGCGGCTCAGATACCTTTCGGAAAGGTCTTTTTTTTTTTTTTTTAGTACACTTACAACAGCACCTTTCATATCATTCTCTGACCATTCTCCCCGACCTTCACCTTCTGTTTTTTTCTTAAATATTGGTAGAAGGAATGCGGATGATAAATGGGTATTCATTGGGCAAATATATTATACCAGAACTGATATGAGATACATTTTTACGCAATTTGGGCACATAGATCCTGAGAAATCAGTACCCAGAACAACCACCTCTGACCGTAATAACGGCCTTGAAACGCCTGGGCATTAAGTCAAACAGATCTTGGATGGCGTGCACAGGTAGAGATGCCCATGCAGCTTCATCTAGATATGACAGTTCATCAATAGTAGTGACTGGCGTATTGTAACGATCCAGTTGCTCGGCCACCATTGACTAGACGTTTTCAATTGGTGAGAGATCTGGAGAATGTGCTGGCCAGGGCAGCAGACGAACATTTTCCGTATGCAGAAAGGCCCGTACAGGATCTGCAACATGAAGCCGTGCATTATCCTTCTGAAATGTAGGGTTTCGCAGGGATAGAATGAGGGGTAGAGCCACGGGTCGTAACACATCTGAAATGTAACGGCCACTGTTCAAAGTGCCATCGAAACGAACAAGAAGTGACCGATATGTGGAACCAATGGCATCCCATACCATCACGCCAGGTGATACGCCAGAATGTCGATTACGAATACACGATTCCAATGTGCGTTCACCACAACGTCGCCAAACACGGATGCGACCATCATGATGCTGTAAACAGAACCTGGATTCATCCGGAAAAAATGACGTTTTGCCATTCGTGCACCCAGCTTCGTCGTTGGGTACACCATCGCAGGCGCTCCTGTCTGTGATGCAGCGTCAAGGGTAACCACAGCCATGGTCTCCTAGCTGATAGTCCATGCTGCTTCAAACGCCGTCGAACTGCTCGTGCAGATGGTTGGTGTCTTGCAAACGTCCCCATCTGTTGACTCGGGGACTGTGACGTGCCTGCTCGACCGTTACAGCCATGCGGATAAGACGCCTGTCATCTCGACTGCTGGTGATACGAGGCCGTTGGAATACAGCACGGCGTTCCGTATTGCCCTCTAGAACCCACTGATTCCATATTCTGCTAAAAGTCATTGGATCGCGACCAACGCAAGCAGCAGTGTCACGCTACGATAAACCGAAGGCTACAGTCCGACCTTTATCAAAGTCGGAAATGTGATGGTACGCATTTCTCCTTCTTACAAGAGGCATCACAACAACATTTCACCAGGCAACGCAGGTCAAGTGCTGTTTGTGTATGAGAAATCGGCTAGAACCTTCCCTCATGTCACCTCGTTGTAGGTGTCGCCACTGGCGCCAACCTTGTGTGAATGCTCTGAAAAGCTAATCATTAGCATCGCACAGCATTTTCTTCCTCTCGGTTGAATTTCGCCTCTGTAGCACGTCATCTTCGTGGTGTAGCAATTTTAATGGCCAGGAGTGTAGTTCCTAAGAGGGACACCCTGTATATGAGTTCAAAGTAATTACGACAGATGCCGCTACTTTGGTTATTTAGAATAAACTATTCAAGTTTTGGATTTGCAAGCATATTGCTGCAACACCGTCTTACGAGACTGGGGGAGTTGGGAAGTGCGCTCGGTAATTAGCAAGTGCCAGTCTGCGGCTACGGCAGCCGATCCACTGTGCGCGTCTCACGGGCGCACGCGCCCCGAGTGTGTGGCGTCGCGTCTGCGGCGTTTAGTAAACAGCCCGAGTACAATTAGCGATGAACAAGCGCCGCCCCCGGCCGCCGCTTAACCGCTGCGCAAACACGGGGGGCGGCGGGGCGGCGGGGTGGCGAGGGCGGCCGGCGTCTTCGGACGCGCCCCTGCGGGACTATGCAAAGTGGGGGCGGCTGCGTCTTAGGGAACTGCCAACTGCCTGTGCAAATAAACCCCTGGCGAGCGCCTTCGCGAGCGAGAGTATTCCGGCGGTCTGGGGGCGTTAGCAACTCGCCGCCCCGCCGCCGCCCAAAGTGTCGGACTTCGACACTCGGCGGCCTGTTTGATCTCCCGGGAGGGTCCGCCCCCGCAAGACGCGGCCGCGCGCTCTGAGGAACATGTAAATGGGGCGGCGGCGGGCGATTCTTAGCGCCTCGCTAACTAGCCGGCAGCGGCAGTTGTTTGTGCTGGTCGGACGTCGTTACCATGCCTCACACCCCACCCACCACCACCCCCGCTATCTGGAAGACGCCGGCCCGCTGCGTAACGGCGCGGCGGTCTTTGAGGTGGGCGCGCTCGAGATTCAGTGTGCTCTGGCAAATTAGGCCCTATACAGCGGCTCGGCAAACAACGGCCAGATCGGCGCTATGTGCGCCTACCACCTGCACGGCGACGCAAATAACTGCAGCGACGCGGTTGTCGGAAACACGAGTTGTAGTAAAGACGTTAGCGACGTCGTCCGTACATACATTGCTTTAGGAGGCTGACCCCCGTGGTACAAGGGGGCTGACCCCCGGTGGTACACAAAACAGGTCAGATCACTGTTGCAGAGACAAAGAAAAACGCATGCAAAATTTAAGAAGACACAGAGTCCACAAGACTGGCAATCTTTTACTGAAACTCGCAACCTAGCGCGGACTTCAATGCGAGAACGAAATGCTGTCTCGTAATCTTGCAGAAAATCCAAAGAAATTCTGGTCATATGTGAAGTACACTAGCGGCAAAACACAAACAATACCTTTACTACGTGATAGCAATGGTAATACTACCGATGACAGTACAGCTAAGGCAGAATTAATAAACACAGCTTTCCGAAATTCGTTCACCAAAGAAGACGACGTGAACACTCCAGTATTCAATCCAAGAACAGCTGCCAGCATGCGAAACGTAGAAGTAGATGTTCCTGGAGTAGTAAAACAACTTAAGTCACTAAACAAAAATAAATCTTCCGGGCCAGATTGTTTAGCAACTAGATTCCTCTCAGAGTATGCTGATGCAATAGCTCCGTACTTAGCTATAATTTACAACCGATCACTCAGCGAAAGATCCGTACCCAAAGATTGGAAAGTTGCCCAAGTTACTCCAATATTCAAGAAAGGCAATAGGAGTGATCCCCAAAATTACAGGCCTATCTCATTGACGTCGATTTGCAGTAGGATTTTGCAACATATACTTTGTTCGAATATTATGAAGTACCTCGAAGAGAACGACCTATTAACCAGTAGTCAACACGGATTCAGAAAGTATCGCTCTTGCGAAACACAGCTTGCCCTTTATTCACATTAAGTGTTAAGTGCCATCGACAAAGGATCTGAAATCGATTCCATATTTCTGGATTTCAGGAAGGCTTTTTACACTGTACCCCACAAGCGGATTCTTATGAAATTGCGTGCTTATGGAATATCTCCGAAATTGTGCGATTGGATTCACGATTTCCTATCAGAAAGAACACAGTTCGTTGTAATTGACGGTAAGTCATAGAGTAAAACAGAAGTGATATCTGGCGTTCCACAGGGAAGCGTTATAGGTCCCCTACTCTTCCTCGTGTTTATAAACGATTTAGGAGACAATCTGAATAGCTCCCTTAGATTGTTTGCGGATGATGCTGTCGTTTATCGGTTAGTGAAGTCAACAGAGGATCAAAAGCAACTGCAAAGCGATTAAGCCAAAATTTCTGCATGGTTCGAAAATTGGCAATTGACACTAAATAAAGAAAAGTGTGAAGTAATACACATGACCACTAAAAGAAATCCGCTGAACTTCAATTACGCGATAGATCAGTCAAACCTTAAAATCATAAATTCTACCAAATACCTAGGAGTTACAATTACGAACAACTTTGACTGGAGAGAACACATAGAAAATATTGTGGGGAAGGCGAACCAAAGGTTACGTTTCATCGGCAGAACGCTTAGAAGATGCACCAGCTCCACCAAAGAGACTGGCTACACCACACTTGTGCGTCCTCTCCTGGAGTACTGTTGCCCATTGTGAGACCCTCATGAGGTGGGACTGACGAAAGACATTGAGAAGGTTCAGAGAAGGGCAGCTCGTTTTGTTCTATCACGTTACGGGGGGGAAAGCGTCACGGAAATGTTGCACGAATTGGGGTGGAAATCATTAAAAGAAAGACGTTATTCATTGCAGCGTGATCTGTTTGCGAAGTTTCAATCACCGACTTTTAGTTCTGAATGTGAAAATATTTTGCTATCATCCACCTACTTAGGGAGACATGACCATCCCAATAAAATAAGAGAAATCAGATCGAAAACGGAACGATTTATGTGTTCTTTCTTCCCGCACGGTGGCCGAGGGGACTGAGGCGCTCCAGTCACGGTCTGCGCGGCCACTACAGTCGGGGGTTCGAATCCCCCCTAGGGCATGGATATTTGTGCCGTCCTTAGTCTTAGGTAGTTCATAAGTAGTTTGTAAGCTTAGGGACTGATGACCCCGTAGTTAAGTCCCATAATTTCTACAAACATTTGAACATTCTTCCCGCGCGCTATTAGAGAATGGAACGGTAGAGAAAAGTGGTTAATGAACCCTCTGCCAGGCACTTGAATGTGATTTGCAGAGTATCTATGTAGATGTAGATGTGATGAAAAAGTCAGTATATTTTGTATCCCACTCTCGTCGCCACTTTTGTGTCTCGTATCCGTCGGTTGTCCTGGATGTCGGTGGCCGAGTAAAGAGAGACCGACACAGGAAGTAGGATGCACGCGTGTGCAGGTACGGAGGTGACCAGCCAGTGGGACAGCAGAAACTAGAAACACTAGGCTAAATTAGAACAAGATATATATTTCATAGAGATGGTACAATACTTACCTTGGAGGGCAGCAGACTAGTGGAATGCTGGTACATAGTTAAACTAGATAGAGGCCTGCCTACTGATGAGAGACTTTCCTAGTGCCTGTCTGATTCCCAAGTGCCCAATGCGGTTCAGCGGTGGCTACGAATGGAGTTGTAGCAGAGGGCGCTCGTGGCTGACGTCGTTAAGAATGCCGCGCCGTGCGTGCATGGCGGCGCGCGGCTAAAGTACGTGGCGCGCACTTCAGACTTGTGCGACACCACAGTATAAATTTGAAAAGGTAATAAATTACCGAATAATGTAGATAGAAAGGTAAAAATTGACACACATGCTTGGAATGACATGGGGTTTTATTGGAACCGAAAAAACAATAGTTCAAAAAATGTCCGACAGATGGCGCTTCATCTGATCAGAAAAGCAATAATTAGCGTAACAAATTAAGACAAATCCAAGATGATTTTCTTCACAGGAAATTGTCAATGTGTTCACCATCATTCCTCACCAATAGCTGTAGACGAGGAATAATGTTGTGAACAGCACTGTAAAGCTTGTCTGGAGTTATGGTGAGGCATTGGCGTCGGATGTTGTCTTTCAGCATCCTACAGATGTCGGTCGATCACGATACACTTGCGACTTCATGTAAGCCCAAAGCCAATAATCTCACGGACTGAGATCTGGGGACCTGGGAGGCCAAGCATGACGAATGTGGTGGCTGAGCACATGGTCATCACCAAACGACGCACGCAAGATATATTTCACGCGTCTAGCAATACTTTTTTTCTGTTATAATAAAACTCCATGTCATTCCAAGCATGTGTGTTAATTTTTACCTCTCTATATTCATTATTCCGTGATTTATTAAGTTTTCAAATTTATACTGACTTTTTAATCACCCGGTATGTGTGGTTTCGTTTTGGTTACATACACTTTTAGAGGAAATAAAGGGTCTTGTGCTCTGTCACCGAATTCGAATCATGGAGCGATACTTTTCCATCACTTGCAATGCTTGTGACACCACTAACAATGGGGACACCAGGTATGGAATAGACGAATTTCGATGGGTCGCAGGTATGTTATGCGGAAACTCCTCCAAACCACCAAGCTAAAAAGATTTGTTCCTATGTGCCTTGGTTTCCACGAAAATCGAGATCAAAGTCCAGTGCGTAACAGCTATACCTATACTACGTCACCTCTGGTACGTGAGTTACCGTGGTATAAACAGCAAGGCGCCTTCCTGTCACTTAGATGACCATATTTCAAATCCTCCTTGGAATTTCATTTTTTCCACTTGTCCGACGATTAATTGTGTATAATTATATTCCTTTTCCCATTTCATCAATTCTTATTGCAAATATAAATTACGCTACGAATGACTAGCCTCCTGGCCGCAGCATAAATCCGCTAGGACGCGTCAAGTGGGCACACAATGCATTTGACAGTATACTGTTGGACCGGGGTCTGCAACCGCAGCTAGCAAATACTGCACAAATGATGTATGGGATAAAATGGTAGCTACAGACGGTATACTGATCTTTCAATCGCCGTAGGAGAATGCTTCGAAAAAACGAATAAAATAAAATAATCGTCGCGCAATGCATAACATATTGAGCAATTAACATTAGTTACCAATTACTCAAACATTGACATAAGAGTGGCTATGAAAGCATTTAATTATGCACAATCAATCGTCAGAAAAGTGTTAAAAAAAAAAAAAAAAAAAAAAAAAAAAAGAAACGGCCTATTCCCAAAGCAGCAATGTATGACCTGCGAAGCAAGGAACAAATGATTTAGTTATACAAATGTTGTGTATTGTTCAATAGCTAGTGTAGGAAAGTAAATTTGAGGAAAGGACTGTTTTATTGCGGTCTATGGAAACCTGCTTATAAGTTTCTTACACTTTGGTTTCACACGCGCATTTTGTTACATTTTTCGAACTGAAAGCATTTCTGAGTACATTACTAAGAGAATGGTCTAAAATTATTAGTATTATATTTTGATAATTAGCAATAGATAAGAAACACCATTAAATGATACAATGTATAATCTGTACAGCTTCTACAGATTCTTCAGCTTCATTAAAAAAATTTATCAAGCTGTAAAATGTTTCTAGCTCTCTTTATACATATTTTACGGTGTTTACAAAACATATTTATTGCTGTGTTAAGTAATTCATAGTGAGGTGAACTAACAGCTTGTCATTCAAACGACGGCCGATCCCTTAAGCTGTTCTAAATTACTTATCTTTAGTTGTAAACCTGGGTGCTATTGACGATTTGTCATCGCCTATTAGCGACGACAGAACGTGAAATAACATTTATGTTCGTGTAGTTTGCATAATATTAATATAATAAATCAGTGTTGACTTATGACATTTGTAGATATAAATTACACCAAAGTTCGTCAGTGATATAAGCACTATGCATAATAAGTTCATGATTTGACACGGAGTGTTAAAATAACTGAAGCATTACAGCTGTACAGTCGAGCAGCACATCTGACATTGTTACTTTTAAACTGATTTTATTTTATTATATTTATGCTGTCTATATTTTGCGAAAATATAATTAAGGTGAGACAGTAGCCCTATACCGACAATGTTAAATTAAGCAAATTCATGCCTAATTTTTTTCAGAAAATACTGAACAGATTTGTCTGGAATTTTCACTGGAAATTAAATGATCTTTTTGCAACTCTATGAACCGAAATCGTTAGGGTATGGTACTTATTAAGTTAACTGCCGTGCATTACAATTTTTTGGAAAAAAAATTCATAAATATTTTTAGCAGCCATATTACTGGTGCAATCAACATGACTGCGATTCCATAGTTGTAATGCAGTGTTGTTTAAAATCTGTGAATTTTTCATTAAAGTTTCTCGGACAGCTCCTAAGAAAACCAAGCAAATGTTTCAGAATTTACAGTTTTGAGAAAATGAGACCTAAATTTTACAATATGTAACTTACAGATCTGTCCCCAAGAAGTGGTAAGAAGCAACCTCCACCATAATCAGGGTCCTCATAATCTTTGGGTTAATTTGCCTGTTTCCTTTCCCTGCTTCTTGACTCTTTAGACATTAGAGAAGCAGCAAAATCTGACTTGGCAATACGCAAGCTGTCAAATTCTCTTAGAATATTACAGTATTCTGTCCTGGTTCTAAAACTATTCTAAAACTTTCAGTATGAGAATGTTTCCAATGTCCTACTTTATCACAGCATCTGACACTCCTAGTTGTAAGGTTCTGTAACCAACAAACACATTTTTAGGGATGGGGGTCCACACGATGTTGGTGAAGGCCTCATTTACGCTTTTACTTTTTCAATTTGACTATCGAAATGCGCTCTAGCAGGTTAACCAGCATATGAACCGTACATTTCTGTACAAATCTAACTGTAAAAATGCCGGAGGTATAATCCTTTTTTCGAAAAGGGGCGTAAATTATTTCAGAATGACAGATGTCATAAAATTAAAAAAAATTGCAGTTCTAATTGGTGGGCAGGAGTAAAAAATACATATAAATGTTCACAAAAGAACATAGTATCTAATTATGCAAAACTGAAAATTGATGTTTTGAAAAATGTCAGCCTACAGTCTTACCTTAAAAAGTCTTTTTCTTGTTTTATCTTCAAACTACATTTCAGACTGTAGTAAGTCAAATATCTTAATGTTATCTAATATTAAGGGCCGATCCAATGGCGTTCCAGGAAAACGACTCTAGAGATACGTAAAAAAAAAAAAATTAATGTATCATATTTTGATTTTTAACTCGATTAAACCCAATTAATCTAGTATCATATCGTATTAATTCAGATGCTAATCAAATAGTGCAACAGACGCACAGTTCATGCCGCTGAAATGTCCTCGAGTATGCGGATAATTGTGGGTTGCGTTTGTCATCCGTTGTCATGGATCGCTGAAAACATTTTCCAGCATCCCCTTTGTCTGCAAACTGCACGTCAGTTGCATCCCTAGCGAAGCCGTGTGTTTTGCTTATCAAAGTGGAAAGCGACTATTGTTCCAATACTGACAATTTTATAGTTGCGACATAGAGCTTTGTCAGTGTAGTTGTTACCGGCGGCGGTACGTACACGTGACCAACAGTAACACGTGGCGCACGCTGACTGTGGCGGGCAAAGCTGTCTTTCATAACTACAAAAAGTGCGTACTTTATTTTCCAACTTTTTAAACGTCAATTGCATCAGATTTTATTATAACGGAGTAAGTAGATTGAGAGTTAATTGAACTAATTTGGAAAATGAGAAACCTTCCGCCGTTATTTTTTTTTTAATTTTTAATCAATTACATGTTTCGAGATTCCAATAATCTCATCTTCAGACTCTTATATGATCCATGTCGTAATACGAGAATTAGCCATCCATTTATAATCCTGCATATACCTCTCATAACTGTCGGATACAACTTTCACTTTTTATATATATACAAAAACTTCAAATGTTTGTCAAGCTTAAGGGACTTAAATGCGGGGTCATCAGTTCCTAAAGAAACTACTAATAAACTAGCTTATATTAAAGTCAGCAGAAACATCCATACCCGATTGGGGATTCGAACCCACAACGGAAAACGGCATAGCGCCTCAATGAGCTCGGCCGCTCCGCCGAGGCTTAGTTTTTATCTGGCCTTATTAAAGACCGCGATACAACCCGTCGGCTATGACCAATGGCGGCATATCTGAGTCTCACAAGATACGCTACTTAAATATACCAACTAGAAAAAAAAAAACCTATCAACGAATATAAACATATGGGATAATATCATACTACTTATGTATTGCAGATAATAAATAATTTGTGTTTATCCTCGAAAATTACAGATTACCACAACAGAATGTACCATCGATCACAGGTAATTGAGCAAAAACTCACGCCTTTGGCGCTCTTTTGCGAAAACCAAAGCTATCTGTTAATCTATACCTAACCATCAGAGAGAAACTACAGTTCATTTTTTAAACACAAAATCGTAATCTATCATCTATGTTCTACTGTAACTAAGATATTGAAAGACGGCTATCTGCCGTCTTCCTTAGGTTTTTTATTTTCTTTTTTTCGTGTTTTTAAAATGTTTGTTTCTGTAATATTGTTGGGATTTTATTATGCTAATACTTTATCATTGTGTTCATTTTTTAAATTTTAGTTTCTGTAATACTGTGTTAATGTTGCTGGGATTTTATTATGCTAATACTTTATCATTGTGTCTATGAATGTGGCAATATGAACGGTTTCTCTGTGACGCCACTGTCCTTGTGAGATTGTGAACTTGCTTTATTTTGTATGTGCATGTATGAGAATCTTCTAGCATGGGAGTCTGCGTGTATGTCTGAGAATTTTCGTCGTTGGCTGCCGGCTGCTCGGTACTGGTGGCTGATCTGGACATTCTGTGGCTGCGCTTCGACCTGGTAAGATGTTCTGACTTTCTTTCCTCCCTTGATATGGTAGCGATTCGTTGTCTGGTTTGTTAGACTTAAGATCATAGGTTCATTTTTCGGGGTAAGTTTCTCTGATCACGTACGGAAATGTTTTCAATTTCATTTTGGTGATTTTGCATTGGCAAACGTGATAAATATGCAACTAATTCGGTTTCATAACAGCTGGGAATCGGTAACCTGTGTGAGACTATCTGGCGGTGTATGAACTCTGTTCAATTTCTTTCTAGTTTTATGGGATGCAACCAATGTGCGGGAATATTTTCATTCTGTGTAGTGCATGTAAAATATTCTTTTCTGTTTTCTCCTTCCGCGATTGATATGTACTCCAAGTGGTGTGTTCTCAGAAAAGCCTTCAGCTACCCCTGTGTCTGTTTCTATGCCTTTCAGGCAATAAATTATGTATTAATCTTTCTGATTTCCATGAGTATCTCACGCTCTCCTCTCCGCCTATTTTAAATTGTTGTTTTGTGTCCCAACTTGTACTTTGGATTCAGAGTCCCCCAGTAAATTCTCTTCTAGCCTTGTACGACCCCATTTATTAGCTTATGGAATATTACGTATTTCTAGGGGCTGCATGCCGTATTTCTTAGTTGATTTACTCCGACTTTGAATTTATACCATTTTTTCTGATTTTTGAAGCTGGACAGCCTCCGTCCATGTAAAGCCTCCCCAATCGCTAACTGTGTTTCTTTAGCTTCCTTATGAGATCCTACGCTTTTATAAGGGTTGCATGCCGTAGCTATTTTTCTTTATTTTTCCGAAATTGAATTTTTTAATTTTTACTGGTTTTTGGAACCATGTGGCTCCGAACACTGACTTCAAGGGTTTATAGCTAGTCACTTGAGTTCTCGTCACTGCTCACACACCAGTGCGTTCCTATAGCGTATTCTTGCTTCGTAATCTGTGATTCCGTTGGTTTTTGTTGAACTGAATGCGATCTTTAAGCACATCGACTTCAGTGGGGTGCGAATATGTAATGTAGCAGGCACGTGCCGTGTGTTTCAGTAATTCTGCGTGCTCACGGTTTGATTTGGAATGGAAATTACTCTTGCTATTATCGTGTACCATCTCAAGTAAATAAAGACACACCGGAGCGACCTACGAAGTGTATTTTTTTCTTGTGTTGTGTGGTACATCCTGGTACGCTGAATATTGCCTACGATAGCGGCACCTGCTTCTGCTTCGTATCAGCACGCTGAGTTGGGTGAGTTTCAGTTTGCTTCGCGGGTGTGAGTGGCTGAATGCCTGTTGATTGTAAATGCCCCCTCCGACGATGTTCAGTTCAGTTTACTTTAAGTTAAATTAAATGGGGATGCATTTTTTTGTTTAACAAATTTTTGCCCCCATTTTCTCATGTTTGAATCGAATAAATAATTTATTATCGGTGAACCTTTATCCTAATTATGAATATTAGTTAACGAATACTTTCCGTTTTTTATTTAATGTTGTTTATCTTCAGTGCTGAGAACAAATTCATATGCATATTATCATATTTTTAATTCCGTTGTGCCATAAATATTCTCATAGCCACCTTCATGATAGGGTTTAGTTCGGGGTGGCTTGCATATTAATGATTGTGTGTAATTCTCGTGATCTACGACGTATGTTGGCCACCGTCTCTTTGTCTTCCTGCTGCTAAAGTAAAGTTTGACTCAGTTCTAAATTCTGGGCCAGGGAACAAGATTCTGTTGCAGGGAGTAGTCCGTAGTTGACGCGAATCCTGTAGCTGGTTTTACGGCCAGAATTATATGTTTAAAGTAAGCTTTTAACTGGATCCCTTTAGCCAGAATTAATTTTACAATTAACGGTGGTCATTCAATATGACGTCATTGGTCAAAGCCGATGGGTCGTATCGCGGACTTCAATTGACCCTTTTATCTCGTCATGATACATCTTCCACATCTTTATCTTTTTTAAGACTTCCGAGGTTTCTGCGATCCTAACTCTACACTACTGTTCTTCCAACAGAGTATCTTTGATTATCTGTTCTTTGCCCATGTGTTTTGCTTTGTATCTTATGTTTGTCATTTTCCGATTACGGCAAATATATTTAGATGCTCGCAAATAGTTTCGCTTTCTAAGTTATCGATAGCTATTCTAAGAGGTTTCGTTTCCGACGTTATGATTGTTCTCGTATTTTATCCCAGCGAGAGGTCAATGCTCACTGCCACAAGCGAGCATAGGGGCGCCCACTGTATTGCACCGAACGAGATGTGGCCGCAGTCCAATGTTATCTCATCTATTTATCCTTATTTCCGCTCCACTGACAGGTGGCGCAGCGATTAACACATTGGAGACGCATTCGCGAGAACGACGTTCAATCCTGCCTCCCGCTGTCCACACTAATTTTTTTCCATAGTTTTCCTAAATCGCTCCAGGTGGATGCTACGACGGTTCCTCCGAATGGCACAACCGATTTCCTCTTCGTCCTCAGAAAAGGCAATCCGAGATTGTGTTCCGTCTCCAAAGACTAGGCTGTCAACGGGACGTGATACCCTAATTATAGTTTTTCTGCCCGGCATTGTTTTGCAGATACTTTTACTCTCGTGTTGTACTCTGTTCCAATCACCGGGCCTCATCACTTCCTACGTCCCATTTCTTGCCTATTACATTTTTTTCTGTATTTTATGACACAATCCCTTTATGTGAGTAATACTTACGGTTTTAGCCACATTTGTCATCGTCAGGTAACACAATTTATAAATGGAAATCTTTTATTAAGATCCGAAACCAAACAAAATATTACAACTAGTACAAATGTGAGCTATACGAAATGCTATAAAAAGATCTACTTTTGAACCAAGTGAAGTGTTGTTAAGTAGAATGAATCATGGGTGCCATGCTTAATGAAACCGTATGTGACACGAAAAAATTAAAAGTGTGTAAGACGTCCAAGTTGTCGTTGGACAAATCTGGGTTGAAATTGGGTTGCAATGTGATATTGACTTTAAATCTCATAAGAAAATATGTGTTCTGGAGTTTCTTCACATCTGTCGACTTCTTGTTGTTTGAAACGTTAAGAGCCGAAGGACCAAGGATTTCTTTTACGACCAGGGACGTCTGTGCAAGGGGTGCCGGGCACCCCGTTGCCTCATACCCAGGGGACGCCAAGCGGGAACCGCGTGGAGACAACCGCGTGGGCTAAGGCGCCATGTCGTCGTGGAGGGAGCGGCCACTCCCGCCGGAAGTTCGAGTCCTTTCTCGTACACGGGTGTTTGTGTCGTCTATAATAAGTTAGTTTAAGCTACTGTAAGTGATCTGTAAGAGTAGGCACTTAGCAGTTTGATTCCGTACGTCCTCACACACATGGCGAGGACCTTATACCAAGAGCAATCTGCCAGTTTTGAAAATTACCTTAGATCATACCTGTAAAACCGTAGGCACTGATATTGTTTACAAATACGCCTCTTGGAACTTTCGGCATATCTACGACTTTCGATGGGCAAGTATAAATGGGACACACACACACACACACACACACACACACACTCACACTCACACACAAGTTGGCAACGAAATATTCGCTTTACAAGAATAGTTAATAGAAATACCAGACAAGGGAACACACAAAAATGTGTCTACCACAGTCCACGAACAGCATTAATTATTTATTTCACGGCCAACACAAAATAATATTCCCCACATTCAATGTGATAAAGTTTTCAAAAAGCATTCAACGATCGGTCGTTGCCAACATTAGCGCACTACGCCGCCGCAACCTTAATTACATTTTTAACAAGCGCGAGCACAAATCTAAAAGAGTTTCTCCACCTCCTCAATTAGCCGATTAAACAAGCTGTGACATACACAAAAGTCAGCTACAATACTGTTCTCAGAAAAGGAGAATTTGGCATAGATGATCCTGAGATAAACGACTCAGGAAATACACTAACCAATCGCCTTTCTTATGTTGCTGTGTTTCCTGATTCCTTTAATCATCACAGTCGCAGGTTCCACACATCCAGAATGGATACAAGTTTTCATCCTGAAATATCACTAGGAACTCCAGATAAGAGGTAAACATCACAGTTGACTTCCAGAAAATAGTCAAATACGAAATACGCAATTATATTTCTTTCGTGCACTAAAGAGCCTCTCTAGCTAGTAAAAAAAAAAAAAAAATATTTTTTTGTCTTGTCTGGATTAAATTTTACTTGTAGTGGCAGCGGTTTAATATGTTAACGTTGGCAACGACATATTCGCTTTAGGGGGATTATTAATTTACTGATCGGAACATTATTTCATTATCAACACAAAGAATTATTCCAGTCATTGTACATGATTGATTTTTCATAAAGTTTTCAACGGCCGTTGCCAACATCAATAAGCCACATCGCTGCCATAAGGAAAATCATAGCCCTTGTTTCAGCGTATTACACTTTAGTTATGAGAATAAAAACGCACCATCGTCATCTATTAGTTATTTGGTGTACTATGTAAGTAACAGCGCCTCTATCGGATCTTTGCTATAGTTCGCTGGAATTCAAGCATAGCCTACCCCCGAAACTACGAATTACGATATATTTTCTTACTCTGATCCGATTTTGATGAAATGAAGCTTATGTGTTGTCCCAAGGTACTCTCAGTTGACTTATGAAACCCCATGAAAGATCATATAATACTCTTCAAGATTTGCTGTACTACACCATAATTATAAGCAGAGTATACTCATGAAACTTCAAATTACGATATTTTTCCTTTCTCTGACCCGCTGCGAGGGTCCGCAATACGGATTTGAACAGTGTTGTGAAGCGTCAAGTGTGTCAGTGTCAATTGCATCAATGCATTTCAGTCTACCTACCGGACCACAGCGGTGGTACACCAAGTATTTTAATCTAGTGTCATCGTGATCGTCATCGCTCATTCAGTGAATGTCTAAATAAGTATTTTTTTAACGCCACCATGGCACGCCTATTTCAAACTCACTATGTATCTTCGTCATCTTTTGCTATATATATGTATGTTTCACCAATTTATCCACATGGCACGTTTTAAAGCCACTATCTTTTGTCACCTCTCATGTTCTTGTATTCTTCTTTCGTACTGTTTGTACTCTGGGCTGAAGAGCAGCGCCTGATGCTGCTGACAGCTTGCCGACACTATGTGCCGGCATTAAAATAGCAATAAAGGAAAAAAAAACCTTCCTCTGATTTCATTTTGATTAACTGAAGCCTAAGTTACTCTCAAAAGTATTCTCAGTTTACCTGTGGAAATCCATGAAAGTTCGTGTAGTACTTTTGGAGATTATCCTCAACGAATAGACATACACGATGACTTTAAAACAAATGATTAAATTATGACATCTTTATTTTTTCTGATGCGATTTTAGTTATTGAGGTCTTTATCTAGCCGCACGATATGCTCAAGTTACATGTGAAAACTCCATGAAAAGTCGTTAAGTAGTTTTGGAGATAATCGTGTTCAAAAAGAGACAGATGTGAGAGTCGTAGTTAAAAAAATTTCAAATTACGATATTCTTTTTTTCCCGTGATCCAATTTTTATGAAACAAAGCCTATATGTTGTCCAGAGTTACGCTCAAGTTACCTGTGAAAATCCCATGTAAATTCGTGAAGTAGCTTTGGAGATAAGAGAATGAAAACCCTTAAAGATCTCTCTCTCTCTCTCTCTCTCTTCTCTTGTTTTTTTTTTCCTTTTTTTTTTCTTTTGTGTGTGTGTGTGTGTGTGTGTGTGTGTGTGTGGTGTGTGTGTATGTGTGTTCCGATTTTCAAAAAAATATGCCTATATATTGACCTAAACTTTTCTCATGTTTCCTGTGAAAACCGCATCAAGTTTCGTCAGGTATAATAAGAGGTTTTCAGCCAAGATCGCTTTCTTCTTTCAATTACATGCCCGGTTTCGGCGTGCTAGACGCAATCTTCAGACCTGTCGTAATTTTTTACATCACTGCTATTGCAACAATTTTTAACATAGAAAATTTGTATACATCCACATTGATGTGTCATCCACAAATTACGACAGGTCTGAAGATGGCGTCTAGCACGCCGAAACCGGTCATGTAATTAAAAGAAGAAGGAGATCTTGGCTGAAAACCTCTTATTAAACAATTCTAGGTCACACCAATAATGTTTTGCCGGTCGCGATGGCCGAGGGGACTGAGGCGCTCCAGTCACGGTCTGCATGGCCACTACGGTTGGGGGTTCGAGTCCCCACTCGGGCATGGATATTTGTGCCGTCCTTAGTATTAGCTAGTTCATAAGTAGTTTGTAAGTTTAGGGACTGATGACCCCGTAGCTAAGTCCCATAAGCTATACAAGCATTTCAACATTTGAATTTGATCAAATTATGACGTCTTTATTTTCTCTGGTCTGATTTTAACTATTGGGGTCTGTATTTAGCCGCACGATATGCTCAAGTTACGTGTGAAAACCCGATGAAACTTCGTCAAGTAATTTTCGATATAATCGTGTTCAAAGAGACAGACGTGAGGGTAGTAGATAAAAAAATCAAATTACGATATTATTTTTATCCGTGATCTAATTTTTATGAAACGAATATATAATATATAAATTCATTTCGACCTGCAGCATTGTGTATGTCTTTTAAGGACATATTGTTAATCTAAGTAGTGACAAAATGCTGCTTCACTTTATAGATGTTAAAAACTATTATTATAGCAATAGGCCTATTTCGGCACTGTGACCATCATCAGGCTATGTCCATATGGCATCGTAGAGGTATAATTTATTATAATAACTGCATATAATTGCAGTATAAATGCTCTTTAGATGGTATATATATTTTTTATTGCTGGAGGATATGTCAAACTGACAGACTAGCAGTAATGAACTAATACCTGATATATATATATATATATATATATATATATATATATATATATATATATATATATATATATATATATACCATCTAAAGAGCATTTATACTGCAATTATGTGCAATTATTATAATAAATTATACCTCCACGATGCCTTATGGTCATAGCCTGATGACGGCCAGTGTGCCGAAATAGGCCTATTTCTATAATAATAAACAGTTTTTAACATCTATAAAGCAGCATTTTGGCATTACTTATACTAACAAAATCTATAATATATCGTCCAGAGTTACGCTCAAACCTCTGGAAACCGAAAGCAAATTGGTGAATTAGTTTTGCAAGTAAGAAGTTTTTAATAGTTGAACAGACACTACAGTTACTGAAAACAGTTAAAATGCGATTTTTTTTCGTGATCCGATTTATAAAAATATATGCATATATGTTCACCAAAACGTTTCTCATGTTTCCTGTCAAAACCGCATGAAGTTTCGTCTAGGTAGTTTTGAAGATTGAAGTGAACAGTCACAGGCCTACATTTACAGATTTATTATTAGTATAAATGTTTCCACATAGTTGTGACGTAAATTCACATCATAGCAACTTCAATATGACAATCACTATTACTAAGTTTTTAACCGTTGTCCTTAATGTATACCCAAATAAGGCTGCGCAAACTTGGCGCCCCGCATAATTTGCTTCCAATAAACACTTGTGCACTAGATATGTTTGATCATTGTCATGATGTCCATCACAACTTTCATTTTTTGTTAACTGTTAGACATATATAAATGTAGGTGCACTGTCATCACTGTTTGTCATAGACCTGCCTGTTTCATAAGCTGTAATTTTAATTCATTCCTTGTATTTATTATGTTTTTATCCTCGTGTAGTAACTCTAATGGAACAACCTTTGCTACAAGCTTCTATACAATTGTCATGAATGTATATCTGTGTAGCTTTCTGACGATCTTTCCTGTGATCACTTTTTGACCCACTCCCGAACCGCCACGGCATATGACGTGGCACTTTTTCACTCTGGTACCTCCCTGACACGACGTAGAAAATGTGCAAAGCATTTTTCATTCTTGTTTATATTAACTTTTAATTTTTCTTTGACTTACTTGTACATACAAGTGTAATCTTTACTAATAAGGCCGGCCGCGGTGGCCGAGGGGACTGAGGCGCTTTAGTCACGGTCTGCACGGTCACTACGGTCGGGGGTTCGAATCCCCCCTCGGGCATGGATATTTGTGCCGTCTTAGTTCGTAAGTAGTTCATAAGTAGTTTGTAAGTTTAGGGACTGATAGCCCAGTAGTTGAGTCCCATAGGCTTTACAAACATTTGAACATTTTTTTTACTAATAAGACACACTGTGTATCCAGACAACACATTCATACCCAAGTAATGGTGCGCAGACCTGGCGCCCTATATATTTCCTAATAAGCTCATGTACACTTTATGTGCATGACCATTGTTACGATGTTAATCATAATTCTATAAGCTTGTGTGTGTATATATAAGTAAATAGACTGCCCTGTTGTCACTATATTTGTCATAGCTATGTCTATTATCATAAGCTGTAATTTCATTCCATCCCTTCTAATTTCTCCATGTTTCATTACTGTAACTTTATTTGACAGTTATCACATGATTGTAGACTATATCCATTCAAGTGTAATAATTGTATATCTCGCACCATCTGAACTGTGACAATCCACTCTGAACCACACGTGCCTTACCAGGACACATTATATGGCATTTGTCGTTTTGTTATATTATTAGACTCGATGTATTGAACATCTGTTAGCCAGTAATACCTAGACAATGTAATCAAACTTGGCGCCCTATAGTAGTATCTAAGCATCAAATACATATTATTTGTTAGAGCATCGTTATGATGTCCATCATTACAGCCTTTATTTTTTATGATTCTATATGGACATTTTCTTGTAATTACTGTTAATTTGTTTACAATATTCAGCTTTGCCACCTTATGCTTCATTCTCTAGACCCACTCATGATTTGTAGCATAACTCATCATGTGGCATTTGTTCATTTTTCTTACCCCATAAGACATGGTTTAACAAGCATTTGTAAAAATTATTAGTAAAAAGTAACATTTTTGTTTTTGTATTGCTATATTGTAATTCCACCTAGCGCTTTTTCACTAGTCACGGCGCCACTAGGCCTTACGTTCAAGAACGTCGCTCCATCTGGTGACCAAAACCTATAAACCTGTATTACCGTACCGTAGCCTCAGTGTGCTCCATAATGTTACAAGAACAACATGTATCCATTTGTACTGACATACTTGCAATCTATGAATACAGGGTAAGTGCGCTAAATTTCTTTATAACGAATTTGTAAAGTGTTTTTATAATATTTCTGTTCTTATATTCTACATCTACAACCATACTCCGCAAGCCACCTGACGGTGTGTGGCGGAGGGTACCTTGAGTAAAACTATCGAATTTCCCTCCTATTCCAATCACGTATTGTTCGCGGAAAGAAGGATTGTCGGTATGCCTCTGTGTGGGCTCTAATCTCTCTGATTTTATCCTCACTGTCTCTTCGCGAGATGTACGTAGGAGGGAGCAATATACTGCTAGATTCCTCGGTAAAGGTATGTTCTCGAAACTTCGACAAAAGCCCGTACCGAGCGATAGAGCGTCTCTCCTGCAGAGTCTTCCACTTGAGTTTATCGATCATCTCCGTAACGCTTTCACGATTACCAAATGATCCTGTAATGAATCGCGCTGCTCTCCGTTGGATCTTCTCTACCTCCTCTATCAATCCCACCTGGTACGGATCCCACTCCGGTGAGCAGTATTCAAACTGTGGGCGAACAAGTGTACTGTAACCTACTTCCTTTGTTTTCGGACTACATTTCCTTAGTATTCTTCCAATGAATCTAAGTCTGGCATCTGCTTTACCGACGATTGATTTTATATGGTCGTTCTATTTTAAATCCCTCCTAATGACTACTCGCAGATACTTCATGGAATTAACTGCTTCCAGTTGCTGCCCTGCTATAGTGTAGCTAAATGATAAAGGATCTTTCTTTCTGTGTATTCACAGCATATTACACTTGTCTACATTGAGATTTAATTGCCATTCCCTGCACCACGCGTCAATTCTATGCAGATCCTCCTGCATCTCAATACAATTTTCCATTGTACAACCTCTCTATATACTAGAGCATCATTCGCAAAAAACCTCAGTGAACTTCCGATGTGATCCGCAAGGTCATTTATATATATCGTGAACAGAAACGGACCCACGGCACTCCCCTGTGGCACCCCTGATATAACTCCTACTTCGGAAGATTTCTCTCCATTGTGAATGACCTGCTGCTTTCTGTTATCTAGGAATTCCTCAATCCAATCACACAATTGGTCTGATAGACCATATACTCTTACTTTGTTCATTAAACGTTGCATCTACCTGAGAACCCATGTCTATGGCCCTCTGAGTCTCGTGGACGAATAGCGCCAGCTGGGTTTCACACGAACGCCTTTTTCGAAACCCATACTGATTCCTACAGAGCAGATTCCTAGTCTCGAGAAATGTCATTATATTGGAACATAATACATGTTCCAAAATTCTACAACTGACAGACGTTAGAGATATAGGCCTATAGTTCTGCACATCTGTTCGAGGACCCTTCTTGAAAACGGGGATGACCTGAGCCATTTTCCAATCTTTCGGGACGATATGCTGTTCTAGAGACCTACGATACACCACTGCGAGAAGGGGGGCCAGTTCCTTCGCGTACTCTGTGTAAAAAAGAACTGGTATACCATCTGGCCCTGCGGCCTTTCCTCTTTTGAGCGATTTTAATTGTTTTTCTATCCCTCTGTCAGTTATTTGTTATATTGAACAACTACTATTTCCATTTCACAGATTCTGATGATGGTCCAGGCCGAAACGCGTCATATAAAGTCATAATTGTATCCAGTTTATGACTTTAATCAATGCAGCGACCTATACAGCCTATTGCAGACTTCATTTACTGTAAATGTTTCCGTATTGTTCTGAGTGGCTCTTGGCTTACGGAAGTTTCGTATCGGCAGGAGCGGAAGAAGCAACAGGTATTTCGGGAGAAGAGCGTTAAAACGCCGCGCGCGGTGGCCGGCAGTTTGCTGGACAGCTGCACTGGAGGCGGCGTCGGGGGCGGCGTCGGCGTCGGCGTCCGCGGCGTCAGCATTCCGGCGGGCGATGCATTACGCGCGTCGGTGCGTGGCGCGGCTACGTGCTCGTGCGTGTGATTGAGTGCCGGCTGCTGGCGCGGTTGTTATATCTATGAATCAATTGGACACATTGCCGGCTGTCGGAGCTAAAATGCGAGCGCCCGGCCGCCGGCGGACGCGGCCACGTCGCGCGCGGGGGCGGCGTGGGCGGTGGCGGGGGCGGCGGGGGCGACGTCCGGGCGGGAAGGGGTGCGGGGGAGGAAGCGGCGGAACGCGCGGACAGAGGAGAGAGGCGGTGATTGAAAGCGGCGATAATATTGTGCCCGAATCTGCGGGTGACACCCCCACCCCCGCAGTAATGATGCCTGCGACTCGGCCGCTGACGGACGCGCGGTTTGGCGGTAACGGATCGCCCACCCCGCTGCGGCCACCGGTGCTGCTGCTAACCCACCCCACTGCCACCCTGCCCGTCGCTGTGCGCGCCCCTTCCAATACGGACGAGCATTTTTTTTTTTTATTATTGGCTGTCGGTTCTGCGCCACGTATCTTTGTGTCCGGACGTGTCCGACGTCCACAGATGTGTGTGTGTGTATGTGTGAGGGAGGGAGGGGAGGTGAAAAGTGGAGGGTAGCATGTGTGGGGGAAGGACGGGACAATCATTGCAATGCTAACAATCTGTTAAATCCATTACCTCTGGCCCGAAAGCCCTTTCAAAGTATCGAGTGAACGACACAGATCAGGCATCCATTTTTTCCCTTTTTGTTTTGGTTCACAGTTCTCTCTCTCTCTCTTTCCCGCACACCCACTCACTCACACACACACACACACACACACACCCACACACACACACACACACACACACACGTACACACACACACACACACACATGTTCTCTTTCATCCCCCTCGGCAAAAAAACGAAAAAAAGGGGGGTACGCAGCGAGGGTGTTGCTAACAACATTGCATCGAAAGTGAGAGCTGAAAGGTGCGCAAGCTGATGAGCCACATGAAAAGAGAGATACAAAACGGCCAGAAGAAAAAGGAAGTAAAAAAAATAGCGGATGTGACGTTTCGATACCAGTGGGGGGCGGGCAATAATTGAAGGGCAATTTGTAAACAAGTGCCGGGGTAAATAACACGCACCGCTCTCCTCTGGGATTTTTTTTTCCAGCGTGCCAACGCAGCTGTCGATGGATGCCAAACGAATTAAGGCGCCTCTTTTCATTTTGTCTCGTTCTCGCTCACTCGGATTTGCTGCTGGTAATTTTTTTCCCCCAGCCCGGGCTTTTTTTTATGATCTCTCGTATTTAATCGCAAGCTGCACCATTACCTAATGGCTTTCCGCACCGGTATTAAAACGTAGATGTGAGTGTTAATGCCTTTTGATTCTTACGCCACCTACACAACTCATTCTGATGTGAAAATATAACGCCTCAATACTTAATTTTTTTGTCGTGGATAACAAAATCCATTAGAATAATTGGAACAAATCACGTAATGTGTAAAAAATATTAGTTAATGGCATGAAAAATTGTCGCTGTGGTCGCCCGAGTAGGTAAGCACAAAGGGGAAAAACGTATTATGCAGGGAAAAATGACAAATCATTGCTGATTAACGGTTGTTGAATAGCAGTGAACGTAGCTTTTATTAAATTAATAAAAACTGCCGGTAAGGAAGAGAGATGAATTAAAAAAATTAAAATCCTGTGATCTAAAGGCATTAATGTAAATTAAATATTTCGTGTATGAAATAACCTAATATCTTTTGAAAGACACATATGAACATAATATTAACGCGCAGAACAAAGTAAAGGTTAACGAAGAAAGTAAAGTGATGTAAAATGCTTCTAAACATTCCTTACATCCAGCCAACAGAATGTAATGACTGGAAAACTTAGGTCATGAGGGCATCCCGCAAGGGTTAGTATTGGGCTCTTTCCTGTTCTTATTATACATCAAATACATGTCAACTATTACTACTGAAGAACAAATTACAAAAGTAAAAAAGTTGAACGAGGAGATGAGGGTGAGATTAAGAAGAAAATAGAGGAGCAGTTGTGAATGGGTCCAAAGATAAGAAACAGAAGAAAAAAGTTATAGAAACAGAATGTTGAAGGAAGTGATTGCGATCTTAGACACGGAATTTCCAAAAACAAACTAGGAAACACACACTATTCTGTGCAGGGCGATAAAATTATACACAATTTTCTCAATTATTTCCTTCAGCTGGCTCGAGTTCCCAGTGCTACAGCACAAAATAAAAACAACACAAATAAACAGGCATTCACAGCCTGTCTTTGGTTGGGATTCCGTGAAGTTCAGCTGTACGCCCTATTTGCTATACAAACTGGCTGCGTTGTGTCAAGGGGCCAGAAACACCTACTGCCATGTCCCCATCTTGTTAAATGTTTAACTTTAAATAAATTCAGACAGGAACAAAAAATGCACAAACGAAACAGTCATTTTTAACTAAATTGATGTTTATTCCACCTAATATCCATCAGTGAATATTGTTAGATCTGACTTCAGAGCAATGCCGATAACCTTAAGGCTGTCACAGCGAAAGATGGAAACTTGACTGAATAGTCAACTTCAGTCAGTCGCACAGTCGCTAAATAAAAATTAAAGTCTAGCAACAATCCTGAGAAACTCGACGTTCTACTGTCACAGAATATAGTTAGAGTCCACGAAGCACCACTGAAGACTTTTTCTAAGTCCCAAAGACGCAGAATAAAATCAAAGTTCCACGCGAAAACACTTCGCTGAAAATATAGAAGTCCTCAATCGACTCCACAGTCGCTCTTCGTAATGACACGGCTTGTCTGTCAAACCAGCAGTAACAGACTGCTCCTAACAAGCCAGACTAGCCGCTTAAGTACCCTCGAAGGCTTACACTGAAGTCAAATCAGTACTTTATTTTCACAAAATTACGTCTTTTACATAAAATACATATGAAATAAATATCTGTGATGATACTATTTAACGCAAATTTTCCGCTGAAACAGAATATGGCACCAAAACATTATACATATAGTAGTTTTTGCATTATCAAAAAATTAAGCACTTTGATTTTTCAGTATTTAAACGTAGATTATTCACTGTAGGCCTAATATTGAGCCTATGGTTGCATTAACTATTTACTCAAATCTAGTTTACAGTACTGCCACTCATACTACAGCTATTATTGTTTATGTATTAAAAATCCAGCTTTTATACTTTGAAACCATTTTACTGTTCTCTAATTCAAATTTACTGAATTTGCGCAAAACACTAAAGATACATCATAAAGGTACTCTCTTAGATCTATCATTTGACACCTTGTACGTAACATTTGGTTGAGCCATTTTCAACATATATCGTTTACGAAATAGTTATTTAATAATGATTTTTGATTTACTATAACTCAAAAACTATTAAAGTGACAGTAGGCGCTTTTATATCAGAGCATTCGTCTAATCTTTATCTTTAAAATCAGCCTACAAGCTCCTGTGCATCCAATGTGGATCAATAATTAGTTTTTTTTGTTGTGTTTTTTTTTTTTTTTTTTTTTTTTTGTTGCATACTTCACTAAGGCCAAACAGGCGCTTACCTGCTTTCCACCATTCGGTCTGTAACCACTCAGGTTTCACCAGCTAGTTGACCATAGACTCCATAGACTCGCGACCAGCCACATGCTCATCTGACAGACGACCAGTGCTGCA
Organism: Locusta migratoria; assembly: GCA_026315105.1. Classification (NCBI taxonomy): domain Eukaryota; kingdom Metazoa; phylum Arthropoda; class Insecta; order Orthoptera; family Acrididae; genus Locusta; species Locusta migratoria. The sequence goes on from CM048751.1 coordinate 56,211,070, forward strand.
CCATCTCCTGAGCATCCCTTGAACTAAGACGTTTCAGTAGCTGTCAAAATATGTCACTTAGCAGCCAGTAGGCTACTTGTCAACATACCAAAAAAAAGTTTCAAATGTTTGTAAATCTATCGGACCAAACTGCGCGGTCATCAGTCCGTAGCTTACAAACTACTTAAACCTAGGTAAACTAACCTAAGGACAACACACACACCCATGTCCCAGGGAGGACTCGAAGCTCCACGGCGAGCAACCACGCGCCCCGCAGCGAGACGCTTTAGACCACTCGGCTATTCCACTGTGGCGTCAACATACACTCACGACTTTAGCACATGTGAACGTTTTGTCACAGAGTTGCAGACTTCAAGTGTATCCACAAAGCTGACCCCTTACAAGATGTATATCTTGTCCCTTGTGGAAATTGGAGGAGGAATTATAGAACGGACAAAAGGGAAAAACTGAAGAACAATTACAGAAGTAAAATGTTGAATGAGGAGATGAAAGGAAGAGATGTGAGTATGAATAGTATGAGAACAATGAAAAATAACGAAAATGAGATGAAATTTGTGTGAAAATTTAGGAAATGCAGAAGGAAAGTAATCAAGACTAGGTAAGAGCACTATAATCAGGGTGAGATTAAGAAGGAAATGGAGGAGGAGTTTTGCAGGAGTCCAAAAAGGAGAAACAAAATAAATAGTCATAGACACAAAATGTTGAAGGAAGAGATGTATATATTGTCCCTTGTCATTAGAACTGTGGAAATTGGAGGAGGAATTATAGAGGGGGTGGCAGAAAACAGAACATCAAATTACACAAGTAAAATATTGAATGAGGAGGTGAAAAGGAAGAAACGTGAGTGTCAGTAGTATGGGAACAACGAGAAATAACGAAAATGAGATGAAATATTTGTGAAAATTTAGGAAATGCAGAAGGGAAACTTTTAAGACTATGTAAGAAAATTATAATCGGATAGAGTTGAGAAAGAAATGGAGGAGTCAAAAGAAAAGAAACAGAAGAAAAAATGAAAGAAACAGGATGCTGAAGGAAGGAAAGTATATCTTGTCCCTTGTCAGAAAGACTGTGGAAATTGAAGGAGGAATTATAGAGAGGCAAAGGGAAAAAGTGAAGAACAAATTACAAAAGTAAAATTTTGATTGAAAAGATGAAAAGGAAGAAACGTGAGTATGAATAGCATGGGAACAATGAGAAATTACGAAAGTGAGATGAAATATTTGTGAAAATTTAGGAAATGCAAAAATAAGTTTCGACACTAGGTCAGAGCACTATAATCGGCTGAGTTAAGAAGGAAATGGGAAAGGAGGAGTTATGAAGGAGTCAAAAGATAAGAAACAGAAGAAAAAGTTATATAAACAGAACGTTGAAGAAGGACTGTAGAAATTGGAGGAGGAATTATAGAGGAGACAAAGTGGAAAAACTGAATAACAAATTACAGAAGTAAAATGTTGATTGAGGAGATGAAAAGGAAGAAATGTGAGTTTTAATAGCAAGAGAACAATGAGTAATAACGAAAATGAGAAGAAATATTTATGAAAATTAAGGAAAGGAAGAAGGGAAAGTTTAAAATGTAGTTAAGAGCACTATGATAAGGGCGAATTTAGAAGCAGTATGGAAAGAACTCGAAAGGGTTACGATACTCAAAAAACCCAGAAAACTAACACAAGTATTTACCCAAGAAACAACATGTATGGTGAAAGTGAATTGAAACATGTCAGGGAAGTGCAATGTTAGACCTAGAGTGCTTTCCTCCATTCTTTTTAACCTGGTAAGCCTAGAGACTGGAATAGATTTGGAAAGAAAGTTCAACACCCTAGCCTAATAATAGCACAGAGAGAGCAAGGTTTGACCCGCCCGGTTAGCCGTGTAGTCTAACGCACCGCTTTCCGGGATGGGGAGGCGTACGAGCCCCGGTTCGAATCCGCCCGGCGGATTAACAAAAGGCGTCGGAGTGCCGGCCAGCCTGGATTTGGTTTTTAGGCTGTTTTCCACATCACCCTAGGTGAATACCGGGCTGGTCCCCAAGTGCCGTCTCAGATACATGATTCGCAAGCATTTCGTAACACTTTACACTTCCACACACGCCCTCGCAGACATTTGGGGTACACATTTCCTCTTGGGGGGGGGGGGTTGGCATAGGGTAGCGGTACCCTGTAAATATTAACACATGCCAAACCCGTGTTTAACACAGTGCCGACCCTGCATGTGTTGGAGAAGGGCCAAAGAGATAGAGAGCAAATTCTGATTCAGATGACAAAGCATTAATAGAAGAGGCAATGAGAGCAGAGCTGAAGTTGAATATGGATAAGACCAAGTACCTCGTAGTTAGCAGAGAAAATAATGACAGACCTCTAAATTTGGATGAAAAAGTCTTTGAAAGGGTAAAATACTTTGAATACCTTGGGCCAATACTCAATGAAAGGAATGAAATAGACCAGGAAATTAACCGCACGAATAGAAGCTGGAAACAGGTCTAGGTTTGCTCTGGGAAAGATACCAAAGTCCTGGCTACTAACGAGATCTTCAAAGACAAACGACTACAAGACAATAATAGAACCTGTAATCTTATATTGAGCAGAGACCTGGACTGTTACCCGGAATATTGGAGCAAAACTCCTGACCTTTGAGAATGCCATCGTCAGAAAGATTTTTGGGCCAGTGAAGGATGGAGATGAACGGAGAAAAAGAAATGAGCGTGAATTGCAATAGTTATTCAAGTTGATGGACTTGTGACAGTGATCAAAGAAAGGACACTGTAGTGGTACGGTCACATAATGCGTCGAGAAGGCCATATCATCAGGCAGGTAGTTGAAGAGGACAACAGAGGCAAAATACTAAGGGAAGACAATGACTGTGATGGATTGACCAGATCAGGGAGGGTATGAATATGCTGAAGATTATATGGACTGAGGTCGCTGGAGGAGGCTAATTGGTGAGGCCAAAGATCGACTGCAGTTTTTGTGGCCAACACAGTAAGTAAGTAAGAAGGAAATGGAGGAGGAGATGTGGAGGAGTCAAAAGGTCAAAAGGTAAGAAACAGAAGAGAAAGGAAAAAAGGGATGTTGAAAGAGGAGATGAAAAGGAAGAAAAATGAATATGAATTTTTAGCGAACAATGAGAAAGAGTGAAAGTAAAAGGAAATTTGTGCAAAAATCTACGAAATACAAGAGAAGAAAGGAACAGTTTTTTAGGGAAAAAAAGAAGAAAAAGTTGAAGGAGGAGGTAAAAAAGAAGAAATATGAATACGAATAGTATATGAACAATGAGAAATAACGAAAATATTTGTGAAAATTTAGAAAATGAGGAAGGGAAAGCTTCAAGACTAGGTAAGAACACTCAGGGCGAGTTAAGAAGGAAATGGAGGAGGAGATGTGGATGGTTCAAAAGATAAGAAACAAGAAAAAATGAAAGTTCAAAAATGAATGTTCAAGAAAGAGATGAAACAAAAGAAACATGAAGATGAATTTTTAGTGAACAATGAGAAAGAGTAAAAGTGAAAGGAAATTTGTGTGAAAATTTAGGAAGTACAAGAAAAACAGGGAAACAAAACGTATAGGAAAAAAAAAAACCAGACAACATTGAATGAGGAAATGAAAAATGTTATGTGACCAACGAAAAATAATGAACATGAGAAGAAACTTCTGTGAAAACTTAGGTCATGCAGTTTTCAAAGTTTCAAGAGTAGGTATGAGGATTGTAATGATGGTGAGATTAAGAAGAAAATCGAGGACGAGTTGTGAATGCGTCCAAACAGAAGAAAAAGTTAAAGAAACAGAATGTTGAAAGAAGAGATGTATATATTGTCCCATGTTATCAGGACTGTGGAAAGTGGATGAGGAATTATAGAGGAGGCAAAGGGGAAAACTGAAGAACAAATTACAGAAGTAAAATGTTGATTGAGGAGATGAAAGGGAAGAAAAGTATGAATAGTGTGGGAACAATGAGAAATAACGAAACTGAGATGAAATATTTGTGAAAATTTAGGAAATGCAGAAAAAGTTTCAACACTAGGTAAGAGCACCATAATCAGGGTGAGTTAAGATGGAAAAGTAGGAGGATAAGATGTGGAAGAGTCAATAGATAAGAAACAGAAAAAAATGAAAGATCAGGGTGTTGAAGGAAGAGATAAAAAGGAAGGAACATGAATATGAATTTTAAGTGAAAAACAAGAGAGATTAAAAGTGATAGGAAATAAATTGTGTGAATATGTAGCAAATACAAGAGAAGCAAAAAATAAATAAATAAAAATGAAATTATATATATATATATAAATTGAGAGAGGAGATGAAAAAGAAGAGTTATCAGTAGGACTATTATGTGACCAACAATAATTAATGACCATGAGAAGAAACTTGTGTGAAAACTTAGGGCATGAAGTTTTCAAAGTTTCAAGAGTAGGTAAGAGGACTGTAATGATGGCGAGGTTAAGAAGAAAATCGAAGAGGAGTTGTGAATAGGTCCTAAGATAAGAAACAGAAGAAAAAGAAACAAAATGTTGAAGGAAGAGATGTATATCTCGTCCCATGCCACCAGGAGTGTGGAAATCTGATGAGGAATTATAGAGGCGGCAACGGGGACAACTGAAGAATTGAAGAACAGATTGAGAAAATGAAAAGGAAGAAACGTACCAATAATTTGGGTACAATGAGAAATAACGAAAGTGAGATAAAATAGTTGTAAAAATTTAGGAAATGTAGAAAAAGTTTCAACCCTAGGCAAGAGCATCATAGTCAGGATGAGTTAAGAAGGAAATGGAGGAGGAGTTGTGAATGGGTCCAAAGATAAGAGACAGAAGAAAAAAGTTAAAGAAACAGAATGTTGAAGGAAGAGATGTATGTCTTGTCCCATGCCATCAGGACTGTGGAAATTGAACGTGCAATTATAGAGGAGGCAAAGGGGAAAACTGAAGTAAAATGTTGATTGAGGAGATAAAAAGGAAGAAACGTATGAATAGTATAGGAACAATGAGAAATAACGGAAGTGAGATGAAATATTTGTGAAAATTTAGGAAATGCAGAAAAAGTTTCAACACTAGGTAAGAGCACCATAATCAGGGTGAGTTAAGATGGAAAAGGAGGAGGATAAGATGTGGAGGGGACAAAAAAAAAAAAAAAAAAAAAAAAAAAACACTGATCAGAGTGTTGAAGGAAGAGATGAAAAGCAAGGAACGTGAATATGAATATTAAGGAAACAACGAGGAAGTGTGCAAGGAAATTTGTTCGAAAATGTAGGAAATACAAGAGAAGTAGGGAAAAAAATGAAAAAAATGAAATAGGGAAAAAGAGACAATAGGGCTAGGACAAATTATAGAAGATGTGAAAGAAAGTAAAGACACGTGTCTGGAAAGAATAGTGGAGAGGGACATGGTAGGCCAGCTGCATTTCTCTATACTTGCTGATAGTGGAGCTCGACATTCAGGAGCCCGTCGCAGTTAGTTGACTGCGTTGACGCTGCGATCAGCGATAGGCTGGCGGGAAGTTGTCGGGCAGGACGCATTACGCGGCAGGACGTCGGCGCGGTGACCAGCACAAAGCGCCGGAGAAGACGGGCATTGTGCGCGCGGCTGCATTATGCACGGCGGGGCAAAGTCGCCCGCGTCCTGCCGATAAGTAGCCGGCGTCCATTATCGGGCTGGCCGCCCCCATTGAATATCGCATATTGTTGTTAGCGCCCGCAGCCGCGGCCGCAGCCCTGCATTATGGACGCCAGATTGGACCGATCGGCCGGCGAGACCGCAGGCCGGCGCGCGGGTGGGGACCTCCCGCATCGGCGGCCGTCGCGAGGTGAAGCCAGGTGCGGGCGGGGCGGCCGCGGCGCGCTGCTAATGAAATCGATCAGCCCGCAGTGCACACGCAAACACACCTTTCTTCTCTCTATCTCTCTCTCTCTCTCTCTCTCTCTCTCTCTGTGCCCATGTGCGGTCAGTGGCCACTCAGACAGACTCGCCCTAGGGAATTATTCACTTACATCTGGGCATTATGTCGTATACTACCAAGAGAAGTGGCGCTGAACCCGATAAAACTGTTTTTAACTTTCTTTAATATATATACATGTGGCGTCTGTTCCGAGAGAACAGAAGTCACTTCTTATCCTGCAGTTCTTATTATTCAACATTCATAGCATATATATCATCAACTGCGATCGGGCAAAGCTGAAAATGTGTACCCAGCCGGGATTCGAACCCGGGTCTCCTGCTTTCTAGGCAGTTGCGCTGACCCCTACACCACTGGGGACACAGTGATCACCGCACCTGCAAGAACTACCTAAGCACGCCTCCCGTCAGATACAAATTCCCAGCTTCGCCCTGCCCACAGTACTCAAACTCGTAGTTATTAAACTAATTAAACGGGAATTAGTTTAATAACTACGAGTTTGAGTACTGTGGGCAGGGCGAAGCTGGGAATTTGTATCTGACGGGAGGCGTGCTTAGGTAGTTCTTGCAGGTGCGGTGATCACTGTGTCCCCAGTGGTGTAGGGGTCAGCGCAACTGCCTAGAAAGCAGGAGACCCGGGTTCGAATCCCGGCTGGGTACACATTTTCAGCTTTGCCCGATCGCAGTTGATGTCATATATTCTATGAATGTTTCTTTAATATGTATTTCCGCTTTCTGGGGACACCTGATGACACGGGATAAATTACAACAATCAATAAAGGAAGCTGACACTTCCTGCCAAATTAAAACTAAATACCGGACCGGGACTCAAACCCGGACCTGTACATCTACATCTACATGGGATACTCTGCAAATCACATTTAAGTGCCTGGAAGAGGGTTCATCGAACCACCATTATACTATTTATCTCCCATTCCATTCCCGAATAGCGCGCGGGAAGAAAGAACACCTGAATCTCTCCGTTCGAGCTCTGATTTCTCGTATTTTATTCTGATGATCATTTGGAGGGAAGTGTGTGGGGTAAAAATCGCAGAGGGAGACCAAGAGACGCGTATAGTAAGCAGATTCAAATGGATGTGGGTTGCCGTTCTTATGAGGAGATGAAAAGGCTTGCTCAGGATAGAGTAGGGTGGAGAGTTGCATCGAACCAGTCTCCGGACTGAAGACCATAACAACAACGATCATTTCTACCTATGTAAGTGGGAGTCAACAATATATTTTTGCATTAGGAGGAGAATGTTGGAGCCGGCCGCGGTGGCAGAGGGGACTGAGGCGCTTCAGTCACGGTCTGCACGGCCACTACGGTCGGTGGTTCGAATCCCTCCTCGGGCATGGATATTTGTGCCATTCTTAGTATAAGGTAGTTGATAAATAGTTTGTAAGTTTAGGGACTGATGACCCCGTAGTTGAGTCCCACAAGCTTAACAAACATTTGAACATTTTGAGAATGTTGGAGATTGGAGGTTCGCAAGTAGCCCACGCCGCAGCGATAAGCGCCGTTGTTGTAATGATTCCCACCCCAGATCCTGTATCATTTCCGTAACGCTGTCTTCCCTGTATCGTGACAATACGAAACGAGCTGCCCTTCTTTGGACTCTTTTGATGTCCACCGTCAAACCCACCTGATAATGATCCCACACTGGGCAGCAATACTCCAAAAATGTACGAACAAGTGTAGTGTATACAGTTTCTTTTGTAGTTCTGTTGCAAGTTTTAAGGGTTCTGCCAATAAAACGCAGTCTGTGGTTCGCCTTTCCCACGATATTATCTACGTGTTATTTCCAATTTAAGTCTGAAGTAATAGTAATTACTAGGTATTTTGTCGAGTTTACGGCCTTCACTCTTGATTGATTTATCTTGTAAACAAAGTCTAACGGATTTCTTTTCGTACTCATGTGGACGACTTAACACTTATCATTATTTACAGTCAATTGCCAATTTTTACACCATACTGATATTTTATTCAGATCGTTCTGCAGTTGGTTTTGATCTTCAGATGATTTTACTAGGCGGTAAATGACGGCGTCATCTGCAAACAACCTAAGAGAGCAACTTAGATTTTCCCCTAAATCCTTTATGTGAATAAGGAACAGCAGAGAACCAATAACTCTATCCTGTAGAAAGCCAGATATCACCTCTGTTTTAGTCGATGCCTTACCATCGATTACTACGAACTGTGTTCTCTCTGACAGGAAATCCGCTATCCAATCGCAAATTTAGGGCGATATACCATAACCACGCAATTTGATTAAAAGCCGTTTGTGAGGTACGGTATCAAAAGCTTTCTGGAAATCAAGAAATACGGAATCAATTTAAGAACCCTTGTCGACAGCACTCATCACTTCGTGTGAGTGAAGAGCTAGTAGTGTTTCGCATGAACGATATTTTCTAAATCCGTGTTGATGTTGGGTCAATAGATCGTTCTTTTCGAGATAATTCATAATATTTGAATACAGGATTTTACGGTAAGTGGTCTACCGACTGTCAGGTGCGTCGGAAAAGTTCCATATTTTACTAACATGTCAACAAGTGCCCCCCCCCCCCCTCCTATCGTGGAAAGCACTGCAATGACCCAGATAACAAGGAGAGATATTAAAATAAAAGTTCGAAAAAGAGTATGTTTGTCAAAGCTAAACTCAAATATCAAATAATGTTAGCTGTTTGTTAAAATGCGGTCAGAAGAATATTACGTGTTGATGCATAGATATCATCACAATAGTAGAGTCGTAATCGTATCGTCCATAATTTTTTATTATTTTTGTCAGAAATGTTCGTAAAAAATTATAAAACTACAGGCTAATCTAAAGTGGGCCTTAAATCACGACAGTGTGATTTTTCAATTTTAATTATCAGTTGTTTCAGACAATACCTAGCATCATATAGTTTCGTCTGTCAGTGTCACGTTTTGACCAACACCTTTTAATTTTTGTTACATGAATAGATGATTATATGAAAAATCTCTGTCATGGTTGAAATTCAAAATTTCTACAATAACTAGGATTAATTTTCTGTTTGTTTTACATAATTATGAAATGACTCTGATAAACACTGAAATATAGGAGCTATTTGACATATTTACTTGAAAGAAACTGTTATCCTCATTTTGATCATGGAATAAATTTTTAATTCAGAATCGGTAACTCAAAGCTGGAAAGATAGTTTGGCTTGGTGTGGCAGTACGAAACATTCAATTATGCTGATTAATAAAGCTAATGTATCTCGGAGACATGTATTTTTATACCGTTTTCTTTGCAGATGACCAAATATAAACAGCAGAAGATTAGCAGAATATAGCTTATATGCTTGAGAAGTAGTGGCGTACTAAGGTGTACCTTTCCAGGTATTTAGAGGTCCCCCAAGACCGGAGGCCCGGGGCAGTCCGCCCCCTCCACCCCCTTCCACTTAGTCCGCCACTGTTGAGAAGTTCATTGAAGAATATGGTAACTGGAGTTTGGAACTTAACACTGAGAAAACATAGTTCATGGTGAGGGTAGGTAAAGGACAAGACTTAGACAAAAATGTGAGTGAATATGAATATCTAGGAGTTATGTATAGTGAAGATGGAATGGATGAGAAAGACCAAACGGAGAAGATATGGAAAGGAGAGAACATGATTCAGACTCTACACCCGATATTGTGGCATAATAACTTGTCAAAAGAAACAAAGAGGAACATATTTAAGGGTATAATAAAACTAGTCATGACTTATGGGTCAGAAGTGTGGGTCATAGATAAAAATGGAGAACTGAAACTACTTTCTGCAGAGATGTCGTACCGGAGTCTATGCTGCAGCTTAATATTATTTGATCACGTGAGAAAGGAAGTAAATAGAGGAGGGATGACAGCTACAATCACAATCTTAGAGTAAATTAGAGATAAAAAATTGAAATGATACGGACATCTGAGACGTACGGAGCAGGGAAGAATACTATCACAAGCATGGAACTGTACTACACCACAATGAAATAAGCACGGAAGACCACGCAACAAGTGGATAAATAGTATTCAAGATGAGATGCGGAAACGAGGATTGGAAGGAGGAGACTCGACAGTCAATGACCGAGGGCGCTTAAGATGCGAGCAACGGCAATGATGTTGCAAGCACTCGCTACATGTATAACAAACATAACATTAAAATCGTGCTACCTACAGATGAAAAAAATGTCATCCGACAAAATTATGGAAGATCTGCAGGTTTTACAATAAACATAAGCCTACAACAATTTTTGGAAGCATGCTAGAGTGTTACATCAATCTTGAATCAATTGTTAAATTTACGATTAAAACTGTCCAGATCACAAGTTTCTTGTTCTCTTTCATAACCGGATTCGGTCTATAAAGATCATCTTTAGGAGGATACCACCAAGCTGACAGGAGGTAGTGGTGAATGCAGTAGGCTACCACCTATCAGCTTGATGTAATTTGTTCTAGATGGTATTTTATACACCGAAAACGGTTATGAAACGAAAGAAGAAAATTACGCTCGGGCCTATTTTAATTTTTACCCCAACTAAGTCTCGAAGACTTCGCCACCTGACTGTATCACATTTCACCCCGATCCCATCAGTTACAAAATAGACCGTAAAGCTTTGAAAATATGAAGAGGCAACGGTAAAAATGATGGTCACATTTTTACCGAAAATGAGTTAGGAGCGGCAATGCATTGCTAATGACAAGTAGAATGCACATACAGCGTTATATGACGAGAACGCTGATAGTCGTTGTGTAGTAGTGAAAATTACCTATTAACGGAAACAATGCTAGATGTCAACTGTGGCATAGGGAATAATGATGAGTGTCATCCTCGCATGGTTTCGAATCTGTTCATTGTATTCTGTACAAGCTTAAACCCACAGCTCCGCTCGCGTGTTGGTTGATTATGATAGATAAGGCGCAAAACGTTAAATCGATTTTTTTAAAGAAATGTGTTAAAAGAAATTTCTTTTTTACTGCTTTAATTATTTATTCTTATATTTCCTTATTGTAGACATTGTAGCATTCGTAGACGAATGATATGGTCTGTGGCATCACGTTTCGCTGTATGTAACCTCCTTGCTATAGAGTTGCAAACGTCATCGCTGGCCTTCAGTCCGATTTTTTTAATTATTATTTTTTTTTTATAATTCGACGATTTTCCACCCCCTTACAGCTATCGGCATGAAACTGCTATGGTGTACAACGGGAGACTTCGGACAACAATTACAAACAGACCATTCGTATGCGCTCTGTAATTTTCGCTGCAGAGCGAAATATTAACACACACAAGCACGTAGAATTTTATATACATCGATAACTTTCAATTGCAATATATTCCACCCTTTTATCATTATCAAATATCAAGTAACAATGTAACCAATAAAACCATTTCCGCATTTCGCGTTATATTCTTCAAATTACTAAATATCTATCAGATCGATATAAAATCGTGCCTAAGACCTTCCTCAGGTATAAATTAGTAACTGTACTAAAATTTAAGTCTCTGCGTCTTGTCGTTCGGACGTGATAAGCGTACACCGAATAGACTTCTATCCGATCGGAATAAAACCGTGACTTAAGCCTTCCCCGGGTAGACATGTTAACTGTACAAATTTTTAGCTCTTTATGTCCTGTGGTTCAGACGTGATAAACGTACACCCTACAGACATTCGAATTTATAGATATAGATTTCTTGAAAATTCTGTTGTCAACGCTGCTTTTACTGATCTCAGTCTTTTGTTTTCATAATTATTATTGCAAGGATACAATTCGTACGTTATAGCACCGTCTAACATATAGACTGTGGTTATAGGTTGTAGTAACTGCAGTGGTGTTTCTGTGTTTTTTGCAGGACGATAGTATGGAACGTGTGCAAGATGAAGCAGATGACTTTCAAAATGCTTCTAACACATAGAAGTCTTCTAAGAAGAGAAAAAGCTACGGCATGATGTTTGACGTTATGACGAAACTGCCTTTATCATCTAACGAGGCCAACCCAGACTGTAAGTGCAAGTGATTAAAATATTTTGAAAATGTTTCTGCTCAACAGGGATCAAAATGCTTAAAGATCTGAAACCACTCTCACTTGAGAAGTTTAGGGACCTCTATCACTTGCAGTTTTGTGGCTCAGCAACTAGGAATTACTACATGAATCTGCCATTTTGTGATATGAAAAGACAAAGAGCAAGTGACAGGAAATAGCAAAGCATTCAGTGCAGCCTGAACGTGATGAACGTCAGATATGTTTCCAAACTTTTCGATGTAACGTATCTGACATTCATCTTTGTTTCCAATAACAGTGCGTACCAATATTTGAAAATTTGACTTAAAGACCATAACATTAAAATAAAAATTATGTCATTTGTTAAGAACATGAGAAAATAAAATATCTTTTCTCGTTTTCAGAGAAAAACATCCAAAAAAGGAAAAAAGGGAAAATGAAGAAAAAGATACTTCTGTACCCATGTGTTTGGTTCATAAACACACACAATCTGTCAGACTAGGCCTAAGCTATGGAACTAATTTACGGCGAAAGCCATGATAGGACATTATCTACACCATTACAAAGGAATAGATCCACGATAATAGAACAGGGTAGCACAAGTATACTGAAATTACAATACCGACTGTAGACCAGCTAAACAGCTATAATATCGAAAGAGAAGGAAAGCAACGTAATTACATCAGCTATAAATTTCAGGCAAATTGTAATGACACTGAAACTGTGAAATGTCAGTCCTGAGCTAATACTGGTTTGCACAAATGAAGCTAACGAGCAGAAATCGCTCCTTAATGTTTGAATGCTTACCGAAATTGTGAAACAAATTTGTTTTACCGCTTACATACGTGAAAATGGTGGCCCAAGTACCGACATTACCCATATTTTATACGTATTAATTTCATAACCAAAGCACAACCAAATGCCTAGGTTTATTGTACATGGATGTGTGTGAGGATGAATAAAGATATTACAGTAATACGCACAGTAATATTACATTAATAATTAGCACCAAATAAAAATCATAATGGCTCAAGCAAATAAATTAATTGAATAAACATATTCGCGTGAATTCAGGCAATAAATCGGAAAGAAACTACTCGTACACTCGTGGTGAGTATAAATTTAAATTAGTTTTACCAAACGATCTAAATCGTTGGAACCTCAGTCACCTGTCTTGTTGATTGATTTTACCATGGCAGCAGCGAGCGCATGAAAAGACATAAAGTGTACATTATGTCACCGGAGTGTTGCTTGCCGCGGCAGGATAGCCGTGCCCACTAAGGCGTCACGCTACGGTGCGTGCGGCTGTTCACCGTCGGGGGTTAGAGTGCCCCCTGGGGCATGGGTGTTTGTGTTATCCTTAGCATAAGTTACTTTAAGTTAGTGTAAGTAGTTTGTAAGCCTAGGGACTAATGACCAACGTAGTTAAGTTCCTTAGATTTACAAATAACAACAAGAGTGTTGCTTGTTGCTGATACATATGTTGCTACCATACTCAATAAGGTCCGCAACTATGAGTTCAACTGTCCAAGTTTGATAGTTACTGCAACATTTTTCTCTTGCGTCAGTCCGAATAATATTGCTTCCATTACTCTTTCGAAAATCCGAATGTTGATTCTACGATATTAGCGCCTCCTCTACAAAGTTTTTCACACTACATTGCGCCTCCTCCAATCGCCAGAGTTTGTCCAATGTCAGTAGAATCTCTGCAAAAAGAAAACATATCCATACGGGTACCACTATTAGAAAAATGTGCTTCATCTATATTGTTGACAAATTTTATTTCTTGTAGGGATCATACGGTCGAGGTTTCAAATATCAAGGTAATCTATTGACGGATGTAAAATTTTGAAATTTGTCATGACTCAGGAATGTCGTATAACCTTGTTTGGTTGTATTTTTATTATTATTTTTTTTATTGTGACTCAGAGATGTCTACTAAGCAACCAATGACAGTAGTTTCACGATTTTTCTCATGATTCAGGAATATCAAGAAAACAATTTTTGCTGTAATATTTTGTCTTCCATCACACCTAAAGGACGAAACGAAAGTAAACATCAATGACTAATTTATGATTATATTGTTCCAATTATTTTAATTAAACAGTTAGAGCTTAATTTTTTGTGATTCCTTCTTATAATGTGTCAATTATGTACCACATAAGTGACTGCTCTTCGAGGACTGAAAAATATATCCACTCATTTGGTTTACCTTAAGGTATTTGGATACAAGATGGCAAATAATGCCTCTCCTTCAGTTTAATATCTAGAAAATAAAATTTCGTCCACGAAGTACTTTTGAGCTTGATAAATATGCACTGCTTTGTATAGTGGGGCTGTGTGAGTTGATACATTGCTATTGAAGCACTAATAATGATTATAACCATGGAAAAACGAAGATACATGCTAAGTATACGACAAGGAGTACTTTTTTGTGCATTCGTGACATGTTAAATATTTTATATTGCAATATGGAGAATTCGGTTGAATGATTGTCTTTCTTACGGTGTTTATGTACTTCCAACATTGCGTTTTGCTATGTATAGAATAAATATATTGTGTTGTTTCATCATTCACGTACTTATTTTTATTATATCTATAACAAAACGAAATAAAAATCGTGTATATGAGGAAAACAGATATATTGCAGACCCTTGGAGCATCTTCGAAATATAGATTCTCTGACATGGATTATGATTTCTTTGTTTTAGTTGTAACTGGAATCTCATCTCCCAGTTTCGTCATTATCTTGGAAGAGGTTTCATTTATGGACACTTAAATAGTATAATGTGTTTTATAGTATAGAATTACAGTGAGGATTTTTCTTGTACGATGTAACAGAGGTGAAACTTCATTTTCATGTAAGTATCAAAGTAATGGTTGTTTACCTCAGGGGACATGCGCTGGACCAAAGACACGCTATAATCGTAAGGCAGTAAAGTACCTAAGCCCTACGTCGTAAAGTACTCTTCGTGAAACCGAAACGAGATAGACCTGGTGACTTATTTGTTTACAGCTCTTTGGCTACTTATCTACACCAGGTATGGCTATTGCCACGTTCTCAATTAAAAAGTCTGATCGTTGGTTAAACCACGGTACGTTTGTAAGATCCTGCAGCATGAACTATCGGTATTTCTTAAACGAGAAATTTAAAACTTGGGTTTACTTAATTTGATGGAGCACCACAACTGTAACTGGTATTGAAAGTAACTTATTTCATATGTTTAAATGTTTCTAAAACTATGGAAACTGACTACTGTGGTCATGGATCTTTAGGCTTACAAACTACTTAAACTACCTGAAACCTGAAACTTTCTGGCAGATTAAAATTGTTTACCAGAACCTGGACTCGAACCTGGGACCTTTGCCTTTTGCGGGCAAGGGTTCAACCGACTGAGCTATCCCGACACGATTCACGCTCCGTTCTCACAACTTCTGCCAGTACCTCGCCTCCTACTTTCCAAACTTCACGGAAGTACTCCTGCGAACCTACCAAGACTAGCACTCCTGGAAGAAAGGATATCGTGGAGACATGGCTCAGCCACAGCCTAAGGGAGTCGTGAGTCTTGTCGAGATAGCCCAGTGGTAGAGCTCTTGCCCGCGAAAGGCAAAGGTCCCAGGTTCGACTCCCGGTTCTGCCACACAATTTTTAATCTGCCAGGAAATTCCATATCAGTGCACACTCCACTGCACAGAAAAAGTTTCATTCTATCTTAAATCTGTCCTGAGGGAAATACCTACACCAGTCCCGAGGCAGGATTCGAACCTCCGACTAGAAGGGCTGTATAGAACCTGACATGGCGCCTACGACCGCATGGCCATCCACGGGCGGCCATAACTGTTTTATCGAGCGAATTATCGAACCGTGAGATGAATAAAAGTAAAATTTGTTCACGGAATAAATTTGTTATAATTGGTTTCTAAGTATTTTATAGCTGACACAATTCAGGACAAAGACAAAAACCTGTCTTCATTACAAAAGAAACACCACTTTAGTTAAACAAAAAATATTCTAGATGCCGGTGTGTCACGCGGAAGTAGCCGAGTGGTCTGGAGCGCCATGTTACAGATCGCGCGGACTCCCGTGTCAGGTTACGAATCCTCCCTCGTGCATGGATGAGTGTGTTTGTCCTTAGGTTAGTTTAACTTACAAGGAAAGTACATGGGAAGAACAAACATATGTGTATGAACGTTTGGTTACAGGATCTCTACGTACATCTCAATGCGCTGATAGGTGTCGTTTTTATGCAAAACTCTGGCACTGCAGATGTAATTGTAGACGCCATACGTAATGAAAATATTTTAACTATAACTTGTGTAATAATCATCGAACATGTTCTCTAGCGTATTGTCATCAAAAGCCGTGATGATAGTTGCAATTTTAACCTTCTTCTCGGAAGACTGTTGGTATTCACTGCCACTGCTTCCACCGCCTCTTCCCGCACTTACCGTAGCACTACCACTTGCAATGAGTTGTTCGTCATTATCAGCCCTATTATCATCATTATGTGTTAGTGTTACAACAGTATCTAACTTATGCTCATATTTCTGTACCATAACAGATACGAGAAAGCATGCGAATGATTCAGCTTCTACACAAATACCATCTTCACGAAGAAGGGTTCTTCGTAACTTCATCTCAACCAATCGCAATACATTAGCAGGATTGATTACCAATAGCCGCCCCATCTGACGCTTCACCACACAAATAACGCCACAAAACGCAACTTCGGAGGCACACTGCACCGTTCCTACTGGCGAACCGACAGGTCGAGCGGTCTAAAGCGTCTCGCTGAGGAGCGCGCGGTTGCTCGCCGTGGAGGTTCGAGTCCTCCCTGGGGCATGGGTGTGTGTGTTGTCCTTAGGTTAGTTTACCTAGGTTTAAGTAGTTTGTAAGCTACGGACTGATGACCACGCAGTTTGGTCCGATAGATTTACAAACATTTGAACATTTGATTTGAACCGACAGGTCAAAGTGCAATGTAGCAAGGCAAACGCAAAGGCCTCTAACGGATCACTGCAGCCGGCCGCGGTGGCCGAGGTGACTGAGGCGTTCTAGTCAGGATCAGCACGGCCACTACGGTCGGGGGTTCGAATCCCTCCTCGGGCATGGATATTTGTGCCGTCCTAGTTCGTAAGTAGTTCATAAGTAGTTTGTAAGTTTAGGGACTGATGGCCCCGTAGTTAAGTCCCATAAGCTTAACAAACATTTGAACATTTTTGGATCACTACAGAGTTTTACAGATGCGGGAGTATCACTAGTGCAATAAGGGACCTTTATCTCTCATACGATTTTGGTGTATATGTGTTTGTTCGAGCCAAAGTACTTTCCTTGTTAGTAAGTTAGTTTAACCTAGTAAGACTAGGGAATGATGACGTAGTTTGGTCACATAGGATTACAAACATTTAAATTTAAAAATGATGCCGGAGTAACTGCGCCATTATCGTACGCGTATCCCCAACTTTCGGTAGCTTCAGACTGCTGGTGCATCAGATGGTGCCACCGCTCATCGGCACCACAAGAAACGGCGAAGTCTGCCGCGTTCCGCCTTGCGGCAGCCAAGAATTGCCCGTAAGGACCAATAAATGCCTTACCCTGGGAAGGCGGAAGGGGCGTTGTGCCGAACTTAATATTGTATTTCCTGATTTCGCCGGTGATTCCGCCCCCTCTTTCCGGCTGTATATTGAATTCCCCCCACGCCGCCGCCTGTGCGGAAAGAAGACGGCCCATCCAATATCGGCGGCATTCGGGCCTACCTGGCTGCCGGGCTGCCTACCTCCCAGGCGCAGCCGCAGTCGCGGCGGACCACAAATATTTGCGCGAGGCATTCCCAGAAAACTGCCGCTAATACGGAAATACTGTATTGTTGTTCGGCGATATTGGATGTTGCAGAGCGCGCATGCGTGCCGTTCGGCGGTCTGAAGAATTTCCGTTAGGCCGTTATTGTGGCTGAGACGCATTCTGCGTTTCAATAACGGCAGGAGGAACCTCTGTGTTACTTAATACGATCTTTCGCTGCTACACACCTAGAGTAACGATATTACCGGCGTCGAAATGCACCCATGCGTGTGCTGTAAAAAGTATTCGAAACCTTGCATTTAAAAGTTAAGGCGTGGCGGAAGGTTGATGGTGCGGTACTTGGGTTGCAATAAAATATTGTTACAGCGCAAACTTGTGCAGAGAAACTCCCTGAAATCTTAGATTTCTCAAGCGATTGCCAGCCAAGCTAGGTGGAAGCAGGTCATTTCCTTCGTCGTAAAAGCGACGCTATTCGTTCGTGACGATAGACGCTGCGTTGGCAAGTTGAAAGCCTACACTCAGCATAATGTTGACTGCGACAGACAACCAGCAAAGAGAGAGGGTATATTCGTCAGCTTGTAAACATTTCATAACTACACGTAACTCTTCAAATGTTCAAACGTTTGTACAGCTTATGTGACTTAACTACGGGGTCATCAGTCCCTAAACTTACAAACTACTTATGAACTACCTAAGAACTAGGACGGCACAAATATCCATGCCCGTGGGGGGATTCGAAGCCCCGACCGTAGTGGCCGTGCAGACCGTGACTGGAGCGCCTCAGTCTCCTCAGCCAGCGCGGCCGGCCACGTAACTCTGTCACAAGAGTAAATAAGACCGAGGATATGTCAGCGGTTAAAGGGCTCAATGAGTGAACGCCGCACGAGTAGGGCACATTCGGTCATTACGAACCGGCCTATATGGCATAGCTTCAGCCGATTCTGTATATAAACTCCCGCTTTTAGAAGTGTAGTTGCTAGGTCTTTGGAATCGAAGATGCTCAGTAATCGTCGATCCAGTGATCTAAACTAAACATTCAGCTTATGTCACTGACTATAAAATTTCGTTCGGTGCATGGTGGAGGGTACTTAACTTACGGAATTTTACAAAATGCATAGTTTTGCTCCAATGTTTTTTCACACATGACCTTTAAACCAAGAGGATGATCACTGGGTACATAAATGTTTGTATGGTACATGACAGAAGGTATCTTACAGAAAACTTTGCCGAGAGAGGGAAAGGTGGAAACGAACAGAGAGATGGGAGAGAAAGAGACAGATGCAGAGAGATGAGGAAAGGGGATGTAGACTACGAGAGTGTAGGATAAATAAACTCCCAGGCATCGCTGGGTTTACAGCTAGTTCTTAATAAACACCTCTCCTTGATGCTAATAATAGATTGGAATGTGTGAACAATCATGAGTAGCATACACTGTGTGGCACATGGAAGTATGTTTCTGTATGGGGGGCAGGCGATCATATACAGCGTAATAGTTCACTATAGTCGGCGTCACGTAGGAAGGCGCCCCAGTTTAGAGCCGTTCTGCGCATCCCCCTCCATTACCGCACTGGTAGCCAATAATATTTATTCTCTAGGCGCGTGGCTAGCTGCGAGATACGACAATGATTCTTCCGCAGGCTCCACTGTTGTTGCTCGCCCGTAGCTCCTCCCATTGACGCTTTCCCTACCGCTCCGCTTCCATATGAGGAAGCGCCTGCCTACATGACGCCAACTATAGACCGCCTGCTAAAAGCGAAAAATCTGGGTGCGAGTTGCGGTCTAGCTTAAATTTCTTATATTCCTTGCAGTTGCAGTGGTCCAAATCTACAGGGCACTTGCATTAGTCACATACATGTGGACACTTCACATCGTATGATATGTGACGCCCTTCCACGTAAAAATTGTCTGGCAACCCCTTCAAAATAAAAATAGTCTGGCGACCTCCCCATCCCCCTCCCGAACCGTAAAAAAACTATGTAATCTCAAATGAAACAAACTAAAAAAAAAAAATATATATATATATATATAGTATGCAGCATTGGTCGTTTTTATTAATGTTTTCGGAGATCGATTTCGATCACATTATGATCATCTCCAATGCACCAGTCATCGTAATATCAGCTATGCATAATTAAGAATATATAATCATGCAAAGCTGATATTACAATGACTGGTGCATTGAAGATGATCATTCTGTGATCGAAATCGATCTACAAAAACATTAATAAAAACGACCAATGCTGCATACTATATTTATTATATTCATTATTTTGTGGTCACTGAACAAACCGTTGCAAAAAATTGAATCAAATCTCAAAGTGAATCTTCTTTCTTTCGTTTCATCTTCCTTTTAAATTGTTGGACGAAGTTTTTTGTGTGTATTTTTCGGAATGGAACATATAATTCCATTTTTTACATGATTTCCCTCAGAGAAATATATTTTGCTAAACTATTGTTTCGCATTTCAAGCGAATTGTGCTCATTAAGAACGGTTCCACAGTGAAGCCAATTTGTAAAGCAGTAGTTTTCTCGAACCTTTCAGAATTACTTATTGTTAAGATTACCTGACATTGTCCGTTTTGCAGGCGATCTGATCGTTTTATAATTTTCAAAATGAAATGCCAAGATCGCACATTAATAATTTACTGAATGACGACCGGTTTCGGTGAACTGTGTCACCATCATCTGGCCATATATATATATATATATATATATATATATATATATATATATATATATATATATATATATATATATATATTACAAGCTCGTCATCTTATTAAAAATTGATATAAAATAATAAGTGCAACATAGCGCTATAGGTCAGTATTTTGTAATCTGTCATGCTTTAACTTGAGTATTTTTATATAGTAACTAAGTGCTATGTTGCACTTATTATTTTATATACATTTTTAATAAGATGACCAGCTTCTAAAACATATGTATGACCAGATGAGGGTGACACAGTTCATCGAAACCGGTCGTCATTCAATAAATTATTAATGTGCCATCTTGGCATTTCATTTTTAAGGCTATATAACTTATTGCATCGTGTTCTTTTACCTATTGTTTGGTTCCTGAGAACAGTTTTCAGGCTTTGCGCTTATTCATCATGAACACACTGTATTATAAAACAATCTATGGTCAATTCATAATAAATGTTATACAAGAAACTCCGTAATTTTAACATTAAATAAATTTTAATTAGGCATAGGTTTTTGTATTACTGAACCCTGATTATTTTATGGTGCAAGTACTTCCTCGTGTGACAGAGACCGCCCCCCCCCCCCCGCCCCGAATAAGACATTGCGACCCCACTGAGGGTTGCGACCCACAGGTTGAAAAACACTGAAATAGAGTATAGGGAAAGTCCCTCACTCTCCCTTGCCGTCTCCAACGGAACGAGATTCAAATTCTATAAAATGAAGACTTAACGCGGCGGAGTGGCGGAGCGCTATGCTGCGATGCGCGATGCCGTTCCCTGTCGGGGGTTCGAATCCCCGCTCAGGCATGGGTGTTTGTGCTGTATTTAGTATAAAGTAGTTCATAAGTACCTTGTAAGTTTAGGGACTGATGACCCCGCAGTTAAGTCCCATATGCTCCAAAACATTTAAAAATTTTTACAAACAGAAAAGAAAATCCTTGCCTTAAAAATTCGTTCATTATAAATAGCAGAGCACGCCCAAAAAACATATGCAACTTGGATATTAGGAAATTCGATCATCATAAATAACCGATCACGTTCAAAGACAAATGCAACTTGCATATCAGTGTACGCTGAACGGCCCTTCAGCTTGCCCGTAGTGAACGTCACAGTTTGTGACGTCATCGGCTGAAAGAGGCCGCGGGCGCGGCCCATCAGCTGTTGGCCGGTGTGACGTCAGTGGCCGCCCTCCTGCAGGGCCCATTGACCCGCATTCTGGCACCAGCTGCAGCCGTGGGATATATATACACACACACACACACACACACACAGGCGCGCGTCCGATACAGCGAGGGGAGCAAAAAAGCGTTCCGCATCGCTGACTCACTCCAGCGGCCCCCTCGTTCCGACGCAAATCGATAACTCGCAGCCATCGACTCCGGGAGGTTGATAGCACAAAATTACCGCACGTTCTTCCACCCACACGCTTTCGTTATTTCGTCGAACTCTACGTCCCGCAAAGTAATGATACGTATTACACTATATGATAGAGTGATACAATGATACAGTATAATTGCAGGATATTAAAAATATTATACATGGACTTTATCTTATCAAATAAGGATTTTGTAAGAGTGTACTGTTTCAGTCCCAAAATACTGCCTGGAAACGATAATAAAACAAATACCAAACTAAAAAAAAAAGGCTCATTAGACACGAGATTACACAAACGTAAATTGAAAGGTGCAGTAATTTAACACAGTTACCAGCCGAGCATGTCTTTTAAAATGACTGAAGATTTACTGCATTACGTAATTTACCTTTCCAAAAAAATTGAATAACTGAGGTCGAAAACCGGTAGTCTCTAGTTTGTTTTACCAAATTGCCATTCTTTCACTTACCAATTCTGCTTATGTTGACACACTATTTAGGCGGAAAGAAGTCAAAACCCTCCGAGATGTTCAAATGTTTGTAAGCAAATTGGACCAACTGCTATGGTCATCAGACCCTCGACTTAAAAATTACTTAACCTAACTTACGCTAAGGACAATCACACACCCATGCTCTAGGGAGGACCACGCAAACATTCCGCCCGGCTCATCACCTCCTAGAAAATATTGAGCATCGAAATATTGATTTTAAAACATGTCATATTGTGGAACTGCTTGTTATAAACGCGAAGATGGGAAAAATGTGGCTTGTAGCTGGTCGCGAAACATCTTCCTCTTACTTTAGAACGTGCTTCCTTTAATCACAAAAATTGACCACGTGCTTTTTGACGGCTGCAATTTATTGAAAGAGAGGGACCATCTCAGGAAAAAAATAGCTGCCAAAGGAGGAGGATGGCCCGTCAGTAAATATGACTTAGTACATAAATACACTACAGACTTTTACAATTTTTGTAATTCAATAAGATTTCCTAATGTATAAAACTTTACAATTTTCGTAATTAATTAAGATTTCGTAATCTATAAAATAGTTTGTTCCTTTGTAAACCCTGTCAACTTATATATTGTACTTGTGTTTGTAAAAATACTTGATGTAACCGTCTGAATCAAACCATCAAACAAGTAATATTACCATGTAATGGGGCATGTTAAATAATAAAAAAATAAAAAAAGGGTATTCTCAAATGTTTGGGGATAAAAACATTATTATTATTATTATTATTATTATTATTCATGTTAGAATCGTCTGAAGGCTTTTACAGGTGATGTGTAAAGAAATTTCTACCGTATATAACGTAACGTGGTTTTGATAAATCTTAAATGCAACAACTTTGAAGCGTGGATGTTTTCTTCACGAAAGCTTCGCATATGCAGGAACTAGCCACATTGCGCAGTGCAGCGTTCGGGCCAGTCTTACAAACTAACAATGGTAGTGTAGATCAGATGTGACTTACGTTGAAAGAAATAATATCGACAACCATTCACAGATTTATACCAAACAAATTAACAAAAGAGGGGGCTGATCCGCATTGGTAAACAAGCTAGATCACCCTTGCAAAAGAAAGAAAAAAGCAAACCAAATTTAAACGGACACAAAATCCCAAAAACTGGCATTCTTTTACAGAAAATACAGATTCTAGTCGTACGTAAAGTATACTAGTGGTGAAACACAACCAACACCTTCATAAGCCTACAGAAATAGTGATGCCACTGACGACAGTTCTGCTAAAGTTGAATTTCTTAAGACAGCTTTCTGAAATTCCTTCAACAAAGAAGACGGAACAAATACTCCAGAATTCGTATCAGTAATAGCTGCCAGCATGCGTAATTTAGAAGTAAATACCCATGGAGTATTAAAGCAACTTAAATCATTTAACGAAAGTGGCTCCCGGTCCCGATTGCATACCAATTAGATTCCTTTCAGAGTATGCTTATCTCTTAGCGAACGTTCCAAAGAGTGGAAAGTTTTCCAGGCCACTCCAATATTAAAGTAAGGTAATAGTAGTGATTCTCAAAATTACAGGCCTATATCATTGACATCGGTTTGCAGCAGGGTTTTAGAACATATAATTTCCTCAAATGTCGTGAACTACCTCGAAGAGACGACCTATAGACCCACAGTCAACACGGATTCAGTAAGTATCTCTTTACTCACATGATGTGATGAGTGCTATCGACAAGGTATGTCAGATAGATTTCGTATTTCTCGGTTTCGGAAAGCCTTTGACACTATACCTTACAAGCGGCTTGGAATCACATTGCGGGCTTACGAAATATAGACGCAATTGTGCGACTGGATTTTTGATTTTCAGTCAGAAAGGACACAGTACGTTGTAATTGACTGTAAGTTTTCGATTGGAACGGAAGTGTTATCTGACGTTCCCCAGAGAAGTCTTATAGGGCCCTTTCTGTTCCTTATTATTATTATATTTTATTTTATTTTATTATTTTTTATGATTTGGGAGGCAATTCGAGTAACTGTCTCAGACTGTTCCCGGATGAGTTTGACATTTATAGGTTGGTAAAGTCACCAGACGATCAAAAACAACTGCAAAATTAATAAATACCTGCAATATTGGCAATTGTCCTTTAATAATGACTACTAAAAGAAATCCGTTAAATTTGAGTTACACGATTAATCTGTCAAATCTACAGGCAGTTAATTCAGCTAAATACCTAGGAATAACAATTACGAACAACTTTAGTTGGAAAGAACACATAGGAAATATTATAGGAAAGGCGAACCGAAGACTACGTTTCATTGGCAAAACTCTTATAAGATGCAACATTTACTTATTTATTTATTATTTTTTTAAGGAACTGCTTACACTGCACTTGTGCGTTCTATTTTGGAGTATTGTTGCGCATTGTTCGATTCACACCAGGTGGACTGACGATGCCGTAATTATATTATTTGGTGTGAAGATAGGCACTTGAAAATGTCGACGTAGTGCGCTGAAAATAGTCGCTTATATAATTAATACAAAAAGCGATTGTTGCCTTATGATCATAGTATTCAAATGTTTCAAAAAGACAGTGGCACTATTGGCCGACAATATGTCAAATTATAGGGTAAATGTACCAGTAATCCGCAATGTACGAGTAATCGACACATTAATTGTACATTTAAAATACGCGTTTAATGACTAAATAGAGCCGTTATCTATAAATAAACACATATTTTCCGTTGACGATAAATAGTACGATTGAGTGCCGATAAGAGGGTCTCGACACTTTTAAGTTCTATTTGCGAAATTTCTTTCACCAACTTTCTCTTCGGAATGCTAATATATATTGTTAGCACCCACCTAAATAGGAAAAATGATCGTCATAATAAAATAAGAGAAATCAGATCGAAAACAGAAAGATTTATGTTTTCCTTTTTCCCTTGAGCTATTAGAGAATGGAACTCTACAGAAACGTGACTTGCAGAGTATCTATGTAGATGTAGATGTAGAACAAGAAAGAGGGGAGCATTAAGATGAATGGGTGCTGGGTTACAATGTGCAACGAACTATAGCAAGAGGAGAACCACAGCGGTAATGACATCGGAAAAGTGCTGCGATTTTGGCGGACCAAGTACATTTAGTCTGCGGGCGCGAGCCGTAAGGATTTCCCCCCGGCGAAAAGTCGGGAAAATCATAAAACATACGTGTGTCCAAGCACCCAAGACAGGAAATAGGCAATGTGTTCCCACAACTTCGGTCATCTAACATTCACCACTGCTGTGTGACATGAAATTTTCGAAGTTTCCATCCTCTTCTTTTTGAACTGCTTTATAGTACAAGTTTCACACCAATACAATACTGCTTTCCACGTATATGTCTTCAGAAGAGAATTCTCAACGCTCATATTAATATTCGATGTTAAATTTCTCTTCTTCAGAAATGCTTTTTTACCTATTCCTATTCTGTCTTCTGCATTTTCTATACTCCACCGCCGGCCGCGGTGGCCGAGGGGACTGAGGCGCTCCAGTCACGGTCTGCACGGCCACTACGGTCGGGGGTTCGAATCCCCCCTCGGGCATGGATATTTGTGCCGTCCTTAGTGTAAGCTAGTTCATAAGTAGTTTGTAAGTTTAGGGACTGATGACCCCGTAATTAAGTCCCATAAACTGTACAAACATTTGAACATTATACTCCACCCTTCTGATTTAATTTTACTGTCCAAATGACAATACTCATCTGCTTCCTTTATTATGTTTTTTTTCTAATCTAATTACCTTAGCATGGACACGTTTGAGTTGACAACATTCATTAATCATGTTAATTTTCGTGTTATACGCTCCTAACTGACCACTGTATTCTTTCCACGCCATTCCACTCTTATAACTGCTGTCTGGTTTCCGTAAAAGTTATATATAATTTTTCATTCCTTATATTTTACCCTGCTCCATTTATAATTTTAAAGAGTATGTTCTCAAAATCTATAAACGTAGTTCTGTGTTGCATTAATCTGTCTTGTAGGATAAGCCTTAAGATGACTAATCCCTTACGTGTTCTTACCTATCTCTTAAATCCAAAATGATATCCCCCAAGGTCCGATTGTAACAGTTTTCCCATTCTTCTGTGAATAAATCGTGTTCATATTTTGAAATTACTAGGCCAGTAATGTTCACACCTGTTTGAACTTTCTCTCTTGAAATTATGATATTCTTTTTTGAAGTCTGAGGTTATTTTCCCTATCTCACACATCTTGCACACAAAATTGAACAGTAACTTGACTGGCTACCTCAAGGGAAACAGCAGCTGCCACTAGGGTCGGGGGTTCGAATCCCCCCTCGGGCATGGATATTTGTGCCGTCCTTAGTCTTAGCTAGTTCATAAGTAGTTTTTAAGCTTAGGGACTGATGACCCCGTAGTTAAGTCCCATAAGTTGTACAAACATTTGAACATTTTTTTTTTTTTTTTTTTTTTTTTTTTTGAAACAGCAGCTCAGAAGGAATATCATCTACTTCAGAGGTCTTGTTCGACGCAAATCTGTCAGTGCTCCGTCAAATTCAATTCGCAGTATCCTATGTCCTGTCTCATTTAATTATACTTGCATTTCTACAATATTATATACAAGTTCATTTCCCTTGTATACGCCCTTTATATATTTCTTCTACGTATCAGTTTTCCCTCATTTACTTAGTACTGGATTCTTCACCTGAGCTCTGTATATTCATACAGCTGTTTTTATTGCCTCTAAATGACTCTTTCAGTTTCCTCATTATATATCTATCCCTTAGTTATCCATTGTTCTGCTGACTTGCATTTCTCCTCAAGCTAATCCTTTTCATCATGTTTAGACTGCCTGTCAACTTAGTTCTTTACCCGACTCCAGGTCCCTTCGCCGGGAGCAAATGGCCGCTCGGTCTTGGACGTTACGTCACCGATTACGCGGCCACTCCCATTGGAGGTTCCAGATCTCTCCAGTTTAAGTAGCTGTTTGTGAGGTTACACCAGGAAAAATGTCTTATAGTTCGTTACGTCAGTGATGTGTATTGATATTATGGAAATAGGTGCAGACATATTGGCATATGAATTTCCGGAAGAGATTAATCGTTGTCACATGTAAAGAAAAGACAGAAAAAATATTGCCTCATGATCTAGGTAGATAAAATAAATTTCATTACATTCAAGTATTCGTTAAAAATCAAGTATCCTATAATTTCATATTCATATTTTTCTCCGGCATCTTCACTTTGTTTTTGATGCTGTTACTAATACAAAAACCACAAGTTTGTTTGTTGTATTATTACGTGACTGGATTATCATACTGATTACAAAAGATGCTGTCCTTACTGCCCGATTTCTTAGAAAATGAAACGCTTCTCATCTGCTGTTAATTATGGAAACAAGAAAAACCTACGTAAAATTGCCGAATCGTTATGTGATAGTGTAATCTTAAAACCCCTGGATGTGGTACATACTCTATGTTGATAAACTTTCTGCTGTGTTACTTTCTGGCTCCATGTTGCATTTGGGCCTCTAATGAGCTGTCACGATACGCAGTGCGTCAACAAGGATTCGGGTATTTATGTGTAGCTTTGGTATTATCAGAATTTATGAAAAGCGAAAGCGAACTGAATCATGCCATTCTATAGTACAGTAATGATACCGATGCAACCATCATAGCAGGCAACTGTTATTGTCATATGGATGTTATCTGGAGGCACCTTATCTGCGTTTAGGAACTCGACTGCAGCACAGTTTTTCATTAGGTGACACAGTTACACTACGAAACCATGCTACATGCATCAATCCGAATACCTCTGGCCACAAAGGGTTGCAGATTCCGTCGGGGAACAGACAAAATCGACCATTAAGTTCCCCGAGATGTAATATATTAAATGACATTGAAAAAAGACTAAACATTCGGAGGTATTAAGGTTCAGCTTGACCCCGCATCTAAACCAGTGGTTTCACCTATAGGATAAAACAGAAGTGCAGTCAAACCAATGCTAAAATACTGTTCATTTCTAAGGATACATTTACACTGCAGCTTATGGTATGTGTATGTGGTACTTGCATATCCATACATATCTGAGTTCTTGATGCATGCAGTAGACTGTTCGGAATACAACTTAATAAGAGTGTCGATGGTGACTCACCAATACCATGGCGTTTCCCGTCCCCAATTATTATTATTATTATTTTAGATGATATTTTAAGGATTTGGTGCATTTCTGCCATGATGATAGCCTACGTACAAACTGGTAGAAACTTTTTTTCCTCTCTATTACGTGACTGGCAATAACAGAAACACAAAGAAGAGTGAAGTCTCTATGAGTATGCGTCAAGACCGAGGTAATTTTGATAAACTTTAGGAACATAGTTGTAACATAACCTTATTACATACAGAGTCACAGTGCTTGGAAGATATGCATATCTCATACTGAGTCACTGTGTAAGATAAGCATACCTCATACTGAGTCACAGTGAAAAAGAAATCTTACCAGATTAATTCACCCACGCAAGTGATTACTTATAAAATTTATATTCTTTACTACGTTTTCCCTTTGTGGAAGCATCACAGCTATAATTATGGAGTGTCAAAACTAACTTAGTGCGAGCGAAACTGTGCAAAAGAAAGCTTGTTAAATGAAAGAACTAGAATTACAAACGTGGAGGCGTAAAAGCAAGAAGAAACCGCAAACATTCCTTACAACGAGACAGCTGGAAAGTTTAGCACCGCGTTACGTGTTAAGAGAGTTGTTGGACTTCAACTACTAATACCATATTATGAGGAAAAGTTAAGTTTATAGTTTGAAATGCTTCAGTTGTGTGAAACAGTATGAGAAGATTTATAACTGAAAAGAGGTTACTTGACTATCTAAATTCAAGGATAAGCAGCTTGGTAACTATGAAATACAGTGAATAAAATACGAGAACTTTAGTGCATTCCACTGATTACAAGACTAATAGAAACCGTGAATCTTCATGCGTCTTCGCCTCGGCGGAATAGCCGTGCGTTCTAAGGAGCATTGTTGAGGTCCGTTCGCCGTCAGAGGTTCGAGTCCTCCCTCCGGAATGTGTGTGTGTATGTGTGTGTTTTGTTCTTAGGAAAAGTTAGTTGAAGTAGTTTGCAAGTTTAGGGACCGATGACCACTAATGTTAGGTACCATAACTTCATAAACTTTTTTTTTTTTTCATGACCCTTATGCTACATTTAGCAAGAAGCCGCGGTGGAGTGGATAAGCGCTCTAAGGCGCACTGCTGCGGATCACGCATCACGCGACTGCTCTCCGTTGGAGGTTCAACTCCTCCCTCGTGCACGGGGGTGTGAGTGTTGCCTTTAGTGTAGGTTAGTTTAAGTTACTTGTAAGTCCAAGGAATGATAAATATTGTAGTTTGGTGTAATTAGTTTAAAAAAATGAATATTTTTGAGCTAGCGTAAAGGTCGTAGTAAGATATAGTGGTAGTAAGGGTATCTGTTTCATAAAGTGACTTAAAAGCAGTGGCTTGCAAACTGTTTTAGACCAGGGAACACTGATCACCAGGTATGAGTATGGACAACAAACTTCAAGAAAAATAAACTGCGTCAATCTAAAACTACACTTAAAGAAAAACTTAACAATCAACTCAAACTGAAAAATCAGATGTATTAACTTAGCGTTGCAATATAAGTTTTAGTAGAAAAGTAATTGATTTACTGACCACGTAAGCATGAATTAATAATTTAAATGAATAAAAGTAAGAAATTGTGTATCTTTCACGAACCATATTTTAGCTCTTGCGCACCACTTTTGGTCCCCGGACTATCGTCTGGGAGCCACTCCTTTAAACCATCAAATTTCCAAAACATTTCCCTCGAGGAAATAAAAAATTAACTCCGATGTTGTTTTGCAGGGTTAGCAGTAAAATAAGGGAAGTACGGAAGCAGAGAAAGCGCCACCGATATTTTTCGATCGCTCGGAAACTTTACGGTAATATAATGCTGTCGGCGGGAGCAGCGATCCCTCCTGCGTGAACGATGTAGCGCGAACAATTCCCTCTGGAGTGTCGACATTATTGCCATCGACGCTCCTCTGGCGCGCGCGTGCATCACGTCAGACGCCCCCGCGTCGTCACTCCATCGAGCAGCTGATTTAAAACTGTTCGGGGCGGCCGCCCCTCCCGCGCGGCGACAGGTTTCCTATAAGCCGGCTGCCTCGTAAAACGGCCTCCCCGGCACGAAATACTGCCTTTCCGCAGAGCAGGTGTCGCTGCGCCTGCGAGGTATACCGGCCCGCGACGCAAACGATCTGCCAGGCGGAATCTACGCTGGAAGATCGGAAAGTAACGCGCAATAATTTCCTTTTCTCTCTCCTTGTTTTGGAGCTGGAATCTTGAGATTTCACGACTATTTAGTTTGAAGCTTGAGCTACAGAGCATTTGTCATTTTGTCTAGGTTTTAAATGTTAGTTTCTGTAATATTGCTGGGATTTTATTATGCTAATAATTTATCATTGTGTCAATGAATGTGGTAATATGAACGGTTTCTCCGTTACGCCACTGTTCCTGGGAGAATGTGTACTTGCTTTATTCTGTATGTGCATATATGAGAATCTTGTAGCATGGGAGTCTGTGTGTATGTATGAGAATTTTCGTCGTCGGCTGCTGGCTGCTCGCTACTAGTGTTCTCTGGCTTTGTATCGACAGGTATTCGTTACCAACCTCTAAATTTGATGCTACCAAAGAGGTTCCTCCACCCCTTGGTTTCAGGTTGGGTTGGCAAAGCCCAGTTATGTTCAAATGTTCAAATGTTTGTTAAGCTTATGGGACTTAACTACGGGGTCATCAGTCCCTAAACTTACAAACTACTTATGAACTACTTACGAACTAGGACGGCACAAATATCCATGCCCGAGGGGGGATTCGAACCCCCGACAGTAGTGGCCGTGCTGACCGTGACTGGAGCGCCTCAGTCACCTCGGCCACCGCGGCCGGCAAAGCCCAGTTAGCGAGCGTCAACAGGACACATGAGTTTCAGCTCTCCCCACCACCGCGGTTTTTCCAGGGGTTTCTACCGATTTCCGGTGATGGATTTACGGTGGTGGAGCGGACTGTGTGGCTGATCTGAACATTCTGTGGCTGTGCGTCGACCTGGTAAGACGTTCTGGATTTAATTTCCTCCCTTGAGATGGTAGCGATTCATTGTCTGGTTTGTTAGACTTCAGGTCTTAGGTTCATTTTTCGGGATAAGTTTCTCCGATCAGGTACAGAAATGTATTCAATTTAATTTCGGTGATTTTCCATAGGTAAACGCGGTTAATATGCAACTAATTCGGTTTGATAATGGCTGGGAATTGGTAACCTGTGTGAGACTAGCTGGCAGTATATGAACTCTGTTTAATTTCTTTCTAGCTTTGTGGAATGCGAATAATATGCGGAAATATTTTATTCTGTATAGTGCATGTGAAATATTCTTTTCTGTTTCCTCCTTCCGCAAGTGATATGTAATCCACGTGGTGTGTTCTTAAAACAAAGCCTTCAGCTACTCCTGTGTCTGTTTCTATGCCCTTCAGGCAAGAAATTACGCATGTATCTTTATGACTTCCATTAGTGCCTCGTGATCTCCTCTCCGTCTATTTTTTCGTTTCCAAATTTGTACTTTGCATTCAGAGCCCCCCCCCCCCCCCAGTGAATTCTCTTGTAGCCTTATTAGTTTGCTTATGAAATACTACGTATTTCTAAGGGTTGCATGCCGTATCTATTTTCCTTTAGTTTTCCGGAATTGAATTTTATAGTTTTACTGGTTTTCGGAACCACTTGATTCCGAACTCCAACTTCAAAGGTTTACAGCTAGTCACTTGAGTTCTCGCCACTGCTCACACACCAATGCTTCCTATTGTGTGTTCTTGCTTCTGTTGGTTTCTGTTGAAATGAATACAATCCTTAAGCACTTCGCCTTCAGTGGAGTGCGAATAGGTAATGTAGCAGACACGTGCCGTGTGTCTCAGTAATTCCGCATGCTCGCTGTTTTATTTGAATGGAAATTAATCTCGCTATTACCGCGTACCATCTCAAGTAAAGAAAGACCAGAGCGAGCTACGAAGTTTACTTTTCTTGTGTTGTGTGGTACATCATGTTACGCTGAATTTCCCCTACGATAGCGGCGCCTGCTTCTGCTTCGTATCAGCACGCTGAGTTTGGCGAGTTCCGCTTTGCTTCGCGCGTGTGAGTGGCTGAATGCTTGTTGATCGTAAATCCCTCCCCCGACGATGTTCAGTTCAGATTACTTTAATTTGATTTAGTAGTTCTATGAGATGCATTTTTTATTGTTTTAACTATATTGGTGGCCCCATTTGCTCATCTTTGAACTGAATAAATAATTTATTGTCAGTGAAATTTTATCCTTCTTATAAATATTAGTTCTTATTTACTGTTGTTTTCACCAGTGCTGAGAACAAATTGAGATGCATATTATATTTTTAATTCCGTTGTACCATAAATGTTCTCTCAGCCACCTTCATGGAATTGTTTAGTTTGCGGTGGCCTGTATATTAATGATTGCGTGTAATTCTCGTGAGCTACGACGTATGCTGTCCATCGGCTCTTTGTCTCCCTGCTGCTAAAGTAAAGTTTGAGTCAGTTCTAAATTCTGGGCCAGGGAACTAGATTCTGTTACAGGAAATAGTAGTTCACGCGAATCATTTAGCTGGTTTTACGGCCAGAGTTATATCTTTAAAGTAGGCTTTTAATTGGCTAACTTCAGCTTGAGTTAATTTTACAATTAACGGTGGTCTTTCATAGTTCTACTCGCCCTAGAAATGGAGTTATTATCACTTTCTCTCGCGCATGCAGAGGAAATTGGCGGGGCCATTGAATGCATCTAACACCCTCTCGTTACTTTTTGGCGCAAATATAATGCCAAAAAGCATGGTTTGCCAACAGCTGTGATAAACGCAATATAACCTATTTTTTAAAACTTAGCAAAGAATTGTTACACAAAAAAAAAAAAAAAAAAAAAAACGCAGAATCCTAATGAGAGCGTTAAAATTTAATTTATACAGTGATTCCTAAAAGAGATTTTTTAAGCATAAAAACGCAACAATTCGGCATTTATGATGCAGTAGCAATCTACACCCAGGGAAACATTGTGAAGTGTGAAGTATTGAATGCATTAGGATTTCAAGCTGGAGTGAACACTGTACGAGCACTGAGAAATATTAACAGAGAGAGGATAAGAGGAGCAGAAAAAAGAAAAAGGAATATGAAATATGATAGAAAGAAAGGCGAGAGAAGAAGACCAAAAAGGAAGCTTCTGGAGGATGAAGAAGAAGACCCTGATAATCCATTCTATAGTGCAGGAATGTATTGAGAATCTTTGATAGCCAATTCCAGTAAATTGGAATTTTCCGAATGTAAGGAACATTTTCTCAAAATTCACACAAAGTAGGGAGATGAAATTTTTAGACAGCACTCCTAGTGGTCAAACATAAATTGTAACACATCCAATTAGGAATATGTTCAGTAGTTCCATTTCAATTTGATGAAAAAAGCCTTTTTTTTAAAGGGGAGGGGTCGTTAATAAAAAAAGTGTTGAAAGGAAACTATAAAATATATTCCAATATCCTTCCATCATAACTGCAATAACTATATGCTGAAAAAATTTCGAATTTTTCTGTGTGGTAGATTTTTCATAAATTTTCCTCAAGCTTAGTGATTTTAACATGGGCAGCAAAGGAACATCCAACTCCCCTTAATTACTTATTACTGAGGTATCAGGGCGTAAAATTATTAATTTCAACAAATCAGATCCATTAAAATAGATGTGCCAACTGTTGCTAAAGAGTTTGGGGAGGGGGGGGGGGCGGCGGGCGGTGCACGAAGTCAAGGAGAAAAACGAACTTTACTGCGCGAAGTTTATTTACTTACGTAAGAGCCGCCCCCTATCAAATGAATCCCGCTTCCGCGCTTGCTATCTTACTAATAACTGTTCAACTCCGCGCGTCGAAGGTGCGCAAAAGGCTCGTAGATAGCGCGCTTGTGTGCGACAACAGCTACAGATTTGCATGTCTGCAAATTTACCATGGGTAGCAGCCGTTACCAGAAGATGCCCATCATTATGCTGAAAAAGTTCTGATGTTAGAACATAATTTTGTAGTTTAAAAGGTTCGGAAATTTAAAAAATAATTATTGGGTATTTCAAATTCCTTCAACAAATTTAATTTGTGGCCTAGCCACATGAAGGATTTTAAGTTTTTTAGGCTTGGGGACTGATGGCTTGAAGATTTAAGATGATGGGCAAAGGGGGAGAATTTCTTTCAATAACCTTGGATGGAAGGGACTAAAGTCTTTAATTTCCATTCAACGAATTAATTGTCAGTCACTAAAAATACATAACACATTTAATTATTAAAAAGTTAAACCTAACAAATAAGTTTATGCACATGTATGGACGCACCTTAATTAATCAAGTAATTGAAGGCAGAAGGAAATACGTAGCAAAATGCTTCTCTACGGCAAAATTCTAAGGATAAGCGTGGCAGTATACTACCTGTAAATTTAGGGTTCAGTTGGCTAGTGGTACTTAAGGCCAGGGCAAAAGAGTGAAAAAATCCGAATTTTATTTTATTGCGTAATTTATTAGGTTGATGTTTTAAGAATGACATCACAAAGTTTCGTTATCGAGATATCTTTAGAAATATTTTTAGAACGACATTTTTTCGACCGTCTGGGCATCGCGCGTCCCCTTTATCTGTGCTGTGCCTCACTCCTTGTTTACACTAAGACTGTTCCAAAAAGCAATCCTTCTGGTTCACCAGTTAAAATTGAAAAACTTGAATGTGTGGGACATCTTCAGAAGCGACTGAATGGCAGACATCTCACACTGAAGAAAGAAATGAAGGGCCAAAAATTAGAAGATGGAAAGCTACTGGGAGGTGTTAAGACTGACAGACAAAGATATTCACACATTACAAATATATTATGAGAAAGCCACCAGGAGGACTGTAAACAGTGTGAAAGCAATGCAGCAAGCAGTGTGGGCAATATTCTTCCACACACTTTCCATAGATGAGACTCCTCAACACCCCTCTGTGACAGATCATTGTGCAAATATCTTCAGCCAGAGGAAAGCCCTACACCCATAAGCATGGTTTGCCACTTGCTGTTTTAAGAATGAAACTTTCACTCTGCAACGGAGTGCACAAGACTAGCACTTCTGGAAGAAAGGTTTTGGTGGAGACATGGCTTAGCCACAGCCTAAGGGATGTTTCCAGAATAAAACTTTCACTCTGCAGCGGGGTGTACGCTGATATGAAACTTCCTGGCAGTCGGTAGAGCGCTTGCCCGCGAAAGGCAAAGGTCTCAGGTTCGAGTCCCGGTTCGGGCACACAATTTAAATCTGCCAGGAAGTTTCATATCAGCGCACACTCCGCTGCAGAGTGAAAGTTTCATTCTGGAAACATCCCTTAGGCTGTGGCTAAGCCATGTCTCGATCATATCCTTTCTTCCAGGAGTGCTAGTGTTGCAAGTTTCGCAGGAGAGCTTCTGTGAAGTTTGGAAAGTAGGAGGCGATTTACTGTCGGAAGTAAAGTTGTGAGACGGCATCGTGAGTCGTGTCGGGATAGCTCATTCGGTAGAGCGCTAGCTGTTTTAAATGTTATAAAGCCAAGTCTCAGATATCTAGGCAACCTGAACTTCTGGAAAAAAAAATGAGTACATGGGAAAACACAAAATAGAAATGACAGCTACAATCGCCTTTTATGTATTCGTTGTCCCAAAACAGTGTTTTTGTCCAAATATTGTGAGGATAACTGCATGTGATGCCTGTCTAGTGTTTAACAGTGGAAATGTAGGTGAGATTAAGTACTTACAGAGATTTGGCTTCCATCCAGGTGCATTCACACTGAAGATACTCCGAAGCATCAATGAAACACGGCTTGACACAGCACAGGCAGCAGAGGAAAATATCAAAAAAATGGCTTGGCAAAGGAGACAGGGTAAGAGAATACCTCAAGCCGACAAAGAAGAGAATGAAGATTATAGAGATGGACAACATTAGTGAGTAAAGGTATGGCAATATTGCGAAAAATTAAAATAAAAACGTTAAATGAGAGTTCCCATAAAGTGATTTTATAAGTATAATGCACCTTTTCTCAGGTACTATAAAAGCTAACCTCCTCAAATTTGTCACATTTCTTAAAATTCACTCACTGAAGAATCCTGTGCAGCACTTTATCTTGTGCCCGAGAATAGTTCTTCTTTCCTGCATGAGGAAAGTAGAGCAGCATAAGTCAATAAGAAAATGAAAAATTAATTTGAAAGCTACCATGATCTTAAATAAAACTCTGTTGAACACATATTGATTGCTTTTAATGAAGAAGTATACTGTAAAGTTTCAGCTTTAATGCTTGAATAGTTTATGAGGAAAGGTACATTATATTTACACCAGTAATTAAAAATTCAAATGCTTATAAAATGAAATTCCATGAACATGATCAAACAAAAATTGCGCATAACATTGTGCATTGTATAGTACACAATAGTATCAAGTTTTAAATTTATAACCATAACATTGTAGGAGATATCAAATTTTAAATGTCAGTATGCATTTGGGCCTACGTGTGTTCTTAAAGGGGCCACAACCTCTCTATCTAACCCGTGTTAATTTAGGCAAGTATTTGACCCATTTCTGAAAAACTATTTGATGCAGGAACTTAGTATTTTTACTTTATGTTATTATGCTAATAGAGTCAACTTTACTCAAATCTACTTTATCCATTTTATAGTTTCTAAGAAATACTTCTTTAAATTTATTGACAAAAATATTAAGTTTTTTCTGCAGAAAATCTTTTGTGAACTTTCTAATGGGGGAATAATATTAATGAATGTTGTACCAGAGGTGGCTTTTTATGTTATGCAGAGTCTCTGAAAATTTCTTTCATTTATCTATGATAGTTTCTTATATAATGGGGAATATGTGCTTAAAATTTTAGGTTGCGAGCAATTGACTTTAAAGAAAAAACTTTTGAAATTTTTTATAGTTAATTAAAACTGTTCTGCTGCATATGATGGCCCTTCTTTGGCCTCTAGCAGGTTTTCCAGCTTCTTTTTCACCTTCCTGGATGTTTGTCTTGCTTTCTTGGCCATATTAGATGCAGACCTGTCTCCATCTATTATCCTCATTTTATTGCAAAGTTGCATCCCAGTGATCATATTTTCACCAAGATTAATTCGTAGCTTTTGCAGTACCGAACACCTTCCAATATTACTGCAATTGAATGTAATACAGCATCATGAACTCCTAGTTTCATTATATGCATGCCTACAAAAAAAGTTATAGGAAGGCGGTTCCCAATTATGCTGTTGAAACATTCATTTCGGTTCTGTGTCTCCCCATGCCGACATTTCCTGATAAGGTCAGGATGAGCCAAGTCTCTGAACATAGGTGTAATTGCTCTAATAACAGCAGCAGGAAGAGAATGCTGGCGAGAATAAGATTCTCCAGTTGCCTCAGCTCTATTTCATTTGCACCACGAATTTTCTCCTGATGGACGCAATGCATGACATGGCGTATCATCAGTAGAGGATTTATGATAGAATCTTGAAAACGCCTTTACGTTTCGTCATCTTCAATAAACACAACAAAACACTATAACTGCAAAGTGTAACAACTATTTGGAATCACACTTGAATAAAACTAACCGCGTGTTT
This sequence comes from Locusta migratoria, assembly GCA_026315105.1. NCBI lineage: Eukaryota > Metazoa > Arthropoda > Insecta > Orthoptera > Acrididae > Locusta > Locusta migratoria. The sequence goes on from CM048751.1 coordinate 56,248,962, forward strand.
GAAAACGTGTTGTTTACAAAGAGCAGAAACAAAAGAAACCGGCCGTTGCATTCCAAGGATAGCAAACAAAATCGGGAGTAAAGAAAAAAAATCCCTAACGTGCAATGAAGGGGATATAAATATCTAAAATATATGCAGAAAAGTGGGTGGCAGAAAAGTGTGCGTGACACATAAACACACGTGGTAGGAAAATGCTCTTTAAATGATCGGAAAAATTTTGGCCTAGTTTAGGTTACGGTAGTAACACTAAAAGTGGGCCTTTGCGATCGTCTATTGACAGTTCGAAATTTAAATGAAAATAAAGACTTAACCATTCATCTGACACGAAAATTGAATAACCGAATTTGTAGAGGAGAAAATTCTCTACAACATTCCTCTCTTATGTTTTTTTTTCATATCTCGTATCGTTTCAGAGATATTTGAAAAATAACGGAGATTTTGGGATGCCTGTCTGTCTGTTTTTAAGACGAACCGTGAAACCGATCAGCACCAAATTTTCCAGACATAATTGTAGACCGCTAGAGACCAGAACCGCCTTTGTTCAAATTTTTCGGACAAAAAATACGTTAATCATACCAAAAAATCCGTTAGTAATATAACTGTATTTGCAAATGAACGGTTCATCTGGCACTAAAATTGAATAAACGAATTTCTACAACTTTGTTCCCTTATGTTTTTTTCATATCTCGTATCGTTTGAGAGACATTTGAAAAAATAACGGCGATTTGACACTTTCCATTGATTTTACGAAATCCAGCCGTTCGGAGATGTCACGTGACATTCCTCGCCCAGAACTCTCTGTAGCATACGCCATCTTGCATTGCGTATTTGATGATTTTCTTATTGTAACTTACACGTTGTCATTTCAAAGCAATGGCGCACTGAAGAATTAACAAGAACACATCGTTCTTCGTACGATAAATGATAATATAATGTCTACAAAGTCCTTTCTGAAGGCATTTGTATGGAGTGTGGCCTTGTATGGGAGTGAGACATGGACGATAAACAGTGCTACAGTGAAATATGGTGCTACAGAAGAATGCTGAAGATTAGGTGGGGGGATCGCGTAACTAATGAGGAGGTACTGAACAGAATTAGGGAGAAAAGAAATTTCTGGCATACCTTGATTAAAAGAAGAGATCGATTGGTAGGACACATTCTTAGACATCAAGGAATTGTGAATTTAGCGTTGGAGGGAGTGTGTGGGGTAAAAACCGCATAGGAAGACCAAGAGATGGATACATTAAGCAGATTCAGACAGATGTAGGTTGCCGTTCTTATGTGGAGATGAAGAGGCTTGCTCAGGATAGGTTATCGTGGAGAGCTGCATCAAACCAGTCTCCGGACAGAAGACCACAACAACAACAACAATGTCTACAAATGCCATATTAGCATCAGTTAACAATGGCCATAAATAGTATCACATTAAAGATGATACACAACTCCTAACTGTCAGCTGTAGCGTAGTGGGCAATGCGTTGGACTGTGATGCTGAAGATTAGTGGTTCGGAACCCGCCACTACATACATTTTTTTCTTAAAAGGGTTTCACACACACTTATTAATTAATTTTTTATTATTTATGTTATTATTTTGGTCCAAAATGTTTGCAAAAACTCATAAAACTACAAATCTAAAGTGGGCCGTAAAACACGTCAGTGCGATTTTTTTTTTTCATCAAAACCCTTTTCAGAGTAGGGCTACTTAAATAAAACCATAATCTATTAAAATATGATGAAAACCAAAAATCGATTTTTTTCGATCTACGGAGTGGTCCCCTTAAAAGTGACAGCTAGCTAGCTGAAATGGGAAAGTAAAGAAGAAGTAGAGTAGAATTCGGAGCCAATCAATGGCACTGGTGTGCGGACTGGGAGGACGGCCGTGGCGATTCGGCGCAGTGCGTTTGGAGCAGCAGATCGTCTTGGGGCAATATTTCTGCGGCAGACGGCGGCGGGGGTGGTGATGAATTGCGTTTGTCTGCCGTGCGACCGGGCCGGCGCCGGGGGATGAAAGCACCCCACCCCCACCCTCGCCGCGGCATTGGTTATTTATTAGTTATCGCCTTCTGCACAATACTTGTCATCGCGCGCTCTGCGGGGGGACCACTGGCCATTGTTTTGCTCTTTTATCCCCCTTACTCTTTCGCTCTCGCTCTCCGCTTTGACAGATAAAATATCGACGTCGAATAATTCCTTTCCCACTCCCTCTTGTCTATAGATATTACTGAAAGGTGGAGGGCGTCGGAGAAAGGGACAGAAAGGGAGGAGCAGGAAGTTGGGAAAGGAGAGAGAGAGAGTGGTGGAAACTGTATTGGTGTGCCTGTGTGAGTGTGTTTGTGTGTGTGGAGGGCCGTCGATTGAGTTGTGGACGGCGCGGGTGTAATAGACGTTCCGTGCCCCGCTGGACCGCACAGTATTTTTCACAATAGCCTCCCTTGTCTGACACGAGACATCTGTTTTCTTTTCCTCTATTCTCGGGGAGTCTTCGGGCGTTCCTTCTCTCGTGCAACATTTATGTTCGTCCTCAGACGGCGGTCGTAAATCATCGACGAATATAGAAATATTGGCATTTGATGATTGATATCTTCATTCGCTGTGAAAAGGACAGGTGAGAGGTTGATGGTCTGTTGACGACAAGATCGTTAGACACGAAGCACTTGTTTTTAGTTATTATTTTCTGTTGTTAAGGCTGTGTCCTTATGAAACATCGAGCCCTAGCTTTCGTCTTAGCTCATTTAGGGAAATCATTTTTGAAAATTCATCGTGAAGATGGGGCAGGATCAGCAACTGGATATGTAAATAAAACCATTTATTTTCCTTTTTTCGTCACAGTTGCACTATTTGGAAGCTGGTAACTAGTTTCGGACTTGTTCGTCCATTTTCAAACCATATTCCTTATGCTTGGAGGCCCGTGAACGCAACATCTATTTTAACCTATTTTAAATTTCAATGAAATCATGTTTTAACAGTGGACAACGTGTAGATTGTATGTCATTTGTCTCATGCAGTGTATTGTTATGGTACAAATATTGGCATATGGTTTGAAAATGGACAAACAAGTCCGAAACTAGTTACCAGCTTCCAAATAGTGCAACTGTGACGAAAAAAGGAAAGCACACACACACACACACACACACACACACACACACACATATATATATATATATATATATATATATATATATATATATATATATATATATGAGGGGGAGTGCAAGATTATTGTAAAGATAAATTGAGTAATTTTAAGAACACACACACCCATAATATTTTATATCAGTTTTGCTGTTCATATTTAGAAGATAGTTTGCGCTGAAGCCCCTTTTACTTTACTCAGATATGGCTTTCTTATTGTTGACACGAAACGGTAAAAAATATAGCTATTTTTTAAACTGCCACGAACTTCGCACCACTAACACTCCACCCCCGTCACCAATATAGGGAAGTACGACTGTCTACTACGGCGATGCCTTGACGCATCATTGATTTACATTCAAATGTATTTTTTTTTTCTATAGTCACATTTGTGTACGCCATTGCATCATCTTCAGACCGTGTCTCTATTTGTGGTTGGCAGAGACATGAACGGAGAGCGGGTGTTCAAAGTTGTATGATCAAGACAAAAATTTTCTGACATATTAAACCATATCACACAGATATGTTTTGATGTGACTAAAGCCCGATCAGTACACTGGCAAGATATGGGAAACATTTCATTTTCATTGGGGCATGCCAGACATTTGTTCTCCAATAATTTCAATTTTATTATGTTTCCTGTGTGATGAGACTTGTATATTAAAGACAGCCGTGATGGTGGTAGTATAATAGCATAATACAACAAAGCTGGTAACTAAATTAAAAAAAAGAAAAGAATTAGCAATCTTTGCTGTTGTTTTATCTAATACATTGAAACACGTCTGTATGTCTTTGATAGAAAATTATTAAGTAGGTTGTAGGTTGCTACTAAGCGCCAAAGATGTACAGGTGTACAATATCATTGGGCCGTCTCGCAGAGGTTGTGTGTTTGGCCGGAGATGCACACTGCAGGTTTGGGTGTCATAGAGAGCGGCTGTCTGATCCGCAGTGGAAGCAGACACTACACTCCTGGTTGAGATATTGAATAGTGAAGTGGTGTGATCCACAGGAACGGCAGACATTGATTGATATTATCTGTTACAGCTATAAAATAGGATAAAGAACAGCTGTATAATTTCGTTGCAATTTTTGGTAATTAAATGATCATTTACGACAACGTATTGTTGGAATAATGAACAGAATTTTTTTTTTCGATTGAGAGGGTAAAGAGGTTTGACAAATATTGTCATTTATTTAGAAGTTTCTATTACAATGCTTTGATATTTTAATACTCAATGAAGCAATTAAATAACCTTTTGACTTATTATTATAATTAGAAAGTATCATCTTTCTATATTTTGATATACAGATGCAAAATCTATGAAACAGCAGTTGTTAAAAAGTTGCATGACAAGAATTGCATTTTCCATTGTGCAGAAAAAGTATTATACATGTAGGCGACTCAATCCGGAATCTGGTGCAGAGCGACCACATTAAAATTGGAAGAATCAGCTTTGGGCGCATTGAAATCTTTACTTTTTATATACAATACAGATCGATTTCGGTCAGTGTCTGACCATCCTCAGTGCATGAATCCAAGCCCTGTGGGCCCAAGAAAACTTGCACTTCGCATATTAACATCTAGTAGGCAGTACATAAGTAGAATGTCAAACGTATATTAAAACTAATTAAGTTAGACACAATAATATTGTTGGGATTAATTGAACAATTTTTTACTATGGTTAAAACAAAACACTTTACATCACAATTCGTTATTATAGTTTCAGCACAGTGCGACACCAGGAATTACAAAGTAAGGTCTGTTGTACGTCTAGTTTCCTGAATTCTATCTGACAGTGTTCCAAAACGGTTTCATGCATTTTATTACCTGTAGCCCTCCAAATCAAAAAGACAAACTCACATTCCTATTTTTATTATTGTTTACGATGATGAGCCCTGACTTTATTTTTTTGTTGTTGTTGATATTCTCTCCTAAGAATTTGTTTTTTCACTGGTTTCCACAGCTCGTCACATTAGTGCTGTTAATTTTCTTGGCAATTCCGTCAGGTTGAAACTTTGTTAAATGTGAAACCTTGTAAAATGAATCTACTGCTGCTGTTGTCAAACTACTTACGTGTTGTTAAGGTAAAGCATTGCAATGTCACGTACGTGCATTCAAAGTACTGTATAGATATCTTAATACACATGAAATGTTTTATGCACAAATAAACGTGCAAACTCATTAAATGAAATCGTTACAGCTCCTTATTACGACACGAGATTTGAATTAATAATGCGCCTTTTATTATTTGTCTGTATTTGATAATACTGCGTAATCTAAATATCAAGAGAAAAAGAAAAATAAGAAAGCATTCGGGTGCAAATGAATTACAGTAAACAAATTTACACTGATCTAATGTATTTCAGCACTTTTTTTCCAACCCAATGGACCACCATATTTTCTTTCACAAAAATGACACTGCTGTGACGATTATCTTTCTGGCACTTTTTCACAAACAACATTACACTTTAAAAATCATTACTACTGTAGCATAAGAAATCCAAACTAACTACGAAGGCGTAGGTATTAACTAATGAAAGGAGAACCATAGACTTCTAATAAAGAAACTTCATTCAAGACAGATCAAACAACAAGGAATCTACAAGACGTGATTGTGCAATCAACTTTGCTACAAACTACATACTTATAAAGACAGTAGCAGTACCCTGTCGTAACTTATTTTCACGATAATGATTAGATTAGATTAGATTAGTACTTGTTCCATAGATCATGAATACGACACTTCGTAATGATGTGGAACGTCTCAGGTTAATTCAGGTTAATGAAATGTGTCTTTACAAATTATTACTTTGTACCAAATATTACATGATACAAATTTTTATTATTTTTTTTTTTAATTTTTTGGCCTTTCTTTCAAGTTTACTAATTTATATCTAAAAATTCATCTATACTGTACAAGGAGTTGCCACGCAGAAATTTTTTAAATTTATTTTTAAATGCTTGTTGGCTATCTGTCAGGCTATTGATGTTGTTTGATAAGTGACCAAAGACTTTTGTGGCAGCATAATTCACACCTCTCTGTGCCAAAGCTAGATTTAACCTTGAATAGTGAAGATCATTCTTTCTCCTAGTTTTGTAGTTACGTACACTGCTATTGTTTTGAATTCATTGGTATTGGTAATAATAAATTTCATAAGTGAATATATATATATATATATATATATATATATATATATATATCACTTAAATGTAGTTTACAAACTACATCTAAGTGATACTTTATCCCCCTCCCCCCGCTAGAACCATCTTAATTATACCACATGTATTTATATCAGTGAAAGGGTGTCGCGCAAAACTGTAAGTTGTAAAAGAGTGTCGCCATGAGGGAAAGTTTGGAAAGCACTGATCTAGTGTCAGCGTCTAGGGTCATCCTTATTTCTTGTACCTCGGTGTAAACCTATTTCCCGCTCTTTGAGCGAGAGGTAGACGATCGTCCCCACGTTAGCAAGTAGGTGCGTCCCCACTGGGGCACCAGACGCCCACAAGGGCTTCCGTTGCGCTCCTCCCGGAGGCGGGTGCGGCGTCGCCGGCTTCCCGCGCAATATCAGCTCCGCCAGCCCGCCGGCTCGGCTTTTCTATTTCCGCGCGACTTGAAACTGAATTTTAAACACCGCAAATAAAGCCGCGTCAGGAAGCGCAGCCAGCCCAACATATTTCCAGGCCAGCCGCGCCGCTTCCTGCGAAACCAATTACTCGGCTTCCTATTAAAATTTAGCAACAAGTCGAACGAGTGGGAACCGCCGCGCTAGGCGCCTGCCGGCGCGGAAATTCAGCGCGGATCGCAACTATTTACAATGCAGATCGGTAGGCGGCTTCCGCTACTTCTCTGACGACAATGATTTTTTAATGTTTTTATTTCATTTCAATCACGAGTCTTCTCACGCTTTTGATATAAACTGCCACGAATTCAGCTCCTGAAACGAATTCTTTATCTAAAAGTGGCATTTAATCCAAACATTTGTATTACACTCCTGGCCATCAAAATTTCTACACCACGAAGGTGACGTGCTACAGACGCCAAATTTAACCGGCAGGAAGAAGATGCTGTGATATGCAAATGATTACCTTTTCAGAGCATTCACACAAGGTTGGCGCCGGTGGCGACCCCTACAACCTGCTGACATGAGGAGAGTTTCCAACCGATTTCTCATACACAAACAGCAGTTGACCGGCGTTGCCTGGTGAAACCTTGTTGTGATGCCTCGTGTAAGGAGGAGAAATGCGTACTTCAAAGATCGGATTGTAGCATATCGCGATTGCGTTTATCGTATCGTGACATTGCTGCTCGCGTTGGTCGCGATCCAAAGACTGTTAGGAGAGTATGGAATTTCTAGGTTCAGGAGGGCAATACGGAACGCCGTGCTGGATCCTAACGGCCTCGTATCTCTAGCAGTCGAAATGACAGGCATCTTATCCACGTGGTTGTAACGGATCGTGCAGCCACGTCTCGATCCCTGAGTCAACAGATGGAGACGTTTGCAAGTAAACAACCATCTGCACGAACAGTTCGACGACGTTTGCAACAGCATGGACTATCAGCTCGGAGACCATGGCTGCGGTTACCCTTCACGCTGCATCACAGACAGGAGTGCCTGCGATGGTGTACGCAACGGCGAACGTGGGTGCACGAATGGCAACACGTCATTTTTTTCGGATGACTCCAGGGTATGTTTACAGCATCATAATGGTTGTATTCGTGTTTGGCGACATCGCGGTGAACGCACATTGGAAGCGTGTATTCGTCATCGCCATACTGGCGTATCACCCGGCGTGATGGTATGGGGTGCCACTCGTTACACGTCTCGGTCTCCTCTTGTTCGCATCGACGGCACTTTGAACAGTGGCCGTTACATTTCAGATGAACCCTCATTTGATCCCTGCGAAACCCTACTTTTCAACAGGATAATGCACGACCGCATGTTGCAGGACCTGGTCGGGCCTTTCCGGATACGGAAAATGTTCGACTGCTGCCCTGGCCAGCACATTCTCCCAATCTCTCACCAATTGAAAACGTCTGGTCAATGGTGGCCGAGCAACTGGCTCGTCACAATACGCCAGTCACTACTTTACACTGTGGTATCGTGTTGAAGCTGCATGGGCATCTGTATTTGTACACGCCATCCAAGCTCTGTTTGACTCAATGCCCAGGAGTATCAAGGCCGTTATTATGGGCAAAGATGGTTGTTCAGAGTAATGATTTCTCACCATCTATGCGCCCAAATTGCGTGAAAATGTAATCACATGTCAGTTCTAGTATAATATATCTGTCAAATGAATACCCGTTTATCATCAGCATTTCTTGTTGGTGCAGCAATTTTAATGGACAGTAGTGTATTTTAATGAATGGTGTCGGTAAGTGCAATGAGACATTGTAATCTAAGATTGTTTCAGAATTTGTATCGTAATGTATAGGAGAACTATTCTAACTCTACATTACATCCCGAGAATGAAAATCAAACTCATAATTACATAATATACCAACTCAATATCACAAAATATCCTGTTAAAGGTAATTAAGATAAACAAACAATATAACAGCCATAGTTTGTAAACACGTAATAGATTTTCTACAAAAGAAATAACAATTGCACAATGTAAAGCGCAATTATTCGCTATACGACTTCCAAAATAAGATATCTGCGCTGAAGTGCTAAAGAAATTGGTAAACTGCCTAATACTGTGTAGATATTCCGCCAGCTTGCAGAAATGCTGCAGCACGGCATGGCATGGACTCATGTCTCAAGTAGTTGTGGAAGATACCATGCATTCTGCAGAGCTGCGCGTAAATAATGAAGACTACGAGAAGGTGGACACATCAACAGCACGTTCCAAGTCAGTCCATATAAAACAACAATTCCCATGATTGGTTTGAATACCACAGTGCTTTACTAGGCATGTTCCTGCATCCTTCGAACTGACCTACCCAGACAGTTGTGGGGGGACCTACAGTTTAATGTGGATTCCAAACCACATCAGCAACATTGCTAGAGGTCAACGGCGTGGAAAGTGACAGATAAAACTCAATGACCCAGCGAATTTTGGACTCATAGTCTGGAAGTCTACCACCATGTTAACGAGCCACTACCAAACCATATAAGATCAGTAATGTTCATGTTTGGAAAGTTTAAACGCAGATGACCATTCCTACGTAACATTTATAAACGTGTTTCGTGCCGCATTGTCCTTTTGGAATTGTCCAATTTCGTGGAATGAAGATGTACGTGAGTGGATGCAGACGATCCGCCAGAATGTGTACATATGTGTCACCTGTCACAGTCGTATCTATATGTATCAAGATTCCATATTACTCCAACTGATCACTCCCCAAACTATTACAGACCCCTCACCAGCCTGAACAGTCCCCTGAAGCCATGCAGGGTCCATAGATTCTTGAGGTTGTCTTGATACTCGTCCATCTGCTCTATATAAATGGAAACGCGACTAGTCAGAGCAGGCAACATTTTTCCAGTCATCATCAGTCCAATCTCGGTGTTGACGTGCCCACGTGAGGCATAAAGCCTTGTGTAGTACAATCACCAAGGGTACACGAATTGACCTTCGGCTGTGAAAGCCAATTAAGATGAAGTTTCGTTGAATGGTTCCCACGAAGACACTTGATGATGAGCCAGTATTAAAATTTGCAACAATTTGCGGAAGGGTTGCATTTCTGTCATATTGAATGATTCTCTTCAGACATAGCTGGCCCCGTTCTTGTACCAGTCGCAGCGGTGTCGGAAATATGTGTTACCGGATTCCCGAGATTCACGTTGCCCTTCTGAAATGATCGTACGGGAAACTCCAGACTTCAACGCTAGCTCGTAGGTGCGGTGTCCCATTTCTCACGCGTCGACTATAATACAACTTTCAGAATCACTTAAATCATAAAAACCGGACATTATAGCAGGGGTTGCCGACTGCAGCACCGTTTACCAACCTCTGTGTTTGCATACGCATGTGTTCACCACTTTCTTTGGCTCTTCAGTGTACTTGTTACACTACAACTGACAGAAGTAATTACGAATTCCACAGAAATATGAACATGTGAATTTCATATCACACTAGAAACCTAAAGTGACAGAGAAGAAAAAAGTATTTCTCTAAATTAGTGCAAACAAAAATTTACCCACTTTTGAATTTTGTAAATTCATTCTTAGATTTACATTTGCAAACAAATTCGATTTACAAAACTGTTCACCATAATTTATCCTGTATCGTATTAATTGCTGTACTAGAAATAAAATTGGAATACTTTAGTATTGTATAATTTATTAACGAAAATACGTAATTGACAATCAAGACCATAATTCGTAAAATATCCATTGCGGTTGCCGCATCAGTCCCACAGGAATATGGAATGGATTCCCTGTATAAACTCCACTTGAACTGCAACAATTACTACTAATAAGTGCAATCAAGTATTAGCTGGTACCTTCCCCAGATCGCTTAGATATCATAAACAAATGAACAATAATAAAGTATTATTTGAACTAGCTATATCCGGCAACACTATTCTGTTGCTCTGTCTGTTATGAAATAAGTGGGAAAGTAAATAAAATAATTCTTGATAACATACATGCAACGACGAAATGCATCACTAAATTAATGCTATGCTACATGGGATGAGACGAAAGTTATAAATCAATAATAAAGAATTTGCATTTAGTTGATGTTTTTGTTTGTGTTTTTTCTGTATAAAAATAAAGATCAGGCGTGTTGTATAATAACCCTTGAGAAAATCAGTAGTTTCATAAATTCTGCCATATACTCGCCACCCTCCACTCTTTATCCTCTCTTCCTCCCCCAAAAACTATCGCTTACTCCTCCCGTCCGTACCCCTTCCTCCCTCTATCCATCCCATGCCTCTGTCCATTTCGAATTTCTTCTGTATTCCGCCTAAACCACCCTCCTCTCCCTGATTTTCTCCTCCACCTCCGTCTCTTTGTTAATTTCCTCTTCCAATCGTCGTGGCTATTCAAAATTTAAAAATTTAAAATTAATTACTTCTACACACATGAACTACAGACACTGCTACGGTGGGGTGGCTTCCATGTCTCAACGATACAGATATCCTACCGTAAGTACAACCACAGCGAAGGGGTATCTGTGGAGAGGCCAGACTAATATGTGGTTCCTGTAGAGGGGCATCAGCCTTTCCAGTAGTTGCATGGTAAAAGTGAGGATGATCGACTGAGCTGACCTTGTAACATCAACTAATATGGCTTTGCCATGTAGCTTCTCCGAACGGCTGATAGGAAAGGGAAACCACAGGCGTTACTTTCTCCGAGGGTATGGAGCTCTATTGGGTGAAACATTCCGGATGTAAAATGGTCCCCCATGCTGATCTCCGGGCGGATACTACTCATGAAGATGTCGACATCAGGAACGAAAACACTGGCTTTCTACGGATCGGATCGTGGAAAGTCATATCGCTCTATCGGTAGGGTGGTAAAAAAAAAAATTTAAAAAGAGAAATCGATAGATTGAAAATGGATTTACTGGGAATTAGTGATGTTCGGTGGAAAGAGCTACAGAACAAGAATTCTGTTCTGGTAAACACAGGGATTTACATGCATCACTGGGAGGTGTTACAGGTGTAGGTCTGATAATGAATAAGAAAATAGATATGTGTTTAAACTACTATTAATAGCACAGTGATCTTATTATTGTAGTCAAGATAGAGGTAAGAAAGAGACAGTTGAGAATCTATAAATACTATGAATGTTATATGTAATCTATCTGGGGTCATGATCTAACCAAACAGTAGTTTTTGTAAATTATTGATGTAAATATTGAATCGAGGGGTCTAAAATTTTTATGATAGAGCTGCATACCTGTGTGGTAAACGTCACAAAATTCTAGACTTTTACAAGCAACGGAAATATTGTTTTATCCATACTAATTATGCTTGAGGTCAGCTATAACCCCAGGTAGAGTCCTAGTGGAAGTGGCGGTAGCAGACAAGTGCGGCGTTTTGCGTGGAAATGACGCACATCACTGTTTTGTTTATGACTGCTTGTTATTCTAAGCACGGTTTCGTGCTGTTCCCTGCGTTCCAGGTCAAGGTGTCCCTTGATAGTTCTACATGTTCAAAGAAAACATCTGATACATCATGAGTATGTTGTTGTTATGGTCATCAGTCCTGAGACTGGTTTGATGCAGCTCTCCACCCTACTCTATCCTGAGCAAGCCTTTTCATCTCCTCATAAGAACGGCAACCCGCATCCACTTGAATCTGCTTACCATACGCGTCTCTTGGTCTCTCTCTGCGATTTTTACCCCACACACTTCCCTCCAATTCGAAATTTACGATTCGTCGATGTCTAAGAATGTGTCCTCCCAAACTATCCCTTCTTTTAGTCAGGGTATGCCAAAAATTCCTTTTCTCGCCAATTTAGTTCAGTACCTCTTCATTAGTTAAGCAATCTACCCACCTAATCTCGAGCATTCTTCTGCAGCACCACATTTCAAAAGCCTCTATTCTCTTCCTGTCCGCACTGTTTATCGTCCATGTTTCACTCCCGTACAAGGCAACACTCCACACAAATGCCTTCACAAAAGACTTCCTTACACTTGAATTAATATTCGATGTTAGCTTATTTCTCTTTCTCAAAAATGCTTTTCTTTTCATTGCCGTTCTGCATTTTATATCCTCTGTACTGCGACCATCGCATGTTATTTTGTTACCCATGTAACGAAACTCATCTACCACCTTCATTGTTTCGTTTCCTAATCTAATTCCTTCAGTATCGACCGAGCGAGGTGGCACAGTGGTAACACACTGGACAAGCATACGGGAGGGCGGTGGTTGAAATCCACCTCCGGTCATCCAGATTTAGGTTTTCCGTGATTTCCCTAAATCACTCCTGACAAATGCCGGGATGGTTCCTTCCAAAGGGCACGGCCGATTTCCTTCCCCATCCTGACGCAAAACTCCGAGCGTTAGCTCCGTCTCTAATGACCAAGCTGTCGATGGGACGTTAAAACCTAAGCTTCCTTTTCTTCAGGATCGCCTGATTTTCTAAGACAGCATTCCGGCATCTTTGTTATGTTCTTGATAATGTTTATGTTATACGCTCTCTTCAACACAAGTAGCCGAGCGGTCTAAAGCACCTCGCTGCGGAGCGCGCAGTTGCTCGCCGTGGAGGTTCGAGTCCTCCCTGGGGCATGGCTGTGTATGTTTGTCCTTAGGTTAGTTTACCTAGGTTTAAGTAGTTTGTAAGCTACGGACTGATGACCACGCAGTTTGGTCCGATAGATTTACAGACGTTTGAACATTTTCTTCAACACACTGTCCATTCCATTCAACTGCTCTTCCATGTCTTGTGCTGTCTCTGACAGATTTATAATGTCATCAGCAAAACGCAACATAATGAGTAATATTTCTGTGGCATAGCAACAAAGGTCCAGATTTGATAAAGGCAGTCAACTTGTTATAATGACCTTTGACAAGCGTCGTACAGACAACAGCACGGCCGCCTGTAAGACTGCTCTCACTGAGCACGGCTCAGCTAAAACGTGCAGCCGAATGTCGCTGGAAGGAAAGCCCTCTCTCGGAATGGGGCGGCGCGCAGCTACCTACCGTTTCCGCGGCCGTTTCGGCGGCACGGCGCTGATTAGACGCGAGCAGCGAGGAGGCGGCAGAATTAATATTTCGCGCCGGCGTCTCCGGGCAGCGACCGGAGAAGCACCGGGCTAGCGCCGCGCTCCGCGCTTCTTCCCGCCGGCGAGTCGAGAGCTCGAGGGTCCCTCCCCGTGCCCCCCGACCTCTAACCTCTCCCACCCTCCCCCTCCAGCGCGCCAACTAGCGAGCGGCACTAGTCGCTGGGCTAATTATCAGGCCGGGCCGGAGAACGCGAAAGTGGCATCATTAAGGCGCTGACAGAGTATGGACAGTCGCGCATGCGCACACGCCCGGCGACAAGTGGCCGCCCCGCAGCACGGGTAATTAGCCGGGCGCTAAGAACGCCCCCGCTAATGAGCCTATGTTACTAATGAGTCCGCCACTGCGCGGGCATTCGGAAGGGCCGCCTCCTTAATACCGCCCGCCTCTTTTCTTCTGCCGTCCGGGGACTTCCTCGGGCCGCGGGCGCCGGCCGGCGGAGCTCCACTCTGGAAACGGCGTCGCGACTCCGGTTCCTTAAATGGCTTTCTGCGCGATGACATCTCTGTCGTGCTCTTGCTGTGCTGACATCTTGTGAGAGCGGCAGCGCAGTTACCACCTCAGATTTTTATTTATATTTCATCATGATTATCTCCCCTTTGCTGTCAGCAGTATATGTAACCAGATCTTTTTACAACTGACAATTACTGGTGCTGACAACACTGATGTTGTGTTAAGACCTCGTTTGTCAGGGTTGCTCTGAAGTAACATCAAAATTACACAAGATTTTCTACACTACTGGCCATTAAAGTTGCTACACCAAGAAGAAATGCAGCTGATAAACGTGTAATCACTGGGCAAATATATTATACTTTTTGTGTCCCAGCCTCGTCGCCGCTTTTGTGTTTCGTTTCCGTCGTAGGTGTCGGTGGCCGAGTAGAAATACCGACACAAGAATAAAGGAAGCACGCTTGTGCCGGTACGGAGGGGAGCAGCCACTGGGACAGCAGAAACTAGAAACACTAGAGTAAATTAGAACGAGATATATATTGCACAGAATTTATACAATACTTAAATTTACATAGCTCAGTACTGCAGAATGCTGATACATAGTTGAGCTAGAGGCCTGCCTAGTGCCTATCCGATAGCAAAGTCTTCACTGGTGCCTATCTGATTCCGAAGTGTTAACTGGTTCCTGTCTCAGTCCCAAGTGAACGATGTCGTTCAGTGGTGTCCACGAGCGGAGTTGTAGCAGAGGGCGCTCGTGGCTGACGTCGTAAGAACGCCGCGCCGTGCGTGCATGGCAGCGCGCGGCGAAAGTAGGTGGCGCGCACTTTAGACTTGTGCGACACCACAATACTAGAACTCACATTTGATTACATTTCCACGCAATTTGCGTGCATGAATCCTGAGAAATCAGTACCCAGAACAATCACCTTTGGCCGTAACAACGGCCTTGATACGCCTGGGCATTGAGTCAAACAGAACTTGGATGGCGTGTACAGATACAGATGCCCATGCAGCTTCAACCAACGCCACCTAGATACAAGGCCTGTTCGCTGCCTGCCAAGAGTAATCATAACACAAACAAAATATTTGTCTTACATAGTGTTGTACTGAGTTTGGGAATATTTACACGCTGCACACTGTGTTTCAGAATGTTCGGAATGCTGTTTATGGGATTCTCAGTGCAGATTTTTGATGGTACGAGACAAAATGCCTAATATCGGTACTATATCTTACTAATAGTTCATAAATATCTTATACCAAACTAGATTTGTCAGTGAATCACATAAGTAACATTAAGAACATTCTGAAACACTGTGTGGAGCTTGTATGTATTCCCAAACTCATCACAACGCTACGTGAGACAAATAGTTTGTCTATGTTATGACTACTCTTGGCAGGCAGCGCACAGGCCTTGTATCGAGGTGGCGTTGCTTCAACACGATACCACAGTTCATCAAG
The DNA here is from genome assembly GCA_026315105.1 of Locusta migratoria. NCBI lineage: Eukaryota > Metazoa > Arthropoda > Insecta > Orthoptera > Acrididae > Locusta > Locusta migratoria. The sequence goes on from CM048751.1 coordinate 56,264,685, forward strand.
AGTAGTGATTGGCGTATAGTGACGAGCCAGTTGCTCCGCCATCATTAACCAGACGTTTTCAGTTGGTGAGGGATCGGAGGAATGTTTTGACTTGGGTATCAGTCGAACACTTTCCGTATCCAGAAAGGCCCGTACCTGACCTGAAACATGCGATCGTGCATTATCCTGTTGAAATCTAGGTTTTCGTAGGGATCGAATGAAGGGTAGAGCCACGGGTCGAAGCACATCTGGAATGTAACGGCCACTGTTCGAACTGTTCGTGCAGATGTTTGTTGACTTGCAAACGTCCCCATCTGTTGACTCAGGGATCGAGACGTGGCTGCACGATCCGTTACAGCCATGCGGGTATTATGCCTGTCATCTCGACTGCTACTGATACGAGGCCATTGGGATCTAGCACCGCGTTCCGTACTGCCCTCCTGAACCCACTGATTCCATATTCTGATAACAGTCATTGGATCGCGACCAACGCGAGCAGCAATGTCGCGATACGATAAACCGCAATCGCGATAGGCTACAATTCGGCCATTAGCAAAGTCAGAAACGTGATGGTACGGATTTCTCCTCCTTACATGAGGCATCACAACAACGTTTCACCAGGCAACACCGGTCAACTACAGTTTGTGTATGAGAAATCGGTTGGAAACTTTCCTCATGTCAGCACGTTGTAGGTGTCGCCACCGGCGCCAATCTTGTGTGAATGCTCTGAAAAGCTAATCATTTGCATATCACAGCAGCTTGTTCCTATCGGTTAAATTTCGCGTCTGTAGCATTCATCTTCGTGGTGTAGCAATTTTAATGGCCAGGAGTGTACAATGTTTCAAGTTTCGTCCTTGAATCTGGAACGTTATTTGCAACCAACGTTTAAGCTCTCATATTGAGCAACGTTCCAAATTTATTTTGCGGGATAGTAAGACTTTTTCACAGACCCAAGAATTATACGTTAGTGATGGTCTACTTTCTATCATTTTGTGGCGTTATTTTGTTCTTTTACGCGGTAAACTGTTTATAAAGGGATATGGATGATTTACTTTGAAGTTGAAATTGTTGAATTAGAAATTTTCGAGGAAGATATGTGTGCGTTTATTTCAGTTTATGGAAGTGAACCAGTGGCTCTAAATGGAAACATGGTTTATGATTGGATGCGGAATGAAGAGATGTGTAAGTGAATTATCCTATGAAGCAGAAGAAAATAATGTTGCTGGAATAAATTTGGGGGAAGTATATCTGAAATCTAAGGGTAACAAATTTATTGAAAATTTTAAGGTAGTATGAGAGAGTAGCAGCGATTTCTATGGTATGCCGAAGAATCTAACTGAAACTTTAACTAATTACATTTAAAAGGTGTCGAATGATATTGGTGAGGTTTGTAGTGAGAGGTGTTGCAAATCTGCAGCGGTAAGTGGTGCGTTTTTAAGGAGAATGGTGTTTAAGGTTTATGTGGCTAATGGTGTGGAAGCTGCAGCTACTGGCATCGGTACTACAGTACAATGGAACAGTTTCTTTGATTATGGTGATGGCAGGGAAACAACAGATTATGAGGAAGATATTTATTATAAGAATGATGAGAGAATGATAGGACAGAAAAAAACGTGGATAGAAGACGGGGAAAATTTTGGATTATAAGAGGAGGTTAGTACGGAATGGTACATCAAATAAGAAAGTGAATATTCTATGACTGGAGATGATACGGAAAAATACTGAAGTCGTTATTACCTCTCTGTTGGACGAAGAAAAGATTTAAAGCAGCCAGAGGTTTCGAAATGAGTAAAGAGGTAATCGGGCCAAAGAAAGCCTTTAATAAACTGTTTTATGGCGTTAATGAGATCGAGGACTGTTCTGATGTAATGTTATGTACCTCAAGAATGGAGGAAAAAGAAAGGGATGTGGGAAATGACCTTATGAGAGAGCGGTGTTTAGAAAGAGAATAAATGTACAGCACATTATAGAAACAGAGGTAGATAATGAAATCACTTATGGATTTTGATTCTGATAGCAGTGTCGGCTGTTTCAGAGAATTTTGTAAGTAGAATTAAGAATAGAAAAGAATAATATTTCCTGTTAATAGTATCAAGATTAAGATTGCAATAGGTGGAAAAAGTAAACGAATAAGACATGTACTGTCTCTAAATTGATATTGTTAGAATATGATATGTGTTGTAATTAATGGCTGGTTAAAGGTGTATTATTCGGTACGCACTTCTTAAGTCAATACAAAACTTCTCTTAACTGTGTAGAGATATATCTAGAAGTTGAAATAGAAGCGAAGATGGAAAAGTGAAGTTGGAAGACCTTTTAGCTGGAAATGAGCATGTTCCTCAAGCACTAATTTATGATAAATGCAATAAGAGTAGTCCTATGTGTGGCAGAATAAAGGAAATATGTGGGTTGGACGCACATCGAAGAAGCGTGGACGTCAGCAGACCTAAAGTAATTCGTATGGAGTACGAAAGCGAATCTGGGTTTGGTGGGATTTCGTAGGGGTTAATAAGTATCTTATTTAGTTTGGATGAATTGAGAAGTATGAGAAGTATGAACACATAAGAGCATTTTGGAGGTCGAGAGTTGTAATCACACTGCTTATGAGTCGGAGAACGAGGAATTTCACAAAATATGAACCTTGCTTTGTCTATGGTGATTTCAGTCTATTAATTGTTAATTATTGAGGGTTTTGCATGTGTTAAAATTTGGGGAACAAATGGTTTATTTATGTTTTACTGTAAAAGCACAGTAGATCTGATGGATAACTGATTCAGGGAGAAAGTGTATTAAAATGTAGCAGGGTACAGGAAAAGACGAGAGATCAGTAAACTTGTGGGGAATAAAGTATTTCATAGCACGTGTAACATGTTTCTAATGAAAACGTAAACAGTGTCCAAAGTTCTGTTGAATTCAAAAGGTAGTTTGCAGAAGCATTACATCAGTCTTCGCATTTCCTCTCTATTGTGAATGTATCAGTTCCACTGGGCAAGGGCTTCATGATCTGACTTGTGGGGGTTTCGGAAAAATAGATGATTTCTGATAACTACATCACGATTGTAGTTCCAACAATTTCATACTCCATCACGATGAATGAACGTCTGATTGATAGATGGTTACGGTCTTTTACTAAAGTTAGTCGTGAGATCAGCGTGGGACTGAATTGCAAATAACCGAGTATCTAATGACTGTACGACGACAACATGTAGTGCTGAGGTCATAAAAGTTAAAATGTTTACGAAAATTGAGTTCAACGGACTGAAAACCAATCTACATAGGGATACAGAAGGTTCATGTTGCTGCATACACCACCACAAAATAATACACTATTTTTATTATGTTCACTATATCAACAGGGTGCGGCTTATTGCGACAAACTGGCCAGCAACTTGACACAGAAAGTGGAGGAATTGTGGCTTTAGGTAAGTAATGCCCCTATATACGAAATGAAGGGCCGACGATGGACCTCTGCAAGCGGTTGGGGCAGCAGCAAGACTGGCCAGACATCAGGTTAAACCAAGAAGCCGATCAGGGTTTGTCGAAATCGACGGAAATCGTGTCAAGGTCCTCGCTTTGTACTCAAAACTAATGAGCCGAGCGTTTTGTCTGTGAGTTCCATACTCCAGTAAACCAGAATAAAATAAAACAATGTATACAAATATTTACCGTCAACATTTAAGACATCTACGATGTCAGAATAATTACACACATCTTATGATTCTAAAATTAATTTCAAAATCTCGAAAAGTACTAATTTATGTGTCTACTATATCAAATTATAGAAAAACCAAGCTAAAAGTAACGAACTTTTGAAAGCATCATTCAGTTTCAACAAATTACGGTTTAGACGGTAGTTATCATCTTGAAAGCGTCACACTTGTATCGGGTGATCAAACAGTCATTATAAATTTGAAAACTTAATAAATCACGGAATAATGTAGATAGAGGGGTAAAAATTGACACACATGCTTGGAATGGCATGAGTTTTATAAGAACAAGAAAAAAAAAGTATTGCTACACGCGTGAAAGATATCTCACGCGCGTCGTTTGCTGATGATCGTGTGCTCAGCCGCCACTTTCGTCATGCTTGGACTCCCAGGTCCCCAGACCTGAGTCCGTGCGATTATTGGCTTTGGTGTTACCTGACGTCGCAAGTGTATCGTGAGCGACCGACGTCTCTAGGGATGCTGAAAGACAACATCCGACTCCAATGCCTCACCATAACTCCGGACATGCTTTACAGTGCTGTTCACAACATTATTCCTCGACTACAGCTATTGTTGAGGAATGATGGTGAACGTATTGAGCATTTCCTGTAAATAACATCATCTTTGTCGTAATTTGTTATGCTAATTATTGCTTTTCTAATCATATGAAGCGCCGTCTGTCGGACATTTTTGAACTCTTTTTTAATTATTTTTAGGTTGTATTAAAACCCCATGTCATTACAAGCATATGTGTCAATTTTTACCTGTCTACCTACATTATTCCGTGATTTAGTAAGTTTTAAAATTTATACTGACTTTTTGATCACCCGGTATTTAGTAATGAATGATTTTTAACTGATATAAATTGAGTATGGAAATATGGAAACATATTCCCCGTAGTAACATTGAAAATCCAAGCAGCATTACTTACTTCTCGTAAATTTAATTTAGTGTGCCGATTTATTGTACAATTTTCCAGCAATTTACGTAAATATTGACTGGCATGAGCGTCAAGCCCATGAAAGCTGGGGTGTCTATTTATTTACTTCAGATTTCATTTAATACTAATTAATAGTCCTTTTTTGTATTTAGATAATTTGATGTTATTAAGAAAGTGGTTTCAGAGGGTCAGTTTTTACTTAAAGAAAGGTATACATAAGTTTGGAAGGGAGGGCGATCGGATAATAAGGAAGTGGCCAAGGAACAGAACTGGTGGGGAGTGTGTCTGGGAGAGGGGAGACAGGCGAAAGAGAGCGCAAAAAAAAAAAAATCAAAGAAAAAGAATCCTCCATATCTAGTCTTGGCGGAAGAGGGCCACTTATTGTTGATAGGAGTGACTTGATCGGTAGGGTGTTCAAATTAGCGCAGCGAACTGTCGCTTCTCAGGACTCTAAATTTGACGGGAACAAGTGCCAGTGCAGCACAAGACCTTATAAGTGTAGAAATGGTGTTCGGGCAACTTAAACTGTTTTGAACTGTTGGCAATTTTATCTTGAGTGCTCTCGAAAAATACAGAGGTCCTTTGTTTCTTAACCCTTTAATGCATAGTGTAGCTGATCAGCTACATAAAATTTCTCATTATCTGCCAAACTGATCACCATTTTATAACCAATTCATTTGTAGCTGCTTGTGTACATAGTATTACATATGCAAGTAGCTCGTCCTAGAAATTACACATTGGTCAGTGCTACTGAATCAGTTCGACAGTTAGCTGCATTGAGTTACTCCTAACATGTACGCTTGTTTACTTTAGTATTCCTCCTGTGCCATATAAAAGTAGTCAACACATACTACTGTTACATTGTGAGTTACTTTCTGGAAATATTAGAGGCATGATTGTGACATTTACTGCATCGGGTATATCATGGAAGCACTATATAGCTAACCACCTCTGAACTTTCTTTTGCTAGTAGTGCATAATAACTATAAGTTTTTTTATAAATATTTTTCTCAGTATGTAAGCAATATACATTAATCGTGGTAGTTTTTATAGCATCAAATAAAAAGTCATGCATTAAAAGTTTAAAGTTATGATTACTTAGTTGGGGGAAAGTGCTACCAATTTCTTATTACAGACAACTACTTAACCATTTTATTCTATTCATGATTAATAATTCATCTGACCACGTCCAATAAGAAACCTATTTGACGAAATAAATGCAAAGATAGCTGTTGGGACATGAAAGAAGGCAGACATGTACGGTTCGACCCAAAGATGAAATCAAACCAAACTTCTAAATCAATACGCAGGTTCTTACGGCGTATATACAAATGTTGTTCAAATGTTTGTTAAGCTTAAGGGCCTTTACTGCGGGGTCATCAGTCCCTAAACTTCGAAACTAACTACCTTATACTAAAGACGACACAAACATCCATGCCCGAGGGGGGATTCGAACCCACGACGGGGAACGGCCTCGCGCATCGGAGCATAGCGCCTCAACGCGCTCGGCCGTTCCGCCGCGGCTTTCTGGAGCTAGTTACATGTACTTTAGATGTTGACACCAGTAACGATCAAGTGATGAACATTCCCTGTAGCTTACCACGCTACTCTTACACGCGACTACTCACCTGGCAACATCTCTAGGTGAAAATCCACGTTAACATAAGAGGAGCTAATCATAAGTCATCAAACGTGGATATAATTCTTCTTGGTATCGGAACGCGTTAATACTACGTCCAGAAAAACATGTACTGTGTATACACTGTATACTAAATAAAGGTATAAATCTAAAGCCTCCGTGGAATGGCCGAACGCTCTAAGGCGCCTTGCTGCAGAGCGCGCTGTTGCTCGTTGTCGAAGGTTCCAGTCCTTAGGCTTGCGTGTGTAGTTGGACCTTAGGTTAGTTTAAGTAGTTTGTAAGCCTAGGGACTCATAATCGTAGTAGTTAAGTCCCACAGATTTACAAAAATTTGTTATAAATATCAAATTACCTGACATAGTAGACTCAGGAGGGCAATATGTGTAATTATGATATAAGAAAACTTGTGCATGTAGCTATTTACTAACATTGCAAGTTTGTGTTTATCAGATTTAACACCAGATAACTTCTATGAGCTTAAGCGGTCCTCTGTAAGTCATTGTTACATATAGAAATCACAATACTCATCTTTGTAGACGCACCGTGGGCGTCATCATTGAAACTCTGAGGGTATTTTTATGCAACAGTGATGGTCGTCATTTAAACATTTCTGTAATCGTAGGTACATCTTCAGAATACGACGACCATACGACTTCATGTTATGCCGAAAATATGTATGTACTATTAGACAAAGGCTTCAATGACAGCGTCCACATCGCAGCAGAATATATGTAACGACATGTAGAGTGCAATACTGGAGAAGTGATGTCCAAAAAAGATGAAAACTGTTATATCTGTATGTTCTGAATTCTGTATGTAAGAATTAGTTCAAGATTCTGAGCAAAGTTTAACGCAACTACTTTATATAAAAGTCAGTCTATATCGGTATTTTTCTTTCTCCTCATTCATAAATGTATTTATTATTTACACGTTTAGGAAGTTAAATGGACTTCTTCAAGGCACAACAACCATAGTGTAGGTCGCTGGTTATTCTCACTCGGAGCCGTCTAAAAGGTCTGAAGGTGGCCATTTAAGCCTCTGAAAACGATTACCAAAAAAGGAAAAATTGGTGTTCTAGACTGACTTTGAATCAATCATTAAGATATCTGATATTCCATCACGTTTTCAAAAAAACTTTCGAAACTAGTTTTCTGTTAACAAATGTGATGAAAACAAATTTGCGCTCTTGGTAATAGCTTTACACAGAAGTTTATATATAGGGTGAATTACCTAACACTTGCACCGCATTTCACAGAATGGATTGGTAGTCAAGGACTCGTATTAGCCAATAAACAAACTGTAAAAATGCCTAGAAAGTGCGGTTTCTAGGCAAACATACAATTTTTCAAATGGAACAGTCGTTGTTTCTATCACACATTGGAATTTTTAACACCAGCTGTATACAAAGAATTTTGAATGACATTGTTATCACGTTTAGTTTGGCAGCTATAATCATTCGAAGTTTTGGGGGCGGAGGCTGCGACAGCTTAGCTGACTGGCTGGTGGTCATGAGACAGTGGGCCGTGCCCCAGGTTCTAGCCACTCGGCCAGTCAGCTACGGTATCGCAGCCCCCGCCCCCAAAACTTTGAACGGTTGTAGCTGCCAAACTAAACATGATAAATATGTAATTCAAAACTCTTTGTACTCAGCTTGTGTCAAAATTTCCAGTGGATGATAGAAACAACCAAAGTTCCATTTAAAAAATTGTATGTTTGCATAAAAAATACACTTTCTAAGTAATATTACAATCCGTTTGTTGCCTAAAAATACCAGCCCCTGACAACCAACTCATTCTGTGAAAACCGTACGTAAATCGCACTTTCCGTTCCAGCAATATATGCGGTGCAAGTGTTAGGTGATTACCATATATATTTCTGTGTAAAGCTATTGCCAAGAGCGCAAATTTGTTTTCATCACATTTGTTAACAGAAAACTAGTTTCGATATTTTTTTTTGAAAACGTTATGGAATGTCAGATACCTTAATGATTGATTCAAAGTCAGTCTAGAACACCAATTTTTCCTTTTTTGGTAACCATTTTCGGATGCTTAAATGGCCATCTTCAGACCTTTTAGACGGCTCCATAGACATTGCAATGGTCTTTCACCCATCCTATTCAATCCAGTGTTAGAGAACTCATTCTTACATACGGAATTCAGAACATACACACACACACACACACACACACACACACACACACACACACACACACACACACACATATATATATATATATATATATATATATATATGTGTGTGTGTGTGTGTGTGTGAAATTCTTTCAGACTCTAAGAGAGATGTAGGTTGACATTAAAACCCGGAATCTAATTCAAGAGACCCTTACTAACACCAAATCCAAAGACAAATTTATGGGAGAATTATCAGAGCCCTTTGAAATCAAAACCGGCGTCCGGTAAGGCGATGGTCTTTGACCCAACCAACAAATCCAATGTTAGAGAAAATTATTCGTACATGAGAAGGAGAAGTCAAAGGAATTCAACTAGGCAGAAATAAGGAAAAGATAATCCACATAAAATGCCTCGCTTTGGCAGACGACATCGCCATACTCTCGAATACCAGAACGGAAGCACAACACGCACTAGAAAAACTCCACGAGATAGCCATAAAAATCGGTCTACAAATTTCTTATGAAAAAGCACAATTTTTTGATCAAAAATCATCAGATAATCTCCCACTACAAAAAAAGTACGGAAAAATTATACAAGTCAGTGAGCTTAAATATTTAGGAGAAATCATGCAAAAGCGAACGAAGAAAGAGTTTCAAAATTGCAGAGAGCCTATAAACTCATCTGGTCCCACTACAATAAAAAAATGTATTTCGACAGCCGCAAAACTACGACACTACAACACAATAGTCTTACCAGAAGCTATCTACGCATCAGAAACTACGAGCACCAAAGGAATGGCAAAAATCGAGGAGATTGAAATACGAGAAAGGATAATTCTGACGAAAATCCACGGTGCAGTTTTTAGAGAAAATATCTGGCAAAGAAAAACCACGGAAGAACAGTACAGACACTCTGAAACAATCACGACACATATCAGAAAACGCAGAGCAAAATTTTTCATGCATATCGCCAGAATGAATGACACCAGATTAACTAAAAGAATATTCAACATAATTTCTACATCGTAACTGGGCACATCTCGGTACAAAGAAACGGTAGAAGACCTGAAAACATTAAACATCTCTATAGAAGACATAGAAGACCGCAAAACCTGTAGGGAAAAACTCAGAAACCACAAAGTTGACGCCGGTCGCGGTGGCCGAGAGGACTGAGGCGCTCCAGTCACGGTCTGCACGGCCATTCCGGTCGGGGGTTCGAATCCCCATCGGGCGTGGATATTTGTGCCGTCCTTAGTATTAAGTAGTTCATAAATAGTTTGTAAGTTTAGGGACTGATGACCCCGTAGTTAAGTTCAAATCAAATGTTTGTTAAGCTTATGGGACTCAACTACGGGGTCATCAGTCCCTAAACTTTACTTATCAATTACCTTATACTAAGGACGGCACAAATATCCATGCCCGAGGGGGGATTCGAACCCCCGACCGTAGTGGCCGTGCAGACCGTGACTGAAGTGCCTCAGTCCCCTCGGCCATCGCCCGTAGTTAAGTCCCATAAGCTATACAAACATTTGAACATTTTTGAGTAATGTAGATGAAACTGTAGGTAAGTTTGTTTACGTTTAGTGTCATTTGAAAAGACTAAGTTTTTCACATCACGTCAATGTACGTCAAGGAGCAGTGTGTGTAAGATGAGATACTCTGCGAGGCTGGTTTGTGTGGGACGCCAGGGGTGAGTGTACTCGCCTGGGCGGTCAGTTAGGCCTCGGCAGAGAGTAGCAGATCGCGCCGGGACCAAGACATTGTGTCCGGGTAATAGAGCGCCCGCGACGCAGAATACATCACGCGCGCCGCCCAAAGGGTTGAAAGGATAAGGGATGTGTATTGGGGAGACGGAATAATAGGGAATTTTCATGGAGGGGACAGGTTGCGAGGGGGCACAAGGGACAGCGAAGGCCCGCGGGGGCGGAGCAGGAGGAGCGGGGGTGGGGGCGGAGGAGACGAAGACTGGACGCGCGCGTGCGTGTGTGTGCGTGCGTGCGTGCGTGCGTGCGTGGGCGGAAAAAGAAAAAGAAGGGGCGGAGAGAGGGGCGGCGGCGCGGCGCTGCCGGACTTCAATTGCAAATGACATCGCGTAAAGAGTGAGCGCCGCTGCGAAAGGGGTGAGGGCGCGCAGAGAAATGGTGTAGAGTGAGATTAGGGATTAAATATTGGAAGGAGGGATGGCGGCACCAAGGGGAAGAAAGGGCGGGGGCGGGGGCGCGGGCGAGGTGGAGGCGGTCGCGAAAGTCGATACTGTAGCCGGCATTAACTGCAAGAACAATAGTCGGGGCGCGGCGACGCAGCGGCGGCCGCGGCCGCGGCCGCGGCGGCCATCTTGGGTCTTGGAAAATGAAATGTAAAAATAACACGCGCAGATTAGGCGGCTGACCAAACAAAAATCCCGGGGCCGCCAGAGATTAGCCGGCCCGATGCTTCCCCACCCCCTCCCCCCTCCCCATCCGCCCCCGCCCCTTCTGCACCCTCTCCCTGTACCGGACAGGTGGGCAGAGAAGTCGCCAGCGCCTGGCTTAAGAGCTCGCTGGGGCTCAGAGTGGCAGTGCCGAGTTGGCCTCTGTGTGCGCAAAGGCCAAGGGGCGAAGAGAAAATACTACGGACCCAATCCCGTATTGCAAAGGTTCTAGTTCGCCGACTGAACAATAGCGATTTCTTTAACTAATCAGTCGTATAATTTTAGGAAAAGTGTACCAGTTATCGGCATCTTAAGGGTAGTCACATTAAGTATCAATATCGGGTGATTTTTTTTACGGTTACATAACGGTATTGTTATATAAATATTGCCCAACACTACATACGGATGAATTGCAACCATCAAACAAAAACAACCATAAATGTACCTGTCACGGGACGTAACGCCCCACTGGTGACGGTGCTACTCATCGCGTTCTCGAGGCTAACATATTTTCTGTAATTCGTAAACACACACACACACACACACACACACACACACACACACTCACACACACACATGCCGGCCGCGGCGGCCCAGGGGACTGAGGCGCTTCAGTCACGGTCTGCACGGCCACTGCGGTCGGGGGTTCGAATCCCCCCTCGGGCATGGATATTTGTGCCGTCCTTAGTCTTAGTTAGTTCATAAGTAGTTTGTAAGTTTAGGGACTGATGACCCCGTAGTTAAGTCCCATAGACTATACAAACATTTGAACACACACACACATGGAAAATCGCATTTTACGAAAAGAAAAGTAGAACTATGTAGATGAACTTCAATAGAAAAAAAAAAAAAAAAAAAAAAAAAAAAAAAAAAAAAAAAAAAAAAAAAAAACAGTGTAAATACAAAATTTCATCGAAGTATTTAGAGCCGCTTCCGAGACAGCTAATATACCGGGTGATCAGAAAGTCAGTATAAATTTGAAAACTTAATAAATCACGGAAAAATATATATAGAGAGGTAAAATTGACATACATGCTTGGAATGACATGGGGTTTTATTACAACCAAGGAAGAAAATGTTCAAAATAGTCCGACAGATAGCGTTTCATCTGATCAGAAAAGCAATAATTAGCATAACAAATTAAGACAAAGCAAAGATGATGTTCCTTACATGAAATGCTCAATATGTCCACCAACATCCCTCAAAGAAAGCTGCAGTCGAGGAATAATGTTGTCAACATAGCACTGTAAAGCATGTCCGGAGTTATGGTGAGGGATTGACATCGTATGTTGTCTTTTAGCATCCCTAGTGATGTCGGTCGATCACGATAGACTTGCGACTTCATGTAACCCCAAAGCCATCGCACGGACTGAGGTCTAGGGACCTGGGAGTCCAAGCATGACGAAAGTGGCGGCTGAGCACACGATCATCACCAAACGACGCGCGCAAGAGAACTTTACCTGAACTTTTCTTTTCTAGTAAAACCCCACATCATTCCAAGCCTGTGTGTTAATTTTTACCTCTATATCTACATTATTCCGCTATTCATTACGTTTTCAAATTTATACTGATTTTTTTATCACCCAGTATATACAACAATTGCTTGTTTAAAGATATAATATGTTTAATTCTACAATACTGGTTGTAACTTATTGTGATATGCACATAAATACCTCTGATTTACTATGCATATGAGATAGACTTTGTAATAACAATCAGTTCAGTGATTGGCAGTGCAAAAAACTGTCGAGACCTTCTTATCGGCACTCAATCGTACTATTTATCGCCAATGGTACGTAAATGTTTATTTATAGATAACGGGTCTATTTAGTCATTGTCTAGCAAGTTTACAATGTCATACATACATTGAGGCACTTGAAACTGTTTTTCAGAAGTATTTTCTAAAATACAAATCCGATTTAATAAAAAAAGTTGTAATGAAAGTCGTTCACCTGTGAGACGAACATCCCTTAACATAAAGCTCCGATCCCCTGCACTAACCCTGGGAAGGCCGAGGGGGAGGGGGAAGGGGAGGGGACTAGGACATCTGAATTGGGTTTCCTATTTTAGATTATTCAAAGATGTACCTTCATACAGGACTTCATTCTTTGAGGAGTTTTTACTTTCTTCTCACGTTACAGATGGAGTTCAATAAACTTGCTTATGCTACTTGAAATACGATATATTAATTGAAAGGTACATATTTTTGTGGAGTCATGATATCTGTACTGAATTGTCAACATGAATACTTACTACATTTGTTGTGCATCAGACATACGGTATACATATGATTTTACATTTAAATCTTGTATACTTAATTACACTGCATTATAGTTTTACAATTTTTATGTGTGTTTTTCTATTGAACATTGTAAGTAAAATAACATGTGGTATACTTAATTACACTACATTATAGTTTTACAATTTTTATCTTGTTTTTGTTTTTGCGGTGAAAAAGGCAGATAAAGTACCTATGTTTTGGTGCACCAGTATTTTAATTGTCTACGACATGCAATATAAATTAAATGAAAGTGTGACGGTTAATATAGTCTATGGTATGTAACTGGCTGAACTGCATTATGCGAAACTTCATAGCAGGGTTGGTGTCACCTGTAGTTGGTCAATTAGGACAAGATGAGTATTTTTTGCTACGAGTAGCTGTTTGTTTACTTCCAGTACTTCTAATAGGTTAACTTTTTACCTTTTGTTAGTTGTATGTAGAACTCGTGTGTTTATTTTCTATCTGTATTACAAATGTAGGGTTTGACTATTGTAATCTCCAAATACACTCTTGTTCATTTAATGTTTCCTACCTGTGTCCAATATATACTTTGTTCCAGTCATTACAATTGATTTTATAAACCCCATTGTTTCATAATAAATCTCATTTATCTTCGTTTTTTAATAAGAAATGAGCTGTTTGCCTCTTACATACAATGAAGTTTTGTAATCGCAAGATTTGAGTGTTTTGGGTAGTTTCTTGGAAATCTTTCCCAAATATGGGATTGTACACGAGTTTGTTTTTTATGTCTGTTTCTGCAGAGGGGGCGTAAGTGAGGTGTAGGATCTATCTTCTTTGTTTCTTGTGTAGTATGTTGTCTATTATTTAATTTGGAATTGTTCTACCAGAAAGTGACGGAAGAATCCATACAAAAACTCTGTAGTAGATGGCCACTGTGAAATCCGGCCCTTAAATCCAGACACTATCGTTCACCGTCCAATTGCGCCCAAAATCAACAAGAAGTCACTAATAACAATTGGCCCAAAGATTTCTCGCAAATCAATGGCTCATATTTTGAGATCAGATGTTCGTCGCCAATGTGTGTGAATGGAACATGATAATGCTGCAAGCCGCATGCATACCATCTATAGAATACAGTGAGGACACATCAGTTATATTATGGGTGGGTATCATGTTTCCGGAGCTATTGTTCCTCATGAAAGGCAAGTCCAAGGCTCCACAAAACTTCTATAACTTCCCCCAACCCACCGTTAACTCATGTCATCAGCATTTTGTGGAAGAATTCAAGTTTATGAAAGCCAACTCTATAGTCAATCTTGCTTACATCGTCAACAATTTCATCAGTCGTGCCAGTATTGCACGACTCGATTGGCTGCATGTTCTCCCCTATATGATACCAATCGAACATGGTAGTGTTTAAATTTAAATGAGCAGCGCGACAACGTCCTCACCCACCACGAAGTCTACTGGACTTTAGCAGGATTGAAACTGAATGATGCTATAAATGACACAAACAGTGGTTTAATTCTCGGGTAGAATAACACATAGGCTAGAGGCTAGCATACATGCGATAGGTCATTCGACTTGTTATTGAATAAAGTTGCTGCACTATGGGCTAACCCCAAGAAAAGATATTTTAGGTTCTATTTGAAATGGATTTCTTTGTCAATAAATCGGGCGACGTATTACTTTGTAAACACTAATTAATCATAGAATAAAAACATTTAAATTTTGTTTGGTGGGTGATGGAAAACATTTTAACGTGTATATTTGCTGTATGCAACCGTTTCAAAAACCTGTCAACATTCAGTCTCCGGTTTTGCCCAGACAACAGACAACAACAGTCTGCCTAAAGGAATATCCTTCTAGTTGCTACGTGAGATATCTATGCGTTTCCATCGTAACTAGCATCATGCGTTGGCGAGGGAAACCTCGTCTGTTTCTTCTGCTTTATGTATGCCCTCCTCTGCAAATATTGCCCTTTACATGCACTGTCAGTTCTCCATGGATTTTTTGAACAGCTAATGAGTTCTAATCAAATCCACTAGCTGAAGTTCTTTATCCAGCATACCACTAGCCAATAAAATCTTACTTTTTTCTGTAACTCGCATGAAAACAACTAATCGATATCTTTCCTGGTTTGCTCATAGCAAAAATCTTAATGATTATGCATGCTAAGCCATTGTTTTAAAGTTATGATAACTTTATTGCCTACAAAAGGACTTGGAAGGCGCAACCGCATGGGTCTACGTTTGTAGCTTTCTGCTAGTGTTTCCCTGCTTAGCGTCCAACAGAGAATGGATAAGACTCACGCAATCCACCATTCCTGGTATCTCATTTCCCCGTCCTAAATTTGCTTGGGGAAGCGTTCTAGGTGCTCTTCGATTGCCAGGAAAAATGTCCAGGTGTGAATCTAGGAAATGTAATATTAAGGGCATGTTACACAGCAATCTACTTTAGCACTAAAAAAGATTTAACACAAGAACGTTGCAAGTTTCTGTTTGCTTTCTTCCTAGAAATCTTGTTGACCCTCGAAGTGAGGCATCCAAAGCTAAATTTTCAACGCGTGTTTGGATACTGTTGAAATTCTCATCTTTGTAATGTTTCCTTAACAAGGAACTCACTACATTCTCCTCCCATATTTTCGTAAGACGCACATATAGAAAGTTCTTCTCCAACTATATTCATAATCTTGACGAAGTTAGGCTCCGTTTTATATGAATAGCTGGGAGGGTTATGATCTTCGATTCAACAAGTGCTAGATGCATAGTAGTGTGAGATCCGTGACTGAAGCTACTGCCGCTAAGGCAAATCTTTATTTTTATAGTGCAGTATTTTGGCAATACTATCTCAGAGGCAAAAGAAGCATAAGAATTTGGTGTTATCATTTTGTCACATGGGTAACATGCCTATGATTTTCAGAGCCCCGAAAATCTACTATTTAATATAGTCATAATTCAATAAAAATAACAATTGTTTCATGTTATCATCTGTTTCTCCTATTTAGGGTGCGTAACCAATCGGTAACGATGGTAACATCTTGCCCTCATCTAGCACACAAACATGATACTCACTTTAAAAGAATTAGTGAACAACCTCCACTCATCAGGTTCTACAGTGAATACCTACAGATGTCATTAGACCCTGCAAATACCTACAAAATAAAACATTTTTATCATTTTCAAAAAGTGGAAGGACTGTCATATGGCGATTACGGATGGCAGCCAAACCTAACGACTTATCAAGACACTTACATTGTTGTAATCTTGACCCTAATGGTTTTTCCTTATCTTTCAGAAATGCCGGATACTAGATCATTAAGGTAATTCAGCGTTGCTTTGTAAATATTTCTACACTCGCCATTACACACAAAACGAGACCTTATGATTAACTGTACTTATAATTTGATACGGCAACACTAGTTTAAAAAAACGCCCTCGCCAATATCACTATTAGCTGGACAGAAACAAGGTCCGTCTCCTTGAGGCACTGGCCGCAAGGTCGACAATATGCTTGGATACGTCACGAAAGACTATCTCATGTTAGAAATACCATTTGTTTATGGAGCTGTCATACAAAACGAACAATCATTCACATATTTGGATGGTTTATGCCAGATCATGTTTATAGCTAAGCCCATAGAAGATCTTTTACGACTAAACTACGAATGAAAACTCGAGACACAAAATATTCAGTATACACGAGGAGCCCATAGTCTGGTGACTATATTAGTGAACTGATATGTACATCCCTCCTTGTGCAACTTGTCTAACAATGTTATACTTTCAGTCATCAGCAGACATCTCCTTAAATATGATAAACTGTACAAAAATGAAGGAAGAAAAGGACAAGTTTGAATTTGTGGATCATACAACAATGAAAACAAAATAGACGTAACTACTGAGCCTTATCTATTTCACGACATTGCTTAAAAGATCGAGTATGGAAACACAAATATCATGGAGAAAGTATATGAAAATTTTAAAAGTTGATAAATTTAAATACCACGAGGAAAGACCTTAATCCAATGCGAGAAATAACACAACAAGTAAGGAAAAAGGAAAGAATTAACATATAAATTCACCTAAAACTACAGCAATAAGAAATCAATATCCATCAAAGCGAAGATTATGCATTTTAATTCAGTTATATGGCCACAAGCAGGATATCGATCAGATTGTCTAACACTGAATAAGAAAAGCAAACTGAGAGAAGTAGAAAAAGAGATAACAAAATAGTAAGAAATGAAGATATACGGATCAAAAGAAGAAACGAAGATTTACATAAAAAGCACAAACAAAGTCACAGATAAAACATGGAAAAGTCTGATTAAGTTGTATGCTCATTTATCAAGAAAGGATGAGACGCAGCATACAAAGAAAAATTTAACTGCATTATTAACTGAAGAAAACTATTAGATGGATCGAAAAGTGAAGAACGATGCAGACAATATTGGTGTTACAAAAGAAATAATACGCTACAGGAATCGTTTCAGGCTACTGATAAAAAACGTAACCAATCAAGAAGCTAGGGAAAAAAACATCAATAACTTTCACGAAACAGAGTATGAACGGATGAACAGAGACGAGAGGTTTTAGAGAAAATGTAGAAGCACTGGGAAAACAGAAAGAGAAGGAAACGCCATAAGATTTAAGTGGTATCCATTCTGTATTCATATGTCGACAATACTAACTTGAAGCATTCAAATTCTGTTGTGGCGATTAGCTTAGCTTCGATTAGAATAGATTTGTCGTTCCTTCCGTAGATCCCTATTGAGGACATACTACTGGATGTAAAATATGTCAATATATACATATTTTTAAGCTGATATAATAGTAGTAACAATATGAATTCAGGGACAGACATTATTTGGTTCTTTTAAAAAGTTACTCAGTGGTGTAGAATGAGTAGGACACTAGTAATTCTTTCAGGCTACTCTTAACCTGGTCTTTATTTTTTCTAAATTGTTTTATGAATGCTGGTAAATTATGGAAAATGTGTGTACCTGAGTAGTGGACCCCTTTTTGAGCTAAAGTTAGTGCTTTTAAGTCCTTGTGTAGGACCTTTTTTTTCTCTAGTATTGAATGTAAGAACCGAGATCTTTGCTGCAAAAAGGGATATATTATTTATGACAAATTTCATTAAGGAATAAATATACTGAGAGGCAGTAGTTAGTATACCCAGTTCTTTGAAGAGGCTCTAACAAAATGTCTGTGAATTTACTCCACGGTAATTATGTACTACTCGCTTTTACACACTGATAACTTTTGCTTGAAATGAAGAGTTATCCTAAAATACTATACCATATGATATTATGGAATGAAAATATGCAAACTTTTTTATTTTTATGTCACCTACGTCTGATAACACTTGAATGGCAAATAGAGACTTAGTTAGTCATTTCATCAGTTTTGCGATGTGCTCTTCCCAAATGAATTTATTATCAAGTAGTATTCTCAGTAATACTACTTGATAATACTGCCACCCTCTCCTATCTGCTCTTCTTCATACTTTATGTATATGCTAGATGGAAACCTCTTACATGTTCTGATCTGCATTTAGTGACTCTTTTCAAAGTTTAGTGTGAATTAGTTGGCTATAAACCATTTATTAATTTTCATGAAAATAACATTATCAGACTTTCTAGAATTATGCTCAACATGCTATTTATTGCAGTACTTGTATAATTTGCAAACAAAATTATCTCTGCTTCTGGCAGTGTAACTGATGACATGTCCTTAATATACACAAGAAAAAGCAATGACTCTTAGATGGATTTTATGTCGGACACCACATGTAATTTCTTTCCAGTTGGTTGTTTACCACGTAATTCACTAGTGCCTTGCACTGAAACACTTAGTTTCCTTTTAGCAAGATATGACTTGAACGATTTAGCCAATTTCCTGTGACATTTTCACACAATCAAATGCCTTTGACAAATTACAGAAAATACCTGCTGCTTGTAATTTATTATCCAATGAATGAAGTACATTCTGACTGTAGGTGTAAATAGCTTTCTCGATATTGGAACCTTTCAAAAATCCATACTGTCTTCTGGACAATATGTTATTGTGGTCAGGTACATTACCTTGTCTGGAATTTTCGAGACTGCTTTGAAAAGTGAAATCGGACTGTAGTTTTATGTTATCTCTTCATTCTCTTACTTGAACAGATGTTTAATATCCGCATATTTTAGATAAACAGGAAATAACTTAAAATTGTACTAAGCTCAAAGAACACACATAAATTAACTCTGTTGAAAATTCATTGCCACCACTAGAGAACTTTGTTTTTCAAGATTTTATTTTTGGAAGTTATTTCTTATAGTGAAGTGAATGACATATTCATGTACCAAAAGTTATTTGTAAATGCTAGTTCTAGATATTCAAAGGCATTATTTACTAATGGACAATCCCATACTATCAATAAATCTGTTAAACAGATTTGCCACACTATGCCCATCAGTTATTAATGTATCATTTACGTTTAATCCTATCTGCTCCTGTTCCTTTCTGACTCTATCAGTCCCCTCTTTCACAATATCCCATATTGTTTTTCTTTTCTTGTCGCAAATTGCTATCGCTTTTCAATAATATATTTGTTTAGAAGCCTGTATTATTTTCTTAATTTTTACAATATTCCTTATGTTTAGGTAAACCATTCTCATTGGAGCTATTCGTGGTTGATAGATGCATTTTTTGTTTTTGTCTTACAGGAAATGTTTATTCCTTGTGATATCAATGGTTTTATTGTAGACTTTTATAGGAAAATACTTTTCAAACATGATCTGACGTTATTAATGAATATAGTATATTAGTCATTCATGTCATGAATATTATTAACATCTTTCCAGATCCTATCTTTGAGTAGTTTTTTAAAATACTCAGTTTTTGGTCCATTGACAAATCTGCTCAGAATCTACCTCAAAAACAAGGAGCTGCATGTCATGATCTGATAAACTATTGATGATTGGTTTTATGATACGATTATTTTACTTTGATTTGTCTATTAAAACTTATCAATGCAGTCCTAGACGATTTAGTACTCCTAGTTGGAAGGTCTACAATACGAGTTAGATTGAAAGACAATGTTACTGTCTGCAATAAATGTTTACTTGGAGACTGCGCAAGAAAATCTCTATTTAAGTCACCAGCAACAAAGGATTCTCTGTTTCTCTCTGTTAAATAACCGAATAGAACATCTAGATGAATTAGGAATCAAGTATAATTTCCGGCAGGTGTTCAGTAAACAATTATTGTTGTATAGAATCTATTATGGAACTCTAGCCGCGGTGGAGTAGCCGGTTGCTCGCCGTGGAGGTTCGAGACCTCCATGGGGCATGGGTGTGTGTGTTTGTCCTTAGGTTAGTTTATCTAGGTTTAAGTAGTTTGTAAGCTACGGACTGATGACCACGTAGTTTGGTCCGATATATTTACAAACATTTGAACATTTGAACTCTACTTGTGTTGAACACACTTCTAAATCCTGCTGTAGACTGATTTTATTTGTAGTAATATTCTTGAATTCACAGCAGTTTTTAATAAACATAACAACTGGCTTGTTGCTGTCCATACAAGTACACATTTATTAGTAAAACTATACTTTCAATTTCAAAGTCATGGAATGTTTTACTAGGGTGGCATCTACTACATAACTGACTACAATATGAGGTATGCGTTTTTACTAAAATTGTTTATTGCCCATTGCATGATTATGTCTAGTCACTAGTGAGAACCCCGGCAGAGACTCTTCGTGCTCGTATTGTGGACGGCTGTGATACAATACGCCATTCTCCAGGGCTGCATCAGCGCATCAGGGATTCCATGTGACGGAGGGTGGATGCATGTATCCTCGCTAACGGAGTACATTTTGAACATTTCCTGTAACAAAGTGTTTGAAATCACGCTGGTACGTTCTGTTGCTGTGTGTTTCCATTCCATGATTATTGTGATTTGCAGAGAAGTAATAAAATGAGGTCTAACATGGAAATTAAACGTTTCGGGACACATGTACATATAATATATTTTCTTTCTTTGTGTGTGAGGAATGTTTCCTGAAAGTTTGGCCGTACCTTTTTGTAACACGCTGTATACGGTTTGTGGGGTCTTTCCAATAATACGTCCCCCTAAAGAGGTTCAGTGGATCTCCCAGTAGTGTACAAACATTTTTAAATAAGAATGGAAAAATTGATATGACGACATCATTACATGCGCTCTAAGATTCAAATGCAAATACATACTTTAATTTCTAATACTAATAACACCCCCCAAAATCTTAAGTTTAACCAAATGAGTACCTTCTTCCGGTCGTCGCACAATGAATATTTAAGTAATTAATCTGGTAAAGCGTTTTTCAGGTATATTTTCCAGGCTTTTTCCGGTGCACTATTCCGAATTACTGTGCTTATAAATTTATGGTCGATAAACAAATTAATTTAGTAAAACAATTTATTTCGTCCGTCGCAGTTGCACAATTTTGAAGTCAGTGACTAGTTTCGGACTCTACAGTCCATTATCAAACCATTAGAATTTTTCAAACCGTGATAATCCAATGCATGTTTCAAATGGCTGTTAAAATCTTGTAGATTATCCTCTGTTGATACATATCACTAGTTGGATTAAAATTTAACGTGGCAGTCAAAACCGGTGATACTTTCACGGGTCTCCAGCTGGAGAGGCAGAAACTAGTCACTGAATTTAAAATTGTGCAACTGCGACGGACAAAATAAATTGTTTTACTAAATATTCTCAGTTGCTAATCCTAAACCATCATTACGATGAATTTTTATAAATTAATTTAGTTTACACAAAGACAACATATTACAATAAAGAAAAGTAATATATTCTAAACAGGTAATAATGTGTTTTTACGACACCTGCAATCATTGCCTCGCTGTTTGAGTATCTGTCTTGAATTAATTGTTATTAACAAATCACTATTGTTCCTCCTTAAAAGTGCTTTATTATGCGCAAAATAAATGTTGCAGATAATACGGTTACACCAAGCTTTGCATCTTGACGAGATCTTTTATTTCAACCCTCGCTCGTTACTGTAGTTCAGTTATTTTTACACGTGAATAAATATTAGTATTTCTGAATAACTTTTGATATAAAATGATTATAAATGATGTTAACCCATCATCTGAATCGTGTTGTTCTCCTCTTTCATTTGGTACTACGTGTTAATCTGTAACTCTAATAGTGCCAGCATAGTATCTAAAAATAAAGACAATGTCGTTTTTCGGCGGGAAAAATGGCATTTGGGCCTGACGTCACGACCGCCAGTGGGCTTTCCATTTGTACGCGGCTCACCATCGTGGTCTTCACGTGCTGTCGGCCAGCCGCGCTGACGGGAAACCGAACGAGGCTTACCTCTTTGCGGCGTCCGATTGTCCGCTCACTCGTCGCAAATTTCGACTCTCTCCGCTGTCAAACAAACGCGCTTTGCGCTCCAGACGGTGTTACAAGTTGTTGTAACGTCACAGCTCGTCCAGTCCATAGTATGAAGCCTTATAACACGCGGCCATTCCTTGCGCCCAGGGTGTACATTCTGCAAGAATGAAGGTAAGCCGGACGCAGTGGCCGAGCGGTCTGCAGCACGTCAGTCAAAGCCTGCACGGCTGCTACGGTCGGGCGTTCGAGTCCCCCCTCGGGCATGAATGTTTGTGTCGTCTTTAATATTAGGTAGTTCATAAGTAGTTTGTAAGTTTAGGGACTGACGACCCCGCAGTTAAGTCCCTTAGAGTTAAACATTTGAACATTTTGAATGAAGGTAATATGCCCAAGAATTAAAGGAAAACCAGAACTCTCTAAATGGCCATCTTTGTAGATCGTGTGTTGCTAACAGGCGTAAACGTGAATGATAATAATACCTAGTAATTCCTGTGAACTAAATGCGACCAATAGTGTTTTCGAAGTAGCAAGACTCACAAATTTTAAATGTAAGCAACGTGAAGAAATTTATTCCGTTACCGCGTAGTTTTTATGTCCACTGTTGAGAACACGTTCAACCTCGTAGTTTCAGCCATTGTACTTCTATATGGCTGTTGTAGTACACCTGTACCCCTTATGGTTTACTGTCATTTTATAATCCTCTTTGGATTTGAAAATATGCACTTTCTTTAATCATTTTACCGGCTCCGTACATACATGATTTTTGTTCTGTGCGCTTTTATGGCAAAGCTCCTTTCGAATTATATAAGTTTCATTGGACTTCTTATTTAATTAATTTCAAAATCGGTATTTTAACTTCCGAGTTCGCGTATTTATACAATGATGCCTTGGCGTACAATCTTCTTCTTCTTCTTTATCGTAGCCTTGTCCCACGTCAAGTAGGGTCGGCGTTGCTCTTCTGGATCCTTCTCCTCCATAATACTCTATTCACTGCTTCTCCCTTCTTCCGACATTTCTCCCTTAGGTCCGCTGCTGTCTTATTCTTCCACCTAATCTTCGGTCTTCCTCTCCTCCTCACTCCTACAATCTTTATATCTTCAACTCTGTTTCCAATATACTTTTCCCCTTTTCTCTGCAAGTGTCTATACCACCTTAGCCTACTCTCTTGTATCTTTTTCCCTCTGGGTCCCACTTTCACAACTCCTGTAACAAATTCATTTCTAATTCTGTCCTTTCTTGTTACCCCACACATCCACCTCAGTATCCTCATTTCTGCTACTTCC
The DNA here is from genome assembly GCA_026315105.1 of Locusta migratoria. Lineage (NCBI taxonomy): Eukaryota > Metazoa > Arthropoda > Insecta > Orthoptera > Acrididae > Locusta > Locusta migratoria. The sequence goes on from CM048751.1 coordinate 56,288,405, forward strand.
ATCTTCCTTTCCTGGGCTACTGTGATTGGCCATGTCTCTACTCCGTATATCACAGCGGGGCTTACCACCGACTTGTACAGTGAATCGGCGTACAATGATACAGATTTGTTGTTTCCCTCCTTCTAATGAGACATCCATAATAGTTATTTCGTACCTGCTGATGAGACGCTAAATTGTCGGGGAGCGCTAGCCGCGGCCCAGACTTTTTTATCACAGATGCCCTGTAAGCCAAAACCTAGAAGCTATTAGCTATGCCGTGTGCCCGCAACACCTGTAGGCGCCTGTCCGCTGTCGCCCGCTTTGTTCGCCGGCGCCAGATGCTACAAACACGGCCACAGCATTGGCTTCAAAGCCTCCACACATTAAAGCGTCCCGCCAGTGAGGTACAGAATAATGGAAAAGAAGCCACGGATCGCTGTCCGGTGGAAATAAAAAAAAAGAAGCAGCAGAAGGCACGACACGGGGAATTTGGGCGGGCAAACAAAAGCTTGAGCGGGCAAACAGCGGCCGTGATGGCTGGCTGGCTGTTTGCCGCGGGCGACCCACGGTCAACACGCCCGCCTGTTTGCTCGCCGCCCATCCGACGCCGTCGACGCCGCCGCCGCCGCCAGCGCCACGTTCGATCTCGCCTCAGCACCGCGCCGACCAAATACTTTGCGGTCGAGGCCCAACAGCCAGTTACAACGCCACTCATGGGCTATCGTTAAGGGGGGGGGGGCGTTTATGAAATTGACCAAAAATGTTAATTTTCGAATTATTTTTTATTTTGTAGAACAACTCTTGGACTATAAGTTCCAAATTTTCAATGTTGAAATCGCATCCTAAGTGCCTGAAAATTAATTCCAGTACTCTGAGATTTTCAGCTATTAGTCGATCTTTTAAGAAAAATCTTTATTAGCAAATCATGATTTCGGCCAGTAAGTGGCCGTTATCAGTGGTAAAAAGTACAAGAAAAACACACTTCTACTACATGAAAATGTTACATAAGTATCAATTATAACATTATGACAGACATAACAATGTTTTAAATAATTATACATTCCCTGTGTTTAACTGCAGATGTTATTAGATTAGATTAGATTAATACTTGTTCCATAGATCATATATACGACATTTCGTAATGATGTGGAACGTGTCAGTTTAGTAAATTTTGTTTTTACTTGACAATCAATATTTTAAGGATTCTTTGTTTTGTTTTTTTTTTTTGTTTGTTTTTATTTGTTTTTATTTTTTATTATTTTTTTTAAAGTTTTATCTAAAAATTCATCTACATTGTAGAAGGAGTTGCAATTCAGAAATTCCTTTAATTTCTTTTTAAATACCAGTTGGCTCTCTGTCAGACTTTTGATGATACTTGGTAAGTGACCAAAGACTTTTGTGGCAGCATAATTACCCCTTTCTGAGCCAATGTTAGATTTAAGATTGAATAGTGAATATCATCCTTTCTCCTAGTGTTGTAGCTATGCACACTGCTATTACTTTTGAATTGGGTCGGATTGTTAATAACAAATTTCATGAGTGAATATATATATTGTGATGCTACAGTGAGTATCCCTAGATCCCTAAATAAATGTCTGCAGGATGCTCTTGGGCGGGCTCCAGCAATTATTCTGATTACACGCTTTTGTGCAATGAATACTTTTTTACTCAATGTTGAATTGCCCCAGAATATGATCCCATATGAAAGCAGTGAATGAAAATAGGCGTAGTAAGCTAATTTAGTGAGATTTATATCACCAAATTTTGCAATGACTCTGATAGCATAAGTAGCTGAACTCAGACGTTTCAGGAGATCTTCAATATGTTTCTTCCAATTCAGTCCCTCGTCAATGCAAACACCTAAAAATTTTGAATATTCTACCTTAGCTACAGATTTATGTTCAAAGTCTAAATTTATTAATGGTGTGATGCCATTTACTGTATGAAACTGTATATACTGCGTTTTATCAAAGTTCAATGAGAGTCCATTTGTAGAGAACCACTTAATGACTTTCTGGAAGATATCATTTACAATTTCATCAGTTAATTCCTGTTTGTCAGGTGTGATAGCTGTACTTGTATCATCAGCAAAAATTACTAGCTTAGCATCTTCGTGTATGTGGAATGGCAAGTCATTAATATATATTAAGAACAGCAAAGGTCCCAAGACCGAACCTTGTGGGACCCCATTTTTGATAACTCCCCAGTTAGAAGAATCAATTGTCTCATCTACATCATGTGAACTGCTTATTTCAACTTTCTGCACTCTTCCAGTTAAGTTATAAATATGGATAACTCACCCCACGCCAAGTATGCCACTGGACATTTTTACCGTTTCAAATCTACACAAACATTATTTCAAAAGAAAAGTGGGTGACGTCATAGAACATCATTTGGGCATGTGCTGCCCTCTACAGTATAACGAATATAACAGTTTTTATCAAGAGAATAAATAAATTAGAGAAGTCAAAGTAATAAAACAACATGGCTTTCATTTATGACAAGTTTGCAAAAACATCGTAATAAATTAAAATGAAAGGGTGTCATAAAAAATAAAACAGTTAAAAGTAATCGTTCTACACATTGACGTTCTTAGAAAATAGTTTCAAAGCCGTTATAAGCCATTTACGAAAGATAAAAACATTTCAGCATACGTGTTCGGCTTATTTGTCAATTAATGATTGTACATAGTCTGAAGTTATTAATAAATAGAAAAAATGACCAGGATGTTGTAATTAATACTTAAACTCACACCTAGATGTTGCTGGGCGTTACTGTTTTACGGTATCGGTGATGTGTCCTTTCATAACGATTTCAATAAGTGTTAAGCTACGCGTAGCTCTTTGTAATTACCTGACATCTTATTCAGGTTGTTTTATAGGATGCGATCTTTAATGTAATGGTTATGAATCTCTTATGTGATCTTTATTTGCCATAGAACGCTTATTTATTTTACATTGATGACAAGTTTCGAATCGTTAAAGAGTCATTATCAAATCTCTAAGAATTAAAATGCAAAACTACAGCGAATACACAGTGCCTTACTGAACAATAAATGTGGTACAATTTAATCCAGATGTTATATATGTCAGCTACACAATCTATAGGAAACAGTTAGGTTGAAGGTAGCTTTCATATTCACAGAATATTTGACATCAACTGCGAATGGGCAAAGCTGAAAATGCGTACCTAGCCGGGATTCCAACCCGGGTCTCCCGCTTTCTAAGCAGTTGCACCGACCACTACACCACTAGTGGGGAGGGGTGAGCAGGTTTGTGGCCCTTACTTTTACGGGAATTAGTTTCAAAACTACGAGTTTGAGTACTGTGGGCAGGGTAAGGCTTGGAATTTGTATCTGGTGGGAGGCGTGCTTAGGTAGTCCTTGCAGGTGCTATGATCACCGTGTCCCCAGAGGTGTAGGAGTCAACGCAACTGCCTAGAAAGCAGGAGACCCGAGTACGAATCCACGTTGGGTACACATTTTCAGCTTTGACCATTCGCAGTTAATGTCATATATTCTGTGAATATGAAATAATAACAACTGCAGGATCAAAAGTGACGTCTGTTATTTCAGAACAGACGCCACATGTATATGAGGGTATCTTGTTTAAACATAAAATATTTGTCAAGTTCATACTTTAATTATCCAGTCATGGTAAGACATATGTTTAAGATGAACCAACATCATAGTGGCAAGTTATAAATGGTATGCACATCACCAATCACATATACTGTCCATTATATCCAGGCAGTGTGTCATCAGAGCAAGAACTGGAGATGGACTGATGCAATAAGCACTTATAAGTGATCTATCTGCCACCGGATGGCAGCAGGATGGGGGCATGAACGGTATGTATTACATCCAATGATGTACAACATTTATACTTTTCACAATAAAACATCGCCTTAAACTATCTGACATTATACAAAGTTATACAGAATTTGGGTTTTTGAAGATCCAGACTGTCAGTGTAACACTATATAGTATTCATTTCCCTTTACATTGAATCATTAGAAAACATATAACACAAATCCTTAATATCCAAATCAAATGAGTACAACATGTTACAATATAATACAACAGAACATCTTTCATCATAAATACTATATCCAAAAATATTACAATTCAAGTTATATAATGAAGGATTGTCTAAGTTACTATTTCAAGTGAGAAGTGACTTAATATATAAGTTACTTTTCTTCCCTCCCCCCCTCCCCCCAGACACACATTTCTTTCGCTTAATTTAATACATGAATATAAATACAGCATAGTGTGCTGTCAAACATAAATTGTTTCAATATTATACCAAATATTGTGTCACACATGTTGTCCAATGTCTAGGCTGCATACAACTTTACTATATTACAATATGTAACTTCTAGTTATTCGTCAAATGGCTTGCTACAAAACATTCTAAATTTCCACGTTACTACTTTTTTATTGATTATAGAGGTAATCTGTCTTATGCTGACTTTATATTTTAATCTATTTTATAATTTTGTTGCTAATGCTTGTTGCAAAGGTTACATTACAAAGATCAGAATGAATGATGACTGCATGTCTTATATGGCTGTTAACATGCCAGATTGCCCCATGTTTATGTAAGACCTATTAATCATATCTAACGGTTGCTAAACAGGAAATGTTCATGTTCCTAATTCCTTATGTCTAGGTCGCACATAAGTTTATTCTATCTAGATTGGTTTTATAGACTATCTTTGACTCTGTTCCGTACTTATAAACAATAAAAATTGAGGAAACTTGTCAGTGACATGAAGGGAAAAAATTTTTGAGGATGGCATTGGTGTACACAACAGACTCACAACGAAGATGATAGCAAGGCTATCAGACAGTACCTATCCATAGTAAATGACAAGAAAAGCGCAGTATGGGCTACATATTACCACATGCTGTCAACAGCTAAACACCCTATTCAGCATCTGTGCCACATTAGCTGGTGTAAATATCTACACGCTCAGAGGGATAACAACTCCTACATTCGCAAGGAGAGGCATCCAAATTATATCCTGGTTTTTGTCAAGCCCATTTAAAGGTTTCTGGCCGATCCTGCACTTCTCAAAGTGTGTTCATGGCAAAACCCAGAATCCAAATGAGTCTCTAAATTCACTCATATGGAAACAATGCCCTAAAACCACATTTGCATCTCTACATTTGTCAGAATTGCAACTTATGATGAAATTATTGTATTTAAGGATGGGAACGTCGGGAGGATGAAGGTATTAGAAAGAATGGAGTTCAAGATAGGAAATTTTACTCAAGACATCGTGAGAAAAGTAGATTTACAGCGCGTCTCTGCAGCTGAAAAGTCAGTTGAAGACCTGGCAAAAGAAACCAGATGTGAATCCTTGAAGGGAAAGGCGACTCATAGAACAAGAAAAAGGTTCAAATGTTTGTTAAGCTTAAGGGACCTAACTGCGGAGACATCAGTCCCTAAACTTACAAACTACTTGTGAACTACCTTATACTAAAGACGACACAAACATCCATGCCCGAGGGACGATTCGAATCCCCAACCGCAGCGGTCGCGCAGACTGTGACTGGCGCGCCGCAGACCGCTCGGCCACTACGGCCGGCCATAGATCAATATGTAGTGCTTTCTGAAGAAGTGACACGAGGAAAAATAGTTAGGTTGAACTTTTAATTGCGTTTCCTGAAAAGTTTGTTTTTAAAAGTTTATGTGCCTTTTCCATTCTATGAAATTATGAACAAATATTTCTGTGAACCCAATAAAAGTTGTCTCAAGAGAAAATTTTGAAATCCTGATTGAAAGCTGAGATATGGGTGTAAAGTGCTTGGAATTTTGCGTGAATTTAAAATTGTACTCGTGGAATTATAATTAAAAAATTATGAAAATTATCATATTTGACTTATTACAAAAATCTCATGATAGAAGCTTACAACATGTAAAGTGATGAAACAGAGGAATTTTTGTAGAAATCTCTCTAATACTTTCTGAGAAAAAGGAACATACATTATTGTTTTGAAAATGAAACTTCAAACTTTATTTCAAAAATGTTGAATATATATAACCAAAGGATTTTATATGCAAATGTGTTACTTTCATGTAAAGCACAAAATTTCATTGCCCTGTCTCCAAAACTGTGGATTTGGAGCATTCTAGAATAATGTGTGTTTTTCACCAACGTCCCCCCTTAAGACTGATAAGGCAGTTGACACAAGAAGTGATCACAATTGCAAAACGTGTCTGGTTTACATGTAAGAGTCTCACGTGTGCACAATGTTTGCCAGCAACAATTACACTGCACGTTACAACCTCGTGCATGTTCAGTCACCGACTTCAAAAAAGTGTTTGTTTATAGCTCTTAGCAAAAGAATATGAGGATGACTGCAATCAGCAGGTACTGTACGATGGCTGACTCATGGCCATAGGTCAGAGCTTTCCAAACTAGGTGTCGCGACACCCTGGGGTGTTGCGTAGTAATATCAAGGGTGTCGCGAGACTAACAAACCTCTGTTTCTTACGTTCCATCGTGCAGTAGTACGAACACAAAAGTGAGGCTGTATAATGAAGACTACTTAAAATAGGGGTTTATGTGATGTGACGATGAAGACTGTCCTACGCCGGAGTGCGTGATATGTGGTGAAAAGTCTTCCAATGCAAGCATGGTACCGAATAAATTTCTGCGCCATATTTAAACAAAACACAGACATTTACAAGCAAAAAGTGTTGACTATTTCAAAGATGTTTTACGACAAAAGAAACGCAAAGATTTTTGTTTACTAAGTTGCGATGTTTAGTACGGAGTATGGCCGGGTGATTAAAGGAGAGTAGTATTTTAAACGCAGTGATCGTTGGTTCGAACCCTCTTATGCGTTACAATTTTTCTCTCTCTGTTTTCTGTATGTATCAGATTCTGGAACCAGAAATGACATTCATATTCCTGCTTGTCACAAATATTTATCCATTTTTTCCGAATACTTCTTGACTTCTGAGGTCGTGGTGAAGCAAGAACCTAACAATAGAACTTAAATAATAATTCATCACTTGTCATAAATGCATCCTCTTTATTTCTGAAAATAATGTAATAATATTGAACTGAAAGGGAACAGCCACTGTGCTGTCTAAATCTGAAATCCGAGCAGCTAATTTCCAGATGCCGTTTTCAATCGATCCAGCAAAACAGTATCTGGCCCTGACATGTACACACGACAGTGAAAAACGGTTTCCGAAATTCAGTTTTCGTGCTTCGGAAGTTGGGTCGCATGTAGAAGAAGTGTGAGTTAGGCATTGTTGTCTGCGGTGTTACTCTGTTATAGATCTCCGTAGTTCCTAACGTTTCCTTTTCTTGCGATGAGTGTACGTAATTGCTGCAGTCAAGATCAAGGTTAATCATTTACAAACTACATTTAAGAGATACTTTATTTACGCCCCCCCCCCCCCCCGCCACGGATGGATCCATCTAAATTCTACCATATGTATTTATATTAGTGAAAGAGTGTCGCGTAAAACTGTAAGCTATAAAAGGGTATCGCCATGAGGGAAAGTCTGGAGAGCACTGACCTATGGGGTACTCAGTACCCCAGAACTCCCGCTCGAGGTTTAAGTCTTCATTCAAATTTGTACTTGCGATGTTTTCAACACTCACTTCACTATTTGAAAATCCTTGTTGGGTAACCAATTTTCAATTAAACTTTGTTCTAATGGAAAATCAACGGAGACACGTTAACTGTATTATTTAAAACAATTGCTCTTTAAACACATTAATTGAAATGATGGTAATGTATCTGACTATATTACTACTGCGTTCATAAACTGAATTCTTTAATTATATTTAGAAACTATATATAAAAATTAAGAAAAGAAATTACGTAGAATTAAAAAAATTAGGGGGGGGGGGGCAATGGGAATCGAACCAAGGACCTTCAAAATTGGAACTCCAAGCGCTGAGTGAGTTAATTCTACCTGTACAAACATACCACCTACACCTGTACCAACAAGCCACCTACAACGGGTTATAATATAGTGGCAAAGCTTATGGAGAATTTGGAGCATCATCCTAAAATTTCTTTTTCTTTTTGCCACTCTTAATGGCTTTGTACACACTTTTTATATTCGCAACATCTATGACAAACCACCTTTCGATTTATATAAGTTTCATTGGCCTTCTCGTATGATCAATATTAAAAATCTGTACCCTCAGTTTCGTGTCAGCGTATTTATATAATGATTATGTAAACTGTTGCATAGAACGTAATGTGATTTTATGTAATTAATGTGTTTACATGAAGCTTTAATATAGTATCTTTTGTTTATGTAATTATGGTCTATTTTTAAAAAGCATTTGAATGTAGAAGTTTAGGAAAGTGCTCTACGCGTCAAAATTGATGGTGCGCGGGACCAGCGCTGCCCAGTTACAGAGAGTCCAGCACAGAAGGCTCTCTCATTGACATCTCTGACGGTCGTGATCCTTAAACAGCCTGATAGACAGTTCAAACTTTAGATCATTAACTACTGTAATTAGGATTCAAGTATTCAAGTACACGAAGATCATGGTCAGTGTTACAGATGTCGCTTGTTCTTTCACAACATGTAAATAAACATTATGAAACACCTGGTATCCCTTCTTATTTGAAAAATACCCATGACCCTAGCCACCAGTTTCGATAGTTCCACAGAACTTCACTTCAAGAAAGAGGATCGACGACCTGTTTGCAGCTTCTGTGTGGGGACAAAAATCGAACAGAAGAAGCCAGGTTAGTGAAGAGAAACTTTAAATACACGCCCGGTAGTTCTACAGCCCTCACATGCAGTGATACGTAATTAAATCTTGCGACATTGGTATGAGTGTGGTGGTAACACCTCCAAGAGATATTGTAGACAAAGCGTTCGAGATACGGATACCTTAAAAATAACTTTCCAATCACTTCTGTCAAATTCTCTTTCAACCTTTTACCTCAAACCTCGCCGTAGTACACAGGATGATTTAAAAATAAATAAATAAAATATTCTACGAAGACTTGTACAGGAGAGTGAGAAAATAATACAGGGCCAGTCAGTAGTACACCCTATTACTATAGATTCTGGAAACCAGTACATTCCAGTATCGTATGGTAGAAGGATGTACGGAACATTGGCACCATCTCGAATGTGTTTTCTTCTTTTCTGATGAACAGAGATTCGTTTATTATGTCAAATAACATCAGCATGTTCTGAGACGTTCATTAATATAAACAATTTCGACGTAACAGCTATGGTTCTTAACGCAACTGGCCACATGCATTTTTTAAAAAAAGTTTTATTTCAAAGCTGTTTCCGGTTTCGGGCTTCCTTGCCCGTCTTCAGATGGCCACATTTTCTTTACATATTTCTTTATAATCAGTAGCAGGTCATCTGATTCTCTTCTGCACAAGAACATTCATAACTTTAGTGCCACAATTATTACCGGCCGCGCACTTCACAAGGTCCGATGTGGAGAACATAACCGTGGCAGCTATGCTTCAAAAGTTATCACACATCTTCTTATGAGGTACAGGCAGGGCTGTTCTCCATAAATAACAGTCATTTAATGTGTTCAACATGGTTTCCTTCATAGGCAATGCATTTTTGGAGGTGGTGTGTGGACTCACAGAAAGATCCCTCCGGCACACACCATCGTGTGGCTTGCGGAGTATGGATGTAGATGTAGATTGGCACAAGCTTCATTGCGTTGCTCGAGACGGTGTCTGCAAGTTATTTACTCTGCATGTACGATATTTTTTAAATGACCCAACAGACAAAACTCAAGGACAGATGATCTGGATGGCGATTCCACTCAACCACGTCAATAATTCCAGTGACCAGGAAAGTGACACACAACTCCTCCGTAGAGTGATGGTGCCCAATTCTGTTGGAATTAAGAGGTAAAGCTGCCACCTTCATTCAGAACTAATGGAGATACCACTTCTTGCAGCTTGACTATTTAGGTACTTGCCAGTGAAAATCGTCCGACCGGGATACTGGAAACAGAAACAATAAATTTTTGTAACTTCCGTAATTGCTAGGTTAAATCTGTTTACAGGAATGAACTTGTTAGAAACTGCCGATTTTATTTGATTTACTACCCATTTCAATAGAAAATTAAAAGTCTGATTTACATTGAAGATGACTGATTGCAAGAAAGAGCCCGTGTTCGTTGCGTAATGTAAAATTTTGACCACCAAACCCGCACAATTTCCCCGTACCTGCAGAGGTTTTGTAATAAAATGCTGTACTGCGACTTTTGACTCACCTTGTACATTAAAAATATGCACACAACATTTAGCATAACCAATTACGGTGCGAGTTACAACCATATCAAAAACAGTTCCATCAAATCTAGGTATGTTGTTCCAGTAACGGTTTGTTCTGCGAAGAAGAAGGGCACGTACACTGTTGACCTCGTTATCCCTAACCACACATTCACTTTTGCTGTGTCGCCAAGCCACTCCTGCAGCGCACTTGGTTGTTCGTCTGCCCAGATCCCGGAGTTGTGTCTGTTCACAAGTCGACAGGTATGAAATGCAGCTTCATCACTCAACAAGACATTTTGCATCAAATTATCATTTTCCACAGCTTGTAACAGGTCATGACACATAGCATGTCTGGCTGCATAGTCCTCCGCTTCGAGCTTATGTACAACCTGGATATGGTAAGCACGTCTCTGCAGCTTGTAACGAAGAACTTTCAATACAGTGGTTTGAGGAATACCAAACTCCCTACTAAGTCTCCTGGTAGACGTGAAAATTCAAATGTTCGTATTTTATGAGACGAAACTACGTTGGTCATCAATCCCTAGACTTACGAACTACTTAAACTAAGTTAAACTACCTAACACACACATCCACGCGCGAGGGAGGATTCGAACCTTCGACGTGGGAGGCCGCTCGATCAGTAACGTGGCGCTCCAGATCCCTCGGCTACTCCCGCGCGGCTGGTAGACGCGGGAGGGCTACGTGTGATCGCATCCTGCACACTTTCCACGGCCTCCCTGGACGTTCTTCACGTGCAACACTACCAGTACGCTGGAATTCATTAACTAGGGTCCTGATAGCAAGCCTGGAGGGGCCTGTTTTCCGGAATCGACGGGCAACGTCAGTTCGCACCTGTTCATACGTCAGTCCACGAAGACGAGCAGAAACAACAGAGATTCGTTCTTCCTTCGTTAGTATTCTATCGTAGTACCTGCAATAAAATATTCCTTTACAATATCACTAAAATATATTCTGCCGTATGACCTGCAAGAAACATTCCGTTACTACGAGGCACGTCCAGAAAGTAAGTTCCGTTTTAATTAATCTCCGCTGCAGCGCTGCGATTGCAGGTCCGCACATGCGCTGTAGACGATGTGTATCAAGGAGAAGAACGTGCGCCATTTGGAGATCGCTGTCAGTTACTTACGCTTTGTTATGCTTGTTTGAAATGTCGGCGTTGATTGAAAATCCAGCCGCCTGTGAAATCAGGTCGGTGATTCGGTTTCTGAATGCGAGGAAAGTGAAACCTAGTGAAATTTATAGGGAAATTTGCGACGTTTACGGATCAAATGCGATGAATGATTCGATGGTGAGGAGATGGGTCCGACAGTTCAATGGCAGGCGTAGTGATGTGCACGATGAAAAATGAAGTGGGCGTCCACCTTTGGTTACAGAAGAACTGGTTCCCGCGACTATCATCTGTTCTTACATCTCAAGTCTTTCCTTGGCGGTCATCACTTCACCAATGACGACGAGCTGAAAGAAACTATTTCCAACTGGTTGAAGACACAGGCGGCTGATTTCTAGAATGAAGGTATACAAAACCTGGTGCCACGCTATGACAAATGCCTGCAAAATTTCGGCAGTTATGTGGAAAAGTAGTTTAAGAGTTGTAGAACTTTGTGCAATAAAAATTTCTTCTGTATCAGTGTACAATTTCATTTTATTACCAAACGGAACTTACTATCTGGACGCGCCTCGTATATCACTGAAATTTATGGAAGGAAGGAAGGAAGCTTGGAGTTTGACGTCCAGTCGACAGCGTGGTCATTAAAGACAAAGTTTCCGCTCGGAATGTTTGGCTAAGGATGTGGAAGGAAACAGGCCGTGGCCTTTCAAAGGAACCATCTCGGCATCTTCTTGGAGTGATTTTTGGAAATCACAGAAAACCAAAATCTGGATGGTCGGAGGTGGATTTAAACCACCATTGATCATAGAATGAAGGCTTTCACGGCAGGTGTCGTTATTAATTAAAGATTCCGGGCTGAGATGCCGTGGTCCATATGTGAACTTTCCCCTGACGTTTCGCCGTCGACTGCGGAAGGCATCCTCGGAGCAGTACCCCGCTTTACCTCCGAGGATGCCTTCCGCAGTCGAGGGCGAAACGTCAGGGGAAAGTTTCATATATGGACCACGGCATCTCAGCCCAGAAGCTTTAAGCAATGATTAAACCACCATTCTTCCAAATGCGAGTCCAGTGTGTTACCACTGCACCACCTCGCAGGGTGACTATAGAATCACGCTGTATTTCTGCTGTGTTTGGAGTCCAGTGTCTTGAGATGCAGGGTTGACCTGGCATGGTTGTGTATTGATCAGCGTGCTGGTGGCGGGCAGTAGGCAGTCCCGCGACGCACAGCTGGTCCCGGCTGCTCGCCCCTCCCTCCCCTTGCAGACAGATGCGCTGAGTGACGTCCACAGGCCGATGGCTCCCCCCCCTCCTACCCCTTAACCAGCTTCCAACCCCTCCCGCACCCCTTCACGTCGCCTCGCGCCTTCCCCGCAGTTCGGCGCGCCACCCCTTATACGCCAGCCGTCCTCAACCCTTTCGTTATTAAAGATCAATAATTTATGTAAATAGGCTTCTGCCATTCCCCAGCGGTCTGGAGAGGCGGCGGCGCCGACGCACCGACGTCCCAAAAACTTTGCCTTTCCGACAACAGCTTGCCGAACACACCCCGGCCGTTCCGCAGATAATAATAAAACTTGCTAGGAAGCTGCGGAGGTGGGAGGAAGGGAAGGGGGGTGCGGGGGTGGAAGTCTCTTCGGCAGACCGGAAAGGGGAAAAGTCGAGCTCCGAACCGATTGTCGAGGCACATCTCCCGATAATCACGTCAGGTCTGGCGGCGAGAGGAACTGAACAACAGGGGGCGAGTTGGCACCGAAGTGGAGGACAAAAAGCAGCCCATTATAAGGCCGGGGGAGGCCGGGGTTATTCCGCGGGAAATAAACTCAGAAGAAAGCCCTCCTGGAAACCAGTATTGGAATTTAGCTCGACCTTTAACACGCCAATCCCGCAAATAAAATCAAAGGAATAATGCGTACAGACGGTTCCAATCGAAAGTTAAAGTAGGAGATCCCCACAACAAAGACCTGTGCCTCAAGAAAGAAGTTGAAGATGACTTTCCTTAGGTATTATTATTATAATTTCTCCCTTCTTAGAATGTTGCTTCCCAATATGAATGTTCCGTGAGTAAAATAATATCCAGGATGAACCACAACTATAATGAGAATCTCTCGGAAGAAGAAGTATGCGTCAAAACAAGGGGAAAAAGTAAACATGGTCTCTGAAGTGCGTACATCAAGAGCTAAGGACACTGATCTTTTACGCTGAGAGATCCTATCCTCATCAACTGGACATCGTTCATGTCTTTCTGCCGTGGGCATCCTCCTTCATTTGCTTGTAACTTCTTCCTTTCTTCACATCTGTTAGCATTTCACTCCCTCTTTCTGTCTCTATTGTTCCCTCCATTATCCTTTGCAGTCGTCATTTCCCACGTAATATGTGACCCATCCAAGATTTTTCCTCTTCTGTATCATGCTCATGAACTTTCTTTCTTGTGTTACCCAGCTCAATATCTCTTCATTTCTCATTTTTTCGTTTCATTTCACTTTCTCCATTCTCATACATAGCCACATTTCAAAACTTTCTAAATATGTTTGTCCTTGCTTTCTAAATGTCCACGCTTCAGAACAATAGGACTCTGCGCTCCACAAAAACATATGGCCAATTTATTCCAGAGATTAATAGGGATGATCCTAGCTGTCAGTTAATCTTTTACTCTTGCATACGCTATTTTTCCCTCGTATATTATGTGTCTCATTTCTTCTGCACAAATTCCATTGGAAGTTGTTATGCTTCTCAGATATTACATTGATTAAACCTATTTCAGTTTTCTTCCAAATACTTTCATCATTTCGGTCTTATCGATGTTCACTTTCATTCCGAATTCTGTGTCCACTCTTACAGTATTCTCCATCATTACCTTGAGCTCGTTTCTGTTAGTCAGTCATATCATCTGAGGATCGATAACAACTCAGCAGCAGTTGAATAGCCGAGCTCACTAAGGCGCCCAGCTGCGGTGCGCGCGACCGTTCGCCGTCGGGGGCTCGAGTCCTCCATCGGGAATAGGTGTTCGTGTTGTCCTTAGCATAAGTTACTTTAAGTTACTGTAAGTAGTTTGTAAGCCTAGGGACTGATGACCAACGTAGATTTGCAAACATTTGAATTTGAATTGAACAACTCACGTTAAAGAGGCTCACTGAGCTGCTGACAAGCACGAAAACAGATAATCACATTCACACAACAGTGGCCGGACGTGGTGGTTGTGTGTGTATATGGTTGTATGAGTGATTGCGTGAATGTATGTGATTCTTTTTTCTGATGAAGGCCATGAACGAAAATTTAAGTTGTGTGAATGTTATTATCTGTTTTCGTGCATGTAAATGTTTGTATGACTGTCTTGATGCATCCCAGTACGAATTCCTCCCCCGCTCCAACCTCTTCATTTTTGTGTAGCATTTTCATTCTATATCCTCAATTATTTGTTAGGTGCATCCCTATCTTCGACTTTCCCTACAGTTCTCTAGAGTACAATGGAGGTTATTTCCTGGTGCCTTACCCAAGGTGTATCAGCGTGTGCCTCTTTTGGCAGTGTTTGCCTCTTTATTTGTTATCTTATCAGTCCAACTTATGTTCAAAATTGGTACACAATACTACTTCTAAAATGCCCCGCTTGTATTGCGGTGTGGTGTTTGCACTGTCCATGTGTCACTTCCACACAAAGCTGTGCAACAATAGTAGATTCTTAGTAATTTCTCCCTCACCTTAATGTCTATCTTTGTCATCGGTAGTCTTATCTTCTGTTGTAGTCCAGAATTCGTTAACATCATCTACATCCTGATTACCAGCTTTGATGTTAACTTTTTCGCTAAATGTATTTCTGCCACTATCCTCTCTTTCGTCGACTCTAAATCGATATTGTGTACTGATTAAACTACTGATTGTATCACACAGATATTTTAATTCTTCTTTACTTCGTACAGCAATGTCGTAATCAAATATTATCATTGATTTTCTTTTATTCTTCATTTTGATATCAGTCTCGAACCTTTCTTTCTCTCATTACTTCTTCGATGTGTAAATTGAACAGTAGCAAAAGAGCGCATCCCTGTCTTACATCCTTTTCAATCCGAGTACTTAGTTTATGTTTTCGCAGTTATATTGTCCTCTCAGAATTTCTGACATCATACACGAATTACATTCTCGAACGCTTTCTTCAAGTGGTCAAATCATATGAACGGGTATTTTTTAAAGTTTTGTTTCCATTATCATGTTTAATGTCAGGTATGCCTCTCTGGTGCGTTTACCTTTCCTAACGTCAGACTAATGGACATTTGAATGATATCAGTTTTCTTCCCCATTTTTCTGTATATTTACCGTCAGTAGCTTCGATATTATTCTCATCAGTATCTTCTATACATCAGCTGTTAATCTGATTGTGGCGTAATTCTCACGCTTATCTGAATGTCGTGGATGACATTTTCCGAATGTCTGGCGGTTTGTGACCAGTATGGTCGATTCTACACCTCATTTTATGTAGTCGTTTGTTTGCAAATTCCGTGAATAACACTACATATAGTGCATAAACTCTCGTTTTTGCTTCTATCACGTTATCATGGAGGGAAGATAAAGCCAAAATACCCTTTACTGCTTTTGTCAACTTGAAATTTCGTCGAACGTTTTTAACGGCTATCGCTTGCAGCACCCCGGATGCGGAAGCATAAATAGCGTTCGTACTACACTGTAAAGCGGCGTTCAGTGGGTTTCAGGTCCATTTCTTTATGCAATGTTTTAATGTCTAGTGGGTCTCAGAAGTGTCAAACTTAGTCAAGAAGATTAAAGATAAAGAAATAAATTAAAGTATGTAAGCCGGCCGGGAATCGAACCCGGACTTCCAGGGATACTAGGCAGACGTTTTACCCTTAGACCACCGCATTACTAACAATTACAGTGCCTTGGAATAGTTTAAGTACGACTTCCCTCCATGTCACAAACTTTAATTCAGCTTCCGTGTTCCATAGATAATTTATATCATCTTAGCAGGACTGTTCCACTATGTCCATTGCCGAGGTGCTATTCCGCTGCATGGAGAGCCTTGGCAGTAGTGGCAGTTATCTATGAAACAAAAAGCTGAATTAAAGTTTGTGACGTGGAAGCAAGTCGTACTTAGACTATTCCAAGGCGCCTTAAACGTTAGTGATGAGGTGGCCTAACGGTAAGACGTCTCCCTCGTAAGCATGGAGGGCCGGGTTCGATTCCCGGCCGCAACGCAAATATTAATTCATTGCTTCATCTTTCTCTTTAATGTATTGGAGATATTCGAGACGAAAAACCGTCTCAGGGATTCTGAATTTATATTTAAAAAGTACTCAAGAACGTAGTGAACTGGCCTTTTTGACAGGCAAAACTGTGGTGATCAGGAGACAGTGTCATTGACGCACTTGCTGCCACTCTCTAGGGCCTTTTCGTACTAGCCTGAGCCGGCAGCGGTGGCCGAGGGGACTGCGGCGCGCCAGTCACGGTCGGCACGGCCATTACGGTCGGGGGTTCTAATCCCCCCTCGGGCATGCATCCTTGGTATTAGCTAGTTCATAAGTAGTTTGTACGTTTAGGGAGTGATGACCCCGTTGTTTAGTCCCTTAAACTCTACAAACTTTTTTTGAAACACATAGCTTACACGCAATGCAGTTATCCGTACAAATCAACTAGGAAACTACAGTTGCCAACGGTATGTACTATTCATCGCTACTCTTCGAGGCACAGGGAAGTGCAGCAAAGTACATTCATACTAGTCATCAACCATTCCATCTTCAAACAGCACGCAGGAAAGAAAACAAACTAAATTTCTCCGCTAGAGCTATGTTTTCTAATATTTTGTTTTGTGATCATAACTCCCTACTTAAGTGGAAAGCAACCTTGTATCGTCGCATCCGGAGAATAAAATCGGCGCTCTAAATGCTATATGTTGCAATTAGATCTTGCCAGAACGAAGTCCACCGTTCTAGTAATGATTCCGTCTTCAAATGCTATATCATTTCCGTGGCACTCTCTCCCGTGTATCGTGTTAAAACTAAACGAACTGCCCTTCTTTTTGCTCTTCTGATGTCGTCCGTCACTCCTACCTGATAAGGATCCCATACCATGCAGCAAGAGTCAAAACGAGGACACTGTTTTATGCACTCGCTTTAGTAATTCTGTTACATATTTTAAGTGTGCTGTCGAGAACGCTGTCTTTGTTTCGCCTTCTCCACTATTTCTACGTGTTCTTTCCAATTTTAGTCAGTCATTACACTCTTTTAGTTGAATTTACAGCATGCAGATTTGATTGATTCATCTTATAAACGAAGTGTAGCGGGTTTCTTTTATTGCTCATATAGATGATTTAACACATTTTATTGTTTAGGGCCAATCTCCAATTTTCACATCGGAGAGATACTATTTGTATGGATACGAAACAATGAAGTCGAATAACGCTTACTGCGGCAACGCTAAGGTATTAAGTATTTCAGTGGATTCCTTCCCATCAACTGCTACGAACAGAATCCTCTCTGACAGGAAATCTCCAATCCAATCACATATCTGTGAGGTACAGTGTCAATAGTCTTCTGTAAATCCACAAATATGGAAACGATCTCAGATCCCTTGTATACGCATAATTTTCATGATTTTGTGTTAGTAAAGAGCTAGTTACATTTCGCAGCGGCTAATTAGCCGTGCGCATTCGGGCGCCATGCTGCGGTGCTAGCGGCCGTTCTCCGTTGGGTGTTCGAGTCCCCTCTCGGGCATGGGTATCTGTGTTGTCCTTAGGTTAGTTTACCTTCGTTTAAGTAGTTCGTAAGCTACGGACTAATAACGCAGCAGTTGAGTCCGATAGATTTACAAACATTTGAACATTTTCTAGATGTATTTCACAAGACGATATCCTGTAAATCAGTGTTGGTCATGGGTCAATAGATCGTTCTGTTCAAGCTGAACTCATATGTTCCAACATACTGAAAATCGGTGTTACTGACATTGGCCTGTAATTCATTAGACTACTATTATCGTCTTTCTTGACCATAGGCGTATCGTGTGAAACGTTCCAGTCTTTGGGTGCGATCCTTCGTTGAGCGAGCGGCTGACATTACTGTTAAGTAGGAGCTATTACATCAGCATACTTCTCAAACTAATCGGTATACCACCTGAACCGAAAGACATTTTTGTCAAGCTACTGAAGTCGCTTCAATACTATGTGGTACTCAAATTGATTCTAAATCTGTAATAGTGACTTAGTTTCCTTTGGTTAAGCAACTATGAAAAGCCCTTATCAGTAAGTCTACCTTAGCAGCCCTATCATCGGTACCATCAGCAATACTATGGAATGTTGAAGGCATCATTTGTGTCTTAGCCCTAGTATACTTTACGTATGATCAGAATGTCTATGAATTTTGAAAGCTGAAGTGAATCTGTCTCTTGGCGTTGACTGTGGGATGTACGTACGTACGCTGTGTAGGCCGCGGTGGACTAGGAGAGCGTACTCAGGCGCCTTGGTGCAGAGCGCGCGGTTGATCGGAGGTTCTATTCCTCCCTGGAGCATGTGTGTGTATGTGTATGTGTGTGTGTGTGTGTGTGTGTGTGAGTGTGTGTGTGTGTTGTTCTTAGGTTAGCTTAACTTAGTTTAATTTGTATGTAAGCTTAGACAATAATAACAGGTTAGGTTAGAGAAGTTAAGTCCCATAGATTTACAAACATTTGAATTTGAATTCGTGAAGAAAAACTTCCAGCAACCTCCTCTTCAAGATGTATTTAGTTTTCAGCATAATTTATAGACAGAGTTTCGTTGCTAAAACTATTATAAGCATGTCACATTGAAGTCCACCCTAAATTTCGAGCTTTTGTGTAAGACCGCCGATTTTGTAAATTTTGTGTCCTGATTGTGGCATGCTTTCCTCGTGTTTCTACAACAAATGCTCTGACTTGTTTTGTGTACTAAGGGGAAAAATCTCCTTTAGTTGGCTACAAAACGATCAACAGCTGTCGATACTATTCCTATGATTTCAAATCACATGTAGTCTACAATCTGCCGTTGTGGTCTTCAGTTCAAAGACTGGTTTGTTGCAGCTCTCCAAGTTGCGCTTTCGTTTGCGAGGCACTTCATCTCTGAATACAAACAGCAACCTACATCATTTGAACCTGCTTACTTAATTCGTCTCTCGGTCACCCTCTGCGATTTTTACCCAACGCACTTCCCTTCCATGCTAAATTTACGATTCCTTCATGTCTACAAATGTGTCCTATCAATCGATCCCTTATTTTAGTCAAGATATGCCAAAAATTCATCTTCTCCCCAATTAGTTACGCGATCTACCCACATAATCTTCATCATTCTTCTGTAGAACCACATTTCAAAAGCTTCTACCTTCCTCCTCTATTTATCGTCCATGTTTCACTTCCGTACAAGGCAACACTCCACACAAATGCCTTCAGACACTTTCTTACAAAAACAAATGTTCCTATGTTTGTAAATCTATGGGTCTCAACTGCTGGGTTATTAGTCCGTAGCTTGCAAACTACTTAAACTAATCTAAGGACAGGGCAAACACCCATTTCCTAGGGGGGAATCGAACCCCCGACGTCGAACGGCCGCGTGGACCGCAGAACGGCGCCCTAATGCGCACGGCTAATTCGCCGCGGTGACTTCCTTACACTTAGATTAATATTCGATGTTAAGAATTCTCTCTTTTTAAAAAACGCTGTTCTTCCCATTGCCATTCTGCATTTTATATCCTCTGTACTGCGAACATCATCTGTTATTTTACTACCCAAGTAACAAAATTCATCTACCACCTTTATTTGTAAACGAAGGCTTCCGCGGCCGTAAGTAAACACCAATCAAAGAGAGCTGAAACCACCAATAACAACTAGCAACATTTAATATTTAAGACACCAGCTTTCCGTCACCCAGCAGTAAACGTAACACCCAGAAGATGGCCACTTGCAATAGTGGCCGAAACGTCGGTGAAGTATTTGATATATTGACGATGCGGTCCAACACCCAGAAGAGTTTTATAAACTATTACCTTTATTGTTTCGTTGCCTAAACTAGTTCCTCCAGCAACGGCTGATTTCTTAAGACTGCATTCGATTACCCTTATTTTGCCCTTGTTAATGTTAATCTCATACGCTCTTATAACTCTCTGTATATTCCGATCAATTACTTTTGCAGGTCCTTTACTTTCTCTGACAGAATTACAATGCCATCAGCAAAACTAAATGAGTTACCAAGGTAAACTGGAAAAGTTTACATCTGTACATGGGGGCAAATATTGAATAGTAAGTGTTACATACCATAGGTATATATTTACAAAATTATTGTAAATTGATGCATACCACCATATAGCAGGTAGATATAAAACTAATGTAGCATGGACAAATATTCCTGGCAGATAAGTATCATATTCATTTAAACTGTACATATGGTAATAATGGAGGGGGTCTTCATTTACTAAGTGGAAGGCTCTTGGAGTATAATATTACAATTCTAAATGATATGAATCTATGGTAACGTGCAAGTAGGACAGAGGATGTGGGCCCTATCCATTCATATAAGTGTGGAAGTCATGTATACGGTAATGATCAGTCAGTATGTCACAGTGTGGTATAAATGACAGAGGCGTTAATATAATAATCCATCTATGCACTGTAAACAACAACACTGTACTCATTCCCCAAAGATAATGTGCATCTATCCAGTAATATATTCCCATCCATACCACTCCAAATACGAATATGGTGGCATATCTTTACAATTGTCTTTGTGATAGTCTTTGATATGTCATCTGTCCTTATCAACCAGTTGCCTTTGTTATCTTATCGCAAACACATACCTATGTCATTATTTTAAAGTAACATGCAGGGATAAATTTGTTACCCATTTTATGCTTCTGACATGGACTGAACTCCAAATGTTTTTATTGCTTTGATAATCATGATTACAACATAAGAAAACCTGTCTGACAACTTTTATGTAAGTAACTAACGTATCCCACTAGTAATGTGCCTTATATCTGTATATCATATTATTTTATATTAATTCTAATGATGTTTTTAAATGTTATGCACAGCACTTGAGAATGGACTAAGGCTGAAACCTGGTTGTGTGAAAATAAATATAAAATTATCAGTCAAATTTCGGTCAATTCTTAAAAAAAGAAAAGACAAACAAATAAATAAAATAAAGAAAATTAAAAAACCTCTATGCACAGGATATCATTTGCGAAAAAAAATGAAATTACTAAATAATAAATGATTAATTAATAAAAGAGGTGCTATTGTAATGTTAGTAAATGATGTAGGCAACGAGAGATAACTCATCTGAATAATGTTTATTCACAAAAATGTATTGATGTATCGGAAATGGACCCACACAAACAAAAGTAATAAATTATAAATAAACTTTATGAAATTATTAGAACCATTACTTCGTTTGAATGATAGCAAAATATTCGAATAAGTAATCATTGACGATTCTTCGACAGTATGTACATTTCGCGAACACACAATACAAAATAATCTTCAGCTTAAAACAGGTCAAATCTTAGTTCGACTATTCCGTATTGGCCAAATACAACTTACATATGTCGGGATATATACACATCTTTCCAAGAAATATGGCTCGATGTAGTCTCGGGGTGGAATCATACACGTCTGCTTTCATCCTCAACAACTATAACATTAGCTGCAAACCGTACCTTGCACCTGTAATCCCAAAGTCTAACACTCTATACATAAGTTATATATATTTGGCATCGGTTCTTTCGGACATGTCCGAAAGAACAGACGTCATTTTCGATCCTGCAGTTATTATCTGTTCATATTCACGGAATGTGTGACATTAACTGCGAATGGGTAAAGCTGAAAATGTGCACCCAGACGGGACTCGAACCCGGGTCCCCTGACTTTTGCGATCACCACGCCTGTACGCAATTACTCATTCTCAACTTTACCCTGCCCACTAGATCTCAAACTCGTAGCTATTGTAAACTAATTCCAGTAAGAGTAAGGGCCTAAGAATGCTTCCGCAATGAAGAAAGGATCATTGCCCGTCATCGACATTTATGTGTTATATATTGTGTTTGTGGCATCTGTTCTTTCGGAGATGTTTTTTGAAGTCGTATGAAGCATTCAAATTAATTTTACTACATTTATATACTGTGAACATTAACTTTTTAAGTTTTGAAGATATTAAATTTCTGACTTCGTAGATACCTTCATAATCGACCGGAACATGTCTCTCTTCTATGTGCCAAAGTGTCCATTAAGACATCTTCCCTTCGTCGGCTATACTTGCTCAGCTCTGGATTAACCCATATTAAGCGGTTCTCCACTAATACCTTACAATGTATTCAGCGGTTTCTGGGGAGAAACCCGGTTACCTTATCTCAATCCACCCACTCCTAAACAGGAGCTGCACGTCTCCACTGCCTGGGCGTTTGTCGCCCTACTTTCCGTACAATTCCAGAATTATAATAATTGCAGGACACACGGAGTATGTATCCGTTATGCATCACACTCCAGTCAAATGCTTTCATAAAAGACTTCCCAACATTTACGTTACTATTTGATGTCAACTAATTACTCTTCCCCCATTTCAAAAGCCTGTCCATACCGTTCAAGTCCTCTTCCAGGTTCTTTGCTGTCTCTGTCAAAATTACTATGTCGTCGGTAAACCGTAATGTTTGTATTTCCTCTGCCTGAACTTCAATAATTTCTCCTAGTTCCCTTCACAACTCTCTCAAAGTACAGATTGAATGATTATGGGGAAAGGCTGTAACCCTGTCTTACTCCCAGCGAAACATTCCATGTCATTCAAGTCTTTCTACTTTTATAACTGATGCCTAGATTTTGCACGTACAAGTAGCATATAACTTTCCGTTCCCTTTCTTTTACCCTTCCTAGCTTCAGAATTTCAAAGATTGCATTGCACTCAACATTGTCAAATGCTTCCTCGAAATTTACTAAAGCTATAGACTTAGGTTTGCCTCTCCTTAACCTACGTTTTACGGTAAGTCGTAAAGTGTTACTTCACGTATTTCTAAATTTATCCTAATTACAAATTGATCTTCTATGAGGTCAGATTCTACCAGTTTTTCCGTTCGTCTGTAAATAATTCTTCTTACTATTTTTTAACCATGATGTATTAAATTGACAGTTCTGAAATTTTCATACTTGAGTGCAGTTGCTTTCTTTTAAATTAGAATTATTATTCTCTTCTTAACGTCTGAAGGTATTTCGCCTGTCTCATACATCTTGCACACAAGATGGAACAGTTTTCCATAAGTAGATCTCCCAAGGATATTAGTTGTTCAGAGGGAATGTCATTTACGCCAGGGATCGATTCACATTTCAGTGTTTTGTCAAGTTCTTCTCGAATTATTGGATCTCCTATCACATCTTCATGTCTTTCCCTTTCTACAATACTGCCTTCAAATCTCTAGATGTTGTCATGCAACTTCTCTATATATTTCTTCTGATTTTCCTTCTTTTCTTAGTACTAATTTTCCATCACATTAACTTTAAGTTAATTCTAGTCTATACATACATTTCTTATTGGGAAGGAGTGGAGATTGTCTTTCAGGAACGCATGAAGCGAAGTTTTCAGTGCTTCTCATAATACGAGGATTGGAACATAAATAATGGTAAATATTTATTCACAACCAATATACAAGCGTTACATGCTGTCCTTACGAGTAGTCAAAATCGTTCTGTGGAACCCGTTGCCAGGGTTGTGGAAGGCCTAGTACACCGTTAGCAGAGCATGTTCTGTTGATGGAGCGAATGGACTGAGTCCACGTTTATGCTGCTCGCTATGTCCACCGCCATCACCTGGCATCATGGTGCTAGTCATCTGAAGATGGTCTATGTTGGCTGAAACCGGTCATGAAATAAAAAAGTGTCTCCACAGCAGTATTGCCACTATTTAAGTTGCATACAGTCGACTCCACCAGGATCCAGGAGCAGAGCGACCATACGAATAAAATCATGAGGTATGCAAGGAACAGCTTTGGTCGTATATCTTTATTGCTTTCATTTCTGCAAATCGATATCGGTCAACGAGTGGCCACCCTCAATGCTAGAACAGAGTGACCTATTGGCCAACATAACTAGAAACATTCATCAATAACAAAATTCATAACAGAATGCTGTCATGGTCCAAGAAAAACACGGTTTGGACCATAATAGCATTCGGTTGTGAATTTTGTTATTGATGAATGTTGCTAGTTATGTGGGCCCACAAGGCATCCTGTTCTAGCACTGAAGATGGCCACTCTTTGACCGATATCGATTTGCAGAAATAAAAGCAATAAAGATTTCATGCTACCAAAGCTGTTCCCTGCAATCCTCATGGCTATTTAAATTCCTGACCTCACAGATCGTCGACATTAGCCCACAGTAAGCAGTGCAGGTGCAGCTATTGGATAATAATTAGGAGCGCCAATAATAATAATAATAATAATAATAATAATAATAATATGGTTTTCTGTTCCATAGGACCCAATTGAGGAGTGAGACTCCAGGGTCATGGAACAAGTCAATACATGAATTTTTACACAAGAATGGTAATAGAAAATTTTTAAGTATACCTCTGCTGACGACAATCTTAAGACAAAGTGAAGCGAAACAAAGAAAAAAATAAATTAGCTTAATTGTTTAACTTTTCTAGGAGTTACTCGACAGAATAAAAGGAGTGAGCCATGAGGTAACTCTTCAATTTAGATTTGAAAGCGTGTGGGTTAGTGCTAAGATTCTTTAGTTCTTGAGGCAGATTACTGAAAATGGTTGCTGCAGAATACTATACACAAGTGCCAAGGTGGTGTGAGGCAAATGTAGAAACGACTGTTGTCTAGTATTCACCGAGTGAAAGCTACTAACTCGTGGGAATAAGCCGATATTATTAACAACAAACGACATTAAAGAAAAAACGTATTGTGACGCCAGGTTCAAAATTCCCAGACTACTGAAAAGGTGTCGACATGACGTTCGTGAACTTACATCACATATTGCTCGAAGCGCCCGTTTTTGAGCCAGAAATATCCTTTTTACATCAGGCGAGTTACACCAAAAAATAATGCCGTACGTCATAAGTGATTGAAAGTAATCATAATAGACTACTTTTCGTGTTGAAAAATCACTTATTTCAGATATTGTTCTAATGGTAAATATAGCAGAATTTAGTTTTGGAACAAGATCCTGAACATGGGCTTTCCACGACAGCTTACTGTCTATCTGAATACCTAGAAATTTGAACTGTCCAGTCTCACTTATCATATGCCCATTATGTGTAATCAAAACGTCAGCTTTCATCAAATTATGTGTTAGAAATTGTATAAACTGAGTTTTACTGTGATTTAACATCAACTTGTTTTCTACAAGCCATGAACTTATCTCTTGAACTGTAATATTTGATACTGTGTCAATATTACGAGCAACATCCTTCACCACCAAGCTGGTATCATCAGAAAACAAAAGTATTTTACAGTCACCTGTTATACTCGAAGGCATATCATTTATATAAATAAGAAACAGAAACGGTCCCAAAACAGACACCTGGGGCACTCCATACTTAATTGTGCCCCATTGCGATTGTTCGTCATAGGCATTTTCTACACTGCGGAGAATTAACCCTCTGGTGTCTATTACGAGGTGCATTCAAGTTATAAGGCCTCCGATTTTTTTCTCCGGACTGGAAAGAGATAGAAACATGCGTATTGTTTTAAAATGAGGCCGTGTTCATTGTCAATACGTCCCAGAAATGGCAGCAGCGTACGGCAGATGGAATTTTACCGCCAGTTTTAGATACTAAAAATGTCGACGTTTTCCTTACTTGAACAGCATGCAATCATTCGTTTTCTGAATTTTCTTGTTGTGACACCAATTGAAATTCATCGACAGTTGAAGGAGACATGTGGTGAAGGAAGTTATGAATGTGTCGAAAGTGCGTTCGTGGGTGATACAGTTTAATGAACGCAGAACATCGTGTGACAACAATCCGAAACAACCTTGGGCTCGCACAAGCTGGTCTGACGACATGATCGAGAAAGTGGAGAGAATTGTTTTGGAGGATCGCCGAATGACTGTTGAACACATCGCCTCCAGAGTTGGCATTTCTGTGGATTCTGTGCACACAATCCTGCATGACGAACTGAAAATGCGAAAAGTGTCATCCAGATGGGTGCCACGAATGCTGACAGACGACCACAAGGCTGCCCGTGTGGCATGTTGCCAAGCAATGTTGACGCGCAACGACAGCATGGATGGGACTTTCTTTTCGTCGGTTGTGACAATGGATGATACGTGGATGCCATTTTTCAATCCAGAAACAAAGCGCCAGTCAGTTCAATGGAAGCACACAGATTCACCGCCACCAAAAAAAATTTCGGATAACCGCCAGTGCTGAAAAAATGATGGTGTCCATGTTCTGGGATAGCGAGGCCGTAATCCTTACCAATTGCGTTCCAAATGGTACTACGGTAACAGGTGCATCCTACGAAAATGTTTTGAAGAACAAATTCCTTCCTGCACTGCAACAAAAACGTCCGGGAAGGGCTGCGCGTGTGCTGTTTCACCAAGACAACGCAACCGCACATCGAGCTAACGCCACGCTACAGTTTCTTCATGATAACAACTTTGAAGTGATTCCTCATGCTCCATACTCACCTGACCTGGCTCCTAGTGACTTTTGGCTCTTT
This sequence comes from Locusta migratoria, assembly GCA_026315105.1. NCBI lineage: Eukaryota > Metazoa > Arthropoda > Insecta > Orthoptera > Acrididae > Locusta > Locusta migratoria. The sequence goes on from CM048751.1 coordinate 56,315,424, forward strand.
CCATCAATGAAAGACACTCTCCGTGGCCGCACATTCACCAGCCGTGCTGGTATTGCCTCAGCGTTTTTCCAGTGGTCAAAACAGACTCCTAAAGAAGCCTTAGCCGCTGCCATGGAATCATTGTGTCAGTGCTGTGAAAAATGTGAACGTTTGCAGGGCGATTACGTCGAGAAGTAATAACAGTTTCATCGATTTCGGGTGAGTAGTTACTTAGAAAAAAAATCGGAGGCCTCAGAACTTGAATGCACCTCCTTTAAAGTAAAGATGTGAACTAGTTGTGAGCTACTCCTCGTATTCCATAATGTTCCAACTTCTGTAACAATATTTTGTGATCTACACTAGTTACAATAATATCATGCCAAGACATTGAAGAGTTGTGACCGGATGAGGTGCGCTAGCCCGGTGTTCCGTGTATCCCTACGTGGCAGGAGGCGCTGGCTGCTGAGGGCAGCGTGGCCCGCATGTTGGCAGAGGTTCCGGCGCGGCGTCGGCGTCGGCGTCGGCGTCGGCGTCGGCATGTTCGGCACGTGCGCGCCGCGCCTAGTTATGCCCGCCGTGTCTTCGAGTCCCGCATTACAGGCGACACACGCGACTGGGGGTCGGAGGTCGGAGGTCGGAGCTGGCGCCTGGCGTCTGCTCGCATCCGTCGCCGCAGCCACTGTAGCGGAGCGGCAGGCGCGCAACTTTGTTAACAGCAAACAGGCCGGGGAGGGGGCCAGAAAGAAGCAGCACCTGCCGAGACTGCGGCTGCGGCTGCGGCGGCGGCGGCGGCTGAGGCGCCTGGGGCGGCAACGCTCAAGGCGCCGGCTCCGTTACCAGCGGCCGCGTGGACAGACTGGCAATGGGGCCCAGTCGATGCCGCCACCCAATAGGGAGTAGGCGCTGGCTTCTCTCGCGCTGGGAAAGCTTCCTGGTCTGGTCTCACAGTGAAGAAACGTACCGTATTCTTACATAAGGAGAGTAGGGAGTAGGGCAAGGGAGGAACTACAGGGCATTTTTATTTCACTGTCTATACTTTTACGAATGAATTCACAAACAGAATTAAACTTTCACTCTGCAGCGTAGTGTGTGCTGATATGAAACTTCTGGGCCGTGGTGGACTAGCCGAGCGGTCTAAAGCGTCTCGCTGCGGAGCGCGCAGTTGCTCGCCATGGAGGTTCGAGTCCTCCCTGGGGCATGGGTGTGTGTGTTGTCCTTAGGTTAGTTTACCTAGGTTTAATTAGTTTGTAAGCTACGGACTGATGGCCACGCAGTTTGGTCCGATAGATTTACAAACAATTGAACCTTTTTTTTTTTTTTTTTTTTTTTTTTTGAAACTTCTTGGCTGATTAAAATTGTGTGCCGGAACCGGGACTCGAACCTGGGACCTTTGCCTTTTTCGGGCAAGCGCTCTACCGACTGAGCTATCCGGACACGACTCACGATGCCGCCTCACAACCCTACTTCCGCCAGTACCTCGCCTCCTACTTTCCAAATTGCACAGAAGCTACCCTGCGAAACTTGCAAGACTACCATTCCTAGAAGAAAGGATATGAGTCGTGTCAGGATAGCTCAGTAGGTAGAGCGCTTGCCCGCGAAAGGCAAAGGTCCCAGGTTCGAGTCCCATTTCCTGCACACAATTTTATCTGCCAGGAAGTTTCAAATTCACAAACATTTGTCAGTATGACCAGGAAAGATTCAGGTTTCACGCTCATAGCAGTGGGAGTTCTAAAACATAACGAAATAATTTTTGTTTTGTTTAGATGTAGAATTTCATCACTTTTGCACTTACTTTAGCACTTACCTTTAGCACATGCAGATTCGGCTGTGTTAAATGCGGATTGCCGGCCGCGGTGGCCGAGGGGACTGAGACGCTTCAGTCACGGTCTGCATGGCCATTACGGTCGGGGGTTCGAATCCCCCCTCCGGCATGGATATTTGTGCCGTCCTTAATTGTAGGTAGTTCATAAGTAGTTTGCAAGTGTAGGGACTGATGACCCCGTAGTTAAGTCCCATAAGCTTAACAAACATTTGAACATTTGAACATTTAAATGCGGATTTGGCGTGTTAATATCACAGGATGGCTGGATGCTCTTCCTGTCGACGCCCCCTGCTCCCCGGGAGGAAATGTGTACACCAAATGTTGCGTATATTGTTATATGTGTGAAAGTGTAAAGTGTTACGAAATGTCGAATCGTGTAACTGAGGTGGGATTTGGGTGCCAGCCCGGTATTCATCTAGGGGGATGTGTGAAACCGTCTAAAAATCGCATCCGACCCCCTTCAATAATACACTGGGCTTATTCGAACTGGGGCCACGCCTCCCCGTCTAACCAAACGGGTTCATTTTTGCACTTACTATTGCCTGCATTAGTTACTATAGGTACACATTCCTTCATAAGTAAGAGAGATTCTTCGATGAAATTTGCACAACATACAAACTATACTTACAGGTGTATGAAACTCTACAGTTTTCTAAATATATAAGAAAACATGATAACAATTGAGTTTGTTAACTATACAATTTTAATTTATTTCTGAAGTGCCCATTCATGTTTTCATAAATTAATAAATTTTAGAGTTTCATACTCCAGTACGTATGGTATGTATATTGTGCAAAATTGATCGAAGACTCTTTCTTACTCATGAAGAGAAGTGTACAAACAAATGCCGTCAATAGTATGTGAAAAAATGATGAAATTTCAGATGTGAATAAATATTACTTCATTATGTTTTGGAACTCCCAGTGGTATGAGCGTGAATCCTGAATACATACCGGTCAAGCTGACAAAGTTTTGCGAATAAATTGTAAAAGTATAGACAGTGGAAATTGAAATGCCCTGTCGAGCCTCTCCTGGCTCAAGTCGCCCCATTTGACGTCCTAACCCCTTAAACTTTCTCTGGTACTTCTTCACAACTCAAGCCAACTTTCTGTATGTTGACCAATGCCGGCGCGTCCTATGCGTGTGTTTTATTGAACTGCCAGAAGAAAAATAATCTGATCGTGTAAAATATTGTTTATTTACAATATCATTCTTCGTTTCATTCTCTCATCAGATCATTTTAGCTTCATTTTGTAATATTTTCACCGCGTGAGATATTTTTAAGTAGTGCAAATAGCCTTAGAGTTTCCCAGACACTGGCTAAGGATCAGATTCTTGTATAAACTCCCTGAATCAGCCTGTCGGTGCTCCATTAGCAGGGAGGCACCAGTTACTGAGACTCTGAGAAAACACACGAATGATTCTAAACGCAAGACAATCTACCCAGAACCCGAACCTCAGCATGCGCAATCGTAAAGCCTCCCTGAAGGCAACCTCCATAACTTACAGCTGTATTTGGAGCAAAGAACATTTATCAAAAACACGACAGGTATGTTGAAATTTTCGATTATTACATGTCTACCAATGACGCGTCAGCTACAAAAATGTTCAAATGTTTGTTAAGCTTATGGGACTTAACTACGGGGTCATCAGTCCCTAAACTTACAAACTACTTATGAACTACTTACGAACTAGGACGGCACAAATATCCATGCCCGAGGGGGGATGCGAACCCCCGACCGTAGTGGCCGTGCTGACCGTGACTGGAGCGCCTCAGTCACCTCGGCCACCGCGGCCGGCAGTCAGCTACACAAGTCTCCAGAAGCTTCTAATATAAATAATAATAAAGTTGTTCGTGTCAACCGAGAGAATGGTGGTGTGGTTAAAGAAATGTGCGCCGCGGCGAAGTGCCTGAACGCATTGAGCTGCTAAACTCCGATTCGCGAGGACGTTCCCCGTCGGAAGTTCGAATCCTCCCTCAGGAATGGATGTTTGTGTTGTCTTCAGTATAAGTTTGTATGTATTTTGTAAGTTTAGGGAGTGATGGCCCCGCAGTTAAGTCCCATAAGGTTAACAAATACAAAAGAAAAAAAAATGTGCAGTTAGAGGAAAAGTGTGCACTTTGAGACATTCAGCTACAAGCTATACATTCTTCCATCTTTGCGTTTATAACAGCTTCTGGAACCAGCAATGATTTTTGTACTGTTGGGCTGTGTATTCCAAGTTGCGACTTAGAGGGTCAATGAGTTTTATATTTTTGTTTGTCACAAACATTTAGTTATTTGAGAAGGTTATCTTGAAATGTGGGCATCCGCAGCCGTATGTTGTCATTATGAGATTAAGTCCGCTTTGAGGGCAAGCAACAGCGCTTATTGTTTTATCGTTTTAATGAAAATGTGAATGTTAGATAGGGTTAAAAATTTTTTTAAACATCAGAGTGAACTTTGGGGAGTGCCTCTACGCGGACATGTTTAAAAAATTTTAGTACCTGATAGTGCGCCTATAGGACACGAAACCGTTTGTGCTTTTAAATAAAAGCTACTTGCAGTCAAAGCGGACTTAATCTCACAAATATTTGAGAAGAGGATTGGGGGGGGGGGGGCAGCTCTTGATCATGCCTAAGGTGGTATCGGGTGAACGTTATAATCTCGTGACCCGAAGACGGTTTGTTTCTTCGTTGTAAGAGAGTAATTTTCTTACAGTCGCTGAACACTGTATTCTGTTATATTCTGTGCATATTCATCTGTTCTTGTTTTAAAATGTATTCAAAGAAGAATGAAAAGAGTTCAGAATCTTTAACAAAAACACACACACAATCATTTTAGGCACTAAACCATACTGATGGTAACCATCTCGCTGAGACTCATCCAAACATCCGTTCACATCAATCATGTACACAGAGAACACAGTAACTCCGACAGCTGTAATCCATTCTACATTAAATGATCCCGTCGTACCCGAAGTAAATGTGCGCACAGTAAGTGATGTTTTTAATTGAAATTCATACGTTTTAAGTTCTCTAAAGAGGCTGTATTTTGATCTTGTGAGAGCTACATAGGAGCAAATTAAACAAGATTATTTTTGCTGTTGCTCTGAAACAATCATTGCTTGTTGCCTGTCAGTAAAACTCAATACGGTAAAAACATTAACCTATACTCAACAGTGTTAACATTACAATGCAGATTATATGTTACTCTGTTGGCACCGGTATAAACTGAAAACTGTTCTGAGATATTTATGTACTCTTCAAAATAAATTTGTTTTACTGTTCTGTATTACATTCTTCCTTTGTCACATAACAAGAATTCATCACGTAATCTGATGCAAACTCTTCAATGGAATGCTGCGGGGAAATGGACGTGTGGTCTGGGGTGTCACGTCGCTGATTGCGTGGCGGTCCTGTTGGAGGTTCGAGTCCTCCCCCTCGAGCATTGGCGGGTGTATTTCGTCCGTAGCATTAATTTAGTTTAAGTTAGTAGTAGTTTGTTCACTTAGAATTTCAAACATTTGAACACTGCAAGAGAATTTGAAAACAATAAAACTATCGGTCCCTCATTAAAGGCAAATGTACATAGAAAATTATTTTGCAACAGAATTAAGTACATCGGGCGTCAAATTTCTAGCCTTGTGAAAGTTAGATGCATCTAAATCATATATAAAAGTATCACTAGGATGGTCTTCCTGCTGTCACTATTGCAACCAAATACCACGAAGAAAATTCTCATATAAATTTAATTTTCTGGCTTGTTTCATATATGTAGCGTAACTTGTATCAGAGCCGATATTTGTGGAAGTAATTCAGGATAGCGTACCGAACAATATTACGTGATGATGTTTAATCATTTGTCGACTTAAAAATTTAACTATTAAAAGTCGTATATCTTCAGGTTAGGTAATAACTGAATCTACACATAGCGCTAGGGCGGCTATCTTTCCCGAGATCAGGGGTAAGCGAGAATGACGCCAGACTACTCTGTTAGTGGTTTCTTAGAGATGAGATGCCGAGGGATGACGTAACACAGTGGAAGTTGTAGCATTACATTAAATATATTCGCATAAATGCGATGCTTGTTGCGAGCATATCCGTTCTCCCTTCAAAGTATACCTCTGCCCTTCATTTTGTTTTCAATGCTTTGAGAAAGAACGGATACGCTCTTCGTCTTTTACATCTACGCTGTGATGCTAAACGGACGTCTCTTCTTCTCTGCAATGCACGTGTGAGTATTTTTATGACAATAAACTCTCTTTTTATATTAATGCATATTTCTCATTTCAAAATGACCCATCATTTAATTAATTGAATATGTCTCATTGTTTTCAGCACGCCGTGTTCGAATGTAAAAAGATGCTTTTCCAACCATTGCAATTCGCTTCGCAATTGCTTTTAAAGTTCGTTCAGTTTCGTGTCTTTCAACATTCCAATCATACTGATTTTGTATTTGATTGTTGTTGTTGTTGTTTTAAGGGGACTAAACATCTCGGTCATCTGTCCCCTTGTATTTTAGAGCTTGCAGTCAATGTTTAATGCCTACGAAGTCCGATATTGTTTCCATTTGTTCCTCTATTGCGACAATTTTTAAACTCTGTCACGAAACTTTATCTCACCCGGCTGATGGTGCAGAAAAAATTATTCGCCAATTTTCTTTGTGGTGATATTTTCGTGTGTTGTCTTGACCTTAGCAACATCTCTCGCTATCTCCCTCCGCTGGATTTACTCATGCTCAGCTTTATCTTCTCCCCATTAAAATTTAATCTTTGCAACTTATTCCGATTTTCATTAGCTTAAAACTTCATCCTGTTTTACACTCGGGTTTCAATACGAATCTGTACAGACATCACGAAATATTTCGCTATACTGTCTATATGGCCAGATGTCTTTTACTTGCGACCCAGTTACGTCAAAACAAAACACACCAATATCCAATGTTTGTGTTTGTTGTGTGGGACGAATGTTCGACACAGATAAAAAAATTAATAAAGTGACATCTGTACATCTTAATACATCACATATTAAAATATTTGTAATTATTAATATCACACACTATATAAATCAGATGTGGCCACGCCGCTGCATGCTTCTAAATTATTTTGTACATGTATACAGTGAAATGAACTTGTAGGACATAAATAAACAAACCATAAATTCTTTGTAAATTAAAACATTCAAATAGTAAGTGGACCTATCATGCTTGTATTTATAGTGATATACCTCCAAAAGTACCCCTTTCCATTCAGTTCACTTTAATGGTTCAACCATTACAAATTCATCTAGTATTGGGAACACGTTAATGAACACTAGACATAATTTTACCATTATTTTTCATCGCAATTTCTGGATTGACGAAAGAAATCGATTGCTGACAGGGAATCTCACAATGCCAGTTTAACTAAAAGCTCACTGGAATGGAGTTGCAGAAATACGTAAAATGAAAAATAAGTTACTGGGAAGGTGAAATCCTCAGAAAAATCAGTCACCAACTACTTCTTCCGCAAAAAATTCCATGTAATCTTAATATATAAAAAATTGAAGTTATTGTGCCTGTATTTCAGTCTGCAATAGTGTGGTAGTAAGTATCAGTCTCCCATTGTGCACTATGGTCGTATAGGGTTGATAACGATAAGGGGCTTGAAGATATGTGAGTCGAAAGCTACCGACTTATGTGAAATTCTACGTGTGGGTGTCAATATTTTGCTCTTCAGCAAAAACTACACAATGGAGACGAACGATCCCTCTGCGTTGCTTCAGTACAAAGTCTCCCGTTGTACACGATAGCAGTTCCGTGTTGATAGCTAAAACAGGGTGGAAGATACAGTGGTTGAAAATCGTGAGCTTATATAAAATTCGGACTGAGTACCAGCGATGGCAAAGAGGTTATATGCAGCGAAACGCGATGCACATTCTTCAGTTGTTTTTCTGCAACAAGCGTACAATGAAAGAAATTTAAGTGCATATTGCAGTTTGAAAAGTAAAACTACCAAGAAAGATGCGAAAGCATAAGAAAGAAATAACGCGTTCTCGATCCGTAACTGAAAGTCAGAAAACGGCCCTGAAAAGTGAATCTACACACAATGGAAACTTGAAATTTGTAGTCGTTGTTTATCTTAGACTGTAGGCATCAGCGATTTTTCGATAATTCCCATACAGGATGAACGGTTTTTTGAAAATTCGTTGCTGTTAGGGCAATTTTGAAGCGAGAAATACAAAACATGGGGTTTAGATTTTTTGACTTGAATTTTAAAAACACGTATTTCGATATTTTTATAGATTCAACCATTAAGCAGATGAAATAAGCGAAAATCTTTTAAGGGTGCTACAAAGACTATTTTGATGCTAGAAATTCGAAAAATTGGATCTGTAAACATGGGTAGAGTAAAAAAAGTGTGTGTTTGTTTTATTATTGTAGTCGACATGATCGACTGGAGAGTGTCCGCAATTGCACTGTGTTTTTTTAAATGTGTTTATTTCCCTCAACAGTTGCAATATAATTTTTTAATTACATGTTTAGATCACTTGGATCATCTTCAGATCTTATAGTTGCGTCCGCAACTCGCCTGGCTGTGTACTAATAGGTACTATTAGGATTAGATGATCCAAGTGATCGAAACATGTAATTAAACAATTATATTTCAACTGTTGACGGAAATAAACACATTTAAAATAAAAAAGCGTGTTTTCGGATGTTTTGAATTCTGACATCAAAATACTTTATTAGGAAAGCATTTTTAAAGCTAAATCTATGAAAATTTATATTTAGAAGTAGAACCAACGACTGCAGACGATCCAGTCTACGCGTGCGAAGTAGCGGAAATTAAGCTAGTTGTGTTCTAAATAAATAGTAATTATATTAGGTAAAGTCTTACACCATTTCTGCCTCCCGTATCAGAATGTGCCATCGAGGTCCCAGTTGGACGTGAGCTGCAGCAATTACCGGGAGAAGAACGACAGCGGGGAACAGTGTGGTCACCGGTGCCAGAGCACGGCGGGGTGGGGGGAAGCGGCACGCGCCACCTGCGGGTCAGGCGCGCAGGGTTAATCGGTCGACCCGACCCCGGGCTTCGACTATCGATAATTACAGGCCAGCAACTTCATTAGCCGCCGGCTGGCCACAGGTGGCCGACCGCGGGCCACCCACGCCGCTGCTTAATGATTTCTGCTGCAGTGCTGGAGCACCGCGCCAACGGCCAACGGCCGCACTCCATGTTTTGGGGCTCTTTCCCAGTTCACGAAGTCCATCATTTGCTGTTTGACGCGTATTAAATTCAGAGTAAAAGAGAAACTGGTAGTGATTTCAATAATGTTAATCGAGTCATCTATAAAATAAAGAAATGGCTAATCAATGCCAATAATTTTTCTCCATGAACATACTGTAGCGCTTTCTTTTGATAGTATAAATGGATTGTTTAACTCCTTTACTTTTAAATTCGAATTATACATAAAGGAAAACTGAAATATTTCAAGTCTGTCTCTTGTGTAAACAATTGTTTAGATCGTGTGGCCTTAAAAAGTCTACTGATGTTGGAAAAAAAGAAAAGGAGTGATCCCCAAAATTACAGGCCAATGTCATTGACGTCGATTTGTAGTTGGATTTTGGAAAATATACTTTGTTCGAACATTATGAACTACCTCGAAGAGAACGACCTATTAACCAGTAGTCAACACGGATTCAGAAAGTATCGCTCTTGCGAAACACAGCTTGCCCTTTATTCACATTAAGTGTTAAGTGCCATCGACAACGGATCTGAAATCGATTCCATATTTCTGGATTTCAGGAAGGCTTTTTACACTGTACCCCACAAACGGCTTCTAATGAAAGTGCGTGCCTATGGAATATCTCCCCAATTGTGCGACTGTATTCACGATTCCCTATCAGAGAGGACACAGTTGGTTGTAACTGACGGCAAGTCATCGAGTAAAACAGAAGTGATATCTGGCGTTCCCCAGGAAAGCGTTTTAGGTCCCCTACCCTACCTTGTGCTTGTAATCGATTTAGGAGACAATCTGAATAGCTCCCTTAGACTGTTCGCGGATGATGCTGCCGTTTATCGGTTAGTGAAGTCAACAGAGGATCAGAAACAACTGCAAAGCGATTTAGACAAAATTTATACACGGTGCGAAAATTGACAATTAACACTAAATAAAGAAAAGTGTGAAGTAATACACATGACCACTAAAAGAAATCCGCTGAACTTCAATTACGCGATAAATCAGTCAAACCTTAAGGTCGTAAATTCTACCAAATACCTAGGAGTTACAATTACGAACACCTTAGACTGGAGAGAACACATAGAAAATATTGTAGGGAAGGCGAACCAAAGATTACTTTCCATTGGCAGAACGCTTAGAAGATGCACCAGCTCCACCAAAGAGACTGCCTACATCACACTTGTGCGTTCTTTACTGGAGTACTGTTGCCCATTGTGAGACCCTCACCAGGTGGGATTGACGGAAGATATTGAGAAGGTTCAGAGAACGGGAAGCTCGTTTTGTTTTATCACGTTAACGGGAGGAAAGCGTTACAGAAATTTTGCACGGATTGGAGCGGAAACCATTAAAAGAAAGACGTTATTAATTGCGGCGTGATCTGTTTGCGAAGTTTCAATCAGCGACTTTTACTTCTGAATGTGAAAATATTTTTCTAGCACCCACCTACTTAGGAAGACATGACATCCCAATAAAAGAAGAGAAATCAGATCGAAAACGGAACGACTTAGCTGTTATTTCTTCCCGCGCGCTATTAGGGAATGGAACGGTAGAGAAAAGTTATGAAGTGGTTAATGAACCATCTGCCAGGCAATTAAATGTGATTTGCAGAGTATTTATGTAGATGTCGATGTAGATGTAGATATAGACTGAAATATTTGTAGTTTGTCTCTTTTGTGTAAACAATTGTTTCGATCGTATGGTCTTAAAAAGTCTACTGGTGTTGGAAAAAAAAAGAAAGCAAGAAAAGGACCAAAGGAGAATTTATGATGCCATCTTTGTAATGTTTCTGTGTATCAGACAGAATATACTGGCCATTACGTATCTACGGGAGAAAGAAGCGATGCTGAAAGCTAAAACTTATTTGTAACAAACATACAATGTAGGCGGAAAAAATGTAAAACCGCTGATATTGGATAGAATAAAGAACTCCCTTTATTGGTGACTTAAAAACAAACCCTTAAGTGTATCTTAGAAAGGCCAGAGCTGCATTTCTCGACTATTAGGATATAACTGAGTGCCCTTGTAAATAAGGACTATGTTGTGGAAAGTGTGACGCACTGAAATTTAGAGTAATGGGTTGTTCCCTTACTTTAATGCATGATTTTCAATCTTCTTTGTTGAGTATAGTTAATCGTACGAACCAAGTTTCTCAGTATATTGCGAGGCTTTGAATCCAACAGACTGATGAATTCGATCAATTTCGTCTTTAGTTTTAGTTATCTTAGAACCGATTTACTACATGTTTGCTTTGCCTCACCCTCATGTGGTCTCCATCCTTTTATTGTAGACTTTCATTCCCATACTTTGCAACCTTCTCCATTGTTCCGTCCATGATGATTTTTTATCGCTCTAATTCTGTCCACAAAACCTGTGAAGATCTGAATTTTTTATTTTAAAATCACCCTGTTGAGTATCTCTGATTCCTATATTCCCATTGCTTCCAGATATCTAAATACCACTTATATCCATCGTATTTTTATTCTTCTGTTCACCAGAAATGACAACCTACCCTGGTACATTATGAGGATGTGCCCAACGAACAAAGAGTTCTCAGTCTGCTTCCCTCTCCGTCCATCGTCGTCTGGCCCATCCTCTGTCTAAGTTAGTTCTGTTTTCAAGCACGTGAATGCTTATAACCACATACCCCTTTTATAATGTGTCTTAACATAATTTTCCACGTACGTTCAGTGTGGGAAATGATTGTGAATTTAAAGTTAGTACTAACGATCTAACAATTAAAAACCTGATGCACGAAGGAGTGCTGTATCTTGCACTTCGTTGTATATATATTATAATTCACACTCACCCACACAGCAAAAACTTTCAGACGTCCTTTGTACAGCATCTGGAAATCATCAAACATCTCCCTGCACAGCCAAATCGCTATATCTGAACATATGCAGAATGGATATGGAGAGTTTTAAAGCAGAGAGTGACTACCGAATTGTTGAATCAACTAGCGGATATTTTGGTACAAGAATGAGTGACATTATTGAAACCTATGAAGACTCGTTACAAATCTGTTTGCCGAAGAGTTACGACTATTCCCAAAGCCAATGGTGAGTGAACTCTTTACTAATAAATAAATATTGCATCTGTATTGAAAGTCAATATTATTTTATCGAGACCTTTATGAGAAAATTTTGGTGTATATCGGTCGACTTGTTTTAGAGGAGATGTGAAACATTTGCCGTATGGTGCAACAGTTTTTCACTATTTCGTGTTTGATGACATCGTATCTCCTTACCACTACTGTTGTTGTTTCCTTAAGGCAGTGTTTTTCAACCTGTGAGTCGCGACCCCGAAGGAGGGGTTACCAAATGACAGCTAAATTTACAAGTTACAATAAGTAAATACGCGAGATTCGGTTGTTTACAAGTTGATTATACAGTTGGATCATACTCAACAAGCATAATTCGCTTCTGAGCTTTACCTGCAATGCGAAACCTCGTTATGCAATATATTTTTTTGTCGAAATTAATGTAGTAATAGGATGTGTTCCATTCAGAAAAATTGTCTAATAATTTATTCTGTAATGCACAATACTGTATTTTTTTTACTAGAAAATTATGTCAACAGAAGAAGATTAAATTGGTTGCCATTGAAGTAACACACATAGTTGTGTAATGGTTTGGTGAGGGGTGGCGGTCGCCAAAATACTTTTAGTTGTGTTCAAAAAGGTTGGGAAACACTGCCTTAAGGTAAAGAATAGATATATGAAGTTTGAGTGTTATCAAGCTAGTATTTAGGAGGAGATATGGAACATACACACTCCCATATAACGTTTTTGATTAGATGTAACTTATAGGTACTTTGCGTAAAGGTCTTTGGAAAGGATATGTGCGTCGGGAAGAACACAAACCACGATGCCACTTCTTCGACGTGTGGTATTCATATATGACAAAATTTGTGGTTAGGGTAAAATATTCGAAACGTTTGAAAAGCAGGGTTACAAGGGTGTCACTTGTTGAGATGAGTAGAAGTGGCGTGGGCGTCCGCTAGTCAGGAGTCGAGATTCCAGGTCGGGCTCTTTGATCACAGGAGACGACAACCGTAGGCTGGGGAGAGGGCGGTCCTCTTGATTGTGTTATTGTGCATGCAAGCAGCTCGCCGCGGGCGACTCAATGGCGTGTTGATTTTAAGCGGAGGGTCAGCGTGGGGGGACGCCGTAGCGTAGCGTAGCGTAGCGTTGGCCCGGGGCGAGACGCACACCGCGGAATGTGGGGGCTAGCTGCCGCGTGACGTCACTGCCCACCCAAATTCAGCAACAGCGAAGCATTGCCGGGTTTGCTAAAAAAATGTTGAAATGTTTGTTAAGCTTATGGGACTTAATTACAGGGTCATCAGTCCCTAAACTTACAAACTACTTATCAACTACCTTATATTAAGGACGGCACAAATATCCATGCCCGAGGGGGGATTAGAACCCCCGACCGTAGTGGCCGTGCAGACCGTGACTGGAGCGCCTCAGTTTGCTAGTTGTAGTGAATAACAACTTTGCTCTTTCTTTGAAAACACGCGACGAGTGCGTGACTATGTTTCGGCAACTACTACAACAACAGCGGCTACTGAACTGAAACATTGTCTCATCCGCGGCCTGGATTGCGTGGTGTCGAAGTTGGCAGCGAGCTCTGCCACACGAGAAGGGTGGAGGACCGCTGTAAGACCGGGGCTGCAACCCTTGCCCTGGCGCACAACCCTCTACGAGGGCGGGGCGGCCTTTCGTTACACGAATCGCTCGCGCTGTCCTCCCCTTGGCGTTCGATCCCCTTTTTTCCTCCCCCTTAAAGACTATGAAGTGGTGGCGCAGAAGGGCCAGCCCTCCTGGTTTGCTCTTAACGAGGGCGCCGGCCGGCCGCCTCTGGACATAAACAGATCCAGGGGCGCCACTCCCTGCACTCCCTCTCCACCGCCGGGGCAGCCACTTGCTCCCTGCAGCTGCAGACATCACATCCTGTCCAACAGCGTCTGATGCGCCCTTGAAATCTGCTTCACAACGTGCCTAAAGCGACGCAAGTCGCTTACTCTGTCACTGTGCTCTCCGCTACTTTACACGGAGTTCAAATGTTTGTAAAGCTTATGGGACTTAACTACGGGGTCATCAGTCCCTAAACTTACAAACTACTTATGAACTAGGGCGGCAAAAATATCCATGCCCGAGGGGGGATTCGAACCCCCGACCGTAGTGGCCGTGCAGACCGTGACTGGAGCGCCTCAGTCCCCTCGGCCACCGCCGCCGGCTTACACGGAGTATTCGAGTGAAGTAGGGTGCGCGATGCTGAACTGTGGGATGTAAGCAATCTCAATGTATTAAGAATTTCGGCGTCTGTTCATTCTTTTCCCAAAGAACAGAAGTAGCTATGTAATGCTGCAGCTGATTTTAATAAAGATTTGTAATGTCTTTTTTTTTTTCATTTTTAGTCTTACAAGGATAGTACTTAGGCTCGAACAAACAGAAATAAACCAAAATCGTATGATAGATAATATAAAGGTCTCTTATTATACTAGTGATACTCCCGCGCCGGCCGCGGTGGCCGAGGGGTCTGCACGGGCACTACGGTCGGGGGTTCGAATTCCCCCCTCGGGCATGGATATTTGTGCCGTCCTTAGTGTTAGCTAGTTTGTAAGTTTACGGACTGATGACCCCGTAGTTAAGTCCCATAAGCTTAACAAACATTTGATTTTTTACAAACGTTTGAAAAATTTTGAATTTGATACTCCCGCATCTGCAAAACTCTGCAGTTGCCCATTAGAGGCCCTTGCGTGTGCCATGCCGCATTGCACTTTGACCTGCCGGTACGCCAGTAGTGACAGTGCAGTGTGCCTCTTAAGTTGCGTTTTGTGACGTTATTTCTGTGGTTAAGTGTCGGATGGCCGCGGTGGAGTATCCGAGCGGTCTAAGGCGCCTCGCTGCGGAGCGCGCGGTTGCTCGCCGTCGGAGGTTCGAGTCCTCCATGGGACATGGGTCTGTGTGTTTGTCCTTAGGTTAGTTTACCTTAATTTAAATAGTTTGTAAGCTACGGACTGATGACCACGCAGTTTGGAAGGTTATGACAGAAAACAGGAATTCTTGGTGTATAGAATTAGTTGAAAGACCTCAAAACAAATAACTCGCCAGGACCAGGTGAAATCCCAATTCGGTTTTAAGAATCCTTAGACCGCGTTTCTTAACGTATTGGGATACGCGACTCCCTTCACAACAGAAATATTTTCGCGACTTCCTCCCGAAGAAACAAAAGCTTCTTATCGTGCATAAGCACGGCTTTAGAAAGCATCGTTCGTGTAAAATTTAGCTGATATTCTTACTTTGATAAGATATACCTTAAATTGCTGCAGATGGAAACAGCACCAATGACACTATATTCCAGCTGGTCAAAAGTTATTTGTTATTGTCAACGAATTTATCATTATTTTACGGGATACAGTTAGGCAGGAATATATGTGTGTTTATAGTAGAGTACAGCATAAATTGCCCAAGGTGAAACCAGCAGCACTATCATTTGTAATCTATATCGCAGACCAC
Organism: Locusta migratoria; assembly: GCA_026315105.1. Classification (NCBI taxonomy): domain Eukaryota; kingdom Metazoa; phylum Arthropoda; class Insecta; order Orthoptera; family Acrididae; genus Locusta; species Locusta migratoria. The sequence goes on from CM048751.1 coordinate 56,330,952, forward strand.
GCAGTCTCGGACTACATTCTTGTTTCAAAAATACGCTACTTCACTGCTTTTTACGAACATGTAATTTTAAAGAGTTTGGTTAGGCATCCAAATACAGTTTTTTGTTTTTTAATTTTGGAACAACAAAATTTCCAAGAACTAACCCCCCCCCCTCCCCCCCTTAAACCAAAATCCTGGATTCGGCACTGCGCAAGACTTCTGGCGTTTCCCATGGAACATAGAAAAACACCTAGGAACATGCCTTTTTCTGATACAGTTCTCCAAATGCTGAGTTGAGATATGAAAGAAGTGGTGTTATTCATACTGGTTGAGGCGTAGATGATATTTAAAGCTATACTGACGTATATACATTACGCTTGTCCGCGATAATCGACACTGGCGGTAATAAGAAAGGATACTTTTCAAACAAATATATTGTAGTTGTCGGTGATTTCTGCAGCTTTCGACGGTAAGAGGAAAGTCACCGTTTGAAAACCTCTCGACAGCTGAAAGTAACAAGCTGTTGAGCTCTCTTAGTACTTCGCAATATCAGCACTGAACTTTGTATCTATGATGAACTTACCATCAACATGAAACTGCTCAATGACTAGGACTTTGTTGAAATGTTTAACAGCAAAAGACTAGGTGTGACTACAGAAAAAGACCGCGATTCACTCTTCACTAGATTAATTCGAATTACTTGTAAATTACTAGATAATACTGAATCTCTCTCAAAACTCTCCTTGCGACACAGTTTGTACATTAGCTACAAGAAACGTGTGCCAACAGTTACACAATGCAAATCTTAAATCTCTTTGTTATCCATAAATAAACTTAGAGCTGTTGACATAATATATTGCCCCGAGAATTTCTCAAAATGGACCCGTGAATCTATAAAAAATTATTAAGACGATGCCTCCATAAAAGCAGGGCTGGAAGTGAATACAGTTGTTAAATATAGACAAAAGTTACTTTCAGACGAAATACTGACTTGATCCATGGCTTAGTCGACGGTCTGTCTGTGTCGTACGAAGAGTAAATGTTCAAATGTTTGTATAGTCTATGGGACTTAACTACGGGGTCATCAGTCCCTAAACTTACAAACTACTTATGAACTGCTTACGAACTAGGACGGCACAAATATCCATGCCCGGGGGGGGATTCGAACCCCCGACCGTAGTGGCCGTGCAGACCGTGACTGAAGCGCCTCAGTCCCCTCGGCCACCGCGGCCGGCGTACGAAGAGTAAATGTCGATTGTAGAAACACAGAAAATGTTGTAATTTATTATTATGTTTAGACTTTAGTGATAAATATACGAAGACATACCAAGACATACAGTTATATTCCTATGTTTTTCGTGGCATGTTTTTATCTGAAATCAGCAGAGACAAATATACCGTAAAATTTGTAGCCTTAACAAAATAATTATATTGCTGTTGTTGTTGTTGTGGTCTTCAGTCCGGAGACTGGTTTGATTCTACTCTCCACAATACCCTATCCTGAACAAGCCTCTTCAACTCTACATAAGAACGGCAACTTACGTATGTCTGAATCTGCTTACTGTAGCCATCTCTTGGTCTTCCTCTGCGGTTTTTACCCCCACACACTTCCCTCCAACGCTAAATTCACAATCCCTTGATGTCTAAGAATATATCCTACCAATGTATCCCTTCTTTTAGTCACGGTATATCAGAAATTCCTTTTCTCCCCAATTCTGTTCAGTACCTCCTCATTAGTTATGCGATCCACCCACATAATCTTCAGCATTCTTCTGTAGCACCACATTTCAGAAGCCTCTATCATCTTCCTGTCCGCACTGTTTATCGTCCATGTTTCACTCCCATACAAGCAAACACTCCACACAAATGCCTTCAGAGAGGACATCCTTAGGCTTAAATCAATATTCGATGTTAACAAATTTATCTTATTCAAGAATGATTTTCTTCCCATTGGCATTCTGTTTTAATACCCTCTGTACTGCAACCATCCTGTGTTATTTTACTGCCCAAGTAACGAAACTCATCTACCTCCTTTATTGTTTCGTTACCTAATCTAATTCCTTCAGCATCACTTGATTTTCTTAGACTGCACTCCATGACCCTAGTTTTGCTCTTGTTAATTTTAATCTTATATGCAGCTTTCAGCACTCTGACTCTTCCAGGTCCTTTGCTGTCTCTGACAGAATTACTCTGAACCAGTAACGCAGATAATATTTTGTAGAACAAGTAGTACTCCCAAAACCAATAGGATATGGATTTCATCGCTTTTCTAGCCTGTCTCACGACTACCCCTTGTAGTGGGCACTACAGACAGACGTGGATGAGGTCAGTTGTCAAGAAATTAACTGCTACAGTTGGTCATCACAAACGATACTAAAGAATATTTGAAGCAAACAATGAAATTATTCGGAAAACTGATGGAAAGAATAGTATTTCACGTTACCAAGACACGAGTAAATGCGTCCCTACAAAGAAAGAAAATTACTGCAAGGTGACTCAGCATAATCCTTGAAGATCTACACCTAGCCGGTGCCGGCCGCGGTGGCCGAGAGAACTGAGGCAATCCAGTTACGGTTTGCACGGCCACTACGGTCGGGGGTTCGATTCCTTCCTCGGGCATGGATATTTGTGCCGTCCTTATTATTAGTTAGTTCATAAGTAGTTTCTAAGTTTAGGGACTGATGACCTCGTAGATAAGTTCCATAAGCTATACAAACCTCGCTGGTCGCGGTGGCCAAGCGGTCTGCGGTGCGCCAGTCACGGTCTGCACGGCCACTACGGTCGGGGGTTCGAATCCCCCCTCGGGCATGGATATTGTGCCGTCATTAGTATTAGCTAATTCATAAGTAGTTTGTAAGTTTAGTGACTGATGACACCGTAGTTAAGTCCCATAAGTTCTATAAACATTTGAACATTTATTTTTGATCTACACCTACATCTGTACATCGCAAGCCACCTGACGGTGTTATTATATTGATTTTAACTGTCCAGTCCAAGTAAAATAAGCAAGTCATTAAAGTACGGATGTAAATTATCTCGAGTTTTCAACAATTCTTTCTTCAATAACACAGCAAAATCCAGCTGGGAACGCATCGGAACAGCGCTAGCTCCGTATAAATGCACGAATTAAAACAAATGAAACGGCCTCCCCCGCGGGCAGTACAGGCGGTGTTTGCTCAAGTAACTAAGGGCCCCCAGGAGGCGGGCGCTGTTTGATTTCGCCTCCTCCGAACGCAGCGGCTTGGACCAAACGTATTCCACCCTTTTTCTGTTCACCCCGCTTGACCACTCCCCTCTCTTGCGCAATTTTAAGGGAAGGGAGGAAAGGATGGCGACCGCGTAAGGGACGGAGTAGGGGCTGCTCGCCTCCCGGCACTCCGAGTCGTCTCGAGGGCTGCTCAGGGGTGAGGGGTGGAGTCACAGTCTGCACATGCCGCGGTCTCTCATAACACAGACATTTTTCAACAACACACGTTAAGCTGCGATAGCGATTATCTGATTCATTCTGTAATATACTCTATATTTTACATACAAACTAAACGGGTAATTTTTTTATTTTAATTTTTTTATTTTTTTATTTTTTATTTTTTTTTTATTTTTTTTTTTAAATTGAGATTCTCTTCATTACAGAGGTTTACCTCCAACATAGTAATACGCCCAGAAATAAATACACCTAGTACATAAGGTTTTACACTAATTATTCACTATATTTCGCCAGGTGTCTCTATCTTGTGTGTCCTCTGCTTCTGCACCCAGTCTATTCATTGTGAGCTGTACATTTTGGATCCAGGTGGTCACAGATCGTCCTCTTCTGCTTCTCCCCTCAGGTTGCCACTCCAGCACCAGCTACGGTATTCTGGTGTCCTCCATTCTTCATACATGCCCGTACCACCGTAATTTCTTTCTATCCATCACCTCATCTATTCTCTCTATTATTTCCATCCTCTTTATTACTTCGGCGTTTCTTCTTTTTTCTTTCATGGAAATTCTAGCCGATCTTCGCCAGAAATCCATCTCTAAGGCTTGTAGTTTCTTGGTGTGCTTCTGGTTAATGGTCCAGGTTTCCGCTCCGTACAGAACTGCACTCTCAAATATAGATTTATATATGATTTCTTTTGTTCTTTTCATTACATTTCTGCTCCATAGGACTGAGTTGAGCATTCCAATGACCTTTCGTCCACTGCTAATTCTTTTATTAATCTCTGAGTCGGACTTTCCATCAGTTTCTAAAATGGACCCCACGTAACAGACAGTGTTAACTTTTTTGATTTTCTTTCCCTCTATGTATAGTTCATGTGGATCATTAGTCACGTATACTGTTTTTTGATAATTAATCTTCAGACCCCAATTTTTGTATGCTATTGCTAGTTGATTACACATGTAGTTTGCATCTTCCCCGTCTTGTGCTATGACAACTTGATCGTCAGCAAATAATAAATGATGTAGATAAACTCCATCTCTTATTTCTAGTCCCATACTATTACATTTCTGTGACCACGTTCTAAGACAAATATCTATATAGATTTTGAATAATGTTGGTGACATGGGACAGCCTTGCAACAGACTTTTGCTTGTTCTAAATTTCTGTGAAAGTGTATTACCAATTTTCACTTGGTAAATATTATCTTCATACATCTGTTGTATTATTTTAATTAAAGAAGTATTTATGTTTGCCATAGTAGTTTCCTTGGAACAGTATCATACGCTTTTTCTAGATCTATAAAAATAAGTCCAACTAAACGGGTAATACAGTATTTTAATATACGAGGTTAAGTCAATTACTATCCGCAAAGTAGTTATAAAATTTTATTTTAATTTTAAACATGGCTGCAATTCAGCAACGGTGGAACACGATCCAAAAGTCAACACCGTTTCAGCCGACCAGTTGCATAAAATGGTTTACATGCATACACCTTTACCTAGGTTTCGGCAAAAGTAATTTTGCCTTCTTCAGAAGTATACCTAATTAACTTTAATGCATAATATGAATAATAGTCAAATACAAAAGTGTTTCTAAACAAATAAGAAATTAAAATTACAGCATAGGTGAGTATGTACTTACATAAAGCTTACATTAAAAAAGTTGTTAAATAAAATGTGGCTGACTCCATGTCAATATGATTCTTCAGTTTCTCCCGGCGTATTTGATGATCAAAATATCCACGGGTGTACTGCCGGTCTATAGTGTCCAACGGGCACAATATTTCGGCGATCATACATGTCGCCATCATCAGGTGAACTGACGGACTGAGCTCCTGGAAACACACCGGCACGGAGATCCGCACGCTACGGCTGCTCGAAGGGAACTGGGTTCTAGCCCGGTAGCGGGCCATTTAAATACCCGCGGCCCGCGGAGCGACCCCTCCGCGGTCCGCGCCCCGCGCCGCGGCCGCGCAGTGGAACCGATTGCGCCGGCGTCTGAGAAGACGTCGGTGTGAGGGCTCTGTCCGCCGTGGTCGTCACTTCGTTACGTTTGCTAGATTTACTCTTAATTAACCCAATCGCTGGTTCCCAAGCTTTGCTAAGATTATAGCCAGAGTCACGGTTTATGAGGTCGTCACTTGTGCGAATTTCAATGGCCTCTCTAACGACGCAGTCCCAGTATCTCGACGTCTGTACCAGAATCCTAGTGTGTTCATACTCCATGGCGTGATTCTCCGACAAACAATGTTCAGCGACCGCCGACTTGCTCGGATACATCAATCGTGTGTGCCTCTGGTGTTCAACGCATCGATCCTCGACGGTACGCATCGTCTGTCCAATATATGACTTTCCACACTGACACGGAATCTGGTATACGCCCGCCTTCCTCAAACCGAGATCATCTTTAGCGCTCCCCACCAGTGCACGAATTTTATTCGGCGGACAAAAAACAGTTCCAACCTGGTGTTTTCTCAAAATGCGGGCGATCTTCCCTGAGAGTGTGCCGATATATGGAACGAACGCAGTGCCTACATCCTCCCTTGCGTTTTAATCCGTTTCCACAGGTTGTGTTGCAGTGGTTGGGCGGGGAGCCCGCTGAATCTGCCACTCTGAGTACCCATTTTTTCGAAACAGTTCTCAGGTGTTCCAATTCCTGGGGTAGACTCTCTCCGTCGGAGATAGTGCGCGCCCTATGTACTAGAGTTTTAAGTACCCCATTCCTCTGTGAAGGGTGGTGACAGCTGTCTGCGTTTAAATACAGATCAGTGTGCGTTGTCTTCCGATATACACTATGACCCAGGGTGCCGTCAGCTCTTCTCTTGACCAAGACGTCAAGGAACGGCAATTTACCCTCCGTTTCAGTCTCCATAGTGAATTGGATGTTGGGGTGTATGGAGTTCAGATGTGTAAGGAAGTCAAGGAGTTTATCCATACCATGTGGCCAGATGACGAAAGTGTCGTCCACATAACGGAAAAAGCAAGTAGGTTTCCAGAAAGATGATGCAAGGGCTTCCTCCTCGAAATTCTCCATGTATAAATTTGCGACCACAGGGGAGAGTGGGCTACCCATGGCGACTCCCTCCGTTTGTTCGTAGTATTCGCCATTGAAAAGAAAATACGTGGAGGTCAAGACATGCCTAAAAAGTTCGGTGGTCTTCTCGTCAAATTTCTGAGCAATCAAATCTAGTGACTCTCGAAGGGGCACCCTCGTAAACAACGAAACGACGTCAAAACTTACCATGATATCTGACTCATCCAGCCTGAAATTGTTAAGGCGTTTCACAAAATCCACGGAATTACGGATGTGATGAGGGCATTTACCCACATAAGGACTTAATATTCCCGTCAAGTATTTGGCCAACAAATATGTAGGTGCTCTGATGTTACTGACAATGGGACGTAACGGCACCCCGTCTTTGTGAACCTTAGGGAGTCCATAAAGTCTTGGCGGTACCGGACCTTGAGGTAAAAGTTTCTTGGCGACACCCTCCGGTAAATCCGCATCCTTGAGAAGCGCCCTCGTCTTGTTTTCCACCTTCTTTGTGGGGTCAACGCTGATCTTCCGGTAGGAATCGTCATTTAGCAGGCTCTGCATCTTTTCAGTGTAGTCCTTATGGGAGACAACAACCGTAGCATTGCCTTTGTCAGCCGGTAAGACAACAATATCAGGGCGCTCCCTCGGGTCACGAATGGCCGCCCTCTCTTTACTAGTGATGTTTGACTTCGTGGGCTTGGATTTCGTCAATGCACGACAAGTTTCACGACGTATTTCCTCAGCTGAATCAGACGGAAGTCGAGCTGCAACCTGTTTGTTTTCTGTCAGTATCATATTACACATAGTTTCTGCTTGTCAAATTCATTCGCGTCCGCGACTGCGCGCACGCCCATCAGCCCTCTTTAGCTCCACCTAGTGCGGGCGCACGTCACTAGGGTTCCTACGCCTCTGCCAGAACACAGTGCTCCACTCAACCCGTGTGTGGACGTGCTCCACAATTTTATGATGTGACATTGCTTTAAATTTTACTTTTTAGTCTATTGACATGGAGTCAGCCACATTTTATTTAACAACTTTTATAATGTGAGCTTTATGTAAGTACATTCTCTCCTATGCCGTAATTTTAATTTCTTATTTGTTTAGAAACACTTTTGTATCTTACTGTTATTCATATTTGTATTGTATATTACATTTTATTAGGTATACTTCTGAAGAAGGCAAAATTACTTTTCCCGAAACCTAGGTAAAGGTTTATGCATGTAAACCATTTTATGCAACTGGTCGGCTGAAACTGTGTTGACTTTTAGATTATTGTAATAAGATACGAAACTTACAAGAACATCATTTTTCGACATAGACTCCTTGCTTTCCAATGCATTTCGTCCATCGCTCTACAAGCCTCCTTATGCCCCCATAAATGAATGTTTTCGGTTGAGCTGCGAGCCAGGAATTCACCGCTTCCTTCACTGCTTCGTCCTAGTCAAATCGACGGCCCCTTAATGCCTGTTTGAGTGGACCAAACAAGTGATAGTCAGAAGGGGCAAGATCGGGACTATATAGAGGATGATCCAGTACTTCAAATTTGAGTTTCTGGAGCGTTTCAGCAGTGTGGACAGCAGTATGCGGACGGGCATTGTCGTGCAACAACACGACACCTTCTGACAGCAATCCTCGGCGTTTGCTTCGAATTGCAGTCTTTAGCCTGTCATTAAGCATCTCACTGTAACGTACACTGTTGATTGTTGTGCCGCTTTCACCATAATGTTCAAGTAAAGGACCTCGTGCATCCCAAAAAACCGTAAGCATCGGTTTTCCTGCGGGCGGTTGGGTTTTGAACTTTATCTTGCACAGCGAATTTGGATGTTTCCATTCCATACTCTGCCGTTTACTCTCCGGCTCGTAATGATGGATCCATGTTTCGTCACCAGTAATGATTCTGTCTAAGAAGTTGTTCCCTTCATTACAATAGCGATCCAAATGTTTTTTGCAGATGTCGAGGAGCGTTTGCTTATGCAACTGTGTGAGTTGTTTTGGGACCCATTTTGCACAAACTTTACGAAACCCAAGTCTGTTGTGAATAATTTCGTAGGTATAACATGACTAAATTGAAGACGATGAGCCACTTCATCAATAGTTAATCGTTTGTCTGAGAGAATCATTTCACGTGATGGCTCAATGGTTTCTTCATTTGTGGCGGTAAACGGTCGTCCGGCTCCTTCATCGTGTTTAACATCGTTAACCATTTCGGAATTTTTCAATCTACTCGTACACACTTCCTTGTGGAAGTGCCTGGCAGAGGGTTCATTAACCACCTTCATAACTTTTCTCTACCGTTCCATTCTCTAATAGCGCGCGGGAAGAAAGAACACCAAAATCGTTCCGTTTTCGATCTGATTTCTCTTATTTTATTGGGATGGTCATGTCTCCCTAAGTTGGTGGGTGCTAGCAAAATATTTTCACATTCAGAACTAAAAGTCGGTGATTGAAACTTCACAAACAGATCACGCCGCAATGAATAACGTCTTTCTTTTAATGATTTCCACCCCAATTCGTGCAACATTTCCGTGACGCTTTCCCCCCCCGTAACGTGATAAAACGAAACGAGCTGCCCTTCTCTGAACCTTCTCAATATCTTCCGTCAGTCCCACCTGGTGAGGGTCCCACAAGGGGCAACAGTACTCCAAGAGAGGACGCACAAGTGTGATGTAGGCAGTCTCTTTGGTGGAGCTGGTGCATCGTCTAAGCGTTCTGCCAATGAAACGTAACCTTTGGTTCGCCTTCCCCACAATATTTTCTATGTGTTCTCTCCAGTCAAAGTTGTTCGTAATTGTAACTCCTAGGTATTTGGTAGAATTTACGACCTTAAGGTTTGACTGATTTATCGCGTAATTGAAGTTCAGCGGATTTCTTTTAGTGGTCATGTGTATTACTTCACACTTTTCTTTATTTAGTGTCAATTGCCAATTTTCGCACCAAGTAGAAATTTTGTCTAAATCGCTTTGCAGTTGCTTTTGATCCTCTGTTGACTTCACTAACCGATAAACGACAGCATCATCCGCGAACAGTCTAAGGGAGCTATTCAGATTATCACCTAAATCGTTTATAAACACGAGGAAGAGTAGGGGACCAATAACGCTTCTCTGTGGAACGCCAGATATCACTTCTGTTTTACTCGATGACTTACCGTCAATTACAACGAACTGTGTCCTTTCTGATAGGAAATCGTGAATCCAATCGCACAATTGGGGAGATATTCCATAAGCACGCAATTTCATTAGAAGCCGCTTGTGGGGTACAGTATCAAAAGCCTTCCGGAAATCCAGAAATATGGAATCGATTTGAGATCCCTTGTCGATGGCACTTAACACTTCATGTGAATAAAGGGCAAGCTGTGTTTCGCAAGAGCGATACTTTCTGAATCCGTGCTGACTATTGGTTAATAGGTCGTTCTCTTCGAGGTAGTACATAATATTCGAACAAAGTATATGTTCCAAAATCCTACTGCAAATCGAAGTCAATGAGATAGGCCTGTAATTTTGGGGATCACTCCTATTGTCTTTCTTGAATATTGGAGTAATTTGGGCAACTTTCCAGTCTTTGGGTACGGATCTTTCGCTGAGTGATCGGTTGTAAATTATAGCTAAGTACGGAGCTATTGCATCAGCATACTCTGAGAGGAATCTAGTTGGTATACAATCTGGCCCGGAAGATTTATTTTTGTTTAGTGACTTAAGTTGTTTTACTACTCCAGGAACATCTACTTCTAAGTTTCGCATGCTGGCAGCTGTTCTTGGATTGAATACTGGAGTGTTCACTTCGTCTTCTTTGGTGAAAGAATTTCGGAAAGCTGTGTTTAGTAATTCTGTCTTAGCAGTACTGTCGTCGGTAGTATTACCATTGCTATCGCGTAGTGAAGGTATTGTTTGAGTTTTGCCGCTAGTGTACTTCACATATGACCAGAAGTTCTTTGGATTTTCTGCAAGATTACGAGACAGGATTTCGTTGTGGAAACAACTATAAGATTCTCGCATTGAAGTCCGCGCTAGGTTGCGAGTTTCAGTAAAAGATTGCCAGTCTTGCGGATTCTGTGTCTTTTTAAATTTTGCATGCGTTTTTCTTTGTTTCTGCAACAGTGATCTGACCTGTTTTGTGTACCACGGGGGGTCAGCCCCCTCTTTTATTAATTTATTTGGTATAAATCTCTCGATTGCTACTGATATTATGTCTTTGAATGTAAGCCACAACTGATCTACACTCGCAATTTTAGTTTTGAAGGACTGGAGACTATCACTCAGGAATCTGTGAAGCGAATTTTTATCTGCTTTATTGAATAGATATATTTTTCGTATATTTTTGGTGCATTTGGGAATTTCGATATTCAGTCTCGCTACTACAACTCGATGTTCGCTAATCCCTGTATCTGTTTTGATGCTCTTTACTATCTCGGGATTATTTGTTGCTAGGAGATCAAGAGTATTTTCGCAACCACGTACTATTCTAGTGGGTTCATGAACTAACTGTTCGAAGTAGTTCTCAGAAAAAGCATTCAGAACTAGTTCGGACGATGTTTTATATTTGCCCCCGGTTTTGAATACGTAATTATGCCAACATATCGAGGGTAAATTAAAGTCGCCACCGATTATAACAGTATGCTTCGGATACCTATTTGAAATATGATTCAAGCTTTCTTTGAACATTTCTGCAACCGCATCGTCTGAGTCAGGGGGCCGATAAAAAGATCCAATTATTAATTTATTTCGGTGGTCAGGTATAACCTCTACCCAGACCAATTCACAGGAAGTATCTGCCTCAATTTCGTTGCAGGATAAACCGTTTGTAACAGCAATAAACACGCCACCCCTGTTTTATTTATTCTATCCTTTCTGAAGACCATTTGGCCCTTTGAAAAACTTTCGGCCGAATTTATCTCAGGCGTCAGCCAGCTTTCAGAACCTATAACGATTTGTGCCTCAGTACTTTCTATCAGCGCTTGGAGCTCTGGAATTTTCCCAACACAGCTACGACAATTTACAACTGTTACACCAATGGTTTTTATGTCTACTTTCTTCCCGTGTCTGACCTGCCCCCTTTGAGACTGAAACCCATTTTGTGTTTTCCCGAGGCCATCTAACCTAAAAAACCGCCCAGTCCACGCCACACAGCCCCCGCTACCCGTGTAGCCGCTTCCTGAGTGTAGTGGACTCCTGACCTATTTAGCGGAACCCGAAAACCCACCACCCTTTGGCGCAAGTCGAGGAATCTGCAGCCGACACGGTCGAAGAACCGTCTGAGCCTCTGATTCAGACCCTCCACTCGGCTCTGAACCAAAGGTCCCCAGTCAGTCCTGTCGACAATGCTGCAGATGGTGAGCTCCGCTTTCATCTTGCAAGCAAGACTGGCAGTCTTAACCACTTCTGATAGCCGCTCAAAACCAGAGAGGATCTCTTCCGATCCAAAGCGACACACATCATTGGTCCCAACATGAGCCAACACCTGCAGTTGGCTGCACACTGTGCTCTTCATGGCATCCGGAAGGAGCCGTTCCACATCCGGAATGACTCCCCCCGGTATGCACACGGAGTGCACATTGGAATTCTTCCCCTCCCTAGTAGCCATTTTCCTAAGGGGCTCCATTACCCGCCTAACGTTGGAGCTCCCAACTACCAACAAACCCACCCTCTGTGAGTGCCCGGATCTTGAAGGCAGAGGGGCGAGTACAGGACGAGCGACACCATCCGCATCAGGAACATCCCCTGCCACAGACAGCGCCTCGAATCTGTTGGCAAGACTAACCGGGGAGGCCACCACTTCGGTCCCCCGGGAAGTCTTACGCCGCCTGACACGCGCTGAGGGGACCTCCCAATCCACCACGGATAGAGGGGCTACCTCCTCGCGGGCAGTGAGTGGGCTGGCCACAGCCGCAGGCCGATCGGAGGGCACAACAGACGCACAGGGCGTCTGCAGTACCCCCGCGAGCGGCCCACAACAGCGGCGCCCACCCACCGCAGTCTCAAGTGTTGCCAGCGAAGCCAACGCCGCCTGAAGCTGCGAGCGAAGAGTCACCAACTCTGCCTCCATCCGTTCGCAGCAGTCACAGTTCCTAGCCATTCTAAAAACCTTTGTGTCTTTCAAGTAAGTACGTCAGAAGACTCAGTAGTTTGATAAACAGTGAGCTTTGTAAAGTATAAACCTAACGCTGAACTGTTTATTAACGGCGAATCTGAAAAATATATACGCGAGCTAATAAATCAAAAATTCAGTAACTGAGCTGACAAATAAACGCGATTCTTAATAAACAAACACGCGAGCACACTAAAGTATAAGGAGCTGCAAGAGAAAGCACACACGAAATGTAAATAAGTCGCTTCTATTAAGAAGCCGGTTACCGTACAATGTAGAGCTGCTGCTGGTCACGTGTGCACTGGCCGCCGGTCACTGAGCAGTTCAGTTGTTCAGTTGTTTTTCTGTAACAAGCCTCCGAATATAGAAAATTAAGTTTGAAAAGTAAAACTACCAAGAAAGATGCCAAAGCTAATAAAGAAATTTCGCGTTCACGATCCGTTTCTAAAAGACAGAAAACTGCGCTTAAAAGTGAATCTACAGACCCTAGAAAATTGAAATTGTCGAGTTGTTTATCTCACATGTAGGCATCAGCTATTTTTCGATATTCCCATCCCTCAGAGGGTGAAATAGAGGACGAACGGTTCTTTGAAAATACGTTGCTATTAAGGCAATTAGGGAGCAAGAAATACAAAACTTCGGATTTTGATTTTTGATTGGAATTTTAAAAAGACGTGTTTCGATATTCCTGGAAATTCAACCGTTAACCGGGTGAAATAAGGAAAAATATTTTAAGGGTGCTACTATTTTGATGCTAAAAATGCGAAAATTTGGATCTGTAACCGTCGTTAGATTTTTTTTAATGTGTTTCGGGATATTCTGAATTCTGCCATCAGTGGTACAATAGGGGGTGGCAAGTTGTATCAAAATACTGGATTAGAAAAGCAGTTTTAAAGCTAAATCTATGAAAATTTATATTTAGAAGTAGACACAACCAATGCAGACCATCCAGTCTACGCTTGCGAAGCAGCGGGAATTAAGCTAGTAAGTACACTCCTGGCCATTAAAATTCCTACACCAAGAAGATGACGTGCTACAGACGCGAAATTTATCCGACAGGAAGAAGATGCTATTATATGCAAATGATTAGCTATTCAGAGCATTGACATAAGGTTGACGCCGGTGGTGACACCTACAACGTGCTGACATGAGGAAAGTTTCCAACCGATTTCTCATACACAAACAGCAGTTGATCGGCGTTGCATGGTGAAACGTTGTTGTGATGCATCGTGTAAGGAGGATAAATGCGTACCATCACGTTTCCGACTTTGCTAATGGTCGGATTGTAGCCTATCGTGACTGCGGTTTATCGTATCGCGACATCGCTGCTCGCGTTGGTCGTGATCTAATGACTGTTACCAGAGTATGGAATCAGTGGGTTCGGATGTGTAATAGGGAACACCGTGCTGGATCCCAACGTCCACGTATCACTAGCAGTCGAAATGACAGGCATCTTATTCGCAAGGCTGTAACGGATAGTGCAACCACGTCTGCAAGACAACATCTATCTGTACGAACAGTTCGACGACGTTTGCAGCACCTTGGACTATCAGGTCGGAGACCATGGCGGTTACCCTTGACTCTGCATCACAGGCAGGAGCTCCTGCGATGTTGTACGCAACGACGAACCTGGATGCACGAATAGCAAAACGTCATTTCTTCGGATGAATCCAGGTTCTGTTCACAGCATCATGATGGGCGCATCCGTGTTTGGCGACGCACATTGGAAGCGTGTATTCGAAATCGCCATACTGCCGAATCACTAATACGCCAGTCACCGCTCTTGAGGGAGTGTGATATCGTGTTAAAGCTGCATGGGCAGCTGAACCTGTACACGCCAGGTACTGTTTGGCTCAATGCCCAGGCGTATCGAGGCCGTTATTACGGCCAGAGGTACTGATGTCTCAGGATCTATGCACCCAAATTGCGTGAAAATGTAATCACGTGTTAGTTCTAGTGTAACATATTTGTCCAATGCATACCCGTTTATCATCTGCATTTCCTTTTGGTGTAGCTATTTTAATGGCCAGTAGTGTAAATAAATGTAGTGAACGTAGCTTTGGAAAGCGATTGTTTCCCTGATATGACATGACAGATCACACACTCAAGAAAGGTTTTATTGCCTGCAAATGACATTATTTTTGTTATTCGCTATTGAGTCGAAGGAACAGGAAATAGTCTGGAGGATTGAGATCCGTCGAGTAGGGTCTATGTTCAGGTCGCACCACCCCCTTTTTATGCTAGGAACTGTTTGACGATATTAGCAGTGTGTGGGCGAGCGATGTCGAGCAACTTGAACATCGGTCATACTCACCGGATCACATCGTCCAGACTTATTCCTATTCCCCTGACTCCATATATCCTCGAAAGGAACGAGAGTAGACTATATTCCAGACATCTAACGCAACGTAACGAGGCTTTTGAACACCATGCCATAGGGAGACTGTGTGAAATTTCCAGGACATGCTTCGCAGAGCTCATCTGTGCATAGTTAGGGGAGGTGACCATTTCGAAGGAAAGTAAGGTAAGTGTAGTTCATGGTTCATCAAATGTTCAAATGTTTGTAAATCTATCGGACCAAACTACGTGATCATCAGTCCGTAGCTTGCAAACTACTTAAACCTAGGTAAACTAACCTAAGGACAAACACACACACCCATGCCCCAGGGAGGACTCGAATCTCCACGGCGAGCAACCGCGCGCTCCGCAGCGAGACGCTTTAGACCGCTCGGCTACTCCACCGCGGCTCATGGTTCATCTACGTTAATATTGCAGGACTATTCACCGGGCATTATTGTCAGAGATTTTATTACTTCTCATTCAGTGTAATTTAAATGTAGTGTGCGTCTGTTATTGACGTAATTCCCACAGAAAAAGTATGTTTCGCTGAACGAGCGTGTAGGAGTTTGACTCACACTCGCGTGGCTTAAGTGCTTGGGATAAGGTCAGTATCATTTGGAATGTACCACACAGCGACTGTGATCGATATGTTTCATTCTCATCCGCTACCTCATGTCGGGGAGGAAGTCGTACAGTCTACATCCCTTACCACTTCGATCTAACTCACCTTGTCACCTGTAAAGTGGGGACAAATAATTTAAAATCGAACGGAGCGTTGTGCATCCCCAAGCCCATAAGCGCGAGTGTTGCCAACGTCAGCCGTCCTTGCAGCTTCAGCTTTCTGCTTACATCCTCAAATAGAAACAATACAATAATTAAGATACAGTGGTATGTCGAAATTCATTGCACATTATCACGTATCACTTGCTTTGGAAAACATTACTTGAAAACGTAGAAACGGTTGATCTGTAAGAGTTCCACGTGAGTACATTTACCACAACCAACCACTACTCCCATATACCGCATTTCGTTCGGTCCGGGCGCCATGGCTCAGCGCGCCCGGTCAGAAGGCTGAACGACCTTTGTAATAAATGTGGTATCTGAAGCTGAGCCAAATGCTTAACGGACGACTGAGACCGAACATGAACAAACGACCACAGATGATTGATCTACCCGGAGAATTAAAAAAAAAAATAATAATAATAAATTGAAAAATGTGTGAGTGGGTAGGCGACTGTTTATGAACGCAACGGGCGCGCGTTCGAATCAGACTGGATTCAATTTATTTTTCGTTTTTTAGAACTCTTGCAGGAAATATTTTAAATATTAATTCGCTTAAAATTGTGCAGTTGTAGGCTGTTATAGGTTTTTTGTAATTAGTTATTCTCTAAAGAGATTATTGAAAAAAGTAAATACAAACATGATTAAATAAAGCAAGAAACATTTGCACCTCTATGAACAAAAAAATTAAAAAAAAATTAAAAAAATAAAGAGGAAAGAAAGGGCTTTGGAGACGTCCAATCCGATGCACACCACTTAACAAGGAAGGCCGACAGTCTATCAATGAGCTACCTGTCCTTTCTCGTTATCGTAACGGTCGAATAGTCCTACCGGAGTCGAAGAACGAATATTAAATTGGAAGCAACAGATAACGGAAGACACTCAGGTAAACCACGCTTTTTTTACTATGGCTACCATGTCTCGTTTAAAGATTAGGCTATTACAAAATGGAACTTAAGAATATGGAATCTAGAAGAGCCTATAATCGCACAATTCCTAGCGAATTAATGTTAAAAAATATTACCTGCACTGGTCTTAAAAAAAGAAAAAGAAAAAAGTTAACTACAGTGGCACTCGAACTCGCGCCCCCTTGTGTCCGTAAACCCAGCCTATCCACTCAGCCAACGAAACATATGTAACAAAGTGTTTATTGTAGTAATTCTATCAACGCCGAGTTCTTATACCTCAACCGCTTCTACGTGCTCAAATTACGTTTTCCAAAATAAATGATACTTGCGTTAAGATACTATGAATCTCGGCATATCCTGTATCCTATTATAGTGCTTCTATTTGAAGATGCAAACAGCAAGCTGAAGCTCCGAAAACCGCTAGAGTTGGCAACAGTCGCACTTTGCAATTAGAACATAAGTAATGTTCTGTTCTTGGACTTTAAATTATTCGGACCGCATAATCTTTCTGTCCCTTACTGTACCGACGCCAGATTTTAAGTTCGCGTATTGTCTGTAACGGCACACCAGTTATTGTGTGTACCTTATGGAATCTCCACATCCTCTATCAGTACGTAATGTAAGGTCAAAGCATTATTTTGTTTGTGTGTGACGCTAGTGTCCTGATTGTTTCCTTTTTGTTGTACTCTGGAATTGCCACTGAATGTATTACGAGGCGCGTCCAGAAAGTAAGTTCCGTTTGGTTATATAAAACGAGCGGGTACAGAAACAGAAAAAATATTGATTGTACAAAAATCTACAACTGTTAAACTACTTTTCTACATAGATTCCGAAATTTTGTAGGCAATTGTCAGAGCATGGCTCAAGGTTTTGTGTGCCTTTTTCATAGAATGTTGCCGCCTGTGTATTCAACCATGTGGCAACATGTTCTTTCAGCTCGTCATCATCGTTAAAGTGTTGTCCACCAATGACAGATTTTAGGTGTAAGAAGAGGATTACTGTCAAAAGATTTTTTTTTTCCCACGATAATGCCTGACCTCTCACACCGAATGTGACCAAACAATTCTTAAGCAAATTTCAATGGGACCTGTTTGATCATCCTCCATACAGCTCGCACCTCTCTCCTAGCGACTTTCATCTCTTCTTACACCTAAAATCTGTCCTTGGTGGTCAACACTTCAACGATGATAAAGAGCTGTTACCACATGGTTGAATACACAGGCGGCAACCTTCAGTGAAGGATGCATGCAAAAACTTGTGGCACGCTATGATAAGTCCCTACAAAATTTCGGCAGTTATGTGAAAAGTAGTTCAAGAGTTATAGAATTTTGTGCAATAAAAGTTTCTTCTGTATCTGTGTACAATTTCATTTTATTACCGAACGGAACTTACTTTCTGGACGCGCCTCGTATATATACTATTTACGGTTGTTGTGTCTGTGCAAGTAATTGTATTTTGAGATTTTGTTTTGTGGATTCGGCCAACACCTTTCGTCAAGCAGTTGCCCTATTACCTATTCCTCATAGCTTAAGCTTCATCTAACGAGCGCTGCCCTCCCCCCTCCTCTCCAAATCCAGCTCACAGCACGGGGCAGACAGTTGCGGCAGAGCGTCGTCAGCACACAATTAACGCACACCCAGGCACAGGCGGCTGACCGCTGGTTGCGATGGCCGGGCCTCACCTGTCCCGAGGCGGCCGCACGCCTGCCAACTTTCTCAATGACTTTGGGGGCGGCGAACAATTAACACAACACGGCCGCGGCGAATACATCAGTTTGCCGGCGTCGAGAGGCGGCACTCAGACAAAACTCTATTAGCGAACTTTGAGTCATTACGATGGGCAGCGTTTCTTTCGGGCGCGGCTCTTGAGGGCTGTTGAGGCGGCGCCGATTGCAGCGCTCTCCAGCGCCCCGCCCCCAACCACTCCCGCCTCCCCTCCGCCCCCGCAGCTACCTCCGGGGGCAGCCCCGGCGCTTCTCTGTCCTCTACAGCCATCGGAGACCAACAGCGTGAACATTCCCCAAATCTCCATGTAGTCCCTCTTGCATCACTTGGCAACAAACGTTAAGTTTGATAAATGACCAGTGTTTTGGTCGATGTCAGAGTTTCCGATTTCGAAAGTGAAGATGAACATTAACAAGAGCAAAACTAGGGTAATGGAGTGCAGTCTAAGAAAATCAGGTGATGCCGAAGGAATTAGATTAGGTAACGAAGCAATAAAGGAGGTAGATGAGTTTTGTTACTTGGGCAGTAAAATAACAAATGATGGTCGCAGTACAGAGGAGTAGAAAAAGCAATCCCATAATGTTCGAATATAGCATTAGTAGTGAGCTTCTTGATGCTGTCGCGTCGTTCAAATATCTAGGTGTAACATTGCAGAGGGATATGAAATGGAACGAGTATGTAAGGACAGTTGTGAGTAAGGCGGACAGCCGACTTCGGTTTATTGGGAGAATTTTGGGAAGATGTACTTCACCTGTAAAGGAGACCGCGTATAAAACGCTTCTACGACCACGTCTTGAGAATTGCTAAAGTGTTTGGGACCCGCAGCAGATCAGTTTAAAAGAAGACATAGAGGCTGTTCAGAGGCGAGCAGCTAGATTTGTTACCGGTAGGTTCGACCAATGCGTGAGTGTCACGGAAATGCTCCGGCAACTCAATTGGAGATCGCTGGAAGAAAGACGACGTTCTTTTTGTGAAGTTCTGTTAAGTAAATTTAGAGGGCCGGAATTTGAAGCTGAGTGTAGTACGATCTTGCTGCCGCCTACTTACATTTCGCGTAAAGATCACAAAGACAAGATAAGAGAAATTTGGACTCGTACAGAGGCATACAGGCATTCTTCTTTTCCTCGTTCAATTTGGGAGTGGAATAGGAAAGGAAATGCCCAGTAGTGGTACAGTGTACCCTCCGCCACGCACCTTACGGTGAATTGCGGAGTATGTATGTAGATATAGATGTAGATAAAATGCAGAATTGCAATGGGTAGAAAAGCGTTCTTGAAAAAGGGAAATTTGTTAACATCGAATATTGATTTAAGCCTAAGGAAGTCCTTTCTGAAGGCATTTGTATGGAGTGTTGCCTTGTATGGGGGTGAAACATGGACGATAAACATTGCGGACAGGTGGAGGATTGAGGCTTCTGAAATGTGGTGCTACAAAAGATTGCTGAAGATTAGGTGGGTTGATCGCGTAACTAATGAGGAGGTACTGAACAGAATTGAGGAGAAAAGAAATTTTTGGCGTACCTAAAGAAGGGATAGATTGGTAGGACACATTCTTAGACATCAAGGAATTGTGATTTTAGCGTTGGAGGGGAGTGTGTGGGGTAAAAACCGCAGATGAAGACCAAGAGATGGTTACAGTAAGCAGATTCAGACAGATGTAGGTTGCCGTTCTTATGTGGAGATGAAGAGGCTTGCCCAGGATAGGGTATTGTGGAGAGCTGCATCAAACCAGTATCCGGACTGAAGACACAACAATGACATATTATGTGCTTGTAATAGATTTAGTCCCAGGGAACCCATTTGTCTTGATTAGGGAAGTATGTAAAGGTAGAAGGGCCACTGACGTAGGGGAGTCCAGGGGAATGGCGCCACCTTAATGGAAACCAGTTTTTTTACCTTATTAAAGGTGTGTCTTTTTCGTAAAGAATAATACTACAGCTTCGCCAGGTAATACTACTTTACTACAATTTTTTCAGACACGTTTTTTGTTAAGTTTTATTGTTAAAACATATATTGTGAAAGTATACGCAGTGGTGCCAGTAGCCTTAGTTCCGGGATAATGACGCCATAATTTGAGAATCAAATCAAATGTTGAAATGTTTGTTAAGCTTATGGGACTTAACTACGGGGTCATCAGTCCCTAAACTTACAAACTACTTATGAACTACTTACGAACTAGGACGGCACAAATATCCATGCCCGAGGGGGGATTCGAACCCCCGACCGTAGTAGCCGAGCTGACCGTGACTGGAGCGCCTCAGTCACCTCGGCCACCGCGGCCAGCAATTTGAGAATCAAGGATAATCCTAGACGATGAGTGAGTAGTAGCAAATTAGTGTTACAACAGTTGTAGTTTATACTTATCACTCTTCTGTATTAGACATTTAGAAGACTTCAAGTACTTGCTGATGTAAAATTAGAATGAAAGTACATTTTATAATTTAGGCTTTATTAAGACACCGCGAAAGTCAGAAATACCGGTATATTTTTTGGCACTTCAAACTTACTACATTCTCTAAATTCTGCAAGTGCCAATTTCGCAAAATGTATGCATCTGTATTGAACTTCATTTTGCCTAAATTTTCCACCATGGCTTCATTGACCCAGCTGAAAAATGTGGCTAAGAACGTCAATTTAATGCCAAAGATTTTGCGTAACAATTAGGTTAGAGACACGAAATCGAAGTTAAATATCTACATATTAAGTTAATACGAGTATTAAAATACACTGACAGACTATAGAGGTACTTATTTCAATAAAATATAGGCTCGAAAATTAGATCCAAACCGACGATACTAACAGTTTCTTTCACACGATTAACACCTGTCAACAGTCACGGACGGCGACCACAGGAATTAGTTCTGCGATAGGTAACGGAGGTAGAACACCGGAAATCGTACTCGTACTGCCGACCTTTCGTCATAAAACTGGGGTGGCGCGATTACCCAGGGTGGCGCCGCTACCAGTGTCTCCCCTATAGCCTAAGTGGTACAAATTAAATATAGGTACAATTCCGATCAACGTAAGATTTCGCGCCATTTGTCAGTTGTTGGTAGCACTTGCCTTTGTGTGGCGTTGTAGTGTAGTAGGTTTCTACAGTCTTCTTTTCCAACAATACATCACTCTGTGCTCAAGAGATATATATTTTATCCTGTTAAGAGGTAAGTGAAGCTACTTAGACTAACGCGCTCTTATAAATTGTCTAGCTAAGGATGACTGAAATCGCTGCGAAAAATGCAATGTTTGGTATCACGTAGCCACGCAGGAGTAGCCAAGCGGTCTGGAGCACAACAATGCGGGTCGCGCGGCCTCCCGTGTAGGGGGTTCGAATCCTCTCTCTGGTGTGAATGGGTGTATTGTCCTTAGTTTAGTTAAAGGAGTTTGTTAGCTACGGACTAATAACCACGTAGTTGAGTCCGATAAATTTACAAACATTTCAACAGTTGATACCACGTATTATGCGTTGGTGGCCGATGGATCAAGTGTTTTTTTTATGAGGAAGATGCCAGTGATCAAAATTATACCAGGACGTCATCACAATTGTACCAAGTTTGGTACATTTTTGATCGATTTTTCTCAATTCTGTAACCTTCTTTTGAGTTTATATTAACATTTGTGATAGTCTAATATTTGTGTTACAAATTTATTAAACATCAGAGAAAAAGTGCCATAGTTATAATTATTTCTTATCAGAATATCTTTCCAGTTGAGTAACATTTGTCCGAAATGATACAAATGTACCACGTTACCCTACTTATTTTCTACAGCCATAGGCTACTCAGATTCTATAGTTTTGTATATATCATAATTACTGAGACATTCCTTTATCGTCAATACTTTATTTTTATTCGAGATTTGCAGGAAATATAGATAATACAGTAATTAACGAGATTAATTTTCGTAATGTTAATGGAGTAATTATTTAGAAACGCATTGCTTTGGACTAAAAGTGTTTTGGCGCTGCATAATTATACTGTAATGAAAATAATGTAATAAAATTACTTTGTCAATATTAGGTCTTGATTTATCATCCGCCTCAAATTCCAGTTCTCTAAATTTCTTGAACAGTGTTGCTCGGAAAAAATGGTCACCTTCCCTCCAGCGACTCCCATTTGAGTTCTCGAAGCATTTCAGTAACACTCGCATATTGATCGAATCTATGAATTTCAAACCTAGCCGCCCTCCTCTGAACTGCTTCTGTATCTTCCTTTAAAACGACCTGGTGGGGATCGCAAACACTTGAGCAATACTGAAGACGGGGTCACAAAGGCATTTTATATGTGATCTCCTGTACAGACGAATCACACCTGGCAAAAAATTTTCCAGATGAATCGAAGTTGACCATCCGTTTCCTCGCGACTGTCATTATACGTTCGTTCCCTTTCATATCGCTGTGCGGCCCTGGGTATTTAATTGACACGACTCTGTCAAGCAGCACACTACTAATGCTGGGATTGCTTTTCCCACTCTTCTGCATAACCTTATATTCATTAGATGACGACACCTTCCTATACACAACATCATTAGCAATCAGCCGCAGATTACAACTCACTCTGTCCGTTAGAACATTCATGCAAATTGAAAATTAAACGGCAGCTTGCGAAACGTACCTAGGATATGACGCTGATGATGGCTTGTTACCTAGCCGAAATAGAACTATGATTAATAAACAGATTTACTGTCACCGAACGCTGTGCTATTCTCAGTAAATTATAGTGGTTTATTTATTTATTTATTTATTTATTTATTTATTGTGGTTTTCTGTTCCATAGGACCCAATTTAGGAGTGGGACTCCAAGGTCATGGAACAAGTCAATACATGAATTTTTACCCAAAAATGGTAGTAGAAAATTTTTAAGTAGTCCTATGCACAAGACAATCTTAAGACAAAGTGAAAAGAATCAATAAAGAAAAAAAATAAATTAGCTTAATTGTTTAAATTTTCTAGGAGTTTCTCGACAGAAAAAAAGGAGTGAACCATGAGGTAACTCTTCAATTTAGATTTGAAAGCGTGTGGGTTAGTGCTAAGATTCTTTATTTCTTGTGGCAGCTTATTGAAAATGGATACTGCAGAATACTGTACACCTTTCTGCACAAGTGTCAAGGTGATGTGATGCAAATGTAGATTCGACGTCTATCTAGTATTTACCGAGTGAAAGCTACTAACTGGTGGGAATAAGCTGATATTATTAACAACAAACGCCAGTGTCAAAATTCCCAGACTACTGAAAAGGGGACGACATGACGTTCGTGAACTTACACCACATATTGCTCGAACCGCCCGTTTTTGAGCCAGAAATATCCTTTTTGCATCAGGTGAGTTACGCCAAAAAATAATGCCGTACGTGATAAGTGAGTGAAAGTAAGCGTAATAAACTACTTTTCGTGTTAAAAATCACTTATTTCAGATATTGTTCTAATGGTAAACATAGCAGAATTTAGTTTTGGAACAAGATCCTGAACATGGGCTTTCCATGACAGCTTACTGTCTGTATGAATATCTAGAAATTTGAACTGTTCAGTCTCACTTATCATATGCCCGTTCTGTGGAATCAATGTCAGCTTTCGTCAAATTATGTATTAGAAATTGTAAAAACTGAGTTTTACTGTGATTTAACATCAACTTGTTTTCTACAAGCCATGAACTTATCTCTTGAACTACATTATTTGATACTGTGTCAATATTACAAGCAACATCCTTCACTACCAAGCTGGTATCACCAGCAAACAAAAATATTTTACAGTCACCTGTTATACTCGAAGGCATATCATTTATATAAATAAGGAAACAGCAACGGCCCCTGGGGTACCCCACACTTAATTGTGCCCCTTTGCGATTGTACGTCATAGCCTTTTACTACACTGTGGAGAATTACATTCTGTAGCCTATTATTAAAGTAAGAGGTTAACCATTTGTGAGCTACTCCTCGTATTCCATAATGTTCCAACTTCTGCAACAATATTTTGTCCTCAATACAATCAAATGCTTTTGTTAAATCAAAGAAGATGCCTAATGTCTGTAGCCTCTTATTTAACCCATCAAGTGCCTCAGTTCCCTGGGGCCTCCCTGATGATACCTTAGTCTCTGATGAGCACTCGCCATCGAGGTCAATGTACTGGGTTATAATATATAGTCTTTGAGCCACTAACAAATTTGTGTACATATTTGATATGCTCTTACCTTTGTTAGCAGTCTGCAGTGCGATACCTTGCCAGACGCCTTTCGAAAATCTAGAAGTATTTATCAACAGGATGGGGTACAGACACACTGGCATATGGAAGTGTGGGAATTTTAAATGAAAGGATTACTGAACGATGGTTCGGTTACTCTAGACCAGGCTGTTCCAGCTCGCGTGCTCCCCCACGACATAGGGAGCGCTCACCTGCTCGCGGAGCGTTGCTTCTGAGCAAGACGAGGCCTCACAACAGCCCGTGCTACGTCATACAGCTTACTGGAGCAGGGGGCGTGCTCCAGCGGCCAGCCATTCAGCTGACAGCTGCGGCCTGGTCCAACGAAAAAGGCAGGCCACGGCGCGCACGTCACATGACGTCATCAAGTGAGGCCTGAGCCTGCGCGATCGCTATCCAATTGGCCGCATGCTGGGGCCCAGCCCACTTGCTCATACCGGTGGGCCACTCAGCTCAGCTCAGGCCTACCTTGCTTACGTGATTTGTCAGGCGCACCGCGGTCTGTCTTTTTTGTTGGCCTCGGGCCTGGTCAGTATGACGTAGCACGGCCTGTTGTGAGGCCTCGTCCTCTAGGTGTTGTTGTTCTGAGGCTGTGAGCTGCTGTCGAATGCGGCACTCCACACGGCTGAGGCTGCGCCGAGCGTGTGTGCGGGCGAGGCAGCCAGCTGGGTCACCACAAACTGCAGCCGCACTGCAATTCCTGCTACGGGCACAACCGTATCTGAAGTAGCTAGCCTATAACTGAGACTGGCATTTTTCTGTATGAATATGTGATACAGGTGACACCTGGTCAATTCTTATCGATGATTTTTCTTTATTATAAATAATTTAAAAGTTAGGTGACCCTAAATGTCAACGGCCTGATTCCACAACTAGAATTTAGTAAAGCATTTTATGGTGTTATTATTTTACATGTTTAAATGCCTGTTTCATGTAACCAAAGTAGGTGTATTTCTTATGAATTGTATAACGAAATTTCCCATTATTTGTTAATGAAGATGTCAATGATTTTAGCAGTTGTTGCTAGAGTAGCAAAAGAAGTCAGATTATGATTGACTGATTTATCACGCTGAGCTCCATGCAGTTTCCACCATGCTAATCGTAAATATGGCGATATGAATTTTACAATGAAATGTCTTCTAGAAAAGTATGCTTTTCATATACGTTCTAAGAAATTATACTTTTGCGTTTAGGCGTAATAGCTTACTTCAGGCAAATTAGTGACACCCCATCTTAAATGCCAATAACTGTCATAAATCTTCACGCATAGTAACTTGCTAAACAGTGGCTCCAGTAAGTGCTATAACGGCCGGTCCAGAATTTATAACAAGAAATGGCACAAATAGTAAGATTTTCAATTTATGGAGACAGTGCTAGAAAATACGGAACCTCACAAAAATATGAGAGACACAAGCAAAGAAAGGGGCTGTAGTTATTTTTCCTAATCTGACTTAAAGATGTTCAAATGTTCAAATGTTTGCAAAGCTTATGGAACTTAACTACGGGGTCATCAGTCCCTAAACTTACAAACTACTTATGAACTACTTACGAACTAGGACGGCACAAAATCCATGCCCGAGGGGGGATTCGAACCCCCGACCGTAGTGGCTGTGCAGACCGTGACTGAAGCGCCTCAGTCTCCTCGGCCACCGCGGCCGGCCTTAAAGATGTCAGAAATACTAATTAAGGCAATAAGAATATATCATGAGACGATTCTGCGTAAATGGCAATTAGAACAAAATACGAGTAACGTTTGTAAAATTAACAAAAGATTTATTGATTTTTTGTCTTTTAAAATTTTTTATAGGTGAACAAATATCAGGTGTTATCTTGCTTGCTGTAGCGATGCGCAGCAAACTCTTCATTGTAGGGTTCTGGACCAATGACCTTTCCTTGTCGTTTCTTCTTTTCATTGCAGAGAATAACTACTCGCTACAGTTCGTCGTACTGCGTGGGCTGGCTCTAAAGTAGCAGGCACTGAGCTTTCGCTACTGGACATTTTTGTTGCTGTCACAACTACACATTAGTGAGCACTAAACGAAGGTGTCTGTTTACTTTTGCGTGCGTGACGTGAGCTTCTCCCACCACCGCCACTCCGATCTGGGGTAGTGAGCGCTCGTGTGCGCTGCTGCTCGTGGAGAAGCCTGCTCCAGACCCATTGATCCAGTCTTATATTACTGGCCTCGAAGACCACCAGGCCTGACTTAAGTGATTATTTCTTGGGGGGTTTATAAATGTTTGTGTCTCCGTTACCTACATCACTGAATCAACTGAGACAGCAGCTATCGAATTTGTAACTCAAGACAAGCCCGCTGCAATGTGGGAACTATCTCAAACCACATTGACATACGCTGTGTATCCCAGGAACGGCTTTACTGAACAGCCATGAAATTAGATGAAAAAAGTAAACACTTTTAATTTTCCGTTCAATGTACCAGGTGATCAAAAAGTCAGTATAAATTTGAAAACTTAATAAATCACGGGATAATGTAGAAAGAGAGGTAAAAAATTGACACACATGCTTGTAATGTAATGGGGCTTTATTAGAACAAAATAATAATAATAATATAAAAATAAAAATAAACAATAAAAAATTCAACAAATGTCCGACAGATGGCGCTTCATCTGATCCGAAAAGCAATAATTAGCGTAACAAATTAAGATGAAGCAAAGATGATTTTCTTTACAGAAAGCATGTCCGGAGTTATGGTGAGGCATTGGCGTCGGATGGTTTCTTTCAGCATCCCTAGAGATGTCGATCGTTCACGATACACTTGCGACTTCAGGTAACCTGAAAGCTAATAATCGCACGGACTGAGGTCTGAGGACCTGAGGGACCAAGCATGACGAAAGTGGCGGCTAGGCACACGATCATCACCAAACGACACGCGCAAGAGATCCTTCCGGGATCTAGCAATATAGGGTGTAGTGTCATCCTGCATAAAAATCGTACGTTCCAGCAGGTGTTTATCAGCCAGGCTGGGGATGATGAGATTCTGTGACATATCGACTACCTTTCACCCGTCCCGGTAGCAGTTACAAAACCAGAATCACGCAGTTCCTCGAAGAAAAAAGGCCCGATAACGGTAGATGTGGTAAATCCAACCCATATCGTGACCTTCTCATCGTGAAATGGACTTTCCATGACAGTTATAGAATTTTCGGTAGCCCAAGTTCTGCAGTTGTGGGCGCTGACAGACCCTCGGAGCATGAAATGAGCTTCGTAAGTCCAAAACATGTTACTCAACCAATCGTCATCTTCTGGCATCTTTTGAAACGCCCACACCGCAAATGCCCTACTAAATGCCTTCACTAAATCGCCAGGTAAAAGTTCATGATGCCGATGGATTTTGTAAGGATAGCATCGGAGGGTACATCTAAGGGCCAGCCAAACAAGGTATGTGGAATGCCGATACGCCGTGCGACTGCCTGAGCGCTGGCTTCCATGTGCATAAACGAACCAGCTACAGTCTCCACTTCTTCCTGAACTGTCTCAGCAGTATTACGCCTTTTGCTCGCTCGACCACTACGGGGTCCATCGTCTAAATAACCCGTGGCTTCGAACTTTGAAATCATTCTCTCCACACCTGCATTTGTCAACGGACCTTCACCCGTTCGAATCCCCTTCCCATGGAGATAGGATCGTAACGCTGAACTAGCACATTCCCCATTCTGATAATACAGCTCCACTGAAAGCGCGTTTTCAGGTAACGTCAACATGCTGCGACTGCTTATGCATCTGATTCTCTCTCTCATTACATCTCCTTTTATACACAATTTTAATGCGCTGTTACTGACGTTTTGATGTCCAACGCCATCTGACTAACATTTTTTGAACTTTGTTTTATCGGTTCTAATAAAACACCATGTCATACCAAGCATGTATGTCAATTTTTACCACTCTATCTACATTATTAAATGCTTTACTGAGTTTTCAAATTTACACTGACTTTTTGATCACCCAGTATATGTTTATTAGTTTCATAAATACAGCCGTGCAAAATAAGATGACACTTTTTGACACTGCCTGTATTTTGTGCTGATGAGAAATTTGTAGAACAAATTCGAGTGAAACTTACGAACACAAAGTGGGGGAAGGGAGATATGGACATTGGTCAGAGAAGAAAGCGACGAAGGTCCCAAAAACGGGAAAAAAGATGCATACCTAATTTTCTTAACACTGACCATGAGATTTGCTATGCCTGACAAACAGTTTCTCGACGTTTGATAAATATCGGAGTGGTGCGTCATACTATTTCCGCTTCGCACAGTTCTGTTTACCTAAGGTACCAACACAGCGCCCTGTGGAACGTGCCCCCGCCCCGGCGGCTGCGGCAGGTCCCTGTGGACCGCGCCTCGTTAGCTGGAGGCGTGGGCGGGCATCTGCTCGCCGCCCTTCTTTAGCCGGAATATCGATAAGCCGGCAGACCGCAGCACGCGCCGCCCCCGCAGCCGCCCCCGCCGCCCCCACCGCCACTTTCCCGGCTTACGATCCGCGGCGGAGCAAAGCAGCCGATCTTCCGGAAACGTTCCAGCACACAAAAACCGTCGCAAATCCCCAGCAGGATAATTTAAAACAATCCGCCGGGCGGCGCTTTTTGCTGCCACGGCTGCGGAGTAAGAGAGGGTTGTGGTGGGGGGATTTGGGGGGAGGGGGGAGGGGAAGAGAGACAGAGGCAGCACGAGTGGCCGCAAGCGTTCCTTTCTACCAGATGTGTCTCCTTTCTATGATTCGATTTGGCTCATCTCCTGGTCACAATGCACCATGCACCTGGTCAAAAAAGTTTGTCTACAAAATTTTTCTACATCTACCTTTACCAAGGTATATGCAAGAGGACTTTTTCATAACTTCTCGACCCAATCTCCCTGCAGCTGTAAACATTTTTCACAAGAGCGATGCCATAGACTCCAAGCATTAGAGATATGTGGGTGCAAAAATGATTATCTGAATGTATAGGAAATTAAATTTGAAGTAGAGTTTCTATTTAATGAAACTCGAGCCCAAATGCCGAAATTTTCCAAAACAGTTTGCAAAGTTGCAAATACGGTTTTACTAGATGAATAAAAAATGATAACTCGACGGGAAAATGTTAAATCAGAAAGATTTAGCCCTTAAGATTATCTATCGACTGCATTTTTGTACGCATCGATTGCATTGATAAGTTTCGAGACATAGCGAAACAATACATAAAAATATTTTAAAACTAGATCCCTTATAACACATTAACATTTACCTTTACAGACTTATTATATACCATAAGTATGGCATAAAATGAGTCAAAAAATAATTGTTCTAAAAAAATTCGATGTAAATCAATTTATTTTATTTTATTTTATTTATTTATTTATTTAATGGCGTCATTGAAGCTCGGTTAGAGTTGGTCAGGGAATCGACTGAGAGTAACAGTTTATCGTCTGTTTTCTTCGTGGAGAGTTGTAATATCATGCTATTAAATATATATATATATATATATATATATATATATATATATATATATATATATATATATATATATATATATATTTAGTTTTGGTTAATGAAAAGTATCAGTGAATGAGTTTTAAGACTTGATATTTTTTTAACATTTTTTGACTCATTCCGTGCCATAATTATGGTAAATAATAAGTTTGTAACTTCCTGGCAGATGAAAATTGTGTGCCGGAACCGAGACTCGAACCTGGTACCTTTGTCATTCGCAGGCAAGCACTCTACGGACTTATTTTCTTTTTTCTTTTTGGGAATATTTCACTATCTCGGCTCTACTATCATTAAATAGACACTGTATTTGAAATTTAATTTTCTATACACTCATGAGCTCTGCAGCGGAGGGTGAGAGGAGTCGAGGTAGACCAAGAAGAAAGTACTTAGATTCGGTGCAGAATGATTTTGAAGTAAAAGGCATAACATCAGACGAGGCATCAATGTTAGCATTGAATAGGGGATCATGGAGGAATTTTATTGGAGGTACTACCGCCATACTGAACGCTGAAAGGCATAATCAGTCTGTAAGATGATGATGATGATACTTTTTGTTTTCAGGTAATAATTTCTGCAAATTTAACATTACGCCATAACAGAATCCTTGGACTAATAGTTCCATGGCTGCTGCGTATGCTTCTTCAGGAGTCTGTTTGGCCACTGGAAAATCGATGAAGCCAATGCAGGACGCCTAGTCAGTGCGACTAGGAAGAGCGTCTGTCATCGTTGTAAAAAAATCCAAATATTGCCAGACGACGGGTCAGGTGACAAGGGACATGAGAGATCACTTCAAAGTTGTTCTCACGAAAATCCTGCACTCTAGCGCTCGCTCGAAATGGTGGTGCATTGTGTTCATGAAAGGTCACATGTGCAGTCTTTTCAGGCCATTTTCACGCAAAGCTGGAACGACGTTTTTCTGCGAAACATTTCAGTAGGGTGTGCAACAGAGAGGATGCACACCATCACATTCTCAGCACTGGCACTTGCCAGAAGTTTTGTTGGTGGAGATGTTTGTGTGCTTTCATAGAGCTGACCGGCTCATCGTCTTGCGATTTGAAAACGGCATCTATGTCTCATCCATTGACAGTCGATGAATAGAGAATCCATTTCAACCCGTCTTCACAAGTCGACATTGCCTGACAACATGCCACTCACGCGTATTCACAACAGATTTTACAGACGTACATCATTTATACAAGAGAATATATACCTGCAAAATTATACAACTGTACAACAAATAAATCATATATATGAGACAACATTCCTTATATATTCTCCTATAAAAATAACATGTTTACGGCTAAAGGGAATGGTTAGGAGAAGGAATAGGACATGTAATTTCCCAGGTCTTAAATGAATAAATAAATGCTCAGTCAACGCCAGGTTTTCAGCTATTTATTTAATAAAAGAGCTCCATGTCATTATAAATATAAATTTACAACTCCGCGTCTCGAAAATGTCAAAGACGTTAAAGTTAAAGGTGAAGCATGTGCCGTACAGTGAGGCCATTTCTACCACACATTCACATTGAGTGAATATCTGGGTATTTTAAAACAAACCACATATTGCTATCACTTGCACAAAAGAATCTAAGGTGTTATAACTTGAATGCAGCGCGTACTAATCGTGCATGGTCTCCTTGGATATAGTATCCTCGAAAATTGATATACAGCTCCGAACGTATTTCCCACTTTCGTATGCAATACAAAAATTTCCGTAGGGGCCAGGTCTGGAAAATATGGAGGATGAGACAACATAGTGATTTCGCAATAGTCACACACACACACACACACACACACACACACACACAAACAGAGATGAATATACAGATGCGTTATCGTGATGCCGTAGCCATCAATTGTCTCGCTACATTTCAGGCAGTTTCCTTCTCATATTTTCTCGCAGGCGACGGAACACGTCCGCTAGCACCATCGATTGACAGTTTGTCACTGTGGCAAGAATTTATGATGAACTAATCCTTCAAAGTCAAAGAAAAATAGCAGCATGGCTTTCAAATTTGACCTGAATTACTTTTAAACCGCGTCAACTATTCATAACACCGACGATGGCTTAAGCACCCATCACCGTAGGTTTTCCGCATCGTTTGGTGTGTTTGTAAAGCGGAGTTACACGCAAAATTTAGTGGAGATGCGTTGCTCTTCTAACTCTGCTATCTCCAATTCGCAAACTGTGCGATACAATGTGCTACTCAATACGGAATTGAACAGTAATTACCAGATATACAATAACGAAACATTCAAGAAACTCCAGTCCAGGGACGCCAACCTTATTTCGTTCCAGCACTCCATTGGCGCTTAACTAGGAATGTTGCGGAATTTTCTGAACAGACCTCGTAAGAAGGGGAGATAAGGTAGAGAAGGAAGCTGTGTAGCAAGTATATGACGTCTTCTGCTTGAGTAGCAAAACTATTTATTTAGATCCGATTAGATTTAGAGGGAGGGAGGAAGGAAGAGTAGGGATTAACATCCCGTCGTCAGCGTATCGTTAGGGAAGGATTGGCTCTGGATACAGATGTGTTGTTGTGGTCTTCAGTCCAAGAACTGGTTCGATGCAGCTCTCCATGCTACCATGTCCCGTGCTACCCCCTTCATCTTCATCTTCATTTGGTACCCAAAAAACAAAATTATTAAAAGACAAAAGCTGATTATCTGTCCATTATAAACAAACGCTCGAGGGCATTTGCAAGACGAAACATCAAATAAATTCGAAGCAATTTTATTACTTCATGTATTAGAGCGATTATTCAAAAACAACAAAGAAAATCTTCATAATGGAACTCTGACTAGAAATTCTGTCTAGAAACGTACTTTGAAATTGTTTGGCTAGGCGTCTGCACTTGACACGGCCCCGCCTTACATCCTGTTATCCATAAGCTGGAAATTGTTTGTACGTAAATTTTTCGTTCACACTGACTAAGGAATTGTAGATGAATATAGGATATGAGGAGGATTATTTTTTTCTTTTGTTTCCAAAGTGTTTTTTCTTCTTTGTCTTTTTTAAATAACTCATTTAACTAACTTATTATTTCTATTATGGTATTACCGTGGTAAAGCTAGTAGGGAGAATTTACTTAGTGTAGGAATAATGCAATATGCAGAGGGAGGAATTCAAAATGTTCAAATGTTTGTATAACTTATGTGACTTAACTACGGGGTCATTAGTCCCTAAACTTACAAACTACTTATGAACTAACTAATGCTAAGGACGGCACAAATATCCATGCCCGAGGGGGGATTCGAACCCCCGATCCTAGTGGCCGTGCAGACCGTGACTGAAACGCGTCAGTCCCGTCGGCCACCACGGCCGGCGAGAGAGGAATATTCTTTCATAAACTTCCCACAGATAACAATCCTCAATATGTCATTTGTAACATACCGCAGTGTACATATCTCAAGACAGAAACCGGTGCACTATTGGAGAGTAGAAGGGTAGAGAAAGTGACTCAAAATGACTGGCTGTTAGGCACTTAGTTGTGAAATGCAAAATAGTTTTGTCGATGTATATGTACGTAAAAGAATTCACCGAGTGACTAAAATTTGTGTCCAATATGTATGTGCAAACACTTGTTGACAATCTCTTTAAATCTATGAATGATTATCTGGGCAAAGAATGAAATCGTTGGAAATAAACATCCTTCCGTTAACTGATTCTACTCAGTGACGTGAACCTGCAATTCTTAAAGAAAGTAATAACTTACAAGAAACTTAATTATTTGTTGGACGCCGAAATCAGGTGGAAAACTTTAAATACCTAGAGGCAAAGGTGGTATTATGGGCTATTGGTTGCAATATGGGCTAGCTTAATATCTAACTAACAAGCCCGCGCATTCCAGCAGCAACCTCAGTAAATTGTAGTAGCTAATTCGTAAAACGCCACAGAATGCGCTGCCGCTGTCAGTTACATGGAATGTTAGTGGTGAGCTGTTTCGTGATTTTTCTCATTTCAAAACTTTGAAAGGCAAGAAATCACAGTTATATTAGACGTACTGCCAATGCGTAGATAGCTCTTAACTTATTAACTACATATTATATAAATATTTATTATTATTATTATTATTTATTATTTGTTTTTTCTGTTCCATAGGACCCACTTCAGGAGTAAGACTCCATGGTCATGGAACAAGTCAATACATTAATTGTTACACAATAATGGTAATAGAAAAATTTTAAGTAGTCCTTTGCACACGACAATCTTAAGACAAAGTGAAAAGAATCAATAAAGAAAAAATAAATTAGCTTAATTGTTTAACTTTTCTAGGAGTTCCTCGACAGAATAAAAGGAGTGAGCCACGAGGTAACTCTTCAATTTAGATTTGAAAGCATGTGGATTAGTGCTAAGATTCTTAAGTTCTTGTGGCAGCTTATTGAAAATGGATGCCGCAGAATACTGCACCCCTTTCTGCACAAGTGTTAAGGTGGTGTGGTGCAAATGTAGATTAGACATCTGTCTAGTATTCACCGAGTGAAAGCTACTAACTCGTGGGAATAAGCTGATATTATTAACAACAAACGACATTAAAGAAAAAACGTATTGTGACGCCAGAGTCAAAATTCCCAGACTACTGAAAAGGGGTCGACATGACGTTCGCGAACTTACACCAGATATTGCTCGAACCGCCCGTTTTTGAGCCAGAAATATCCTTTTTGCATCAGGCGAGTTACCCCAAAAAACAATGCCGTACGTCATAAGTGAGTGAAAGTGAGTTTAGCTTTCTAATGCTCCTGAAGTTATTTAATTAAAGTTGGTTTATAACGGATAGCGACGTTTCACTTACCAAGAGGGCTAGGGTGGTAATATGGACAATCGCTGTGGTGGTTATATGGGCTACCCACTGCACTAGCCCATATTACAACCCCTACAAGTACTGTGTGGTTTTCTGTTTCAGATGCCTCGTAAAGTGCTGAATCCGCGAAAGAAAAATAAATCCAGGCAATGTTGGAATCAGGATAACATGACATCTGCAATTAAAGCAGTTTCAGAAAAAAAAACAAAGGGGTTTTTAAAAGCTTCAAAACAGTTTTTATACCACAAACGACTTTGCAAAGGCTAGTTCATCTTGGCATACCAGATGAAGAAGCTGCGTCTAGGAATTTGGGGAGGAAACCAATTATGTCTATCGAAATGGAATCTGAACTTTTACTTTATTTGCTGATAATGAAACTAAAATTTATGGCCTGACAAGAAACGATGTTACAAGTTTGGCTTATCAGTTGTGCATCATAAACGGAGGAAGCTTTCAACAACAAAACCAACCTTGCTACGTCAAGAGAACCAGCCTGATAACACAGAAGGCCTCTACTGGTCCACACAAGGCTCACACCAACGACCAGAGCCACCACACACCATGTGCCAAAGATCTAGCAGAAGCTGGCCCTAGCAGTGTGTCCCACATTCCAATAGGAAACATCAAAAGGACATTTTGCCTCTTCCAAAAAATAAACAAAAGACCAAAGCAAGGAAAGGCAGCTGTAATTACAGCATCACCCTACAAAATATATTTGGAATAAGCTCAGGAAAAGCATGAAGAAATGGAAGCTGATAAAAAAAGGAAAATAAAAAGAAAGGAGGAAAAAGAAGTGGACAAAAATAGGAAGATCGAAAGTGACGACGTAACAGGGAATACGAAGAATGTGAGATGTGAGCCAGGTGTTGACAAAAGAAAGAAACAAGAAATAAAAAGCAAAACTCCATCAGTGAAGCGGAACTTGACCATCGACCTACAATCACCATCCGAGAGTTCAGAGGAAAGATCGATAGATTCTGAGGAGTCAGTTCTAGAGCCCAGTGTTGGTGGAGATGACGATGCTACCTGCCTTTTTTGTGAGGAGTTATATTCCCAAGACACTAAAGGAGAGCTATGGATCCACTGCCTAATGTGCGAGATGTGGGCGCACAACGAGTGTGCTGGCTGTGAAACGGAACGTTATATTCGTGATTTCTGCCAACCCTAAATGAACAACTTATGATAAACATGTCCCAGTATAAAGGGTTTGCTATTTTCCAATTACTCTAAAAAAATTTTCAGGAAATAATATTGACTTTTTTTGTGTGTTAATAGGGTAGCCCATATTACCACCACATTTACATTTTTTCACACTACGTCAAGTTTGTAAACATGTTTCCATATTACAGTTGCATAATGATTTAAACTAAAACATATGTGTTTGGCTTTTTTATAACATCATAAAGATTATTTTTTGAGGTTTTCAGCAAATTTCAATGACAATTCTGGAATTTATGGTTTAAAAATAAAGTGGTAGCCCATAATACCACCTTTTCCTCTACTGGAAGAGCCTCTTGTTTCGTCTCACGTATCTTGCTATTTGAATAAATAGAAACAAAAATAAATGATACCAACTAAAAGGAGAAAAAAACGAATCCACTGTATATAGATAACATTGACCTTAGTTTGTACTGGGTTCTTAGTGCATATAATATGCACTGAAGTTCAGAAAAACCTGGGAGAAAACAATTTGCTGACACAATAACTGCACCGATTCCAAAAATATTGCTCCTATGGAATGCAGCTGCCTCTTTAGTCGCCATAAACAGAGGATCTCATGTTATTTCCAAATTTCTAGATTTCTATATGGATTTCTGCACTGTTCCTCACAACCGGCTTCTAATACAATTTCATGGCAATGGAGAACCATCTCAGCTGTGCGGCAGGGAAGATCTTTATCAGATGTGGATCTAAATGGTGAAAAAGTATTGGTCCATCAAGTTAAAGAAGAACCTAATTCATAATATTGACGAAAGTGGTCAAATGTATTTGCCCATCTTTTTACACTTAGGTGTATAAATTTCAAATATGAGGTAATCTTTTTTGATAATGGCGTACTAACAAGGAAAGTACTTGGGCTGAAACAAACACATATACACCATAATCGTATGAAAGATAATGTAAAGGTCTCTTATTCCACTAGTGATACTCCCGCATCTGCAAAACTCTGCAGTCGTCCGTTAGAGGCCTCTGCGTGTTCCTTGCCACATTGCAAAATGTCTGTAAATCTATCGGACCAAACTGCGTGGTCATTAGTCCGTAGCTTACAAACTACTTAAACCTAGGTAAACTAACCTACGGACAAACACACACACCCATGCCCCAGGGAGGACTCGAACCTCCACGGCGAGCAACCGCGCGCTCCGCAGCGAGGTGCTTTAGACCGCTTGGCTACTCCACCGCGGCCCACATTGCACTTTGACCTGTCGGTTCGCCAGTAGGGACGGTGCAGTGTGCCTCCGAAGTTGCGTTTTGTGATGTTGTTTGTGTGGTGAAGCGTCAGATGGGGCGGCGATTGGTAATCAATCCTGTTAATGTATTGCGATTGGTTGAGATGAAGTTACGAAGAACCCTACTTCATGAAGATGGTATTAGTGTAGAAGATGAATCAAATGTTCAAATCTTTGTAGAACTTATGGGACTTAACTACGGGGTCATCAGTCCCTAAGGTTACAAACTACTTATGAACTACCTAAGACTAAGGACGGCACAAATATCCATGCCCGAGGGGGGATTCGAACCTCCGACCGTGGTGGCCGTGCAGACCGTGACTGGAGCGCCTCAGTCCCCTCGGCCACCGCGGCTGGCGAAGATGAATCATTCGCATGCTTTCTCGTATCTGTTATGGTACAGAAATATGAGCATACTATTGTAACAGTAACACATAATGATGATAATAGGGATGATAATGACGAACAACTCATTGCAAGCGGTAGTGCTACAGTAAGTGCAGGAAGAGGCGATAGAAGCAGTGGCAGTGAATTACCAACAGTCTTCCGAGAAGAAGGTTAAAGCTGCAACTATCATCACGGCTTTTGATGACAGTACGCTAGAGAACATGTACGATGACTATTACATAAGTTATAGTTAAGATATCTGCATTGCGTATGGCGTCTACAATTAAATCTACAGTGCTATCTACAGCATGATTGTAGGGTTTTGCATAGAAACGACACCCACCTGCCCATTGAGGTGTGCATAGAGATCCTGTAAGCAATCGTTCATACAGATATGTTTGTTCGAGCCCATGTACTTTCCTTGTAAGAATTTTATGTTCTTTTCAGCAAAAGTGGTTCTTATAGGCAATGTCACCACACAACCAAAAATCAGCGAACACTGGGCATAAAAAAGGGAAAGAAAAGAAAAAAAAGGGACAGATAATGACTATCTAACTCGACGTATCTGGTATCTGTGGTATCTGATCAAGCCATTTACTGATGGCAGATGATGGAGAAGTAGGTGTTTCCTGGAAGTCATTCCATATCTCCTGGTTCTGTGTTAAGTATAAATGCAGAGAAATAACTCGGATGGTGCCTTCTGCACAGGACGCCTGCCATGAATACACCTCAAGTTTTTTCCTCGCCACACAGCCGGTGCCAGAAAAAGCGGCGACTGCGCTGCGTGTCCCGGAGTGACCGCCCGTCCCCCTTTTCTTGCGCAACCCTCCCCTGCCGTCTCCTGCACCCTCGCCACACCCTTCCGGCGGACACGCCGCCCGCCTTGCAAACCGCAAGCAGGGGAGCAGGGGAGGTCCGGCAGCGGACGTGCCGTGTGCAAATGTGTATTTAAAACAAACGGCACGGCAACAAATAAAAAGCGAAAGGAACAAATGGGGAAGAGGAAGACGAACGACAGGGCGCAGTCACACGAGGAAAGGGAGAAGCGGCGCGGAGGGTTGCGCGCGGGCAGGGGGTGGGCGGGGGTGCTGGCGACGGAGGACCGACGGCCGATGCGAATTAATTGCGCTGACTCAGCCGCCGCTGGTACCGATACACTGGAACAAAAGGAATAAAAAAAATAAAATGGAAAGATGCGCCGGAGCGGGGGCGGCTTCAATATTCATAGGCGGCCCCTCGATGTCTTGCTCACATGAGGGAGCCGTCCCGCCGTTTCATAAATAAGCGGAATCAATGGCGCTGCAGCGTCTTAGAGGTAATTCCATTACGGCTGCGAGGGGACCGCGCCGCGGCTGTATTTTACAATCAGTGATTACGGGTCGTCGAGCCACGCTGCACCAATGACACACAACAAACTACAGCGGTGTCCGAAGCTGAAGCAACAAACGCAGGGTTGCGTTTAGCCTCAGTGGAGTAGCCGAGCGGTCGAAGGCGCCTCGCTGCGGAGCACACGGTTGCTCGCCGTCGGAGGTTTTGAGTCCTCCCAAGGGCCTGGGTGTCTGTGTTGCCCTTAGGTTAGTTTAAATTATTTTAAGTAGTTTGTAAGCTACTGACAGATGACCACGCAGTTTGCTCCGATATATTTACGAACATTTGAACATTTTGAAGATTTGGTTGCGTTTATTTTGCCATAAACAGGACAAATAGGTGACTGTGAACGCTTTGAAGCGTTGCTTATAAGAAACATCATCTTTCTGTAGGTCTGCCTCAAATAAGGTTGCATGCAACCACACTTCCCCAATGTTTACTATAAGCCTCATGCCAGTAGTAACACTTGTTGACTGTTCAACTGTTTATGAAGCTTATGCGAATTAATTGCGGGGGCATCAGTCTCTAAACTTAGACCTATGAACTAACTTATACGAAAGACAACACAAACATCCATGCCCGAGGGAGGATTCGAACCTCCGACGTTGGAGGCCGCGTGATTTGCAAAGTGGCGCTCCATACCGATCGGCTATTCCCGCGCGGCCACTTGTTGGCAATATATGGTGCGAACTCGGAAGCAAGAAGCGGGAAACAATTGTTAAAACTCACGATTTGCTGCAGTGCACATTGTCCTGGACTGATGATAGAAACACGCTGAAATACTTTGAAAAATGCATATTGCCAACCATGAGCTGTTTATTGTACTGGGTGATCAAAAAGTCAGTATAAATTTGGAAACTTAATAAATCACGAAAGAATTTAGATATAGACACATATGCTTGGAATGACATGGGGTTTTATTAGAACAAAAAAGAAAGAAAGAAAGAAAAAGATCAAAAAATATCCGACAGATGGCGCTTCATCTGACCAGAAAGGAATAATTTGCATAACAAATTAAGACATACAGGTAGCAAAGCTGATGTTATTTACAGGAAATGCTCAATATGTTCACCACCATTCCTCAACATTAGCTGTAGTCGAGGAATAATGTTGTTAACAGCACTGTAAAGCATGTCCTGAATTATGGTGAGGGATTGGTATCGGATGTTGCCTTTCATCATCCCTAAAGATGTCAATCGATCACGATACACTTGCGACTTCAGGTAACCCCAAAGCCATAATCGCACGGACTGCGGTCTGGGGACCTGGGAGGCCAAACATGACGCCATTGGCGGCTGAGCACACGATCATCACCAAACGACGCGTGCAAGAGATATTTAATGAGTCTAGCAACACTTTTTTCTGTTCTAATAAAACCCCATGTCATTCCAAGCATGTGTGTCAATTTTTACCTCTCTATCTACTTTATTTCGTGTGTGTTTTCAAATTTATACTGACTTTTTCATCACTGGAATTTCTAATTTTATTGGTTTCGGTTATTAACCATCATAAAAAAGTCAAATTAAATAGACTGATTACGTGGGTGCATTTTCTGCCACCATATCTACGTCAAACAATAAAAGATATATAAAATATTTGTCATCAAGACCCTAATGTGTAGCAACATTTTACGTAATTTGACTTTTATTGTTTGATGTAGATATGGTGTCAGAAAATTAACCAACGTATTCTGTTTACTTTTTTGATGATGGTTAATAATCGAAATTGGTAAATTTGGAATACAATAAACTGCTGTTGATAATATGCATTTTTTAAAAGTATATTACGGCTGTTGACATACTTCTCAATAAAAATTTGACCCTGAAATACGTCAGTTTCACACTTCCGTTTGCAGCGAAATAATTTTCATAAGTGGTGTCAATCCTCCCTGTAACGCACATCATAAATATCTTTAGTACAATAATTTCCAAATACGATAAACTGCAGAAATTGTTATATTGCTTCTAAGCAACAGTGAAGTTGAGTGGAAATTTCATAATTTAGACTTCGTTTTACGAATCTATTGATGTAGGTGCTTTAAATTTTTCTTTACGGGTGTAATGTCATAAGTAGGTCACTTTTTAAATATTACGTCA
Organism: Locusta migratoria; assembly: GCA_026315105.1. Classification (NCBI taxonomy): domain Eukaryota; kingdom Metazoa; phylum Arthropoda; class Insecta; order Orthoptera; family Acrididae; genus Locusta; species Locusta migratoria. The sequence goes on from CM048751.1 coordinate 56,371,993, forward strand.
TTACATCTGGCTTTTCGACTGACGCAGCAAGTCCACCAAGCAAATCGTCTGTACAAGTGTAAAGTCCATCTATGTCTAACTGTGAATAGAAAGTGTTTCCACATCTTTCATGGAAAATGTTGAAGTGTCAGAAGGCAACATAATCAGAAGTATAAGCATACGTGCTGCTGTTGAGTGGTCGAGCGCTCTAAGGCGCCTTGCTGCGGTTGTTCGCCGTCGAAGGTTGGAGTTATCCCTGGAGCACTGGTGTGTGCGTTGTCTTTGGCATCAGTTAGTTTAAGTAGTTTGTAGGACTACGGAATGATAATCGCAGCAGTAAAGTCCCTTAGATACACAAAAATTTGAACATTTTATAATACAGTAATATCTGAAAAGATGCGTGAAAGTAGAACTGTGAAATTGGTCAAATGTTTACTAGTATATACACCAAAATTTGTTAATTATCTAATTAATATAAAAGTAGACATTTCTAAGCGGTTATCAATAAAAATGCTGTGACTACACTTCTAAGTTCTTAAATGTGACGAATGAACAAATATTTTGCTGAAATTAGCTTTTGTTTACTGAATGTTGATCCTGTGGCGACATTGCCTATAAGAACCACTGTTGCTTAGAAGAAACATTGAATTATTTTCAGTAGAACATTACCAAAAATAGATTATGCCTTATTTCAAATTTATACACCTAAGTTTAAAAAGACGGGGAAATACATTTTTTCCCAAAACTTAGAAATTTTGTAAAGGAGTGGTTGAGTAGAAACAATGTGAAAAATACCGAAAGAAAACAACTGCGACATGCACAATTAAGACAACAGTGCAGTGGTGTAGATGGGCAGTCTAGCTCCCGTTGCGGTGTTTCAACTTGTCACCCCCTCCCTCCTTCACTCTAAAACGCACCAAGAATACAAAAAGACCAATGCATTTTTGTGTATGTGTGTGTGTGGGGGGGGGGGGGGGGGGGGTAGGGCCCAGGAAAGGAGGGAATTTTGGTGAAGTGATTAAACGAGATAACTATTTTGTAAGCCGTTTTCATGTATGAGAACTGGAACTCATTTTCGGATTTATTGTTAATTAAACAGTAGAAAGCTCTTCTTAGTGCTAAATGACTTCAGGATGAAGCACAGAATCTCTTCTATTTCTTGAAATTGCGCCATCAAAATAGATACCTTTGTTACATTATTTTTGAGGGACAAAATTTGCAAACTTAACAGTAGAACTTGACTTATAGCGGACCGAGGATAGTTTTCAATTAATGATACATACAAATGTTAGTAAATATAAGCGACTTAACTACGTTGCTACGTTGGTCATCAGTCTCTAGGCTTACAAACTACAGTAACTTATGCTAAGGACAACACAAATACCCATGCCCTACGGAGGACTGGAACCTCCAACGGCTAGCAACTGTGCGCTCCGAAGAAAGGCGCCTTATAACGCTCGACCACTCGACCACATCCCCCTATTGCGTCCCGTGAGATTCAAATGAGGAAACAACAACCGCCCGTGGACAATGAGGTCGAAAATTAGCGTACGTCGATACAAAGTCTCGACAAAACTATTCGTATTTCGTTTGAATCGTAAATAATTATTTGAATATATAAACTTGACCTCATAATTTTAGCTATAATGAAATTTTATTAGCACGGAAGACTCTTTGAAATTTTAGTTACATAGGAATTTTCCATAACTCATGTGCTTCGAAATAAAGGGACTCAGATAATTTTTCATATTGCATATCAAGCATAAAATAAACTCACTCTAACACAAGGAATGTACTCTTTGAAATAAGAAAGTAACTTTCTATAGCGCAGTCCCAACTGTAGCCAAGGGTCGACTTGGTGTGGTAGATCAGAACTACAATAATTATTCTGAATATTATTAGATTTGCTACCTATGGAAATTTAAGCATTAGACATTTGCACTATATAAATACTGCAGGTTATCAATTGACGTATAATTGGTATTACAGGTTTCATTCTGTCAGTCGGTGAGGTCATCCGATTGCGATACAAACCTCACCAAATGTGACTACTGTATGTAGAAGGCACAGGTAAAATCTGTAGATATATTAATTTTGGAAAAGGATTTGAATGATATTTTAGCATTACACACGAAATCTTAAATGAATTACATCGACACATACACAGCATGTGCACCCTTAAGCTTACAAAATAATAAAACCATTACAAAAAGGATGACTAGACGATATTTAGAATATTTTGCCAACGATCTCCTAGAGACTCGCAAAGTCTTTTATACAGTCCATAGTTTCTTACACTTTGGATGATACATTTTATTAGAAGGCACAAATATTCTATTACATCTTTTTCCCTTGGGGAAATGCGTTACATATATTTAAGTAAAAAATATAATAGGAGAAGAATAAAAGGGGTACCAAAGGGCCCACAGCTCCTCGCAACAACCGCAGATGATGTCCCAATGTCTCGTCACAAAACCTGACAGCAGTTAAACCTTGCCTATTCTACGGTGCAGTTTCATGAAGGGGAGTCCGAGTGCTCGAGATTATCCCAGCACACACCAGTATGGATCCTCCTCGATATTAATCCCTTTCCACAAAGTTTGTCTTCCTAAATGACATTCCACGCTTAGGTACATTGTTAAGGCCAATAGGTATTAATATCGAGGAGGTTCTGCCTTCAGCAACACTACTTAGACACCAGGCCTCACAAAAGCCCGTGCGACGTCACACCGACCAGGCCGCAGCCACCAGTTTATTGGCTGGCCTCTTGGAGGCAGTGGGCTGTGTCCAAGCGGTCAGCAATTCAGCGAGCTGCCGCGACCGCTGCCACCATTATTAAGCGTTAGTCGGGCCCGATGGTCTTGGGGTAAAGCGCTCGACTGGAAACTGAAGGGTCGCGGATTGGAAACCCGTCGAACCTCGGATTTTTCCAGCTTGCACTTTAACCCATCCTTCACCTCTCAACGATGTGAGGAATCGCCGTTAAGCTATAGGTCCCCTTTCCCCGGCTGGATAACTGGGGTAGGCCAAGGACCGTAAATCGCCGAAGTGGCCTCCAATTGAAAGACTTGCACCAGACCAATGAGCCGTCCCCCCTCCACCCCTTTATTAAGCGGCTGTACTGTCTCCGCGACGTAAAACGTTCTCTCATACAATAAAAAAGAATACTTTGAATGTGCTTATAAAATGATCTGATAGAACAACGAAACGAAGATTAAAAACAAATTATTTTATTTATTTCGTTATTGGCCCACTTTAGGTTACGGTAGTAACACTAAAAGTGGGCCTTTGAGATCGTGTTGTGACAGCTCGAAATTTAAATGAAAATAACGGCTTAAATATTCATCTGACACGAAAATTGAATAACCAAATTTGTAGAGGAGAAAATTCTCTACAACTTTGCTCCCTTATGTTTTTTTTTCTATCTCGTAGCGTTTCAAAGATATTTCCAAAAATATCGGCGATTTTGGGATGTCTGTCTGTCTGTCTGTCCGTCCGTCCGTCTGTCTGTCTGTCCGTAACGTGTTCCCTGTTTTTAAGACGAACCGTTCAACCGATCAACACCAAATTTTACAGACATGATTGTAGACCGCCAGAGACCATAACCTACCTTTTTCAAATTTTTCGCACAAAAAATACGGTAGTAAAACCAAAAAGAGCCGTTTGTAATATAATTGTAATTCCAAACGAATCGTTCATCTGACACGAAAATTGAATAACGTAACTGGTAGAGAAGAAAAGTCTCTACAACTTAGCTCCCTTACGTTTTTTTCATATCTCGTATCGTTTGAGACATATTTGCAAAAATAACTGAGATTTGACACCTTCCACTGAACTAACGAAAACTAGCCGTTCGGAGATGTCACGTGACATTCATCGCGTATTTGATGATTTTCTTATTGTAACTTACGCGTTGTCATTTCAAAGCAACGGCACACTGAGGAATCAACAAAAACACATCGTTATTCGTACGATAAATGATAATCTAATGTCTACAAATGCCATATTAACATCAGTTAACAACGACCATCAATAGTATGAGATTATAGAAGCTGTGTGTTCATTAATAGCCGTAGCGAAAAAAAAAAAAAAAAAAATAGCGTAGTCGGCAAGGTGATGGACTGTGACGCGAAAGGTCGGTGGTTCGAAACCCGTCACTACTTAAATTTTTTTTCCTAAAAGTGTTTCAGACACATTAATTAATTAATTAATTATTATTTTGGTCGAAAATGTTTGCAAAAACTTATAAAACTACAAATATAAAGTGGACCGTAAAACACGTCAGAGCGATTTTTTTTTTCACTTCTAGCTTATTTCCGGGGGTTCAGAAAGGTCGCGCCGTCACTGATCACGTGGTATGTTAACACAGTCCTACTGTTAGACTAAGATTGCTAACACGACTGTACAGACATGTGTTGACAGAACTGTGAACTGGACGCGCAGCAGTCTGCTACTTTACCTCGGCCCTCTCGCCCGCCTGCTTCTGGAGAACGGCAACGCGATTGGGGCGTTCCACTCGCCGACCGCCCCCCGTCTGGTGGGGCCGTATGCCCGCCGCCAAAGTTCCGCCGCAGCGTAATCCCAATTTATTGAAATTCGGTACGATGGAAATTTAATACGGTTAACGTATCGGCCGGCGGGAAAGTTGTTTTCGGGAGGGCGCGGGGGTTGGGGGAGGACTCTGAGATCCGCGCGTTTCGCCGGGAATATTGCGGCTATCGTAGCTGAGTAAATGGCGCATTCGATACAGCCCGGCGGATGAGTCGGTTCCGAAGCAATCAGATTCTGGCCGCGCGCGGCGGCTGCTCTGGATTTAGTGCGGCACGAATGCGAGCAGCTCCTCTCCCAGAGAGGCAAACTTGCGTCATTTTCTCCTGTGTAGTTCTGCGCGTTTACAAAGGGGCAAATACAGTGAATTTCGGACTTCTAGCGCTATTCCGACATAAAAAGACGTCGTTGAGAACTGTGGCTCAGATGCAATACGAAAGAGCGCTTTACTCACAAATTTGCTTTAGCTCGGTAGATAAGACGTATGTCCAACGTCAGGATAAAAATTTAAAGGTGTCTGTTAGGTGCTAAATTACTACCTGACTGAAAGGAGTAACTGTGTTACTTGCTTCTGATAACCAAGCACACTCAGAGATGATATGCTGCTGGCCGTATCAGTGAACAATTGTGTTAACACGTGTTAACCCATTAGTGCTCTTATGTTAAAATGTTTGTAAAGCTTATGGGGTCATCAGACCCAACTCTTTAGTGCCTGAATTATGTTCAAATGTTTGTAATTCTTATGGGACCAAACTAAGTTAAACTAACCTAAGGACAACACACACATTCATGTCCGAGGGAGGATTCGAACCCCCGACGATGGTCGGTCGCGCGCACCGCAACACGGCGCTCCAGTACTAATCCACCGCGGCTGCCTGAATTAATTTCTACAACAAGAAAAATGTAAAAAAACGATATTTTTGTTCATTATTGGTATGCTAGGCCATTTACAGTGTCAACTGTAGTCGCGGTGGAGTAGCCGAGCGGTTTAAGGCGCCTCGCCGCGGAGCGCGTGGTTGCTCGCCGTCGGAGGTTCGAGTCCTCTCTGGGGCATGTGTGTGTGTGTGTGTGTGTGTGTGTGTGTTGTCCTTAGCTTAGTTTATCTAGGTTTAAGTAGTTTGTAAGCTATGGACTGATGACTACGCAGTTTGGTCTGATAGATTTACAAACATTTGAACAGTTGTCAACTGTAAGAGAATTGGTGCTTCAGATGACTGGGGGTACATGGGGGTTCACTTCTTGAGTGCGGTCGCCCCACCTCCCCCCCTCCCTACCGCTAAGCGTCCAAAGAGACAATTTGGAATGTCTTACCTAGCCTTGTTTGCGCTTGCTTCAACTAGAACTGAGGCGTCGGCCTACCAAGTTCTTAATTTGCATCCAAGCTTAAAGCTGAGTAATTTGTTTCTATGCATAACACAAATAAACAATATTAAGCGACTGTAACAAAATGAATCTGTTAACGATGAAGAGACAACCTACCTTCGCGTCACATGACACTGTAAGCAGCACCCCTTCCGAACCTTACGCGTGCGAAAGGCTACTCTCACCACATCTTTTCAAGCAATTAAATATCTGTTACAACGAAGAGTATAAACGTTATTTACTCTCAAAATCGCGACACATTTGCTACAACGTCCAAAGATAAGTGCCAGGTAACAATATAAAAGTTATTGTTTTCCCGTATCTGTTAAAAATAATATAGCGTTTAAAAAATTGCTTTGTACATACGACATGATTTGTAACATATGTATACAACAAATAAACAAAAAAAGAAGAAAGACCAACCCACTAACTGCAGGTTGTTAACTATATGCGACAACCCAACAGGGCAAAGGCTATGGCTTATTATGGACTCAGGTGTACGTATGCAATATATCTGTCTTTGTGCATATCAGATCAAATGTTCACATGTTTGTAAATCTGTAGTACCCAACTGCTTGGTTATTAGTCTCTAGCTTACAAACCACTTAAACTAAGGTAAACTACCCTAAGGATGACATAAATATCTATGCCCGAGGGGTGGACTCGAACCACCGCAACACGGCGCTCCAGCACGCGCGGCTAATCCGACGCAGCTGCATATCAGTCCTTTATGTACCCTTCACTGAGTGTCTCTTGTACAACCATTGTGGACATGTATAGTGTTGATGTAATGATAAGTTCAACTTCACCATCAATGCATGTATTCCATGTTTGTAGCAGTGAATTCAACTGTAGCATGATAAGTGTAATGAGAGGATATAGCTAAAGCCATATGAAATATGAAATTTTGAAATATATAAGGTATGTATCCATAGATTATTTTGGTATATAGAGAAAAATATTTTTTGTTATTATGTTCGGTTTATGTTTATAGATCAGAATATAACGTCTGAGTAACGTCGAAAGCGAAAGCTGTCACTCTAAAAAAATAATAATAATAATAATAATGAAATAACAGGTTTTCGCTTGGTAGGCGATGTGAGATGTTTCTTTTATTTAACTAGTTACAACAATAATAATAATAATAATAATAATAATAATAAAGAAAAAAAACGATCTTGGCTTGAAACCCGTACAAATTGATTTAGATCACCGCAAAGAACAATGGGTTCTATAGAGTTCATTAAAATATCCGCAGCACGACACTGGTGAAGCATAAAATAAAATCGTATTGAAACATATTGACCACATTAATCCATTGATCATTCTTATAAGTGAAACTGCAAAAACGTCAGTCACAAACAAAATCTGGCAGTGAGTCCTGTTGGCACCAAAGTTAAATTGAAATTATCGAACTTTCTACATCTCCATCTACATGGGATACTCTGCAAATCACATTTAAGTGCCTGGCGGAGTTTCGTTTTTTGCAAGTCCTCATAAATGTGTCTATGTGCCTGATGATGCATATTTTACACAATCACTAGTTTTGTGTTTGCTGAAAGTTGCATCTACTTTATCAGATCTAAATATATATTTAACAGGTAGGCCCAACAAGTTATTTAATCTGTTCATGATAAGAAAGCATTTTCAGTTAAGCGTTTTTTTCAGCTCAAATAAAATAATTACAAATCTTACACCTATAGCCAGTTACAGCTCATTCTTGCCACGTGTGCCAGTTATAGTTCCATTTCACGGACTTAAATATTATTTTTATTTCACTGACCAAGCAAGTCAGTTTACTTTCCACTAATTTAGATTAATGACGATAACTCTGTGAAGTGGTAGTGACATGAAAATTATCCACATGTTACTATGAATTGTTCACACACCTGAGGTGAAAACATTTCATCCATTACACACGTTCAGAATACAGCTTATCCATTGAAACGGCAGGACCATCTTTTTATATCACATAACTCTTGACGTTTAACTGAACGCCAAAACAGTAAAACAAACAAGTTACTTCGTCACATATTAACAGTTTTTAAATAAATCAGTCTAGACTGTTTAATATATTTCTTTCATTTGTGATTCCTTTTTTATGATCAGGGCTTCAATACCCTGATTAGTTGTACGTTTTTACTACTGGCACTGAATCGTGTTTCATTTTGATCTAACGGAGGCAGCAACCGAAACTGAGCAATAAATAAAGAAATATCTTAAGAAATCTACAGGAATTTATTCACATAAAGTCCCAATGATCGCGGATTCATCTACAGTTTTGTTTTCGTTTGTTAACTGTCAGTTATTAAGAGATCGACTCATAAGCTACTCATTGGCAACTACTTCTGGCAGTTTCACGTTTCTATTCACCCAAGTTAATTACTACTGGGTAGCAAAAAACACTCTACTGGTGATGCAACAGCGCCAGCCGACTCTTATAGTTGAGCCGAAATACGATGATCCCTGGTTCTTGAGCCAATCAGCTTTGAGCGCCGGCTGCGGCAGCAGACCATTGGAGTAAGTCAAACGCGAACTTTGCTCTGCGCATGCGCGCTTTCGGCTGCGCTGTGCACTTCTGCCAGTTCTGTCAGACAACACCGACCGTTACAGCTATACTGTCCGGCATCGAAGTCACTATTTGGCAACACGGTTTTCATTCTGTTTCTCTGACCGGGGCGGTTTCGCAGCCCAGTAGGCGGAGAACAGAAAATGAAATCCATGTGTTTACTTACTAGTATCGTAAACTGTAACATAAAATACAGAATACACAATTCATGTATCGGTAAAACCGATAAATTGTGCTAAGAAATTAATTTCTGCACTCAAGAATAAAGTTTGCCACTTACTTACGCCCTCTTCTAATTTTCTAATTAGTAAATTCCAGTCAAGAAATTAATCAAGACAGAAATCTTGGGAATGTCGGTACTTGGAATTCAGTGCTAGGCCACGCCCTTTTATTTCAAATATCGTTAAATTAAAGCCGTTCCGTAACTTTATTAAGCATTCGAGAATCAATAGGCGTAGTTATTGCAGATCAGTATAACTCCATTTATAATGGAAACGTCGTATCTCAATAAATTAATCACAAACATTTCTCATAAAAATAATTGCATTATTAAGAAATTTAATAACTAGGGTGAACGGTTTCAATTACCACAGATCAGCTTCAAATCCTTCTTCTGAGATTGGTTGGTAAATGAGATGATCGTGTTGCCACTATCTCAGTGCGATGTAGACTGATTAATTTTATGGAATTAATATCACAGGTAGTTGTACTTCCAATAATTTAAAAAAATCACAAATAGCTTAACTTTATTATCAGAAACGTAGCGAGGAACATTTAATGCTAAGAAACTACGTTAACATGTTGGTTTCTATTAGCTACGAGATTTTCAAGGCGACTGTAAGCTAGAGTATTTAGCTACGTTGTTCTCTATCCGCTATAATATTTAAAACACCAGTCTCTGAGGACAGAGTACAAAAATAGATCAACGATGGATATGACAGTTGACAAGGAAAAAAAAAGGTCTCTAAGTTTTGAAAGGATCAAATAACCTTTGAGACTAGAAAACAAAATGTACAACACATTCATAATTAATACTAGGAGTTAAAAGTATTTTTATAGCAAATACTTAGTTATTTTCAAACAAGTAGTGGAATAAGTTCTTGTAAAGAGTACATTAAAATTTGAAATTTGAAATGTTTAGGTTCTCTTACATCAAATGACCAAGTGTCACACGTAAACTTTTACCTCTACGTTAATAAATACATCGATCTGATCGCTATCAAATTTCACAGGATTACCCACTGTGTTAATATGAAGTTTTCCTGTAGGTTTCATAAAGAACGCTCGAGCCGCCTTGGCGTCCATAGGGAACATATATACATACACACATTCGTGTTTATAGGTATAAATTTAGCCCCTTGGAGGAACTGTTACGTTCAGTTTTTAAAATAAATCTTTTTTTTTCCTCTCTCTGCACCGGCACTTGGTAAATAGTGGTTTCGCGACGTGTTCAGACAAACATTATGAGGCGAACATAGTGTTGTGCCAGATGTTTGATCGGAGTGGGCATGGAGTTAAAAGAGAAAAGCGTTAAGTTATGCTAACAACAAATTGGGCTTTATTGTCGAAAGTTGTTACAAAATACTAAGTAGGACCCGGGAGGAGGTCGACGCCTGGTACATCTTCGAGGAAACGTTATGGTATGATCGGAGTTCAAGGGAGCAGCTCTAGTCAGTTCGAAGGCCGGGGCGCAAGCAAACAAGCGTCCGTTCCTGAGAGTACCCCACGTGACCCCCTGTCTGGCTCGTGATTGGTAGCTGGGTTCTGTCGAGTCTTCGAGGGTGGCGTACCACCGTCAACAGAACCGATCCACCAAGGAGTGCGAATCGACAGGCAAGTGTCGGGAACATGTGGGTGGAATTCTTCAGCAGCAGGCAAGTGTCTCGACCCGTTATAGGTCTGGCAAGTCAGGCTGATCGAAATACGTATGAAAATATAAAAATTCTATCACCCATTCTTATGCACCACAGGGGCAGGCGTCGCCCTTGTACAGTGTGAAGGAGAGTGCTAAGTGCTCTAAACTGGGAAATAAAAAGAAATGTGCAACTGATTACCTCTAACAAGGAAAGTACTTGGGCTCGAACTACCACATATACATCAAAATCGTACGAGAGATAATGTAAGGATCCCTTATTGCACTAGTGACACTCCCGCATCTTCAAAACTCTGCAGTCGTCCGTTAGAGGCCTCTGCGTGTGCCTTGCCACATTGCACTTTGACCTGTCGGTTCGCCAGTAGGAGCGGTGCAGTGTGCCTCCGAAGTTGCGTTTTGTGACATTTGTGTGGTGAAGCGTCAGATGGAGCGGCGATTCCCACTCAGTCCTGCTAATGTACTGCGATTGGTAGAGATGAAGTTACGAAGAACCATTCTTCGAGAAGATGGTATTAGTGTAGAAGATGAATCATTCGCATGCTTCCTCGTATCTGCTATGGTACAGAAATATGAGCATAAGTTAAATACACTAAATTGTAACACTAACACATAATGATGATAATAGGGATGATAATGACGAAGAACTCATTGCTAGCGGTAGTGCTACGGTAAGTGCAGGAAGAGGCGATGGAAGCAGTGGCAGTGAATACCAACAGTCTTCTGAGAAGGAGGTTAAAGTTACAACTATCATCACGGCTTTTGATGACAATACGCTAGAGAACATGTTCGACGTTTATTACATATTTTATAGTTCAGATATCTGCATTACATATGGCGTCTACAATTACAATGCTATCTAGAGCATGATTGCAAAGTTTTGCATAAAAACGACACCCACCAGCATATTGAGGTGTACGTAGAGATACTGTAACCAAACGTTCATAGAGATATGTTTGTTCGAGCCCATGTACTGTCCTTGTCATTGGGTCATTGGGACTCGCGGGGGGAGGTTGACGCCTGTCTCTAGAGGTACATAGAAGTACATCTTAGAGGAAACGTTATGGTATGATCGGAGCTCCAGGGAGCAGCTCTACTCAGGTCGGAGGCCGGAGCGCAAAAGAACTTCCGTTCTTGAGATTGTCGTTCAGAGTACCTCAAGTGACCGCCTATCTGGCTCGTGATGGGTGGCTGGGTTGTGTCGAGTCTCCGAGGGTGGCGTACCACCGTCAGCCGCCAAGGAGTGCGAATCGACAGGCAAGTGTCGGGAATATGTGGGTGGAATTATTCAGCAGCAGGCAAGTGTCACGACCCGTTATAGGTCTGGCAAGCCAGGCTGAGCGAAATACATTCTTATGCACCCTTCGTACAGTGTGAAGAAGAGCATCAAGTGCCCAAAACTGGTAAATAAGAAGAAAGGTGCAATTGATTACCTCCAATTGTGTGTGTCTGTGTGTGTGTGTGTGTGTGTGTGTGTGTGTGTGTGAGAGAGAGAGAGAGAGAGAGAGAGAGTGGGTGTTTGTGGTGTCCAGACGCGACATGAAGTCGTTCATGAGGTATGCACCCATCTCAGTATTAATTGATAAACAGTGCTATTAGGACGCTGTGTAAAATTATAGAGCCACAGATAGTGATTTGGTCATGTGTTTATTGACGCGTTTCGATAAAAATCATGTTCAGAATCGTGGAAGGGGGGTTTACATAATAAAATTGTATGGCGTCAATGCCGTGCTGAACATTACTCACATTACTCAGCAGGGCATTGACGCCATACAATGTTATTATGTAAACCCCCTTCTACGATTCTGAAGATGATTTTTATCGAAACGCGTCAATAAACCGCATGACAACATCACTATCTGTGGCTCTATAATTTTACACAGCGTCCTAATAGCACTGTTTATCAATTAATGTTGGTGGTGTGTTTGTGTATGTGTATGCAGGTAGACAGTCACAGTGCAAGTGACCTTTAGTCTTTAAGAAACAAAGACCTCACTTCGTAACCTGTCATGAAGAAACGATCTTCTACCAGCGTTAGGGCAGAAATGTGACGAGCGAAGGGATAGTGGATAGGGGCGAACAGTCCATCACGTGTGTAAGAGAGAGCGAGAGAGAGAGAAAGAGAGAGAGACTGAGAGAGGGGAGGCAGAGATAGAGAACCACGCCAAGCCAAGCCAAAGTAGGAATCAGTGACGCGCAACGGTTTCAGTTGGCGGACCCAAAAATTTTCTGAGCCAAGTCAGGCGAATTTTATACGGCGAGGGAATGTTTGAAGAGGGCTGGCGGGCGAGCATCCATCCCCGCCCCCCTCCAACCCCTCTCGCCCCCTACCCTCCCGCACCTCCGCAACCCCGAGACTCACACGGGCCGGCCAGCGCCGAGCAAACCCCACACCCACACCCCGAGGCAACCCTCGGCCTCCATCAACCATCAATTCACTTTCCGCGAACAAACAAGACGGAATGTAGCCGAGGTACTGACGAAAAGAGACAGATAAAACCGCAGGCAAAAAAAGGGGGAAAAAAAGAAAGTACTGCGGCAGGATTTCTGCCTAAAAAAAAAAGAGTGAGAGATGGAGAGGAAGGTGGGGGTGACCGTCGATAACACAAGCGGGTTCGCCGCGCGCGCACGCCGTGTGTGTTATCTTCTTTCTGGCCGCGCCGGCTGGCTGCGTGCGGATGGCAAAGTCGTGATGGAGACGTCCTTGCAAGCGACAGCAGAGGCGGCCCTTCTGTGATGTTCCAATTACAAAACAACAGAAAAAAGAGGAGAGCAGAGGAGGAGACGGGCAAAAAAAAAAAGAGGATCAAACAAGCGTTGGTATCTTTCCGCTAAAGCACCGGCAGCGAGGGGTTGTGCGGAGGAAGGGGTTGCGGCGGGGGGCGGCTTGCAAGTGCGTGCCGTACGTAATTTACTGATTAAAAAGAGAGCCGTCCCGATACACACGGCCCGCGGTGTTTTGTAAGACGACACTGCCCTCTCCGGTGACAAACGCTGACAGATAAATTGCTGCTGCTTTCGCTTTTCCGTGCATTGACTTTGGAGAGCTCATCGGCAAACTTGGAATTCATGCTTTTGAAAAATAACTCGACAAATGCCAATAGGACTTCCGATACGAAGTTTCACTAAAAGTCAACTTATATGTATAAATGGCGATTCTTTTTCCACTGTGTACGCACTCTAAAAGTTGATCGACTAGCGCAATGAAACATGAAATGTCAAATGAATTTATGAACGGAAATGAATAATTTCCGTGCTAGGGACCATTTATTCAGTCATACTTTAATACGTCATGGTTCCAAAATACCAACACGAATTATTTACATACGAATGGAAAAGCTGGTAGAATTTGACCTTGGCAAGATCAATTCGGATTTAGGAGAAATGTAAGAACACGCAGTACGCACATAACGACTTAGAATACAGATTAAGGAAATGGAAACCTACATTTTTAGCATTTGTGGATCTAGAGAATGCTTTTGAAAATATTGAGTGGAATAGTCTTCTTCAGATTCTGAAGGTAGGAGGCATCAAATATAGGGAGCGAAGAGTTATATTCTACTTGTTCGAAGCGAGTTGAAAGGCAGGAAAGGGTCGCAGTGGTTTGGAAAGGAGTAAGACAGGGTTGTAGCCTTTCCCCAGTGCTGTTCAATATGTACACTGAGCTACCTATGAAGGAATGCAAGGAGAAATTTCAAGAGTGAATTAAAATCCAGGGAGGCAGAATGAAAACCTTGCGGTTTGCTGACGACATAGTAATTCTGTCAGAGACAGCGAGGACCTGGAAGAGCAATTAAACGAAATGGACAGTGTCTTGAAAGGAAGGTATAAAATGAACATTAACAAGATTAAAACGAGGGTAATGTAATGTAGTGTCAGAAAGTCAGGTGATGCTGATGGAATTAGATTTGGTAGACAATAAAGGTAGCCGATGAGCTTTCTTATTTATGTAGCACCATAACTTACGATGGACGAAGTATAGAAGATATAAAATGCGGAATGGTTATGGGGAGAAAAGCGTTTCCGAAGAAGCGAATTTGTTGACTTCCAAAATTAGTTTAAATGTTAAATAGTCGTTTCTGAAACCATTTGTCAGGAGTGTAGCATTGTATGCGACTGAAATGTTGGCGATAAGTACACTACTGGATATTAAAATTGCTACACCAAGAAGAAACACTTTGAACAGTGGCCGTTACATTTCAGATGTGTTACGACCCGTGCCTTCACCCTTCATTCGATCCCTGAGAATCCCTACATTTCAGCAGAATAATGCACAACCTCGTGTTGCAGGTCGTGTACGGGCCTTTCTGGATACGGAAAATGTTTGACTGCTGCTCTGGCCAGCAGATTCTCCAGAACTTTCACCAATTGGAAACGTCTGGTCAATGGTGGCCGAGCGACTGGCTCATCACAATACGCCAGTCACTACTCTTGATGAACTGCATATAGTGTTGAAGCTGCATGAGCATATGCACCTGTACTCGCCATCCAAGCTCTATTTGACTCAATGCCCAGGCATACCAAGGCCGTTATTACGGCCAGAAGTGGTTGTTCTGGGTACTGGTTTCTTAGGATCTATGCACTCAAATTGCGTGAAAATTTAATCACATGTCAGTTCTAGTATAATATATTTGTCCAATGAATACCCATTTATCATCTGCATTTCTTCTTGGAATAGCAATTTTAATGGCCAGTAGTGTGCTATTTATATTTGAGGCAAATTTGGAATGAAAATGATGTACTGACAGATATAGGATTGACTCAGTAATTATGGTATACACAAAGTTAGAGTATCTGAGTACCTGTAGTTTACAGATTTAGACAATGACTATACAGTGGCGACGCTTCTAGTTTTATATACATATTCATAAAGGGTAACGAATACTTAATTAACCACGGGATAAATGCATTACACCCCATAACTAAAAATCACAGAGGTTGAGATCGAGTCCATGAAACTGGACATTCTTACCAGACCCATAGGCCATGCAATAGACCATTGAGATGTGTCCGGACGTTAACGGTGAACTGGGCTGGACCAAAATGTACCAGTGTAGTGGGACAAGATAGTCGTACTACATTTTCCTATGTCAGCCCTGTTTTGAAGTTATAAATAAAAAATGAAAGAAAACAAACCTTTTATTTAAAATGCATACATATTTGATGCTTATGTAAATATTGTTATTTTCTATGATACGATTCTTAAAATGTTTTGTTTCTGTATGTTTCATGTACGATCGAGGCGTCGCAATCAACAAGGGCAGCGCCGTCGTCGCCGCAGCCAACATTACAGCAGACGGCCACTATGACAATTTAACCGACAGCTACGGGGCTACGAATGCTGCTGCGTCTTCTTTATTGCCGCGCTTCAATCGTTTCAAAAAAGAAAGGAAACGAATATTAAATTATAGTTAGTCTTGTTTGAGATTCAGCCCACGCTTGTTGTCCATGTTCACGTTTCTTAACTGACACTATATTAACAGGAAGAAGAATAAATATTTGTTAATGTTGAAAGATATATTGCATTTATGAACATTTATTTATGATCAAGAATATTTTACAGCAAGAGAAATTTGATTCTTGTGAAGAATCTCGACTTATTTCAGAAAACAATTTAATTCTGATTGAATCACTACTGATTAGCTTATAATGTGACATTATATTTGTATTTAGTGTAAATGTGGAAAACCAGTGTTTAGAATGCAGTGGATTATTACTATTTTTTCAGTACGAGTTAAGAACAGGAAATAGAAGTGCCTGTTTTAACTTTGATAAAATTTTAGTATCGGCTACAGATTATTTTTCATACCCCGCTCGTACAAGAACCTTATTTATTTTTGATGAACTATTTAAAGGAATTATTCCTACAAATTTTAATTTGTGTTGTGGTGCGGGACACTTCTGACGAAGTCTAGAGAATTTACACGTTTAGCTTATGACAGTTGGTGCTGCCGGGGAACTGTAAATAACTAATCAACAACGTCCTAGCAACTGATAAAACCTTTCCTAGTGTCAGAATAATTTCATGATTAGAGACTAAAGAAGAACATGAATAACATTATTGAACATCGCAGTTATCCTGTCGCCGTTCCACTACACCAGACAAATAATTTATTGGCACAGTATGAGGAACACCTGACCTCCTCACACTGTGTATACTATATGATTGCGTGGTAGAGTGCGTATTGGAGCGCAGTGGCAGTAACAAATTATGATTGAATAAATTGTCTGTAGCATGAAACCAAAGCATTTCCAAACTTAGTAACAACACAACTCTCTCTCTCTCTCTCTCTTTTTAATTATCCTCTGCTCGATCAATCTGAAAGTTAGTCCACGGTGTAGGAAAACCTATCACTATATAATCGATCTACCTCAGAATAAGCGTATTAGGTAACAATTGTCTAAAACGGGAGAAAATAATTTTTCATTCCTCTCATCAGTGCGGAGGGATTTCGAATACTCACAAAGCATTTGACTCAGGCGCACAATTTTTGATAGTTGGGTTTGCGTTCGGGCACCTTCTATCTAAATTTTTTGCTTGGGCAAGGCTCTCAACGGAGGACGACGTCTCATAAATTAATTACATGATTCTAATCCATCAGTTGCTTACATTGTATTCGGGAGACTTACTTTGGTTGTAAGGGAATGTGTCCGTCCTTTTTCGACACCTCATTTATTCCACGATGAACTTCTCTGATATCAGGCTGAATAAAACCGCGACTCTAAGTAGTCCGGATCTCGAACTCTGCTCCTTGCAGTGGAGAACGTATTTACAAAAACTTTCCGTAGCTTTATTTATGACTGTTCTACATTTTTCCAATGAAATATTGGTGATGACTGGATGGATATTCGATTTAATGACATGACCAAGTTGCTATGTGTTTAAGTGGTGTGTATTTCTTAAATTGTTCAATCTTTGTCATACTTGGAAAATTTCACGACCTGTGTACTACCATTTTTGTAACGTCTTATTTTGTTCTGTCTTCCACATTTGGGTAACATTACACTGATAATTATTATTTTTTCTGTGTATTGTTGTATGTCGTATGCGTTTCGCTTTTATCATATTCTTGGCATCTACAGTGGCTTGATATATACGTTAATTTCTATAGATGCAATTTTTATTTTCTTGTATGTACGTTACAAATACTTTCGTTACATACTGCTTTAGTTGGATGTAGTGGCATATAAATGTTATTTATTATTTTTGATGATACTGATCCATATATGTATCACAGGTACTGTATTTCCTCGGTTTTTGCTGTTGTTCGTCTGTTCCGCAGGACTAGCAACCTCAATAAGAGAATTTTAAAAGTGAAAACTAACACCAGCCCCCTGCTTCCCCCCCCCCCCCTCCCACACACACACATACACATAGCTACACAAAACACAATAGAAAATAGAAGGAAATAAATAAATAAATGGTACATAAGTAAATAAAAGGGGAAGAAAAGTTGCATTACCCTCTAAACATATGCATTAATGAACGCTCACCCACCAATACAGGAAGGAGTGAAAGAGAGGATATAAAAAGGAGAGAAAGATAAGGAGATTACTGACAGACACAGTTGATACCACATACAAAATTTTGCAACGACGCAGATAAATTACATCAAAACAGGCAACACAGTCATTTCATGGTGATGTAACAATGAAGAAAGGGATTAATGAATAACAGTAAGAACGGTGGAAATGCGGTACCAGTTGTACACATTTAGTCTAATATCTCAAAAAAGTAAATTAAAAATAATTTAAAGAAATAAGTAATACTACTCCATAGTACTAGAATGTGCCAGAACTGTTTATAACCTCCATATAAAGAAGCAATAAGGAAAACAGTTTATAAAGAAATTCATCCATATTTCAGGCCACTGCAAGTTGTATACAATAAAGGTGAAATTCGTATGGCATTCAGTTGTATTGATTTATTTAAATGGTAATAGACGGTCAAAAGCAAAACATGTCAATATAATACCATCAATGTATTGTATTTTTGGAATGACCCGAATATGAAATCAAATTTAGTGATATCGGTCACCATATTTCGGTCACTGGCGAATAAACGTTTCAAACAGGACGACAGTAGTAGGTAAATTATATTATCACACTCAGAAGTAGCTGGTGATATTCGGTATCCATTATTAGTAAGTGACGGAAATGGCCAAAAATGTGTGTAGGCAGAAAGGAAAATTCCTCGCTATTGCGATATCACTCAAATAAAAATATTCATCCGGCAACAGGACCCAGATTCGTGTCGATGGAGTGGAATCCAGTATACTGTGACAGGAGGCTACGGCAATACGTATAAAAGAGAGGGCGTAACGGCTGTCAAACGCGCCGCCCGTCGCCGATGTTGGAGCAGTCCATAAAACGGACACGTCACGCAGAAACAAACGGCGAGCGACCGCGCGAGACACGTCGAACGTGTCCATCTGTTAACGCGCCGCGGAAGAGAGGAAAAGGCGGCGGTTCGACCGCCAAATGAAATATTCGACGCCGGAACGAAAAATGAGAGAGAAAAAACTGCGAACAGAGAGGCGTAACGCAAAAGTCGCCCGGCCGCCGTAAAAATTAACCTCCGATGCGGCCAGCTCACCCCCGCGGTCAGATAATAATTCTGTTGCGTATCGGGGGGACCCTGCAGCGCCTCTCTTCGTGTTTCTTTTTCATTCCGAAAACAGATCGCGGCAGCCAGGCGGCTTAAATTTATTGGAGGTTTTTTGTTCCGATTTTTTTCCTCCTTCACGCATGTTTGAGCAGGCACCCAGTTTCCGAATAAACGACACCGAAAACGATCGACAGGGGCGGTGGCTGTCGCTGACGAATTGCGAAAAAAAGAGGACACGGGCGCAATAAGCTTTGGTCGAGGTGTCTGGTCGCTTTAAATCCCAGCGGAGGCAGAACGAGGGGTACACTTGCGGCAACCTTTTCCTTTGTAATACGCGTCCATGTTTGTGTGCGTTAAATCTGTAACATCCATCCGTATGATCCAGTAACTTTCGCGTGTTCGGCCGGATCCCGTCGTCATTCTGATACGATATTTCGGCCTGGAAACGTCCGGCCATCTTCAGGTGAGTAGCGAGTACTGAAGAGCCCAGGTGCAGTCGCGGTATTTATAGTAGTTATTACGCTTGCTAAAAGTGCTGGTAACGTTTTGCGCATGCGTTAGTGGTGTTCAAAAAATGTTCAAATGTTTGTATAGTCTATTGGAGTTAACTACGGAGTCATCAGTCCCTAAACTTACAAACTACTTATGAACTACTTACGAACTAGCACGGCACAAATATCCATGCCCGAGGGGGGATCGAACCCCCGACCATAGTGGCCGTGCAGACCGTGACTGGAGCGCCTCAGTCTCTTCGGCCACCGCGGTCGGCGTATGTGCTTCCCTCGGTGGTGGAAGAGCAATAGTCTTCTAATCATTGATAATCGATTGATGGCGTCGATTACGCTGTGACTGGATGATATTAATCACAGGATTCCAATTTTTGTCGAACTGAAAGCCGCTGTCACGATTTATAAGATTGTCGGCAAGACGAATTTCCACCCAGAAACTGAAGACTGGAATTAAAATCTTAGTTTTACTATATTCCATCGTGTGTCCCATGGAAATGCAGTGTCCTGCTACAGCCGATTTTGATGGTTGCAGTAGACAGGTGTGTCATTCATTTTTTTTTTTTTTTTTTTTTTTTTTTTTTTTTTTTTTTTTTTTTTTTTATGTGACTTAACTACGGGGTCATCAGTCCCTAAACTTACAAACTACTTATGATCTACTTACGAACTAGGACGGCACAAATATCCATGCCCGACGGGGGATTCGAACCCCCCCGACCGTAGTGGCCGTGCAGACCGTGACTGGAGCGCCTCAGTCCCCGCGGCCACCGCGGCCGGCATAAACTTACAAATTACTTATCAACTACCCTACACTAAGGACGGCACAATTATCCATGCCCGAGGAAGGATTCGAACCCCCGACCGTAGTGGTCGTGCAGACCGTGACTGGCGCGCCTCAGTCCTCTCGGCCACCGCGGCTGGCGTGTCTTTCGTGTTCTACACATCGTTCCTGTACAGATCATATTGTCTGGTCTATATATGCAGCGCCACACTCACAGGCGACCTTGTAGACACCCGATTTTCTCAGTTGCAGGTCATCTTTGACGGGTTTTACTAAGGACAAACTCTTCGCCAGTTGACGGAAGATAACCTTTATTTTATTTCTCCTAAGTAACCTGCCTATTTTGGAGGACATACATTTCTGGTAAAAGGAAGGAAAGCAATTGATTTGTAAACGTCATCAGTGTCCTCCGTGCGTTGCTTCTTGTAGTTGTAATTGTAAATGGCCTTCTTTATTTGTCGATAAGTATATCCGTTATCTTTGAAAACCTTCTCCAGGTGTTCTAATTCTGCTTGGAGGTTACCTTCGTCAGATATTATATGCGCTCAATGAATTAAAGTGCTGAGGACACCAGTAGTTTGCGAGGGGTTATGGCAGCTCGACGTCTGTAAGTGCGTCGGTTTTCTATACACAGAGTGACCCATTGATCAATCATTCTTTCTTTGTACTAATACATCTAAAATGGTAAAGTCCCTGCCGGCCGCGGTGGCCGAGGAGACTGAGGCGCTCCAGTCACGGTCTGCATGGCCACTACGGTCGGGGGTTCGAATCCCCCCTCGGGCATGGATATTTGTGCCGTCCTTAGTATAAGGTAGTTGATAAGTAGTTTGTAAGTTTAGGGACTGATGACCCCGTAGTTAAGTCCCATAGACTTTACAAACATTTGAACATTTGAACATTGGTAAAGTCCCATCTTTTTCAATCTCCATCGTAAACTTGATGTTGTCATGCAATGAATTTAAATGAGAGTGGAATTTCTCAAGCTCTTCTCTACCATGAGGCCATATAACGAAGGTGTCATCTACGTAGCGCCAGAACACCATGGGCTTTAAAACAGCAGACTCAAGTGCCTTCTCCTCGAAATCCTCCATAAAAAAGTTAGCCACCACAAGGGACAAAGGGCTCCACATGGCGACGCCGTACGTTTGCTCAAAAAATTCGTTATTAAATAAAAAGTTCGTCGAGGAGAGTATGTGCTCAAACAAGGCTGTCAGTTCTGCACTAAATAAGTTACCAATAAGATGTAACGAATCGAATAAAATCATACATCCGTATGGTTAATCATGTTTTTGATTCGTAAGGCCTGTTAAGTATGCGTCTTTGGCTCCGCAGTGGGTGTGCATCAGAGACGTTGTCAACAAATCGAGACACCTCACCTAATATCCTACAAAAGAAATTCTCTAGAATATTAAAAATATGTTATTCACAAGTAACACTACTCAAGTCGAGTAAAACACCTCCATCGAATATGAAGTCGTGTTCCATTTTTATTTATTCATTACTTTTAAGTGTTTCTCAGCCATTAATATTGTCTATTTCTATGTCAATTTTTATTCCTTTAATAATGATCAATGTTCCATGTGTACATATATGTTTCCACTCGTGTGATTCAACTTGTGTGATCGTTTGAATGTGGGAGGTTGATTTTAATAATGACTGACTGTCGCACAATGGCTTACAGTCGCCGCCTCGCGCTTTAGGCCTCGTTTAATTTAGTTAAGAAAGGATGGCTTCGTATGTCGTCTGGACTGCAGTCTGCTGGGTGGCCAGAGACAAGTCTACTTGGAAAGATGGCGAGGTGGTCTGTTCTTAGTGTAGTACCAACATAATCATGGACGAAAGAGGTGACAAGAGAGACATCTCTGAAGCTCTAGTAAACGGTATTATCTTCTTCAGGTAGCAAGGGTTGGTAGACAGTAGGCTCTGAACGCACTCTGGATCACTTTTAGCGCGCCCCACATCAGGTGCGTGGAGGGGAAGGCTTTTCGTGTGGCCTGGGGCCTCACTCTTGCTGCGACTGCCGAAAGTGAGTATATCGTTGAATCATGCCGAGAGGATGACATGCTGGAAGAACTTTACTTTCTTCGTGACCAGACAATCTGGTTTATCAGTGATAGTTTTTCTTGAGTAATTCTTTCGCTATGCGAGGCGAAGTGTTATTAATTTGCACAACACGAGTAATTCAGTGTAAATTTAGTATTTGATGATTCTGTGTCCGGTTTTTTCAGGTTAGAATACACGTGCGTGGCCTTCAGCCTTTATGTAAACAGTATATTTGAATTTACTTGCTGTTTTTTAATTAACGTTTTCGCGAAGTATCTGTATCCGCGAGTATGCTACATTTTTTTCCAGAAAATTTTCTTTATTCGAACTGAGAATACGCTCCAAAATTCTACAAGAAACCGACATCAATGATATTGGCTCGTAATTAAGCGGGTCAGCTCTTTTACCTTTCTTATAAACCGAGTCACCTGCGCTTTTTTCCAATCCCTAGGAACTCTGCGCTGAATTAAAGATTCGCCATAAATGCTTGCTCAGTAAGGGGCCATTGCCGCACAATACTCTTTGTAAAACCGAAATGGTATTCCATCTGGACTAGGAAACCTTTTTGTATTTAGCTCTCTCAGCTGCTTCTCTACACCGGAAATACCTACTACTATGTCCTCCATTTGGGAGTTAGTGCTTGATGGTATATTTGGACGATCCTCCTGCGAGAAAGATTTCTTAAAGTTTAAATTTAGAACTTCACCCTTCTGTTTGCTTTCTTCTATTACTGCCCCAGAATGGTCAACGAGTGACTGGATAGTAGGCTTCGACTCACTTATCGATTTTAGATAGGACTATAATTTTTCCACGTTGTCAGAAAGATTTTTTGCCGAGGATTGAATATGGTAATTATTGTATGGTTCGCTCATCGATCTTTTTATAGACGCACGAATCTCTACTAACTTTTGCCTGTCAAAATTTGCGTGTTTCCTTTTGAACCGAGGGTCTAGGTAGGTACCCTTCGAAACTTACACACATTCGCGATTCGCGATTCATTCCATTCCATGATGGTGGTGGTGGCGGCTGGTGTAGAAACAGTGTTGTATAATTAAATAATTCTCAGTCTCTGCTGCAATATTTTTATTACTCGAATTACGCGTTTCGCGCTCTTAGCGCATCATCATACTGGAAACAGACAAATGTTTTATTACAGTCCGTGGCGGACAGCGATTCTAATGTGACTAAGGTGAGTAAATTTTGGAAAAATCAGACTTACTTGGGCGGAGATGGAGCCGCAGAACTAGCTTCACTATTTATATTCTGCCATTGGGCCCCTGCAATGAGGTAAACCTACTAAGTATGTAACGGCCCAATGTCATGACACAAATTGTTAAGCTACCTTCACCACAGCTTTAGATAGTTCTGTGGCTCCATCTCCGCCCAAATAAGTCTGACTAATCAAAATTTACTCACCTTAGCCGCATTAGATTCGCTGCCCGCCAGGTACACGGACTGTAACAAAACATTTGTCTGTTTCCAGTCCGATGATGCGCTAACGGCGCGAAAGGCGTAATTGGAGTTATAAAAATATTGCAACAGAGACTGAGAATTACGAGGCGCGTCCATAAAGTAAGTTCCGTTTGGTAATAAAATGAAATTGTACAAAGGTACAGAAGAAGTTTTTATTGCACACAATTCTACAACTCTTGAACTACTTTTCCACATAACTGCCAAAATTTTGTAAGCACTTGTCATAGCGTGTCACAAGTTTTTGCATGCATCCTTCACAGAAGGTTGCCACCTGTGTATTCAACCATGTGGTAACAGCTCTTTATCATCGTTTTAAGTGTTGACCACCAAGGACAGATTTTAGGTGTAAGAAGAGATGTAAGTCGCTAGGAGAGAGGTCCGAGCTGTGTGGAGAATGATCAGACAGGTCCCATTGAAATTTCCGTAAGAAATGTTTGATCACATTCGATGTGTGAGGTCAGGCATTATCGTGAAAAAAAATCTTTCGACAGTAATCCTCTTCTTACACCTCAAATCTGTCCTTGGTGGACAACACTTCAACAATGATGACGAGCTGAAAGAACATGTTACCACATGGTTGAATACACAGGCGGCAACATTCTATGAAAAAGGCACACAAAACCTTGCGCCATGCTAAGACAATTGTCTACAAAATTTCGGAAGCTATGTAGAAAAGTAGTTTAACAGTTGTAGATTTTTGTACAATCAATATTTTTTCTGTATCTGTACCCGTTCGTTTTATATAACCAAACGGAACTTACTTTCTGGACGCGCCTCATATTTAAACATTCGCGATTATCTGTGGGGAAATTCCATGTTTCGTGACCGAAACTCTGAGGTAATCCTCCACGGAAGCCGCGTAGCTTCCTCGGATGGATGCCGCGGTCACGTGACGGAGCGGTGGGCGGCCGTGTGCCGATCCGGCCTGAGAGACCCCCGGGGCTGTTTAGCATTCCACCTTCGATTGCCCCCCTCCCCCCTCCAGCCTACCCCTTCCCCTCCCTCCTCCACCCCCTGCTCATTAAATTAGCGACGCACAGCGCCTGCCTCGGCTCGCCTCTGCGGCAGGAGGCGCCGCCAGCCACCGGCAAAAGCCGGCGGCCTTTCGTCGCCGTTTTAGGCGGCTGATCCGAGGCGCCCACGTGACCCGCGCCGCGCTACTCCCTCTGCCTACTCCCCGCCTACTCCTCCACAACTACTCCCGCCCCCACTCCGTCGGCCTCTCTGCAGACCGCCACCGACGCTCATCGTATCGGCGCCGATTTACGTACTGATTAAATTTTCACTCGCTGCCTTGCCGTGCGCCGTGAAAGGAAGGAACAGGAGGAGGAGGCGCCGAAGGTTGGCTGCCTGCAGGGAGGGCGGAGGGCTGCTCAGCAGACGCCAGCACACACACACGCACACACACACACACACACACACACACACACACACACACACGCACGTACGCACACACGTACATACACACCGTCTGCAGAAAGTCGACTGCAAGGAGACCAGTGTCAACAACGTGTTACCATTTCTCCGGGGAATGCAGCGATAGCTCAAAAAATTACGAAAAAATACAATAAAAAATCTGGTAATGGTCAAAACTACTACAAACACTAAACATTAATGCCTAAACACGATAATGGTGTCGATTGTCGGGAGTGGCTGGGTGGATGTTGTGGGCTAGATGGGGCGGCTAAAGGAGAAATGCAGGGTTTACTGGCACACTTGAAGGTTTATTACGGAAGATAATAGTTACAGGAAATGGGGCCTACGTACGAAGGATTGGCGCCCGTCACGGAGCAACATGGTGGTGTAGAAGAAGAGGGTGGGGGGTAAGCGGAGAAGGCAGGAAAAGACGTCTGAACGCTTGCTTGGAAGAGAGAGCGTGCCGCGGTGGAGTAGCCGAGCGGTCTAAAGCGTCTCGCTGCGGAGCGCGCGGTTGCTCGCCGTGGAGGTTCGAGTCCTCCCTGGGGCATGGGTGTGTGTGTTTGTCCGTAGGTTAGTTTACCTAGGTTTAAGTAGTTTGTAAGCTACGGACTGATGACCACGCAGTTTGGTCCGATAGATTTACAAACATTTGAATGTTTGATGTCCGGCCCACGTGACGGAACGTGGTCGCTCCTGATTGGCCACGATGCACTGCTGAGTGGCAGGCGTCGGCCTCCCCACGACAGCCGTGCATCGTGGCGACCAGGGGACCGAATGTCAGGTCAGCGGCTTGCAACTTAGTCGGGCGATGGTTAAAGTGGGAGGGAGAAAGCCAAAGATTTGGATTTTTTTTAATAAATTAATTTCCGTACCATGTTGCTAGGGGAGGAGCGCCGATCCGTACAGTACCGATTAATTGTAAGCCTTTCAGACCCAAGGTTCTAGGTGATGTGACAATATAGAGAGGGACGTTTAAGATGAAAAATGCATATAGTAATTCATTACCAAAAAAGAAAACAATTTTTTTTTCAAAAATTTCCAGTAATTTTGTACTCACACAATTGTGTGATTTGGGCCTTCATTTCAATTTTTTACGATCTGCACAATCTTACAGTACATTCTTTCATACTCGTTTCTTCGCATGATACAAGCGAAAACAGTTTGCATCTTTTGACAAACACAAGTACACATCACATTTTTTACACTTGTTCTTGTACGCCAGTTGCAACCGCTTCTGCGACAAAGTCTTGCAGATTTTAAGTCATCAACAACAGGCCAATGATCAAATTTGTGCAGTCGCTTGTCTGTGCAAGGTGAACCTTTTCCTTCAAGCTGTATTTACGACTTCATCTGTATCATGCTCTTCGGCAATGAATGTCATTCCATTTGATGATGAGACCAGATATTGCCCACAGCCATCCGGTATTCAATAAGATCAAGTTTATGAAAATTCATCGTGAAGATGGGGCAGGATCAGCAACTGGACATGTATTTTAAACCAGTTATTTTTTCGTTTTTCGTCACAGTTGCACTGTTTAGAAGTTGGTAACTAGTTTCGGACTTGTTCGTCCATTTTCAAACCATAGGCCTTATTCCAACCGGGCCTCCAAGGGGCCTCCAACTTATTTTAAATCTCAATGTAATCATGTATTAACAGTGGACAACGTACAGATTTTATCAGTCATTTGCCTCATGCAATGTATTGTTACAGTTGGAATACGGCCTATGGTTTGAAAATGGGCGAACAAGTCCGAAACTAGTTACCACCTTCTAAACAGTGCAACTGTGACGAAAAAAGAAAAAAAGGTTACTTTTGTCTTTTCGTCGTACTTCATTAGCTGTACTGAGGCCATGAATTCACAAATGCATAGCATTTTACAGCAGATTTTATCTAAAATCTTCAACCGAAGAAGACGATCCAGGCGAACTTTCCCACTAGTTTTCAGCATTATTCTTTGCAGTTGGGAGCCAAGTGAAATCGAGGGTATTGTCATCTCTGCTTAAATCCTCTACATCTGACGAGTTGAGTAAAGCAGCGATTGCAATATCACTCAGAGGTGCTGAAATTGCA
Organism: Locusta migratoria; assembly: GCA_026315105.1. Classification (NCBI taxonomy): domain Eukaryota; kingdom Metazoa; phylum Arthropoda; class Insecta; order Orthoptera; family Acrididae; genus Locusta; species Locusta migratoria. Next base: position 56,399,222 of record CM048751.1, read on the forward strand.
CCAGTAAGTTTTATATTTCGGTTCGTGATAATTACCATATTGGGTGATACTTTGAAAGAAATGACATAGTGACATCACAGGACATATAAAATTAACTGGTGGTCAGATATTATAGCTTCATATGTCACACAAATAAGAAGTCTTTATCATAAAAATCTGACATTATCCCCAACATGTACAGTTATCCATGTGCTAATGTTTCAGATTATAAATACAATAATTAGAAAAAGAAAGAGTAATTTAAGAGATATTTACGTAAAATGATCTAACTAAGTCATTAAAATGAATGAAACCAAATTGATATAACAATATAGACAAACCTTGAAACGTACGCTTTCTTGCCGGCATTGTAAGTGTACTGGAAGTTCGCCGACTACCGATTGTAGAAACATGGAAGTAAGACACGTTGCGCAAGTTACCACAATCCATCCAAATTGTGTGATGCAGGCATGAACTTCCTAGAGTGAATCACAAAGAAATAAAGCGAACAAAACCATACTCGCACAGTTGTGCGTGCAGGTGCTAAAAGAGATACTGTACTCGTTCAAAGATTGGTCTCGTGCAATTCTTCAGTCTACACTATACTATGGAATCCTATTCATCTCTGAATTCGAATGGCATTGTCCCCTTATTTAGCTTTCAATTATCACGAATCTGTGATACAGTGTAAAGTTCCAAACGACTGGAAAAAAGACGCAGGTAACACCCATGTATAAGAAAGGAAAAAGAATTGACCCACGAAATTAAAGACCTCTCTTATTATGATCATTTTTCTGTAGAATTCTTGAACAAATTATTCCCCTAGAAGCAAAAGCTTCTGTCCATGCATCAGCACCGCTTTAGGAAGCATCGATCGTGCGGAATTCAGCTTCCCTTTTTCTCTTGTGAGCTATCGATGAATAGGCAGACTGAATATTTATCGATTTTCAAAAGACGTTTGACACGGTACCGCAATAAAGACAGCTAACGAAGGCACGAGCTTATGTATTAGGCACCCAAATACGTGCGTGTCTCGAAGACTCCATAAGTAATGGAACTCAATAAGTTGTCCTTGATGGCGAGTGTTCATCAGCGACTATGGGATCGTCAGGGATGCCCCACGTACCTGTCATAGGACCGCTGTTATATTCTATCTGTATAAATTATCAGACGGACAGAATGAGTACCAATCCGCAGCTGTTTATTGACGAAGCTGTGGTGTACTGGAGGGTGTCTTAGTAGACTGCAGGATGACTCGCACCAAATTTATAGGTGTTGTGAGGAATAGCAACTAACGTGATACAGATGAGTAGCAGAAACAATCCCGTAATGTTGAATATAGAATTAGTAGTATGCTGCTTCACAGAGTCTCGTCAGTTAAATTTCTAGGCGTAACGCTACACAGTGATAATAAATGGAACGAGCATATAAGGACGTGGGGAAGGCTAATGGTCGATTTCGATTTATTGGAAGAATTTTGGGAAGGTATGATTCGACTGTAGAGGAGACAGCTTGCACGACTTTGTCTTGAGTATTGAAAAACTGTTTGTGATCCCTCCAGATCGATATAAAGGAGGACATGGAGGCAATACAGAGGTTTGTAATTCATAGATTCGATCAATGAGCAAGTGTTACTGAATACTTCGAGAACTCAAATGGGAGTCGTTGCAGGGAAAGCAAGACGAGATCCTTCGACCTTTTGTTGTGCCCTAGGAGTCATAAGAGATGGGTTCGTTATGGTGAACGATAACGCTCGTCCCCACAGAGCAGCACTGGTGGACAACATGCTTGAAAACGAGAGAATTGAACAAATGGAATGACCAGCTTATTCAACGGACTGGAAACAGAATGAGCGTGTGTGCGACGCACTTGGCAGATGCATTGTAGGCAAATTAGCACCTCCCACAACGGTTGTAATGTTGTAGATTGCACCGATGATATTCCCCAAGAGTGATAACCTCATCCTGTCCAAGCCACGCAAGTGTGCAACTGTACTGGCCGTCCGAGGTGATCACACACCTCATCAGACGGCAACGAGAGAGACATTTATACTATTATGGAAGCCCCATAGTGCCTCGCTCCAAGTAAACGCCATGTAAATCTCAAGTAAAGAGTTGAAACTGCAGAATAACGGACTGTATCGCATACAAATGACAATTGCAACCAATGTCTAAATAAAGTACGTTACTGTATCTATATTCAAATTTTCAAAGAACGTACGGGTATGATGCTTGGTGAACACCCTACCAAAGGCACAGCTGCACTCAAGGAATCAATGTGCAAGCGAATTTAATACCTCGGTTTGCAAAGAGTAACCATATAAGATAACACACACAATACAAGTCACTACAGAGTCAACAAAACCAAAGATGACCCCATATCAAATATGTCGATAGTGACCATTAATGAACAGGTGAGGCAGCATTAATTCTGTCCCTCTGGTTTTTAACGAGAGGCAGTGCCGGATTCCAAGCAGAATTTAAACAAAAACCACCATCTCTGTTTATAAGTTCGCTTGCTAGTTTAATTTCAACAGCTTCCTTAATAACACTCCAATAAGTGGAAGTTCATCTCTATGTTGTTGTATTCCATAGGATGACCGGTGCCAAGCCAGTGCTCTGCAACAGCGGATTTGTTTGGCTGACCAATATACAGGGTGTTACAAAAAGGTACGGGCAAACTTTCAGGAAACATTCCTCACACACAAAGAAAAAAAATATGTTATGTGGACATGTTTCCGGAAACGCTTAATTTCCATGTTACAGCTCGTTTTAGTATTTCAGTGCAAATGTTGTATTTACGGATGAGGCTTCATTCCAACGTGATCAAATGTGTGAGCTGACGATGCAATTGTGCAATTGTGCAACCACGTCACCAACAAAGATTTTCTGTGAATGTTTGGGCAGGAATTGTTGGTGATGTCTTGATTGGGCCTCAAGTTCTTCCACCTATACTCACTGGAGCACGTTATCATGATTTCAAACGGGATACTCTAACTGTGCTGCTAGAACATGTGCCTTTACTAGTACGACACAACATGTGGTTCATGCACGATGGAGCTCCTGCACATTTCAGCAGACGTGTTCGTACGCTTCTCAACAACAGATTCGGTGACCGATGAATTGGTAGAGGCGGACCAATTCCATGGCCTCCACGCTCTCCTGACCTCAACCCTCTTGACTTTCATTTATGGGGGCATTTGAAAACTCTTGTCTACGCAACCCCAGTACCAAATGTAGAGACTCTTCGTGCTCGTATTGTGGACGGCTGTGATACAATACGCCATTCTCCAGGGCTGCATTAGCGCATCAAGGATTCCATGCGCCAGCCGCGGTGGCCGAGGGGACTGAGGCGCTCCAGTCACGGTCTGCACGGCCACTATGGTCGGGGGTTCGAATCCCCCCTCGGGAATGGATATTTGTGCCGTCCTTAGTACAAGGTAGTTGATAAGTAGTTTAGGGACTGATGACCCATAAGCTTAACAAACATTTGAACATTTTGGATTCCATGCGACGGAGGGTGGATGCATGTATCCTCGCTAACGGAGGACATTTTGAAAATTTTCTGTAAAAAGTGTTTGAAGTCACGCTGGTACGTTCTGTTGCTGTGTGTTTCCAATTCATGATTAATGTGATGTGAAGAGAAATAATAAAATGAGCTATAACATGGAAATTAAGCGTTTCCGGACACAGGTCCACATAACATATTTTCTTTCTATGTGTGTGAGGAATGTTTTCTGAAAGTTTGGCCGTACCTTTTTCTAACACCCTGCGTAACTAGCCACAACTGCAAGGAATACGATAGACACCAGCTTTACGCAAACCGAGATTACGGACCCCAATGGGGCCTCTATCTTAGGAGGTAGTCGAAAAACACATTTCACACTATATTTCAGCACAATACGACCAATCTTGTTGTAAGGCAAAAAGGCATAGATTTAGGTGCCACTTCATTACTATCGTCACTCACCCATTGCAAAGTCTGAAATGACATTGTGTGTACATTGTTTATGTTATCTACCCTGAGCAGTGTAGTACTTAGCGCCAGCGATATCAGTGTTAACTAAAGCTGTTTCGGAATACATTTGCGGTCAGAGACGGCGCGTACCCCCGCTACAGGCAGTGACGCTACCCGTCCCGGGCTGGGGATCGGCTGATGCTAAATTCAGCAGTAATTGCGTGCCCGCTCTGCATTCAGCGCGGCTGCTCCTCGCTGAGTAAACCGACGCGAGTCTGCGGATGGATATGCGCTCGCCGGGCGCCTATCGGCGACATTACCGGCTGTTTACTCGCAAGGTGCGCCGCAGGGCTGTTTACAAGGACTGCCGCGTGATTGTCTGCACAGCCGGCGTCTCGGATATCCGCACCTGGAGGGCCCGTCTGCCAACAGCGGGACATCCCCAGGGCGGCGCGCGTCTGCCACAACTCTGCCGCCGTCCAGACCGCAGCCGTGCCAACATTATGGCGACGCACGCCTGCGAATCTGCATAAGCTTTCGTCGTCTTCTTCTCCTTCTTCTTCAGCTTATCTCAGATCACTGCTGCATCTAGGCCTCTTCCCCTTCTTCGCTTACATCTTAAGCCAAATAAAACCAAGTTTTTGGACATGTAAACTGAATGGAATATCTACATCTACATAGAAAACTCTGCAAATCACATTTAAGTGCCTGGCAGAGGGTTTATCGAACCACCGTTATACTAAGAAAGTTATACTAAGGAAGTTTCATATCAGCGCATACTCCGCTGCAGAGTGAAAGTTTCAGCCGGCCGCGGTGGCCGAGGAGACTGAGGCGCTCCAGTCACGGTCTGCACGGCCACTACGGTCGGGGGTTCGAATCCCCGCTCGGGCATGGATATTTGTGCCGTCCTTAGTATAAGGTAGTTGATAAGTAGTTTGTAAGTTTAGGGATTGATGACCCCGTAGTTAAGTCCCAAAAGCTTAACAAACATTTGAACTTTTTTTTTTTTTTTTTTTTTTTTTTTTTTTTTTTTTTTTTTTTTTTTTTTTTTTTTTTTGAAAGTTTCATCCTGGAAACATCCCTTAGGCTGTGGCTGAGCCATGTCACCACCATATCCTTCCTTCCAGCAGTGCTAGTCTTGCATGGTCCGCAGTTGAGCTTCTGTGAAGTTTGGAAAGTAGGAGGCGAGGTACTGGCGGAAGTAAAATTGTGAGGCGGCATCGTGAGTCGTGTCGGGATAGCACAGTCGGTAGTGCGCTTGCCCGCAAAAGGCAAAAGTCCCAGGTTCGAGTCCCGGTTCCGGCACACGATTTTTATCTTCCACGAAGTTTCATATCAGCGCACACTCTGCTGCAGAGTGAAAGTTTCATTCTGCACCGTTATACTATTTATCTCCCATTCTATTCTCGAATAGCGCGCGGGAACAAAGAACACCTGAAGCTTTCCGTTCGGGCTCTGATTTCTCGTATTTTATTCTGATGATCATTTCTAAATTTCTAACTATGCAAGTGGGAGTCAACAATATATTTTCGCATTCGGAGGAGAATGTTGGCGATTGGAGTTTCGTAAGTAGCCCACGTCGCAGCGATAAGCGCCGTTGTTGTAATGATTCCCACCCCAGATCCTGTATCATTTCCGTAACGCTGTCTCCCCTGTATCGTGATAATACGAAACAAGCTGCCCTTCTCTGGACTCTTTCGATGTCCTCCATCGATCCCACCTGATAAGGATCCCACACTGGACAGCGATACTACATAAAATGACGGACAAGCGTAGTGTATGTAGTTTCTTTAGTAGTTCTGTTCCATCTTTTAAGGTTTCTGCCAATAAAACGCAGTCTCTGGTTCGCCTTTCCCACGACATTATCTACTGGTTCTTCCCAATTTAAGTCAGAAGTATTTGTAATTCCTAGGTATTTCGTGGAGTTTTCTTTTCTTACTCATGTGGAAGACTTCACACTTGTCATGATTTAGAGTCAAATGCCAATTCTTACACCATACAGATATCTTATTCAAATCGTTTTGCAGTTGGTTTTGATCTTCCGATGATTTTACTAGACGGTAAATGACGGCGTCATCTGCAAACAACCTAAGAGAGCTACTTAGATTTTCCCCTAAATCGTTTATGTAAATAACGAACAGCAGAGGACCAATAACACTACTGCTGGATCTAGGCCTCTTCCCCTTCTTTCCACTGGATTACATCTTAAGTCAAATAGAACCAAATGAAATAAATCGCAATTTGCGATCAGTTATGGCTTCACTGAACTAGGTTTAGATGAATTACCAAAGTGCGGTGAATGAAAATTTGTGCCCGGCCGGGATTCGAACCCGGGATCTCCTGCTTACTAGGCAGACGCGTTGACCATACCGCCACCGAGGACACAGTGACCAACTCGATTGCAGAGGACTCTTCCCTGCACGTCTCCCGCCACACGCATATCTCCATTCGTCACGCTGCCTCTTTCCTATAACCACAGCCTATTTATTTGTTCTGTAATGCTCGCAGCCACAATACTGTATTCCGGCATCAGGGAGAAAAGACCAGGAGGTATCGAGACGCAATTAATTGCCGTCAGGAGCCCAGCCTCGGCTTGTATAGAATTATATATATTATTGACGAGTTCGAATCCCGGCCGGGCACCAATTTTCATTCGCCGCACTTTGGTATTACATCTAAACCTAGTACAGTTAAGCCATAACTTATCGCAAACTGCGATTTATTTTATTAATTTGAACGCTGTAATGTCGTCATATGGACATGTAAACTGAATGGAACCAACAGCAATAAATTTATGTAAATAATCCAGTAAAGTGTGTAAATAAATTAGTGAAATAAAATTCATTAATGAATTAAAGTGAATAATACGTGAAATAAATGTGAGAACTTAGTTCAGTCAGGCACGGTCGAGTAAAACAGCAGACTTAGGCCGCATTCTGACAGTCCATCGACAGGCTAACACGGCGGATTCAGCACAACACTGTCCCGCCAAGTATTCACGTATGGCAAGAAGCCCATCGCTCTCTCCACGAGCGGACGCCGTTGATTCAGCGATCAGGCTATCGACCTACGAAATCACGTGAAAGCACGGACTGCAAAACGCGAGCGTCGCGAACTTCTAGAAGCAATGTGATCAGAAGCCAAAAACCTGTTTTATTGACGTCCAGAGCAAGGTGACGTTCGACCTTTCTAGAAACTGTACAACGTGACAGCAGAAAACGACCCCGAAGATCGTTTACCTCCAGCCAGGTCCATGAAATAAATACCACAGCCAAGAAGACTCAGCGTGAGAGACAGTGATGGACAGTAAGAGACAGCTAGATTAATGCAGAAACAGTGATAGAGTAGTATTGTCAGATTGGCAGTAGCGGCGTTAGCAGCAGCAGCAGCAGCAGTAGCAGAAATAGAGTTTTAGTCATGATCAGCCACCGGCATGACGGAGTTGAAGATAGAAGAAAGAAGAAGGAAGAATTTGGTCGCCAGTACAGCGTTCGGGGAGATCAACCCAGGATGACTGGCCAGAACAATGGGATGCGGTCTGGCTGTGATAGTCACCTGTGATCTCGGTGAAAGGTTTGCCTCACGAAGACGTGCAGCCTGAAGCCCGCCGGTTCGACTCCAGGGCAAGGGCGCGAAACCTCCACGCCGCGCCGCTACCTCTGGTCGTAGCACAACACAACACTTGTAGAAGATGTTAAAATCATACCACACTGCCACGAGGTAATTCCGCAGAATTTGCGGCCTTTTAACGCACAGTTCGGCGGCAAGCGCGGTTACACTGGCCAGCGGGCAGCGAGTAGTAGATAGCCGCCAGTGTAACCAGAGAACCACAGCCGACGCTGCGAAACGCCTCTTCGCCGCCGCAGGCCTTTAACCAGCGGCATTCGCCGAGCAACTAGTTAACAGTAAGAGTAATGTATGATTTAAATGTTTAATAAATGTATTTTATGTAAATGCTGTTTCATTTACGCCTCACACCCGAGCCAAGGGAAAGATCCCACATCTTTCTACATCTACATCTACATCTACATACATACTTTATAAATTTCATTGTAAATGCTATGTTAATTTGTAGTTAAAACTTGGCATCCTGACAATAGGGCAATGCATTGACAGTTGTTGTAATGTGTTCAATATTTATCAAACCTGTAAGGTTACTTCTTTACATGACAAAACCTCTCTCTGTTTGTTAACAGAACGCCTCTTCAATCGATGGCACAAGTGCCTCCTCTCCACACACCCTTTTACAGTACGAAATTTTGGTGGCAGTTCCAGCTTTACATTGGAGCAATCTTCAGGCCTCTAAAGTAAACAGTACTTAGTACTGGTTTTCCGTCTGAGTTCTTGATGTTCATACAGCTGCTTTTCTTGTCTCAAAATATCTCTTTTATTTTCCAGTAGGCGGTATCTATCTTCCCCCTAGTTACGCATTCTTCTACGGTTCTGCATTTTTCCTTTAGCCGCTCCTGCTTAGCCAGTCTGCTCTTCCTGTCAATCTCATTTTACAGACGTTTGTACTCCCTTTTTCCTGTTTCACTTGCTGAATTTTTATATTTCCTCTTCTCATCAATTAAGTTCAGTATATCCTGTGTTATACAGGGATTTCTATTAGGCCTCGTCCTTCTGCCTATATGGTCTTCTGCTGCCTTTACTTGTTATTTATATTTATTAGCATTATCGATTTGTTTGTAATAGTACGTAGTTCCAGTTTCCAGGTTATGTTCAAATTTATTCCTTTTTTTATCATCCACACAGGATGTATTCATTTATTACTCTTTAGTTTTTAAGTTTCCACTTGTAATAACACAATTGCATATGGTGGCTATTGAAATCACCCACGTAAACAGATGGGTGTGGTAATGGTGACAGAACATGTGGAGGCGGCAGCAATGCTCTCCTCCGGGAATACAGGAAGATAACTAACAATCCTCGGCTCCCCATACACCATGACACGCCTGACCTAGAAAGAAATAGACTGCGATCCAGACACCCAACAATGAAGACAGCAAAGGAATTACCCAATACGGACTTTAACCTAATAGAGTCCTGGAAGGAAAGATGGCGGCAGGCATGTCCTGAGCAATGTCGAGCCCTTCCCTGCATCACCGAGAGACCACCTGGATACGAGCTGCCCCGTAAAGCCTGGTCATCCCTGAACAGAATTCACACGAACCATGGAAGATGCGCAGACTCTCTCTACAGACGGGGTAAAATTCCATCTCCCAACTGCGACTGCGGCACCGATAGGCAAACCATACGCCACATAATAGAAGACTGCGAGTTGAGAGCGTACGATGGGAACGTCTCCAATTTCCTGACTGCAAAAGACGCCGCAATAGACTAGATACTATCTTGATGTTTGTATCTGACTGAGTTAATTTATTCTTTGTGTGCTGTATGCATCTTATATACCTTATTTTATGTCTCTTTGGTATTTTATTAAATGATGTGCACTGCCATACGATAAATTAATAACATTATGTGAAAGATTTGTTTTACTATGTATGTCAGTGTAAGTGTAGACGCATTTCATCTCTTTCGATACAATATCGAAACATTGTAACCTCTTTGACACACCAGTCTATACTCTGAAGATAGCCTTTATATGCCGAAAACCCGTTAAGTAAACAAAAAAATAATTTCGTAGAACAGACGCAAATTTTTGTTTTTTATTTAAAAGTAGCTTTAACCCGCGGGACCGCTCGCGTACTGGTTGATTATGATAGATAAGCTATCTTTCAGTAGTGTGCTATGAGACTGGTTTTGAAGGATGAAATGAAATAACTTTTTTAGAAACAAACATTTTAAATTAAAATTCGAGTAAAAAAATAAAATTATGTGAAGTGCTTAATGATTTACAATAAATAATACATACACTATTCCTTATAGCCTGTGTTACAATATCTCAACACGTATGGTGAGAGTAATGTCCAAATTCATTTTAGGGCATTCTAGTAAACTACGTTATTTATTGTATTGTTTGGAGCGTAAATGTAGAGATTTTTTGGGTTGCCCAGCCTTGAGAAAGCGACGTATAATGGACCATGTGAAAAACATGAGGTCTGTAAATGGATTCCCGCGACGTTGAGTGATTTTCCTTGAGCTTTGTTAATTGTCATGGCATATCTCAAGGGATTAAAGGAAATTCAACAATAATGATTGTAATAATGTCACAGATCAATCACTTGATGTAATGCGCGAAACGTCAAATCCATTTTTAAAGAGATGTATTAAAAGAAATTCCTTTTTAATGCTTTATTTATTTATTCTTATATTTCCTTACAGAGAAAGAGCTGAAGACATTGTAGCACACATAGACCAAAGATATGGTCTGTGGCATCACGTTTCGCTGTATGTAACATCCTTGCTGTAGAGTCGCAAACGTCATCGCTGGCCTTCAGTCCGAATTTTTTTTATAATTTGACTACTTTCAACCACCATATTTTCCACCCCCTTGCAGCTATCGGCATGGAACTGCTACGGTGTACAACGGGAGACTTCGGACAACAATTACTCATAGACCATTCGTTTGCGTTCTGTAGTTTTTGCTGCAGAGCGAGATTTTAACCCAAACACACGTAGAATTTTATATACACCGAAAACTTTCCATCCCAAGATACTCCACCCTTTTACCGTTATCAACCCTCAAGCAACAATGCAACCAATAAAATCATTTTCAAAGAGAAAATATAATTTTCAATGAGTAATTATTGTTCCACAATTCGCGTTATATTTTTCAGATTACTAAATATCTATCACATCGCTATAAAACCATGCCTAAAACCTTCCTCAGGTACAAATTAGTAACTGTAAAAATATTCAAGCCTCTGAGTCTTGTCGTTCGGACGTGATAAGCGTACACCGAACAGACATTCACATTAAACATTCACATATATATATATATATATATATATATATATATATATATATATATATATATATATATATATATATATATAATTAGCTATCCGATCGCCATAAAACCGTACCTAAAGCCTTCCCCGGGTAGACATTAGTAACTGTACAAATTTTTAGCTCTTTATGTCTTGCGGTTCAGACGTGATAAACGTACACCGAACAGACATTCACATTTATAGATGTAGATAATTTAGTTTTAAGTTCTCAAATCTTGCCCGAATACAACTTACCACATTATATCCGTTTTCAACTTTCTCAGTTTTTGGGATACTAATTTCGTTAGACAGGTCTATTTTAGTTTAATCCAGTAACTATTCCTCCCTATAATTAATTTTTTATTGATGCCACTCCAAACCTGCCTTATAACTGTCATATGTAACACCTATGTAAAATCATCGGCCAAAATTATTACTTATATATACGAGTTACGTCCAGAAAGTAAGTTCCGTTTGGTTATATAAAACAAACGCGTACAGATACAGAAAAAATATCTATTGTACAAAAATCTACAACCGTTAAATTACTTTTCTACATAGCTGCCGAAATTTTGTAGGCGCTTGTCATAGCGTGGCACAAGTTTCTGTATGCCTTCTTCATAGAAGGATGCCGCCTGTGTGTTCAGCCATGTGGTAGCATGTTCTTTCAGCTCGTCATCGTTGAAGTGTTCACAGGTCCAATTTTAGGTGTAAGAAGAGGATTTCCATCAAAAGGAGGTGTTTGTTTCCACGATATTGCCCGACCTCATGTGGCGAATGTGACCAAACAACTGTTACGGGAATTTCATTTGGACGTGTTTGATCATCATCCGTACAGCCCGCGCCTCGCTTCTAGCCAGTTTTCGCCGCGGTGGAGTAGCCGAGCGGTCTAAAGCGTCTCGCTGCGAAGCGTGCGGTTGCTCGCCGTGGAGGTTCGAGTCCTCCCTGGGGCATGGGTGTGTGTGTTGTCTTTAGGTTAGTTTATCTAGGTTTAAGTAGTTAAGTAGTTTGGTCCGATAGATTTACAAACATTTGAACATTTTTAGCCACTTTCACTTCTTCTTACACCTAAAAATCTCTCCTTGGTGGTCAACATTTCAACGATGGTGACGAGCTCAAAGAACATGCTACCACATGGCTGAACACACAAGCGGCAACCTTCTATGAAGAAGGCATACAGAAACCTGTGCCACCCTATGACAAATGCCTACAAAATTTCGGCAGCTATATAGAAAAGTAGTTTAACAGTTGTAGATTTTTGTACAATAAATATTTTTTCTGTATCTGTACACGTTTGTTTTATATAACTAATCGGAACTTACTTTCTGGACGTACCTCGTATATATTATTTATATATATCTATTAGCATTATCAGTTTGTTTATAATAGTAGGTAGTTCCAGTTTCCACGTTATGTTCAATTTATTCCTTGTTTTATCCTCCAAACGCGGTATATTCATTTATTACTGTTTAGTTTTTAAGTTCCAATTGTAATAACACATTCTCAAAGATGTGTTTTACTATGTATGTCAATCTAAGTGTAGACGTATTTCATCTCTTTCAATACAGTATCAAAACATTGGGACCTCTTTGACACACCAGTCAATACTCTAAAGATGGCCTTATCAGCTGAAAACCCGTTAAGTAAACAAAAATAATCTCGTAGAACAGACACAAAATTTTGTTTTTCTATTTAAAATAGGAAACATTGGGTTAGATGGGAATGGGAGATGAAGATCACGGGCGGTCAGCGCTGGACAGGAGAGAGAGACGCGAAAGTAGGGAGGGCTGAAGAAGAGGCGGCGAGGATAGGACAGGCGGGCCGCTTTGATCTGCGCGGCTGGTAATCAGGTGGGCACTTTTAGGCGCCCCGTCTTGGCGCGCCGTTTGATTCCTCCCCCCCCCCCCCCCTGCTGCCCCCACGGCTGCCCATGCCTCCCCTCCGCCTCCTTTGCCCTCCTGTCCTCCGCCTTCCGCGTCCACTCTGTCCGGCGCCTCCGCCCCCGCCCCCGCCGCCGCCCCCGCCGCCTCGCCTCATCCCCGCAGCCATGAATATGTAAATCCGCCCCCGCAGCCTCCGCCGCCCGCGCTGCTCGGCCCCGGCGTCCATCTTGAGTGACGTTTCACCTGGTTGCCTACCGAAGCGGCGCCGGCTCTGCCGTGTTTTGTCCGCCGATGAAATGTTGATGACCGACGCGCGTCCCTGGGAAAAGCCAGCTTGTCGCACATGGCCGACCACCACGCCTTCACCCCCTCCAACACTCCGCGTGCCCTCACAGCAGAATTGGCGCCCGTGGACGAGGTGCAGGCAGGGTAGGCGTGCAGACAGTTTGCGGTCGTCGCGCCACGGAAATCACCTCAGCAATTCTGCTGTGACACTTTTCCGAATCGACAATGCCGTGGAAGTTGCGGGGACGACAGGTTTCTTTCAACCGGGTAATCTAGGTTTCTCCAGTCACCGTTTTCATAAAAAAAAAATAATAATAAAATAAAAAGGAACTTGTAGTGTAACGATAGAAGCAGATATTCAAATATACCTCATGATTCCATCCTTTAATCTACCGCCCGATACCTAATCTCTGAACCGATTCAATTCTTCTGTCCTTTGTTCATTCCAATTTTACCATTATATTTATAGCATGACCTAACATATTTCATATTTATGATTTATTTCCAATAGTTGTACTAACAGCATGTCATATTTCATTTAAGAAAAGTATAAAGCTCATTAACTTAAAGAAGTCAGCATCAGTATAATTGTTTAATTAAAAATCAACATTCAACAATATAGAAAGATCTAGAACGTCTATCAATACCGCATTGTTATAATTAATACTTTTGACAATTATGCAAATTATAGAAAATTAATTGAAACCCAAATTGTATGTAGAAAGAATCCCATTGTGACTGTAAATCATCTCTGAATATTTTGGTTTTGATACTAAAGATTTTTGAATGTATATCTAGACAATTACTGATGCCACAATTAGATTATACCTTACGAATATTTTGAGTAATTTCTGGTGTATGTAATTTATAACTCAGGAAGAAATTATGTCTGTGTTGTAGAAATGATGTATATCCAATAAAAATTGGACTGTAAACATTAACTTTAATGTAATTAAAAAGTACTAATTGTAATGAAATAATTACAATTTATTAACTCATCGTATTGTCAAGGGTGTATAAATAGAACCAAGCGACTGATGTGCGATTCGATGAAGTTAGCTGAAATTGATCTTACTTGATGTTAGTCAGTTAGATGTAACTAAATTTGAATAAAAGAAGAAATTGAAATATTTGGTGTTTCAATTAAATTCTACTCCTATAAAAGTTACGTAAAAATAGTGAATGAGTTGTGTGTGTGTGTGGCAAAGAAATTATTCTTAACTATACAAAACAAGCAACTATATTGTAGTGTTTCCAATAATTAACCAAAATAAAGTGATTCATCCAGCCTGCCTTGTGTTAACATTTTCTGTCTTTTCAACTTGTAATGGATTTAGACGTAGGGAACCTGTTTGTCTTGATTAAGTACGTATTTGTTACCCTGTATGTTTATGTACGTAATAGTAGAAGGTCCACTAATGCATAGTTATTTTTTATATCCATAGGCTACAGATAATGACCAGTTACAATAATTTTGTGTACATCACAATCATATTTTCATTCTTAATTTGCCGCAAATGTGGATTATAATACAATAATTAACCAGATTAATTTACGGTATATTAATGCAGTAAGATATTTTTCAAAAGTGATATGCGAAGATCTTGAAATACATATTTATTTAATGACGACCTTTTTCGGATGTCTGTGCCACCATCATTTGGTCATATCACACTATATACGTTCATCACCTTATTTAAGAATTGGAGATTAAATAATAACTGCAACATAGCACTTAGTCTACATTTTAAAATAAATAAAACATCACAGCGTGCAAAATACTCAAATGTGAATATTTATTATGCAGTAAGCATTTTGAACCGAATTGTTGAAATCTACATGTCTTTTGACATTGCATAATTACAACTTAATGCAAATAAAGTTATAAAAACGTCACACCTTAAACTTTAACGTCTTGCCAATTGTCTATCAAATTACATTCGGTTAGTAATAGTTTATAAGACTCCTGTAATAACGATAACATTGTTGGCTGGTAACATGATGCAATTACTCGTATTACTACAAGAATACAAGTTCTAACATATCATGAATTATATAATGTACCCTAAAAAGTCTGGCAAAATCATTTTGTACCGAAACTATATAGCTGATTAATTATTTAACAGTTTCAATTATTAAACAAACCAACACTGCACTAATCATATTTTGCATATGTTTGTTATATAATATTTTCCGATCTATAAATATTAGTAAAATTATCTCCTGTGAGTGCGGATTAATCTTATGTAATGGCTAATGCTTGTGTAACGTATTACTGTACCAGCAGAAGCAAAAATACTGCGATTATTTGTTTTTTTTTTTCCAAAAGTGTACTGTTTAAAATATCATATGTTATAAGTTAATTGTTTTTAATATTTGATTTAAATACTGACAAAGTTAAACACATTTTATACAAGTTTCCGTTGAAAACAACTGTTGACGAGGAAATGGGTTGTTACAATGGGAAGAGAGAATTGGTTTCCGGCACATAGCACTCGTATTTGTCTTTCAAATCTTGAAACAAAATTTATGTATGAAGTGAAAGAAATATATTTAAAGTAATTTTCATCATAAAAGCTGAAATGGTAAGGTAAATTCCGAATAAGGGCATTCGCTAGTGGCAGTTTCCTTATATTTTGATTCAGAGTACCGTAATCTGATTAATGAGAAAGACAAGCATAATATTGACTACTACTTCAGTAAACCTACGACAAACTACAAACTTTATTGCCTATTCTACTGATTGGATGGTTTATGTCAAAAACGTCACTTTTAATTACAGAAACATAATTCAGGAATGTTATTGTACCAACTTTATTATAGAACTTTGTAGAACCTAGCAATATGAATAAATACGAGTGGGACACACCACAGTCGGTACATACTTTGGTTCAGTTCGGATGTTACTACCATTATGTAATGTGTGATTATTTTATATTTTTGGGAAGATACTAAATAGAAGTCGAGCATTTAGCAGTGTACTTCCATTTACTAAGGAAGAAACCAGACAGCCAAAATAAAATAATTTTAGGACAACACTGGATTCCACAAAGAAGCTGATTAACACAACTGTTTTGTCTACATCAGCGAAGCAGGTGATGAAATTTTGGAATTACAATTTTTTATTGTCAATTTTGTCGGGGTTGTGACGCTCCTATTCAGCTAATAGGTAGGACCGTCAAAAATCCCACAACAATGTGGAACTATATAGATTATTCTCAATGTTTTATTTATTGCTTCCTGATAATTCTCTTCTGTTCAAGGGGAGTCTCATGAAATCTTCGTGATGTTCACATGCAATTACATAGACGCTATGAGACATAGTTACTTGACACACAGGAATTAACATTCGTTGAATCAATGGCTAATGATTTTAAGGCGTGGCATTCACTTAAGATTTGTGCCTCGCCTTACAATCATATCTTCAGTATCCAAAATGATTTTTTCACTCTGCAGCGTAGTGTGTTCTGACATGAAACTCCTAGAAGATTAAAACTGTGTTCCGAAAGTGGGATTCGAGTGTGGGGCCTTTGTCGTTTGTGGGCAAGCTGTCTACCGATTCGCTTCACGACCCTTCCTCATAGCTTTACTTCCGCAGGTATATATTTTCAGGTATATATTCATTTGTATAAGTGCTGATGTTTGTAAAATATGTTGCGAATACAATTAGTAGTAAACAAGTAATAGATGAAAACTTGGTGCGTGAGAGGGCGGTTTTCCATGAACTTTACTATTTATGTGCTCATATCCATGAACTATGTGTATCAGGCAAAATATGATTCAATTTCAAAGTTACATTCAGCTATACATATCTGCAATTTATTATGACTATATCTGTCTTGGGTAAAACGTATCTATTTCGTCTTAAATCGACAGGGAATTAGTACTTCGTCCATCTTCGGCAACTGTATACTTTGTTCTTAATAAAACCAGAAACTAGTTGCAAACGTCAAAAATTTTTCACCAGATTCCTACACTTACTACCCTGCTTCAGAAGTATATTAATCACCCTACACCTCCTGACCAATCATTTTCACAGGATACTAAGGGAATTAAATGCCTTAAATCTGTCGAAATAAAATATTTGACTTTTTCAGTTGGTTCTAATCAGTAAGGAAAGTAGAAAGTTTGTACTTGGCTGTAATTTGAACCCGGTTATTCTGCCTACTAGGAAGTTGCGCTTTCCACAACGTCACCTGCACACAGTGATCACTACACCTGCACAGACTAATTTTGTATACCTCCGACCACACAAAAAAATTTGATTTCGCTTCCACCTTTGGCCCTAAGTACAGTGATTGCTCAGTTTACTCAATACGAATACGACTGCCATGTTTTCTACTCCCGTCCCCCCTGCCCCTCTAGCGCGGTACGGCAAATATGATGAATACTATTAATGCTATCAAATGCTGTCCGTTTGTTCAAATTATATTTGGATGTGTGTGCACATTTCTTCATAGGATCTAATCGTATGCAATGAAATGTCGATTATCATCAGCAGACAAGCTTCAATGAATATCTGCATGACTCCTGCAGACATTGCCAACGACACATACGAGGAATACACATTGTCTACCACAACTCAAAGGAATAAATTCAGCGATGCTAAGTCATCATGATAGCCATTTCATGAGTTGTTATCCAATGCTGTGAAACTTTTCTTCCGAGGAAGATGTTAAGAAGTCAGTTGCAGTGTAGTGGATGCACAACCGTGCTGGAATTACCATAGTTGGCATAAGAGGCTAAAGGATAGCAAATAGCTCAAGCTTGTCCTGTTTTCTCTATAAATGAAAATTCAAATATGTTGCATTTCATATGAGAGCACTATACATTAGCCATTTTTGTTACCTCTGAATATTTCTGAAAACTGTGTTTCCTTTCCAAACACAAGATAAAAATATTGTCAATTAAGCTTCCTACACACATAAGAGAAATTGACGTTTTCTAGATTGCCTAGATTTTACTGAGTCCGCTGCAACATATTAATAGCCGATTCATGGCCAAGTTCTAATTGTCTCTCTTTTCAATAGTTGCACTTTTTGAACGATAAACATACAAAGGAAGTAGTTAATACAGCACGCTATTCATTTTAATGCAAAAGAATAAAAAAAGAAATAAAAAGTCAGGTAGTCATAATATCAATACATGGCACATTTATTGCAGGTGGCGATCCAACGTCGTCGGTCCAGCCTCACCCTCTACCGCTGTCGGCTCCACTTGTTTGAGGACTGTCAATACCCGATCCTTTCGTCGCGTCTTCGGACATCACTTTATTTTACTTATTCTATAATGAATATAGAAAAAGATAAGTTCGGTATCTAAATTATTTTAATGAATGATGCGCAATGGCATCGCTGTGGTGGACGGTCTTACTTCCCTGTATCCGTGACGGGAGTGGGGTGCTACTAGTATGAATTTCTTGCCAGATTAACAATAAAAGAGCAAGATCTGAATAAAGTAAAAGGGGCTTCAGCGCAAATTATCCACTGAATATGAGCAGCAAAACTGTTACAAAATATCACGGGGTGTCTACTTAAAATTACTTAACTTATCTTCTACATTAATCTTGCCTCCATTTCTGAAAATATGTACTTACACGCCACTGAATTCTGGCAATATTTTCCAAGTAGAACAACAGAAACAGATTGTTTAAATAAAGGTATAAAACTTTTAGTTGCTTTCTTGAGACTATATCTGTGTGTTATAGTTTGTTTATATTGTACTTGGATATCAGGCAGTTTTCATATGGACACCCTTTATACTTAACGCTTTTAGGCCGAGCACGCACAATTGTGCATTTATTGTTTTACTTACTTTATTTCTTTGTCATTAAAGCTAGGAAAGTCGGGCCTGCGTGACACAATCGTGGATGGACTGTGCTAATTACAAAGGTGACAAGGAAGACTTGTTGACAAAGTGTTAATATCCTTGTTTTGATATGTGAAGCTATCATATCTGACGGTCAGTTGATTTTATACGATCCTGTGATATTATGTCATATCTTTCAAAGACATCTACTGTAAGATGGTGCAGATCATAAAAATTTGTAGTGTAGGCCCAAAACAATTGTGTGGCCACAAAATGTCTTTAAATGAATTTATTTTCTTTTTTGTAATGAATTACTGTATTACTAGGTGATAAAAAATACGTATAAATTTGAAAACGTAATAAATCATGGAATAATGTAGATTGGTAAAAATTGACACACATGCTTGGAATGACATGGGGTTTTATCTCAATAAAAAAAAGTTCAAAAACAGTCCGACAGGTGGCGCATCATATGATCAGAAAAGCAATAATTAGCATAACAAATTAAGACAAAGCAAAGACGATGTTCTTTACAAGAAATGCTCAATATGTTCACCATCATTCCTCATCAATAGCTGTAGTCGAGGAATAACGTTGTGAACAGCACTGCAAAGCATGGTATTTTGTATCTTAAACGTACCTCTCTACAGGGTGTTACAAAATAGGTTAGGTCAAACTTTCAGAAAACATTACTCACACACAAAGAAAAAAAATATGTTATGTGGACATGTGTCCGGAAACGCTTAATTTCCATGTTAGAGCTCATTTTATTACTTCTCTTCAAATCGCATTAATCATGGAATGGAAACACACAATAACATAACGTACCAGCGTGACTTCAAACTCTTTGTTATAGGAAATGTTCAAAATGTCCTCCGTTAGCGAGGATACATGCATCCACCCTCCGTCGCATGGAATCCCTGTTGCGCTGATGCAGTCCTGGAGAATGGGATATTGTATCACAGCCATTCACACCAGCACGAAGAGTCTCTACATTTGGTACCGGGGTTGCGTAGACAAGAGCTTTAAAATGCCCCCAATAATGAAAGTGAAGAAGGTTGAGGTCAGGAGAGCGTGGAAGCCATGAAATTGGTCCGCCTCTACCAATCCATCGGTCACCGAATCTGTTGTTGAGAAGCGTACGAACATGTCGACTGAAATGTACAAGAGCTCCAACGTACATGAAACACATGTTGTGTCGTACTTGTAAAGGCACATGTTCTAGCAGCACAGGTAGAGTATCCGTATGAAATCATGATAATGTGCTCCACTAAGCGTAGGTGGAAGAACATGAGGCCCAATCAAGACATCACCAACAATTCCTGCCCAAACGTTCACAGAAAATCTGTGTTGATGACGTGATTGCACAATTGCGTGCGGATTCTCGTCAGCCTACACATGTTGATTGTGAAAATTTACAATTATTTCAATTTACATTTAAAGAGAAATACTAAAATGAGTTCTAACATGGAAATTAAGCGTTTCCGGACACATGTCTACATAACATATTTTCTTTCTTTGCGTGTGAGGAATGTTTCCTGAAAGTTTGGCCGTACGTTTTTGTAACACTTTGTATATTAATGTCACATCACCTACAGAATTGGGTCTGATATGATTAAATCAGGTGTTTAAGCGAATCGGCAGTTAATGGAAGAATAAGGTCTTAGATCCGGTATGCAGGTTGCAGGTTGTGTAGACCATGGAGGGGAGAGTGTTTCCATATTACGTATTTGTTGGGAGGGGTCGCTTATTTAAAAAAGGTCTGAAACAATGAAGGCAGAACAATGAATCGACAAGTATTTGAGGGAAAGAAGACTACATTGCTCAACAGATTCGTTCGTGTGTGTCTGTGCAGTAGTGTGAACTGTTTGATTCGCCTGCTCTCTCTCTCTCAGACATACACGCACACACAGATCTGTCCTATAAGCGAGGCAGGAGCGCGCGCAGCGAGGGGGAGCGCCAGGCACCCCAACTCCGGCAGCAGGGGTGTGCTCCTTACCTCCCGTTTCCATGGTGACGGCTGGCTGGTCCATTTAGTAAATTATCTATCTATATAGGCAATACGAGATCAATAGCGACAAGACAGAGCAGGGGGAGCGCCACCAGAGTGCTGCAAGACGGGTGGGGGAGGGGGGGGGCGGAGGAGGGGCGATGCCGACTGGAGGGTGGCGGGGATGAAGGGGTTTAATTAGAAGGGTTGCGCGCGCTACACACGCAGCTGCCGATGCCGCCGCCGCCGCCGCCTGGGGAGCCATCTGCGAGGCTGCCTTTGTCTGCGAGGTCCGGGCCAACTCCGTGTCTTTCCTGTTACTTCCGGCACGACTCGCGACGGCGAGAGCATTTAGCACTGAAACTCACACAGTTGCTGTGGAGTGATTTTTCCCAGCAAAGAGAGATACTATCATTGAGAGGCAACACCGCGACAAGAGTGAAGAAAATTGAACAACCGTCCGCCATGTTATCGGAAGTCTAGAGAGGCGTGATACATGACAGTAGGTTAGAATATTATTAAAATACGAGCTTAAACCTGCGGCTCAGCTCGCGTGAGGGATTATTATGATATTATGACAGATAATGCGCGAAACGTCAAATCGGTTTTTTTATAGAGATCTATCAAAAGAAATTTATTTTTTACTGCTTAATTTATTTATTCTTATATTTCCTTATTCGTATGCTTATCCTTACAGAGAACGAGCTTAAGACATTGTAGCACGCATAGACCAAAGACGTGGTCTGTGGCATCACGTTTCGCTGTACGTAACATCCTTCGTACAGAGTCGCAAACGTCATCGCTGGCATTCAGTCCGATTTTTTTTAATAACTTGACGACTTTCAACCCACTTATAGTTATCGCCATGGAACTGCTATGGTGTACAACGGGAGCCTTGGAACAACAATCACAGACCATTCGTTTGCGTTCTGTAGTTTTCACTGCAAAGCTAAATATTTACACACACACACGTAGAATTTTATATACACCGATAACTTTCCATCCTAATATACCCCATACTTATATCACTATCAACCTTCAAGCAACAATGCAACCAATAAAACCATTCTCAGAAAGTAAATATAATTTTCAAAGAGTAATTATTGTTCCGCATTTCGCGTTATATTCTTCAAATTACTAAATATCTACCAAATCGCTATAAAACAGTGTCTAAAACCTTCCTCTGGCATAAACTAGTAACTGTACAAATATTAAAGTCTCTGCGACTTGTCGTTCGGACATGATAAGCGTACACCGAACAGACATTCACATTAATATATATAGATAGATAAATAGCTATCCGATCGTCATAAAATCGTGCCTAAAGCCTTCCCAGGGTAGACATTAATAACTGTATAAATTTTCAGCTCTTTATGTCTTGTGGTTCAGACGTGATAAACGTACACCGAACCGACATTCAGATTTATAGATATAGATAACTGTTTGCGCCTTTCAGTTTTAGCCAGAACAATTTTACCTCCGTGAATAGAGCATAAACGCTTTATATCCGTAGTTTCTCGAAAGTGCCAGCAGCTTTATTTTACGTACAGTACCCTCGTCCATAAGCTGCATTTATTTTCGAAGAATGGCAGACGTTTCAGGTCTAACTTTTTACAGTAAATATACATTAATTACTCCGCAATTTGCGAGAATTTCCGACTTTAGCTGCTCTTCTTCAGTTGGTCCATCATATTGTAACATATGAAAGTTAGTGCATGACCGGGACTCGAACCTGGGACTCCCGCTTTTCGCGAGCGGGCGCCTTATCCACTCGGCCATCGGGACACGTGCCCCGGCCAGATCCAAACTTCCATGAAAAAATTTCATATGTTACAATATGATGGACTAACTGACGAAGAGCAGCTTAAGTCGGAAATTCTCGCAAATTGCGAAGTAATGAATGTATATTTATCATTTATAGCTGCACACCATCAACATCGTCGGTTCCTTGGAAACAGATGTATCATTGTAAATTTTCATAGTAATATTACGTTAATTTCAAATCAATTAATGTTAGAGGCAGGAACTATTGCAAGGGCCAAGGAAATACAATGCCACACTTAAGCTTTATAACAGAAACCACCCAGTCAGTAGAATAGGCAATGAAGTAGTTTGTCGTAGATTTAATGAAGTAGTAGTCAATATTATGCTTGTCTTTCTCATTAATCTGATTAAGGTACTCTGAATCAAAATATAAAGAAACTGCCATTAGTGAATGCCCTTATTCGGAATTTAACCTGTAATTTCTGCTTTTATGATGTAAATTGCCTTAAATATATTTAGCCTTACTTTCTTCATTTCATAAATTTTGTTTCAAGATTTTAAGAAGAAATACGAGTGCTTCGTGCCGGAAACCAATTCTCTCTTCTCATTGCAACAACCCATTTCTTCGTCAGCAGCTTGTTTTTAACGGAAACTTGGATAAAAAGTGTTTAACTTTATCAACATTTAACTCGAATTCGAAGAAACAGTTAACATATAACATATGATGTTTTAAACTGTACACTTTTTAAAAAGATATATTCGCAGTATTTTTGCTTCTGCTGGTACAGTAATACGTTAGACAAACAGTTCTGAAAGAACTGCTTATCTCACATGTTCGCACACGTACTTTTTATACAAACTTATAGCTAAATGTTCAAAGTATTTTCACAAAAACTGTTATTCTCCTCCTGTAAAAAAATGCATTATATACAGGATGTTTCTAAACTAGACCGCCAATGTTGGAGGGATAGTAGTGGGTACGTAAGTAGATCAGGTTTTACATAAGAACCTATGTTCGTAAAGGTCATCTAGTGATGCAGTGAGCACTTATTCGATACTGTGATTCTAATATCTGCTACTACATGTCCTTTGATTTCAAAATTTTGGGAAGAGATGGAAAAACAAGCAAAAAATGCTCACAAGGGAACCTCCCCATCGCACCCCACCACCCCCAGATTTAGTTATAATTTGGTGCAGTGGATAGGCAGTGAAAAAATGAACACAGATCAATCGAGAAAACAGGAAGAAGTTATGTGGAACTATGAAAAAATAAGTAAAATATAAAAACTGAGTTGTCCATGCGAAAGAAAGCAACGTCGAGCAAGTTGTGAGAACAGGGGCGCCGTGGTACTGTGGCTAGTGTGAGGAGCTGGTTCTAGCCTTCCCACAGGCGAAAATTTTTATTTTTTCATTTTCAGAAAATTCATTTCTTTCCTTCCGTCCGTCCGATGCGAGGTTACTGCGCCGTTACGTAACGCCTAAATAAACATGTAAACGCACTACGTCTGCAGTGTACAGCGGAGAGTATTTCTCCTGACGAGGCTCCCTGGTCGGCAGTTGACTGTTCGTTACTTTGGACGAGAATGTGTTAAATACATTAGTTGTATTCGGTGGGCAATATGAATCCAGCAAATATAGCTCGCGACTGCAATAACAAGATCAATGAATATTTCCGAAGGAACCTAACAGTTCCATTCGTCTGCTAATCGCACGGTTTTGCGGTGTGGTCGCAAAACTCGGACACTAAACTGATTACTGCGAACAGAGACGCCAATGAACGGACCGACAAATCATAGTTTTGAGAAATTAAAACAATTAAAATTTTAGTTAGAGGGAAGTGTTGAACCATGGAACTCTCGCTTTGAATCTCCTCACACTAACCACTTTTTTTTCCTAGCCGAAATAAAGAAGTCGATTTAGAATTATGTTCTTGTTTTTCTAAACAACTTTGTGCTGTGTACGTTACGGATTATTGCCTATTTGATCACGTGTTAGTGGTGTTTACTTTACGACTGTTTTATGTAACATAGATGTTTGCGATGGTAAATTATTGCTCATCTTTTAACTTATACATGCGTTGTAAATTTGGTAAGTTCGTCATTGCAAGCCATGGAGATAAGGAGAAGTTACCATTTCTCCTAGCTGGCGGCAGTGTTGTGAGAGCACCAGCAATACTGGAGAAACTCGGCAAGGAAGCCCTGGAGAACATCTCGAGGAAATATGTAAATCCTGTGGCTGTACCTTATAAAGTAGGGCTAGCCGATATTAAACTAGATGTTGTAATGGAGGAGCTGCCATATATACTACAACAGCTTCGTGTAGCTTACTATCTCCTGGATTTGGGCATCCCACAAGATTTCGCAGGGATTTTTAACAAACTGGGCATGTGCAAGAACCTAGTATCCACCCATGACTTTCGGTTGGAAGGAAGCTGTATAGGGAACAGAAACGTGATTGTGGACATAGAGACGGCAGCTGGAATCGATTGTTTCATTTGGTTGACGTCGAATTGCCGAGTAAAGAATATATAATACATTTATTTGTCGAATCACGACTTCTGGTGTCAATAAAATTACCGGTATTCACCTCATCAATTTTATAAAGTGTCTTGACAGGCGTTTGCGGGATACTTTTACTTCTTCGTTTGGTCGATAACATGACATTACCAGACTGGAGACTACAATATACAGTTACGGACTAGATCGTGGTTTTGACTCTTTACAATACCGTTTAAGTGTATTAAACGAGAATAGACAATATTTACAAAGTGCACTTGTTTACTGGGTTAATAAGAGCACCGAAATTTGACTGGTGTGTCGGTAAATCTAGCGAACTCCTCTGTACAATATGATTTAATGTACAATCTTTGACAAAAAACCTGGCCACGGCCGGCCGCCGCTGAGCATAAGTCCGAGCCGATCGCGACATGGGACAATACGCGTGGCCGCGCTGATTCGCTTTAAGTCCAGCTATCTGCACAATCTGGCAACACTGTAGACTGCGGGAGTTCATACAGTACTTCTTGTGTGCTGTTAGAAGTTCTGTGGGTCAGTTACATCCGTGGTCTTGCGGTAAAGTGCGTGACTTGCACCTGAAAGTATTAGTGATCGAAACCGAGTGTTGACAAAAATTTTAATTTCACGTTCCTCGTGCGTACTGATGCCACATGTGTAAGGGAAGCATATGCGTAACGTATTTCTTCGGCTAGGATTCATTACCTTTCTTTAAAATCAAAATCTTTTCTGTTCTTTCTTTTTTTAACAGAAATATTGCTTCCATGATATATACCAGAACTAAGTGTAGCACTTCCTTTTGCGTTTGATAAAACAGGACTGAAAGCTGTACTTCTTTCCAATAATCTTCTGTGTTGAATAGTACATGTTATAAATTAAATCGGTTTTTCTGCACCGAAAATTCAAACAAAACTTAAATATTTTTATAAACGTAAAGCTTTTCCTTGTAATTATCTATAAGCAACTGAAGAGGCGTCCACTTTATTAAAAAATAAATAAATAAATAAATAAAATTATGTAGACATTTACTTATACGTCAAAGTTTTCTTTACAATTCGCATATCGTATTCGATAATCTTTTATCTGTTCTAACTGGTGGTGTTATATTTATTGTCAAATACATCAAGAAGTCTTCTTTGCTGTCTTCTTCATTTCTAAGAATGTAAAATACCGCATGTCCCATGATCCAGTTGACTGCATTCCTTTTGGCATTTGGGTATGGCACTTCTACGGAGTTTAACAGTTTCATTGGTGTTATAGATTTATCTGATTTTCGTAGCATAAGCGAGAGTACAAGCCGAACATCCCCAAATATCCTTGAATTTGTCACTTGTAAATTTATGCTCGTCTGTGTCTATCAAGTTACACGTGCTGCAGTTTGGTGATTCCGCCATGTGTATGATATGTAGCCGTGAAGTCGTCGGGATCTTCCTGTTTATTGCTAAATACCAAGTTGATCTTACGTTTGTTGGTAAAAGTCGGTCGTGAATATTCTACCATATTTTCTTCCAGTTAAAATGATTATACTTCTGTTGTATCACATTTCTCGGTTTTCTGTGTATCAAGCTTTTGACCACTTCTCGTACTTGTTACATGTTTTTCTGGGGAACAGTCCTGCGAATGTAGCTGTATTCAATGAGAAAATGTTTGAGGTGATACAGCTCGTTCGGGATGTGGTGCAAATCTACTGGCGGGTCCATGCTGATTGGGGCTACCTCATCCAGAAGATGAGCCAACAAGTTGTTGGCCGAAACTTTCCATTGTTGGTAGGTCTTGCAGATGTAAAGCGCCTATGCCTTACTGTAAACATCTATGAGATTAAGGCCGCCATCTTTGTGGATTAGTGTAAGGGTTTCATATCTGACTTTAAAAATCTGACCTTTACTTAACGAAGTGGCCGAGCGCTGTGAACATTATCTTTCCCATCTCTTTGGGTAATGGCAGAACTTGATATACATAGTTCACTTTGGCCGTTATGTATGTATTAATTAGCCGCACGTTTTGTACTTCATCGAGATTTAGCAGGCTGTGAAGTTGTATTCCGGCTCTCATACTCGTCAATATTCTTTTGTAATTGAGGGCAGCCTTTTGTCGCATATTCCGTGTGTAAACTATACCTAGACATTTCAATCTGTCCATTTCCGTCAGTTGTCCTTCGGCTCTGATGTTATTTCCACTTCCAATGGTCATAATTCTTGACTTTAAGTTGCTGAGTTTGCCAGCAGATGCAAGTTCATACTTCTTAATAATGGTAAGTGCGGTTTGTAGCTCCAGTTCACTTCTTACTACAAGTCCTACGTCCTGAGCATATGATTTTGTTCATGTTTCTGTAATCCCCGCAACTCTTGCGTTAGTGTACATAGGAGAGGCTCGATGGCTATAACAAGTAATAACACGGACGAGGGGCATCCTTGCCTAACAGAGCTATTGATCTTTATTGATCTTAATTGTCCATTTATATTAATTTTGATGTACCATTCTTTAATGGATGTCCGATCAATGGTGTTGTAAAGATAAAAGTGATTGACTCTGTCGAATGCTTGTTCAAAATCAACTGATACTATTGCACATCTACTTTTACAGGTCTCAGCTATCGCTATTGTGTCCCTGTAATCACTTAATGCGTGAAAAATTTTCTGTCTTTGCCTACACTCGTTTGGTACAGTGTTTACCCACAGGACCACAGCTCTCCTATACTCATGTTGTGCTCGACATTGTCTACCTTTCTCATGGACCGTTCAGTTTTTATATTTTGCTCATTGTTTCATAGTTCCATACAACTTCTTCCTGTTTTCTCGATTGATTTGTGTTCAGTTTTTCACGGCCTAACCACTGTGCCAATGTATAACTTTATCTTAGGTGGGTGCGATGGGGAGGTTCCCTTGTCAGTACACATGATTCGCAAAATGCGTACCTAAAGAGATATGAGTACTTGACTACTAGAATATGTAAATTGCACAGTATCAAATAATGAGGCGATTAGATTACGCTATTCATGGTTAATGAGCTTTTTCTTTCTGTCATCCATACCATCGCCTCCCAAAACACTGAAAGCAAAGAACACGTACTAAAAGATATTTGTTTCGCGGTACTACCCTTGAAGAAGTGCTCATAGTTTAAATGGATGAAAAAAATAAAATATTTGGAAACATATTTGACCAAAATAGGCTTACAAACTACTTAAACTAACTTACGTTAAGGACAAGGCACGCACCCATCCTAAGGGAGGACTCGAACCTTCGGCAGCAACGTCCGCCCTGCCCGTAGCATAATGCCTCATACGATGCAGCCGTTCGGCACGGCTAAATATATGACTTGACCTATTAAATACCCTCTACAACCCAATGAAGTTCAACAATTATAAAACAGAATGTAGGCATGATCCCGTTTCTGAAATCCTCTATTTACAAATTATCGTTTTCGATAAGCTAAGACACTAAGTCATCATCTTCAGATCAGCATTGTTTACAAAATACAGGTCATTCGCTTCCACGTGTTTGGAGCAAATTTAAAATAGTCATGTTCCGACTTTGCACGAAGTCATAATGTAAAATTAAAATTACTAAAATTTTCATTTCATAGCACTGGGTATAGACAACTGGAATCACAAAGAGTGGAGGCTGACACGCGGTGGTTCACAGAAGAAGTTAGATCACACTTTCAAAATCAAAGCAAAAAGGATGCCAAATTTAAACAGAGAAAAAATGCCCGAGACTGGAAATCTATTACAGAAACTCGAAATTTAACTCGAACTTCAATGTGAGACGCTTTTAATAGTTTCCACAACGATATCCAGTCACGTAATTTGGTAGACAATCCGAAGTAATTCATGTCGATTTTTAAAGGATACTAGTAGCAAATACAATCAATACCTCTACGCAATAGTAATGATGAAAGTTCTGATAAAGCCGAATTCCTAAATACAGCTTTATGTAAATAAGGTTTCTTTCCGAATATGCGTATGCAATACCGCCATACCTAGCAATCATATAAAACCTCAAGCTCAGCGAAAGAACCATACCCGAAGACTACAAAGGTGGATATGTCACTTCATTGTTCAAAAAAGCTGTAGGAGTGAGCTGTAAAATTACAGGCCTATATCGTTAACGTCGCTTTGTAGCACGATTTTAGAAATATACTTTCCTCAAACATTATGAATTACCTCAAAGAAAAAGATATATTGACTCATAGTCAACATAGATTCAGAAAATATAGTCTTTGTGAAACACAGCTCTTAACGCTCAAGAAGTGATGAGAGCTACTGACAAGGACACTCAAATCGATTCCGTAAATCTAGATTTCCGGAAGCTATATTCCCGTTTTCCTGTCGGAATGGATACAGTATACTTTAAGCGACGGAAAGTCATCGAGTAAAATAGAAGTGATTTTTGGAGTTAGGGCCCCTACTGTTCCTTTTTTATATAAACGAGTTATGAGACATGTGAGCAGCTCTCTTACAGTGTTTTCGGGTGAAGTTGTCGTTTATCGATTAAGAAAATCGCCAAAAGACCTAAATCAACTGCAAAATGATTTAGATAAGGTATGTGCATGGTGCAAAAATTGGCAGTTGACCATAGAAAGTGATAAGAATGATGTCATCCATATGAGTTCTAAAATAAATCCGTTAAACTTCGTTTACACGACACGTCAGTCCAATTTCAAGTCCGTACTTTCAACTAAATACCTACAAATAACAATTTCGAACAACTTAAATTGGGAAGATCACATAGAAAATATTGTGCAAAAGTCGAGCCAGAGACTACATTTCATTATCAGAACGTTTAGAAGATGCAACAGTTCTACTAAACATACTGCCTACACCACAATATTGTGCGTCCCACAGTATTTTGAAGTAGTGCTGCACATTGTGAGATTCCCCCCTCCACCCGCCCCTTCCCTCGTGGCACAGACGGAGGATATCGAGTTCAGAGAAAGGCACCTTGTTTTGAGTTATCGCGATATAGGGGCAAGAGTATCACGGAAATGATGCACGAGTTGGGATGGAAATCATTACAAGGAGTAAGAGAAATCAGACTGAAACCCGAAAGCTGTAGGTTTTCCATTTTTCCGCGCACTATCAGAAAATGGAACGGTCGAGAAATGTCTTAAAAGTGATTCGATGAGTCCTATGCCATGCACTGAAATGTGTTTTGAAGAGTATTTATGTAGATGAACTAAAGTTGTTATGATGGACCATGAGGTAGCTCATTTGGTAGAACGGGTGATCGCTAATGGCAGAGATCCTGTTTTAATTTTACAGGAAGTTTCACCCTGTATACTATTTTCACAAGATTTGGCGTTGTGAAATTCATAGATAGCTTGACTACAAGGATAAGTTTGTTTCAGTGGGAAGAAACGGCCTATATGAAAGTACTTGAGAGAATGAATAGCAAGCCTCAGTTTCCAAGACACATTACCTTAAGGCAACAGTCCGATGAGGGAGGACCGCGTCACATGGGGGAGGGGTTCTCAGGGGGTTTGTAGGCTAGTGCCTTCAGGTGGACAAAGGAATCCATTCTGTATCATGACTTTGTAAAGTTCTTATAACTTTTCTTATAAAGTATAATATCATATAATGTGAATTCCTTTAAATTTCTTTGGCTTAGAGAAACTGATTGCGCGTCCATAAAGCCAAGAGGAGCCGCACTTGTTTCTAGCGAGCCTTGAAGCGAGACTAACAAATTGGAGTAGTATGAAATATATCTGCCAGGTGCAGACCTTGTAACTGCTACGTGCGGTGATGAAAAGTAACAAAAAATTTGAGGTAGTAATGAAACGGTGTTTCAGCGAATTCTTACGAAAAGGAATAGATCTCAAAGAGAAATAATACGTATCCACGCTATGTGGACTGTTGCTAGGTCTGTGACTGCATTCAATACTTTTATCAAATAATTTTACTGCAGCAGTCGCTTTTTACTAAGATTTTATTACCACTATGCGTTTCGGCAAACAGCTGCCATTACTAGGTGCGTTTTTACAGATGCAAGAGCCTTATGGGTGGATGTTTACGTATGCTGTGTGTGCCCCAGAGGTTATGTGGTGAAATTCAAGCGTGTTCAGGAATATGCACCTGATTACTTACTTATATTTTATTGTTAGAGTATTTGCATAATTATTTTAGTGCATTTACTTATAGTCTGGGTATTTAGGACACAGAACATAGGAACACAATTACAAACACATAAGTGCTGAAATTTTCGCGTCACAAGTTCACATTGTTCCAAAGATACTTAGAATAAAGGATAAACTGCTTACAGTAATTGGTAAAGTAAAGTTGCAGATTATATTTAAATATACCGTTGTAACAGAAAATGCTGACCATATCTTATTACTTAAGTAAACATTCAACATCGCTGAAGTTTTTGAAAAGGTTAGTATTATCGCTGTCTCGTTTGTCATTTCGCAACAGGTCACCGTTCACTGTTCCATTGATAAAGATATTTACTTCTTCACATTGTTGCATTAAAAGTCCTTTGCCTGTTTTATGTAGTGTAAGAAAATCATTGCTAATGTCCTGGAATGTATAGGCAGTGTCCTTTATCTGAGTAGCTGTTGCTGATTTACTAAATTATTTGTGTGGTAGGCCTATTGTGTTCAGAGTATCTCTTCATAAAGTCCCTTACTGTTTGGCCTACATAAAGGGTCTATAGAGCTGTTGAATGCTATTTTGAAAATGCCTGTGTGTTAGTGTGTGTGTGTGTGTGTGTGTGTGTGTGAGTGTGAGTGTGAGTTTGTGTGTGTCTACCGATCTGTGTGTTTAGGTTGTCTCTGGGTTAGTGTTGTTGTTTGTTGTGAAGGCTTTGTCAATGTTGTTTGATCTGAAAAAAATACTTTTTGCCGTTTGTTATGAATGCTATGTTGATGTTGTTTGATCTGAAAATATTTACTTTTTTGTAGATGAATTTACCAGTGAAGGGAATGCAAACAGTGGATTTACGAATTTTCACATTCTGTTTTGGGATTGGTTTGATATTACTTTTTTGTGGCATGGCTGTTAACTACTGTGTATCCGTATACTGATAATACTGAGTCCTTCGAGTTTTGCAGTGTTTTCCGCTAGTATATTGATGGCTCTGATAAGAAATGCTTTGTATGCGGAGTACTTCTGCGTCGTCGAATTTCACGATGACCTGTGTGGTGAGATCTGATGTTGTTTTCTAAAATAAAAAATAAAAATGTTCAAATGTTTGTAAAGCTTATATTTAGTGCACTGTATTAATACAGAAAACACTCAATTTTAATTTTTCTTAAGCTGAATTCATAATGTGGCAATGAAAGGGTTAACACTATGCGAAATACAGAATACTAATATTACCTGCATGAAGAGTACGTTATTAAAGAGAAATTGCACAAACGACGGAAATATACATACAAACGGAGAAAAGAATGAATAATAAACAAAGAACGGCCGTTCAAATGTTCAAATGTTTGTAGAACTTATGGGACTTAACTACGGGGTCATCAATCCCTAAGTTTACAAACTACTTATGAACTAGCTAAGACTAAGGACGGCACAAATATCCATGTTCGAGGGGGGATTCGAACCCCCGATCGCAGTGGCCGTGCAGACCGTGACTGGAGAGAACGGCCGTTATTCTGTAGTGTGTAAGCCCTTTTCTTATATTGTTTTCTAGCCTTGTTGTTAGTAATGACTAAAAGAAGGTTTTCAGAGTTCAATAAATGTTATAAGGAAGGCTATGAAGCCACTGAAAGTGACGACATACCTATTAACATTCGCCGCACACAGTCATCTTGTGATGGAGTCTTAGTTAATTAATTTATTTATAAATAAAGAAACTCTGCCCGAATGTATCTAAACGCAGGGTCGACTGTAACAGAAAACACGCACGTAGGGCCAGTACAAGAGGGTGCAAAATCAAATTTTTAAATGTTTGTAGAGTTTATGGGACTTAACTGCGGGGTCATCAGTCCCGAAGCTTACAAACTACTTATGAACTAGTTAAGACTAAGGACGGCACAAATATCCATGCCCGAGGGGGGATTCGAACCCCCGACCGTAGTGGCCGTGCAGACCGTGACTGGAACGCCTCAGTCCCCTCGGTCACCGCGGCCGGCAAGAGGGTGCACGCGCCTGCTCGGTAATGAGCTTACCGTCATAGGTGAGTGAATAACTTACTATACTAATAGTTAGGTCCGGGAAGTCGATACTCCCATTGTTTTATGTTCCACTTTGAATTTTATTTTTGTGTCGTGTTTATAGAGTGTACTGATGATACTGTTGATAGCATCATCAATTTCACAAAGGGAATGGGCAGCAGGTAGACCCCTGGAGGCCTTCCGCTTATGCAGAGCCGCGACTCGCCGGTGCAGTGCGGGCGACCGGGCGCGGCCAACGCAGGCGGCGCGCCGTCGAAGGCCGACTCACAATGGAATCGGATTCTGCAATTTCTCTACATCTATGGTGCGTGAAGTTCAGAACATAAATAACAATCAGCCAAAGCCATTTGACTCAACCCACAAAAATTTTGTAGAAACTCGACTTTGAATTTTTGCAAACTACGCGTAAGTAACAGTATTAAAAACACTTGCAGCATCTGTCGGAGTAGCTCAGGCCCAACAACAATAAAGTCAGTGGTTCGGATCCCAACGTGGAATCTTCTGTTTTAACAGATGTATAAAACATTTTGGGATATCTAATTCTACGTCTTATGTCAAAAAATGTTTGTATAGTCTATGGGACTTAACTACGGGGTCATCAGTCCCTAAACTTACAAACTACTTATGAACTACTTACGAACTAGGATGGCACAAATATCCATGCCCGAGGGGGGATTCGAACCCCCGACCGTAGAGGCCGTGCAGACCGTGACTGGAGCGCCTTAGTCCCCTCGGCCACCGCGGCCGGCGTCTTATGTCAGTTTTTGTTTATGTTCATGTAGACAAGCTGAAAACCTTGTCGTCACTTAAACCTATGGTTGAGTAGCTTAGCTGCTTGGAAAGCCATTAGTAGCTACGTAGATGACTTCCAAAAACAGTGTCGTAGATCTTCAGAAACTCTTTCTCTTCAGCCGTTTTTCCCGCACAAGAAGGGTCGGCTTTGTTAATTGGAATTAGCGTGTTAATGTTGACGGGGTGGTCGTATGCCCTTTCTGCCACCACCCCTGCCCGCCGGAAGGAAATTGTACCCCAAATGTCTGCATATATGTGTGAGAGTGTAATGTGTTATGAAATGTTTGCGAATCGTGTAACTGAGGCAGGACTTGGGGACCAGCCCGAAAAAATGTTCAAATGTTTGTAAATCTATCGGACCAAACTGCGTGGTCATCAAAAAATGTTCAAATGTTTGTAAAGTCTATGGGACTTAACTACGGGATCATCAGTCCCTAAACTTAGAAACTACTTATCAGCTAACTAAGACTAAGGACGGCACAAATATCCATGCCCGAGGGGGGATTCGAACCCCCGACCGTAGTGGCCGTGCAGACCGTGACTGGAGCGCCTCAATCCCCTCGGTCACTGCGGCCGGCGCGTAGTCATCAGTCCGTAGTTTACAAATTACTTGCCGGCCGCGGTGGCCGAGGGGACTGAGGCGCTCCAGTCACAGTCTGCACGGCCACTACGGTCGGGGGTTCGAATCCCCCCTCGGGCATGGATATTTGTGCCGTCCTAGTTCATAAGTAGTTTGTAAGTTTAGGGACTGATAATCCCGTAGTTAAGTCCCATAAGCTTAACAAACATTTGAACATTTGAACAAATTACTTAAACCTAGGTAAACTAACCTAAGGACAACACACATACCCATGCCCCAGGGAGCACTCTAACCTCCACGGCGAGCAACCGCGTGCTCCGCAGCGAGACGCTTTAGACCGCTCGGCTACTCCACCGCGGCGGACCAGCCCGGTATTCACCTAGGGGGATGTGGAAAACCGCCTAAAAACCACATCCATGCTGGCCGGCACTCAGACCCCCTTCGTCAATCCCCCGGGCGGATTCGAAACGGGGCCGCTACGCCTCCTCGTCTCGGAAAGCGGTGCGTTAGATCACACGGCTAACCGAGCGAGTTTAGCTCTTTACAAACTGAATAATCAAAAACTACCGTCGTCAAATGATAGTGAAGCCAATACTGCAATAAACTTTAACTTACGTTTTCTGATTGAACCCAGCATAATTAACAACTTTCTAATAATATAGAAAATTACGAGTGAACAAAATTGCTATTAGAGGTTAAAATTGTGTAAGAATACAGACACAACGGAAAAAAATATCTGTAACCACAGGATTCGAGCCACCGACTCCACGGTTATAAGGCCACAAAGCTACCATCTGAGCTGACCTCACAGATATTCCAACCGTTTTATTTGTTTGAACTTACGTATACATTGCGAAACTTCTAAGTCGATTTTCTCCAGAATTTTTGAAAGTTGCGTCGAATGGCTTTGGTTGAAAGTTATTTGAGTTCGGAACTTCACGTACCATAAATAAAAATTCTAAAATCCGATACCCATATGTCGATAAACAGACAGAGCGGGTGGCAGGCCGTGGTAAAATAGCCGACCGCAACTGAGTTCCACAATTACCATATACCGCTACTGGTAGTTTTTAATCTAGATATATCTAGAAATATTATTTTGCATTGTTTTTTATTATTTAAAAGAACAGTAATGTTTCCATTATCAAATAATCAAACGTAACTTTATCAAACGAATAAAATACTTATTACAATATGCAAGACATACAAATTAAAAACGGATACAGCACTGCACATATCACTTGTCGTTTGGTACAGACAGGACATAATATGTTTGCTCATTTAAAGTAAGAATTGATATAGCACTGTTCATATAACATGATGTTTGGTACACCATTGTCATAATACCTTGCTCATCTGATACTTGCATAGTTGAAGTTAAAATTAGACAAGTTCTGGCGTCCATGATGAAGCATTTGTACTCCTGAATGCGGAGTCTTGGTCCATACCAATTGACCATTACACGCATTACTGACTGATCCACATTTGTAGCTACTATGCTTCGTCTGTGGAGGACATATGTGTGTTTGCTAAATATAACCGTATTTCTGGAACACAGTGCAGCAATATACTGTATTCTCCACAGGTCACTCTGTTGATTAAATGCTTCACCGTTGGTATCCAGATCATGACAAAATATTACTTTACTGTGTTCCACATGTATATTTATTCTTTAGCGATCACACACATGACCTTCACAGACGAAGCGTAGTAGCTGCAAATGTCTATCAGTTAGTAATGGTCAATTGATATAGAACAAGACACCGAATTCATGAGTACAAATGCTTCATCATAGATGCAAGAATTAATGGAATTTTAACTTCAAGTATGCAAGCATCAGTTGACCAAGGTATTATGACAATAGTGTACCACACAACATGTGATAGGTGTAGTGCTATATCACTTCTTACTTTAAATGTGCAAGCATCAGATGTGAAAGGTATGTCTATTGTGTATCAAACAACCTGTGATATTTACAGCGCTTTATCGGTTTTTAATTTACACATCTTGCATTTTGTAATAATTATTTTATTAGTTTGATGAAGTAACGTTTGATCTTTTGATAGTGGCAACATAGCTAGCCGAAACTAGTAATAACATATAGTAAATATGCCTATATCCCTCCGTATGAACCCTAATTTCATTTATCTTGTCTTTTTGATCATTACACGAAATATAAGTAGGCGGCAGGAAGATAGTACTAGACTCAGCTTCAAATTCCTGCCCTCTAATTTTCCTCAACAGAAATTCACGAGAAGAACATCGTCTTTTCTCCAGCGATCCCCATTTGAGTTCCTGCAGCATTTCCGTGACACTCGCGCATTAGTCGAACCTACTAGTAACGTTCCGTGCTCCTCTCTCTGAACTGCTTCTATGTCTTCCTTTAAATTGATCTGCTGCGGGTCCCAAACATTTGAGCAATACTTAGGACGTGGTCGTGTAAGTGTTTTATACGCGGTCTCCTTTACAGATGAAGTACATCTTCACAAAATTCTCCCAGTAAACCGAAGTCGGCTGCCGCCTTACTCACAACTGTTTTTACATGTTCGTTCCATTTCATATCGCTCTGCAATGTTACTCCTAGAGATTTGAACGATGCCACTGCATCAGGAAGTGTAAGGAAGTCTTTACTGAAGGCATTTGTGTGAAGTTGTACAGGATAAATAGTTGAGTCAGGAAGAGGATAGAGGCTTTTGAAATGTGGTGCTATAGAAGAATGCTGAAAATTAGGTGGGTAGGTAGCGAAATTAATGTGGGGTTATTGAACGGAATTGGGGATAAGGAATTTCTGGCATACCTTGACGAAAAGAAAGGATCGACTGTTAGGACACTTTTTAGACATCAAGGAATTGTGAATTTAGCATTGGAGTGTGGGGTTCAAATCGTAGAGGGAGACCAAGAGACGAATACAGTACACATATTCAAAGGGATGTTGCTTGCCGTTATTATGAGGAGATGAAGAGGCTTATACGGGGCAAGGTAGCGTGGAGAGCTGCATAACACCAGTCTCCGAACTGAAGAGAACAACAACATTCAAAAATTACAACAGGAAGTTCAATATCCATTTAAACAAGGCAAAAAAAGTCAGGTAAACATGTGGAAACGCCCCAGAATACACACCGATGTTGGTAGACTCAATGTAGCACTGTGCATCGCCGGATGTTTCATGTAACTTCCTAACGCCACGAGGAAAACGTCTGATTGAACACTCATTTACGATGTGGCTCTTTGTCTGAAAGTCGCCTCCGTCACGCCTACTGACACCAGCAACGCCCCACTTGTGCATATTGTATCTGCACATTCTCTCTTCAGTCTGCTATGTATACAACTGCACCCACATTTTCCTTCGTTTATGGAAGCCTGAAACTACCACTTTTTAAATGTCTATTAATTTCCTGGTTCAGTGTTCCACTGTTTCCACTCCACATACTGGTTGAATCCTGTAGGAAGCATATAACAGTGTTTTCACTCTACATTCTGGTTGAATCCTGTGGGGAGCATACAACAAAGCAAGGTATGCCTCTCCCATCTTAACTGCGTCTATTTTTACCCCTTTTAGATTAATTTTTCCCCAAAATCACATATATTCATTTGCAAACATAAGCAGTAAGCACAGTAGACACACACAAAATAGCAAATATGTAAATAATAATTCTCCAAGGTAATATGTTCATTCAGCATATTCTTTTTAACAATAGTTACACATTGTGATAATTAGTAAAGTCAAGAAATGTATTAATAATGAAATATTGTTAATTCAAGAAGTAATTTCAACTCGCCTTATCATATTTTAGTGCAGAAATCGGCATATTTAAATGTAACGACCCATACCAGTGTATAGTTGAACACCTCCACTTTATAGTAAGGTATCTGGAATATCCAAAAATTGTTAACTTACGTAATTATTGAAGATAAATCTTTGTACCAGTACTAACTTTCACGGCCATTTACTACTAAACTATTGTTAGATCACAGACTTTTGACTACCTACTTATGTTACCGCTGCTTTTCCCTTTCTTTTGATATAATACATTAACTGATTGATGCCCTAATTAAAAAGTTGAATTATTTTTCGGAATAAATTATTTTATTTAACATGGCTGCCTGTCCCAAAACATTGGGGAACCCCCCGAACCCCCCCCCCCCCCAAATCGTATCAATAATTGATTCCAGATATTTTATTAGTTTTCCGTCAAACAATAATGTCTGTAAATCAAATTGTAATAGTAACATATAGCTTAATTTGAATGTCAAATTCTCACCTAGCCATTTTATAAACAATTGTGCCGATTATGAGATCACAAAATTATTCCTACGCCAGTCTATAAATAGCAGGAAAATCGAGAATTAGTTAGTTGGCGGTTAGACACGTAACGAGAAACAACGTGTGCCACAGCCGCGGCAGAATATCCGTGCGCACTGAGGCGCCCTGCTGCGGAGCGCGCGACTGTAGGCCGTCGGGGATTCGAGTCCTTCCTCGGGCGTGGATGTTTGTGTTGTCCTCAGCATAAGGTACTGTGAGTTTGTAAGCCTAGGACGGATGACCACTGCATTTAAGTCCCTTAGATTTACAAAAATTTGGACGTGTGCCACACAAGTTTGGCCCTGAAATTGTTGATGCTACTATTCTCAACCGCTGAATTTCGCAACACAATATTTTAACTTGAAATTAATATTTTATTTATCACTGTATCTATAACCGATTAATGTAAGTGACCAGCTCGGGTTTTACAATAGTTTTCACAGCAAGACCAGGTTAATACAAACAGCACTAAATTAGGCGATATTATTGATATGATTCTAGTGCAGTATTTTATCAATTTAACAGCCACTATCACAGTTATTGGTGTGCGGCAATATCACACTCACAGAATAACTTATCAAGTCAACACAGTTAACTAAAACTTAGTGCATAGCAGATATCAGCAAATTTACACAATTACACGTTAAACAGTGCAGCCGTTTTTGTCACAGATATAAAAAACAATTTAATCTAAAATGGGTAAATAATGAGGCAGACCTTGCTTTGTTATATGCCCACCATCCAGATCGCCTCTATCGCAGCGAGAGAGATCAAGTATTTCACTGAGCCCAGTGACAATACATACACAGCGGAGCCAGCTTGCAATAAAATGTACACTGGTCAAAACAATTAGGGGAACAGTTGAGGTATATAGGTTCTAAAGGGCTCTCATAGGCAAAATGAAGTAAAATGGTTCGATGTCTTTCTGTCGATTCTACAGAGTGAAGACAACATCATGACGGCAACCGGGGTAATGGTAATAACAGAAAGTTGTTGCGAAGGAGAATGGTGTTGAGTTGTGTTAACTCTAAAAACGAATTACACAAGGAGCTGGTGGTGCAATGCAACAAAATCGTGACTTACCTCAAGCTACAGCATGGAGTCACTGGAAGAATGGAAGCGCTTGAGACAAATGTTCAAATGTTTGTTAAGCTTATGGGACTTAACTACGGGGTCATCAGTCCCTAAACTTACAAACTACTTAAGAACTACCTTATACTAAAGACGGCACAAATATCCATGCCCGAGGGGGGATTCGAACCTCCGACCGTAGTGGCCGGCGCTTGAGACACAGAGGGAGGTGACCGCAGGTATTTGATTGCCCCAAATTGTAATTTCTAGACCTCAGACAGAAGGAAGCGTTAAAAGAAGACACGACAAAGGAAGTCCACGGTCAACATCTGTGGTTAACAGACCGTGGAGACAGGAGGCTGAATGCAACTCAGTAGCAATGCACTCTTCAGTCAACAACATGACGCTCAATATCAACACAAATAGTCCGCAATCGCATTAGGGAATGTGATCTCTACACACGCAGGTTTATGGTGTGTGTGTTCCATCGAAATCACGACACCGTTTAGCCTGCAGAACCTAAGCCGAGGACAGTCAGGGTTGGAGTCGTATCGAGTAGTGCCGGAAGATGAGTCGAGATCTTGTGCTCAGTCTGAGAGCGTTTGAGAGAACGTGGAACAATTCTGCTTAGTGCCCATATCGTGGCGGTAGACGAATGGTGCGGACAGGAGTCAGTATTGTCGGACGTATGGACATCTATGTCGTTCAGCGCTTTGACCGCACAGAGGCATAGAGACGAGACCTTTCGACCTTTTGTTGTGCCCTACGCTGGTGCCAAAGGAGATAGGATCCTTCTGGTAGACGATAAACGCTCTTCCCCACAGAGCTTGAAGCTGGTGTTATTGAACGAATGGAGTGGTCAGCTTGTTCACCGGACTTAAATCCGACTGAGTATGTCTGGGATGCACTTGGCAGTCGCATAGCAGACAGACCAGCACCTCCTACAACGGTTGCAGAGGTGGACAATGCGCTCATGGAAAAATGGCCAAATTTCCTCCGAGAGCTGATTGATAACCCCATACGTCCATGCCATACAGGTTTGCAACTGTAATTACCGTCCGAAGTGATCACACGCCATATTAGAGGACAACGAGAATGACTTTTTCACTATTATGGTAGCCCCATGGTGCCTAGGTAGAAGTAAAGGCCACTTAACCTGAATTAAAAAAGTTGAGACAGCAAAATATCGTACTGTATTAAATTACAATATTAAATGGTATTTGAATAAATTACGTCACCACATGAATATTGTGTATATACCTCATATGATCCCCTAACTGTTTTGAGCAGTGTATTCTGCTGCCTGTAAGAATGAGAAAATAGTTTTTACACTGGCATAAATATGGTCATCACGCAAAACAGTTTCTGCCATGCAAGTCTAATCCGAAGCGGGCAACTTAAAAGCGTAAAGGGAACTTGTTTTCTGT
This sequence comes from Locusta migratoria, assembly GCA_026315105.1. Classification (NCBI taxonomy): domain Eukaryota; kingdom Metazoa; phylum Arthropoda; class Insecta; order Orthoptera; family Acrididae; genus Locusta; species Locusta migratoria. Next base: position 56,440,585 of record CM048751.1, read on the forward strand.
AGAAACAGACCGTTTTCGTGTGCAACTACCTAATTAATAATGAACGTGATGAATCTCCTCTGCCCTTCCAGAAGCGCAGCAGGGATTGTCAACGCTAAGTACGTTACTGCGCGCGATGCAAAATGCAACAGAGAACTCGCGAAGACGGAATGACGGCAGAGATAATTTCGGGGGCCCGGACAGCGTTTGTAGCTGTTCTGAGCTGACGTTCGCAAATCCCTGGAAGGGAGGCAGTCGGATCCCGCCTTCACAAACGCAGACGCGGGCCACAGACGGAATGGCTAATGGCCGCAGTAGGTGACGCTGATGATGATGATGATGACGACGATCGCGGCTCCCCTCGGCCCGCCGGCACCTGGGGAGCGCCGGCTGGCGCTGCCAATCATCCGCGACCGCAGCTCGATAACAATCAGCGGACCCCAATTGTCGGGCCGACGCGTCGTTCGCCCCGCGCGTCAATACGTCAGCGGCGGACTTACCACCCGCCCCGAGATGAACCCGCCCAGTGGCTGCCTCCCCTCAGACGCCCCGCTGTGCGTTACATAGTGTACTTGCCCCCACATCCCTCTGTGATCGAACTTACAATTCTGATTCGAAAGAATTCAGACAATTTCCTTCCCTTCCTACAACTCCTGTTTTAACTTTTTTAAATATTTGTACCTGGAAGTTGCTAATGAAAAGATTATTAAGTTTAAGGTCCTTTTCTGTGTCTGACAAAATTACTATTTCATCGGCAAACCGCTATGTTTATTTCTTCTGCCTGAACTTTAATTGCCTGTCGAACTTTCTCCTTACATTCCTCCACACCTTGCTCAACATACACATTAAACAACATCGGGGAAATTCTACAACACTTTCTTACTTCCTTCCCAACTACTTCGTCCCTTTTATGCCCTTCGAATCTGCGGTCTGGTTTTTGTGGAAGTTGAATATAACGCTTCAGTCACTAAGTTTTCCCCCTGCTACCTTTCAGAATTTCAAAAAGTGTATTCCAGTCAACATTGACAAAGGAATTGTCAGATCTACAAATGATAAAAACGTAGGTTTGCCTTTCCTTAACGTATCTTCTAAGAAAGTAAGTTTAGGGTTTAACGTCCCGTCGACAGCGTGGTCATTAGAGACGGAGCTTACGCTCGGAGTTGTGGGTAAGGAAGGAAATCGGTCGTGCTCTTTGAAATAAACCATCCCGGCATTTGCCTGGAGCGATTTATGAAAATCAAAGAAAACCAAAATATGGATGGCCGGAGGTGTATTTGAACCACCGTCCTACCGAATAAGAATCCAGTGTGTTACCACTGCGCCACCCCGCTCGGCCGTATTTTCTAAGATAGGTCGTAACGTTAGTATTGTCTCCCAGGTTCCTACATTTCTCCTAGATCCAAATTAATTTTATCCAAGGACTTATTAACAAACGCCTTAATCGAGTGACAAATTGTCCCTCTAAAGTAAGAGCTTCGAGTGTGGCAACACCGTCAGTTGCACTCGTCCACCTTTATTGCGCAGTTTCAACTCTGTGATTTGTACAACACCTGAGCCACACCTGAGTAGAGCTCGATTTCTGATCTCGAGTATGAGGGAAGGCAACTCTTTCAAAATTGATGAAATTTTCACTTGTCTTTACGCAGGGGGAAGGATCGAAAGTTACTCAGCAGAATGGTTGTAGCGATTACTGAATTGATAGTGTCATCCTAGTTAATCCTTTTTCTGATACGCCGAAAACTTCTTAAGATTTTTGGTGGACCGGTAGCTGAGGGAGAAGAAGACCTGATGCATTATAATTGGAGAAAGAGGTAGAAAATGCATTACTGTTGGGGCAGAGGAAATACTACAAAACTGAAGTACCTATTCTGGATATATGATGAGGGATAGTGTATACTACATACTAGAAACTAGGAGATGAACAGTAAAGGCAATTAAATGTTTCAAGAGAACACTGAAATTATCTTGAGAACCGCTAATCAGAGATTCGAGGAAAACACTTGCTAAGCATTACAATGAGAGCATGGTGGTACAGAGACTTGGACATCACTTGAAGGAAGATGAAAGTTTCATATAAGTGCGTACTTCGCTGCTGAATGGAAGTATCATCCTGTAAGAAAGAAGATTGCAAGCACTAGAAAAGTGGATACAGATAAGAATAAGAACAAGTGAAATGTAAAGTAAAATGAATTCGCCTTAAAGTCACAAATTGTGTTTTATTTTACACAATGCATTTAGAGCCCTGAGAGCTTCTCATCAGACTTAGAGACTTGGACGTATTAAAAAGTGGTGCTCAAGTAAGTTTGGTGCAGTATGATAATTGGAGTACATTTATATGTATCAATAATCACCAACACAAACACTTCTCATCATGAGACACATTGTGGAATAACGAGTGCACAATGTGTCTGGAGAAGTGTTTGTGCTGGATGTTATTTATACATACAAATGCACCCCAATTATCATACTACACCAAACTTTTTTCAGCACCACTTTTTAATACGTCCAAGCATTTAAACATGTATAATAAATCACAGAGGTACCTGATGATGAGGCCTCAGGGCTCTAAATGCATTTTGTAAAATAAAACAGAATTTGTGACTGAAGGCGAATTCATTTTATTTTACTGAAGTACAACAGTCATGGAACATCACTGCCAATAATGGACAAAATTAAGAAACAAGTGAAATGGGAAGAATGGGTAAAGAGTGAGGAGGTAATAAGAAGAATACAGAAGAACAAGCTATTTTGGAAATCACCAGAAGATGAAAAATGCGCTAGATCAGACACTTTGGAGTGACCTTTTTTTCTTTGGTTATTAGTCCCTAGGCTTACAAACTACTTAAACTAATTTAAACTAACCTAAGGACAACACAACACCCATTCCAGAGGGAGGACTCAAACCTTCGACGGCGAGCAACCGCGTGCTTCTCAAAAAGGTACCTTAGAGCGTCCGGCCACCCCATCGCGGCAGTGACTGTTTACCGAAGGAAGAAGGAACGCAGAAACTGTGACAGGTAAAGGAGGCAGAGGAAAAAAAAGATACCAGTTATAACTAAAATCACTCCACTCCATATTTTTGTAGCGCTAGCACAGCAAGCGTAATAGATATTTTGGTAACAGTATTGTTTGCACGAAGGCAATAATTCATTTATTTATACATGACGCGTTTCGCCTCTTCTGGGCATCATCAGACTTTAAAAGGGGAAAGTTAAAAATTTGTTGAAAAACAGGATTTAACTAAAAGTATGTAAAACATATTGATGATGACCAGAAGATTCGAAACGCGTCATGTATAAATAGATAAAATATCGCTTTTGTGCAACCAAGACTGTTACCATAAAAAAAAACAGGAAAGAAATATTCGGACATGAAATGTTCGGCTATGGACAGGTAAAAGTGAAACATGTTTAGCCCATGACCAGACCCGCAATAAGGTTGAATATCAAATCACTAATGTTTCCTTCTTTTGACATCAATTTCCAGCTCACTTTCGCCGTCTCTCCCCCGAAGAAAAGGCCGCAGAATTATTCGCATTCGATGCCTCGCAAAATGGACAGCACGCCACAAATCAGACGCTCGGGAGGAGCAGTATTCAAAACATCCCCCGATCCCTCCCCCGGATCGCTTCGGGACCCACATCCGTCTTCTTTGTATCTTCCTCCCCCTCGGCGTTCTGTGTCTCTTACCCCCTCCCCGGTCGTGTGGAGTGCCAGAGGGAAGGAGAGAGACATCCTGCCCCCCCCCCCCCCCCCAGGCGGGCACAGTGTCGCAAGGCGGAGGAGGGCGCCGACAAGGCCGTCGACAGTTATTACGAATGTCAGGAATCCTGCGTCATGCCCTACCCTGCCACCCCCCACCCCCTCCCCCTGCTTCCACCGCATCCGCCTACCCCTCTACGCACTGCAGCACCAATTTTTCTTCTCCAAATATTGGCTTAGGCATATTACGGAAATATATATACATACACATATATATACATGGAGGCGCTGCGCGATATTCACATGCCGGGCGCCGGGATTCCTCGATAGCTGCCAAGTGGCCTCCTTCGCCAGAAGAGTATCAATCCTCCCACCCTCCCCTGTTCCCACACACACCCAATACTGGCGCCACTCGGAAATTTTTCCCTTCTGTGTCGTACGGAGATGCCAAGTGCAGTTTTCAATATAGGGGAATGCCCCATCAATCACCTGGAGCGCAATTTCCGAGTTCCTGCATTAAATATAAGGATCTGTATATCGCGATATATTTTGTCTGCCTATGCCGAGTTTTTGTTTCTCCTAGAGGACGTGCATCGGTTTCCATTAGATGTATTAAAGTCTGATGCGAGATGCAGAGTGGGGTATACTAGTATTGGAATCGACCACAGCACGTTTTCCACATCAACCTAGTTCCATACTAATATATTGTAAGCTATTGTTGGAATAACACAAATTTAATTATAGTGCTAAATGATTCAAATTATCAATAATGGTTCACTAATGATTTAATCTAGCCAGTTGAGATATAACTGTAAATTTATTGCGTAGCAGCGGGGGTCAAATCTCATTTCAAAAATTCCTTCTTAGGCTGTCGGCGTTTCCACTTGAATAACCGGACGTAAAACAATTCATTATATTCACTTTGACTGAAATATTACGGAAACGACCAAGGAAGTTACAAATATAATTACTACGACACATGTTGCCCTACAAACATTGTAATTTGAAAGATGTACCTGAAAAAAAACACTATTTATTTGATTAATTGCAAGCCTAGAATCTCAGAAAAACGTGTTATCATGAACGATATAAAGAACGGATACGAAGACCTTTGCCTTTCGCGGGAAAGGTCCTAGGAAATGGTCCCAGGTTCGAGTCCCGGTTCCGTCGCACAATTTTAATATGCCAGGAAGTTTCATATCAGCGCACACTCTGCTGCAAAGTGAAAGTTTCATTCTCGGAACATCCCTGAGGCTGTGGCTAAGCCATGTCTTCACCATATCCTTTCTTCCAGGAGTGCTATTCTTGCAAGGTTCGCAGGAGAGCTTCTTTGAAGTTTGGAAAATAGGAGGCAAGGTACTGGCGGAAGTAATGTTGTGAGGCGGCATCGTTAGTCGTGTCGGGATAGCTCAGTCGGTATGGCGCTTGCCCGCGAAAGGCAAAGGTCCCAGGTTGGAATCCCGGTTCCGGCACACAATTTTAATGTGCCAGGAAGTTTCATATCAGCGCACACTCTGCTGCAAAGTGAAAGTTTAATTCTGGAACAGATACGGAGACTGTCCAAAGGGTAAATGCAGGCGACATCAACTTATTTCAGACTGAACGATGAATCTTGTGCGTTCCTTACAGTACATACAAGAAATAAGAATATCTCAGACATTATAAATGCTCATTATTGCTGCAAATATGTCAATAACCTGTTTCGCTAATTTATTGACATTTTCGGATGTGATAAATAATCTACTAACAATCTAAACGTGGTATAAAGAAAGGTAAGCTACAATATATACATTCTAATTGACGTGAAATTGTGTAATATCTGGTTTTTTGCGGTCTATTATTAGAAGAAATGTAGGATGTAGCTCTCCATTCTATCATGTGCATATCTTCATCTTCCAATAATTATTGCAATTCGCATCCCACTTTCACCTCCTTACTATTTTCGTCTCTGGTCTCCCTCTGCGAATTTTAACTCCCACACTTCCCTACAGTACTAATTTGTTGGCTCCTTTATGTCGTAGGATGTGCCCTGTCAAACGATCACTTCTTTTAGTGAAATTATTATACTAATTTGTTTTCTTCCCCATTTTGTTCAGTACCTCCTCATTAATTATGCGATGTATCCTACTAATCTTTATCATTCCTATGGAAAACCACAGTTCAATATATTTTATCTTTTTCTTGTCTGAACTGCTGACCGTCCACGTCTCACTCGCGAACAAGACTACATTTCAGACAAATGCCTTCATGATAGACGTCTTAACACTTAATGATTCTCATTTTCAAAAATGTTTCTCTTCGCATTGTCATTCTATAGCTTATATTTTCTCAATTTCGGTCGTATTTATTTTACTAAATAAATTATAAAACTCTATCTTGTACCACGTTTCCTAAAGTAATTGCCCCAGCATAGCTTCATTTTATTTTATACATTGCATTCCCTTGTTTATTTCTTCTTAATGTTCATCCGATGCCATTCTTTCATTTCACTGTTTCCCAGGCCCTTTGCTGTGTCTGACAGAATTACAATGTCATCGACAAAGATAAAAGTGTAAGCCCTAAGCAAATTTTTCCTTGCTCTTCTTCAAAGCCTGCTTAATGTACAGGCGGAATAACATTGGGTGAATGTTCCCACAGGCAATACTTTATCGAGTTTCAAGTAACTTTCAAATCTCTTTAGCTCACTATCTGAAAAATTTAGCTATTTCCATTTATTCACCACTATGTCAACTTTAACAGTATCAAAAGCTTAGCTGAAGTCGAGTAATGTCAATATAGCTTGTTGTAATCGACTGAACAACAAGCTGTACCTGAAATATGCTACAATGACCTTATTAGAATGTGACGTTGGTTCATTTAAAATAGGGAGATCAGAAACTTTCCGAGATTTGCTATTAAAAATAAACGAACAGAAGATGCAAAAGTTCCTAATCGCCCATTTACGAAATCTCTTGACCAGTTACTTTGAAATTTGTTTATCAAAATTGCAACACGACCGATATTTTGTAGACTTTTACTTTGATACGTTTTTGAAATGTAGTGCAACGGGAGGCGTAACTTGTTTATGTACATTTATGGCCCTTCAAAGAAGATATTTCTAAATCTATGGGACTTAATTATCTGTTCATAAGTCCCTAGTCTTACAAAGTACTTAAACTAACTTATGTTAAGGACAACAAATACATTCATGCCTTAGGGGGGACTCGAAACTCCGACGGCGAGCCGCGGCGCGCTCCGCAGTTAGACAACTTGAACGCTCGGTAACTCCACCGTGGCGAATGCTACAGGTTAGTAGAGTAGGTCTTACCGGATAATCATGTTCCTAGATCACTTTTGTATTTATGCTATCGTGGATTATTAAAGCGGGTTTGAATTGTTTGTAAAGCTTATGGGACTTAAGTGCGGGATCATCGGTCTTCTAAACTTACAAACCACATATGAACTACCTTATACTAAAGACGCCACAAATATCCATGCCAGAGGGGGGATTCGAATCACCGCATAGCGCCTCAATGCGCTCGGCCACTCCGCCGCGGCTGATTGATTTGTCAAATGAGCTAAAGTTGCACCAGTGTCTCGTAATTTAATCGTGAACAATGTATTCCAGAACTTCGGAAACGGCAGATAGTATGATTATTTCTATCTTAGCGATGGTTGGGACAGTTCTTCTTTCCAACAGATAGTATTCAGCCCATTCACGAGAGAAAAATTGAGTTATCTGTTGAGACAGGGACATACTAATGACATAGTTTCATATTTACTGTGTTACTTTTCTCTGCTTCAAGCAAAATTTCCTAAAGCTGCACCTGAAGTTCCCCCAAACCCGTCTCCTTAGTTTCCTACCCTTTTGCAGTTTCATAACCAATAACCTATGGTCAGCGTCTTCCACTATCCCTACAAATGTCTTACAATTTTAAACGTTGATCCTAAACATGTCTCGCCATGAAACCTTTTGGGACACCATGGTCTTGTCCGTCTAAACAACATTCCGTCACGATCCTTAATCCAGTTTTCTATAATTATGCCATTATGTTTGTGCGAAATACTACAAAGTAACTTCCTCTTTCATAAATTTTTGCTTTATTTTTCCTGGTCACACTCACCTACCGTTTTTACTGTTTGTAGGCATAATCCTCAGTTGTTACCTCCGATGAGACACATTTGATCAAAAGATACGACGGCATAGCTACTAATAGGTCACTCACCTTCAAGAAACGCCTTGAATTAACTAACCAGAAGTTGAAAAACCAAAATTCCATCTCGCGGAAATTAACGATTTTTACCTAGGAAGCAGATGCAGTTACTCTATGCACTGGAGCACAAGAACTGGCTTCTCAATGGCGGAGTACCCAGATGAGATTGTTACCGTACCGATACACCAAGTAGTAAACGTAGTGAAAGTCGCCTGAAACGAAGATCGTCTATATGAAAAGGTTCTACTTAAGCAGCAGTATAACCTGGAAGACTAAGTGGAAAAACAGAGACATTAAGCCTTACAACATGTGCTGAACAGCATTTTGCACGCCAAATATGGTGTCTGTTAAACCGTGTGAGAAATGGAGCTCCTCCGACTCCTCCCCCGGAAACAAAATCGTTGATGCGCAAGTGGAGTACCACTGACAACCTAAGCTGTGAGCGCTGAACAAACATTGCTACATTTAGTACGCCTACAACGTTGCCCCTGCTCACATTTTCTGGAAATAGAGGGATTTTTTCGAAGCCAGAACCGCTGCAAAAATATCCGGACACCTGGCTGAGAGTAACTTCCAAGTAAGTGGCGCCCATTCATCGGTAATTATGCAGTTCAATACAGTGTTGGTGGCCCACTCTTAGCCTTGATGACAGTTTCTACTTTCGACAGACATACGTTCAGTCAGGTGTTGGGACATTTCTTGGGGAATGGCATCCCATTCTTCAAGGAGTGATGCACTGAGGAGAGCTATCGATGTAGGTCGGTAAGGCTGGCACAAAGTCAGCCTTACTAAACATCACAAACGTGTTCCATTGAATTCAAGTCAGGACTCAGTTCAGGTCAGAGGGATGTTATTCTGGAGTAACCACTCTTCCACCGCCCGTGCCTTATGGGCAGGTGGTCGATCGTGTCGAAAGATGCAGTCGACATCTACAAATTACTTTTAAGCAAGAAAAAACAATCATATCACGACATCAACGCCTCCGAATTTTGGTGTTGGCACTATTCACGCTGGTAGATGACGTTCACAGGACATTCACCATACCCACACCCTGTCATCGAATCCCCACACATTGTACCGTGTTTCGTCACTCCACACAACGTTCTGTCACTGTTAAATCGTCCAATGTTTACACTCCATACACCAAGCGAGTCGTCGCTTGGCATTGACCTGCGTGATGTGTGGCTGATGAGCAGCCGTTCGACCATGAAATGCAATTTTTCTCACCTCCCGCCTAGCTGTCACAGTAGTTGGAGTTGATCCTGGAGCAGTATGGAATTTCTGTGTGATGATCTGGAAGATGTCCGACTATTGCACAGTCCGACATCTTCAAATGGCGGTGGTCTCTGTCAGTCAGCAGACGAGATCGGCCTGTACGGTTTCGTACTGTCCACTTCACTATCATTTAAGAAACAGTGGATGTAGGGATGTTTAGGAGTGTGGAAATGTCGCGTACAGACTTCTGACACAATTGACACCCAATCATCTGACCGCGTTGAAAGGCCGTGAGTTCCGCGGGGCGCCTCAGTCTCTCATGTCTAATGACTCTTGAGGTCGCTGATATTAAGCAACTGGCAGTATATATACCGTAAGTTTCATTTATATTTTTAAAGTGGAAAGCCCAAATTGGAACTAAACAATGTAATTAGCATATTTGCAAGTCTGTCGAACTGCGCCTCTTGCATAAAGAAAACACTCGTACACACGCAACTTAGTTTTCGGTCATACGCTACGTCAGAAAAAAAACACACACTCTCTTTCACACAGGCACACTATACAGATATAAAACCGTTAGATTAGATGGAAAACCAGTTTTCAGAAAAGGAGAGAAAGCTGAAATGTGGAAAGAGTATATATTGTAGGAAGGTGGAAAGAGTATATATTTTAGGAAGAGAAGAGGTCGTAGATGAAGATGAAATAGGAGATACTAAACTGAGAGAAGAATCTGACAGAGCACTGAAAGACCTACGTCGAAACAAGAACCCTGGACTGGACGACATTCCCTCAGAACTACTGAAGTCTCTGCGAGAGCCAGCTATAACAAAACTATTTCACCTGGTGCATAACAAGTATGAGACAGTGGAAAAACCCTCAGATTTTAAGAAAAAGGTAATAATCCTAATTACAAAGAAATCAGGTACAGACAGGTGTGAAAATTACAGAAGCATCAGTTTAATAAGTTATGGTTGCAAAATATTAACACGAAATATTTACAGAAGGATGGAAAAGCTGGTAGAAGCTGACCTTGGGGAACACCAATTTGGATTCAGGAGAAATGTGGGAACACTGGAGGAAATCCTCACTTTACGGCGTATCCTAAAAGATAGATTAAGGAGAGGCAAAGCTACATTTCTAGCTTTTGTAGTTTTGGGGAAAACTTTTGACAATGTTGATTGTAATGCACTCTTTCAAATTCTGAAATCAGCAGGTGAAAAATAATCGGAACGAAAGGTTATATACAACTTGTACGAAAACCAGAGAGCAGTTATCAGAGTTGAAGGGCATTAAAGGGATGCAGAGGTTGGGAAGGGTATAAGACAGGGTTGTAGCTTTTCTCCAAAGTTATTCAATTTGTACATCGAGTAAGCTATAAAGGAAACCAATGGGAAATTTGAAGAAGGAATTAAAGTTCAGGGTGAAGAAATAAAAACATTGCGTTTTGCTGATGACATTGTAATTCTGTCAGAGACAGCAAATGACCTGGAGGAGGAATTGAACGAATGGACAGTGTGTTGAAAGGAGCATATAAGATGAACATCAACGAGAGCAAAACAAGGGTAATGGAATGCAGTCTTAGAAAATCAGACGATGCTAATTAAATTAGGTAACGAAACAATAAAGTTGGTAAATGAGTTTAGTTACTTGGGCGGTAAAATAACGTGTGATGGTTGCAGTACATAGGATATAAAATGCAGAATGGCAATGGCAAGAAAAGCGTTTTTGAAAAAGAGAAATTTGTTAACATTAATTTAATCAAAAATGTTCAAACGTTTGTAAATCTATCGGACCAAACTGAGTCGTCATCAGTCCGTAGTTTATAAACCACTTAAACTACGGTGTACTAACCTAAGGACAACACACACACACACACCTATGCCCCAGGGAGGACTCGAACCCCCGACGGCGAACAACCACGCGCTCCGCAGCGAGGCCCCTTAGATCGCTCGGCTACTCCACCGCAGCGGGAAGTTCTTCCTGAAGGCATTTTTGTGGAGTTTTGCCTTTTGTGGGAGTGAAACATGGACATTAAACAGTGCAGAATGGAAGAGGATAGAGGCTTTTGAAATGTGTTACAGAAGAATGCTGAAGATTAGGTGGGTGGATCGCATAACTAATGAGGAGGTACTGAACAGAATTGGGGAGAAAAGGAATTTCTGGCATACCTTTACAAAACGAAGAGATCGATTGGTAGTACATATTCTTAGACATCAAAGAATTGTTAATTTAGCGTTGGAGGGATGTGTGTGGGGTAAAAATCGCAGAGGGAGACCAAGAGATGAACCTAGTAAGCAGATTCAAACAGATGTAGGTTGCCGTTCGTATGAGGAGGTGAAGAGGCTTGTTCAGAATAGAGTGGAGAGCTGCATCAAACCAGTCTCCCAACTGAAGACCACAACAACAACAGATTAGATTAGTGCTTGTTCAGAATGTTCAAATGTTTGTTAAGCTTATGGGACTTAACTACGGGGTCATCAGTCCCTAAACTTACAAACTACTTATCAACTACGTTATACTAAGGACGGCACAAATATCCATGCCCGAGGGGGGATTCGAACCCCCGACCGTAGTGGCCGTGCAGACCGTGACTGGAGCGCCTCAGTCCCCTCAGCCACCGCGGCCGGCATTAGTGCTTGTTCCATAGATTTTGAATACGACATTTCGCAATGATGTGGAACGTGTCAGTTTAATAAAAAGTATTTTTACGTGATATTTGAAGACATACACTCTTTTTTCTTCTTCATTTTTAAAATTACTAATTTACGTCTAAAATTCATCTACTGACATGGAAAGTACTTAGGCTCGAACAAACAGAAATACACCAAAATCGTATGATAGATAATGTAAAGGTCTCTCATTGCTCTAGTGATACTCCCGCATCTGCAGTCGCCCATTAAAGGCCTCTGCGTGTGGCATGCCGCATTGCACTTTGACCTGCCGGGACGCCAGTAGTGACGGTGCAGTGTGCCTCAGAAGTTGCGTTTTGTGACGTTATTTGTGTGGTGAAGTGTCGGATGGGTCGGCGATTGCTAATCAATCCTGCTAGTATAGTGTGACAGATTGAGGTGAAACAAAGAAACCTTCTTCGTGTAGATGGTATTGGTGTAGAAGATGAATCGTTTGCATGTTCCCTATTATCTATTACAGTGTTTCTAATCTATTCTCATATTTCTGCACTATAATAGATACCAGAATGATGCTTCTTCTACACAAATACCGTATTTACGAAGAAAGGCTCTTCGGAATTTCATCTCAACCAATTGGATTACATTAGCAGGATTGATTACCAATCGCCGACCCATCTGACGCTTCACCACACAAATGTCACAAAGCGCAACTTCAGAGGCACACTGCAACGTCACTACTGGCGTACCGGCAGGTCAAAGTGCAAAGCGGCATGGCACACGCAGAGGCCTTTAATGGGCGACTGCAGATGCGGGAGTATCACTAGAGCAATGAGAGACCTTTACATTATCTATCATACGATTTTGGTGTATTTCTGTTTGTTCGAGGCTAAGTACTTTCCTTGTGAGTAGATGGAGTCATCTCCGCCTGCTGAATTGCGAGGAGGTACAACGTGTAATATCTCAAATGAATGTCGACGTGATAACTGCGATCGATCTTGGCGTTGCATTTTTGGTGGCCAGCACTGTATTTTCGATACATGTTAAAGAAATTGAAAAGCGGTCCCAGGGTTTATTACCTCGGAAAGTTTACTCATACACAGAAAGTAGCTGACGCCATTTCACTTGTGTTTTCACTGGAGCGTCTCTTTCGCTGAGAGTGTGAGTCGGATGACACGTCAGGGAGCGGTCGACTGTGGCGGTATTGATATTCGGTGTGCGTGACAACTCATGCGTCTGCAGGCGTTCGAGGGGCGGCATTAACGCTGATATATGCCGCCATATTTTCGACTCCACATCTCGCGCCCGTTTATGCATATGAAAAACTGAATGCTCCTCGGATGAACTTCCGCTGGGGGATCGACGCGTCGCAGAAATCTCTCTGCGGGGGTCTTTTATGCGCGTCGCACCCCGATGCGCAGTCGAGTGTCAGAAGGATTCAATAGCGGCCGCCCTCCGCGACTTCGGAGCATCCCTTCACTCGTTACGGATGTTTACTGTAATTTACAGCGCCACGTAAACGTAGAAAAACAGTCCCATTGTCATGGTGTCCAAACACAAGACGCCCAAAATGATCATAATGCAAACGACGCAAACCTTAAGTACTTTATCTAACACGCACTTGAAATGTACAGCTTCATGATCTATTGGTGGTCACTAGACTTGCGCATAATAGTTCGCGATCGGGAGCGTTCACTTTAGTTCGCGGTTCTGCAGCGAACTAGTTCGTTCTTTTAGTTCGTCTAATCCCGGTGTCAGCTGAGCAGCGTGGTCTGCGCATGCAGGTGGAGGTAGAAGTTCCCCCACCTAGCTGCTTCATGCGCTTGCTGCTTGAGCCACTAACGATATCACGCAAACCAAAAGAAACAGTTTGTGGATAATTTCTCGCGTTTATGTTTATAGCTATCTCTATATCTTGGCATTATGGAATTTATTAGTCAGATATTGCAGAGTGCAGAATACTTCAAAGCAGATATTTTGTAGATGTAATCTAGCAGGCAGACGCTAACCTCGAAATGGGTCTCATCAGCAGAAGGCAAACACGTGATTTTTAATTCTGTTCGCGACCTATCGCGCATATTTTAGTTCACGGCCTATCGCGCATATTTTAGTTCGCGACAGGTAGCTCTCCTTTTAGTTCGCAGTTCGTCCACGAAGTAGCTCGCTCTTTTTAGTTCGTCCGCTCGTTTTGGCTTTTGCTACCGCTACTAAAATTACACCTGAGCTGCATCTCAGCTCGAAATGACGGCTACTGACAGAAGGGAACCACGCGATTCTGCGCGCTCTCGCGTCCTCTCGCTGTTACCCGTCAGTCTTCGGGAAACGAGCCGACGAACTAAGAGGTGAGGGATCTGCGAACTAGTTCGCGAAGTTCGCCTGTGGGAGCATTCTTCCAAAATAGTTCGTTCGCGAACTACACTAGTGAACACATTCATATCCGTCCGAGCATCTGTATAACAGTTGTTGTACTTTGTTTAAAATCGGCTTATATCAGGATTTGTAACGATTGCTAGCTGCACCATCGCCACCTACATTAATAAGGCCTGTGCACTGCTTCCAAGAGTTGTCATAACACAAGAAAATAATTTGTCTTACGTAGCGTTGTACTGAGTCTGGGAAAACGTACACGTTGCTCACTGTGTTTGTGAATGTTCTTAACGTTATTTATGTGATTCACAAAGCAATTTGTTTTGGTATAACATTTTTATGAACTATTAGTTATAAATCTTACCAATATTGGAATCGGACGATTCATATTAGTCATTTTGTCTCCTACCAGAAAAAATCTGCACGGAGAATCACTCAGATAACACGAAAAACATTCTGAAACACAGTCTACAACGTGTATGTATTCCCAAGCTCAGCAGAACGCTACATAAGACAAACAACGGGTGATCAAAAAGTCAGTATAAATTTGAAAACTTAATAAATCACGGAATAATGTAGATAGAGAGGTAAAAATTGACACACATGTTTGGAATTACATGGGGTTTCATTAGTACCAAGAAGAAAAGTTCAAAAAATGTCCGATAGATGGCGCTTCATCTGATCGGAAAAGCAATAATTAGCATAACAAATTAAGACAAAGCGAAGATTACAGGAAATGCTCAATAGCTGTAGTCGAGGAATAATGTTGTGAACAGCACTGTAAAGCATGTCCGGAGTTATGGTGAGGCACTGGCGTCGGATGTTGTCTTTAAGCATCCCTAGAGATGTCGGTCGATCACGATACACTGGCGACTTCAGGTAAACCCCAAAGCCAATAATCGCACGGACTGAGGTCTGGGGACCTGGGAGGCCAAGCATGAACACACGATCATCACCAAACGACGCGCGCAAGATATCTTTCACGCGTCTAGCAAAAGTTTTTTTTTTTTTTTTTTTTTTTTTTTTTTTTTTTTTTTTTTTTTTTTTTTTTTTGGTTCTAATAAAACCTCATATCATTCCAAGCATGTGTGTCAATTTTTACCTATCCACATTATTCCGTGATTTATAAAGTTTTCAAATTTATACTTACATTTTGATCACCCGGTAGTTTGTTTGTGTTATGACTATTCTTGGCAGGCAGCGCATGTACCTTGTTAATCTAGGTGACATTTCCTGTACCTGGAATGTTATATGCTGTATAGAATAAAATTTAAAATCAGGAGGTCAAGGGCTTTCCGAGATTTGCTATTAAAAACAAACCAACAGCAGTTGTAAGAGTTCCTAGTCGCAAAACTCCGAAACCTCTTGTCCCACTGCTTTGAAACTTTGATACAACATTGCATTGGAATAAAGTTTCATAGACTCATGCTCCGATTAATTGCTAATAGCTTTTTCAATATTGAAGTAATACGACGGCCATTTCGAAAGTAGTGCAACTGGAAGCGTAAATTGTTTATGTGCTGACATATGTTGCTCTAATTTCACAAGTTTTTACAGTAATTCTACCTGGATACTCATGTTCTGTAATTTCTTTCTGGACAAGGATTCGAATGTGAAACAGCTTGCAGTCATTGAATTTTTGATAAAGGAAGTATGCGGCCTTTCTGACATCAAAAGGAGGAATAAAAACACAGGACGTCCCAAAAAGAATGACCCGGACTTATGTTCTAATGATATTGAGACTAATGCCATTAGGTAACTGAAACAGCGCTAAATGTAATCGGCATGGTCTAGCGTTCCAGAAAAAAAAAAAAAAAAAAAAAAATTCCGCTAGATGTCGCCACGAGCGCTTAACTGGGGCGTACAGCCAGTCTCGCGCTATCTGGCGTCTGCGCAACTTCTGTCTATGCCGACTTGAAAAACTGAAAAATCAGCTGTGGCGGAAGACTGCTTACAATCGGGAAATCATATAGTAAAGTTCTCTGAGACGGAAATTTTATCTTCTATGACGAATTATTATCCACGGTTGTATAGAGAAGTGATTGAAATATATAAACATAATGATAATTTCAATCGTAAAGAAGAGACTATGAAACTCAACGATATATGCAGTGTGGTTCTGCAGAATCAATGATTGTTTTTATCTTTGAATAGTTTATCTTTTACAAGGATCATTTCTACTTATCACGTGGATCTTAGCCACGCCCCATTTAGACGGTATTTAAGAACCTCTCAGACCTCCGACCCGTCAGTCGGCAAGGCTCAAAAGACGGACGACCTCTGAAGAAGTTCGACGCAGCATCAGACGAAACGTTAGGAAGCAGCAAGACGGCCTTACAACCCACAAGATAAAATACCTACAACAAGTACTATCCCCCAGGTGGCAACTGCAATCATCAGTTCAAAATTGCGTGGTTATGGTATATCGTTACAAATTTGCGATTGGATAGGGGATTTCCTGTCAGAGAGGACACAGTTTACAGTACTCGATAGTAAGGCATCGACTAAAACAGAGGTGGTATCTGGCGTTCCACGGGGTAGTGTTATTGGTCCTCTGCTGTTCCTAATTTACATAAGAGATTTAGGGGAAATCTAAGTAGCTCTCTTAAATTGTTTGCGAATGACGTCGTCTTTGGGCGTCTAATAAAATCATCTGAAGATCAAAACCAACTGCAGAACGATCTGAATAAGATATCACTATGGTGTAAAAATTGGCAATTTGACTCTAAATAATGAGAAGGGTGTAATCGTCAACATGAGTACGAAAAGAAATCCGTTAAACTTTGTTTACAAGATAAATCAATCAAAAGTGAAGGCCGTAAACTCCACAAAAATCTAGGAATTACTATTACTTCAGTCTTAACCCTCGAGCAGTCGCGCATTTTCATGGTGCAGGAGCAGTGGCGCGGCGCACTGAGTGCGCCTCGTACGTTGACTCAGTTCTATTACACTTTTCACATGAACTCATGACAGTACTAATGTTTATAGTTAATTTTCTAAAAGGTAGATGTACTATCACTCATTCACGTATTAATAGTATCGAAATATTTCCCATTTTGGCTAATTAATACCAATTTATTTCGACACCACAATTCCAAATACTACATGTCTAATCAAGAAATATGTATATAATATTTATCACTTTCATTGCAAAAAAATTGTTAATTATTTAATGTGACAGTTAATGGCACTTCTTATTATTAACGTATGTGAAAATCCAAGAATTTAAATCATACAATTTATATTTTACTATCAGCTTTGAAAACAAATATGTTCGCACTGAGTATCTACTGAAATGTTGTAACAGCTTACAGACAGCCCAACTCAGTAATTTCATAGAGGTGAAGGATCACATCTCTAGTCTTCTGAGTCTGTAGTTGCAACATGACACTTTTCACACGAGTAACTAATAATCATATGCTTCCTGCAAACAAAACTCTTACATGAATCACACTTTATTGTTGTGTTAACATTCTTGGCTCTTGTCCTCATTTGTTAGAAGAAGGCTGCACAAGTTGCTCAGATGTTGTCTGGTTACCATCGAAGGAACAGCGAAATATCCTTAGGAAGGCTTGGAATTTTGGCTCTTTCTGCTAGATTTGCTTTCATGAGATCATAAGCCAAATTCTTTAGAAAAATCATTCTTGACATCTTATGATTTTGTCCATTTGAATAAAATAGGATCTGGGCGTTGATGCCCGCAATGTCCATTAGAGCGAGAGAGATTACCAAGGGCCATCTTCTCTCAATACGAGCCACAGAATATGTGTCGCACATCTGGTCGACTGTATCAACGCCACCCTTCGTGGCATTATAATCTAACACGATATCAGGCTTACATGAATCTTCATCAATAGCACCTGAATCATGCATAGTTGACAGCAACAGAACCGCCTTGTTCTTCTTTGGCGCATACGAAACCAATGTCATATCTTTATTATACCCGTAAAGGGACGAACCTGGTGCTCGATCTTTCCTAGGCAACAATTCCAAGGGAATTTCCCGTTTATTTTTTCTCAATGTCCCAATACATGTAAGCTTTTTCTGGAATAGTGATATGGCCAAGATACAACTTGTGTATCAATTGTTCATTGTTATATTTCTGTTGGATCCTTCTATATGACTCACTAGTCTGTGAACTATTTCTGAAGCTGAATTGGAGACTGCGGAAGATACTTCAGGTTGCTTTCCACAATATACCTCGAGGTTGCTTGTAAAAAAAAAATTTCGCGTCAAAAAGTGCGAATATCTTGATTCCATATTTGGCAGGTTTGTTGGGAATATATTGTACAATTCCACAACGTCCCCGAAAAGCTTAAAGTTTTTCATCATGGTTACAAACTCACTAAGACTGTACGTACTTTTACAATTGGTGACAAACTCTTCCAAAATGAAGCGTACTGCAGCCAACTTCACAAATTTCTTCTCTCTGCTCTAGTTGTTTTATCATCAAAACGAATACAACGTAGCAAGTACAGGAATCGCCTGTAGCTCATCACAGCTCTTGCAATTTCGATTCCTGATCCATCGGTATTCCACATCTCCATTACATTCGTATGATTAGCTTTCTTTATTCCGAAAAGGTAAAGTAAACGAAGTAGTGTCAGTATTTCAGTTCTCGTCGTTTCTTTTTTATATCATTCTTTTTGATAATCAGGTATGAGCTGAATGTATTTGTTTGTGTAATGTACAATTATATCAATCATTTCCATGCTAATTATCTTACTGAATCCAGAAATCTCGGTTGTTACATCCCTAGCAATAGCCTTTGGTCCTGGAAATGTTTTTACATTATTTTTACTTCTGGCTTTGCTTTTGGCTGTGCTTACTACCTTCATCCACATAGTTGCTTTGAACTTTGCCACGAACCAATCACCAGTACAACCTGACTGACAGTTACTGTCTACATTTTCATCAACCTCGTACTCCTGTTCACTTTCATTGTTATGGTCACGTTGAGCAATTACCTCTTCTTCATCATCAGTGTCATCACACGACATACTGTCTACATCTGTCAAAATATCTGGATCTTCATTCAAGATCCACTCGAGTTCCACCCTGGTTAAACGCTTCCTTGCCCTAAAATAAAGTATTCTCATGAACACGGGACCGTAGGAATAACTTTACTGAAATACAACACTACATTTGAGAAAGAAAAAATATACTTACATGACCAGTCGCGCGGCGCACTCAGTACGCCAGTAATGACAACGCTTAAGAATCCTGTTAAGAATTTTCTTGAGCACCGACAATTACCAGACTGCACACAACAATAGTGAGGATAACAGTGGAGGAATAGATAGAGTTTCAAACGTCTCCATTGTTACCAACATAACGAAAACCATGTTTATTCAACTATGGCGCACTCAGTGCGCCAGCGCGACCGCTCGAGGGTTAAATTCTAGATAACACGTAGATAATGTCGTGGGAAAGGCGAACCAGAGACTGCGTTTTATTGGCAGAACCCTTAAAAGATACAATAAAACTTCAAAAGAAACTGCATACACTACTCTTGTCCCTCCATTTTTGGAATATCGCTGCCCAGTGTGGGAGGTGAGTTTGACGGAGGACATCGAGAGAGTCCAAATAACTGCAGCTCGTTTCGTATTGTCACGATACAGGGGATACAGCGTTACGGAAATGATACAGGATATCGGACGGAAATCATTACAACAACGACGCTTATCGCTGCGGCGTGGGTTACTTACGAAACTCCAATCGCCAAAATTCTCCCCCGAATGCAAAAAGTATATTGCTGACTCCCACTTACAATGGTAGGAAAGATCATCAGAATATAATACGAGAAATCAGAGCTCGAACGGAGAGCTTCAGGTGTTCTTTATTCCCGCGAGCTATTCGAGAGTGGAATGGGAGATAGATAGTATAACGGTGGTTCGATGAACCCTCTACCAGGAACGTAAATGTGATTTGCAGAGTATCCTATGTAGATGTAATATATATATATATACATAATGATAATTTCAATCGAAAAGAAGAGTCTATGGAACTCAACGATATATGGACTGTGACTCTGCAGAATCGATGATTGTTTTTATCTTTGAGATGGTTCTATAGAATAGCTTTATCTTTGACATGGTGCGATAGTATAGCTTTACCTTTGACATGGTTCGATAGTATAGCTTTATCTTTGACGTGGATCTTAGCCACGTCCCTTTTAGACAGTATTTAAGAAGCTCTCAGACCTCCGACCCGTCAGTCGGAAAGACTCATAAGACGGACAAGTTCTGAAGAAGTCCGACGCAGCATCGGACGAATCGTTAGGAAGCAGCAAGATTCCAAGAAAACGGCCTTACAACCCGGAAGATACAATACCTACAACAGTACTATCCCCCAGGTGGCAAATGTAGTCATCAGTTCCAAATCTACCCCATACTTTGCTTCAGGCCATCCACGAATCCCTCTATGCCATCGATGTGGGCGGTCAGTGGTCTTTTCTGTGGACTGCAGGACACGTTGGTATCGACGGGACAGAGCTAGCTGATAGGTTAGCAAAGGGGGCTATCCATGAACCTACCTTGGCTATGGGTATCACAGTTAATGACCTCCGTTCGCAGCTGCACATCCGAGTTCTTGGGCTGTGGAATGCAGAATTTGCGTTCCCTCCAAAACACCCAACAAGTTACTGGCGATAAAGGAGACAACGCACGTGTGGAGGTCCTCTATAAGGACTCCTCGCAGGGACTCTGTTGTCATCTGTCGAACTCGTATCGGCCACACTTGTCTGATGCCGACCACGGTGGCCGAGGGAACTGAGGCGCTCCAGTCACGGTCTGCACGGCCACTACGGTCGGGGGTTCGAATCCCCCCTCGGGCATGGATATTTGTGCCGTCCTTAGTCTTAGTTAGTTCACAAGTAGTTTGTAAGTTTAGGGACTGATAACCCCATAGTTAAGTCCCATAAAGTATACAAACAAACACTTGTCTGACGCACAGTTACCTTCTGCGTCACATGTCAATGTGCTGAACATTTGAGAGTCGACCATATCTTGAAGGAATGCCCTTATTTCGCCAGTCAAAGGCACCGTTTTAATCTCTCTGACTCCAAAATCTTAATTTAGGTGACAATGCCTCTGTGGCTGATGCTGTTTCAAATTTTATTCGTAATAGTGGACTATATAAGTCCATCTGATGTTTATAGACTATGTTTTATCTATTTGCTCTGCACCTGCTTAATTTTTGTAACTCGATACACCTTTCTTTTTTAATTTTTCTTCAGGCAGGTGATTCCAATGTGTTAGCGTCTGGACGTTCTTTTATCTCTGCCACCTCGCAGCCTAGACCCTCTGGTTTTCTCTTTTACATCTCTTCATTCTCGCCCTTTTATTTGCATCTTTTATTGTCTTCCATCTACGGTTTGCCGTATTTTAACACGTTCGGACAAATTTTAACGATCTTTCATTTCATCTTCTTGATTGGAACAAGGGACTGATGACCATAGTAGTTTGGCCCCTTTATACCCCCAACCAACCAGCCAACCAACCTTATTTTCGGCAGTGCATTTTTAAGCAGTTGCAGAGAAGACGCATCCGGCAGAACTCGGCTGGGCGAGATTGCGGCCTGCTGATGTGTGGCTGCTCAGCTTCGGCAGAGGGGACATCCGATCTCCTGGAGGTAGCGGTGGCGTCCCCCCGCCACTTAAATTGATATGCATGGTTGTATATTTTTAATGGCCGCAGCCAATAGGCGATATTCGCGAGCTGCTCCCCGGGCCCCACGTCTCCCTCGTGCCGAGTCGTGCCTTTTTTGCATGCCGGGCGTCCCTCCTTTCGCCTGCGCTATGGAGGGGAAAACAAGGAGTGGGGGCGGATACATCTGGCATCGAAAATGACAATGCGGCGCATCGCGGGCAGCCGACCGCGCCGTCACAACAAAGGCGGCAGCGGCTGGGCAGAGCACAGCCCAGCCCGGCCCACTGACAAATGGTCCGCCAGACAGACGACGCAGCCCTCCGCTTCGAGCCGCGTGATTTATTCACTCGCGCCGCGAAAACTTCTTGCGCGACCTATGAATCTGAAGTATTCCGCGCGCGATGAATAATCTAATTAGATGGATTTATCTCCAGACAACAGATCCGTAAATCAATCTTGTCTCGCCGCCGCGCTTCGAGATTTGAGTATGGTTGTCTGAACTGCTACCTCCTTTTTTTTCTGCTGCACAAAAGTTTATGTCCGTAAAAGTAAAATGTACACAAGTTCTGACAATGTTCACTGAATAGGAGGTGCGACAATAAAGTAATGAGACTGATTTTCTTTGCAAGATGTGGCAACCCTTCAGGCTTGCGTAGGCACAATATATTTGACTTTTGTTTATAAGCTGCTTCTAGTCCAAGCAGCACGTCGATGCAACTGCTCGATCGTGACTTGTGCTGTAATGCTGTAACGCGGATGATGCTGTCCTTTATCGGTTAGTGAAGTCAACAGAGGATCAAAAACAACTGCAAAGGGATTAGACAAAATTTCTACGCGGTGCGAAAATTGGAAATTGACACTAAATAAAAAGTAATACACCTGACAACTAAAATAAATCCTCTGAACTGCAATTACGCGATAAATCAGTCAATCAAATGTTCAAATGTTTGTAAAGCTTATGGGACTTAACTACGGGGTCATCACTCCCTAAACTTACAAACTACTTATGAACTACTTACGAACTACGAACTAGGACCGCACAAATATCCATGCCCGAGGGGGGATTCGAACCCCCGACCGTAGTGGCTGCGCAGACCGTGACTGAAGCGCCTCAGTCCCCTCGGCCACCGCGTCCGGAAATCATTCAATCCTTAAGGTCGTAATTTCTACTAAATGTATAGGAGTTATAATTACGAACAACTTATACTGGAGAGAACACATAGAAAATATTGTGGGGAAGGCGAACCAAGGATTACTTTTCATTGGCAGAACGCTACGAAGATGCACCAGCTCCACCAAGGAGACTGCCTACATCACACTTGTGCGTCCTCTCCTGGAGTACTGTTGCCCATTGTGGTTCAAATGTTCAAATGTTTGTATAGTCTATGGGACTTAACTACGGGGTCATCAGTCCCTAAACTTACAAACTACTTATGAACTACTTACGAAATAGGACGGCACAAATATCCATGCCCGAGAGGGGATTCGAACCCCCGACCGTAGTGGTCGTGCAGACCGTGACTGGTGCGCCTTAGTCTCCTCGACCACCGCGGCCGGCTGCCCATTGTGGGACCCTCACCAGGTGGGACTTACGGAATATATTGAGAAAGTTCAGAGAAGGGCAGCTCGTTTTGTTTCATCACGTTACGGGGAGGGCGGGAAGGGGAAGCGTCACGGAAATGTTGCACGAATTGGGGTGGAAATTATTGAAAGAAAGACGTTATTCATTGCGGTGTGATCTGTTTGTGAAGTTTCAATCACCGACTTTTACTTCTGAATGTGAAAATATTTTGCTAGCACCCTCCTACTTAGGGAGACATGACCATCCCAATAAAATAAGAGAAGTCGGTTCGAAAACTGAACAATTTAGGAGTTCTTTCTTCCCGCGTGCTATTAGACAATGGAACGGCAGAGAAAAGTTTTAAAAGTGGTTAATGAACCCTCTTCCAAGCACTTAAATGTGATTTGCAGAGTATCTATGTAGATGTAATAAGTTAACACGACATTGTCCCTCATCACAGATGTGGAACCGCATAATATTGCGCTATGGTACGCCTTTTCTTTTTTGCGTTAAATTGGGTGAAAACGCGACGACAACTTATGGTAAGCTTCAGAAGACTTTTGGAGAGGTGGTTATGACAAGAGCTCAAGTTTTTCGTTGGCATATAACGTTTAGTGAAGGCAGAACGAATATTGAGGAAGAAGACCACAGTCGATGACCATCAACCCAACGGACGGATGTAAACTTGCCCAGGGTGCATGAACTCGTACGATCTGATCGAAGATTACCTCTGAAAATGTTTGCAGAAGAACTGAACATCAATCGAGAAACGGTTCGTCTAATATTAGCTAAAGATCTTGGTATGAGAAAAATTTGTGCAAAAATGGACCCCAGAAATCTGACACCACAACAGCACGAAACACGGAAAAATGTGGCACCCGAGCTGTTAGAGCAAACGGAAATCAATCCAGAATTGTTGAGCCGTATTATCGCTGGTGATGAATTTTATTTATTTATTTATTTTTATTTCAGTAAGATACAGAGACGCCAAAGTTTGCATTGGTGCTCAGAGGGATCACCCAGACCACAAAAAGGTCGCATGTCAGAGTCAAAATTGAAATGCATAGTTGTGTGCTTCTTTGATTCCAAGGGAATCGTTCATAAAGAGTGGGTGCCACTGGACAAACAGTTAACCAATATTACTACAAAGAAATTTTAGAAAGACTTCGTAAAAGAGTTATTCGTGTCGTTGCCAACATTGCTGGTAATTGGATTCTGCATCACGATAATGCGCCATCTCACACTGATCTGTCAGTGCAGCAATTTTTAATGTCAAAACAAATTTCAATACTATCACAGCCACCTCATTCACTAGTTATCGCTCCGTGCGACTTGTTTCCTTTTTCAAGAGTCAAAACAGCGGTCAAGGAACACCATTTTGAAAAAAAAAAATGATGTCCAAAAAGCTGTGAGCATGTTACAGGCTGCGGCCGAACGCACTGGGGCGCTATGCTACCATGCGCGAGGCCGCTTCCCGTCGGGGGTTCGAATACCCCCTCGGGCATGGATGTTTGTGTCGTCTGTAGTACAAGGTAGTTCATAAGTAGTTTCTAAGTTTAGGGACTGATGACCCCGCATTTATGTCCCTTAAGCTTAAAAAAATTTGAACGTTTTGGATATTACAGAAGAAAAGTTCTAGAAATGTTACCACCAATGGCAGAAGCGCTGGAAAAAGTGCGTGGAATCAGAAGGGACTACTTTGAAGGAGACAACACGATACTTGACTAAAACGGTAAGCAACATTTTTTCCCACACCGGTCTCATTACTTAATTGTCGCATCTCATAGTTCGGTACCATTAATACTCTGATTGCCATTCACGTCAATGGACGACATACGGAAATTTCTGTAGCAAGCCGATCACGTCATTTGACGTGATCTTCGTTTTCGTGATTTTTAACTCAAAATCAAGTTTATTGATGTGCTAGATATATCTTAAATGCCTTACGTAGTAAACCTAGTGTCTAAGACAGCCTATAGCTCTTGTAAATTTATATAATAAGCAAATACAAGTGTATTCTAAGCCACAGTTGCTTGTTCAAAACGAATTTTTTTAAAACTTCATGTGTAATGCACAACCAGTTTCGATGCACTATGTCATCTTTTTCAAGTGCCCGACATTAAAGAAATGTTTTATAAAAGTAAAAAGTAAAGACAAAAAGTAAGATACTTTGTCTTTACAGGGCCCTTCCTTCTCATTTCAAAGAGCAAACAATTTTATGCCAGACACAAGGTAAGGAAACCACGTGCAGCTCGGCTTACTCCTGCATGCAAAATGTCTGGCATTCTAAGGTATGGAATGGTCGGCAGTCAAAATGTTAACGTGCATTAACTATGAACCTTATTGTCCTTCAAATAGTCACCACCCCTCTACCCCCCCCTCCCCCCAATAACTATGCACCGCTGAGCTCTACGATGTATTTGTTGCAAACTTTACACGAAGTTTTCCTTCGTGATGGTGTTCAAATTCCAAGCTTCGTTGGATCTCAGGAATATCGTTGACTCTCTTTCCTTTCAAAGCGAGTGGGAGTCGAGGAAATAGGAAGAAGTTGGAAGATTGAGATCCACCGATTATGGTGGATGTTGAAGTTGCACCACCCCGTTTTTTACAGGAACTGTTTCACGATATTGGTAGCGTTATGGTGATCAAGAAACCAGAAACCCAGTTGTTTCGTCTAGAGTCGTACCCTGCGTAGACGTTGCTTAAATGGGTCAAAAGTGTAACCTACCTTGCAGCGTTCGCGTCGTTCCGTCACTATAGAAAAAGGTGACGCGCATCATTTTGTTCCGAGGAGGTGATTTAGGAGAACGCTATTCCACGCTATGCCGTTTAGTTTTAGGGTCGAATCCGAGACATCAAGTTTCATCCTCAATAGCAATACGGTTCTAGAAATTGGGACTCCCATCCGCCGTTTCGTTAAAAGTCGGTGAATCGTCTAAACTTGCCTGCTTCTCATCGTCAGTCGTTTGGCACAAGACGACATGTTTCCTCTTCCCTAACGTCTGGGTAAGGATTTGTTGCAGCGATTCACGGTTAATTTGCTGTTCATACACTACCATCCACGCAGTTAATCGACGATCGTTTGTGATTAATATCATCACTTTCTCAATCTTTTCTTCACTTTCTTCGGTCGCTGGTTGTCCACTATTTGGATTGTCAGAAACACTTTCACGGTATTCTCGTAAAAGCATGAACTGCTCGTACACACATTTCATGGATAGTGTTTCATCCACACAAATAACGTACCAACATTTCATACGTTTCTTTAGGCATCTTAATAAGCTCAAACTAAACTGTAAATTGATTCTTTGGTCGTTCATTGTTCTGTTAACATTTCAGAACTAATGCACTAAACAAGTCTTTCGTCGAATATATCTAACACGGAACACACACGATGCCCAACTGAACTACAGGGGGTGGGGGGAGGGGCCGAGGGCATTTTATCAGCACAGGTCGCTATGCAGGCTCAGCGTTGTGACTCGTTTGTGTTCCTCGATCGAAGTATCTGACTTCATTCACAGAACTTTATCGTCGCACTTTGTGTGCGATGTATAAAGTACTTGGTTCGGCCTACACACCGCCCACTCGCGCGAACTGAGATAGTTGGAGTTCTGGGTTATGTGTTCGGCTACGTGTGAAGTTGTGAGATTACCGCTCAATAGAAATATTGGTAATTAATAGCATTTGTAATTAAACAGTATGAAGTTCACTGCAAACATTGACCATGCCAATGCACCAAATGTTACACAATTGTAATCTTAATAATTATGGTAGCAATGTATGTACGCAGTTGGGTGACAACATTTATAGTTAGGCCTTAGGCAGAAATTCTCCACGTTGAGATTTGCTGTGTGCTTGTAGCTGACGGGATGCCAGCGAGCAGGCCGACGTTGGTGGCTTGTTCCAGCTTAGGATTTTCCAGGTTCGTTTCTGGTGAGGGGAGAGAGGGACAATGGCGAGTGCCAGGTGCAGTGCAGTGCACAGCGTGAAATGAAATATTCCAATACTACTTCCATTTGAAGTAATACGTTGCAGTTAGGAACCTTTAAGGCCCTCATTACAAAATACCCTGTTGCTAAATAAACAATACATTAGCTGATATAGTCACATCTGACGTAATATGTTTAATTGACAATAAAAAGTAATAAATTACTAATGAATACAAGACATTTACAAAACCAGCATGGCAATGTTTGTTTATATAAATAATATATTAACTATTTCTCATTTTATTTTCAATTAATCTTGTGTATTTTATCTTGAAGTATTCAGTTAAATCACTTATCCGTGATGTAAGAAATTGCACGATTATAATAAATAGTACAAAGGATGTTTATACCAATATAAAAACATAATAAGAAATTTGTGTAATGTGTAGTGTAATTATTTTGATTTTAAGTAAAGTTTTAGAAATGTATTGGAAGTCGGTTAGAACAGCTCACATGGGGAAGTTGATGACGCAGGGAAAAAACCCGGCAGTCGGACTTTCGGCGCACGCGCGCGCGCGCCCGTGCGCTTGGGCAGGAAGTGACGAGTCGGGAGCGAGTGGTGTAGCTGGCCAGGCGGCGTCGCTCTAGACAGTCGGCATGTGGATCTCCAGGTGGAGACGATAGATTTTGGTGTGGCAATTGCCAAGTGTGGTTGCTCGTCGTAAACTGCACCAAGTGCTACTGTGTGTTGTGAATATTTAGCCAGTGGAACAAGGTGTACATCGCACTAAATTAAAGTGACTGTGTTTTGTTAATGTAACACGTGTCGTCGCATAGGCATGAACATAAACGGTGTTTGAGACAGGCACATGGTGTGAAAACAATTTGCGACAACTATTCATTTTGTCTGGGGCTCACGAGCTATAACTTTATTTGATAAATGTATCGACGTACAGACGTATCAGCCACAGGATTCTAATATTGTGTAATAAACAACATAAAGTGAACTTTCACGTGTTTTCAAAAATAGTTGTTAGTACACCCTTTTCTCTCATGAGCTTGACTTTATTATGAATTTTTTTATTAATCATATGCAGGGAAGGAAAGCTGCGAACGTGTGATATCATCCCCTAGAAAACGAGTCAAACAGTAGCAATCACAGTTACAGTGTTTTTGCATGTTTAGGAATTTGGTTCGTAGTTGTGGTAGTGAGTTTTAATAATTAATCTTTCTCTATTTAAACTCTCACCCCGACCTTCACCCTCGCAAAGTCTACGGCGAACTGTTCACTCCTCACTTCACATCCAAAGTTACCGTCAGTGCCGCGGCGGAGCGATGGAGCGCATTGAGGCGCTATGCTGAGATGCGCGAGGCCGTTCCCCGTCAGGTGTTCGAATCCCTTCCCCCTAGGGCATGCATGTTTGTGTTGTCTTTAGTAGAAGGTGGTTCATAAGTAGTTTGTAATTTTTAGTGACTGATGACTCCGCAGTTAAGTCCCATAAGCTTTACAAACATTTGAACATTTTACCGTCAGTACCACCTTGTATGGATCCCACAATGCGCACCAATACTCCAAAATAGGACGCGCTAGTGTTGTCAGTTCCTTTAGTACAATTGTTGCCTCTTTTACGTGTTCTACCATTGATCTCAATACTATCTGGATGTTGAACTTCAGTTGTCTGAGCGTGCCAGCCATAGATGTTGATATTTAGTTTAATGCCAAATTCAAAATTACGAAATGTTGCTAGAACAAGAAATTAAAATACGTCTCGATTCTACTGACATACCAGCCTGTTACATTGTATACCGACATAAAGATCAAAACAAAAGGTAAGCAAGCAATTCTTAACACGTAAAAACTAATGTATATCCATTTGCCATATTAAAACACGGCGGACAACGCGAAATCATGTGAAAAGCATATGACTGTGCGGGCACACTGCAGGTCTATGCTCAGAGACCAGAGTTATACATGCAGATTGTATAGAGGTCACTGTCTTCTACCAATGAAACGTTGTCTTTGGTTCGTCTTCCCTACAGTATTTTCTATGTGTTCTTTCCAATTTACTCGTACGTTGTTCGCAATTCTTACTCCTGAGTATTTAGTAGAATTGATGGTCTATACGTTTGACCGATTTATCGTGTAACAATTATCATTATTCAGGGTAAACTGCCAATTTTTGCACCATATATATATATATATATATATATATATATATATATATATATATATATATATATATATATATCTAAATCATTTTACTATTGCTTTTGAACTTCTCCTGACTTTACTACGGTAACCGATAAATGACAGCATCATCCGCAAAAGAGTCTACGAGAGCCACTCGGGTCGTCTCCTAAATCGTTTATAAAAATAAAAAGTTTGTGTGTTAATTGCAAACAATGTCACTGCCTCCTATAGTGAACTCCTTCAATAACAGACCCCATTACAAGCATCTGGGTATCACCTGTTCACCTTTACGTTTGTTGAGGGATCGTTGACCACCAGTCGGTACATGGATACTCTGAGGTCACATTGAAGTGCATGGCAGAGGGTTCATCGAACCACTTTTATGAAATTTTGCTATAGTTCCTCGCCGGGAAAAAGGAACACCTATATCTTTCTGTTTTCCATCTGATTTATCTTGTTTTGTTATTATGATCATGTCTCTCTCTGTAGGTGGGTGCTAACAATAAATATTCGCTTTCTGAAGAGAAAGTTGGCGAAAGGAATTTCACAAATAGATCTCGCCGCAACAGACAACACCTTTGTTTTAAAAATTTCAACCCCAACTCGTGCATTTCCGAGACACTCTCTCCCGGATATCGCGATAATAGAAAACGAGCTGAACTTCTCTGAATTTTCTATAAATCGTCTGTCAGTCCCACCTGGTGTGGATCCCACAATGCGCAGCAATACTCCAAAATAGGACTCACAAGTGTATTGTAGGCAGTTTCTTTAGTAGACTATTGCATCTTCTAAGTGTTCTGCCAGCGAAACATAGTCTTTGGATCTCTTTTCCTACACTATTTTCTATGTGTTCTCTCCATTTTAAGTTTTTCGTAATTGTTACAAAATGTTCAAATGTTTGTAAAACTTTTAGGACAACTCCGGGGTCATCAGTCCCTAAACTTATAAACAATTATGAACTTTCTTATACTAAAGACAACACAAACATCCATGCCCGAGAAAGGACTGGAACCTCCGACGTGGTAGGGCGCGCGATCCGCAACGTGGCTCCAGACTGCTCGGCTACTACCGCGCGGCAATTGTTACTCCTAGGTATTTAGTAGAATTGACGGCCTGTAAGTTTAACCGATTTATCGTGTAGTACTAATCATTATTCAGGGTCAATTACTAATATTTTGCACCATGTAGATATCTTACCTAAATCATTCTGAAGTTGATTTTGATCTTCTACTGACTTTACTACGGTAACTGATAAAAGCATCATCGGCGAAAGAGCCTAAGAGAGCTACTGGGATCGTCTTCTTAATCGTTTATAGAAATAAGGAACAGTAGAGGCCCTATAACAGTTCCCTGTGGGACACCAGACATCACTTCATGAAGTAACGTCAATTATAACATGCTGTGTCCTTTCTGACAGTAAATCACAAATCCAATCATACAACTGTGGGGTTATTCCATAAGCACGCAATTTGAGGTACAGTGTCAAAAGCGTTCCGGAAATCTAGTAAAGCAGAATTTATATGACATCCCTTGTCGATAGTACTGATCACATGATGTGAGTAAAGAGCTAGCTGTGTTTCACAAGAGCGAAACTTTCTGAATCCGTGTGGACTGTGGGAGAATAGGTCGATCTCTTTGAGGTAGTTCATAATATTTGAGGAACGTGTACGTTCTATAATACTGCTGCAAGCCGACGGCAATGATATAGGCCCGTAATTTTGCGGGTCGGTTCTATTGCCTTTCTTGAATACTGGAGTGACCTGTGCAACTTTCCAGTCTTTGGATACGGAACGTTCGCTGAGTGAGCGATTGTATATGAAAGGTGTATGCATATTACTTTTTAGTTTTTGATATGTTAAGAGATAAAATTTCGATTGACTCATTTGAATGTTCAAATGTTTGTAGAGCTTATGGGACTTAACTACGGGGTCATCAGTCCCTAAACTTACAAACTATTTATGAACTACCTACAACTAAGGACGGCACAAATATCCATGCCCGAGGGGGGATTCGAACCCCCGACCGTATGGCCGTGCAGACCGTGACTGAAGCGCCTCAAACCCTCGGCCACCGCGGCCGGCGACTCATTTGATTTTCTTAAACCTTGTGGTCCCAACACACAACAAAGGAATCGCTATGGTCAATAAAGGTTCGGAGACACTGCCATATAGAAGTAGGTAAATACCTTATCCTCCACAATAATAATAACTAAATATAAAATATTTCACCTTGAAGAATCAGAGCGATATTTATAGTTCGTTGTAGCTCTGTTCGCTAGGAATCAAATATTAACCCTTCATCACACTTTTTTTTTCAATCACAAATCTTTTTTTGTGCTAGAATTTGTTCAAGGTTGCCAAGAAAAATGTCAGAAAAATTACACATTCTAAATTGTCGAAATAGTATTTTCTTACACTTTGCATTTCTGCAAAACTGCGTGAAACTTAACAATTTCATTCATACTTACCACTCTGCACTTATGCAAAACCGTGTGAATGTCCCACTTTGCGTCTATAAAAAAGACTGTCAAAACAAGAGCACTAGCGCTGTGTCCTGGTCTGAGAATGGGACAAACAGCAATACACTTTGTCATGTTAGCGAGGACTGTAGTGCATTTTACTCGCAGAATCTGTCCAGTTAACTTTATAAGGCAGCACTGATCATCTGCAAGGCAGTGTTAAACTTGTAGGTCAATGATGAAAAGAGACTTAAAACTTCGCTTTGCACATCTGCAAAGCAACGCAGTGAAGGGTTAAATAATTATGATTTTATTGTAATTGGAACATTAGTCTAACACTTACTGATTGCGGTAGTCTGCTTGCTTGTAACGATAGCACAGACCTAGATATCCTCTGGAACCGGAAAAATCCTCTCTCTTGACTTTTCCCATGTCTGAGTACTAAAACTCGATCATTGCGGTCGCATTCTATCCCGCTGACGCCCAGACTCTTAACAAACAAAATTTTATCGCACGTGTTATTAATAAAGTTATCTGTCCACGAGCACACGCTGTATTGATACGGAGCGTCAAGTGAAAGGCATTCGGCTGTCGCGGTTGTGGACGGAAAAGAGGAAGTGAAAAGGAAAGAGAAATTGTCTGTGTGGGTGAAAAGAGAGATCAACAGAGAGAGAGAGAGAGAGAGAGAGAACAGAGGGAGGGGGAGGTGGGTGCGCCCCGCCGGCGAGACACGGGGTAGTCACCAACACGTGTGATGATTAGCGTACATTGTGCGCGCCGCCGTCCCCGACCGAACACACGCCTGGCTCGTTAATTAATTGGGGCCAGGGATTGGATTTGCTTCTGCGGCCGGCTCTGTTATCCCGGAACGCCGGATCACCCCCCACCCCCCGAAACCGATGGCCGCGGACAGCGCCCTTCTAACAGGTTGTTGTTGTTACCGCCGGACCGTTTCTGCCTCAACGGCCATCGGCCTCCTCTCCCCCCTGTCCCACTTTTTCGCTCCCTCTCTCTTTTTTTTTTCGGCCGCCACCCCCTCCCCCCGTGAATCGCGTATCGCCAGTGTCGCCTGCTTTTTTTTTTCTACCCCCGCCTCTGTGTTCGGCTCGTGTGACGCCTGGGCAATACACGCTGCGCTGCTGCTTCGCTGCCTCTCCGTAGCTTTTTTTTTCTTTTTTTTTTTTATTCCTCTGTCTGTGGAATGAAACGTGACAGAGCGGGCCGCGATCTGCCCTCTCGTTCGACGTCGACGCGAGTCGACCTCAATGACCGCAGCCGGCGAGCAGTCCGTTTTGTTCCGCGGCGTTCGCGATATATATTCGTCGACCCCCTCCACCCCTTCTCTTTTTTTTTTCGGTCCACTTTTTGCCTCATTCAGTGCTGCGTGGCGCCCGGTTTTCGCTTTCGCTCATTCGTTTTTCACCCCTCCCTAACCCCCTCCCAACTCACCCTCCCACCTTCCGTGCCGTTTCCTCTCTGCCCGGTGATGGAATTGCTGACAAGGTGACACGGTTTAAAGTGAGAGGGACCCCGGCGTATCGGGGGCGGTGCCGAGTTTTAATTGCTGCTGTGACTCGACGTCAGATGGCGGTTTCGCCCGATTTACTGTGCGATGCTCGACCCGCTCCGTGCTTCTTTTTTTTTCGGTCGTAGCTCGCTTAACCACAGGCAGAGGACAAACGCCGACCTTTATACTCTCTCCGCTTCGCTTTCGACACTTGTCTGCCGCGCACGGGTGTGACGTTTTGCGGGACGAACGTGCGGTTCTCGACGACACCCACCCTCAGATACAAGCAGTCGGCTGTAAAGTCACGCCGTATACGAACGTAGTCACAGATTATCCAGTGTTGCCAGCCCGAAATAGATTAATTCCCTAACGCGCACACTCAAATTCCACTACAAAACCGAATATCATTTACGAAATGCCGTACACAGTTTGCTAACGACACGTCCAGCAAATAAAGAAATTAAACGATAAACAAGCTGCATTCCAAAAATTCCGTGATCAGTGTCATCAACAATGACCGTGACAAATTTGAAGCCTGCCGCGGTGGCCGAGGGGACTGCGGCGCGTCACTCACAATCTGCACGGTCGCTACGGTCGTGGGTTCGAATCCCCCCCCCCTCGGGCATGGATGTTTGTGTCGTCTTTAGTCTAAGGTAGTTAATAAGTAGGTTATAAGTTTAGGGACTGATGACCCCGCAGTTAAGTCCGTTATGCTTAGCAAACATTTGAACATTTGATAAATTTGAAGATTGTTGATCATGCACAAGTCCGCTGTTAACATAATGATTATAGAATAAAACTTTCACTCTGCAGTGGAGTGTGCGCTGATATGATACTTCCTGGCAGATTAAAATTGTGTGCCAGAACCGGGACTCGAACCTGGGACCTTTGCCTTCCGCGGGCAAGCGCACTACCGACTGTGCTATCCGGACACGACTCACGATGCCGCCTCACTACTTCCGCCAGTACCTCGCCTCCTACTTTTCAAAGATAGGCAAAGGTCCCAGGTTCGAGTCCCGGTTCCGGCACACAGTTTTAATCTGCCAGGAAGTTTCATAATGATTATAGTTTGATGAAACTCGTGGTTTTACCTTTTAACGGCCTTTCAGTTTGTGGAGGTACAACAAAGTCATTCATCAAACAATGAAGGCTTTCATGGCAAGAGTTGTCATAACCTGAAACTTCCGGGATGAGATGCGGTGGCCCATGCGTAAAACTTTCCCCTGACGTTTCGCCTTCGACTGCGGAAGGACCACGGGATCTCAGCTGGACGTTTAAAGTTATGACTTGTACAAGTTCACTTCTTCAACCCCGTTCCTTCTTCTCTACTGAACAGCTATTTTATAACTTTTTAGTTAGTACCTTATGTCTTTGATATCACTGTAAACATTTCACACACGACCGATTCACACAGTTTGCTCTAATAAATAGATTTACGAGGATATGGTAATATATAGTGCATAACGTTGCGTTTTACTTCATTTAATGTGATGTTCATTGTTACTATCTCAAATGTCATGAAATCATTAATATCGGAAAAAATATGAATGCGTGCTCATTAAACGGCGTGCACACACAGTAAATATTAGTCTCCGAGGTACTGTGCTTTATCTTAGTTCGAAACAGTAATAATGGGAATAGGGCTAATGGAAGCCATAGTACGCTGCATCTTTATCAATTTTGGAATCCCCCGCTCGGGCATGGATGTTTGTGTCGTCTTCAGTATAAGGTAGTTCATAAGTAGCTTGTAAGTTTAGGAACTGATGACCCCAAAGTTAAGTCCCTTAAGCTTAACAAACATTTGAACAATTTTGGAATTCCGCCACTACACAACAAGGTTAAAGTAATTCCGCTACGCATAGCGGAATGCCGTTACAGTAGGAAACATTGGTACTGTCAAACATCAAAAGTTTCGACGTATTGCATACCAGTGACGTCAGCTTTTAAATGCAAAAAACAACGCACCAATTACTTCAGAGTGTTGAGTTTCTAGACGCTGTCATAAGGTTTTAATCTGTAAATTTTTTTATGTTGTGGAAAAGTAAAGATATTTGGTATGGTTTTGTAGACGAAAGACACATCTCATTATTAATGCGGTAAATAGTTATAAATTTTCGGCGTCTTTTCCTCATGGTATCCTTGGTTTTTTCTGTATTTTCCTATAAATCTGTATCTCTCTTTTTCATCCATATATTTTCATTGTTTTCTCGGGACGCAGAACTTTTCTTAATTTTTCCTCTCTCTCGTTTCTAGTTCCTTTAGTTCTCCTTTCTTATTCAGTGTCAGGCACTCTGATCCGTCTGTTGCTTGTTTCCTAATAACTGAAGTATAATGTCTAAGCTTCTCTTGGATACAGATTTTTTGTAGTAGTTTTGTGTTAATTTGTATGCAAATTCTAACTTATTTACCCTTTACTTGTTGTATTCTCTAGTCCGTTGGATTGGATCTATTCCCCGAGGAATTTAAAATTGTCAACTCTTCTAATTTTTCCATGCTTTGTCTTCGTAATTTTTCCTCCATTATGTTTGAGTGATATATACTCGGTTTTTTCATATTTTTGTCCAGTCTGTTCAGCAGTCTCGTGAAATAGATCAAGCGTAACGGTTGCATCTTTCGGGTTTTCAGTTATCATTGCTATATCATCTGCAAAGGCTAAATTTTTTGCTTCAAATTTGTCCTTCCTTGTCTCATGTTTATATCTTTCATGCCTCTCTTTTCTAGTGTGTTTTTCCATGTTTTCACTATTGTATCTAGAACCAAGTTAAAGATAATTAGGGACAGTCCGTCTCCTTGTCGAACACCTCTTTTGATTCTGAATAGTTCAGAAATTTCCCATTGAAACTAAATCCTTGATGTTTTAACCGTGCACCTTTGTTCATCAAGTCTTCTGGTATTTTCATCTATCCCTGATTCATAAAGTATCTGAAATAGTGATAGTCTATCAACTGAGTCGTAAGCCTTCTTCAAATGTACGAAAGTAACTACAGTATAGCTCTCACTCTCAAAATGGGTTTTATACTAATAATCTCTTCTGTACACGATCTTCCTTTCCTAAATCTTGCTCGGCACTCTCCTATATTAGATCCTACTTGTTTCTCTATTCTATTTAGAAGTTCCTTCGGCAATATTTTGTATGGTACTGGTCACAAGGAGATGCCTCTGTAGTTGTTGTTGTCAGTCTTACCCCTTTTTTTCGTAGATGTAATGGATCCGTGCTTTTTTCCAATCACTGGGCATGATTCCTTTTGTCCCAATATCTTTAATTACGGTGTGAATTGTCTGATATGTGGATAAGCCCCTTGTTTCCACATTTATGCAATTACCCCATTTCCTCGTTGTGTTTCGTTATTCTTCTGTTGTAAGTAGCTCCGATGGTGGATTTTAATGTTGTGGTTTTCGAAAATGTAAACTGTCAGTAGGCTCTTCACAGTTCAATAGATTTTCAAAGTATTCAGCTAACAGTTGGAAGTTTTCTTTATTGCTTAAGGTCATGTTTCCATTTTTTATCTGTAACATATTGACTTGGTGATTGAAATCCAGTCAATACGTCTTTGAAAGTTTTACAGAAGTTCCCAGTGTTCTTTTTTAAAATCTGATTCCATTTATTCTAATCTGTCTTTAACATATTTTCTATTTACTGAT
Organism: Locusta migratoria; assembly: GCA_026315105.1. Lineage (NCBI taxonomy): Eukaryota > Metazoa > Arthropoda > Insecta > Orthoptera > Acrididae > Locusta > Locusta migratoria. The sequence goes on from CM048751.1 coordinate 56,477,604, forward strand.
CTGATTATTTTTGCTGTTTTCTTACTTTCTTCTTTAAACTGTTTCCAATATTCACGGTTTTTATTGCTGTTTCATTTTTTCCATGCTTTTATCAATTTCAATCACTTTATCACATAAGTCATTCCATTCTGTATCTCGGTATTCTTCGTGGTTGTCACGTTTCTTTAACTGACTCCATCATTGTTTCTTTAATTTCTTCCTAGTCACCCTTTTTTCGTGTGTTTAATATATCACAGAATTTATCCCGATTTTGCATGATAAATTTAGTGTTTATTCTTTGAAATACTTGTCGATTTGCTTTAGGTTTGTGGGCTGAAACTTGGTCTTTATTTTTGTCAGATAATAGTCTGAGTCTATATTCAGGCCCTTCCTCACTCTGACATCCAGGATTTCTTTGTGGTTATTAATATTTATTGCCACATGATCTATTGTAAGTTTCCTAAAAATTGTTGTCATTAATTTTAAGTTAAATTGTTTACAAAAGGCTATGAGCCTTTCCCCATTTCTGTTTGCCCTTTCATGTGCTGGATAATCTCCCACTACTGATTTAAATTTTCATTTTTTGCCAACTTGTGCATTAAAGTCTTCTACTAAATTTTTTATATGATCACTTGGTAGCTTGGATATTTCATGTGATAGCATACCCCAAAAATCTTCCACTTTTCCAATGTTTGTTCTATTGTGTTATTTGATAGGTACGTGTGCATTTATAATGGTGTAATGCTTATTGCCTGACTTAAAAGTAAAAAATGAAATTCGTTCTGATGGGGAGTTAAATTTGTTATTGATCCATTAAATTGCTGTTTTACCGTAAAGGCTGTCCCTAACATACTCGTATTATTGGATTTTCTAACGGTTGCATTTCCTTTGTTAACTGTGTATCCGCCTCACTCAATTACAGTTTCATCTAGTTATCTTGTTTCCTGGAGTGCTAATATGAGTATGTTCCGTTTACTGAGAGTGTCCGTTAAGTGCTTCACTTTGCTAACTTTCGTTAGTGTGTTGATGTTGACAGTGCCGAATAGGTGTATTTTCTTGGGTATTATTTTTGAAGAAGTTCTATGAAGCTCTGACTCTTCCTCAAATGATGTTCTAGGCTCTCTAGTTGCATCGCTATGACTAGCGATGGAAGATTGGTTGCCGGCCGCGGTGGCCGAGCGCCTTGCGGCGCGCCAGTCACGGTTCGCACGGCCACTACGGTCGGGGGTTCGAATCCCCCCCTAGGGCATGGATATTTGTGCTGTCCTTAGTAATAGCTAGTTTATAAGTAGTTTGTAAGTTTAGGGACTGATGACCCCGTAGTTAAGTCCCATAAGCTATGCAAACCTTTGATTATATTTTGAACATTTGAAGATTGGTTACTTCCTAGAGTAGATTTCCATTTTTAATTTACCATCATGTCTTGGGTTAAAGTTTATCTGGGGAAAGATATCTGGACCTTTTCTTGATTAAAATTCAAGCATTTAGGTTGGAATTATAAATGTGGCCGCCACTGACATGGATCAGATGCCTTTTGTAGCCGCCCACTGTGGAAACAGACGCTACGGGCCGCGCGGAAGTAGCCGAGCGGTCTTTAACGCCACGTTACGGATTGCGAGGTCTCCCGCGTCAGAGGTTCGAATCCTCCCTCGGACATGGATGTGTGTGTGTTGTTGTTAGGTTAGTTTAACTTTGTTTAAGTAGTTTGTAAGTCTAGTGACTTATGACCAAAGTAGTCTGGTCCCATAGAATTACAAACATTTGAATTTTTAGACACTACGGTCCTGTGTTTTTACTGCCTCTTCCGCCAGTTCCGCCGTACTGATGATCTTCATCACCGCCTTCACTGACGTTGAGCTCTTCACCGTCACCCTGGCGAGATACACTTACAAGGTACTAACACCCGGGCCAGGTGAACCACGGTGTTTTAACGAAGTGTTACTCCTCCCTCTCCTTCTTTTTCACCCGGGCTTTTAAAGATGGTGTAATGTTGTCATGTGCAAGTAACATTTCAAGTAACATGTTAATATTATACGCTAAAGATGGTGTAATATTGACATCTGCAAGTAGTATGATACATGCGCAGTGAGTGCTTCATTTTTAATCTGCATTAGTTTTAATCTTGATAAACCAACCGTACTTCACATACACCTGAAACTACGTTCAGTAGTACTGTTATAGCTCCATGCAAGGAGATTAATTGCTTTGGCATTAGCAGAGGATATCTTTGCTTACCAAAACTAGTCCCCATAAATTAAAATACTGAAGTCCTCGTTCAGAAGTTACCTGTTCTCACTTGATCACAGGAAACCACGTTTGCAGCCCTAGTAAATATTTCTTAATATTTTAAATAAGTTCTTTGTTTATTAATCAGTCTGAAGATCGGACTGAGTACCTGTACAGCTTTCATCAGAAGCTACTTAATTACGAATAACTGCAGTATCTGCAAGGCGTTATTTGTTGCGGCGATATCTCTTTGCGAAATTTCTTTCACCAACTTTCTCTAATGTATGGGAATATATTTTGTTAGTAGCCTCCTACATATGGAGACATGATCATAATAATGAAATAAGAGTAACCAGATCGAAAACAGACAGATGTAGGTGTTCCTTTTCTCTGCGAGCTATAGCGAAATATAAAAGTGGTTCGATGAAACTTCTGCTATGCACTTCAGTGTGGCTTGCAGATTATCTATGTAGATGTAGAAAGGTCTGGAATCAGTAGCAGTCGTACTATCTAGCAGGTCATTAACATTTAAGGAACCTCTATCATCCAAAATATTTGGCACCCTCCCATCAAAGAACTATTTCCTTATTTTACATATTTACTTTCCTACCACATTTGTTTACGCTTTCGAAATGTATGGTATTGTGCCAAGTAAATTCTTTTGTGAATTGGAAGGATACGACAGATGTGTATCCTGTTAACATCTAACGAAGGGTATGGAACCTGGTCGCCTGTCGGTGTATTTTCTTGACCTACCTAGATTCAAGCCAGATAATAGGTGCTATTATACAGTAACCTACATACGATACGTCAGGCGATTAATATACGGAAAATGTGTCGCGTAAGTGGTAGCCATATAGACCCCGTATCACCGAAAAGGCAATTAAAGGTCCGTATTTAATGCGGCACTATTTCGCAGGACTATTCATCACTCCATAAACGTATTCAGTTTCTTTGCGACAGATAGCATACTTGATAATTCTCCGCTTAGCAAATGAGCAATATATCAAAGGACATGCGACACGGAACTTCCTCCCGGCCGTCAAGCGAAAATTCATGAGTGTGACCACTGCGCTCGTATCCAGGCTTCAGCGTGGCATGTTATGGCATTGTCGGACATGCATCGCTTCACTGTGCATGGCACAGGCCAAAATCACGAGACTTGACGCAAATACCGTGCAGTGGGATTGTCATCGTCCTCAATGGCACTAGACTATCAGAAGACACAAGGAAAATCAGCAACATTTGGAAGAAAAACAAGTCAATTAAGCCAATTTGCTTACTTCCTCGAAATGAAATGAACGCGATAGGCAAATTTCCTGGGCTAACATTTTTTATCTTAAGTAATACAACGTTCAAATAGTATTTCCTGTCATTCTTACAAAACGAATGTTATTTTTCTCAATTTCATGCTTAATATTCGTTTAACTACAAGATTACATCTCATGGACGAAAACGCTGTAATATTGGTTGGGGCTTTGGTGACACGCGGAAGACGACGCAGTATGTGCATTATAACCGCCTTATCGAAAGTTACTAGATTTTCCTTACTTTTTTGTGGCTCATTTACCACTGTAATTTAAGAATGGAAAAGAATTTTTTGAAGGCTGATGGTGTAAATCTTCCAAAAGTTAATTCGTTTACAGTTTCTTACTTCGACAAAAACAACCCAGATTTTTACATATCATAAATAATAAATACGAAATCCCCGCTTTAAGTAAAATATACATACATTTAAACCTAACTGCTGCTTGTTCATGTCAAAAGACTTTCTGCAGTCTAGAGATACGCATTATTATACACCATAGACTTGTATGAACAACGTTTCGTCTTGCATTTAGTATCCTTTTTTTATGCTTTTCATATATAAAGGTACACTGTTATTAGTGGCCACTGTAATAATTACGCGATAAGTGCTTGGAAATACTGTTTTGTGCATACAATCAGGAGTTGTTACAGATGCACGATACAATAACAACACCTGAAACGAATTTAGACCGACTAGATTTCTTGGAGTGCGCCTCGGTTGCACAGTGGTAGAGTGCAAGACTATAAATCGTAAGGTCTCGGGTTCGATACCCGCCAGGGCCTGGGATTTTTATATGTTACTTTCCACTTCTTTCCCCTCTGGCAGTATTGCTCATGTGAAAAATACCGAGTAGCACCGTGGTTCGGAATCCACGTTACACTGTAGGTCGCCGTATAACTGGCTGGGTAAGGTAACGGCATACCACCTCCAAACAGGACCATGCCGAGGAAAGCATTGTGGTGTTGAAACCAATCTTCAGATTGTTGACTGCTTTACCTTATATTCTAGGATACTTTTATTGTGTAGATTTACCAGCAATTTATGTTATTGTTTTAATCTGCCAGTCAATCAGTGCTCATGCACACCCGGAGTCAGATATAACAACACACTGAATTGGATTTTCATTTAACAACATCACCACAAGTTTCTTTTTTTAATAGACAACTTTCACCCATGCCAGCTGGCATACTTGACTCGCATACGGGAGGACGCCGGCTTAAGTCCACTTCCGACCAACCTGATTTAGATTTTCCATGATTTCATTAAATCGCCACAGTGAAATTCCTCTATGGCTCCTTCGAAAGGGCACGCTCGATTTCCTTCTACCGACCTTACAAAAGCTTGTGCGCCTTCTTTAACGACAACGTTGTCGACAGGACGCTAAATCCTTATCTTCGTCTATGCACCGAGGTCACTGGTGGTCGGCGCAGGCGACGCCATGACCTCACCCTTGTCCCCTCCCTCCCTCACCCTTACCATGAGCCTCCTGTTGATGGTCCTTGTGGTTACTGAAGTACCAATTGTTCGTCGGATCGACGATGATGACGAATCCGTGACTTTGATTCTCTGACAAAGGCTCGCTTCTCGCGAATAAGCTCCCAGGACAGCGAAATACGTCACTCCGATGTTAACGCTCAGATGAATCGTTAAGCCTTTACTGCAGTTGGTGCAGTGGTCGAGGCACGCGCTTATCTACTCGTACGCGACCTCTACGTGAGCATAAGGCTGTAGCAATCAGCGAGACATGTAGATTTCAATATTTTGAACTTGGCTGCGCCTCAGCAACTCTTATGTGCTACTAAAATCAACCAACCAGTTGCACGTGTGTGGTTTTAATAAACATTTAGCATCGTTTTAACAGGTTTAAACATATCTTCTTCAGAAACACCCCACATTTGCTATGAAAGAACGTAATGAAATAATTTCTCACTCGTAATGATAATGTAATTTTTTTAATTTATTTTTTTATTGTTAGTGCACCCCCTCGTCCCATATGGGCTGGGAGTTGTGCTGTCAGCAGTACAATATTCTGCTCTTCACACAATCGTTACAAAATGTTTGAAGGGTTGAAGCAAGGTAGGAGTGTGAAATGATTGAAAATACACATACTCATCAGATTGAATAAAACACATGGGAAATACAGTTCTGAAAACGTTTTGCTCTTTTCAAAGATACAGTATAAGAAACAAAAGTTATTTACAGGTAACAACTACAGTACATGACTGGTACGTTCATCTACATAACACAGTGCGCTCTGATCACAGGAGATGCAAAAGGGATTCGGGAGGGAAGGAAGGAAGTTTAACGTTCTAGCCTGGTCGACAGCGTTCAACAGCGTGGTCAGTACAGGCGGAACTCTCGGACGGTAAGGATGGGGAAGTAAACCGGCCGTGCCCTTTCAGAGGAACCATCCTGGCCCTTTTCTTGGATTTATTATTTACGCCATCAGGCCCAATGGAACTCACGGCACCACAGTCAGAGCTCACCATCTGTCTTCTGCTATATGTGCCCAGTTTTCCGTGACTCCCAATAACTCTTCTCCCACTCCATCAATCCACCTCTTCCTAGGTCTCCCCACTGGTCTGCTGCCTGACGAGATCCAGTCCATGTAATTCTGAGCCACCTTGTTGGCTCCATTATATGTCCAGCCCATTGCATTCTGCCAATATATGGGATGATCAAAAGTCAGTATAAATTTGAAAACTTAATAAATCACTAATGTAGATAGAGAGGTAAAAATGGACATACCTACTTGGAATGACATGGGGTTTTATTAGAAAAAAAAGTTACAAAAAGTCCAACCGATGGCGCTTCTGTGGTGTCGCACAATTCCAAAGTGCGCGCCACCTACTTTCGCCGCGCGCCGCCATGCACGCACGGCGCGGCGTTCTTACGACGACAGCCACGAGCGCCCTCTGCGACAACTCCGCTCGTGGCCACCACTGAACGACATCGTTCACTTGGGACTGAGATAGCAACCAGTTAGGACCTTTGTAATCAGATAGGCACCAGTAAAGACTTGGCTATCGAATAGGCACTAGGCAGGACTCTAGCTCAACTATGTATCAACATTCTGCAGTACTGAACTATGTCAAAGTTAAGTATTGTATAAATTCTGTGCAATATATATCTCGTTCTAATTTACTCTAGTGTTTCTAGTTTCTGGCTGCTCCCCTCCGTACCTGCACCAGCGTGCTATCTTTATTCCTGTGTCGGTCTCATTCCACTCGGCCACCGACACCTACGACGGAAACGAGACACAAAAGCGACGACGAGGCTGGGACACAAAAGTGGCGACGAGGATGGGATACAATAGCTTCATCTGATCAGAAAAGCAGTAATTAACATAACAAATTAACTCTAAGCAAAGATGATGTTCTTTACAGGAAATGTTCAATATGTTCACCATCATTCCTCGACAATAGCTGTAGTCGAGGAATAATGTTGTGAACAGCACTGTCAAACACGTCCAGTGTTATGGTGAGGCATTGGCGTCGGATGTTATCTTTCAGCATCCTCAGAGATTTCGGTCTAGCACGACACATTTGCGACTTCGGGTAACCTCAAAGCCAATAATCGCACGGACTGAGATCTGGGAACCTGGAAGGCCAAGCATGACGAAAGTGGCGGCCGAGCATACGATAAAAAATATGTTCAAATTTTTTTGTAGCTTGTGGGACTTAACTATTGGGTCATCACTCCCTAAACTTACAAACTACTTATGAACTAGCTAACACTAACGACAGCACAAATATCCATGCCCGAGGGGGGATTCGAACCCCCGACCGTAGTGGCCGTGCAGACCGTGACTGGCGCGCAGGAGTCCCCTCGGCTACCGCGGCCGGCAGCATACGATCATCACCAAACGAGACAAGCAAGAGATCTTCACGAGTCTAGCAATATCTTCTTTTCTAATAAAACCCCATGTCATTCCAAGCATGTGTGTCAATTTTTACCTGTCTATCTACATTATTCCGTGAGTTATTAAGTTTTTAAATTTATACTGACTTTTTGATCACCCAGTGTTATGCTTCTTGTATAGCTCTGCGTTATGATGACTTCTCCATTGCCCAGTAATATGATCTCGGACTGGTTCAGATACCTCCTTGAGGACCTTCCTTTCAAATGTAAGCAGTCGCTTAAGGTCTTGTTTTCGATGCGCCATGTTTGAGAACCATAAAGTACTACTGGCATTACTAACGTCGTATACAATCGTAGTTTTAGCTGCTGAGAGACACTGTCACACTTTAATATAGGATTTAGAGAGTGATAGCGTCTTATTCCCGCCTACAGTCTTGCTTTTATCTCTGCTTCAGTTGATGTTACTTCCGTCAAAATTCATCAAAGGTATTTGAACTCTTTCACATTATACCTGGTTTGGTTCACTATAATATCTTGAGTGTTTTGGATCTTCCTTCCTAGGGCCATATATTCAGTCTTTTCGGGGCTGATTTGTAGACCGATCCTCGCTGCCATTAACTACAGGATCTGAATACTTCTTTTCAATTTTTCTTGTGTGCATACTAATAGTGCAATATCGTCTGCATAACCCAGATGTGTAATGTTTTCATTACCAATCTGAATGCCGACGAAGTTCTCTTTGTTGAACTCTCGCATTACCTTCTCAAGAGCCAGGTTGAAGGGAATAGGTGATAGCCCATATCCTTGGCGTATCCCTGTTAGAACTTGGAAGCTTTCTGTCATTTTATTGCCTACCTTAACCTTAACTTTTGTGCATGTTCCTACCAGTTCCATAAATTTCTTTGGCGTATCATACTCTGTCAAGGTTCTAATGGGCCTAGGTCTATGTATACTGTCCTAAGCTTTCTTGAAGACTAAAAACAGGAGATGTAGTTCTCGGTCGTCTTCGCACATTTTATAGACCTGTTTTAAGACAAGTATCTGGTCTTTGATTGACCGTCCTGTTTGAAAATCTCCTTGGTATACTCCAATTATTAGACGTTTTATCCTTTCTGATAGGCAGTTGGACAAAATCTTACAAAACATGTTGAGCAGCGCTGTGCCTCTATAGTTGTCACATACTGATTTGTCTTTCTTTTAATTCATGAGGAATATCACCGCCACCTTCCATTCTTCTGGAATTTACTGTTTTGCTAAAATTAACGCGATTACCTTGTAGATTTTGAAATAGAGGATTTTTTTCTCCAGCCTTGGGAAGTCCATGGGAATATCGTCCTCTACTGAACTTTCACCATTCCTTAGCTTTTTATACGGTTCCTTATATCTACAATGGTGGGTGGAGGGTAGTCTGTGTTTACAGTTACTCGTCAAACTCAAGAAGTTCGGTTGGTTCATCAGAGTTTAGTATATCTCTGAAGTATTTTACTTATTTTCTTCCAATTGTTTGATCTTCTGTTAATGTTCTTCCATTAGCATCTATTATGAGTTTGTGTTGATAGTATGTCCCTTCTGTAAAACTTCCCACTTATCTATAAAGTTCTTTACACTTATTTCCATGAAAGTCTTGTTCACCATGCTCCATGATTGTTACACATTTTCTCTTTGGTGGTATTTCTTAGATCTTTGATTTTATTCTTCCTGCGTATTACTTTCACGTGGCGTGGACTGGACAAGTCGTTGCCCCTTGATCAACCTAAGTTATTCCCCCTGTACAGCCTTCCATAACTGCTTAACTTTAGTCGGTTCTGGATTTTATGCATCAACTGGCCTTTGGATTATGTCCGACAAGTTTTCGATGGAATTCATTTCTACTGACCTAGGCAGCCAGATAATTCGCTTGAACTGTCCAGAAGCTTCTCCAAATAAATCTCGAACATTTATGGCCCGGTTAAAGAGCGCATTGGCATCAATGAAAATTCTAACGTCTTTTCGGAACACGAAATTCAAAAATGATTGTAGATGGTCTCCAAGGAAGCGAAAAAAACTGATTACACTGTATAGGATCAATACAGTTGAACCAGTGGTCCCCGTCCATTACACACATCAGCAAGCGACGTCGTTTTGCAGCCACAGCGCCTATTCGACAACTTGTATCAATAGCTTTTTGGGGTGAAAGGAAACGAGTAGAAAATCGACAGTGCTCTTTGCAAATAACCTGCTCGACAATTGCCTGGAGTGGTTCAGGGAAATCAGGGAAAACCTAAATTAGAATTTCTGGGGACAGGTTTGAACCGCCATCCTCTGGAATGCGAGTCCAGTTTGTTGCCACTCCGTCACCTCGCTCAGTGGCTTCCTAAGGTTTGTGCAGAATGGCTTTCCAGTTCTCTAGGGCCCAACCAATATTCTCACGAGACCAACTGATACCCTGCAAGTGATGTCGTGCTGCTAATGAAGGCTCTCGACTCAGTTGTCTGCTCCCATAGCCCGTTAACCCGATCGAGTGAGGTGGCAGAGTGACTAACACGCTGGACTCGCATTCCGGAGAGTGGGGATTCGCACCTACCAAAGGCCAAGTTCACATTGAAGAAATAAAAATATTTAGTTTCCTGATGACATTGTAATTCTGTAAGAGACAGCAAAGGACCTGGAAAAACAACTAAGCGGAATGTACAGTGAGTTGAAAGGAGCGCATAAGATGTACATTAAGAAGAGCAATATATAATAAAAAAAGATAAAGGAATGCGGTCTTAGAAAAACAGGTGATGCTGAAGGAATTATATCAGATAACCAAACTAAGAAGGTGATAGATGAGTTTTGTTACTTCGATAGTAAAATAACACCTGACGGTCGTAGTACAGAGGGAATAAAATTCAGAATGGCAATGGGAAGGAAAGTGTTTTTGGAAAAGAGAAATCTGTTAACATCGAATATTAATTTAAGCATAAGGAAGTCTTTCCTGAAGGCAATTGTGAGTAGTGTTGCCTTGTGTGGGAGTGAAAACTGGACGATAAATAGTTTAGACAGGAAGAGGATATAGGCTTTTGAATTGTGATGCTACAGGACAATGCCAAAGCTTGCGTGGGTAGATAACGTAACTAATGAAAAGATACTGAACAGAATTGGGAAGAAAAGGAATTTGTGGCATACCTTGACTAAAAGAAGGAATCTATTGGTAGGACATATTCTTAGATATCGAGGCATCATTAATTTAGCACTGTAGGGAAGTATGTGGGGGGGGGGATCGCAGAGGGAGACAAAGAGACGAATACAGTAAGCAGATTCAGATGGATGTGGCTTGTCGTTCTTATGAAGAGATGGAGAGGCTTGCACAGGATAGTGTAGGGTGGAGAGCTCCAGCAAACCAGTTTCCGGACTGAAGACCACAACACACACACACGCACACACACACAAAACTATCGACGAAATGAAATGTCACAAGTCTCTATTTCGAACTACCAGTCCGCATTGGAAGTCGTTAAGTCACAGTCGTGTTGAACCATGTCGTAAATGTCTTCAAATGTTCACATCTTTGTAAATCTATCGGACCAAACTGCGTGGTCATCAGTTGGTAGCTTACAAACTACTTAAACTAAGGTAAACTAACCTAAGGACAACACACACACACACACATATGCCCCAGGGAGGACTCCAACCTCCGACGGCTAGCAACCGCGCGCTCCGCAGCAAGGCACCTTAGACCGCTCGGTTACTATACAGCGGCGTAAACGTCTTCATATGAATCACTGAGTACAAATGACAGGTCTGACAACGCATCGCCCTTATTTACCTCCTATACGCGATGTCACCGTCACTCTGAGCTTATAGCTATCGAATGACTTTTATCACCGCGGTGTAGTTCACAACTGCAGTCTGAGACCAGGCAGCGAGAACATACGCCGAAACCCCCTGCGGGACCTGAATAAGACGGTTGTGTCACACGGCGAAATATCGCGCAGGAGATGGGAACATCTCGGCCGGACCCCCGGAACTCCGCCATTAATCTCGCGGCTAATTCAAACGGCGCGGAAAGGTGCGCCGGCCTCGCGCAGCCGCGGGGAGAGCGACGCCGCCGCCGGCAAATGGATCGGGCCCTGGTCGTTAGCTAACAATCGCGACGGAAGCTCCCGTGACCGGGCGCGCGCGGAATACTTAATGCAAATGCGGCGACGGCGCATTCAGGCGCTCGCCCCGAGTGTGACGAGCAGGGGCGGCAGAGGCAGCAGGCAGGAGGCAGGAGGCGGCTGATTACCCAAATCACACCCCGGCGACGGAGGAGTCGCATCCATCCGGGCGGCGGCGCGCACGAACGCCCGCTGCGTTTCGGGGCGCTGCCAAGACAATGTCCTCAGGAGCGGAGCAGGTGGGGCGGCTCGCAACAAATGGCCGGTGGCGCCGCGGAACGTCACCGCACAAATTAGAGTCGCTGCGGGGGTGGCGCCGCCCCGCCCCTACCGCGCCATCACTCAGTCCTCCGACCCCACCCGGCGGCGTCGGCCCCCCACTAATGGTGATTGTTGGCCGCGATGATTAAGACGGGCGTCGGATATATATATACGCGTGTCGACGCGCTAACTGGCTGCCGCGATGACGCCCGAGGGCAACAGCCTAGGCGCCTCCCTCCGGTGGCCATCAAGTCGCAGAAGCCGGCGGCGAAGAGCTGGCCGGGAGGCATGCATCAGCGGCGGCGTCTTCCGACGTCTGCAGATGCGAAACTCGCCACTCAGCGCGGCTGTCTGTTACAAATTGGGGTGGTAAATCCTGCGTCCCCGTGAACCCCGTGAGGTAGTGCCGTGTCCGCGAATTGCTTTACAGCACACGTTTACCAAATGAGCTCAAAGAACGCTGCGTAATCACTTTAAAGGCTGAAAATTTGGTACGGTTATTATGAGTCCTAAGTATCTGCCTACTCTGAAGAAGAGTTGGAACAAATGACCAGAGCCTACTCATAAATGAAGCCAAGACGGAATATCTCGTTATAACGCGAGGGCAGATTGCAGGACATCTACAGATTGGACATCAGTCCTACAAGGGAGTGCATGAATTTAAGTGAAGGGCACTTTTCACGGAGGCCATACCGCGGTGGAATGACCGAGCGCTCTAAGGCACCTTGTGAGGAGCGCGTGGTTGTTCTACGTCGCCGCGGTGGAGTAGCCGAGCGGTCTAAGGCGCCTCGCTGCGGAGCGCGTGATTGCTCACCGTCGGAGGTTCGAGTCCTCCCTGGGGCATGGGTGTGTGTGTGTGTGTGTTGCCCTTAGGTTATTTTACCTTAGTTTAAGTACTTTGTAAGCTACGGACTGATGACCATGCAGTTTCGTCCGATAGATTTACAAAGATTTGAACATTTTGTTCTACGTCGGGCGTTCGAGTCCTTCTCCGAGCATGGGTGTTTGTTTTGTCCTTAGATTAGTTTAAGGTAGTATAAGTAAGCCTAAGGACTGATAATCTCAGTAGATAAGTCCTATAGATTTACATTTTTGTCGTCGTGTTATGCAGAGATTACTGCCGAAATACAAGCTGGTTACCGATATTACCACAGCTAGGCACAACTGCTCCGCTCCAGATGTTTCTTAGGACCAGACGCTATGTAATCACTTTGCAGTTGAAAATTGGTATGGTTATTATGTCTAGTTAGTATATGCTTACTCCCTAGGTTTGATGAGCAGTTGGAACAAACGACCAGAGCACTAAAGGAAGCCGCCAGTAAATTTGGGGCCAGCCGCGGTGGCCGAGGGGACTGAGGCGCTCCAGTCACTGTCTGCACGGTCACTACGGTCGGGGGTTCGAATCCCTTCGGGCATGGATATTTGTGCCGTCCTTAGGATTAGCTAGTTTGTAAGTAGTTTGTAAGTTTAGGGACTAATGACCATGTAGTTAAGTCCCATAAGCTATAAACATTTGAAACATTTTTGAGTAAATTTGGGCTACTCGGAAACGAAACCGAGGCAGAGCACCTCGTTATGACGCGAGACAGCTTGCAGGACATCTGCTAATGTGAGACCAGTCCTACAAGGGAGTGCATGAATTTAAATACCTAGGGGCACTTTTCACAGAGAACTCGTCATGTCATGGTGGAATGACCGAGCGCTCTAAGGCGCCTTGCTCGAGAGCGCGCGGCTGCTCCCTCCCCGTCATACATTCGAGTTCTTTCCCGGGCATGAGTGTGGTGTGTGTTGTCCTCAGCTTTGTTTAAGCCTAGGGATTGATAACCCCAGTTGTTGTTGTTGTTGTGGTCTTCAGTCCAGAGACTGGTTTGATGCAGCTCTCCACCCTACTCTATCCTGAGCAAGCCTTTTCATCTCCTCATAAGAACGACAACCCACATCCACTTGAATCTGCTTACTATACGCGTCTCTTGGTCTCCCTCTGCGATTTTTACCCCACACACTTCCCTCCAATGCTAAATTCACAATTCCTTGATGTCTAAGAATGTGTCCTACCAATCTATCCCTTCTTTTAGTCAAGGTATGCCAGAAATTTCTTTTCTCCCCAATTCGGTTCAGTACCTCCTCATTAGTTACGCGATCCACCCACCTAATCTTCAGCATTCTTCTGTAGCACCACATTTCAAAAGCCTCTATCCTCTTTCTGTCCACACTGCTTATCGTCCATGTTTCACTCCCATACAAGGCAACACTCCATACAAATGCCTTCAGAAAGGACTTCCTTAGGCTTAAATCAATATTCGATGTTAACAAATTTCTCTTTTTCAAAAACGCCTTTCTACCCATTGCCATTCTGCATTTTATATCATCTGTACTGCGACCATCATTTGTTATTTTACTGCCCAAGTAACAAAACTCATCTACCTCCTTTATTGTTTCGTTACCTAATCTAATTCCTTCAGCATCACCTGATTTTCTTACACTGCACTCCATTACCCTTGTTTTACTCTTGTTAATGTTCATCTTATATGCACCTTTCAGCACACTGTCCATTCCGTTCAATTGCTCTTCCAGGTCCTTTGCTGTATCTGACAGAATTACTATGTCGTCGGCAAAACGCAATGTTTTTAATTCTTCACCCTGAACTTTAATTCCTTCTCCAAATTTCTCCTTGCTTTCCTTTATAGCTTGCTCAATGTACAAATTGAACAACATTGGGGAAAGGCTACAACCCTGTCTTACTCCCTTTCCAACCAATGCATCCCTTTCATGCCCTTCAACTCTGACAACCGCTGTCTGGTTTTTGTACAAGTTGTAAATAACCTTACGTTCCCTATATTTTACTCCTGCTTGCTTCACAACTTTAAAGAGTTTATTCCAATCAACATTGTCAAAAGCCTTCTCCAAATCTACAAAAGCTAGAAATGTAGATTTGCCTTTTCTTAATCTATCTTCTAGGATAAGCCGTAAAGTGAGTATTGCCTCCCGTGTTCCTACATTTCTCCTGAACCCAAACTGATCTTCCCCGAGGTCGGCTTCTACCAGCTTTTCCATCCTTCTGTATATAATTCGTGTTAATATTTTGCAACCATGACTTATTAAACTGATGGTTCTGTAGTTTTCACACCTGTCTGCACCCGCTTTCTTTGGAATGGGGATTATAACATTTTTCTTAAAGTCTGAGGGTACTTCACCTGTCTCATACATCTTACACACAATGTGAAACAATTTTGTCATGGCTGGTTCTCCCAGAGACTTCAGTAGCTCTGACGGGATATCATCTACTCCAGGGGCCTTGTTTCGACTTAGATCATTCAGGGCTCTGTCAAATTCTTCTCTCAGTACTGTATCTCCTATTTCATCATCATCTACATCCTCTTCCCTTCCTACAATAGTGTCTCGAAGTTCATTTCCTTTGTAGAGCCCCTCTATATATTCTTTCCACCTTTCAGCTTTCCCTTCTTTGCTGATAACTGGTTTTCCATCAGTGTCCTTGATATTCATAGAGCTGTTTTTCTTATCGCCAAATGTTTCTTTTATTTTCCTGTAGGCTGTATCTATTTTTCCCCTATTTATACATTCTTCTACATCCTTGCATTTGCCTTCTAGCCATTCCTGCTTAGCCATTTTGCACTTCCTGTCAATCTCATTTCTTAGTCGTCTGTACTCCATTTTGCCTGTTTCATTTACTGCATTTTTATACTTTCTCCTTTCATCGATTAAATTTAGTATCTCCTGTGATATCCAAGGATTCTTTGTAGGTCTTGCCTTCCTACCTATTTTGTCCTCTGCTGCCTTCACTATTTCATCTCTCAATTTTACCCATTCCTCCTCAACTGTTTTATTTTCCCCTGTATCTGTCAATTGTTGCCTGAAGCTCCCTCTGAAATTCTTAAGAACTTCAGGTTCCTTCAATTTATCTAGGTCCCATCTCCTTATTTTCCTACCTTTTTGTAGTTTCTTTAGTTTCAGCCTACAGTTCATAACCAACAAGTTATGGTCAGAGTCTATATCTGCCCCTGGGTATGTCTTACTCTGTAAAACCTGGTTCCGATATCTATGTCTTACCATTATAAAATCTATCTGGTATCTCCCGGTGTCTCCTGGTCTCTTCCACGTATACAACCTTCTTTTGTGATTCTTAAACCAGGTGTTTGTTATAACTAAATTATGTTCCGTGCAAAATTCTACCAGGCGGCTTCCTCTTTCATTTCTTTTGCCCAGACCATATTCACCCACTATCTTCCCTTCCCTTCCTTGTCCTACTACCGAATTCCAGTCTCCCATAACAACTAAGTTTTCCTCTCCCTTAATTGTCTGAATAATTTCGTTTAGCTCCTCATATATTTCTTCGATCTCCTCATCATCGGCAGAGCTAGTTGGCATATAAACCTGTACTACTGTTGTCGGTGTTGGCTTCGTATCTATCTTGACAATGATAATGCGATCGCTGTGCTGGTCATAGTAGTTTACCCGCATTCCTATTTTCTTATTCATTATCAATCCTACTCCTGTGATACCCCCAATTGATTTTGTATTTATAATCCTGTACTCACCTGACCAGAAATCCTGTGCATCCTGCCACCGAACTTCACTAATCCCCACTATATCTAACTTCAACCTATCCATTTCCCTTTTTAAATTTTCTAATTTTCCTACTCGATTAAGGGATCTAACATTCCACGCTCCGACCCGTAGAATGCCAGTATTGTCTTTCCTGATGATCACATCCTCCTGAGTAGTCCCCGCCCGGAGATCCGAATGGGGGTCTATTTTACCTCCGGAATATTTTACCCGAGGGGATGCCATCATCATATGTTCATACAGTAGAGCTGCATGTCCTCGGGAAAAATAACGGCTGTAGTTTCCCCTTGCTTTCAGCCGTTCGCAGTAGCTGTGTGGCAAAGCCACATTAGCTGATGTTACAAGGCCAGCTCAGTCAATCATCCAGACTGTTGCCCCTGTAACTACTGAAAAGGCTGCTGCCCCTCTTCAGGAACCACACGTTTGTCTGGCCTCTCCACAGATACCCCTCCGCTGTGGTTGCACCTACGGTACGGCTATCTGTATCGTTGAGGCACGCAAGCCACCCCACCTCGGCAATGTCTGTGGTTCATGGGAGTAGTTCCATAAATTTACAAACAAAATTTTGAACTCGTCATGTGAGCAGATATTATTGCCGGAGTTCAAGCTGGAAACCGATCTTAATACAGATTTGCACAACTACTTCGCTCCAGATTTCTCCAGACAGTTCAAGATCGACTGTAGAAAACCCTGATCCAGCCTGTTCTTCTAAATGGCTGTGAGCCATGGAGTATCCGAAAACGAACTTCCACAAGCTCCTCGCTTTAGAGAGAAAATTCTTAGGAAGATCTTCGATTCGGTTTTGGATGCAAACAGGAAAATGGAGGATCAGGCACCACCAAAAACTCGAGGAATCGTACCATAGCATAGCAGGAACAATCAAAGCCAAGCAGATGCAGTGGACTGGTAACGTGGCACGGATGGAAGATGACAGGTGGCCTCAGAAGCTCCTAGATTTCAACCCTACAGGGAGACCTAGGAACCGTTTCCGGGTGGCCTCCGTGAATAACTGAAGGAAGCAGCAATAGATGCGGACAGCAGGCAGATAGAAGCGATGGATATGAAACAATGAGGAAGAAAACTTGGAGCAGCTTGCGTTCCACTGGGCTTGATGACTCAGAAGAAGAAATATAATTTGTCGAAAATTTTTCAGCAATCAGTCGTAAATATTTAACATATTCAGATTTAGATTTCGACCACTGTGTGGTCGATAATTGATAATGACCATACAGTGGTCAAAATCTAGATCTGAATACACTAAATATATACGACTGATTGCTGAAAAAAATCTACAAATAATAAATAAATAAATAAATAAACAGTCGTTGAGCACAAGTGCCACTATTGAATCAAGCCTGATAGAAGAAGTGTGACACTAGCAAGTGTTCACGTGGTAGTTAAATTTTCGTTTTCGTTTTTACAATAACAATTTCAGACTTACCCCCGGTTTCCTGCAGTACCAACTATCGCTGAACACAGGTGCAGAATGATTCAGGACATTGAAAATCTTCGTGAATCAATTTTTAAGGGCACACGTTTAGAGGCGCCATGCCACTGCTTGTACGGCTGCTCTTACCGGAGGTTGGAGTCACATCCCACCCCCCTCTCAGGCGTGGGCTTATCTTTTGTCCTTAGCATAAGTTAGTGTAAGTTTAGGGACCGATGACCTCAGCAGTTTGGTCTCTTAAGGGGAAAAAATTAGAACATCTTATTGTAGTAACGTCAGCTGTTTCCACCTAAAACCCTTCCTTCCGCTGTCCTCTTTCCCTCAATCATGTTACTAGCAACGCAGAAAACGCGAAAAGCTTAGTTGTCTTCTAGGGCACCTGGATATAGACGGGCATGCGCATCCGCCATTTTTGTTCCTTCGCTTCGACGCGCGATTGTAGAACATGACTGTCAGTACGCTTTCAGCACGGTCGGTTGTACAGCTCCGAATT
Organism: Locusta migratoria; assembly: GCA_026315105.1. NCBI lineage: Eukaryota > Metazoa > Arthropoda > Insecta > Orthoptera > Acrididae > Locusta > Locusta migratoria. Next base: position 56,495,885 of record CM048751.1, read on the forward strand.
GTTCTAATCGTTCAGAAAATGGTTTTGGTTTTCTTTTTCGTTTCTAATGAATCTTGAAGGGCGTAAAATATGGTTAGTAAATTTTCGTCGTGACAAATAGATACCAACAAGGTGTTCAAAACTATGCCATGTGGGTGGTAGTTATGCACAATTTCTACACGTTGTACACGTCAGGTTTCGATACTTTTATATTTTTTTTTATTATTTCTTTTTCGGAGAAGGATTTGACGCTACTCACTAATATAGTAGCAACATTTAGACAATAACAATACTAATTACTTTTAAATGATGCACACTGTTTTTTACTAGTTATAATGGCTCATACGCCTCATAACGATGTTTGAAGCTACTGCGATGTTAATTTTAGTTACAGCATCGACGGCGTAATTTGCTAATGTTGGCAAGAGAATGTTCGCTTTAGGAGGATAATTAAGTTACTGACCGGACAAGTGTACATACAAGAAGACGGTAAACATGAAAAATTATTTTCTCTCATTTTACCTGTTCGAGTTTTCAAAGAGCATTCAAAGGTCGTTGCCATATCAGTACACTACGCCGTCGAGCCCGTAAGTAAAATAGACCAGTGAGAAAGTATATTGTTAAATGAGAAATTAAAATATCTCGTATATATAAATCTTTTACTGCATCCTAGTTTATCATAGTGATATATTTTGTGCATTGAAAATGTATTTTATGTGAATTCTGAAAAATACGTCCTAAAAAAGTAGCGACCTGAGAGTGTAGGCCTATTCTGGAGCAAATTTATGGCTTCGAAAACGGAGATTTCTTGCATGTTAGCGCAGCTTTGGTAGTGCATGTGGTATACCATAAAAGTGATTTGTCGAATGCGAAAGGTTTGCTCACAATACACACCCAGGTGGACAAATACCAGAAAACATATTTAACGATTTGTCAAACCATAATACAATATGAAACTTACTGGCAGATTAAAATTGTGTGCCGGAACCGGGACTCGAACCTGGTTCCGGCACACAATTTTAATTTGCCAGGAAGTTTCATATCAGCGCACACACCGCTGCAGAGTGAAAGTTTCATTCCGTATTACAATAACTTATTACGACGAGTTTAATTTTTGATACAAATATATATTTTCTTTTTGGTATGTATATTAGAAATAAAGCAAGCAATGTTTCAAAACAATAACAGCAGAAAAACTCCGCCTTTCGCATGCTCACGCTATCACCGCCAGGAACCAAAATGGCGGCGGGAGCTGCCGCTATAATAGAAATTAATGCTCATGTCCGTCTATATCTAGGTGGCCTATTTTCTTCTAATACGTCAGGATAGAGAATATAGTATCATTTATAATGCTTTCTACTAACCTGAGATCTCCTAAGATGTAGATGCCCCGTCTCAGATGTATTTGGTCAGATTGCGGATCCGACGTCATGAAGTGACATTGTAAATTTGTGGTCGTTTCATCGTTGCAAGGACCTTCCTGAGCAAGTACTCTACCGTAATTTTCGTCAATATTTTCATGGAATTATTTAAATCTTTTCAAATTTCATAATTATCTAATGATGCGCTACTGTGAAATCGCGACTATTGCTGCTGTTGTACTTTTAATAGAGGCGTATAGCGGAGAGCCAGCCCTTTTTGATATTGTGAATAGCCTGTAGCAAAATCAGGTTCGTAGGTTTTCGCTCATAGTCAAATAAACTCGTAAATATTCGTTAATAAAGCTAGAAGTTACTTTTTCGTTGTTGCAGCATGCCAGAAAAGAAAAAAAAGAAAGATATAATTCCGTAATTCATTTGGATCTTTCTGCATTAATTCTATCATTACGGTGGTGTATGCGTCGCGGTTTCCTTCTTCTCTTCTCTGAAGCCGCAGTCGTATCCGGCACCTATTTTCTCTTCGGCGTCGTATCCGCCTTCTAGCAAAGGAAGTCCATGTAGACTCAACCGTCGCTATGGCTTATGGTAATTGAACTCACTTCCAGAAAGTGTTCTACTGGTGTACAACCCTGCTAAACAGTAAACGATACTCGTGACACATTCACTAGTAGTTATGAGAGGGACAGACCATAAATGGTTTAAATCTATCTTAACTGTAAGAGTGCAGAAAGTTGAAATAAGCCGTTCACATGATATAGATGAACAATTAATTCCTATAACTGGGGAGTTATTAAAAAAAATGGGGCCCCAAAAGGTTCGGTCTTGGGTCCTTTGTTGTTCTTAATATATATTAATGACTTGCCATTCTAAATTCACGTAAATGATAAGCTAGTTCTTTTTGCTGATGATACAAGTACAGCTATCACACCTGACAAACAGGAATATATTTCAGAAAGTTATTAAGTGGTTCTCTACAAATGGACTCTCATTAAACTTGATAAAACCCACTATATACAGTAAATGGCATGACACCATTAATAAATTTAGATTTTGAACATAAATCTGTAGCTAAGACAGAATACTCAAATTTTTAAGTGTTTGCATTGACGAGGGATTGAACTGGAAGAAACATATTGAAGATCTCTTGAAACGATTGAGTTCAGCTACGTATGCTATCAGGGTCATTGCAAAATTTGGTGATACACATCTCAGTAAATTTGCTTACTATACCTATTTTCATTCACTGTTTTCGTATGGGATCATATCTGGGGCAATTCAACATTGAATAATAAAGCATTTATTGCACAAAAGCGTGTAATCAGAATAATTGCTGGAGTGCACCCAAGATCATCCTGCAGACATTTATTTAGGGATCTAGGGATCTTCATTGTAGCTTCAATATATATATATATATATATATATATATATATATATATATATATATATATATATATTCACTCATTAAATTTGTTATTAACAATCCGACTCAATTCAAACGTAATATCAGTGTTCATAGCTACAACACTAGGAGAAAAGAGGATATTCACTGTTCAAGGTTAAATCTAACTTTGGCAGAGAAAGGAGTGAATTACGCTGCCACAAAAGTATTCGGTCACTTACCAAATAGCATCAAAAGTCTGACAGATAGCCAACTAGTATTTAAAAAGAAATTAAAGGAATTTCTTAATGACAACTCCTTCTACAATGTAGATGAAATTTTAGATAAAAGTAAATAATAAAAAGATGTGAATAAAAAATCTTTAACATATTGAATGTCATGTATAGACAACATATACTAAACTGACAAGTTCCACATTATTACGAAATGTCGTATATATGATCTATGGAACAAGTATAAGTCTAATCTAATTTAATTTACTCTCTGTTTACGTTTATCGTCTAAACACGCCACCACAAGATCTCTAGCTCGGGAGAGCTATAGCAGACTGTTATCTATCTTTTCCACTTTCGATCATCGTTTAAAAAGGCCTTAATAATACACACTGCGATCACCATGGATAAGGAGACCACATGCTGAGTTTTGACCACACGCGCAGAATGCAGCACATCTTCCAGAGATATTCACCCTGCGGCCAGTGCGGCTGGTGCTTCAGACGACTGGGGGTTCACTTCTTTCAGTGCCGGATCTCGTTATTTCCGAACCGCGGCCGAAACTTGATTGTGGCGCTCTCTCCTAATCTTACGCATGGGCAAAGGCTGCTCTCCCCCACCTGTTTTCAAACAGTTAAATATATGTTACAACGAAGAGTATAACCCTAAAAAAGCGACACATTCGCAAAAACGTCCAAAGATACGTGGCAAGTAACAATCCAAAAGTCATTATTTTTCACGTATCTGTTAAAAAGAAGGTTGGATTAACAAAAAATGCTTGCAGTCAGACTGGAACCAATTACCTTTGACGCTTCAGCACTATGCCGCTAACCACACTACTACTCTTGCGAGATAGTGAGTAGTGCTTTATTATTATTCATGATCGGGTCTTCTGAGAGCTTTTACAGTTGATTCATCTTTAAGTGTTACTTATAAGACATTGTAACAAAAATGACGTGTTTTTGATAAATCTTCAATCTGCAAAAATAAATATGAATGCCGAAAATTGCCTTCATGGAGGATTTGTGCATGTGCAAGGCGAGGTGTGCAGTAGCTCCATTGTCTTTGCTTCGGGACCATTCGTGCGTAGCTGCCAGAGCTCGAGTAGCCAGGAGCTGGGGCCTCTACCAGCTCCGACTCCAATGTTAAAAGCGGCGTTTCCCCTCGCCCCTTCCTGTCGCAGGAGCGCCCATATGCTACCTTCAACGGGTTCAGAAGTGAATTTGAACCTCAGTCGCGCATGCGCATTGAAAAGCTGCAGCCACTGCTGCCTGTGTTACGAGGTCCCTCAACTCGTATACGTGCTGTCTCCGTGATGTAAAACGTTTCTCATCAGATAAAAATACTTTGAATTTGCGTTTAAAATGATCTGAGAATGAAACGAAGAGTGATAGTTGAAAAAAAATTATTTATTTACTTTTCTTCAAGATGAGATTTTTTTCGGGGGTTCACTGAACCAGTGAACACATAGTACGCGCCGCCAATGTGTGCGGCTATAGTCTGCTCACGTAGGAAGGCGGCCCAGTTTTCAACCGTTCTGCGCATCCACTACCGCCCTGGCAGCCAATAATATTCATTTTGTAGACGCGTGGCAGGCCGCGAGTTACGGAATGTTTCTCACTCAGGCTCCGCTTTTGGAGCTCATCCGTAACTCCTCCCCTCCACGCTCTCCCTATCGCTCCGCCCTTGTGCGCGGAAGCGCCTTCCTACATGATGCCGACTATAGTACCAGCCTGGACGTGGCAGCAGTAATGGAATGGAGCGGAGGAACGCCCCCGCGGACAATCTGCCAGGGAGCAGGGGAACGAGACCGCCTCTGCCGCCACGACACGGCCCACGTCACCAGGTCGCCGGTCTTTCGCCGTCGCGCTAATCGCGTGCATTAGGCCACGCTGCCCGCTCCTATTACGAGGAGCGCGCGACAAGTGGCCAACAGTGAACAGCGCGCTCAGAGCGACCCGCCCAGGCGCTACCGCCGCTGTTAAGTGATTGCACAACAAACGCCACACTCTGCGGGAGATCTCGCGGCTTAGGCCGCCGCCGCGCGGTGCCGGGTTCGGACCCCGGCGCACGCTCTCTCTCGCTAATGAGTCGCGACATTTTTCGCCGACCGCACGGAACGTCCGCTAATTGCGACAATACGCAATTACGGTAAAAGCGGGAGAGAATGAAAGGGGGCGGCAGAGGGTAGGCGGTGCGTGGGGCCCACCGAGGAGATGCGATGCGCTGCGTGGTGTGGAAGCGGCCCGTGCTGGTGGGGCAAAGGGGAATGCGGCGGGAGCGACTGGGAGGCGGCGACGAAAACGTCTGCAGAGCGCTATAGACGAGGGCAATTCTAAAATTATCTACACTATTCATTCTCGTCTTCTCTATAAAGCTGGAGGCATACAATGCAGATAATTTTTCTACTTAATCTCCCTCCTTCTTAACCTTTAACTGGAAATGTGGAGTGTTCACAGCATCCCAGTTGCAAAAGTTTCAAAAAAAAATGTCTGTAAATCTATCGGACCAAATTGCGTGGTCATCAGTCCGTAGCTTACAAACTACGTAAACCTAGGTAAACTAACCTAAGGACAAACACACATACCCATGCCCCAGGGAGGACTCGAACCTCCACGGCGAGCAACCGCGCGGCCCGCAGCGAGACGCTTTAGACCGCTCGGCTACTCCACTGCGGCTGCAAAAGTTTACTGGTATTTAGTGAAGCATATTGGTCAAATTGATGAGCGGCTTCTTACCTTCGTTCAAAGGGATGTATATTGCTGCGAAACCAGTGTTCGTGTTTTTAAAAGTACGCAACACTGTACACAAAAAGTTTTAAACGCAAGGGTGCTGATAACACCCCACCTACCTAGTAGTGCAACTAGGTAGGTCGATTGATGCACAGCATGATGTCATATGTGGAGGACCAAAAACTTCTTAGAAGATGTTGGAGAAAGTTTTTAATGATAATGAAGGCTGTGAGATACCAGAGTTTGAAGATTCCGATGACAGTGAAGAAGAAGAGCAGTTCGAACTGAAAGTGATCAGTCTCATGACGATGCTGCTGGTGATATGGCATCCTCCTTTTCAGCAACACTGCTTAGTGAGGATAAAGTAACTAAATGGATGACTATACTTAAGCCTAATAATATCAGAACGAGGAAGCAAAATATAGTAACTCAGCTCCCTGGTACCAAACGAATTGCTGAAAACTGCAAGACTGCTGTAGAATGTTTTGCTGTACTCACAAATGCGCAAACAATTCGCTCAGTAGCAGAGTGCACCAACCGTTATATGAATCCTCAGGTCTTATAAAGAGCTACAAATTCGGCTGTACCAAGATCCATTCGACTGAAGTCAGCTAAGTTCTCAAACACGGAAGAGTTTATTTTAGCAGTTCAAAGAAATAAATGTCCATAAGGAAGATGCAAAGTTTAGCCGACATTTCAAACAAGCACAACAAAGCGTACGTAACTGACAACGATCTCCAAATGGCACACGTTCTTCTCCTTGATACACATCGTCTACAGCGCATGTGCGGAACTGCAATCACAGCGCTGCAGCGCTCGTATTTCGTGCAAATTGTCACACACTGAGCTACAAACATAAATTCGTTTTCCGCATTTTCCTATATCAATAAATGACAATGCAACTGAATGGTAAAAGTCTGGAAATATGAAGTGGACTTTTGGATGTTACTGTGCTCCGACATTGGCCAAGGAGACGGATAGGCACATGGGACAACATGCGAGTGTTGCAGGTAGGCGAGGCATGGCGGTATCAAGCGACGGTCTACGTGACACTGCAAACAATGACAGCGCTCACATCTATATCGTACCGTTTCGCCGTTATTATGTATCGTGGCTAGTTGGCATAGGGAAAGGAACTTGTGTCCTGTTGACCTGTTGCCAATCTGTCCCCCTGGCCAATGTCGGAGCACACTAACACCCAAGAACCACTTCATATTTCCAGATTTTTATCATTCAATAGCATTGTCATTTATTGTCATAGGAACGTGCGGAAAACGAATTTTTGTTTGTAGCTCATTGTGTGTCAATTTGCACGAAATATTTTTCCTCATTTATGACCCCCCCCTGTACAAACGCCGATGACGGGCAGTGATCCTTTATTCAGAGCGGAGGCACTCCAACTCTTACGAAATTTAATTTATAATATTACGAGTTTGAGTTCGAGTGGGCAGGGGTAAAGGTGACAATTTGTATTTGACGGGAGGCGAACTTTAATTCCGTGCAGCTGTGGTGATCGCTTTGTCCCCAGTGGTGTAGGGGTCAGCGCAACTGCCTAGAAAGCAGGAAACCCATGTTCGTGTCCTGGCTGGGTACACATTTTGAACTTCAGCCATTCACAGTTAATGTCAAACATTCCGTGAACATGAAGTGAAAGTCAGTTCTAGCGAGGTCAGTGCTGTAGTGAGGGTGTTCCAATACCTCAAAATTTATCTTGTTGATGGTTTCAATAGTGTCATGGGCCGTATGAGGCCATGAATTGTCATGTAACAACAATAGCTCTTTTGACAGCAAACCACGGCTTAAGGTGCGAATTGCTGTCTTCAGCTTCTTTTCCAACAATTCACTACATCTCGCACCGCTGATGGTCGTTCCCTTTTCCATGAACTCTGCCAGTATGAGCCCTGTGAGTCCCAAAACACGGTTAACATAACCTTCCTTGCGGTTGAACCCGTTATGACGTAACGGGGGGTAAGTCGTTGCTTCTTGCAGTTCTGGTAGTTCCGCGTTTCTTGTTAACGGTTAGCTGGAATTGCAGTTCATTGACACTTTAATGATTCATTAGTGCCCAGTTGTCTCCATTTATGGCCAGCGTACAAGTCTCATTAATTACAGTCACTACAATCCAGTACGTACATTCAACATGTCAATAGTGCAAATGTACACAGATCATGTGTGGAATACTGAAGTCCGAGGTGTAACGCGTGGTACAAATATGAAAGGTTAATCACTGTAGATACACTTTTTAAACGCCTAACATTGAGGAACTTTTACATAATTGTTCAAAATTGAAGTTCAAATTAACGTGGGTTATGTCTGAGATACATCAAGTTACACGTCTCAAAACAATACTCGGAACTGGCGTTATTGTGTCTCACATTAAGGATGTAACAAGACTCATTTACATTGCGCAAAAGCATCCTATTTATATCATCCAAACAATTACACTAAAATTACGTATTGTTAATTGATTAAATTAATTATAATGGAAAAGTAAACAATTACATACAATTGCCTATAGTAAAAGGTAGTGTAAATATTACTGAATAATTGATATACAAATCTTCGATATATTAATAGTATTTCATAACCGAATATAATTTAATAGGGTTGTCAACAATTAAAGAGACTAATAAGGGCAAAACGTTCCTGACATTACTTGTGAAACCTAATAATACCTAATTTTATATTATGAAAAAAGAATTTATTTAGTTTTATCAGAAATATTCATTACCAAACTATCTGATATATAACAACACGCCTGTAATTAATATCTGCTAATTAAACCAACTTCTGCGATGTCAAATAATAGCACAGCGTGTATAGGAAGAAGACTCATACCGATTTGTACCTACATCCATATAGCTGCCACCAACCTGCACAGAGAAATGGCATGCTAAAAATTTTTGAACACAGAGCTCGCACCCTGTTTGAGAAGGAGAGCCTCCAACAAGAATTCGATCATCTGAAGTTTGTATTTCTGAAGAACGGTTACACGGAAGGGCAAATCCGGAAAGATCTACGTCCCACAGCACAACGAGCAGAAACTGATGAACCTCAGGAACAGACGGCCATGGCTTTCATTCCGTTTTGTGGGGCCTCATCCGGAAAAATTGGACGCATTTTACGCAGATACCAAGTTAAAACCATCTTCTGCCCTCCGATAAAAACCAGAGTTCCTCTTGTCAGTGTTAAGGGCGACCTTGGTCTACGTAAATCAGGAGTTTACAAGATATATTGCCAATGCGGCGAGGAATACATAGGACAGTACCATTGAAGAACGATGCCGCGAACACCAAAGGCACACAAGATTACAACTAAGTCGTCAATCGCCGAGTATTGCCTGTCGGACCTCCACGGTATGGATTATGACCAGACCAAGGTTCTAGCACAAACTTCGAAATACTGGGACTGCATCATCACAGAGGTTATAGAGATCAGAAAAAGGAAACCACTACTGAATCGAGACAACGACTATTTTCTCAGCAAAGCTTGGGAACCAGCAATTACCCAGATTAAGACGAAGAATAAAACATCCCATAGTGTACTGATTGAGGGCGGAGGGAGAAACAGATGGAGCTCCTCCGCCGGCGGACCCCCCTGGGCGCGGACCTGAAGATCTAGGAGGGAACGCCCAGACGACGGATGAGAGGAGGCGGGGTCTGAACTGGGTGCGATCCGCGATGGGCTCCAGAAAGAGGAGGCCGCCCCCATGGCAGTACATCAGCACACCTGATGAAGGCAACATGGTCGATTGCCGAAATATTGTGTCCTATGCACACATACACTAGGCTGTTCACCCGAGATCTATTTCATCAATATAAAATAACTTCAGTTAGACATTTTAGGGGGAAAATATAACAAAAGTGTGGGAAAAGAAAATGATAATAGACTAATTACATTGATACCTGTTATTATGCAACAGTGGTATCAGGAGGTTCAGTAATGCAAGCAGATGGGAATAAATCCCAACATGCTTCGTTACACCGTCTTATTACCTCATCCACGATCCAAGGTGTTGGCACTCCATACTCTGGCACTTTGACTAAGGTTCTTAGTGATGCACCCAACTTTTATTTCCGTTGACAATTTTGTTTCGTTGATGAAGCGAGTGACAAAGTGTCGATTAGCTTTGTTGATACATATCGTGTAAAGACCTCATGGAAACCGAGCTCGTTCTGGATGTGTTGGGCGGAGCCATAGCTGATTTTCAAAGCGGGTGCCATCTCATCGATAGTGAATCGCCTATTCACCAGAATCTTCTCTCGACCTTGTTCAATATTGTCATCCGTAGTGGAGGTTGATGGCCGTCCCACTTACTCTTCATCCGTGACACTTTCTCGACTACATTTAAACTTCTCGATCCACAGAAACACCGTATTACGTTATAGTTCACTTATCCCATATCTGTGATGATGGTCTGCGATAAATGTCTGCCCCTTTGAAACCCTCCGACTAGAGGAATCGGATCACCGCTAATTCTTCTTCATTGGTGCTCACCTCTAAGCGTGGGGCATGAATTTCCTGTTGCTGCAGGGCTTGGATAAGACAATGTTTGTTTGATGAGAGGGAAGGATTTTTCGTACAGGATGTTGTATATCTGCTTCGCCATTTTCATTTAAGAAGGAGGCATCTCAGGGATAGGCTCAGATTTGTGTTTCAAGTTACTACAAAATGAAATGCGTTTGGTTTTGTGAATACGTGATGTATCCATTGAGATGTAAGACGGTGGCGAGAGTTATTTGTTGGATGTGGGGTCGTCCAAATGGGTTTAAGTTTTGCAAAATTAACGTTACGAAACGAATTTGGTCCGCAGTGCTGGGTGGAGGACAGAGTTATTTGCTTCCATGGCGTATGCGTAGGAGATTGTGAGTACAGTTTTTTTTTATTATTATTTATTTATTTTTTGGAAGGGGTCTAGTATTTGCATCTGTAGGAGTAGGTTGGGTGAGATTGGTCACTAATGTTGGGGACAGTGTTTGTTAAAGCGGCTTTGTTAGCAGTGAGGGCAGGTGGGTGGGTTTATGCTCCTCGGTCTGGAAGTCATTATATTGGAGGCATCGCTGACATCAATACGCCTGTGTAGTGAATCTTCCACAAGATGCCTCCTGCGTTAGACAAAGATCTCAAGCTTTATAAGTTATCGATGCTGTCGGATGATTCGGAGAATACTTGTACCATGTTCCATTATAATATGGATGCGCACCTTGTGCACATAGATCCATTTCTGCGAGTTTCATTCATACATAGTGAAAGCATCCCGCCTACTCGTTGCTTCTTATTTCAGGTTGGAATGGACTAACGAAAGTGATAATTACCTTTAATTACGGGAGTATTGTTAACAACATTATTAAATTATATTTGGGTACGAAATACTATTAATATAACGAAGATTTGTATATCAGTTATTCAGTATTATTTACGATACCTTCTGCTATAGGCAATTATAAGTAATTGTTTACTTTTCCATTATAATTAACTTAATGTAAATAATTAACAATACGTAAATTTCACTGTCATTGTAGGTGTTCCTACTCGTCTGGAATCAATTCTTTTCCAACATCTCTCACTCACTGCGTCCCATGCTGGTTGGAGGTGTCTTAACACAGATCATGAACAAATACTGAGTCCACAATCACGAGTATAAAACAGTAAAAGGAGAAGTACTATAATTGGCGCAACTGATAACGACTTTAGGAAATGGATCCACCGAGCATGCAGAGCGAGAAGAGATGTTGTTATGAGCATTACTAGATCATAAACACAGCGTCACAGCAGGTGTATGTGCACACAATGGGCAACTTATTTGATGACTAGGAGGGGATCTGGCAGTGCAGTATAGGGGCAATCATAGAGATAAATCTATTTTTAACAGTAAAATGTAATATGAGATTAAATTGTTGGTCTCCCATCTTTGAAATACAATTTACATTCGTTATACATTAAATTAGTGATTGAATTAGTGATACAATCCGCATCATTAGTTGGGTTGGAGAAGAGTCAAAAAGTTCTACAAACACAAAACGTATGGGGATCTAAAACAAAATATAGGCTATGAAGAGGAATTAACATTGAGCAGGTCAGAAACGAGCCTTAGCCGGGAATTAACAACATGATTAGAGTAGCATTAGTCACGAATTCTCGATATCGGCTTATGGTCGACCCACGCGTACATTAACGTAGGCAACACGTGCCTGATTTTAAAATCTCAACAAAGAAGTCGCTTTGAGTAATGTAAGGCTGGAGCGCAGCGTGTCTACTCACCGGGCCACCGATGTAGTGCCGGATTCAAACAGCAACGGCCAGCAGCCGGCTAGGGATCCTGGAGGGGGGAGTTAGCAACCCTTGGGGTAGAAGAATTTTGCGGGAGCGACCGCCAACGCTCCACTCTCACCTGCCCAACGACTATACTGTTAAGTTGGTAGGGGAACATGCTTAGGACGGAGCCTCTGTGACGACTACTGGAGGGAATTTGAAAACTCTTGACTGACTCTTCCCTTAGGATACGGTAAGGACGAAGTGTATCACCCAGGCATTCAACAACTAATACAACCAACCTTTTACTTTCCTTCACCGAAGGAAGAGGCAAGAGGCAAACATGAACTGAAACCTGTGGCATAACAAACTGTCAGCGCAATAACTGAAGTTCAGTAACAAAAGAAATAGACAATAGTTGACAGCGGTACCAATTGACCCCTTTCAATAGTAATTCCAGTTTTCTTCCCATCAACACACACACACACACACACGCACACATACACACACACACACACACACACACACACACACACATATATATATATATGGGGAGAGAGAGAGAGAAAGAAAGAGAGATTTTTTTTACCATCGCGTTTCATGCGTATAACCATCATTCTCAAATATCGTATTGACATTGCAAAGCCGGCCGCGCTGGCCGAGCGTTCTGCGGCGCGCCAATCACAGTCTGCACGACCACTATCGTCGGGGGTTCGAATGCTCCCTTGGGCATGGATGTTTGTGCCGTGTTTGTAAGTTTAGGGTCTGATAACCCCGTAGTTAAGCCCAATAAGCTCTACAAACATTTGAGCATTTGACATTGCCAAACTTAAGATATCACATGTTTATCAACGTAACTATGTACGTATCTGTGACAGTATTGACGTTCGATGAAATTAATACCCTCTCAAGACCTACGCACAGTGGCACGACTCGTGAAACAGAACACACAGGTTAATACAGTCTGTCGGCCGAACCGGGTGAGATAAGCTTAGGATTTCTCCGTAAGCCAGCGCCACTGTTTGAAATCACGAGGCGAGAGTAAAATGTTAGAAGTACAAACGTTGTTTCGGTGAGGTTTTGCCTCTGGCAGAACGTGTGGTGCCCGTCAATTAGCGAAATTGATGCCCCTGACTCCGGAGTGCGTTTCAGCCATCGACGTTCGCCTCCAGCTACGTTCACGCAGGATCCAACCCTACACTCCTTTGTGAGTCACTAATTTACAAAGAGAAACCAATAAACGTAATGCAACTGTATCAAATCTGCATTGTTACTCTTAATTAAGCGTAACAAGCGTTTATAAGGCAACGGTGCCTCTTCCCGTACCAGTACATTTGCGTTCCATCGTTGGTATGTATGTGCGTGTGAATTAGAAATACTGCTACATTGGAATGATAGCAGTGCTGTGGAGATGCTGGAAACATCGTAGTTTGACATGTCACGAAGTGATGGATCGTTTCCAGGGGGTCGAGCGTAGCAGCCTTTTAGTGTTGGCTTCCGAAGATTATCATCATCATCGTCATTTTAGATGATTATGCCTTTCAGTTTCCAGTTTCAGACTTAGTACCTCTTATAAAGTTACTCTACGATTCCTATTTAGAACTATCATTGAAACTTCTTCTTATGTTAGGCCTTTTACTTCAAAATCATTATTGATCAAATCCAAGTATTTTCTTCTTTATCTATCGCCTACTGCCGAACCCATGAGTCTCTTAGGTAAGCTTGCTTGCATGTAAAGCAGTGGCCCTCAACTGTTTTTAGACAAAGGATCACTTTAATTTCTTTGTTCTGGACAGGGACAATAAAGTTAAAGAAAAATGAAATTAGTTAATCTAAAAATAAACTGTAAACCAAAATTTTAATATATTCGTTGAACTCGAAGGTAATATGCATTAACATAACTACTGTAACAGAAACTTCAGCGACGTGATTTAGAGCTTTCAACTTATTTTCAAATTTGCTATACTTTGGGCCAAAGCTACCCCTATATCAACACTTACTTTCAATCGGTTCCTGGATTTTTCCCAAAGCAGGAAAACTTCGTTTACGTAAATAAGTAACGGACAGAATGATAAATTAACGGAAAATTACCGATATGTTACTGCGAGATTTTGCTTTTTTACAATAAAATTCCCAATGTAGAAAAGGCCGGTATGCTCATGGTGTATGGTGAGTGTAGGAAGAATGCAGTTCGTTTTGCACGGTGTATGAGGAACCATTTCCAACAGATGTCACCCACCTCAGTAATTATTTATCATCCTCTCCAACAGTTATGCGAATGTGGTAATGCAACACCTAGGCAACACCCAGTGTTTTGCAGTTCATACGCACGTTAATTCTAGGTCAACTGCACGAGAAAGTGGCATGAGACAAGCAAGTAGACAACAGTCTCAATCAACATTCGTTCTGTACGTATTACACCTCCTTCTAGAAGTGGTGGATGCAAATTATTCTGAGAGTCGTCTTACCTTTTCTACATGGCCATTCCGACAACGTACTCCAGATGCGTCATGTATCTTATTTGTTGATGAAGCTACATTTACCAATAATTGTTAGGTAAACGGCCGAAACATCGTTTGAAAGTCTCCTTTGGATTCGTCAGGTGGAATGTCAGCGTCGATGCAGTATAAATGTTTGGTTCGCGATAAATAACGGTTACCTCATAGGCCTATTTTTCATAGACGATACACTGAACGCAAACGAGTATGGCAGACTCCTAACGGACTATCTGCCACGGTTCCAGGAAGATGTTCCTCTGTAGTCTGTAACGAATCAAGGGTACCAACATGCTGCTTCCAAAATGCACTGCAGTATTTCTGCACGAATTCTTTCCAAGCCGTTGGACAGGACGCGGACGTCCTGTACCTTGGTCGGCCCGTTCCACGGATTCTGTGGACTTTTTCCTATGGGAAAAGCTGAAGGGCGTTGTCTGTCAAGACACAGCAAATACACCCGATGATACGACATGACTTATTACTGCACACTGCTCGCGCATCTTGCTAACATGTTAACACGTGTGTGGTAGACTTCCCATACGAGAGTGAAAGTGTATTCTACCGCTGCCGGTGGTCATTTTCAACACAAACTGTGATGCTCAAATGTCTGTTTACTGCTCAGAACTCACATCATTAATGTATGCACTTGAGTTGTTCTTTAGTGTGTGCTACCAAAGGTGTTGTACAACTGTTACTGTGGAAACTTTTCACTTATCTCGTAAACGACTTGCACTAAAGTCATACAACCACCAACGCTGACGTTTTCATTTACCTGCTTAGTTTTTTACTGTCAATAACTATTGTTCCATTTAAAAAATTGTATTTTTTCACAAAAATACACTTTCTATGTAATATTAAGATATTATGTTCTGCCAACAATATTAGCTTCTGACAGTCCATCGTGTGAAAACCGCATATGACTAACACTTTCTATTTCCGCATGTAATTTCGTGTATTTTAAATTAAAAAAAAAAAAAAAAAATTATGTGGTGTCCCCTGGACTTGAAACTGCAATTACGACTTTCATTCAACGAACAAAATCGATATGCTACATTTTTAAATAAATCTTTTTCGTTTTCCGTTGTTCTTAGTTGCCTAAAAATTATTAGAGACCTTTAATTTAAATAAATGTATTGTACAGTAACCAACAATCGGAACCTTCTATTCTTCTTGGAGAAGATCTATGTAGTCAACTATCTGGGTTTCGATTTATTTTATTGTTTTTACATTGATCCTGAAAAGAAGCTACAAAATTCAGGTGTGGTTAAAAATCAGCAAAGAGAAAAACCTCGAAATTTAGAGTTTTATTTCCGAACCTTTATTAATCTAATCATCTAAAATAATGACTTTAGAATAAATAAAGAGTCGTGAAACAACAGAAATAGACTTCAAAGACCCTTGGCAGGATAGAGATTAGAAAATCATTATAGGATCGGTGAGATAAGAAAGGAGTTCCTTGTTGCAGATATATTAGAAAAAGTGCGACGGGAAGACATATCGGAATGGAGCAAAAGCAGATGTTAGCGTTTATTCAGCGTGAATAAATGTAACCTCAGAGTTTTTTCATAATCAACGTGATCTTCTTTATGTATTAGGCCTTAATCTACATTATATTACAGTATTCATCTCTTCCTTGATATCTTCTTCCGTTCTTGTTGTTGTGGTCTTCAGTCCGCAGACTGGTTTGATGCAGCTCTATATGCTACCCTGTCTTTTGCAAGCCTCTTCATCTGAGAATCTGCTAACTGTATTCGTCCCTCGGTCTCCCTCGACGATTTTTGCCCCCTTAAGTTAATAGTTAGGTGTTTTTACCGGCCCCACAGTGCTGCTGTAGCAGTTTTAGAATCATTCAAGGAAAGTCTACACCAGGTAGTGCATAGGTATCCGGGCCACGCAATATTAGTCGGAGGTGACTTCAACCTTAAGAGTATAGATTGGGACCTCGCTAGTTACATTTCAAGCGGTACAGACAAGCAGTCTTGCGAGCTACTTTTGGACACGTTCTCCGAAAACTGTCTTGAGCAGTTAAACCGGCAACCCACGCGCAATGGAAATATTCTAGACCTTATAGCCACAAACAGGCCTGACCTTATTAACGATGTCTGTGTAGAGACAGGAATTAGTGATCATGATATCGTCATAGCGTCGATGGTGACCAAATTTCATAAACCAATCAAGAAGGCTAGGAGCGTGTTTTTGTTGGGAAGAGCCGATAAGCAAATGTTACGATCGCACTTAGAAAATGAATGGGCATCGTTTAATTCTGGGACTATGGATCTAGAAGAATTGTGGACTAAATTTAAGTGCATTGTTAATAAAGGGTTAGAGAAATATGTGCCAGTAAAGACGATTAAGGATGTAAAAGATCCACCGTGGTATAATAATAATGTTAGAAAGCTGCTGAGAAAGCAAAGGCTATTGCACTCTAGATTCAAAAAAGAACACGCAAATGATGACAGGCAAAAGTTAGTAGAGATTCGTGCGTCTATAAAAAGATCGATGCGTGAAGCATACAATAATTATCAAAGCCATACCTTAGCAAAACATCTTTCCGAGAACCGAAAAAATTCTGGACCTATGTAAAATCGATAAGCGGGTCAAAGCCCACTGTCCAGTCACTAGTTGATCATTCCGGGGCAGTAATAGAAGAAAGCAAACGGAAAGCTGAAGTTCTAAATTTAACCTTTAAGAAATCTTTCACGCAGGAGGACCGCACAAATATACCATCATTTGATCAACGTACTAATTCCGAAATGGGGGACATAGCAATAGATATTTCCGGTGTAGAGAAGCAGCTGAGAGAGCTAAATACGAAAAAGTCTGCTGGTCCCGATGGAATACCAGTTCGGTTTTACAAAGACTATTCTGCGGCATTGGCCCCCTACTTAGCTTGCATTTATAGCGAATCTTTAATTCAGCGCAAAGTTCCTAGTGATTGGAAAAAAAACCCAGGTGACTCCCGTTTATAAGAAAGGAAGGAGAAATGACCCATACAATTACAAGCCAATATCGTTGACATCGGTTTCATGTAGAATTTTGGAGCATATTCTCAGTTCGAATATAGTAAATTTCCTTGAAACGGAAAAGCTTCTTTCCATGAATCAGCGTGGGTTTAGGAAAAATCGTTCATGTGAAACTCAGCTTGCCCTTTTCTCACATGACATCTTGCGAGCCATGGACGAAGGGCAACAGGCGGATTGTGTTTTTCTCTACTTCAAAAAGGCGTTCGACGCGGTGCCACACTGCAGACTGCTAACGAAGATACGATCTTATGGAATAGGTTCATAGATTTGTGACTGGCTGGAAGACTTCCTAAATAATAGAACGCAATACGTTGTTCTCGACGGCGAGTGTTCATCAGAGACGAGTGCATCGTCAGGCGTGCCCTAGGGGAGTGTGATAGGACCGCTATTATTTTCTATCTATATAAATGATCTGATGGACAGAGTAAGTTGTAATTTGCGGCTTTTTGCTGATGATGCTGTGGTGTATGGGAGGGTGTCGTCTGTAACTGACTGTAATAGCATACAGGATGACTTAGACAAAATTTCTAGTTGGTGCGAAGAATGGCAGCTAGCCCTCAATGTGGAAAAATGCGCATGAGTAGAAAAAACAATCCCATAATGTTCGAATACAGCATTAGTAGTGAGCTTCTTGATGTTGTCGCGTCGTTCAAATATCTAGGCGTAACATTGCAGAGCGATATGAAATGGAACGAGCATGTAAGGACAGTTGTGAGTAAGGCGGACAGCCGACTTCGGTTTATTGGGAGAATTTTGGGAAGATGTACTTCACCTGTAAAGGAGACCGCGTATAAAACGCTTGTACGACCACGTCTTGAGTATTGCTCAAGTATTTGGGACCCGCAGCAGATCGGTTTGAAGGAAGACATAGAGGCGGTTCAGAGGCGAGCAGCTAGATTTGTTACCGGTAGGTTCGACCAATGCGCGAGTGTCACGGAAATGCTCCGGCAACTCAATTGGGGATCGCTGGAAGAAAGACGACGTTCTTTTCGTGAATTTCTGTTAAGTAAATTTAGAGGGCCGGAATTTGAAGCTGAGTGTAGTACGATCTTGCTGCCGTCTACTTACATTTCGCGTAAAGATCACAAAGACAAGATAAGAGAAATTAGGGCTCGTACGGAGGCATATAGGCATTCTTTCTTTCCTCGTTCAATTTGGGAGTGGAATAGGAAAGGAAATGCCTAGTAGTGGTACAGTGTACCCTCCGCCACGCACCTTACGGTGAATTGCGGAGTATGTATGTAGATGTAGATGTAGAATTTCTAGATGTCTTAGAATATATCTCACCAACCTATCCCTTCTCTTACTCAGAATATTCTCTTGAGCGCTTACTCATTAGTTACGTTTTCCCACCATAACAGGGAATATTCACTCAATCTTTCGAAAGGTTTGTTACAGTTTCTCTTATTTTCTTCTACTGAGCAAATTAAATTAGATAAGGTGTACTGAGAAGTGACTATTGACAAAAAATTAGAATCACTGTACTGATTACGGTATAATTAACACTGAAGTTTGTAAATGAGGTCGCTGCGTGTGCAGAGACAGACTGGTCAAGGCGGAATTGATAAACTTGTTTTTAGTTAGTTCAAATGAAACTGAACAAAGCCGTTTACTCTGAATATTTGTATCTCTCTCTTGCTCGCTTTCAGGAAACAACGATAGGTACGTATGGTAGCACGGTAATCAGCAGACTGGTTTATTATTCGAGCTCAACAAACTGACCCCTTAAGTTCAGTTCCAATAAAATTGGTAGCGGCGGAATCTATAAGATATTTTTGTTAACAATTACTCCTCCAGCTACTTCCTAGCACAATCTTATATATAAAGCAGAGTGTGTTTGTGTATCTGTTTGTATGTATCTATTGCATACAAATCTACAGTTTTGTTCCAATCAATATGAAATTTTATACACGTGAGCTTCAATCCACGACGACGGTCATAACACATTGTTCACGAGATATGACGTCATAAAAATGAGATGCACGAAAAACCGCTGCATCAAGCGACAATGCTGCTCATTTTCTCCTAAGCCACCGCACCGATTTCAACCAAATTTGGGTACAGATTCCTTAATGTGAGGTAAAAATTGCTAGAGGAGTGAGAACCAAACACACACACACACACACACACACACACACACACACACACACATATGATCCAGGAGATATGACGTCATAAACAGTAAGAGTTGCAAGAAATGCCACATAATACGACGAGACTTTATGAATGCAGTATATGAGAATGAGAGTACTTAGCGACTTGCAACAAAATTTAAATACAGTTTCTAATTTTTATTTATTGAAAAAAGTCTCTCGCCTACTGTCTGTAAAATTTACTGTAGCTACAGTTTGTAGAGAACAAATTATAAATTGTAACGTCATACCTAATGCCGTAGTATTATTCCATGAGCAGCGGAAAAGTAGCAGGGGAGAAACTTTTTTTCCTGAAAGTGCCTTCGAAATTGAATCATAGTACGACACGTTGTTCATGAGATATGAGGACATAAACTGCATCGTTCGTGGAAAACCGCCCCATCACGCACCAGGCTTTAATCTATTACTTCTTTACTGCCAACTGTATTCGCAGCAGATTTTACTGTCATGTTGCACTTATACAAATGACTATATACGTAAAAATTACACAATTTTACAACATATAATACAATAAATACGAGATCGTATACACTGCGATGGGTAAAAGCCTTTCACGTCTATAGAGCTACAGGGAAAGGAAGATAATGAAACTGTGTACATCCAGCGAATACCCGTTTTTTCCGGCAGATGCAGCTTTTAACTTCAAGAGTCTGTAGTTTGCTGTGAGACATGCATTTTCCATTACGATTAATAAATCACAGTGCAACCTATTAAATAATGCAGAGTGGTTTTGACATTTCCATGTTTCTCTCAAGGACAACTACTTATCGCTTGCTCAGGAGTGGGCTTGCCAAAAAATTTATTCATATTATATTTTGGACAAGTAACCAAAAATATTATTTATAATCAAGTTTTGAATTAAATGAATGATTAGGCTTACATGTCATCTGTATGACTACCTTTCTTTGTTTGGATACTGCAGTACTTATTTTCTACATTATGCAAGACAGCCTTATTTCTTGAACACTCTGCCATAAAAATGACATGTTATTAAAAACGAGGAGATGGACAGAGAGATAAGGGATATGAGAAGTACTAACTCAAAGCTGAAT
Source organism: Locusta migratoria (assembly GCA_026315105.1). Classification (NCBI taxonomy): domain Eukaryota; kingdom Metazoa; phylum Arthropoda; class Insecta; order Orthoptera; family Acrididae; genus Locusta; species Locusta migratoria. The sequence continues at coordinate 56,516,561 of CM048751.1, forward strand.
AAATAAATAAATAGCCGGGCAACGCCAGGTTTTCAGCTAGTTTACTTTACAACTCTTACAATTTTTTTCAATCTGTTCTAAACACATATATTATGCATTTTTCCATAATATTCTAATAATAAAATTTGAATGCTCTTTTATGTTTATTCACTGTTCTTAGAAATCTCACCTCCATGGCTTTTGTGACGTTTATTAATAACCGAGAATTTAGTTCCGAAAAAAAAAAACACATTAAAACCGCTATTGTGTTCTAAAATTTGAAACCTTTTGGAAAAATGGTTCCTGAATGAATGGTGAAAGTGTCAAATTGCTCACTAAAATGAGTATTAAAGCTTTCGACCATGTTAATAAATCTGTGAAAAGGTATGATCAATGATAGATAAATGCAGCCTCTAATAAACATTTAGAAGAAATCATAGAAACACAGGCCTGTAATTTTAGATATCAGTGGTACTCTAACACAGCCTATAACCAAAGAGGTGTAACACCGACGTACAGCGTTTCGAAAACAATTTTTTATTACTTACATAGTTCATTCAGTCCGGAAATATAAAGACACGTTTAACGGGGGAATTAAGATTGATATAAATTACCGCATGAATTACCTGTTATGTGTGGACAACGTTACACTGGTAGTGAAATCTACCAAGGGGAACACTTATATTAGCTGCAAATTCTTTGTACTGTCTTCTGACGATTTCATAAAGAGTAATAGAACAGACCGTAATAAAAAAAAATGTTCAAATGTTTGTAGAACATATGGGACTTAACTACGGGGTCATCAGTCCCTAATCTTACAAACTACTTATGAACTAGCTAGGACGGCACAAATATCCATGCCCGAGTTAAAGGACACTACATTTGTGAGCTGTCAGTTCACACACATAGTCGTTAAGCTTTTATAGTTTGTGCAGAGATCGTGACACCAAACACCGACAAAAGTATCAGTCAGAGTTTTAACATTTGCATTTGCTTTACAAGAAGGCGCTCGATAATGCCAAAATTCTGAAACAGCTGTAGCGATAAATAATAAACTGTAAGAAGTGACTCTGGCTCTATTATTACAATGTCCTTCAATGACATTTAGCCAGCGAGCACAGAATAATTCTGTGCTCGCTGAATTTACCACAATGAAGGCCCAACAATCAGGAAGTTAAAATGTTTTAAGTTAGTTTGGGTAACATGCTAAGAGCTGTACCCACTAAAATTTGAACACACATTATACAGCATCTTCACTGCAATTCGTCTATATTACTATCTCCTAAAAATTTGCTATTTCTCCTGAAACATGATGCAGTTATCAGGTTAAATATTTGTTTTCGGTGAGCGTTATTTGAAGCTTTATCCCAGTGAAGTGCTATGTGTAGACAGACTTTCATTGACACCTGAGCCTTCTAGTCCCCTCTAAACAACAACAACACCTGAGCTTGACCGTGATATACATGGGCGCCTCAAACGAAGCGGCCTGGAAGTATTTACTACCCTTTTATAATGAGGATGTACACTCATGTGAATGACGCAGTTTCGCATGAAATGCAGGGATACAATTAAATACAGTTTGACAATGGCAGTCTAAAACACAAATAAATGTTTTAATCATTAGAATAATCACTATATATGACATTCTAGAAAACTGATCTTAACTCGGCGATTCATTTGCTGTAAGTTGAAGACATACGTAGTTGACACGTGAAGCGCACGACTCAACAAATGCGTACCGTTTAAACGCTCCTTTGTAGTTCGTCGGTCTATCGCAAGGAGTTTTGCAGCTGATAACAACCTTCTTGTGCGTGTTGCAGGTCCCGTATTGAAAGGGCTTTATTCCCTAACGATTTGTGAAGTGCGATGTCCCACGCGTTAGTTCAGCTACAATTTCAAATTCAAAGTTTGTTACTTCCTGACGTAAGGTCAAGAAACAATTTAACACGAATAACCGAGGTACAAATGTATAACTCTGTAGAGACGATACTGGACCTTCTATATCTGCGTATGTCGCTATGTCATTACTTCTCCCATCTCAGTGTAGTTAAGAGCATTGTTCTGAACTGTGGAAACTTCCTGGGTCAGTGTAAGTAAATTAACAGCAGTGGCCACTGCATTCTGGAGACGAATTTCTGTATTAACAAGGACAAACTGTGAAAGGATTAGAGAGATGGGAGGTGTGAAGGAAACTCGGAATGTAATTGAAAATCAACATTTTAAATATAAATTAAGAAATCCTGAGACGGTTTCTCGTCTCAAATATGTCCATGACATTTCAGATGAAGGTAAAGCATTGAATTAAAATTTGTGATGCGGCCGGGAATTGAACCCGGACATCCATGCTTACGAGGCAGACATCTTACCGCACCATTAACGATTAAGGTGCCTCGGAGTGGTCTAAGTACGACTTTACTCCACATCACAAACGTTAATTCAGCTTCCATGTTCCATAGATAATTGCCATTACTGCAAGGCTCTCCTTTCAGAGGAATAGCACCCCAGCAATGGACATAGTGGAACATTTCTGCTAAGATGGCAGTAGTAGCAATTATCTTTGGAACAAGGAAGCTGAATTAAAGTTTGTGCCTTAATCTTTAGTTGTGTGGTGGCCTAACGGTAAGACGTCTGCCTAGTAAACATGGAGGCCCGAGTTCGATTACCAGCCGCATCACAAATTTTAATTCATTGCTTCACCTCCATATCACATGGAATACACGTTTTGAACGACTGTCGAGAAAAATATAGCGTGAAACGTGACACTGAAGACCTTGGCGATAAAAAAGAAAGGAAGACCCCAGCTATACCGGATCGTTGCAGTGAGGCGTGAGAATTGGGACAGAAGTTTTCAAGAAGACTTAGGACGATACGTGGCAGATGTGTGGATGCAAGAGAACTTGCCGAAAAAGAAAAAGTGGCGTCACTCGAGTGTTTACACAAGCTTCCATAGTGACGCCACTTTAGTCGTATACTGGAACGCAGCCTCACCTTCTCGGATCTGGCTGCTAGCGAGGGTGAGATAAGGGGACGGTAAGGCAGTTGTCGCGCTCGGCTGAGCAGGCGGCCGTAACTCGACGGCGCACCGAACCCTGGCCACCGGGGAGCGGCCGGGCCGCAACCGCAGCGGCGCTGGCGCCAGCGTAGTGGCGCCGGCCGGCGGCGCCCCGCTCTCAATGGCGCGGAAGTAACGCTGGCGCCAGTGTATCGGCGCAGATAGCGACCGGCGACCGGCGACCGGCGACCGGTCGACCCGCGGCTTGCCTTATCTGCCCTGCTGCGGAGCTCCCACTTGCCACCACTGCGAAATGTTCGCCAACTGCGGTGCACCCCACGCACACAGTACCGTCACCTAGCACGCTCGTATCCGAGGCGTACGTAATGCACGTAACCAAACACACCAAGAAAGGTTTTGCTTCATCAGCCTGCTGACATACATACTACACGAAACTACAACATCGCACTGGCACGTGTTACGTCCCAATTTAGGTTTTCCTGTAGTTTAAGGAGAGTCGGATGCCCTATCTCTCCAATGTGTAACTTTGTGCACCTTTTCATCTGGAAGTGTTGTTATATATAGAACTTAGAAATTTTGGCTGCTATTTTCAACGTATATTGTTAGCTCACTGAACAAGAACAACTGTTTTCTTTTTGTTGGTATAATATTTACGATTTTTTTACCGTTAACCAATTTTTAATGTAAAAAATTTAACATGAATTTTTCTGGATCAAAAATGTTCAAATGACTGTAAAGTCTATGGAACTTAACTACGGGGTCATCAGATGAACGGTTAAGCAGTTAGTTTCATTTAAATTTTGAGCTGTCAGAAAAGTTTTGCATCATCCGTTCGTTGACGTCTACTGACATACAAATAACACACAAATACGTACATCGGAATTGTTTCGCATCACCCAAAAAGCTTCAATTTCGTAGAGTGGCGATAGGTGCGCTATGTTTGAGGCAAATGGAACTGACGTCCACCATGCTATTTGGGTTATCTGCTGACCGCTAGTATGACACAACCAATAGAGAATTTTACCTATTTACACAGTACCATAATTTAAATTAATATTGACTGTTGAATATGGATGTGCGTCAGTACCCATCAGTGTCCCCAGAATTTATCAAAGCTTCAAATTGACGGGCCTGATAGTGTATTTCCTAAAAAATGGTAATACAATCTCACGAACCTGTCTATCATACAGTTTCAGTCCGAACAGTTCGTTGAGGTTTGCAACAACAACTAAATTGCTGCTTTGAAAATATTTGTGTAGGTTATAATGAAATTACATGTTCTAAACGTGTTTAGAAACTTATACAGTGAACATTAATTGTTATAACGAACAATCATGATCATGGATTTGCATCTCTTGTTATTGTGTTGAACAACTGATTCCACAAAGTCTAATACATTTGTATCTGATGTTTATTAAAGGAATGAAGTCCACGTTCTTGTAAAAGTGCTGTCAAAGGACTGCGTTGTAAATTTTAATGGGCTAAAGTGACATCACAAGCATTCCACACCGAAATGACGTGTCGCTCATAACTTTCATTGTTGCCGCGCTGAAATAAGTAAATATATGTCGGAAGGAACAAAGACATTGTTGATATTGTTGTGTTCTTCAGTCCGGACACTGGTTTGATGCAGCTCTCCACCCTACTTTATCCTGAGCAAGCCTCTTCATCTCCTCATAAGAACGGCACCCTATATCTATTAGAATCTGCTTACTGTATTCATCTCCTGGTCTCCCTCTACGATTTTTACCCACAAACGTCCCTCCAATGCTAAATTCACGATTCCTTGAGAATGTGGCCTACCAACCGATCCCTTCTTTTAGTGAAGAAATGTCAATTTTTTTTTCTCCCCAGTTATGTTCCGTACCTGCTCATTAGTTACGCGATCCACCCACCTAATCTTCAGCATTCTTTTGAAACACCACATTTCAAAAGCCTCTATCCTCCTCCTGTCCGCACTGTTTATCGTCCATGTTTCACTCCCATACAAGGTAACACTCTACACAATTGCGTTCAGAAAGAAATGCCCTAAGCTTAAATTAATATTTCATGTCAGCAAATTGCTCTTTTTCAAAAACGCTTATCCTCCCATTGCCGTTATGCATTTTATATCCTCTGTGCTGCGACCATCATATGTGATTTTACTGCCCAAGTAACAAAACTCATCTACCTCCTTTATTGTTTCGTTACCTAATATAATTCCTTCAGCATCGCCTAATTACCCTTGTTTTGCTCTTTTTAATGTTCACCTAATATGCGTCTTTCAATACACTGCCCATCCGTTTAATTACTCTTCCAGGTCCTTATGTATCTGATAGAATTACAATTTCATCGGCAAAGAGCAATGTTTTTATTTCTTCACCCTGAACGTTAATTCCTACTCCAAATTTCTCCTTGCTTTCCTTTATAGCTTGCTCATTGTACAAGTTGAAGAACATTGGAGAAAGGCTACAACCGTGTCTTACACCCTTCGTAACCTCTGTATCCCTTTCATGCCCTTCAACTCTGATAACTGTTTTTGGTTTTTCTATAAGTTGTAAATAACCCTCCGTTCCCTATGTTTTCCTCCTGTTGATTTCAGAATTTGAAAGAGTGTCTTCCAATCAACATTGTCAAAAGCCTTCTCTAAATCTACAAAAGCTAGAAATGTAGGTTTGCCTTTTCTTAATCTATCATCCAGGATAAACCGTAAAGTGAGTATTGCCTCCCGTGTTCCTACATTTCTCCTGAATCAAAACTGATCTTCCCCGAGGTCGGATTCAACTAGCTTTCCCATCGTTCTGTAAATAAATCGTGTTATAATTTTGCAACTGTGACTTGTTAAACTAATGGTTATGTAAATTTCTGTCTGCTCCTGCTCTCTTTGGTATGGGGATTATTACATTTTTGTTGAAGTCTGGAGGTATTTCCCCTGTGTCATACATCTTACACACCAGGAGAAGTAGTTTTGTCATGATTGGCTCTCTCAGAGACTTTAGTAGTTCTGAGGGAATATCATTTACTCCATGGGCCTTGTTTCGACTTAAGACTGTAAGTGCTCTGTCTGATTCTTCTCTCAGTATAGTATCTACTACTTCATCTTCATTTACTTTCTCTTCCCTTCCTACAATATTGTGTGTAAGTTCATTTCCTTTGTACAGCCCCACTTTATACTCTTTCCACCTTTCAATTTTCCCTTCTTTGCTGAAAACTGGTTTTCCATCTGAATTCTTTATATTCATTCAGCTGCTTTTCTTGTATCCAAATGTTTAATTTCATTTGGCGATATCTATGTTTCCCCTTTTTAAACATTATTCTACTTACTTGCATATGGCTTCTAGCCACACCTGATTAACTATTTTGCACTTCCTGCCCATCTCTTTTCTTAGTCGTCTGTACCCCATTTACTGCATTTCTATAGTTTCTCTTTTGATCAATTAAATATAGTATTTCCTGTGATATTCAAGGATTTTTTTTTGTTTTTTTTTTTTTTTTTTGTTTTTTTTTTTTTGTTTTGCCTTTCTAGCTATTGTGTTCCCTGCTGCCTTCACTATCTCTCAATGCTACCCACTCCTCTACTGTTTCATTTCTCACCCCCCCCCCCCCCGGTTTCTGTGAATTGTTGCTTAAAGCATCCTCTGAAATTCTCAATAATTTAAGGTTTCTTCAATTTATCCAGGTCCTACCTTCCTACCTACCTGCAGTTCTTTTAGTTTCAGCCTACAGTTGATGACCAACAAGTGATGGTCAGAGTCTATATCTGCCCCTGCGTATATCATACACCTCTGAAATCTATGTCTTACCATTATGAAAACTATCTGGTACCTTCCGGTATCTCCTGGTCTTATGCACGTATACAACCATACGTATACAATGGGAAGAAAAGCATTTTTGAAAAAGAGAAACTTGCTAACATCAAATATTAATTTAAGTGTAAGGAAGTCTTTTCTGAAGGCATTTGTGTGGAGTGTTGCCTTGTATGGGAGTGAAACATGGGCGATAAGCTATGTGGACAGGAAGAGGACAGAGGCTTTTGAAATATGGTGCTACAGAAGAATGCTGAAGATTAGGTGGGTAGATCGCATAACTAATGAAGAGGTACTGAACAGAATTGGTGAGAAAAGGAATTTTTGGCATACCCTGACTAAAAGAAGGGATCGCTTGGTGGGACACATTCTTAGACATCGAGGAATCGTAAATTTAGCATTGGAGGGAAATGTGTGGGGTAAAAATCGCAGAGGGAGACCGAGAGACGTGTTTAGTAAATAGATTCAAGTGGATGTGGGTTGTCGTTCGTATGAAGAGATGAAAAGGCTTGCCCAGGATAGGGTACTGTGGAGAGCTGCATCAAACCAGTCTGCGGACTGAAGACCATACAAACAACAACCTTCTTTCGTGATTCTTAAACAAGGTGTTTGTTGTGATTAAATTATGTTCCGTGCTAACTTCTACCAGGCGGATTCGTCTTTCATTCCTTTTGACCAGTCCATATTCACCTAATATTTTCCCTTCCCCTCCTTTTTCTACTACCGAATTCCAGTCTCCCTTCACAATTAAGTTTTCCTCTCCCTTAATTGTCTGAATAATTTCCTTTACCTCCTCATACGTTTCTTCGATCTCCTCATTATCGGCAGAGCTAGTTGGCATATAAACATGTACTATTGTGGTCGGTGTTGGTTTCATGTCAGACTACGACAATGCGATAACTGAGCTGCTCATAGTAGTTTACCCGTGTTCCTATTTTCTTCTTCATTATCCTACTTACTCCTGTAGTACTCCCAACTGATTTTGTATTTATAATCCTTTACTCACCTGACCACAGATCAGGTTTCTCTTCCCACCGAACTTCACTAATCTACACTATATCTAACTTCAACCTATCCATTTCTCTTTTCATATATTCTAGAATCTGTACCCGATTAAGGGACCTAACATTCCACGCTCCCATCCGTAGAATGCCAGTGTTGTCTTTCCTGGTGATCACTTCCCCCTGAGTAGTCCTCGCCCGGAGATCCGAATGGGGGACTATTTTAGTTCTGGTATATTTTATCCGAGAGGATGCCATCATCATATATTCATACGGTAGAGCTGCATGTAGTCGGGAAATGTAACGGCTGTAGTTCCCCTTGCTTTCAGCCGTTCGCAGTAACTGTGTGGTAAAGCTACATTAGCTGATATTACAAGGTCATCTTAGTCAATCATCCAGACTGTTGCCCCTGAAACTACTGAAAAGGCTGCTGCCCCTCTTCAGGGACCACACGTTTGTCTGGCCTCTCCACAGATACCACTCCGCTGTTGGCTATCTGTATCGTTGAAGCACGCAAGCCACTCCATCTCGCCAATGTCTGTGGTTCATGGGGGTGGAAAGATATTTAAGAAGTGAAAAAATTCTGGCTGTTTCTCGTCCTTCTACACTTTGCACTAATTACACGTCAACCATGCTCGATCATGTATTGTCTATAACAAATGAAAATATTTTATAGGAGGTGTAAACCCTGAACAGATGCTCTTTCATAAACCACAGCTGCAACAGATGAGGAAACATCTCAAAATCACACATACACTAGGCAGAAAACTAAGCATTGTTTTATAGTGTGTACTTCAAGGGCATTGTAGGATAGTCATCTGAAGCGTCGCTCTTGTGGCAACTAAATGGTATTAAGAATTTTGTTTGTGTAGCGACAGACTGAGATGAAACAAGGGAAGTCATTTGGTGTTCTTGACGAAATATTACCTTTTTATCACTTAAATTTGTGCAATTAAATGCTGAACACACTATTGGCATACTTGAGCAGCGTAAGCTGTACAGAGGATATACACTAAATTCAGTACACGTTAAATAGAGCACTGTACGTTAAACAACAATAATCGACAGACAGACTCCATTCAAGTGACGACCGTCAATATGGCGGCCGAGTTTACATAAGCTGTCGCAATGTGCGCCGCAACTTGTGTGTTAGCCACTCCATGACATTTAAGCTATTTGACACCACCCGTCATCTGACGTTGCTAATACACACAGAAAGATACATGAACGAAAGTTTTGAAACCCACAGTTGCTGCCTTACATAGTACACACAACTAAACACATCAAAAATGTTTTGCATCACCTCTTCGCTGCCAATCGTAGTACACTCAACCGTACACATCAAAAATGATTTTGCATCAACTACCAGACACAGATTCTATGTTACTCTATACTGTTGCGAATAAAGGTTTGTAAAGTAATATTTTATGTTTTTTATGTTTATTTATTTTTTAGCTAATATGTAGCAACCTCATCCAGTAAAGACTTGCATGACCCCTTGAAATAATGCTAGTCTCTAACCTACATGGCATGATGCTCAAGAGTACATTGAAGTACTGCTCGTGTAATTTTTCCCATTCCTCAATGGCAGTCATGCTTAACTTCCTTAGATTCCATCGTTGCTCAGGACGTGCCCTTTTTAACTAATCCCTAACATTTTCCGTTGGATTCATGTTGACGGAACATACAAGCCAATAAATACGTGCAGTGCCGAAACAGGTAGATTGTAATAAATGAAAATATTGTACAGCTGTTGGCGCAAGACTTTTTTTTCTCTACATTTATGAACTCGTTGGCAGTCATTCACAATAACACTCATATACTCGATTTCTTCCCAGAAATGCTGATGAAACGGAATCTCTTTAGATGTGGTCGCACAACCCAGTGGAAGGCTTCGTATTTCGCAAAAGTATGTTAGGATATTAAATTCTCTACGTTTTTCTGTTATCTGACTTGTTGAGAAACACTGTCTACACATGGACGTCCCAGTCTTAATGCATTGTGATCTTCTGTCGCAGAAGTCTCTGTGACAGCATTTAATGTTTCGGAAAATAACTTCGCTTATACGAAGTGTTTAGTAGAGTTATATCACTATAGTTATATCTCCATAGTTATTGCAGTCATTACAGTCTCCTTGTTTAAATGCATAAGGCAAACGGGCAGAGGTACCCTTCTTTAATATGACCATTTTTCCAGTAGACATTAGAAACATTTAGAATCCTAATCTGGAGATTTTCATGTGCATATTTAACACGCTCAATGTTTTATTTTTATTTAATTTTTTTTTCTGCTGGACACTTTCTGTTTTTCGTGGACGCAAGGAGAATAAATCTACATTCATATTCGACTGAGCTACCACAATATTTTCATAGATATTAAAGATAGTCTAGCCATGTTTTTTGTAGGGTATTGTTTGTTGCTTTATTGAGACCTTCTGTTATTTTGTTAAATGTTATTTGTTTACGTTTCGGTTTGCAAGGAATGCCTCCCAGCTATGCCGTTTTATTCTCGTTTCCATTTCAGGTAATGACCCAAGTTTACTTAACAGTACAACATGTATTGAGTCAAAGCGCAATTTTCTACGAGATTTGAATACTGGTGGCTGCAAAATAATATTTATTTTCATGTATATAGTGACTGTCAGGACATCAATTTTTTATTCAATATGTCCTTGTATACATCTTGTATTGCGACATGCATCTTTATTTTTCCAAATTACGTTTACTAGGTTATGTAACGTACAAAGCAGCTAACGCAGGATTCGAGTCCCGCCATATACTGGACACTTCCTGTTTCTCGTGGACGCAAGGAGATTGAATCTATATCCATATCTGGCTAATCTGCCACAATATTTCCATAGATTTTAGGTAGTCTAGCCAAGTTTCATGTTAGATATTCCACTGTAGAGTATCGTTTGTTGCTTTATTGGCAGCTTCTGTTACTTTGTTAAATGTTATTTGTTTTCATGGCTGTTACATTTAGTTTTGTAAGGAATGCCTCTCAGCTGAGCCGTTTCATTCTCGTTTCCCTTTCAGGAAATGTTCCAAGTTTAATAGACTGTACCGCATGTATTGAGTCACATCGCAATTTTCTACGAGATTTCAATACTGGTGGCTGCAAAGTAATATATATTTGCATGTATATAGTGACTGTCAGTACATCAACTTTTTATTCAGTATATCCTTGTATACATCTTGCATTGGGATATGTATCTTTATTTTATCAAACTACGTTTGCTAGGTTATGTAACGTACAAAGCAGCTGAGGCGCGGATTCGAGTCCCGCCATTAATATATATATATATATATATATATATATATATATATATATACTGGACACTTCCTGTTTCTCGTGGACGCAAGGAGATTGAATCTGTATTCATATCAGGCTAATCTGCCACAATATTTCCATAGATTTTAAAGGTAGTCCAGAAAAAGTTTCTTGTTAGATATTCCGAGATATTCCGGTGTAGGGTATCGTTTATTACTTTATTGAGAGCTTCTGCTATTTTGTTAAATGTTATTCGTTTTCATGGCTGTTATATTTTAGTTTTGCAAGGAATGCCTCTCAATTCAAATGTTCAAATGTCTGTCAATATATTGGACCAAACTGCGTGGTCATCAGTCCGTGGCTTACAAACTACTTAAACCTAGGTAAGCTACGGACAACACAACACCCATACCCCAGGGAGGACTCGAACCTCCACGGCAAGCAACCGCGCGCTCCGCAGCGAGGTGCTTTAGAACACTTCTTCCCCCCCACCCCCCCCCCAACCCTATGGGTAGTTCTGTTCATTGCGGACGCTGATCATGTTTGTTCGTTTTTTGTTCGTTGTGTTTTTGGCTCAGCTTTTTTATTGCAGAGGGCGTTGAGCCCTCTGAACGGGCGCGCTGAACCACGGCGGACCACTCGGCTACTCCACCGCGGCGAATGCCTCTCAGCTGTGCCGTTTTATTATTGTTTCCCTTTCAGGTAAAGTTCCAAGTTTAATATACTGTACAGAATGTATTGAGTCACATCGCAATTTTCTACGAGATTTCAATACTGGTAGCTGCAAAATAATATTTATATGCATGTATATAGTGACTGTCAGTACATCAATTTTTTATTCAATATACCCTTGTATACATCTTGTATTGGGATATGCATTTTTTTCCTAATTATGTTTGATAGATTATGTAACGTACAAAGCAGCTGACCCATACTGGACACTTCCTGTTTCTCGTGGACGCAAGGAATCTACATTCATATCTGGCTTGTGAGATATTTCGCTGTAGGGTATCGTTTATTACTTTATTCAGAGCTTCTGTTAATTTCTTAAATGTTATTTGTTTTCATGACTGTTATATTTTAGTTTTGCAAGGAATGCCTCTCAACTATTTATTCTCGGTTTCCTTTCAGGTAATGTTCCAAGTTTAATTAACAGTACAGCATGTATTGAGTCACCTCGCAATTTTCTAGGAGATTTCAATACTCGTGGCTGGAAAATAAAATTTATTTGCATGAATATAGTGACTGTTTGTACATCAATTTTTATTTAGTATTTCCTTGAATACATCTTGTATTAGGATATGCACATTTATTTTTGAAGTATTTTATCCATTTCAGCAACTGGTCAGATTATAAATTAATGAAATGCAGCAACCAGTTGCTTGTGGTTATTTATTTTTAACTTTAACGACCCCTCTTCTGGTCTTAGCACTTAGCTTTGATTCTCCTACTAGCATGTACATTCATTAAGCAACAGTACAAAAATAGACCAGAAGAAGAGCACTCAAGCGCCAGAAACCGGTCGTTAAAGTTAAAAATAAATAACCACAAGCAACTGGTTGCTGCATTTCATTAATTTATATCTTTATTTTTCCTATTTACGTTTGCTAGGTTATGTAACGTACAAAGCAGACTGGCGCGCGGGTTCGAGTCCCGCCTGCCTCTCTCCTCCAAATCCCGCCCTCTTCCGGCCAGCACCCGAATCGCTGTCACAGAGTCCGGAGGTTGGAAGTTCTCGTTTCTCCGTGGCGAGCCCTTTTAAAGTTACAACGGCAATAAAATAAATAATTGGAGATCAGGAAACGGGGGTTTGCGAAGCGAAGCGGCGGCCCTAACCCGGGCTTCTCTTTCGGAGGCCGGCATCCGTCTGTAGCCGCCTCCCCTCCACCCCTCCGCCTTCCTGGTCATTGTGTCGGGCGCGTCTTAGCGCCTGCGATATATAGCACCTATACATCGTCCTTTGTATGACATGGGATCCTTATTACCACTTCATTCCCTTTCTCTTACTTCCTTGCATTATAACTTTGCACATATATTTAACTACATTTTAGCTCTCCTACCTCTGAGCAACGCCAGTTGGCTTCCCTTCCAGAGCCGCTTCTCTCCGCCCCCCACCCCTCGACCCCCGGCGTCTTCCGTGTATTTCCCTCCCCCTCCCTCCCCCCACCCTTCCTCCGACCCTGGTTTCCCCTATTCACTGACTGTGGCGAGAACGCCACGGCACAACACGGACGCGCACCCACACACAGACAAACCCGCGCACACACACCGAGACAAACACACAGAGCGAGGCCGGAACCTATAATACAAGGAGCTCGGCGACTCCATTCCATTGTTCACAATATCCAGATACATAACAACGGAGGAACAATCTTACATCACAATAATAAACTTGGGAGAGGAAGCCAGAGACTTGAAGGAGAGGGGGCAGAGGGGTGGGGGGGGAGGGAGGGTAAGATTGAGGGCGGGACTTGAGGGGGTGGCGGAAAGCGCGGACGCGAATCCAGGGCGGAAGGAGCGCGCTAAGAAGCGAGATCCAGAAGTGCTTGTTTGAATGAAATATATTTGCGCGACTTTTTTATTCACCGCTCGACGGAGCGATGTCGCGACTTTTTTTGTGTGTTTAGAGGGCTGTGACGAGGTACGGGGGTCGGTGGCGACAACGGGTTGCCCCGCGGAGGCTCCGCCGCCCGTACACCCCTGGCTTCCACTCTGCAGATACGGAACCGGAAGTTGTAAAACGGTGGCCAACTGCGCCTGAGATAATGCCGAGCAACTCGGCCGGCGTCTTGCCGGATCAGCGCTAAGAAAATTCACTCCCCACCCCCTCCAGACTCACCCCTCCGCAGTCCCTCCTTCTACCCCCTCGCTGCGCGGCACTATCTCGCTGTCACCGCCTTCCACCCCTGAGCTACGCATCCCTCGCGGACTTTCCGTCGGCCACCTACTCCGCCCCTACAGTTTAACCCTACCGCAAAACCACTCCGAGCCTGACGGTGCGGGGGCTGTTTATGAATATTCGCGTCTCTGGAGACCGTAGCAGTGTCCGACGCACGCTTACGTGCAAACACACGCACACACATCCACTACAGTTTAACCTTTTTTTTTTTTTTTTTTTTTTTTTTTTTTTTTTTTTTTTTTTTTTTTTTTTACCTACCTCTGCAGTACCGTTTCTCTGTCTCCACCGTACCTACCACTCCACCTCACCCCAAAACATTTTTATTTTTTTATAAAAAAAAAATGGAGGGAAGCAAAGTAAGTGGCATGTTAATTACCCTTAGAGCTGCGAGAAGCGAAGCAGCAACAAAACATTTTGTATAATTCAGCAATTATGACGTGTGGCGGCGAGGAAAGGGCGAAAGCGCAGGGCGGAAGCTGGCGACAGCGGCGGCGGTAAATGGCTGGAGTGTAGGGGGTGAGGTGGTGGTAGCTCAGCCCGGCGTGGACTCGGGACGCCTACGTCCGGCTGCCCTTGCTGTTTTCGCTCGGTTAAGACTTCCGAGAACCAAACAGCAAAAGATGTCCAGCATACCGTACCGATCATTTAAACGGCTACATTATAGCAGACCAAGATTTTAAGTAATCGTCCTAAGGTAGCTCTTCTGGTCTGACTTTTCCTTAATTAAAATGTCCCAAGTTTAATTAACAATACAGCATATATTGAGTCACATCGCAATTTTCTACGAGGTTTCAATACAGGTGGCTGCAGAATAATATTTATTTGCATGTATATAGTCGAGGTAGACGAAGAAGAAAGTACTTAGATTCGGAGCAGAATGATTTTGAAGTAAAAGGCATAACATCGGACGAGGCATCAATGTTAGCATTGAATAGGGGATCATGGAGGAACTTTATTAGAGGTACTATGCTCCAGACTGAACGCTGCGCTGAAAGGCATAATGAGTCTCTAATTGATGATGACGATGATGATGATGATGTATATAGTGACTGTCAGTACATCAGTTTTGGTCCACTTTAGGTTCCGGTAGTAACACTAAAAGTGGGCCATTGCGATCGTCTTTTGACAGCTCGAAATTTAAATGAAAATAGCGTCTTAACTATTCATCTGACACGAAAACTGAATAACCGAATTTGTAGAGGATAAAATTCTCTATAACTTTGCTCTGTCATGTTTTTTCATATCTCGTAGCGTTTCAAAGATATTTGCAAAAATAACGGCGATTTTGGGATGTCTGTCTGTCTGTCCGTAACGTGTTCCCTGTTTTTAAGATGAACCGTTCAATTGATCAGAACCAAATTTTACAGACATGATTGTAGGCCGCCAGAGACCAGAACCTCCCCTTTTCAAATTTTGCGGACGAAAAATACGGTAGTAATAAAAAAAAAATCCGTTTGTAATATAACTGTAATTGCAAACGAACCGTTCATATGACACGGAAATTCAATAACCTAATTGGTAGAGGAGAAAATTCTCTACAACTTAGCTTCCTTATGTTTTTTCATATCTCGTATCATTTGAGACATATTTGTAAAAATAACGGAGATTTGACACCCACCATTGAATTAACGAAAACCAGCCGTTGCTAGATGTCACGTGACATTTCTCGCCCATAACTCTCTGGCATACGCCATCTTACGTTGCGTATTTGATGATTTTCTTATTGTAACTTACACGTTGTCATTTCAAAGCAATGGCGCACTGAAGAATTAACAAAAACACATCGTCCTTAGTACGATAAATGATAATCTAGTGTCTACAAATGCCATATTAGCATCAGTTAACAACGGCCATCAATAGTATGAGATTAAAGAACTCATCTTTTGATTGATAGCCGCAGCGTAGTGGGCAAGGCGTTGGACTATGACTAAAGGTCGTGGTTCGGAACCCGCCACTACCTATTTTTTTTTTTCTAAAAGGGTTTCAGACACTCTTATTAATTAATTTTTTATTATTAGATTATTATTTTGGTCCAAAATGGTTGCAAAAACTTATAAAACTACAAATCTAAAGTGGGCCGTAAAACACGTCAGTGCGTTTTTTTAATTCGGTTGCTCTGCCTTCTGGAAAACACTGAGGGTCACATGAGGGTCACATGAGGGTCAGCCACACATGCTTCACTGTAGTTGCAGTATTTTCAGTAGACCCACTCATATATAGGGTGACTCATAAATGAGGAAAAATATTACATGCAAATTGTCACACGCTGAGCTACAAACAAATTCGTTTTCCGCAAGTTCCTATGACAATAAATGACAATGCAGTGAAATAGTAAAAAATGTGGAAATATGAAGTGGAAATTTAGGTGTTTCTGTGCGCCGACATTGATCGGGGACACAAAAGCAACAGAGCAACAGGGAACAAGTTCCATTCCCTATGCCAACTACACACGATACATAATGCCGGCCAGTCTTCTCGGAGCGTCCAGGCTACCTACAACATTCGCATGTTGTGCCCGTTGGCCAATATCGGCGCACAGTAACACCCAGAAGTCCACTTCATATTTCCAGATTTTTACCATTCAATTGCATTGTCATTTATTGACATAGGAACATGCGGAAAACGAATTATGTTTGTAGCTCAGTGTGTGACAGTATACAAGAAATAATGTTTCTCTTTTATGATTCACCCTGTATATTGAACACAGAAAGTGTCCTTTACAGTATGTACATTATATTTGCAAATTATAATGTATACGACTTTATATAGCTCTACATGTGTACTTATTGAAGAATTTCTGATTTTATTTCATTTATTTATTTATTTTGAAACACGTCCACATAACGTATTCCATTTAATTTACTCCCATGAACAAATGTTGACGAGCTTCAGACTTTTTTTTTTTTTTTTTGTTTTTTTTTTTTTTTTTTTTTTTTTTTTGAGTTTAGCAAGACACTACACTCGCAATGTGCGAGATACCAGGTATTATATACTGATTTAGTTTTATCTGTATGTAAAATTCTAAGTGTCTATGTTGTACATGAGGCTCCAAATATCTATTAGTGTGTACTGAGATGTCCTCCCACTGGCCCTGGCTTCCACAGAATGAATGAAACTTTGTCTGTAAGAAAGTTTAGGAGGTGCTTGGCGCGCCTCGTCTGTTTTGTGTCGTCGTTGCTTTCAAACTCTGGGCGTTGAATGTCTCTGAGCGAGAAGTAGGTTTGCCAACTGCTGAGCGAAAAGCCATCTGAAGTTGGATGTGTATAAATCCGAAGCAGGGCATGGATTAAGAAAGTAAACATTCTACCATACTTTTCGTTGGTTGCTGTTTTAATTATAAACATAATGAAAATTTGGTAGTGGCGCAGATGGAGTTGCGAATTTTTTGTAGTATAGGACGTCATGATGCCGTTCCAGGGAAACATGCCACAAAATGTTGTATTAATAACTCTGAAGTGGGTGGATATGCCTCAAGAAGACACCTACAGGACGACCAATAACTGTGCGTTCTCCAGCCAACATTGACGTTATACGAGAGTCTGTCTTAAGGATCCCACGGAGTTCAATTCTTAAGCAAGCAGCAGAGGTCGGGATGTTCCGGGAGAGTGTCCGCAGAATTTTTCATCGTGATTTAAAATTTCATCTGTACAAACTACAGATGGTGCAACAAGTGAATAACAACGTTTACCGGTTACTACTGGTATACTATCAACAAATGATTACAAAAATAAACAGTGGCGATGAATTTCTAAACAAGTTATGAATGTCAGATGAGGTACAATGCACGGCAATGAATGGCATGAGTGCGAGAATTGTTCGGTAACTGTGAGATCTCACGATTCGGTAACATTTACTGGCCACCCGAGATCGCCAGATTTATCAGTTTGTGAATTTTTTTTCCTTGTAGGGCTACCTCAAGAGCAAAGTCTACACTACGACTTATCTTATATTAAATGAAAATAATTTCTAATCAATGACGAGAGGGACGAGCGGTGTGTACACACTTCAGAGCCAATATCAGTTAAATAATTTAAATTACTATCAAATCCACCTTCATTAAAATATTACAAAATTAAATCCATAATTTAGAAGTTATCGCAACACATCATTATAAGCTGCCCCTTGACCTGAAATAAACTTTAATTAAAAAACAAGAAACGTACTACTCCAGAAAGATTTTCTGATAACGGAGATATACAAACAAATTAAATAAGTAAAGTAAATCGTGTACTATCAACTCGATCAAGAACCCTGGATGAGTTAAAACAGTGAATTCGGGATGAATTTCTCAGTATTCCAGCTGAGATGTTGCAGGGATGAATGAGGAATCTCCACAGCAGATTTCACGAATGTATTCGTACAGAAGGACGGCATCTAAAAGGATGTAATTAAAAAAACCATTAATAACATCAATGTTTCGTATATGGGGAAGTTGTAAGATTTCAACTACTATGAATTAAATTTCTTTAATTCACCAATTCTAGTTTTATTGGATTGTTTAAATGTTTCCATTTTACTGTGTCACCCGGTATTTTTTATGTTTAGACTAATAATACTTGCTTCTGTGTTAAGGATACACGCAGCATCTTAAATCAAAGGGGCCACAAAGTAAGGTTCACAGAAAGTGCAAAATGGATGCTCACGAGTTGCTAGAGAACAATTTAAGTTAATAGAAGAATAATTAACTGTGGGGGAGTAGAAACCGCCAACAGGAAAATTAAAGAGGATTTGACAGAAAAGGAAAACGGCTGTTTGAATATAAAGACGTCAGATAGAAATCACGTGCTAGAGAAAGAAGAGAAAGCTATCAGATGGAGGTATGGATAGAGAGTGTATATAATTGAAATGAAGGT
Source organism: Locusta migratoria (assembly GCA_026315105.1). Taxonomy (NCBI): domain Eukaryota; kingdom Metazoa; phylum Arthropoda; class Insecta; order Orthoptera; family Acrididae; genus Locusta; species Locusta migratoria. The sequence goes on from CM048751.1 coordinate 56,535,361, forward strand.
AGTATAGAGGAAGTGATAAAGGAAGTAGATGAAGATGAAACAAAGCCCCTATACTACGATAAGAATTTGACACAACATACTATCATTAGTTATTCAAAGAAGTATGTAAAAACTGGTAGAAGTCGAACTTGGGGAAGATGTGTTTGGATTTAAGAGAGATTAATAAAACACTGCCCCTACTACATATCTTAGAAGATAGGTAAAGGAAAGACAAAATTAAGTTTACAGCTTTTGTAAATTTGGAAAACTATTTTAAAAATGTTCAATAGAATGAATTTCTTTTTTTTTAATTCTGGGGTAAAATACAGGAAAAGTTATTTTATATACATCTTGTACAGAAGTTAGACACAAATCGAAGGGATGTGAAGGGTGTACGGCAGGGTTGAATAATATACCTCAGCTGTTACTGCCTTTTCTTTACATCCTACTTCTACTTTTTCCGTTTCTTGTTTGGCGGTGTTAACGGGAATTTGGTGTATGTTTTTGTTTGTAATCAGTAAATTTCGCTTATTTTTGTCAAGGTTTGTTTTTCGTTTCATTTGTTTCCATGAATTGAATTTCCAAGTTACCTCTATTTGAGTCGAATCATTTTGGATTTGCTTACCACTTCACCATAGTGTCACAGTGTTGCTGTTGTCGGTTGGGCTATTTTTTCTTGCGCTTTGTGAGGGTTGACAAGATATTTTTATATATTTATTTATTTATTTGAAGTCAATGTGTGTGTGCATCTGTAATTTATAAATTTATGGAAGAGGATGTCGGTCTGATATGTAAATGTGAGTTTGATGGAGTTACGGTGACGGTTGTGGTGGGGTGTAAGTAGTGGTTTGAGTGTTTGAATGTGAGGGTGGTTTTAAATTTGGGATGGTTACGTGTTTGTGTTCTGATATTATGTTAGGTGGTCAATACGTTGATTAAGAAACACCCTGTAAATGTATTGAAGATAAGAAGACTATGCTAAAAGAGAAATCCCAGTGCTCCTTTCTTTGTAAGCCAGCCAAAGCTACATAAGGAAGACATTCCTCTCAGAGTTTTCGTTAACAACATAAATGCTCACCCGTACCCACTTGCTAGACATATGTTGAAAATAATAAAAGTACAAATTATAATGTAAACATACGAAAAACCATGCAAATTATTCAGCACATAATAGATATACAGGTCGCTGACTGAACTACACTCATTTGATGTGGTAAACATGTACACTAATATGCCAGTAACAGAAACGACAAATGTTATACAAAACATCTACAGACACACAGCATCCTACCATAGGTCTACATCAGAGAAATAATAAATCCTCTAGAACTAATAACAGAACAGAACTACTACCAATTGAACAATAAATTTTATTTAGAAAGTAAAGGATTCCAAATAAGCTCCCTAATTCAGGCTCTATAGAGAACATATTTACAAACCATACAGAATAGGTCATATTGAACAAAACTGTCTCAAAGAAAAACAAAAACATATACTTGGTTAGATACATTGATGAAATATTATGCATTATAGATAAATCAAAGTGTAAAATAGACCAGTTACATACCTACATAAATTCGGTTCATGACTAGACCCAATTTACAATAAAAGGACAGGACAGGCAGTTAAATTTCTTAGATTAGGTTAGATTCAGAACCACTAAGATATATTTGATGTATACAGAAAACCAACAGACATACCTACGCAGCAGACATCGGATCACAAAGATACACAGAAACATGCAGCACTGAGATACATGCTCCAACAGAAATAAACTAATACCATAGTACAAAAAGCCATAAACAATGGATACAAAGAAAGCATAGAGACAAAGCCGAACCATGAAACAAACAAACAAACAAACACCAGCATCACGAGGGCAGAATACCACACAAACAAACACACAAGACACAAAAGAAGCCATCGAAATAGTTAACCAAAGCAGAAATTGATGTCAAAAATATTAGAAAAAAAATTATAGAACAGTAATTCAGATGAAAATACAGGAAAGTACCAACTGCAACACGTGGTGGAAAATACATAAATAAAACTAGAAAAACACGACACCAATACAAAGAACATGTACAAGCCTCAAAGTATAAACAAGTCCCTCAACCTTTGCATAACACTTACAGAAAAACCATCATAAAATCTCCACCAGAGATACAGAGACAGAAACCATAAGAACAAACAACAACAAGAAACACCGACTCACCCTACAAGAAAAGTACCACATCTGAAAGACAATAACAGAAAAGAAACGTCTCACTAATGACAAAATCATTTTAACGAACCACACACTTCTGAATTTGATTGACCACCTTACAAAACAACAAAAACGAATACATAACCAGCCCCAGCGTTAAACGTAAATCGTACTTATAAATATTTAAACCACTACTCAAATCCCCCCCCCCCCCCCGTACCCTCACTACAATCCCACCAAACCTGCATTTACATATCTGGCAGACATCTCAGTTATTCTGTTCTATAAATTTGTAAATTACAGACACACACACACACACATACACACTGATTTCAAATAAATGAATAAATAACAAAAATCAAATATAATCCTGGGAACACTCACAAACCACACGAAAAAGAGTTGAATAGACAGAAACAACACACTGATACTGCGGCGAAGTGCTAAAAAAATCAAAAGTGTTTCAGCTAAAAAACGGGTTGTGCAAAATTAATTCAGTTTGGGTAAAGTGAAGGGGAAACAAATGAAACGTAGGAAACGAGCCAAAAATAGGCGAAAGTTGCCGATTACAAACAGAACCCAAACAAGACAGAAAAAAGCGCAGTGAAATGTAAAGAAAAGGCTACAACACCGTAAGTAAATTATATACCAGCTTCAAAGCACAGAAAGTGCACTATAGGCTAAAAAATGTTTTTAATCTATATACAGTATGCAAAACGAATTGTAATAACCTATGTACCGATATTTACAGAACCACAGAAGATGCTTCATAAATAAAAACCGAAACACGTCTGGTGTGAAATAATTGTCCTCATTGCAGTTCACCATAAGACAGAAATTTTGTTAGACTTCATTTTAATAGCAGCTGCAGAATATGGCACACAACCAAACACAGCATTAATTTTGTTGTTGAGAATTCTCTTGTGAACACATTTTTCTGGCGTGCACCCTGCACCCTGCACCCAAGCAATTCATACAAAAACAATGCTTTCGAAATGTGGCGATACAGAGGAATGCTGATGATTAAACGGATAGATCGCGTAAACAATGGGAAGGCATTTGAACGAATTGAGATGAAAAGAAATTTGTGGTATATCTCGACTAAAGGAAGGGGTAGATTGGTAGGAAATATTTTTGTGACACCAGGAATCTTTGGTTTAGTACTGGGGAGAAGTTTGCGTGTGGCGCGGGGAAGGGGGGATGGGGGCATTCATATTTTGTTTGATAGTAAGAGTATTTGGCAATCAACTAATTTGTTATTAGAGTTTTAAAGTTATTTTAAATGTGATTTTCAATTCTTTAAGGAATGTGTGGTAGAGGATGTACCATTGATACCGTAGCCATCATTTAGGATTACTGTTTAAGTTGAGAGCAAACTTATTTGCAAATAATACCGCTAGTGGTACGATCCAGAGCGGAAATCACGTGTACGTAATACATACAGAAAGGTCTATTCCATCCTGAAACATTTTTAACGTTAGCTAAACAAATTATCTTAAGTGATGGAAAGGACCGACATATTTCTAAAACCATGTACGAAGCTCCACGTCACACAATTAAAGAAAAAAATCTCGCTTCTTCACTTTCAGAAAGTAATACATGATGTAGTACTTGACAAAATACTATCTCCGTGATGAAGACAACGCCGAGGGAGAACGTTTACCAGCTTTTCGGGCAAATAAAGTGAGACAGAGACAACAGAAAACAGTTTTTGTATATGTCAGTGCCTCCATTCCACTGCGTCCAGAATCTAATCTAACTGAGAAGGGAGAGAATTGAACAAATTGAATCAGCAATGAAAACTCTACAAATCTTCGTTTGAAAAATTCTAAAGATATTGAGTTCACTTAGAAATAAAAGTACTCATACAACAAATGACGTGCAAAATTTTAATTTACATATTAGTTTCTCTTTTCAAATGTTATTCTTTAGACAAGTATTTATTAAGACACATACATATTTAAAAACTTTGCAAGTTTCCTTGCTATAAATGTGTTATACGTAACGTGACATTACAATGAGGCCGACAATTTTCCAGATGAATAACGTTATCTGGTCGAAAACTATAGTATATCGTTTGTAGGTCTACATATATTCCCATGAATAAGTGTTAAAAATCAGTTACTTGTTCGAGTCTTTCAGCTTATAAATATTACAAAACAGTTTATGATTTCTTTCCCTATAACGGACTTTTCCTCGGTTTTGGCATTACCAGAGTACGTGACTGAATGAGTATGGCTCGCCACAGGCGTCTGAATGCTTATTATACCGCAACACCCGCTTTTGTCTGGTATGAGGTCCATCTGCATCTCCAGACCATACAAATGCTGAACACACACCAACGAATTGTAAACAACGCAATTGCGAAAGTAATTACAGTTATGGGCCACGTGATTTTTTCACATACGCTTCTGTTATTCCTATCCAGAGAGCTTTATAAAAAAGCTGATTGAATTGGTAGTGCGCGCCCAGAGATTAATAACCCTTGTTACATTCAGTGATGCTACGGGAAATAACGTAATGAAGGCCGTGGAAAACAGCGGCATCTATCTTTTTAATTGGTTGAAAGCACATGCTTTGTTTGCATGCGATATTGACTTTCCCCAGGTGACGATTATTTTCATTATCTGCTGAAATTTTATTTTTGTGATCAGTTGAATATGTGTCCTGTGAAACACGAAAAAAGTGAACGATGTCTGCGCGTGTTTCACGGACTATCGCAGCAATGAACAAAATGTTTAATACACGTAAACAAAGATTTCGCGCGGAATGAATGTAATGATATTGAAGTACGTAGGAAATTCAAGCGGTTATTTTTAATAAGAGAAAATTTTTATGTAACTATGAAATTTAACGACACATAAACGTAATTTTATTCGCACTCGCGACTATACTTACCAGATGAACGTAGTACTGTGTCAGTGAATATTTATATATCAGTACTGTTTTGCAGTTCCAAAACGAGACTAGAGCATAAACCAATTTCAATTCTAATATCCATCAAAATACGGTATCAGCGATAATTTTTTTTACAGTCCTGTTGTTCTTTTGTTCTCCTTGTATGACAATAATATTTCATCAGTTTTGACATTCTGTAAATATCACTTCTATGCAGGCGACCTCCATCTCTACCAATGTACATAACCTGAAGATACCAACACTGCGATTGCCCAGATGAATGACGATCTGCATTTAGACGTAAGGTGAGCAAAAAACCTGATACTAATATTAAATACCGAAAAGTCCGAAGTAATCTGAGTCCCCACTAGAAATTAAATTTCGAATTATGTGACCAGTCACCTCCCATTCAACTTGATTGTATGCCAGTGCTATATCAGAAAGCGATTAAGAATTTGGTTTTCATTATAGACCAACATTTAAATTAGCAGATAATACCGCTACTGTAAGCAGGAAAACCTCCGCTTGTCTCTATGCCCTCACAAAGGTATCGCAACATCTTAGCACAAGGCTTAAACTGGAAACTGGTGCAATCACTCGTTCTATCAGACCCTCACTATTGTGATATGATTCATCATGGTACACGTAGCGAATATACAAGACGATTAGAGCTAACAATGAATGTATGTGTACGGTATAAATCAAATGTTTGTAAATCTACGTGACATAATTGCTACTGTTATCAGTCCCTAGGTATACAAACTACTCCGAAGGCGAGCATCCGCGCGGTACTCAGCAAGGCGCCTTAGAGCGCTGGGCCGCTCCACCGCGGCTCTATGGTGTACATGCAACATTCGTCGATATGGCCATATTAGTGCTTCATACATCCAGATAGGGTGGATACGGCCAGACGAACTACTGGACTGCCAAATGCTGTGCCTCTTCCATCAACTGCTCAGTATCTTGCCTCAGAATTTGAATATTTTCGTGCCTTCATAGTATTAAAACAAGATCCTACCTATCTGGTACCTTAGCAGTACCCGTACGTAAAACGAGAACTGTCTCTGCTATTCGCGTCTGGAAGAAGCTGTTCTTTTCTCTTCGCACGATTCACTCTGGTTTAAACACTTCCTTGTGTCATCCTCTTAAGACCCTCCTCAAAACTCACATATACAGCTTACTTTTTCTCTGTCTCATATTAAAACCAATGTTCTTCTCTCCGTTTTTAATCTTCCTGCTCTTTCTTTCACCATAAATCAAGCCATCTACTGTTTCCTTATATCTCCTTATTTGTGTATTATTACATTCAGTTTTCTCCCTCTCTTCCACCCTTTCCTCCACGCCCATTTCCGCTAGCAGCCACAAAAAATTCCATGTTGTAATTCTTGGCATGTTTGTTATTTATCAAATACGAATCTGGACTGTGTGTATGACTTTCTGTTACCTATACTGTTTGAAAATTTTAATGTACCGAGCAATCAAAAAGTCAGTATAAATTTGAAAACGGAATAATGTAGATAGAGAGGTAAAATTGTAAAATATGCTTGAAATAACATGGGGTTTTATTAGAACAAAAAAATAATAAATAAATAATTTAAAAAAAATAAAAGTTCAAAAATGCACGATACATGGCGCTTCATCTGATAAGAAAAGCAATAATTAGCGTAACAAATTAAGACAAAGCAAAGATGATGTTCTTTACAGGAAATGCTCAATATGTTCACCATCATTCCTCAAAAATAGCTATAGTCGAGGAATAATGTTGGGAACAGCACTGCAAACCACGTCCGGAGTTATGGTGAGGTATTGGCGTCGGATGTTGTCTTTCAGCATCCCAAGAGATGTCGGTCGATCACGATACATTTGCGATTTCAAGTAACCCCAAACCCAATAGTCGCACGTACTGAGGTCTGGGGACGTGGGAGGCCAAGCATGACGAAATGGCGGCTGAGCACACGATCGTCACCAAACGACACGCGCAAGAGATCTCTCACGCGTCTAGCAATATGGGTTGGAGTGCCATCCTACATAAGAATCGTACGTTCCATCAGGTGTTTATCAGTCAGGCTGGGGATGATGCGATTCTGTAACATATCGGCGTACCTCTCACCCGTCACAATAGCAGTTCCAAAACCAGAATCACGCGCCATCTGTCAAACATTGTTTGAACTTTGTTTTCTTTATTTTGTTCTAATAAAAACCCATGTCATTCCAACCAAGTGTGTCAATTTTTACCTCTCTATCTACATTATTTCGTGATTTATTCAGTTTTCAAATTTATACTGACTTTTTGATCTCCCGCTATATTACCTTCAGTAATATTGAAATGAAAATTTGTAGAACTCCTTGTTGAGTGTAAGAGAGCGCCTGAAGGTCATAGTCTTGCCAGGTTAAGTAAATGAGTAAATAAAATAAATAAATAAAATTTTCCTTCGATAATGCAATTAACTAAAGGACGTCATGTTTCAGTAATTACCCTGCCTGGCAAAACAGTCATGCACCGAAAAGGAGTGGTTGTAAGTGACTTCAAATACATACGATGACAGACCGTGTGACGTAACCGAAATGATTACAGTACTGGATGAAAGAGACGCTTGGTGTTTACTAGTGGAACATTGGCGCGAGGCCAACATGGTGTCTCATTCCTTCCGGTCGCAACGTACGCCCCCAAGCGCTTCTTATAGGTGTCAGACAGCCTTTAGATCCTCGCCCGAGGCACGTATGTTCACAATTCTTGCTGCCATTCCTCGACGTTTCGCCGGTTGGTACTGGGACACAGGCTCTATCAAAAATGTTCAAATGTTTGTAAATCTATCGGACCAAACTGCGTGGTCACTGGAGAGCTTCGACATACTTAGATAGCCCTTTGACACACTAGCTGCGTAAGCACGTGCATTATCTTGATGGAAAACCGACTGAGGCTGCTGAGCCGTTAGAGGTAAGACGTGCGGACGCAGAACATCTGTGACTTTTCCTGTACCGTCAGTGACTGACGAAACACGACAAGAGGTGCCCTTAAAGCGTATCATATGGCTACCCACAGCATCATTACAGCGTCTGTGAGTTACTCCACAATATTGGAAGAATGTGCCCTCTCTCCTTGACACCGCCAAAGCCGAAAACGATGGTCTTCGGATATTGTGGAGAAGTAGGGCTCATCAATGTACATGATGCGACAACATTTGGACTCTTTTCTTTAAGATTGGGTCCGCAGCCTACTTCCATTCCATGGTAAATAGATTAAAAAACTTACCTTTAGAAAAAGACAAAATTGAGGAAGTCAAAATTGAATTGAAGTATATAGCATACGAAAACGATTTCAACCCATAAATAGTCAACAAAATTTATAATAGATCCAAACAAGATAGAAAGTCCATACATAGAAACATAACTCTTGACAGAGAAATAACACAGGGTAAAAAATTTACGTACACCCCTTCAACATTCATAGGAGATATCTCGAATAAAATTAATGCAATTTTCAGGTAAACACAAGTGAAACTTGTTTTCCGTACAAATAATAATAATCAACTTGAAATTACATAAAGCCATAGCCAACACAAAAAAATTAGTAGCCCAGGAGTCTATAAAATTACGTGTGAAAACTGTGAGAAATTTTATATCGGCCAGACGGGACGTAACTTTATGATTAGATCCAGGGAAAACACCAGAATAACAGATAACATCCAATCCACCTTCTTCCAGCACATAAAAAACGAAAAACACACCACCACATGCATTGAAAAAGCACTGAAAATATTACATAAAATTCGCAAAGCAACAAATAAGAATATCCTAGAAGAATTAGAAATATACATCCACACAGAAGCTTTCCCTAACGAAATTATAAATGATCACATGTATTTCATATTCCGTATTTATTTAGACAATTTTTTCGCCCTTTAAAAAAACCTTTTCATATACACAGTTCTGAATGTAAAACTTCAAACAGATCTACCATTAGGAGAACAGTGCGATGTTCCACCAACAGACAACAGTAGACAGATGGCTAACACAGTAAGAACTATCTAAAGCTGCACAATATCACTACATTCATATTTAAGTAAGCTGGTAGTGGAAGAAGAGGACGACACTAAATCAGGTAAATGAAGAAGATTATTTTCGATGAAATAAAACTCAGTGATGTATATATCCTAAGACATCATCATCATTATTAGAGATTGATTATGCCTTTCAGCGTTCAGTCGGGAGCATAGTCTCCTATTCAATGATCCCCTATTCAATGCTAACATTGATGCTTCATCTGATGTTAAGAATTTTGCTTCAAAATCATTCTTCACCTAATCTAAGTACTTTCTCCTTGGTCTGTCTCGACTCCTCTTACTCCTCTTACCTCTCCAGACATGAATCACGGTCCTCCAGTAACTAGTGTTACGGATTTGTGGGCTCTGATATAAATTGCGTGGAGGGAAATCCCTCAGGAACGTATTCAGAACCTTACTGATAGAATACAACAGCGTGTAGTAGCTCTAATTGCAGCGCAGAATCTCTTTCGATCCAGAGCGACGCACATCATTGGTACCGACGTGAGCCACCACCTGCAGTTGGCTGCACCCCGTACCCTTCCTGGAATCCCGAAGGACCCGTTCCACATCTGGAATGACTCCACCTGGTATGCACACGGAGTGCACGTTGTCCTTTTCCCCCTCTTTATCCCTTTCGTGGTTGATGGAACATATATGTCCCACTAACTTTGAGCGTCAATTCGAGTGTCGGGACATATGTGACCCAGTTCTGCACAGTGCTGCCATCAAGGGACGACTTTACTGAACCTGAGGAAAAATCGGTATTCCACTGCACAGGCAACAGAGAAGGTTGTAACTTCTTTTGTTGATTTGTGCGTACATAAGGCCACTGCAGTGCCACTGATTTGTGTTATACGGCAGTTTTCAACATTTCTCTCTTTCCGGAGATGTCTGAAGTAAGTAATACGTCATATTGTTAACGTAATAATAGTTTTTAGTACAAATACATTGTGGAATATACTCCTCGGCGACTGCATTATTTTATATTCGTAATAAAATTAGTGGGACACCACAATTGGCGCGGTTGATAGATTAGGTAATCTACGTGAAAGATAAAGGATTGTCAGACGATCTACAAAATGGTGGCATCGCCTTTTTTCGATCTGGCTATTATCAACTCTTACATATTGTATCAAACACAGCGGCAGGCAGAAGACAGATCAATTAACCTTTCGCCTCAGATTATAAAGACAACTGGTTAATGGCTATTCTTCCAGGAAAAAGAGGGGTCCAGTATCCACTTTCTTTCCAACAAAGAGAGGAGTGTCTTGTGCGCCAGATAATGTCTGGCTCGTGGAAGTAGGAAAAAATTTACCGAAAGACAGTGACACTAGGAAACGATGGAGATTCTACAGCACAAACTCTAAAGAGAAGAGAACAAAAGTTGTTTGCACACTTGTGGTGTACCACTTTGTGCCACACAATGTTTCTCTAAGTTACGTGGCATGTAAGGTTCTGTAATTTTTTATAATCTTCAAACAAAAAAAAAGAAATGTAATGAAAATTTTGTTACACTGGCAGTAACAAAATAAAGGATTACATGCATGTTTAACTTGTAATTATTTTATTCCATGGAAAAGCCTGTTTATGTCTAAGAAAAGAAAACTAAAAAATTACTCAGTCATCAGAAAAGGTGTCCCGCATTTGTTTGTGGAACATATGTGTCCCACTTCCTATTGCGAAAAAAAGTTGAGAACTTAAAGAAATATTTTGTCTGTGAAAATATAATAACGGGATTGAAAAGAAACCATTACGACGTTAATATTTTGAAAATCTGTAAAAAATGAATTTTATCCATGACACCCATCTCCCTAAGGGGCTCCATTATCCGGCTAACGATGGAGCTCCCAACTACAAGCAAATCCACCCTTTGTGAAAGCCCAGATCTTGCAGGCTGCGTGGTGACCTCAGGATGTACGACATCATCCGGCTCAGGAATAGTCCTTGACAGATAAGCGTCTCAAATATGTTGGCAAGGCGAACTGGGGAGCTCTCAAGATCGGTGCCATGGTATGTCTTTCGCTGCCTCCTATGAAGTGGAGCGACTCCACGCAACCGTGGGTGGGGTGTCTGCCTCGTTGAGAGCAGCAACAGGGCTTGTCGCTGCCGCAAGCCGATCGGTGCCCTGAGAGGACATGTATAGATTGGAAATGGTATTAAATTCATTGAATTCAAGCATTTCCTCGTTGGGAATGGGTGGGGTATCTGCCTCATTGCGAGCAGTATTAGGGCTTGTCGCTGCCGCAGCCCGATCTGTATCCCCAAAGGACGTGTATAGATTGGTAATGGTGTTAAATTCATTGAATTCATGCATTTCCTCGTTGGAGTTGCAATTTCCACAAACATTAGTGACTGCAAAGAATACAACAAGGAATGCACTAAATGATTTTCATGTTATGTTGGCACGCTTGGAAGGCAGTGCTGCCAGTAGTTCTTAGCGGTATGGCCTCCAGCACGACGCCGGTCGTCCCCTCTGTGTTGTCGCTCGCCCAGCAGCAGTCGTGCCCCTGCCTCCCCCGCATAACGCACCGCAGCGCCCGCATCCGCTGCCGCCGTCTTGGAGTCGTAAGCGGGAATCACCGTTGCAGCACAGCAAGTGGCGAGGCGTTCAGCTGTGGCCGCGTCCGGAATCGACTCCCGGATGTGCGCAGTCCGGAAGGCCTGGCAGTGCAGATAGCGGCAGCCGCGGATATCTCGCCGACTTCCTGCCGCGCAACGTCTTCGGCAGATAAGCCGGGCGCTGCCGGAGGTGGAGGCGCAGCCCCGGTGTCAATCACTGACGCAGTCCACACGCCGCGTCGCCTCCGGGGTGGTGCTCGACTCCTAACTGCTGTTGCTGGAGTCGCGCGTCGTAACGCCGCTACCACAGACATTCCAAATGACACTGTGGTCTCCTTCCGACGGTGGCCAAAATATATACGCGGACGGTTTGATAAGTCTGGTAAAAATAGAATAAAAAATTGTTGTCAAGGCAAAAATTCACTTCATTTCTCGACATAGTGTCGTTGTCAGGCTATATACTTGGTCCAGCGAGTTTCCAATTTTTTCAGCCTATCGGCTTGTTTTGACGGAAGATTCGATTGAAAGGTTGCAGTTTAATATTTCGGACCTCGATCAGAGGTGTAAGGGTTATGATATGAAGATCAGCATCTGAAAATCGAAAGTAATGTCTGTGGGAATGAGATTTAAACAGATTGAGTGCCAAGTAGGAGGAACAAAGAACAGGTAGACAATTTCATGTACCTAGGATGTATTTTCACACAGCATGGCAACATAGTGAAAGAACTTGAGTCAATGCAGTGGATGATCAGCTAAGATCTACTCTTTTCTGCAAGAAGGGAGTCAGTACCAAGACTAAGTTAGCGGTGCACCGCTCTATCTTTCGACCAACTTTGTTGTGTGGGAGTGAAAGCTGGGTGGATACAAGTTACCTTATTCATAAGGTCGAGTTTACAGATATGAAAGTAGCAAGAATGATTGCAGGTACTAATAGGATCAATGACAGGAGGGCGTCCATAATGAGGAAATCAAAGAAAAACTTGGAATGAACGCCACAGAAGAAGCAGTTAGAACAGGCTGAGATGGTGGGGTCATGTTACACGAATGGGAGAAGCTAGGTTACCTACGAAAACCAGGGGGCGCCATGTCTGGAGAACGTGCAGGCCAGGGAAGCAATTGATAATTACAGCTTACCTTTTCTGCAACAACTCCCCTTTCGACTCACTACTGGAAATTTCTATTTGCCCATAGAGGCATAAGTTATAAAATATTGAGTGAAACGTTTACATTTTTCGAGATCGACTGTCAGAGAATGCTACGACTATAAAGTGCCTAGAAGGAATTCATCCATTTCGAGAGATAAAATTGATAACAACTCGCGACAGTGAAAGACACGACTGATGTTGCTGAGTATTGTGTGGAGGCAACCAAAGGTAAATGCGTCACAGTTGCAGAGCACACGAATACTGTTATTGCCAATAAAATTCTTCCGGGTTCGTGTCAATATGTTAAAGTTCTCTGTTATTATAAATGACGTTCCTCGGCGTAGCGCTGCATAAAAGATGCTTGAAACACCGCGGAGAGAGTCGGAGTTTGGCTGGATACTTGCTCTCGCCTCAGAAAAACTTTTTTTTTTTTTTTTTTTTTTTGTCATGTTTCTTGCGCATTTCATCTTTTCACTTTGGACTTGTACAAAACTGTTCAGACTTTCCATGAAGTAGGTATATGGATGAAGTGAAACCGGTTTTTTATGCAGTAAGCACTCTCCGTGATCCGGATATGATGCTTGAAATTTGAGCTAAATTTCATATGTGAAACGACTCGTAGAACGTCGAACAATGGTGGACTTGAAAGTTGATAGGATTTTGTTATTTGTTTCCTTCCATCGTACATATTTTAACAGCAGACCGTTTTTTTTTTTTTTTTTTTTTTTTAGTCGGCAGTAAAATAATGCCAAAGAGTAATTTCTTTCACATTTTTATGAAGTAACTTTGAAGACCTAATTTGCTAAACTCTTTCTAGTACGACAGATTAGCTATGGTAGAACTGAAAATACTCCTATGACGGCGAATATGTACTGCGCTGAGTCAAAGATGTAAGATGGGACAACTAGCTTCTCTTGCATCATCAAATTACTTAAAGTATCTACATCTACATACATACTCCGCAATTCACCGTAAGGTGCGTGGCGGAGGGTACACTGTACCACTACTAGGCATTTCCTTTCCTATTCCACTCCCAAATTGAACGAGGAAAAAAAGAATGCCTATATGCCTCCGTACGAGCCCTAATTTCTCTTATCTTGTCTTTGTGATCTTTACGCGAAATGTAAGTAGGCGGCAGCAAGATCGTACTACACTCAGCTTCAAATTCCGGCCCTCTAAATTTACTTAACAGAAATTCACGAAATCGCCTCATATTCTCACGTTCATGTTCCTTAACATCATTAGCCATGTCTCAGTTTAAACTTTGCCACCTATCACGTATTATGTTGTGTTGCATTGAATAGATAAGGTTACGAATACGTTCCTGAGGGATTTCCCTCCACGCAGATTGTATATGAGCCCACAAATCCGTGACACTAGTTATTGGAGGACCATATGCTAGACATGTTCGACGCGTGACATGACTAGCGAACGTGCAGGCCAGGGAAGCAATGGTACACGTGTCTCTTCTAACAAGGGAACCTCCCCATCGTAATCCCCTCAGATTTAGTTATGCGTTGGTGCAGTGGGTAGGCCGTCTAAAACTGAACACAAATCAGTCGATAAAACTGGAAGAAGTTTTGTGGAACTATAAAACAATAAGCAAAATATAAAAACTGAACGATCCATGCTGAAGATAGGCAATGTCGAGCAGATTATGAGCATAGGAGAGCTGTGGTCTGGTGTCAGTGCGAGGATCTGCAGAGCGAGAGGTCCTTCGTTCAAGTCTTACCTCGAACGAATTTTTTCTTTATTTTTCCAATATTTTGATCGGTCGATCCATTCATTGACGTCTCTGATCGATGTAATCAGTTTACTGTCTGTTCCTTCTCCAGTGCTCGCTTTTATAATGGTCAGCCTCGATGTGGTTTCTCTTTTTACGAAAGTTCCATTGGAAGACACATTAAAACTGCTGGCTGCTCACTTCTCTCCTGAAATTTTGAAGTTATTTCGGCACATTTTGACGACCACGTATTTTTTGTATGGTGGAAATTATTATGAAATGACTGACGGAACAGTCATGGGTTCGCCACTGTCACCAGACATTGCGAACTTCTTCATCGAGGATTTTGAAGAACGAGCGTTGAACAGTGCTCCCTTTCGTCCTTCTTGCTTCTATAGGTATGTTGACGATACATTTTTAATATGGCCACACGGGAATGAGGCACTGCAGCAGTTCGTGGATCATTTGAATGGAATACACCCCAACATAAGATTTACAGTGGAATTAGAGAAGGACGGTAAGCTACCCTTTTTAGACGTGTTGGTTGAACGAAAATCAGATGGACGACTTGGACACTCTGTGTACAGAAAGCCGACGCATACAGACTTGTATCTGAATGCTCGTAGCTTTCATCATCCTACTCAGAAGAAAGCTATGCTGAACACCTTGGTACACAGAGCAAGGATTATTTCAGACGAAAACCACCTCGACTCTGAGATCAACCACCTGAAGAAGGTCTTCAGAAAGAATGGATATTCCTCCCGTGATATTAGGTACACACTGTTGAGGAAACCTAGACAGGATGTTATTTCAATAAAACAAGAGGACCAACACATCGCGCGGCTTCCATTCTGCGGTGCAACAAGTAGTAAACTCGGAAGAGTCCTAAATAGGCAGGGGATCCAACCTGTCTTTGTCTTCCCAAGAAGATGAAAGAAATGATGCCACCCATCAAAGACAACCTCGGTCTGAGAGTGCCGTGAATATACAGCATTCCATGCGTGTGGCAAAAATTACGTGGGCGCAATCAATAAGAACTGAACGCTGCGTTGAACATCAGCGTCATCTGAAATACAGGCATTTAGAAAAATCTGCGGTGGTTGAGCACAGACTGTTAAATAAACACCGGATTTTGTTTGAAGAAACGAGAGTACTGGCTCACGCTTCCAACTACTGGGATTCTGTCATCAGGGAGGCGATTGAAATCAGATTATGCGATAATAACATCAATAGAGACTCCAGGTATGCACTCAGCAATGCATGGAAGGGAGCACTGGAGAAGGAGAAGGAACATAGGTTGGCTCCCAGAACCTTCAGTACTTCCCGCAGATTACCGCCTGCTGCGAGAGACGGCGCTGCTAACAACGCGGAATAGAGCGCGCTAGAAAATTCTAGGTGGTTCGATGGCACCACCCGAGTACGCGCCATTACCGCTATGACGTAAGCTAGCCAATGAGAAGCCGTCTCCTGGTTATATAGGCGGAAGCCTCCAGTTTACGGAAGTCAGTTTTTTTGTATCCCATCCTCGTCGCCACTTTTTTGTCCCAGCCTCGTCGCCGCTTTTGTGTCTCGTTCCGTTGTAGGTGTCGGTGGCCGAGTGGAATGAGACCGACACAGGAATAAAGATAGCACGCTGGTGCAGGTACGGAGGGGAGCAGCCAGAAACTAGAAACACTAAATTAGAATGAGATATATATTGCACAGAATTTATACAATACTTAACTTTTACATAGCACTGCAGAATGCTGATACATAGTTGTTAGAGGCCTGCCTAGTGCCTGTACGATAGCAAAGTCTTCGCTGATGCCTATCTGATTCCGAAGGTCCTAACTGGTTGCTATCTCAGTCCCAAGTGAACGATGTCGTTCAGTGGTGGCCACGAGCGGAGTTGCAGCAGAGGGCGCTCGTGGCTGTCGTCGTAAGAACGCCGCGCCGTGCGTGCATGGCGGCGCGCGGCGAAAGTAGGTGGCGCGCACTTTGTACTTGTGCGACACCACACCCCTCCCCCCCCAAACCGCCGCGCCGTCGTGGCGTAGGGCTGAGGGCCACGGCGACGGCACTGGGAGGAGGGCCTGGGCGGGGGCGTTACTGGTGGGACGGGCGTCGTAGCTGAGGCTGGGATCGAGACGCCGTCCGCGCCCCGGTATCCGCCTTGCGATCCTCCAGGAAACCCGCCGAAACCTGGGGAAGGGCGCCCGCCCCCGCCCAGAGGGAGCAGGTCATCTTCTTCTGAGGTGCGTGGCCCAAGCTGGGAGGGCCCGCACGGTCCCGGAGTCCCTCTCGGTGACGCTGTCATCTGCGGCGGCGACAGCGGCGGCGACGACTGCGTCGGAGGTACGTCGACGTCCATAGGGATCTCGTAGTCCAGGGACGAACGATGTGGCTGTGCTCCCTGGCGGTGAACTGGGTCTGGAATCAAGAAACCGGAGACAGGATCGCGCGGCCTGTGCAAGCGCAATTGGTTTGTGTGGCGCTGCAGTTCCGACCCTGTGGAAGAACGTACAACATACATATTGCGACCGAGCACGCGCTGAATGGTGCCTGGCAACCATGTCTTCTTCATACCAGCAAACACCCTGTACAGCACCGGCGTAAAAACCTGAAAACGCGTAGCGCCATACGAACCGACTCGGTGCCTGGGAGGCTGCAGCAGGCGAAGGAGAGTGCGGTGACGGCGGCCGTGTAGCAGCTCGGCAGGAGACGGGCCGTCACGTGGCATGCACCGATACGTAGACAGGAAAATTTGAAGAGCTTGCTGCCTGGAGTGCTGACCTTTCATCTTCTCCATGTGAGACTTGAATGTTCGAACGAAACGTTCTGCTTCACCATTGGACTGAGGGTGAAAAGGTGCAGTGGTAATATGCTGAATGCCATTCACACGACAAAACTGTTGAAATTCCGCACTAACAAACTGAGGTCCATTGTCACTGACGATAGTTTCAGGCAAGCCTTCGATGCAAAACACTGATGTTAAGGCACTGATTGTACTAGAAGCTGTCGTTGAGTTCATGGCAATCACAAAAGGAAACTTGCTGAAAGCGTCTACAACAATTAACCAGCGCGTATTCCAGAAAGGTCCGGCAAAGTCAATATGTAAACGTTGCCATGGTCCCTTGGGGCGTGGCCAGTCTGAGAAACGCTGTGGAGGAGCCGCCTGATGCTCCGCACAAACTGTACACTGTGATGTCATGCTCTCTATCTGAGCGTCCATACCAACCCAGGTACAATGACGTCTGGCCAGTTGCTTTGTCCTAACAATACCCCAATGTCCTTGATGCAGGAGGCGTAACACTTCACGTTGCAGGGAACGAGGAACAATCACTCTTGTTTGGTCGTTATCCGTATGTAACAACAGAACACCCTGATTTAAAGATAATGCATGACGTTGTGCAAAGTAACGTCGAACCAGAGGCCGATCAATGTCTTTGGCTCTGGCAGGCCACCCTGAGCGAACAAAACATGCTACCACACTTAGGTCTGCATCCGCAGCTGTTTCCTGTGCAACCCGACGAGAGTTCAAAGGAAAGTCTGCGACAGCGGAAGCATCTCTGGAGTCTATCTGACAACATGCCATTTCCGAAGAATCAAATGACACATCCTGGCCAACCGGAAGTCGGGAAAGTGTGTCCGCGTTGGCGTGTTTAGTGGTAGGTCGGTACAAAATCTCATACTGATAATTAGACAATATCAAGGACCATCTCTGAAGCTTTTGTGCCGTTCGTGGCGGAATTTGCTTTGTGGGTGAGAACAACGACGTGAGAGGCTTGTGGTCAGTCAACAAATAGAATTTTCTGCCATAGAGATAATGATGAAACTTTGTGACACCGTAAATGATTGCTAAGGCCTCCTTTTCGTAATTCTGTTGCGTTGCCGTCAATAGCTTGGACGCAAAGGCAATAGGTCGATAGTGAGATCCAATGCGATGTGATAAACTGCACCCAGACCGTACGACGAGGCATCAACTGCTAACACTACAGGCTTCTGTGGGTCAAAGGGAAGGGAGTAGTGCAGACTTTAATTTGTCAAAAGCAACTTGGCAACCTTTGGACCATACAAAAGGAACATTCTTCCTACGTAAGTGATGCAGTGGAACTGCAATCTCAGAGGCATTGGGAATAAACCTGAAATAATAGTTCAGCTTTCCCATTACTACTTGCAATTCGTGCACATTCTTAGGAGGAGGCAAGTCTTTGATTGCTCGAAGATGTGACTGTAAGGGATGAATTCCTTGGGCATTAATCACATGGCCTAGGTACTCTATTTCAGTTTGGAAAAACGAACACTTTGCTTTATTACAACGTAGACCTGCTGCAGTCAAAACTTTGAAAAGGCACTCCAGGTTTGCTAAATGTTCTTCAACTGTGCGTCCGGATACCACAATATCATCTACGTAATTCAAGTAACATGGTACAGAAACTGTCAGCTGTTCCAAAAAACGCTGAAAAATAGCGGGGGCGGAAGAACTGCCAAAGGGTAGGCGTTGAAATTGAAAAAGGCCCATGTGAGTATTAATGATGAAAAACGTTTTTGACTCGTCATCAAGTTGAATCTGTAAGTATGCCTCTGCTAAATCAATCTTAGAAAAGAAGCGAGACTGTCCCAATTTGTCCATAAGTTCCTCAGGTCGGGGCAGGGGGTAAGTGTCTACAATTGTTTGACTGTTCACAGTTGATTTGAAGTCCGCACAGAGACGAAGTTTTCCTGACGGCTTGGGTATAATTACTATAGGCGAGGTCCACTGACTTGCAGAAACAGGAGAAATCACCCCACTATCTTGCCAACGTTTAAGTTCTTCGCCAACTGTATCACGCAAGGCGATAGGCACTGGTCTAGCTTTACGAAATTTTGGAACTGCAGATTCTTTTAAAGTTACATGTGCCACGAAGTCTTTTGCACAACCTAGTTCCGGCGAAAACAAGTCACTATATTTTTCACACAATGCATTTATTTTGTCCTGAGGCACTATTGACGAAATTTGAAGCACATCTCTTTGAATTGACAAACCAAACAAGTCGAAGGCATCTAGTCCAAAAATGTTCTGTGTCGATTTGGCCTGAAGAACTACAAAAGCAACTGTTTTTGTTACACCTTGAAAAGAGGCGGGCAGGCTACACGTTCCTAGCACGGAAATATTTTGACCTGTATAAGCTGTTAACCCTTGCTGTGACGGCGACAATTTTGGCGAACCGAGAAGTTCATAAGTATCTTTATTTATTAATGTGACAGCGGAACCAGTATCAAGCTGAAATTGCACCGTCTTATTTTCTATGAAGAGAGTCACAAACAGTTTTTGCTTGCGGCGCTCGACAGGTGCGCGAATGTGGGCAACGTCTGCTACGGTTTGTTTACTGCGCTTGCGCGGGCCGCGTAGTGAAGTAAGCGGCGCAGACTCGGCACGCAGCGGATTAACAACACTGTCACTAGATGGCACTACCGCCGGATCGGCGTCCGCACAAGCATGCGAAGCTACTCCAGATGTACTAACTACTGCACTACACTTTTGAGTAGCTACTTGATGTCTACTGTCACTAGCTACACAGTACTGGGCACTATTACAAGGAGCAGATGCAGAAGGCACTATTTTCACTACAGGAATGCACTGTTCATAGTCATTTTGCTTGTCCCGAACCCTTTTCCGTTGCACTGTTTTACGCGCTCGTCGGCGCTTGCTACGTGGTGCACTATATAGTTTTGCTATAGGCGCAGAACTACTTTCTTGCAATTGAGATCCAAGGAAAGCACTGTTCAATTCCACAGCCCGTATAACATTTACAGAATGAACTGTTCTCGCACTTTGCGAAGCACCGTTTCTAACGTTACTGTTCTTTGAGTTTTTAATTTGCATACACACAGACTGTACATGTCCTGATTTGCCACATTGATAACAGGTTGCGTTGCGACTTGGGCACTGTGCACGTTTGTGGCGAGATACACACTGGGGGCAAGACTTACGATCATTTTTCTGAAATGGGCGTTGGCGCCCGTTATTCAAATTACTGTTTCTAACACGACGGGGCGACCTTTGTGTCGCACTGTTACACTGGCTACTGTTCACTGTCTGTTCAGCACGGCCGGTATAAAAATAAGAATCACTAGTGCTATACTGAGAACTACGGCTAGGAAAGCGTCCGTTGCGGAGCACTGAATTTACACTATGGCTTTGCATTTCTACATCAGCTAAGTCAAAAGTATCATGCGCTTCTATAAGCTGCAGTACACTGTCTAATGAGGGGTCAGACTGTTTCAGAATTGCTGCTCTAATTCTGGGGTCCTGAATATTCTGCGTAATCGCATCCCTCAACATCACGTCACTATACGAAAGTCCAAAAGAGCAAGTAAATTTACATTTGCGGGTTAAGCCCTTCAATTCCGTGATCCACTCTTGGTGTGACTGCTGCGGTAATTTTTTAAGTCTGAAAAATCGGTTCCGTGCCGCAGCTACGAGAACTTTTCTCTCATAATGAGCATTTAGTGCGTCTACTATTTGTTCATAGTCTACATCACGAGGAGTACGTCGGGGAAAAGTTTTTTCAGTAACACGAAGGTGTTGGTGCCAACCACAGATAATAGCAGATGCTTCACTTTCTGACCTGTAATTTGATGAGCCGCGACGAGTTCTTGAAACTGTGCGAAGTAGTCGCTCCATTCTTCCTCACGTTCGTTGTACTGGCGAAACGTAGGAAGCGTTGCGGCGGCAGGTGTCGGCTGCTGAAGCGGCGGCTGTTGTTGGTTAGCTGCTTGCGCTGTGAGCTGGGCCACAGCCTGCAGGAGTTGTGTTATTTGCGCCGTCTGTAACTGAATAATTTCCATTACGTTTGGGTTCGGGGTAGTGGCCATGCTGACCGATTAGGCGCCGCGTATACAAGTAACTTATAACAAAACGCAATATGAAAGAGGACGCTCTGCAACAAAAAAGTCCACAAAACACGTAACAAAATATCTTCCCCCAAAAATCTTATAATAAGGGTGGGTGGGCGGGAGCAATTTCTGCGTGCTCCGACTGCTGCTGTCTGGCTGCTGTAAGCGGGCTGGTCCAAGGTTCATGTATCACTCCTCATCGCCACTTTTGTATCTCATCCTCGTCGCCACTTTTGTGTCCCAGCCTCGTCGCCGCTTTTGTGTCTCGTTCCATTGTAGGTGTCGGTGGCCGAGTGGAATGAGACCGACACAGGAATAAAGATAGCACGCTGGTTCAGGTACGGAGGGGAGCAGCCAGAAACTAGAAACACTAAATTAGAATGAGATATATATTGCACAGAATTTATACAATACTTAACTTTTACATAGTACTGCAGAATGCTGATACATAGTTGTTAGAGGCCTGCCTAGTGCCTGTACGATAGCAAAGCCTTCGCTGGTGCCTATCTGATTCCGAAGGTCCTAACTGGTTGCTATCTCAGTCCCAAGTGAACGATGTCGTTCAGTGGTGGCCACGAGCGGAGTTGCAGCAGAGGGCGCTCGTGGCTGTCGTCGTAAGAACGCCGCGCCGTGCGTGCATGGCGGCGCGCGGCGAAAGTAGGTGGCGCGCACTTTGTACTTGTGCGACACCACAAGTTTTACCCCCGACGACTATGGAGGATATAGTCGAAAGCTTGGGCTCCTACCCATATTTGACGCGGCAAGAACACCGAGAGTATTTTACGCAAGAACTACATCGCGAAAGACTTCGTTCTCATATCAGTTTACTGTCTGTCTGTCCGTGCGATTAGCAGACGAGAGGAAGTGCCTCTCCAATGGGAACCTAATACATTTGACCACAAGGTCTGATGTATTCTGAAAGTAACGAACAGTCAATTGCCAGCCAGGGAGCTACGTCAGCAGGTACACTCTCTCCTGCGTGCCCTGTAGTCGAATGACGTCGAGTTTTTACAATG
The DNA here is from genome assembly GCA_026315105.1 of Locusta migratoria. NCBI lineage: Eukaryota > Metazoa > Arthropoda > Insecta > Orthoptera > Acrididae > Locusta > Locusta migratoria. Next base: position 56,557,791 of record CM048751.1, read on the forward strand.
TTTGTAAAGCTTATGGGACTTAACTGCGGGGTCATCAGTCCCTAAACTTACAAAGTACTTATGAACTACCTTATACTAAAGATGACACAAACATCCATGCCCAAAGGGGGATTCGAACTCCCGACGGCGAACGCCCACGCGCACCGCACCGCAACACCGCCGCGGATCCAGTTTTTAGATATTTGTTTAGGCGTAGCGTCCCCATACTACGTCGCAGTTATTTCGCATAGAAAAAAATAAAATTTTCTTCTCTGGGCAGGCTCGAACCAAGGACCTCTCGCTCCACAGCTCCTCACGCTAGCCACAAGCCCACAGTGTTTTCTGTGACTACAACCTGCACAAAGTTGCTTATCTTTCGCATGGACTGTTCATATTTTATCTTTTGCTGATTTTCTCATAGTTACACACAACTTTTTACTTGTTTTGATCTGTGTTCAGGTTTTCAATGCCTATCCACTATCCACTATCCACTATCCACTATCCTAACTAAATCTGAGGGGTGCGATGAGGAGGTTTCCTTGTAAGAATGCCTGTATTTTTATAGCAATATGTGACCGGGCATTGTCCTCTTAAAATGTGGCCTGAGGAGATGCCTGAACCTGGTGGAGTACCTCAGGGTCTACAACCACCGTCAGGTACGGGATGCTGTTGAAACTGACCTCTCATACATAGGAGACAAGGTCGGATGTTGTAACCAATGGCACCCCAAACCGTGACACCTGGTGTTTGTGCGCTATGCCACTATACAATGCAGCCCTCCAGGCTGTGCTAACCACGGTACCGCCGGAAACGCATGTAGACATTACTCTAGGACATGTTGAAGCGGGGCTCGTCCGAAAAGATTCCACTTTGTCACTCAGCACCCCAGTGAATGTGTTCACTCGAAGGTTCACTTGTAGTTCCTGGACAATGGAAACCGACGTAACGGATGCGTACGAGCAGTCCAATCTGCACCCCGTCTCATCCCATTACCGAACGAGGTGGCGCAGTGGTACAACACTGGATTCGTATTTGGGAGGAAGGTGGTTCAAATCCATCTCCGGCCATCCAGATTTAGGTTTTCCGTGATTTCCCTAAATCACTCCAGGCAAATTCTGGGATGGTTCCTTTGAAAGGGCACGGCCGATTTCCTTCCCCGTCCTTATCCCAAACATCCGAGCGTGAGCTTCGTCTCTAATAACCAAGCTGTCGACGAGACATTAAACCCTAAGCTTCCTTCCTTCCTTCTTACCCCATTGGATTAGTGTTTGTAGGAGCCGCCCGAAGAGAAAAGTGAACAAGTGCAGACTGGACACAAGATAGGAACTTCTCGCTCATATTTGGCATGTTTGTGCTCAATTAAAGGAATGCAGAACTCAGAGCCGATGGGAAACACAACAACTGTCTACAAGAACAGCAAAATGCATTTAAGTAGACTGTGTGAACATCTTTTATAAGGAAACTTACACAATTAAACAAACCACAAAATAACAGTAACTTAATTTACTAACACCAGCGTTTTTCCCATTCCTAGTTGTTTTCATTGGTTTACCCGGGCCACGGTGGAGTAGCTGAGTGTGCTGAGGCGTCTCGCTGCGGAGAGCGCGGTTGCTTGCCGTCGGAGGTTCGAGTCCTCCCTGGGGAATGGGTATTTGTGTTTATTCTTAGGTTAGTTTACCTTAGTTTAAGTAGTTTGTAAGCTACGGCTTGATGACCACGCAGTTTGGTCCGATAGATTTACAAACGTTTGAAACATTTTTGGTTTACCCGGAAACGGTTAATAAATGGCATATGTTTATTAGTAGTTTTTTGTTCAGAATCACCAGTTGTATCACCTCTGAAAGCATGTGTCAACTATCGCAAAATCACTGTAACTGCTAACGCATTCCAGTTACTATCAGAACAATATCAGAAGACCCGAACAGAAAACTGAGATTAGATAAGGTAAAGGCTGTGCACATGCAATTCCGATGTTAACGCCTGATAGTGGGAATATGGCTGAAGAAACAATAAAGTACATTCGTAGAATTTTTTGGTTTAGAAATAACATCCTACAATGTTTAGTAACGCAAGAACTTTGAATTTCTGAGGAAAACAGGAAAATCTGAAGGGAAGGGAAAAGTAATATACGTATGTAAGAAATAGTGTGGGAAATAAAGGAAAACTTTAACGTTGCGATACAAATTCAGAGTAAATGATACTAATGAAGGATTCGATAGTGACGCTGATATGCTCAGAGAAAGTTAAGGGTCTGTTAAATGGAATGAAAATTCTAATGAGTATAGCGTACGGACTGAGAGTAAACATTAGAAAGACAGAAGTAATCAGGTGCATCAGAAATGAAAATGATAATAAACGTAACAAGAATATTAGTGATCTCGAGGTAGAGGAAGTTATCTTCAAAAGAAAGTAACCCTTAATAGACTCAGTAAGGAGAATATAAAAGTAAGCTAGCAGAGGAAAAAAGGATATTCATCGCCAAGGGAAGTGTTTTGGGTTTAAACATTGGCCCTAAGACGTGGAAGCAATTTCTGAGAATACACGTTTGGAGCACAGCATTGTGTGGTACTGAATCATGTGCTATGGTGACCGAAGCGTTTGCCATATGATATTATAATGCAGATATTTATTTATATAGGTCGTCTATGCAAGGTATTTTCGGGGTCTGGAATAAATACATGATTTTATTTTACAATATTTCGTTTTTTACGTTTTTAATAGTTTAGGCTATAAACAGTTCTGGCGCGGTATATTAGCTAATGCTGCATAGACGGCTGATATAAGTAAATTTCTGCATTGTAATATAAAGAACTGTGGGAAGAAAGGACGGAAAAGAACTAAAAAAGCTTGCCTTGTGATGCTACTTATAAATGTTGGAAATTTGTTGGCCGGAAAACATAAGGAACGATGGCGAAGAAGAGAACGTGTTAAGATATCGGATGTGCCTTCACGGTATCTGAGGAGCTGTTGAAGGTGAAAATAACAAGGGCAGCAGAGACTAGAATACATAAAAAAATAACTAAGAGCGGAGGATGCAAGCACAGTCTAACATATACAGTCAAAACACTCCCGCAGACTTTTGTTATACAATCCGACAGCAGCGCTCGAAGTGGCCGGAAAGCTACTTCCAATACGGTATTGGATTGCAAGTAGTATCGTTTATACTGATTTTGTTGTTGTTGTTGTGGTCCTCAGTCCGGAGACTGGTTTGATGCAGCTCTCCACAATACCCTATCCTGAGCAAGCCTCTTGATCTCCACATAAGAACGGCAACCTACATCTGTCTGAATCTGCTTACTGTATCCATCTCTTGGTCTTCCTCTGCGATTTTTACCCCACACACTTCCCTCCAATGCTAAATTCACAATTCCTTGATGTCTAAGAATGTGTCCTACCAATCTATCCCTTCTTTTAGTCAAGGTATGCCAGAAATTTCTTTTCTCTCCAATTCTGTTCAATACCTCCTCATTAGTTACGCGATCCACCCACCTAATCTTCAGCATTCTTCTGTAGCACCATATTTCAAAAGCCTCAATCCTCTTCCTGTCCGCACTGTTTATCGTCCCTGTTTCACTCCCATACAAGGCAACACCCCATACAAATGCCTTCAGAAAAGACTTCCTTAGGCTTAAATCAATATTCGATATTAACAAATTTCTCTTTTTGAAGAACGCTTTTCTACCCATTGCCATTCTGCATTTTATATCCTCCGTACTGCGACAATCATTTGTTATTTTACTGCCCAAATAACAAAACTCATCTACCTCCTTTATTGCTTCTTTTCCAAATCTAATTCCTTCAGCATCAACTGATTTCCTTACACTGCACTCCATTACCCTAGTTTTGCTCTTGTTAATGTTCATCCTATATGCACCTTTCAGCACACTGTCCATTCCCTTCAACTGCTCTTCCAGGTCTTTTGCTGTCTCTGAGATTATTACAATGTCGTCGGCAAAACGCAATGTTTTTAATTCTTCACCCTGAACTTTAATTCCTTCTCCAAATTTCTCCTTGCTTTCCTTTATAGCTTGCTCAATGTATAAATTGAATAACAATGGAGAAAGACTACAACCCTGTCTTACTCCCTTTCCAACCACTGCATCCCTTTCATGCCCTTCAACTCTGATAACCGCTGTACTGATTTTAACATACTATTTACATTAGGAAACGCATGTAGTGCTACTGAAAAATAGCTTCACTTTTGTCTTTCTTAGGTTTCCTAAGAGAGCTGTCATGTTACGAAATAGTACGTTGGAGTACAGTTTACTTACAATCAACTTGTAACCTACAGGGTTTTACTGAATAATGTAATTTACTATTAAAAATAGAAAAATGGCTAGTACCGGAAGACCTCGCAGAAAGACATGGCTTTTCTACTGAAGAACGCTATCATTTTTTCACTATAATTTCTGTAAAATCGGTGAGAGTGGAACGTTGGAAGCCATTATAGAATGCAATAGTATACTAAACAAGCTACCACAACTGCAGCTGAAGCAGAACCGTCACAGACGTGGCAAGAAAACGAAAAAGGCAATGAAACTGTTTTCAACAAAGACCAAATTCCACAATTGTTGTTACAGCTAAACCACGCCTCACGGGAGTCTGGAGCGCCACATTGCGGATCACACAGCCTCCCGCGTCGGAAGTTCAAATCCTCCCTCGGGCATGGATGTTTGTGTTGTCTTGAGTCTAAGTTAGTTCATAAGTAGTTATGCCCCTTAAGCTATACAAATATTTGGACATTTGAATTTAGTAAAACCACAAACAGCAAGACATTGCTTTATTAAGCGACAGTATTCACGCTAAAAATAATATGTGCGTATAAAAAAAGACGAGTGAAGCCTAAAAATGTGCAAATCGTTTGACTCCATAGCGAATTGGTACGTATCAGAAACTCTTTCTCATAGTAAGAACAGACCATAATAGAAATTTATATTTCTCTTATGTTTATATTCTACTTACTTTCAGCGGAGTAAGCTGCCAATTAGTAAGAAATTGTTCATGACGACGTTCTTCACTATACCACTGAATCAGTTCACATGTTTTTACATTAATTTCCGTATTATGTGTATCTTTTAATCTTTCACTAATGCTCGTAACACAAAAATTATAATAGCTATTTCGTCAATTACGAACACAAATAATTATAAACATAGCTCTTTCGGCTGGTTGCACACCACTAGTAGCGCTAGTGTCGTTGCAGCAGTCAGCTGGTAACAACTTTTACAGCAGTGGGTGTTGCGACTGTATATGTTAAGACGGTGATGGAAGTGATACACGCCTAAATGTAGGCAGCCCCGCGACGCACCCCTACCGGCAGTGTGGACGCCGGGTTGTCAGGCAGCCAGGGGCAGACGGGCGGTGTCCGTAATTGAGTAGAGCACCTGAGCTGTTATCTTTGCCAACAGCCAGCCGGGCATCGACCAGATCTGATTCCCCGGCAGAGGCGAGGGCTTCAAAGGCGGCGGCCAGATCCGCCCGCACCGCACCGCACGTCGCCCCAGAAATCACAGAGCGGCCGCCAGCTGCGCCGCGTGCAGAGGAGGCGGGGACCAGGCGGCGGAGAGGCTCCGATACACGACGGGCCTGCTGTTTGCTCCGACAACACAGCGGGCCACCCCCGGAGCAAAACTGCAGACGCCCCTCACTTAGCGTACAGTTCGTTCCGGTGCACCAGAAATCCACGTACAAACCGGTATAGTGAGTAGTGGTCACTTACACTACATATGATTTTGTATGCAACCTGGGCATCACCCACAGGAAACTTTTCTATATCTACATACATACTCCGCAATTCACTCCCACGGTGCATAGCGGAGGGTACACTGTACCACTACTAGGCATTTACTTTCCTATTCTACTCCCAAATAGAACGAGGAAAAAAAGAATGCCTATATGCCTCCGTACGAGCCCTAATTTCTCTTATCTTGTCTTCGTGATCTTTACGCGAAATGTAAGTAGGAGACAGCAAGATCGTCCTACATTCAGCTTCAAATTCCGGACCTCTAAATTTACTCAACAGAAATTTCACGAAAAGAACGTCGTCTTTTCTCCAGCGATCCCCAACCACAGCATTTCCGTGACACTCGCGCATTGGTCGAACCTACCGGTAACAAATCTAGCTGCTCGCCTCTGAACTGCCCCTATGTCTTCCTTTAAACTGATCTGCTGTGGGTCCCAAACTCTTGAGCAATACTCAAGACGTGGTCGTACAAACGTTTTATACGCGGTCCCCTTTACAGGTGAAGTACATTTTCCCAAAATTCTCCCAATAAACCGAAGTCAGCTGTCCGCCTTACAACTGTGCTTACATGTTCGTTCCATTTCATATCGCTCTGCAATGTTACGCCTACATATTTGAACGACGCAACAGCATCAAGAAGCTCACTACTAATGATGTATTCGAACATTATAGGATTGTTTTTTCTACTCATGCGCATCACCTTACTTTTTTCTATATTGAGAGCTAGTTGCCATTCTTCGCACCAACTAGAAATTTTGTCTAAGTCATCCTGTATGCTATTACAGTCAGTTAAATAAGACACCCTCCCATACACCACAGCATCATCAGCAAACAGCCGCAAATTACAACTTACTCCGTTCATGAGATCATTTACATAGATATAACATAATAGCACTCCTATCACACTCCCCTAGGGCACGCCTGACGATGCACTCGTCTCTGATGAACACTCGCCGTCGAAAACAACGTATTGCGTTCTATTACTTAGGAAGTCTTCCAGCCAGTCACAAATCAGTGAACCTATTCCATAAGCTCGTATCTTCGTTAGCAGTCTGAAGTGTGGCACCGCGTCGAACGCCTTTTTGAAGTCGAGAAAAACACAATCCTCCTGTTGCCCTTCATCCATGGCTCGCAAGATGTCATGTGAGAAAAGGACAAGCTGAGTTTCACATGAACGATGTTTCCTAAATTCGTGCTGACTCATAGAAAGAAGCTTTTCCGTTTCAAGGAAATTTACACTATTCGAACTGAGAATATACTCTAAAATTCTACATGAAACTGATGTCAACGATATTGCCCTGTAATTGTGTGGGTCAGTTCTCTTTCCTTTCTTATGAACAGGAGTTACCTGCGCTTTTTTTTCAATCACTAGACACTTTGCGCTGAATTAAAGATTCGCGATAAATGCAAGCTTTTTAAAGGAATTCACCGCTGTTTTACTGAAATATTGTTTATTTCCACGGCTAGATTTCGGCCTTAAGCCATTATCAACTGATGAAACTCTTCAGACAAATTTATTATATGTCATTGTCATGGAAATAAAATAGTTAGGGCAAGTTGATAAGTCCATATCATTAACATAAAATAGGTACCACATTTGCAACAGCATATTTGTTTACAATAATTATACGGAATATGTGTTCGTAATAATGTTACAAAAACAACTGAAAAAAAACTGGGTTAAGAGTTTCATCAGTTGATAATGGCCTAACGCCGAAACCTGAACGTAGAAATAAACAATATCTCACTCAAATGGCGGTGAATTTCCTTAATAAATAAGTAAATAAAAAACAAAAATAAAAAAACTGCAGTACAGACACTTCCATCCTTTCTTGTTCCAATCGCAGACATATAATTTCTTTAATTTTGACATCATTTTCAGGCGGAGTTCACTATCAAGTCAGAAGACCCACCCAGACAGGGCCTGGCGGAGAAACCGTGATATCCGTCATGCCAGCCAGCCTCGATGACGGTTTTAGGCATTTTCCACATCCTACCAGCCTAATACCGGACTGGTACCCAATTTCTGCCTTAATTACAAGATTCAAAGACTGTAGATAACGTCCACATACTCTATAAGTATAGACGGACAATGAAGAACACACTATTCCTCTCTTCTACAAAAAAAAAAAAAAAAAATAAAAAATAAAAATAAAAAAAAAAAAAAAAAAAAAAAAAAAGAAACTGCAGTACAGACACTTCCATCCTTTCTTGTTCCAATCGCAGACATATAATTTCTTTAATTTTGACTTCATTTTCAGGCGGAGTTCACTATCAAGTCAGAAGACCCACCCAGACAGGGCCTGGCGGAGAAACCGTGATATCCGTCATGCCAGCCAGCCTCGATGACGGTTTTAGGCATTTTCCACATCCTACCAGCCTAATACCGGACTGGTACCCAATTTCTGCCTTAATTACAAGATTCAAAGACTGTAGATAACGTCCACATACTCTATAAGTATAGACGGACAATGAAGAACACACTATTCCTCTCTTCTACATCTACGTGTATACTCCGCAATCCACCGTAAGTTGCGTGGCGGAGGGTATAGTGTACCACTATTAGGCATTTCCATTCATATTCCACTTCGAAATAGAACGAGGGAAAAATGTCTATATTCCTCTATAAGAGCCCTAAATTCTCTTGCGATATTTACGCAGAATGTAAGTAGGCGGCAGCGAGTTCATTCTGCAGTCAGCTTCACATTGCGACCCTCCAAATTTCCTCAACAAAATTTCTCGAAAAGAACGTCGTATTTCCTCCAGCGATTCCCAGTTGAGTTCTCGGAGCATTTTTGTGACACTTGCGCAGTAGTCGAACCTACCAGTAACGAACCTAGCTGCTCTCCTCTGAACTGCTTCCGTGTCTTTTTTTACACTGATCGGCTGCGGGTCCCAAACAGTTGAGCAATACACAAGACTTGGTCGTACAAGCGTTTTATACGCGGTTTCCTTTACAGATGAGGTACATCTTCCGAAGTCGGCTGTCCGCCTTACTCACAACTGTCCTTAAATGTTAGTTCAATTTAATATCGCTCTGTAATGTTAAACCTAGATATTATAACTCACGCGACTGCATTGAGAAGCTCACTACTAATGCTGTATTAGAAAACTCTTGAGGTATTACTTCTTTATGTAATGAGGTGCCGGTACTCATTTTAATGGCTAAACAAGATAACCACATGAAGATGAAGAAAAAGCAAGAGCACGGTAACAACTCAGACGATAAAGAAATGGATTAAATGGAATTCCAGTATAAAATACGGAGGAAATGCAGCTATAGTATGAATGGAAGTGAGAAACGCGACATTTGGAATAGAAACTAAAACACTTTGTTATCTAGACTGCCTTATTTCATTAAATTCGCAACCGTTTGTTGAACATGGCGCCTGCAGTAGTGTTTTTCAACCTGTGAGTCACGACCACCAGGGGGGGTCAGGAGAGAACGCCTACTCGTCATCGCCGAATTCGTTCAAATTTATGGTACATGTAGGGCGTGGTGAGATACGAAAGTGCACCAATTGGGAACTCAAGATGGCTAAGCGTTTAGGAAATAAAAGGAATTTTCATACGGATTTATCACCAGATGCACCTTATCAACTGCCCCTGAGAGAGTGTGTTTATAAAGCGGTGTTTTGCTCACCGGCGCATTCCGCTGTCGGCTGGCGAGCCGTGCGGACGTGCTGTGTTTATGTCGCAATTGCGGATGGCCGATCTCTGTGTTGGTGAGTTTAACGCCATAGAGCTTTTCCTCATGTTTTCAATTTAGACTAACCATGGCAGAACCTGTAAGGGTTGACACGTTGGAATTTATGTTCGACAAAAGCTTAATTAGACCTAGTCCGTTTGAAGTAAAGAATTTTGTGGAGATGGTTGTGGAGATAAGAGAGGATGAAATTATTGGAATTCGCCCATCTATCTTTCGTAGTACTGTCTTCCTTAAGGTGAAAAACGCAAAGATGTGTGAAGATATTGTTGTTAGATGTGAAGGGAAATTGAAATAGAGACATTCAGACGGTGAGTCACGCTGGGTTTGGCAATAGAACACTGTACATTTTTGAATTGCCTTTCGGAATTACCGCTGACGCTATAAATGCAATTCTGATGCCCTATGGAACCGATCTCAGTACTGTTGCAGAGAAGTGGACAGGTACTTACAAATTTAAGGTTCTTAATGGTGTGAGGCAAAATCTATATGGTTAAACACATATCTTCTTATTTTAGTGTCCGTGGCTATAGAGCTGTTGTCATATATGCAGAACAACCTAGAACGTGCGCGGGTTGTAGTGGTACAGGACACGTCCGTACTAAGTGTATGCAGAGGAGACTGGCAGAGCTGCCGACAGGCGAAGCAGTAGTTCAGAACACGAAGTCGCAGCTACCGCTGACTTATGTTGCGGCAGTCCCTGAACCCGCACTTGTAGCAATGACCGCACAGATGGAGATACCTGCTATCGAAGACCAAACTGAGGAAATGGGAATGGAAACCGGCATCCCAGAATATAACGACGAGCCAATGGCTGTAGATCTGCCAGCAGAAAACGAAGAACGTCAATCTGCGGCTCTTGAGCATAACACTTCAAATGCAGATGTCATTAACCAATGAGCAGGAGACGGAGCATGACTCTCAAACAGTTACGTCCTGTGAAACGTCTACGGAAAAACAATCTACGCACAATAAAAAACGCCGAATTGCCCACCACGGAGCTGAAGATACTGCACCTGCACTGCGAGAGAAAGCAAAACAGGTGCGACAGAAGCTGAACGGCACGACAGGAAAAAAACCTTTAAAAAGCGGTAAGAGATCGGATTTTTATTGAAAGGTTCGCTGGTTCAATTCCGCCCAGCGGCAAATATTATTTTGCTCCTTGGCAGTGCGTGCACCACTGACTTCACAATTAACCGCAACACATATACGTTATTTTGAATTTATATGTGCACAACATCAGCAGGGGTAAGCAGTATCGAAGTAATCGAAATGTACGTCACTAGTGCAACCAGCGTCACTTAGCTATTCGAGAAAGAAGAAGAAATCACTTCCCGAGAAACTTGAATCAAACTACATTACACAACACCAGCTGTCCTAACAAGTATTCAGCGAAATGCTGCGTTACGCGTGGTTCGCTGCTAGACTATGCTATGAAAGTAGCTGTTTTCATACTATCAAGTCTGTTTTTCTATGGAGACATTAAAAAACCATGTATCTGCAAAAAGGCGGCGTTCATAACGTGTGCAAAATGGGGTCAATGTATATCACCCCGGTACATGTAATTGAACAATTGCAAAAGAATGAAAGTATCGATTTACATACACGACGTCCCCAAGTACGCCTTTTTAAATGTTTGTAGTCTCGAATTTCATCCAATGCCATTTCTAGTTACTTATATAAATTAATAAAATAACCTATATGATGTTGATGTTAGTTATGACGTCAGTCTACATCTACATCTACATCAATACTCTGCAAACCACTATGAGGTGCATGGCAGAGGGTACGTACCACTCTACCAGATGTTAGGGTTTTTTCCCATTCCATTCACGTATTAAACATGGGAAGAATTATTGTTTAAATGCCTCCTTGCATGCTGTAATTAATCTAATCTTGTCCTAACGATCGCTGTTGTTGTGTGTTGTGGTCTTCAGTCCGGAGACTGGTTTGATGCAGCTCTCCACAATACCCTATCCTGAGCAAGCCTCTTCATCTCCACATAAGAACGACAACCTACATCTGTCTGAATCTGCTTACTGTATCCATCTCTTGGTCTTCCCCTGCGATTTTTTCCCCACACACTTCTCTCCAACGCTAAATTCACAATTCCTTGATGGCTAAGAATGTGTCCTACCGATCTATCCCTTCTTTTAGTCAAGGTATGCCAGAAATTCCTTTTCTCCCCAATTCTGTTCAGTACCTCCTCCTCATTAGTTACGCGATCCACCCACCTAATCTTCAGCATTCTTCTGTAGCACCAAATTTCAAAAGCCTCAATCCTCTTCCTGTCCGCACTGTTTATCGTCCATGTCTCACTCCCATACAAGGCAACACTCCATACAAATGCCTTCAGAAAGGACTTCCTTAGGTTTAAATCAATATTCGATGTTAACAAATTTCTCTTTTTCAAGATCGCTTTTCTACCCATTGCCATTCTGCATTTTATACCCTCTGTACAGCAACCATCATTTGTTATTTTACTGCCCAAGGAACAAAACTCATCTACCTCCTTTATTGCTTCGTTTCCCAATCTAATTCCTTCAGCACCACCTGATTTTCTTACACTGCACTCCATTACCCTAGTTTTGCTCTTGTTAATGTTCATCTTATATGCACCTTTCAGCACACTGTCCATTCCGTTCAATTGCTCCTTTGCTGTATGCCGGCCGCGGTGGCCGAGGAGACTGAGGCGCTCCAGTCACGGTCTGCACGGCCACTACGGTCGGGGGTTCGAATCCCCCCTCGGGCATGGATATTTGTGCCGTCTTTAGTATAAGATAGTTGATAAGTAGTTTGTAAGTTTAGGGACTGATGACCCCGTAGTTAAGTCCTATAAGCTTAACAAACATTTGAACACTTTTTTCTTTGCTGTATCTGACAGAATTACTATGTTGTCGGCAAAACGCAATGTTTTTAATTCTTCACCCTGAACTTTAATTCCTTCTCCAAATTTCTCCTTGCTTTCCTTTATAGCTTGCTCAGTGTACAAATTAAACAACAATGGAGAAAGACTACAAACCTGTCTTACTCCCTTTCCAACCTCTGCATCCCTTTCATGCTCTTCAACTCTTATAACCGCTGTCTGGTTTTTGTACAAGTTGTAAATAACCTTACGTTCCCTATATTTTACTCCTGCTTGCTTCGATCCCTACGGGAACAATATGTAGGTGTGCGCATTGCCAATTAGCAGGAAAAAAATTTGCCGCCAATTGCAGTTGAAGCCACGACCTTTTCAATACGAATCTCATCTTTTAACGCTGAGCCAAACACCGCTTCCTAAACATACCGCACAGGGACAGTTGATAAGATGCATATGGTGATAGATCCATATCAAAATTCCTTTTATTTCCTAAACGCTTGGCCATTTTGAGTTCCCACTTTCGGCACTTTCGTGTCTCATTACACGCTACATGTACCATACCATAAATTTGCACGAATTCGGCGATGACGAGTAGGCGTCCTCTCCTTGTAAGTCTTACTTTTATACGTTATATTGAGCATGTCATTGTTGAAACTATACAGACAATTTGTATTTTAATCTAATCAATTTCTTTTTTATCTCACTTTCAGGGACTTTAAAACATTTGAGTATAGGCCTACTAGAGTGCAGAAATGTATCCGACCAATAAGATGAATACAAGAAGAACACAAACGGACTACGAGAAAACCGTGGAACGTAATTTTATTCTACTTTTTGTCATAATCGTATTTTGGACGAGGCTGAATCTGCATATCGCCTTTCAATGAAACGAGGATTCTGCAGCTCGTAGCCGGAATGGAGGAAATCAGTCAGACGCGAAGCAGTGCCGACGGAATCGGCCGCTCTCTGACGCGCCGCCTCAGATGTCGACCGCCAAATCCGCGGATTAATATTTTGGGGATGAAGGGGTGAATGCCAAATCCCGGGCCCCAAGCCGAATACACAGGCGGGGCGCGCGCACGCACACAGAGAGAGAGAGAGAGGTAGAGAGAGAGAGAAAGAGAGGGAGGGAGGGAGAGGAGTGAGGATGAAAGGGGAGGGGTGCTAGGAGGTGACGTCGGGAGCTTCGCTGGCAACCGAAAGGAGTCGAGATGAGAGATGTGCCGGCAAAGCCAAAATTACCGAACATATATAGGTTTTATACATCAAAGTAACGCGTTCTGCGATTGGTCGACGGTGACGTAACACCGAGGGCTATTGGCTTGTGAGGAGGCACGGAGATACAGACACACCCGGCCGCCACAAACGACGAAGCCGACAGCGGCCGGCAGCGCTGCTAAGAGAAAGACGGCTGAACGAAGGGAGACAGAGGGACGGCGATAGGAAGTGGGGAGGGGGGGGGGGCAGAAGAGAGCGAGGCGCGGAACGGAAGGGGACACAGTGACAGAGAGGGGCGGCTCCAAAAAGCATTATTGCTTCCAGCTGCCTATATATTTTCCTTAGCACTTTGCTTCATTTGCATGTGGAATTAGTAATGGAAGCTGCATAGCGCGCCATCAGGAATCATCCCCCAGTGGGACCTTGGCGCGCCCGGCGCCCCAGGGGTTGCGTGGGAGGGTGTCTGCAGGGCGGAGGGGGTGGAGGAGGGGGTGGGAGGACGGGGGAGGGGCGGGAGACGCCGGGGTGAGGAAATGCTCTCTGTACAGCGGAACGGGACGATATTTCAAATAAGCAGTGGGAATAAAGCGGCCGCACTGCTCCTGGAGTCGTGTGATAGGAAAATGAGTGGCGCCGGGGGTGGGGCAATTGCGCCCTCTGTGCGTCCTATGAGTGACGACGTCACGTTCAAAAACTACCACTGGCAGGAACCAAGTCTTACGTTTTTATGCGATTTTATCTAATAATTTGTCCTTGGAATGATCGCTTGCAGAAATACATTGACAAGTTTTCCGAAAAAGCCAAATAGGGTGTCTCACTGTGTTTGCCTCTGTAACTTATAAAATATAGGTGACGGGAAATTTTAATGCGGTAGGTCAACACAAGAAATGTTACACTTTCTGCGGAGCTTTGAACATAGTTTATTGTATCATTTTCCAAAGAGTTACACCACAAATATATAATTTTTTAAATGGAGCAATAGCTTTTTCTACCGTGTATTGGATTCGTTTAAACCAGCTGCGTCCAAATCAATTTAAACTACATTCCTATCACTGTTAGTTTGGGAGCTACAATCCTTCAGTGTTCCGGGGGCGAAGGCTGCGATAGCATAGCTGACTGGCGGAGTGGCTACCCCTGGGGCACGGCCCACTGTCTCATAACCACCAGCCATTGAGCTACGCTGTCGTAGCCTTCACCCCCTAAACTTTGAAGGGTTGTAGCTCCCAAACTAACAGTGATAGGAATGTAGTTTAAATTCATTTGGACGCAGCTGGTTTCAACAAATCTAATGCACGATAGAAAAAAACTATGGTTTCTATTTGAAAATTATATCTTTGTGGTGTAACTCTTTGTAAAACGATACAATAAACTATGTTCATAACTCCGCAGAAAGTGTAACATTTCTTGTGTTGACCTACCGCATTAAAATTTCCCGTCACTTATTATTTTATAAGTTTCAGAGGCAAACCCACTTAGTGAAAAACTTACTTTGTGAACATACCTCGTATATATATATATATATATATATATATATATATATATATATATATAAGGTATGTTCACAAAATAAGTTCCGTTTGGTTATATAAACCAAACGTGAACAGATACAGGAAAAATATTTATTGTACAAAAATCTGCAACTGTTCAACTACTTTTCTACATGACTTCCGAAATTTTGTAGGCACTTTTCATTGCGTGGGACAAGTTTTTGTGTGCCTTCTTCATAGAAAGTTGCCGCCTGTGTATTCAACCATGTGGCAAACATGTTCTTTCAGTTCATCATCGTTGAAGTGTTGACCACCCAGGACAGATTGTAGGTGTAAGAAGAGATGAAAGGAGTCTTCTTCTTCCCTGCACGTTACCGCCCGACCTCACAAGGCGAATGTGACCAAACAACTCTTACGGGAATTTCACTGGGACGTGTTTGATCATCCTCCGTACAGTCTCGCTCCTAGCGACTTTCTTCTTACACCTAAAACTTGTCCGTAGTGGTCAACATTTCAGCGATGATGACGAGCTGACAGAACATGTTACCACATGGTTGAATACACAGGCGGCAACCTTCTACGAAGAAGGCGTACAAAGACTTCGGCCACGCTATAACAAATGCCTACAAAATTTCGGAAGATATGTAGGAAAGCAGTTAAATAGTTGTATATTTTCGTTCAATAAATATTTTTTCTGTATCTGTACACGTTTGTTTTATATAACCAAACGGAACTTACTTTGTGGACATACCTCGTATTTATAATGATGTCCTAATTTCAGCTTGATGTTTTTATCTAGCAGATTTAAACTTCCTTATGTACTTGACAACTTCAATTTTAGGGCGCAATGTATAGTATTAAGAATACGGAAATACCCTTCAAAAACCCAAGTACGCTATTTATTACTTGATTGACAACCGGTTTTGGTGAAACTACGTTCCCGTTAAGAAATACAGACTGAAAAAAACACTAGACAAAACATAAACATTGAAAGACAAATTATTATATAATTAGATACAAACACTTTACCTCATTCCTACACATTTCAATAAAAGTCCATCATCAGTATTAAAACAGTGCTAATTCGTAACAAGTAAATCCGTGAACATGAAGCACAAGCTGATATCCAAATAACAGACGAAAGGCGACTGCCATCAGTTTCAAGCAAAGGTATAAAGATTTAGTGGCAGGTGACGCTGTTGTAGCATAAAATTCGATGTACAGCATACGTTCCAAGTAACACATGAAATCATGTCAGTTATAATCTCTTAGGCGATTATATAAAATTAACCTTAATGACAACCAATTATTATAATAAATTTATGGCCATCATTGGAGCACTGTAGTCAATAGCAAATAGGCTTGGACGAGTGCTGTTTTCAGTAAGACAATTAAATAATAAATAATTAAAGAAGTATTGTTATCATTTTTTATCATATGACGGATATTTTGCTCTTCGGTCTTCCTAACGTTTATTCATTCTTCCGCGAGACCGTTTCCCATGGGGGTTGGAATACTTCTTCGGGTATGGATGATTGTATTGTCTTTAGTGTAAGTTATTTTATAAGTCGTTTGTAAGTTTAGAGACTGATGACCCCGCAGTTAAGTCCCATGTGCTTAACAAACATTAAACATTATTCATTCTTTCTGATACTTTCTTTCTTCATCAGAGATCACTTTTCCCTTATTCTGAAATAACATCAACCATATTCTTTTCAATATAAAAATATAATTCATAGAATGAATAGCTATAAATGAAGTAGAATCTGGGGAAACATTACTGCCTCCAGTCTCGACGGGCTCTTAACCTGAGATAACGAATCTCTTGCTGATTTTACCGTGGACGACCTTCGCCTTGCCTTCGTTTAACGGTTCCTGTTATTTGAAATCGTGTCCAGGTCCTGGAAATTACACATTACGACACATACCTCGCTCGGGTTTCTGTCCTGCATCCAACCTTCCCATGGCTCTCGATACTAAAGGGTTAGTAAATGTTATTGTTGCATTTCACTATTTCTGCTTACTACACTATCTGAATTCAGCATCTTGTGTAATACGTTTGGTAGAGTAAACACACATGTCAAATCCAACCCCCCCCCCTCCCGAGCAACTTTCTGTTATTACAACTATCTTGTCGGTTGTTGTCTCCATCATTCCAGAGAAACGACAGAAATACGAAGCAATTTAGTTCATTCCGCCGATGACAATTCTTCAGAATCAATATCTCAACTGATCCCCTAATTGTTTTAACAGTTTAAAATACAAGAAATATATTAGCCACAGCGAATATACATCAAGATAAACTGAAAATGTATTGGTGACATTTGAAAATTTGTCCCAGACAGAGACTCAAATTAGAGCTTTTCGCGAGCAGTGATGTAACCTTGTGCGGGACTTCCACGTGTACTCACGGGTAGTAGCCAGTTTTTGGCATGTGGAAGTCTGGGTTGTCCGGAAGGCGTGAGTGGAGAGCCTAGGGGATAAAGGGGACAACGCAACCGCTCGCGTCATCATTTCAGACATAGTGTCTGACTCCGCAGCGTTTACATGGACACATGCACCGGTCGTTAGCGGAGGAGGCCCATCTTTAGGAGTGAAGTCTGATGTCAGTTCCACCAAAGTTCACCGCATGCCCCCTGCTTTACGTCTGCCCAGGCCGCGACTTCCGAGTTTCGGTTATTTTATTTTAATTAATTAATTTTTTTTTACGAACATATTTCTAGATATATAGCAGGGGGAGTGACAATTAGGGGGGGAGGGGGCAACTAGCCCTAAAGTGACCAATTTTTTGTGCGGAAAAAAAAATTGTTTTGATTTACTCGAAGTATGAAAACTCCAAAAGGAAGGCGAATTAAGGAATATAACATGGGGGTTAAACAACCCTTATATTGCCGCGCTCGTTTGATACTGCCCATGAAACACTTTGTGAATCTATATTTTTGAACTGTTTCATCTCTTCAGTATATCGGTATTTAAAGTCGCTGAATACTAATCTGAAATCAGATTCACAATTTTCAACATGGTTGATCCACAATAGAGGACGAAAACTAGAAAAAATGCGTGAATAGACAGTAACTCGACATGCGACTTTCAAAATACTGTACAGTCAACGTTTGAAATAATAGTGAATATAAGTGAATAAAACGTATGTGTGCAAACAATGAATCGTGTTCCGACACAGGAAAAGACAATTGTGAGTGGCGAGCGGGACTGACCCTAATGAAGCAACGGGATGAGATGAAAATCCGAGCATGCGACCTCCACGTGCTACATCACGGGCAGCGCTAACGCTGGGAGTTAAAACCAATACACATTTCTAATATGTTTTATTCACTTGTATTCACTAATCATTCAAACGTTGATTGTACAGTATTTTGAAAGTCGCATGTCATGTTACTGTCTTTACAAGTATTTTTTCGAGTTTTCGTCCGCAATGCTGGATCAACAACATTGAATTTTTAGAATCTGATTTCAGATTAGGATTCTTCGACTTTAGACACAAATTTATTGAAGAGATGAAACAGTTAGAAAATATAAATTCACAGGGTATTTCATGAACAGTTTCAGACGAGCGCAGCAGTGTAAGTGTTGTTGAACCCCCCAATATTGATATATGAATAAAAAAAAATAGTAAAAAACACAAAAAATATAAAAAACGATACTTATTCATTAATTTGCGTTTCTTTTGAAGTTTTCATAGATTATACTTCGATTAAAGCAAAACAAATATTTGAGCACAAAAAATTGGTTCCTCTAATTGTCACTCCCCCAGCAATATACCTAGGCAATATACAACCATACCAAAATAATGAAAGGAAAACAGTTTCTCGCTTACTACTTTTCCACTGTTCATAGACTAAAAGTATTGGGTGTCCCAGCTATCTTGTCCACCTAAAATATCTCTGGAACAATAACAACTATTGGAAAACGACTTTCACCGGTATCAATGTACGGCTGGGGCCAATGAATGTACATATTTGGAAACATTGTAAAACGAAAGGAAATGTGATTTTTAACACAAACTTATATTTTTTTTAATAGACATCCTATATTTTTTTCTTCAGCAATCCATAGCATGAGAAATAAATAAACAATGGCGTTGATTGCATCACAATATTCCAATTACATTCCGAGATATTGCAACGCGAAGTTGACGCTTGAAAAACGCCGTACGCGCGGCTAGCGCACTTCCTGAGAATCAGGCGAGAACCCCATGCTGCTCAGGACGTGCGCTAGCCGCGCGTTTCGCGTATTTCAAGCGTCAACTTCGCGTCACAATATCTCTGGATGTAAATGGAATATCGCGATGCCAACAACGCAATTGTTTATGTGATTTTTCATGCTATGGATTGCTGAAGAAAAAAATGTAGGGTGTCTATTTAAAAAAAACATAAGTTTGTGTTAAAAAACACATTTCCTTTCGTTTTAGAATGTTTCCAAATATGTACATTCATTGGCCCCAGCCGTACATTAAAACCGGTGAAAGTCGTTTTTAGCTGTTACTGTTCCAGAGATATTTTGGTGGAAAAGATAGCTGGGACACCCTATATATATATATAGAGGGTGTTTCACTAAGTGTGTGTGCCTCTGTAACTTATAAAAGAATAGGTGACAGGAAATTTTAATGTGGTAGGTCAACACAAGTAATGTTACACTTTCTGCGGTGCTATGAACATAGTTTATTGTATCATTTTCCAAAGAGTTACAGCACGAAGATATACTTTTTAAATGGAAAAATAGTTTTTTCTATCGTGCATTGGATTCGTTGAAACCAGCTGCGTCCAAATTAATTTAAACTACATTCCTATCACTGTTAGTTTGGGAGCTACAACTCTTCAAAGTTTAGGGGGCGGAGGCTACGACAGCGTAGCCCACTGGCTGGTGGTCATGAGACAGTGGGCCGTGCCCCAGGGGATAGCCACTCGGCCAGTTAATAGCTCCGCAGAAAGTGTAACATTTCTTGTGTTGACCTACCGCTTTAACATTTCCCGTCATCTATTATTTTATAAGTTACAGAGGCAAACATACTTAGTGAAACAACATATATATATCTGAAGATAGGCACTAACTGCCCAAAACCAGTAATGATAAACCCAGATTATCTACAACTGGTTGCCCCAATTTTAAAAATCAATATCGGTTTCCCTTGATTTCGGTCACCTCAATGTAGTTAGGTACGGTACAGAAGTTCCTCCAACGCGTGTCTCGGCCACCGAGCAGAGGCGGTCATTGGCGGCCTTTCGGCGCGCTCCTCCTTCCCTCGCCGCCTCCCACCGCCCCTCCGCCAAATCACCTCCGCCCCCAACGCCCCCGCCTCCGCCTCCGCCGCCGCCGTTCGCGAAACACAGCTACCGCCACCTCCGTCGCAAAACCGGGCAGCCGCGGCCGACCTGCGAGTCATTTCATTTGCATCGATAATTTTAAAGGAACTTTGAATGGCGACATGCTAATGCGGAATGTCGCCTCTGTTCTACGCCCCCCGCCCCCGGCGGCGCCTCCGCAGCGTTGGCTCCGCCGCCCCCCGCCCCCCGACGATTGGCGCGGCTCTCTGGCCTTCCTCCTCCCGCTTTTCTATTTCCCTCCACCTCCGCCTCCTCCGCCGCTGCCTCCAACCCCCGACCGCCTTCGGAGGCACGAGCGCTGCTCTCGGTGGGGCTTTGATGAATACCGATAAATCAGATCGTTATATGGAAACAGGGGAGAGGTGGAGAAGCCGCGGAAGGGTGGAAGAGGCCGGGCGGGCTGCGATGACTCGCGCCAGCGAAAGGGGTTGGCCGCGACGAGACGAGGGAGGGGGTGGGGGGTGCGCATTCAGAGCCACCCCTGGCGCCGCGTCTGGCCCCCATCAGTCATCGTCACCGCGCGGCCGTCCCGGGTGTAAACGCAGACACGATAGAAAGTGCGGGGCTGCAGGTAGCGCTCGGCACTCATAGCAAAGAGGGCACCAGTGGCGTAGTGAAACGTGTAAAGCTGATTTAAAATTACTTCTGACGAGTAGACCACTTGGGTATCGGATTTTAGAATTTATTTATATTGCCGCGAGACCAAAAAAATGTTCAAATGTTTGTAAAGTCTATGGGACTTAACTACGGGGTCATCAGTCCCTAAACTTACAAACTACTTATGAACTACTTACGAACTAGGACGGCACAAATATCCATGCCCGAGGGGGATTCGAACCCCCGACCGTAGTGGCCGTGCAGACCGTGGCTGAAGCGCCTCAGTCCCCTCGGCCACCGCGGCCGGCGCCGCGAGACCTTCGATAACCGACTGTCGGCGTGGCGCAAGGGATAGCCTCACGGAATGCGGTGCTAAAGGTCGCCGGTTCAGTAGCCGGGTGGCGTTGCTCAGCTAAACGCCCTCTGTAGTAAAAAAGCTGGGTCAAAATACTCAACGAACAATCAAGAATAACCCAAACGAACGACCGCAGAGCATAGATCTAACTGAATAGCCGCAAAAAAAAAAAAAAAAAAAAAAAAAAAAAAAAAAAAAAAAAAAAAAAAAAAAAAAAACCCTCATCTCGTCCCCCGGCAAATATTTATTTCTTTGTAATTAACATTTCCAGAATGTTCTACGTGTTTCTTATGTTTACCTGTAATTTCTAATTGTTTCTTATGTTAACTATTCTTCCAATTTCTGGTACACTCTGTCTGTGTATAAATAGCAGAGCGCTCTGCTCGAGAGGCAGTCAGTGCTGCGTGTATGTTGCAGGTCGCAATAAACCTGCTTTCAGTATAAGTGCTGTGTTCACTTGACAACCCTGCTGTGTTCAGTCTACAATCCAGTGGAACCGAATTACTATCAGTAACCCTGTGTTTCCCTTGAAGTTCATAATACACCTCTCGTACCAGTCGTACAGAAATTATTTTACCGTCACGAGCTGTAAAGGCAAACAAACAGAGGTGTTGTGTTCTCATAATATCGTTCTCTCTGCCCACTATATTTCATGATATTAGCGTTTGAGCCTTATTCGACTAGCAGCTATTAATAACATTACAATTTTGCTTATTAGTTTTAGAATTTGTAATGTACAGTACGCAATGAAGGTTTAAAAATATTTCAGAGTTACTATATAATAGCGCATCCAATCTATTGTTTCATTAATTATTTATCAGTATTTCAAAACAGATTTAATTTACTAGAGCTGAAAGACAAAAGCTCACAAGTGCTGTGGACAAGGAGGCCACAGAGAAACACATTCCCAAGAAAAAGAATAGCAAGAAGGCCAGATGGCTATCAGTTGAGGCACTGCAAGTTGCAGAAGAACGAAGGAAAGCAAAAATCTAGAGGGACAGATCACCTAAGCTTAAATTAAATAAAGAGTTTCAGAAATTAGCTAGAAGAGATAAACATATCTCCTATAATGTACAATGCAAAGAAGTTGAAAATAGTAACAGAATGGGGAGGACAAGAGATCTTTAAAAGAAAATTAGAGAAATTAAAAGAAAATTCCAGGCTTAAATTGGAATGATAAAAGATAGAAATGGGAAAGATCTAAGTGAAGCAGAAGATGTTAAGGAAAGATGGGCAGAATATGCTGAAGACCTATACAAGAATGAAATGCATAGTGACAGTGCTGCTGCTGATGATGATGCTAATAACATAACTAGAGCCAGATATTTTGGAGAGCGAAGTCCAATGGGCCCTTGAAAATATGGCTAATAACAAAACTAGTGGACATGATGGAATACCAGCAGAATTATTTAAAGTCATTAGAAAAAATGCAGTGAAAGTACTGCACTCAATATGTCAGAAAATATGGCGCACACAGCAGTGGCCAGAAGACTAGAAAAGATCAGTATTCATGCCGATTCCAAAGAAGGGAATCTCTCAGAAATGTTCAGATCACCGAACAATTGCACTTATCTCGCATATTAGCAAGGTCATGCTGAAAATCTTACGAAACAGACTTCGCCAATATCTAGATCGAGAGCTACCGGAAGAACAAGCTGGGTTTAGAAAAGGGAGAGGAACCAGAGATCAAATTACCAACATTCGGTGGCTTATGGAAAAAGCAAGAGAGTTCCAGAAAGATGTATACCTTTGCTTTATTGATTATTCCAAAGCCTTTGACTGTTCAAAATGTTCAAATGTTTGTATAGTTTATGGGACTTAAGTACGGGGTCATCAGTCCCTAAACTTACAAACTACTTATGATCTACTTACGAACTAGGACGGCACAAATATCCATGCCCGAGGGGGGATTCGAACCCCCGACCGTAGTGGCCGTGCAGACCGTGAATGAAGCGCCTCAGTCTCCTCGGCCACTGCTGCCGGCCCTTTGACTGTGTCGATCACAACTAATTATGGGACGTACTCAGTAAAATGGGAGAACCAGTTCACCTCATTCATCTGATACGGAGTTTATACCTTCATCAAGAAGCCACAGTAAGAACTTTGTATGGCACAACAAAATGAATAAAGATTTAGAAAGGGGTCCGGCAAGGCTGCATACTGTCTCCGTTCTTATTCAATCTGTTTGCAGAGCAAGGTATAAGGAATGCCAGGATAGATGAAGAAAAGACAGGAATTAAAATAGCCGGAATAAATGTAAACAACCTCAGATATGCAGATGATACCATACTGCTGGCAAAATGTGAAGAAGAGTTAAATACTCTGTTGCTGAAGGTAAAAAATCGAAAGTTAAAAGGCCGGTCTCAGGCTAAATGTAAAGAAAACCAAAATTATGGCAACTAAACCTATTAATTCATGGGATATAGGAGGAGAATCCATGGAGGTGGTGTCCACATTCAATTATCTCGGTTCCCAGATCTCTGATTATGGCGACTGCAGCAACGAAATCAGGAGACGCTTGTTGCTAGGAAGAAAAACGAAATCAAACCTTGAAAAGATTATAAGGTCCAGAGACATAACTTTAACAACAAAGATACGTATTGTTAAGGCTATGGTCTTCCCAGTAGCAATGTATGGATGCGAGACCTGGACCATTAGAAAGGCTGAACGGCGAAGAATTGACTCATTTGAATTGTGGAAAATTCTTAGGATTCCATGGACGGCAAAAAGAACCAACGGATCTATATTTAGAGCAAATAAAACCAGTTTGCTCTCTGGAAAGTCTAATATTAAAACAGAAGCTGACCTACTTTGGACACAAAATGCGAAGACATGCCTCACTGGAAAAAACATTGATGCTGGGGAAGATCGAAGGCACTAGAAGAAGAGGACGTCAGAGGATGAGGTGGATCGATGGCATCACAGAAGCAACGGGATCCAACCTGGAAGGTCTACGGGAGAAAATGCAGGGCAAAGGGAAGTGGCGTGCTTTGGTTCATGGGGTCACGAAGAGTCGGAATCGACTAAACGAATAGAGAGAGAGAGAGATTTCATGTAGTAATACCCAAACGAAGTTTTCCTCTCTTACAAGAATACAGTACCAACATCTAACGATGTGCACAAAAATAGGCAAAACTTGCACAGTAACAGATCTTATTGCAGCAAATAACAATGTCGTTCATGTGGCTCTTGGGTCCGGTGGTCGTGAGGTAATGTGCTGGACTGGAAACCGAAGGGGCGCGGGTCCGATACACATCCAGACCCTGGATTTTTTCAGTTTGCGTTTTATCCCATCGTTCACCTCTCAACGATGTGAGGAGTCGCCAGAAACGACATGTGGTTCAGATTCCACGTTAAGCCGTACGTCCCCCTCTCCCCGGTGCTATAAATGGAGTAGGCTAGGAAGACGCAAGTCGTCGAATTAGTGTCCAATTGAAAGACTTGCAACAGGCCAATGAGCTACACGAAATTAGTATCATTCATCTGGCTGATTATTGGAAATGTGCAGTGTAGTTGGTGAATCGGACACGTAAAGTAAAGTGAGAAAGTACGGATACCTTTTAAATATTGCTATTCCCTGCATCCACTATTTTACTTGAATTGTTTATAACGTACATCCGAGGTGAAATGTTCTCACTATCTTTTGAAGCGTAATTCGGTAAGGAGTATTCTCTATTTACATCAGGTCGGGAACATAATTATTATCATTCGAGGTATGAATTTACCTGAGTTATTAGCAAGAGTCGTGTTCTACCATTTGTGGTGTTTTCCTCTCAGTAATTAATATTAATAATTAATTCAGTCACTGATGCATTGCGAGACTTAAATCACTGATGTAGCGTTATATTTACACTAACTAAAACCCACAGTTCCATCTAAATAACATTAATTAGTGAATACAAAATTATAAGTTGTGGGAACTCAAATAATCCAATATTGCTCATTCATTACCCGGAATTAATAACAGGGAATTCCAAACAAAATTCAGACATAATTTCTAACCTTTACGGAAGATTTTCTGACCGCCGACAAAATTATGAAAAGAAAGACGTTCATCGGTTACTACATTTTCTCTGTTCAATAAGTTAAACTTCAACATCTGCGATGACGTTTTAAATTATTACTTTTCAACTACGAACATTTCCGGGAGCACCTACATATATCATTGATTGCACCAACAAAACTATGTCACTGTACGTCGTGTATCTGAGGACATGATGTATACGTAGAGCCAATGAAAAGAGACTGAATTACATTATATGTACTTTTCGTTACAGTTAATAAAAATTGAGGAAATCGTCTCGGATGTAGAACATGTCGGAGACTAATATACATAATAAATACAAAATAAGATCAGATAGCTTAATATACCTACCAGAGATTCCTAATATAATTTCCTTTCGGTTTGTGGAATAGGACAGAAAAAAGCAATATCTTAAGGATATTTATATTGAAATGAACATAAAGCTTCTTACGACATTTTAAAATGTTAAATTTACTAGGTTCAAGTGATAATTATTAAAATATTAAATGTTTAATTGTTTGTAAACCTAAGGGACTAAACTGCTGAACTTATCAATCCGTCGACTTACAAACTCATCATCATCATCTCAAGCTTTTCCCACGTCATGTGCTGTCGGCGTTTCTATGCTGGAACCTTTCTTCCACAAATCTCTATCCAGTGCTTCTTCTCTGACCCATCCTTTCTCCCGTAGGTCCCCTGCTACCTTGTCTTTCCATCTCAGTTTCGGTCTTCCTCTTCTCCTTGATCTTTCGATTTTCAGTTCTTCAACTCTTCTCCCCACGTAGTACTCCCCTCTTCTCTGCACGTCCATACCATTTTAGCCTACTTTCTTGAATCTTCTTCCATATGGACCCCATCTTCATTGTTTCCGTCATGTAATCATTTCTTAGTCTATCATTTTGTGTTACCCCCCCCCCCCCCCTCAGCCACTATAAATTCTCATTTCTGCTACTTCCATCTTTTTCTCTTGGGATTTTTGTAATTGGCCACTTTTCTGCACTATATAGCACCTCACCACAGACTTCCTTTCCTTTCATTCTACAGCTAATCTTATTATCACACAGTACTCCGCTCAGTTTCCTGTAGTTCATTCATTCATTATTTATCCTGTGCTGTTCTTCGGCCTCCAGTGGTCCATCACTTTGCATGTAAAAGCCCAAGTATTTAAATTTCTTGACCAGAGTAAGCTGTTCCTTTACAGGTTCATATATAGATCTTTGGCACCCCTTCTACACATCCCGTTAATTCTCATTCTTCTTCTCTCTAGAGCTTTTCTCCACTGTTCAAGCTTCTCTTGAAGTTCCTCCTGTGTGGGTTCACAGATTACAAACATCATGCTGCTAGGTTCGTCGACTTACAAACTACTTGTTGCCCGCGAAAGGCAAAGGTCCCAGGTTCGAGTCCCGGTTCCGGCACACATTTTAATCTGCCAGGAAGTTTCATATCAGCGCACACTCCGCTGCAGAGTGAAAGTTTCATTCTACTTTAACTAATTTATACTAAGGACAACCCACACACGCCCACCACCAACAAAGTTTCGAAGCTACGACGCGAGCGACCCTGCGATCCGTAACACGACGCCCCAGACCACACGGCCTTTCTTAAGCTATATTTACACCTATTTACTGATCTCATCATTAAAAAATATTTGTACCGAAGTCAGACTGAACACACTATCACATTAGTGAATATTGTACAGAATAAAATACACACATCAGTCACTTCTTTTAAGAATGGAGTGTAAGTCACTTCTACTTACATAGATCTGCAGTCGAAACACAACAACAGGCGAGACGTATACTTTATTATTGCTTCACTATTTATGCTGTTTACTACATATTTTACATATATTCTGACTATATACCACGGCGGTCCATTAACAAATGCACAACGTTTGTATCTTTATCAGTAATTTATTGCACATATTGAGAATTTAAGCCCACACTAATAAATAATGTTTCATCAAAGTACACTATCTTCCCAAATAATCGCCGTGTCTTCTTCCATAGAGTAACAACGACACATATTCCTTAACTGTAATAAACCTTATATGGACTAATTGATCAAATACTAAATGCTCTGAATAACTGGACATCACCTATTGGGATCTTTTGTGATCTCCCAAAGGCTTTTGATTATGTAAATCATGTAATTCTTCTAATGAGTTCAAGCATTGTGTTATTAGTGGCGCAGTACACAAATAATTTACTTTATACTTAACTGGAAAAGTGCAGAAAGTTGAAGTAAGGGGTTCAGATGAACTGCAAAAGTGAGCTAATGCTCAAAACTGGGAGGTTATCAATAATGGTGTTCCACAAAGTTTAGTCTTGGATCCTTTGCTGTTCGTGATGATTTGGCATTCTTTATTCAAAAATTGCTTTATGCAAAAAGAGTTCTTTTCTCCGACCATACAAGTAATTACTCTCATCAGACAAGCGTTAACTAATAAATTGTAAAAAATGTTTTCAAAAAATTCTCAAGTGGTTCTATGCAAATGGACTCTTATTACACTTTGATGAAACATACATTTACATATAGAGAACAGTCTAGAGTGCAATAATTTATTTTATTTAACTAGTTTCGGTATTCCTTTAGACCGAAACTAGTTGAATAAAATAAATTATTGCACTCTAGACTGTTCTCTATATATAAATTCAAATAAGAGTGTTGTTGCCAAAGAAAAGTGAAACAAAAATGTTTCCAAAAATATACAATACATACAGTTGCATACGGTAAACCGCATGACACCATTGACAAAAATAGAATGTGAACAGAAGAATGTAGCTAAGGTAGAATATTCAAAGTTTTAGGTGTGAGCATTGATGTGAAAATTAATTGGAAGCAACAAACTGGAGATCAAATGAAACGTTTGAGTTCAGCAACTTATACTATTAGAGTTATTGCAAATTTTGGTGACAAACAGCTCAGTAAATTGCAAAGCTTACTATGCCTATTGTCGTTCATTGTTTTCATATGGCATCATATTTTAGGGTTGTTCATCATTGAGCAGAAAAGTATTCAGTGCACAAAAGCGTATAATTACAATAATATTTGTCAAATACTGCTAACTTTGCATATTCCTTTTCATCTTCAAGCAGACTATTCTTTGACTGCCTTCTTGGTTAACCTGACTTTCAAAGAAATTACAGTAATATCAGCTACATAAATTTCTTTCAATATGGTCAGTGTGAAAACTCCTGGATTCAATCCTATCCTTTATAGACATTTTATCATTTCAAAATTACCACTGCTAAAAACCAATTAAGCAATTTACGTCGCGATTTCAGCACCAGTTGGGCAACCAAAGTTCTCTTGGGGCAATGTATCCATATCAGAGAGGTGTAGCTTTCAGAAAGATTTAGAAATTTTCCATTCACTCTTTTTTTAAAAGCTCTGAATCTGCTAAAACTTAATTATTTATTGTAGTCTATTGAATTCAAGATCACGTAAACTGTGCTTTTGTGAATAGCTTATAACCCTACCCGTCCTACACCACCGGTTAGTATATGATAATTAGAAAAATGACCCGTGTGCCTAATTATCTTAATTTGGTGAAAAGCTATCGGTAATGAAGCCGATAATGTAGCGGAGGCTATAACCGGAACGTTGCTGCACCTCTTTGGTAGACAACAACGATCGATAGGAATAAAGAAAGTGGAAGGTAAAATTTGGAATAAAATTATTAATGTTTAAATGAAAAACATTGCGGAACAAACGGAACACAGGGATTAATTTGGAAAAAGTGAATAACTTATTGATTTACAGTCGCCAGCTCGATTTTCGAGCAAATAATTTGGTGGGATGTCAATAATGGCAAAGTTAATTAAAAACGTGAAAAATTACGTAAAATTTGGGTGGGCAGAAAATCAGAGTGTGCGCGTCAAATTCGGTACAAAAGACACTGACAATATACTAATTACTGAGAAACAGTTCACTAACACAGGGTTCAATGTAAGACAGAGAAATGCAAGCCATAGCCGCGCAAATGCAACATGCAGCAAATTATGCAAAACTCTTACCTTAATACTTACTATTTACAGTTTCAAATAATTAATTGTTTATGTAAGCACCAGAAATTATTCTACAGCAAGTATACCATGCGCTTTAGCAATAATCAAGTTGTAATGGACTATTAACTGTACTAATGGAAAGCTCAAAAAATTAATTAATGATTTGTGATAACACTGAATATTTAGAAAAGAACCATTTAACCTTCTGAATAACTTTTGCTCTATCTTTAACCAGGAATTATTAGCATTCAAACACTTGTAAACAATTACTATTCTCGCTAGTCAGTACTTGCAAGTTAAAACAAACTTTACTTCAAAATAATATGCAGTGGAAAACAATTAATCTTTTACACTGTTATTGAAATATCTTTTGAAATTGAAAGTTAATCTAGCAGTTTCGTTCAACTGAGCAAACCTATTGATCAGCAACACTGGCATAAGCTACGTTTAGTAAAACTTTTCTGAAAACTTTTTTTATTAACGACTGTCACATTGTCTTTAATGACTCTGATTTTTAGTTTTCTATAACTTTGTGAATATCCTCGGAAAAACAATGGATGAGGAAGGAACCTGTCTGGACAATGACTATGGGTAATGATTTTTAAACACAGGTTCACAAATAACAGTGTTCGCTATTGAACAATCATCACTAATACGCTGGTTAGCTGTACATGCTAAGACAAACTGGACAGATCTTACTGAATTTGATGTGCGACGTGGTGCTGCTGATTGAAGACTGTTGGCACTTAACAATTGGCAAACACAGGCTCTTCGTGGCTACGAATGTTAATTACAATTTAGGGCCCACAGCATTCCTCTTGATGCATTTATTAATTATTTAAGCTGTGGCCGTATGAATAAATAATACTGCCTCTTCGCCGTCTCCTCCACTAGTGCCAATCCACGTACTTGTGCCGTACACCACTAAGCCCACTGTCAAAAATAATGCGTCTGTCCTCCGCTACTTCTCAACGACGACTCCTTCTCGCTGTGCGCCTCTGCGCTACCAGCGATAAAAAGCTCCCTACTCAAAGATGATTCTATACAATAGCAAAGCCCTTGCTAACCCAGCGTGTCTACTACATTTACAATATTTTTGACATATATGGAAATTAGCAGGACAATGCAAATATATCACAGAAACAAAATATACAAATACATAATAAATTACAAAAAAATACAAATAATGAGGAAAAATGCATAAAGCATCGTTTTATATATCAACCTGTACGCACACATGACTGGAAAGCACCGTTGGTCACTGTGTTGTTGTGTCACAAGCTGTTACCATCAGACGGAGCTTTCTTCAATCTACACCCTTATACCACACAAATAATATACTAGTTTTTAATCAGGAGACCGAACAAGGTGTTTGCATTATCATGTTACCCCTTATGGCCCTACATTAATACAATGAATTTGCAAATTACAACACTTGCAAGCAAGACGTGTCAGACGTGTCTCATCCATTGGTTATGACGGAAACTGTACACATGACGTCGTCGTCGGAGTCGTGCAAGTCCATCATACCTCGCGGTTTTTACTGAAATATAAGGCCACTAAACCCTGAGTCATCCGAGGTGTATCAAATGGCTGCAGTGAAAGTGCAGGTCGTTCAGAACTGGTGAACTACTGTATTTGTAATTTGGGCAATTCCTGCAATTCAGTAACATGTTTTAACAGATACCTTATAATAATTATGGTTGTTAATTACGTCATATTTTCCAGTCATTAATTTCTACACTGAGAGATCCAGAATATATCTGAAATAATGCACAGAAACAATTAAAAAAGTCGAAACGAACTCCCTGGAGAGAACGACGAACTGAAATCTCTGGAAGAACCAGACAACGCAAAACTATCCCCACATGTATGAGACTAATGAAACACCCTCAGACTACAAGAAAAATATAGTATTTCCAATTCCAATGATAGCAGGCTCAGACAGATGTGGAGACTACAGAACCGCCAGTTCAGTAAGACATGGTTGCAGAGTTCCAACACGAATTATTTACAAAAGAATGGAATAGCTGGTAGAAGTCGACCTCGGGTAACATCACTTTGGAGTTTAGGAACTTGTAAGAACAAAATATAGGGAACTGAAGATTATTTATAACTTATACAAAAACCATACTCTTATAAGAGTCGAAGTGCATGAAAGGGAAACGTTGATTGGGAAGGGAGGAAAAGGATTGTAGCCTCTCCCCAATGTTAATCAGTGTGCATACAAAGCAAGCTGTGAAGGAACGGAAGGAGAAATTTGGGTTAGGAATTAAAGTACAAGGTAAAGAAATAAAAACTTGGCGGTTTGTCTATTATAATTTGATTCTATCAGAGACTCACATCTGCCCATTCCGTTTCCATCATTTACCATTTGGGAGTTCATCTTCACAGGCTTTACTTCAAAGATTCCTTGAGGAGCTTTTACGCAACGTTCCTTTTTGTGAATCTTATTTGGATGATAATTTATTTTCCAGGAACACACTCAAATAACCATTACAACACTTGAGAAACAGTATCTAGATTTTATCAGTTGCTGGATTTAAATGCAATAGTGAGAAGCGTCTATCTTTTGTGCCACAATTAGAAAACTTTGTGCACGTTATTCACATATCTGTAATTTACCTGCACGAAAGGTTTTTATGGTTGCCGTTCTTCGGCTAACAGCACCGAATAATGTTTCTGAACTACGCTCAGTTCAGAGGAAATTTTCATATTAGGTAAAATTTATCCCCAGCGTGGCTAAAATCGCCGTTCCATTGACTTTACTGGAGGAAGGTACCGTTTGAGTGAACCCAGGAATGGTAGTGTGTATTTCAGAAATTTCAAAATACATTTCTCAGTAAACCATGTGCCGTGATTATTGATACTGAGAAGCGTCTGATACGTGTCGCAGACGCTTCTCCTGTGGGCATCGCTACTATTTGTGCACAATGTGGATCTACCTTGAGGGTTTGGTTCGGTTGTTTATTTGGGATTGGGGGACTAAACTACTGTGGTTATCAGCCCTGAAGAGGGGAGGGGAAGGAGTGAGGATAGGAAAGGAGGGGAGGGGAAAGGAAATGCAGTCTGGGAAGTAAAGAAGGAAAGAAGACTGCATTAGCTCGGGGCCCCGTGCTCGCCACGCACGTACTCACGAAAGAACCGTGAGAAGCGACCTATTGCTTATAAACGGAAACTACTTACAGCAACCCACCGTAGTTACAGCCAGATTGAAAATGAGGCTCGCAACAATTTTATAGACTCACTGCATAATATGTACAAAATGGAAACGAAAATTTTTGAGACAGAAAAATATCTGGATTATCACTGAGGATTGTCACATGTTTAACTTTTTTATATTTTTTTTAACGCAGAGGTCACTATTATCTTAATAATTTATCTTCCCAGTTACTATAATTCTAAATCCTTTTGCCCTGTAAGCCACCATTGTATACATAAAGTTAACAAACGATAAGTAATTTCTCTTATTGATGATTGATGTACTGCATTCACCTAAAGAAGACAGTTAAGGCACGTAATATATATATATATATATATATATATATATATATATATATATATATATATATATATAACGAATATTACGACTTATTAACCACATGAAGTAATACCCTATAACTGTACGCTGTAGATGTCACCTATTAACAAAGAAGCTCTACACTTTTTGAACCATGTTTAAGTTAGAGTTTAATTGAGTCCCCTAAAAAGAAGGATTAGTTCACTTTCCTGTTATTGAAAATGTTTACAATATTTGAAATAAGAGAGATAGGGGAAGTAAAACCTCAGATCGTTGTCTGCGTTCTTAGATTCATTCAGTGTTGCATGCATAAAAAGTGCCCATTCAGTGAAATGGCTGAAAACAAAAACTCTCCAGTTGGTCGGCTGGAACGCCGGTAGCGGAGAACTCTCGACGTCATAGCAGAGCAATCGCGAAAGCCGGAGTTGTGTGGCGCAGAGTTTGAGGAGCGGCGCTCGAGGGCGTTTGGCGGGACACGGCTCAACAGCCAGCCATCGACGTCTGGCTATATCTGTTTTGTCGAGGGCCTCAGTCCACAAAGCGCAGCCGTGGGGTGGGCGGTGGTTGGCCCAAGTTCGAACTCTCCTCGGCTGGCGTTCGGCTGGCAGTTGGAGCATCCCTTCCACCCCCACCACCCTCCCCCTACCCCTGTAACGTCGGAGTCAGCCAGCCTCACGCTTATACACTCGACGCCGTCCGCTTCCCCAATCCCAGCACTGATCGCCCTCCACGAAAGAACCAACAGCCTCTGAACAGACTGCTACGTACGTATTACAAAGCTCTGTCAACAGTGGCAAAGGCTGTTTGCTCCAGTGAGTACCTGTTGACTCACCAATGAATCGCTCAACGATTGTTCTTCCTGTATCTCCACGTATTATCTACATCTACATAGATACTTTGCAAACCACATTTAATTGCCTGGCAGAGGGTTCATTAACCACTTTCACAATCTTTCTCTACCGTTCCAATTTGTAATAGCGCGCGGGAAGAAAGAACACCTAAAGCGTTCCGTTTTGATCTGATTTCTCTTATTTTATTAGGTTGGTCATGTCTCCCTATGTAGGTGGGTCCTATCAGAATATTTTCACATTCATAAGTAAATGTCGGTGATTGAAATTTCATAAATAGAGCCCCCGCAACGAATAACGTCGTTCTTTTAATGATTTCCAGCTCAAATCGTGCAACATTTCCGATACGCTCCCTGTAACGTGATAAAACAAAACGAGCTGCCCTTCTCTGAACCTTCTCAATGTCTCCCTTCAGTTCCACCTGGTGAGAGTCCTACATTGGTCGACAGTGCTCAGTGTGATGTAGGCAGTCTCTTTGGTGGAGCTGTTGCATCTTCGAAGCGTTCTGCCAATGAAACGTAACCTTTGGTTCGCCTTCCCCACAATATTTTCTATGTGTTCTCTGCAGTCTAAATTGTTCGTAATTGTAACTCCTAGGTATTTGGTAGAATTTACGACCTTAAGGTTTGAGTGATTTATGGTGTAATTAAAGTTCAGCGGATTTCTTTTAGTGTTCATGTGTATTTATTTACACTTTTCACTATTTAGTGTTAATTGCCAATTTTCACACCATGTAGAAATTTTGTCTAAATCGCTTTGCAGTTGCTTTTGATCCTTCACTAACAGATAAACGACAGTATCACCCGCGAGCAGTCTAAGAGAGCTATTCAGATTGTCTCCTAAATCGTTTATAAACACAAGGAAGATTAGGGAATCTATAACGCTTCCCTAGGGAACGCCAGGTATCACTTCTGTTTTACTCGATGACTTACCGTCAATTACTACGAACTGTGTCTTTTCTGATATGAAAGACACACAGTAACTGACGACTTGGCTGCACAGCCATATATTACTTGACTGGCAAAGTTTCCTCTGTGACTGAAGCTGAAGGCACCATTTTGCTGTACCTCGCGTGAAAAAGTTTCGTGTGGTGCTGCTGTGATCTGACAAGAAATGACGTTGTAATCTTTACTAGCTGATTTAAAAATGCTTTGCACTTGAGCTAATACCTGCATAGTAGCTGAATATAACACATACATTGTAGAATCCTGTTATGAGAAGAACATTTTACATACAGTTAAAGCAGACTGTAGTTATCGAAAAAACACGCAAAAGAATAAATATACATGTTATCCACGGCCAATAACACATTTATAATGGTCATATTATTGAAAGTAAAACCGAAGTTGATCGAAATTGGTAACATATTAATGAAAACAGCAAATGATCGCTACTGGTTACTGCGTCAATGCAGACTGTTGTTTTCGTAAGAAGACTGAAAAGAAGAAATATATGTATTATCCACTACAAACAGCACTTTTATAACGACCATACTACTGTAAGAAACGCCGAATTTGAATGAAATTGGTAACAGAATGACAAAAAAATAAAAAATAAAAAAAATCAACGCAACTCATTACTGTACGTCTCTTCAGATTACTGTATGAAAAATTACATACATATGCAACATAACAATTGACAATTATCTCAAAACGCTCAAGACAACGTAGTTACGTCAGTTCATACGTATTTTTAGGACTGCTTTCAGTAATTACGCAATCGACTGCTCACTCGTTTGTAGTATGGGAACATGATGGCGAGACGTCAGTGACACGAATGATACTGTATACGGCATTGCCAGTCTAGTAATATATATCTGTGGTTGGCTGCCACTGGGTAGTGAATTAAATAGAAATCAAAAATAATTTTCTTAAAAGGGCAACCACAGCTTAAATACATATTTATGGAATTCTCTACACAATCAACACAAAAAATAAAGATTGAAAATTAAAATTGACTTCGATGATGTCTTAGGTGTAGGTGTGTAAAGAATGAAATCGCAACAGCTGTCAAGATGTGTTTATTCCGACACTACCGGTTTCTCATCAGTAAAGATGCATCTTCAGGTGGATGACATAAGAAAATTATTACATAATAATTGGAACAGCGTTCAGCTTTCAGCGTTCAGCTTCTTAAAACATTCCAACAACAGGGTGTGGTCGTATGTAGGTAAATAATATTCCCGCTTTATCGTTTATAAAGAAACTACTGATGGAGTCAGGAAAACAGACGGCTTTTCCAAGACCGGGGAGTGATGCGACGCGGTAACCAACACGTGCATAGTCAAAAATTATTTACCTAAAGACGACCACACCCTGTTGTGGGAACGTTTTAACAAGCTGAACGCTGAAAGCTGAACGCTGTTCCAATTATTATGTAATCATTTTCTTATGTCATCCACCCGAAGATGCATCTTTACTGATGAGAAACCGGTAGTGTTGGAATAAACACATCTTGACAGCTGTTGCGATTTCATTCTTTACACAGCTGCACCTAAGACATCATCGAAGTCAGTTTTAATTTTCAATCTTTATTTTTTGTGGTGATTGTTTAGAGAATTCCATAAATAAATAGAAATCGTTACGTTTGAATTATTTGAAGATCCGGAGTGCGCGGGCGACATTCTTGCTCTTCCGCTCTAGAGAGAGTCTGTAAGTGACAAGCAACGTAGCGTCATTGAATGTCTCATTGCAGCGAAAGGAACTGTGGTGAATAATCACAAACGTTTGGGCAAAGTCTATAAAGCACCTGCTGTCGACATGAGTACAGTAGGTCGCTGAGAAGACGATTCAGCGGCTCTCTATGACTTCCTGCGGTCAGCGAGACCATCTACGACTGTAACACATTCGACACTTTGTAGATGTTCTTCATCCCGATTGGGCTTTTAAACTATGTCATTTGTGATTTTTAAAACGACGAGGAGGAGATTCACATAGTGAAGACATGTTTTGAAACATTTTACTTGTGTGTGTGTTTATACGTGGTTAATTGCGCTATGATGCTCCACATAAGTGATTCAAAAAGTGCTCATTGCAGCAACAAGTGCAGTAATCAGCGATGCAGCTTAGTAGAACCTACCTTTTGTCAGCACCACACAACCAAAGACTTTCCGCCACAAGGAAAATTATCTGCATAACAAAAATGTAAATGGCATTTATGTGGATGTGAACAGCCGTCTGATGATGAACTTAAAGGTTAGAAACCGGTAACGGCGCTATTTAGTAAATAAATAGCATAATCAAAAATGGTTGGTCGCTGTCTTTGTTTATTGTAAGAATCACCATGTATAAAATTTCATTCTCCTGTGTCGTTGAATTCGTGGTGTTCTTTTTTCATTTCGCAGGAGTGTTTTTTTTTTTTTTTTTTTTTTTTTTTTTTTTTTTTTTTTTTTTTTTTTTTTTGCTGCCATAACAGACGGCCTGATGGAAGAAATTTTACAAAAAGATGTATTATTCTTTGTGTGGTTTCTTGCGGTTACGAGCTTCGAGCTCTGGAGTGAAAGGTGTCCCTAGTCAGCAGGTGAAACTTGTCGACCCCGCTAGCTGTCGGCCCCGGAAGTTGCCTCACCGCGCGGTTTCTTTTCCGTCTCGTCCGGAGACCCGGCGCAGGCATCCCACCGCAACCCCTCCGCATATTTCACAAACGCTCGCGGCCTTTTTTATTGGCAATAAAAAACTTCCTCGGACTATTATAATTCTTCTTGTTATCAGGCGAGCCGGAGGGGCGGCGCCGCGGTATACGCACCCCGCGTCGGCGCGCGCGTGTGTGCGCCTTGGCACAGGTACCTCAGCGTTCTCTCTCCCACCGGAGATTATAATTACCTGGCCCATCTCGGCCCCGGGCCGCTATCGATTATCATAAATTCTTATTATCTGCGACTAAGGAGCGAAATTTATATTTTTTTGAAGGCTTCGGTAATAAAAAGTTCTGTTTCAGGGGGTGGAAAAGTGGAGGGGGAGCCGATAGTAATAAGAGGGAGCTGGAGAAAAGAAAGGAGGGGTACGACGCGGAGGAGGATGAAAGCAGGTGTAAGAGAGGCGAACTTTGGCGATCGTTACACCTCTCAATCTCCTTTTTTTCCCGCGCGAGTTGGGCAGAGGTGCGGTGAGGCGATGTGGCGAGGGAGACACCGCTTGTTGGCCGGTCAGGGGGGCACCGCTCGTAAAAGTGCACCCAGCACCTTGTCACGTTGTAAGCCAGCCAACTCCTGCTGGAAGACACTTTTTTTTCTCAAATAAAACCAGTTTTGTGTGATTTTTTTTTTCTTTTGATGACGACTTCTTTTCTTAATTTTATTCTGTAGCCAGTCTGATGACTATGTTGAATGAACTTGCCAGGAATTTCTCTCATTCACCAACCTCCTCATTGCACAAGGACACCACATGGGTATCATCAGATTTTAAATTGTTTTTATATTTATGGTGCGAGAAATTCTGAACTCAAATAACAATCAGCCAAAGCCATTCGACATAATTCTTCTACGTCTACAGCTACATAGATACTCTGCAAATCACATTTAAGTGACTGACAGAGGGTTCATTAACCACTTTCATAACTTTTCTCTACCGTTCCATCCTCTAATAGCGCGCGGGAAGAAAGAACACCTAAATCGTTCCGTTTTCGATCTGATTTCTCTTATTTTATTCGTGACTCCCTAAGTAGGTGGGTGCTAGCAAAATATTTTCGCATTCAGAAGTAAAAGTCGGTGATTGAAACTTCGCAATGAATAACGTCTTTCTTTTAACCCTTAAATGCATGATTTTTATAGTTTCAAAAACATTTTTGGTGTTTTATAAGTTGTACAAACAAAGGGAATAATAGTAAAAAAAATCCTATGTTGCTAGTTTTTCAAAAAAGCCTATGTGCAACATACAATAACTTGTTATATAAGTTTCAAAGTTGGATAGTGTAAACAATTTTTTGTGCTTATTATGGTTCTCCATACATGTCTTCATTTGTGTGATTTTTCCTCCTTCCAAAACTGACACTTTATGTGGAAAACTAAACGTCAAAATCTGGAATATCTCCTGTTTCTCCAAACACAAGCAAATATGATAATAGAAGTTCACACTGCAGCCAACCACGACACAAAAAAATCCATCACAGACACTTTCTACATACTCTGCTGCGTCTGTTAAACACGTATTAGTTCACAAAATTCTCAATAGACACAGCTTAAACAACATAACAATCGGTGTTGCAGTTATTCAACATGATGCATTTAAGGGTTAATGATTTCCACCCGAATTCGTGCAACATTTCCGTGGCGCTTTCCCCCCAGTAGCGTGATTAAACAAAACGAGCTGCCCTTCTCTGAACCTTCTCAATATCTTCCATCAGTCCCACCTGGTGAGGGTCCCAACAGTACTCCAGGAGAGGACGCACAAGTGTCATCTTGACAGTCTCTTAAAAGTCCTCGAAAAAAATTGACCAAGTTTTGCAAGTAGTCATTAATCATTAAATGAATCGCAGCAATTATCGCTGTAGTTCAGGTAGTAGCGTTCTGGCTTCACAATCCTGTGGTCCGTGGTTCGAATCCTGTCGTGACAGGCTTTATACTTTTTTTTTTTATTTTTACGAAAAGTGCATGTAATTTTGTTTCTTCGTAATTTTCTATATTTTATAGAAGGTTGTTAATGATGATGGTTTCAATCAAAGAAACATAAGTTACACATTTTACAGTATTAGCTTCACTATTAGTTGACGACGGTAGTCTTTGATCGTTCAGTTTGTGAAGACCTAAGACACTGTTTATGGAAAGTCATCTCCATAGGGTCTAGTGGCTTTTCAAGCAGCTACATCTACATGGAATACTCTGCAAATCACATTTAAGTGCCTGGCAGAGGGTTCATCGAATCACCGTTATACTATTTTATCTCCCATTCCATTCTCGAATAGCGCACGGGAAGAATGAACACCTGAATCTCTCCGTCCGGGCTGTGATTTCTCGTATTTTATTCTTATGATCATTTCTTCCTATGTCAGTGGGAGTCAACAATATATTTTCGCATTCGGTGGAGAATGTTGGCGATTGTAGTTTCGTAAGTAGCCCACGCCTCAGCGAAAAGCGCCGTTGTAATGATTCCCAACCTACATCCTGTATCATTTTCGTAGCCGGCCGCGGTGGCCGAGGGGACTGCGGCGCTTCAGACACGGTCTGCACGGCCACTACGGTCGGGGGTTCGAATCCCCCCTCGGGCATGGATATTTCTGCCGTCCTTAGTTGTAGATAATTCATAAGTAGTTTATAAGTTTAGGGACTGATGACCCCGTAGTTAAGTCCCATAAGTTGTACAAACATTTGAACATTTGAACATTTCCGTAACGCTGTCTCCCCTGTATCGTGACAATACACAACGAGCTGCCCTTATTTGGACTCTTTCGATGTCCTCCGTCAAACCCACTTGATAAGGATCCCACACTGGACAGCAACACTCTATAAAAGGACGGACAAGCGTAGTGTATGTAGTTTCTTTAGTAGTTCTGTTGCATCTTTTAAGGGTTCTGCCAATAAAAAACAGTCTCTGGTTTGCCTTTCCCACGACATTATCTACGTGTCCTTTCCCATTTAAGTCAGGAGTAATTGTAATTCCTAGTTACTTTGTGGAGTTTACGGCCTTTACATTTGATTGATTTATCATGTAAACAAAGTTTAACGGATTTCTTTCTGTAATCGTGTGGACGACTTCACACTTCTCACTATTTAGAGTCAACTGCACATCTTACACCATACAGATATTTTATTCAAATCGTTCTGCTGTTGGTTTTGATCTTCAGATAATTTTACTAGACGTTAAATGACGGCGTCATCTGCAAACAACCTAAGAGAGCTACTTAGATTTTCCCCTAATCGTTTATGTAAATAAGGAACAGCAGGGGACCAATAACACTACCCTGTGGAACGCCCGAAATCACCTCAGTTTTAGTCGATGCCTTACCATCTTTTACTACAAACTGTGTCCTCTCTGAGAGGAAATCCCCTATCCAGTCACAAATTTGGGGCGATATACCGTAACCACGCACTTTGATTAAAAGCCGTTTGTGAGGTACGGTGTCAAAAGCCTTCTGGAAGTCAAGGAATACGGAATTAATTTGCGAACCCTTGTCGATAGCTCACGTCACTTCGTGTGAGTAAAGAGCTAGTTGTGTTTCGCATGAACGATATTTTCTAAATCCATGTTGACCTTCGGTCAATAGATCATTCTGTTCGAGATAATTCATAATATACTCAACCACCGTCTTAAGCGATGACAAGGCATTTAGCTCGTCTACATACACACAAACAAAAGCTGACACAACACGTGAAATTAGAGATCCCAAAATGTTTTATATAACTGAATTCGAAAACGGAAAAAACTGTCATAGTGGGATTCGAACCACTTACTCTGTGTTGTTGTTGTCGTTGTTGGTTTTTGAGGGGACTAAACAGCTAGGTCATCAGTCCCCTCCTACTCTGTGGTAATGTAAAGATAGGGTAGCATTTCATGAGTTACAATATGTCAAACAATTACACTCCAAGTGTCTTCTGATATCCAAGTATTAATACCACATTGAGAAAATTTGCATACATTTCACTATATTTGGAAACTTAGTTTTTCTTCAAATGGCTGTCCGATAAATACGCCAAAAACTAGATGGCTTCGTGAAGTTTCAGCTTAAGGACTGCATAGACCACGTGGCCTAGGAGCCAAATGGTTGCATGATGCTTTGTCCTAGAATAGGACTTGAAGTCCGGCGATAGAACCCAGTTGGGCACAATCGTCGCTGGTGTCGTACCGTTGACAACGACCACCATGCCGTTACTAAGGCCCCATACCGGCGCTACACGGCGGCAGAGGAACAGGGGTTCTCGAGTGTCAGTGCGTCTCATTCCCTGGAGAGCTGCATCAAACCAGTCTGCGGTCTGAAGAGCACAACAACAACAACATCACCGTACACTTCAGGTTTGTACAAACAGCTGTCAGTGCAGCGCATGTGCAGAGCTGTGTACAAGCTGCGCCTTCTCCTGCTTCTGTGTAGTTGTAATGTATTTCTTTCCTGTATACTCAATGAGAGTAAGGAATCTGATTAGCAGACTCAACTCGGAACTTTTTTCCCAGTGTTTCCATGCTGCCAGATTCGCGAATGCACATAGCAGTCTGAGTTGGAATGGGATTAGATTCACGTGATTCGTGTTTTTATTTGTGCTGGGTTATTAAAAGCCTCGAAGGCTATTGCAGTTTCCGCGTTCGACTATTTCATATTTCTGTGTCATAGTCAGGTGTAATGTAAGTATTTTATTTAGACCTATAGAACACCTTTACACATTGTCAGCTGACTAATCTGCGAGAATTAAATCAGAAATGGTGCGGAAAACGTATTGGCAGAGCAAGTATGAGTACTAAATACTAAATGCAGTGTACAGGACTTGACTGAAGGCAGGTAGAGAGCGCACAGGATAAACTGGCCGGTAGATAAGCATATGGCTGTGCAAGAATGGGGAGAGTGGTAGTAGTGGGGGTAGCGGCCAGAGCTGTGAGCGAGCGCTGGAGGGGAAATCCCCAGCTCACTGGCCGGCCACTGGAAGTGGACTGACGTGGCCTCCCCATCCGAACGAAGGAATGAAGTCGCCTGGCGCTTCGGACGAATACACTTATTTGCGCACCATTTCCTTATCCTGTGTGGGCTCTACCCTGAAAGATTTGCTGGTAACATCCATGAATGAACCTTCTGTCTCTGAGATTGTCCCAAAGGTGGCACTGAGACGTTGTGCTCCTCATCAGTTAGACAACGCTACACAAAAATTAAGTGCTAGACCGGTAGACTATGGTACGGGTTTGTATGTTTCTGTTAATCCACTCTATATGGTATTACATGTAAGATTTTGCTTGAACATTGATGGAGGGTTTGTAGGGAGAAAGGGGAGTTCTTTCATGTACAAATGAAGGAGGAGTTGTGGCGACCAAAGTTGTTGGCTGGTAGCTTGAGAACTGAAATTTTGTGCCCTGGTGTAAAGAATACGTGGTGGCTTGCTAGCTTGATACGGCTACCAGATTTCTAAGAGCTTATTCACCAACCCGCAGCTGCAAAAGCTAAGACGCCGCACCTTTGAAACAAGTGGGTTGTGCCGTCTGTTTGTGCGTGCGTCCAGGACTTGACTGAAGGCAGGTAGAGAGCACACAGGATAAATTGGCCAATAGATGAGCATACGGCTGGGCAAGAATGGGGAGAGTGGTAGTGGTGGGGGTAGCGGCTGGTGTTGTGAGCATGCGCTGGAGGGGAAGTGCCCACCTCACTGGCCAGCCGGCAGTAGTGGACTGACGTGGCTTCCCCATCTGCGAGAAGGAATGAACTCGACCGGCGCTTCGGACGAAAACTCTCCTCTGCGCACCGTCCACCTTACCCTCTGTGGACTCTACACTGAAGGTGTGAACGAACCTTCTCTGTCTGAGGTTGTCCCAAAGGTGCCACTGAGACATTGTGCTCCTCAGCAGGTAGACAACACTACACAAAAATGAAGTGCTAGGCCGGTAGACTATGGTACTGGTATGTATGTTTCTGTTAACCCACTCTATATGGTATTACATGTAAGATTTTGTTTGAACGGTGACGGAGGGTTGGTAATGAGAAAGGGGAGCTCTTTCATGTACAGACGAAGAGGTTGTAGTGACCAAAGTTGTTTGGCTGGTAGCTTCAGAATTGAAAGTTCGTGCCCTGGTCTAAAGAATAAGTCAGGTGGTGGCTTGCTTGCATGATACTGCTACCAGATTTGTAAGAGCTTATTCACCTACCCGCAGCCGCAAAAGCTAAGACGCCGCATCTTTGAAACAAGTGTTGTGCGCCGTCTGTTTGTGCGCGCGTCCAGCCAGACACAGACAGAGCTGTCCGGGCAAGGGACGAGGCCCGCGGGCCGGACAGCAGTCGGCAGAGACAGCGGGGCCGCGGAGCACAGCGGCGGCTGACAGCGCCACCTCGAGACGCGGCGGCAACTTGAAACAGCGGCGCGCTCGTTACGCGCTCCGCTCGCAGCAACTTAAATAATTAAATGTGTTTGTCATCAGCAGGCCGGCGCCTGCGCGCAGTCGCGCACGAATACGCGCGGCGCCGTGACAGCCGGCTGGAGCGAGGGTGCAGCCACACGGAAATTATAATTCGGCCTCGCACGGGCGGAGGCGGGAGCCCACCTACGTACGTTACAGGAGGGCCGGAGCCCGGGGCAGAAACGCGCCGCTCTTGTTCTGACGTCGCGGGGGCTCCACTGATGGGCCCTATTAACTGCGAAAAGATGCTCCCCCAACCGCAGAGAGAACAAGATGGGAGGTGTGTTGTGCAGGGCGGTGGAGGGTCAGAGGATTGTCATGACTGCCACATTCCAGCTCAGAGCCCGCAAAGAGGCGATTTCATCTAGAGGGTACCCTTAGTGCGGCTGTAACATGAGACAGCTACCGAAAGTAAGTT
Source organism: Locusta migratoria (assembly GCA_026315105.1). Taxonomy (NCBI): domain Eukaryota; kingdom Metazoa; phylum Arthropoda; class Insecta; order Orthoptera; family Acrididae; genus Locusta; species Locusta migratoria. The sequence goes on from CM048751.1 coordinate 56,601,920, forward strand.
ATGTACTAAATAACCTACAAGACAAGGCCTTACAACAGGCCGTGTCTACGTCAGACTTACAGGCTGCGGCCGCCATCTGACTGGCCGGCCTCTGCGCGGCGGTGGACGTGTCCCAGCGACCAGCCAGCGAGGGAGCGGCCGCGGCCTCTAAGTGTGACGTAGGCACGGCCTTTTGTAAGGCCTTGTTTCTAGGTGGTGTTGCTCCTACAGCTCCCTTGAACTCCTCTGAAGTTGACACCAAAATATTTTTCCAGGGAGGCAGCTTATACTTCTCTGTTTCCTGAAGCACGATCCATCATGTAGACTCGTGATATCCTGCATATGTTGTACATCGTTCCAATCTGAGCTCTGGTGTGGCCGATCCAATCTTTGAGCTCCTCCTCTCCCCTCCCCGCCTTGTCATGTTTCCCGAACCATTCCCGGTCGGCTCGGAAGCGAAGCGGGGACGCGTTTTCACCTTGAAAGATGGCAGAAACGCCAGGGTGTATCATGACCAAAAATATGTGAAGATGATCCCCGAGAACCTCATACTATCGCCGACCGGTCAGATACACTTGCCGAAAAACTAGCAGTCCCATTGCGTACCAGTACAATTCTGCACCGCCTTGGACCACATCTGTTCGGCATGTGGGATTCACGGATTCATGAGATCAGGGCCACACACGGTGTCTGCCATCAACATGGGGCAATTGAAATCATGACTAGTCCAATCACAACACGTTCCGTCTTTCTTACTGTCTCCATATCCGGTGATGGGTGACTAGACCCGATGCCGTTGTGTGCCAAGTGACGTGTGTAGTACCGGCTGCCATAAGGATAGTCGTCTGGAAGATGTGTCGTGATCTGTTGGACTATTGCCCTTGTGCCACTATTGACGATCTGTCTCAGAAGTCTCTATCAAGAGGTCATGTGTGTTGGTTTACTTAAAACGAATTATACAACCGTGTCTCAGACATCTGTGTCAATATGGACATATTATCTGCAAGTTGGTTCCTGAGGCTTCTACTGCTGTAGCGGTTATGACAACATCCTGACCGATTCTCTCCCCACAGAAATTTTACCCTGTCCAGTAGAAAGCCTCTTACCTTGCAAACTGGAGCTAGCAAGCCAGCGGATTAGTCTGCACTGTAATGCTGATATTAGTTGTGAAAACTAGGATTCTATCTAGTGTCTTAAAATGTTGATAATCTCTAAAATAAATAAATTTCCCTATTCATTTGAATATCTAATCCGTAAGCAAATTTAAAGTTCTTTTAGGCTAATTGAAATCACGCAAATCAATATTCTTAGCTTTAGATGTATAAAATATCTACAAAACTATTTCTAACTCGAAATGAACGTATCAATATAACTTCCAAAAACATCTTCGCAAACAATGCCGTTTACACCCTTCTAAACGTTCATGATTTATTAAAAATATTTAAATATCTCGCTCATACAATATCGATACTTTAAAACAAATTCAGGAAATACGCAATTATTAACGTAATTAATTAAGGGGTCCGGTTAATACAAAATTGCGACTCCTTTGTAACACAGTCTCCCTCATATGTTAATCACACTATTCTACCTAATACTAAATTTATAAACTATTGTGGGACACTTTTATCTTTGAATTCTACGTTTTATCACTGATACGATCCTTCAATTTTATTTTATATTCAACTGACAAATAATGTCCGCCGAATTATAATTTAACTTAAACCAAAATTGCTTCTTTGCGCTTGTTATCAGCAATTGTTTTCTGGTGTACTGTCTTCCACCTTTGCACCTACAAATTCTCTACTGCCTCAGACTGACTTAACTGAGCTGTAAACTGACATAAGTTTCCGTATTGCGAAAATCTTTAGTTTTCTTAGTTTCTCTAAACCAAAATTGACGTTCTCATCAGAACAAAGAAGTATAGTGGCTTGCATTGCGTCTTCTCCTTTCAGAAATATTGCAACTATAGCTGTCAAATCCACGACTGTCAAAAGCCTGAGTATCTAGTAATAAGTGCCTCAAGGCAATAGATGGCGTGATCTTCGACCATGTCAAACATGGTAACACGTAACAGCTTCCAAATGCAGACTTGATGTATCCTCTTGCTAGACAGGACGCAAACTTAGTGGCCCCCCACTTTTAGTGACATTTAATGACTTTGGATAAAGAAGTCAAAATTCGTCAGTTAAGTCCAAAAGTTTCGTTGCCAGAACTGTCAGTCCTTAACATTATTGGCTAGAGAGTTTGTGACGATGGGGAAGTGAACACAGGCTCTGAAATAATGGGCACAGAATTTCTCCTCTCCAGTTGCGTAGGGTAGAAGCTCTATCTCAAATGTTCAAATGTTTGTATAGTCTATGGGACTTAACTACGGGGTCCTCAGTCCCTAAACTTACAAACTACTTATGAAACGAACTAGGACGGCACAAATATCCATGCCCGAGGGGGGATTCGAACCCCCGACCGTAGTGGCCGTGTAGACCATGACTGGAGCACCTTAGTCCCCTCGGCCACCGCGGCCGGCAGAAGCTCTATCTGAGGCGAGCATTGGGAGCAGACATCTTCACCTCCAAATTGTAAAGAGTGAACTCCGTCGCATAAAACTATCATCTCACCCATGCACTGCACCATAACTACATTGTTATTTTGACAACAAGCAGCATTTCTGGGTATGCTGATGAGGAAACAGAGGACTTGTATTTATATATTTACTAGCTTAAACCCGCGGCTCCGCTCGCGTGTTGGTTGATTATGATAGATAAGCTATCTTTCAGTAGTGTACTATGAGGATGAAATGAAATACAATACCTTCTTTAGAAACAAACATTTTTAATCAACATTCAAATTTAAAAAAAATGTGAAGTGCTTAATGATTTACAATAAATAAAACATACATTATTCCTTATAGCCTGTGTTGCAATGTCAACACGTATGGTGAGAGTAATGTCCAAATTCATTTTAATCTCATTATAGGGCATTTTTAATGAGGTGTATTAAAAGAAATTTCTTTTTTATTATTTAATCTTAAATTTCCTTATTCGTATGCTTATCCTTACAGAGAAAGAGCTGAAGACATTGTAACACGCATAGACCAAAGGATATGGTCTCTGACAACACATTTCGCCGTATGTAACCTCCTTGCTATAGAGTCGCAAACGTCATCGCTGGCCTTCAGTCCGATTTTTTTTAATATATAATTTGACGACTTTAAACCACCATATCTTCCACCCCCTTATAGCTATCGGCATGGAACTGCCGTGGTGACGGGAAACTTAGGACAACAAAGATAATTCGTTTGTGCTCTGGAGTTTTCGCTGCAGAGCGAAATATTAACACACACACACACGTAGAATTTTATATACACCGTTAACTTTCCATCCCAATACACTCCACCCTTTTATCATTATCAACCCTCATGAAGCAATGCAACCGATAAAACCATTTTCAAAGAGTAAATATAATTTTCAAAGAGTAATTATTGTTCCGAATTTGGCGTTGTATTCTTCAAATTACTAAATATCAATCAGATCGCTATTAAACCGTGCCTAAAACCTTCGTCAGGTGAAACTGTACAAATATTTAAGTCTCTGCATCTTGTCGTTGGGACGTGATAAGCGTACATCGAACAGACATTCACATTAATATAAATAGATAAGTAGCTATCCAATCGCCATAAAACCGTACCTAAAACCTTCCCCGCGTAGACATTAGTAACTGTACTATTTTTAGCTCTTTATGTCTTGTGGTTCAGACGTGATAAACGTACACCGAACAGACATTCATATTTAGTTGCATTCAGAATCATTGGAGGTTTACATTGTTATATAAACCAATTCATTCGCAACCCCATTTGCACCCACTTACGACGAGGCGTTAACATCTACTTTTTTAAAAGTCATACTTGGGGCCGATCTGTTCAATTAATACTTCATGTTAAATAGCGAACACCCCTAATCGTCTTTTATTAAGATGTCCAGTTTCGGCAGAATAAACTGGCATCATCGGATCTTTCATTTCATGCGCCACATCACAAAAGAAACCTTTTAAATATGTACCAGTTCATCAATATTACTGTTAGCAAATCACATCACAAAATATCAAACACATTTTACTTTAATGTGATGTGGTCACACTTCAGTTTTAAAGATAATTAGCGATCCAGGCTGTTAATTGTGATATATGTTTTTTGCACCTGATTGAGTCATTGTACATTTTGTCTTGACTGTGAACTTAATGTTATTTAAAAAATTTCACATTTTTGTCATAAATTTAGTTTGATTGATAACTTCAAGTTCATTTGTTTAATTAGATGAAACGTTCCTACAACGTCTTTATGTGCGCTATAAATCCCTGTTCTCACATTTGAGACGGCAAATGGATACTACAGTATTTGCCAATCCGTCACTGGTTTCCGTGGGTAGGTCAGCAGCTATAGCTTCCACTAGCATCTTAGGGGCACGAGAAGCATACTACAGTAGTCTCACAAAGCACCAAATTCACTGCGGGAACAAAAAGTAGTATACTCTGTTATAGGTTTCAAATTCAGTGCATATGGAATACATAAAATATTTACGTTTACAGATCAATAGCTCAAGCGGTTCTGAGGTACCAGATGTTGCTCCATGCTGAAACAACTGTAATGATACTCAATGTAGCCTCCAAGTCGGTAATGCAAGTGCTGATGGTGGCATCCATTCGATCATACCGTTGCCGAATGCTGTCGTGGGATAAACCGTTACACCGCGGCTCGATATGACGTCGCTCTACAAGAGTTGTGAAGTGACATGTTGCACTATTCATCCCATCGTATCCCACAGGTGCAATCTGGAGAGCCTGCTTGCCTGTGGAGTTGTTACATACCTTGCAGAACACGTTCAGTTTCACGCTCAGAGTGTGTGATGCTGCGAGAACAACGCATCAGCTTCCTGTTACAAGAATAGGAAAAAGAACATTCTGCCCGAACCGGGCGTTCCATCCTCAAAGACCAATGGTGAACCGAAGTTGTACATTATCGCACGACAGGCAATAAAGCCTAAAGAGAGGCCTGTTTGTGTTGGACGAATGCACTTATTTCGTCTGACGGTACATTTTACTCTGTTTAATTGAAATGATAATAATTTGTAATTAAAGTCTCCTTCAATGCATCGAGACTAATCCTGGTAAAAGATCGTGTAATATCTCTGGTTAATGTAGCATCTATTGGAGCAACTGGCTAAATTTCATATAGGGAAAATATCCGAAAAGAAAATTTACTGACAAAATTGTTGGATTAATTTTATATAAGTATTATATTTGTGTTTCTCACAGTGTGATCACGATGTATAATAATACATGTTTTAACACGTAGAAAAATGCATACAATTAACCACTGTTCACTAAAATAATATATTAGTATCTGTGGATATTTGCGTCATTCGATTGTACGTACGAGATTTAGATTATATGTCTTGCTCTATCTGATGCTAGACGAGGATTAAATATGGGTTGTACTGTAAGACTTGCATATTACCATCATAAAAATAATAACAAAATGGATAAGTACCAGTAATCAGTTTCCTTCAATTGTAATATCAGAGAAGCTACCTTCCTCTTTTCCGTTATGGAGTCTGAGTAATGAGTAAAGTTTTCTGTTGTAAATATTGATGTCAGAAGTAACCCGTTTAGTCGCTTTAAGATAGTTCGCTTCTGAGTCCTATCGTTATTGTTCTCCGCAGTATTTCTTGTTCTTTTATTCAACTAATGCTCGTGGCTGGAAGTAACAAAACATATTCCTGTAAGAATTTTCTAGACGGATTGCTGTTGATGATTACATTTTGAGTTCCATGTAATGTACTCCTTTCTTCCACAAGCAATTTTCACCTTTAAAGTAATTGGTTCAGTAAACAATCTCATTCATTTACGTACATGTTTGCCTTTAAAAATGAAATAGAAGAAGAAATGAGACGTTGCACACTCCACGAGACAGCGGTCGCCACGGCTATGTCGTAGAGGCAAACGACCTTCACTTGCTCGCAGGCGGAATCTGCTTTCAACGCTGAAGTCACTGCCCGCCATTTCGTTTTCCAAGTGGTTTTCGGACGGCATTACGTCGATACAATGGCCTGAGAGGAAGTCAGGCTAGAGGTGAGCAAAGATGTTCAAATGTTTGTTAAGCTTATGGGACTTAACTGCGGGTTCATCAGTCACTAAACTTACAAACTACGACAACACAAACATCCATGCCCGAGGAAGGATTCGACATCGCAGCTTGGAGCCTCAATGCGCTTGGTCACTCCGCCGCGGCAGGTGAGCATGTTCGTAGTCCCATTGCTAGTTGCCGGTTGGCCACAGTTCGTGTTTACAGTCATGAGTGAGCCCACAAACCCTCTAATCTGTTATGTTATAGCTGTACGATCTGCCACTGCTGCTGAAATCTCAAATTTTGGCTAGGTGGGTAACCCAAATAAACGATTGCTACTTTATCATTTAATTTAGTTAAGAAATAATCATTTGGTGCACCTCAATTTAAAATTTGACAATCAGTACCACACCTTAAATTCTTAATCAACCAAAGGTTTAATGGGAAAAGGCGCCAAATTTAAATGAATAACAAAATAAAATTGATCACCCATTTTAAAAATTTAAAAATCAGTGGTTGAAGCCCATACCTTAAATTGTCAATCAAGCAAAGTTTTAAAGGGAAAAGGTTCCAACCATAAATTAATGCGTAAACAATAAACATAAAATGAAACTGATCACCTTATTTAATATCTAACGCCGGCCGCGGTGGCCGCGGGGACTTATGTTTTTTATGTTTGTCAAGCTTATGGGACTTAACTACGGGGTCATCAGTCCCTAAACTTACAAACTACTTATGAACTACTTACGTACTAGGACGGCACAAATATCCATGCCCGAGGGGGGATTCGAACCCCCGACCGTAGTGGCAATGCTGACCGTGCCGCGGGGACTGAGGCGCTCCAGTCACGGTCTGCACGGCCACTACGGTCGGGGGTTCGAATCCCCCCTCGGGCATGGATATTTGTGCCGTCCTTAGTATAAGGTAGTTCGTAAGTAGTTTGTAAGTTTAGGGACTTATGACCCCGTAGTTAAGTCCCATAAGCTTAACAAACATTTGAACATTTAATATCTAACAACCAACGGGTGAAGTACATACCTTAAATTTTCAGTCAACCAAAGTGTCAAAGCGAAAAGGCGCCAACCGTAAATGAATATTTGAAGAGTAATCCCAAATACAATAGTTGAACCAAATAAAACTTTGACAATCAGTGGACAAGGCCGTGCCTTCAACTGTTAATCAGGCTCACTGAAAGTAAAGATAATGACAAAAAGAGTGTCATTAAATAATGCAAATCTAAAATCCATGGTATATATATGACATTTAAATATTTGTTTACACTGTAACTTCTCCATCAAAGAAGATAATTTATTTTTCTGTATGTAACATCTCTTCTTGTTTGTTAACAACGCAAGTTCTTTGACTGAAATTCAGTAAATGTCTGATGATGGCCTAAGAAGCCGAAAATCGATTAACAGAATAGACAAACCTGTTGAACAAACAAAAAACTGTGTATTTTAATTTTCATAATGAATTCGTTCTACCAAGAAGCCACGGAAGAATCAGTTAACATACTTGAACTGACTTAAACTTATCCTAAGGACAACACAAACAACCATACCAGAGGGAGGACTCGAACCTCCGACGAGAGCGGCTATTTCCGTTTAGATTATCGTGTATGAACCCTGTAAAATTTATAAAGCAGTCAGCTCTCTCAACTTGGATATTTGGCTTGTTGTTAGAACCAAAAATACGAGGCGCGTCCAGAAGGTAAGTTCCGTTTGGTAATAAAATGAAATTGTACACAGATACAGAAGAAAATTTTATTGCACAAAATTCTACAACTGCCAAAATTTTGCAGGAATTTGTCATAGCGTGACACCAAGTTTTGTATATCTTCTTCATAGAAATCTGCCGCCTGTGTCTTCAACCAGTTGGAAACATCAGTGATCGTGAAATTTGGGAGACGTCCATAGCGAGAGCACTAATTGTAAATCTACGGTTTTCCTGAATCTTGTCATCAATCGCGTGAACGAGTTCTTCTGTAACCAAAGGTGGACGCCCACTTCGTTCCTCATCGTGCACTTCACTACGCCCGCCATTGAACTGTCGGACCCATCTTCTCACCATCAAATCACTCATCGCATTTGGTCCGTAAACATCGCAAATTTGCCGATAAATTTCACTTGGTTTCACTTTCCTCGCATTCAGAAATCGAATCACCGACCTGATTTCACAGGCGGCGGAATTTTCAATCCACTCCGACATTTCAAACAAGCACAACAAAGCGTATGTAACTGACAGCGATCTCCAAATGGCGCACGTTCTTCTCCTTGATACACATCGTCTACAGCGCATGTGCGGAACTGCAATCTCAGCACTGCAGCGGAGATTATTTTAAACGGAACTTACTTTTTGGACGCGTCTCGTACAATTTGCTTCAACCTTCATTTCGGCTTTGGGCTGTTGTGTAGCAAGAAAACTGGCAATTCGCGACGTTTTCTCGAGAGTGCAGCACGAGTGTTCTCCTGGTATTCATTATCAGCGCCGTAGACGACGGCCTCTGCATTCAAGGCGCGTCGTGATCTGACCTGAGCGGACCGTGCGTCTCCTCTGGGCTGCAGAGCAGAAGCAGCAGGAATCCCGCGGAACAGCGCTTTACATATTACATACTAATGAAACAAATTTGCTCAAACCTAATTACGCATCTCGTCGGCGCGGACTTTCTTGCTACATAATTAATTTTTCTTGCCTAACCTATTTAATAACAATCAGACTTCAGAAAATCCGCGGTTTCCGCGCTACGCAAAACGAGGTAGAGGCTAATTCCCCCCTGTGAGAATTACGCGGCCCTCAAAAGAATGGTAATCTGCGGCCGCTTTCTCGTTCTTGCGTCCTGGCTTCCGCCGTTGGCCCGGAGCTTAGCTTGACGTGTGTGTGTTTGTGAGTGTGCGCGTTATGTCTGTGGCGACGACGGTCGGAGAATGCGCGACGGAGACGTATTTCTATAATTTCTCGAGACACAATTTAATTAAACATCCTAATTTCGCTCCCTTTTCGCAGAGCTGGGCTAACATGGCGACGCTCCCTTGCCGCATATATTTGCAGCCCCCGAGCTCGCGCGGTCGCGCGCGCCTGTTTGTTTATACTCGCGCGCGTGTGTGTGCTCGCAACCGCAAGGCAGCCTCGCATTTACTCTTTGAAGCGGGCCGCCACAAAAGGAACGCCGACTTCTCTGAGGTGTCTGCTACCTTCCGCCCCGCCTCCCGTCCAACCGCCGCACACGCCCTCCGCCTTCCCGACGTAACAATTCTTCTCTTATGACAACCGCGTAGCCACGACCACCGGAGCAACAGTCCGCAAGAGAGAGACAGAGAGAGAGAGAGAGAGAGAGATATGAAGACAGACATGTCACCGCTTTATGCTATTTTTATTTAAATTCAGGCTGTTTGTGCGCCGCTGAGGACGTTGGAGGGTTTGTCGGTGACAGACTCGAAGGGATTGTTCCGAGGCCGCTGAGGATGTAAAGCAGAAATGACCCACTGCTAATTCTTGTGTTTCTGCACGTGGTGGCAGCTGCTAAAGGCGAGGGAAAACTACAGTGGGTAACAAAGTATGAGGTATGTCGTCTTTCTCTGCCTAGCTCTGCACCCAAGAGAGCGAGGATGGTGACGAGAATGAACGGGATTCAAGAGAAAAGACAATGGTCGTGAAATCTTAATATATATAATTTAAGATTTCACGAGCATTGTGTTTTCTCTTGAATCCCGGTGTTTGTGCCTATATTTCACTCTGCAAACAAAAATAAACATGGCAAACGAATAGTGTTTGTATGTTGTTGTAGGTATGTCTCCCACTTTGCACTATGATAGTAGACGGTTGATAAGGGGGTGGAAGATATGGGAGTTCAAAGTTGCCGACTTATATAAAATTCTACGGATGTATATCAATATTTTGCTTTTCAGCAAAAACTACGCAATGGAGACAAACGATCTCTCTGTGTTGCTGCAGTACAAAATGTCCCGTTGTACACCATGGGTAGCTACACTCCTGGCCATTAAAATTGCTACACCACGAAGATGACGTGCTACAGATGTGAAACTTAACCGACAGCAAGAAGATGCTGCGATATACAAATGATTAGCTTTTCAGTGCATTCACACAAGGTTGGCGCCGACGGCGACACCTACAACGTGCTGACAGGAGGAAAGTTTCCAACCGATTTCTCATACACAAATAGCAGTTGATCGGCGTTGCCTGGTGAAACGTTGTTGTGATGCGTCGTGTAAGGAGGAGAAATGTGTACAATCACGTTCCCGACTTTGATAAAGGTCGGATTGTAGCCTGTCGCGATTGTGGTTTATCGTATCGCGACATGGCTGCTCGCGTTGGTCGCGATCAAATGACTGTTAGCAGAATATGGAATCGGAGGGTTCAGGAGGGCAGTACGGAAAACCGTACTGCATCCCAACGGCCTCGTGTCACTAGCAGTCGAGATGAGAGGCGTCTTATCTGTATGGCTGTAACGGACCGTGCAGCTACGTGTCGATTCTTGAGTCAACAGATGGGGACGTTTGCAAGACAACAACCTTCTGCACGAACATTTCGACGATGTTTTCTGCAGCATGGACTATCAGCTCGGAGACCATGGTTGCGGTTACACTTGACGCTGCATCACAGACAGGAGCGCCTGCGATGGTGTACGCAATGACGAACCTGGGTGCATGAATGGCAAAACGTCATTTTTCCGGATGAATCCATGTTCTGTTTACAGCATCATGATGGTCGCACCCGTGTTTGGCGACATCGCGGTGAACGTACATTGGAAGCGTGTATTCGTCATCGCCATACTGGCTTATCAAATTTTCAAATGTTCTTAAATCTATCGGACCAAACTGCGTAGTCATCAGTCCGTAGCTTACAAACTACTTAAACCTAGATAAACTAACCTAAGGACAACACACACATCCATGCCCCAGGGAGGACTCGAACCTCCACGGCGAGCAACCGCGCGCTCCGCAGCGAGACGCTTTAGACAGCTCGGCTGCTCCAGCGCGGCTACTGGCTTATCACCCGGCGTGATGGTACGGGGTGCCATTGATGACACGTCTTGGTCACCTCTTGAGCATCGACGGCACTTTGAACAGTGGCCGTTACATTTCAGATGTGTTACGACCCGTGGCTCTACCCTTCATTCGATCCCTGCGAAACCCTACATTTCAGCGTGGTAATTCTCGACCACATGTTGCAGGTCCTTTACGGGCCTTTCTGGATACGGAAAATGTTCGACTGCTGTCCTGGCCAGCACATTCTCCAGATCTCTCAGCAATTGAAAACGTCTGGTCAATGGTGGTCGAGCAACTGGCTTGTCACAATACGCCAGTCACTACTCTTGATGATCTGTGGTGCCGTGTTAAAGCTGCATGGGCATCTGTACCTGTACACGCCATCCAAACTGTGTTTGACTTAATACCCAGGCGTATCAAGGCCGTTATTTTGGCCAGAGTTGGTTGTTCTGGGTACTGAGTTCTCAGTATCTATGCACCCAAATTGCGTGAAAATGTAATTACATGTCAGTTCTACTATAATATATTTGTCCAATGAATATCCGTTTATCATCTGCATTTCTTCTTGGAGTAACAACTTTAATCGCCAGTAGTGTATAACAGGGTGGAAGATATAGTGGTTGAAAGACGACAGCTTATATAAAATTCGGAATGAAGACAAGCGATGACTTTTGACACTATAATAGCAAAGAGGTTATATACAGCGTAACGTGGTGCACATTCTTCAGTTGTTTTTCTGCAACAAGCGTACGAATAAAGATAAATAAATGCATATTGCAGTTTGAAAAGGAAAAACTTCCAAGAAATATGCCAAAGCGTATGAATGAAATTTCGCGTTCTCGATACGTTTCTAAACGACGGACAACGGGGCTGAAAAGTGAATCTACAGACGATAGAAACTTGAAATTTGTAGACGTTGTTTATCTTACAATGCAGGCATCAGCGATTTTTCGATATTCCCATCCCTGAGAGGGCTGAAAGAGGGGATGAAAGGTTTTTTGAAAATACTTTGCTATTCAGGCAATAAATGCAAAACTTGGGATTTAGATTTTTGATTGGTATTTTAAAAACATTGTTTCGATATTTTTTTAATGTGTTATAAAGACAATTTTGATTCTAGAAATGCGAAAATTTTGATCTAGAATCACGGTTAGAATTTTGAAATGTTTCGAATTCTGTCATCAATGGTGCAATAGAGGATGGCAAGTTACATCAAAATACTTGATTCAAAGCTAAATCTATGAAAATTTATATTTATAAGCAGAAACAACCAATGCAGACAATCCAGCCTACGCGTGCGAAGCAGCGGGAATTATCTAGTTTTAATATAAAAATAATATGAAATAGTAATTAGTGGGAAATCTATCACTGTGATGCTCAGTCCATTCAAAGAGACCCGGTCCAGTTATATTAAACTTTTATTTGGCAATTTTGCTCTCAAGCAACATCAAAATTGCGCGTGGTTTTCTGAAACATGTTTCAAGTTTCATCCTTGGATGGGCACCAGTGCTTGAAAGTAACATTTAAGCTCTCCAATAAAGTGATGCTTCGTTGTCTTTTGTGAAAAGTTTAGCAATAAACTGAATCTTTTAGCGGACACTCCAAGCATACATATTTGTTTCAGTTTTGTGAATATATTTTTTGTGATAGATGTAAAACCGTTTATAAAAGGGAAAGAGGAAACCTTGAAGTTTAATTATTACAGAAAATTGTTGACGACTTCTTATATGGGAGACTCAAAATGGACTTATATTTATTGGTAAGGGGAGGCATGGTAGACCACTACAAAACGGTCAATGATTCCAAAAGAAGAATGAAATACCATCCTCTGTATCAGGCAATGATATACGGTATGGCAGATATGACAATATGAAATACCATCTCCTGTACCAGTCAATGATATACGATATGACAGATATGACAATTTGTTGTCAGTTGACAGATTACGGGCCAAAAGGAATTTGCAAGTTTTTCTTCAGAGATACTTGACTGTAAAAAGTGGAAATCATGGGACTATTCTGAATTTTGCACCAAAAACTATTTGTTTTCACGCGTTTCGTGTGAAGTTGTCCAAAATACAATAATTTCTACAATCATAAGAACAACACTGTAGTATTGATACTGTGCCACCATGCGAAGTTTTTGGGTAATGTTACTTACAAACCAGAAACTATATTTTGAAAAAGTTTGTTCACATGGCCTTAAAAATTTAATTTAAGTAACATAATACTTTTTCTTCTCGTGATTTCTGTGAGTGCCAAATAAAAGGTTAATGTGACGTCAAGGTGCAATAACCAGTAGTAGACAACAGCTCGTAGAACTAGCACTCTAAGAGTAGAGAGGGAGATTCAAGAGGAAAGTCAGATAATATGTCAGGTGACTCGTGAAAGTAAATCGAAAATTTTGTAAGAAATGTAAGACTGCAAAGATCGTTGAATATATATACTGGCAAGTGTGAATATTATTAACCGAAATGCTGGTGGACATACTAACGATGCGACAAATGTATATTCACCCTAAAAGAGGTGTGGCGGGTTCATCCTGCATCCTACTAGAAACGTCGAACGACGACACCTTCCTGTTCACCATAGCATCATCAACAAACAGCAGCAGATCATTTATACATATAGAAATTAATAACTGTGTTATCGCAAGTCCCTGGAGCACTCCCGACGATACGCTTGTCTCTGGTGAACACTCGCCATCGAGGGCGACGTATTGGATGTTAAACCCAACATCTGCCCTCCTCCTCAATCTACTTCTTGCTATATTATAGAAGAACAAAGCCTTCTCTCATTTAGCAGTTAAATACCCAGAAGAAGGCCACTTGCAACAGTGGCCGAAACATCGGTCACATTCTTAAACAATGACAATGCGGTCTCACATCCACAAACTTTTTTTCGATTTTTTGAAAGGTGTGATCTCCCAAATCAAATTGGCTGTGATATTTCTGGTCCTTCTTAGAGTCACATTTGGATGGACAGGTCCTGTATTCAGCTCCCTCACAATAAACCAGTACCACTTCCTCATAATTTGAGGAGCAGCATAAAACAAATACTTCATTAAATTAACTAAATGGCTCCGCGTTCCAGTTTGTTTAGTATTAATAGTATTCGCCACTTCGTACAATGGTGGCAAGACAGATTCTATTTGCTTAAGGAACGCCTACACTGTGTACCGCATAAATGTATGAATGTTTGTGCTCACATAAATGAGAAAGAGTTAATCTGTCATCCCATTACAGAGACATTTTCAACACTGTGTAATCAGAGCTACAGGATAAATTGCGTAGTGTTTACCTACGCTGTAATAACCAGGTTGTTGATAATTTTATTGTACTGTGGAATGTTGACAAATAGTACTGTGTAAGGTAATTTTAGTCATGTTAAGCACTCAAAAAGGAAATTAATATTCACCTGTACTTTTTTGGACCTTTCTTCCAGTTTGGCAAATAGTTCAGCATCACTGGCGTTCTATGTGCACATATTAATACGTACATCTTAATTATTACTTCCTTTTCAAACCATACACCTGTGGTAAGGTGTTATTCTATTTTTCAAGCATTGTATGGTTAAAGAATAATAATTAATAATGTATGGAGCCATGTGCCTGGGTTAAAATGTAACTAGGTTTATATACATACAGGGTGGTCCACTGATAGTGAGCGGACCAAATATCTTACGAAGTAAGCTTCAAACGAAAATACTACAAAGAACAAAACTTTTCTAGCTTAAATGGGGAAAACAGATGACGCTATGGTTGTCCCGCTAGATGGCTCTGTCATAGGTCAAACAGATATCAAGGCATTTTTCAAAATAGGTACCACCATTTTTACTACATATTCGTCTAGTACGTAAATAAATATGAATATTTTATTTGGAACACTTTTTACGCTTTGTGATAGATGGCGCTGTAATATTCACAAACGTATAAGTAGGTGGTATAGCGTAAAATTTCGCCAGTGCGGACGTTATTTGCTTCGTGATGTATTACTCATGTTAAAATGGACCGTTTACCAATTGTAGAAAAGGTCGATATGGTATTTATGTATTGCTATTGTGATCAAAATGCCCAGCGGGCATGTTCTATGAATGTTTATCGTTATCCTGGAAGACATCATTCAAGTGTCCGGACCTTTCGTCGGATAGTTACGTTATTTGAAGAGACGGGAAGTGTTCAGCCACAAGTGAAACGTCAACCATAACCTGTAACACATGATGATGTCTATGTACGTGTTTTAGCTGCAGTTGCTGCTAATCCGCACATCAGTAACAGACAAACTGAGCGAGAATCGGGAATCTCTAACACAAGAATTCTACAGCAACATAAATTTCACCCGTACCATTTTTCTATGCACGAAGACTTGCATGGCGAAAACTTTGAACGTCATGTACAGTTTTGCCGCTAAGCACAAAATAAATTACGGGACGATAACAGATTTTTTTCACGAGTTCTGTTTACTGACGAAGCGTCATTCACAGACAGAGGGAACGTAAACCAGTTAATATGCACTATTGGGCAACGTAAAAACCACGATGGCTGCGCCATGTGGAACATTAGAGACCTTGTTGGGTTAATGTATGGTGAGGCATTATTGGAGGAAAAATAATGGGCGCCTATTTTATAGATGGCAATCTAAATGGTGCAATGTATGCTGGTTTTTTAAGTGATGTTCTACCGATTTTACTACAAGATGTTTCACTGCATTACAGAATGGCGATATATTTTCAACATGATGGATGTCTGGCACATGTGTCGCAAGCGATCTTAAATGGAATATTTAATGACAGGTGAATTTGTAGTAGAAGCACCATACCATGGCCCGCACGTTTACAGGATCTTACATCCCCGGATTTGTTTCTGAGGGGAAAATTAAAGGATATTTTTAATGATGATTCATCGACAATGCTTGAAAACATGCTTCAGCGCATTGTCAATGCAAGTGAGAACATTACTGACAGCGAACTACTCGCTGTTGAGAGGAATTTCGTTATGAGTATTGCCAAATGCATTGAAGGACATCACTTTGAACATTTATTGAAGTCATGAGGTAATTACAGGTAATCACGCGGTAACAGCATGCGTTCTCATAATGTATGATAATTTCACAAAAGTACATGTATCACATTGGAACAAAAGAAATAAAGTTCAAACGTAGCAGCGTCTGTGTTCTAATTTAAAGAACCTACCTGTTACCCACTGTTCGTCTAAAAGTCTGAGCAAAATGTTTGTGACTATTACAGCGCCATCTATCACAAAGCGAAAAAAGTGCTCCGAATTAAACATTCATGTTTATTTACGTACTAGACGAATATGTAATAAAAATTGAGATACCTATTTAAAAAATGCAGTTGATATCCGTTTGACCTATGTAGTTGTTTCGTTTGATGCTTATTGCGTGAGATATTCGTCCCGGTCACTAATCAATGGACCACCCTGTATATACGTATATACATATATATGTATGTGAGTGTGTGTGTTTGGTTTTATATTATTTATATTTTTAACATATTTTTTATAAAATATTTGCAAAAGTGGACTGAAAAACAGGCCACAGAAATTTTTATTTTATGATTTCTTTTAATTTACGGCTCTTTAGGTAGACCTTTTCAAATAAATTTAATTACATACTATATCATATTTTATTTTGTTATTGTTTTTTACTCTTAACACGCAGATGTTCGCAGCACACTATTATTTTTATGACGAATACCAGTGGTTGGCATGTGAGTCATCAACTGTTAACAATATGCGTGATCTGCCGAAACTGGCAGTAAGGACTTTTTAAACAATTTGTGTTTCTTGTAGTTAAAGGAATTGAAAGAGACGTCTAACATAAACACTACGGTCAATAATCCTCACGCGTTCCTACAGTTATCTTAAACTGATACTTTTCTTTCAAAACGGGTCTTTCATCATTTTTTCCGAACTTCCAGCATCTGATAATAGTGAAATTTTAATTATTACAATTTTCTTGAACTACTTTCTCATTGAGCGTATGACACCTGCCTCAAAAGATTTTCACACCCATTCATGACTGCAAGAGCTCTGAGGGATATCCGTCTACCCCAGGGGATTTGTTTCGGTCTACTAGTGCTCCGTCAAGTTCCTCTCGTATTACAGTTATGATATTCATGCGTCCCTGTTTCTTTTCTCCAAATACCTCTTTAAATTTCCTATCGGATTTATTTATCATTCCATTTGTTATTCATTATTCTATGGACGTATATTACTTACATCCCTACGCCTGTTAAGCAATTCCGCAGTTCTTGTACTGTTCCGTACAGGTCGACCATGCACAAAGTTTACCACTGTTTATCTGGCAGTCCAGGAAGGAACGGAGACTTCGCGTCCTCTTCTCTGCATGATGAAATCAAGCACGTGAAGTGGCACTGACCGTAGCTCTGTTTGGAAAGTCTAACGTGTTTTCAAACGACGAAACCCGTTGCGTACTTCAATGGCCTGCTAACACTCACAGCTGCAGAATTTTGGTTACCGAGATATCTAGAAGAGTCGTGGAAACTTTATTGCATGACTAGAAAATTACATTGTGGTGGGGATTTACCACATTAGTCTTGACCATTTTTGAAGGATATACGTAATGATTCAGAGTGACGTATAAATGTATGCCAATGAGTTACACATTAGCCTTATCGATTAGCTCTTGATGGATGTACTACTTTTATGCGGCTTACATCTCCACCCAATATTCATACGAATGTTAAGGACCTATTGCGCACATCGTTTGGCAAGAGTCGCTTGCTCAGTGGCCATTTCCGTTATGCATACTGTCAGATTCCCAGACTTTACTACGGATGATAGTTTGTTGTGTGGACCCCTAAAGTCCCAAGTCCAGAACACTTGTTCGACTACATTATGAGTTCTAAAACACGTGATTCGACGGTAATATCTTACAGTACCTCCTCATATGCTATACAGTGCTATTGTCCCTCGACTACAGATATTACCCAGTGAATGACACCAACATGTCAAGCATTTATTATAAATAATATCTAGCGTCTGCGATTTATGTAACTGATTCTCAAAAATATAATTTCAAACACCTCGAGTGCACTGAGTAGACACGGGAAGTCATTTGGGTGAATGTGGTGCCTTTATGATGGTGAGAATGTATGAATGTGTTCTTTCTGTGACGAAGGCCTTGGTCGGAAACTTTGTTTGTGCGATTGTGTTTTTTTCGTTTCTGACTGCGGCCATGACCACATAAACAACGTAAAACTACTTTGTTTCTCCTTATTTTCCAGGACATTTTCATTTTTTCTCCGTTTATCTCTTCTTTTCTCTGTTCATATTGCACTTAACTTTTTCTTCGTTTTACATAAAAGCCAATGAAACATTTTACTTTTGTTCTGAATATTACTTTTTATTCGTAAAATATATCCCTTTCCTTCGGGTCTGCTTTTACTTACCTTATTGGGGTATTTCTGTTTCGGTCAAGAAAGATAATAACGCTTTATCTTATTTAATGTTTATCTAATCGATATTGGTATCCAAAGAAAGCAACTTTCTGTAAACTTTTTATAACTTCTTAATTTCCATTTTCCATTCTCACTTTTTTTCAGCGTTTTCTGATTATTTGGCTCCCTTTCTACTTTATCTGTTTGGGTGTTTAATGAAAGGCATCCTCTTTTAATGGCAACGAATATGGAAACAGATTTACTGTTGTACAGATGTTTCGTTACTTGAAAAGCCCCGTCCATTTTCCTTGCCTTTGTCTAATTAATTTCGATGTCCAAAGCACTTAGATGTAATATTTCACCTAGATATTTAACCTTTTTATACTTTTTCTATACCCAGTTTCCATGAAATCTGGTATCTCCTTTACATACATCTTCTTTTTTCTCTTCATTCGCCAGTCGTTCCACACAACAAACGCAAACGTTGCAACCTGATGTTTCCTGTTTTCCGTTCTTGCGTCCCCACTTCTAACAGCCCGATATCCGAACAGTCGAGTGTCATTCGCTAGCAGAAAGCACGCAAAAGCAGTTCCGACATAGTAGAAGCATACAACATTGCAGAATTATCTGATGAATATGTAATATATTTGGAAGCTAGAAAATCTGGGGTAAGGAGAAGGCAGATATTGAGGGCTATCAACCACTAGTTGATGCATTACGATGGGTCGAGGAAATTAGGCTTACTGTTGACAAAGGAATTGATCTCATGTTGCGTGAAGATTTGCTGCATCTTTATCATCACCAAAGAGTCCAGCATCTTCACGAAGCAGACGACCCATGATTAGCTGCATTCTATATCTAGGTATTCCGAAACTGTGAAAGCAACTCAGAAGTGCTTTTAAAGGTACTGGTAGCAGATGAATCTACGTCAACTAGGAATGATATTTGCACATCTGAGTATATTTCAAGCCGGATTTTTTTAGACATATCGGTCGGGGTTACCTGAGATATTCCACTGCGTCCAGTATAACTTCTTTCAAGGCTAAATGGTGCTTCTTATCTTCACCTGTTACAGTCTTCACTGCAGTTGTTGGGTGGCGCTCCACGTCAAGAACATCTATAAATGCTGCCTATTCACTATGGGGCAACTCATGCCGTTGGAATGGTTCGTCAGTGTTTAGATCGATAGATCGGCCGATAGAGCCATGGGTATTGGCCGTTAAAGTCATCTGATATAAACCCACCAGATGCTTATATCTGATCTCAAGTCAATAAGATCGTCTACAGAGACGTCATTGAAGATGAAGCAATCTGAGATGACGACTCCAAGAAACAATCACAACCATCAGAGCAGATGCTTGAAGTGCGGGGACGAGTCAGAATATGGTGGTATCGTCGCTTAGAAGCTTACCGTGACGCGGACGGAGACCTTTTGTAACGTTTGCTTTGAAGTACGTAGCAGATTTTTACTCTTTTACAGATGCTTTCATAATGCTCTTAATTCCATTCGCTATGATTAGCTAACGAACCACAGAATGTGGACTTTTCTTACTTTTAGTTTCTTTTCACATTCTTTTTAACATGAATAAAGTTCTATATGATGCACCACGTTTTCCTAGTCTCCGACTGTTTTGTAGTTTCTCACAGATCATTAGTGTAATACACATGGGAAGAAATAGAGTAAGGATAAGCAGTGATTGTGCCAGGTTTGTCCATGTTTGTAGTAAAGGACGCCGTAGGTAACACAAATAATGAATTATGGTTGAGAGCTATTCCCCATAAGTATATAATGCTTACTCCGGCATGTAAGAACATTGATATATTTCTCCCTTTGTTGTTCGTAGCAGCAGTGACCAATCTCATTGCCGTGAGGCATGCCACACAACTTTACCCCTGATTTCGGGGAATGTAGGCATCCTAGCGCTACACATACACGAAGCTACAGGGAGGTACTACCTAAGATCAAAACATGTAACTGTTCCTAGCTATATTAATTAAAAGACTCCAAACAAAAACACCCTTTTCACGTGGCATTACTGTCGCAGAATGTGACTGACTACGTAATATTTAATTTTATACCACATATATAGTGGTTAAGTCAGAGTCATCAAGAAACTACAAAAATTCTTTATTCACATTAAAGTATCGAGTTTCGATGCACTATAGCGCCATTACCAAACTAGGAATAAGAAAAATTACAAACTGCAAAATAATAAGATTTGATTAACATTGTCATACAAATCAATTTTGAAAAAATACAGTGATTTGGTGACTGGAACCTGGTCATTCAAAGGAATCAAACATTTAAATGGCCTGGTTCCAGTTACCAAAACAACTGTATTTTTTTTCAAAACTTACCGTGAATAATTAGAAAGGTGAACAGGTGCGGCTTAATAGCTTTTACATAATTGCAAAACAGTATATTGACCATAGCTGTTTATTTTTTATCTCAGCCACTGTGGTAATATCGATAAGGAGTACAGTAATTACCACAAATACTTATGTTACGACATGTTAAGCTATTAGCTAAACTCTGCTAACGCTTGATAACAGTAAACTAACCGAAACCGGTAGCATTGAGATAAAAAATAAACAGCTATGGTCAATATGTCGTTTAACAATTAACGAGAATATATATATATATATATATATATATATATATATATATATATATATATATATATATATATATATATTACATTCTTGGTGACTGGCTTAACCACTATATATGTGGTATGAAATAAAAGAAACACTCTTATGTAACTCTATCTTTATGTAATACTTTTCAATACGCTGTCCTCTAAAATATTTGCAGCAGTATATGCCTCCTTTTGAAGCTGTTTCCTGTATGAGGGTTATTTGCATTGTTGCAAGGTCCAATGCTTATACGGGGAGTTAAGGAGAAATTGTAAATATTTTAGGAGATGGAGACTGAATTGCAATGAAAATTTCGTGTAACACGTGTAAAATTTCCATTGAGTACAGAGATACAGCCGAGGTCGCATTTTCGTTTCTTCTGCTGGTACATTGGTATTTATAAAATTTCAGCAGTAGAGTGTTTATGTTCAATTTGAGAAGTCGTTCTTTAGTTCACCCTGAAGTTTCACTGTGATTTGTATGCCAAATCTACCGTACTGCAGCGTGTTAACATGTCGCACGTACTTACACATGCTGAGTATGCCCGTATGGTACTCGTGTGTGGAAACGCTGCTGCTACTGCTTGTAGAGAATAAGCCATCCGCTTTCCTAGCCGTAGACTGTCAAATTCAAGTGTGTTTACAGTGCGTTCAATACACTCCTTGACATTGATACCGTTCCCGTCAATCCATATTGCATCTGAAGCTACACATGAACAGACCATGGATGAAGTGGAAGATTTTATTCAGTCGATAGTACAGGTCCTTTAACAAGCACACGTGTCATAGACAAGAGCAAGGTGGACACTACTTATGCTCGGTTTCCATCCATATCATTTACTGTTCGTTCAACACTTTGGAGCTGGAGATGAAGACAGACGGCTGGGATTCTGTCGTTGGATATTTGAAAATCGCTAATTTATCCCACTGTTACTCATCACTTGTGATGCTAGTTTGACTCATAACGGCATCAGTTACTAGCACCCCCCTGGAGACACATTTTCAAGAATGCTTTCGTTTGATTCACATTCAGCTCACTGGGCCTGTTGTATTACCTCATCGTCTTGCAGAACCACGTTATCTACACTTTTTGAAAATGGGCTTCCAGCGTTGTTATAAGATATTCCTTTGGCTACAATAATGCATATAATCTTCCATAATGACGGGGCTCCTGGACATTGCAGACTTCAAATCACATCATCTAAACCTAAAATTCCCCGGAAGATGGACTGTTAAATATGGGCACGTATCTTGTTCATCATGGTCATCTGGCTTACCCTTTTGGTTTTTTCTTTGGGTTGATAGCTGAAAGACGAAGTCAACAAAGAAAATTTTTAAAAAAGAGTCGATTTGATTGTGGGCATTACGAAGTTAAAAGTGCATTGAGTTTATTAGTGGGATTTTTTAGAGTGAATTTTGAGCGTCCTCTTTTTCCTTTCGCTTGACTTTGTTTGGGTTCAACGAATACTCACGCGATCTTAATATCTAATGGTAATTTTAGTAATTTGTCAGAAAAATGCACGTGTGTCTGTCTATTTGTAATTTTCTGTATTTTACAAAATGATGGTTTCAATCTGGCAAACATAAGTTACATATTTTACGGTATAGGTTTCACTATTAGTTGACGACGGTCGCCTTTCATTGTTCAATTTGTGAATAGCTATTACGCTGTTTGTGGAAAGTCACCTCCATAGCTAATAATAGCTTTCCAAACAGCTAACCTACTCAACCTTCGTTTTAGGTGACGACAAGATTTTCAGCTCGTCTACATATACATAAACAAAAACTGTCACAACATGTGGAATTAAGGATCCCAAAATGTTTTATATAACCCAATTCGAAAATAAAGATAAAAAAACAAAACAGGAAGTGTCATAGCGAGATTCGAACCATCGACCCTATGATTGTGAGGCCGACATATACAGAAACACTTTTAATTATTGGTACTTAAATGTACTTGCAAAACTTCAAAGTCAAATTTCATGAGAATTTTTGAAACTTGCGTCGAATGGCTTTGGCAGATTTTTATTTAAGTTCTGAACTTCGTGTACCATATACAGGGTGTTACATAAAGGTACGGCCAAACTTTCAGGAAACATTCCTCACACACAAAGAAAGAAACGCTTAATTTCCATGTTAGAGCTCAATTTACTATTTCTCTTTAAATGTAAATTGAAATAATTCGTGCTTAAAATTGTCAAAATAACCAATTGTTTCGTTATTATGTACTGAATTCGCACGCAACTATGCAATCACTTCATCAACACAGTATTTCTGTGAACGTTTGGGCAGAAATTGTTGGTAATGTCTTGATTGGGCCTTATGTTCTTCCACCTACGCTCACTGGAGCACGTTATCATGATTTCATACGGGATACTCTACTTGTGCTGCTAGAACATGTGCCTTTATGTGCCTTTACAAGTAAGACACAACAAGTGGTTCATGCACCATGGAGGACCTGCACATTTCAGTCCACGTGTTCGTACGCTTCTCAGCAACAGATTCGGTGACCGATGGATTGGTAGAGATGGACCAATTCCATGGCCTCAACCCTCTTGACTTTCGTTTATGGGGGTACCAAATGTAGAGACTCTTCATGCTCGTATTGTGGACGGCTGTGGTACAATACGCAATTCTCCAGGGCTGCATCAGCGCATCAGGGATCCCATGCGACGGAGGATGGATGCATGTATCCTCGCTAACGGAGGACATTTTGAACATTTCCTGTAACGAAGTGTTTGAAGTCACGCTGGTACGTTCCGTTGCTGTGTGGTTCCATTTCATGATTAATGTTATCTGAAGAGAAGTAATAAAATGAGTTCTAACATGGAAATTAAGCGTTCCCGGACACATGTCCACATAACATATTTTCTTTCTTTGTGCGTCAGGAATGTTTCCTGAAAGTTTGACCGTACCTTTTTGTGTGTGTGTGTGAGTGTGTGTGTGTATGTGTGGTCTCCTTGTCAGACAACTATGCACATACACAATCACCATGTACGGCAATTCCAGCGTCACAAGTATCTGCGAGAGAAGTGGAGCGGGGAGAGAGGGATTTTTTTTTTGGGGGGGGGGGGGGGGTAGGGAGAATGCCGGGTATAGATGGGGATGGAAAGTTCCGCATTAATATTTAATCATAAGGAATACGTAAAAAAAGAAGAAAGCATTATCTGTCACAGATGCAATTGATAATAGCGTTATGTGCAAACAGACAAGTCTGTTGTGCAATAACTCAATAAATATCGTGTTTCTACGTAATTCGTGATTCAGGCTCTCTTGACAAGAAAAAGACGTACTTGATTGCTGTCATAATGTTGCAGTGGATAGGAGACGGGAAGGGAAGGGGTGGGGCAATCTGCACCAGGCGTCCAGCAGAGAACCGGAATCCGCAGAGGGGTGGGGGGGAGGGGGGCTGTCGCCCGAGGTTTATCCCGGCGCGGCATCACGTTAGAGGCCGCGGTAGCAGCGGCGGCGTATATTTTCCTTTATTTATTTATTCGCAACGAGTCACGTTCCTCTATCGGATCAGAGGTTTTCCCGAGGCCGAGGTCGACTCGACTCGACTCGCCCCGAGGAGCAACCGGGGCTTCCGCGGCAGGCGGGCGATGCGACTGACATTATTTATACGTTAGCCCGGCTGACATTTTGACAGCGCCGGGAGGGAGAGGGTGGGGGGGGGGAGAGAATGAAAGAGACAGAAGAGAGCAGAGGACGGGCGAGCCGCGGACCGCCGTGGTCGGGGGTTGGGGTGCGGCCGAGCTGGTCTGGTCTGGCCTGGTCTGGTAGGGAAAGGAGCGAGGTGAGTCGCCGCTTGGAACACACGCCCTCCCTCCCTCCCTGCCTCCCGACCCTCCCTCCCTCCCTCCCTCCCCCAGAGGAGGGGGAGGGCTGCGAGACCGCGGGGCTTATCTCTTCCCACCCCCGCCTCTCCCCGTCCTGTGCTGTCCCATCTTCTGATCCCTACCGAATCGGCATTCCTGCGCGAACCGCTCCCTGCTTTATCCATTCAGCTTTTTCTTGTTTTTTTGCTTACAGAGGAAGGAAATTTGCCCTGTCAGTTACTCCTCCTGTCCTTCCCTTACAGATGTCGTGTGGAAACCGCAGCCACAGCCGTTCGCCTTACGGTAGTGGCTAAAATGTGGAGCTCCAATGGCGGGATTCGGCTCAGATCGGAAATAGGTCACGTGGCGTCTCTCTTTTGCCGCGGATATCGGAAATCGTTAGGTTGAAGTCATTATCTGGACATGAGCAGTTTCAGAGCAGCCATAAGAAACAGAATTATGTGTTTAAGAAACACCAGTAGAAGAGAGAGGATGAGTGAGAGAATTGAGGAGGTATGAATGAACGATGGTAGTACCGATGGCAAGAAAGTACAAAACCTATGTGATCAATGAGGTGTTATGTGACATAAAAGTTTTCTGGGTGTTGTACCGCGTCATGATGTAAGAAGGCTATTACCTAAATGACCGACGTTTCGGCGAACGTTGCAATGGTCTTCATCTGGGTATACCCAGATGAAGGCCACTGTAACGTTGGCCGAAACGTCGGTTATATAAGTAATAGCCTTCTTACATCATTACGCGGTACAACACCCAGAAAACGTTTATGTCATCTGACTCTGGCCGCGGAAGCCTACGTAATTATATGAGGTGTTATGTGTTGAATACTAATCAGACATGGTGGTTCTTCAATTAATTTGTTGTACAAACGTGAGAAAATGATAGCATTAATGAGGGTGATGCGATATTCTTATTAACTCAAGAAAAAACTCTACAATTAATTACATGAGGTGTAAGCGCAAGCAGTTTTCACACTCTACGAAGGAAAAAATGAAAGATTTACCGAGGTAGCAGCATACCTAATTCATTTTGAGAGACTTACATAAGAAGTAACACAGTAAAAATCTTTATCTGTTTTTATATCACAGTTACACTTCTTATATCCTTGATATCCACTCATCTCTTTTATTTGTGTGTATAATTCTTTTCATAATTTTCTTAACGTTCCTCCACTGCAATATTAAAAATATCACGAACAGAATTCTCTCTATAGTACTGATGTATTTTTATGATAGCTATAAGTAAATAAAAGAGAAAATATGACCTTTGTCTGGACTAGAGTTTCTGTACACTGTGTTATGAAGAACACTCCTGCTCCGTGGAAAGTCAGTAACTGCTCCTGGGAAATCTATCTGAAACGGCTATTTTTTGTCTTTCTTTTGACTAAAATTTATATCTGGTAAATTAGTATTGCAACAATAGGTCATGCACGCATAATTACCACTCACTTTAGGCGCTTAAATCAACTTAATCAACCTTCTAAATAAACTGTGTGTTTCATCGAAGTATAACGACTTTCAAATCATTCTCAAGAGGAAACGTTTCGAAACCCCTGGTTTAAATCGTCAAACTGGAGAAATTCTCGGAATCGTTCATCTTAACTGCATTGTGGACATGTTATAACAAGAATTCACGAGAATCTTAATGGTTTTTCTTTAAAATTGTACTTTTTCTAACGAGAGATACAATTTTCAGATTTTTAGGGAATATGGATTTGTGTAACGCTGTGGTCCCCAACCTATGGGTCGCAAAACACTGTTGGGTCCTTAGGGTCCATTCAAGTGGGTCGCCGGTCAACTGAAAAAATGTGAGTAAAAGTATATTACTGACTGATAAAAATTGTTTGTTTCAAGAGGAAAGTTTAATAATCTGAAAAAGTTACAAATAAAACATATTAATGTGGGTAATAGTACGAGAACAACACATCTGCAGTAATTGTTCATAATTGCGATGAAGGAAGTAATTGGATCCACAAGTACTTAGTAATGAGTGCGTGCAACACAGGAACTTGTAACTCACGACTAGCCTTCCGGTCTGATTTCTTTGGGCTACGAGTGAACGACTCTCTCACTCGCTCAACAGTCTCTTCACTAACTCTTGGTCGTCCCCTGCTCTTCCCTTTACAAAGGCAGCCGGTATCTTCAAACATGATACTGTGTAAGAATGTTATTATCACAAGGAGGATACAACCAAACTTCAGACGGAACGCACGTTGCCCAGTAAGAACAGTTTCGGTCTTTGCAAACTGCAAAACCAACGAGCTTAAATTACATAGAGTGGCGACAGGTCTTCCATGTTTGAGACAAACTGAACTGGCGTCCGCCATGTTATTTGGGGTTTCGGATGACAGCTCGATGCCACACCCACTCGAGAATTGTCCCTATTTACAGTTCCACGTTTTAAATAAAGATTGAGTATTGAATAAGGATGTGCATCGAGTTCCGTCAGACTTTTTCTAAGCTGCGAATTGACGAGCCTGCTAGTATATTTCCTAAAAATGCCGTAATGAAATATCAGGAACCTGTTAGTATTACAGTTCCAGTTCGAATTATAACAGATGCAATAACACCGAAAGTGCCGTTGTGAAAATATTTGTATAGATTTTAATGCAAGTACATGGTCTAAACGAGCTGTGAAACGTACAGTGAGCAGTAATTGTTATGACCTACAATCATGACCATGGATCTTCATCTGCTGTTAATGTGTTGTTACAACTGCTAGAATACACTTATTTTGTGTTTACCAAAACTTGTAAAATTTCTGTTAAAGGGTTTAGTTGTGAACTTTGGTGGACGAAATTTGCGTACAAAGTCGAAAGTGACAACAAAATACTGTAGTTAAATATGCGCCAAGGTCGTCTGCCACCAAGCTTTCCACATCGAAATAAGATGTCGTAAATAAGTTTCCTCGTTGCCATGCTGAAACAAATAACGCTTGGTACGTGAAATTTGAGTACAAAGACGAAAGTGGCAATAGAGTATTGCAATAAAAATGCGCTGGGTCTGCTGCCACAAAAGCATTCCACACGAAATAGCGCATCATTAATAACTTTCGTTGTTTGCACGCTGAAATAAGTACATATTTGTTGCAAAAAAAAACAGTCATATGCAAGTGAAAACATTTTGGCTGTCACTACTGCTTCCAAACGTTGCACTGGTTGCATGTCAACCATGCTTGATCAAGCACTGGCAACGACAAATGAAAAAGAAGGTGTGGAAAAAAATGTCAAATGTTTGTTAAGCTTATGGGACTTAACTACGGGGTCATCAGTCCCTAAACTTACAAACTACTTACGAACTACCTTATACTAAGGACGGCACAAATATCAATGCCCGAGGGGGGATTCGAAGCCCCCCCCCCCCCCGTAGTGGCCGTGCAGACCGTGACTGGAGCGCCTCAGTCCCCGCGGCCACCGCGGCCGGCAAAGGTGTAGACACTCAAAAGAGTGGTTTCGTCAACCAAAGGAGTGACAGAAGAAGAAATAGCTCAAACCACACTAGGAAGAAAAGTTAGCACTTTTTAAGGCGTGAACTTCAAGGGAAGTGCAGGATAGGTCATCTGAAGCTTCACTCTTGGTGCAGCTAAGTGCCATCAGTCAGGAATTTTGTTTGAGTATAGACAGACTAAGATCAAACAAGGCAAAACATTTGGTGTTCTTGGACGAAGTATTTGTCATTTATCACTTCCCACACACTGTAGGCATATTCCATCAGCAAAAATTGTGTAGGCAATACACACTAAATACAATATGAACTAAATACAACACTTCAAGCTCAACAACAACATACGATAGACATACTCTCCTCAAGTGTACTGACCACGAAAAATATGGCGGCCGAGTTTAAAGAAGTTGCCGCAAATAGCGATGTAACTCGTGTGTTAGCCACTCTATGAAATTTAAGCTCGTTGTGCAATACACAAAACGGTTCACTAGTCGCCATCTTTGCTACTGCCGCTGTCTAGCGGAATGCAGCGGAAACATTGCGCGCTGCGCATTCGCACTGGTGCCACACAACACTGTTTGGAGTTGCTCTTTCATTCGACACACATTTATAACTGTAAGTTTATTGTATTGAATATTATAATGCGTTAAAACCCCGATATTCATTTATAAACACCTCGTGTGACAACTGCAATGTAGTTGTCTTATCTTTCCATCGACTTTCTTACCACCTTTCTCAAGTAGGTGAGCGACGCGGTTGCAATTACTTGGTCGGCATTTGCTGATCTACGACCAATGGCGCCACGTGTGACAGATCCTTTATGAGGTGCACCAGCCCTCTCCCTCCCACCATCAAACTCAACCCTTGCGCCACCTACACAATTTTCCAGCTGCGCAGTCTGTGGTATTTACTGGCGGGAACTGCAGAGCACCGAACAAAAAAAAAAGTTGTTTCTTTAACTTGCTAATGGGATACGGACACTAACTCCTCATAGATAATTTCCGAGATAATGGACTTAATTTTTACGGCTTCGGGGTGAAGTTGTGTTCCGGAAAAAGAACGGGCATTGAGGTCGGGGGCTGTGCAGCGAAGAGGCGGAGTTGGGAACGACAAGACAGGGATTTGTGACCTGAGGGAGGCGGCCTGGCCAGGGGTGCGCGAGGGGCGTCCAGAACTCCCTAATTAATATATTTAACTTAGAACTTGACGACAAATTAAGAACTACGACGCCGTGTGAAAAGGTGATTAGTCAGGTTAAGCTTAACCGGGCATTCGTGGGTGAATATCAAACAGCATCATTCTAGATCTCCTTTTTTATTTATCAGACATGATATATATTAATAAATGCTTAAAAAGCAGCTAGCTGTATGTAATATCCCACAAGCTATATTGCTTGTTACTTGTACAATTAGGCTACACTTTGTTATGGGAAATGACTCTGATGAGGCTTTAGACGGAAGAGAATGAAAGAGAAGTAACTCCTAAAAAGCACCAGTGTTATTAAGTAATACAAAGGCTCCATTTTTATTAGCTTTTCCGAATTTTCTTGACAGAGGTTTTTTTGTCAGTGAAGTAGCATCCATGATACCCGTTGCAGCGGGCCTTTTGGGTTCTTGCCAAGGAGATTAGAATAGGGGGAGATGGCCTTAACGCCACAGAAGTGAAGCCATTGTTGCCATATTGCGGAGTTAATAATATCTGTGGTGACGAGTGTGTATTCATTGCATTCTGAGTTGAAAGTCAATATTTATCTAAAAAGAAAGGAAAGTTACATACATTACCCATGGATGTTCAAACAGAGCAGGAAACTCAGCTCCTATTTTATACAGAAAAATTGTATCGCAAATTTAATATTTGCTATTTCTTTTCCTCAATGAATTCTTTCACTCTAAAGAGATGTAGGTTCCCTTGAAATTTCAAAGACCTGGTGGTACAAAAATTTAATATGAATATTTCAAGACGTGGGCACGTGTAGAAGGAATTTTCGTATGTATTCAATATACAAATCGTCTTTTCAGTTCTGAGGTTACGAAAATGGTTCAGCTTGTTTCTGTCATTATTGGAAAAATCTTGTTCTGCTCTTCCTGTGGACTACTACCGCTGACAATTTCAGATCTTCTAAAGCGTTTGGGTTGTATCCCAGTATGTGTCATACTTATCGAATGAGATTTTACGTTAATAAATCACATTTCAGCCATCTGGAAGGTCTGTATTAGTCCACAAAAGTATACTATATCAAATATGTACTCATAATTGACAGTAACTTAAACGTATGAAAGTTAACAGGTCAAGAACCACACAGTGCTTTAACCTGAAAACATTTCCTTGGACTGGCTTAAATCAAGAGCTAAGCTTTTCATAGTAGCGCCGTCTCCCATTATTTTAACCTCCTTGGTTCCTGCCTTAAACATTATTACCGTTTTTCCTTTTTCTATGAAATAACTAAACAACTGTCATACATCGTCCGCAAAACGATACGTCGAACTTCACTTTTAGTTGACAATGCAAACTTTTTTGAAACCCCAAATTGCACAGACCCATGCTTTCTGTCACCTACATTGAAGATAGAAAATGTAATAAATCTGAGTCACCGGCCGTATGCCACAGTGGTTGCCCTAGGATGTCCAGCACGGGACAAGTCATGAATACTAGCAGAAGTTTGAAAAGGGTGTCAGGTTCTTTTCGCAACACTGTGGCTATCGACTGTTAGCCGTGCAATTTCTGTTGATGGAAGTCCATGTTTATGTAGAGTAACAAATAGCCTGCGATAAAAGATTGATATTCTTCTTCTTTCCTTCGCATAACGTCCATAAGACGTGTACATACGACCTCTATTGTTCCCACACAGCGTATTAGAAGAAGGTAGAAATATTACTGGCTTACCACCTACTCTCAACAAAATGGGTATTTATTCGAGAGATGGAGTTAACCGGCAAGTTCGGTTTCATTTTATGAGAGTTGATAGGACCAAGTTGCTCGAATCAAGGGCAAGTAAGTTCAGGAGGAATGTGTTTATGACATACACATTTGATGTAAAACATTTATTTGGTGTGTATACATCCTTAACAAAGAAACATCACACTTGTTATGGAGATTTATTAGTGGGTAACAGTATTCAGGCGTACAAACAACATCTCATACCCACATCCTGTAATTCCTAGAGGAATGAAAGAGGAGAAAAATTTATGGAGTTTTGTGAGAGTTGTGACTTTTGGGTTGCCAATACGTGGTTCAAAAATCATAAACGAAGACTACACACTTGGAAAAGCCCTGGTGATAAAGCCAGGTACCAAATACATTACATTTTAACCAATCAAAAACAGCATCAGGATGTCTAAAACTTTCCCTGGAGCAAATGCCACTACAGATCACAACTTACTTGTAGTAGATATAAGAACTAGGCTGAAATGCATTAAAAAGAAACAACTTGTAAAGAAGTGGACCCTGTCAAAACTTAAAAATTAAGATGCCAGGTCGTTTACAAATAATATGGAAGGGAAGCTCGGAGGGGTAAGACCGAGCCTGGATGTAACAGAAGAATGGGTTATCATCAGAAATGCAGTACTGGAAACTTTAGAGAAATAAGTTGGAAAAGTGAAGAAAAGGAGAATAAAAGCGATTGGAGGACACAGAGTGTATTATATAAAATGGATGAACGCAGAAAATGGAAAAATGCCTCTTCAGATGAAGGAAAGCGACAGTATAGAAAGCTGAACAATGAACTGATGTGTTATACTGACAAAGCAAGAGAAGACTGGATGAAAAAACAATGTGAGGAAACAGAACAGTTGAAAAGACAAGGAAAGACAGATTAAATGTACAGAGCTGCAAAGTATATAACGATGAAAGAACCACGAAAAATTAGCAAGCAAGGAATCCTAAACAAGCAGGGAAATATAACAGAGAATACCGAAGAAAACAGAGATGTCTGGAAGGCATACATAGAAGAACTATATGATTCTGCAGGTGATCATAAGGAATTGATCTTAGAGGAGGAACAAAAAAGTGACAAAAATAAATGGGGACTAATAATAGAAAAATGGGAGGTGGAGAAGGCGATCCAGGATCTCAAGGAAAGAAATGCAATGGGTTATGACAAAACACCGGCAGAAGCAATGACGGCCTTAGGGAATGGAGCTATAACCATAATTACAAATCTGGTCAACAGAATATACAATTCAGGAATCTGCCCTGCAGACTTTCTAAAAACGATAATGTTTCCATTACCAAAGAAATGCAATGCCAAATAATGCAAAGATTATAGGACAATTAATTTTATCTGCAATGTTACCAAAGCTGTGATCAGACTAGTGTTGAGAAGAATTGACAAGAAAATGGAGGAGAATACAGGAGAAGATCGGTTTTGATGTTGGAAGAGTAAGAGGGACCAGAGATGCTATTGAGTGTCTGAAGATGTTAGCAGAAAGATTTTTACAAGTAAATAGAGAAATATATGTTTGTTTTGTCGACGGAGAAAAAGAATTTGACGGAATTGGCTGATTTATACTGCTGAAGATTCTGAAGGATACTGGTATTGATTGTAAGGATAGAAGGCTGATAAAATAACTATATTTGAGGCAGAAAGTAGTGGTGCGAATAGATGGAAATGAAACTAAAGAGGTGGCTGTTGGGAGAGATGTGAGAAAGGTTTGTTGTACGTCACCAGCACATTTTAATATATATGCTGAAAAACTAATTGGCAAAGCCTTAGAAAAAAAAAGCACTTATAGTAGGAGGAGAAAGAATAAAAACTATAAAGTTTGCAGATGATGAATCAGAAGAACAGCTCCAGATAATGATGGATAATATCGTAAGAGAGGGGAAAGAATTCGGAATAAAAGTGAACATCGATAAGACCAAAGTGATGAAATTTGCAAGAGAAGGTAACACAATCAATATATCACTGAAGGGAATAAAACTGCAACAGATACTATCATTTCAATATCTGGGAAGCTAGATAACTTTCAATGGAAGCTATACAGAAGAAGTGAAACGCAGAATATACATGGGAAAGAAACCGTTTGGGAAAGTGAAAGATTTACTGACAGCCAGGAGCATTCGCATTAATCTCCGGAAGGGGTTCTCCAAATGTATTGTGTGGAGCATGGTGACTTGTGGATCTGAAACACGAACAGTTAGAAGGATGGAGAAAGTAAAATGGATGGACAGTGTAAGAAATGAGGTACTAAGTAGTGTAAAAGAGGGAAGGAACTTCTTGAGGATGTTACAGAAGAGGAAAACATCTTGGATAGGACACATATTACGCAGGTACTGTCCACTGCAAAGGATAATGGAAGCAAAAGTAGAAGGAAAAAGAGGGAGAGGTAGAAGAAGGTTTGGAATGCTAACAGATGTGAGGAAAGGAAGAAGTTACAAGCAAATGAAGGAGGATGCCCCGGACAGAAAGACGTGGAGGATGTCTAGTTGATACCTGTCTGAGGACAGATTTCCGTTTTGTTATTTCTACTTTTTAAACCATGTTATTCTAATCAAATATAAATATATGGAATTCTCATATCATTTGCATGACTGGAATTGTCTGAGTGCTTGTCTTATTACGTGCATATATGCAAAAGTTAATATTTCGACAATAGAAGAAATGTAACGTGATATGGTAGAATTTACAATTTAGGAATCATCAGTTGAATACGATGTGCAGCGTTCTTATTTGGCCATGTTACCAATGCCAACGTCCTTTCGACGTGTATACATGACCGAAGAAACGGACTCTGCGTTCACTATAGCTACAAAGAATAAAAAATATTTATTCGCAGTTGTAACTACGTATTAGCATTACCTGCACAAGTTATTGGTGAGATACGAAAATTTATGCCGGAACGTAAATCGAATGTGGCTTCCCAGCTTTTCACAAGCGGTCGCGTTAAACAAAAATCAAATCGAATGTTCGTAAATCTGCGGGACTTAACTACTGAAGTTATCAGTCCCTAGACTTTGAAAGCACTTAAACTAACTTACCACTAGAACCGCCGGAGTCTTTAACAACCTAAAACCGCCAATGGGACAAAAGTGTCCCATTTCAGATCGATGCGTTACTGTTTGATCCTAGTCTTTCAATTTTAAGGGACGGGTATTTCTGTAAGAAATATTGAGATTGATCTTATCATATGTTGTTTTTATTCTAAATATTAAGAACAAACGTGCTAGATCCAATTTAATTCAAAACCGTCTCACATAACAACATAAACAGAAAATATTTTCTTTATTTTTAGGCAAATGAACTATAGTATGCAAATAATTGAAAGTTGTTCATTATGTCATAAAGAAACCAAATTTTTTAAATAGAAATCCAGCCATAGCATGAAGTTTTCAGTTCAAAATTATATTTTCTACAACTAACAATAACATAATACACCATAAATACATTATCGTAGTCTGTCATTCTGCACTTCGATACATTTTCCAAAGATAAAATTAGAGTCTATGTAATTCCTTTTAGACACCTACTGCTCATCATTGACTATTTCGAAATCTGTACAGACATAGGGAACTACAGCAACACATTTCTTGCAAACTGGTTTGTCACGTGATGCACATTTGTATAAACTTTTTCCTTCTGTGCAGGATTTTCGATCCTGTCAACGGCAGCAGTTGCCACTTACATCTGATGCTTCAACGTGAACTGGTAGAACTCCAACTCTGGTTTCTGTACAGTCTTTGGCAAGTTCATCTGCATGCTTCAGAAGGAAACCTCGTTTTGTTATGGATATGTCTGCTAAATCTAGAATACTGTGAAAAGTATGAACAGGCCACCTTCTTCCACCAGCTTTCACTGAGTATTTGCGGGCCATTTGCTGAACAACATTTACTCCATACTTGGATTCATTGTAACTTGTCACAGTGTCAAGCTTTGACTGCATATCATTTCCAATTTGTACATCTGGATGCTAGAAACTCAGAATTATTACATTTTTTCCTGGCTGTGCATGATACACTGTGAGGGTCGTTTTTGAAAAGTACAATCTTGTGTAGGTTCTCACGAGTGTTCTTCACGCATTCCGGCACTTACCGTTCTAATTTTGTCCATGGTACCAAGCAAGCTGTTTCGATTTGTTTTCAGCTCTCTTATTAATGAAAGTGACGTGAATAAATTGTAATTGTCAGAATGTTCTTCACTGCCCTCTGATGCATTCGAGCTATCCGTCGTACTTTTTTTATCATCATAATCTAAATCAGTTGAAATGCCATCTAAATATTCTCTTCGGAGGAATACGCTAACAGCTGCATATCTGAGAGACCGCGTCGACGAGCCATGTTGCACTACCTCCCAGACACTGTCACCTATATTTATATAAATGTTTAGTGTCAAAGGCCCTGAACTCATTGCTTCACATCAGCATTGTAGCAGCAGACAACATTAAAAGCCTCTAACAGTGTATAGTAATCGGCAACGTTTAGTGTATACAATGGGACAAAAATGTCCCATCGGCGGTTGTTGTTTTTTCTCGATAACTACGTAACACATAGCGATGACTGTCGTTTAGAAATGGACTAGAGTAAGAAACATTAAAAGTCATGAAGCCTCATCCACCTCATGAAACAATTAAACTAACGGGACGGATTGAAATATTGCCACGGGACAAAAATGTTCCATCGGTGGTTCTAGTGTTAAGGACAACACACATCTCCTTGCCCTAGGGAGAACTAGAACTTCCGTCGGGAAACAACCGTGCGCTCCGCAGCAGGGCGCCTTGGAGCGCTCGGCCATTCAACCGCACCACGCGGTAACCATTGCGTCTCTTCCTGTGCGGGAATTAAATAATGGAATGTACACGTGCACTCATGGTTAGTAAGGAATTTCAGGCGTAACGGAAATTGGATGAAGGTGGGACGCCTGCACGGATAGCTTGGCAGTTAACGTGACCACTCGCCCGAAATGCTGTTTCGAAACCCATTCCGGTACCAATTTTCATATGACACCAATAAATTGTTCCGGCGAAGCTAATTCATATTCGCAATGGTAAATCCATTTCTTGCACGCAGGTAATGTTGAGTTTAATGCAAATTATGATGATTACGATTGAAAGACGAATGCTGTTTGGCTAATCAACTGTAAAGAGGGGCGACTAAACGCTGACTAATTAGTTGGACGGTGTGGAAAGTCTGCAAATGGCGAGCGAGGCACTGCGAACGAATGCGTGCTCTCCGTTAAGCGCCGGCAGCCGTGCAAACGAGTAATTGTTCGCTCCGCAGGCGAGCACGATCGGACAATTCGCTAATGAAACCGATGAAACGAAACCTCGCGGCCTAATTCAATTGCAGGTTAGAGAGAGAGAGAGAGAGAGAGAGAGGTATTTTCGCGCCAGAGAATCGGAAGTCAGTTCCGCGCGCTAAAGAGACTTAATGTAAAGAGAGGGAGAGAGAGGGAGGGAGGGAGATTTAGGTTCGGAATTGAGAGCAAAAGCCTTTGCTGATATCCCGTGAATTCGATTTGTTGGCGTAGAGGGAAAATTAGTCTTACATTTTGCCTGCTCCGTGCTTTAAAAGCGCCCGAGGGGGATGTTTTTGTATTGCACCGTATCGAGTTAGCCCTGCCCATTCAAAAGAATTGTTCTTTTCTCTTTTTTTGCAGGTTTTATTGGTGTTGCGGTCTAATTTAATTCTTAGCCTCGCCAGCCGAACGGCGATTCCAAACGGATCGAGCTTCCTTTAGTGTCTACTGTGCGTAAAGTGAGAAAGAAAACAGCGAAATCCACCCCCCAGCGACCACGAGTGCGCCCATCTCACACAAACATATCGGAGTGATTGTAAAACGGTTTCCGAGGATAACGCTACACCGATATTACCCTCTCCAGTTTCCTCGTCTCCTCTACCTCGTTCTTTTTTTCCCCTGCACTTTGTGGAGTTCCTCTGGGCCCATTCCCTTCCCCCTTTCTCTCTCTCTCTCTCTCTCTCTCTCTCTCTCTCTCTCTCTCTCTCTCTCTCTCTCTCTCTCGCCCCTCCGAATCTGCCGTGTCCGGCAGGGCGAATGTGACTTTCAATAGCAAACGTTTTATTATCTTTGGTCGGCGTCTGCAGCGCGTCCTTTGGCGGTTTTCCAAAGCTCGGAAACGTGGGGGTTTGGGTGTGGAGGAGCGGTAGAGCGATGGTTTTCGGTTTTCGGCGGTTTTATTCAGGAGAAGAGGGAGAAAGAGGGGGATGGGGCGGTCACTTCTGTAAACCGACGGCTTTGTTCTTTTATACGCAGTTAATCGGACTTCTTCCATTCCTTCAGAAGGCAGCGATTTATCCTCTTTGTGAACAATTACTCTTAGGAATTAACGGTGAACACATATCTTTCAAGCCATTATTACAGACTCCGTTATCAGGCGTTTGTTTTACTTACCTCAGTAAATATATAACAAAATTAATTTTTATAAATAACAATTTTGCTGCCATTTTTATAGTTCATTTAGCACGACGGACTCCGGGAAATACTTCCCATTTTCAAGCGCGTTTTTCGGTCTATTCCGTTTTACTTGCGGTGTTTCTGATGAGTGAGCTTCTGGATTATTTTGCTGTCTTTAAGTTTCCGATGGTCCATTTTTGGAGATTATCGCACATATCGGACAGCACAACTAACTTTTGTGCCAAGTGTACATATATGTCAACCAACAAAAATAGCGTAATCTCTTGCATAATTAAAGTTTTCTCTGTAATATTTGTTACTTTATTACTCACTCTTCACGTCAGTCGTTTACATTAACTTTATTGCCAAGTAGTTAGAGACTGTCAATAAATAAGTGTACTATTACTGAATTTCAATACTACACCGGACAAAAAATATGACATTTCAAGGAAACATCGAGTGAATTTCATATAACATTATTCCTAGCGTTGGTATTTTTCCATTAAGAGAATGTTTGAAATATGATGTTGCATAATCATTCAAATTTTTCTTGTTTTCTCCTTCTTTCTCTCTTTCCAAAAGGTCCTCATTCTTTGATTGTATTTCTGTTTCCTTCACTTGTACATATTTTCCGTGTCCCCATGGTGTCTCTTTGTAATATTTCCTATACATAACATTTCTTCCATGTATCCTTTCTCTAATAATTTCGTTTCGTTTTAGGGCATCTATTTCTTGAAGGAGCCTAAATTTTTCTTGTTTGATCTATTTACTAAGAAAAAAAAATTTTTTTACTAGTCTGCTCTTGTTCATTCGAAATCCACATAACGTCACTCGGTGTACTGTGTTCATCACCGACTGTGCCTGTACAATTATTTCAAAAATTCTCAAATGTTAAACTGACTTGAACTAAGTACATCAGATAAATCCATGCCCGAAGGATGACTGGAACTTCGCCGCGGTGGAGTAGCCGAGCGGTCTAAAGCGTCTCGCTGCGGAGCACGCGGTTGCTCGCCGTGGAGGTTCGAGTCCTCCCTGGGGCATGGGTGTGTGTGTTTGTCCGTAGATTAGTTTACCTAGGTTTAAGTAGTTTGTAAGCTACGGACTGATGACCACGCAGTTTGGTCCGATGGAATTACAAATATTTGAACATTTTTGACTGGAACTTCCGGCGGAAACGGCCGCCCAGTCCGCTGCATGAGGCCTTGGAATACGCGACCATTCCGCGCGACGTACAGTTATTTGTTTAGCCTCTTCATCCTTATTCTTTCATTGCGTATTGCTCGAAACTGTTTTATGAGACATTTACGTAAGTTCTTCGTGATTCCTGTTTCTCCGATTGTGGTCCTATTTGATGCATGGAGTCCATCTGGTAGTAAAATTGTTCCTGAATGTGCCATGTCTTTATATGTTGCGTTCTTTTCAGTTTGTAAGCTTTGTGAAACTTTCCTGTTCATTCGTCAGATAGTAACAGAGGAGAAAGGAACAAAAATGACTTGCAGGCCGGGAATCCAGAACGAACCGTTCTGCCAGAAACTGGTGCTCATTCTCTGCGCCAGGCAGCCTTCGCGATAGTTGACGTTACAGAATGGGATTACGACTCGCTGTATAAATTGCATCACGCTATTCAAAGCGATTTTCCACTGAAGAGGCGGTCGAAAGCATGGCTCTTTATAGTAACCTTATATCGAGTCATTTCTTATCCTAAAAGGGCTTCAAAAGTCGTGACCCCCAGTTGAGACGGTTGCCTGGTCAGGACCTCAACGTAGAGGACGAGTCTTTCCATTAGTCAAATCAGGACAGATGAGCAGCTATACATGAGGCCGTCTGGACTCCAAGGACCAGACCATCACCACTGCTGGAGGACTAGAAAAATCTTTGCTGCCATACTTCGTCTGCGAAGAGACTTCACTGGACTTTTGTCTATGTGCAGTCGAGTGAGAAATACCATCATACTGTTGGACTTTCATCTGAACTTTGTAAGCTCTGTGATCGATCTTGGGAATCTAACTTCTTTGTCTAGCTTTAGCAAGTGTTTGCTTTTCATCTTCCTAATATTACGTTGCCATTCGGTGACAACTTCTGTACGACGTCTTATGCTCCTTTCTTGCATTTGGTTAAGTGGTATTAATATTTATTTGACTTTTTTTTTTTTAGTTTCATCTACGTTTAGGTATTGTAATCAGACTAGATGGACATAAAAATATGTACTGGCCGGTATTCAAACCCGAGACCTCCTCCTCAAAAGGCAGTCGATAAGCACCTGTGCCACCTAGACACACGAATCCGACACATCTGCCCGGATTAGCCAAGCACGCAGCCCGGCCTACAACTGCACTCCATGGCTCGCGACTGGCGCAGTATTCTCGTTAGAAATCGGGTACTTTTGTGCATCCGCACTAAAATATGCATCATGCTTCGATATGGAAACTTTAAAATAATAGCACCTTCAGTTCTTCCATACCTTGTATTAGTATGTGACGTTTTGCTTGAAACAGCGATCAGCACCTCTAAAACCGTGTCGTGATTGCATTTTGCGACCTTCCTATAGTTACTGACCAAGAATCGGGCAATACATAACTCATGGTAGTAAAAGGTTTATGGCTCGTTGTCTCTGTTCATAGGGGTGAGCTAAGCTTGTCACCTTCTATGCCCTAAACAGCTACCCAAAGTGTTTAAATAAAATCAATAATCAATCTGTGGTTTAGCCAGTCTGTCAATGTGAAGATAATGACGCGAAAAATATATTTAAACAAACATAAATTAAAGCTCTGAATAACCAACAAAATGGATTCAAAGATAATGTTTAGAAGAAGGTCATTCAAGAAGTAATTTTTATAGATGGAGTTTATTACCCTTTTTCGACATGAAATGCGGAGGTCGTCCTACTTTATACATCTGTAAATAACTGAATATTTCCCCAACTATTGTTAATGACAGCCACAATAAGTATTACACGAACTCGAGAATCGGTTGAGACTAAAGCTCTTTACTCAGGTAGCGTCTCACTGTTCAAATAGACTGCCGCCGTCGAAATATAGTTACACAATTAATATTTAATTTATCATGGCTTTTTATGCAAATATATTCAGTTCTTGTTCACAAATATATATAATTATTTAGTCGGTCATGAAACATTTAAGTAGGAGACTACAACATAAAATAAACATTACTAGGAATAATATTAAATATAATAAAATAAATATATAATTGTAATGTGCTTTGCTGGATTTATGTTTTGTGTTTCTGTGGTGGAATCTATGTTCCGATACAAGAATATTACTACCTCAACGAAAAGCAGAACAAGAGAGTAAAACAAAGTTTATTGAAAGAATACGGAAATAATATGGTGCGACTTTTAATATAGGTAGCGTGGTCGAATGCTACCCATTTGCTGTTACTGATGAACACCACGTATCCATAATTGTAAATATAAATCTTATAATACTACTGTTATAGTACTGTAATTTATCGCCTTTTTATCTGTAAGGGATATTGAAACTGTAATTACAGTGTTTGATTCCCCAGGTCTCCTGAATCCATTCATATAATTATATTTGCCATACGATCATTCCCTTATTTTATATGGATTTTTTAAAATAATGTTTATGGCTATATTGCATTTCAGTTGCTTTTTGGAAAAGCCGCCCTCGCTCATCCAAAACCGCCGTTTCCTGTTTTCGAACAGATTAGGGAAACCCTGACTACCTATATTCTATTCACTAGGTCCAAATTGTTAGCCGGCCGGCTGGTGAACCCAACGGCCTGAGAAAATCCGCCTTTCACATGGAAACAAACAGCATCCCCCTCAATCTGTAATGTCACAATTTAACACAGTATATTCACTACTCGACACCTGAATTACCGTGGGAATAAACAAAAATATACGTTTTATAAATAGTGCTTGTTATAGTTGTAATAGTAGGATGAGGAGGAAATGGTTGATTTGTTGCACGTAATATAATGCTTACACAAAATATCAACATCTTTAAACCACCGAACCGATTTCGATGAAATTTTAATCCTGCATAGTTTGAAGGATGCATCATGTACAGCTTTTTCAGTTAGAGGTTTAGTCACGATCTAACATACAGGGTTGCTTCTGGTACTCAAAATCTTCATTTCCATCTCGCTAAAGGACTGTATTTACCGTCAAATGTTCAAATATTTGTGAAGCTTAAGGGACATAACTCCGGGGTCATCAGTCCCTAAACTTACAAACTACTTATGAACTACTTTATACTAAAGACAACACAAACATATATGCCCAAGAGGGGGAGAGAGGGGAAGATTCGAACGAATTCGCGCATCGTAGCATAGCGCCTCAATGCGCTCGGCCGCTCCGCAGCGGCTACTTACCGTCAATCTACGGACGGTTTAGACAGGAAAATAGGAAACTTTTCTTTTATCAAATGTTCAAATGTTTTTAAAGCTTATGGGACTTAACTACGGGGTCATCAGACCCTAAACTTACAAACTACTTATGAACTACTTACGAACTAGGACGGCACAAATATCCA
Source organism: Locusta migratoria (assembly GCA_026315105.1). Lineage (NCBI taxonomy): Eukaryota > Metazoa > Arthropoda > Insecta > Orthoptera > Acrididae > Locusta > Locusta migratoria. The sequence goes on from CM048751.1 coordinate 56,644,222, forward strand.
TGCCCGAGGGGGGATTCGAACCCCCGACCGTAGTGGCCGTGCTGACCGTGACTGGAGCGCCTCAGTCACCTCGGCCACCGCGGCCGACTTTCTTTTATCCTGGTGATCCTGGCCATTACTTGTACTTACGATGGTCACTGACACATATACAACGACATCAAAGCGATCTAAGCCATGGGTAAATTACATAATTCCTAGTTTTCTCAATACAAAGCACACACACCTTTAACGACGTACTTAGAATAATATAATTCATTTGATATAATAAACAATATAACCAAACCCAAATAAACCTAACGGTCATCTCCCTTATGTGAACAGATCTCGACTGACTCATCCCTCACAAAGACCCTACTTTCAAAAGCTGGTGGGAAGAATAGATGCGTATACCATTGATCTGTTGACGCTCCTACCAGAAATCACGTGACGATTACGTATGTAACACATACATCTGCATGGGTAACGGTGTAACCAGTTTAAGGCAGCAACCGAGACATCTGGGTATGAAGGAAGGTGAAAGGGTGAGGAGAAGCTAGTATTCAAATGTTCAAATGTTTGTTAAGCTTATGGGACTTAACTACGGGGTCATCAGTCCCTAAACTTACAAACTACTTATGAACTACTTACGAACTAGGACGACACAAATATCCAAGCCCGAGGGGGGATTCGAGCCCCCGACCGTAGTGGCCGTGCAGACCGTGACTGGAGCGCCTCAGTCCCCGCGGCCACCGCGGCCGGCAAGCTAGGATTGAATAGAGGCAGCGCAGTTACGTATCTTGATACCCGCGAAGCGAATAGTTGGATGAGGAGGAGATAGAAGATATCAGCGATCATCGAATGAAGCGATATTATTTTTCCTCTGTTTTTTGAAAAGAGAGAGCGGGATTCAACGCAAAATTTAAACGAAAACCTCGATCTCTATTTATGAGGTTGTTCTTTAGTTTCATTTCAACTGCTTCCTTTATAATTCCAATAGTTTGAAATGATCCGAACATTTCCGTGTTGTTATATTTTACAGGGCGACCTGTGTCTAGCAGGGTTCTGCGGTCGTCGATTGCATCACCTAACTGCATACCCGCAAGTTCATCGAAGAAAAGTCGTAATTATCGCTGCTTTACTGGAATTAAAATGGGAACGTATTCCTGAAATGTATGAAACTAGCTGAAAGCCCAACTTGCTTATGTATTAGTCCGTCTCATCTTTCCTCTTTTCTTTGTCGATCCCCTATTGTTCTATTTCTAATTCTCTCTCCCCCCACTTCCAACTCCATTTTTACAAAAAATTGTTTGCAACTTTTTCTAGGAATTTCTGTACCCTCCATCGTATACCGTACTTAGTATAAAAATCCTTCTCTATCAGTAATCATATGTATGTCCTAGTTTAACACTAGCGGTCAAACGATGTGGAAATCTATTACGCACAGACATACAAACATCCACAGACATATATCCTATGTCAGTCACTTTGTTTATTAGAGTGCTGTATAAATATCTGCAGTGAAAAGTTCAAGGACGTTTCGAGATATTTGGTAATGATAATATATGACTTGTCATTTTGAAGGAGTAAACATCATGGTTTTTATGTATATGTGGAAATAAAGAGTAAGGGTTGCATAAATATCAAAGATATGCTGAGTAATTTATGGGTTGAAAGATGTGGTGGCACTACAAAATATCCTTCTACATCTACATAAATACTCTGCAAGTCACACTGAAGTGCATGCTTCTCTACAGTTCCATTCTCTAATAGCTCGCAGGAAAAAGGAATACCTAAGTGTTTCCGTTTTCGATCTGATTTCTCTTATTTTATTTTCATGATCATGTCTTTCTATGTAGGTGGGTGCCAACAAAATATGTTTGCACTCGTAAGATCTCGTCGCAACAATTAACGGATTTGTTTTAATGATTTCGACTCCAACTCTTACATCATTTCCGTGACACTCTCTCCCCTATAACCCGATAATACAAAAAGAGCTGCCCTTTTATGTACTTTCTCTGAAGCGTCTGTCAGTCGTACTTGGTGGCGTTCCCAGAATGCGTAACAATACTCCAAAATAGGACGCACAAGTGTGGTGTAGGCACTTTCTTTAGCAGAACTGTTGCATCTGTAAGTGATCTGTCAACAAGACGTAGTTTTTGGTTCGCTTTCCCTACAATATTTTCTGTTTGTTCTTTCCAGTTTGTTTGTAACTGTTACTCCTAGGTATTTAGTTGAATTTACGGCCTGTAGTTTTTACTGATTTATCGTGTAAATGAAGTTTAACGTGTTTCTTTTAGTGGTCATAAGTATAACTTCACACTTTTCATTATTAAGGGTCAATTGCCATTTCTTGCACCATGCAGGTATCCTACCTAAATCCTTGAAGGATACCTTCCTCTGTTACCAGGAGCGCCGACTCCGTGGGTGCTCCGGGGCTGGTGCACCCCCCAAGAATTTTTTTGGGGTGCTGAGCACCTACATAAAATTGAGGTGGAAAATGAAATTGTATAAATTAAAAAAAAAAATCGGGAAAATCAAAACCTATCTTATGATTCAAGAGGCAATGCAAAACGTGACCATATCGAGAGACGATATTTCAGACGTGAAAGAAATGATCAGTCTTGTACGCGCGTCCTCAAGCAAGTAGTAATGAGCGTGCTTGTTTTACCCACTATTTATTCATCCTGAAGCATGTCGGTTCTTTTGACCTTTCATGTGTACATATTTATGAACATTTAATTGTGTTCTTTCAGGAATTTAGCTTGAAGAATCTGATACTGGTGCTAAAGTAATTCGTTTTTCATTTATCTTTGTCACTTTCCTTGTTATTAAAATTATAGATTCAGTTGAAATTTGTAATGCTTTTCTCTCAGGCTTAAAAAAACTTGGACTATATTAACACTGCCAGAGAATGAAAAGAATAATTTTTGTGATTCTTAAGTTTCTCCCGGCGTATTTGATGATCAAAATATCCACGGGTGTACTGCCGGTCTATAGTGTCCAACGGGCACAATATTTCGGCGATCATACATGTCGCCATCATCAGGTGAACTGACGGACTGAGCTCCTGGAAACGCGCCGGCACGGAGGTCCGCACGCTACGGCTGCTCGAAGGGAACTGGGTTCTAGCCCGGTAGCGGGCCATTTAAATACCCGCGGCCCGCGGAGCGACCCCTCCGCGGTCCGCGCCCCGCGCCGCGGCCGCGCAGTGGAACCGATTGCGCCGGCGTCTGAGAAGACGTCGGTGTGAGGGCTCTGTCCGCCGTGGTCGTCACTTCGTTACGTTTGCTAGATTTACTCTTAATTAACCCAATCGCTGGTTCCCAAGCTTTGCTAAGATTATAGCCAGAGTCACGGTTTATGAGGTCGTCACTTGTGCGAATTTCAATGGCCTCTCTAACGACGCAGTCCCAGTATCTCGTCGTCTGTACCAAAATCCTAGTGTGTTCATACTCCATGGCGTGATTCTCCGACAAACAATGTTCAGCGACCGCCGACTTGCTCGGATACATCAATCGTGTGTGCCTCTGGTGTTCAACGCATCGATCCTCGACGGTACGCATCGTCTGTCCAATATATGACTTTCCACACTGACACGGAATCTGGTACACGCCCGCCTTCCTCAAACCGAGATCATCTTTAGCGCTCCCCACCAGTGCACGAATTTTATTCGGCGGCCAAAAAACAGTCCCAACCTGGTGTTTTCTCAAAATGCGGGCGATCTTCCCTGAGAGTGCGCCGGTATATGGAACGAACGCAGTGCCTACATCCTCCCTTGCGTTCTCATCCGTTTCCACAGGTTGTGTTGTAGTGGTTGGGCGGAGAGCCCGCTGAATCTGCCACTCTGAGTACCCATTTTTTCGAAATACAGTTCTCAGGTGTTCCAATTCCTGGGGTAGACTCTCTGCGTCGGAGATAGTGCGCGCCCTATGTACTAGAGTTTTAAGTACCCCATTCCTCTGTGAAGGGTGATGACAGCTGTCTGCGTGTAAATACAGATCAGGGTGCGTTGTCTTCCGATATACACTATGACCCAGGGTGCCGTCAGGTCTTCTCTTGACCAAGACGTCAAGGAACGGCAATTTACCCTCCGTTTCAGTCTCCATAGTGAATTTGATGTTGGGGTGTATGGAGTTCAGATGTGTAAGGAAGTCAAGGAGTTTATCCATACCATGTGGCCAGATGACGAAAGTGTCGTCCACATAACGGAAAAAGCAAGTAGGTTTCCAGAAAGATGATGCAAGGGTTTCTTCCTCGAAATTCTCCATGTATAAATTTGCGACCACAGGGGAGAGTGGGCTACCCATGGCGACTCCCTCCGTTTGTTCGTAGTATTCGCCATTGAAAAGAAAATATGTGGAGGTCAAGACATGCCTAAAAAGTTCGGTGGTCTTCTCGTCAAATTTCTGACCAATCAAATCTAGTGACTCTCGAAGGGGCACCCTCGTGAACAACGAAACGACGTCAAAACTTACCATGATATCCGACTCATCCAGCCTGAAGTTGTTAAGGCGTTTCACAAAATCCACGGAATTACGTATGTGATGAGGGCATTTACCCACATAAGGACTTAATATTCCCGTCAAGTATTTGGCCAACAAATATGTAGGTGCCCTGATGTTACTGACAATGGGACGTAACGGCACCCCATCTTTGTGGACCTTGGGGAGTCCATAAAGTCTTGGCGGTACCGGACCTTGAGGTAAAAGTTTCTTGGCGACACCCTCCGGTAAATCCGCATCCTTGAGAAGCGCCCTCGTCTTGTTTTCCACCTTCTTTGTGGGGTCAACGCTGATCTTCCGGTAGGAATCGTCATTTAGCAGGCTCTGCATCTTTTCAGTGTAGTCCTTATGGGAGACAACAACCGTAGCATTGCCTTTGTCAGCCGGTAAGACAACAATATCAGGGCGCTCCCTCAGGTCACGAATGGCCGCCCTCTCTTTACTAGTGATGTTTGACTTCGTGGGCTTGGATTTCGTCAATGCACGACAAGTTTCACGACGTATTTCCTCAGCCGAATCAGGCGGAAGTCGAGCTGCAACCTGTTCAACAGCACTAATAATTTCTGCGACAGGTGTGAACTTGGGGGTAGGAGCAAAGTTGAGTCCTTTCTCTAAAACTGAGACCGCATCATCACTCAACTCCATGCCACTCAGATTGATGACGGTCTTGCACGGAACCTGCAGAGGTGGCTTGTCAAGGAGGCGTGAGAACTTAGCTGTTTGACGTCCCGTTGCCTTCTTATGGGCGGAATCGGCTGCAACAAGTGACGACCTCATAAACCGTGACTCTGGCTATAATCTTAGCAAAGCTTGGGAACCAGCGATTGGGTTAATTAAGAGTAAATCTAGCAAACGTAACGAAGTGACGACCACGGCGGACAGAGCCCTCACACCGACGTCTTCTCAGACGCCGGCGCAATCGGTTCCACTGCGCGGCCGCGGCGCGGGGCGCGGACCGCGGAGGGGTCGCTCCGCGGGCCGCGGGTATTTAAATGGCCCGCTACCGGGCTAGAACCCAGTTCCCTTCGAGCAGCCGTAGCGTGCGGACCTCCGTGCCGGCGCGTTTCCAGGAGCTCAGTCCGTCAGTTCACCTGATGATGGCGACATGTATGATCGCCGAAATATTGTGCCCGTTGGACACTATAGACCGGCAGTACACCCGTGGATATTTTGATCATCAAATACGCCGGGAGAAACTTAAGAATCACATCATACACCTTTACGGGGAGGAGATGTATCGCAGCATGAAGAAATTTGAAAAGTTGCGCCACCGTAGATGTCGTTTGCTAAGTACTCTTGCTTTTCTAAAGAGATGTCGTTCCGAGAATGTTGTTCCTAATTTTGCTAAGGTTACGCATCACATCGATTCGGCAGCAGCCAAGAGAGTTAAAAAACGGGCCGGCCTCGCATTGCTTCGTGAGAGAGTGCATTTCACCCGCCGTAGTCTTGAGTTCGTCTCTCTGGAACTGTTCCATCTGCATTTGAAACTGGCTAGTCACTTCACGTCTTTTTCCTGGGATTGGATTGATGGTGTTACTTCGGTTGCAGCCGATTCCGCCCATAAGAAGGCAACGGGACGTCAAACAGCTAAGTTCTCACGCCTCCTTGACAAGCCACCTCTGCAGGTTCCGTGCAAGACCGTCATCAATCTGAGTGGCATGGAGTTGAGTGATGATGCGGTCTCAGTTTTAGAGAAAGGACTCAACTTTGCTCCTACCCCCAAGTTCACACCTGTCGCAGAAATTATTAGTGCTGTTGAACAGGTTGCAGCTCGACTTCCGCCTGATTCGGCTGAGGAAATACGTCGTGAAACTTGTCGTGCATTGACGAAATCCAAGCCCACGAAGTCAAACATCACTAGTAAAGAGAGGGCGGCCATTCGTGACCTGAGGGAGCGCCCTGATATTGTTGTCTTACCGGCTGACAAAGGCAATGCTACGGTTGTTGTCTCCCATAAGGACTACACTGAAAAGATGCAGAGCCTGCTAAATGACGATTCCTACCGGAAGATCAGCGTTGACCCCACAAAGAAGGTGGAAAACAAGACGAGGGCGCTTCTCAAGGATGCGGATTTACCGGAGGGTGTCGCCAAGAAACTTTTACCTCAAGGTCCGGTACCGCCAAGACTTTATGGACTCCCCAAGGTCCACAAAGATGGGGTGCCGTTACGTCCCATTGTCAGTAACATCAGGGCACCTACATATTTGTTGGCCAAATACTTGACGGGAATATTAAGTCCTTATGTGGGTAAATGCCCTCATCACATACGTAATTCCGTGGATTTTGTGAAACGCCTTAACAACTTCAGGCTGGATGAGTCGGATATCATGGTAAGTTTTGACGTCGTTTCGTTGTTCACGAGGGTGCCCCTTCGAGAGTCACTAGATTTGATTGGTCAGAAATTTGACGAGAAGACCACCGAACTTTTTAGGCATGTCTTGACCTCCACATATTTTCTTTTCAATGGCGAATACTACGAACAAACGGAGGGAGTCGCCATGGGTAGCCCACTCTCCCCTGTGGTCGCAAATTTATACATGGAGAATTTCGAGGAAGAAGCCCTTGCATCATCTTTCTGGAAACCTACTTGCTTTTTCCGTTATGTGGACGACACTTTCGTCATCTGGCCACATGGTATGGATAAACTCCTTGACTTCCTTACACATCTGAACTCCATACACCCCAACATCAAATTCACTATGGAGACTGAAACGGAGGGTAAATTGCCGTTCCTTGACGTCTTGGTCAAGAGAAGACCTGACGGCACCCTGGGTCATAGTGTATATCGGAAGACAACGCACACTGATCTGTATTTACACGCAGACAGCTGTCATCACCCTTCACAGAGGAATGGGGTACTTAAAACTCTAGTACATAGGGCGCGCACTATCTCCGACGCAGAGAGTCTACCCCAGGAATTGGAACACCTGAGAACTGTATTTCGAAAAAATGGGTACTCAGAGTGGCAGATTCAGCGGGCTCTCCGCCCAACCACTACAACACAACCTGTGGAAACGGATGAGAACGCAAGGGAGGATGTAGGCACTGCGTTCGTTCCATATACCGGCGCACTCTCAGGGAAGATCGCCCGCATTTTGAGAAAACACCAGGTTGGGACTGTTTTTTGGCCGTCGAATAAAATTCGTGCACTGGTGGGGAGCGCTAAAGATGATCTCGGTTTGAGGAAGGCGGGCGTGTACCAGATTCCGTGTCAGTGTGGAAAGTCATATATTGGACAGACGATGCGTACCGTCGAGGATCGATGCGTTGAACACCAGAGGCACACACGATTGATGTATCCGAGCAAGTCGGCGGTCGCTGAACATTGTTTGTCGGAGAATCACGCCATGGAGTATGAACACACTAGGATTTTGGTACAGACGACGAGATACTGGGACTGCGTCGTTAGAGAGGCCATTGAAATTCGCACAAGTGACGACCTCATAAACCGTGACTCTGGCTATAATCTTAGCAAAGCTTGGGAACCAGCGATTGGGTTAATTAAGAGTAAATCTAGCAAACGTAACGAAGTGACGACCACGGCGGACAGAGCCCTCACACCGACGTCTTCTCAGACGCCGGCGCAATCGGTTCCACTGCGCGGCCGCGGCGCGGGGCGCGGACCGCGGAGGGGTCGCTCCGCGGGCCACGGGTATTTAAATGGCCCGCTACCGGGCTAGAACCCAGTTCCCTTCGAGCAGCCGTAGCGTGCGGACCTCCGTGCCGGCGCGTTTCCAGGAGCTCAGTCCGTCAGTTCACCTGATGATGGCGACATGTATGATCGCCGAAATATTGTGCCCGTTGGACACTATAGACCGGCAGTACACCCGTGGATATTTTGATCAGAATAATTTTTTTTTTTTTCCATGAAGTTATCTCGATGTGATGAAAGGTTCGATGAAGTATACAACTCTTGCTTGGAACTTGGGAAAAAAATGATGTAGGACTTCAAAAACTCAAAATATTTCAAAGATCTCTTTAAACCATGGTGACGGTGTTCTACCAAATGCTTTTGTCAGAAAGAACAGCTTCGCACAAAAAGTGTTAGATTAGTGTACAGTGGAAAATTATTTCATTGGTCGTGTAGAAGTTTTGGGGTACTACTTATATCGAAATATCCACTTCGGCCATTTAGATCGCTTTATTCTAGTGTCCTAATGCAGCCATGCTTTCCTTTTCTTCCTTCTCCTTCTTACTTATATCTATAAAAGGCCATACAACTGCCTATTTACTTTTATCAAGTATTGCTCATTTAAAAATGCATGAACATGATTTTCAGAACGGTTGGTTTAGAACATTTGTGAATCGTGATTAGAGCACCCACACTGATTTTCAATAGTCGGCGCCTTCTGTCTGTTACCCACCAGAAAACTTGTTGATAGTTAACACTGACAGACAAATAATCCTAGCATCATATTCGCCACAGTACCAAAGAAAAGGCAATTCACTGCTGGAATAAAATAAAAGGAACCACACTTACTCTCACACTCTCAGACACACACATACGGCAACACAACACAACCTCCAAGAGGGACCGATTAATGCCTCAGAAGTGGCTACACGCCGTATCAAGCAGCAAAATGTCGTACTAGAAGCATGTTGTTCGTCAACAAAAATGCAACTTTGATACACAAAATACGGTATACAACAACGTATTAAAAGTTGATGTTTATAGTACCGTGACAAAAATCGACAATTCGCTGACACGGCTTAAGCACTCTCTTCTGCACCACTCTTCTCTCAGTGAAGAGTTTGACGAGTATCATGCAAACTTTTATGGAGGCCCGTTGGTCCTGTAACTCTGCAGTCTCGAAATTTGGATATTAACGAACTGTCCGACAAAGCATCGTACTCAAAAGAGCATTGAACCATAACTAACAGGTACACAGTAATGAAGTTCCGATAGTTACACATTCAACACAAGCGTGAGCATAAATGCGAACTGCATTTCGCTCCAACACTCCATTGGCGCGAAATTAGAAATGTTCATGATTTTTTTGAACAGACTACGATGACTGCATGCATGCATCGATACTGTTAAGGTGGGGCTCATGGTTGTCTTGACAAAAAGAAATGGAATCTGTTGTTAGAAATAAATTGAACTTACTTGAAACTTTGATGCTCATTTAATACAAACGGTAGCATTTACCTCTTTCCCAGCTCAAAGAGCAAAGTCCGAACAGGTTTGCAAAAACGTTTACGTAATTACTATTAACAAAAAAATGCAATGAATGGATCTGAAGAATTACACACCAAAAAATTCAAAGTCGATTTGCTGCGGAATTACTGAACATATTCTCAATTCGAATATACTACATCACCTTTGGACGAAAAAGCTATCATTCATGCGTTAGCACGGCTTTAGATAGCACTGCTGTTTTGAAAATCAGCTTACCTCTTTCTCTTCCGAGTCATAGACGAAGGGCCAAACTGTATATTCCTTAATTTCCAAACGGCCATACGGCGCCCCATTGTAAAATGCTAACGAAGGTACGAGTATGTGGAATAAGTTTCCAGATACTTGAGTAGGTCGCAGACTTCATCTTTAAAAGGCCAGACAACTGCCTATTTACTTTTATCAAGTATTGCTCATTTAAAAATGCATGAACATGATTTTCAGGAGGGTTGGTTTCGAACATTTGTGAAACGTGATATAGAGCACCCACACCGATTGTCAACAGTCGGTGCCTCCGTCTGTTACCCACCAGAACACTTCGTGTGTCACTTGTTCCATCCAGCATGTTGGTGACTTGTGAGACATGATTAAATTTGTTTCCGGGTTAGGACGGTGAGCCGTCAAGTGTAAGACACGCAGAGACTTGCGTGGCTGAACGCTGATATGTCGGGAGCGGAGGAAACTCCGAGGCGCGGCAGTTGGCATTGTTACACTCCTCGGCTGCCTTCAAACTGGCAGGCGGGATATTTGAAACCGCATCTGTCTCGTTAGGAGCGTTCCGGGTAGCCGGCGTTTAATCAGGCTGGCCAACATTTAATTACCGCTGTAGCGGCAGATATGCGCCGACGGGTTGTAAGACGGCGTCAAGACGGCGTTGCGGGAGGCGGAACCGGAGGCGCCAACTTGGCGAGGAGAGGAGTGGGGGGAGGGATGTGGAGGGGATACGCGGGGCTGGGTGGCTCAGCAATTGACAGCCGGAAGAATGCCGAAGAACCAGCCCGTCCGGAAACACTGCAAAGCCGAGGGCTGCGAAGAGGTGGCAAAGGCGAAGGCGTGACCGACGTTGCGAGGCACAAGTGGTCCAATGAAATCTCTCCTCTAGGTGGAGGTAGCTGCCGGCCGCGGTGGCCGAAGGGACTGCGGCGCGCCAGTCACGGTCTGCACGGCCACTACGGTCGGGGGTTCGAATCCCCCCTCGGGCATGGATATTTGTGCCGTCCTTAGTTGTAGGTAGTTCATAAGTAGTTTGTAAGTTTAGGGACTAATGACCCCGTAGTTAAGTCCCTTAAGCTTAACAAACATTTGAACATTTTTGAGGCACAAGTGGTCCAGTGAAATCTTTCTCCTCTAGGTGGTGGTAGCTGCCGGCCGCGGTGGCCGAGGGGACTGCGGCGCGCCAGTCACGGTCTGCACGGCCACTACTGTCGGGGGTTCGAATCCCACTCGGGCATGGATATTTCTGCCGTTCTTAGTATTAGCTAGTTCATAAGTAGATTGTAAGTTTAGGGACTGATGACCCCGTGGTTAAGTGCCATAAGCTCTACAAACATTTGAACATTTGGAGGTAACTTGTTGGAGAAGGTAGTAGCTTCAATTTATCTTACCAACTAGCGTAATTCCCGCTGGATAATGTGCACTGGTTGTTTCTACTTCTGAATACAAATTTTCATAGACTTAACTTTAAAATGCTTCCGTAATGAAGGATTTATGTACAACTTGCCACCCCCTATTGCACCATTGATGGCAGAATTCAAAATATCTCGAAACACATTTTTTTAATTCTAACCACGGTTCCGAATCTTATTTTTCACATTCTAGTATCAAAATAGTCTTATTTCACCCGCTTAATGGTTGAATTTACAAAAATGTCGAAACAAATGTTCAAATGTTTGTAAATCTATCGGACCAAACTGCGTGGTCATCAGTCCGTAGCTTACAAAATACTTAAAACTAGGTAAACTAACCTAAGAACAAACACACGCACACCCATGCTCCCAGGGAGGACTCGAACCTCCACGGCGAGCAACCGCGCGCTCCGCAGCGAGATGCTTTAGACCGCTCGGCTACTCCACCGCGGCAGTGAGATCTTTCTCCTCCAGGTGGAGGTAGCTGTTGTTGGAGAAGTTGGTAGCTTCCATTTATCTTACCAACTACCTTAATTCCCACTGGATGGTGTCCATTGGTTGTTTCTACATCTACATCTACATCTACATAGATACTCTACAAACCACATTTAAGTGCCTGGCAGAGGGTTCATCAACCGCTTTCATAACTTTCCTCTACCGTTCCATTCTCTAATAGCGCGCGGGAAGAAAGAACACCTAAATCGTTCCGTTTTCCATCTGATTTCTCTTATTTTATTGGGATGGTCATGTCTCCATAAGTAGGTGGGTGCTAGCAAAATATTTTCACATTCAGAAGTAAAAGTCGGCGATTGAAACTTCGCAAACAGATCACGCCGCAATGACTAACGTCTTTCTTTTAATGATTTCCACCCCAATTCGTGCAGCATTTCCGTGACGCTTCCCCCCCCCCCCCCGTAACGTGAGAAAACAAATCGGCTGCCCTTCTCTAAACCTTTTCAATATTTCCCGTCAGTCCCACCTGGTGAGGGTCCCACAATGGGCAACAGTACTCCAGGAGAGGACGCACAAAAGTGATGTAGGCAGTCTCTTTGGTGGAGCTGGTGCATCTTCGAAGCTTTCTGCCAATGAAATCTTTAGTTCGCCTACTTCCGAATACAAATTTTCATAGATTTAACTTTAAAAATGCTCCCCTAATAACGTTTTTATATACAACTTGCCACCCCCCCATTTCACCATTGATTGCAGAATTCAAATAATCCCGAAACAATTTTTTAAAATTCTAACCATGGTTCCGAATCCAAATTTTTGCATTCTTGTATCAAAATAGTCATAGTAGCACCCTTAAAAGACTTTACCCTTATTTCATCCGCTTAATGGATGAATTTCCAAAAATATCGAAACACATATTTTTTTAAATTCCATTAAAAAAGTCTGAATCCGAAGTTTTGCATTTCTTGCTTAAAAATTTCCTGAATATCAATGTATTTTCAAAAACCGTTCTTCCCCTATTTCACCCCCTTAGGGATGTGAATATCGAAAAATCACTGATGCCTACGTCTACAAATTCCAAGTTTCTATCGTCTGTAGAGTCACTTTTCAGCGCCGTTTTCAGTCATTTAGAAACGGATCGAGAACGCGAATTTTCTTTCTTACGTTTTGGCATCTTTCTTGGTAACTATTTCTTCCCAAACTGCAATAAGCACTCAGTTTTCTTTATTCGTGCGCTTTTTGCAGAAAAACAACTGGAGAATGTGCATCACGTTTCGCTGTATATAACCTCTTTGCTATTATAGTGTCAAAAGTCATCGCTGGTCTTCAGACCGAATTTTATAAGCTGACGACTTTCAACCTCTATATCTTCCGCCTTCTTATAGCTATCGACACGGAATTGCTATGGTGTACAAAGGGAGACTTCGTACGAAAATACAGATCGCTCGTCTCCAATGAGTAGTGTCTGCTGAAGAGCAAAAAATTGACACCCACACCTAGAATTTTCTGTAACTTGGTAACTTTCAATTCCCATACCTTCCAACCCCTTACCGTACTCGAAGGTTAGCTAGATCATCCGCTGTACAATGCATGGCTGATACAGTGAAGTGGTAGATTTTAAAGACCGTGTCTGTACGTAAGAAAAAGTTGTCTGTTGTGTACCGCATAGTTTAACACCTCTTCTATATGAGTATAAAAGCATTATGAGACAATGCGAGGTACTTGTACAGCGTATATCCGTCACACACCATACGGTGGATTGCGGAGTATACATGTCGATGTAGATGGTGTTGCCACTGTTGGCAGTATGGATGCATCTGCATCCCAAGAACTACCCTACAATGTAATGTCCAATGACTTATGTAATCACATGGTACTTGGTGAAGCGTGTAGGCCTATGTGTAACAAATCACACTGCCATCCAACCACGGGACCCAAGGGATTTAAATCTTTTGCCGCGCAGAGTACATTACACCTTTAATAAACGGTGCAGTCACGTGTTTTCAGTCCGACGAGTCAGAGGAAATGGTTTCCGGCGGTTAATAACAGGGAAGTAGTGCCTGCAGAGCAGAATTAAACGCCTCCCTCTTGAACTCGTCAGGTTTTGTCGCGAGGTGCGAGACCGGCAGACAGTCTCTCGTCGGCGACTCGCAGTTAAACGGTGCGCCTCCTTCTGCCGCCCTGCAATAATTTCCACAAACCGTCGGGGAGATCGCGGAGGCGGCCGGGCCTGGTAGCAGCGACACTGCGCGAGAGGAGCGGAAGATGAGGGGGAAGGGGAGGAACGGAGGGAAGGGAGGGGGTCTGGCAGACAGCGCAGACTGGCGCTCAGGGAGCGGGGAGGAGTGAAAGATTTTGAAGCGTTGAAGGGCCATCGAGCAGCGCGGGGTTAATTAAATTTAATTAACACGAGACGGCGGCGGCGGCGGCCTCAAGTTGTACTGTTGCGCCGGGCGCAGAACTGCGGCGCTGTCTCGCGTTACTGGCCCGCGATATCGCCTGGCTGCCACCGCCGCGCCGCCACCAGACGCCGCCAGAGGCGCCACGTCCGCCGCAATTCCGGCGCGGCTGTCACAGCTCAGGCGGCGTCTATCGTTACCTGAAGACAAACTGCCGCCCCACACCTCAGCCGAGCCGCTGTGTAACTCCAGCCGGCCGCCCCGCAGACACTTGGACATCGAAGGAGCCGGCGAGGTCTGCCGAGAACCTGCCCCGAAGGGCAGACAGCCGCGGCTGCTCCAGACACTTGCTGGACTGCACTGCACCTGTCCATACATCGAGGCGACAGTCAGCTACTGTAATGGATTTGGTAACAGGGAACACATTTATCTTGGTTAATGAAGTATTTGATACTAGGAAAACTTACAGAAACCATAAAGAAAATACATACTAAATGTTCAAATGTTAGTTAAGCTTATGGTACTTAACTACGGGGCCATCAGTCCCTAAACTTACAAACTACTTATGAACTACTTACAAACTAGGACGGCACAAATATCCATGCCCGACCGGGATTCGAACCCCCGACCGTAGTGGCCGTGCACACCGTGACTAGAGCGCCCCAGTCCCTTCAGCCACCGCGTCCGGCAAGATGTGGTTATACAAGCGTTTTATACGCAGTCTCCTTTATAGATGAAGGACATCTTTCCAAATTCTCTCAATAAACCGAAGTTGGCTGTCCGCCTTGCTCACAACTATTCTTATATGTTCTTTCCATTTCACGTCGCTCTGCAATGTTACGCCTAGATGTTTGAATGACGCAACTGCATCAAGGTGCTAGAAATGCTGTGTTCAGGTTTGCTAAAAAGGGACTTAGTAGTCTTCCAGTTTCAATCTGATTTACAACATTTTAATTAGTGAGTGAGGACGACTGATTTTTGTAAATAATATAGCAGTCTCATTTATTTGATCAGCTTATAACGACAGGGCTGCGTTCACCTAGTCCTTGATGAGCAAAGGTGCCATTATATTCTGTGATTGCTGCTTCATTAACTCTTGATAATTCAATAATTGTTTATGGGAGGCGAACAATGACCAGGCTTCTCGATAAAAATAAACTTCTTTAACTTTCTTTATTACTGAACGACAAATGTTAATAGCTCTGTCATCGAGACTAACAATATCACCCTTGCCAGTATTATTATTAAAATACATACCAGAATGAAACTTTCACTCTCCAGCGGAGAGTGCACTGATATGAAACTTCCTGGCACATTAAAATTGTGTGCTGGAACCGGGACTCGAACCTGGGACCTTTGCCTTTTGTGTGCAAGGACTCTACTGACTGAGCTATCCCGACACAACTGACGATGCCGCCTCACAACTTTACTTCCGCCAGTACCTCGCCTCCAATGAGTTATGCAATCATAATATTTATCTCGGGTATGCAGCCAGATACCGTCGTCAACCAGACACGATATTTCAGCAGACCAACTGGCTGCCATCTTCAGGTGAAAGCGCAGAACACTAACTCGCCGGCGAGTTAGTGTTCTGCTCTCTCACCTGAAGATGGCAGCCAGTTGGTCTGCTGAAATATCGTGTCTGGTTGACGACGGTATCCGGCTGCATACCCGAGATAAATATTATCAGTTACTACGCCAGGAAAGTCTACGCAGCCACACTTATGCAATCACATGGTACTTTGTAGTGTCTATGATTATGAAATAGTGTGTCTCTCAGGTATTGCTAGCCATTTGGAATTTTGTAATATCCTTGAGTACGAAAATGCGTTTCTCTGGTGTCTGAGATATTGTATGTTGATCTACATAATCCAGAGTATAAAACATTTGTAAATTGCATTGACATTCAAAGATGTCACAAAATTCGAAATTAATTATCTCAGAGAAGCTAGATAGTTACCAAAGATATAAGGAAATATAAGATCTTTGTCAACACATAGCATCATATCAGCTGTCATTACATTAAAAATTATTTAAAAAACGACTTTCTAAGAAAGGTACCTGTAAAAATCATATAGAGGTACTTATGCTGTGTGTGTGTTACCAACAAATGGAATGTAAGTAATAAATTAAAATCTCTTTAATGTACTCCCAATTTGTTTCGAAAAAGTATTTTCACAAAATTTATTTCAACTATTGCAGACTACTTGACAATGCCAAATCAATGCGCGGCCCCCAACCGAAACATGACTTGCGGTCGAAACCGAAACCGTAACCGAATATTCGGCTCCTCTTCGAGTTTCGGCTGAAACCGAAACTTAACTTAGTAAGAATTTCGGTAAATTTACGTTATACCGCAAATCACCAGTTTTCCCATATTTCGCAAGATCCCGTCGCGTCCTACGTCCTACGCGCCTGTGTGTAAGTCCACTCAGATGACACAGGAGTAGTACACATTGATTGCCCTACACTTTCTATCCGGAAGGTGCGAATATTAAGCGAACCACTGCTTAAGCTGTTCTCGTTACACTTTGCATTAAAAAAGTGCAGGACAGAATTGTTGTTGTTATGGTCTTCAGTCCGGAGACTGGTTTGATGCAGCTCTCCACCCTACTCTATCCTGAGCAAGCCTTTTCATCTCCTCATAACAACGGCAACCCACATCCACTTGAATCTGCTTAATATACGTGTCTCTTGGTCTCCCTCTGCGATTTTTACCCCACACACTTCCCTCCAATGCTAAATTTACGATTCCCCGATGTCTAAGAATGTGTCCTATCAAGCGATCCCTTCTTTTAGTCAGGGTATGCCAAAAATTCCTTTTCTCACCAATTCTGTTCAGTACCTCTTCATTAGTTATGCGATCTACCCACCTAATCTTCAGCATTCTTCTGTAGCACCACATTTCAAAAGCCTCTATTCTCTCCCTGTCCGCACTGGTTATCGTCCATGTTTCACTCCCGTACAAGGCAACACTCCACACAAAAGCCTTCAGAAAAGACTTCCTTACCCTTAATTTAATATTCGATGTTAGCAAATTTCTCTTTTTCAAAATTGCTTTTCTTCCCATTGCCATTCTGCATTTTATATCCTCTGTACTGCGACTATCGCATGTTATTTTACTACCCAAGTAACAAAAATCATCTAACACCTTCATTGTTTCGCTACCTAATCTAATTCCTTCAGCATCGCCCGACTTTCTAAGACCGCATTCCATTATCTTTGTTTTGCTCTTGTTAATGTTTATTTTATACACTCTCTTCAACACACTGTCCATTCCATTCAACTGCTCTTCCAGGTCCTTTGCTGTCTCTGACAGAATTACAGTGTCATCAGCAAAACGCAATGTTTTTATTTCTTCAACCTGAACTTTAATCCCTATTCCAAATTTTTCCTTGCTTTCCTTCACCGCCTGCTCAATGTACAAATTGAATAACATCGGAGAAAGGCTACAACCCTGTCTTATTCCCTTCCCAACTGATGCTTCCCTTTCATGCCCTTCGAGTCTAATAACTGCGGTCTGGCTTTTGTACAAGTTGTAAATAACTCTCCTTTCCCTGTATTTTACCCCTGCTGACTTCAGAATTTGAAAGAGTGTATTCCGGTCAACATTGTCAAATGCTTTCTCCAAATCTACAAAAGCTAAAAATGTACGTTTGTCTTTCCTTAATCTATCTTCTAAGATAAGACGTAAAGTGAGTATTGCCTCCCGGGTTCCTACGTTCCTCCTGAATCCAAACTGATCTTCCCCGAGGTCAGCTTCTACCAGCTTTTCCATTCTCCTGTAGATAATTCGTGTTAAAATTTTGCAACCATGACTTATCAAACTGATGGTTCTGTAATTTTCACACCTGTCTGCGCCTGATTTCTTTGGAAAGGGGATTATTACATTTTTCTTAAAGTCTGAGGGTATTTCGCCTGTCTCATACATCCTACACACCAGTTCAAATAGTTTTGTCATGGCTGGGTCTCCCAGAGACTTTAGTAGCTCTGAGGGTATGTCATCTACTCCTGGGGCCTTGTTCCGACCCAGGTCTTTCAAGGCTCTGTCAAATTCATCTCTCAGTATAGTATCTCCTATTTCATCTTGATCTACGTCCTCTTCCCTTCCTACAACATCGTCTCTTATTTCATTTCCTTTGTAGAGCTGCTCTATGTACTCTTTCCACCTTTCAGCTTTCCCTTCTTTGCTGAGAACTGGTTTCCCATCTGAGTTCTTGATATTCGTAGAGTTGCTTTTCTTGTCCCCAAATGTCTCTTTTATTTTCCTGTAGGCGGTATCTACTTTTCCCCTTGCTATACATTCTTCTACAGATTTGCATTTGGCTTCTAGCCACTCCTGCTTAGCCATTTTGCACTTCCTGTCAATCTCATTTCTTAGTCGTCTGTACTCCATTTTGCCTGTTTCATTTACTGCATTTTTATATTTTCTCCTTTCATCAATTAACTGTAGTATTTCCTGTGATATCCAAGGATTTTTTGTAGGTCTTGCCTTTCTACCTATTTTGTCCTCTGCTGCCTTCACTATTTCATCTCTCAATGCAACCCATTCCTCTTCTACTGTTTTATTTCACCCTGTTTCTGTCAATTGTTGCCTAAATCTCCCTCTGAAATTCTCCAGAACTTCACTTTCCTTAAATTTATCTAAGTCCCATCTTCTTATTTTCCTACCTTTCTGCAGTTTTTTCAGATTCAGCCTACAGTTCATGACTAACAAGTTATGGTCAGAGTCTATATCTGCCCGTGGGTATGTCCTGCAGTTTATAACCTGGTTCCGGAATCTATGTCTTACCATTATAAAATCAATCTGATACCTTCCGGTGTCTCCTGGCCTCTTCCACGTATGCAACCTTCTTTTGTGATTCTTAAACAACGTGTTTGTTACGATTAAATCATGTTCCGTGCAAAATTCTACCTGGTGACTTCCTCTTTCATTCCTCCTACCCAGTCCATATTCACCTATTACTTTTCCTTCTCTTCCTTTTCCTACTACCGAATTCCAGTCTCCCATCACAATTAAGTTTTCCTCTCCCTTAATCGTCTGAATAATATACTTTAGCTCCTCGTATATTTCTTCGATCACCTCATCATCGGCAGAGCTAGTTGGCATATAAACCTGTACTACTGTTGTCGGTGTTGGCTTCGTATCTATCTTGACAATGATAGTAGTACTCATAGTAGTTTACCCGCTTTCCTATTTTCTTAGTCATTATCAGTCCTACTCCTGTGATACCCCCAACTGATTTTGTATTTATAATCCTGTACTCACCTGACCAGAAATCCTGTTCATCCTGCCACCGAACTTCACTAATCCCCACTATATCTAACTTCAACCCATCCATTTCCCTTTTTTTAATTTTCTAATTTTCCTGCCCGATTAAGGGATCTAACATTCCACGCTCCGATCCGTAGAATGCCAGTATTGTCTTTCCTGATGACAACATCCTCCTGAGTAGTCCCCGCCCGGAGATCCGAATGGGGGACTATTTTACCTCCGGAATATTTTACCCGAGAGGATGCCATCATCATATTTCCATACAGTAGAGCTGCATGTCCTCTGGAAAAGTAACGGTTGTAGTTTCCCCTTGCTTTCAGCCGTTCGCAGTAGCTGTGTGACAAAGCCACATTAGCTGATGTTACAAGGCCATCTCAGTCAATCATGCAGACTGTTGCCCCTGTAACTACTGAAAAGGCTGCTGCCCCTCTTTAGGAACCACACGTTTGTCTGGCCTCTCCACAGATACCCCTCCGTTGTGGTTGCACCTACGGTACGGCTACCTGCATCGTTGAGGCACGAAAGCCACCCCACCTCGGCAATGTCTGTGGTTCATGGGGTGGACAGAATAACTGAAGATATACTAAGTTTTCGCGAATAGATGTTTTCTTTAAAATAAAGTCAGGGATCCCATTTAGGATACGTTTATTGCTAACGACGCTATAATACGGAAATAATATTTACAGTTTAACACTGAAATGTAAGCAAAATTGTCGAACACTGTCACTGCATGACAGACTCAGATTAGCTATTGTCGCCTGCAGACTTGAATCACGCGCTGCCGAGACCTAGTATATATGTTGTAAAATTCGTTGGCTGTTCTTATATCTTCGTTGACATTAATTTTTACATTTGTTTATTACAATAATTAGATTTAAGCGGAGTAAAGTTGTTTTTATACACTGCTGCCGACTAGTATGCTTAATTCCTGTCAGTTAATGAACTTCAATTAGTGCTACATAAAGTATTTCGAAAAGTAACGTCGTAGTTACGATTAACAGTATGATTGTTGTCTGTGTACATTTACGCAAACTCGTCAGAAATAGAATGAAGCTTTCACTCTGCAGCGGAGTGTGCGCTGATAGGAAACTTCCAGGCAGATTAAAATTGTGTGCCGGAACCGGGATTCAAACCTGGGACCTTTGTCTTTCGCGGGCAAGAGCTCTACCGACTGGAAAGTAAAGTTGTGAGACAGGATCGTGAGTCGTGTCGGAATAGCTCAGTGGATCGCTTGTCCGCGAAAGCAAAGGTCCCAGATTCGAGTCCCGGTTCCGGCACATAATTTTAATCTGCCAGGAAGTTTCAACAGGAATAACTGTGTAGCGTGTGTTTAGAGTTTCCTAATCCAATATTGGTTATTAAAAAAGCCCATCGGTTTCAAAGAGACACGTTAACAAAACTTTTCAGCGTAATAATGTGATAACCCATTCCATCAAGAACAATAGTAATAACTTCAATTGTTACAAACACAGTATAAGAATATCACTATAAGATACGATTGAGTTATAGCGTGATTAACAATGAAATACAGTTTTTACGAGTACTAAATCCGTCACAAATGTGACCTTACTTCATCCATAAGTTCACAAAAGCTAGTTTCGGCCAAGCCAAACAATCGGCTGATTTCAGGCCGAAACTGAACCTACGGTCGATATCAATATTTTTGCCGAAACTTGGCGTAACCGAAACCGAATATTTGGTCGGCCCTTAGTGGCTGATGTTCGGGTTTCATCTGCCTGCCTCTCATAGCTGCTGCCTTTGTAAAACAGTAGCCATCTTGCAAATGTTGTCAAATAAATTCAACCTGTCATGACAGGCAGTTCGCAAAATGTTAGGCTGGACAGAGAAATTGTATGTGCGTGGGGGGGTGGTTCGGGGTGGTGTAGAGAGAGAGAGAGAGAAGGGGGAGAGGGAGGGATGAGAGGAACCAGGAGGGTGGTCAGGGAGGAATGTGTGAGGTCGGGGGCGGGTGTGGGGGTGCGCCGACTGATGCAGCGTCGCCAGCAGCGGTGGCATCCGTGGGGGCGGCGGCGACGTTAATCCTTATTCATCTCAGTGTATCCAGTTTCCCAGGACCTTAATCAGGAAGGAAGGACGGACGGGTGGACGGACGGCCAGAGACGACGGATGGTCCGAGAGGGGGCGCCATGAATATTCATGGGGAGGCCGGCGCCCGCGCCCGCGCTCCCGGGGGACGTGTGAGCGCCGCCCCGAGACAATTCCTGGCCGCCGCCTCAGCCACTGTGCTGTCTCCGGCGTCGATCGCCAACTCAGAGTGCTCGCCTCATGTTACAGTTGCGAAGCCTGACTAACAAAGATGATGGTAAAATTGTTTTCTACGCCGATCAACAACGACGATGACAGATTTTATTTGAGTGGAAAATATCAGACACCTTTGTTAAACATCTTTCGAAGTTAGTGTGAAAAAAAAGGCAATCAGCCTACGTTGTTTCTCATTGTCTTGGTAGACCAGCCTTCGTAGTGAGTAAAATTTTCTGTCGAAAAGTCATCGCCTTTCATAATCTGGCTTCATAGTAACAGTTGTTAATCAGACTTTGTAATTAGTAACATTTTCCGTGAAAGAAATCTTTCATCGTCTTTCATGATCAGCCTTCGTAGTTACTTACACTTTCTGTGAAAAAAAAACTTATCAAATGATCAATTATTTAATTATGCTGGATTCCGCGGCCAGTCAGTTAACATAGAAGTTTTCCGGGTGTTGTATCGCGTCATAATGTTGTTGTTGTTGTTGTTGTGGTCTTCAGTCCGGAGACTGGTTTGATGCAGCTCTCCACAATACCCTATCCTGAGCAAGCCTCTTCATCTCCACATAAGAACGGCAACCTACATCTGTCTGAATCTGCTTACTGTATCCGTCTATTGGTCTTCCTCTGCGATTTTTACCCCACACACTTCCCTCTAATGCTAAATTCACAATTCCTTGATGTCTAAGAATGTGTCCTACCAATCTATCCCTTATTTTAGTCAAGATATGCCAGAAATTTCTTTTCTCCCCAATTCTGTTCAGTACCTCCTCATTAGTTACGCGATCCACCCACCTAATCTTCAGCATTCTTCTGTAGCACCATATTTCAAAAGCCTCAATCCTCTTCCTGTCCGCACTGTTTATCGTCCCTGTCTCACTCCCATACAAGGCAACACTCCATACAAATGTCTTCAGAAAGGACGTCCTGAGGCTTAAATCAATATTCGATGTTAAGAAATTTCTCTTTTTCAAAAACGCTTTTCTACCCATAATAATGTAATAATTCGTCGTAATGTAAGAATGCTATCACTTTAATAACAGACGTTTCGACCAACTTGCAAGTTGTCTGAGCTGATTTTAATACGTCACTATGACGCGGTACAACACCCAGAAAACGTTTATGTTAAATCATTTATTAATTCACAGATTTCGAATTCTGCCGACTTTAGCTGCAGTTATAAATGTGGTCTCTACTTTGGTGGTAAAAGAAGCGTGTTCGGGTGGCCGAGCGGTTAAGGCAACAGATCGCGGAAACCCAAAGACTCGGGTTTGAGTACTAATTTTCATCTTTCCCCAAAGCATAGACGACTTTCATAAATGCAGCTTAAATCGTCGCAGTTCGCAGTCTGCGAATAAATATTTTAATGCGTAATTTCACATGTATGGCTGTGGGCAATTAAGAATGACTGTTTTTCTGCAAGAGATGTTTCATAGTAAATCTGTCATCATCTTTGTTGCTAAGCCTTTGCAGTCAGAAACAATTTCAACAAAAAAAAAAAAAAACAAAAAAACAAAAAAAAAAAAAACAACCTGCTGTTATGGGTCAAACTTCTACTGAAAAAAAAAGAAGACTAATAGTGAGGCAAGTACGTTTGTGACTAAATTTCATTACTAATGTAACCTTCTGCGTGGGCGTCATTAATCATTTTCATAGCACCAACATCTATACTGTCATACCACGTCACTGTTGACAAAACAGTGGTTGTGTCTAGCTGTGTTTATCATAATACAGAGGTTTTGGGGGAGGGGAGTGACATTAAATTTAACATTTAACTAGTGACATTTCTTGGAAACTGCTAAGCTATTTCTTTATATCCGGCTAATGTATGCCAATAGTCACGTGGTTCTATGTTGATACTACGCCATGTGTATAGCATCTCTACCCTTTGCCCGGTCTCCTTGTGTCTGTGATCGAAGCTCAAGACCTATCTATGTATCGACACGTTGAAATTAAAGAGGGATTTGCATTTTTCGGGGACGTTTCAACTCATCAGTCTGAGCATTTACTTGTAATAAACTTTTGTGGGCTACCTACGTCGCTTGACTGAAAAACATTCGAATTACAAATAAGAGCACATGTTCATATGACGTTTTAGTCCAGAATCACTAATACCATCACCCGCCAAAGGGTGAACTCTGCTCGTGACTCACCCCCGTACATTCAGTATTTATTGGAGCAGATAAAGTCAGCAGCCGCGGCGGTATAAGCTCAGCAATTCAACCCTCAACCAACGACAGCGGTGCGCGCCATATCAGAAGCTGTGAATAAGATGCCAGAAATAGCCTGATTAGGCGGGTTTAATTTTCTCCCTGGGCTTTAATAACGCCCAAGAATACACCCTTTCCGTCCCAGCCGATCGACAGAAATTCCTCGGGGAGAGAAAATTAACATTTTATAATCTCTTCCTCTGGTTTTATAGCTCGGCTAAAGGGGTCGTGTGGAATGGTGTGTCGGCTGGAGGGAAGCCGGGTCCGGGTGGGGATGGAGAGGGGGGGAAGGGGGGGGGGGTTAAAGCAAAAGGGGTGATGTTCTGTGCAAGTGAAGGAAATAAACTTTCGTTAGTGGAGCACAGCAGTAACGAACGTACAAACTATATTAAAATATAAAACAGTCCGTTTAATAAAGCCACGCCGAGGGTGGTCAGAGGTCGGGGTGGGGTGAAGACTCCTGGCGCGGCCCGGCCGGCCGGCGTTTTTACAATATTAATTATCCAATTTGCGCCTGAGAATTGCCGGCCGTCTGTTGAATAATAGGTGGGCTGCGCGTTACCGCGGTAAGCCGCCCACCTGGTCGGCGTTAAGGCTCGTCACACACCTGGCGCGGCCTGCGGGGAATCCCCGACAAGTGCGGGCGCGGTCCGGCCACCAGGGGGTGAGCGCGCCGGTCTCAACTGTTTCAGCGACTGCCATCCCAACCAGAACGCAAACGGCAAATAAACACTTGACGGTTGGATGTCTGAATGGGATCAAGGAGATACCGGGAATAGCGTGTACTCTTTTTCTCCTATACACCGGGATATGATTATCTACATCGGCATAAAATTTGGTGATATACATCTCAGCAGTGGCGGCGCTAGGCGTCGGCGACGTCGGCCGCCGCCGACGGCCTCGCGCCTATGGGGGGCCTCGCAAAACGTTGTTAAATTTTAGTATATTTTTATACTTCATGTTTAACGGCGCTTTTCAACTGCTATGTTATCTAGTGACGACCTACATCTAACTTACAATAGCTTCAACAATGGACGAACACAACATCCGTACCTAAGGGTGGGATTCGACTCCTGACGAGAGCGTATGACGCCTTAGGGCGCTCGGCCATTCCCGGCCGGCCGCTGTTTAGTTCTCCATATTTATATCCATATGAGTGCAACAGTGATGCAGTTTTTAAATATTTACAAAACAATTTCTTCAGTACACTTTAGAAAATAATTTGGAAGAAACATATCCAAATGTTTATATAACAATCAGAATCTTGATCACAGTTCGTCAGTACAGCTTCGGCGGAGAGAAGCTTCACATAGTTAAAACTGATTAAGACTAACTTGAGAAGCACAATAAGCCAAGAAAGACTATTTGCGTTGTGAGTACTATCAACTGAAGCCGAAATAGTGGCTAGTATTAAGATGTGATATTAGAAATTTCAGTGACACGAAAAGCTAAAAAGTTTCTCTAATTTGTGTTTGTTTGTCGTAATTTTTTTCATTGCAATAATACTTGTATGTTATACTAATAGAATTTCAGTTTAATGATTATGGATGTATAATTCAGCTCATTTAACATTTTCTTCATTACTGAAAAAATTAAAGGGCCTCGCAAAGACGAGTTCGCCGACGCCCAGTTTTCGTCTAGCGTCGCCACTGCATCTCAGTAAATTAGCTTACTAAAAATTGTTCAAATTTTTGTTAAGCTTAAGGGACTTAACTACGGGGTCATCAGTCCCTAAACATACAAACTACCTACAACTAAGGACGGCACAAATATCCGTGCCCGAGGGGGGATTCGAACCCCCGACCTGCCAGCCGCGGTGGCCTAGGGGACTGAGGCGCTCCAGTCACGGTCTGCACGGCCACTACGGTCGGGGGTTTGAATCCCCCCTCGGGCATGGATATTTGTGCCGTTCTTAGTTTTAGGTAGTTCATAAGTAGTTTCTAAGCTTAGGGACTGATGACCCCTTAGTTAAGTCCCATAAGTTCTACAAACCTTTGAACATTTTTGAACCCACGACCGTAGTGGCCGTGCAGACCGTGACTGGAGCGCCTCAGTCCCCTCGGCCACCGCGTACGGCAATTAGCTTACTACGCCTATTTTCATTCACTGCTTTCATATGGGATCATATTCTGGTGCAATTCAACATTGAGTAAAAAAGTATTCATCGCACAAAAGCGTGTAATCAGAATTATTGCTGGATCCCACCCAAAAGCATCCTGCAGACATTTATTTAGGGATCTAGGGATACTCACTGTAGCTTTACAATATATATATTTTCACTCATGAAATTTGTTATTAACAATCCGACCCAATTCAAAAGTAATGGCAGTGTGCATAGCTACAACACTAGGAGAAAGGATGATATTCACTATTCAAGGTTAAATCTAACTTTGGCTCAGAAAGGGGTGAATTATGCTGCCACAAACGTCTTTGCTCACTTACCAAGTAGCATCAAAAGTCTGACAGATAGCCAATTAGTATTTAAAAAGAAATTACAGGAATTTCTGAATGGCAACTCCTTCTACAATGTAGATGAATTTTTAGATAAAACTTAAAAAAAAAAAAATAAAAAACATCCTTAAAGTATTGATTGTCAAGTATAGACCACATTTACTAATCTGACACGTACCACATCATTACGAAATGTCGTATATATGATCTATGGAACAAGTATTAATCTAATCTAATCTAGACTGGGATACCACGTCTGCTTTGACCTAAAGCACTAGATATACCGAGCTGATCAATCCGCCATTTTGAATCCCAATCCGGCGACAGTGTTGTAAGCTTTATTTGGTGTTGCGAAATAAATCAGAGTATATTTTGTGAATTTATTGTTTTCACATTGTGAAATGATCGGTTGTGCAACTCCAAACTGCTCAAATGATAGCAGACATGGGTCGCTATAATTTAATCGGTTTCCTTCAAACATAGATCGGCGTAAAAGGTGTCTGGTAAATTCCAGACGCAGAGTATGGACGCAAAAATCGAGTAACTCTCTGTGTAACGTTAAGGACAACACCCTCGTTTTGTTTGTGTTACGAATAGTTATGCTCAGAAAGAGGTAGTAATGAAAATATAGACCCACACATGTAAGCAATGTTTTATTTTAATTTCGCTTCAGATTGTTAACACGACACACAGTGTATTTAAAGCAAGCTACTATTCTTGAATTTATGTAGACCAACTAAGGAGTTATTCTAAAGGCTGTTGTATTTTAAGTGTTGCGTGAGTACAGCTGCCTTTGCTCAGATAGTGGTTTTTAAATTATATTATTTCGCATTAGTTCAATGTGTAATTTAAATGGGACTCTCAACTCAAGAATATGTAGGTCTAAGCCAAGGTGTGAACAGAATGTCTGGAAAAAAAATAGAACTTCGCAGCGAATGGGAACAGGAAAGAAGTCGTCCACAAAAGGTATTAAATTCGAAACTTAATATGCAACATTGACATTATTTCAAAATTTCAAAGTGCATAGTACCAGACAGACTTTATTCATTAGTTATCTAACGAAACCAGACGTTCAATTTTACTAAACACATTTTTAAGTAAAATCTTCTTTCAAATGTGTGTATAAAACATGCGAGACATCAGATGGGGGAACACGCGAAATACAGTACCGCAATTTAACATTATTCCGTAACTGTTGTCGAATGCAACTCTTAGTCATCGTAAAGGTATGTGGATGTACCATTTATAAAGCAGAAAATACGATAATTCTAACAAATTTTAACTGTATCTGCTCAATATTTAAAACGGCAACACACGCCTTAATATGGAATGTAAGTGAATGTTTCATATCTCTAAATATCCATGTAATCATTTACTTCAAGTTCCTTGCTTCTTACAATCAAATGTAAGCCAATAAATTTACTATGCTGTAATTTTTTCTGCGTTAGGAAAATATATTTAATGGGCTTAAGAGTGTATTAAAAAGCCTAAGCGTTCAGTAGTCTTCAAATGTGCTCCTTCAGCGTGGGACGCAAACTGGCGGATTCTTCTGCTTGTACTATACAGTGCTCTACTTTGACCCATGACGTCATTAAGATGTCGGAAAACCAGTATATGGGATATCTTAATACTTCTATATTGTAGATACAAATCATCTGTAGTTATTATAGACAACAGAATGTACCATCGATCAGAGGTCTTAGCCCAAAAATTCGCGTCTTGGGCGCTCACATGCGAAAAAAAAAAAAAAAAAAAAAAAAAAAAAAAAAAAAAAAAAAAAAAAAATCTCTCGGTTAACCTACACCTAACCATCAGAGAGAAGCTACAGATCACGTTTTAAACACAAAATATTAATCTGTTTTGTTTGTAAACAAATCGCCTTTAACTCAACCACCGCATAATCACTCACGCCTTCTACAAACACGAACGGACCTCAAAACTATCGGACTGCGATGACGTCACGGGTCAAAGCTGACGGGCGGTATCCCTGTCTAGAGGTGAGCCTCTACATCTACAAATATACTCCGCAGCCCACAGTAAAGTGCGTGGCGGAGAGTACACTGTACCACTACTAGACATTTCCTTTCCTATTTCGCTCTCAGTGCGTCTCGGTTGCACAGTGGTAGAGTGCCAGACTACAAATCCAAAGGTCGCGGGTTCGATCCCCGCCGGGTCCTAGGATTTTTATCTGTCACTTTCCACTTCTTTCACCTCTGGCAGTATTGCTCATGTGAAAAATACCGAGTAGCACCGTGTTTCGGAACCCACGAAAACTGTAGGTCCCCCTATAACTGGCTGAGTAAGTCAGTTCGAAGGTCGGAGGAAGGCAACGGCATACCACCTCCAAACAGGGCGCAGCCTAGTGAAGCACTGAGGTGTTCAAACCAATCTTCGTATTGTTGACTGCCTTAACTTTTTATTCCACTCTCAAACAGAACGAGGGAAAAAATAATGTCTATACGCCTCTGTACGACCCGTCATATCTCTCCTCTCGTCTTTCTGATCTTTTCGTGAAATGCAAGTAAGCGGCAGGAAGATCGTTCTAAAGTCAGCTTCTGTCCTTGACAGAATTTCTCGAAAAGAACGTCGGCTTTTCTTCAGCGATACCCAGTTGAGTTCCCGCAGCATTTTTGTGACAGTCGCGCACAGGTTGAACCTACCAGTAACGATCCTAGCTGCTCGCCTCTGAACTGCTTCCATGTCTGCCTTTAAACTGATCTGCTGCGGGTCCCAAACTCTTGAGCAATACTTAAGACGTGGTCGTACAAGAGTTTTATATGGGGTCTCCTTTACAGATGACGTACATCTTCCCAAAATTCTCCCAATAAACCGAAGTAGGCAGTCCGCCTTACTCACATCCGTCCTTACATGGTCGTTCAATTTCATATCAATCTGCAATGTTAACGCCTAGATATTTGAACGACGTGACTGCATCAAGAACCCCGCTACTAATGCTGTATTCCAAAATTATGGGATTGATTTTCCTATTCATGTATATCACTTTACATTTTTCTACATTTAGAGCTAGCTACCATTCTTAACACCAACAAAAAATTTTGTCTAAGTCATCCTGTATGCTATTACAGTTAAAAAGCGACACCCTCCCATACACCATAGTATCATCAGCAAACAGCAGTAAATTACAAGTTCCTCTATCCATTAGATTTGTATAGACAGAAAATAACACCGTTCTCATCACACTCCCCTGGGACACGCCTGACGATATACTCATCTCTGAATAACACTTGCCATCGAGAACAACGTACTGCGTTCTATTACTTATGAAGTTCTCCGGACAGTCACAAATCTTTGAACCTATTCCATAAGGTCGTATCTTCGTTATCAGTCTGCAGTGTGGCACCGCGTCGAACGCCTTTTTGAAATCGATATAAAAACAATCTGCCTGTTGCACTTCATCCATGGCTTGCATAATGTCATGTGAGAAAAGAGCAGGCTGAGTTTCATCGTACGATGTTTCCTACACCCGTGCTGATTTGTAGAAAGAAGCTTAATCTAGATGGAACACGCCAATCCTGGTCGTGGTTTGCTTCGTTTCCTTACTGTCCACAGCGTGAGCCCTGAAAACCTACAGTGCGTCTCATTTTCGGCTGTGCAAATGTCAGTGTGCACATGGCAGGACTGTAGAATTCACGTTTCAGGACACAGAACCGTTTCCAACAATAGTCTACCCAATTCTATTGTGCAACACAAAAGTAAAATGAAAACTTGCCAGTTCGTTGAAACTTCCAAGCGGATTAAAAGTGTGTGCGAAAACCGGTATTCGAACCTGGACCTCTTGTCTTCGCAGCTAAGCACTATACCGCCTCACTTTTTTTTTTTTTTTTTTTTTTTCCTGCTCCTCTGGTAGGTCTATGCTTCGCGGTAGTTGGTTCAGTTCGTTCTTTGTTGTTAGTTGAATATTTGGCTCAGCTTTCTTTATTACTGAAGGCGTTTAGCCCATGACTGGGCGCGCTGAGCCACGGTGCCTGGCCTATTTGAGCTGCCCCGGTACACTTCACGATCCGCCTCACAATTTTACCTCTGCCAGTACCTTGCCCCCTACTTTCTAAGCTATACGTTCTCCAGTGAACCTTGAGGGACTAGCACTCGTGGAAGAAGGACTATGTAGGAGACATGGTTTAGACACAGCATGAGGGATGTTTCCAGAATGAAAATTTCACTCTGCAGCGAAGTGTGCTTTGATGTAAAACTGCATGGTTCCAGGCTCTATTTCCGTTTCGAACAGACAATTTTAATCTGACAACAAGTTTCACATCACCGAACACTTCGCTGCAACGTGAAAGTTTCATTTGGAAACATCCCTTGAGCTATGGCCAAGCCATGTCTCTACCGTACCCTTTCTTACAAGAGTGCTAGTCGTGCTGGTGTGAAGCTTGGAAAGTAGGTACTGGTAGAAGTAAAATTGTGAGGACGGACCGAGAAGTATGCCTGGATAGCTCAGACCCGTAAAGCGCAGGCCGGTGAAAGAAAGGTCCCAGATTAGAAATCCCACAATTTTAATCTGCCAGGATGTTTCACATCAACGGACACTCCACTGCAGGGTGAAAAGTTCATTTTGCCAGTTAGTTATATAAAAACGGGAATGCGATGGGAGTGATAAATCCTTAGAATATACACTTTCTTGCGAAACTGAGCGAACGATTCTGGTTGAAAAATGCCGAATATATAAGGCGAGGGTCGACTTCCGATTATTGGAAGAATTTTGGGAAAGACGTGATACGTTTGTAAATGAGACCGCATATAAAACGCATGATGACTTCGTATTGAGTATTGCTCAAGTGTTTCATTTCCTCACAACAGCGGTTTAAAAGAAGACAGACGCAATTCAAAGGCGGGTGGCTAGATATTTTACTGTAAGGTGTTACTGAAATGCTTTCGATTCTGGAATGGAGGGAAGGCGACATATTTTTCGAGAAACACGGGTAGTTCTCTTTGTTGCGGACACTGATCGTTGTTGTTGGTTCTTGTTATTACAGAGAGCGTTGAGCCCTCTGACCGGGCGCGCTGAGCCACGGCGCCCGGCAACCACTAGGCTGCCCGAACACGATTCCAGGACCGACCCAAACTTCCATATTCCACACTGACAGCACATTTGAATCATCTGCATTCATCCCTTAGCACTCACACCTTAATCTGCATTCCAGCACCAGGGAGAATGAAAACAACGAGGCATTAACCTACGCTGTTATCGTCATTGCCTCGCTTAGGCAGCTGTTAGATTACTGTATGGTGACGAATTACAGTGTTGATAATATTATCAATATTTTCTCGCAACAGCGAATTTCTTTTAGCGTCACTGTATAAGGTAGGCCTATAGGTGTTTTAACGAATGGTGACGTATGAAAATTTGTGCTTGCCCCATATTTTCATTATCATTTTCCGTTAAAATATAATCACCTATCTTGCCGTGGAAGTTTGTCCTCTTTATCAAGTTTATTTTCTTTATTGGTATGGTGTCTGTTCTTTTCAGTCATCAGTAATTGTATATTTGCCCCCGACAGGCAACTGAAAATTTCAAGGGGGACTCATTAAAAGACTGGATTCTTTGCGGGAATACGGTATAGCCTGGGAACAATAGGATAATAGGCAGGGGGCACTACAATCGTAGTGTGCTACAAGTTGAGAATTTGGTTTGGCAGGGAAGCGGACCTGTAATAAAAACATAAAGCTGAGCCATGAACACATCGAACAACAACGAACAAACACGATTAGCGACCGCAAGGAACAGAACTACTCATAGGGAAAAAAAGGTAAAATATATTTCAATGCCTAGAAATGGTCCTAATTTTTAAATATTTCGTGTTTGTTTATTTTCTTTGTCTGTATTGGGTTACGTAAAATCAAGTAACAGTGTCAGATCGCCGTTATTTTTGAAAACATCTCAGAAACGGTGTGAGTTATGGAAATAACATAAAAGAGCAAAATTAGAGGGAATTTTGTCTGCTACAAATAATTTTATTCAACTTTCGTGTCAGATGAAAGGTTAATCCATTACTTTCATTTAAATATCGAGCTGTCAAAAGACGATCGCAAATGCGCAGTTTTAGTGTTACTACCGTATCCTAAAGTAGGTCAAAATGCTTGTCTTATAATTTGGCCTAGAATTTAGGGTATGGCACATCTACAGAATCAATTTTACAGATATAGTAAATGCAATTAGTTACAGATGTGTAAGTTGTGTAGGTATACATTCCAACTGGTTGTTTAATATTTGGAAAACATTAAATGTTTTCTGTCAAATATAAGATATAGTTAATTACAATAAAGTTACATTACACTATAAACATACATAGTTATTATATTACAGAGCAATGAGAGGATAAAGCCGATTAAATACTTACATTAAGTGGTTTAAGCTTGTTATTACAGTCGGATGTCTAGTGCCCTTAACCATTTTATTACCTCAGGTGTAGCATCGATGAAATCCTTTCTGGTTCCTCCGAACTTTCTCGTTGGGCATTCATACACTACGTGATTTAGAGTCTGTTCTTCGGCTCCACAGTCGCACTGGGGATTGTCGGCCATTTTCCAGTTATACAGTGTTTCTTTGGTTTGGGCGTGTCCGGTTCTGATGCGATTTAGGGCACTCAATAGATTTACCGGGTGGTTCACTCCTGGAAGGGGTGCTGTGGGATCCCTTTGCCCCATTGTCTCATGCGCTTGATAGCTGCTCCATTGTTGTTCAAACGTTTGTAAACCTATCGGACCAAACTGCATGGTCATCAGTCCGTAGCATACCAACTACTTAAACTGAAGGAAACTAACCTAAGGACAACACACACACACCCATGCCCTAGGAAAGACTCGAACCTCCGACGGCGAGCAACCGCGCGCTCCGCAGCGAGGCGCCTTAGACCGCTCGGCTACTCCACCGCGGCTGCTCCATTGTTTTCTCCGTTGTTCTTGGAGGTGGAAGGTTGCCCCCTGTGGTCCAGTTGTCTCTGCCCACACTGGTTTCCGTGATTGTAAACGAGTTTGTGGTGTGTTATGTAATATTTCGTGGATTGGTAAGTTTTTTGGGAAGGATGACTCGTTTAATTTGTCTAGTTCATGAAATGTAGCCTGTTGGCGTCGGAGTGATGGATGTGCTATGTTTGTGAGAACTGGGAGCCAAGGTAAGGGTGTGGATTTCAGAGTCCCAGATGCCAGTCCTCATTGTGTCGGTCAAGTGAACGTCAATCTTGTTTACGTTGTTGCTTCTTCCCCATACAGGACAGCAGTACTCAGCAACTTGGTAAACAAGTGATTGTGCGGCTGTTGTTAGTGTGTCGGCAAAGGCTCCCCAAGATGTTCCAGCTACTTTCCTAATTATGTTGTTCCTGCTTTTTAATTTATGCCCCGTGGTCTCCAGGTGCTTTTTGTATGTCGGGGACCTACCTAGGGTTATTCAAAGGTATCTGGGGAAGCTGTTGTGCCGTAGTCTCCTGCTGCAAAGCACTACGTTCAGCTCCCTGTTTGCTTGGCGAGTGTTGGTATGGAATGCGTTGACCTCAGTTTTGCATGGGTTTAGGCATAAAATGTTCAAATGTTTGTAATTCTTATGGGACCAAACTACGTTGGTCATCAGACCCTAGACTTACAAACTACTTAAACTAAGTTAAACTAACCTAAGGACAACACACACATCCATTCCCGAGGGGGGATTCGAACGCCCGACGAAGGACGGCCGCGCGCAACGCGACACGGTGCTCCAGTACGCGCGGCTAATCCGCCGCGGCGTTTAGGCATAGTCTCCACTTTCTGTAGTACCCTTCTAAATCCTTGAGGTCATTAGTGAGTGTTCGCTCGCCTTCTTCAAACGTTTTGTCTTGTGTTACTATCACTAAATCGTCGGCGTAGCTAAACTTTCTGGCTTTTGTGAGTTTAAACGTATTGCAAGTATATTGGAATCGGCGAGTAGTACTTGGGTAGTTTTATTTGTGAGTAACATAAAGAATGCTTATCCCAGCAAACGCCAGGAATTAGCGCTAGATATACAGGGTGTTTCACTGTGTTTGCCTCTGTAACTTATAAAATAATAGGTGCGGGTAATTTTAATGCGGTATGTCAACACAGGAAATGTTACACTTTCTGCGGAGCTATGAACATAGTTTATTGTATCATTTTCTAAAGAGTTACAGCACAAAGATATAATTTTTTAAATGGAACAATAGTTTTTTCTCTCGTGCATGCCGACCGCGGTGGCCGAGGGGACTGAGGCGCTAAAGTCACGGTCCGCACGGCCACTACGGTAGGGGGTTCGAATGCCCCCTCGGGCATGGATATTTGTGCCGTCCTTAGGATTAGCTAGTTTATAAGTAGTTTGTAAGTTTAGGGATTGATGACCCCGTAGTTAAGTCCCATAAGCTATGCAAACATTTGAACTATCATGCATTGGAATCGTTGAAACCAGCTGCGTCCAAATCAATTTAAACTACATTCCTGTCACTGTTAGTTTGGGAGCTACAACCCTTCAAAGTTTCAGGGGCAGATACCACACGCTCTACATAATACATGGCTGTGTGGTGGGTGATGGATGTTATGGCGGTGGGAAGTTGATTTACATGAGATGTTCAAATGTGTGTCCATGTTCCTCAATCCATAATGCATAATGCAATGCGCCGTCGAAAGGATCTGCGTACGAGATGTAACATCGCCGGTGTGTCGGAGCGACATGCGTCCTCGATGCGCCGTTTTAGATCATCTGGGGATGTGGGCTCAGTGACATAAACACGATCCTTTAGATATCCCCACAAAAATAAATCTACTGGTGTTAAATCGGGCGACCTTGCGGGCCACGAAGGAGGACCATGGCGCCCCAACCATCTTCATGCAATCCTGTTGTTTAGTTCTTCCACAACAGCACGCGCAGAATGGGCTGGGTGACCATCGTGCTGCATCCACATATGGACTCTCGTGTGTAGACTCTATGGAAAATGATACAATAAACTATATTCATAGCTCCGCAGAAAGTGTAACATTTCTTGTGTAGACCTACCGCTTTAAGATTTCCCGTCATCTATTATTTGCCGGCCGCGGTGGCCGAGGGGACTGAGGCGCTCCAGTCACGGTCTGCACGGCCATTACGGTGGGGGTTCGAATCCCCCCTCGGGCATGGATATTTGTGCCGTCCTTAGTATTACGTAGTTGATAAGTAGTTTGTAAGTTTAGGGACTGATGACCCCGTAGTTAAGTCACATAAGCTTAACAAACATTTGAACATTTTTGACCTATTATTTTATAAGTTACAGAGGCAAACACACTTAGTGAATCACCCTGTATATACCTAAACGGCAGAGGGCGGCAACTAGTTGCTGGCTACGGTGAGAAGCTGGCTGACCGCAGGGGCACATCCCTCTGGAGAGGCGAGCTGCGCAACTCGCCAGGGCGACGAGTTCATAAATAATCATGCGACTTATTAATGACATCGGCCGCGCAGAGGAGGAAGATAATCAGTGAATAATCTTTGACGGAGCTCGGATGGAAGTTTCGATCAAGTTAGCTCGCCCTTCCCACCCCTCTCAAAGTTTCCCAACCGAAAGGTATTCGTAACTAGACGCTCAAGTTTCTGGCAGTTCGAGGAATGTGCTGATTTAATTATGCAAATTCCGAATGAATGACTGGCCAATTAACATTGCGAAAGAAGGGAAAAATTTCGATGGAAGCCCTTCTCCGTTGGCAATTTAGAGAGGAGAAAAAAATAATAATTTCCTATGAATGAGGGAGGAAATCATTTTCTTTTTACGACTTTATTTAGCTTGTCGATTATGATTGCTTCTAAATGAAGTAGAAGTAAAAGCACTAGTTCGTTAGAAAAGGTGCTAAAAATTCGACTGCCACCATTTTAGCATAATAGGATTATTGACTTTTAAAATAAAATTCCGGCGAATCGTGTGAATTCCTGAACTGCGCAGGAATAATATAGTACGTTGCATTCTCTTACTGCCTCTTCTGGCTTTAAACGGCCTTTGTTCTCCAACAATACTGGGACATAATTATTTACATCTTATATTAAATGTGGTAAATGTTCAAATATGTGTAAATCTAGCGGACCAAACTGCTTGGTCATCAGTCCGTAGCTTACAAACTACTTAAAATAAGGTAATCTAACCTAAGGGCAACACACACACCCATGCCCTAGGGAGGACTCGAACCTCCGACGCGGGACAACCGCACGCTCCGCAGCGAGGCGCCTTCGACCGCTTGTCTACCCCACCGCGGCTCAAATGTTATGCGATATGACCTCCTTTTCCCATATTTCTCTGCAGTGTCATAACATCTTCTGCTTATTCGTTTTCCTTCACCTTTGTTTATCCTAACATCTAAAAAAGCCGTATGTGTCCTTTATCTGTTTCAACACACTTATCTGCAAAAGTACTTACTACATGAACCAGGCAATCGTAATAGCTTCTAAGCTGTTAGGAATCAAAGTATTAAAGAAATAAGAACGCCATGCAAAATATTATTTGCCAATGAACAAAACTTATTTTGTTGACATTAATATGCCGAACGATATTTTGTCAGGGCAGATCAAAAATGTGCTCCTGTAACCTAAATTATGTTCTAAAATTTAGTTTTGTGTCTTGTGCAATAACAGAATAAGTACACTATGAAAAAGTGAAGGAATAACGAAACGTGTCCAAGTTTCACCCGGAGGACAGGTAACCAAAAGAGCAATACATTTTCTTCATTTTTATTTTATTAAAAAAACTATGAAAACGATTGACACTTGTCTTAAGTATACTATTTTCAATAATCAATCGGTAGGGCATTTCGATTTGAAGGGGTAATCTCCTGCGGAGATTCTCAAGCCAACGTTAGCATAAACAGGCTGTAAATTGCATGGTTATGAGTGATGCACCTGCTCGGTAATCTATTGTTTAATATCTCATCTGTAAGGTTTGTCACCTGTCAACTGTATTTTTTTATTTATTTGTTGATGCCATCTTCGGACTGGCTTACTTTAATTAGAACCAAAGATATCGTAGAATAAACGCATTGAAATGTTCACAGCAAGACATTTCCATAGGAAATGTACGGAAGGAAATCGCTTTGGAGTCTAATTTAAGGAAGGCGAGAGTTACATGTTTTTAACTGAATTTAAATTTACACACTAAGAGGAGTCATGGACATTCTACAAAGTTCCATGTCAGCTGCTAACATTTTTTGAATAGGTAAACGTTTGCCGAATTCTATCTGCCGTTTCCGATTTTTCTCACGAATGTGGCATACACCATTCGATAGAGGAGAAAATTCTCTACAATATATTTCAAAATGAGAAAAATCCATCGATTCGATTTTTTTAAAACGAAATGTGCCAAAAATGAAACCTTTTTTGTTTTCCTGCGTTTGTTTTTGGATATTTCCAAAAACAGACTTCAGATTCCGATTCCTGGTATACGGATTCCCCTAATGACCCTGCAAAACTATTCAAACTCAAATTTTAATTGAAACTTCCTGGCAGATTAAAATTGTGTGCCGGAACCGGACCTCGAACCTGGGACCTTTGCCTTTCGCGGGCAAGCGCACTACCGACTGTGCTATCCCGACACGACTCACGATGCCGCCCCACAACTTTACTTCCGCCAGTACCTCCTCTCCTACTTTCCAAACTTCATAGAAGCTCTCCTGCAAACAAGCAGGACTAGCACTCCTGGAAGAAAGGATATGGTGGAGACATGGCTTAGCCACAGCCTAAGCGATGTTTCCAGAATGAAACTTCACTCTGCAGCGGAGTGTGCGCTGATATGAAACTTCCTGGCAGATTAAAATTGTGTGCCGGAACCGGGACTCGAACCTGGAACCTTTGCCTTGCCTTGTCGCTAGTGCGCTTGCCCGCGAAAGGCAAAGGTCCCAGGTTCGAGTCCCGGTTCCGGCACACAATTTTAATCTGCCAGGAAGTTGTTTCATTCTCACATTTTAATTGTTTGAAAAATTTTGTATTTTGAATTTACTCCTCGAAACGTGTCGATTTCAAAGTTTTCACACTTTTCCCTGTGTTCCCAGCCGCCACTTTATCTGAAACCGAAAACCGCAAGTAAATTGATCCACCCGTTTCTGAGATCCACTTTAACAACACAATTTTTTTTTCTAATATATAATAATTTCCATAGGGCTTTCGCAGAGAACTTGACCGTAGCTTTGCGCAACAAATCTTCAAATGTTTGTAATTCTAAGAGAACCAAACTGCTCTGGTCACCGGTCCATAATAGACTTACGCACTACTTACGATACCTTATACTAAGTACAACGCTCACACCAGTGCCTGAGGGAAGATTCTAACCGGCGACGCGAGCGGCCGTGCGATCCGTAATGTGACGCTCCAGACCGAACAGCCATTTCCGCGCGGGGTTTGAAACATCAAAATTATATCAGAAAAATAAAAATATTTTAAAATTTTAAGAGTCTGCTTTGCTCACTAGCATAGCACACTGTTGTTGTTGTTACAGTCTTCAGTCCGGAGACTGGTTTGATGAAGCATAGCACACTGTTGTTGTTGTTGTTACAGTCTTCAGTCCGGAGACTGGTTTGATGCAGCTCTAAACCCTACTCTATCCTGAGCAAGCCTTTTCATCTCCTCATAAGAACGGCAACCCACATTCACTTGAATCTGCTTACTATACGCGTCTCTTGGTCTCCCTCTGCGGTTTTTACCCCACACACTTCCCTCCAGTGCTAAATTTACGAATCCTCGATGTCTAAGAATGTGTCGTACCAAGCGATCCCTTCTTTTCGTCAAGGTATCCCAAAAATTTCTTTTCTCGCCAATTCTGTTCAGTACCTCTTCATTAGTTATGCGATCTACCCACCTAATCTTCAGCAGTCTTCTGTAGCACCATATTTCAAAAGCCTCTATTCTCTTCCTGTCCGCATTGTTTATCGTCCATGTTTCACTCCCGTACAAGGCAACACTCCACACAAATGCCTTCAGGAAAGACTTCCTTACACTTAAATTAATATTTGATGATAGCAAATTTCTCTTTTTCAAAAATGCTTTTCTTCCCATTGCCATTCTGCATTTTATATCCTCTGTACTGCGACCGTCAACAAGAATGAATCAATACGTGACTAAGGAACGAATAGATGGCGCTTACAATATAAATTACGTTTTGCAGAAACATCACTTATACTTTTTATGACACTGCATTATGTATACACATTTCCGTTGTTACAAAGACAATACTTATAATTTCATGTCGAAAGAACACATCTCTCATATAACATGTAAGTGGTAGAAGAATTCTTTCTCAATAAAGTAGTATGTATTGCCTCTGTAACCATGCAAATGTGAATAAACCATATGTGTTGAAACGTGGAGAAGTGTTGTACTGCAATACGCGATACAATTAGCGAACCAATGTAGAGTTACGCACCACAATCCTGTCTTTACGAATACGTTGAATTTACGAGGGGGAGTTTGAAAATAGGTTTCCCCTGTCGAGTGTGGGTAGAGTTGTGTATGAAAGGCAAATACAGAATTAGACATTCAAGATAAGACATACGTATATTTTATACATAATTTCCAAGTACAATTAGACATTTGTCAAACCTCTTTATAAGCTTCAAAGAGCCGTCCAGGAAAAAATCAGGGCGTTGCATACGCAAGAAGCGTTGAACGGCTATGGGCAAAATACGACACAGCAGGTGAACGCTCAAGTGAAAGACACCGATACACTATTGGGTAGAGATCGATCATGAATGTGGCAATGACTTTCTGTTTCTGTCTGTGACGGGGGATGAAACGTGGGTCCACTTACACGCCTGAATCGAAGGCCGCATCCATGGAGTGGAAACATCCGACGTCACCTGTGCGAAATAAGTTCAAAAGCACTCCGTCTGCAGGTGAAGTGCTACTCACCGTTTTCAGGGTCGCTCAAGCAGTTTTATTGCTGCACTTTTCGGAGGATGCAACCATAAGTGCTTCGCGATACTGTGCCACTCTGTCGAAATTGAAAAGGTGATTCGGAAAAAGCGGCCTGGCCTTTTCAGATCTAGCGTTATGCTGTTGGTTGACAGTGCGAGACCAAACTTGGCGAAGGCAACGCAAAATCATATTGCAACTCTTGGTTGGGAGCGCCTACACCATCCGCCATACACTCCTGATCTCACACCAAGTGACTTCCATGTGTTTCCAGCTTTGAAGAAGACTCTCGGCGGAAGGAGCTTTGGAAGCAATGCTGACGTCAAAAAAGCCATTCAACGCTTCTTCTGTATGCAACACCCTGATTATTTCCTGGAAGACTTTTTGAAGCTTATAAAGCGGTATGACAAGTATATAAATGTACTTTGAAATTTTGTAGAAAAATAAAGATTTGTCTTATCTTTAATGTCTCATTCTATGTCGACAGGGGAAACATTTACATGCAATGAAGGCTTTCACGTCCGACTGAAATAGTTGCTGCTGAAACATTTCTTCTCCTGACGTTTCGTTCAGAGCTGCACTGGACATCTTCAGAGGTGTTTCTGGTAGCGGTGAATCTTATAGATTTCGCTTTGTGTATTGAAATCTTAGCGAACATTGATATTTGACTCTCTGGATACTTAAATTTTGACCCAGTGACGCTATAAGGATTTCGGACCTAATGCCACAATATGTGAAGACTCTTCTTTAAATGATGTGAGAAAAACGGGTGTACAGCTCCTGTAATAAAATATGCCTTTGCAGATGATCTGGAAATTTTAATAGGGAAACTGAAATTCTTAAAGAAGTTGCGTAAAATGTAGGACCCCAAATATCACCCGAAAAATAAAATGTATGACATGCAACCAACAAGCACCAAATATTTGAATATGAAATATCGAAAAATGAAAACGATGTCTCAGTTTAAATACTTTAAGGATAACATATAAGGAAACAGTCTGGAAAAAAGCTGCAAACAAAGTTCACTGTCAAGACCTAGCAACTGCAATCAGATTAACACAAAATATTCATGATAAAAATCACTTTCTAAATTCAGTAAACTCAGACATTACAAGCATTGTAATCAATCCTGAATCGTTTTATGGAACCAAAATATTAATCTTGAATAGAAAGAGGAATTAATAATCTTCAAAAACGAAACGCCAATATCGCAAATCATTTATTGATGACGACCGGTTTCGGTGTGCTATTATTTAATCATATCAAATTTTACAAGTTGGTCATCTTATATGAAAATGAAGATTAAATAATACGTGCAACATGGCACATATTCTAAATGTAAAAAAATACCTAAGTTAAAACGTCATAGCTTGTAAGACACCGAGTATCTTGAGTATGTTACAAGGTGTAATGTTTTAACTTACGCATTTTTTATACGAGGTGCGTCCAGAAAGTAAGTTCCGTTTGATAATAAAATGAAACTGTACACAGATAAAGAAGAAATTTTTATTGCACAAAATTCTAAAACTCTTAAAGTACTTTTCCACATAACTGCCGAAATTTTGCAGGCATTTGTCATAGCGTGGCACCAGGTTTTGTATACCTTCTTCATAGAAATCTGCCGCCTGTGTCTTCAACCAGTTGGAAACAGTTTCTTTCAGCTCGTCGTCATTGGTGAAGTGATGACTGCCAAGGAAAGACTTGAGATGTAAGAAATGTTTCAAATGTTTGTATAGCTTATGGGACTTAACTACGGGGTTATCAGTCCCTAAACGTACAAACTACTTACGAACTAGCTAATACTAAGGACGGCACAAATATCCATGCCCGAGGGGTGTTCGAACCCCCGACCGTAGTGGCCGTGCAGACCGTGACTGGAGCGCCTCAGTCTCCTCGGCCACTGCGGCCGGCTGAGATGTAAGAACAGATGAAAGTCGCTTGTCATCAATCGCGTGAATCAGTTCTGTAACCAAAGGTTCTGTAACCCACTTCTATCTTCATCGTGCACATCACTACGTCAGACATTGAACTGTCGGACCCATCTTCTC
This sequence comes from Locusta migratoria, assembly GCA_026315105.1. Taxonomy (NCBI): domain Eukaryota; kingdom Metazoa; phylum Arthropoda; class Insecta; order Orthoptera; family Acrididae; genus Locusta; species Locusta migratoria. The sequence continues at coordinate 56,686,462 of CM048751.1, forward strand.
ACCATCGAATCACTCATCGCATTTGGTCTGTAAACATCGCAAATTTGCCGATAAATTTCACTTGGTCTCACTTTCCTCGCATTCAGAAACCGAATCACCGACCTGATTTCACAGGCGGCGGGATTTTCAATCAACGCCGACATTACAAACAAGCACAACAAAGCGTACGTAACTGACAGCGATCTCCAAATGGCGCCCGTTCTTTTCCTTGATACACATCGTCTACAGCGCATGTGCGGAACTGCAATCGCAGTGCATTTGATATGACCAGACGATGGCCGCAACGGAAAATGCCACGGAGGCGTCGCACTGCAGCTTTCGCTGCCCCATCTCCTCTACAAACGCCATATCATTCTCATAACATACATTTCATATACATATGCCTCGAAAATGTCGATGTACATCGGATACAATATAATAACGAAAACAAGTGTATTCCAAGCCACAGTTGCTTGTTAAAAAAGGATTTTTTTAAAATATTTCATGTATAATGCACAACCAGTTTCGATGCACTATGGCATCATTTTCAAGTGATCCAGAGTAAAGAAATGTTTTATAAAAGTACAAAGTAAAGACAAAAAGTAAGATACATTCCAATTTTGGAAATTGTCAAAAGAGTGTTAGAACATATGATATGTATTATATTGGCCAGCAGCTGTTTTAGGACCAAGTTGTACAGAAGCCTGTGCTTGAGAGAGGTGGTCAGTCCAATTCATCCTAAAAATAAAATAAATTGTGTACTATCTTTCTTTCTATTATTTAACTGATAATGCACAGTCATATTTTTTTTAAAAAAATACATCCCCTTTTTATATATAAAACTGTATAAGAGTCAAAAATTTAAAATTACCTAGAAGTCAGATTGTTCCAATCAAGGAAAATAGTCATGCAACTTTAGCCACATTGATAGTGCTGTCTAAGGAGCTCCATATGTCTATCTGCAATAAAGTTCAAAGTATTATTTAAAATTCTGAGAGTAACTAATATATCTCATTTTAGCGTGTGAATTTACTTTACTACCTGAGCCAGCTGAACATACATTCAACAGTAAGTGTAACAAAGTATAAAACCACACTGTGCTTAGCTCATGAGTCATATCTTTCATTGGTAACAGTTAGTAGAAGACTGACCAGATAATTTGCAGCTATACCTCATACTTACAATATAAGCCACCAGTCAGCACAATCGTTCTACAAGCTTTTGTTTACAATGTACTTCTGCTTTTAAACCGTAGATGACACTCCCTTACAAGTTTAATCCATGTTTACGTTTGTGCCCTAAAACTCTTATTTCTGTGTCCACATACATTCACAAATCGTTTAGTAAAAATAATAATAATAAAAAGATGGAGAAGTAAGTGTATATAATGTGGATTATATCCTAATCTATTACTTTACGAATTATACTTCTTCAAATCGAATCGGGGAGAAAAAGAATTTCTGGCATATCCTAAGAGAAGGGTTACATTGGTCGGACACATTATGAGACATCGAGGAATCGTCAACTTAGCATTAGAAGGAAGCGTGTGGGGTAAAAATCGTAGAGGGAGACCGAGGTATGAATACAGTAAGAAGATTCAAAAGGATGTAGGTTACCAAACGTATTCTCAGATGAGGAGACTTGCACAGGACAGGGTAGCATGGAGAGCTGCATCAAACCGGTCTGCGGACTGAAGACCACAACAACAACAACTTCTTCAAAATCTTGACATAGGTACATTGCTTCATCACATGCTAAACAATTGAGCTAAACAATGGAGCACTTGAAAATGATGCCATAGTGCATCGAAACTGGTTGTGCATTACACATGAAGTATTAAAAAATTTCCTTTTTTAACAAGCAACTGTGGCTTAGAATACACTTGTATTGTTATTATTATTATTATTATTATTATTATTATTATTATTATTATTATTACTATTATATGAATTATTCCAGTGTCACATTATGTCAAATTGTATTAATTTGTTACAATACATTCACATTCCTTGGTAGTAAATCGTCTTTTCCAAGGCGTGTAATGAATTATTTAACACAGTTATTTTGAAATGTCTGCATTGGGAATGACTAGTTACTAGTCGAAATCTGGATTTGCTTGAGTAAAGTTTGAAATGTGAACAACGAACGATCGCTGCCGACCACCCTATTTCGAAGTTTACCTCAGTCGTGGGGCGCGCGTCCTCTCCATTCGGACGGTAATCTGATGAATAATTCGACTGCTCGGTACGCGAGTAATATGCGCACCCCCCCATCTCGAACGTACTTCGTCGGGCACTCTCTCTCTCTCTGTGGATTAGATTCTGCTCCTGTCGAGGTTCACATCCGCTACGCTCCAAAAGTAAGCGGAATGGTCCCGCGATTATCAAACCCACAGCCGAGCTGCGAGTTTGGTCATTCAGACTGCGCCGTGCTAATTCAGTGTGTGCGTGTGTGTGTGTGCCAACGCTTCCGTACGTGTGGATCTGGCGTAGGAAGCAGCGGTTCGGGTGTCGGCGAGGGGCTCAGAGACAGAGAGAGAGAACGCGCCGGCGAATGATAACCATTTATATTAATGTATATTTCTCCACGTATCAATGGCTCCCCAGTCTACCATTCCGGGCAGCAGACTTCATGCAAACTGCCGTAGCAAATAACTCCTCCGCCGCGCGCGCCGCCTCCGCCGCCTCCGTCGCCACCGCCCCCACCCGTCCCCGCCCCCGCTGCCGCCCCCGCCACCCTGTCTCTGTCCCGTACAATTCGTTTAGAAAGGCCGTCGCTTCCCCTACCCCCCAGTCCCCTCTCTCTCTCTCTCTTTTCCTCTCGCTTCCTGATTTGATATGCAAAGAGTAGTTTAGTTGGCTAATTGCTAATAATAGGATAAGATGGGAAGCGGGAGAGAGAGCGGATGGCTGTGCAGCCACCACCGCCGCTACCAGATGCGTGGCGGGGGCGGCGGCGGGGGCGGGGGCGGAGGAACATCCCGCGAGCGGCCGCCGCCGCGCACAGTCGATTTAAATTAGCAAAGAATACATTTCATTACGCTGTATATAAATATTACCGGGGCTTTGTTAATTATAATTAGGAAAATGTAATAATAAAACCCGAGTTCATAAATTTATTTTATTACGGTTATAATACGCTCGGTGAGTAATATGGGAAGAAAAGGAGGAGCCTCTACGGGCACGGGAGGCGCGCGCGCTTCGGAGCTGGGGAGGGGGTGGGAGATTGGGGTGGGCGGAGGGGGTAGGACTCTGGCTTTTATTCCTCTGCCAACTGCCGCGTCTGCTCCCGGTAACACCACGTGGAGGCGGAGACGGCACCAAACCAGCCGAGAGGGCGTCATCTGCTTTGTTCACAAACACAGTGTAAACAGACGCTAGAAGTGAACAAGTAGATAGTGGCACTTATCAGCATACTTACATCAGTGCATCATGAAAGAGGAGGGGAGGGTGAGGAATCGAGGTTATGTAACCTTCTGTCCATCCCAACCTGTGAAACCCCCCCGCCCTCCACCACATTTTACTAATATCAAGACGACATTATGTTGTAGGATAAGCGAGTGGTTTACCCTTTATAGGGGAGCCAGTTACTGTGGGGAGTTCGGGGGGGGGGGGGGGACTGTAGACGAGGGCGTCCATGTGGACGACGTATCTCCAGTCTTTTTTTCCGTTTCGACAAGCATGTCTGTTGTCACGGAAGTAGTGTATTACCATAAAGATTCAACTGTACTTTCACAGAAATGTACAAAGTTGAAACATCTTATCTCTTCACTGATTCATCCCCCGCCCCCAACAAAAAGAAAAAAAAATTAAAAAAATATACTACTCAGACAGAACCAAATAAATTAAATTACATCATTCTTAGTTAAGACTGATTATGCGTTTTGGAGCTCAGTGTGGAGTATAGTCCCTCTTATAAAATTTCTCCACGATCTTCTATTCCAGTGTTTTTCAACCTTCTCGAATATCCTACCCTCTTTCAAATTAAATATTCTATCGACCATGTTCCAAATACTCGTAAAATTTTTCTGTCGACCCCTCTGACTCCCCCCCCCCTCCTCCAAACTCGTAACGAACCGTCCCAAAACTAAGTTACCTCAAAGAAAACAAATCTAATATTTTTTATTTTACTTCAGCTTTCTTTTAAATTCTTGGATTTTTTATTTTTATTTTTTATTTAATTATTATTTTTTTTTTGCGTTTGTGTGTGTGTGTTTATTTTCGGAATAGTACACATTATCCTATTTGATATGTTTTTCAACAGAAAAATAGACATATTTTCTTTAACCAGTATTTCAAATTTTAGGCAAGACTCAATAGTGAATTTTGCTCATTAAGGAAGTTTCCACTGTATAGACAATTTGCAAAGAAGTGCATTTTTCCGAATTTTACTTTTGCGTAACGATTGGTGCCTACAGACAGTTTTTCAAACTTCGTGCTTATTCATCCTTAACACAGTTTATTGCAAAAAGTCTGTGATCTGTGCATCATAATTAATGTTACACAAGAAACTCCGTAATTTTAACATAAGATAAATTTTACTTAGGCACACGTTTTTGTATTACTGAACCCCTGGTTATTTTACGGTGCAAGTGTTTCCTCCTGCGACGGCGAACCCCCGAGTAAGACTTGTCGACCCCTTGGGAGTCGCGACCCTCAGGTGAAAAACACTGTTCTATTCAATGCTAACATTCATTCCTAGTCTGATCTTAAGTATGTTACATTTACATCATTCTTGAGCGAATACATTTTCTCCCTGCTATACATCCACTCTTCCTACCGTCTACTACCAAACCCATGAATCTGTTAGGTAACCTTGCTTCTCCCATCCAAGCCTATTCACTCTAACTGCTTCCTCGATGGTGTTCATTCCCAGTTTTTCTTTGATTTCCTCATTGTGGATTTCCACCTGCCATTGTTATCATCTGTCGGCCGCGATGGCCGAGGGGACTGAAGCGCTCCAGTCACGGTCTGCACGCCGGCCGCGGTGGCCGAGGGGATTGAGGCGCTCCAGTCACGATCCGCACGGCCACTACGGTCGGGGGTTCGAATCCCCCCTCGGGCATGGATATTTGTGCCGTCCTTAGTTGTAAGTAGTTCATAAGTAGTTTGTAAGTTTAGGGACTGATGACCCCGTAGTTAAGTCCCATAGACTCTACAAACATTTGAACATTTTTTTGAACGGTCTGCACCTGCACGGCGACTACGGTCGGGGATTCGAATCCACCCTCGTGCATGGATATTTGTGCCGTCCTTAGAGTTAACTAGTTCACAAGTAGTTTGTAAGTTTAGGGACATGACCCCGTAGTTAAGTCCCATAAGCTCTACAAACATTTGAATATTTTGTTATCATCTATTAGTACATACGACGACAGCTCCTACTTTAATTAAAAAAGAAAAGTAAAAAAATTGAAAATAATGTATCCAGAATTATATTTTCACTCTGCAGTGGAGTGTGCGCTGTTATGAAACTCCAACGCAGATTATAACTGTGTGTCTGACCGGGATTATAACCTGAGATATTTGCTTTCCACGGGCGAAAGCTCTACCGACTTTAATTCTTAAATCCTTACTGAGATGACTGAAACGTTAATAAGTTAATTTACGAAGTGCATGTTGTTAACCATCAGCTGTTTATTCAAACAACTACGGGGATGCGGCTGGGGGACACCAGTGTCGGACTAAGGCTGTTGTAGGACCGGGGCGGCGGCGAAACAAAATGAGACCCCCCCCCTCCGTCCATTTGGAAATACATGTATTACTATAAAAAAATCGGAGCCCAAAAAAATCGAGATTTGGAGGACCCAGTAGAGCTCTATGCCAAGCGCATCACAAAAAAATAAATAAGAAATTATATACAACCTAGCTTTCAGGGTATTTGGAGGCCCAGGGCGCTCCGTCCCTCCACCCCCCCTCCCTTAGTCCGGCACTGGTCGACACCCACCGATATTTCGACAGGAGCACACATCCACCATTCTCAAGGCATTACTGCACTCAAGGAAGCAACGTGCAAACAAATTTAATACCTCGGTCACTCCACCGCGGCGTTTGGGCAGACTTAGTAAAAGCTGTGCACCAAGATTATAAGATTTTGTTTTCGGGACATTTGCTGCTTAGGGGAATGATTACAGGAAACAAAAAAAGTGATAAACTTACGGGTGTGTAGCCGGTTGGAAGGATCGATGACCGCCGATATTTCGGCAGCAGGCTCGTTGCTGATTCAACGACTATGTCGCTAGAAATGGCGACTTCTCCCTTCTTCTTAGCGACAATAAAAACATTTTGGCGACACAAATAATTTAGCGACATAATTGACGACTTTTGAAGTAGAGACGACCTTTGAAGTATAACTCAAAACAATACTTAATCCATTTTTTGTTATTAAAACCGATTTTAAAGTACTCGATGTACTTTTCCAGTTAGCGATCTGATAGCAATTTGTACTCGCAAAGATATTCTATAGACTCCTGAAGCGATGTTTTTCATACAAAATATCATTCGGGTGCTGTAATACTCAGATAATTACTACGTCATATCTAAAAAAAAAAAAAAAATAAAAATAAAAAAATAAAAAAAATAAAAAAATAAAAAAAATCAACTTAAATTACACTGTTAAGGGAAAAATTTAATATACTGCTTCAAGAGAACAAAAGAAACAAATTACATTGCCAAGAACGTGACAATAAAATTGACGCCAATTTCACCTATGACTTGAAAGACACAATCTTATTGTCTGATCGCCACTCCTGAATGGAAGCCTTCACTTCCCTCCGCTACCACATGAACACGTCAAGCGCCAACCCACTTCACGTAAATATTTGTTTAACCGACAACACAGGCGGCCCTGAAACGGCCATGAGCTGACATATACGCGCCTAGCAGCAGAAATGCGTAATATACAAGCAACGCCCATTCAGTTTTTTCCATGGGGGGCTGGGGGATGCTACCTCTTACGTCATAAACCGAGGTAGTCAGTGCACGCATTGCGCCCCAGTATTGTACTGACACAGGGAAAGGCAATGAGAGAGCTGTAAAATTAAGGCAGTGTGCTTCATCAGCAGCTGCATTCGACGGCGTGTGGAGCGTTGGGAGGCATGCACGTAGAACAGACTGCTAGGCGAGGCATAACATCGAGAGGATTTCAAAACAAACTGGCAGACGAGATGTCGGACTAGACTGATGACAGAAGTGAAGCTAAATGTCTAATGTTTAAGTAGGAAATGTAACAGTAACAGCCAAGGGCCACCAGCCACTATTAATAGTACGGGATGGAGTACCAGGAGTGTAGTTTTGGGTCGGAAGTATGGATGCACATGCGAAGCGCACTCGATCTCCGATTAGTCTCTTTAGTCAGCTGATATTTCTACAGTGCTACCAAATATAGTCTTTCTCTTCCTTTGACCACCGCTGGAAATTGAATCAACGCAAGCAATTAAAGTAGGGCAAGATGAACCTGAGCAGGGGTCGAACGTGTGACATGGAAGACAAGGAGACTGCCCGTCTAGCCGTCCACAGCAAGCACGGCAAGAGAGCTTTCAAGCCAGCCGACTACACGACATTTCATTTATTTATTTATCCCTCATTTATAATCCTGCTACCTTTTAATATAAAGTAGGGCGTACATTTGTAGTTTTACATGTTATATTATGCATTATTTGATTGAAGTTACATTTTTTAAGCATTTGAAATAGATGGAGATAACAATAAATAAATAAAAATAAAAAAGAGAAAGTATGTAGACACAACTGCTCATATTTGTTGCTACAATTATAATATATCAAATTACAATTCATGTATATTACGATAATTTAGTTGTAGTGGAGAACATAAAAACGTAGTTGTTATACACACGTCGAAATTAAATATATTCTGAAATTTGTTAATTGTAATTTTGGATACAAAAATGTAATAGAAAAGAAAGGAAATATTGAAATAAATGGGTCTTATGTCCTGGCGGCTAGTTACATTTTACTGTGCCAGACGTTGAGTATGTTTCTCTGAAGCCATCAATCGCCCGGCACAGTTTCCGTGGTATTGGTGATATTAGTCTATTTTCTCTAGATTGTTTATTCTTTCTCGTTTCGCAGGTGTTAGTTTCCATTTATCGTGTAAATGAAGTTTAACGGATTTCTTTTAGTGGCCATATGAATGACTTACTATTCTCATCATTAAGGGTCAATTGCCATTTTCTGCACCAGGCAGATATCTTATCTAAATCATTTTGGAGTTGCTTTTGGTCTTCTTGTGACTTTGCTAACTGATAAGTGACAGCATCATCCGCGAACAGTCTAAGATTGCCTCCAAAATTGTTTATAAAAATAAGGAACAGTAGGAGCCCTATTAAACTTCTCTGGGGGTCGCCAGATATCACTTCAGTTCTGCCCGATGACTTTCTGTCAATTACAACGTACTGTGTCCTTTCTGACAGGAAGTCACGAAACCAATCGCACAATTGTGGTGAAATTCCATAAGCACACAGATTGATTAGAAGACGCTCGTGGGTTACAGTGACAAAAGCCTTCCGGAAATCTAAAAACACGGAATCTATTTGGCATCGCCTCTCGATAGGACTCTTCACATAATGTGAGTAAAAGGCTAGCTGTATTTCACAACAATGATACCTTCTGAATCCGTGTTGATTATGGGTCAATAGGTCGTTCTCTTCGAGGTAGTTCACTATATTTGAGGAAAGTATATGTTCTAAACTCCTGCTGCAAACCGACGTCAATGATATAGCCCTGTAATTTTGCGGGTCACTCCTATTGTCTTTCTTAAATGTTGGCGTAACCTGTGCAACTTTTCAATCTTTGGGTATGGAACGTTCGCTGAGCGAGCGGTTATATGCGAAACGTTCTCTGATCGAGCGGTTATATGCGAAACTAATTGGTACACAATCAGGACTGGGAGTTAAGTGATTTAAGCTGCTTTAATACACCAGGGGTATCAACTTCTAAATTATGCATGCTGGCAGCTGTTCTTGATACGAATACTAGAGTATTTGCTTCGACTTCTTTCGTGAAGGAATTTCGGAAGGCTGTGTTAAGTAATTCTGCTTTAGCAGAACTGTCATGAATAGCATCTTAGTTACTATCGCCTAGTGAAAGTATTGATTGTGTTAACCGCTGGTATAGTTAGGATTCTCTACCAAATGATGTGACAGTGCTTTTTCGTTCATGACAAAACACACAACTTGCGGTACAGAGAGTAGTGCCGGACGAGTAGACAGATTCCTGGCCACACGGCCACGGAGTATCTGAGGGTAGGCGTGGTGGAGCAGCGAGATACCTCGCAGTGCCGTCATAGGGTTTCATCTAAGGGTCCATAGCAGCAGTCGGGCGGAATACTGCATCTTAAGCCTGTGGGAAATCCTCTTGCAGTCGATGTATCAACAATTAAATACTTCATTATTCGATCAATAGCTTCAACAATGTTATTAATTTCAATTTTAATTATCCAAATAAATTGTGCAATATAATGAGACAAAAAATATCCCTTCAATAATAATAATAAAAATACGAGCAGCTCTATTTCACTTCTGATTATTAGAAGTAATATCATCAACAAGATGAATCAACTGATTAAATAGAGTTGAAGGTACCGACAGGTACCGACAGAACTACAAAAGTAACTGCATACACTATGCTTGTCCGTCCATATTTGGAGTATTGCTGCCCAGTGTGTGTTCCTTATCAGGTGGGTGTGACGAAGAATATCGAAAGAGTCCAGAGAACGGCAGCTCGTTTCGTATTGTCAGAATACAGGGGAGACAGCGTTACGGAAATGATACAGTATCTGGGATGGGAATCATTACAACAACGGCGCTTATCACTGCGGCGTGTGCTACTTACGAAACTTCAATCGCCAACATTATCCTCCGAATGCGAAAATATATTGTTGACTCCCACTTACTTAGGTAGAAATGACCATCAGAATAAAATACGGGAAATCAGAGCTCTTCACGATATATATAAATGACCTTGCGGATAACATCGGAAGTTCACTGAGGCTTTTTGCGGATGATGCTGTAGTATATAGAGAGGTTGTAACAATGGAAAATTGTATTGAGATGCAGGAGGATATGCATAGAATTAACGCATGGTGCAGGGAATTGCAATTAAATCTCAATGTAGACAAGTGTAATGTGCTGCGAATACACAGAAAGAAAGATCCTTTATCATTTAGCTACACTATAGCAGGGCAGCAACTGGAATCAGTTAATTCCATAAAGTATCTGGGAGTACTCATTAGGAGGGACTTAAAATGGAACGACCATATAAAATCTAAAATCAATCGTCGGTAAAGCAGATGCCAGACATAGATTCATTGGAAGAATACTAAGGAAATGCAGTCCGAAAACAAAGGAAGTAGGTTACAGTATACTTGTTCGCCCACAGCTTGAATACTGCTCACCGGTGTGGGATCCGTACCAGGTGGGATTGATAGAGGAGGTAGAGAAGATCCAACGGAGAGCAGCGCGCGTCGTTACAGGATCATTTGGTAATCGTGAAAGCGTTACGGAAATGATCGATAAACTCCAGTGGAAGACTCTGCAGGAGAGACGCTCTGTCGCTCGGTACGGGCTTTAGTCGAAGTGTCGAGAACATACCTTTAGTGAGGAGTCTAGCAGTATATTGCTCCCTCCTACGTATATCTCGCGAAGAGACCGCGAGGATAAAATCAGAGAGATTAGAGCCCACACAGAGGCATACCGACAATCCTTCTTTTCGCGAACAACTGGACCAAACTACTTGATCATCAGTCTGTAGCTTACAAACTACTTAAACTAAGGTAAACTAACCTAAGGACAACACACACACCCATGCCCCAGGGAGGACTCGAACCTCCACGGCGAGAAACGGCGCGCTCCGCAGCGAGACGCTTAAGACCGCTCGGCTACTCCACCGCGGCCGAACAACTGGAATAGGAGGGAAAATCGATAGTGGTACTCAAGGTAGCCTCCGCCACACACCGTCAGGTGGCTTGCGGAGTATGGTTTTAGATGTAGATGTAGAACGGAGAGATTCAGGTGTTCTTTCTTCCCGCGCGCTATTCGAGAATGGGATGGGAGATAATTAGTATAATGGTGGTTCGATGAACCCTTTGCCAGGCACTTAAATGTGATTTGCAGAGTACCCAATATACTAGATGTGCTCCTGCTGCAGTTCAGACATCTGAGGGTCACTGTATTACAGTTGATTAGGGATGATACTGTAACGTCCCGAAATTGCCAACGGCTCACTTAAATCCATCATACAACTTAAGCTCACTAGAATCAGTAACGCTGAACGCACACGACCCCGAACCCAGCCAGTCTGCTCTGAGATGGGACCCCGGGGGCGTATCTGTATGGCCGCACCTGAAGTTGGTTCCTGACCCCGGACGCACCGGTATCGCTGCCGCTGGAGTTGCCTCCTGAAGTTGCGCTGTAAAAGTCAGAGACCGCGGGTAAGGCTCAACATTTTTGCGCGTGGCGACCCCCTAAATCACGGGGCAGGTTGGAGCGTCCCTGACCTGGCAACTGTCGCCCTGCTCTGAGGCACTGCGGGCGACTCACCTGCGACCGGAGGCAACGCTTCTTCAGCGCCGGCGGCGGGCAAAAATACGGGACCGCGCATACAAATGAAAACGTTGCCCGGCAACGCGGGGAGGGCGCGCCCAAAAATTTAGAGCGCGCGCTTCCAGATACGCTTATCAGCGGCCAAGTTGCCGGCGACTGTGTAATTCCGGCGGTCGCGCGGCAACCCCTTCGGAGGCGGGGGTCGTTTGGCTGTTGTTCCGCGATTTTACGATCTCCGAGATAGCCTTTCATCCGCCGCGCCTCCATCTCCGGTGGGCGGACCGCGGGCTCAAGATAACGCCTCCGGGGCGACTCCTTGGTGCTGGCGAGCAACACCCGCCCTTCACCTCTCCCAGGCCGACCGCGAGCTGCGCTAACTGGTACACTCGTTCGTTTGTTACGTCTACTGTAGCCTATAGAGCACTGTATAGTACAAGCAGAACAATCCGCCATTTTGAATCCCACCTTGAAGGCGCGCATTTAAAGACGACGGAACACTTACGTTTTTTAACATGCTCTTAAGGCCACTAAGTATACTTCCCTAACTCAGAAAATATTACAGCGTAGTAAATTCATTTGCTTACATTTGACTGTAAGACGCAAGCAACTTAAAGTTAATGATTACATGGATATTTCAAAATGTTCAAATGTTTGTTAAGCTTATGGGACTTAACTACGGGGCCATCAGTCCCTAAACATACAAACTACTTATCAACTAGCTTATCCTAAGGACGGCACAAATATCCATGCCCGAGGGGGGATTCGAACCCCCGACCGTAGTGGCCGTGCAGACCGTGACTGGAGCGCCTCAGTCTCCTCGGCCACCGCGGCCGGTCATGGATATTTAAACATGTGTACGTTCACTTACATCTAAAGAAAAGTTTATGATGCCGCCCTAAACATTTACTACATATAGTTAAAATACGTTAGAATTATCGTATTTTCTGGTTGATAAATTGTATATCCACATACGTTTACGGTAACTAAGAGTTGCATTCGAAAACAGTTACGGAATAATCTTAAATTACGATGCTGTATTTCGCGTGTTCCCCTTCTAATGTCTCGCATGTTTTACACACACCATATTTCAGAGAAGATTTTACGTCAAAAATGTGTTTAATACCTTCGATCGTCTGGTTTCGTTAGATAACTACTAAAGAAAGTCTCTCTGGTAGCATGCACTTTGAAATAAAGTCAATGTTGTATGCTATGTTTTTAATTTAATGCCTTTCCTGTACGACTCATTTCCTATTCCCATTCGTTACGTACTTCAGTTTATTATTATTTTTTTCCAGACATTATGTTCCCAACTTGGCTGAGGCCTACATATTCCCGTGTTGACAGTCACATTTAAATTAAACACTGCAAATTTCGAAAAATATAATTTAAATACCATTAGCTGGTCAAAGGCAACTGAACTCATGCATTACTTAATATACATTTAACAGGGCTTAGAATAACTCCTTATTTGCTTGCTTGCTTTAAACACAATGTATGGCGTGTTAACAATCTGAAGCGAAATTAAAATAAACTATTGCTTACCTGTAAATGCCTATATTTTCAATACTATCTCTCTTTGACCATAAATAATTATTTATTTTTATTATTTTGAGATTTTCCTCATTACAGAGGTTTACCTCCAACATAGTAATACGCCCAGAAATGAATACACCTAGTACATAAGGTTTTACACTAATTATTCACTATATTTCTCCAGGTGTCCTCTTCTTCTGTGCCCAGTCTATTCATTGTGAGCTGTACATTTGGGATCCAGGTGGTCACAGGTCGTCCTCTTCTTCTTCTCCCCTCAGGTTGCCACTCCAGTACCAGTTTCGGTATTCTGGTGTCCTCCATTCTTCTTACATGCCCGTACCACCGTAATTTCTTTCTATCCGTTACCTCATCTATTCTTTCTATTATTTCCATCCTCTTTATTACTTCGGCGTTTCTTCTTTTTTCTTTCCTGGAAATTCTGGCCGATCTTCTTCAGAAATCCATCTCTAAAGCTTGTAGTTTCTTGGTGTGCTTCTGGTTAATGGTCCAGGTTTCCGTTCCGTACAGAACTGCACTCTCAAATATAGATTTATATATGATTTTTTTTTGTTCTGTTCATTACATTTTTGCTCCATAGGACTGACTTGAGCATTCCAATGACCTTTCGTACACTGATAATTCTTTTATTGATCTCTGAGTTGGATTCTCCCTCAGTTTCTAAAATGGACCACAAATAACAGAAAGTGTTAACTTTTTTGATTTTCTTTCCCACTTTGTATAGTTCATGTGGATCATTAGTCAAGTATTCTGTTTTTTGATAATTAATCTTCAAACCCCAATTTTTGTATGCTATTGCTAGTTGATTACACATGTAGGTTGCATCTCTCCCGTCTTGTCCTATGACAACTTGATCGTCAGCAAATAATAAATGATGTAGATAAACTCCATCTCTTATTTCTAGTCCCATACTATTACATTTCTGAGACCACGTTCTAAGACAAATATCTATATAGATTTTGAATAATGTTGGTTACATGGGACAGCCTTGCAACAGACCTTTGCTTCTTCTAAATTTCTGTGAAAGTGTATTACCGATTTTCACTTGGCAAATATTATCTTTATACATCTGTTGTATTATTTTAATTAAAGTAGTATTTATGTTTGCCATATGTAGTGCTCTCCAGAGTAGTTTCCTTGGAACAGTATCATACACTTTTTCTAGATCTATAAAAATAGGTCCAACAAAGTTTCGCATGATGCGAAACAGGAAATAAAGCTGCAGAAATTTCAAACGTGTCCACTTAGTGGCTTAAATAGCCGATAGGAGATATTACATTAGATTTGGTACTACATTAAATTAATGTAAGAGGAGAATAAAACGTGAATGACGGCCTCAGGAAGTCATGGAATGATATGGTGAAAGGGGTAATTGTAATAAAGGCGTTGGTTGGTCGTTCAAGGAAGATGACCCCACATCTTCATATAAAAGTCATTTAATTCCCGTAAGCCGCGCTTAGATAGATTACGGATTGCGCGGACGTTACTTTCAGAGGTTCTAGTCCTCCCTCGGTTATGAGTGTGTCTTTTCCTTATCATGGGTTAGTTTAAGTAGTGTGTAAGTCTAGGGACCAATGACCTCAGCACTTTGGTCACCTACGAATCAAAATAAATAAGTAAAGAAAATAAAATCATTGTTATGATGTCTGTTCTTTTCAGACATGTTCGAAAGACCAGAAAAACAGACACAGGTCCTTATTCCCATAACCGTTTCGAAGAGCACTGAAATGTAGCTCTCATTATCCTCACGATTTTATGGCAAATTGTGAGGCCCTTCAACTGGATATGACATGAAGAAACTTGTAGTCGGTTTTCTTTGCTGGTGACTATTATCGAGGCTACCCTGCTTGTGACTAATGGTCCACTGTGCTTCTTAACATCTTGATATAGTCCATCGGTAATAGCTGTGTATCAATACAAAATTACTTACATACTTTGAAGCTGCACTACATACAGAAAAAAATATCAATGTGAAGTGTAACTGTAATAACAGAAGCCGTTATGATTTTTTTTTTCCGCATACAGTTCACGAGTTAAGAAAATCCACACAAACTGCCAGACTGCTTGCTCCTAACCACATTACGTTCAGCGTGATTATTATATTTCAAGCTTCGTGTGCGCAGTAGCTAGAATGCGTGACTAAGGCTCATAGCCTCACAGCACTTGAGTATTCAAATGTTCAAATGTTTGTAAAGGTTATGGGACTTAACTACGGGGTCATCAATCCCTAAACTTACAAACTACTTATGAACTACTTACGAACTAGGACGGCACAAATATACATGCCCGAGGGGGGGATTCGAACCCCCGACCGTAGTGGCCGTGCAGACCGTGACTGAAGCGCCTCAGTCTCCTTGGCCACCGCGGCCGGCACTTGAGTATTCATCCACCAATAAGTAACCTAACAAAAACTTAAACAGTTATATCCAGAAGAGGTCTTAAACTCACTCTTGTTTGTACAGGCATCTACTTGTTTCAGTGAGGCAATGTAAGCATCTGCTACTCTGGAATATGTTTAAGAAACCATGATCACATAATCTCTTTCTTATGAAGACGTTTGAGGCATCATAATGCGGTCACCTGTTCTCATATCGTTAGTTCACTTACAAAGGAGCAGCAGTTGAAAAATCGTTATGCGAGTGTTTGGTAGAAGATTTGGGAGGAAGTTTATGACAGCTGTTGAACTAAGTAGGATGTGGATTTTATATCGCCGGCTTAGATGGTTTTGCTATCTACACTGCTCAACTGATGACGCTCTCGAGTGGTTTCACCCGTCTCGCGATTTTTGAATCTCTAATTCTCGTAAACAACTGACAGGTGTGTCGTACTACGGGATAAGGCAAACATAGGAGGCCCGGAGTACTGAGTTTCAGGATACAAACAAACACAGCAGAGGAACGTAAATACAGTACTAACCTGACTAGAGCAAATTTTGAAAGTGACCACCGTTCATCCGTTGGCACTCTTGGGCGATAGTCAGGGATTTGTCGAAGAGAGATCGAGGTCAGACTGCTACACAGTCATCCGAAATCTTGAAGACTATGAGGGTTGATGCGATACAGCTTATTGTAAGTTGAGGCTGTTTTCTAGAAAATGAAACAT
This sequence comes from Locusta migratoria, assembly GCA_026315105.1. Taxonomy (NCBI): domain Eukaryota; kingdom Metazoa; phylum Arthropoda; class Insecta; order Orthoptera; family Acrididae; genus Locusta; species Locusta migratoria. The sequence continues at coordinate 56,702,650 of CM048751.1, forward strand.
TTACTGGTACTGTAAGTTATCCCAATAAATTTCGATATTGACATAACCTAACATCGCGATCTGACAGATCAATATTCTTCAAAAGTAAAACGCCAAAATCGCGAAATATCTATTTATTTAAAGATGACAGCTTTCGGAAGAGTATGCCACAATTATTTGGTCATATCACATTTTATAAGTTGGCCACCTTATTCAAAAAATGGAGATAAAATCATGCGTCCAACATAACACTTAGTCTAAATATAAAAATATACAGATTAATTTTTTTATATTTATAAAAACATAAATTAATTTATGTATTTATACTAAGTGCTTTGTTGCACGTATTTTTTATCTCCATTTTTAAATAAGATGACCAACTTATAAAACGTGATATGACCAGATGATGGTGGCATAGTCTTCCAAAACTGGTCGTCTTTAAATAAATAAATATTACGCGATCTTAGCGTTTTACTCTTGGAGACAATTTCTATATAATTCTAAAGTTGTAACATCCTTTATGACTCACACTGTACTCTTAGCAATGGAAAATTCGGGCATTTAATATCTTTGAAACACTACAATTAACCCTAACTAGCATCAAATAAATAAATAGGAAGGCAATGTGTAATGAACTGCACGATGCAGACTATACCGAGCGACCGAGTGCATTTCGTCCTTGGAGAGGCTCGTCCACTGCAATTTGGTCCAGCTGATCTCTGCGAGTGTACGAAAGAAGCTCGGTTACCCAATTTTTCCTTGTCGGGATTGCACTCGCTTTGTCCCAATAACTGATTTTTTTTTAAAACTCGGACTACGTCCAAGAAATAAATGAATATGGTCCCACTACCCCGGTTCCGACCAAGTTTTCGGGAAGCTTTTTATTGGTAACTATCTTAAGCCAGCGGCTCCGCTCGCGTGTTGGTTGATTATGATAGGTGAGCTATCTTTCAGTAGTGTGCTATGAGACTGGATTTGAAGGAACTGAAAAATATTCCAATCAGATTGCAGAAATCTATGCACTTACCGTTTATCAGGAAAGTAAGTAGTGTAGATCAATTCACACGTAAAAATACACTCTTTTCGAGGAATCCAATCATGAAATTCAACAATAATGATTGTAATAATATCACAGATCGGTCACTTGATGTAATGCGCGAAACGTGAAATCGATTTTTTAAAAGTGATGTATTAAAAAAAAATCTATTTTACTGCTTTATTTATTTTACAGAGAAAGAGCTGAAGACATTGTAGCACGCATAGACCAAAGATATGGTCTGAGTCATCACGTTTCGCTGTTTATAACCTCCTTGCTATAGGGTTGCAAACGTTATCGCTGACCTACAATCCGAATTTTTTAAATAATTTGACGACATTCAACCACCATATCTTCCATCCCGTTATAGCTATCGACATGGAACTGCTATGGTGTACAACGGGAGACTTCGGACAACAATTACACCCAGACCATTCGTTTGCTTTCTGTAGTTTTCGCTGCAGAGCGAAATATGAACACACACACGCGTAGAATTTTGTATACACCGATAACTTTCCTTTCCAATATACTCCACCCTTTTATCATTATCAACCCTCAAGCAACAATGAAACCAATAAAACCATTTTCAAAGAGTAAATATAATTTTCAAAGAGTAATTATTGTTCCGCATTTCGCGTTATATTCTTCAAATTACTAAATATCCATCAGATCGCTATAAAACCGTGCCTAAAACCTTTCTCAGGTATAAATTAGTAACTGTACAAATATTTAAGTCTCTGCGTCTTGTCGTTCGGACTTGATAAGCGTACACCGAACAGACATATATATATATATATATATATATATATATATATATATATATATATATATATATATATAGTTATCCAATCGCCATAAAACCCTGCCTAAAGCCTTCCCCGGGTAGACATTAGTAACTGTACACATTTTTATATCTTTATGTCCTGTGGTTCAGGTGTGATAAAAGTACACCAAACAGACATTCACATTTATAGATATAGATAAGGCAATCGCCAGAACTAGTAACCCTTCTCACTTCTTCGCATTGGGGATATCCCGTTGCTCCAGATTGATAATTGGCTGAGTAGAACCGCGAGTGTTGATAGTTCGATTCTCAAACAGCTATTTCCACTCCTCTGAGTGGAGAACTAAATGAATAATAAAACGAAGTAATGAACAGCTGACTGCTTCGATTACGAGAGCAATCGTCCACCCAGTCCACTTCATTCATCCACGCCTCAAGGTGCTGTCAGCTCCGACTTGGCCGGCGATCTCGTTCCGGAGTTCCTCTGCCAGTAAATCCGATCGCTCCTCTGCCTCAGCGCTCTCAGTATCGGCAGGTTGAGGCTGCCAGTTGACGAAGAGCGATGCGCCGTCGAAGCGAGCGCCTGAGACTCGACGCAACGTAACGAAGTTGGGCGCGCGCGGCTGGCGCTGCGACCCTTGCGTTCCCTCCGTAACGTAACGACCGCCGACGCGCCGTATCGTTATGACGGAGCCGGCGCTCGTTTTAATTTCGTTCGGTTGCGGAATATTTAGCAGCCTTGAAACATTAAACAGGCGGGAGGATCTTGCCTCTCCGCGAACTCGCGGTTTTTGAGATGAATAAAACACGCGCCCCTTACTCCCTAACGCCGACTCGACGTACGCACACACACACATACGCACGCATACACATATACCTTCACGCACGCACACACACACACTCGCTGGAATGCGTGGTCGCGATACCTCACCCTGCGCGGTATATCGTTTGCGACAAATATTTCGCAAGCTGGAAACACGTGTGTTTGCATTTTCGAGAGGGGGCCCGCAGTGCTTGAAGTTACGTTGCCAGTGAAAACATGCAGGGAGCGGCCGAAACATACAGTCGGCAACGCAGAAAAAAGGGGAAACAAGTTCTGCTGACCGTTATGCAAGTGAAGTTCGCAAGAGCAAGAAAATCGTTCACATTCAACTTTGCTATACGATCTGGCGCTGTATCTCGTGGGATACGAGGAACCATAGTCAGACCCTTTAATCTTGTGTCACTGTGCGAAAACATCTTTTTAAAACGATTAATTTTTGCATTAATGTGTGGTGGTGGTGTTATTGGTCACTTTGACAGAAACATGCCACAACTAAAATAACTTGTGCTTTGGAGAAGTACAATCATTCCAGAGTCATCCTGTCCAGACATCTGTAATTTTTATTGTAAAAACAGTCTTGATCTCAGATGTAGAAAAGTTGTTATTTTACCTGTTTCAACGTAATATAGGTAAGTTAGCAATTTAGCATCTTACGGCGACAGAAAAGCCACGGAAGCTCGACAGAGTCCAGCTCCGGACACAATGACTGTATTTTCTGAATGTCCTATAGTAGGTTGAAGCCGATAAAATAATAACTTTTTGACATCTGCGATCAAGAGTGTTATTACAATACAAATATCGTCAAGGAAGATCGCTGTTTTCTCCTAGGACAGTGTTATCCAAATTAATATGTAATTCAAAGTTATTCTGATTATCCATTATAATTTTTAAGTCTCGATATGTAGCGAAGTCTTCTGGGACTACGAACCACTGAATCAAGGAGAAGTCTACTGGGCGAAACGTTGCACTCTGCCTGATGCGAGGTATAGTTCGCTGACGCAATGCACAGTCTGTTCTGACTCGGTAAACACTGCCAGCTCGCTGGACACTGATGAAGAGTTCTGGGGCTTCCAGCTAGGTGGCAGTATCTTATAACAGCGACGTTTCGACGAGTGTCATACTCATCATCTTCTTGGCGAAGTGTCGAGTAGGGCAGGGCAAATGATACTCGCGTTCGAACGTGCTCGGGATTTCCCGATACAGCGGAGAACTCGACACAATATCGAACTGTTCGTACACTCGGATAATAAATGACTCGCACTCCGAATGATACGCAGGAAAGTTTTAAGTTTCCGGGCTATCGCTTTCCTCAGAACTAATTTCATAGGAATTAAAAGTACATGTAAAAGAAAAGAAGGGCATAACTATGAAAAACTGTAAATAAACAATGCATACCTGACCTGTCTGGTATCACTGCAAGACATGAGCCATTGATAAAATATCTGCTACTATGACAGAACTACTGCATCACATGACTGAAGGCTAGAATTCAAAGGAAAAAATGTGAATCCTTCAGAAGTAGAAATTACATTAAATGTGATTATAAGAGATGGGTTGCAAATGACTATTCCATTCCCTGTTCATACGGTACACTAACAAATAAAAATGTTGCAACCTTTTAATCGCCTTTAATACCAAATAACATAAATAAGTCATATAAAAATAAACTGTAATCGCGACCTCGGAATAAACGGTGCACGAGCTGCTGTGTACTTAGTCTCAACAAGCGTCGCTAGATCGCAGCACTAGAATTTTAAATCGCGATTGCAATCGTTTACTTATAGCATATATTCGTTACTGCTTTTACTTATGACCTGCACCCTAGAAGCTACTGAAGTCGGAATATCACACTTATTAATCCCAAAGTACATCAATGACACCCTATCTTCGTCACAAATAGTATCCAGTACAACACAGAAACGATTTATGAATATCACCGTTGTAAATCGTAGAGATAGTACCTCCTGACATTGCTCGATAGCGTCGTGATGGAATGTTCGAACATTTCCCGAGATATCCCGAACTGTGGCGTAAAGTGCCGAGGTTTTGTGGATGCATATCTATTTATACCAGCGCGTTCCCAGTACACAGTTCATGTTAGCACTGAATAAAAATTATTAACATTTCATCTGCACGTTAGTAAGTACACTTAGTGCATCATGTTACACATGTTTTCGTGTAAAACACATCATTTCTTTACTACTACTACTAAAATATAATATACTTTATTTACATATTTGAGTGATAAAAGGAAGAGGACTGCAGGTCATTAGGTCCGTTCTCATTTGAAATGGAAACCTACGCGAGTCAAAAAATAAATAAATAAATAAATAAAATAAAATAAAAAATAAAACTCAACTGATTTTACTTTCAAAATTGGCAAAGAAATGACTACCAAGCTGAAACAATGAATATCATCATTTATTGGAAATGCAGGTAGACACATACTTATGCGTTGCCTGACTGTAACACTACTAAAATTACACTTACACACTATTCTGCTGAAGAGGCTTTAGTCCCAATATTTCACTTATCTTCCAGTTAAATCACCGTAAGCGTCAGTTTATCACGCTATTTAATTGTGTGTCCACATAACTATCCTGCTCACAAAATTATATCTATATACACATATACATATATCTATGTACACAGATATTATCTTCTCACTATTTAATTACAATTGGCAGTGTCTTTAAGCTTATTCTTGGTAGTTCAAGTACGGCTTGATGTCTTTTTAAGGATATAAGCCCTTCACTTTACCATTATTGAGGTAACTAGGTATATATGCACAGTCATTATATATCCTTGTTATTCTATATGGACCACAATACAAAAGTTGCCATTTCTTATTACATTTTATTTCTTGAGCTACTGAGGGTTTCATAGACCATGAGACTGAGTAATTACTTGTATAACATGTATTATGTGGCACTATTTCAATGTCATAGGCATGCCCTTTCATTATTCCAGGTTTCACAGCAAAGACATTACTATACTTTCCTAGAATACTTTTTAATTGCTCCTGCTGATGGAAATCCAGGTATTCTGATTCCTTTACATTTTGTTCGATTAGCTGCATATTCATGTTTGGATCCCTCTCACACAAATTTGTGTAATAAAAGTCATTATTTAAAACAAGATTATTTACATACAGCAAATGTGTGTCTTTACACTTGACTCTTATGGTTCGGCAATATTGTCATGTGGTTGTATCATCCTAACCAATTCCAGTGAAATATGTTTATCATTATAATCAAAAATTAATTTTCCTTGTGAGAGGCCGATCATTTCCTTCCTCTCTCTCAAGAAATCAGACCCCAGAATACCCGAACATTTAAATTTTTCACTACGAGAAAGGTACAATTTATATCTTCCCCCTCGAGTGTTATAGATACTCTTACCTGGTTCTTCATTATTTGAGATCGTTCGCTTATAGCTCCTGTAACCTTACAATTCACCACTAGAAATGTCGGCACTTTTACCAATTGACATAGTACTTTGTAAAATTCTCTACGTAACACACTCACTGTGGCACCTGTATATATTATAATGTTAACAGGGATACCATGAATATTCGCTTTTATAAGAGATTGTATCTCTTCATTATTTTTCTTGTTACGAGGGTGCGGTTCTTTTAACAGTTCTTCTTCTGTTTTAGTACCGTACTCGTAACGGAGCATGTTTATTGAAGTATAGTCTTTCCTATCATTACCCTCACTGAGTCTCACAGCCTGCAACCGAGAGCTTATTGCGGCCATTGTTTATTTAACTGGTGTTCTTGTGATGTTGATGGTGTGGGTCCATCGGTAATTTCCACAATTCTCTAATGGTTTGCCCAAGGTTGAGCTTCGGTACTCATCTGAGAGTTATTACCAGCCCCGGTGGCCGAGGGGACTGCGGCGCGCCAGACACGGTCTGCACGGCCACTACGGGGGTTCGAATCCCCCCTCGGGCACGGATATTTGTGCCGTCCTTAATGTTAGCTAGTTCATAAGTAGTTTGTAAGTTTAGGAACTGATAACCCCGTAGTTAAACCCCATAAGCTATACAAACATTTAAACATTTTTGAGAAGTATTTTCATTACTTTGTTGTGTATTACAACTGGTATTTCTATTGAATGATTGGTCGGTGTTCTGGTTCCATGACCGATTGTTCTCATTACTATTATTATTATTCCTCCACTTCGGCCTGCCTTGGTATCCTGGATTAGACCTACCCTTATATGGATGCTTCCTGTTGAATAGTAGATTACCATTCGATTGATTATGGTTTCTACTACGATAACCATTCTTGCCATTCCCGTTTCCACATCTTTTTGGAGAGTTATTGTGGCCATTTCCCTTCTACTGTGAATCATTATTGTTATTGTGTCGTGTGTTTTGATTGTGACGACTATTTTCTGCTAGCAAGTCAATGTTATCCAGAATAGTTAAAAAATGTTCTAAGTCATTTTCAGGAGTGTTGACAAGTTTATCCTGAACTTGGTCTGGTAATTGAGGCTTCAATAATCTTAATATATCCCTTCCTGAGATTGGTTCATCCCAGTACCTTGTCATGTTAATGTATTTTTCAAAATACGTTCTTAAGGAAGAACCTTGTCTGGGATTGTAAGGGTCTGGTTGGTATACTTGTTTCCTTAATCTCTCTTGAATACTAGTCGACCAATACTAAGCAAGGAAAACCGTTCGAACTCTTCACAAGTAGCACATTCTCGCGCAGTTTCATTAAACCCTAACGCTGGTTCTCTTGTATTTTCGATACTATAAGCTTTATTTTCTGTCTTTCGGTCCACACCGAATCACTTCTCGAAATCCTTTTGCATGCGTTCTGTCTGTTGTTCAAACTTGGATTCTAGCTTTTGTTCTATTGTAGATTCGACATTTTCTACTCGTTCCGTTAAATTTTGTACACTTTCATTTACGTTATTATTTTCAAGCTCCATGATTTCTAATTGTGCAGCAAGATTTTGCACCAATTCTGGTAAATCTTTATAAGTGTTTCGTAATTCTGCTACCGATTTATCTAATCTTTCGTTTTGTTGTCTAATCATATCCTTTAAATCTTCGTCACGTTGTACAATTTCCCTTTTTAGTACCTCATCTCTTTTCCTATCTCCTTCCTCACTTTGTCTTTCCAGTTCTTCGTACCTCCTCCAATCACGTTCCTCTCTTTCCCTGTCCCGTTCTTCTAACATTCTCAAAAATTGTGCGAATGGATCAGGTATGGGTGATGATCTGTTTATATTACCTACGCCACTAGTAGAAGAATTAGTGGGCGTAGCTAATAGCTCATCTCCATCTTTCGGCCCTTCTGTATTTTGGAGGTTTGATGGTATCACCATTACAGGTGAAATAGAATTGATCATTTCTGCCCTATCTTCTTCTAACTTCGAATTATAATGTCCTCTACTGTATGCAACTCAGAGTCAACATTGTCTATAAGCTTTCTCTTAGGTCTACCCATTTTTAATTAATCTCGAATATCTATATATTATCTCAATAAAACACTAAAGACACTGTCTATCCTAATACACTTCACACGAAATATTTACACTACGCACATTAATAAAAGTGCTTGTTCCAGAAATCCTCTTGATTGGTTCCTGAAAACAGGTTTTTGACTTTGCGCTTATTCATCATTAACGTACTGTGTTATAAATCAATCTGTGAATTATTCAAAGAATGAGCCTTTATTTCGTACTACGATCCCGCCACAGGTGTATCGTGTAGCGTGGCCTAATATCACATATTCGTATAAAACGGCAAAGTACTTTCGACAATTAAACAGTAGATGTTAATTCTGAATGGCAAAAGTATTTTACATTTTTTACGAATAATCTTGATGCTAAAGGGTGTGTTTAGACAGGAGCCTAAGAGTTACAGCTTAAATTGTTACGAGTGAACATATGTAGCATATGTAAGACATATGTAGCATATGGAAACATAGAAAACCATGTTATGGTTTTGTTATGATTTGAAAAACAGAAATTGCAAATAAGATCGCTCTTTTTTTCACAATTTTCTGAAAAATAGTTTAAAAAAAGATGAAACAAAGGGAAGAAGTTTAAATTTGTTTCCTCTGAGATAGCTTTGTTAAGTTTCGTGAGGGGGGTCGCCATAATATTTTTATTTTGGATGAGGTTGCCAGAATAGTTTTACTTGCAAGGGGCTCGCATGTTCGGAAAGGTTGAAAAACACTGGTGTAGCATATTCTCCTCTATGATGTCGATTTTATTATTAAGTTCCCTGTTCGTTTACTGTGTTGGTCTTACCGGAAACACCTTCTACTTTTACCGTGAAAAATGAGACTGGCTCCCGACTAGCAGTTGAGGCGAAGACAGGTGCAGTCGCCACCTGCTAAGATCGCGGCAGAGGGGAATACTCCGAGACGGCGAGGGGTGCTTCCGGAGGTGGCCGCAAAACGCCGCCTCTGCGGCGGGATAAATAAACACGGCCGGCTGTAAACCACCCCCCACTGCCGCCAACCCCCGCGCCGTGAATTAAGAAGCCGCTCGCTCACCTCCTCGCCCCGCCTACACCTGCCCCCCGAGGGGTACCTTATTACGACACCGCCCCCTCCCCCGGTCCTTAAGTATCATCTTCGCCACTCCGTATAGAATGGAGGCCGGGCTGCCGCGGCACTAACAAAAGTTAATCTAATAAAATCTTAGCACCGGGAGGCAGAAACAGCGGCGCCGCGGGCAACAATGAGAAGTCGGAAGCAAACTTGAGAAGGCTCCTGCGAGAAAGACCTGGCAACGGCGGGGAGGGGAGGGGGCGGAACGGCGGCGCAGTGCTTGGAACACGTATGTATTAGTCCGTGGGGTCGCCCGCGGATAAGACGGGGATGAAAAGGAGGGGGCGAGATGACACGCGGGGCGAGGGGAGGGGCGGAAAAACGCGCACAACTGTAACATTTTGCAGCAACCCCTTCCCGGCCGGAGCGCGGGCGAGCAAAGTTTATAGCTCTAAACAAGGAGCAAGGTGCGGGGTAAATAAAACTGGGGAAGCGCCAACCCCACGGCGGCCGCCGCGACCCCCGGAAGCCGCATCCCACAAGACCAGTCGCGTCGCGAGATTCGTATCTGGTTAGGGACTTTATGAATTGCAACACTCCGGGCCGAAAGTTCATAATATGTCGCCCGGCAGTTTCTATTCTAAGGAGGTTCATTTGTGTCCCACGGTAGAGGGAGGGAAGGAGGGGGAGGGAGGGGGGAGAAGCAGAAGAAGGTGGCGAGACGGTATCGGAGCGCGCGAGATTGGCGCCACACAAGGGGGTTGGAGGTTTGGGGCACGCAGCTTATGTGATATTGTGGGGGTGGCAGCGGGGGTGTGTTGAAACCTGATGAAGGGTAAGGATTAAATGAGATAGGCGGCGTTCCCCCCTTCCCTTTTGCGAGCAGATCTGCCCTGCCGGTTTGTCAGGCCACTCGTGATCTTCAAACCTCCCCTCTTTCACACCCCTCGTTCCTCTCGTTTCACTTTTGCGCTACTATGTGGCTTTCCTTCTCTCCGTCTCTCTCTCTCTCTCTCTCTCTCTCTCTCTCTCTCTCTTTTCTACACCCGTCGCTCTCTCACTCTGTAATCCCAGAGGAGTCAGAATGATTCGCTCCAGCAGATGTGCAGAGTCAAATACACCGAACTGACGTATTGCTTTAGACAGCAGAGCGCAGTTGTGTGTGTTTACTGGTGTGTGTATGTGTGTGTCTGTCAGTGACGGTGCGAGTTACAAGCATTTCAGAGAGGGAGGAGAGGAAGACGACGAGGGCGAGATGTAGAGCGCTGTCAGGCACAGTGGATCGCGCCTGATACCCGATCGCGTGACCCCTTTCGCGTCACCCTCTCCAGTGGTCGACGTTAAGAATATTCCAATAATGAGAGGAAAATCCGCCGGCTGCTGTCAGCTGAAAAGCGAATGAAGACCAATAACACAAAAAAGTGCGTGAGGCGTGCGGTGGTGTTAAGGGGTTAGGCGAGTGGAGGGAGGGGGGGGGGAAGAGGGGGCCGAAGGGAAAAAGCAGACGGAGGTGGCGCTCCGCGGTAAGGAACGTGCTCATTTGAGCCCGATGGCGAGGCCCGTAACGACCACGGGTGGCCGCGTCCCTTTGGGAGTGATGGACTGATTGGATCCTTAATACCGCGACCCTCGATGCGGGCTGAATTGCGAAAGTCGGCTTTTTTTTAATTATTATTATTCCTTGTAATAGACATCGGGAGCTGCTGCTTAATGAGCATTTCTCGCCGTTCGGAAATAATGAAGGCGGTGTGATGGGGAAAGATGTCGAGCCTGGCGGGATCGTATTGGTTGAAACTCGCTCGACGATCTCTGGAAAGACGATATACTTCCCTCGCTGAAGTTCCTATTTATTTTGCTAAAGGTCACACGTCTCCAATTCGAAAAACTGATCAACGACAGTGACAGACAGTTAAGGTGTCCGATTTTATTATGTTCTTGGAGAAATGATAAATTCTCGACAATATAATAGGAACAATGATTAGAAGTGAAAACGTGAGCTCTACTACGCATAACTGTAAGCACTTATTTATCTTAGATGTTGTGAATCGTAACTTCTGAACAATGAACATTTTATTAATGAATGAATAAAAATCACCTGGTTTGGGTCTCAGACTTATACGCATTTGCTTTTTTTTGTCAGTCTAAATGTTTGCTCTTTTCTTAATCTAAGTTATTCCGTCTTCTATGTGTACCTAAAAGCACAACAGTGTGTGTAGTAACTGCAGTACTGTCTTTTTAAGAAGTTGCTCTTATTAATCTGAATAAAGATCTAGTTATTGTAAAACTAACTGATTTGCTTGTACAGTGAAGGAAGAAATGTTCAAATGTTTGTTAAGCTTAAGGTACTTAACTGCGGGGTCATCAGTCCCTAAACTTACAAACTACTTACTAACTACCTTATACTAAAGGCGACACAAACATCCATCCCAGAGGGGGCATTCGAAACCCCGACGGGGAACAGCCTCGTGAAAGAAGAAAAACCATAAAATACACACGGTAAAAAATAGCTGCAATTCTTGTGAGAGATTATCAGAATGAAGGTGGAAATTGTTTTACTTATTTTAAATGTTATTTTATGTATTTTAACGATTGTTCCCTTTTAGGAGAGCGATTGAACTTGAATTCATAATTCCATATTCGGATGATTTTCTTCTTTGCTTCCCAAAAACTTTTCATCCTCTCAGAATGCTCCATCTTCCGTCCCACTGTCCATTTTTTACCAGGCTGGAACGCTGTTCTTTCCTTAAATTTCACACTTGAGATTTTATTCAGGCACTGTGATCTTCGATATTTTTTTATGTTGATCTGCTATATACTTCCATGCTTCTTTTAACCATTCTGTACCGCATTTAGTCTTTCTTATAATTATGAATAGTCTTTTTGCTGTTCTGGAGTCTTCCATACTGTAGATTTGTGTATAAAATTTGGCTCGGCGTTTTCTGATTTCATCTGTTACTGTGTTGATCTTAGTATAGAGTTCGTTTTGTAGTCTTTTCATCTATATGCCGTTTTTTGTTACAACGTCAATGGACATACAAGCAGCCCTCGGTTGCAAATTAAAAATTATTTTACCAGGTTTCGGCAATTATACAGATTGCCTTCATCAGAAAATATAAAACAACTCACATAATAAAATTTACTATTCAACTGTATAGCTTACAGCTAGCATACTTAGTAATTGCCGAAACCTGGTGAAATAATTTTTAATTTGCGACCGAGGGATTCTTGTTTATCCTTTGACTGCTGTAAATGTTAGTATTACGCTGTTATAAGTCCTTTAAGCAGAGAGGTTGTGGCGCTGCTGATTGAATATGTAATGATCCACTGACGCCATGAAATTACATTTAATTTCTTTCCTATGGCATTGATACCTTGATACTTTGTTTCTCTCTGTTAAAATGTTACTTGAGGTACAATGCAACGTTTTGCATGGAAATGAGGCACATCACTGTCCTGTTTACGATTGACTATCATTTCAAGCATTGTTTCGTGCGGTGCCGAGCGTTCGAGGTCAAAGTTGAACCTTTTGAGACACCAAATGATGTAGGAGGCCGATGGTGGGTGGTTAAGCCGTAATCGTCGCCACGAAGGGTTCACGCGGTTTAAAAACGACCGGACGTAAGTTAAAGATGACCTTCGTTCTGGACGCCTTTCGACGACTACCGTAGACGCTCATGTCAGGAACATCAAAGAAATTATTGAGCAATGCAGTCACGGTTGCATGTTAATCGAAGATTCTTCACGAAATTGTAGAAGAATGGATGCAGCGCTGCTTGAAACAAATGCAAATCAAGAAAAATTGTACGGTGATTGTTTTTTGCAATAATCGTGTGTATTCGTTCCTACGATAAGAATTTTCGTATTATTTATAATCAGCAATAATGTCACTCTCCAAATATTGGATAATATTAAATGCATATAAAGTTTTACAAATTATACTTACGTTTATGTTGGTGGTTTCAACGGAACCACCGAGGTGCAAAACATTTTCGATTGTTAGATTAGGTGTGTATAGAATCATTGCAAACAGAACACATTACCGAATAACTTTATAAATCAGTAATCTTATTTTGAAATACTCTTATATTATTTTGTAAATAATTCTGATGTTTACCCCATGAAAAGTTAACAAAGAAGAATTACGAGGTACAAGTATGCACTATTTACTGCTAACACATAATTTTTTTTGCCAGATGTGGCGAGCACGCAGAGATCGTATTTCTGCCTTTGAGGCTATGATAGAAGAGGAACTTCGCATAGGCTAACAGTCAGAAGATTCTCTACAAGATTACAGATCTTACTCTTGGTGTAAGATCAAACTGGGAATCTGAAGATGAACAACAATTAAGTAGTTTCGCTCCTGCTCAGCAGCAAGTTGACCGCATACGCAAATGGACCAACAATCATAATTCTTTCGATTCTGATGAACAGATTTTTTAAACATAGGGACCAACAAATATTACAGATGACACAGCCATTCATATGCAGTTATTTCTACTTTTATTCCCAATGAATTTGATTAATGGACCAGTACTTCAAAACAATCTTTATGCTACTCATTTAGCCAGGGATATGTGCCAACTACAGTTTTCTTAATTTCATGATAACAAATTTGATTAATGGACCAGTACTTCAAAACAATCTTTATGCTACTCATTTAGCCAGGGATATGTGCCAACTACAGTTTTATTAATTTCATGATAACATTTCTGTTCAACACACTACAGATTTAATTGAAATGTTCTTTTGTGATAAAAATAAAATAAAATTATGATTTAGTTTTTATATGTAGCCGGCCGCGGTGGCCGAGGGGACTGTGGCGCTCCAGTCACGGTCAGCACGGCCACTACGGTCGAGGGTTGTGTACTTTCGACAGTTTTTTTACAAATGTTTGTACAGTCTATGGGACTTGACTACGGGGCCATCAGTCCCTAAACTTACAAACTACTTATGAACTACTTACAAACTAGGACGGCACAAATATCCATGCCCGAGGGGGATTCGAACCCCCGACCGTAATGGCCGCGCAAACCGTGACTGGAGCGCCTTAGTCCCCTCGGCCACCGCGGATGGCCATCTGTATGCCATCAGCATTCACCCAATATGAAGGTGAACGAAACGCGTTATTGGAATAAAATATGTTATTGGATGTTATGGCTGAGAGATTTCAGTGTAACAAAATAAATGTTGCTCCATTAAATTTCGGAAATGCAGCCGCATAACACTATCTTCTAATTTTTCGGTTGTATAACGTTCAGCTCTCACTGCATCCTTTTAAGCTCGCGCTCTGCGCTTATACGAATGCGGCCACAGATAACACTTGCCAGAGATGTTCATTGGTGACAGAGAAGTTATTTGACATTTAATTCTGCATTTGCTTTGCATCACAACGGAGTGAATTTAGAAGAAATATATCAGTGTTTTATGATTGCAAAAACCAATACATTATCGCTATAGTATTTTTCATCATTAAGTATAAACTTTTTTGTCATTTAGTGTGTGTGTGTGTGTATTACAGTGAATAATTCCAGCAAGAAATGTTCAAATGTTTGTTAAGCTTATGGGACTTAACTATGGGGTTATCAGTCCCTAAACTTACAAACTACTTATCAACTACCTCATACTAAAGACGGCACAAATATCCATGCCCGAGGGGGGATTCGAACCCCGGACCGTAGTGACCGTGCAGACCGTGACTGGAGCGCCTTAGTCTCCTCGGCCACCGCGACCGGCTTCCAGCAAGAGGCAAGGGGTCCGTCTGAGTCGTACGAGTAATGCAAGAAACATGCACAATAATAGAGCAGAAAGAACAGACGAAGAAATCCAACAAGATAACGAAAATGTCAGAGTGAGAATGTGGGTGGCAAAACGAGCCGTTTGGCAGCAATCGTTGTTAGCCGACTTGGCATCATACAAATCGATCGATGCAGTTTGTGACACTCACCAAGCTGTAAATTATCCAACAGAGTTTTTGAACTCGCTGGATTTGCCATGCGTATCACAATACGTTCTTTGCTTCAAAGTTGGATCTCTGGTTACTTTTAATTCGTAATTTGAATCCACCACCACGGTGCAATGGGAAGCTATTGATGATTACAAATTGGTTAAAAACGTTATCGATTTGAATGACAATTCCGGTCCGACAATGTTTTGTTGTCACAAATTCCAATGATTGCCACAGACAAGCCAATGTCATTCAGCCGCGTTCAATTTCCTATTAGATTGGCATTCGCACTGACACTGAAGAAGTCGTAGTGCCAAACGATGTCTGTCTGCGGCTTAGATTTTGGCACACTATGTTTTTCACTCGAACGATTATACGTGGTATGTTCTCGCTTGGGCAAGCCAACGAGCTTATTGTGTTGTCTACAGACGGACTAACAAAAAATATCATACACTCAGTTTTTATCAGAAATTAATATTGATTTTCTTTATTTCAGTTTTAATGCTTGAGTATAAAACAGTATTACTTTTTTAATGTACTTGTAACTTTTTAGAACAAACAATTAATATGTTCGTTACATAAATGAAATGTATTTTATTCACAAATGAATTATTATTATTATTATTATTATTATTATTATTATTATTTCACCGGCTAACATCGTCAACAGCACTCGATTTCTCTTTCTGAGGTAGATCCCATCCCCATACACTTACAATGCATTCCTTATTTTTGAGGTAACAATCAAAATATTCACTTGAAATAATATATATATGGCAGAACAACGTTTCCTGGGCCAGCTAGTTATTTCTACATTTTTATTTATTGTGTGTATTGTTTCTGCTCAAAATCCATTTTGCAATATTAGATGTGAATTGAAGAACTGTTGTGTTAATTGTAGGCGTGAATGCACAGAGAGAGATTTCGATTGTAACTGTCGACCAGCGATAAACAGAGAGAGAGAAATGTCTGTCGATGTGTGTGTGCGTGTAGCACGATGGCGAGTCCGCGCACGTTCTTATGAGATACTTTTTACCGGAACAGAGTGCGTCATTAAATTCTAAGTGATCGTCATAAACAATAATATTGGACAACTGAAGTGTTACTAAACGGATTGTGTCGGTATCCGCTTTTGACAATGCTTTCGAGAGTATACTTCGTAAACGTTACTGCCATGCAAGTGAAACTGTTTTACTTAATTCGCCGTCAGACCTATATCGTATAAAACTGTGTCTTATTTTTATCTTTCAATGTACTGCCGGACGTGGAAATCCATAAGGTCATGGGGTCTTCGCTATTGTTGAGAATCACATGACAGAATTTTCTTACTGACTGATAATTCGCAATTTCGTCAGTCATTGAAAAATGTAACGAACTGTGAAATCGTGTTCGGAAGTGTCATGGACAGTGCAAAACGTGAGTGTATATGTAATGAGCAATAAACGTGTACATATAAAATCAGTGGATTACCAACCACATTCATGGGCAATCAGCATGGGACACTGCTGCATACAAGACTTTCAGTCCCAAAGAGATGAGACTTCATCGGTACATTCGGTTCTCGAAATACGACGACCGGAAGTGCACTTCGTCTTCAACATTACGACCTGCCGACGTTACCCTTGAAGATGCTACAAATTTTCGGCGATCAGGTAAGATGGAATGCTGTGCGCTGTCCCGATTAATGTTACTTACGGCATCGTCGGCGTAGTGTGCTAATGTTGGCAACAACATGTTCGCTTTAAGAGGTTAACCCCTCAACTTTAGAGCACCTCCAGCATTAATTATTTATTTCACGGTCAACACTAATAATTATTCGCTCTCATTCTATGTGTTTTCAAAGACGGTAGCAAGCACCAGCACATAGGCCGAAGAGGCCGTAAGTAAAATTTTACTTCTCTCTCTGTTAAAGAGTAAACACCATTTAGCAGTATAAAACTGTGGAAACAATCCTTTTCATTTTAAAACTGTTTTCTCATTTTCCGGAAGCGTTTTGCTAAGTCAAAGAACGCATTAAATGAGATATTAGATTTCGTTTTAGGTGTCGTTGACCCACCGTTAATAATAAATAATTTGTTTTCGCGCAGTCACTTTCATTCAAGTTCAAGAAACTGCTTTTGCTTCCATATTGTGTTGGAGGAAAATGCTATTAAGCCGTGTGCGATATTAATTTCGAAGTGAAGAGTCATATTTTATGTTGCCATAAAGTCGTGGGGATTAAATAATGACGACGCGTCGTCCATGAGTTTCCACGCGCGGACCAATAGGATAAAATGTAGCTCGCTTGCTATTGGCCCAACTTTCGTGCCGAGAGTAAATCTAATGTGGCAGCTGTCTAACAATGGAGGTTATATCAATAGGAGATATTTCAAAGCACTGTTATTTTTACTACTGCGTGTACCTGACACAACGAACTGCTCATTTCCACAGAGCGTAATCTCCAGGTGTAATGCCTGCAATACATAATTTGTCGTAATTTTTTGTATGGGTATTTTACGATTATGTTGCATATGAACATAAACGTGATATTATACAAATACGATATTCTGACTAGTTAATGTAGTTGTTGTTATTGTGCAGACCTAATTTTCTATTTTTTACGGTATATTCCCCAAATTTATTTTACTAGGTCTTGTGCGTAAGATATTTATCGTCATCCCAAATTGCGATGTTTTGACACCTGTTTGAAAGCTCTTCAGGGATATAGTATGTTTACAATTTTCGCGAAGAGAATATATATTCTATGAGAGTATAATTTTATGCTTTTGCGTGTGGTATATTATAAAGATTTGCCTTGAAACTGTTGAAAGAGCTGGATCCCCGTCCGACAAACCGCTGTCCACGCGTGTCTTTCGCCAGGTCAGGAAAGATGAGACAGATTAGGCCATACGGAGGATGTTAGAGTGTTTCCAAAGCACATCGCTGAAGCGTTGCCTCCATCCGATTGGCTGGGTGCGTTCTGGGGTTATCTTGAAACGCTTCTGATCCGTATCGTTACAGGCGACGAAACCCGGTGACAGTATTTGGAGTCCGTAAGCAAGTCAAGTCTTAAATTATTTGTATAACGCCCCATTCGATTTTTTTCGGTAATACACAGAATTACTTTATGCTAGGTACATAGATGATAGACGCAAATGCGATGGATTATTCAGTACGATTATAACCCAGCGCCACTGTAATTATATCGTCAAAAGTTTGAAAGAAACTTCGTTCAGATTAGTTACCTTGTATGATGTAGTTACAAAAAAATAATATTACTGGCAAGAGTAATATTGTTAGTCTCTGTCATTGCATTCATGTCATTAGTATCTGAGATTAGTTCTGAACTGTGCCCTTTTGGAGACGAGTGTTGTTGGAGCTAGCTAAGCAACCTCTTTGGTACTCTTTGGTCGAACAGTAATTACCGTTGGCGGGCCGCGATAGGTGCTGGACGACAATGTTAAGGTTTGAACGTGTCTTGTTTGTTGAACGGATACGGAGTGCGTAGTCTCCCGCCGATCGCGGAGCGAGGCAGACTACCGCCGACAGCTAGTTGGTAACACGCGTTTAATGGTGGCTTAAGTTGTGCCCACCGATAGTATCGTATGTGATTTTTGGTCGCGGTAGCGTGCGGAAACGTTTCATTGTGGATTGACAGACACTTATCGTAGTGGCATTCACTAATTTAATTAATGTGCTCGATGACAGAGCTATTAACATTTGTCGTTCAGTAATGAAGAAAGTTAAAGACGTTTATTGCTATCGATCAACCCGGTCATTGTTCGCATCTCCTGAAGTTAAATAATTGGAACAATTATTGAATTATCAAGTATTAATTAAGCAACAATCATAGATTATAACGACACCTTTTCCAATTAAGGACTTGGTGAACTTAACCGTGTCGTTATAAGGTGATCAAATAAATGAGTCTGCTATACTATTTACAAAAATCAGTCGTCCTCACTCACCAATTAAAATGTTGTAAATCAGCTTCAAACTGGAAAAATACTAAGTCCCTTTTAAGCAAACCTGAATACAGCATTAGTAGTGAGCTTCTTGATGCAGTCGCGTCGTTCAACCACTTAGGCGTAACATTGCAGAGCGATATGAAGTGGAACGAACATATAAGGACAGTTGTGAGTAAGGCGGACAGCCAAATTCGGTTTATTGGGAGAATTTTGGGAAGTGTATTTCATCTATAAAGAAGACTGCGTGTGAAATGCTTGTACGACTACGTCTTGAGTATTTCTCATGTGCTTGGAACACGCAGCAGATCAGTTTAAAGGAAGACATACAGGCAGTTCAGAGGCGAGCAGATGGGTTAGTTACTGGTAGGTTCGAACAATGTGCGAGTGTAACGGAAATACTCCAGGAAATCAACTGGCGATCGTTGATGGAAAGACGACGTTCTTTTCGTGAATTTCTGTTGAGGAAATTTAGAGGGCCGGAATTTGAAGCCGAGTGCAGTACGATCTTCCTGCCGCCTACTTACATTTCACGTAGTAATCACAAAGACTATATAACAGAAGTCAGGGCTCCTACGGAGGCATATAGGCATTCTTATTTTCCCCGTCCTATTTGGGACTGGAATAGGAAAGGAAATGTCTAGTACTGGTACAGTGTACCCTCAGCCACTCATCTTACGGTGGACTGCGGAGTATGTAAGCAGATGTAGATATATTTTTACTAAATAGGCCTACTCAATCTCAGTTTGTGTCAACTCCTAGACGATTCTGTAAATATGTGATTCTATGGAATGCATGTTCCTATAGTATAAATGAAAACTGGTAAAACCCAAAGAGAGAAATGTTTACACTATGTATTAACACTAAGTTTCGTTTTGGAATATAATGGGTTTATTTTAACAAATGCAGATCATCTTTAGTATTCTGGATATTTCGGTTTACGTTTATCAAGTCGTTGTCTTTAAAAGACTTAAATACATAAGAAATGTTTTACATCTGTATTCAGGTAGCTACGTCACGATCTGTGGCGTAGGGTACTTTGTGTTACACTGACCTTCTTTCCCTGTTCGACTTACGAATGGTTTGCGGGAGAAAAATTACCTGTATATCCCCACGTGGGCTCATAGGTCTTTGTTTTTATCTTCATGGTCCTTTCGTGATACATTCTTAGGAGGAATCAGTTGGTTGACTCTTTAAGGAACGTACTTGCTCAGATCTTGGATAGTAACCATTACGGAGTTTCAAAATGCCTCTCTTGCAGCGTCTGACATGACAGTTGGTTGGTCCCCTAGGCTTTCACGCTTGAACCTGTACAAAGCGTGCTGCTCTTCTGTGGATCTTCTTTAAATCCTCTATCAATACCGCCTTGGACGTTTACCACATTGTCGAGCAACATTCAAGTATTAGGGGATCCAGTGTTTTGTAAGCTACTTATCTTGTTTATGGAATACAATTTCTTAAGCCCATTCTACACGGAAAGTGAGAGCTTACGAGATTACTCATGATGCATTGGTTACGCCAGCCGCGTACTGTGTAGAACGCGTCCACTTGCACAAGATGCACGCATACGATCGCTAGTAGACGGAATAGGATGGATCCTATTCTCACGCGTATGGAAGTGCATCGCGCATGGACAGACGACCGAATGGAGAGCCAAGCTGACGAACGGAGCCAACTCGCGAATTTGTTTGAGAAATGTGTACTTGTCTCTTGCTCTGGGACACGTAGTTGTTCGACTCATATACGAGGCGTGTCCAGAAAGTAAGTTCCGTTTGGTAATAAAATGAAATTGTACACAGATACAGAAGACATTTTTATTGCACAAAATTCTACAACTCTTAAATTACTTTTATATATAACTATCGAAGTTTTGTAGGCACTTGTCATAGCGTGCCACAAGTTTTTGCATGCATCCTTCACAGAAGGTTGCCGCCTGTGTATTCAACAATGTGGTAACAGCTCTTTATCATCGTTGAAGTGTTGACCACCAAGGACAGATTTTAGGTGTAAGAAGAGATGAAAGTCGCTAGGAGAGAGGTCCGAGCTGTATGGAGGATGATCAAACAGGTCCCATTGAAATTTCCGTAAGAATTCTTTGGTCACATTCGGTATGTGAGGTCAGGCATTATCGTGAAGAAAAAAAAAATCTTTTCCCAGTAATCCTCTTCTTACACCTAAAATCTGTCCTTGGTGGACAACACTTCAACGATGATGACGAGCTGAAAGAACATGTTACCACATGGTTAAATACATAGGCGGCAACATTCTATGCAAAAGGCACACAAAACCTTGTGCCATGCTATGACAATTGCCTACAAAATTTCGGAAGCTATGTATAAAAGTAGTTTAACAGTTGTAGATTTTTGTACGATGAAAATTTTTTCTGTATCTGTACCCGTTTGTTTTATATAACCAAACGGAACTTACTTTCTCAGACGCGTATATATATGCCGTCTGTAGAGCAGTTGTAAATATTTTAGGAGGTGGAACAATAGAGGCATTGCAATGGAAATTCCATATAATATGAGTACAATTTTATTGAGAACAGAGATATAGCTTTTAACATGAAATCCAAACAAACTTAGAGTAAATTTAAATGAAGACATTATCACTGATTTTTCGTCGGTTCTTGGTAGAATAACATCATACTGACTTCAAAGTACCGTTTTGTGATTGTTCTATCAGTTAATTTCAACTTAGTTAACCGGTTTTCGGCTTACAAGGTAATCATCAGGCTTTAAAGTAAGTTGAACACCGGTTATTAAAATAAAAGTCAATACAATGATTTACCAAGATCCGACGAAAGTATCAGTCAAAATATTGAAATTCGCATTTCGTTTACTCGCAGGCGTTTGACAATGGTAAAATGCTGAAATAGCTGTAGCCATAAATATTAAACTGTAATCGGTGATACTGGATCTATTATTACAGTGTCCTTCAACGACATTTAGCGCACTGCAAGTCCAACAATCGGGAAGATACAATGCTGTAAGTTCGTTTGGGTTACATACTAAGAGCTATACCCACTATAGTGGAGCACACATTATATAGAATTTCTTTGCAATTCGTCTTCATTGAAAAATGTTTGTAGAGCTTATGGGACATAACTACGTGGTCATCAGTTCAAAGTTTAAATGTTTGTTAAGCTTGTGGGACTCGACTACGGGGTCATCAGTCCCTAACTACTTATGAACTAGCTAATACTAAGGACGGCACAAATATCCATGCCCGAGGCGGGATTCGAACCCCCGACCGAAGTGGCCGTGCAGACTGTGACTGGCGCGCCGCAGTCCGCTCGGCCACCGCGGCCGGCTCGTCTTTATTACCATCTCCTAAAATGTTTGCTGTTTCTCCTGTAACATGCTGTAGATAACAGGTTAAATATTTATTTTTGGTGAGCATTGTTGGAAGCGTTATCCCAGTGAAAGGTCTATGTATAGACAGATTTTCATAGACACCTGAACTTGACGATGATATGCATAAGCGCCTCAAATCGCGCTGCCTGGAAGTATTTAATGGCCTTTTATAATGCGGACGTTTACACACGTGAGCAACGTAGTTTCACATAAATTTCATGGAAACAATTAAATACAATTTCACAGAGGTATGCTAAAACACAAATAAATGTTTTAATTATTACAATAATCACGATATATCCGACAGTCTCGAAAAGTGATCATAACTCGGCGATTCATTTGCTGTAAGTTGACAACAAACGAAGTAGACACGTGAAGCAGACGACTTGAGAAACGAATACCATGTAAACGCTTCTTTGTAGTTCGACGGTATATCGCAAGGAGCGCTGCAGCTGACAACGACCTTCTTGTGTGTGTCGCACGTCCCGAATAGGAATGGCTTTAGGATTCTTGGGATGCATCTCGAAGTGGCAAATACTTTAACGACGATCAATGACTTCATTATGAAATTATAGTTACTTTTTTGCGCATCCGTGGACGGTATTTTGATCTTACTTTCTGGCCTATTGAACAAATAATTGGTCCATTCATATTAGAAATTTATGTGTGGTAAAAGCAGACAGAGCCATGTAATTATTACAACCGACCGTCTCCGTAGTCCAGTCAACAGTGTAGTGGGATGGCCAGTTTCGAATCCCGGTCGGGTCGGAGATTTTCTCTGCTCATGAACTAGGTGTTGTGTCGTTCTCATCGTGTTGTTGTTGTGTTATGGTCTTCAGTCCGGAGACTGTTTTGATGCAGCTCTCCACCCTACGCTATCCTGAGCAAGCCTCTTCATCTCATCATAAGAACGGCAACTACATCCATTTGAATCTGCTTACTATATGCGTCTCTTGGTCTCCCTCTACTATTTTTATCATACACACTTACCTCCAATACTAAATTTACAATTCCCCTATGTCTAAAAATGTGTCCTACCAAGCGATCCCTTCTTTTAGTCAAGGTATGCCAAAAATTCCTTTTCTCGCCAATTATGTTAAATACCTCTTCATTAGTTATGCGCTCTACCCACCTAATCTTCAGAATTCTTCTGTAGCACCAGATTTCAAAAGCCTCTATTCTCTTCCTGTCCGCACTTTTTATCGTCCATGTTTCACTCCCGTACAAGCCAACACTCCACACACATGCCTTCAGAAAGGACTTCCTTGCGCATAAATTAATATTCGATGTTAGCAAATTTCTCTTTTTCAAAAATGCTTTTCTTCCCACTGCGATTCAGGTTTTTATATCCTCTGTACTGGGACCGTCATATGTTATTTTACTATCCAAGTAACAAAACTCATCTACCACCTTCATTATTTCATTACCTAATCTAATTCCTTCAGCATCGCCTGATTTTCTAAGACTGCATTCCATTATCTTTGTTTTGTTCTAGTTAATGTTCATGTTATACGCTCTCTTCAACACACTGTCCATTCCATTCAACTGCTCTTCCAGGTCCTTTGCTGTATCTGACAGATTTACAATGTCATTAGCAAAACGCAATGTTTTTATTTCTTCCCCCTGAATTTTAATCCCTGTTCCAAATTTTTCCTTGCTTTTCTTCACCGCCTGCTCGATGTACAAATTGAATAACATCGGAGAAAGGCTACAACCCTGTCCCTTCCCAATTAATGCTTCTCTTTCAAGCCCTTCGAGTCTAATAACTGCGGTCTGGCTTTTGTACAAGTTGTAAATACGAGGCGCGTCCAGAAAGTAAGTTCCGTTTGGTAATAAAATGAAATTGTACACAGATACAGAAGACATTTTTATTGCACAAAATTCTACAACTCTTAAATTACTTTTCCACATAACTGTCGAAATTTTGTAGGCACTTGTCATAGCGTGCCACAAGTTATTCCATGCATCCTTCACAGAAGGTTGCCGCCCGTATATTCAACCATGTGGTAACAGCTCTTTATCATTGTTGAAGTGTGGACCATCAAGGACAGATTTTAGGTGTAAGAAGAGATGAAAGTCGTTAGGAGAGAGGTCGGAGCTGTATGGAGGATGATCAAACAGGTCCCATCTTTGCTGAGAACTGGTTTTCCAGCTGAGTTCTTGATATTTGTAGAGCTGTTTTTCTTGTCACCCAAATGTCTCTTTTATTTTACTGTAGGCAGTATCTACTTTTCCCCTTCTTATACATTCTTCTACAGATTTGCATTTGGCATCTAGCCACTCTTGCTTAACCATTTCGCACTTCCTGTCAATCTCATTTCTTAGTCGTCTGTACTCCATTTTACCTGTTTCATTTACTGCATTTTTATTTTTTCTCCTTTCATCGATTCAGTTTAGTATGTCCTGTGATATCCAAGGATTTTTTGTAGGTCTAGCCTTCTTACCTATTTTGTCCTCTGCTGCCTTCACTATTTCATCTCTCAGTGCCACCCATTCCTCCGCTACTGTTTTATTTTTCCCCGTTTCTGTCAATTGTTGCCTAAAGCTCCCTCTGAAATTCTTAAGAATTTCAGGGTCCCTCAATTTATCCAAGTCCCATTTCCTTATTTTCCTACCTTTCTCCAATTTTTTTCAGTTTCAGCCTACAGTTCATGACCAATAAATTATGGTCAGAGTCTATATCGGCTCCTGTGTATGTCTTACAGTTTAAAACCTAGTTCCAGAATCTATGTTTAACCATTATAAAATCTATCTGATACTTTCCGGTGTGTCCTGATCTCTTCCACGTATAAAATCTTCTTTTGTGATTCTTAAACCAGGTGTTTGTTATGATTATATCATGTTCCGTGCAAAATTCTACTAGCCTACTTCCCCTTTCATTTCATCTGCCCAGTCCATATTCACCTACTATTTTTCCTTCTCTTCCTTATCCTACTACCGAATTCCAGTCTCCCATCACAATTAAGTTTTCCTCTCCCTTAATTGTCTGAATAATTTCCTTTAATTCCTCATACATTTCTTCACTCTCCTCATCATCGGCAGAGCTAGTTGGCATATAAACCTGTACTACTGTTGTCGGTGTTGGCTTCGTATCTATCTTGACAATCACAATGCGATCACTGTGCTGCTCATAGTAGTTAACTCGCATTTCTATTTTCTTATTATCAATCCTACTCCTGTGATACCCCCAACTGACGAGAAATCCTGTACATCCTGACACCGAACTTCACTAATCCCCACTATATCTAACTTCGACCTATACATTTCCCTTTTTAAATTTTCTAATTTTCCTACCCGATTAAGGGATTTAACATTCCACGCTCCGATCCGTAGAACGCCAGTATTGTCTTTTCTGATGACAACATCCTCCTAAGTAGTCCCCGCCCGGAGATCCGAATGGGGGATTATTTTACTACTGTTGCATTATGAGCTACTTTTTAGAAAGATTAGAGGTACGATAGTGACATTTACTGTATCGGGTACATCATGGAAGCACTATATAGCTGATGAGCTTTGAATATTTTGTTACTAGTAGTGCATAATAATTTTAAGGATTTTTAAAAAAAATATTTCTCTCAGTATATACGCACTATCATTAATAGTGATAGTTTTTAAAGCATCAAATAAAAAGTCATGCATTACAGGGTAAAAATATATTCCCTCCTCCCTCTATGAAAGGTCATACGTGCGTTCTTGACAAGTGAGTACTACTTGAATTAATACAGATGAAAACCTATGCCAGCGATAAAGCGAATGTCTACCCGAGTCGCCAATGGTGTCACCCTATGGTCTCCAGAGGTCACCAATAACGAAATGAAACTAAATTTGCGCTCAAGACTGATTATTTTCATTAAAATCAGTCAAGGCTGCAAGACTGCTGCTAACCCCAGCAAGCTTTTAAAAATTATTAGCTTTCCTTCTCAGCGCAGTCGAGTTTTGGCTCCGCCGACTGATTTAAGGCTACGATCTCCCTCACCACCAAACTGTACGGCGAGTTCAGCACCTTGTAATTATTCCCGACGTCCCGATGGACGCGCGCTGAGAGCGTGGGCGTAAGCAAACAGCGCTCCAACTTGCGAGATTTTTTCCGGCCTCGGAGGAAGATCAGAGGCGTTTCCGTCAGAGAAAAGAGTCCCATCATCGGGCGCAGTAGCCGTCCCAGAAGAGAGCGAGGCACAGCGCGTCGATTTTTTTTTTTTTATTTCATCGTGTGCGCATACCGGCACACTAGTGGTCGGCGGCGCGTTTCTTTTTGACGCTGGGGGTTTGGGAGGGGGAGAGGAGGGGAGGGAACAGATTAAAAACTCTTTAAATCCTCCCTTATCCGCCTCCGCGGCGTCCGCTATTGAATACACATTGCCCATCTGTCGCCGGCAGGCGGGCGTCGTCGCCACCCCCGCCGCTGCGTCTGGTCGCTCAGGTTTCTCGCTCTCAGCGCGCACCGTGCGCCACCTACTCCCCCACCGGTCCCTTCCTCTCCCTCTCTCTATCTCTCTCTGCCTTCTTTGCAATCTCGCAACTGCACGGGAAGTGGTGGGCCATCCCTGCGGAGAGAGGAGAGGGAGAGAGGTTTAGCCACGGCGGCTTGCCTCTGTCCGTGGATATTGAAGGTATTAAAATTGAGTTTTAAATATTTTAATCTTCATTGATGGCGAAGATAGAGGACCGTCGTCCTACCTTTCCGTCCCCGGACAACCCCCCCCCCTCCCCTTCCTCTAGTGAACACATCCGCCTCTCGGTCCCCAGAGCACTGGGTCCTCTTTCCCGCAGGTTTACTTCCACCCCCCCCCCTCTTTTTTTCTTTTTTTTTAATTTTTCCTTTAATAAAAAGAGCTCCTAATGGCCAGGCGGCTCGCGAACGGGAAGGACGAACCTCGGGAGAGAAGGATGCATCCTGCCGCCGAGAGGAATTTAGATGCGCCGCGGCGAAATGTGGGCTTTCGTGCGCATCTCTGCGATTAAATATTGTTAATGGAATAAGATCGGGTTGAAATGTTTAATTTTCGTGTAAGTAACGAGACGCTCCGAGTACGCGGCTCCCCTCGCTTCCTCTTACGTCCATATTCGTCTGCACATGCGTCCATTTACATTTTTTTTATATCCCCCTCTCACATCGGTGGTCCTCAGATTGCTGTTTTAGCGAAGGACATGTCGCGATAAATCCTAGCGTGTTTTTTTCCCCTTTGAAACGGCTTCATCCTTTTCAGAGGCAACGAGAGGTTGACAGAGACAGTAGGAGGCGCGTTATTGAAAACTAGAAGGGCTGTCAGGCTTTTTGGAAACTGGTGCGCTCTCGTGTGAGCGTCTCGTGCGTAACGAAACTTTTCCAAAAAGCTCGGACGTCCTGGGAAGGTGCTTTTGCTTTATTGTATATTTCCTACAAGCTTAATAACCTTCTACACTAATAATACAACTGTAAATATATGAATGGAGATGTACACTTCACAAGCGACCACATGGGTATCGGATTTTAGAATTTCATTATATTTATGGTACGTGAAGTTAAGAAGTTAAATAACAACCAACTGAATCCATTCGACGTAACTCGCAAAAATTCTCGAGAAAATCGACTATCAAATTTTGCAGGTACACTCAAGTAACAATAATTAAAACTATTGCGGCATCTGTCGGTGTAGCTAGGTGGTAGCGCTCTAGCCTCACAACCAGAGTGTCGGTGTTTCGAATCCCGCTGTAACAACTATTTGACGACATGAATAATTTGTCATCAGGTCATTGTTTAGTAGGTTAGCTGCTTGGAAAGTAATTAGTAGCTATGGAGATGACTTTCCAAAAACAGCGTCGTAGCTCTTCACAAAGTAAACAAACGAAGACTACCGACGCCAACTAATAGTGAAGGCAATACAGTAAAAATTTAACGTATGTTTTTTGATTGAAATTATCGTTATTTACAAACTTTTATAAAACATAAAAAATTACAAATAAAAATACATGAATTTTTCGTAAAAATTACTATCAGATATTAAAATTGTGTAAGTATTCGAAACAAAGGGAAAAATAAAAAAAAAATCTGTCACGGCAGGAATCAAACCAACGACCCTATAGTAAGAAGGCAAGAACGCTACTCCCTTTTCTTCTACCCACTTAATGTTAGGGTAGTATTACTAAAAGTGGGCTTTTGCAATCCCCTTTTGACGGCTTGAAATTCAAATCTGACACGAGAATTGAAGTCTAATTTGTAGGGGAGAAATTTCTCTATAACGTTGCTCTCGTGTTTTTTTCATATCTCGTATCGTTTCAGAGATATTTGCAAAAATAACGGCGAGATGGCAATGTCTGTCTGTCTCTCTGTATGTCTGTGTGTCTGTCGGAACGTGTTCCCACTTTTTAAGTCAAACCGTTCAACCGATCGACATCAAATTTTACAGACATAATAATAGTTGGCCGCTAGAGACCAGAACCTCCCTTTTGGAAACATTTTGGACCAAAAATACGTTAGTAACACTAAAAAAAACCACCGTTTATAAAGTAAGATTAATTGCAGATAAATCGTTCTTCTGACGATGGTAAGGCATCTACTAAAACAGAGGTGATATCGGACGTTCGACAGAGTAGCGTTATTGGTCCACTGCTCCTCCTTATTTACATAAACGATTTAGGGGAAAATCTAAGTAGCTCTCTTACGTTGTTTGCAGATAACGCCGTCATTTACCGTCTTGTGAAATCATCTGAAGATCAAAACAAACTGCAGAACGATCTGAATAAGATATTATTATGGTTTAAAAATTGGCAATTGACTCTAAGTAATGAGAAGTGTGAAGTCGTTCACATGAGTACGAAACGAAATCCGTTAAACATTGTTTACAAGATAAATCAATCGAATGTAAAGGCCGTAAACTTCACAAAATACCTAGGAATTACTATTACTTCAGACTTAAAACTGGAAAGAACACGTAGATAATGTCGCAGGAAAGGAGAATCAGATACTGCGTTTTATTGGCAGAACCCTTAAAAGATGCAACAGAACTACTAAAGAGACAGCATATGCCACGCTTGTCCGTCCATTTTTGGAGTATTGCTGCCCAGTGTGGGATCCTTATCAGGTGGGTTTGACGGAGGACATCGAAAGAGTCCAAAGAAGGGCAGCTCGTTTCGTATTGTCACGATACAGGGGAGACTGCGTTACGGAAATGATACAGGATCTGGGATGGGAATCATTACAACAACGGCGCTTATCGCTGCGGCGTGGGCTACTTACGAAACTCCAATCGCCAAAATTCTGCTCCGAATGCGAAAATATATTGTTGACCCCCACTCACATAGGTAGAAATGACCATCAGATTACACGAGAAATCAGACCTCGAGCGGAGAGATTCAGATGTTCTTCCTTTCTGTGCGTTATTCGAGAATGGAATGAGAGATAAATAGTATAATGGTGGTTCGATGAACGCTCTGCCAGGCACTTAAATGTGATTTGCAGAGTATCCCATGTAGATGTAGATACGAAAATTGAATAACCGACTTTGTAGAGAAGAGAATTCTCCACAACTTTACTCGCTTACGTTTGTTTCTCTTTTTTTTTTTTAATTTTTTTTTTATTTTATTTTTTTTCATACCTCGCACTGTTACAAAGATATTTGCAAAAATAACGGCGAATTGACACCATCAGTTAATATTACGTAAACCAGGCATTCGGGGATGTCACGTGATATTTCTCGCCCAGACCTCTTTCTGGCACACCCCACCTTGCCTTCTGTATTTCCTGATTTTCTTATTATAACTTACGCATTGTCATTTCAGTGCTAAGACGCACTGAAAAATTAACAAAAGCACATCGTTCTTACTACGACAAATTATAATCTAGTGTCTAAAATCCGATATTAGCCATCAACAAATTCCATTAATAGTACAAGAATTAAGAAACAGTTCCGCAACTGTACGCCGTAGTGTAGTGTGCAGCACAGTAATTTACGATGCATATAGTCGGCAGTTCGAAATCCCCTGTTACCAGTTTTTTCCGTCTTGGCTCCTAAAAGGATTTCGGGCACGCTTATTAATCAAATAGCGCTATGTTCTGCAAATGTTTAGAATTGTGCATGTTTAAGAGTGCTCCCTCTAAAATGTGTATTTGTACTATTTTATGAACATGCCGTGAAATACGTAACAACGAATTTATCAGTGGTTATAGGCATATAAACTGAGAGAATACGCTAATAATATTCTAAACAACATGCCGATACTGGTAGTTTCATACATAAATGAAGTCATAGATTTCTGTGGCAGCTGTCGTTCCTTAAGGAAACGGAAGGGAGGTGTGTACATCACAACAAATTACCTTGCTTCTTGTTTTTCTAAGCAATTATTCACTACTTACGGAATATGGATTCACTGTTGCTACGCCAGGCCAACGAACTTTGGAGTAACGTATAGAGAATATGTGACAGTCATTAATTACAATAAATGCGTCTACTACAATGTTTGTCTTTGGTGTAGTTGCTGTGGACGCTTATAACATAGATTGTATTACCTTTTATGTATTTAAGACAATAATGACTTTCATGTTACTTTGTTCTGCGCTAAAATAAAGAGCAAACATTCTGTTTCAAACCGTGACTACGTTTTATTTTACAGCTAAAATAACAAACGGATAAGTGTGGTAACTCTAAATTCATGATACCTCTAGTACTTGATCTATATACAGAGTTACTACTGTCATTACGTCATTTACAACAGTCATTATAACAGTATCTCCCCAGTTCATGTACATGTGAAAAAGTAGTCTGTGTTTGCAATGCGTTGGTGTGTATTTCATGGTATGTTTACAAAATAGATCAAATGCACTTCTCAGAGAAAGCACTGTTACCTTTGAACAACTCGGAATCTTGCAGAATATAATTGTGTAAAATCAACAAGAGTGTGCGAATACACTTTAGGAATCAAGATAAAAAAAAAAAAAAAAAAAAAGGAAAAAATGCCAATGAGTTTTTTAATTTTGTTTTTATTTATTTATTTTTCAGGTAGGTCGATGCTTTTTCGTCGTTTGTTCACGTTCGTTGAGAATTTTGGTCAGTTTTTTTTATTTATTTATTTATTTATTTATTTATTTATTTTATTTACAGGTATCGTTGAGCGCTCTTTCTTTTTCTCTCTTTTCACTGGTTTCACTGATTGTTCGGCTTGATCAGTCCTTTGTGGACTTTGGTTTCTGTTTTATTTTCATCGTATGGTCGTTGACTCAGTTTTTCGTGACCGTGGGCGTCGAGGCCTCTGACTGAGCACGTTGAGCTACCATGTGGGCAACTTTCTGACCGATTATGTTGAGCCACCGCACCCAGCAGGTTTCGAACCACCGTCTAAGATGTTCGTGCATCACAAACTAATTCGCCGCTCATTACGCTACTCCGAACAACTGCGAGTAATCCGTATTTCTCGTACCATCGATGGCAGGTGTTACCTGCTAACATGGCATTTTTTAGGCATTGGATTACAATTCATTTTCCTAAGAACGACGTGTTTTTGACAGTTTTTAGAGCGTCATTGCTTTGAAACGGCAATGCTTCAGTTACAATAAGAAAATCATCAAATACACAAAGCAATATGGCGTATGCAAAATAGAATTTCGGGCCAGGTTTCGGGCAACGGATGTCACGTGACTAATTTCCGAACGCCAAATGTACATTACGTTCCGTCCAGGCTATAGTCATTCGTAAACAGTACAGGCAAAGAAAATAAACTTAGAACAAATTATCAAAGCAAGACAGGTGATATTATTTTAACGGAAAAAGATAATGAAAATGTGGGAGAGATGTTAAAATAATAGTTTAAAGAGATAAAAGCTCAAAACGAGAATTTTTCTCAAATCCAAACTCAATCATAAATAAATTTTGGATGTTTGTTAAAATACGGTCAGAAAGAATATTACGTGTTGGGTGCACAGATCTTATCATATCACAATAGTAGAGACTTAATCGTATCGTCCATAATTGGAATATTATTATTATTATTATTATTATTATTATTATTATTGCAAATTACTGGTTAAGGAATGGAAGGAAGAAGGATTAGGGCATTGAAATGAAACAATGGCGACAAGTTAAAATGTGAGCCGGGCCGGGAATCGAAGCTGGGTCTTCCGCATCGGGCCAGCGGTCGCCTTAACCACTTCGCTACCCGTGCTCACCTTCCGTCCGTCTCAAATTCCCACAAGTCGCACGCTATGGCTGTAGTGCCCCTATCATCATGCCATCTTACACTCGCCATTACGGATTCCCCAGCGTGGTCGAACGTATGACCGCATGTGCGGTGAAGAAAGTGAAGCCAATGCCGTCGTCGCGTGTAACAGACACCACACCAATATAATAAGTATTTATATTTTTATTATCTTTGTCCGAAATGTTTGCAAACAATCATAAAATTACAAGAAAATCTAAAGCGGGCTGTAAAACACGACAGTGTGATTCTTTTCTTTTCCTTTTTTTCCCTATGGGTAGTTCTTTTCCTTGTAGTCGTTGATCGTGTTTGTTCGGTGTTGTTGTTCGACGTGTTGTTGGCTCAGCGTTTTTATTGCAGCTGGCGTTCAGCCCTTTAACCGGGCGCGCTGAGCCACGGCGTCCGGCTTTGTAATATGTGGAACGCTTCACGATTTTGCGTGTCACCCTTGCGAGGGGCCCTGCTAATTTTCCCTGTATCGTTCCAATTTTAGTATATGTACCGCCGAAGCGAGTACGCACCTGAGCTGCACTGACAGATAGTGCAGATGTTTCAATTATCGGTACTTCCGTGTACTTGCAAAACCGCCGAAGCGAGTACGCACCTGAGCTGCACTGACAGATAGTGCAGCTGTTTCAATTATCGGTACTTCCGTGTACTTGCAAAACTTTATGGTCGATTTTCTTGAGAATTTTTTAGATCTGGGTCGAATGACTTTGGCTGATTGTTATTTATGTTCTGATCTTCACGCAAAAATTCTAAAATCCGATACCGGTATGGTTTCCCTGTCAGAGTCCAAAATTACAAGACGATTTTTCATTTGGTTTTTACAGAAAATTTGGGCAATGTTTGAGTCAACATATAGGCATGGTTTCATCAAAATCTGATTACGGAAAGAAGATATCCTAATATTAAATGTTGTCAGTCACCGAATCATGGGTCTGTCCGTCTATTGGGCACTTCTTATCTCCACAACTGGCTCACGAATTTGCATGAGGTTTCACATATAATTTGAGTTTATCTTGGGGCAACATAAAAGTCATATCAGGAAAGCAAGAAAAATCCCATAATTTAAATTTTATCTAGGATCGTCATGTCTGTCTCTCTCTTCTAACACTTTAATCTCCAAAACAACTAAACTAATTTTCAAGCGATTTTCAC
Source organism: Locusta migratoria (assembly GCA_026315105.1). Taxonomy (NCBI): domain Eukaryota; kingdom Metazoa; phylum Arthropoda; class Insecta; order Orthoptera; family Acrididae; genus Locusta; species Locusta migratoria. Next base: position 56,736,361 of record CM048751.1, read on the forward strand.
AGGTAAAATGACCGTATCCTGCTGTTATCTAAAGGCTTCATTTCTTCTAAATCGGATCAGAAAAAGTAAAGATATCACAAATAAGTAACTAAAAGCAATCGTGTTTTTCTATCTGTACAGCACTACAAGAACTTCCGTGGGATTTCATATGTAAATCATGAGTATCTTTTTGGCTACCAAGGGTGGATCCAGAATGTCTTGCTGGAGGGGGGGGGGGGAGGGAGGCGCTGAAGGAATTCTCATCGTCAGCTAAACTCTGGCTCAGCAGAAAGACTCTAGTACACTGACGCCGAATCAAACAAATGTCTCACTCTTATGAAGACTCTGTTTTTCAATTATAACCGATCGGGGCTCGCGCAATGGTAGCACACTAGCTTCGCATTCTGGGGGCCCCGAGTTCGATTGCCGGCCATAAGCCAAATGGGCAACGGAAAAAAAAAGCTGATGGAGAGCGAAGAAGGACCCCTCCCCCCTCTTCCTTGGACTCGCCTATGTGGCTACATTTGAAATTCAACTGATCAAAACTGGATCAGGGGAAGAAAAGATATCGTAATTTGAAGTTCTGGATTCAGTCTATGGTTATAAGTACGGCGTAGTTGAGCAAGGATGCAATAGAAACACTGTTAGTTTCGTATAGGACCAAAGTAACAGTACATGGCCTTGTTACGTGTATTGCGTCAGTAACAGGAGTATTTTGAGAAGCGTACGCCAGTGGCAGTTCAGCGCCGCAATCTATATGAATACCAACAACAAACTCTGCTTTGTCTATTAAAAACTTAACGACATTTCTTTACTTCATCATACATGATTCATTCGTATTTAAAATGTAACGAAATTTCGTTTTTATTAAGAGGTTTCATTTACATAAAAATTCTTTGCAATCGAATTTATACAGTTTGCTTTGTGATTTCGGTGCGTATTTATTAAATTTTAAATCCTTACTGTTTAAGAATGAGCATGCCTAGAAAACAGTCTAGGCTTTCACAATACACTAGAGCGGCTACAAAATTCAGTATTGTGTGGTCTCTAGGCTAGAGCTATTGAGTTTATTGACAAAGATATCCAACAAGGGTTCGATTTCTGCTCACTGACCTCCAGTACCCTTAAGAGCGATGGTATGCAGAAGTCAGCATTCCTTGCGAAGCACGAGCATATAGCGCTCTCTGCCTTCCTGCTCTCCACGCTACTCTGCCCTGTGCAAGCCTCTTCATCTGAGAATACGAACGGCATCCTACATCCTTTTGAATTTGCTTACTGTATTCGTCCCTCCGCTCCCTCTATGATTTTTACTTCCTTCTAATTCTAAGTTGACGATTCCTTGATATCTCAGAATGTGTCCCACCAATTGCTCTTCCCGGCCCTTTCCTGTCTCTGAAAGAATTATAAGTCATCAGCAAACCGCAAGGTTTTTATTCCTTCTCCCTGGACTTTAATTCCCTCTCCAAACTTCTCCTTGCATTACTTCACAGCTTGCTTAACGTACAGATTGAACAACATTGGGGAAAGGCTAATACCCTATTTTACTCCCTTCCCAACCACTGCGACCATTTCATGCCCTTAGACTCTAATAACTGCTGTCTGGTTTGTGTGCAAGTTGAATATAACTCTTCGCTCCCTACTTTTTACTCCTGCTGCCGTCAGAATTTGAAAGAGTGTAGTCCAGTCAACATTGTCAAAATCATTCTCCAGATCCACAAATGCTTGAAACGTAGGTTTCTCTTAACCTACCTTTTAGGATTAGTCGTAATGTGAGTATTGCCTCGAGTGTTCCTACATTTCTCCTAAATTCAAAATGATCTTCCCCAAGGTCGGATTCCACCAGTTTTTCCATTTGTCTGAAAGTAATTTGTGTTAGTATTTTGCCACCATGGCTTGTTAAACTAACAGTTCCGTAATTTTCACATTTGTCTGCACTATATTCCTTTTGAAGTATGAGAGTATTTCCCCTGTCTCATCCATCTTGCGTACCAGGTTGAACAATTTATTCATGACTGGCTCTCCTAACGATACTAGCAGTGCAAAAAGTACATCATCTACTCCAGCGGTCCTGTTACTTCTCATATCTTTTAGTGCTCTGTCAAATTCTTCTTGCAGTATCGTATCTCCTATCTCGTCTTCCTGTACTTCGTCTCCCATTTCTAGAATACTGCCTTCAAGTTTATTTCCTTTCTACAGGCCTTCTGTATATTTCTTCCACCTTTCAGCTTTCCCTCCTTTGCTTAGTGCTGGTTTTCCCGCCGCGGTGGAGTGGTCGAGCGGTCTTAGGAGCCTTGCTGCAGAGCGCGTGGTTGGTCGCCTTCGGAGGCTCGAATCCTCTCTCGGGGGATGGGGCGTGCGTGCGTGTATGTGTATGTATGTGTGTGTGTGTGTGTGTGTGTGTGTGAGAGAGAGAGAGAGAGAGAGAGAGAGAGAGTTGTCGTTAAGTTAGTTTCACTTAGTTTAAGTAGTTTTTAGGCATAAGGACTAATAACCAAAGAAGTTACGTTCCATAGAGCTACACATATTTGATTTTGATTTGACTGGTTTACTATCTGAGTTCTTCATATTCATACCGCTGCTTTTTTTGCTTCTAAATGACTCTTTTTTTCCCTTTAGAACTTATCTATCTTTCCCCTAGTTATACATTCTTCCACTGTCTTGCATTTCTCCTCAAGCCACTCCTGCTTAGCCAGTCTGCACTTCCTATCAACCTCATTTTTCAGACACCTGTACTCTCTTTCGCCTGCTTTACTTGGCGCATTTTTATATCTTCTACTTTCGTCAATTAAGTTTAGTATCTGCTGTGTAATCTAAGGATTTCTATTAGGCATTGTCATTCTGCCTATATGATCCTCTCAAGTCCCCACTATCGCTTATGTTTGGTTTAATGCTGTCCGCCTCGAATTTCTCTCCTCCGTTAACCTCTTCATCTCACTCAGTTATTTGCTGAATGAATTCCTATATTTGTCTTTCCCTCAGTTCTTAGCCTTCACAGCTTCCGGTAGTGCGACGGAGGCTATTACTTGATGTAGAAACACACACCCTTCACCCTGTACCTGGTTGCCGTCAGCGTTCGCCATATGATTCTTATTTCGCTAATTCTGCTGAGGACTTCATCATTCATTATCGTATGAGTCCATGATATTCCATATTCTTTTATAGCGCTACGACCCAAACGCTTACCCTCTCTTTTCTTTCGGTTTCCCCGCTGTTCACTATTCCCTGCCATACAAAAAAAAAAAAAAGAGAGAAAAAAAAATCTCAGAAATGAGAATTGTTGACCGTCGCTTTTCCGGAATCATCGGACATCCCGGGGCTGTCGTTACGTCAGGACATGAGTTTGAATTCAGCGTCGTTGTCGCAGTTCTCTCAATGCTCACGTTTAACGTGATATCGACGGAGCACACGAGTGTTTATTTCCCGCCCATTGTCGTACAAAATGTTGAGTGGGTTTAACAGGAAGTGTTGACGCTTCTTTCGCAAAGCTGGTCGCAGGTGATTCTCCAAAAACTAACAGTAATACTGTGCATCAACTGTCTCCGTTGTCCTTGTATCAAAAACATAGTGACATCGTTACGTTAGACCGCTCGTTCACAACTGACTGTTTCCCTCGATCGTGCGCACGCCGGTGACGTGGGCCGGGCGAATCCATTTGCTTGGAGGTAAGGTAGGTGTGACAACAACGTATATCAGCGACAACATTAGATTCCGTTGCGTATTGTCTCCACAGCAATGTTGCCACTATTTAAGTTCTAACCATCGCTCATTGCCGACGGTAAAAATTAGAACGTTCTCTATGAGTTTTCCATTCGCAAAAGATTGCTGGAAAAGTGTATATGGAGAGGATAAAATGACTACATTTACAGATCAACAGCTTAAACGGTACTGACGTGCCAGGTGTCGACCCATACTCAAACATCCATATCAGTAGGTGTCGTAACCTCCACGGCCGGCAATGCAGGCGTCCATTAGATCTCACAGATGGCAAATACATTGTACGTTACTCCATCTGTTGACGTACTTGTGTAAAGTTGTATGTTGTCGAGTCGCACGTGTCACCTGACGTTCTATCATATCCCACAAGCGCTCGATAGAAGAGAAATCAGAAGATGGTTCTGGGCTTGGAAGTAGGTCCAAATCTTGCAGAGCATGTTGTGTTTCACAAGCAGTGTGTGGACGAGTGTTATGCTGTAGGAACCACCCATCACCGCCCTGTTGCAAAAATGACAAAAGATCGGGTCTTCCAACATTCTGCGCGTTCTGAGCCCTAGTCATTGTTACCTCCACAAAAACCAAAGATGAACGATTGGGCCACGGAGTAGGGCGCTTGCTGGACCGGGGGGGGGGAGGGGGGAGGGGAGTTCGAGTTACTTACAATAAGTTAAAGTACACTACTGGCCATTAAAATAACTACACCAAGAAAAATGCAGATGATAGACGGGTATTCATTGGACAAATATACTAGAACTGACATGTGATTACATTTTCACGCAATTTGGATGCATAGATCCTGAGAAATCAGTACTCAGGACAACTACCTCTGGCCATAATACCGGCTTTGATACGCCTGGGCATTGAGTCGAACAGTGCTTGAATGGCGTGTACAGGTACAGATGCCCATTCAGCTTCAACACGATACCACGGCTCATCAAGAGTAGTGACTGTGGTATTGTGACAAGCCAGTTTCACGGCCACCATTGACCAGACGTTTTCGATTGGTGAGAGATCTGGAGAATGTTCTAGCCAGTGCAGCAGTCGAACATTTTTCGTATCCAGAAAGGCCCACACAGGATCGTCCATTATCCTGCTGAAATGTAGTGTTTCGCAGGGATTGAATGAAGGGTAGAGCCACGGCTCGTAACACATCTGAAAAATTAATGACCACTGTTCAAACGGGCCTCCAAATACCTGGTTATCGGGCCCGGTGTTCGAATCCTGGTCGAACCTCGGACTTTTTTCAGTCTGCGTTTTAGCCCATCCTTCACCTCTCAATGATGTGAGGAGTCGCCAGAAACGACACGTGGTTCGGATTCCACCTCAAATTGTAAGTCCCCTTTCCCCAGTTGGATAACTGGGGTAGGCTAGGGACACGCAAGTCGCCGAAGTGGCGTGAAATTGAAAGACTTGCACCAGGCCAATGAGCCACACGAAATTATTATTATTATTATTTTGTTTTTGGAGCGCTCTTGGCATCTCGTTCTGGAACCACCAAATATCGACAGCTATTTTTTTTATTTTTTTTTTATTTTTTTTTTTTTTTTTTATTTTTTTTTTTTTTTTTTGTCTGTTCCATGGCTCTTGTCCTAGCGGACCTCCAGATCCCAAAAGTTCCCTTTTTATAGTAATACGTGTATTTCTTGTATTTACACGTGAACGGGGGCTCATTTTGTTTAGGCGTCGCCCCGGCCTCGGACAGCAGTGGCACGCCACTGAAGAGGCTTCGTGTCCGTAAGGTGAGTGTGCTGTAGATGTCAGCTATTTAGCTTTTTCTTTTCTGACAGCCACTTCACCTCTGATGCCAGGGGGTTGCATTACATGCTAGGCAGTACTGCCGTCGGGCAAATCACACGCTGGTTACTCCCAGTGATTTGACCACTGTCGAAATGGCGGCCGAGTTCACGTCTGTTGCCGCAAGGACCGCTGTGACTCGCGTGTTAGTCGCTCCGTGAAATTTAAGCTGATGCGTGCGGGACACGCAAATCTGAGAAGGGCGGCGCCATCGCGCATGGCGAGCACGCCCGTGGCGCAGCCTGGCGGCCGAGCAGCAGCAGCAGGTGCGGCTGGGCTGGGCTGGGCCGGCTCCTGGCGCGTCGCTGGCGCCAGTAGCGGAGGCCGGGCGCGCGCCAGCTGGCGCTGAAGCGCATTACCGCAGCGGCGCGGATATGCGCGCGACGTGCCACGGCGCCGCCGGTCTTCCGAGCCGAGTGTCACGGGTTCGCGGCCCCCTCGCGACGAGCCGACGGGCGTAATTGTTCACGTGTCGCCGTGCATACAGCGCGCCGGCCGCCCACACAGCGAGGGCCGCACGCGGTGGCGTCCCCTGCACGCGCGCGCGGGGAAGAGGGAGAAGAGAGAGAGAGAGAGCGAGGGACAGGAGAGGCGAGGCGTGCGTGCCCACGCACTCACGCACACACGCACACGCACGCGCGCGCCCCCTGACAGATGGCGTCTCCCGCCAGCCGCCGCGGACGTGAGCGCCGGGATCGGGCGCGCGCCGCTGACAATCACCGAACCTAATGACCGGATAAACGCGGCAAATCGTTAACAGCGCGCGTTAGCCGCACGTTGCGGCGCGGCGCCAAGATGTGTCAGCGATTCCCGGCCACTCGGCTGACAGCGCGGGTGGGCCATTACGGCCCGTAGCTCTGGCTCCCAATCGTAAAACATGGAGTAGTTCTTCAACAATGCGTTTGATATGACAGATCGCATTTACAAGTATCTAACCGTCAGCTACGATAGAACTATTCTACCCTTACAAATACATTCCGCAATCCACCTTAAGTTCTAATGTATTCGTGCTTTCTCGTCGTCTGTTCAAAAATGTTCAAATGTTTGTATGGCTTATGGCACTTAACTACGGGGTCATCAGTCTCTAAACTTACTAACTACTTATGAACTAGCTAACACTAAGGACGGTACAAATATCCATGCCCGAGGGGGGATTCGAACCCCCCGACCGTAGTGGCCGTGCAGACCGTGACTGGCGCGCCTCAGTCCCCTCGGCCACCGCGGCCGGCTCGTCGTCAGTCAGTTCCTATTATCGTTCTGGCGTGGATTGCTTACTGGCAATTTGAGGAGGGTGCGAGTAGCTGGCAAGGGCGCTGGCTGAGACACGATGTACTCAAAACAGAACACACTTTCATTTTACACAGAAATTCTTCCATAGTGGAAACAAAAGAACATAACAGTACTTACACTGCTGTATGATGAAAACAGTAACAAAAATCAAACTTGGTACAATGTCCGGTTCATGTGTAACTGAACGTTCAATAGTAGACAAGATCTCCGTGGCTTGAGTATATACAATAAAACTTAAAACAGTCTGCAGCGGGCCACATACTAATACAGACAACCTTTCCTGTAGTCCACTCTTCCAGGGCACGACTACCACACAGCTAACTTTTCTCTTCACAGACCTTGCTTCGCTAACGTCGGTTGGCGGTGGCGCTGCGAACTTCAGGAGGGCGTGGCGGCCACCTTGCGATCTCATTGGGGGCCGCTGGCACCGACCGTTTCTTCTTCTTCCGTTGTATGGTGACAACCTTGCCTTGGTGGTTAGGACACCACAAGGTGTGTGACGGAGGGTACACTGTACCACTACAAGGCATTTTAATTCCTATTCCACTCCCAAATAGAACGAGGGAAAAAAGAATGTCCGTATGCATCTGTTCGAGCCCTAATTTCTCTTTTCTTTGTGATCTTTACGCGAAATATAAATAGGCTGCAGGAAGATTGTTGTACAGTCATCTTCAAACTCTGGCCCTTTAAATTACCTCAACAGAATTTTTCGAAAAGAATGTCGTCTTTTCTCCAGCGATTCCCATTTGATCAATATATTTTTCGCAATAGCGAGTTTCACTTTGCGTCGCTGTATACGGTATAGATGTTCTACCAAATTGTGACATATGAAAATTTGTACCGGGCCATAAGTCGAACCCGGGATTCCCGCTTTTCGCGAGCGATCGCCTTAAACACTAGGCTACCCGAACACGACTCCAGGACCGTCCCAAACTTCCATATGACGATAACAGCGTAGGTTAAAGCCTTGTTGTTTTCATTCTCCCTGGTGCGGGGATACAGATTAAGGTGCGACTGCTAAGAGATGAATGTAGTTGAAACATCAGTGCAGTCAGATTGGCATATGGAAGTTTGAAACGGTCCTGGAGTCGTGTTCGGGTAGCCTAGTGACCGTTCGCGAAAAGCGGGAAACCCGGATTCGAGTCCCGGCCCGGCACAAATTTTCGTATGTCACAATTTGGTAGAGCATCTATACCGTATACAGTGACGCAAAGTGAAATACGCTATTGCAAAAAAATATTGATAAATATATCAAGACGGCCGCGGTGGCCGAGGCGACTGTGGCGTTCCAGTCACGGTCTGCACGGCCACTACGGTCGGGGGTTCGAATCCCTCCTCGGGCATGGATATTTGTGCCGTCCGTAGTATTAGTTTGTTCATAAGTAGTTTGTAAGCTTGGGGATTGATGACTCCGTAGTCAAGTCCCATAAGCTATACAGACAATACAAAAATATATCAACACTGCAAATCGTCACCATATAGTAATTCCCATTTGAGTTCCCGGAGAATTTCTGTGATACTCGCGCACTGGTCGAACCTACCAGTAACGAACGTAGCTGCTCGCCTCTGAACTGCTTCTATGTCCTCCTTTAAACTGATCTGCTGCGGGTCCCAAACATTTGAGCAATACTCAAGACGTGGTCGTATAAGCGTTTTATACGCGGTCTCCCATACAGCTGAAACGTTCCCGAATATTCCATCGTCAGTCTGATGTCGAGCAGCAATCCAATTAATGACAAGTATCACCGTGTGCACGTAATAATGGCTATCGGTAAGTCTGTTTCAGGAATAGTTTTCAAATGTTTGTAAAGCTATCGGGCTAAACAACGTGGTCATCAGTCCGTAGCTTACAAACTACTTAAACTAAAGTAAACTAACCTAAGGACAACACACACACCCATGTCCCAGGAAGGACTCGAAACTCCGACGGCGACCAACCGCGCGCTACGCAGCGAGGCAACTTAGGCCGCTCGATATACAGTTTCTGAAATACGTCGGATATATTCCCCTACATATAAAATATTAAATTATATTGACTTTCATTTTAAATAAAATTTACTATGCTACTGAATAGAAAACAATTAATGATATTGAGACTTTACTACAACTACATTAGTATGTTACCATTAATTAGATTCAAACCAAACATCTAAAACAATAATTATAGACAGTAGTGCTTAAATGACAACTAATCTATCATTTACTGTAAGGACATTTTTATAATCAATGGCCGTTGGCTATCTCTTCATAGCTTTTTACAACTATTCGAATATAGTAAGTATATATATCTGAATGAGATATAGTCTTATTTCAGCAAATGCTCTCAACATGTCTTTATGTAGTTACGGGTTCTCATTCTCTAATAATTAAGCAAAAATTGTACTCCAGTGTTAGTTGCTGATCATGTTTAGAAGCTTTACTTCACTCTGGCTGCTTTAATATAGTAATATTGTACAAGCAGTGTGAATGATGGAGATTGGAGGCACCTCTGAAGCGTTTCTGTGACTATATTTAGACATCCCGGTACTAGTTAAGTCTGTTTGCAGACTTTTGCAACTATTGAAGTGTTCTCCCTCACTCATATCGATTTTTGAATCGTTGTACTATCTACTGACTGGAAATGCATTGGCCATTTATCCCAGTTATAGCTCATGGCTTCATGGTATGTTCTGTAATTTGTTTAAACTGGCTTGTGTACAGCACAAAGCTAGTGACAGAAGGTTCTCAATGGATTTTTGCGATCCTTCATATCCTGTGCTCGCAATAATAGTATGCAATTATGCCTTTGAATTCTGCCCTTTACAATCGTTTTATAAACGTATTGTCTGTTTGAGAACTGTTTCTCAACCTATCTATTTATGATACGATTTCCACTTAGATGTTATTGATAGGTGTCTGATAACACCTCTAGCCTGTCCACAACTATCTGGACAGGACGTACCGTAGTATTTCGCTCACAGTCACATGTCTTTTATCGGCCTCTTTTGTTTAATATCGAAACACAGGTCTCCATTAGGCGGCTTCAAATGCCGGTTATGCATAGTCATCTCTGTTTTTACTTGATATTAGACTTTAATTATTGACAGTTCTAGCATAATCTCTGCTTTTTTTTTTTTTGTTCAAAGTACTTCAAACGTATTCATTGAGTACATACAAGGGTGCCATTATGTAAGCAACCATAAACTTCTGTTTATATGAACATATTTCTTCATATACGCATATTTTTTAAAAAGGATGGATCACTATTTTAATTTTGACATTCATCAAAAAACTTTTTATATACATATACAGGATGAGTCAAGTAGAAAGATACATGTTTTGAGATGTGATACTACTGGTGATTCTGATAAAAAAACTTGTAATAAATATATGCCCTTTTCTTAGCCGTTTCAAGGTAAACCAATGAAAACAACTAGGAACAAGAAAAGTGTAGGTGACACAAAATTAAGATGCTGTTATGTTATGGTTTGTTTAATTTTGTAATTTTCCTCAGAGGATATGTTCTCATTTAATGTGTGGTGCAGTTGTTTTAGATAACCGTCTTAGCGGGACACGGAATCTTGATTTACTTTAAAATGTGTTATCAGAAAACGTGGAGGATATCCCTTTGGTAACACGAGCTCGTATGTACTTTCGGCATGACGGTGCGTCTACATATTCCGTGCGGCCAGTGATACAGGTCAACATAACTTATCCTGGCCGCGGCAGAATAACCGTGCGATCTTGAGCGCCGTGATGCGTTGCGCGCGGCCGTTCGCCGTCGGGGGTTCGGGTCCCCCCTCGGGTATGGGTGTTTGTGTTGTCCTTGCCTTAGTCTACCTTAGTTTAAGTACTTTGTAAGCTACAGACTAATGACCAAGCAGTTGAGTCCGATAGATTTACAAACATTTGAACACTGTACCCCACAAGCGGCTTCTAATGAAATTGCGTGCTTATGGATTATCTTCCCAATTGTGCGATTGGATTCACGATTTCCTATCAGAAAGGACACAGTTCGTTGTAATTGACGGTAAGTCATCGAGTGAAGAAGTGATATCTGGCGTTCCACAGGGAAGCGTTATAGGTCCCCTGCTCTTCCTTGTGTTTATAAACAATTTAAGAGACAATCTGAATAGCTCCCTTAGACTTTTCGCAGATGGTGCTGTCGTTTATCGGTTAGTGAAGTCAACAGAAGATTAAAAGCAACTGCAAAGCGATTTAGACAACATTTCTACGTGGTGCAAAATTGGCAATTGACACCAAATACAGAAATGTGTGAAGTAATACACATGACCACTAAAAGAAATCCGCTGAACTTCATTTAAGCGATAAATCAGTCAAACCTTAAGGTCGTAAATTCTACCAAATACCTAGGAGCTACAATTACGAACAACATAGGCTGGAGAGATCACATAGAAAATATTGTGGGTTACGTTTCATTGGCAGAACGCTTCAAAGATGCACCAGCTCCACCAAAGAGGCTACCTACATCACACTTGTGCGTCCTCTCCTGGAGTACTGTTGCCCCTTGTGGGACCCTCAGCAGGTGGGACTGACGGAAGACATTGAGAAGGTTCAGAGAAGGGCAGCTCGTTTTGTTTTATCACGTTACGGGGGGGGGGGGGGGGGGGGAGCGTCACGGAAATGTTGCAGGGATTGGGGTGGAAATCATTAAAAGAAAGACGTTATTCATTGCGGCGTGATCTGTTTGCGAAGTTTCAATCAGCGACTTTTACTTCTGAATGTGAAAATATTTTGCTGGCACCCACCTACTTAGGGAGACATGACCATCCCAATAAAATAAGAGAAATCAGATCGAAAACGAAACGATTTAGGTGTTCTTTCTTCCAGCGCGCTATTAGAGAATGGGACGGTAGAGGAAATTTATGAAAGCGGTTAATGAACCCTCTGCCAGGCACTTAAATATGATTTGCAGAGTATCTATGTAGATGTACATTTGAACAACTTATCCTGGTTGTTGTTCCAGTCGCCGTAGAGTCACTACTTGTCCACCGTGGTCACTCCATGTTACACCATTACATTACTGTGTTGTGGCGTAAAGTCAGCGCCACATGCCAGACGCACGGGAACGATCGTGAAGAAGGCATCGGACGAACGGCAGCCAATCACACGCCTGCGCCGCGCCTGCTGGAGGGAGAAACCTAGAAGCGCGCCCTATACAAGCGGCTATATGTAGACCGACATGCGTCTGGAAGAGCCCGTCTGAACTCGGCTCCGAAATAAGTAGTCACTAGGACTCAGCGCAGCTAGCATCTTACAGAAGACGACGCCACGAGAAGAGACAGGCATATGGATAAAGGCAGAGTATTACTAATCTGAATAGCTGTTACAGATGTTCACGAATCCTGAATGGAACCTTTCCTGAACGACAGGCCTGGAACGACAAAACAGAGGTTGACCAGGACAACAAAACCGCCGTTTGTGGCGGTGGTTGAAGAGCGAAGTGTTCAAGCGCACAGTGGACACAAGAGACCAACGTCTTGCTTGTATTTCACATTTTTGTGCTCAAGTAAAGTAATGCACAACTGAGCTCCGATCGGCAACTCAACTCCTGTCTACAAGAGGAGCAAAATATATTGAATTTAATGACGGACAGAATATCTTCTGTGAGGAAGCTTACACAATTAAACAAACCATAACATAACAATACCGTAATTTACTGTTATCTGCATTTTACCCGTTTCTAGTTGTTTTCATGGGTTTACGCGCAAACAAGAATAGGACATATGTTTATTACACGTTTTTTCTTCAGAATAACCAAAAGTATCACCCCTGAAAGCATGTATATATCACACATATCGAATTTCTTGTCATTAAATTTCTGTAACTTTATTCATAACTCATCAATTTTTCTGCTAATTTGCGGATGTTTTCCTGAACAGATAAGTCAATAAGACCAATGTACGTACAACTGGTAGTTGCTCCTTAAAAACCAAACAAAGGAAATTCACAGCGATACTCATTCCTGCATCTCCGACATACTTCTAGCAGACTGAACCCCAAAACGAAAACTGAAATTATTTAACGCCTCGTCAATTAAGTGAAGACAGACTCACAGTAAGATGGGGATCGTACAGACCAGGATAGTTGACGTACACCTTGAAGAGCGTTAGGTGGTACGTGATACATGTGGATCTGTATTGTGCTGTTGGAAAAGCATGTTACCTTTTTGGTGTATGAGTGGGACGGGTTAGATGACGGTTTCAGTCTACCGTGCACTGTTCAATGTTCTCTAGACGATCACTTGAGGAGAATGGCGAGCGTAGAATATCGCTCCCCTCACAATGATGCACGATCGTGTGTGCTGTTAGTGTGTCCTCCTCTAAGGCCCCAACATCGTTCAGCCCGCCTTCAATGGTGTCATGGCAGGTGCGTATGAACGGACGAATGGAGATGTGTCATGATGAGACTCGTCGCTGACTCAGTTCCAATGATCATTGTACGCGTGTGGGGGTGTCGTGCAGGGTAGTACGAAAGTCTGGAGTGTACGCGACAGAGGCAAACGGTGCCGACACCTGGCATCACGGTGTGGGGACCCATATCCTACATTGGCCGTTCTCCTCTGGTATGCGTTGTGGGAAAATTGGTCAGTACGCAGTACACTGAAACCATCATTCAACCCGCCTAGCCACCGCTCATGCACCAAAAAGGCGATGTGCTTTTCCAACAGGACAATGTACGTCCACACATATTCCGTACAACCCAACGTGCTCTTCTAAGTGTACGTCAATTACCCTGTCCATCATTGAGCAGGTCTCCGACCGGATGAAACGTTATCTTGGCGCGGTCTACCGGCACGAGATCTGGTCCAACTTAGGCTTCAGATGGAAATGACATGGCAGGCCATACCGTAAGACTCCATTCGGCAACCTCTACGATCGTGTTCATGAGAAATTTGCACCCTGCATTGCTGCAATAGGAGAGAATGCACGATACTAGCGTCGACACGTGTATGCTCTGGTTACTGTACAGACGTCAGTATGGTTCTGACTGCGTGATTGTGTGTTGTATACCTACCTCCCAAAGAATGTGTCAATAAATTTCGCTCTGCTGGGGTGACGCATCATGGTATTCTTTTTTTCATTTTCCAGGAGTGTATGATTACGAGGTGTTTCCAAACTTACGGAGGGTAGTGTACATACTCCATCGAAGGTAAATATCGTGTTGGTATTGAAAGTTCTGTTAAAGAAAAGACACGGTGGGTGAGTATGTACTGCACAGTACAGCAGTAAAAGCAGCCTGGGCTGGGCGGGCGCACGTTTGGCAGCCACTTGGCGCTTCCCCCCCCCCCCTTTCCCTTCCGGCGCCACTGAATGTCCTCCGGCGGTCGGGCGCTTTTTGCCGCGCAGATAAACGCCGATCGCCGTTTGTCACTGCGGCTGCGGCGGCGCCGAACGCCGGAAGCGCCTCCGTCTTGGCAGCGGCCGCCACAATGCGGGCGATAAAGCCCGGCCCGGGGATTCCCAGAGTGTATGCACCAATAAAAAATAGCGGCGCCACTTTATGGGCCAATACGGGGCTTCCCCTCCCCGTCTCTCTCTATCACTCGGGCGGCCGGACGTTTTGCGGGGGAGCCGCCGCCGGCTTCGGAAATGCATTCATACGCGCCGGCGACGGAGGCGGGAGGCGTGATTCACAGCAGCTCCCTGGCGGAAGCACCGCGGCTGACTGCGCGCATCACCCGAGACTCTGCCGCACTGCCTGTTGTCACTTAGCCCTGTAAACAGTTTCTAAACAATGTTTTGCACATGTGGACTGACATAGCCAATGTCGCTGGGGCACTGTCAGAGCACGCTCAAAAGTGTTAAAAATTTTGTAAACCTATTGATGTTCTCAAAGCAAGACTTACGAGTCTCTAGGGGGTTTCTGCAATCGTCATATGAATAAAATTCTTGAATATCAGTCTCCAGATCGCTTCTATTTTCAAGGAATGAACAACTGAGCTCCGATCGACAACTCAACTCCTGTCTACAAGAGCAGCGAAATATATTAAATTTGATGCCGGACTGAATATCATCTGTGAGGAAGCTTACACAATTAAACAAACCATAACATAACAATACCTTAATTTACTGTTATCTGCAATTTTCCCGTTTCTAGTTGTTTTCATTGGAAAAGGACAAATGTTAATTACACGTTTTTTCTTCAGAATAACCAAAAGTATCATCCCTCACAAAGCAAATACCTTTCTTCCTGAATCGGCCTGTATATATCACACATATCGAATTTCTTGTCGCCGGCCAAGGTGGCCGAGGGGACTGAGGCGCTTCAGTCACGGTCTGCACGGCCACTACGGTCGGGGGTTCGAATCCCCCCTCTGACATGGATATTTGTGCCGTCTTAGTTCGTAAGTAGTTCATAAGTAGTTTGTAAGTTTATGGACTGATAACCCCGTAGTTAAGTCCCATAAGCTTTACAAAAATTTGAACATTTGAATTTCTTGTCATTATATTTCTGTAACTTTATTTATAACTTATCGTAAAAATATCAATTTTTCTGATAATTTGTGGATGTTTTCCTGAACAGATAAGTCAATAAACCAATTTACTTACAACTGGTAGTTGGTATTTATAAACAAAACAAAGGAAAGTCAAAGCGCTACTCAATCCTGCATCTTCGACATACTTCCAGCAGACTGAACCCCAAAACGAAATCTGAAATCAATTAACGCCTCGACAATTAACTGAAGACAGACTCACAGTAAGAGGATGATGAACGTTCAGTAAGACAAGAAGAGAAAGGCGACGAAAATTACACTGTCCTCCGTAAGTTTGGAAACACCATGCTGCGTGTTACAACTTCATAAATTTGGTATGTTTTTAATATTTTTTTCCATTAACTTTTTAGATATTATACTTTGTAAATAGTAGCTTACATTCAGTTGTAATATTTGTTTAACAGATCTGAAGATGGGCAGCTATCCCGAAACCGGATGTTCTAGAAAATAAAAGCGATCTGAAGGCTGATATTCAAGAATTTTATTGTTGTGATATTCAGTTTGGAGACTGCTTTGATGCAGCTCTCCACCCTACTCTATGCTCAGCAAGCCTCTACAACTCCTCATAAGAATGGCAACCTACATTTGTTTGAATCTGCTTACTGTATTCATCTCTTGGTCTTCCTCTGCATTTTTTAACCCAAACACTTCCCTCCAATGCTAAATTCGCGATTCCTTGATGTCTAAGAATGTGTCCTGCAAGTCGACCCCTTCTTTTATACAAAGTACGTCAGAAGCTCCTTTTCTCCTCAATTCTGTTCAGTACCTCCTCATCAGTTACACGACTAACCCACCTAATCTTCAGCATTCTTCTGTAGCACCAATTTCAAAAGCCTCTATCCTCTTTCTTTCCGCACTGTTTATCGTCCAAATTTCACTCCCATACAAGGCAACACTCCACAAAAATGCCTTCACAAAGTACTTCCTTACGCGTAAATTAATATTTGATGTTAACAAATTTCTCCTTTTCATAAACGCTTTTCCTCTCATTACCATTCTGCATTTTATATCTTATGTACTACTACCATCATTTGTTATTTTATTGTCCAAGTAAAAAATAAAAAAAATAAAAATAAAAAAAAAAACCCTCATCTACCAGCTTTATTCCTGCAGCATTCCATTAACCTTATTTATCTCTTGTTAACGTTCATCTTATACTCACCTATCAACACACTGTCCATTCCGTTAAACTGCTCTTGCAGATCCTTTGCTGTCTCTGACAGAATTACGATGTCATCGGCAAAACACAATGTTCTTATTTCTTCAGCCTGAACTTTAATTCCTTCTCCAAATTTCTCCTTTATTTCCTTTATCGCTTGCTCAGTGTACAAATTGAATAACTTTGGAGAAAGACTGATCTTCCACGATGTCGGCTTCTACCAGTGTTTCCATCCTTCTGTACGTAATTCGTGTTAAAATTTTGCAAGCATGACTTATTAAACTCATGGTTATGTAATTGTCATACCTGTCTGCGCCTGCTTTCTTTGGAATGGGGATTATTGCATTTTACTTAAAGTCTGAGGGTATTTCACCTGTCACATACATCTTACACACCACGTGAAATAGTTTCGTCATGGCTGGTTCTCGCAGAGGCTTCAGTAGCTCTGAGGAAATGTCATCTACTCCAGGGGCCTTGTTTCGACTTAGGTCTTTCAGTACCCTGTCAAATCCATATCTCAGTATAGTATCTCCTATTTAGTCATCTACTTCTTCTTACCTTCCTACAATATTCTGTCATAAGTTCATTTCCTTTATAGAGCCCTTCTATATATTTATCTTCTTATATTCTTCTTGTAAACCTAACGGAACAAATTGCTGAGGTTATCGGTTCCCAACTTGGAAAGTACAAGGAATTAGACAAAAAAAGTGGATGAAATATTCGTCCTATTCTTTGACAAAGATAATGGATGAAACGCTACAGGAGGTATTATACTACCATTCAATATTTTGTCAAAATGGCGGTGTTATGCTCAGCTGTTGCTCGTGCTATAGTTGCATTGCTGCATTTAGTAGAGAAGGAGGGAAAAAACCAAAGGAAACGTACTTGGATGACACAGTGGGTGTCACGGCGACGTAAATAAGTGTTCAATAAAATCTATTACGGGAACGAAAGGATTTTTTTTTTTTTTTTTTTTTTTTTCATTTCGTCGGCAGTACAGCCGGGCCGTAATTCACTGCTAATTATTTTGTAGCTCTCCATTTGCAATAGAGTAACAGAAAAGGCTGACACAAACAGTGTATACGATTGAGATTATAAATTGATAAAGAAATTTCATTAAATAATGTTTTAAATGGTAACTGTCAGCAATGACAAAGAGGAAAGTGTAAGTTGTTCATGACGTTATTAACAATTTAAGGGGGAAAACATAGCTGATAAAGTAAAAAGGCTCTATTTATTTCCTTACAACAATTCTGTGACGCGTTTATATTTCTCTATTTTCTCTTCCAAACAGATGTCGATTTTTTTTTAATGTTGTTTCACTTCTGAGCACTTAGCATGCCAAGTTGACCAAAATCGTACATTATAAAATCTGCTTTGGCCGTAAATAATAGGGGTGTTACTTCTTGAATTCCGATAGTATATTATGACTTTTTACATCACGGATTGTAACTCATAACCTCACTTTCACCGCAAGGTACTGGGCTAAGCGAATTGACGTCACGAACAGTGTGAATTGGTCTTGTCGCGTGTTATACAACGCCCCATCTGATTCATAAACTCCCATCAATTTTTTTTTGTCGCTGGAAAACACTACACAAACTTGCCATTAGTTGCCATATTTACGAATACGAAATTCATAATGTTTGTTAAGCTTAGGGGACGTAACTGCGGCATCATCAGTCTCTAAACTTACAAACTACTTATGAACTACCTTACACTAAAGACGACACAAACATCCATGCCCGAGGGGGGATTCGAACCCCCGACCGTAGCGGCCGTGCAGACTGTGACTGGCGTGCCGCAGACCGCTCGGCCACTGCGGCCGGCATACGAATACAAACGCTATGTCAAACATCAGACTCCAAATAAAACAGATGTAGTTAGAAGTTACTATTAGCGTCCCGAGCAGTCACATTTCTCACTGCAGGAAACAGAAGACGAGAGATTTCTTTGATCAAGTCTAAGCCAAACCTGATGCTTGCGGGGGCGGTTTTCCAAGAACGTCACTACTGATGTCCTCACTTCTCATGAATTATGTGTCGTACTGTGATACAGTTTGTAAGGTACATTCAGTTGCATGTGCGTATACTGTCTGTAAAATTTCTTGCGAGTACAATTTGTTGTGTAGAAGTAATAAATTGTAACGCCATACTGAATTCAGTAGTTTTACTCCACGATCGCGAAAAAGTAACAAGCGAGAAGAAGTATAATAAAGGTTATAGTGTGTTGCAAGTCGCTAAGTACACTCATACAGTGTATGAATAAAGTCTCGTCGCAATTTTTTACGAATACCGTTGTTTATTGCGTTGTATCTCCTGTACCATATGCCGTATGTGGTTCTTACCTCTTCAGAAATGGTTACCTATCGGTAAGGAATATGTGTACCAAAATTAGTTGAAATCGGTCCAGCGGTTTAGGACGAAATGTGCAACATTGTCACTTGATGCAGCAGTTTTTCGCTCATCTCATTGCTTATGACCTCATACCTCGTGAATTACGTGTTGTACGTAATCCTTAAACTTACGGTGACCGTCTTCATGGATTGAAGCTTACGTGTACAAAATGCCATTAAGATTGGAACAAAACTGTAGATTTGTATGCAATCCGTCGACTCAAACAAACACATAAACACGCGAACACTACAGTACTTGTTAAAGATGAAGTTTGTGCTTCACACCTGCTCCTTATTACGACGTCAAGGAGCAAGGAAAAATTGTCCATTGACATCCACAGGAAAATGTAGCCCATATAAGGAAAAAAAATTCTCTCTTTAAGAAGTGTGATGTGGGCATGCAGTGATTTCGAAAAAGGCCGTGATGTCTTGCACGACAATGAGCAGTCGGGGACACTGCCAGACGATATTTCCCGCGTGGATGCAGAGGTCGAAGTAGATCGGCGTGTGCATATCACAGCCATTTGCCGGAACCTTAAAATTTTCTATGGGAGCACTTACGACATCGATCACGGGTCCTTTAGAGTACCGAATGGTTTAAAGTCGGTGGATGCCTAAGCAGTTGGATGTCATGACGAAAGCGAATGATGTCTTCATTACATCACCAGGAACTTTATTCCAAGGAGTGTGAAAGTTTCCTGTACCGCTTTTCTACAGACGATTCATAAATAACGATAAAACCAAGATTCCATTCTAGCGCGGGGGCATCTCATGTGTTAATGTGTGGGGTCTCTATCGAAAAATAGGATAAGGTCCATTCAATAATGTTATTTGTAACGACCTGTATATGGCTCATTCTAGCAAATAAATAATAGGGGTAATAATTTTCTCATTTGCCCTCGTTGTAACATTCGTTTAAGCTTGATTTGACAAATCACGAGGCTGACAAACAGCGAAATAATTGTGGTAGGTGATAATTTGGGTTCTTATCACAAATGAACGGAACGTATGTTCCACTTACAGGAAGTCCGTTGGACGCCCGGTCTGAGAGCGCCGCTCAGCTAGTAGCTGAAGACAGCCAGACCCGTCGGTAGCCGATGTGAGCACAAAGATGGCCGCTCGTGCAGATACCATCGACCAGCGCGTAATGGCCGGTAGCAAAGTGCCTGTGCTGTCCGCGGCTAGCGCCTGACAGCCGCTTATTCTCCTGTCGTTCCGTTCCGTGCTAACAGACGCCGAGGCTGTCAAGATGGCGACCAGTGGGGTCGATCCGTCCGACGGCTCGGCAACTCTATGACACTGGCACTCAAACACGTCATCCGTTCTTCGCAGTACTACGGTTGTAAAGGCAGAAAATACACTCCATTCGTAAGGCTGCAGGAAAACACCACACCAATACTAACAGCATTACGCGCAACATGGCGAGAACATAAGTCGTTTTCATGGTTTTTGTCTAAAAGGAGGCTGGCTGTCGTACTTAGAAACCATATTGTTGTGGTACTCAGTCCGCAGACTGGTTTGATGCAGCTCCCCATGCTACCCTACCCTGAGCAAGCCTCTTCATCAGAGAATACGAACGACAACCTACATCCCTTTGAATATGCTTACTGTATTCGTCCCTTGGTCATTCTCTACGATTTTTACCCTACATTCTCATGCTAATTTGACGATTCCTTGACGTCTGAGAACGTGTCCCACCAACCTATCTCTTCTCTTAGTCAGGATATGCCAGACACTCCTTTTCTCCCCAATTCTGTTGAGCACCTCCTCATTAGTTACGTGATATACAGATTTAATCTTCATTATTCGTCTATAGCATCGCATTTCCAAAGCTTCTATCATCTTTTTGTCATGCAGGAAGGATGTCCCAGTGAAAGAAAGTAGAATTGGAAAAAAAAGTTATAAATGATTTCAAGATCAATGTCTTTATAATATTAGAAGCTAATGTCTCTACAGAAACTTTAACATGCTACAATTTCAAGGGATACCAGATACATCTCTTACCTAAATGGCAGGTTGCAAGTGGCATAGTTGTGGGCATACAAAAAGACATAACAAACAAGATGTGAATGTTGGAGAAGATCTTGCTGAAATAGTAAAAGTTGATGTAGGGTTTCAGAAGCAACATTTTAAAATGTACGGTATCTACAATCCGCCTAACAATATTACAAATACAATGCCTTGAATATAGTAAATAAAACTGTAATAGTTGGAGACTTTAATGCTAATTTCTGCACAATTGGTTACAATGATGAAAATGAGGCAGGAAAAGCAGTACAGGAATTTATTGCATCAAATAATATAGAACTGGTCTATTCAACATAAGATTCCCCAACTTATCCCCACTACAAACCTAGACCTGACAAAGGTTTCTTTTGATATCAGTACAAGAACATTAAGAAACATTGTTACTGGAGTTGGAACTGGGCACCGCGTGATTATTGGTAGTATAATATTGGGCTCCGAAACACATTTTGTCCCAAAAAAAATGAAGTAAAGTGCAGTTGAAATTTTAAAAGGGCCAATGTGGATGCCTTCAGAGAAGAACTAGATAAGGAACTGGCCCCTGCTAATTTCACATTACAGGAATCATTTCTCAATAAATTTAATG
Source organism: Locusta migratoria (assembly GCA_026315105.1). Taxonomy (NCBI): domain Eukaryota; kingdom Metazoa; phylum Arthropoda; class Insecta; order Orthoptera; family Acrididae; genus Locusta; species Locusta migratoria. The sequence continues at coordinate 56,757,800 of CM048751.1, forward strand.
AGAAAATTTGCGAAGTAATACTTCTGTTGCAAAACGACATATTCCTAGGGGAAAACCATATAAGTACAAACCTTTCTGAAATAATCACTTGGAAAAATTAAAGAAAGATAGAGAAGAAGCAAGAAGACAAGCAGAAACAACTAAAGATGTCCTGGACGTTATTGAATGGAAAAGAAAATCCGCAGTTATGAGGGAGGAATTAATATAGGCCAAAAAGGATTGCTACTCAAAATTTATTAGTGAACTCAGTTACAGAAAAGAAACCAGCAAGGTCTTTAAATTTCTATCTACCGTAGATAGTGAACCTCGAGCTTATACAGAACCAACCCAAGTGGGAGGGGGGGGGGGGGGGAGAGAACATATATGATGACAAAGATCTAGCTACAGTTTACAACAAGTTTTTCACTAAGAATCATTCATTGACAATAGAACTGAGAGAAAAGGAAAAGAAATTCAGAAGTGATATTGAGACAGCATGGCAGAATCAAAGTAAGGAGATTTTTAATGCTGATTTCACAATTCATGAACTTCAATGGGCACCAAACTCACTAAAAAGTAGGAAGATCCCTGGCTGTGACATGATCTTTGCAGAGTTTCTGAAAAATCTCGGGCCATTTGCACAGCACACTGTATAAATTCTCTTTAATAAAAGTTGGAATGAAGGAGTCGCACCTTCATGGAAGAAGGCTGTCATAGAAGCAGTCTTAAAACCAAAGAAATCAGGAAACTCTTTTGCTAATTATCGACCTGTTTCTCTCACTTCAACTCTCTCCAAGACAATGGAAATAATGGTTAATAACAGACTTTCATACTACCTTGAAACTGATGAGATTATTTGTGCTCAGGAAGCTGGTTTCCGCAAACATGGACCAACATCTGCTCTGCTTCAATCAGGAAGTTAAACACGCCTTGGATAATAGCAATACAACTTTGTCCGTTTTTGTTGATTTTAAGGGCGCATATAACACTGCGTGGAGACTAAAACTACTAGATAAATTGCGAATTTATGGTATCACTGGTAAAATGCTGAAATGGGCCGGTAGCAGTGGCCGAGCGCTCTGCGGCGCTCCAGTCACGGTCTGCATGGCCACTACGGTCGGGGGTTCGAATGCCCCCTCGGGCATGGATATTTGTGCCGTCCTTAGCAATAGCTAGTTCAAAAGTAGGTTGTAAGTTTAGGGACTGATGACCCCGTATTAAGCCCCATAAGCTTTACAAACATTTCAACATTTTTGCTGAAATAGCTATATTTGTTTATCCACGAGCAACACTGTGCTAGTGGGTTTAATAGTGTTACGTCTGGTTATAAACAACTAAAAACTGGAGTACCCCTAGGAGGTGTTATCAGCCCAACACTATTTAATATCATGATTAATGACTTACAAGGAGAGTTAGAAAAAGACAAGGGCATTAAAACAGCTCTTTTTCATGACGATTTAGTCATGTAGATCTCACTGTCAAAGAGAAAAATTGGCCAACTTACGACAAAAATGAGTGAAGCCCTGACTATATTAGCGAACTGGTCAAAAGAAAATTTGATGACAGTTAACACCAAAAAGATATTCTTTCAAGCTTTCTCGCTGGCTCATTCAATCCCTAATATAAATTTACAGTATCAAAATAAACAATAAACTCAATGTGACCAGCCAAAGGACCTTGAAATCCCTCTGGACCGAAAAATGACATGGGTAAACCATATACAAAATACTGCTGAAAAGGTCAAGAAAAAATTGGACAGCCTTAAGAGATTAGCTGGAAAAAAGTGAGGCCGCTCTCTTGAAGTTCTAAACTCTACTTATAAAATTTATATAAAACCCAGTATTCTGTCTGGATGTAAAGTATTATTCCCAGCGAATATATATAAATTAGAGGTTCTTCAAAATCAAGCTCTACGCCTAATTACAAGAGCAGTGAAAACACCAACAATTCTGGCTCTCAAGCAGCTACTGGCATTTCACCTCTAAAATCAGAAATTATGAGAGTGGCACTACTCCAATATCAAAAATTAACCAGATTACCCAATGACACATATTGTAACAACTACCAACATCATACTAACCGGCTGAAAACACAGAAATGCTTTATGCAATGTATTGGTGCAGTAAGAGAAGACCACTGTTCACCAATCAGTTAACAAGACTTCGCTCCACCAGTCAGTCCTCTTAAACTATGACCAGTCACATCTAGACGTCAACTGAATGAAAAAGTTGTTAAAACAGAAATGAATAAAGAAGTTCTTACAAATATAGCTTTAGAAATGAAAAATGCTGCATACACGCAAACAGAGTGGCTACATATATACACAGATGGATCCTTGACTGAAGCAAATGGTATCGCTGGTGTTGGTTTGGTTTACAATGAAATATTTTGCTTTTACAAAGCTTTAGGACAGTATTACTTCTATTTGGATGGAGAGTTGGAGGCAATAAACCTGGCACTAAAACAATTTTTGTCCGTATCCTAAGGTCACAAACAGGCTGTTATAGTTTGTGATTCAACTTCTGCAATACAGACAATTGCATCCTTCCAAACATCTCCTACTTCTTGCATAAATGAAATAAAATCACCTATTGCCTCAATCACCAAAGATAAAACTGAAATAGTTTTTCAATGGACACCAGCACTTACAGGTACACATGGGAATGAAATGGCAGACTTTACAGCCAAAAAAGGAACCAAGATTTCTCAAACAAATTGCCGAAAATTATCATACATTTCCATTAAAAGACTCATAAACAACAGTTTCAAGAAGAAGTTTATGACCACTTGACAACACAAGGGCAAGGAAAAACATGGCTTCTACTGTTAGAAGAGAAGAACGCACTTCCTAAACACCCACGAAGGGAAACTGTTGCAGCATTTCGAAGAATGGCCACGACTACCTTGCGGAACACCTGCACAGGATTGGAGGAATCTTACCCTCACCGAAGTGTGTTATATGTGAAAGTGAAGACACCATTATGAATTGGAAGCATCTCAGAAACTGTGAAAGACTGCAGTATTGTGACGGGATGTCAGATGGTCAATTATATTGGGAAGTTAGAAGACTAATGACTATGTATCAAATGTCTGAGCATTAAATAAATAAATATCTTTTTGTCTGAAGTCTTTGTCGTCCACGTTTCACTCCCATTCAATGCTACACTCCAGGACAAATATTTTGTGGAAGGACTTCCTAATATTTAAACTAGTATTCGATGTTAACAAATTTCTCATCTTTAGAAACGCTTTTTTTTCCATAGTCATTCTGCATTTTATATCTTATTTACTTCGGCCAAGTAACAAAACTCACCTGCTACTTTTATCGTTTCATCTAATTCATTAATCATCGCCTGATTTTCTGATACTGCATTCCATTACCCTCGTTTTACTCTAGTTAATGTTCATCTTATATCTTCCTTTCAAGACATTGACCATTCCATATAATTGCTCGTCCAGTTCCTTTGCTGTCTCTGACAGAATTTCTACGTCATCAGCAAACCGCAAGGTTTTCATTCCCTCTCCCTGAACTTTAATTCCCTCTCCAAATTTCTCCTTGCATTCCTTCAAAGCTTGCTCAACGTACAGATTTAACAACGTTGGGGAAATGCTACAACCCTGTCTTACTCCCTTCCCAACCACTGCGACCGTTTCATGCTCTTAGAGTCTAATAATTGTAGTCTGGTTTTTCTACAAGTTGAATATAACTTTTCGCTCTCTATATTTTACCCTTGCTACCTTAGGATTTTAAAGAGTTTATTCCACTCATGATTGTCAAAACATTTCTCCGGATCCACAAATGCTAAAAATGTAGTTTTCCCTTCCCTTAACCTCTCTTCGAATGAATGAAACCAGAATGAAACAACAATTCCGCAATAGGTAACAGTGTCTCACATGCAAAGGTATTATGTCACTTCTTGTTCTAATTACTGGAAATGGAATTTATACACACTACAAAGTAGGAGTATGTGCACACATCTATACTTTAAAAATTCTGTGAATCTATACATACTATGAAACTGTATGTATATATGTGTGTATGTTCCACATCTTTTCCTACACCACTGGATCAGTTTGAAGCAAAGTTGACACCTTACACATATTCATTTCAATCAGGCAAAAATCGTTGTTGAGGCATGGAAGCGCCTCAACTTCGGGAATGTCTGCGTTTCTTCGGGGTTGTAATAGCAAAGTACTTCTATTAAGCTTTAAAATAAGATCCAGATTTGTCGTAATTTAATTAGGGAAACCTAGTTTCCATTGCTTAATTTTTCAAATTTTATTTAAAAAAGAATAAATAAATAAAATAATTTTTTCAAGCTTGATTGCAGGGTGTAACTGTAGCTTCAATTACACGATTTTAGCAGTAACATTTATTTAAAAAGGAAGTTATTTATTAGTAGGAGGGAAGCAGTTTGACCTTTATGGAAAAATATCTTTAATAAGTAAGCCTTGGACTTCTCAAGAATTTTCCTTCCGTAAAAATGAAGTCGGAAGACATCGAAGAGAATATAACATGATTATATCTTAACGAGTTCATAAATGGGGGCTCAAATGGTGGCCAGAAAAGAAAAATAACAGGAAAAACGCTGGAAAAAATAAAGGTATAGGTACTTGCTCCAGTCCTAAATAAAATGATGGTTTAATCTTGCAGCTAGTTTGAAAGCAGAACACACGTCATTGTGACGGATTCTTCCTGGATGTCCACATTCTTTATAGATCTGTTGAAACAGAATTCTGTAATTATAGTTGAAATATCAAATTAATGCTGTTAATGCCATATACATGTCGTAGTGTCGAATATGATTGTTGATTACCAATGAAGAAAGGTGAAAAAAAAGAAAAGTAATAGAAAAATCGGATTGGTTCGAAATTACACAAACATGGTGCAACAGTAATGGAGCTTCATTAAGTGCCGCAGCAGAGCCGAACGGACAAACTCGCGGTTCACTGCGGAGCTGCAAACACCGGGCACAGTCGCCGTTCCGAAGTTGAGCTAATAAGCCGGTATTGGCAAACCGTGAATTAATTTTGAATACCCTAGAAACCAATTAATCATTATTTAAACGGCCTTTCCGATCGCAGTTATAGACCAAACATTCTACAGTCAACCCCCTGAAATTTTAACCGCGTATCGGTGAACAAAAGCACAGCAAAAGCACCCAGTACTGAACTGGGTTAAGTGATTTATGCTTTGCTTTAACCGCGAACAGACATATGCATCGTTCGAATTACGTGAATAACTGCTTCCTTCTGAATTTCAGTTGATTACAAAATTGCTGCAAAGATGGGGAAAAAATGCAACTGGAAAGACAATGTCGATTTTCATTTGATGACGAGAGATGCCACATAGGGGGTAGTAGATGCACACCTAGGTCTATGAATTACGTATAATTTACCGCCTATCGTATTGATATGTTGTTACTCTGTGACCTATTAAAATTCAATTGTTGTAGAATGCTTCGTTTTGTATGAAAATGACGCAGACCATTTATTTCTTTTATTTTTTTATGTATCCAGTGTTATTATAAACATGGTTTCGTACAGCTCCAAGCATTCGAAGTCGAAGATGTCCGTGGTAAGTAGCGGCTTCGTGATCAAGAAATCAGACAAACACCGGCAGCCAATGGCTATCGCAACCAATTGCCGACATTGGTTGATGATGACGTAGCGATGTGTGTGTCTCGAATGATCCGTCTGAGCTAAAAGACTACACGTAAGACTAGGGAACCCTCAGGCTTGTCCCATGTGAACTCCAGTTGTAAGTATAAGTCATAAGCAAATCATTTGTGTGAGAGCTAATGACGTTTCAGGGACAAATAGTTACATTATCGTCATTATGCTGATGTGCAAACTTTGTGCAGACTGCATCGTTGCTTGAAAATGAAAAACGTCATAGAAATGAATCAACTCTGACTCAACGATCTTATTTAATTTTCGTGCCTATATTTCGTTTACAAGCTGATGGGGATATTGTTTAAACAGAAAGAAATTAAATTGTCTTATGAGAATCTCTCAATTGGTACTCGAAAATTTCTATTCAGGAGACGAAAATCAGAATTATCTGCCCTGCCATCTGACGGAGCATAACATCAAATTGCTTCAAGCATGGCGAAGGAACTGGGTCGTAGACTTTCAGAGGGAACATCACTGCATTTCCTTGCATCGGTTAATAGAAAATGCGCAGAAACTTTAATCTTGATGCTTTGATATGGATTTCAATTGTCGTTTCGTCGCATTCGAGTGCAGGGAACATGCAGGAATCTGGTTAAGAATAAACCACGTATGAAGTGAATGGTAAATAAAAGTCTGAAGGGTGGAAGTACGCTGTAACAGAAATAATCAAGTGAAACTATCATCATCACGATCATTATTAGAGACTGATTATGCCTTTACACACTACTGTTCCAAGACATTCTCTAGCTACGTCTAGTAGTGTGTCCCTGTAAATTGTCCATTCCTTTTCCAGAGACTGTAAATGACTACATTCAACTAACTGTTACCTTTCTGAGACCATTGTTATGTATTTATGCCTAATTTCCTTGTCTTGAAGCTTCTCCGCTCTTATCCTTCTGCATATGGACCTCACTTTCTGCTCTTTTGGGTTCACAAAACCAATTTCACTGCAGATGAAATGATGATAAATATCATCAAAGAACCTCCTGATAACACGTGTGTCCTCGACTACCTCCCTGAATTCCAAGTATACCGCTGAAGGTGTTTATGCTTAAAAAAGCAGTATGTGATGGTTAATCCCATACAGGGGCAGAACTCTTAAGAGCTGTTTTCCGTTCCTGTTGGCCTCCAAATCCTCTCCAAACTTACCCATGATCTTTTCATATCCTTATGTTCGATTTCATATCCTGGCGTTGAAGTCACCCATGAGCAAAACACTATCCTTGTCTTTCAAACAACTACATTACTAAATGCGTTGTAAAATCTCTTCATCTCATCTTGATATGTCCCTTCACAAGACGAATACCACGGACACAATACTGATTTTCTTGCTGGAGATGGCAAATCTATCCACATCAGCCGTTCATTTATATACCTTATTGCAATTATGATACGAGGGCGTTTGAAAAGTCTGTACAAATATAATAACTACTAACGTGTTTAGGGAAAAACAGTTTTGTTTTTCGACATAGTCTCCTTTTAGACTTGTACACTTCGTCCAACGCTGTTCTATATTGTTTCCTTCCGATTATAGGAATTGTCCAAGCCTGCAAAAGAGCTATAAGTTTCTGCAATCAGGTGCTCGTTTGAATGAAATCGTCGTCTCGCCAGCCATTTCTTCAAATTGGGGAACAAATAGTAATCCAAGGGAGCCAGGTCTGGAGAATAGGGGGGATGTGAAACGAGTTGGAATCCTATCTCCAATTATTTTGTGACCAAAACTGCGGGGGTCTGCGCTGATTCATAGTCGTGATAGAAGAGGACTTTTCTGTGGGCCAATCGCCGGCGTTTATCTTGCAGCTCGGTTTTCAAAAGGTCCAATAACATGAATATTATGTATCTGTAATAGTTGTATCCTGTTCCTGATAGTAGATGAGGATTGTCCCTTGCGAATCCCAAAAGACCTTCGCCATAACCTTTCGGGCTGAAGGCCGGTCTTCGCTTTCTTTGGTTTCAGATTCTCCCTTGGTAACCCATTGTTTAGATTGTTCTTTGGTGGGTTATAGGAATGTATCCATGTTTCATCTGCGGTGATGAAACGACGCTTAAAGTCCTGGGGTTTCTTCCTGAACAGCTCCAAACCTTCTTTACAACTCTTCTCACGATTCCGTTTTTGGTCAAGCATGAGTAATCGCGGCACCCATCTTGCGGATAGCGTTCTCATGTCAAAATGTTGATGCAAAATATTATGTACCCATTCATTCGAAATGCCCACAACACTAGCAATATCAGGCACGTTAACACTTCTGTCATCCATCACCATATCATGGCTTTTATCAATGATTTCTGGAGTCGTAACCTCCACAGGACGTCCATAACGTTCAGCGCTACTTGTGCTCCTATGGTCACTTTGAAAATTTTGAAATTTGGCCTTTCATAATGTTTACTCACCAAACGAAATTTTTTTTCTTCCTTTCTTTGACAGACACTCGACTTCCTTTATTCTTAAGAATACGAAAAAAAAAAAGAAAAAGAAAAAAAAAACCAATACGGATGAAACTTTGTTGCGTTCTTTCCAAAGATGCAGCTAACAAAACATGAATTCGATACGCTCCAGCGGTGCCATCTTTCGGACTTTGCACTTTTCAAACGACCCTGGTATATTTCGTCCCAATGGCTGACTAAACGTAATGTTTTACCTTATCATTATAGTCGTGTGTTTCCAAAACCATTCAAACTATAAATCTACTGCTTCTGTTTAGATAGCTATCAATATGTCACACATCTCTTTTACCCCGAACAGCAAGTATCTGATGTAAGAGAAACGCGAGAAAAATATACCGCGCAATGTGACAAATAATGGGTGGATCTCTCGCCAGCTCAGTGTATGGATGTAAAAGGCAGGTGACAGTGCATTTGTCGGGCACGTACAGCCATAAACAAGCGCCAGCACACACACACCTGGCCATTGCGTACAAACGACAGTCGATTAATCACGCGGGACGTTGAGGGATGGCGCTCGGATAATCCTGCGCGGCCTTTTAGCTGTATCGGCGGCCACCTTATCGGGCCATCGCGACTTCCAGAGTCCCGACAGGCGGCCGGGGGACAAATAGGCGGCACGTCACCAGCCAGCGGTGGCGGGAGGCTCGCGTTCGACTGCGGTGACGCCACGAGAGAGTGCAAACAGCCGGCGACGACTGGCGGATCGAAGGGCGCCTCGCGTGCGCCGGGCGCGCGCTTACTCGGAAAAAGGCTCTGTCTGCGCCGGTGACGAGTGCTGCTTAATGCTCCCCACAGCCGGTGCCATTAGCATGTTGTGTGACAGCCTTCGTAAACTCTGAGATTTTACGCATTACTAGCGAACCCAACAACCATAATATGAATGAACGGTCAGTATCGAAGTCCAATATGGCAAATGTTAGAACTTTTACTTACGGGGCGGGGGGGAGGGGGTTCAGAACCAGAGCTATATTGATGTGCCCTCGCATGGATGACAGATGCCAAAGCTGCGACGGCGCCGATTACAGATAATTTTTATTAACGATGACTGACAGAGGCACAATAAAATTTTTAATGATAAATAATTTTTAAGATTAGGAATTAGAATATATTAAAAGAGATGAGGTCTATAGTCTGCGCTCCACAGTCACAACTTGGACTATCCACGAGTCTCCACTTACAGGATTGCCTTGCATCTCGTGTGGCCACTTTGGATGGGACTCAGCCTAGACCAGTCTTTTCTGGCTAAGTTGAACGCTTTTAGGGCTTTTGAGGGGTCTCTTATGAGGTGATGATACTTACTGACTTCTTCCACTTCTTTTTCCAAAAGTATTTTATGTTGAAGGTGTATTTTCCTATTATGTAGCTTCTATTCTAAATCAGCTTTCGTAATTTCAAGGTGTTATTTGGCCAAACATTTATGATTCCTTGAACAGGTAAACATTTTGCTTCATCTACTTGTGCTTTTTCCGCATTATTTAATAGATTTTTGTCGTCTTCTTTTTGATTGCTCAATGTTACCGATGAGAGAGAGTGATGGAGTAGATTTTAATGTGACAGTGATCACATGCATGGTTTAGTGGAGTTGCACGTCTGCCTTGTTGGTATGGTGGCTTCTCAGTCACATCAGAGTACAATGTTCTGCTGTGGTGTAGACTACTGATGTTCCCACTGATCACAGTGTGGATGCACCAGCACCCCAAGATGCGGTATTAGAATTTAATATGAATATATGATAGTTCTTCTATACAAGATGCAAAGGTCAGTGCAACGGTACGGTCTTTGCCAAATTTTGGGCCTTTTTGGTAATTTTGAAAACGGACTTTTAAACATATTCTTAGGGATTTTATTGACTGAAACAACGACGACTCAATACTCATGCTTTCAATTCAGGTCAGAGGAACAAATTGGGGAGAAAGTATTCCACTCTCATAAACAAAATAAATATGAACAGCTAAACTTCTCATGAAAAACTGACGAATGGCAAGTCTATAAAAACTGATCGTTTCCTGAGGTATAGCAGTTTTTCTCCACGTTAAAGTATCATTTGACACGCACGAATACGATGCTATCATTTCAGCTATGTCTCTAAGGCATACACTTTTGCTTATTAGCATTGGAACTCCTAGAGTAAATGTTGTGGTCACGTTCTACTCAATTATAATCCTCTTGATAGTGCCCAATTACAGAAGTTCACCACTTCGTCATACACACACTTGAATTCCTGGAAATATACAATATTACTGCTGTGGGGCAGTCATGCTAAAGGTATTTCAGAATTACTACATCGCCTGTTTACCTATCTCAAAATATATTTTTTACAAATATTGTCCAAAATAACAGCTTTCACGATCGACAGAATCGTAAATGATGTCATAAGTATAGATACTAAACTGTATCTGCATATGACAGTTTACAGAAACTCAAGATACTTTCTACGAGGGGCCTAGTTGTGAGGGACCTTATAGATAAAATTCAAATTCCAACATTGTAACGCAAGCGACTGCAGTATCTTAATTTACAAACTTAACACTATGTGTTGTCATGTCCCGTTGTTATTAGCTTCCATCACGTGACTACAGGTAGTCATAGGTGCCACCCCTCCTTGGCCAATGACTCACCCCCACCCCTCCATTCAAACGGCGACAAACTCCCACCCCCCCCTCCCGCCACTACACCCACCCGAGGTATTAGGTCCTGTTTTGCCATTTAATATTGAAATTAAATATCTTTTACTTCACGTTTGTTTTATAAAGCGCCCCCCCCCCCTCCCAGGCTCTGGCCAAAACTACAAATTTTTCACCCCCCGTCCCCCAGAAATTTCAACGACGCAGTTTGCGTCATGACACTCCCCCCCCACCCCATTGTGGGCACCTCTGCTGGTAGTATTTCTAAAGTAGCGGTCGTCAGTGTTTCCTTTCACCTGCGTGCTGTCATTGATTACGTTTCAAAGAGGAACAAGCTACTGCTGGCGTTCACCTCCAACTTCAACGTGCATGGGTGTAAGAAATGTTAGGAGATTGGTGAAACTTTACTAAGATGTAAACACGAGGATACAAGGTGAAACTCATATCCGTGGTCGATATCCGTGTGACATGCGACGAAGCTGGTTTCGTCATTACGAGTCTGAAACAAAACACCACGTATGGAATAGCAGCACTTGGATTCGACAAGAAAGAAAAAAAAAGGAACACTTGAAAACCTCCGCAGTGTATCGTGGAAACACCATTCTGTAACACAACGCTCGATGTCACACTTCTCACAATTCAGTGGAAAGTTGTTCCATATAACTCCTACAGTCCCGACTTGGCATGTTCCGGTTACCATCTTTTCGGTTCTGTGAAGAAACAACTCCGATGCCAACGCTATGAAACGCTGTAGGATATCCGGAAAGCAGTACGTCAGTGTCTTCGGCCAGCTGGAACGGAAAAACGACGAGAAAATCGTCTGCAAAGAAACAGATTGTGTTAAAAAATAAACAATAGTCGGTAGATTAAGGCACTACAAAGGATTTGTCTGAAAACAATTCTAAAACAATTAAAAATGAATTAAAACAAGAAATTAAATATATAAAAAATACCGGAAAATAAAAGAAACATTTTGCGACAAGAAAAACAGCTCTATGAATATCAAGGACACTGATGGAATACCAGTTCTCAGCAAAGAAGGGAAAGCTGAAAGGTGGAAAGAGTATATAGAGGGGCTCTACAAAGGAAAAGAACTTCGAGACACTATTGTAGGAAGGGAAGAGGATGTAGATGATGATGAAATAGGAGATACTATACTGAGAGATGAATTTGACAGAGCACTGAAAGATCTAAGTCGAAACAAGGCCCCTGGAGTAGATGATATCCCGTCAGAGCTACTGAAGTCTCTGGGAGAACTAGCCATGACAAGACATCATGACAAGATTGTTTCACATTGTGTGTAAGATGTATGAGACACGTGAAGTACCCTCAGACTTTAAGAAAAATGTTATAATCCCCATTCCAAAGAAAGCAGGTGCAGACAGGTGTGAAAACTACAGAACCATCAGTTTAATAAGTCATGGTTGCAAAATATTAACACGAATTATATACAGAAGGATGGAAAAGCTGGTAGAAGCCGACCTCGGGGAAGATCAGTTTGGGTTCAGGAGAAATGTAGGAACACGGGAGGCAATACTCACTTTACGGCTTATCCTAGAAGATAGATTAAGAAAAGGCAAACCTACATTTCTAGCTTTTGTAGATTTGGAGAAGGCTTTTGACAATGTTGATTGGAATAAACTCTTTCAAGTTCTGAAGCAAGCAGGAGTAAAATATAGGGAGCGCAAGGTTATTTACAACTTGTACAAAAACCAGACAGCGGTTGTCAGAGTTGAAGGGCATGAAAGGGATGCAGTGGTTGGAAAGGGAGTAAGACAGGGTTGTAGCCTTTCTCCAATGTTGTTCAATTTGTACATTGAGCAAGCTATAAAGGAAAGCAAGGAGAAATTTGGAGAAGGAATTAAAGTTCAGGGTGAAGAATTAAAAACATTGCATTTCGCCGACGACATAGTAATTCTGTCAGATACAGCAAAGGACCTGGAAGAGCAATTGAACGGAATGGACAGTGTGCTGAAAGGTGCATATAAGATGAACATTAACAAAACTAGGGTAATGGAGTGCAGTGTAAGAAAATCAGGTGATGCTGAAGGAATTAGATTAGGTAACGAAACAATAAAGGAGGTAGATGAGTTTTGTTACTTGGGCAGTAAAATAACAAATGATGGTCGCAGTACAGATGATATAAAATGCAGAATGGCAATGGGTAGAAAGGCGTTTTTGAAAAAGGGAAATTTGTTAACATCGAATATTGATTTAAGCCTAAGGAAGTCCTTTCTGAAGGCATTTGTATGGAGTGTTGCCTTGTATGGGAGTGAAACATGGACGATAAGCAGTGTGGACAGAAAGAGGATAGAGGCTTTTGAAATGTGGTGCTACAGAAGAATGCTGAAGATTAGGTGGGTGAATCGCGTAACTAATGAGGAGGTACTGAACCGAATTGGGGAGAAAAGAAATTTCTGGCATACCTTGACTAAAAGAAGGGATAGATTGGTATGACACATTCTTAGACACCAAGGAATTGTGTATTTAGCGTTGGAGGGAAGTGTGTGGGGTAAAAATCGCAGAGGGAGACCAAGAGACGCGTATAGTAAGCAGATTCAAGTGGATGTGGGTTGTCGTTCTTATGAGGAGATGAAAAGGCTTGCTCAGGATAGAGTAGGGTGGAGAGCTGCATCAAACCAGTCTCTGGACTGAAGACCACAACAACAACAAAATTATGTCCTTCAATATGCCCTTTGTACGTAAACAAATGGAATGAATGGCCAGCAGGTGACACGAGGGGAGTGTCAAATTGCGACAACGAACTGTCAGTATAGCAAACACACTTTGCAAAAGAAATGAAATAATCGACGTAAATTTTTATAAACATGAAAAGCGCATTCATATTGAGCATTAATATATAAGTTTATGCAAGTTATTTTTAGTCACTTGTAGATTTTGTTCTCTTCTCACATGTTAGAATGTGAGATATTTGGCATCCTTAACCGCATCCACAATATGTTCCTGAAAGGTTTTTATGGCAGTTATTTTCTAGTGAAAGTAGTGATTTAAGGCTTTTGTGACATTTCACATCCCTCTAATTCTTGCATTTTTCAGCCTACTGTCATCCTTTACGGCTTGTGTGTTGTACAAATTGAGTTCTATCGCTTCCTTCTTTCGGTACATGCTGTTGACGAGTTTCATGCATGGTGCTGTTGACGGTACATCTTCTATTAACGAAGTCGTTTTCATGAGTTCATACGTTAGCCGGGATGACACTGTTTTACCTACTATTGGAAACCGCTTAACGAACATCGCCTTAATTTTTTCTATTCTTTTTACAGCTTGCTTTTATCCGTATGATTTCCATTCCACGTGTTATAACTGACGCCACTGATACTGTGTTTGCTGACACATTAGTTGTGTTTTGCATATTGTATGATGCTTTGATGGCTGCTGCTGCTCTTTCCCGAATATGTACACCATAATATATTGCTCTTGTTATCTATGTACATACGAGGGCGATTAAGATAGTAAGTTCCGGTCAGTTCCGTTACGTGAATGAACAGCCCTGTATTTGCCATCTTTGTCCCAATGTGTACCCTTGCTCAGTTCACTCCCACGAGTACGTATGAGGTTGTATTCAGCATTTTATCTCCTCAGGAGAAATATTGAAATGTACGCAACAATAAAGGATGCTGCCAAGTGCGGGGAGCGTGGAGTAATCCGATTTATGTGGGCAAACCAAATGACGCCAGCAGTTCGTCGTGAGATTTCTGAAGTGCACGGAACATAACGAATAATGGCGTTTTTCGACACTGGTTCTGCGTATTTCGTGTTGGGTGCACTAAAGTCAATGAAAAACGAAATATACGACCGTTTGTTGTGAATCGCGAACTTGTTCCAAAATTCGATGAAGTGAAATCTCCATTTCAGCATTTCTGAACTCACAGAGCTTTTTCCATTGGAGGGAGGCAGGGTCAGCTACGCTTACAGGCTCCAGAATCTGGCGCATTAGGGATTCCGAAGATTGAGAAGAAGTATGGGAAATGTTTGTATATGTATGGAAATTGAGTGACGTGAAAAGTATCTGAAAATATGTAATAAAATCGCCCAATTTAGTGTTTCTGGAAAAAAATTACGAACTTAGTTACTGAATGCGCTCTTAATTATTGTTGCAGTCTCTCAGTAAGTTACAATTCATCTGGATTTTATTTATGAATATGAGTTTCGTTTTAACTATTGTAAACGATACCGTTTAATTCTTTAGAGCAATGTTTTTCAACCTTTTGGAAAATGCGACCCCGTTACATATAAAAATATTCTGACGAGGCCCTTTCCCGAGCCGCATAATGAGTGTTACGCATTGCAGGCAAGACGCAGAATCGAATTATCCTCGATAAGCAAGTACTTACTGTAGAGTCAATTTGTAAAGAAGTAGATTTTTATGAATTTTTGAAAATTACTGTCTATATCTTTTAATTTAACTATAGATTGGTTTCTTAAAACATTTGTCTGGCTTTACGTTTCTTCGTCGTTAACACAGGGCGTTATTATGACAAAAAACAAATTATGCTGCGTAAATTTAATTTAGAGAAGACTTAAGATGCCACCAGGAGTTGAAAGTCGAATTACCATAGCGAAGGAGTCATTCAACAAAAAGAAGAGACTGTTATGTGGCAAATTAGGTAAGGGTATAAGGAAAAAAGCTTGGCAAACGTTTCGTCTGGAGTGTGGCACTATATGGTGTAGAAACATGGACGCTGAGACTAGACGATGAAAAACGATTTGAAGCATTTAAGATGTGGCTGTGGAGGAGAATGGAGTGGATAAGCTTGATAAAAAGAGTGAATAATGGAAGAGTGTTGGAAATAGTCGGGAAGAGAAGATGTTCAAATTCAAATGTTCACATGTTTGTAAATCTATCGGAGCAAACTGCGTGGTCATCAGTCCGTAGCTAACAAACTACTGAATCTAAGGTAAACTAATCTAAGGACAAACACACACACACACACACACATGCCCCAGGGAGGACTCGAACCCCCGACGGCGAGCAACCGCGCGCTCTGCAGCGAGGCGCCTTAGACCGCTCGGCTACTCCACCGCAGCGAAGAGAAGATGTCTGCTGAAGGTTATAAGAGAAAGGAAAAAGAACTGGTTGGGAGGATGACAAGGAAGTGCATACTAACAGATGTCTTGGAAGGACTGGTTTGTGGGAAATGACTGAGCGGTAGAAGGCGATAAAAGATGACAGATGACATAATGGGAAGAGGAAAATATGCGGACCCGAAGATAACGGCAGAAGACCGGACAGCTTGGAGAACTACCATGTAGAAACCTGCGTAATGGCAGAACACTGATGATGATGATAGAGATTATAAATTGTTGAAATCTAGCTGATTTCACATATTCCGGTTTGGACTAAGATTCCGTCGCAATGACTGATGATACATTCGCCTTTTTTTCTACGGTGTCATGAGACGAGGCTGAACTGTTCGTGGGGCAAAGAAAGAGAATAGAAGCTGCCCAAGGAGAGGAAGGGTAAGGCACGGGAAGGGGGGAGGAGGGGGAAGTGAGTGAAGGATAATGCGCCTCAGAGATTAAAATGAGTAAAGGGTATAGAGAATATTACAAGCTACCGCTTTCACCCCCACTACCGTCCAACGCTCTCAGCAGCCGCACCGTTATGCGTACCACACACCACAGCTTCGCTTATCAAATTTATTTTCAAAATAAAATGCTAATGTAGGTTATACCCGTACGGTAGAAAAGAAGCCCCTCTTCCTCTCGCCGCAGCCACTTGCGCCTGCACCCCTTTCCCCCCACCCCTCCTGCTGCCTCACGCTCGACCGACACCCCCTCCATTCACCCCTTGTTGGATACCACCCCCCACCACCAAAGAACTGCCTGGCTATGTCGCGCAACCTCGCCTGGGAGGCAAAAAATACGCAACTACGCAAGGGCATTGTAATTGAGTCATAAACAACGGGCTTTTTGTTGGAAGTTTGCCGACGACGCCGCATCGGTAGGGGCAATCTTTCGGCGGTTCTTCCGTTCACTGACAATAGGGCAGGCAACAACAATGCACGCTGGCGAGCAAAGTGAGAACACGACGGTTCTTTGCTGGAATTTTTCGGGGTCATTAGCCGGATCCCCTAATCTATATACGGAACAGCCTTTGTGACAGTGGAAGTATTCGTTTATTCTGTTCGCTTTAATTTCGTTTCCCTCACTTTCCACCTGGGGTGTGATTAGGTGCGGTGAGGAGAGAGGTGGCAAGTAATGATACTTGCCTTTCATATAAGCGTTAAAATGTCGCAGCTAACATTTTCTTTTAAGAGCTGCTAGTGAGTAAATCGTATGTGTTGTCAGTTTCAATCCATACCACTAGTCGCAGTAGAAATGGCCAATATTCTGGGATATGACAGAAACGAATATTCGAATGAAAAAAGTCTTATAAACATTGGCTCTTATATTCATGTCTGAAAGGCTCTGGACATTTCTTCACATTCGGATTCTATTAAATAAATATTTCCTGTTACAGACTCTTTTCTTTCCATATTTTGGGAGAAGGTGTTAAGAATCAAAAGAATAAGGAAACGTCCGGGAATTATCGGTTCTCAACTGCTTACCTTAAAAGAGATGAGCACTTCTAGATCGTGGCTATTGTGAAAGATAACTCTCGTATTCCACAAGTGTTGTATTTTATTTTATTTGATTGATCGTTCCAGACATATCACTTAATACTGACCACTCCTTATGGCATAGATAATCAAAAACTTAAATGGGGCATGGTTTTTAGGTTTTATTCGGTATGGGACTATTTTTGTCCAATCAAACGTTAATTCCATGCGTTGGTAAGTTTGAAATTTGTTACAGCGACCCTTGCAGTTTTAGTTGGCGGCATGCAGTAGTTTCGGTTTCTGTCATGAATATGTTGATGGTGTAGTTGATTTGCATTCTTGATTTTATTATAGAAAAATTGATGGTAGTTTAATTGTGAATAAATGCCCACCTGATAGAATCAGAATATTGTTATTTAGCTGGACGTCAATGTGTTTGTGCGTGTGGGCTCTTTAGCCAGACCTGGACTCAGCGGTTGAGATGACAAGAGGAAAATAAAGTAAACACTGATGCTCGGAAGGTCGAATAGCTCAGCTTTCGGTTGATTTTGTTACTTGTTTTCCGTGTTTTGACTGTTTCTAACACCAATTCTGTTTTAATTGTCGAAAGGTACTTCAGTGCTTTATTGTGTTATGTTTTCAATCAGCTTGTTGAATTTTTCCAACAACTCTTTTATTAGGTAAATACAGGGAACCTCGTTTTAGTGCCGTCTGGCTGCACTCACTCATTTCCCAGTTTCAGTTTGTTAATTTTTATTGGTAGTGTGACGTGTTTGTCCTGAAGTATCTTGAGTGTGTCTGTTGCAGCTATAATTTACGAAAGTATAAAAATTGAAAATTACGTAAAAAAGGACAGCCAAAGTTGTGTTTAAATCAATGTACTATTTCATCAAGATGTTCTACTAACAGTGTTAATCATATTTCAAACTGAACACGAAAATCTGATATTTTACATGTCCGGTAGCGAAGTTTTACTTAGGTAATATTCATAGAATATATGACATCAACTGCGATTGGGCAAAGCTGAAAATGTGTACCCAGCCGGGATTCGAACCCGGGTCTCCTGCTTTTTAGGCAGTTGCGCTGACCCCTACACCACTGGGGACACAGTGATCACCGCACCTGCAAGGACTACCCATGCACGCCTCCCGTCAGATACAAATTCCCAGCTTCGCCCTGCCCATAGTACTCAAACTCGTAGTTTAACTAATTCCCGTAAGAGTAAGGGCTTCAAACTTGCCCACCCCTCCCCACTAACGATAGGACCATTGCCCGTCACCGGCATATATATATATATATGGCGTCTGTTCCGAAAGAATAGACGTCACATCTGATCCTGCAGCTGTTATTATTTAATTGATGTCATATGTTCAATGAATATTAAATAATAACAGCTGCAGGATCAGATGTGACGTCTATTCTTTCGGAACAGACGCCACAGATATATATTTTACTTAGGTGTCCGATATTTGGTGTTTGTGATGTTGGTAACGGATTCTGTAGAGAGTGCGCAACATAGCAGAAACGTTACAAGGAGCTTAGACATTATCTGCCGCGGACACAGGCGCGACGCCGCGGGTTATTTTGTCTTGAGGGCGAACCACAGGAGCTCGTCGCCTTCCATTAAGGCCAGGCATCCCTCCACCCTCAGGCCGGGCGCAACCCCGCCTTTCCGAACCCGCTCGCCCCTCCTTTGCGCCCCGAAGCGCAGGAAGCGGCGGCCGACATCAAAACGTGTAATGATCTCGAGATTTTTGGAGCGATTCGCCCCCCCCCCCCCCTCCCTCCCATTCACCCAACGCTGGGATATAATTCAGATCGGGTATTAGAGGCGGTTAAAGGTTGGCCGGATTTCACGAGCGTGAAATGTTTTACGCCGCTCCCAGTTTTCCGCGACGTTTGATCGCATTACCGCTGCGGCCCCCTTCTTCGCGGCTTCTTCCGCTTTTTCTTTCTCTCCGGCAGAGCCTCCCAACCCCCCAACCCCCTCCCCGCCAGGCACTGTCGCCGTCGGCATCGCCCGCCGGAGTTTGCTTTCTCGTAACGTTTCGCTCTGTCCTGTGCCGCGCCATCGTTACGGGAGTAATATTACGCCGATTAAGGGACGGGAATTTGCCACCTAAATGGGCACATTTACGCGCGGCGGAGGAAAAAGGCTTAAATTTTGCCGGCATGAAATATTTCGGCGGTGGACGTGCTGCATCCCAATTTCCGCCGGGGAACGGGAAAGTAGATTCGGGCGTGAACGGCAACCGAAGAGAATTGAATCACCTCTCCTTTCTGGGCTTGGTCGACGAATTGCGTAATCTTCGATGTGGGGCTAAGGTTATCGAAATTTACAATTATTTATTTATATTTATCATGTACCACAGGATACAACTGAGAAGAAAGTCTCCATGTTTATGGAACGAATAAGTATATCAAATTATAACAAGATGGTACTAATATACAAAAAAGGAATGTATAGAATTCACATATACTTGTCAGCCCTAAGCGTAGGATAAAATATTCCACAACATAACATTAGCTTAATTTTTCCAGGAATCGATGAGGAAGCCCTATAGTTTAGACTTCAAAGTTTGTGGATTTCTACGACATCACAGAAAAATATTCCATTGCTAATGAACAGGAGTCGACAAGAGGTTATATAAATAGTTAAAGCCTAAATGTAATATTTTAATTTGTGTATTTTGGCATATTTAAAGTAAAAGAACATGGTTTCATTGTGAATTAGAAAACATTGTCATTAGCCTTATTTCGCGGTTATGCTGCAAATGTTGGAGTGCGAGCCATGCTCTGGCACTCGGTTCGTAGTTACAAATCTGTAAACATCTCTGTTATCTGAGGCAAAATGTTTTTAACATTATAATGTTGCACAACTAAATAAATTTGTTTCCGTCACAATAGAACTATCATCAAGAATATCTGTGATTATTTAATTGAATCTCCTGAAACTTATTCTACTATTTTGCTGAATGCTGAGCATCGACTTCGCAGATGTCCCTCTTCAAGAGCCAAGATAAGTAAAATATTTATGTTCGATCTTCCCCATCTAAAGTGAAGTGGATTGCTATAAATCTGACTGTTGTAATGAAATATGTATCCATTATATAGGATACTTCTATTTCAACAGTTAAATCCACGTTCCCGACTCACCCCTCTCGATTGGGAGCTGCTTTAGGCTGAAATGGACGGAGAGTTGCGTCGGGAGCTGTGAAAGGTGGTTCGAGCTGGAGAAACGAATGCGAAGTTTTCGTTCTGGTGTGACTGTTGTTGGTTCGTGTTGAGAAATGTATCACTCTTTTGAGCCGCTTCACTCTTTAAAGACACAGCTCTCAGGAGTCGGGCATACTTTTCATCTACACAAGTGGATTTAAACAGGGGCGCCGACTCCGTGGGTGCTCCGGGGCTCGTTTTTGGGGGTGCTGAGCACCCACGTAAAATTGAGATGGAAAATAATATTGTATATATTTTTTTTAATATCGTGAAAAATCAAAACCTACCTTATGACTCAAAAGGCAATGCAGTACGTGACCATAGCGGAAGACGATATTTATACGTGAAAGAAATGATCAGTTTTGTACGCGGATCCCCAAGCGAGTAGTAATGAGTGTCCGTGTTTTACCCACTAAGCTACCTTTATTCATCGTGAAACACGTCAGTCCTTTTGACGTTTCAGGTGTACGTATTTATGAACATTCAATTGTGTTATTTTAGGAATTTAGCTTGAAGAATCTGATGCTGATGCTAAAGTTAATCGTTTTTCATTATAAATTTGCTTTACAGGTTTGGTCCGCCTTGAGCAAACACAAATGTTTTTTTCATTTCTCCCAGACATGTTTCGCTGGCGTTGCAGCATCATCAGTGGGATGTTTATTGTCTGTCAAATTAACAGTGGAATGATTTTTCATTATCTTTGTCACTTCCCTTGTCATTAAAATTATAGATTCAGTTGAAATTTGTAATGCTTTTCTCTCAGGCTTAAAAAAACCTTGGACTTTATTTTACTGTCAGAGATGTCATGAAGTTATCTCGAAGTTTCATTGATGTATACAGCTCTTGCTTCGAACTGTCCGCCAGTAACCGGCGAACTCAGTGCCAGCGAGCTGCACCGTGCCAGATTTCTTTAAACCTTGATGACGGTGTTCTACCAAACGCTTTTGTCAGAAAGAATAGCTTCGCACAAAAACTGTTAGTTAGTGTACAGTGAAAAGTTATTTCATTGGTCGTGTAGAACTTTTGGGGTGTTACTTATATCGAAGTATCCACTTCGGCCAATTACATCGCTTAATTGTAGTGTCCTAATGCAGCCATGGTTTCCTTTTCTTTTTCCTCTTTCTTCCTTCTATCTTTTAAAGGCCAGACAACTGCCTATTTATTTTTTCAAGTATTGCTCATTCGAAAATGCATAAACATGATTTTCAGGTGCTTTCGAACATTTGTGAACCGTGATATAGAGCACCCACACTAATTTTCAAAAGTCGATGCCCCTGGATTCAACCATATATCACAGGATATATACTTACTGAGAGTATATAGCGCATCTCTTCAGTTGTTTATGACACAGTGCACCACTGTTCCTAGTTCATGAGAACTTAATAATGTGCAGTGTGGGTTTTATTGAATTTTGGTCTTACTGCTACGTAAGATTTTTGGCGAGAAAAGAATGAAAAATTATTCAGTATTAGCTCGCGGAAAATAGGCACACCTAAATCTTCCCGTTTTCGATCCGATTTCTCTTATTTTATTTTGATTATCATGTCTTGTCTATGTAGGTGGGTGCTAACAAAATCTGTTCGCATTTGGAAGAGAAAGTTGGTGAAAGAAATTTCGCAAATAGATATTTTTGTGTCCCGACTTCGTCGCCGCTTTTGTGTCCCAGCCTCGTCGTAGGTGTCGGTGGCCGAGTGGAATGAGACCGACACGCTGGTGCAGGTACGGAGGGGAGCAGCCAGAAACTATAAACACTCGAGTAAATTAGAAAGAGATATATATTGCACAGAATGAAACAATACTTAACTTTTACATCGTACTGCAGAATGTTGATACATAGTTATTAGAGGCCTGCCTAGTGCCTGTACAATAGCAAAGTCTTCACTGGTGCCTATCTGATTACGAAGGTCCTAACTCGTTGCTATCTCAGTCCGAAGTGACCGGTGTCTTTCCGTGGTGGCCACGAGCGGGGTTGCAGCAGAGGGCGCTCGTGGCTGTCGTCGTGAGAACGCCGCGCCGTGCGTGCATGGCGGCGCGCGGCGAAAGTAGGTGGCGCGCACTTTGTACTTGTGCGACACCACACCCCTCCCCCCCAAACCGCCGCGCCGTCGTGGCGTAGGGCTGAGGGCCACGGCGACGGCACTGGGAGGAGGGCCTGGGCGGGGGCGTTACTGGTGGGACGGGCGTCGTAGCTGAGGCCGGGATCGAGACGCCGTCCGCGCCCCGGCATCCGCCTTGAGATCCTCCAGGGAACCCGCCGAAACCTGGGGAAGGGCGCCCGCCCCCGCCCAGAGGGAGCAGGTCATCTTCTTCTGAGGTCCGTGGCCCAGGCTGAGAAACGTTGTGGAGGAGCCGCCTGATGCTCCGCACAAACTGTACACTGTGATGTCATGCTCTCTATCTGAGCGTCCATACCAACCCAGGTACAATGACGTCTGGCCATTTGCTTTGTCCTAACAATGCCCCAATGTCCTTGATGCAGGAGGCGTAACACTTCTCGTTGCAGGGAACGAGGAACAATCACTCTTGCTTGGTCGTTGTCGGTATGCAACAACAGTACACCCTGTCTTAAAGATAATGCATGACGTTGTGTAAAATAACGTCGAACCAGAGGCCGATCAATGTCTTTGGCTCTGGCAGGCCACCCTGAGCGAACAAAACGTGCTACCACACTGAGGTCTGCATCCGCAGCTGTTTCCTGTGCAACCCGACGAGAGTTCAAAGGGAAATCTGCGACAGCGGTAGCATCTCTGGAGTCTATCTGACAACATGTCATTTCTGAAGAATCAAATGATACATCCTGGCCAACCGGAAGTCGGGAAAGTGTGTCCGCGTTAGCATGTTTAGTGGTAGGTCGGTACAAAATCTCATACTGATAATTAGACAATATCAAGGACCATCTCTGAAGCTTTTGTGCCGTACGTGGCGGAATTGGCTTTGTGGGTGAGAACAACGACGTGAGAGGCTTGTGGTCCGTCAACAAATAGAATTTTCTGCCATAGAGATAATGATGAAACTTTGTGACGCCGTAAATGATTGCTAAGGCCTCCTTTTCTATCTGACTGTAATTCTGTTGCGTCGGCGTCAGTAGCTTGGATGCAAAGGCAATAGGACGATCGTGAGAACCAATACGATGTGAGATTACTGCGCCCAGACCGTACGATGAGGCATCGACTGCTAGCACTACAGGCTTCTGTGGGTCAAAGGGAATCAGACATGCATCACTGAGTAGTGCAGACTTTAAGTTGTCAAAGGCAACCTGGCAATCTTTGGACCAAACAAAAGGAACATTCTTCCTACGTAAGTGATGCAGTGGAGCTGCAATCTGAGAGGCATTGGGAATAAATCTGAAATAATAGTTAAGCTTTCCCATTACTGCTTGCAATTCATGCACATTCTTAGGAGGAGGCAAGTCTTTGATTGCTCGAAGATGTGACTGTAAGGGACGAATTCCTTGGGCATTAATCACATGGCCTAGGTACTCTATTTCTGTTTGAAAAAACGAACACTTTGCTTTATTGCAACGTAGACCTGCTGCAGTCAAAACTTTGAAAAGGCACTCCAGGTTTGCTAAATGTTCTTCAACTGTACGTCCGGATACCACAATATCATCTAAATAGTTCGAACAACACGGTACAGAAACTGTCAGCTGTTCCAAAAAACGCTGAAAAATAGCGGGAGCGGAAGAACTGCCAAAGAGTAGGCGTTGAAATTGAAAAAGGCCCATGTGAGTATTAATGACGAAAAACTTTTTTGACTCGTCATCAAGTGGAATCTGTAAGTATGCCTCTGCTAAATCAATCTTAGAAAAGAAACGAGACTGTCCTAATTTGTCCATTAGTTCGTCAGGTCTGGGCAGGGGATAAGTGTCTACAATTGTTTGACTGTTCACTGTTGATTTGAAGTCCGCACAGAGACGAAGTTTTCCTGACGGCTTGGGTATAATTACTATAGGCGAGGTCCACTGACTCGCAGAAACAGGAGAAATCACCCCACTATCTTGCCAACGTTTAAGTTCTTCGGCAACTGTATCACGCAAGGCGATAGGCACTGGTCTAGCTTTACGAAATTTTGGAACTGCAGATTCTTTTAAAGTTACATGTGCCACGAAGTCTTTTGCACAACCCAGTTCCGGCGAAAACAAGTCACTGTATTTGTCACACAATGCATTGATTTTATCCTGAGTCACTATTGACGAAATTTGAAGCACATCTCTTTGAATTGATAAACCAAACAAGTCAAAAGCATCTAGTCCAAAAATGTTCTGTGTTGATTTGGCCTGAAGAACTACAAAAGCAACTGTTTTTGTAACACCTTGAAAAGAGGCAGGCAGGCTACACGTTCCTAGTACGGGAATATTTTGACCTGTATAAGTTGTTAACACTTGCTGTGACGGCGACAATTTTGGCGAACCCAGAAGTTCATAAGTATCTGTGTTAATTAATGTAACAGCGGAACCAGTATCAAGCTGAAATTGCACAGACTTATTTTCTATGGAGAGATTTACAAAAAGTTTGTGCTTCTGGCGCACGACAGGTGCGCGAATGTGGGCAACGTCTGCTACGGTTTGTGTGCTGTGTATGCGCGGGCCGCGTAGTGAAGGAAGCGGCTCAGACTCGGCACGCAGGGGATTAACAACACTGTCACTAGATGGCACTACCGCCGGATCGGCGTCCGCGCAATGCGAGGCTACTGCACTAAAATTACTTTCAGTATCTACAACAAGTCTACTGTCACTAGCTACACAGTACTGGGCACTATTACAAGGAGCAGTTGCAGAAGGCACTATTTTCACTACAGGAATGCACTGTTCATAGTCATTTTGCTTGTCCCGAACCCGTTTCCGTTGCACTGTTTTACGCGCTCGTTGGCGCTTGCTACGTGGGGCACTATATAGTTTTGCCATAGGCGCAGAACTACTTTCTTGAAATTGAGATCCAAGGAAAGCACTGTTCAATTCCACAGCCCGTATAACATTTACAGAATGAACTGTTCTCGCACTTTGCGAAGCACCGTTTCTAACGTTACTGTTCTTTGAGTTTTTAATTTGCATACACACAGACTGCACATGTCCCGATTTGCCACATTGATAACAGGTTGCGTTGCGACTAGGGCAATGAGCACGCTTGTGGCGAGACACACACTGGGGGCAAGACTTACGAACATTTTTCTGAAATGAGCGTTGGCGCCCGTTATGCAAATTACTGTTTCTAACACGACGGGGCGACCTTTGTGTCGCACTTTTACACTGGCTACTGTTCACTGTCTGTTCAGCACGGCCGGTAGAAAAATAAGAATCACTAGTGCTATACTGAGAACTACGGCTAGGAAAGCGTCCGTTGCGGCGCACTGAATTTACACTATGGCTTTGCATTTCTACATCAGCTAAGTCAAAAGTATCATGCGCTTCTATAAGCTGCAGTACACTGTCTAAGGAGGGGTCAGACTGTTTCAGAATTGCTGCTCTAATTCTGGGGTCCTGAATATTCTGCGTAATCGCATCCCTCAACATCACGTCACTATACGAAAGTCCACAAGAGCAAGTAAATTTACATTGGCGGGTTAAGCCCTTCAATTCCGTAATCCACTCTTGGTGTGACTGCTGCGGTAATTTTTTAAGTCTGAAAAATCGGTATCGTGCAGCGGCTACAAGAACTTTTCTCTCATAATGAGCATTTAGTGTCTCTACTATTTGTTGAAAGTCTACATCACGAGGAGATGCTTGCGGGAATAGTTTCTGCAGTAATACGAAGGTCTGGGGGCCCACAATCGATAAGAAAAGGTTCTTCACTCTCTGACCTGTAATTTGATGAGCCGCGACGAGTTCTTGAAACTGTGCGAAGTAGTCGCTCCATTCTTCCTCACGTTCGTTGTACTGGCGGAACGTAGGGAGCGGTACGGCGGCTGGTGTGGGCTGCTGAAGCGGCGGCTGTTGTTGTTGGTGAGCTGCTTGCGCTGTGAGCTGGGCCACAGCCTGGAGGAGCTGGGTTATTTGCGCCGTCTGTAACTGAATAATTTCCATTAAGTTTGGGTTCGGGGTAGTGGCCATGCTGACCGATTAAGCGCCGCGCATACAAGTAAATTATAACAAAACACAAATGCAATATGAAAGAGGACTCGCTCTGCAACAAAAAAGTCCACAAAATACGTAACAGAATATGTTCCCCCAAAAATCTTATAATAAGGGTGGGTGGGCGGGAGCAATTTTTGCGTGCTCCGACTGCTGCTGTCTGGCTGCTGTAAGCGGGTTTGTCCAAGGTTCGTCTATCACTCCTCGTCGCCACTTTTGTGTCCCATCCTCGTCGCCACTTTTGTGTCCCGACTTCGTCGCCGCTTTTGTGTCCCAGCCTCGTCGTAGGTGTCGGTGGCCGAGTGGAATGAGACCGACACGCTGGTGCAGGTACGGAGGGGAGCAGCCAGAAACTATAAACACTCGAGTAAATTAGAAAGAGATATATATTGCACAGAATGAAACAATACTTAACTTTTACATCGTACTGCAGAATGTTGATACATAGTTATTAGAGGCCTGCCTAGTGCCTGTACAATAGCAAAGTCTTCACTGGTGCCTATCTGATTACGAAGGTCCTAACTCGTTGCTATCTCAGTCCGAAGTGACCGGTGTCTTTCCGTGGTGGCCACGAGCGGGGTTGCAGCAGAGGGCGCTCGTGGCTGTCGTCGTGAGAACGCCGCGCCGTGCGTGCATGGCGGCGCGCGGCGAAAGTAGGTGGCGCGCACTTTGTACTTGTGCGACACCACAGATATCATCGCAACGAGTAAAGACTTTCTTTTAATTATCTCCACCATAACTCTCTCCTCTATATATCCATAATACAAAACGAGCTGCCATTCTCTGTACTTTCTCTAAATCGTCTTTCAATCCCACAATACTCCAAAATAGGACGCACAAGTATGGTGTAGACAGTTTCTTTAGTAGAGCTGTTGCATCTTCTCAGTGTTCTGCTAACAAAACGTAGGCTTGGGTTCGCTTTCCTTACATTATTTTCTATGTGTTCTTTCCAATTTAAGTAGTTTGTAATTTTTGCTCCTAGGTATTTAGTTGAATTTACGGCCTGTAGTTTTGACTGATTTATCGTGTAAATGAATTTTAACGGGCTTCTTTTAGTGGTCATATGGATGACGTCACACTTCTCGTTATTAGGGGTCAATTGCCAATTTTTACTCCATGCAGATGTCTTATCTAAATCATTTGGCAGTTTCTTGTGATCTTCTGTTGTCTTTACTAACCGATAAGCATCATCCGCGAACAGTTTAACGGAGCTACTCAGATTGTTTCCTAAATCGTTTATAAAAGTAAGGAACAGTAGAAGCCCTATAACACTTCCCTGGGGAAGGCCAGATATCACTTCAGTTCTGCTCGATGACTTTCTGTCAGTTACAATGTACTGTGTCCTTTCTGACAAGAAATCACGATACAATCGCGCAATCGAGGTGATATTCCATAAACACGCAGTTTGATTAGAAAACGTTTGTGAGGTACAGTGTCGAAAGCCTTCCGGAAATCTAGGAATACTGAATCGATTTGACATCCCTTGTCGATAACCCTCATCACATCATGTGAGTAAAGGGCTAGCTTTGTTTCTCAAGACTTATGCTTTCTGAATCCGTGTTCTCTTCGATATACGAGTCGCTTCACTCTATAATGGCACAGCTGTCAAGAGCCTGATGTACTTTTACCCTTCATCTGGTGTTGGATTCACTTTATATCACAGGATACATACTGAGAGTATAAAGCTGATATCTTCGGTTGTTTATGACACAGTAAATGTCCAAATGTTTGTAAAGCTTATGGGACTTAACTGTGGGGTCATCAGTCCATAAGCTTACAAACTACTTATTAACTAACTTATAGTAAAGACAGTACAAACATCTATGCCTGAGGGAGGATTCGAACCTCCGACACGAGAGACCGCGGGATCCGCAACGTGACGCTCCAGACCGCTCGGCTACTGCCGCGCGGCATGACACAGTACGACACTGTTAATTGCTGCAATTTTACTCTTACTATTCTGTACCAATGTTGAGAAAAGGGTGAAGCACTTAGACAATACTTGAGATGAGGTGTCCTTCCTGTTCCCATTAGTGTTGAAAGTAGCCTGTTATTAAAATTAGCAAGCTCTTGGGCAGTTTCACATGGTGCAATCGGTCATATAAGACAGGAAAGACAGAATGAAATCAGAAAATCTGAGAAATGTTTTGCGTAATCGCGGATAGAGACACGATGTGAAAAGTTAGTTAAAAACAGCAAGGAAATTAAAACATATTAAGGTTACACGAAGGCTGAAGGTCACACACGTGTATTCTAACTTGAGCAAAACCGGACACAAAATCATCACTGGAATGAAAATGAAAATAATAAATTTACACTGAATTTACTCTAATTCTGTAAATATGACACACTTCACTTTGCATAACGAAATAATTACTCAAAAAATCTATCACGGAAAACCAAGACTGCCTGATCACAAAGAAATCAAAGCCCCAACAGCATGCCTTCCCCTCAGCATGATTCGGCAGAGTACTTACATCCACAGTCGTCTGATCCAGAAAGAAGAGTCCAGAATGAAGCTCTAAGACCTCGGATAAACCTTCCTCCGCCATACACCGGATGTAGAGCGCGTTAAGAGCGACGCAGAGTGCGTTCAGCGACTAGTGTTTAACAACCCTTGCTACCTGGCCAAGACAGTTCCCTCTTCAACCGCCCCCAGAGAAGTCTCCTGTCACCTCTTTCGTCCAAGATTAGGTTGGTACGACACTAATAACACGGCCACCTCACCATCTTGCTAAGTAAGATTGTCTCTTCTGACCCAGCAGACGACAAACGAAGCCATGCGTTCTTAACTACAGCAAAACGAGGCCTAAAGCGGGAGGCGGTGACTGTTAGCCATTGCCCGGCAGTCAGTCAATATTAAAAGCAACCTTTCTCATTCACTTGAACAGACAAGTTCAATCACACGGGTGGAAACATATATAAATATGGGGCAAACATACATAAACATGGGGCATTGATTACTGATAAAAAAATAATAAAACAAGTAACACGTAGATGGATAACATTAATGGTGCAGAAACACTATAAGTTAAACAATAAATCAAAATGGAACACTCCCACACAATCAGTGGACGTGTGTCACTGTCATATGGTATATTGTAGGAGATGTCATTCTTAGCAACATTCACGGGTTACTGAGTGACTGGGGTACTTTAGTGTCCTTCTTGCTGTGATATGAAGAAGTCTTTCATTTTGGTGTGTGAGTGAACATTTCTTCAGCTCGTGAGCTGTCCTTTCAGTTTAAAAAGTGGCCCCTACGCCCAAGAAACGGATTGAATGGTCACCGTATAAACGTAATACAGCTGTAACTTTACGTGAGGAAGGGTATGCATTTGATGAGATTACAGTAAGACTGGGTGGTGGTGCTACTAAGTCAGATGTAAGGAAGGTGTGGGGACGTTAAAAGATGATAAACAATACTAAAACAGCTCCTAGAACTAGACCAAAACCTGTGCTTTCTTCTCAATACGAAAGAAGAATTTTTCGCCTTGCGTTACAAGACCGTCGGCATACTTCGTCACCATTACTGAGAGAACCGTCCGAAGAAAATTTTTGCCAATTTGTTTGTCAGTCAGGCGACCAAGAAAAAAGTCTTATCTTAATGCAACACACAGGGAGAAACGTTTGTAGTAGGCTCTGAAACACAGAAAATGAACTGAAGTTGACTGGAGGAAGGTAATTTGGAATGACAAAATACAGATTTCAATAGTTGGAAGTGACGTTATCAAACACGTGTGTTTGTCGAAGTTTTGTCACCAGACTGCTCAACCGCTACTATGAAACATCCAGTCAGTGAGACGGGTTCGGGATGCACGACAAGTCATGGTATTGGTCGATTACATGTGATAGGTGGTACAGTAAATGCCCAAAGATATCAGACTGAGATCTTGGATCAAAATCTGTTACCTTTGACGAGGATTTGTTTCCTTATCATCTTTCAACAAGATGGTGCATCATACCACACTGAAAAACTGAGCATGAAATGGTTGAAAGATCATCGCTCTAATGTTTTGCCATGCCCAGGTAACAGCCCCGACCTAAACCCAATAGTAACTTGTGAACCAGATTAAAAGTACTCGTGTCACACCATAACCCGAGGAATAAAATGGAACTTGTTAAAACCATTATCCAGGGTTGGTCCAAGGTGATAACTGCAGACTATCTCCAAAGATTCTTCGCAGAATCGAAGCAGCAGTAATAAAAGGCAAGGGCTTCCCCACAAAATACGATTTAACTGTTTCGTTGCGGAGACTGCTTTATACTGTGGAATTAATTAATTAATTCCCTCGTCACATAACGCACGTCATATTGTGTTTTTTAAATTTCAAACATAAATACAATTACATGCCACAGTATTACTTCTGCATTACATTTATTTGCTTATATCCCCATCACCCGCCAAGTAAATAGATCAGTAACATACAAACGCATTTCATTATGAAAAGTGACCAGAAGTGTGTCCGCTAGTGTAATTTGTTTTATTCGTCACATTTACTGTAGTAATAAATGTTCTCGTCAACAATATTGGAGAAACCAAACAAGAAATACGATCTTTGCAGGAAATTACCCAATATATTGGCCTTAAAGTATCCTTTGAAGAAACTGAAATAATGATAATAGAACCGTCACAAGCAAATGAAACTAGAATTCTAGAAAACGACAAAAATTGTTAAACAGTTGAAATACTTGGTGAAATAACAATGCACAACAAGGCACCTGTGGAACTACCCTGTGGAACGCCCGATATCACCTCTGTTTTAGTCGATGCCTTACCATCGATTACTACGAACTGTCACAGGAAATCTCCTATCCAATCGCAAATTTGGGGCGATATGCCATAACCATTAAAAGCCGTTTGTGAGGTACAGTGTAATTTAGGGAAATCACGGAAAACCTACATCAGGACGGGCGGAGGTGGAGTTGAACCACCGTCCTCCCGAATGCGAGTCTAGTGTGTCACCACTGCGCCACCTCGCTCGGTCGGCCAGATTGAATCCATTATCATCATCATCATCATTAGAGACTGATTATGCCTTTCAGCGTTCAGTCTGGAGCATAGTACCTCTCACAAAATTCCTCCATGATCCCCTATTCAATGCTAACATTGATGCGTCGTCTGATGTTATGTCTCTTACTTTAAAATCATTCTTCACCGAATAGAAGTACTTTCTTATTGGTCTACCTTGGCTCCTCTTACCCTCCGCTGCCGAGCTCATGGGTCTCTTAGGTAACCTTGCTTCTCCCATGCGTGTAACATGACCCCACCATCTCAGTCTGTTCGCTCTAACTGCTTCATCTATGATGTTCATTCCCAGTTTTTCTTTGATTTCCTCACTATGGACACAAGATAGAGTGGTACACTGCTAGCTTAGTCTTGGTACTGACTTCCTTCTTGCAGAAGAGAGTAGATCTTAGCTGAGCACTCACTACATTAGCTTTGCTGCACCTCGATTACAGTTCTTTCACTATGTTGCCATCCTGTGAGAAAATACATCCCAGGTACTGTCTACCTGTTCTAACTTTGTTCCTCCTATTTGGCACTCAATCTGTTTAAATCTCTTTCCCACGGACATTACTTTCGTTTTGGAGATGCTGATCATATCATAATCCTTGCACCTCTGATCGAGCTCTGAAATATTAGTTTGCAACCATTCGATTGACTTAATTCATATTATCAATAAAATTCTTCTGGGTATGAAACCGCGTCGTCATTTTATAAATTCCACCGACGTTTCGGCCGCTGTTGCAGGCGGCCTTCATCAGGGTCTGTGTCTGACTGCTGAATATACGATATCTTGGGATTTATATAGCTGCGGATGAAACGTCGGTGGAATTTATAAAATGACGACGCGGTTTCATACCCAGAAGAATTTTATTGATAGTGACAACAACCGCGGAAGCCTACGTTTGCAATTAATTCATATTACTTTGTTATTCTTTGCCATGTTAAAATCGATATTATGTCATGGCTAACACAGATGAAGAAACATTGTAGGTGTAAAACTGCAGTGCGATGTAACAGAAGGCCTACTGGCCCTAGTTTGATCAGGCTAAAAAAGCAAATAAAAGTAATAACACGAACATTAAATAAAATCCATTGCATGATAATCGTAGGGAGTTTCTGTTACTTCTCTGTCAGATAAATTCACTTGCTACCTGGCTGGGTGGACTTTTTGCGCGCGGCAGTAGCGCGGCTGGGCCCGATGTTTTGCAGCCGGCCAGTAGAACCCTCGCGCAGATGTTAATGGTGTTTTAGTGGAGGTGAGCCACCAATGCGACAGGCCGGGTTTACAATCCAATTACTACAGACCTCGGCGTCGCCCTCGGCCTCCCCCCGTAGCGCCACTGGGTCTTTTTACAGCCAGCGCTGGCCGATCACTCGGCGCCAATCTCTCCCACACTGCATCGCGGGAAAACACCTCGCCCTCCTGTCCACAGACCTCACACCTACCGCAGTTACTACGAAACTGTTTAGGAGACAATCTGAGTAGCTCTCTTAGGCTGTTCGCGGATAATGCTGTCACTTATCGGTTAGCAAAGTCACCAGAACGCCAAAAGTAGCTGCAAAATTATTTAGGTAAGATATGTTTATCATTATCTCCTTCAAATTCTGAAGTCAGCAGGGGTAAAATATAGGGAAAGGAGAGTTATTTACAACTAGTACAAAAGCCAGACTGCAGTTATTAGACTCGAAGGGCATGAAAGGGAAGCATCAGTCGGGAAGGGAGTAAGACAGGGTTGCAACCTTTCTCCGATGTTATTCAATTTGTACATCGAGCAGGCGGTGAAGGAAAGCAAGGAAAAATTTAGAATACGGATTAAAGTTCAGGGGGAAGAAATAAAAACAATGCGTTTTGCTGATGACATTGTAATTCTGTCAGAGACAGCAAAGGACCTGGAAGAGCAGTTGAATGGAACGGACAGTGTGTTGAAGAGAGTGTATAAAATAAACATTAACAATAGCAAAACAAAGATAATGGAATGCACTCTTAGAAAATCAGACGACGAAGGGCAACAGGCGGATTGTGTTTTTCTCGACTTCAAAAAGGCGTTCGACACGGTGCCACACTGCAGACTCCTAACGAAAATGCGAGCTTATGGAATAGGTTCTCAGATTTGTGACTGGCTGGAAGACTTCCTAAGTAATAGAACGCAGTACGTTGTTCTCGACGGCGAGTGTTCATCAGAGACGAGTGTATCGTCAGGCGTGCCCCAGGGGAGTGTGATAGGACCGCTATTATTTTCTATCTATATAAATGATCTGATGGACAGAGTAAGTTGTAATTTGCGGCTGTTTGCTGATGATGCTGTGGTGTATGGGAGGGTGTCGTCTGTAACTGACTGTAATAGCATACAGGTTGACTTAGACAAAATTTCTAGTTGGTGCGAAGAATGGCAGCTAGCTCTCAATGTAGAAAAATGTAAGGTGATGCGCATGAGTAGAAAAAACAATCCTATAATGTTCGAATACAGCATCAGTAGTGAGCTTCTTGATGCGGTCGCGTCGTTCAAATATCTAGGCGTAACATTGCAGAGCGATATGAAATGGAACGAGCATGTAAGGACAGTTGTGAGTAAGGCAGACAGCCGACTTCGGTTTATTGGGAGAATTTTGGGAAGATGTACTTCACCTGTAAAAGAGACCGCGTATAAAACGCTTGTACGACCACGTCTTGAGTATTGCTCAAGTATTTGGGACCCGCAGCAGATCGGTTTGAAAGAAGACATAGAGGCGGTTCAGAGGCGAGCAGCTAGATTTGTTACCGGTAGGTTCGACCAATGCGCGAGTGTCACGGAAATGCTCCGGCAACTCAATTGGGGATCGCTGGAAGAAAGACGACGCTCTTTTCGTGAATTTCTGTTAAGTAAATTTAGAGGGCCGGAATTTGAAGCTGAGTGTAGTACGATCTTGCTGCCGCCTACTTACATTTCGCGTAAAGATCACAAAGACAAGATAAGAGAAATTAGGGCTCGTACGGAGGCATATAGGCATTCTTTTTTTCCTCGTTCAATTTGGGAGTGGAATAGGAAAGGAAATGCCTAGTAGTGGTACAGTGTACCCTCCGCCACGCACCTTACGGTGAATTGCGGAGTATGTATGTAGATGTAGATGTAGATGTAGATGTAGATGCTAAAGGAATTAGGTGACGAAGCAATGAAGGTGGTAGATGAGTTTTGTTACTTGGGTAATAAAATAACATGTGATGGTCGTAGTACAACGGATATAAAATGCAGAATGGCAATGGGAAGAAAAGCATTTTTGAAAAAGAGAAATTTGCTAACATCGAATATTAATTTAAGGGTAAAGAAGTCTTTTCTGGAGGCATTTGTGTGGAGTGTTGCCTTGTACGGGAGTGAAACATGGACGATAAGCAGTACGGACAGGAAGAGGATAGAGGTTTTTGAAATGTGGTGCTACAGAAGAATGCTGAAGATTAGGTGGGTAGATCGCATAACTAATTAAGAGGTACTGAACAGAATTGGTGAGAAAAGGAATTTTTGGCATACCCTGACTACAAGAAGGGATCGCTTGGTAGGACACATTCTTAGACATCGGGGAATCGTAAATTTAGCATTGGAGCGTAGTGTGTGGGGTAAAAATCGCAGAGGGAGACCAAGAGACGCGTATAGTAAGCAGATTCAAGTGGGTGTGGGTTGCCGTTCTTATGAGGAGATGAAAAGGCTTGCTCAGGATAGAGTAGGGTGGAGAGCTGCATCAAACCAGTCTCCGGACTGAAGACCATAACAAACATGTTTATCATTTATGGCTCCCCCCTTGGTTGCACAGTGGTAGAGTGTATGACTACAAATCCAAAGGTCGCGGGTTCGATCTCCGCCAGGTCCTCGGATTTTTATCTGTCACTTTCCACTTCCTTCACCTCTGGCAGTATTGCTCAGGTGAAAAATACCGAGTAGCACCGTGGTTCGGAACCCACGTTAAACTGTAGGTACTTTTGTGTCCCAGCCTCGTCGCCGCTTTTGTGTCTTCGTATGTGTCGGTGGCCGAGTAGGAAGACCGACACAGGAATAAACGTAGCACGCTTGTGCAGGTACGGGGGTGAGCAGCCAGTGGGACAGCAGAAACTAGAAACACTACAGTAATTTAGAACGAGATATATATTGCACAGAATGTATACAATACTTAACTTTTACAAGTTCTGCAGAATGCTGATAGATAGTTGAGCTAGAGGCCTGCCTGGTGCCTATACGATAGCCAAGTCTTCACTGGTGCCTATCTGATTCCGAAGTGTTAGCTGGTTCCTATCTCAGTCCCAAGTGAACGATGTCGTTCAGTGGTGGCCACGAGCGGAGTTGTCGCAGAGGGCGCTCGTGGCTGACGTCGTAAGAACGCCGCGCCGTGCGTGCATGGCGTCGCAGGGCGAAAGTAGGTGACGCGCACTTTAAGACTTGTGCGACACCACAGGTACCCCTATAACTGGCTGGGTAAGTCAGTTAGAAGGTCGGAGGAAGGCAACGGCATACCACCTCCAAACAGGACATTGCCTAGCAAAGCACTGATTGTTGACTGCTTTACCTGAAGAAAAATATTCATTCAAAATATTTGCAATTTTCAGTTGGTCTTTTATGAGCGTGCCTTTGTGGTTAATAATAAAGTCCATATAGGATTTGTCACTGCATGTTCTAAAACTGATTGTGACTGTCCAGATGTCAGCAGTGACATTGTGAGAGTTTTTAAGCTTATTTGCAACATAGTTGCTCCTGGTCTAAGTAAGTAAGTTCTTAAAGTGTGTTTTATATAATATGAAGGCTTCCTTTATCTTGGAATTCTCTCTATCATTCAGCATTGCACTGTGGAGTAGTTTTAATTTTTTCGTAGCTTCAATGACATTACTATTTACCCAAGTGTTTTTGTTTACATTTTTTGTTTGTTTCATTTTTGTGGTTACAAATGGGCATGTGGTATCAAAACAGTAATAGAAGTCGACAGCAAAACTATTATATGAAAAGCTATTATTGTCAAACCATTTTATATGTGCTAACATGCAGTTTAGCCTGTTTATGTTGTCATTATACATTATTCTTTTAGTCATAAATTGCTGGTTTTTGGTGACAGTGGGAATCTCATAGAGATCCAATTTAAGCTGTACTGCATGGTGATCAGAGATGGCTAGTTTTAAAACATACGCACTGTGGGGTAGGTGGGTCATGTTTGTTATTATGTTATCAAGACATATTTTACCGTTGCCAATTTCTCTAGTGGGTTCCCTAATGAGTGGGGTAACGTTGAATTCGTCACACAAGAGATGTAACTTTTTGTTACTGACATCATTTGTTAATAAATCTATATTTATATCCCCCATAACTATAATATTTACACGATCATTTGACCCAGAAAATTTTGTTTCTATATAAACAATCAAGACAGTCAGATTTTCATGGAAGGTATATGTTTTAGCTGCAAGTGGCCTGCAAACACCAATAACTGCTATGTTGTATCTACCGCATTTTAGATTTATTGCAGCAAATTCTGAAACTGTGTCCAAGCAAAAAGCACTCACATCAATAACATTAAAATTACTTTCATCTACAGTGAAAATATTTGAAAAGATTTGTATTTCCTACTGAAGGCTGTGCAAAATTTCATACACTATGGTTGACTAATGCTAATCAAAGCTTCATTGTACCAATGTTAAGTTACAACTAGCATATCAGGTTTATCAATATATGAAATTACGTCTAGATCATTATGCTTGCTTTTAAGAATGCCAAAGTTCTGGTGTACGATTTTTAGGCTGAGTTTTACCTGCTGGGTGATTTAGGCCTAGCAATGTGACCAGCAGGCCTCACAAGTTTCCATGACCTGCCAACAGTGGCTGTTGGTGTGGCAGATTTTGTTGAGGTGGGCTGTGCCACCCCATGGCAATGCACTTCTTTTTATCATTTTGTGGAAAGAGCCGCCAGATTTCCTCAATAATTAATCTACGGGTAACCTGTTTCCCTCTTTTGTCCATGTGCAGACCATTAGATGTGTGCAGGTCCCTTTCTAGATTGCTGACATTTACTAGAGATACATTCTGGTATTTGCTAATTAAATTTTTTTCCCATCATTTATTTTATGAACTTCTCGGTTCACAACAGACTGTTCCATAAGATCATGCCTCTTTGGAATGTTAACAAGAATTGTTTTTGTGCCATTTAACTTACCCAGTGTCATTTTCATATGTCTGATTGCGTCATTTGCTTGATTTCTTGCTACATCATTTGTTCCACCCGTGATAAAGACACAGTCATTGCATGAGAAGGACCCACAATCTTTCACGCACGGCTTCACCTCACCAGAAAGAGGGATTCCAGGCTGGATGTGACCCACAGCTGCAAAGTCGTCTGGCATATCTGCGATATTTAGCGCTATTTCACGTCCATATAGTAGAATCCGGCGCTTCTTGGGTTTCTGATTCTCGTCGTTTTTTCTGTTGTTCTCTAAGGACGAATTCTTGCATATATTTTCAGGGATTCCATTGACCAGGGCGGTTTGTTTAAGTTCACTTACACAATTTGCATACGAGTTTGGGCCTTGGTGATTTCTAAACTTATTCAAATGTTGTATAGTTATGGGACTTAACTACGGGGTCATCAGTCCCTAAACTTACAAACTACTTATGAACTAGAGGGGGGATTCGAACCCCCGACCGTAGTGGCCGTGCAGACCGCGACTGGAGCGCCTCAGTCCCCTCGGCCACCGGGGCCGGCTCTAAACTTGTCACCGGCAGTTTTTTTATTATTTTATTTTATTTTATTTTTACTACTTGAAGGATTACATTTAGTTTGCACAAAGTGAAAGTCTTCCTGTTCCACTATTTCATCGAGAATGTGAAGCCTGTTTTGAGTAATGACGGCAGGAACGCTTCCTTTGGTTTTTAATTTAGGCCTACAGTCGTTCAACAGCTGCTGCTGTTCAAATCCGCTCACCTTTTTATTCAGGAGAGTGACTTCGGCCTTTAGACGCTGAATTTCATTTACCAGATCTTTAAGCAGTCCAGATAATTTGCATCCACAGTCACAAATTTTTGATCCTTGTTTATTACCCGAGTTCTTAAAGCAGCACTGACTAAAGTTCCAGCGTGTTACATATTCGTTATTTTCTTTTACACACGAGTCAACGTTTGCACATCGGAAATGGTAGGAATTATTATATTCCTTGCACGTGATTTCGGGTTTTAGTACTTTGTCACATTTTTTACACTTTTCCTGGGCTAAATATGAATTTTTACGTAAGCTAAGAACTGTTGCACTATTATTTGAAGCCATCCTGTCTTCTCATGGGGCAAAAATTGGTAATTGACGCTTGATAAGTGTGAGGTCATACAAACGACCACTAAAAGAAATATGTTAAACTTAAGTTACACGATAAATCAGTCAAAACTACAGACCGCAAATTACACTAAATACCTAAGAAGTGACAATTACG
The DNA here is from genome assembly GCA_026315105.1 of Locusta migratoria. NCBI lineage: Eukaryota > Metazoa > Arthropoda > Insecta > Orthoptera > Acrididae > Locusta > Locusta migratoria. The sequence goes on from CM048751.1 coordinate 56,796,803, forward strand.
AACAACTGAAGCTGGAAAGAAAACAGAAAATATTGTAGAGAAGGCTAACCAAAGAGTACGTTTCATTGACAGAACACTTCGAAGATCCAACAGTTCTACTGAAGAAGCTGCCTACGTCGTATTTTTCAGTATGGCTGCGCATTGTAGGATCCACACCAAGTGGGGCTGACGAACGATTCAGAGAAAATTCGGGGAATGGCAACTCATTTTGTATTATCGATTTATTGGAGAGAGAGTGTCACTGAAATGATGCACGAGATGGGATGGAAATCATTAAAAGAAATACATTATTCATTGCGGCGAGATCTATTGCCGAGATTTATTTCACTAACTTTCTCTTCACAATGCTATCATATATTGTTAGCACTCACCTACATAGAGAGAAATAATTATCAAAATAAAATAAGAGAAATCAGACACAAAACAGAAAGATTTAGGTGTTCCTTTTTCCCGCGACCTATTACAGTATGGCACAGTTATGAAATATCATAAAAGTGGTTCGATGAACCCTCTGCCATGCACTTCGTCTTGAGGACCATGATTTCGGTGAGAATGAAGTTACGATGGAAAGCTCGTTTAAAACACACTCTCTTTATAAGATGCACCAAATCCACAGTATATAGATCTACATATTTACACTGCAAGTAACGAATGAAATGTTTAGATGTTTAGATGTTTGTAAAATATGGGACCAAACTTCTGTGGCCATCAGTCCATAAGCTTATAAAATACTTACACTAATTTAAAATAAGCTAAGAAACACACACATACATGTACACACGATGGAGGACTTGAACCTCCGCCGGGAACGGCCTCGCAGTCCCCGGCGTGACGCCTAAAGCCACTCGACCATTCCCGCGGGACCAGCAAATAAAATGTCAGTGTCTGGCAGAATATTGATGGAAGCGGTTTCAACCGATTTCTCTGCCTTTCCACTCCCATATAGCGTTCGGGGAAAAGGAGCACTTAAATCTTTCAGTTTTCGAACTGATTTATTTTGATATGATGGTAATGCCGCTCTGTGTAGGTCGGCACTAACAAAATTTGTTCGTATGCGGAGGAAAAGATTGGTGAAAATAGATCTCTCCGCAGCAATTATCGCCTTTCTTTTAATGATTTCCAACCACGCTAGTCCATCATTTCCGTGACACTCTCCCCCTTGTACCGCGATAATACAATACGACCTGCCCTTCCCTGAAATTTCTCCATATCATCCGTTAGTCCCATTTGGTTGGAATACCACAATGGGCAGCATTATTCCAAAACAGAACGCACAGGTATACTGCAGGCTATTTTTTCTTTAGTAGAACTGTATCATCTGTCGATAAATGTAGCCTTTGTTTCGCATTCCTTACAATATTTTCTGTATGTTCTTTCGAGTTAAGTTTGTTCGCCAATGTAATTCCTAGACTGTATTTAGTTGAATTTACGGCCTTTATATTTGACTGATTTATCGTGTAAATTAAGTTCAACGGATTTCGTTTAGTTCTCATACTGATGATTTCACGGTTTTCATTATTTAGCATATATTGTAAATTTTTTCACCAAGCGTAAATCTTTTGTAAATCGTTTTGCAGCTGCTTTTAGTCTTCTGGTGGCTTTACTAACCAATAAGTCAGAGCATCATCCGCGAATAGAATAAGAGAGCTGCTTCCAAAATTGTTTATAGAGGTAAGGGACAGTAGAGCCCTATAAAACTTCCCTTGGACATGTTAGATATCACTTCTGATTGACTCGATGACTTTGCGTCAGTATCTATTTACTGTGTCCCTTCCGGTAGCAAATCAAGAGTCTACTCGCACATCTGTGACGATAATCCATTGGCATGAAATGTAATTAGAAGACGCTCGTAATGCACATTGTCAATGGCCTTGCGCAAAAGTGGCAATATGGAATCGGTTTGAGATCCGTTGTCAATAGCACTCATAACGTCATGTGACAAGAGAATTATCTGTGTTTCAAAATTTAATTCCGTGTAGACTATGGGTCGACAGAGCATTTTCTTCGAGGTATTCCATAATGGTTGAGAATAGTATATGTTCTAAATTCTGCAGCAAACCGACGTAAATGTTGTAGGCCTGGAACTTTGCTAATGACTCCTGTTGCCTTTCTTGACCTGTATAACTTTGCAGTCTGGGGTGCGGATCCTTCGCTGAGCGAGTTGTTGTATATGATAACTAAATATGGAGTTGTTTCTTTAGCATACTGAGAAACGTGAATGTAATCTGGAGACGCTTTTGTTTAGTGATTTAAGTTGCTTTAATACCCCATGGATATTTACGCGCCGGCCGCGGTGGCCGAGGTGACTGAGGCGCTCCAGTCACGGTCAGCACGGCCACTACGGTCGGGGGTTCGAATCCCCCCTCGGGCATGGATATTTGTGCCGTCTTTAGTCTTAGCTAGTTCATAAGTAGTTTGTAAGCTTTGGGACTGATGACCCCGTAGTTAAGTCCCATAACTTGTACAAACATTTGAACATTTTGATATTTACGCATCTTAGCAGATGTTCTTCACTCGAATTGTGGAGTATTTTCTTCGTCTTATTTGGCGATGGAATTTCGAAAAGTTGTGTTCAATAATTTCGCTTTAGCGTAACAGTCGGCAGTACTATCACAATTGCTATCACGAAGTTGAAGTATTGATTTATTTGTCCGCTTATATACTTTACATATGATCAGAATGTCCTTGGTTTTTCTAAAGATTACGATACAAGGTTTCGTTGTGGATATTATTATAAAATTCTCCATTTTGTACAAATCTCTTAATAGCTGTCGCTGTTATTTCTTTGAATGTCAGCCACATCTGATCTACTATCACATTGTTAGTTTCGAATCACTTGAGATATTCAGTAAAGAAATTTTTAAGTGAATTTTCATCTGTTTTCTTGAACAAATATATATATTTTTTTAAATTTGGTGGATTTAGATTTTTCGATATTCATGCTCGCTACGACAACTCGGTGTTCACTAATACCTGTGATTTTCTTTATTAGTTCCGGATTATTTGTCACTGCGAAGTCAAGTATGTTTTCACATCAATTTATTATTCTAGTGGGATTATAATTTGGTTACGTTTTTGAAATTTTATCCAAGCTTTCTTTTAAAATATCTCCGATAGAAACATCTGAGTCAGGGGGTCGGTAAAAAGAACCAATTATTAATGTTTTCCGATTGTCAGGTATACCACCACACAAGAACTACCTACTTCAATTTCGCAACAAGATAAACCGCATGGGCAGCAATAAATACCCAACTACGTATTTTATTCAATCTATCCTTTCTGAACACGACCCTTTCAGCTAAACTCATCTCTGGGTTTAGCCAGCTTTCGCTACCTACAAGAATGATTCGTGATTAATAACTTCCTATTACAGCTTGGAGCTCTACTACTTTGCCAACGCAGCTACGATAGCTTACAACTGTTCAGCAAATTCATTTAAAAGTCAGGCTAAATCGCCATAAAGACCGGTAGTTCTTATCACTGTGTTCGTTCTATCTCTAACCTGTTAAGCTGTGAGACTACCAAGGTCAGAGACTGTCGTTTATTAACTGACAACACAAACAAGCAGCCGTCCTTTAGATAAATCTGCACGGTCTTGTTACAGGCAAAATAAAATTTACAGCCGAAAACAATGCTATTATTAAGGCGCTGTATCATTACGTACGACTACAATTTATCACCAAACGAAACAATTAGTAATTGACTACTTCATAGGGATAAACGACGGTAATACCGATAAGTTTCATCTTAACCGCGTTTCTGGCAATACAGTAAAAAAAAAATCTACTATGCGTAATAGATTAGCGTCTACTGGGGACGATGTTATCATAGTCCAAATGAGTGATGTTAGTATTGACGCACTACAACCCATCATATTGGATATCGGTCCTTAGCCACAAGTGTTTTCCCTGAGGTATGGAAAAATGGATTAGTTAAGTCACTGCCTTAAAGGGACATTGCACAGCACCCTGATTACCTATCTATATGCATTCTTCCCGCACTATGCAAGGCCTTGAACTGAACAGCAGATGACCAGCTAACCAAATACTTGACTACAAATAACCTTCTTGACGAACATCAACCACTTTTTCGGAAATATCGTAGCATAACTTCAACTTTCATTAAAGTAACAGATAACCTAAAGCTTGCGATGGATAGACAAGTGCTTTTAGACTTTAGGAATGCCTTTGGCACTGTCGACTTAGACATATTACTTTCTAAACTTGGCAGCCTGAATTTCCCTCGAAGTATGGTGAAGTGGTTTCGATAATATCTGACATCTCGTCCTCAGTGCGCCATGTCCGGCATCATAGAATAGAGAAAAATGCTATCAGGCGTGCCCCAGGGCTCGGTATTACGTCCAATATTCTTTTTATTGCATGATAATGATATGCCATCTGTTTAATAGGCCACAAAGTTCACTTTTAAAGTCTTGATCTTGTCAGATTTATTGTAGTCTCCGCCGTGAAAATCTTTTATTTTGCCAAGACAATTTAAAAAAAGTAGTCCAAGAACAAATCTTACACTCAATTTGTGCGTACAGATCAAAGAGCACTGCCGCACTGCATATATCAAAGAAAATAAATAGTTTCACACACAACTATGCCCTTCTGCAATACACTCCACAACTTGAGCAAATAAGACCATCTGTTGGACAATGTACAAACAGTCGCATTTCAATTAATTTATTCCACTTTGTTACAATTCTCAAGAGAGTTTATTGAAACTTCTTACGAGCACTTGCAGCAAGCACTTGCAACACTCTCTTCTTGACGTTTGATATTTTCAACTGCAATGGTTGCAGCCTGTACAAAGGGCTACTGTGAGTTTAGAAACACTCCAGGATTTTTGTCAAAACAGTTCGAGATCCATCTGACCAGTTACAGGTTGAGCGGAAACATGTAGTGAGGTTGCAACTGACTCTAGCAATGTCTCATACCAAACATGTGGGCCCACTGACTGAAGTGCCCTAGGCAGCTAAATAGCGTCAAACTCTGTACCATCGACATAACATGCACGAGCCCTTCCATGCGCTTTTCCCAGCCTAGCTACTTTGGTTTCTCCTGTGGACCATGCTTGAAATCTATGCCGCGGCGGATTAGCCGTCCGCATTGGGCCGCGCTGCTGCGATGCACGCCGCCATTCGCCGTCGGGGTTCGAGTCCTCCCTGGGGCATGGGTGTGTGTTTTGTCCTTAGGTTAGTTTGCCTAGTTTAAGTAGTTTGTAAGCTACGGACTGATGACCACGCAGTTTGGTCCGATATATTTACAAACATTTGAACATTTGTTCTTAGGTTAGTTCACCTTAGTTTAAGTATCTACGGATTAATAACCCAGCAGTTGAATACGATAGATTTACAAACATATGAACACTTTGAAATCTCTTTTCACTTTCCCTTCCTGCATCTTGTCACTGGCTGTTTGAAAATTGATGCTGTCTGCCGTATTGGAAGCACTAGGGAGGCGTTATTGCGGACACCTCTGCTGTAATCAAATTAATTTCCCCTCTGCGTCTTGTTTTTTTTATGAGTAGCAGGTAATTGATTTTGCCAGACCGGATATCGATCGTGGCGCATAAGAGATGATCGAGACGATGGAGGAAATTGACGTAGAAACCAGGAGGAGATAGAAAGGGTGGGGAGGAGATGGAGAGGAATGAGGTGGAGATGCAGGGAAATAGAGGGAAGGAGGAACAGAGGAACAAAGGGGTAGGAGGAGAAGGATATAGGCAGGAAAAGGGGAAAAGAAGGTGAACTGGAAGAGGGGGAATAAAAGATGGACAGGCAGGAAAGGAATACGTAGAGGGGGAAGGAGACTTCCAGAGAAAAGAGAGTAGGGTGTGTAGGATGCACATCCAATTCCCATTCACAAAGCATACGGAAATTACACATTTAGAAATGTGTGCTTTGTCTTTTCCATTTACTGAAATAAAGTGTTGCAAGGCATAGTGCAAGAACCGCCTCCTATTGACTAAAAGTCAGGGTTAGTTAGCAGTTTTTAGATGATGTTGTAGGGGGCGTGCGGACTTATCGACCTGCACTGTCTATCAGAGACCTGCAAATTAAAGTGACCCTCCTTCGAGTCATACTTGTGAGTCAACGTGTAGGCGTTCCTCCTACCTGTTTTGTAGGATGTGCTCTCGACGATGCTAGGCAGCAAACTGGAGTATTGCTGAAAGTGCTATTAAAAGGGCTGAAACATATTAACTAGTTTTGGGTAGGTATTTCGTCTAAATAAAATCCGTGATTCCAGTTATGGGGTTTTATTCCTAGCCATACCATAATACAAGACTGCTCAGTGACTTTAAAATAAACAATTTTACGGCTGATGCTGAGAGCATACGAGACATTTCCGGACTAGGCCCTAACGCGACTGACTATAGTGGCGCGCATCCGAGATCTCGTATATACCGTTTACATCTTCGAAAGTGTTCGTAAATGTTCGTCAAAAGCGTTGTAATTCATTTACCTATATATTTAAGGATTATTAAAGAATATAAAATGACTATCGCCTACACATATTGACCACTAGTGTGCTACTAAGGTCTGTATGCGACCAAAATATTGTTAAATAAAAAATATTGATAAGTTAAACATGTTAGATTCGCGCCACATTGTTCGTACTTCTCTGGCTTAGAGGAGAGGCGGCTGCAACGAACAGTCCCACGGGTAAGGCGTCTGGAGCTTTCGCTACCCCACCTTTGGCTTAGAGGAGAGGCGGCTGCAACGAACAGTCCCACGGGTAAGGCGTCTGGAGCTTTCGCTACCCCACCTTCTCTGCTGACGCCGTGGGACTCTACAAAGGGTTGTATTGAAGCAGTGTTGTCAGATCCGATTTTTTTATTTATTATTATTATTATTTTTTTTTTTTTTTTTTTTTTTTTTTTTTTTTTTGATAGTGAACCTAAAAAATTTCGGAAGGTGAGGTAAAAACTCGGAATGTATGCCAACTATAGAGAACGCAGTTAATTCAGAACTATGATCGTGAAATTAAGACAGTCTCTTATAATCAATGTAATCTTTATTCCTACTGACATTTTAGGTGAATATTAAAATTAATTGTAAATATTATTTTCTTGTTAGAAAAGTAAGTAAAAGGAAATAGAGTCTTAAACAAACTTCACAGAAATATTCAATACATATTAGAGAGGTGCAACTAATACTTTCTTTACCCATATGTCTCTATGTTGACAAGGCTGTTCACAGATGGCGATGCATGTTGGGTTTTTCGAGGCGTTGCCGACGTTATGTCTGAACAATACTGTACTAGTGTAGAAGTTGTACTGAAGTTGCGCCATTTGTCAGCGCGACCTCAATTTATGTTGACAAGGTTGTCTCACAGGTGGCTTGGCATGTTGCAAAAGGAAGTTTGGAATATTTCGGAAGATTCACTCGAAATTACAAAAATATTTGTAGAGTCTATGGGACTTAACTACGGGGTCATCAGTCCCTAAACTTACAAACTACTTATGAACTACTTACAACTAAGGACGGCACAAATATCCATGCCCGAGGGGGGATTCGAACCCCCGACCGTAGTGGCCGTGTAGACCGTGACTGGAGCGCATCAGTCCCCTCGGCCACCGCGGCCGGTTCGTAATTACAGAAAGATTCGGATAATTTAGAATGATTGACTTGAAATTTCAGGAGAATTCGAAAAATTCACTCGAAATTCCGTAACTTTTTTTTTAATAATATAAAAAACCGGAAGATCTTCCGATTATTCCGAGGATCTGGCAACACTGTAACTGAGGGCAATCTGCCTAGCCGTTCCTAATTAGAAATATATCAGTCGCCGTCACTCGCACAATATCTGCTAATAAATCCATGCAATAAAATAAAAATAAAATAAAAAATCTATCCACCTATAGGATCCCTGGCAATAGTCGGGTACAGCTCATGTGTCATAATGCGATGGCCGGTAACCACGCCATGCTGACAGCTGGTGTAGGAATGTGGCACCTCTGGTGGGACGCGGCTGCCTGTTGCAACCTGTGGCTGCGGGCGAGGTCCCGGGCCACGGCGCTGTAGCTGCAGTGCAGTCGCTGGCAGTCGTGGTAGAGCCCCCACTTGGCTGCGGAGCGGCGCAGCAAGTGTTTACACTGCGCTGGCGCCATATTGAGCGCCTCCCGCCTGAATGGTCCGCACCTCTTTCAGTTCCCGCGGCCTCTCATTTCCGAATGCGAATTCCTCAATTGCGATGGAAACAAGTGAATGAGAAGACAACTACGGCTTATTCTGCCGAGCGACAAATGCGGAAAAACATCTGGCGCCGGTGATATTTTGAAAGGACTAGTGCTTCGAATTTCTGCCCGAAAAAAAAAGAGGAAGTACTTTTTTTCTGTTGGAACGCAGAATACATAAAGCAACTGCAAATAATGCGCAAAACAGAAGAGCAACGCGAGCGCACTCTTAAATGTGCTGCTTGACAGGACAAGGGAAAGAAAGGTGCGCATCATTTCCGCGTTGTCGCTATAAAGCTAAACGCGCATAAAACAGCGCGTAACGGATAAGAGCGGGGGAAGAATAAGCGCCGGTGTCATGTACAATGGCGATCCATTGTGCCCCACTTGCTGACGGCGCGCCGGCGGGTTCGCCTCGCCGCAAGTGCTCGATGCTTTTCTTAATTACTTCGCCGCGCAGCGTCGTTCCGAAACCATTAGAAGGCACGCCAGGGCGGAAATGGTGCCCGCGACTATGGTGTCATGATAGTTTTACAAGTATTTCTGCGGACACCGTATTTATAATTGGGGACTTGAAAAACTTATTGAAACCGCAAGAAAATATAGCTGATGTGTTTTACTGCTACTGATTCCGCAGACGCAATAGCAATAGAAGCCTTAGAATGTTTAGTTCATCACCAAACAAAGTAGCTTACACAACACGCGTTGGACCAGTAGCTAAATATTAATCGTCAGGGTGTGATCCGTACCAGTCATGGCTGATAGAAGACATACAGATGGTCCAAAGGAGAACAGCAGCCGGCCGCGGTGGCCGACGGGACTGAGGCGCTCCAGTCACGGTCTGCACGGTCACTACGGTCGGGGGTTCGAATCCCCCCTCGGGCATGGATATTTGTGCCGTCCTTAGTAGTAGTTAGTTCATAAGTAGTTTGTAAGTTTAGGGACTGATGACCCCGTAGTTAAATCCCATAAGCTGTACAAACATTTGAACATTTTGAGAACAGCAGTCTTCTTTACAGGATCATTTAGTAAGCGTGAAAGCTTCACGTAGTTGATCTTCAAATTCCAGTAGCAGACGCTGCATCAAAGACTTTCTGTACCATATCAGAGTGCTCTGTTAAAGTTCAGTGAGTATATGTTTCTCAAAGGATGAACAAACACATCCCTTCCTCCTACTTGTAACTCGCGGAAAGACTACGACAATAAAAATTGTGAGACTGGAATCAATATGCAATATGGAGACTTATCTACTATCGTTTCTGTCGCGAACCTTACGTAGGGAAGAGACAGTATACATGAAGTAACCCCTCCCCCAAAACACCCACACACAAACTGTGAGAAGACTTGCGGAGAAATGTAGTTATAAATGAAGAGTAAGCCAAATAATGTGCTCATCTCCTAGCAGACGTGCACCGTAGTTTGCTAGAACTATGCGTTTCTAATGATTACACAAAAACCGTGGGTCATTCCCATTATTAAGAAGGATCGTCGGAAAGATGCAAAATAATATAAGCATATTTGTCCGACGTCTCACGTGTGTAGTGTTTCAGAACTCGTACTATGATTTCTAGGCACACAAAGATTATTCTTCAGATTGTCTTCCATAAAAAATTTTTTTTTTCTCTGTAGGTTTCAAAATAGGTTTCGAAATTAATTATCAATGAAACAGCTCTCCGTTTTCTTCCACGAGAGCGAGACTGCAGCAGATAGAAGCGCCCCCCCCCCCCACCCGAGGAAACATTTATCTACGCCCCTGGACGATAGAGTGCTAGGAACTGTCACCTAATCTGCTAAAACGTCTCAGAGATTAAATCGATCGGTAGAAGATTTTTATTTTCGAGATACGTAATCTCAGTCGGTCACTTTTCAACTTATATAACAATCATTTCCCCAGCATTTATGATAATATCCGACGCTCGACCCGCCTGTCAGCAAGACACAACGGAAATAGCAGCCCCTTAGAAGGTGTTCATCGCAGCTCTGGACCAAGCACAAAAAAAAAAAAAAAAAAAAAAAAAAAAAAAAAAAAAAAAAAGCATTCATGGTTTGCAACCGTTAAATTACAGAAATTCGCCGCAACTGTGGGTAGTAAAACTTTTTCAGCAATCATGCCGGTCATCGTCCGTGGTGCATATATATGTATATATAGCCTGTTAAAATTTTTTGGAAGATTCGATTACCGGAGAATAAGCAACGTCAGTGCCGTAACTAAGAACCAAGCCTAAACTTCTTTTTTAGTCAACTGTCTTAAGATTGGTTTGAAGTAGCCTACTAGTAAATCCATTCCTATGTCAACAACTTAGTCTCCGAGAATCATGTAAATTCTACGAGATCAATAAATTATACGCTATATGTAATCCATCTTCTGCCTTCCTCGACTTTCTTGACCATTCAGAAGTCCCTCTAGTACCATGGAAGCTATTCTCTTACATCTAACACATTTCCTGTTGTTATGTCTCTCTTGTTAATTTTTTTCTCAAACTTCCACACTTGGCCGATTCTCACAAGAACCTCCTCATTATTTTTCTTGTCAGTCCAAATATTATTCAACATTCTCCTGTAGCACCAAATCACAAATGCTTCGTTTCTATTCTGTTACACTTTCTATGGTTCACTAACATGCGTGTTTCTAAGGTACATTCTCAGAATTTTTTACCTATCATGAAAGCAAATATTTGAAACCAATAAACTTACAAGTATCTTGTCCAAGATGGCACTCTTTGGTTTCTTGGTTGGTTGGTTGTTTGGAACAGGGGGACCAAACTGCTAAGGTTATCGGTCCCCCAGTGGGGAGGGGAAGGAGTGACGATAGGAAAGGAAGGGAGGGGGAAGGAAATGCAGTCCAGGTAGGAAAGAGGGAAGAAAGACTTTGTCCCTCTTTGACTGTGCAAGTGTACATTGTGGCAGACACATGAGAGCCAGTATTAATCAGAAAAGAGTGCTTGATTACTGGAAAATGAATAAGACAGATAGCGTAACATCAGAATTTCTAAAATAACTGGAGAAAATGTATACTATACGATTATTTATTTTGGTATGTATAATCTATCATCAGACTTTAGGAGAAAACAACATCCACACATCCAACAGCAATGCTGCATAAAGGTTTGAACTACTGCACTATCAGCTGAATAGCTTAAACATTAGAGCTATTGACGAGAAAAATGTACCGAAGAATGGAAAATTGAGGGATTGTTGCAATTTTTCTGGCGGTATAGCGTAGTATTTTGTAACCTCTTATTTTTATAAATCCGGTTTCCACGGACAACCTGTTGTCTTCAGATCCTATTCATTTAGCACATAATGAGAGCAGATCTCAGTACTGGAGCGCCACATAAGCTTGCCATTAACATAAACTGAAATCTATGAGCAATCCATGCCTCCCGCCTGTGAGATTACCGCCCAATATAAAAACTGGTAATTAATAGCATTTGAAAATTAAACAGTATGAAGTTCACTGCAAATATTGACCATGCCAATGCACCAAATGTTACACAATTTGAATCTTATTAATTATGGTAGCAATGTATGTTCGCAGTTGGGTGACAACATTTATATTTAGGCCAATGGTAGAAATTCTCCACGTTCAGATTTGCTATGTGCTTGTAGCTGACGGGAGGCCAGCGAGCAGGCCGACGTTGGTGGCATGTTCCAGCTTAGGATTTTCAAGGCACTATCTTCTCAGGTATTGTTGAAAGGAGAGTGTGACTATTAGTTGAAGCAAGCTGGATTAAAATCAGTGTTGGTTTCAGCCTTTTAGAGGCCGTCAGGGCCAGATCTTTAGCTTACGGCAGATAATGAAGAAATGCTATGAGCGGAACAGGGAACTTTATCTATGTTTTGTAGATCTAGAAGAGGCATATGAGCCTTTTCCTAAGAGGAAGCTATTGCCAGATCTACAAAATTATGTAGTTGGAGGCATAATTCTGAGGTGCCGCGGTGGAGTAGCCGAGCGGTCTAAAGCGTCTCGCTGCGGAGCGCGCGGTTGCTCGCCGTGGAGGTTCGAGTCCTCCCTGGGGCATGGGTGTGTGTGTGTTGTCCTTAGGTTAGGTTAGTTTACCTAGGTTTAAGTAGTTTGTAAGCTACGGACTGATGACCATGCAGTTTGGTCCGATAGATTTACAAACATTTGAATATTTTTGAATTCTGAGGGAAATTAAAGGTCTTTACGTAGACAGTCAGGAAGCAGTTAGAACTCACGCGAAATTTTCATTTCGAAGATTTGCAATAGAAAGTATCGAAGTGACCATCCCCACAATTAGTTTTTTTGGTACCCAAAAATATTTTTTTATTTATTTATTTTTTTTTTTTTTTTAAAGATTTTCTCTGGAACTGCCTTTGAAGGAATGGTGCTTTTGTAAGCCCACCATAGACTACACTTCATGTTCAAAAGCCAACTGATTTGCTCAATTGGGATGGGCTCCAGGAAGTGTGTAAATTTGAATATTTTGACGATGTACTGTATGATAGCTATAGTATACCATTATTCTAATACGTACACAAATAATCACTATCCAGAACACTTTACCCCTTCACTCTGAGTTTAATAGAACCTGAGATGAGGGCCGCTAAAGAATCGCAAATTCGCACGCGCTGTTTACGAACATATTAATACCGCGCTCTGCCGTGTACGGTATGATTACTGCCCTTTAAACATTCACCAATTTAATTAAAAATTAATGTCATGACCCCTGTCAGCAACAAAACGACGCGGTGGGGGTTTTATAATCTGGCACCTGCGTGACCAGGACAACGTAGTGCCGAATTTATAAATCCTTGAATCATACTGAATGGAAACCGCTTCAGCTGTATGGTACTCTTTACTAAACCAACTAGTTTCGTGGCATTAGAGCCACATCATCAGGGTTATCTGTATACAAAGAAGAGCAAATGTAACTAACAATCACGTTATGGTATTTTATATTTGGGCTATAGATAAGAAAACTGTAGGTGAAGAGTACTCAAATATTAGTCAGACGTACCAGATAAGTCACGAGCACCACATAGTTGACGACGGTCAGTCACTCAGCAACGCCACTTGTATGTATGCTTAATTATCTTATATTTACCATTTCCACATTGTTTCAATTTGGGCAATCCAATTTATTTATCATCTTATGAACAGGAACAGAGAAATTTGGGTCGTCTAGAGTCACCGGGAGAAATATGAAATAACATGTGATTATATTTCACCTAAAGTTTTCTTATCTATAGTCTAAATATAAACTACCATAACGCGATTGTTGGTGGCATTTGGCCATCTTTGTATACCGATAACACTGTGCGCCTCGGTTGCACAGTGGTAGAGTGCCAGACTATGAATCCGAAGGTCGCGGGTTCGATCCCCGCCAGGTCCTACACCTTATATCTGTCACTTTCCACTTCTTTCACCTCTGGGAGTATTGCTCTTGTGAAAAATACCGAGTAGCACCGTGGATGGGAACCAACATTGAACTGTAGGTTCTTCTGTAACTGGCTGGGTAAGTCAGAAGGTCGGAGGAAGGCAACGAATGTTTGCAATTCTATGGGACCAAACTGTTTTGATCATAAGTCCCTAGCCAAACAGGGCCATGCCAAGTAAAGCACTGTGGTTTTCAAATCAGTTTTCCGATTGTTGACTGCTTTACCTTTTTAATCAATATTACAAAAAAACTGTCTTGATCGCAGAAATTAACAGTTTCTATTTACCGGTTTCGACATTATGTAGGTCATCTTCGGAATTACAAGTAGTCCATGTGGCCAGTGCTGCTGCACTCGGCTGGGCTGGGCTGTCTTGGGCTGTTCTACTGCCAGCAGGTAACTATTTTCTCCTCTGACAATGTTGTCAAAATTAATTACCTTTTTAACCCTGATAATGTGGCTCTAATGCACGAAACTAGTTGGCTGAATAAAAGAGTACCATACAGCTGAAGTGGTTTACATTCAATATGACTCAAGTCTACAGCTGCGGATGCCCACAGTATATAATTTGTTGCAATTGATGAAATTCGTGTGACAGGATGGATTTTCTCTCACACTGTTCCCGACTTCTCTCCACCTTTACACCCCAAGCGTGGAACGACGTGGAAATAAAATAGGCAGCCATACTAACGAGTATAATGTAGCACGGTAAATAAATCCGCTCCAATTACAATTACATAGATCCTTTACTTCGGGTCATGGATACCATGCGACTATTTTGTCTGATTGAGTCCGATCCATGGTACAATATTTGTTCCCTAAGTAATGCCAAAATGCTGCTTTACTTTATAGATGTTAATAACTGTTTATTAATATAGCAATAGGCATACTTCGGCACTGTGGCCATTATCAGGCTATCTGCGGACAAATCACGCAATAATAAATAAAATAATATACTATTACCGTTATGTAGACGATACCGTCCTACTAATAGATGGGTCCCAAACTGATATACAACAACTGTATACAATAATGAACAACCTACATACTAAAATCAAATTTACCATGGAGCCAGAAACCGATAAAACCATAATTTTTTGGACCTAACAATTAGGAATAAGAACAATGTACATAAATTTGACATATATAGAAAACCAACAACTTCGGATAATATTATCAACTCAAATACTTGTCATCCCAAAGCACAAAAACATGCATATTTTAACACTATGATCCATAGACTAATAAACCTACCCTTAGAAGAAGCGGTTATTAATAAATAGCTTTCAATACTAACCTACATAGCCCACAAAAATGATTTCAATCCAAGTATAACAAAGAAACTATACCTCAAACACACGAAACACAAACCCAATAGAATTCTGAATGACATTAAGCTGTCGAAAGATACGTCCTTAAAACAAAAAATTAAATACATACCACACACTTATATAGGTTGAACGTCTGATGAGCTGAACGCATTACTAAAAAGGACTACAGTCAGATTTGCCTACAGAACTACACATAACATAAAAACCTTAATGCATTCCACCAAGACAAAAACACCAGTATACCAATTACCAGGCACATATAAAATTAATTGTAAGGATTGTCAGAAATTTTATATGGGACAAACTGGCAGAAATTTCTAAATTCGATACAAAGAAAATACAAGAAATTCCGACAAAAAACTTTCAGCATTCCTTAACCTCTTGAAAACGGAAAATCACGAAACCGATCGAATTACAGACGCAATGAAAATATTACATGTTCACATCATAAGGTTACCATATGAACATCCTGGAAGAGATAGAAATATATACACATTTGAAGAAAAGCCCTGACGAAATTTTAAATGAACAAACCGAAATAAAACACAAACATTATCTAGACAGCTTTATTAAAATGTTTGAAGCGAGTTAAAACAAAGATATTCATCGTAATACCATAACATAATAAAGATCACACCTCACTACCAAAGATCCCACTATATGCAGTAATAAACAAACTGTAACCATAGAGCATCGCTGGAGGATATGTCAAACTAACAGAACAGCAGTAATGAATTAATACCTGATAAGCATAAAATAATATACATACCATCTAAAGAGCATTTATACTGCAATTATATGCAGTTATTATAATAAATCATACCTCCACAATGACATATGGACGTAAGTCTGGAATAATATGTCACGAAAAATGTATCAAAATTGTAAGTATCTTTATTTTACTCATTTTAATCTTAAATATTTGTCCGCATACAGCCTGCTGATGGCCACAGTGCCGAA
The DNA here is from genome assembly GCA_026315105.1 of Locusta migratoria. Classification (NCBI taxonomy): domain Eukaryota; kingdom Metazoa; phylum Arthropoda; class Insecta; order Orthoptera; family Acrididae; genus Locusta; species Locusta migratoria. The sequence continues at coordinate 56,812,675 of CM048751.1, forward strand.
ATAGGCCTATTACTACAATAATAAACAGTTTTTAACATCTATAAAGTAAACCAGCATTTTGGCATTACTTATATTAACAACAATTTTCGAAACTTCCTGGCAGATTAAAATTGTGTGCCGGAACCGGGACTCGAACCTGGGACCTTTGCCTTTCACGGGCAAGCGCACTACCGACTGTGCTATCCCGACACGACTCACGATGCCGCCTCACAACTCTACTTCTGCCAGTACCTTGCCTCCTACTTTCCAAACTTCTTCCAGCAGTGCTAGTCTTGCGTGTTTGCAGGAGAGCTTCTGTGAAGTTTGGAAAGTAGGAGGCAAGGTACTGGCAGAAGTAGAGTTGTGAGGCGGCATCGTGAGTCGTGTCGGGATAGCACAGTCGGTAGTGCGCTTGCCCGCGAAAGGCAAAGGTCCCAGGTTCGAGTCCCGGTTCCGGCACACAATTTTAATCTACCAGGAAGTTTCATATCAGCGCACACTCCGCTGCAGAGTGAAGTTTCATTCTGGAAACAATTTTCGAATTTCACGTATGTCAATATTTGCCACTGCTGCAGATCACCGCCAACGTGTTTACCTCTGGATCGGATATTTCATAATAGATTGCCATTATGTTTTATGGGTGGTAACTAGAACTCGTTTCCCGCCCCCAGCAGTAGCTTCGCGCAGTGCGCGGTGCGCCGCCTGCCTCGCGCCTCGCAGGCTGGTGCATCATTCACATCTCTTCCGGCCGTCGAAGCCGCCGCAGCCGCCCGCTGGAGCTGCCTTTCTGCCTGCGCTCCGCGACTTAATGGCGCATTAGGACGTATTAATATTTATCCCCACCCCCCGAACCCATCAGCCGAACCGGGGCGGCTGCGGAGATCAGAAAAAGGAATTTTCCACGTCGCCCTCCCGCACCCCCGCTGACAAAGGAAATGGCGGAGAGCGGCGCCGACACATTTGAATAAGGAGCGGCAGCTTCGCGATGCAGTGACGTCATTGTCACCGAGCTGATGCGTCGCCGAGCCGCGCGCAGTTATGAATACTCTATGGCCGCGAGTGGGGCGTCAGCGGCAGCAAGGGTGTGCGCAGTGCCGAGGCGAACGTTTTGCTTTCGCTCCGTATTACAGCACATTGCAGATAGGTCTGACTGAAGGGTTGAGCACATAAACAAACACAAGATTTATCGAATCATTCTGCTAGAGAAGTACATGCAGTTTTTTTAACTATTATTTTTATTTTTTTTGGGGGGGGGGGGGGAGGAATAGTGAATATTGTAGGACGTAGCAGCATAGGCGATTTGCAATAAAAATGCAAAAATTTCTTCAGTATGGAGCTAGAGTTCAAAGCATATTCTTTCTGTGTTGGTACACCGGTTGCTACGCTTGATATGGGCATATTTATCAAATGTCAGCCGTAGTGTGTTGATGTTCAAGATTTGAAGTTGTGCTTTAGTGAACATTCATGTCTTCATTATGATTAGTTGGACAAGTCCCATAGCGTCTACACATATCGCACGCATTTGAAAGTGAGTGAGTATGCACAGTGTGTTGTTGCAGTACTGCCAACATTTCAACTGCAATTTGCTTGTTAAAAGTATTTTATATTAAATTATGTTACAGTGTATTTACTTTTGATGTATTAAGGAGTAGTGATGAAAGTATAAATTACGCGATGTGTGTTTATTGGGAGGGGAGTGGCAGGGAAACACTCATCACAAAAAGTTATATTTTCGTCATAAATACACTTCACATAATTTAAAATAAAACATTTGAAAAAGTAAATTGCAGTTGCAATTTTGGCAATACTACCAGAACATACTGTGCATACTCAGTCACGTTCAAAACAAATACACCTCACATATAAAAAACGTAATTATGGACAGTGCAACAGTGAAAGTTGCGATTAGGAGAAAAATAGTGACTACAGTACTGCAGGAAATAAATCGGCACTGCCTGATGTAAGGTGAAAACCAAGACCAAATATTTCCGCAAGTAACCAAACAGTACTTTACATGTTTTGCTAACGAACTGTTTTCGATCCACATATCAAAACAGTTTGTAAATATCTATGATTACAGACCACTGAATATGCTAAATCATCATTAAAAAGAAACGCGTCTAGCAACATTCGCCTCTTATTTGTAGCTGCATAGACGGACAAACATCCCTATCATAACCATTCCCAAGTACGTTAATATGTTTACGATTTTCCAGTCTTTCAGTTTCGGACCCATCTGTAGGTAGGCGAGGGGAGGGGAGCAACATCTATACAAGCGTGAATGAAAGAGCAGAAGGTGTCTCTAACCCCCCCCCCCCCCCCATATCCCAATTCCCTGTCTCCTCTCGCGTCACCCATACACCGCAGTTCAGCAACATCCGAAGTTCCACCTCCGCACCTATGCTGAACTCTTTTCAAATGTATCTGCAAGTCATTTCAACACCCACTGGGACCGCTGCTGCTCTCAAATGTTAGAACAGCAGTGAACATTAATGGGTGTCGGAATTTCTTACAGATACATTGTACCCCGATCAATTTCAGTGGTGAGTAGGAATAGACGGATCTAGTAAGAAGTCATTCACTACCCCGCCTTACATATTTTTCAGTCAGATAAATGGGTTCTCACGACTGTAGAGTGGGGAAGATATAGATCAACCGTAATTCACTGCAAGAAACAATGCCTGAATACTACCAATATTCGTGTCATCCGGGCCAAAACAGTGCTTCTTTTGTGGTCCCTGGTTGCGTAGCTGCATTTCCCGTAATAGTAATACTCTACGAAACAGCCACTTTACACAACTAATCTGGTGCTAATTGGAGACCATCCTTTTAAGCAATCACTGCAACTTCCAAATCGAGAGTCAGTGCGGCTCATAGTCTTCTTTACCGATTAGTTGTGTTACCAGCGGGCCTGTTTCAATAATTGTAGGACTGTCTCGAAAAACATGGTGGGAGTGAGATGTATTACTCGTTGATATTTTGTCTTGTACAATCTTTCTGTTTGTGGCCTACTTCCTTTTCTTTACCCATGCAAGAAAACCAGGCTTGCAAATTCCGTTACCAGATATAGCTTCGTCTTGGTAGGAAGAACGTCTCGCTGACAGCTTCGTCATTAGAGACGGGGATGGATAGGAGTGACAGACCTTAGTACTTCAGCTTTTACACAAAATGCAGTCCATATACAGTACAGACATTGTACACCATGACTGCTCTGACAATGCACATTTCAACACTGTGTTGATTTAGACACTGTGCCAGCCACTACAACAAAGTGGTCGTCTGAATTGCTTGCCCTAGAGTCTTAGCAAAACATCGGTACTGATGGATATATTCTACAGTCCAAGATATCAATGCTATTTTCGTCTCAGTCGTTTCCGGGGGATGGTCTCTTCAATATGGGACTTTAGGGGTATGACAAAACGACAGATATGTAACACTCTTAGATCAGAACTAACGAAGCTTCCAAACTAAACTGGAAAGAATGCTGGACCTCAAGAAGGGTTCCAGGGAGAGTCGGTACAGGAGGTGATTGCTGAGAGAGTAGATGCGGAGGAGACCTCTCTCCCTCCGTGCCCGCATCCCCTGAAATTGCTGACGCTGCCCTCACGTTTGGCAAACAACTATATATTTTAAAATTATCTTACGTTTCCCAGCTGAAGTTGATTAAGAACAACCAAGATGTTCAGTGAATACGTTATTTATCTATCTGTCACATAAAACACGTCTCTGTACTCCTTTTTATGTAAGTTGATAAGAATTTGTTATACATGGTGGTCCATTGATAATGACCGCGCCGAATATCTGACGAAATAAGCATCAAACGAAAAAAAAAAAAAAAAAAAAAAAAAAAAAAAAAAAAAAAAAAAACTACAAAGAAGTACGTGTGAAATTTGTGTTGATATAGAATTCTCAACACTGACGTTTTTGAGATTCCAGATTCTCACTCAGTTTGTCTGCTACTGATGTGCGGATTAGCCGCAACTCCTGCTAAAAACACTTACTTGGGCATCATCATTTGTTCCAGGTCGCGGTCACTTGTGGCTGAACACTTCCTGTCTCTATAAATAACGTAACTATCCGACGAAAGGTCCGGACAGTTGGATGATGTCTTCCAGGATAACGATCAACATAGCACAGGCCCGTTGGGCATTTTGATCACAATAGCCATACATAAATACCATATCGACCTTTTCTGCAACTGGTAAACGGTCCAGTTCAACACGAGTAATGTATCACGAAACAAATGCCGTCCGCACTGGCGAAATGTTACGCGATAGCATGTACTTTTACGTTTATGACTATTACAGCGTCATATATCACAAAGCGAAAAATTGTTCCAAATAAAACGTTCATATTTACTTACGTACTAGACGAATATATTATATAAATGGGAGTACCTATTTTTTTTAAAAAATATCCGTTTGACCTATGGCGGCTCCATCAAGCAGTCCAACCATAGCGTCATCTGTTTTTCCCCTTCTAGCTAGAAATGTTTTGCTCTTTATAGTTTTTCTTATGCTTATTTCGTGAGATATTGACCCGGTCACTATCAATGGACCACAAATTATTATGTCTATGCTTCGCTCTGTACTCATTATGGTAGCAAACTGTCTTGACGAAACGACGAGTTTCGCTAGGAAAAGTCCCATCGGCCCACTGCGTTAATTACTTTCACATCGTCCTCCATGACCAGCGAGAACGAGTCTTCTGGTCCGGACTCTATACCCATCAGATTTCTAGTTGATTATACTGAAACGATAGCTCCTTACTTAACAGCCATATACAAACGCTCGCTCAAAGAACGATATGTACGAAAACAATGGAATGTTGCACTGGTCACACCTATATTCAACAAAGTCAGTGGGAGTAACCCACTAAACTACAGTCCTGTTTAATTGATATCAATTTGCAGCAAGTTTTTGAAACATATTCTGTATTCAAATATTGTGAATGATCTGGAACAAAATGCTCTATTGACCCAAGGTCAACACGGATTTCGAAAATATCGTTCATGCGAAACACAACTAGCTCTTTACTCACACGAAGTGATGAGTGCTATCGACAAGGGATCTCAAACTGATTCCGTATTTCTTGATTTCCAGAAGGATTTTGTCACCATACCTCACAAACGGCTTTTAATCAAATTGCGTGGTTATGGTATATGGCCCAAATTCGTGACTAGATAGGGGATTTCCTGTCAGAACGGACAAATGTAGTAATCGATGGTAGAGTTATGGTCCTCTGCAGTTCCTTGTTTACTGTACATAAGCAATTTTGGAGAAAATCTAAGCAGCTCTCTTAGGTTGTTTACAGATGACGCCGTCATTTACCGTCTAGTAAAATCATCTGAAGACCAAAACCAACTGCAGAACGATCTAAATAAGATATTAATATGTTGTAAAAATTGGCAATTGACTCTTAATAATGAGAAGTGTGAAGTCGTCCACATGAGTTCGAAAAGAAATCCGTTAAACTTTGTTTACAAAATAAATCAATGAAGAGCGAAGGCCGTAAACTCCACAAAATACCTAGGAATTACTACGACTTCAGACTTAAAGTGGAAAGAACACGTAGATAATGTCGCGGGAAAGGCGAACCAGAGACTGCGTTTTATTGGCAGAGCCCTTAAAACATGCACCAGAACTACTAAAGAGACTGCTTGTCCGTCCTTTTTTGGAGTATTGCTGCCCAGTGTGGGATCCTTATCAGGTGGGTTTGACGGAGGACATCGAAAGAGTCCAAAGAATGGCAGCTCGTTTTGTATTGTCACGATACAGGGGAGACAGCGTTACGGAAATGATACAGGATCTGGGATGGGAATCATTACAACAACGGCGTTTATCGCTCCGGCATGGTCTACTTACGAAACTACAATCACCAACATTCTCCTCCGAATGCGAAAATATATTGTTGACTCGCACTTACGTAGGTAGAAATGATCATCAGAATAAAATACGAGAAGTCAGAGCTCGGACGGAGAGATTCAGTTGTTCTTTCTTCCCGCGCGCTATTCGAGAATGGAATGGGAGATAAATAGTATAAAGATGCTTCGATGAATCCTCTGCCAGGCACATAAATGTGATTTGCAGAGTATCCCATGTAGATGTAGATGTAGAAAGACAAACGGACGAAATCACTGATAATTAAAGGAAGTAACAATTTACAAATTTTAGGTAGATGATGATTTATAGTAAGTGGGGCTCTGTGTGACTGTGTTTAAATTGCAAATGTATCGAAATGTGTGATTTCTTTTTTTTTTTTTTTTTTTTTTTTTTTGGACGAATACGTCAGAACGCAACCGGAGGAGGCAACCGCAGTATGTGTGTGTGTGTGTGTGTGTGTGTGTGTGTGTGTGTGTTTATGTCGTGGAGTGCCGAGCGTGGTCTATAGGTATCGTGGATCTCGGAAAGTAACTAAAAGCAAGAAGACAGAACAGAAAGAAGGAAGCTGTCGTGGAAGGTCTGTAATTCTCAGAGCCATCGTGAAATTAAAAGATGGCGAGATTTACAGAACAGAGCTGCTAGAGGCGATAGTCAGGGGAAGGGAAAGGTTGGTAAATGTCGAATATTACACAGCAGTATTAGCACTGGGCGTAAAATAAAACGCGAAAAGTCGAAAAAAAAAATTCCCCGTTATGTGCTGATCAAACCAGCTTGCGGCAGATGTCGCCTCCCGTCGGTACCCTTTGTGTACATCAGCATTCATTTAACCTCAAGTGCTAATATTTTACGGCTCATGGTCCGAGGAAATACGGCCACCGTTTCCGCGATTTACACCTGTTAAACAGAACTTCGGTTCAAACAGTCGACAGGGAGGATCCCTCGCTGGGAAACCGTGTTTGCTCTCTGGAGAGATCGTATCTGAGACAGGGCGGAATTCAAAAAAATGGGAGGATTGGGGTGGAGCGAAACCGCACCCCGTGTCGTTTTAGCGGCGTGTCAGGGGCCGTCGCATCAGGAGGGTTAGCCGTCGTTATTCTCCCAGCAAACAAGAAGGCAGGTCAAACACAAGTTATTTTTTGCCGAGCCTCGCCCGATCGTCCCTCGTCAAAGTAAAGTAAGGTCCAATACTGTCCACGTGGACTTTTTGTCGCAGCCGTAGCTTACGGATGTTTTTTATTCGCCCTCTTCATTCGGCCAAAACTGTCATGTTCAGAATTTTTTGCATAACTGAAATATTTCAGCTGTAGCAGCGAAGCTACAACTACGGAAGCACTGGCTTCAGCTTAGATCGCTGCGTGACGTTTGTAATGCTGCTTTCGTATGACAACAAGTGTTGCGTATTACAGTCGAGGTTGGAGACCGCTAATGAAATTTTACCAGATGGTGAAATATTTCAAATGAAAATACTGATCAATTTTGAAAAGGAAGGGACAATTTAAACAAAATCACTGGATTCCGCCATTAAATGGCAGCGGTCGTGATACTGGTAGCAAATACAACACCAAAAAGCAACATTACGGAAGAAGTCTGCGGAATCTAAATTTCACCTAATTGAAACCATTGAGTAATATTCTGCTTTGATTATGGAAGAGATAACTGGAATATTGCTTCGATAAATTGATGCTGGGATTGTTCGTTTCGTTTGCTATTGTTCTATGACCTCGTTGAAAATTAATCATGATAGCCGCCATAAAATTGCAAAATTATCGGACCTCATAAACATCGCGAAGATTTTCCTGAAATTGAAATGCCATAAACCATTCATAGTCACTAAATAAATTAAAGTTGCACATAGAATGTTCTAGCACAATCGCGAAGCGAACTGCAACAATAATTTATAAATTACTGGGTATGCTGAAAATAAATAACTTTAAAATTAGTGAGAATGGAGAAGAAATTGTAATAAGTAAGTTCTTTCAAATTAACTGTTTTGTTTATTGAAGTAGGTAAAAAAAGAACTAAGCTCACACAATGGTTAGGCAGAATCCATGGCTGGAACACGTCCTAATACATCGAGAAGAAAACAGTAAGTCCCGAGCAATTCCGCTCTCTCCCTTCAGCTTGTTACATAGTAGTTGAACGTGACAAATATCAAATGTTTATCGATACGCTGGCATAGAGAGGGCGGAAGCCAGCGGACAGCGTCCCACAAGTTATTTTGATAATTAAAAAAAATCATTAATGTATTATTACACGCTCTGTACCAGTAGTAGTTTCAGTAGTAGTAGTTGCCGACTTGACTGTCGGTGGTGTACTGGCGTATGATATTTCTCTTTAGAGCGACAAAAATTGTAGACTGTTCATCAAAAGAGATTGTGCTAAGTGACTTTGGAAAGGTGATATTGTTTAACCCTTTAATGCATAACTTTTTATTTGAAGCTATAAAAACTACCACAATTAATGTATAGTGCGTATATACTGAGAAACATATTGAAAAATATTTCCTTAAAGTTATTATGCAATACTAGCAACAAAAAGTTCATAGGTGGTCAGCTATATAGTGCTTCCATGATGTACCCGATGCAGTTAATGTCATTATTATGCCTCTAATCTTTCCAGAAAATAGCACATAATGCAACAGTAGTATGTGATTCACTATTTTTACATGGCGAAGAAGGAATACTAATGTAAACTAACGCTCATGTTAGAGGTAACGCAATGCAGCAAACTGTCGAACTGATTTCAGCAGCAGTTTCCAATTTATGAGCTGCTGGTTGGTGTGGCGCGTGGTATATCCCGGGCAAGGTGCATGGAGGTGGTACTCGTACCACTGTTACTCACTTTTCCTTTCGTGTTCCACTCCCAGATAAAATGAGGGAAAAACGAATGTCTATATGCCTCTGTTCCTGTCATAATTCCTCTTTGTGACCTTTACGCGAAATATAAATCGGGGGCATCACGTTTCACTGTATAGACTATAACCTGTTTGCTATTACAGTGTCAGAAGTCATCGCTGGTCTTCAGTCTGAATTTTATATAATCTGACGACTTTCAACCACAATATATTCCACCCTCTTACAGCTATCGACACGGAACTGTTATTGTGTACAACGAAAGACCTTGTACTACAACAACACAAAGGGATCGATCGTCTCCATTGTCTAGTTTTTGCTAAATAGCAAAATATTGGCACCCATACATAGAATTTTATATAAGTCGGTAACTTTCAACTGCCATACTTTCCACCCGCTTATCGTCATCAGCCCTGTACCACCGAAGTGCACAATGGGAGACTGATACCTACTACCACATACAAACGTTATTCGTTTGCGATGTGTAGTTTTGGGTGCACAGTGAAATGTACCGGGTGATCAAAAAGTCAGTATAAATTCGAAATCACGGAATGATGTAGAAAGAGAGGTAAAAATTGACACACATACTTGGAATAATATAGGGTTTTATTTGAACCAAAAAAAAAGTTCAAAAAATGTCCGACAGATGGCGCTTCATTTGACCAGAAAAGCGATAATTAGCATAACAAATTAAGACAAAGCAAAAACGATGTTCTTTACAGAAAATGCTCAATATGTTCACCATCATTACGCAACAATAGCTGTAGTCGAGGAATAATGTTGTAAACAGCACTGTAAAGCATGTCCGGAGTTTTGGTGAGGCATTGGCGTCGGATGTTGTCTTTCAGCATCCCTAGAGATGTCGGTCGATCACGATTCACTTGCGACTTGAGGTAACCCCAAAGCCAATAATCGCACTGACTGAGGTCTGGGAACCTGGGAGGCCAAGTATGACGAAAGTGGCGGCTGAGCACACGATCATCACCGAACGACGCGCGCCAGATATCTTTTACGCGTCTAGCAATATGGGGTGGAGCGCCATCCTGCATAAAAAATCGTACATTCCAGCAGGTGTTTACCAGCCAGGCAGGATATGATGCGATTCTGTAACATATCGACGTACCTCTCACCCGACGCGGTAGCAGTTACAAAACCATAATCACGCAGCTCCTCAAAGAAAAAAGGCCCGATAACGGGTAGATGTGGTTCTAATAAAACCCCATATCATTCCAATCATGTGTGTCAATTTTTACCTCTCTATCTACATTATTCCGTGATTTATTAAGTTTACTCATTTATACTGACGTTTTGATCAGCCGGTAAGTCAGTAACTTTCAACTCCCATATCTTCCACCCCCTTATCGGTATCAACCCTCTACCACCATAGTTCACAATGGGAGACTGATATCTACTACTACATACAAACGCTGTTCGTTTGCGATGTGTAGTTTTGGCTGCAGAGTGAAATATAGGCACAAACACCTCGATTTTTATATATATTAAGATTCACCGAACTATTCAGACGCACCTTGTATGATGCCTTTTTTCACATTTCCTTATAGCATCTTCCTGGTTTTATCCTCGCTCAGTACTCAGATTTTGTTGAGTTATCCAGTGCACCAACATATTACTAAATCTTAGGGAACGGTGATATGGGGAGTCTCCCATGCCAGGGGCAGAGGTCGCCGCAACATTTTCGTGACGTATCTATCGCGGCTGCAGGCTATCAGGCAGTGCACAATTAGACACTGTTTCAATGAGAGTGCACTGATCGCTTCACATACTGGCTCGATAACGAACTCATTCACCGCGTTGCGCTCAAAAACGACACTTGCAGTCTGATTGGCTCGTGTGCTAATTACGCATTCAGCACAAGTCGGCACGTAACCGCTGACGCGCGGCCACTCAGCGGGTGATGCACCGCCATTCACTGTGCGTCCGCAACACCTCGACCAGCCCTCCGGCATTCTCCGCGACTTTCCGCACACGAGGGCAGATAATGAGCAGCCGCCGCTGATCGCTCGATTAACTTCGCGTTCGAAGCATTCGTACAAGCACTGCTCGACTCGCGTGCGATTGAATGGCGGACCTGCGCGGAGAAAAAAACGTTATTGTAGCGGAGGCGAGAGGCGGCCATTTTCCGTCGCAGTGAGCTCTGCGACCCCGCATTCACTCGCTTTTATTTCCAAACGGGTTAATCCGCTGAAAACACGTATCCAATGAAACAATTGCCCTCTAAAGGGGCGCGAAGCGTGCTGCTATTTCCAGAACGTAACGCACTTTGTTCGACGCTCCTCTGGAGAAAGGGAAGTTGTAGTTTTGTTCCGTATTCACGTAGGATGCTGTGTTCGAACCACAAGGTACCATTTTGGTCGACATATGAAAAAGACGCAGGGCGCAATGCAAAGGATTAAGCTGTTGCCCACAACATTCCTGTCTCCTGTTGAATGATATAAATACCGTAGGTACAATTCCGATCAACGTAATCTGTCAGTCTCGTAGTGTTGGTAGCACTTGCCTTTGTGTTGCGTTGTAGTGTAGCAGGTTTCTACAGCTCCTCCTTTCTTTTCCAAGAATAAACCACTTTGTGCTACGAAGATATAAAGTTTTTCCTGTTAAGAGGTAAGTGCATCTACTTAGTATAACACGCTCTTATAAATTTTCTAGTTAATGGTGACTGGTTTCGCTGCCAAAAATGCAATGTTTGGTACCATAAAGTATGCGTTGTTGACCGAAGGAAAAAGTGTTTTTTATGTCGAAGATGCCAGTGGTCAAAATTGAGTACACGTTGGAGGCCCGTGAACGCATCATCTATTTTAACCTATTTTAAATTTCAATGTAATTATGTATTAACAGTGGACAACGTAGAGATTTTATCAGTCATTTGCTTTATGCTGTGTATTGTTACGGTTGGAATAAGGCCTATGGTTTGAAAATGGACGACCAAGTCCGAAACTAGTTACCAACTTCTAAATAGTGCTGTTGTGACGAAAAATAAATGGTTTTCATTACTTATCCAGTTGCTGATCCTGCCCCATCTTCAAGATGAATTTTCATAAGATCAAAATTTTACCAGGAAGTGATCACCATTGTACCTAGTGTCGTACATTTTCGACAGATTTTTCTCAATTCTGTAACCTTTTTTGTTGTTATACGAACATTTGTAATTGTCTAATATTTGTGTTGCATATTCATTAAACATGTAAGAACAACATATTTCCAGTTACAGTAACATTTGTCCGAAATGATCGAAACTGTACCACCTTACCTTATATACTTGTGTGGTAGTCAATGATATATGGGACTTACGGCCGAAGTTACTCCAATGTAGAGCAAAATATTCAGCTAAAATCCCTTGCAGCTAGAGGTTACTAATCACCATTACTATACCTACAAATTTTCTTCAATAACATACAAAAAATAGATTGCGATGACAGGCCTCAGTACATTGCTGATGTTTCTTTTGGCTGCAAAGTTTGCACTGGGTTTCACATTAATATTTTACACAAGGCGCCTGCCTGTTTTGCGTGTCGAAAATGTCAAAGACATTAAAATTAAAGAGAAAGTATCAGGGTTTGTAAATTTATAATTATGATATTCATATCACCTTATCCTAAGGTAAAGGGCAGGAATATTCCAATATGCCCATTCCGAGGTGCTATTCTGGTACATGGAGAGCCTTGGTAGTTGTGGCAATATTTCATGGAACATAGAAGCTGAATTACAGTTTGTGACATGGAGGGAAGTCGTATTTAGACTATTCCGAGGCGCATAATCGCTAGTGGTGCGGTGGTCTAGTGGTTAAGACGTCTGCCTAGCAGGGTGGGCCGAAAAAAGTGAATTTTTGAGTATCGAGCTGTAATAGGGCTCGAAAGTTGCGTATTTATGTGCTAATTAACGAAAAAATAATTTAAAAAATCTAACTTAATATCTTCAGTTCGCGCAAAGGGCTTAAAGTTTCTAAAAAAACGATAAATTTATAAAATATCCGAAAGGTCATATAAAAATATATATTTCAGTACCACGTCCTAATAGGACTCAAAAACTGCATATCCATGTATAGTTTAACATAAAAATATTTTTGATGGTCCTAGCGTATGTAATCAGTTCGCGCTAAAGGCCTTAACAATCGAAATATGAAAACATTTCTAAATGTTCAAAATGTTACGGAAATTTACTAATATCTTTTATTTATATATATGTTTTCAATATGTTAGGTTTTATTTATTGTGATTTGAATATTTAAAGAGATAACATCGTAACTTTGCAGCTCTTCGCCCATTACACCAGCAAATTTGGTTAAAGACCCAGAACTCACAACGAGGAGGTGGCTGCAGTTCGAGTTCCACCCACACCCTGCCCAACCAAACAACCGCCCAAGGAGGTCATTCTAATTACATATTCATATTTACATTTGTATACCTTTATTTACATACTAGTCAAAGATGTAGTTGGCTTGAATTCTGATTTGTGTCCAAATTTTGGCATTATTGATCTTGACAGCAGAGTCGTCCTAATGAATCCATCGCTGCTATCTTGCCCACATACTTTTTCTTCAGCCTCTGTTACTAATTTTACACATATTTCTACAGCTTCAATCTTAATAGATTGAAGCAAAGATTAACAATACCTCCTGGATATTGTCAAAACTATACAAAGTGGAAAATGTACTCCAGATCTGGCTAATCGTGATCCTGGACCTCTTAGTCACTACCGTTGGTTGACATGTGCGAATAGAGTGTTGCGCTTGTATATTTCTGAAGAAAATCTCACAAATGAACTCAAGATTTTAGTTGACTATATTCTAAAGACATATGCGCTAGTCTGGTTCAATATTAGGAGATACGCCTCAGTAAAGTATGGTCCAAAGCATGTTTTTAAGGTTATTAAAACTTCCAGACATCTTCCAGAGAAGATTGATCCGGTGATGCAACGAAACACGTTTTTCTGTCATCCAGAAAACGTGTGATTGGCTATGATAGTAGACGAGAAATCACATATTAGAGAGTTGGGTTTTAGAAGAGTCCTAAAGGCAAAAAATATGAAAATTAACCGCAAAGCTGCAGTAAGAACGTTTACTACACAAACACTAGCTTTTGAGGCTACTGACTACAGTGAGCTTATAGATTGGTGAAAATGTAAGCTATCGCCATACCCAGTGATGCAGAAATTGACGACAGAATCCATTTCTACATATTTGATGAATAAGACTTTGCCAGAATTTGAATTGCTGAACTTTCCGTGCCACACTCAGGCTGTAGAAAGATGTGTAAAATTAGTAACACAGGCTGCAGAAAAAGTATGTGGGCAAGATAGCAGAGATGGATTCATTAGGACGACTCTGCTGTCAAGATCAACAATGCCAAAATTTGGACACAAATCAGAATTCAAGCCGACTACATCTTTGACTAGTATGTAAATAAAGGTATAAAAATATAAATAAATGTATATATTGTAAATATGACTATATAAATAGTATGACCTCCTTGGGGGGTTGGTTGGTTGGGCAGGGTGTGGGTGGAACTCGAATTGCAGCCACTTCCTCGTGGTGAGTTCTGGGTCATTTAACCAAATTTGCTCGTGAAATGGGCGAAGAGCTGCAAAATTATGATGTTATCTCTTTAAATAATCAAATCACAATAAATGAAACCTAACATATTTAAAACATACATATAAATAAGAGATATTAGTAAATTTCCGTAACATTTTGAACATTTAGAAATGTTGTCATTTTCGATTGTTAAGGCCTTTAGCGCGAACTGATTACATACGCTAGGACTATCAAAAATATTTTTATGTTAAACTATACATGGATACGCAGTTTTTGAGTCCTATTAGGACATGATACTGAGAGATATATTTTTATATGACCCTTCAGAAATTGTATAAATTTATCGTTTTTTTTAGAAACTTTAAGCCCTTTGCGAGAACTGAAGATATTAAGTTAGATTTTAAAAATTATTTTTTCGTTAATCAGCACCTAAATACGCAACTTTCGAGCCATATTACAACTCGATACTCAAAAATTCACTTTTTTCGGCCCACCCTACTGCCTAGTGAGCATGGAGGCCTGGTTTCGATTCCCGGCCGTATCACAAACTTTAATACAGTGCTTCACCTTTAACTGTAATGTCTTTCACACAGATAGAAACACAAAGAAAATATCAAAACCGACAAGGAAATAAGCATTCACCCACTAAATCACAATCAAATGTTCAAATGTTTGTAAAGCTATTGGACCAAATTGCCATATTCAATACTCCCTTGACTTACAAACTACTTGAACTAACTTACTGTAAGGGGAATACACACACACACACACACACACACACACATACATACATGTATACATATTCATATACGACGACCTTGCATGTTACCACAAAACTCTTGTATAACCACGTCTCAGTGGTTTCAGGGGGAGAATGGTGTTACGCAACACAAGTGCGCCGTTTGTACCCTACTACCCCGTGGTATGTGCTAAGGCAATGAATATCAGATAGTAGTAAGCACTCGTATAATGAAGCGTCTCATCTTGAGGCGTTTCTGTCCACATGTTCCTACTCTATGTAAGTTTTAATATTAGCACCGCTGAATTTCGGTGCAGCTTGCAACATTAAATTTATAATTTCGCAGTTTTAACGTTGTGGCGCAGACATCAAATGTGCTGCATTAATTTGAAACGGATTTATTGATGTATATTTTACATAGTATTCCACAATTATGCTACACATTTATTTCGCAAAGTGTGAACCTTACATTTCTACCTTAAGTCCTGTCTGCCCCCTCTTACACGAAAGGGTCAGTGGCAGTTTCTGTCAGCTTTGTGGTCTACACAAAGGGCCGTCGTCCGCGCCAGAGGTTTGAGTCCTACCTCGGGAATGGGTTTGTATGTTGTCCTTTGTGTAAGTTACTTTAAGTAATATGACATAAAAGTTTTCGGCCAACGTTGGCCGAAACGTCGGTTATTTAAGTAATATTCTTCTACATCATGACGCGGTACAGCACCCAGAAAACTTTTATGTCATCTGACTCTGGCCGCGGAAGCCTACGTAATTATATTACTTTAAGTAGTTATAAATATAGGGGCTGATGAACATAGAAGATTGGTCCAATGGGTTTACAACCATTACATTTTCAGCTATTCAAGGGTAATAAAAAACCATATTGCAACCTACAAGTTTGTGACGAATGTTGCGAGGAAGAGCAATTGATGCTCAACGTAAACAAATGTAAGTTGTAACATTCACAAAGAAAGTAAGATTCTTTGTTATATAATCACTAGCTGAAAACCCGGCGTCGTGTTAGTATTTCTGCTATCCCTTCTCTATCACTGTGTGAATCTCTTTTTTCTTCTAAAAGCATGTTATATTTATGGGAGAATATTTTAAGAAATAAGGCTGTCTTACATAATGTACAAAATTATAAGTGCAGTATCCAAACAAAGATGATAGTAATTAAAATACAAATGATACATAAAATTCATACGATCTCATATTTATTGAGTGATATGTTGTACAGTTCTTGAGGTATATATTCATTTGTGTAAATGCTATATGTCTATAAAGTCTGTTGTGAATAGAATTAGAAGTTAAGAAGTAATAGATTAAAACTTGGTGCGTGATGGGGCGGTTTTCGATGAACGTTACTGTTTATGTGCTCATGTCTCATGAACTGATTGTCGTACTGTGGTATATTATGGAAGGTATTTCAGCAGTATGTATGTATACCGTCTGTAAAATTTCCTGCGGCTACAGGGGGCTACAATTTGTAGGCTAGAAATTATAAATTGTAACGTCAGCGTCATACCGAATGCCGTAGTTTCCGTCCAGGAACAGCGGAAAAGTAGTAACCGAGAAACTTTTTTCCTTTCATAATTTTACTGTGGTTGTCATTAAAATATACATACATATATTATAAAGGTTGGAAATTATCTTGTTGCAAGTCGCTAAGTACCCTCATTCTCATACAGTGTATGGGTAAAGTCTCGTCGTATTATGTGACAGTTTTTGCGATTCCTATTGTTTATGACGTCATATCTCCTGAAAAATATGACTCTTAACCCTGCAGGAACTGTTATCTCACGGTAAGGAACATGTGTATTAAATTTGGTTGAAATGGGTCCAGTGGTTTAGGAGGAAATGTGCAACATTGTTGCATGATGTAGCAATTTTTCTCGCATCTCATTGTTTATGACATCATATCTCGTGAACGGAGTGTCGTACTTCGATAAAATTTCCAACTTACATTCAGTGGTATGTGTGTATATCTGTGTAACATTTCTCGCGAATACAAAAAAATAGTATACGAGTAATACATTGTAACGTCGTGCGAAATCCCGTAATATTACGGCATGGACGTCCAAAACGTAGTAAGCGACAAACTATTATCCTTACATCATTTTTCTGGGATGGTCAGTGAGAAAAAGTTTCCGAAAGGTTTGAAATTATGTTTAAAGTTTTTCGCAAGTCGCTAAGTGCTGTCCTTCTCAAATAGTGGGCTGATAACGTCTCACTATCACGTGCCGCAGTACGGGGAAGTTGACATTGTCTAAGACGTCATATCTTCTGAAATATCGGTCCTATCGCAAAATCCTTTCTGAAGTGACGTCTTCTACATATAAACTACATTCGAGCCAAATTTCATCTTTATAAGTGAAGTAGTTTTCGAGTATTCGTGTTCAGTAAATGAGTGAGTGAGTGAGTGAATGAATGAGCGTCATTTCTCTTTTATATAGATAGAGATTCGATAGCAAGACAGACAGAGGAAGCTGTTAGTTCATAAAATATATCGAAGTAGACATAAGAAGAGATTTTAAATGGAAAGACGATATAAGACTAAGGCAAAGGCCATATTGAGATTCACCGGAAGAATCCTCAGGAAGTCTAGCCCATCAACAAGGGAGGTATGATACTTAAAGTTTTTCCGGCCTACTGATTTCTCTATTAAATTACGGGAATACTTCCGGATGTCCGTATCTTGCTGGTACAATATTTCGGCGCAGTCTTCTGGCCATGCTCAGGTAATATGATCGGATGGACAGAGTAAGTTGTAATTTGCGGCTGTTTGCTGATGATGCTGTGGTGTACGGGAGGTTGTCGTCTGTAACTGACTGTAATAGCATACAGGTTGACTTAGACAAAATTTCTAGTTGGTGCGAAGAATGGCAGCTAGCTCTCAATGTAGAAAAATGTAAGGTGATGCGCATGAGTAGAAAAAACAATCCCATAATGTTCGAATACAGCATTCGTAGTGAGCTTCTTGATGCTGTCGCGTCGTTCAAATATCTAGGCATAACATTGCAGAGCGATATGAAATGGAACGAGCATGTAAGGACAGTTGTGAGTAAGGCAGACAGCCGACTTCGGTTTATTGGGAGAATTTTGGGAAGATGTACTTCACCTGTAAAGGAGACCGCGTATAAAACGCTTGTACGACCGCGTCTTGAGTATTGCTCAAGTATTTGGGACCCGCAGCAGATCGGTTTGAAGGAAGACATAGAAGCGGTTCAGAGGCGAGCAGCTAGATTTGTTACCGGTAGGTTCGACCAATGCGCGAGTGTCACGGAAATGCTCCGGCAACTCAATTGGGGATCGCTGGAAGAAAGACGACGTTCTTTCCGTGAATTTTTGTTAAGTAAATTTAGAGGGCTGGAATTTGAAGCTGAGTGTAGTACGATCTTGCTGCCGCCTACATACATTTCGCGTAAAGATCACAAAGACAAGATAAGAGAAATTAGGGCTCGTACGGAGGCATATAGGCATTCTTTCTTTCCTCGTTCAATTTGGGAGTGGAATAGGAAAGGAAATGCCTAGTAGTGGTACAGTGTACCCTCCGCCACGCACCTTACGGTGAATTGCGGAGTATGTATGTAGATGTAGATGTAGATGAGAGAAGTCCTTGAGCTCACCTATTTAAGAACCCGTCGGCACATGCGTGGTGTCTTCTGCTGCCATTGCGCATGCGTCACTTGAGCGCATACGCTTCTCCTGCAAGTCTGTACGTTCCTCTGCGCGCCCTCTGCGGTGAAAGCTCGCCGCCTCGATATCAGTTCGATTGTCATCATATTTTAAAAACGATGAATGACGACGACGTCAGAAGACACCACGCATGTGCCGACGGGATCTTAAATAGGTGAGCTCAGGGCTTCTCTCATCAGTCATTACCTGAAGATGGCCAGAAGACTCTGCACCGAAATATTGTACCAGCAAGATACAGACATCCGGCAGTATTCCCGTAATTTAATAGAGCAACAAGGGAGGTAGGTTACAAAACAGTCGTCCTACTGACGCTTGAGTATTGTTCATCAGTATGAGATCCGTACGAGATAGGGTTGATAGAAGAGACATAGAGGATCCAACGGAGAACACCACATTACTTTACTCGCTCACTAAGTAAGCGCGAAATTGCCACAGAGTTGATTAGGAGACTCCAGTGGCTAACGCAGCAAGATAAAAATTTCGGCTAACGCAGCAAGATAGGTGTCCGGTTTCGTTGTTTCTGTCAGTTCCGAGAGCACACGTTTCTCGAGGAGTAACCCAATATATTGCTACGTATATCCGCTTACAGATCACAGGGATAAAATTAGAGAGATTTGATCACACACAAAAAGCATACCGGCAACGGTTTTAGCTGCTAATAATACGCGACTGGAATAGGAGCAAATGACGGTTGTACGCAAAGTACCCTCCGCCGCTTGTGGAGTATGAATAGCGAATAAATAGTTGCCACTAAGTTACGTACCTTGTAAATAGGATTTAATTCGCAGCAGGTGAGTAAAGATATGAGTAGTCAGTGTCACCGAAAGGACAATTGCTCTGTACAGTATTTAGAAATGACACGAGTTACGATCCGTACAGAGTTCTGATAGGGAGATGCGAGGCCACGTCGCGTTCGTTTCGCCTCGGCTCGCCGGGGGCGGGCACCCCTCGTCGCCACCCCCGCGGACGACGCCCCACCCCCGAGGATAATGTTTAATCAAGCCACGGGCCTGATATCATTACATCACCGCCGTGCCGCCCGGGCCGCAACCTCCCTCCCCCGCCGTATCTCTCACCCCTTTCCACCCCCCGGAGCGGCACGGACAGCCTTAAAAAACTTCAGTAATTTTTAATTAGTTTTATCGGCGAAGGTTTTTCCCTTAAATTATGTTTTCCGCTCTCATCTTGCGCAGTCCCGTCTTTATCTCCGCGCCGGGCGCTGTCTCACATAGGGGTCGGTTGGGAAGGGGCGCGCGGTTTCGCGGGCCAGTAGGAACGGTTTATAAGCCGGCGAAATTTTAATTATTCCTTATCGAAAAGTAATCTTCATTTCAATTATTTATAGTTATTTTAATCGTTGCTCTTCTGAGATGAAAAATAAACGTGGGGGGCTCGGAAGGGCCCGGCGGTTCCCTGGTGGTCGTCGCCACCGCGGGACAAACTAATTTTTAATTTTTTTAGTCGTTTTCTTCCATTCCGTTCCTTCTTCCTCACTTGTTCGTAACTCCTATTCTGCATCTTTCTCTCTCGCTGCCTCGCTTCCCGGCGCTTCTCCATACAATCCAATGTTTTTTCGAGCCTATTCTCCTTTTTTTTTCCTCAACTACCCTTCCCCCTCCCCTCTCACCCCCCCCTGCCCCTCACCCATCTCGCTGCATTTAAGAGAACCGCCTGTGATGGCAAAAGATGTAGGGCCGTGCAGAAAGGGGACGAAAATGGTGCTAAATTTATAGCCGCCAGAGATACTGACTTGAGATAAGGCAAGGAGAAATGTAACGGGTACTCGTTACCAAATCCACCCCGTTCGCTCTGAACGAAAAAAAAAGAAAGAGTCTCACTTTCTCTCGGGCCCGCTTCAGCCATGTTTCCCTCCTTTTTTTTTTTTTTTTTTTTTTTTTTTAAATTCCCTCCGTCTCGCTTTGCTCCATTTCGTCGCACAAGTTAAGAACGAATACTTTTAACGATAGCGGTGACCATTAAAATATTGATACCGGCGGTATACAGCGCTCTTTTACGCAAGCTATTAAAAAAAGGGGGGAAGGAGGGTCTGTCCGGACGGTTGCCAGACGGGACGGCGAGGTTTTTCTTGGCCGAGGAGAAAAGGGCCTGTAATTCCGGCAATTATTTGCGCGCGCTAAGAAAGTTCAGATTTAATCGGCGCGAGATCGCCGCCCAGGAGCCGCTTAATTGCTGGCGATAATTGCGTCGTCTGTTGCGCGCGCGTCCAGATAGGCGCCGCTTCGCCTGCCTTTCTTTGCGCCCCTCAGATGAAATTCCAGATAAGTGCACAGCGGCGGCCGCTCACGGGTGGATTTGCGCCGGAAAACGAACGACCGCCGCTCCGGAACGCCAAAGGTTTCGCGAATATTCGCCTGCGCGGCAGGTACGCTTGAGAACTTACGGAGCCGGCCGCGGTGGCCGAGGGGACTGTGGCGCTCCAGGCACGGTCTGCACGGCCACTACTGTCGGGGGTCCGAATCCCCCCTCGGGCATGGATATTTGGGCCGTCCTTAGTGTTAGCTAGTTCATAAGTAGTTTGTAAGCTTAGGGACTGATGACCCCGTAGTTAAGTCCCATAAGTTCTGCAAACATTTGAACATTTTTTGAACTTACGGCGTCTGGAGGTACCGCAGTCGATCTCTTGCGACGTACTGATTATGAACAAAACATGACGATCCCATCCGTGGTATGTTCCACTTATATGCCCTTGTACATATTTGACAAGTGTTAAATCAAACCTGCGTGGGAATGTCGTGCGGTCTAAAGCTGTTGCCACGGATTGCGCGGCAGGAAGGAATCTAAGGGTTTAACGTCCCGTCGACAGTGTGGTCATTAGGGACGGAGCTCGGATTTTTTGGTGAGGATAGGGGAAGGATATCGGCCGTGCCCTGTGAAAGGAACCATCCCGTCATTTGCCTGAAGTGATTTAGGGAAATCAAGGATAACCAAAATCTGGATGGCAGTAGGTGGATTTGAACCACCATCCTTCCGAATACTAGTCCAGTGTGTTACCACTGCGCCACCTTGCTCGGTGATTGCGCGGACACTCCTGTCGGAGGTCCGAGTTCTCTCACGACCGATGACCATACCAGTTTAGTAGGTTTACAGCGCTTTGAACATTTATTAAATAAAAATTCACTGAGTTTGAATCAGTGTTTGTTGATCAATCAGCTACGTCCAATGACACCGCAAGGTGACATTATTCTGGTGGAGAGGCCGTGTAATGCTAACTTTGGATTACACGCATCTTCGTCAGAAAAGTGGCTGCTATCACCGGCGCAGAACCCATAGTCCGAACCATACTGAATTGTTTGTTTGGATGCCATCTCACATCTGTATGAACTATCGCACTAAAGTTTCCGCTCCAGTTGTCACAATGTAAAAATGTCCGAACGACATGTTTCGGGCCTACATTAGTCCATTCTCAAGTTCTAAAAAGAAGAAAGCCAAGGAAAACGTAGATTAAAACGAAAACACTAAAACCATAAATACGATCCATGTCAATATCACAAAGTATGTTCATCCTAGACTAGCTTACCCTGAATTCTAAAACATTTCTGCTCTAAGGCAACGTCAAGCGTAAAATATTTGCCGCATATGCGCAATATCAACAGATAAACATTCCTCACAGTATAACAAGTTGCTAGTTGGAAGCAGAGTTGTGGACTGCTAACTATCTGCTCTGCTATATCAGAGATAGTCCAAACGCTACCCACTACCAAAGAAAAACCTACCATATTGCTACTATCGACAGTAAATCCGTCTAAAAACACAATTTAAAATGTATCCAAAAAACTTCTAACAGTAAATCAGCCAACCCCAACCCAAAGGAACCAAATTCGAGGGACGTTTCACTGTTTATCGAGAAGGACGTTACCAAAATGAGAACAGAAATGTCCTTTTGATAATTTCGTCTGTTCATTTAATATGCTATTCGGTTCTTTTCTTAACGCACAAAAAATTTCAACCTCCTTCAGGTTAGACATCAACCATCCCTTATCCTGAACATGTTATACTGTGAGAAATGTTTATCTGTTGATATTGCGCATATGCCGCAAATATTTTACGCTTGACGTTGCCTTAGAGCAGATATGTTTAGAATTCAGGGTAAGCTAGTCTAGGATGAACATACTTTGTGATATTGACATGGATCGTATTTATGGTTTTAGTGTTTTCGTTTTAATCTACGTTTTCCTTGGCTTTCTTCCTTTTAGAACTTGAGAATGGACTAATGTAGGCCCGAAACATGTTGTTCGGACATTTTTACATTGTGACAACTGGAGCGGAAATTTAGTGCCATGCTGCATTGAGTGGAATACGTATGAGACTGAAGAGGAGTGAATGACGTGGTGGATGCAAGGGAACGGTAAAATGATCATGACTCCACTCACCGTCCCCACCACCTTCCCAAAAAAAAAAAAAAAAAAAAAAAAAATATTTTATATATGAAGTGTGTATAATAGGGGAGTATTAATTTTTTGAGTTAATTTCATTAATTTTCTACATCAAATAAGTCACTTCTAATAACTTACGTGACTGGAATAATCAGCATTTCTTTATGATTTTAAAATGTCTGACCAAAAAGTTTTCGATAGAGTGATTAACAAAATTGAAATAAATTTTACCGAAGAGGAAAATACTGCCTTGGAAAATGGTTTAAATATAATATAATGCCAAATGTTTCAGACCCAAATGTAACTGAAAATATAATTGTAGATCTCAAAATTGGTTTTGATAGCTTCAAATAGAAAGTAGTCAGCAGGTCAGAGTAGATCACGATGTTTGTAACATTCTGAGTGAAAGCATTTTTTGTCATCCTTATGTAAATTCAGACGCTAAGGTAATTAAAAATATTAATACAAAGCTTAAACAAAATTATGCCTTAGTAACATAAGCCGACAAAGGCAGTAGCTATTATTGTTTCTAGTAAAGACGTATATGTCTCTAAGAATTTGGAATTTTTTGAAGAAATTGTTTCTGAACTGGAGGACCCAACCCCTGTTTTACAGAAAGAACATTTCTAAAGAAACAGCTGATACATATGAATCCGCAGGCCTCTAAACTTTGCTCTCAGTTTAAGGTGCACAAAATTAATCGATTATACCAATTGTTAACAGTTTCAGCAGTGGGTATCACGACTTTGCCATGTTCCTTCATGACAAGATCAAAAAATCTTACGTATTTCAGAATAATTTTTCAGTAGCAAACACTCAATCACTAATTAACAAAATCCAAAATATGGAATGTAATGAAGAGACAAAGTCAGTGTCCGTTTACATTACTAATCTTCATATGAAGGACCTGTTCGGACAACAGTAGAAATCGTAGTAAATAACCTCCGCACCTATAAAAAAGGCATTTCAGATGAACAAATTGCTGATCTTATGCGATTGTTGTCACTAGTAGTAAAAGTAAATTATTTTGAATTCAATAGGAAACTTTATAGACAACATGACGACCTTGCAATGGGTAACCCGTTAGTAGGAATTTTAGCAGACAGTTTCATTAATTCACTTGTGACAGATTTTTCAGTAGATACAACTCTGCGGAATTGGGCATCTTATCTATTCGAGATACGTAGACGATTTCTTAATTATTTACAGTGGCGCTAATGAAGGAATTGATCAGCTGTTCAACAAATTTAACAACCTCCATTTCTGGTGCATCGTCAGTATAAAAGCGTTTATACTGTGGTAGGCTGCTGTCAACATTCGTAGGAACACATTATGTCTCTTGTTTTATAGTTTGGAGTATATCTGCGGAAATGGAAAAACCCTTATTACTCTTAATTACTATTTTGTCTAAAAATTACCGTTAAAATTATATACAGAATGACAAACATAGATCATTTACGCAATGTATTAGGCATAATACAAAGATAATGTCCCATTCTTCACATGTTGAACACTGCTAAAACCATTATGAATATATCTAATGTTCTGAAAATGTAGTTTCGAGAAAATGAGAAAAGAACGTCGCAATGTTTTTGAATCACAGTAGGCCTCTTTCACAACATTCCAGTGGCATTATCTTTCTGGTTCTTTATCCTCTGCAGACGTTTTCAGGAGTCTTTTCCTTTCTCTGGACACTTGGGTGGTGGCTTCCGCAGCCTTTTCAGCGTCAAGTAGTTGCTGACGATCTATCGCAGTTAGAGCAGCTATCATATTATGTCCTGGTTGCTTACGTAATTTGTCTATTACTTTTGTCCTGATAATTACACCATCAATGAAAGAGATAACAGCATCCATCACACCTAATTTGAGTACTGTCCATCCAATCAACACTGTTTCCGGCTCTCGTTGCCACAAACAGCTATTGAAACTCTCATTAGGATCTTGCGTACGGCCATATAGACATTTGCTCAGTAATTTTTAATCTCTAAGGTCCCTGTATATTGGCTTTATTGTTTCCATGACTGTGGCAGACATGGAATGTTTATGGTGATATTCCTTGCCTGAAGCATCGGCGTGGCGAGTGTGCAGACATTTGTTCAAAGAGCGTATACGACTATGATAACTATTTTGAAGTAAATAAACCGTACACTTTTGGAAGCGGGAGTTATTTGGCTTTCAGGTGGAGGCAAAGATTTTTTTTCGATTTTTCAGTTCCTTTCACGTCCAGGTCCTCTTAAGCAGTTCGTAAGTTTAGGGTCTAAGGAACACTGCAGTTTGGTCCCATAGCTTTACAAATATTTGAATATTTGTTCTTTCCTTTCAGAGAAGCAGTCGACTTCCTTTCGCATACTGTTAGGAACAATCAAAGTCCTCACTGTTGTCAGGACGTTAATTGTAATCTTCCTTTCCTCCTTTCCTCTCTTCATTACATATCTATAAAATTTTTCTTATGCGCGCCCCATGCTGCTATAACAAGGAAAAGAAGGGATCCAGTTGAGCACAAAAAGGATAAACATGTTACTGGTTAACAGATTCTGACATAATTAGGGAACCAGTCGTACTCATTCCGTCTTCCTCACCAAAAATGCGAACATGCTCACTCTTTTATTGTGATGAGAGAGAATATCACAAAGTCAGGTGGACCAAAGAGAAGACAGCGTCAATGAGAGAGCGACAGAATCAGTGAAAACGATAAATGGATAGAAGTAGTAGGACTGGCAGAAAAAGAGAGACGTGAAAGTGGAAAGAGGAAGTGAGATGATTGAAGACTATATAAAGCTTTGGGAGTATGGTTCCTCCAGACTGGAGAAATTAAACAAGTAAAATTTTGTTCGCTTTCCGCCATTTTCCTTATCCACTTGTAAAAATTTCACAGAATGGGGCAGTGTTTTCAACCTTTTCGAATGTTCGACCCCTTACAAGTAAAAATATTCCGTCGACTCCCTTTCAAGAATAAAGTTTCTCGAGAACAGTTACCCCCTCAATATTGCGTACCCTAAAAGGCTGTTTTGGAGTCTCAAAGGCAATGAATTTAACTTTCTTTTGTTCATACAACTTTCTTGTAAATTCTTGGACTTTTTTTGTGTATTTTTCTGAATAGAAAGAATAATAACTATTTTCACTTGATTACCAACAGAAATGCAAATTTTGCACAACAAGTGTTTCGCATTTCAGTTAAAGAGTCAGTAGCGAACTATACTCATTAAGGAAGGTCCCACTGTAAAGAAAATTTGTGAGGAAGTAGATTATTTTACGAATTTCTTAGATTTAATTATTGCATCTTATTCATTTACCTATCGATTGATTCCTGAAACGTTTTCAGGCTTTGAACTTATATATCGTTAACACACGAAAAAAGTCTACGTGATATTCAATTCAGAATTAATGTTAAACAATGAATTACAAACTGTAAATAAAATAAATTTCACTTTCTGTATTACGAATCCGTAGTATTCAGAAAAGCACTGATGCTGGTTGTTTTACGGTGCAACTACTGTACTTCCTCCCCCTGAATAAGTCTTCAGACCCCGACTTCTGGGTGTGGCGACCCACAGGTTGAAAAATACTGGCTCCAGGGTTTAAAAATCCATCCCAAAAGACATGTGTAAAGGGCAAAAAATAATGACGGAACAAACAAGACAGAAAACTATGAGAAAGAAGCAATCTGAGAGAAGAAGAATTGGAGATAGACAACGGTAAAGAGAAAGTGCCAAATACAGTGGTAACGAAGATCGATGTAAACGGATGAAGAGAGTGATTCTGGAGAGACAGGAGAAAGCGCCAATAGGAGAAGCAGTGGGAGACACACACAGACTGTGGCAAGAGAAAGGAGAGTACCGTGTACGTGTGCTTCATTACAGTGAGAGAATGGGTAAAGGGATGCGGTCTCCATTGTGTTAAAGTAGCGTGAATATGTACGGTGATGAAGTTAGAATGAGGACTAAATAAGCTGCTTCCGCACTTTGGGTCTGAGTCTTTTAAGTCAGAACATATTTGTCTATCTTATGTTCTAACAGGATCACTTTTCTACTGATAAATAATGTAAATTCACACATTTAACCTCATGGAAATTAATTTGAGTGTCATCGTACAAAATACTCGAAACGTTAAAATATTAAAATTAACAAATTTTCAGTCGTGTTGCGCAGGATTTCATCCAGTACAACAGTAACTGCCCTGTAAAGAGGGTACTTCAGTGATTTCCAATTTTAGCTTTGTCATAAGGAGACTGACGTTTAATATCTTAGAATATATTGCCATAAAAATTCATTGTTTCGCCGCTCTAGTTGCGAAAGGGGCACACACCTACTGCAGTAGTCTTCGTGTTAAAATCGAATACATTTTAAGTTCATTATGTCAACATTATCAAACAGCTTTTGCTAAACATTAGCACAAACGTCAGTATGTTAATTACGTTGCTGGTAATAACATAAACTTATCATGCTGAGACTATGCACAAACATTTCAGAAGTGGAGTAGAAATATAAATGTAATTCATAAATAATTGGTAGGACCGAAATCGAACAGCGTATCAGTTTAGTTATTTTTCTGTCCAGGATTAGAAATTTTGACAGTAATTGTTAACAGCGGCGAATCCAGGATTTTGGTGTGGGGAGGACGGAGAACTGAGCTCAAAGAAATTTTGTTGCATCCTACCTCACACTGATGTCTAAGAAAATAAAAAAGCTCATATTACACGGTTTTGCTCATTCTATGAGTGGGCCTGAAGCCCCCAAAGTACCCCCTTCCCCCGGAAATCCCGCTGCTTGTTGGCCACAGAAACACTGCTGGCCACCCAAAATTTAAGAACGACCAGAGATGTCGCAGCCAAATTTATTTGGGAAGTAACACTGTACAAAGAACAGATGGTTCAAAATACGACCACATGTGTAAAGAAGAAGATGGTGAAAGGGCTGCTGCACGCCTCGGCATTAAATCAGTCTTTTGTATGTGTTGTTATGGTACAGCACTCCACGGTGCTTCCACATATTGCCACAGTTGAAGTGGTGGTTTGGCGCGTGGTGTATCCGGGCAAGGTGCGTGGCGGAGAGTACTCATACCACTACTACCCATCTTTTCCTTTTGTGTTCCTTTCCCAGATGAAGGAAAATAGAATGTCTATATGCCTCTGTACCAGTAATAATTTCTCTTATCTTTGTCTATTCGCGAAATATAAGTTGATGACAGAAGAATCGCCCAGCAATCCGTTTCAAATTCCCTCCCTCTAAATATCCCCAATAGTATATCTCGAAAAGACCGTCGCGGTCCCTCAGCGATTACCATTTTGAGTTCCCCAAGCAACTCTGTAACATTTGTGCATTGTTCAGAACTGCCAGCAACAAGACTAGCAGGCCGCCTCTGAATAGCTTCCGTGTCTTCCTTTAAACCAGGTTGTTGTGCATCCCAAACACTTTAGAAATACTGAAATCGGAGTCGCACAAGCGTTTTATACCCGATTTCCTTCGCCAATGAATGACGTCTTCTCAAAATTCTCCCAGTTAACTGCACTACCAATCTTCGCTACGACTGTCGTGAAATGCTTTTCCATTG
Organism: Locusta migratoria; assembly: GCA_026315105.1. NCBI lineage: Eukaryota > Metazoa > Arthropoda > Insecta > Orthoptera > Acrididae > Locusta > Locusta migratoria. Next base: position 56,841,312 of record CM048751.1, read on the forward strand.
AACATGGCTTATTGACGCTATTGTTTCAACCAGCACGGTACCAATGCTGCATTTAAACATTAAGGTATTTTTAACTATAAGAGGTTTTTCCATCTTGTGCTGACTGCAATTAAGAAATTTATTTTACAACAGACGCTTTTAGCTTTTTGTTTTGAAAGCATCTTCTGTCGTCTGCAAATGATACGAAGGTTTCTACAGTTTGTTTTGTATATGTAGATTAAAACAGTTGTTTTTTATTGTGCACCTTAGTCCTATGGGTTTTAAAACGATATTCACTCACGGAGTCCTTGGCTCTTCTTTACATCTCACTTATGTTTCTCCGTCTTATTGGCTGCAGTTGGTTGATTTAAGAAGTGCGATTTTTTTGTTGTGTAGGGCACTTTTCGCCTTTTTCTGTGTCGCTTCTTCCATTTCATTTGTTACCACTTCACCTCGGTAGTGTGGCCGAATAAAGGGCTCTAACAAAACAGTACAGCCAAATATCAAACTAGACACGAAGAAAAACATCGACACAGCGCTGGACCACCTCACAAACAAGATCCAGGCAGCAGTCAAACTCCCAACCACAGTAACCACAATAGAAGCAAACAAACAATTGAGTGGCCACCATTACTGGAGGAACTCAGACATCAGGAAAACAGTTACCACAAGAGATGGCAGATATACAGAAATCCCCCACGACATGAAATGCACCGTTTACAATGAGAACTGAGAAACCGATTAGAGGAATGGAGAAGAGAACAGTGGACTGACAAGATGGAACAACTCGAACTGCAACACAAGGACGAGTGGCACTTGGTCGTAAACATTAGGGGCACCCAAAAACCAAAGAGGGTGGTTGAGACAGATCAAGGGCTGGTATTCGAACCAGTACTTATCGCGGAAGCCTTTGCTGATGCTTTTGAAGAGCAAAACTCTCTGCCAGAATACCAGCTGGAACAGGTGGAATTCCAGTAACTCTTGGATAGAATTCTACACGTAAATGACTTCAGTAGGAGATACCACGAAACCATACCTAGACTCACCACACCAAGAGAGGAAAAGAACATCATCAGACGAAAGAAAGGTAAGTAAGCACCAGGAATCTATAAAATAGCCAACAGCCTACCGAGGAAGCCACGTGTGCTAGTGACACGAATATTTAATAAATGCCTCCAGCTACATCACTTCCCGGACAAATGGAAGATAGCCAGAGTTCAACCCACCTCGAAGCAAGGAAAGGACTTAAAGCTACCCACCAGCTAACGCTCTGCTCAGCACCCTGAGCAAGACATTCAAAAAGTGATACTAAACCATATCCAAGTACCTCTCAGGATGTACGGGACAATACGCCTGGGACAATCAGGCTTCCAGCAGAGACTATCAGCGGAGCTTCAACTCCTCAGTGTGGTGGAAAACAATCACAAGTCAGTTCAATACACCAACACACCCTGCTGCAGCCTTCCTGGTTTGGGACAAATCCTACGACTGGATGTGGCACGAGCAAAGTTCGATATCAGACACGGTCGACAGACTTTATCTACAAAGCAGAACGATTAAGGTCATCATAGAAGGACACCACTCCAGGACCTAGATCTCAGCTGGAGCAAATACAGGTCTAAGGGGATCGGATTCCAAGGTCCCTAAGCACCAGTTACTTGGGAGTGGAACTCGACAGAAGTGTGTTCTTCCATTTACATATCTAGAAAACAAGAAAAGTGCCTCAGTATGGCAAAAGACCTAATCCCCTTTTTTGTAAGCGAGGAATTTGGAGGATTTGGAGATGAAACTGTTGCATACAAAATAACTGTTCTAAAAAAATACTATATGGAAGCACAGAATACGAAATAGCCTCCAAAACACAAATCCAATCACTACAAGTCGCCCAAAATAGAGATCGACCCTGGGAAAGAATAACATCTATACAATTTCTTAATCGATTAAAAATAGGGAACATAAGGCATACGACAAGCTAGAGATCCTGAAAGACAGCATTCCAAACATCAGGGATTTAGGGACAGACCACCCAAGACCTGGTCAAAGATTTAAAGCCCCAAGGAGCATAAATAATAACGGGTAACGAGTAATACAGATACAGCTCTCAGCTGAGTAGGAAAGAACTGTAGCATACGTATAAGAAATTTGTATTCATAAGATTAATGATATTTCATATAAAAATAACATAAAATTAGAATGTAAGTAAAATTAAACATAAGAAAAACACTCTATGTCATCGGTGCGAGGTGTTTACGAGAGTAACTGGAGCGTACTCGTGCTTTTTTCTGATAACCGATTTTTGGCTGGGGCTACATCCCGTAAATAAATTAAATTGGTCCCTTTCCCCCGGCTCCGACCAAGGCTTTCGGGAGGCTTTCCTTGGTTGTAAGGAATATGCCGTAACTGGTAAGCCCCTCCCACTTATTCCCAATTGTGATCCCCTTTGCCACACTATCATCGAGTCTGATAATTGGCTGATAAAACCGCGATTCTATATAGGCCGGATCTCAAACAGCCCGCTCCACTCCTCGGAGTGGAGAATGAAAAGAATCAAAAAATTTTCGCTGTCATCCTTCCAGCATGTTGGAGGTCACCCCAATGATGTTGCTGCTTGGAGAGTTCCCTCAAATGAGATCTTGGGGATCCTGTTAGTTTCCATTCCAGGCCGCGGCGGAGCGGCCGAGAGCATTGAGGTGCTATTTTACGATTTGCGAGACCGTTCCCCGTCTGAGGTTAGTATGCCCCCTCGGACATGGATGTTAGTGCCGTCCTTAGTATAAGCTAGTTCATACGTAGTTTGTAGATTTAGGGACTGATGACCCCGTAGTTAAGTCCCATAAGCTCTACAAACATTTGAAGTTACCATTCTTGCTAAATTTCCACCCAGGTACAGTATCCTACTTTTCAATTTCTGGACGATATTCGAAAAAAATAAAAAAAATAAAAATAAAAATAAATAAATAAATCCAGTGATTCTTCTCGTCACTTTTCCTTCGAAAATATACAGTTTCTCTCTTTCATAATAACTGTCGAACTTTTGGAACTCTACAATACTGCTGGGCAGATCATTGTGTTCTATATCTTCATCTTTGTTGTGACTGACAAATGTTTTCTTTCGAGTATGCTCCTTATTGCGTGTATAAATATAGATGTAATCGGTAGCGTTTCTTCTCAGAGAACCAGTTGTTCAGACCCACAAGGTGGATCTTAAAAGTTCGGTAATGATCTGAGGAAATATAGGAAACAACGTTACAAGCAGAATACCTTTACTGGCCATCATAGTTATCGCCATTGGTTAAAATACACTTCTGGAATCGGTTGTACAGCTGTTGGATACTGTCAGCAAACGCTTCTTGCGGAATCACTCGAAGTACTGAGGTAACGCGTTGTTGGATGTCCGCAGCCGTTGCTGAATATTCTACTCGCCTGCAAAGGGAGCCGCCGATCATCAAATGTTCAAACGTTTGTAAATCTCTGGGATTTTACTGCTCTGGTGATAAGTCCCTAGGCTTGCAAACTACTTAAACTAACTTATGCTAAAGACAAGAAATATACCCATGCTCGAGGAAGGACTCGAATCTCCGACGGCGACAAGCGGCTTGCTCCACAGCTGGGTGCCTTGGAATGCTCTGCCTCTCCACCGCGGCCGCCGATTGTCTGCAAGCATGCGTCGCACTCGTTCGATGTTATCTGGGACTGCGACTGAGGATGTGGCTCATCCTCAACACCTTTCTTCCCGTCTTTAAAGTGTTTGAAGCACTCAGATACATTCCTACTGTCACTTATACTGACATGTACTTTTTAGCTACAGTGACATAGTGCATCTATGCACTTTAAATTATCTTAAACAACAACTGTTGACATAGCAAAATAAAAAAAAATTTATAAACCAGAAGAGGATGACAGATTTATTTATTATTTACGAGGCGCGTCCAGAAAGTAAGTTCCGTTTGGTAATAAAATAAAATTGTACAGAAGAAATTTTTATTGCACAAAATTCTACAACTCTTAAACTACTTTTCCACATAACTGCCGAAATTTTGCAGGCATTTGTCATAGCGTGGCACCAGGTTTTGTATACCTTCTTGATAGAAATCTGCCGCCTGTGTCTCAACCAGTTGGAGACATTTTCTTTCAGCTCGTCGTCCATAGCGAGAGCACTAATTGTAAACCTACGGTTTTCCTGGATCTTGTCATCAATCGCGTGAACCAGTTCTTCTGTAACCAAAGGTGGACGCCCACTTCTTTTTTCATCGTGCACATCACTAAGCCCGACATTGAACTGTCGGACCCATCTTCTCACCATCGAATCACTCATCGCATTTGATCCGCAAACATCGCAAATTTGCCGATAAATTTCACTTGGTTTCACTTTCCTCGCATTCAGAAACCGAATCACCGACCTGATTTCACAGGCGGCGGGATTTTCAATCAACGCCGACATTTCAAACAAGCACAACAAAGCGTACGTAACTGACAGCGATCTCCAAATGGCGCACGTTCTTCTCCTTGATACACTTCGTCTACAGCGCATGTGCGGAACTGCAATCGCAGCGCTGCAGTGGATATAAATTGAAACGGAACTTACTTTCTGGACGCGCCTCGTATTTACCCTTGTTGCGGACCAGCTGCCTTTGGGTATATAGCTGGTGGTGATTACAAAAACTATGTGGTACATTTATGCGACTGTGATACCTTATTTTCTTTATACATTTACAGTAATTAGATAAAATACAAAGAAAAGCATAAAAACTTATCATAAGGAAAATGCAAAGGCAACTTAAAACATCAACTATTTTAAGAAGAGAAGAATAGAAGATAGTGAAGATTGGTTTGAGTGACAGTCTGAAGAATAAGAGTGCAAAGTCCAGGGTGCAAGGCCTCGGAATTTACTTCGAGCCCTTCCATCCTGGAGTTTTCTCATTTGGAGACTCCTATGATGGGCTATATCTGTAGGTTACATTTCGCATGTGTTTATATCGTCCTCTGTGTCGGCGCTGTCATATGTGGTGTAATTTGTACTGTTTGCGCTTTCAGTGTCAGATTCATCATAAGTGTTTTGTCTTGTGTTGTGGGCGTCCCGTGTTGCAGAGGATGGCTGACACCAGTGAAACCTGTCGTCGGAATAGAATTATATATTAGTGATCTTGGCCTTATCCGTTTTGGAACCTTTCATAGCCGCGGTGGAGTAGCCGAGCGGTCTAAAGCGTCTCGCTGCGGAGCGTGCAGTAGCTCGCCGTGGAGGTTCGAGGTCTCCCTGGGGCATGGGTGTGTGTGTGTTTGTCCTTATGTTAGTTTACCTAGATTTAAGTAGTTTGTAAGCTACGGACTGATGACCACGCAGTTTGGTCCGATAGATTTACAAACATTTGAACCTTTCATAATATTGGATCGCTTCCTTGCAGTATAAACAGTAAAGTCAACATTCTTACTCTCTGTTTCAACACCATACACTTGCGCTAACATCCCATGGATCTAAGTTGCCATTTTGCGAAATTTGAAACAAAACTGGGTATTAACGTGTTGCACGGCCGCTACAGTCGAATCAGGTTCGAATCCTCCCTCGGGCATGGGTGTTTGTGTTGTCTTTACCGTAAGTTAGTTTAAGTTAGTCAAGTAATTAGTGTGTAAGTCTAGCGACTGATAACCACGCGGTTTGGTCTCATAAGACCTCACACACATTAGAACATTTTATTAACGCTTTGCTCCAGTGCTTCATTTTGCGATCCATGTTGCAATGACACGAGTTCTCACACTGACCCTGTTAGCTGGGTCGCAGCGTGTACCACCGCTTCACTGCAGTGCTTTGCATGGTAGGGGCGCTTGTTGACATTCCCTCAATGCGTACGCGCGGGCAGTCCGTCCTCGTCAGCGCCCTTGTAAAATGTGGGACCCAGTGGTGTATGTAACTGGGAAGTGAGATGTAATAGGCAAGCTACAGAGCTAAATGTTTACTGCTTCATCACCCAAATAACAAATTAAACAAATTATTCTATTAGAACCTCAACTGTTAAATGCCAGTTTGAGATCTCAGAGTACGTGTAATATAAGAAACATGATTTCTAGATAACGTAATGATTAAGAGAAGATACATACATTGCTAGGAAAACAAACAAATAATACTTCATCATAAAATAGGAAAATAAACAACAGCACAAGGCCCTGAAACTAAAACCTGATAATATGCACTTTAGAAAAAGATAAAGTGAAATAGTGTGTTTTGAGATATATTCTATTGTATATTTGTGTGAACTGACCATGAATGTTTCGAATATAAACTTGCCAGCATGGGCAGCATTGTAACTAAGCCTATATGAAATATTCCAGTGTTCTTGTATACAGCAAAACAACTAAAACTTATTTAAGAGCCGCAACCCAATATATGAAAGCAGGATTATTATGAATCGATGTAAATTGATAATTACCTTAATTTTGCCGACCGCGGTGGCCGAGGGGACTGCGGCGCGTCAGTCACGGTCTGCACGGCCACTACGGTCGGGGGTTAGAATCCCCCCTCGGGCATGGATATTTGTGCCGTCCTTAGTATTAAGTAGTTCATAAGTAGTTTGTAAGTTTAGGGACTGATGACCACGTAGTTAAGTCCCTTAAGCTCTACAAACATTTGAACCTTAATTTTGAATGTAAATCTCCTATTATCCTGCCATAACAAGGTCAAACTAATTATTTTTCATCAGTTGTAACAATGTATGGTATTGTAGGCCAAACTATAAAAGGAGGCCACAAAAAGATCGAAAAAAGGCAGTCTTGTAACAGCTTTCCAAGCCGCCACTATGCCGGTTTGGTCACTGATGAACATATTCTTGTAATGCATTGTAGGGTAAAAGTGATGAAATTAAACAGCTTTTCAGATACCTGGTGTTTGCTCTGAGTTCCTGCCTTAATTTTGACGCACACATAAAATAGAGAACATTTCTCTAGCTGCACGTATTCTGAATGAATTCTAGCGATTCCTGTAAGCAGGTTATGCAGATGCTGTGTTTTAAGATGATTCTACATCCACTAGATATCAAGATAACTGTCCTGAACTTTGATGCTGTGGAGATTAATTAAGACGTGAAGACCACAATCACTGAGTCGCTGAACATAACACTGTAAGGTGGTAACGTTTTAGAATGAGGGGGGGGGGGGGGCAGGGTGCCTGGGTTTTTTATTTTGTAGAAAGCATGTCAATGATTGTATGTCTGTTCTGAAAACACAATAACGAGGGATGAATCGGGACATTGGACTGTTTTTATTTATTTATTTATTCATTAGGCATTAGTTTGATTTCGATGTCGCAAGATATGACATTAGCTCCCCCGAAACCAAAATCACAGGTTCCCCACAGTGGAATGTCTACTTAAAATCGCGTCTTATCCTTATATTAACCTCCCCCACACGAAAATATACGCTATATTCACCACTGTGGCTCCATTCGCCGATGTTTTCAGACGTATCTTGTATTCATCTGCATCTACATGGGATACTCTCCAAATCACATTTAAGTGCCTGGCAGAGGGTTGTGAAACCACCATACCATTTATCCCCCATTCCATTCTCGAATAGCGCGCGGGAAGAAAGAACACCTGAATCTCTCCGATCGAGCTCTGATTTCTCGTATTTTATTCTGACGATCATTTCTACCTATGTAAGTGGGAGTCAACAATATACTTTCGCATTCGGAGGAGAATGTTGGCGATTGGAGGTTCGTAAGTTGCCCACGCCGCAGTGATAAGCGTCGTTGTTCTTTCCCATCCCAGATCCATTATCATTTCCGCAAAGCTGTCTCCCCTGTATCATGACAATACGAAACGAGCTGCCTTATTTTTACTTTTTCGATGTCCTCCGTCAAACCCACCTGATAAGGAACCCACACTGGGCAGCAATACTCCAAAAAAGGACGGACAAGCGTAGTGTATGCAGTTTCATTGGTAGTTCTGTTGCATCTTTTAAGGGTTCTGCCATTAAAACGCAGTCTCTGGTTCGCCTTCCCCACGACATTATCTACGTGTTCTTTCCAGTTTAAGTCTGAAGTAATAGTAATTTATAGGTATTTTCTGGAGTTTATGGCTTTCACTTTTCATTGACTTATCTTGTAAACAGACTGTAACGGATTTCTTTTCGTACTCATGTGGACGACTTCACTCTTCTCATTATTTAGAGTCAATTGTCAATTTTTACACAATAGTGATATCTAATTCAGATCGTTCTGCAGTTGGTTTTGATCTTCAGATGATTTTACTAGATGGTAAATGACGGCGTCATCTACAAACAATCTAAGAGAGCTACTTAGATTTTCCCCTAAATCGTTTATGTAAATAAGAAACAGCAGAGGACCAATAACACTACCCTGTGGAACGCCCGATATCACCTCTGTTTTAGTCGATGACTTACCATCGATTACTACGAACTGTGTCCTCTCTGACAGGAAATCCCCTATCCAGTCGCAAATTCAGTTAGGAATCATTCAAATTAACACTTTCGCCGACTAACTGCAGGGTAACCAAATGCAAAAATACACAACTTTAATGTAAAATTTGTCAGACTCAAGTCCATATACATCTCGAGGTCTCGCATGTTAGCGACGTTGTACCTTGGAGCTCCGTCTGCCACACGAATATGAATGGCCGGTGGGACACGCAGCGCGCAGCCCACTGCGCCCGCGCGCCAAAAACGCCACTGGCAAAGTTGTCCTGAGCTACTGGTAACCGTTTTCGAACGCAACCTTTTGTAATTTTAACCGCGGCGGACTCCGCGCGAATCTGCCGCGACCGCGCTAATCTCGCTAAAGACTGGGAACGAGCGCCCGCGGCGCCGCAGTGCGCATGCGCGAGCCGCTTGCACTCTGGCCGGCTAATGCCGGGCGCGTCGCCACGCCGGCCGGCTGTTCGCAATTAGCGCGCGAGACTTCAACCCCGGGCTTTGGGGCGGCCGCCGCTGATTGGCAACGCTTTGTGCCGCCCGGCGCGCCTCATCCGCCGGGCTTTGCCGCACTCGCGGGCCCGCCGACAATCCGCGAAAACCCCTAATCAGGATTGCCGGCGCCGGGACTCGAAGAGCGGTCCCTCGCGCGACGAGGCGCGGGCGAACAAAGGCGGTAAGTCCGGCAGGGTCGGCACATCAAAGGGCGGCGCCTGCAAACTGAATGAAGAGCTCACCTCCGTGCGCTGACGCCACCGCGCCGTGCTGCGCAGAGGGTTGTCTTCCGCGCGCACAGCACTGACCGCCAGGGCTGCACACTGCGCAAGCCGGCTTCTTCACGGCATTCTCGGCAACACGCTAGTCAAAAATAAGAGACATCAAGATAAGAGAGTCTTGTGTGGGATGAGCGACAGGCAGTTTGGCTTCTGCCCGGGACGATTTGCGTGTGACGCAGTACCCCTGGCGGCCGAGGTCTGTGGCTCAACACCACATAAGTACGTGGTTGGCATCATGGTGGACATTATTGGCGCCTTCGACAATCTGTGGTGGCCTTCGCTCTTCTCCTACCTGCGGGAGATTGATAGTCAGGGACGCTATATGGTTGTCTGAGAAGCTACTGCGTAAACAGGGAGGTCTGACTGTCATCCTTTAGTGGGAAAAGTGAGCCAAACCAACCCTCAGGGTTCTGCCCTGGGGCCACTTCTTTGCAACCTGAACATGGAGCCTCTTTTGTGGGACATGGAAAATAGTGAGAACGTTCTACATGTGATAGCCTACACCGACGACCTCCTCCTATTCGTAGGTCGGCGCAGACGTGAGGACCTGGAACCACGAGTGGAGAGAGCCTTGCATAGCTTGACGGCATAGTGCCAAGCCACTAAACTTACAGTTGCACTCAGCAAGTTCAATTATCTTCTCTTGAGAGGCAACCTAATTCGAAATGCGACAGTGAGAATATCTGGAGTACCAGTGATCAGAGAAACAACGCGAGATATCTTGGAGTTATCATCGACGAGCGTGGGAACTTCACGTTCCAAATAGATGCAGCGTCAACTGCACTACATAGGCTCGCTGGGATTGGGCATCAAAGATTCCACTTTCCGCCCAATCTCATCAACTTCATCATAACAGTGTACTTGTATCTATCGTAGGCTATGGTTCCGGCAGCTGGGCACACAATCTCACGCCTGCTGTGGCGGTGGGAAGAGTACAACGAAACATACTGCTACACTCGGTGGGAGCTTATAGGACAACTCCTGGAGGGGCGTTTCTTGTCTTGATGGGGCTTCTCCCACTAGACGTCAAAATAAGGGAACACGTGGCTTGGTATTGGGTCAAAAAGGGGCACCAGGGAAAGGTTGAAAGGAGTACGCAATATAATTTTCACTTAACCCAGATAGCGCGGAATTATTTTTGGTTTTAATTTTATTTAAAAGGTATAATAACCTTATATGACTTCACATAACCTTTATAAGTGATTTTTCTCACATACACACCATTAGTTTTGCAATATTGCCCATCTTTATAGAAAGAGTCAAAAAGAATGTTTGAGAATTTTCATACGATGAATCATTATCATTAAAACATTATTTAGAATGAAATATATGTCGCAAAAAGTAAAGAACGTTCAAGAAATATGAGGAAATATTCAATATAATCTGTACAGACTTTGCAGCCGTATTCTAGCACTTTGCTATTTGTTATAAAAACCTAATCTATAATTCTGTAGAAAACAAATTTCTGTTATATTTTGTATCATTTCACTAATCGATATAATATACTGTACTTATTTTCATATCTTTGCTGTAAATCAAAGACTTTGTTTTATCTTTGGAGTATGTCTTTCACTCACAGTTGTTGCCTTTAAAGAGTCGTTGTGTGATCTTCGTGGAGAGAGTAGTCGATGTGTGACTGTCGTGGAGAGCAGTCGTTGTGTGATTACGGTAGAGTTGAGACGATGAGTAGTAGTCGTGGAACTGTCGAGTTAGTCTGTCTGTGTGTTAGACTCGAAGAGTAAAAATTCGGAAAGTTTAAACCAAATCTGCAGATAGTAATTTTTGTGTGGAAATTAATCTGTCTCAAATAACGTAAAACTTCTATTTTTCTATTGTTATTTATGGTAACCTGTATTTGAACTATTGAAGTTTGTTGTTGTTCTTATTTTGCTAATGAATTCTGTTTAGTGCAGCTTGCATTTATCATTTAACCTGAGTCATTTTACCAGTTCCTCGTTCCTTTCACCAATTCGAATTGCAATCCATTCTGATCACTGTTTCTCGTGATAGTGTTGCATAATTATTGTGTTTGTAAATTTAGATGCTAACTGTAACAGTTCAGTGTAGGCTTTTTGTCATGATCAATTGGTCTATTAATAAAAGCAGGAAGTAGTTTGTTCATAAATCCAGTAAAGTTCATAGTTAGAGATTATCTCAGTCTTAATGAAAGTTCAGATTATTAAATCAGTTAATGTTAGTAAAAGTTAAAGTGATTTGTTTGATCAGAAGAGAAGTAGATCGCGTAAAGAGATAAGAAATAATACTTGCTATGAGTGATACTTGAAATCTTTACCAGATTTGTAGGACATTTGTTATTACATTGAATCAGTATGGTAATTGTTGTTCAGATAGGCACATTATCAAGTGCAGTGATTTTGGTATCCAATTAATATCAAATATCTTTGTTTGACATCCTGTTAATTCAAGTGACAAAATTATCAAAGTAGTAGCACGCTGTTTTGTTGGTTGTTGCAGTCGAGTTGTGCATGTATAGTCTGGCTACTGGTATAACAGATCTGAACTTTTCATTTGCTCATATCTGAACTTTTCATTTGCTCATATTGTTTCTCACACACGAGATTAATGTGTAGACCAATTACAAATTTAATTACTGTTAACTTATTAACTACTGTAGAATTTAAAGTTGATTCGTTGCGCATCAAACAAAACCAAATACAGGCCTGAGTGTGACTTTGGTGCCCCAAGGGGTACACCACATCACGTCGTATAGTTGTGACCCATATATGATAGGGTTGCTTCTGAACTGAGACAACAACTCCTGAATTATGACACCTTTAACCTGCTTAGACACCCACAGTTTTCAGATCCTGGACGATCTCGCCAATGCCATTTACAACAAGGTGCGAGAGGACTTCCTCCGGGATCAACAGTGAGTGGATCTATACAGACGTGTCAAACGCACCTGTGTCATGCCGCCAGGGTGTGGATTGGCCGCCAGCTTCTGATGGAATCCGCCACAGTCGGGTCCAGGGGGACTGCGTGCAAACACCTGGTTTGACTGAAGGATGTAAGTCTTTCGTATTGCAATCATGACAACATCTTAGTAGCTGCAGTGAGAATCATGGCCAGCCCACTGCCAGGGACAAATCCACTGGGCTTAGCTCGGTGGACATCGGCCACACTTAGGTTTATATATCGTTGGCACACTTGTAATCACTGCAGTAGTTCTAGTAGCTTCATATCCTGTAGAGTATTTCCTGTGTAGAAGGAACCCCATGATAGTCTTCGCAGAAATTATTATATTGTACTAAGTTGAGTAGCAGTTGTAACAAATTAGAGCCCATTACTTAATTTGTGGTGGGTTATATGCATGTCAAAAATAAGATAAGAGACATCAAGATAAAAGAGCAGGTGGTTTGGTATTGCGCTAACAAGGAGAGGACACCTACTCGTTATCGCCGAATTCGTCCAAATTTATAGTAGATGTAGGGCGTGGTGAGACACTAAAGTGGCCCAAGTGGAAACTCTAGATGTCCAAGCGTTTAGGAAATAAAAGAAGTTGCATATGCATCTTATCATCTGTCCCTTTGACGGGGTATTTGGCTCAGCAGTAAAAGGATTCGTATTGAGAAGGTCACGGGTTCTACTCCACCCGGCGACAATTTTTTTTTTCTGCTCCTTGGCAATGCGTACACCTACATATTGTTCCCGAAGGGATCGTTGAGGACAAGATTAGATTAATTACAGCACATACGGAGGCATTTAAACAATCATTCTTCCCACGCTCAATAAGTGAATGGAATGGGGAAAAACGCTAATAACTGGTACAGTGGAACTACCCTCTGCCGTGCACTTTACAGTGGTTTGCAGAGTATTTATGTAGATGTGGATTGACGTCACAATTAACCGCAACACCATATAAGTTACTTTATTAATTTATATAAGCAAATAAAGAAAGGGCTTTGGATGAAATTCGGGACTACAAACATATAAAAAGGGACTGTAGCTAACGCGTACTTGGGGACGTCGTGTATGTAAATGGATACTTCCATACTTTTGCAATTGATCAGTTCATCGAAGAAACAGGGGAAGCAATAATTTTGGACGCATCTAGCGCACGTTATGAACCACACCCTTTTGAAGTTACATGATTTTTTTTAAAGTTTCCATAGACAAAAAAAAAACTTGATTGACATTCGGAAAACAGCTTCATTCATCGCACAGTCAAATAAATACAAAATAACATATATGATGTAGCGGTTAATTTTGAAGTCAGTAGTGTACGCATGGAAAAGCAACAAAAAAATATTTGCCGCCGGGCGGAATCGAACCCGCGAACCTATCAATAAAAAAATCCGATCTCTTACCGCTGAGCCAAACACCGCTTTTCAAACAGACTCTCTCAGGGGCAGTGCATAGGGTAATAGACCCCTATCAAAATTTATTTTATTTCCTAAACGCTTAGCCATCTGGAGTTCCCAGTTGATGCATTTTCATATCTCACCACTCCCTACATGTACCATAAATTTGGACGAGTTCAGTGATGACGAATAGGCGTCCTCTTTGTAAGAAAGGAAATCTTGACAAAATCGAGAAAGTAATTGGGGTCAGGGTGGATTCAAAGGCCGAAATTAGGTAAAGGGGGGAGGAATTGTGGCAAGATGCATGGAATGAAGAAGAGACTGGAAGAAGAACACATCAGTTTCTCCCTAATGTCAGGGAAAGAGTAAACATGAAATATTTTAAACCAAGTAGAGGAATGATGCACTTCCTGACTGGGTATTGTCCGTAACCGGAATCCTTATGCCGGCTCGGTAAGCGGGCTACACCCGCGTTCGTCTGTGGGGCCGAGGAAGGAACTACAGGACCCCTGGTGTACTTGTAGCCCAGATACGATAGATAAGCCGCTGACCAGCGTCTCCAGCTACCTCATAATGACACCTTTGAGCTAATAGAAAATGAAGACACTTTCAAAATTCTCAACGAGCTCAAAGATATAATTTCCAAGAAGACCAGGGATGATTATCTGGGAATTGATAACTGATCATGACGGACAGTACACCAATGTAGTCTCCCCACACTCTGCCATGCTCCGGGCACGGACTTGGGCGCTTTTGGCCACTATCCGGCGTGACCTAGATCTGGGGGAAGACTGTGGAAAACAAAGGATTTGACAAACATGAAATCTTTTTGACTCCTTAGTTTGTAGCAGCTTTAGTCTTTAGTGGTGGGTAAATTAGAAACTTAAGGAGAGAGCACCTGCAGTAAGGGAGTGGGGCAACCCAGCGCTAGAGGCACATACGCCGTAGATAACAACATGTAGGTTTGTATACTACTGACACAACCAGTAATACTGCAGGTTAATAATTAAGCTAACAAGCCTTAGTAGTGTAGAAGTTAAGAAATGAAATAGCATGGAATTAAGAACTTGAAACTGTAATTAAGTATGTATTGTAAACTGCAAATAATATTGTAAGCAAAACACGACCTATTTAATCAAAATAATTGGGTTTTATGTATAATAAAAGAATAAAGTTAAAAATAAGAAGAAAAAGCATCATGCGTTTCCGTATCACAACTTGTGGAACTTCGCCTAATGCCACGCTAGACAATTTTCTCCGCTCAAGGTTACAGGGTACTTATAAACCGGGGAAAAATCGAATTTTTTTATGACTGAAGTCTTTCCTGATTATACTGATATATACATTAAAGAGTTTCAAAAATGACCTACATTTACCAAATTTTAAATTTACGGCCATGTGTACCGCCACGCCTCCTTACTAAAAACGCAAAAGAAAGTGGTCAAAGTTGTTAATAATGATTTTAAAAATGCTGGAGATTTCTTGAGCAATCAAAAGATGTTATCAGTAGATTATTTATTTTCAGTTCACAACATGTTTCGGGCGTAGCCCATCAACTGGTGATCGATATAAAATTAACAAATTATTTGTCAATACATATGAACAGTATTTTATATGACAAATTTGAATACATCAAATCTACATTTATATAATATCGATCACCAGATGATGGGCTACGCACGACACATGTTGTGAACTGAAAATAAATAATCTACTGATAACATCTTTTGATTATTCAAGCAATCTCCGGCATTTTTAAAATCATTATTAAAATTTTACAATGAAGATTGCAAACCTCTACCAAGACTTTCAGTCTACAATAAGAAGGTGGTCAAATACACCATCATAAGCATTCTTTTCCTGACCTGTTATGAATGAAATAAAACCAATTTTCAGAGACCTGAGTAACCCTGTTTTGCTTAGTAAATGTTTTCGTGGGGGGACACTCAAAATACAAATGAAAGTTTCAACCATTGCATATGGGAATGATTAGGCAAGATGTTTTTGTAGTACTAAATACATTGAAATTTCGTGTTCTAGATGCAGTGAAATGTTTTCATGATGGCGTGAAAGGAAGAATGGAGTCCTGAGAAATTTAGTCATAAAATGTGGCTCCAATATGGAAGATCAATTGCTTGCGTGTGACAGACAACGGGTGCATGAAGCTGTAAAATTCGCTCTTCAAGTTACCAAAGAAGCAAGAAGTGTTAAAAGGAATGCCAAGAGGAAGCTTGAAGATGATGAAATGCTGCAGGATGAAGACTATGTTTCAGGAATATTCTGAGGCACACATTAATTGGACTCATACCTTTATTCGCAATTTTCCGCAAGTTGTATTTTTCAGCATTCAAGTACAAATATATCCTAAACTTTATCAAGCATTTCTTTAATTATTTTCTGTAACTTGTAATAGTCCTAACTTATATAGTATACCTAAACTTTATTGCAGAAACAACAAAATTACAGAAAAAATAACATTTTTAATAACAGAAAAAATATAAAAATTAAAATGTAAGATTTCATATTGTTTCAACCCTTGTAATATACATAACGTATGGAATTAAATAGGTATGGTAAATGAGCCATTATGTTATACGTATCTTGTAACAATTTAGTCTCCTTCACGTGTATAAAGTAGGATTAAGTGGTACCTTAATTTGTGGAAACATTTTGAGAGAAAAAAAAGGAAAAAACGGCATTTTTTTGTAATTTTTTAATAACCCTAACCAGTTTCAGAAATATTAAGAATACTTCTAATTTGCTTACAAGCGTGCTACATTATCTGATATCAACAAAAATTATATAAATAATATACATTGTAAACAGTGCCTGAAAGAAATAGGTGTTGAGTTTTACATAATATTGAGCCGAAAAAGTACCTTGTATCTTCAAGGCCAACGGTTTTTGATGCGCAGAAAATGGAACTCATATTTGGCATCGGAGGGTGGCACACCGGCTGTAACTGTCGCTCCGTGAAGTGGCCGCGCGACTGCCTACTTTGGGCGCGGCAGTAACCGTCGGTATCCCCTCCCACGCTGAGTTGTTTCTATCTCCACTCGCACAGCGGTCACGAGGTGCTGTCTGATAAGGAAAGGGTCAACGATTTAGATCGAACTTTACATGAACGTTCTATATTGTATGCTAGTTCCGCCATGCACCGATCGACATTTTATGTAGACAGTGACCTTTCTCTTAATTTGAAGGTCACGTGCGTAAATTTAATCAAAATCGGAACAAAATAGTAGATTTGTATGCAATACAGACAAACACACGGTCACTCCCCATATATGTTGTTGTTGTCTCCATTCCGCAGACTGGTTTGATGCAGCTCTCCACGATACCCATTCCTGTCTCTTCATCTGAGAATACGTACGGCAACCTACATCCTTTTGAATCTGATTACTGTATTCGTCCCTCGGTTTCCCTCTACGATTTTTATACTGCACACATTTCCTTCTAATGCTTACCTGACGATTCCTTGATGTCTCAGAATGTCTCTCACCAATGTAGAATGGCTCTCTTAGTCAGGATATGTCAGAAACTTCTTTTCACCTCAATTCGGTAAAGCATCTCCTCATTAGTTACGTGATCTACTGAAATAATTTTCATCATTCCTCTGTAGCACCACATTTCAAAAGCTTCTATCATCGTTTTGTCTGAACTCCTTATCGTCCATGTTTCACTCCCATACAATGCTACACTTCAGACAAATGCTTTCAAAAAGGACTTCCTAACATTTAAATAAATTTGAATGTTAACAAGTTTCGCTTTTTTTTTTTTTTTTTTTTTTTTTGAGAAAGAATCAAAGTCATAGTTGATGATAGGAAATCGCGTTTTCAGTACTATACGTCGAAAGATCGTCTAGAGATGAGCAATTTTTACTGATATATATGGGGTCAAAAGTTAATGGGGTTCGAGTAAGTAACGTTTCTATGTTTTCATAGCCGGCCGCGGTGACGGTGGCGGTGGCGCTTCAGTCACGGTCTGCACGGCCACTACGGTCGGGGGTTCGAATCCCCCCTCGGGCATGGATATTTGTCCCGTCCTTAGTATTAGCTAGTTCATAAGTAGTTTGTAAGTTTAGGGACTGATGACCCCGTAGTTAAGTCCCATAAGCTGTACAAACAATTGATTGAATTATGTTTTCATATCCAGCTGGGGTACGCGTAAGCATGAGCCACTTTCCGGGCGCCGTCGCATGTCGACGGATCCAAGGCTTCGACTCTCAAACCGCGGCTTTTTCGAACCACCATAATGGAAATTTTTTGTTACATTTATTCGATGTATTTAATAATTTTCTGATATTTGTAAAGTGATTAATATTCAATTAAATGCATTAACTGTTTACAGCTTTTTAATTTGTGATACACAGTGCAAAAACAGTAAGGAATAAATGAAATAAAATTAAAACTTCTAACGTATAATTACGTAATTCAAATTACCGGCCGGCTATTCTTATGCGTTCTCAGGCGGCAGAATGAAACTTATCATGAAAAAAACCCAAATACAAATATTTATTACACCATTCAGAACATTCATATGTTGTCCGAGGTACCCTTCGTGTGAAACATACCTGTTTTGTATTTCTGAAGACAGATCTATTATATATTAATTTCGATGCGTGCAAAGAGTATAAAACGTATGTTGAATGACTGCCGCGGACAACTGATTTTGGACAAGGCATAAATTTCAATAGTATCTGCTGTATGATGAATATCCTTTATTTCGTGTAATGTGGTAAGATTGCGATACAATTCTTGACGTTTGCAAACAAGTAAACGTCACAGAAAGGGGGATTTCAGTGGTATCAATTTAACAGTGTAGTAACGTTGATCCTCATCTTGACAAGACTCCTCTAGTATTGCGTCATGTTGGTTTGGTCACCCCAAGCAGAATTTATTTTTCTGAACATACGGTTTCAAAACATGATCCAAATATAAGTGATACAATTCGGAGATGAGCTATCCGTATTTTGAGCACCTGACGAAAACATTTCCTAATTCTCCCTGGACATCCTCAACTTCTTGCCAGACGAGAGGGCCGAATTTTCCTCTGGGTTTTTACAGACACAAGAAAGCCGTGGGTAGCATTTTAACGTTTGTAGTGATGGCACACTGAGCAGCGGATGAGTGTGTTGTGCATTACTAGAACGCCATGAACTTTTGACGACACATATATTACCAAGAAGTGTACCTCCTGAGACGATGAATTTATCCGGATAAATTCTTTGATTATTACCGCAAGTCTGTTGCATTTTTCGACTAAATGCTGTCAAATATTAACCCAGATAGCGCTGAATTGTTTTTGGTTTAATTTTCTTTCTCATAAGCTATTAATTACCTTCATATGACTGCACAAGAGCGTTATAAGTGAATCTTTTCACAGTTGCAATACTGCCCTTTTTTTCTGAAATGACGTCAAAACGAATATTTTATAATTTTAATCTGTTGAATCATTATTATTAAAACAACATTGAAGATGAAATATATGCATATAACTGTCTCAAAAATTGAAAGTTTAAGAAATATAAACCTAACTACGAGGAAGTCTTCTGGGTGAACCTCTGCTTTCCAGCTGTATACAACCACTTGCAAGCGACAATACAAGCTAAAATTGACCTGCAATGGGAGCTGGCGATTCAGAGAAATACAATATACCACTGTACACGAATTCTTACAGACAAGAATAAAAAAAATAACCTGCCGTTCTCGACCTTCTGGATGGATGTCAGATTTATCTGGGTTAAGACTAATTAAAAAAAAATAATAATAAACTCCTTTACTGGATTGGTTTAGATGAAAAAGCGATAATATCGAGCTAAGTTTTTTAATTAATCATAGTAATTAACGTGTTCATACAAGTAACATGACAGTTCAGATGTTTCTATACCTATGGGACTTAAATATTGCGGTTATCAGTCTATAGGTTTACAAACTGCTTTATCTAATATAAATTAAACTAAGGACAACACAAATACCTATGCCCGGGAGAAGACTCGAACCTCCGATGGGTAGTAACCGCGCCGGCCGCGGTGGCCGAGGGGACTGAGGCGCTCCAGTCTGCACGGCCACTACGGTCGGGGGTTCGAATCCCCCCCTTGGGCATGGATATTTGAACCGTCCTTAGTATTAACTAGTTCATAAGTAGTTTGTAAGTTTAGGGATTGATGACCCCGTAGTTAAGTCCCATAAGTTCTACAAACATTTGAACATTTTTGCAGTAACCGCGCGTTTAGCAGCAAGGCGACTTAGAGGGCTCGGCCGCTCCAGCGCGGCAACCTGATAATAACGTTAACTGGATAGCAATAAAACACGAACTGGGACCTTTGCCTTTCGCGGGCAAGCGCTCTACCAACTGAGATATCCCGACACGACTCACGATGTCGCCTCACAACTTTACTTCCGCCAGTACCTCGCCTCCTACTTTCCAATTTAAACTTTCATATCAGCGTACACTCCGCTGCAGAGTGAAAGTTTCATTCTGGAAACATCCCTTAGGCTGTGGCTAAGCCATGTCTCCACAATATCCTTTCTTCTAGGAGTGCTAGTCTTGCATGTTTCGCAGGAGAGCTTCTGTGAAGTTTGGAAAGTAGGAGGCGAGGTACTGGCGGAAGTAAAGTTGTGAAGCGACATCGTGAATCGCGTCGGGGTAGCTCAGTTGGTAGAGCGCTTGCCATCGAAAGGCGAAGGTCCCAGGTTCGACTCCCGGTTCCGGCACACAATTTAATCTGCCAGGAGGTTTCATATCAGCGCACACCCTGCTGCAGAGTGAAAGTTTCATTCAGCAATAAAACAGTTCACGTTAAATGTTCGCGTCACCTACCTCATAACCTGTAATATTCTTCGCATGACACAGTCGTCTTTCATTTGCCACTGGACTCGCCGGTGTGGGGATTTAAGTTGTTTTGGTACAACAGGTTTGTATGATGTTAGACGATTAAACTACTGAATTAAAAATCACAATTTCGTGTACGTTGCACAAGTTGATTTTAATTCGTTAATTGGTTTTCGACTTACAAGGCCATCTTCATACGTTACTGTTTTATATAAGAAGTAACGATGTTTACACTTACACTCAAGCAAATAGGAATCTTTGGCTGTATTGTGGTAGCAGAATTAAAACATTACAGAATCACTGATAAATACGGGAGGGGGGCCGGGAGGGCGGAAAATGTATGTGTATAACATATTAATTTATCCATCGGAATGGTTATTCGTTTAAAATGTTATACACATAGATTTACCAGATTAAAATGTTATTCCTGGTTTCCCTTCTGCATATTCATCATGGATTCTTTAATTTTTGTTATTTTAATTTATTAGAGCCAAAGATGAAATTCCCTTTGTGCTAGAGTATATTAGTGTAGATTTGTAGCATTTCTTTCAAGTCTGTATGTGAACCCTGTCAACAGTCAAGTCTGAGGATGGCCACGACAGTCGAAACCGTGTAATGAATTAAAGTAAACTTGTGTAACAAACACAGAATTGACATTAATGATAAATATGAAGCATTGAATTAAAATTTGCGATGCGACAGGGAATCGAAACCGGACCTCCATGATTACCAGGTAGACGTCTTACGGTTGACCATCGCATCACTAGCGATTAAGGCGCCTCGGAATAGTCTAAGCACGATTTCTTTCACGTCACAAACTTTAATTCAGCTTCTGTGTTCCATAGAACGTTGCCACTACTGTCAAGGCTCTCCATGCAGCGGAATAGCACCTCGGCAATGGACACATTGGAACATTATTTGTTTATTTGTATTTACAAAATTGATAGTTTAAATTCAGTATGATGATATTTCATGAAAACCGAAGGAAGAGTCAGTCAAAAATAAAAATAAAATTTATTTTTCAGTGGTTGTCTTTACGACAGTTCCGTACAATTTGATGCAAAATTGCACCACCTACATACAAGTATTCACATCATCTTACCATTTAAATCTGTGCATCTGATGATAACTACTTCCACCTCTGAGCCCCAACTAAATCTTTACACACCTCCTTCCGTGCTTCTCTCTTCTGCAGGTCGTCTTTATAATCTTGTGTTTTTACGTCGTAGAGACAAGCATATTCTCTCCACCTTAAGTATTATCGGTTCATTGGACAAATAATCCATTAAGACATTTACAGAATTGTCAAACATTTTTACACACAGACTAAACAGAGCTGTGAGTACAGTAACTTGACGGAGCGACAATTACAGCCTAGTGTGGCACCCTCCGTTTGCAACAATGAGTTCTCTTTTCGGCGCAACACAACTCATTCTACTTCAGTGGAGATTATCACCTAGACTTGCATTAGCCTTGGGATGAAAAAGTGTCAAGAGTTAAGAGACGTGAGAAGCTGGTTCGTTTTTAGAATACAGGTGGTAACGGTGCCTCACTGGAGCAGCAAGGATCGCAGCGTCAGGAAGCGAAATTTCCTCGGGCAGCTAATACAAGATGAGGCACGAGTGAAGTGCATTTCTGAATGATGTCGCTTTTAGGGGTCTACATCCATAAGCCCCAAGTTATGTGACGGTGTGTGGTGGAGATCAACTGCGTATCATCAGTGACGACGCTAGACGATACTGCACATGGTCGACAAAAGTCAACGATACCCCTTTCCTTTTTCAGTCGAAAAGAAAATATAAGTTACATGAGATTAGTTTTTCATCACAAAATATTGTATAGAAACTTTATTATAATACAAGTATTGTTGTAATGACAAAATTACAATAAACAAACACAAATGGATGTTTGAGTTGTCTTTCCTATCAGTTAGTTCATAAGTACTTTGTGAGTTTAGGGACTGATGACCCCGCAGTTAAGTCCCATAAGCTTAACAAACGTTTTTGAAGAAACACAAGTTACAATAGGCGAACTTTTCTGCTTATCGCCTCACAGAAATTTTTAATGTTACATCATATTTCATATCAGCCGCTATTACCGCTTTAGTTGACAGTACTGACAACGCAGATATTCGTTCTTGGCTCATCGTGCTTCTCAGATAGACTTTCATCAGAATTTGGGAAGCTTCTCTCGGCCGAAGCTGTACTGACTGGAACCGTGAACATGATTCTGATTGTTATGTAAACATTGGGATAGATGCCTTACAAATTATTTTCAAAAAAGTACTGAATAATATGTTTTGCGTTTTTGATTGAGTCTCATTGATCGGAAATTAAAAACTGAATTTCCCCATGAAGGTCTAAAGGCCTCATGAAGTTCTAAAGGGTGTATGTCATTATTTCGACTTTTCTAATTTTGTACCTAAATCATTACAATGCTTCAGAACGTCATTCTTGGCTGCAGATTTCAAATAATTGACATCGTAAATAAAAATATTCGTTCAGCGCTTGTGTTGAGAAAGGAAACCCTGTACTGCATTTCAAAATATGGCATGGGTACATAACTTTTTACAACCGAACATTCGTTTTTCTGTGTTTTTTTAACTGACATTCAATTTCGCAACTATTTTTTTCTGCAAACATTCGCGTTTCTGCAACACACGTTTCAACTCATGTACTGCGGAATTCTTGAATTCACTCGCGAATGAAGACAAGAAAAACCACTTGACCCGACTGCCGTTCACACGTAGTAAAATCTCGTAACTCGTATATTGCAATAATAAACTCAAAAGTTAAAATTTAGGTCAAGACTGCTGAATTCGAAATCATCAGTTTCATTTCTGGGGTCATTGACGCTTCCGATGACAACATCAAAAAGGAAAGTTCTCGCTTTTACTGTTCCGGTTTTGCTTTGACTTCGATTTTCAGACAGACGTTTAAATGTCAATTTTAATTTAGTTTTCGTACGTTCTCAATACATGCTTGACTTTGTAAAGAGCACAGAAACCTTATTGATTTATCCTAAAAATGTTTGAGCTGTTGCAGAAGAGTTACAGGTATCTATCGACAGCAAAGTCCAAGAGTGGCATCCATATTGCGTGAAGAATTTTAATATTGAATACTAATGCCAACCATATTTGCGACATTATCATATCCCTTTCCTGGACAGGTTTGGGCATCTAGATCATTAGGCTACTTTTTAGTTCCTTTAAAATTTCATTTATTAAAACTCTACGTCAGTGGCTTCCGTTCTTTATTGTGATATGACCCACAATCTGTCTGCAAAATCCTCTATGACCCGACATATATAAACGGAACATTTTACACGTCCAAAGCACCACTATTTTATGGAAGAAAATTTTTTTTTTTTTATTCTAGCTGGTACCAGGCGCGTTGCTGCCCCAGAAGAAGTAAATGTGCAAATATCGTTAGAAATTTGAATGAGTTAGCTTGTTAAATTACGAATAATAGAAGTAAATATTCATTTTATAGTCGATAATCAATACGTTTATTGAAATTTTGCGATACATACAGGAGAAATATAAATGAAATTCATTTAATTTATTTTACTTCATTATTCAAGTGCTTGTTAAATTACGAATTATAGAAGAAAGTCTTCATTTTGTAGTTGACAATAAATAAGTTTATAGAAATTTTGCGATATATAAAGGAGAAGTATAAACGATATTCATTTCATTTTTTTACTTCATTATTCAAGTGGTTTAGGGTAAACAGTATTTTTTGTTCTTCCGTCTTCAGCAAAAACAAACAAATTTCTTGTCTCTCTGACTCGTGAGCACGCAACATACAACTGTCCATGTGAAAAACATGGATTTTCTAGAGTCAATCCGCACACATGAAGTAACTGACCTTGTGCCTTTTTCATGGTCACTGAGAATGAAAATCGAATGCGGAACTGCAGTCGTTTGAAATGAAGTGGCATGTCGTTGGGCAGCGCATAAAATACGAACAATGATATATGCGTTTTCCAATCTACCATTAGTCCATCTCCTCCTTTCCCTTCTATATACTCACCAGCTCTTACTCCCGTCTCGCCGGCCGCGGTGGCCGAGGGGACTGCAGCCCCGGTCTGCACGGCCACTACGGTTGGGGGTTCGAATGCCCCCTCGGGCATGGATATTTGTGCCGTCCTTAGTAGTAGTTATTTCGTAAGTAGTTTGTAATTTTTGGGACTGATGACCCTGTAGTTAAGTCCCATAAGCTATACGAACATTTGAACATTACTCCCGTCCCCTCCTTTCCCTTTCTCTGTCCATTTCCTCCTCCCCCTCCCTCTGTTCATCTTCTTTCACCTGTCTGTCACCATCTCCCCTCTCTCATTCTCCTCCTCTCCCCTCTCTCTGTCCGTTTCTCCTGTACCCACTCTCCGTCCATCTCCTCCCTTACCTTTCTGTCCGACTCCTCCTTCGTCTACTCCTCTCCTTCCTAAATATGAAAACTTTAATTGTGACTGCTCAAACGGTGTCAAAGTCGCAAGGTAGCCTCCGCCATGCTAACTGGCTTGCAGATTATAAAAATCTCCTTCATGAAAACATACATTTATGTGCTGATTTTCATGGTTGACCAGTCAAACAATTTGAATGTTTGTCATAACATACCCTCCGCCATGCACCTACGGAGGCTTACGAAAGGTATCCCATTTATTAAATCGAGGTATAAACTACCCTCATTCCACATTTCATTTAATTCCGTCTAGCCGTTTCAGTGTGAACAGTAACAAACCTGTTAACTCACTGTAAGGTACCCTCCGCCATGCAGATGTGTTCCTAAAGGAACCTCATCCGTTAATTCAGGCTATAATCTATCTGCATTCCAAATTTGCTTCCAATCCGGCCACCTGTTTCAGCGTGAAGTTAAACAAACATATTAACCCACTGTAAGGAACCCTCCGTCACGCACCATACGTCGGCTTACGAAACGTAGCCCATGTATTAATCAGGGAATAATCTACCTTTATTTCAAATTACATTCATATCCGTCTAGCCATTTCAGCGTGAAGACATAAGAAACGAATTAATTAAGTGTGAGGCACCCTCCGACTTCCACCATAATTTAATAAAGCAGAGTGTCCGTATGGGTGTACGTGTTGCATACAAATCTACAGTTTTTATCCAGTCGTTATGAAATTTTGTACACGTAAGCTTCAATCCATGAGGACGGTCGCCGTAAGTGTAAGAATCACATACGATATATAGTTCACAAGATATGACGTCATAAACAATGAGATGCGCGAAAAACTGCTGCATTTTGCGACAATGCTGCTCATTTTCTCCTAAACCATTGGACCGATTTCAACCAAATTTGGTACACACATCCCTTACTGTGAGGTAACAATTGCTGCATGGTTAAGAATCACATACGGCACATGGTTCAAAAGATATTACGTCATAACCAATGGAAATTGCAGAAAATGCCATATAATGCGGCGAGACTTTCGAAATACACTGTATGAGAATGACAGTACTTAGCAACTTGCAACAAACTTTAAACATAATTTCAAAGCTTTATTAAAGTTTTTCTCGCTGGCAACTATAGTAAAATGATCAAAGTAAAAATGTTTGTCGCTTACTATTTTTCCGCTGTTTATGGAGTAAAACTACCGCTCTCGGTATGACGTTACAATTTATAATTTGAACACTACAAATTGTATCGACAGGAAATTTCATAGACAGTATACACATATATGCTTGAATGTACCTGTTAAATTGTATCATAGTATGACACGTAGTTCTTGAGATATGAGCACATAAACAGTAACATTGCGCTGTTCATGGACTAAAGCTACAGCGTTCCGTATGTCGCTACAATTTGTAATTTCTACACTACAAATTGTAGCCGCAGGAAATTATACAAGCAGTATACATATACACCCATATAGTTGAGAGTACCTTCCAAGTTGTATCACAGTACGACAGATGGTTCATGAGATATGAGCACATTAACTGTAACGTTCATCACGCACCAAATTTTAATCTATTACTTATTTACTACTAATTGTATTCCCAAGAGATTTTACAGACATACAGTCCTTATACTAATGGATATATATGTGATAAATGGTAGGAATAAATAAATACCCGGGCAACACCGGGTTTTCAGCTAGTTTTTTGTATCTTAGATAAATTAATGGTAACTTCAAAGAGTTTTATAAGATTTTTACTCTTGCTGTTAATTATACTTTCCATGTCTGTATTAAAGCCATTTGGGTTTAGGCGTAATCGTCTTCTATGCATTTTTTTTCTTTTTGTACAAAATCACAAAATGCACGATCGCATTAGTAAGCCGGGGTGCATCCCTTGCATGACTTGAAGGCTGTAGTTGCACGCATTCGATACTCTCCCTGTTTTACTTAAAGTGAGTTTAGGCTTGAGTCTTTACAGACAATGATCAGGGAAGAATCACATGATGGTTCTATCAAGGAATCCTCCTGGGATCTGACGGTTTCAGCTTCTTAAGTTTGTAATGGACAAAACAATTTCTTACCCCTCAAAAATTCATTATGTAACTACTAAAACAAGAACCAGTTTCAAGTAATACTTCTAGAAAAACAAAGAGGTTTTACTAGACCTAATGTAAAAATATTAGTTCATGCAAACTTTAAACTTGAAGCTTTAGTACGTAACCATTATCATTTTAAATACTGAAGCTTTAGTGCCATTATCATTTTAAATAAAGAATGCTGTAAGCTATTTTTTACTTTTCATTATGGGATAATATATAATTAAAGTAATCAAATATATTTTTAAAAAATCTACGGAAGCTAAAGTCATTCGGCCAGAGCAAACCATTCGGACGATTTCCTTCGTTTTCGTTTTAAACAAAAGGTATTCGTCCACAGATATGTCATCAGGTATCATAATTTACATAACTCTCGCATTCCTTTTTCTATATTCAAACGCTATTTCCTTCTGTATATTTCTTATGGCGACGTCCTTGCTGTAAACTAAAGTCAGTCGGTCAGGCCGTTCTATCCGACCGATTTCCTACAGTTTTGCTTTAAACGAAGGTATTTATTCGCAGATTTGTCATCAAGTATCAGAATTAACTTACGTCTCTCCATCATTTAGTTTTATTCAAATGCGGTATCCCTCTGTCGTTGCAATGAATATTTTATTCGGTTTGTTTTACAATATCTTCAGTACTAATTAAAGTACGCAGTTCTTTTTAACCTAACAACACTTAACGGAACAAGCTCTTTCATTTGCGCTTTTGCATTGATTGATTCTGAAGAAAGCTATGCATGAAAGTTCAATTTTACTTCTATTTCTTCCCAACTTTTCTGTCATTCCAGTAACGGTGCGAAGTATTCCTCTAGTAATTCTTTTTAAATCCACTTATTCTTTTTTCATTCGGTAAGACATCTTACTTTCATATTCAGAAGTTGACCCCCGGGAATGGAATACGCGACCGAAGTGTATGGAAACCACTGCTCTCCGTTGTTTCTGCAACTACAATTAATCCAAAGATATGTTCCTCTATCTCACTAGCCGAGGAATTGCAAAATCCAGACGACCTTAGATAACTGCCACTATACCCACAGGAAAATAAATACGGATAACAAACAGCTAAAATTGCTAAAATTTTAACAACTTGACCAACTGTTTTGACAGGTCCTCACAGAAGACAGCGCCACCACTGGGTAGTAACTTTCTTCTCCAGATCCCGTCGCTTAGGGTTTGTAGTACAAAACGACCGCCTGTGGTCTCTCCGTGTGGGCTCTAATCCAGTTTTATGCTTGTCGTATTTTCGCGAATGTACGTAGGAAGAAGGAATATCTTTGTTGACTCTTCGAAAAACGTACGTCTCGGAACTTAATCAAAAGCCCGTACCGCGATGCAGAACATCTCTCTTTGGTGCGTCTGCCAGTAGAGTTTACCGGTGACCTTTGTAACGCTTTCGCGTTTGCAAAATGAGCCTCTAACGAAGTGTGCTACTCTCATTTGGATCTTCTCTATGTCTTGGGTCAACCCTCTCAGGTACAAATTCCACAGCTATGTGCAAGACTCAAGCTTCGGCTAAACGAGTGTTTTTGTAACTTGTTGCTTTCGTTGACAGATGACACCTCCTGAGGATTCTTCCGATGAATCTCAGTCTGTCATCACCCACGATCAATTTCATACGGTGCTTCCATTTGAAATGGCTCGTTATGTCTACACCCAGATATTTTATGGATCGAATATTTATATAATACAGGGTCTTTCTTTTTACACACAAGCCGGCCGCGGTGGCCGAGGGGACTGTGGCGCGCCAGTCACGGTCTGCACGGCCACTACGTTCGGGGGTTCGAATCCCCCATCGGGCATGAATATTTGTGCCGGCATCAGTATTAGCTACTTCATAAGTAGTTTGTAAGTTTAAGGACTGATGACCCAGTAGTTAAGTCCCATAAGATCTACAAACATTTGATTTTTTATTTATTTATTTTTTACACACAACACTTTTTTGTGTATGTATGTATGTGTGTGTGTGTTTGTGTGTGTGTGTTGGGGACTAATTGCCACTCCCAGGCTGCACCATGCTGCAGAGCATCCTTCTTCTCGCTACACTTGTCCAGTATTACAACCTCTCGATACAATTTTTTAAAACAACCAATTGAAGCTGATGAGAAGCTACTCACTACGTTGTTTCGTCTGCGACACTTAATCTAGATTTCCTGTGATTAGTGTTGGACGGTTTGGAAAGCGGAATGATGTAGCTTCATTTGCAACTTCTGGTCTGTACGTAAAGATGAAGCCAATTAAATATTCCACAGGGTAGCAATTTACCAGGGACAAGAGTCTAAACACCTATTGCTTATCTTGGTGATGTATACCATCTATGTCTTACAATGATAACCCCCACCCTGTTCAAAGTGTTATAACGAATAGAAGTGTTTTCAATGCTAGATACTTAAGGACAAGGAAAAGCGTCGAATGCACATTCGGGATTCTGTGGTCTAAGTGGCTACTACTGTCAAAAAAAAAAAAAAAAAAAAAAAAAAAAAAAAAAAAAAAAAAAAAAAAAACTGTAGTTTATGTAGTGAAGGCAGTCTGTGATCTGTAAAATAACCTTACTGATACGTTCCATTTTACGTAATTTTCATGAGTTGACCAAGCTGCTGGATCAGACACAACTTACAAATATTAGTCGTATCTCTCAGCTTTCAGATCCGTATTTAGATGACGTTTTGGTTTCCGAAAAGAGATTAATCAGGTAAGCATGCCCACAAATTTCGATATTTAGAATTTTTTATGAGGGTATACAGCGTGAGTTGTGCCAGACGTATTTGTTGTACAGTTCCACAAGTCGAAAAGAGATTTTTCGGCAAATAACAGTAGTCAGAGTGATGGTAGGGCTAATATTTTTAGCTCTGGTATCCACCAAGATAAAAAAAACAAATATTTTAATATAGTTATACATGTTTTATAGGTTCATTTGACGGATACCGCACACAAAATAAAACGGGTGTAAAATGTTACGTGATTTATCTTGAATGTTAATTGTTATTTTACACTTTCACAAACTTCGGCGATGGACTGATATATACAGTACTTTTTCTATTCAAAACATGTCACTTCTAAATATAAATAAAAAACGAAATGTTAATCAGGAGGGAACAAAACTACAAGACCGGTGGGAGCTCAATTATTTTTGTATTAAAGTGAACGGTAGGATTACGTTTTCAAATTGTAAAGAAGTGAACAGTGTTGCTAAAGAATAAGCTACATAACATCACAAATCACGAAGAATAGTTTTTCATGCTTCGAAGAGCAAATAAGAAAAAAAATGAAACTATGAAAAATTCATTAGATAGCCTAACTAACAACGCATACTTACAAAATTCGTAAAAAGTAATTCGAAACAAGAGCAAGTTCCACGATATTTATTGGCAAAGCATTACAAAGCATTCGCCGATGGTGCTTTCATTAGAGAGTGTGTGATGAAAGCTGCAGAAATCGTCTGTTCGGAAAAGGTACAGGATTATCGGGATATTTCATTATCAAGGAATACTGATTAGAAGTAATTACTAAAATGGTGGATGACATCATTTCACAGCTACAGAACAGTCTTACCACAATTCAACTTTTTTCACTTGCTATTCATGGAAGCACACATATCAGACATGTTGCAAAAGTCCAACTTTTTTTTTCAAGGGTGCAATAAAAACTTGAAGATCACGGAAGAACTTTTAGAATTTATCTCTCTTCTGAGAACAACAGTTGGGGATGGTGTTTCTGATGCCGCGTGGAGTATTTTAGATAAATTTAAATTACATCTTGGTAGCTTCATTTCTGTAACGACTCGTGATGCTAAATCGATGGCAGGTGAAACTGAAGGATTTGTAATTGGTTAGTCCAGAACACTGTTATATACTTTTTTATTATTTATAAAAGGGGTCGTCACCTTCAATACTTACTAACAATATTATTTTCAATAATATATTGTCTAACCTCAAATACATTTCAGTGGTGCTCTGACCATCAATGATATTGTCATCATTTTCAGTTGGCGATACGATTTCGTTAAGGCAGTAACTTATGTCGGACCGCGAGAAAATCGTTTAGAGTAGCCTAAAAAAAGGACTACTAAAAAGGAAACGCGTTCGTGAGTTTTTAAAGAAGAGGAATGATTTTCCATATGTGAAGCTGCTGATATAAATCGGAACAATTAACCCGAAAGATTTCTTAAATTATTTTCGAATGAACTGAGAATCATGCGACAAATACAAAATAACTTACGATGTTACGAGACAAAATCGAAAAAGAAAACACAGTTATGAGACCCTTAATAATTCAAGCCGATGAAGGATTTAAGTTTAAGATTTTTGGCCACAGAAAGGTCATTTGAATGTTTGAAGTACAGTGCAAATGTGTCCACTTACACAATTAATAAAATTCTGAATGAAACCAACGAAGCAGTTACATAATTCTTCTTTTTAACGCCCTCTGCTTTCCCTTCAAGATACTGCAGGTGATAAATTTCAAGTAATTGATTGTATCCATTTAGCTTCTATCCACGTAATCGACTGATCATTGGATTCAGAGAAATGAATTGCCCCTATAACATTCGATAAAATGTACCATTAATTATTTACCCACACATCCTGCCCGATGCAGTTTCATCCAAAGCATATTGAGATAGAAATGTGCAAATGTAAATATTAAAAAACAGTGATTATGGGATAGTCGCTAGGCCCTATGGCTGTTTCGTGAAACACTGTAAACATCTGAACAACGAGTATTGTCAAACCGGAAAATATTTTAGGTCCATCAATACCGCTCTGTCAATACTTACGATATTGCCAATACGTCAATACCCACTTGCAGACGATCAATATATTGACTGATTGTAGATATATTGACAATAGTACGGAACGTGTGCGGGCCTCTTTATGAACTAGATATATCTTTCAGTGCAACTGCCATTGTCAGGTGTCTTTGGTATACAGGGGTTTTAACTGACTAGTCGATATTTATGAGGTATTCTAAATCAAATGTTTAAATGTTTGTAGAGCTTATAGGACTTAACTACAGGGCCATCAGTCCCTAAACTTACAAACTACTTATGAACTAGTTTAGACTAAAGACGGCACAAACATCCATGCCCGAGGGGGGATTCGAACCCCCGACCGTAGTGGCCGTGCAGACCGTGACTGGCACGTTGCAGACCGCTTGGCTACTGCGGCCGGCTGAGGTATTCTTTTAATCTTAAATTTCCATATACGAATTTTAGAGATAACTTAAGTTCATATATCGAAGTACATTAAAAGATTTGTGGTTAAATCCACCTTATGCAAGACACCTTGTTTTGTTTTTTGCACAAACATGTTTCGGCACTTCTTGTGCCATCTTCCGTGGATTTTTGCTTTTATTTTCTAGAATGCAAGTTATAGAATTTGGTTATATAGTGACGAGTTATTTGATTTGACAAATTTGTTGGATATATTAGGCCTAATTTATAACGATACTTAGATTATGTCATTCGCAGTATTTGTATCTGTTTTACTTTAGGAATGTCATGTTTTTACAGCTTGTCATCTGCAAGCAACAAGACGTTTTTATTTACGAAATTATTGTATATGCACCTGGAAGTTTTGTGGAAAAACAGATCTTTGTGGTTGTTTAGTGGCTACTTACATTCGAGCTGTGGTGTTGCTGATTGCTTGTTTGCGGCGTGTTCTTGATGTTATGTGACATTTACTGTGCGTTTTGTAGTGACCTGGCACTATTTATACCGCCATTTCTCTTCTTGTGGTGGCTGTATCGTATTCACTTGTTTTGTGTGGTGCGAATTTTGAATAGTTTTAATCCTGGCGATGTTCTGTGTGTGTGTATTTGTGTGTGATTTTATTGTGTGTGTGTGTGTGTGTGTGTGTGTGTGTGTGTGTGGAGAGAGATATTTATTTCGTGTGTATGTGTGTGTGTGTGTGTGTGTGTGTGAAACAGAGAGAGAGAAATATTTGTGTGTGAAGGAGGGCTGTCAGACGTAATGTGGTGGTGGGATTCATTTATATACGTTTTTTATTGTCTCAAAGGGAGTTTTGTTGCAAAGTGATGTGTATTCGTTAAGTACTTTCTTTCCTTGGGCTGTTGCCTTCTGGGTGTGATAGTTTTCCTCTATTGTTAGTTTTAGGAATAAGCTGTTGTTGGTTTTGAGAATTTGTAGGTCAGGTTCTATGTTTGTTGCGATATGATTCTCTTTTATTAAATGTTCAGCAAATGTTGAGTGCCAGCTGCTACTTTTCAGTGCTCTGAGGTTTTCATTGCATCTTGTTCTGAAATTTCTGCATGTCTGACCCACATACACAGATTGGCAGATATTGCAAGTAAGCTGATATATTCCTGATTTTGTCAGTGTTGGTGGTATGTTACCCTAGTCTTTTCTGTATTGTGTTGTTGGTTCTATATCCTACGTTTAGGCCTTGTTTCTTGAGTATGTTGCCCACTCTGTGGGTGACTTTGTTGTTGTAAGTCATAATGTGCCATTTGTTGCTATCTGAGTGTTGATTTGTTGTGTGTGGTGTCTCATCTCTGTGTATGGAATTTTCTCGATTGTGTGTTATCTGTTTCTGTAATTTTCTGTGTATTCTGTCCACTGTACAATACAGCAATCACGGAAGATACAGTAGCTGCACCATCACAAGATGATTATATTAAAACATTAAAAAACACCTCATAAAAACCGAACAGTCAGTTATAGCCGTTAAAGCCTCTGTATACCAAATCCACCTGACAACTGCACTTGACCCGAAAGATCTACCTAGTGCATATATAAATAACATTGTTCCGGGCTAAACAATTACAATTATATCAATCTACGGCATCTGTAACACTGTGGGTCCAAGATATAAAGATTTGTGGGATTTGTGTCGCGGCTAAGAGAAAATTACAGGACAGGCCGCAAGATAAACCAAAAATTATAGCGTTTCATTGTCGTACTCATCAAGCTCTGTGTATAAAATGATTAAAAATATATCACGTTCTCAAAACACTTCTAAAAATAGTCAATTTTATCTGTTAACGAGCACTTGACAATCGCTAAATTTCTTCATTCCTTGAAGATTTAGAATAACAATCTGAAGACTTTCCTTATTACACTGAATTTCGTTGGATATCCTCCCACAAAGTATTAAAGAGATCTTATCTGCGTCAATAGGAAATAATATTATTTCTCGAAATGAAAGTGAAAGACAAATAAACTATATGGTCATAAAAGATCAATTTTGGCTTCAGAACCTAGCTTTTACCATAATTTGCTCTTCATTTGAGAAACGTTAGTATCACGTAACAAGGAAAAGAGCAGTTATTAACGAATACATACGACACAGTTACAGGATTTACAAGAAACTGAGTTTCGGCAAAAATCACGCACAAAAGAACGTTTTTACGCACTTTCCTATGTGTGAGCGTTTAAAAGCAGAAAATCATTGTTGCCCATTTTCAAAATACGCTGACAAAAATCATGAAATTAGAAACGAATTTGATAAACATGTTGTTGATTTCATAGAAGGATTCGAGAAAATATCCGAAAAAATGGAAGTAATGCTGCTCTATTACGTGAACAGTAGACGATCCTTTAATAAATATCAGTTTAGAAGACCCACTACGACATTAAACAAAAATCGGATAGCGACAAACGGACCACCGTATCAAAACTGATCACTGAAATCCTACTCGAGTGACATTGGCACAGAAGGAGTCAATGACGAAAATTTTCAGTAATGAAAAAGATTAATAAAAACAAACGACCATCTCTCACAAAATTGAGAACTTGATACTCTCTCTAATAATACAATACAAATACTGTATTCGTATTTCTGGAGTGAGAGTCCATGGTCGAAGTAACTTATAAATCTATTCCCAGAGGTTTTGTCCCCTTCTGTGCATAGATCGTCAGAAATAATTGGTAGCTGCTTCTAGATAGATAAGAGCAGTTTAGAGGACACTATGGGTCATCACGTCATGTCTCGTTCTTTAGTGTCTCTGGATCGTGACATCGCCCTCGATTTAGAGTAATTAATCACTAATTTGTAGGTACACTAATTGAAGTTGAATTATGTATCAACCTTTTATTTTCTCTAAAAAAATATAAACACATTCGTAAATATTTATTACGTCACCGTAAAAGCGTATACGATAATGTGGTTTCTTTTGGATCGGCTTTTAGATATGGCGGTTACTCGAGTGAACAGCTGTAACGATAACTACATAAAATAAGAGAGAAGGCTAGGACAGCTGAGAACACTTTAATAACAGCTATTAACAAGGTTACTGTCGCAGTGAAAAGTTTTCGCAGGTTTGCTAGTCGGCAATTTTTGTGAACTTGACACTGCTGTGATAAGAGTATTTTCTGCCTTACAGTATGCAGCACTTTTATGACGGACACTAATGTATATCAGTGATAAAGATAACGCGGTATCATGTCATAGGTTTATTA
The DNA here is from genome assembly GCA_026315105.1 of Locusta migratoria. Lineage (NCBI taxonomy): Eukaryota > Metazoa > Arthropoda > Insecta > Orthoptera > Acrididae > Locusta > Locusta migratoria. The sequence continues at coordinate 56,876,577 of CM048751.1, forward strand.
GCGTGTGTCGAACAGCGAATCTGAGCTAGTGGGTATCCGACAGGTGCTGCTCCCGCGGCCGAGCGTCGGCGCCGGGAACTACCGCTGCTCCTGTACATTTGCTGCCACCACAGCAAGCTCGCGACGCGGGTTGCCAGCTGGTCAGGATTAGCCGTAAATGTGGTTACGGCAGCCATTATGCGTACTACACTCTATAGTTTATCTTCCGTCGTTGCAACGTTATTGTTTCTACAAATTTTCAAGCTATGAGTCGAGTAATTCGAGAAATATTCTGCAATATTGGTAAGTTGTCACCTTTTAGAGTCATTAATTATGCTTAGCAGAAAGACCTTGGAAGTATTTATAATTTCTGAAACTTTTGCAACGATTTACAATGCACGTCCTGGACTCAAAAAGGAAGTGTGATCATTTCCTTGTTATACTCTGTGGGGTTATTCATTTGAAGAAGGTAGAATATCAAAACTGGTGAACAATAAAATTCAATTAATTAGTTCAAAAGGTAAACCTAAATAGGATTTACTACTTTACTGTTGCAGATTAACAAACGTGGGTATAAGTGTCAGTAAATTATGCACCACACTATTATTCAAACGGTAGGTAAATATAGTAAAATGTCATATAAAAACCAGTGATAGCTGCTGATATGCCTCGCTGTATTTTTCCATCATTTTCGACTGTAAATGATGATCTTCATGTAAAAGTGCAATACCTTTGCATGTATTGAACACAATATGGCTGGTGAACTTAGCAATGCCTTCTGTCGGACTCAACAGACAAAGAAGATAAAACGTACCATTCAGCGAGAATCAAGGGCAAGATTGGACAAAAAGTACGCGCGAGTTTCCAGAGTTAATTTATGGAAAACAGTAGTTCCGGAAATCTGTGTTTTGAAGAGTTTGTACAATGGAATCTTATTAATTAATAAATAAACTGAAATTTGATATTCGTAATATACTAGTAAAAACACCATTATTCATAGTAAGAGTAATATGATTTGTAGAACCTATAGAGACACGATACTAGAATAGCACAATATTGACTATAGTCGAAGATGCTACCACTTTACCCTGAGGCATAGTAATCATAAATATTTATCAAGAAATATACGGCCGTAAATCATTCTGAGCTGAATTAACCACTCGAAGGTTAAATTGCTGTAATCCGTTGTGTTTGATTACAGACGATACTATCATCGATCCACTCACTTGACAACATAGCAACTAAATCCACATCGAATAATCGTTTCAGGCGTTATGACTGTATTCTCAGAGAGTTGTTTGGGTAATGCTTTCTGTGTTTTATGGAGATAGTTTCTAGTCGATGCTAGTAGCAAATTAAAGCTGTTCACGCCCGAAGCTATGAAAGCTTTCAACTCAACTTTCTTTCAACAGAATTACCACTCACGCCTCAGAACGGTGTCACTCTTGACAGTCTATGAGAGAACGGTCTATCATGCACACAGATCACGTTAAATTGTGACTCGTCCGGATAGCAGCGCGCATCATTACGCCGCTCCGAGATTTGAGTGGTGTCGGCCACGGAACGAATTAACTCGGCGCATTATTGGTGAAAGCCAGTGCACCCGCCAACCTGAATGTGATTTTTAGGAGGTTTCCCACGCGCGACTAGCAGAATGCAGGGCTTGTAGCCATGCCCCACCCCATACAAAGGATTCTCAACACATTTATAATACTACGCTCTCATACGTGGGATAATAGTATGAGCAGACAGAAGATGTACGCATAGTCCCTCCAGTCGAGAATGAGGGGCAGGTGGTGGGGGATGATAGAATGGAGAGGGGGGGGGGGTGACTGGTGAGACATCGGACCACCCCATTCCATTAATATGGCCATCTAGACTAAGATGCCAGAAAAAATTAATTTCACATAAATACCGAATGTTGAAGAATCTAGAAAATATAGTGTTCTTGGAAACTATAAAATTGGACTGACAGTGAAGAAGTAATTATGCGATTTGGGGAAAAAAAGGAATTTTCTTCTTACACAGTAAAAGGCACTTGTGACCACGATGAAAGATTTCTGTCTATCCTTAAATACAAAACTCATACACTGGACGGATTATTTTTTCATACACCCTACTCAAATTTTCGCAAACGACGAATTTATTTTCACATAAAATCGATTCCGTGGTAATAGTCGACTATCGTTATACAATATTTTTTATTCATTACACTGTAAAATTAGTTTCCTCCCTGTACTTATTACTCTGGGAGATATACAGAAGGAGTTAATCACGTGGTACAACGAGTGGTTTGACGTCAAATTCTGTGCAACCGATATTAGTGGAGCGACCAGAATGATTACTGTTTACCAGCGGCATCGTACAGAATTTAAAACATAAACAAAAACAGTTTACACACTGATATTTAGGTATACATATATTTTTAGTACAACGATGCTAGAAAAAGAGACACAAACAAACTCGTTAACAACAAACATTTTAAGTGTGTTTACAGTGACTTACAGATAGACTAGGAGAAGTCTTTTATACACTGACAAAGATTAATACTTAGGTTTCTCGTAATGTAGCCTTTTTTTTCCGCAAACTAAACTTTCAAAACAGAACCGCTATAAAACATTACAGGATCATTTCGTTCTTCTTTGTCTGTCCAATCGTGAAGGATTGAAAAAAAATTGCAACGTTGAACTATAATTTGATACAGTAATTTAAGCGCTAACAACAAACCCATGAAACGTAACAGAAAGCAGGAATCGGACACAAGATTACTATAGTTTCACTTTTGTAAAATCGCTGCAGTATTTCTCTTTCGGTTACAAAATATCAAAATATGTGTGATTTTCTTCATAAATGTCATGTTTACATTCATCTGGTTCCCTCTCCTCACTTCAATCAGTATTCTCTATTTTATTCAGTCTTTTGCCTTTTGCCTTTTTTTTATTTTTATTTTTTTTTTTATTTTTTTTTTTTATTTTATTATTATTATTTTTTTTTTTTTTTATTTCGTGGTTATATTAATATTTCGTTATCTCAAATTGTTCATTTCCTTTCCTACCCACTCACTGACTTTTTCCACAAATATTTTTATTTAAATATATTCTTTACAAGTAACTATCCAAGAAGTATGATTTCTTGGCTTCGCTCTTTGATATCTTTCAAACCACCGTTACTGCATTTTGTTTTGTTTACATTTTAATCATTAACAAAGCGACTTCTCAGTACTTGTCACCACTTTCTAAATCCTTTATTTATCCACTATAATTTATATCTCAATAAAGCACTTGTTATATATCTTCATTACAATGGTACATAACTGAAAATTTTCTTTTCTTTCGGACCAGCTGCAATAAATACGTCAGAGAATGACATTTTAAGTTAATAATTCATCCAGTTTGCTGCTATAAATATTAATGTATAATAAACTACAGCTGTTTCGGCTTTTATAGCCATTGTGAAGTGCCTTGAAATAACATTGGTGAAAATATTGGAATACATTTCGTAAATTTCGTATACAATTTGATGATAAAGTATTAACAAGTTTTTTTACTTACGTCTAGATGACTCTTACGTCCATATTGCATTCTGTCATCTAACTGCCAGACTTATAAGGTGGTATTTTTATTTTGTTAAACTATGTACTTTTTGACAGTTACGTATATTGACAGTTAACTACTAAGATGCTCTATGTTTATATAGAAGCTATATGCAAATAAGCAACGACGATCTTATTATCATGGATCATATTTTTATTGTGGGTTTTCTTTGATTATGTTGGAGGCCAAATAAATAAATCTGTGGTTGTTAATACTTATGTTTCTAATCAGCCGTTATCGTTTATTATGTCAATAAAAATTTGAGGTAGTATTTATGTTTGAAGTTTTATAAATGTTCTGGATACTTGTTCGTGTGTATATAAACTTCAAATTCTTCAAGAATGTTCATAGTGAGACCTTCTGGTATTTTGTGTAGAATCTGTAACGTGTTTTTTTTAATCAACTGGGTTAAATACGGGGGGGGGGGGGGGGATTTTCCTTGGCCAAGCATATTAATTTACAGAATACTATTTTCATCCACGCCTCGGTTGCACAGTGGTACCAGGTTCGATTTCCTGTTCCGGCAGACAATTTTTGCCGGCCGCAGTGGCCGAGGGGACTAAGGCGCTCCAGTCACGGTCTGCACAGCCACTACGGTCGGGGGTTCGAATCCCCCCTCGGACATGGATATTTGTGCCGTCCTAGTTCGTAAGTAGTTCATAAGTAGTTTGTAAGTTTAGGGACCGATGACCCAGAAGTTAAGTCCCATAGACTATACAAACATTTGAACATTTGAGTGCGGGGCGCTGACCATGTCCCCCTCCATACCGCATCCCCGTCAGATCCTAGGATTTTTATCTGTCACCTTTCACTTCTTTCACCTCTGGCAGTATTGCTCATGTGAAAAAATACCGAGTAGCACCGTGATTCGGAACCCACGTTAAACTGTAGGTCCCCCTATAACTGGCTGGGTAAGTCGGTTCGAAGGTCGGAGGAAGGCAACGGCATACCACCTCCAAATAGGACCATGCCTAGTAAAGCACTGTGGTGTTCAAACCAATCTTCGGATTGTTGACTGCTTTACGTTTTTACTTTCAAATGTCAGTGCATTTCACCTTAGTGAGCCAAAGAAAAAGGGAAAATGTTCCGGAAACATTTCCGAGTAAAGTGTAAACCAAGTATAAGCAACTTTTTGTAGCAGTGGCTAAGGTCAAAAATTGTATATTTTGTGACTCGGGTTCGATTTCCGCTACGTTCTCATTTTTCCCTTCATTTTATATTATTCCTTGCAATGTTAAAATTTAAATTATTAAATTTTAGTTTACCAAAAGCTTTCAGTTTTGTACATGAAGTTAATATAATTGGTATACTCAAGGTTACTTTAATTAATTATTATGTTCTTAATTTAGTGGAGGTTTGAACAAAAATAATATTCACAAAAGCTAGTTCAATTAATTATGTTACGTTTTTTACGACAACAATTGTCAAATTCACAGAATGCACATTCTACGAAAGCATTTTATTAGCAATAATGACGTATCATAAGGATGTAAGCAGGATCAACGAGTTGATGCTATGCGGTTGAATGTATTATATACATCTTCTCTCAACGACAACCATGATGTTATTTAGCAATTCAGAACCAATGAAATATATAATTAAATTTAGTAATTTAAAGTTAATTTCGGAAGGCATAACATCAGAAGAAAGAAAAAAAATAGAAGTTGTAGGACTCAAACCCGAGAGGAAATTTGTCTCTCTATCACTTTAACACTTCGATTATCAGCATTGACTTGTTCGCTAAGTTGAGAGTCTTTAGAATATTGGTAAAACTTTCTTGTACATGTTATCATAGACAACATAAGATTTTATATACGTATATCAATACAACTACAACTTGCGCTAAATTCAAAATGAACTTGAAATACACCTCGATTCTCACAAGGAGACCACAAGGTTATCGGATGTTAGAATTTTTTTATATTTACGGTACCTCAGATTCATAACTGAAATAACAACCAATCAAATCCATTCGACACAACTCTAAAAATTCTCGAGAAAATCGACTTTGAAGTAATGCAAGTACAGATAATTAAAAGAGGTGCAGCACTTGTCGGTGTAGCGCAGGTGTTAGCGTTTTGACCTTACAACCATACGGTCGCTGGTTCGAATCCCTCCGTGATAATTTTTTTATTTCTTTTTTAGCTGCTTGGGAAATGTAAATTGTTATGTTTCTTAAAAGAAATCACCATTATTAACTACCTTTTATAAAACATAGAAAACTACGAATAAAAAAATACGTGCAAAAGAAAAAACACCTTTCTCGGCGATGTTCGAACCACTGACCCTATAGTTCTAACGCCAGAACGCTATTATCTGAGCTGCACCGACAGATGCTGCAACCGTTTTAATTATCGGTATTTACATATACTTGCAAGACTTCAAAGTAGATTTTCTAGAAAATTTTTGAGAGTTTCGTCGAATGGCTTTGGGTGATTGTTATGTAACTTCTGAACCATAAATATCAAAAAATTCTGAAATCCGAGACCCATGTGATCTTCTTGTCAGACCTTTTCATTTCAATATCTTGTACAGTAGGTACTGGCACTAAACGGCATTTTCGGTATAAGGGCGATAAGGCAGTTGATCTAAGCCAACAAATTGGATCATATCTTGACCCATACTCCGTAAACCACCTCACAGTGGGTGGTGGAGGGTACTTCCTCCTATTACAGTCGCGTGTAGTTCACGGAGAAAACGATTTCCGGTAGGCTTCCGTGATGGGCGCTTTTTTCACGAGATATACGTAGCACGAATCAATGAATCTTCGAGAAACGTGCGCTCTCGGAAATTTGACAAAAGTCCGAACCGCAACACAGAACGTCTCTCACGCAGCGTCTACCATCTACGACTGGAGTTTTCCAGTCATCTCTGTGACGCTTTCGCGCTTACTAAAAGAGACCGCAACGAAGAGTGCTACCCTTCGGTAGCGCTTCTCTGTATCTTCTATAAACCGTACCTGATACTGATCCTACCCTGATATGCAATACTCGGGCGTCGGCCATGCGAGTGTTTTGCAATTCAATTCCATCCTGAATATTCTTCGAATGAATCTCCTTCTGGACTCTGCCTTGTTCACGATTACTTTTATACGATGGTTCCATTTCAGATCGCTCTTTGTGTCTTCTCCTGTATATTTTATGGGAGCAACAGCTTCCATTATTTTTCTTGATATTGCGTACTTGTATAGTATTACCTGCACCATGCTGCCGATCCTCCCCTTTCCAGCGTTATGACTTCTGGGTACGATACACCATCATCCGCGAAAAGTCTTATTGAACTTCCGAGTTCATATACGAGGTGTTTTATATATTTTGAAGAGCATCGGGCCTGTTACACTCGCTTTGGCCATAGAAGAAATCCCTTTCACGTCTGACTCCTCCTCTTCGTTCAGATGACACACTGCGTGGTGTTTGGAAGAAATTCTACAATTAATTCCCACTGATGGTTGTAATTAATGGAGTGTCCAGACAGTTTCAGAAGTTATAATCATCTGGGCCGGCCGCGGTGGCCGAGGGGACTGCGGCGCACCAGTCACGGACTGCACGGCCACTACGGTCGGAGATTCGAATCCCCCCTCGGGCATGGATATTTGTGCAGTCCTTATTGTAAGTTAGTTCGTAAGTAGTTTGTAAGTTTAGGGACTAATGACCCCGTAGTTAAGTCCCATAAGCTATACAAACATTTGAAATTTGAATGATCATCTGGAAATTTCTGTATATATGTGGCGTCTGTTCCGATAGAATGAGTAGCCAAACGTAAGAATGTTACCCAGAGGAGAATTTCGCAACTTTCTTCTAAATTCAGACATCGTTCTGTAAAGTACTTAATTTATTGTTTAATATAAGAGAAGAACAACGCAGAAATAAACCTTACTGGTGAGATCGACGTTGGTGACATAACCCAATTAATGTGGCGCCATGGCTGTTCAGTAGCCAGATGATTCCGAGATGCGTAGTGCAATGGTTAACTCGTTGGTCTCACATTCGGCAGGACACGTTTTAAATCCGCGGCCGGTCCTCCTTATTTAAGTTTTCTGTGATTACGCTGAACCATTTAAAGCATCTTAGAGGACACAGTTGGATTCCTCGCCCACCCTTAAAACAATCTGAGCCTGTTCTTTGTGTCTAACGATATCGTTGTGCTCACCTAGGATCGATAACAATTATCAGTAAGATTACTGATATTCGATTCTCTGCGTGTTTACGTCGACAACGTTCTTCCTGGAGATTTTTGGCTTTGGTTCTTAGATTCCGACAAATAATGTCGAAAAATAGCGTCGCTCTTACTCAAATAAAGAGTGGCGATTGTTCCAACGGTCTTCTTAGAACCCAAATACAACTCAATGTTAAATACTGATATCTGCATGTATTGTCTACGTGCTTGTCTGTTCCCTAAGCACAGATACTATCCAATTCAGTACATGCAATGGGATTCACTGGAGATTTTGTCCGGTGTCATCCTGCACCTGTTGTCAGATGTGCAACGTCATACATTCGTTCATCGCCCGCCGAAATTGTGACCAATTCGCAAAACCCGTTCGTGGTGCGAGGTGATTTTTCTTGCTCCTTATACTGTGCTTTACGGTAGTCATCGTTTATAGTGACTTATCATAAAGAAAAAGTGCGCAGATCAGCGGATCCTTTCTACTGTTTATGAATAATACATCACACTTGTTTACATTCATGTGGAATTGCCAGATCCTGCACGGATCAGCAAACATCTACAGGTCTTACTGCAATCCCCTGCAGTCCTTTATCGTTGCTACTTTCTTACATGTAACTCCATCGACTGCGAATATCCTTTTGGAGATTCCCACGTTATTCACTGGATCACTGACATCCATTCACTGTATCGCGCGTTTTTGGGCGTACTAGTGGAATTACCTTAACGTCAACTACAGTTCCCGGAAAGTTCGTAGTGTTTCAGTATACAACAGACACTGTATCAAATGCCTTAACGAACACTTTCAATAATACGGAAACATTATTGGCGCCGATCTCTACTACAGTTTAAGTCTCATGAACGAACAGAGTGAGCTAAGTTTCTTAGGGCGTCAGTTTGTAGAAGCCTCGAGGTCTATTGAAGAAAACATTTGTGTTGCCCAAAAACGCCACAAAGCGTTTGCCAAAGACATGTTGTCTAACTTTTTAAGTGATTTTCTCCAGCGATATAGGCTTCCAGTTATTTACCTCTTTTTTACGACACTTTTTGAAAACTGACTTGCACCTTCTTCAGATGCTGAGTACCTTTCGCTGCTGTCGCGACGTGACTGACATACAGTCCGTAGCATCTCACTTGTACCTCATCCATTAAAAAACCGAACACGCGCGTCAAATTTAAAAGAATGTAAAATCTCCGAGACTGACTAAGCTTCACAGACGCTCCAAGCTCTGTGCTGACCAATGCGAGATGCTTTTAGTAGTTTCCACAATGAAACACAGTCTAGAAATTCAAAGACTCTGATCGTAGATAACGTACACAAGCGGCAATACAAAGTCAGTTCCTTCACTCCGCGACAACGATGGTAATGTTACCTGTGACAGTGCCGATAAAGCGGAGTTACTAAATACAGTTTTTCCAAATTTCTTCACCAAAGACCAAGTAAATATTCCAGAATTTCAAACACCATCATCAGCATGAGGAACCTGGAAAGAGATACGGTACGCGTTGCAGAGTAGCACAAGTCGCTTAAAAAGATCACTTCGTCCGATCTAGATTGAATTTCAACTAACTTCTCTTCAGAATAAGCCGATGTAATAGCTCCATAATTACCGAACATATACGAAAAGTCCGTTCCTTAAGACTGGTAACTTGCACAGGTCACACAGATGTACTAAAGAAAGGAGATTCAAATACAGACCCATACCAGTGAAGGTGATCAACAAGTTTTTGGATCATGTTCTACACCAGACCCCCCCCCCCCAAAAAAAAAAAAAAAAAAAAAAAAAAAAACTCTAAGAGACTCCGGCAGAAAAGAAAGGAACTACCTTCGTAAAATAATAATAATAATTGGCAGAAGAACATAATTGCGCCTCTTTGATGCACAACATGACAACTGCTTCTACCCAATCTCTCATTGTAAATTGGCTTCAATACAAGGCCTCTTCATTTGACTGTCCTTGTCTGTATTTATCTCTCTCATACTGTGTCCTTTTTCTCATACTGTTGATTTCTATTGTCACTGTTTTCATCCCTTTCTCTCGCTCTTCTTCCCCACTGTGTTCCTTTCTTCCACTTTCACTGCATCTCTGCCACCGTCTTTACACCTTTCTGTCTTTCTTATTTTGCCACTGTCTATCCTCCTCAGTTAGCTGTCTATAATTTCAGTCACCACTGTCTCCTCCCTACATTCGTTCTTGTCGAGGGTTTGGTTGCGTACTTAACCTCTAGATCGAGAAACATAGATATAGGAGATACTAGACAAAATTTTTCTTTTCCACATTTATAAAAGGTACGTAAGATCTTCACTATTTTTGTATTCACCTCAACTGCCTCTTTCTCTTTCGTTCCCACTGCTTCTATTTCCAGCCATTTACTTATTATATCACCAATGTCTCTCGCACACTATGAATTTATTTTCTATCTCTCCCACCGGCACTGTCTCGTCTTTTTTCACCCCTACTCGTAGCTATTGGCTTTCACCACAAAAAACCGCACATGTGTTCGCATAACAAATTTTTTGTGAAGTAGGCGCACTGAGAACTTAGGTAGCATATGTCTCACTATTCTGTCAGAGTGTTCAAACAGGGACATATTTGCCTTTTTTGCCCTGGTAGAAGCATTTATTAAATTTTTTTTTTTAATTTTGGTTCCCTACTTTTATGCTACGGCGGGTTGCGCTGTAAATCAATAAAGATCTGACTATGAATGAAACACACCACGCAGCCGTGTAGTATTTCACAATATCTATCATTTAACGGAACAGATTTTCGCCTGTTACGGGATCATCAGGTACGTGATATTTAATAAATACTGTAGAACGTTATAGAATTGCCTAATTCGAATTATTCATAATGAACCAAATATTCCAACAAGAAGTTTATCAATGCAATCAGACAATTTCTTTATGTGATTCGACACATCTATAAACAGAGTGAGACGAATAACGAAAAATATTTATGAGTTATTTATAGAGATATTTTAGAAATAATATTTTACGGAATAGTTTCCTTGAAATAGAATGATGAATTTTGAATAAAATTTTGGTAGCCCCACTGATTTTAAAATCCCTTTGTGCATAACCTAAAATCAATCATACACAAAGTCTAAGCAAAGTGTTTTTACCTCTGCAACCTCTTTACAGGACCTTGCATACATTAATTAATTTCGTGCTACATGGTAACTATGACGAATAACGAAAATAAAATTAATTTTTGATCGATCAAATATCTAAAACTGTAAGATAGGCAAATATCATATTTCCCTTATAGATTACATGACACTTGTTGGTGCCACGGCCGGCAGCGGTGGCCGAGCGGGGTGCGGCGGCCAGTCACGTTCTGCACAGCCACTACTGTCGGGGGTTCGAATCCCCCCTAGGGCATGGATATTTGTGCCGTCTTCAGTATTAGCTAGTTCATAAGTAGTTTGTAAACGTAGGGACTGATGACCCCGTAGTTAAGACCCATAAGCTCTACAAACATTTGAACATTTGGTGCCACAGCGGAGTGGTCGAGCTCCGATGCGCGACGCCGTTCCCTGTCGGGGTTCCAGTCCTCTCTCGGGCACTGATGTTTGTGTTGCGTGTAGTATATGGTAGTTTATAGGTAGTTTGTAAGTTTAGGGACTGACGACCCCTCAGTTAAGTCCCATAAGCTTAACAAACTTTTGAACATTTTTTACTGACTGAGCCACGGGAACACCAACAGCTAGCAGTAAGACTTCATACATGTCCGTCAGACACCGCGCGCTACGAACGCCGTCACGTGTGACAAACCAGATTGGCTTGACTGTGGTTAAATAGCCGGAGCAAGCGGCCTATAAGACAGGGCCATCGAGTCAGAACAGTGTGCTTCCAGTCAGGTCAGGGCGCATCACTTCAGGAGAGAGTGAGTTCATCGTTTTCTCCGGAAGTGCTACCACAGTCTAACATATACTGTCGCGACACTCGCTGGAGTTAAACGTATTACTGACTGGCAGCGGTGAGCAAGGCGCTATAGGAGTCGTGTTCGTTTAATAAATAAACGCAAAAACAGCCGAATTTTGTTGACTCACAAGGATAGTACTTGGGATCGAACAAACACATATACACCAAAATCGTATGAGAGATAATGTAAAGATTCCTTATTGCACTACTAATACTCCCGCATCTGTAAAACTCTGCAGTCGTCCGTTAGAGGCCTCTGCGTGTGCCATGCCGCATTGCACTTTGACCTGTCGGTACGCTAGTAGAGACGGTGCAGTGTGCCTCCGAAGTTGCGTTTTGTGATGTTATTTGTGTGGTGAAGCGTCAGATGGGGCGACGATTGCTAATCAATCCTGCTAATGTATTGCGATTAGTTGAGATGAAGTTACGAAGAACCTTCTCCGTGAAGATGGTATTAGTGTAGAAGATGAACCACTTTCATGCTTTCTCGTACCTGTTACGGTACAGAAATATGAGCATAAGTTAGATTCTGTTGTTACAAATTCATAATAGGGATGATAATGACGAACAACTCATTGCAAGCGGTAGTGCTACGGTAAGTGCGGGTTCAAATGTTGAAATGTTTGTAAAGCTTATGGGACTTAACTACGGGGTCATCAGTCCCTAAACTTACAAACTACTTATGAACTACTTACGAACTAGGACGGCACAAATATCCATGCCCGAGGGGGGATTCGAACACCCGACCGTAGTGGCCGTGCAGACCGTAACTGAAGCGCCTCAGTCCCCTCGGCCACCGCGGCCGGCGTAAGTGCGGGAAAAAGCGATGGAAGCAGTGGCAGTGAATACCAACAGTCTTTCGGGAAGAAGCTTAAAGTTGCAAATATCATCAAGGCTTTTGATGACAATTCGCTAGAGAACATGTACGATGATTATTACATAAGTTATAGTTAAGATATCTGCATTACGTATGGCGTCTACAATTACATCTACAGTGTTATCTATATCATGGTTGCAGAGCTTTGCAGAAAAACGACACCCACCAGCAAATTGAGGTGTACGTAGAGATCCTGTAACCAAACGTTCATACAGATAAGTTTGTTCGAGCCCATGTACTTTCCTTGTCAGTAATATAATTAACTACTTACTCCGCAGAAAGTAAGAGGTTATAAACATATGAGAAATATAAATTTCTGTTGTTGTCTGTTTTTACTCCGATAGGCACTTTCTTTGGCAAGTAACAATCCGCTATGGAGTCTAATGATTCGCACAGTATTATACTGCACTAGTCTTTCTTACACATGCATACACTTTTGTATGTAATTATTTTCGCTTAAATATCAAATTTATTGAAAATGTTTGCCGTTTCCATCTGAGATATAGCTACAATTGTGAAACTGGTTTCTTCTTTGTAGTTAAAAAGTTTATTTCTTGTGGTGTTTTATTGTCACGTCTGTGGGGTTTCTCCTTCAGCTACGACTGTGGTAGCTGATTTGGCTCATTAAATAATGTACGCATCACATTCCATCAAGTTCCTTACGTTTCACACTAAATGATTTGACTTGAATTGAAGTGAACAAAGGATGTCCCTCTGCTAACGTTCAATTCTTATGTTCACTAGGCTTTTCTGTTGTTAAAAGAAAATGAAACTCTTAAAAAAAAAGTCAATTTTTTGTATAGTTATGGGACCTAACTGCAGTGGCTATCGGTCCCTAACTTATCCTAAGAACAACACTAACACCTATGCTCGTGGGAGGACTCGAACATCCGACGGCAAAAGACCGTGCACAAGGCACCTTTGTGCGCACGGCTATTCCATCGCAGCTGAAATTCTTCCATAAATAGATGCAGGTTAAGAGAATCAGCTGTCACGTAATGTACCGTTTCATACGTTGTCAGGGATCTTAGAAAACGTGAGAAAGACGAATACCGGTTTAATAGAATTTACACACGTTCCCTACTGTAAAAAGTGCGTTAAAATCAATATAAACTACACTATTTACAGTCATCAAAAGTATTATTCAGAAATGTAGCTTGCCGGCCGCTTGGAACGCTGCAGTCGCAGTGTACAACAAAAACCATAGGGAGTGTCCTGTCTGTGAATGTTAGATTCTGGTGTTGCGTTTCGCAGAATATAGGCCTCACCTTGATACAGTACCACAAGACTTGTTTGAAATGATCGTTCTTCTCCAGCGTCCAAAACTGACTATTCATTTATCGATATAAATAAAAATTAATTGCCGCATGTATGTAATAGTGTCACTTGAGAACGGATCGGACGATTTGGCTGACTTTCGTTGTTTACATGTCACTGATGTTGCTGCTTCGAACAGAATTTTGTCAACGAGATATTAAAGAAAACATTTGAAACATCCAACGGGAAACAGTAATGTTTGAGAAAAACTGTAAGTGCGTTTATCAATGTGTTTTTGAACGAACTCAAAAATGAGACGATGAAGGGAATCATTGTTGCCTTTCGGTTCCTCTTTTTCTTTCTTTTTTTTTTTCCTTTGTTATGGTCCTGTGGAATAGCTTAGAGAATACTTAATTTCGGATAGTTACAAAGTAATGTCGTAAAATTCGACCACGCTGCAAAAATAGTAAGTTTAGTATGCAATTTCTAACGTCGCGAAATGGCCGCGTGGTATAAGGCGTCATGCTACAGACTGGGCGGCCATTACGGCTAGAGGTTTGGGCCCTCCCTCGTGCATGTGTGTGTGTGTGTGTGTGTGTGTGTGTGTGTGTGTGTGTGTATGTGTGCTGTCCTTAGGGTAAGTTAAATTAAGTAGTGTAAGTCTAGGGACTGATTACCATAACACTTTGGTCCAATAGGTTTAAAAAAGTTTTTTGCACTCTCCATCATAGTTGACGATCGGAACAGCATATGTTGTTTAACCGTTTTTTTTCTCAAATTTTGGGGCAAATCTGTATTCTCTGCAACGCAACAGAATGGTGCATGACGGAGGAAACCGTGCATAAGAGTTGAGACCGTTTGATCGCCCGCAGTGAAAAGTGGCAGGTGTAAGTAATTTTCATAGATCACAAGGAGGAGATAGAGATGGGGAGAATCATATGTAGGGACAAGGGTAGGAGATGGACCGAGAAACGGGCAACGAGTAGGTGAACATAGAGGAGGATGTACCTGTTCATGGATTAAAACCATACGAAGGTACAACATCCTTAAAGGCCTCTCTGATAGCATGTGTGCTAATGATACCAACAGATTCACCCATCCATTTTGGCTTAAATTCCCAATAAAGGTAACATATCAGTAAATAATATCAGAGAGAGACGGGGGAAGGGAGGATATAGAGAAGGGAGCATGAAATAAAGAAAGGGAGGGACGATAGAAGAAGTGATGGACAGAGTATAAGAGATGTCCAGGCAGTGGGATGAAGGTGATAGACAAGGATGAGGACGAGATGGACAAAGGTAGGGGAAGGGATGAACAAATAGAAGGGGGAAGGAGAATTCCCGAACATATTAGCAATTGCGAAGAATTGGCTGGTTCAAAAGTTTGTCTCAAATTTCATATTCTCCTAAGATACTGTCAGGCTTTGAAAAATCAAAGGAGAGAGAAGCTCAGCAGATGGATTGGTCTGCTTCTGCCGCGGCGGAGTAGACGAGCGCAATGATACGCTATGCTCCGATACTACTAAATTTATCCATATGTTTCTGCTGTCTTTAGTATAAGGTAGTTTAAAAGTAGTTTGTAAGTTTAGGGACTGATGACCCCGCAGTTAAGTCCCCTAAGATTAACAAACATTTGAACAGTTATTGAGCTTTACTTCACGATAGTGCTCGGACACACGCTGCAAGTGACGCACAAAGTCTAGTTCGGCGGCTTGGATGGAAATAGTTCCAGCACCACCTTACAGTCCTGGCCTGGCGCCAACAGACTGCGGGAGCTTGGCGGGAAACGTTTTCAAAGTGACGACGAAGCGAAACTCGGAGTGAGCTATCGTTCTCGTAAGTGGCGGCATCGTTCTGTGAGGCAGGGCTAGATAAGTTGCTCGACCGCTACGGCCTCTCAACATCGGTGGAAACTGTGTAACGAAAATAATACCTTCAGCTGTGTTCAATATATTTATTTAGCAACCAGTTGCGACGGTCAATGCCGTCATCTTCAGGTCCTTAAAATAAGAAACCTACACATTGCTGGGTTACAGTCAATATCGCTGGTATCGTACATCCGTCAGACTGTAATCCAGCAATATGCAAGTTTCTTATTTTAAGGGACTGAAGACGAAGGCATTGACCGTCGAAACTGGTTGCTAACTAAATGTATTGAACCCATCTGGAGGTATTATTTTTCGTTGCAAGATATACAGCTGAAGCCCCTGGTCCGTAATTAAGATGGACAAAGTCAAATCGGTGGAAACTATGTGGAAAGTAGTGTAAGATATGCTCCGTCTTTTCAGACTAAATTAAAAACAAATGTTTACTTAATTTTTTCCCAAAACTGTACTTACTCCAGAATTCTAATCAAGAACAGCGAACAGCATGCATAATTTAGAACTAGGTATCCTTGGAGTAATAAGGGAACTTAAATCACTTAAGAAAAGTAAGGCTCCGGTCCGGATTGTATAGCCATCTGTTCGTTTCAGAGTATGCTGATGAATAGCCCCTTACATAGCTCTCATATGCAACCGCTTGATCATCGAACGTTACGTACCCAAAGACTGGAAAGTAACATAGCTCATTCCAATTCTTAAGAAAGGCAGTAGGAGTGATCCGCAAAATTACACTCTGACTTCGGTTTTAAGGAGGATTTTAGAACATATACTTTCCTCAAACATTACGTACTACCTCGAAAAGAATGATCAATTGGCCCTTAGCCAACACGGATTCAAAAAGTATCGTTATTGTGACAAACAGCTAGCTCCTTACAAGATGTGATGTGTGCTATAAACAAGGGAAGTCAATGGATTTTCTACACTAACGAAAGGCTTTTGACGCTGTAACTCACAAGCATCTTGTAACCAAATGCGTGCTCATGGAATATCACCACAGTTGTAAGACTGGGTTGTAATTTCCTGTCATCAAAGCCACAGGACGTTGTGACTGACGGAAACGTAGCCGCTTTCTAATATTATGATACAACTTTGCGGTACACTTCCATCAACGCATCATGAACTGATGCAGTGATGAAATCCTTCAGAATGTTGCAACTGATTCATCTGTCGAACAGCTGACGCATTTTCTTTTGTCTCTTCTAGCGGCGAATTGAGTTACTGTTGTACGGAAATTAAAATTTTACTGAAAACTTCAAGCCGCGAACAATCAATATTGAATTCTTTATTATTAGTTACAGGATTAGCCCACCTTCGTCAAACACAAACATTACCAAGAAGCAGTGGCTTGCACGCACAACGGTAAAGATATCCGGATACTAGCTGCAGCCACAACGGAGGTATACCTGTGTAGAAAAACGTGTGGTTCCTGAAGAGGGGCACCAGCCTTTTCAGTAGTTACAACAATGAATTGACGTACAAGTCATGTATGAAATATATTGACTATTACAGTAACTGTGGAATGTTTTATTTTTATTTATTTATTTTTATTTTATTTTATTTATTTATTTATTTAAGTACAGCTGGTTGAATGACCGGAGTACATTTTACTTCTCTTTCCGTTTGTTTATTGTCTACTCCAGAAGGAGAACGAATTACGTTATTAATAACAACATGTTTACATGAGTGGTATACGGTAGTATTTTTGAATAAGTCCTGAGGAGAAGTTGGACATACTGCAGCGGATGCACCTGTTCCCGTCTAATCACGCAAGTTAAGCACCGGAAGGCTTACTGGGAGGCTTAGCTTGTAGTTTGGTGGTCGTTGCCCGTATCTACCATGCGGTGTTGGCAAGCAGCAAACTCTCAGCCATTGACAGGCCAATTAAGGAAGTACGATACCGAGAAGTAGCGCCTCCAGTCACGAAAGCTGACGACAGCTCCAGCAGCTGTGGGCTCACCACATGCTCTTCCATACGGCATCTGTCGATGTAGCCGGGCTGAGAATAGCGCAGTGGCCAGTCAGTACCATTGGGACTGCTGAGGCGTGGGTTACCAATTAGAGACTTTATGTCGCTATTTTAAAAATAGATACTGCTCTTCGTAACTTTGTAATGAAAATATACAAGAGAAAGTTTATGATATTGTTGATCATTTTGTAATGATGCAGAGCTTCTTTCTTCCGTGCTCGTTTGATATATACAGCCTCCACAACAAGACAAATGGCGATCTAAATAGCGGCAGTTCCCACAAAAAGTCCATTAACGGAAAGAAACATAATCACACGCCACAAAAAAGCAGCAACACCACAACTCGAAAGTAAAAAAGCCAGTAAACAGCCACATATAACTATTTCTCAACATAACATCCATGTGGAATTATAACAAATCAATCAGTTTTAGAAATAAAAAAGTTTTGTTTTTTGCAGATAACAGGCTAGAAAAACTTGTCATTTCTGAATTAATGCAGAATGACAATTCTGCGAATGACATTATGTAAGTATTGAAAACAAAATTAGGCCTAATATAGCCTAAAAAATTGTTAAATCAAACAAATCGATCAAATGATGTATTATCAAATACCTGTATTATGTTATTATAGGAAATACAGGCAAAACCTACAGAATATGGCACAATAAGTGTCGAAACATGTCTGGGTAATAAAATGAACAGGGTGTCTTGCATAGCGCGGATGTATGATTATGGTTAATGTCATCCTGGTAAGTAAACAGAATTAATTTGATAGATTTTATCTAATGAAGGGCTGGAAACAGAAGTAATATCTGGTGTTCCCCAGGGAACGACTTAGGTGACAATGTGACTAGCTCTCTTACACTGATCGCGGATAATACCGTCATTTATCGGTTAGTAATGTCATCAGAACGTCAAAAGCAACTGCTAAATGATTTAGATATCAGCATGCTGCAAATACTGGCAGTTGACGCTTAATAATAGTAAGTGTTAACTAATACATATGACCACTAAAAATAAATCCGTTAAACTTCATTTACATGATAAATCAGTCAAACTACAGGCTATTCAATTAAATACCTCGGAATAACAGTTTTGCTGCCCATTGTGGGAGCCCCACCAGGTGGATCTGACGGACAATTCAGAGACTGCTCAGAGAAGGGCAGCTCTTTCTTTTATGGAGATATAGCGGAGAGAATGTCATGGAAATGATGCCCGAGTTGGGATGGAAATCATTAAAAGACGGGCGTTATTCGTTGCGGCGAGATTTATTTGCGAAATTAATTTCAAAAAATGTTTTTAAGCTTAAGGGACTTAACTACGGGGTCATCAGTCCCTAAACTTACAAACTACTTATGAACTACTTACGAACTAGGACGGCACAAATATCCATGCCCGAAGGGGGATTCGAACCCCCCGACCGTAGTGGCCATGCAGACCGTGATTGGAGCGCCTCAGTCCTCTCGGCCACCGCGGCCGGCGATTTTAATTTCACCAACTTTCTCTTCCGAATGCGAACATATTTTGTTAGTACCTACCTACATAGGGAGGCATGATGATCGCAATGAAATAAGAGAAATCAGATCTAAAACAGAAAGATGTAGGTGGTTCTTTTCCCCGAGCGCTATCAGAGAATGAAACGATGGGGAAATGTCATAAAAGTAGATCGATGAATCCTCTGCCATGCCCATGAATGTTAGTTGGAGAGTGGCGGTCAAAATAACAGAGCCTTTCTATTGACGAGTTTAAGAACTGGGATATCTATTACTTCGCGAAATCTCCACGAGTGCCATGTTGTCAGTCTCTTTTAGACAATATCAGGGAAGACGTCGGCGCTCTCTGTAGTCGTGCAAGAGGACGCGTTTGAGCTAGACGTGCGAAAAGAGGCACAAAGGTAAGAATCTTATGGGTCAAAATAATAGAGCCGTTTTACATATGTCCCGTTCAAAATGTTTTTGCAGTTTTTTGTATGTAAAATGACGTTTGGGTTTGTTTGCATTCTTCTAGAACGGCAGAGGCGGCCGCGTTGGCCGAGGGGACTGAGGCGCTCCAGTCACGGTCTGCACGGCCACTACGGTCGAGGTTACGAAATCCCACCGGCATGGATATTTGTGCCGTCCTTAGTCTTAGTTAGTTCATAAGTAGTTTGTAAGTTTAGGGACTGATGACCCCGTAGTTAAGTCCCATAAGCTATACAAACAGTTGAACAGTTGAGAACGGCAGAGCAAAGTATACAAGTGATGATGAGCGTATAGGGATGTCCATGAATCAAATAGCCAAAGATGTACACGTTTCGAGAGAATGACTCCAGCACGCCATTAGACGGTCAAATCAAACAAAGACGTAGGTGGAGAACAGGGGGCGACCTCCTGTAACTACTCCTCGTGTAGACAGACTCATCACTAGCGAAGTAAAGAAAGACCTTTTTTTGTCAACACCACGACTGAAAGCCTTTTTGTTTAGCGACAAACATGAAGTTCAACCATCAACCTCAACGATTCGAAGACGACTGAGATCTGCAAAATTGAATGGGAAAAACTGTGAAATGCGATGGCGAAAGTGTTACAGTATGGGGACGTTTTTCATGGTATGGCATTGGTCCAATACAACATGTCAACGGATTAATGAACGCAGAAATGTACAAAGACATCTTGGCAAATGTGATGCTGACTTATTCTGAAGAGAAAATACCGCTGAATGTAAATTTCAGCATGATAATGATCCACAGCATACTGCAAGGATCATAAGCAGTTTTTTCAAGGTCACAATATCGAAGTATTAGAGTGGCCACCTCATTCTCCTTATGTATCACCCATTGAGATCGTAGACTCAAAAGCTAAATCTTTAGATAAACTTTTGGAAGAAATCTAGAGAGGCTGGTATGCGATCAGTAGCGACGAATGAAGGAGTTTAGTGGACTCTATGGGTAAGAGGTGAGGGCACCCCACGTAATACTAATGCACTCCTATGCAAAAAAGACTGGTCTTGTAAATTTCATAAGACTGAGATCAAGTACAAACTATTTGTGTCAATTGGGTCTTTTTTTTACCCTGTGGTCTGGTATTATTTTGAATATTATTGATTATTTTGTGTTTGTGTTATCTATATAACTGACTGTGGTACAATGTATCTCTGTTGGAATGGTTCCTGTAAAACGTAAAATTTTGCTTCCGTCATAGTACAAACATGTCAAGTAATAAATGTGCACTGTCTTCCACACCTTTGCCAGGTGGCTCTATAATTTTCACCGCCACTGTATATACGAGGTGCGACAATCAAGTAATGAGACTGATGTGAAAAAAAGTTCCTTAGCGTTTTAGTTAAGATTAGTGCTGTCTCCTTCAAAGTAGTTCCCTTCTGATTGCACACACTTTTTCCAGCGCTTCTGCCATTGATGGTAATATTTCTGGAACTCATCTTCTGTAATATCCTCCAAGACACTCGTCACAGCTTTTTGAACATCTTGTGTTGATCAAAAATGGTGTTCCTTGACCCCGTTTTGACTCTCGGTAACAGAAAGAAGTCGTACAGAGCGATATCTGGTTAATAACGTGGCTGTGATAGGACTGAAATTTGTTTTGAGGTTAAAAATTGCTGCGCTGATAGATCAGTGTGGGATGGTGCATTATCGTGATGCAGAATCCAATTATCAGCAACGTTGGCACGCACACGAAAAATTCTTTTACGAAGCCTTTCGAAAATTTCTCTGTAGTAATATTCTTAACTGTTTGTCCAGGAGGCACCCACTCCTTATGAACAATTCCCTTAGAATCAAAGAAGCACACAAACATGCATTTCACTATTGACTTTGACATTCGAGCTTTTTTGGACCTACTATATCCCTTTGAGCACCATTACGAACTTTCGCGTTTTGTCTCTGATCGTACAGGAAATAGGAGAAAAAAGACTTTCATTACCAGTGATAACACGGCTCAACAATTTCCGTTTGCTCTAACAGATCGGCTGCCACATATTTCCGTGTTTCTGTTGTGGTGTACGATTTATTGGGGACCATTTTTGCACACATTTTTCTCATACCAAGATCTTCACTCATTATTAGACGAACCGTTTCTCGATTGATGTTCAGTTCTTCAAAAAATGGTCAAATGTTTGTATAACTTATGGGACTTAACTACGGGGTCATCAGTCCCTAAACTTACAAACTACTTACGAACTAACTAATACTAAGGACGGCACAAATATCCATTGCACGAGGGGGGATTCGAACCCCCGACCGTAGAGGCCGTGCAGACCGTGACTGGAGCGTCTTAGTCGCCTCAGCCATAGCGGCCGGTTTCAGTTCTTCTGCAATCATTTTCACGGATAATAATCTATCAAATCATGCGAGTTCACGCGCCGTGGCCAAGTTAACATCCGTCCGTGAGGTTGATGGTCGGCCACTGCGGTCTTCTACATTCGTTCTGCCTTCACTAAACATTTTATGCCTATGAAAATTTTTAACTCTTGGCACAACTTCCTCTCCAAAAGCCTTTGAAGGTTACCCAATTTAACGCAAAAATATATATGGCATACCTTTGCGCAATATTATGCGGTTCTATTTCCGTGACGAGAGACACAAACACGTGTTAACTCATTACAGCACAAGCCACGACTGAGCAGTTGCACCTGCCACCTGGATTAGAAGCAGCTTATAGACCAAGCCTTTCCAACTCGGGTGCTTCGCGAGCATCGTTGGGCACCGGGAAAAGCACCGGTGCTCTGCTGCAGCAGTCGGCGGTGTGTGGTGGGGCACGAGAGGCAGGCACAGCGCTATCAGCGCAGAGGTAGCAGGGGGTCGTGTTGACGACGCGAGGAGCGAGGCGAGAGCCGTGTTGTTTGTGAATTACTAAAACCAATAATAATGATGTCAATTTTTGTTTATACAAATTTTCAACATTCTTTGTTGATCTTTGGCATCGCATTCATTATCATCATTTTCCATCTCCAGTTTCCCGGGTGTGGCTAACAAGCGCTCTCCATCTCATCCGATCTTGATACAACATTTGGTCTTGGACATCATCCCAGTTAAAACCGTTCTTCTCTATGTCTGATTTAACTGCCTCTATCCATCTTCTCCTTGGCCTTACTCTTGGTCTTCTTCCTCCCACTTCCATTCTGAAGTATTTTTTAGCTGTTCTTGTGCTATCCATTCTCATTACCTGGCCATACCACTGCAGTCTTCGTTTCCCCAAGATTTTCGCAATAGGGACCCTGATACCAGCTGTTTCCCTGTGTACCTCATTTCTGATCTTGTCTCTCCTGGTACTTTGATTCATAGTCCTGATAAACCTCATTTCTGTTGCTTGGATTCTGCTGTAATCCTTTTTTAACAATGTACATGTTTCCATGCCATGTATAAGGATTGGAGTGAAATAAGTGTTATACAAAGTTAACTTTGCTGCCTGGGGTACTTTTTTGTCCCATGGCATCGCATTGAAGAAACTAATTTTCTCATGTTAGGTACAATAGTTTTGGCAGTTATAGTTCGAAATAGAGCTTGCAATAATCAATTAAACTTGACATTGTTTTAATTTCGTTAATATTCATAATTGGAAACATTTCTTCACAAATATTCAAATGTTTGTGAATCTATCGGAACAAACTGTGTGGTCATCAGTCCTTAGCGTACAAACTACTTAAATCTAGTTAAACTAAACTAAGGACAAGACACACACCCCTGCCGCAGGTAGGACTCGAACCTCCAACTACGAGCAACCGCGCGCTCCGCAGCGAAGCGCCTTAGACCGCTCGGCTACTCCACAGCGGCTGTTCACAAATGAACATTGCTCAGAACATTGCAACACATTTTAGGGCAAGGACATGAATCCTCAGGAATTCTTGTTCAAATGTTTGTTAAGCTTAAGTGACTTAACTGCGGGGTCATCAGTCCCTAAACTTACAAACTACTTATGAAGTAGCTTATACTAAAAACAGCACAAACATCCATGCCCGAGGGGGGATTCAAACCCCCGACGGGGGAAGGCCCCGCGCATCGTAGCATAGCGCCTCAATGTGCTCGGTCGCTCCGCCGCGGCGAATTATTGTTCATCAAAGGCTATATATAAAGGAATTTAAGGCAGTACTGTAGACTAATGGTAATAGTGGTCTGTCGAAATTAAATTGTACTGTAATTCTGTCATCTGACTTTGGATACTTGATGGGGCATCCTCTGCGTGTACAGAAAGAGGCGTCATAAAAACTTTTGAGTGCAGTTTTATTTTATTTCTTCAAACCTAACTTAGAAATTTTTATGTAATAACTGTGTTCTCCTGGATGAGGCCATAAATATAGCTTAAAAAAGGTATATTTTTGGTTTTCTTCAGATCGTGACAATAGTACTTTTAATTTAGTAATCAGTTCCCTTCTATCGGTCCCTTCAATCCCCTCGCATGTTACAGAATGTTTATTTTCATAATGACAGCGTTTTTATATTTACGGTACAGTGTTATATTAAGCATTGTGGTAGGCTTAAAAAATCTTCCTATTAAGCATTAAAAAATGTTACACATAAATCCAAAACTTTTGTGGTCATGCTAAACTTTCGCAAGATAGATCAACAGTGTCCTATTTGATAAGGTTCAGAACGGATATTCAGCGCATCGAAGAAGACGCGAGAGCGAGCGCTGTCCGTCACACACGTGCTGCGACAAGGCGAGGCAAAAGTGGTGGGGGGAAAGCACCGGGGCCGCACAGCGCGGCACCGGGGTGCGCAAAGCACTAAGTGCTCGAGTTGGAGAGGCCTTTTATAGGCCAAGGTCGAAGATATTGTGCCTACGCTAGCCTGCAGGGTTGCCACATCTTGCAAAGAAAATCAGTCACATTAGTTTGTTGTCGCACCTAATAACCTTTCTGGATACGCCTTGTAACTCATGTTGCCGGTCGCTTCATTACAGTGTATTTAGGTCGCCTTACCAACACCTCCAAAACACGTCGTTGACCAACCTGCTAGTGTAGTCATAAAACAGCAGTATATTGTAGATTTGTTAGATCCGCCAGTATCTGACATGTCTTTATTGTTGCACCTTGTAGACTTTCTGGATACGCCTCGTAACTCTAGTCGTAGGTCCTTTCATTACAGTGTATCTACGTCGCAATACCAACACCTCCAGAACACGTCCTAGACTGACACGTTGGTGTAGTCATAAAACCGCAGTATATTGTAGCTTTGTTAGAATTCCGACAGTGTGTGACATGTCTCATTACTTTATTGTTGCACCTTGTAGACTTTCTGGATACGTCTCGCAACTCAAGCGCCCGAAAGGGGAACTCTTGCAACAACACAGGCTACGTGATTTCGTGACTTTGTCATCTTACTAAAGTGTCTTTTGCTAACGTAAGCAAGTCACCGGAGCAACCAGAACGTTCTAGTAGCAACTTTTAGATTATACATGGACCCCTCTAAGAACAGGTCAGCAGAATCATCGGAAGATGGACAAGTGTTCGGACCAAACCGTCGGAAGCGCCGGGCACTGCAGCCGTCATCGGAGGGTCGTGTCTTCGCCACCAAAGGACCAGGGGCCGACGGGAGCCAGTCAGCTCCCTTAGAGCCGCGGAGGGTGGAAGCGTAGCAGCGGCGACAATGGAAGCTTACCTGGGACCCAGTCGGTGAACGCTACCTTCATCTCCTGGGTGGGGCGCAGCCTCCTGTCATCGCCCAGCGGAGAACGCGAGTTCGCCGCCCGTAGTTGTCACACGCCATCCCGGGCAGAGCGGCTCGGTCCTGCCTCCACGGGGACCCTGAGGTCTACT
The DNA here is from genome assembly GCA_026315105.1 of Locusta migratoria. Taxonomy (NCBI): domain Eukaryota; kingdom Metazoa; phylum Arthropoda; class Insecta; order Orthoptera; family Acrididae; genus Locusta; species Locusta migratoria. The sequence goes on from CM048751.1 coordinate 56,901,969, forward strand.
GTCTGAACAGCGCATGGTGAGCAGCTCTTCCGTGCAGTCAGCCGACGCCGGCATCCGCTGCACCAGCATCTTCACTCAGCGCTTCCTGCAGCCGAGGCTCGCACCGCAACGGGGTCCAACAGTAGATCATTCACTCTCTCAAAGTAAATGTTCTTTCGAGACAGCCAGACCGTTTCGTTCAAGTACAGAGTTCTGTTCCGCATGTCACTTGTGTAACAGCAAGAATAATAGGTTTCAAGTCATCAGAAATGTCTTAAAACTTATATTAAATAAATGTCTAAACTTGGAGTCTTGTGTTATTCCCTATTAGTCGAGCGAGCCCATGTTTCACAAAAGAATTCCATCTTTGACAATTACGGTGTGAGTCACGCCTCAGTAAAACACGCTACATTATGGTGTCATTACCAACACCTCCAGAACACATTGTAATGGAACTGCTCAGTTGTGCCCATTTTAATTTTTTGTATGATTTGTTTATTTTTGCCAATATCATGAATATGCGCCTCGGTTGCACAGTAGTAGAGTGCCGGACTACAAATCCAAAGGTCGCGGCTTCGATTCCCCCCCCCCCCAGGGTTCGGTTCGTGGTTTGGAACCCACGTTAAACTGTAGGTCCCCCTATTACTGGCTGGGTAAGTCAGTTCAAAGGTCGAAGGAAGGCAACGGCATACCACCTCCAAACAGGACCATGCCTAGTAAAGCACTGTGGTCTTCAAACCAATCTTCGGATTGTTGACTGCTTTACCTTTTACCTATATTTTTATTGTATTTTTTAAATATTTTTAATGTAATTGAATTTTTTTTAACTTCTCTCAAATTTGTTAATATGTAATAGTATCTTTGAGTCGGCACTTGACTCACATTCTTTAGATGGTATGATCGTCTTTGGGTTTTCCATGTGATCTCGGCCACTTTCGTTTCCGCCATGTGCGAGTGAGGATGTGTTTTGTATATATGTGTACAGTTAAAGTTTTGTGCTTTTAATATTGTGAATAAAAATGCTCAAGAGTCAATAAAATTCAAGTGATTATGCGAAAACTACGAAGTGTTTGCGACCATATTTTTTTGTTACGGTAGTGTAGATGACCCGAAAAAACCCGCACCTTTTCTGCAACCAAAGTTTGTATCAAACCCTGACAACGACGCCAAAATTTACGACTAGCACCGAGCAACAGCGAAAACACGAAGTTAAGTACTTCATTTTTTTCTTCACTAGCTACTTCATCCGATACTTTTGTGTTTTCCATTGGCCATACTGTAACGGTATCTCTATGGAACATTAAAATAATTTTCAAGAAGGATGGCCGGCCGCGGTGGCCGAGGGGACTGAGGCGCTTCAGTTACGGTCTGCACGGCCACTATGGTCGGGGGGTTCGAATCCCCCCCCCCCCCCCAGGGCATGGATATTTGTGCCGTCCTTAGGATTAGCTAGTTCATAAGTAGTTTGTAAGTTCAGGGACTGATGATCCCGTAGTTAAGTCCCATAAGCTATAAGTGTGGTTTAGCACAAGTCCAAAGTGCGCGCCACCTACTTTCGCCGCGCGCCGCCATGCACGCACGGCGCGGCGTTCTTACGACGTCAGCCACGAGCGCCCTCTGTTACAACTCCGCTCGTGGCCACCACTGAACGACATCGTTCACTTGGGACTGAAACAGGAACCAGTTAACACTTCGGAATCAGATAGGCACCAGTGAAGACTTGGCTATCGGACAGGCACTAGGCAGGCCTCTAGCTCAACTATGTATCAGCATTCTGCAGTACTGAGCTATGTAAAAGTTAAGTATTGTATAAATTCTGTGCAATATATATCTCGTTCTAATTTACTCTAGTGTTTCTAGTTTCTGCTGTCCCACTGGCTGCTCACCTTCGTACCTGCCCAAGCGTGCGTCCTTTATTCCTGTGTCGGTCTTCCTACTCGGCCATCGACACCTACGACGGATGAGGGCTGTGAAAACATCCTTGACTGACACTCTGGTGTAGTCATAAAACCGCAGTGTGTTGTAGATTTGTTAGAAATCCGCCAGAGTCTGACATCCCTCAGTTGGAGGAGACCTGTAGACCTGCGTCACTGCCAGCACTGCCCGGGCACCACGCACAGTGCAGAGGCCTCGCTGGCTGCGGCGGTCACGCTGCCGCCGCCCCTGTCCCTCCGGCGGAGTTGGCCGCCGCTTGTCTCCTTGAGGACAAGCACCAGTAATTACACGCCGCAACTCCGCCGGCGGCCTGGGAGGGCCCAAGACGAAAGAACGCCCCGGGCCCGCGCCGGACACCCTCCGGCATTCAAAGTTCCTCGGGCGCAACTCGGCGCGGCCGCAGAATAAATTAGTCGGCCATAGAAAATCACTGAAACTCGCCGGCCGTGGCCGCCGAGTTGCCGGCCGGCGGTCAAGGCCCGTGACTCCGCGTCGATGTATTATCTTCAACTCGGCCCGCGCGCGCCAGTTTGCGCAGTCTGCGCGCCTCGGACCGCGCACGCGTTCCGGCCCGTTAAATACGGCGCCGCCCTGTGACGTCTTGCTCCCCGGCAACTCGCCGGCAACAGCAACAGCAACAGCAACTAGTCTTCCCCCCCTCTCCAGGGCCCACACGGCCAAGTTCCGCCGGCTGAATTGGCAGCGGGGTGTTCTGAGCTGTATACGTGTCTTCATGCGAAACACAACTAGCTCTTTACTCTCACGAGGTGATGCTACCGACAAGGGATCTCAAATTGATTCCGTATTTCTTGGTTTCCAGAAGGCTTTTGAAACCGTACCTCACAAACGTCTGTAGCGCGCTGCAAGTTGTCTAGGAATCAAACTAGTCCTCGTCAAAGACGTCGTGAGTGAAGTTACATGTCATGCAGCCTATTACGTACAGTTTGAGTAGAAACACAACGTCCTGTGGCTGCACTAAAATGGTTATTCCGTATGCTGGCCACATCTGTAATCCGTAAGCAGCTGTCATGAGCTGCTGTCGTATCTTTTGGGCGGTCAGTGTGGGGCAATTCACTAGCAGTTTCTGTTTCTCTATATCTCCCTCGTGACATAAAGTAACTATGCGTTTACAGTCAACACAAGCAGTGTACTTCCTGCTGGTGTTATGAGTGGAACTGATCGGCCGTCATATCCACCCCGTCGCGTTGGCACTGCTCATGCCTGGTTGTTTACATCTTTGTGGGGGTTCAGTGACATCTATTAATAATCTAAGGAATTATCTTCTGGATGCAATATACACATTTGCTGCCAGTGTCCATGAATTCTCGAAATCAACTTGATACAACACTTTTTTCATGTATGTATACCACCGCCGTACATTGTTCTCGACGGCAAGTGTTCATCAGAGACGAGTGTATCGTCTGATAGGATCGCTATTACTTTCTATCTATATACATGATCTGATGCACATAGTAACTTGTAATTTGCGGCTGTTTGTTGATGATGCTGTAGTTTATGGGAGGGTGGCGTCTTTAACTGACTATAATAGCATACAGGATGACTTAGACAAAATTTCTAGTTGGTGTGAAGAATGGCAGCTAGCTCTCAATGTAGAAAAATGTAAGGTGATGCGCATGAGTAGGAAAAACAATCCCATAATGTTCGAATACAGCATTACTAATGAGCTTCTTGATGTTGCCGCGTCGTTCAAATATCTAGGCGCAACATTGCAGAGCGATATGAAATGAAACGAACTTCTAACGACAGTTGTGAGTAAAGCGGACAGCCGACTTCGGTTTATTGGGAGAATTTTGGGAAGATGTACTTCATTTGTAAAGGAGACCGTGTGTAAAACGCTTGTGCGACCACGTCTTGAGTATTGCTCAAGTGTTTGGGACCCGCAGCAGATCAGTTTAAAGGAAGATATAGAAGGAGTTTAGAGGCGAGGAGCTAGGTTTGTTACTGGTAGGTGAGACCAATGCGCGAGTGTCACGGAAATGCTCCGGCAACTCAATTGGGCATCGCTGGAGGAAAGACGACGTTCTTTTCGTGACTTTCTGTTGAGGAAAGTCAGAGGGCCGGAATTTGAAGCTGAGTGTAGTACGATCTTTCTGCCGCCTTCTTATATTTTGCGTAGTGGTCACAAAGACAAAATAAGAGAAATTATGGCTCGTACGGAGGCATATAGGCAGTCTTTTTTTCCTCGTTCTATTTGGGAGTTGAATAGGAAAGGAAATGTACAGTGTACCCTCCGCCATGCACCTTACGATGGATTGCGGAGTATGTATGTAGATGTATTCTAAATAGGTATGTTGGTATGGTTCATTATGGATTGGATAAGAGATTTACAGTTGCGGTATGTGTCCAGGTGAATAGCTAAGTATTTGGGAGAGTTTAACAGAGTGAGGGTGATATCCCGAAGAGTCAGACGTCGTCAGTTAATCGTATTTTAAGCGGACAGTTTGTGTTTTGGTTAGGGTTGGCTTAATTCTCAAGGTCCCCATGTAGTTTTGTAATATACTGAAATAATGTTCAAATGTTTGTAAAGCGTATCGGACTTAACTGCGGGGTCATCAGTCCTAAACTTACAAACTACTTATGCACTAACTTATACTAAAGACAGCACAAACATCCATGCCCGAAGGGGGGGGGGGGATTCGAACCCCCGACGGGGAACGGCCTCGCGCATCGGAGCATAGCTTGGCCACTCCGCCGCGGCTACTGATATAACAGTTCCTCTTGCCACTGACGTAGTGTTGCCGCTTCGTCAGCGTACAGAAGAACAATTCCGTCGCCTGTTGGTAGTTGGTACGTCTGTGGTGTATAGGTCATAGCACAGTGGAATTTCGGGCCTATAACGATCGCTTTCAGATGCTTCTACCTGTGGAGTGGAAGTGTCTGAATTCGTCCCGTGTACACAAACATTTTCTATTCACCAACATCGATCTGATAAGTAGAGCAGTATTAGGAGATTTCTGTTTAGATCAGCTACAAATTTTATCAGCTGCCAGCAATATGACGGGTGACACATACAGCCCATATTAAATTTAATTTCTCATTTCATTAAACTGATCCAAATGTTCAAATTGTTCAAATGTTTGTAATTCTAAGGGACAAAACTACGTTGGTCATCAGTCCCTTGTCTTACAAACTACTTAAACTAAGTTAAACTAACCTAAGATAACACACACATCCATGATCGAGGGAGGATTCGAACCAACGTCGCGAGAGAGCTCGCGATCCGTAACTTGGCGCTCCAGACCGCTCGGCTACTCCCGCGCGGCTAAACTGATCCACATAAGGGTTGATCGTGGTATGCATCCGCGATGAAGAATGACTCACTGTCCGCCTTCGTCTTAACGTCGCAGGAATCGGCGAAATACCGCGAATTATGAGAAAAATGAGCAAGGAAATAACGCCAGTAGTGTGCAGAAAATTTTCATTTCATAGGAGGCGCAGAGGACAGCGCAACTGCCTTGTAAGAAAAGATACCAGAGTTCGAATGCTGTCCCGACACAATTTTCTAGTTTCCCCGATGATTGAATTCAATGCGCACTGCTGATGTAAATTCTAAATAATAGAACAGTTTTTTTACTGAGGTACCATTTTCCATGTTACCGTTAATTGCATAGGTTGAAAAATCTATTGCCGGCCGCGGTGGCCAAGCGGTCTTCGGCGCGCCAGTCACGGTCTGCACGACCACTATGGTAGGGGGTTCGAATTCCCCCCTCGGGCATGTCTATTTGTGCCGGCCTTAGTAGTATCTAGTTTATAAGTAGTTTCTAAGTTTAGTGACTGGTGACCCCGTAGTTAAGACCCATAAGCTCTACAAACATTTGAACATTTGAAAAATCTCTTCTTTCTACAGACAACATACGAGCAAATATTTATGCGTCTAGTTTCCTCCTTTCGTGCTGAATGAGTGGAAAATGTATGAATTTTAAATTACTGCAAGAATAATTTAGGTCAGATATCATAGAAACAACCATCATGATACAATTTTATTAGAAATAGCAGTAAGGGAGGTAGATTATTCTATTTTTGCGTGCCATGTTTGGTGAGTTTTACTTCAGTCATTTAAGAAAAATGTACCTGATTCAGTCATTTAGAAGAAAAGTATAGCCTACCTGGTAGACGAAAATTCGAGTTTCCGGTAAATTGCAAAAGGCGATTTACTAACCTTTTAATTCGTCACTATGCAGGCTTACAACATCCGTACTCCAGTCCTTCAAAACTAAAAATGCGAATGTAGATCAGTTGTGGCTTACTTTCAAAGACATAATATCAGTAGCAATCGAGAGATTTATACCAAATAAATTAATAAAAGAGGGGGCTGACCCCCCGTGGTACACAAAACAGGTCAGATCACTGCTGCAGAAACAAAGAAAAACGCATGCAAAATTTAAAAAGACACAGAATCCACAAGACTGGCAATCTTTTACTGAAACTCGCAACCTAGCGCGGACTTCAATGCGAGAATCTTATAGTTGTTTCCACAACGAAATCCTGTCTCGTAATCTTGCAGAAAATCCAAAGAAATTCTGGTCATATGTGAAGTACACTAGCGGAAAAACACAAACAATACCTTCACTACGCGATAGCAATGGTAATACTACCGACGACAGTACTGCTAAGGCAGAATTACTAAACACAGCTTTCCGAAATTCTTTCACCAAAGAAGACGAAGTGAACACTCCAGTATTCAATCCAAGAACAGCTGCCAGCATGCGAAACTTAGAAGTAGATGTTCCTGGAGTAGTAAAACAACTTAAGTCACTAAACAAAAATAAATCTTCCGGGCCAGATTGTATACCAACTAGATTCCTCTCAGAGTATGCTGATGCAATAGCTCCGTACTTAGCTATAATTTACAACCGATCACTCAGCCAAAGATCCGTACCCAAAGACTGGAAAGTTGCCCAAGTTACTCCAATATTCAAGAAAGGCAATAGGAGTGATCCCCAAAATTACAGGCCTATCTCATTGACGTCGATTTGCAGTAGGATTTTGGAACATATACTTTGTTCGAATATTATGTACTACCTCGAAGAGAACGACCTATTAACCAATAGTCAGCACGGATTCAGAAAGTATCGCTCTTGCGAAACACAGCTTGCCCTTTATTCACATGAAGTTTTAAGTGCGATCGACAAGGGATCTCAAATCGATTCCATATTTCTGGATTTCCGGAAGGCTTTTGATACTGTACCCCACAAGCGGCTTCTAATGAAATTGCGTGCTTATGGAATATCTCCCCAATTGTGCGATTGGATTCACGATTTCCTATCAGAAAGGACACAGTTCGTTGTAACTGACGGTAAGTCATCGAGTAAAACAGAAGTGATATCTGGCGTTCCACAGGGAAGCGTTATAGATCCCCTACTCTTCCTCGTCTTTATAAACGATTTAGGAGATAATCTGAATAGCTCCCTTAGACTGTTCGCGGATGATGCTGTCGTTTATCGGTTAGTGAAGTCAACAGAGGATCAAAAGCAACTGCAAAGAGATTTAGACAAAATTTCTACTTGGTGCGAAAATTGGCAATTGACACTAAATAAAGAAAAGTGTGAAGTAATTCACATGACCACTAAAAGAAATCCGCTGAACTTCAATTACGCGATAAATCAGTCAAACCTTAAGGTCGTAAATTCTACCAAATACCTAGGAGTTATAATTACGAACAACTTTGACTGGAGAGAACACACAGAAAATATTGTGGGGAAGGCGAACCAAAGGTTACGTTTCATTGGCAGAACACTTAGAAGATGCACTAGCTCCACCAAAGAGACTGCCTACATCACACTTGTGCGTCCTCTCTTGGAGTACTGTTGCCCCTTATGGGACCCTCACCAGGTGGGACTGACGGAAGATATTGAGAAGGTTCAGAGAAGGGCAGCTCGTTTTGTTTTAGCACGTTACGGGGGGGAAAGCGTCACGGAAATGTTGCACGAATTGGGGTGGAAATCATTAAAAGAAAGGCGTTATTCATTGCGGCGCGATCTGTTTGCAAAGTTTCAATCACCGACTTTTAGTTCTGAATGTGAAAATATTTTGCTAGCACCCACCTACTTAGGGAGACATGACCATCCCAATAAAATAAGAGAAATCAGATCGAAAACGGAACGATTTAGGTGTTCTTTCTTCCCGCGCGCTATTAGAGAATGGAACGGTAGAGAAAAGTTATGAAAGTGGTTAATGAACCCTCTGCCAGGCACTTAAATGTGATTTGCAGAGTATATATGTAGATGTAGATTCAACTTGATCAAGTGCTACCTTTCTCTCAGTTGCTTCCTTTAGCCTCACCTCCTTCGTAGCAGCTGCCGGTTACATTCCACTTAACCTGTTTAAGCTGAAGCAATATCACTTCCAGTCTGGATATGAATTCTTTCTTTAAATGAATGCTAGAAACTTCACCATCATTGACGGTTACTGCTGCATCCGTAACTCAAAAATGTTGAAATGTTTGTGCAGTCTATGGGACTTAACTACGGGGCCATCAGTCCCTAAACTTACAAACTACTTATGAACTACTTACGAACTAGGACGGCACAAACATCCATGCCCGAGGGGGGATTCGAACCCCAGACCGTAGTGGCCGTGTAGACCCTGACTGGAGCGCCTTAGTCCTCTCGGCCACCGCGGCCGGCCATCCGTAACTCCCATCTTCAGCACAATCAGCCCAACGATTACAGTGTTGGTTAGTCGCTCCCATAAGAAGCTTTTATAGCTTTCATTCGAATTGTAACAGAGACCATACATATATCTCCTTACTAGATTTGCATCTGCCAGATCCCTATGTAAACTAAAGACGGAAAAACTGAAGAAACAAAAGAATACTTAACGCATTATGACACTCTTCAAAGGATCAGAAGAGCATGGCCCAAATGCAACATTATGTTAAAACGCAATTTAAGTAGAAATAAAAAATGAAAATGTACATCAGAAATACATTCTTTGAGTTCCTTAAATGCCCTTTCCCGGAGCGCAAATGATTTTTCTCTCCTCATATTTTCTGTCTGTTTCATAAGCATGTCTCTTAAGTTCTGCAATGTTTCCCCTTTATCGAATGTGCTTGCACTGCAAAATATGTTCTCCATATCTATTACAAACTGAAAACATTTGAGGTGGCGCAGTCGTAACAGGCTGAAATAGCGTCCGGGTTGTGACGATCCTACCTATCAGAACAGGAGCGTCACAACTCCAATACATGTTCTAATAGTTATAGTGTTTTAAATTTCATCACCTGCTTCGCTAATGTAGACGAAACTGCTGTGTTGATCAGCGTATTCACAGTAGCCAATGTTCTCCTGAAATTATTTTATTTGGCAGCCTGGTTTGTTCACACAATTGAATTTCTTAAATAATCATACAGCCGTATAGTTTCGTTACAAACTGATAATGTCAAACTGTTTATGATACTTTACATAACTACAGGAAATTGTAGTAATTATGTTCTTGTAGTAATACTACTAATTGCATCATGTTATAAGACAATAACATTATTAATATTACAAATTTTTTTATAAACTGTAAATTAAACGAAAGTAATTTGACAGAGGGTGGTCTACACGGTAAAGTTTAATATGTGACAAAAGTATTTTTATGGCATTATTTGCATTACAATATAATCATGCAGTGTCAAAGCACTTTTAGTTCTGAATAATACGTTTCGAAATGCTTACTCCATTAATATTGCGAATCTTAGTCTCCTAAATTACTGTATTATTATCTATGATTGCGACGAGTTCCAAATAAAATATTTACAGATAAGGGAGTGTCTCAGTAATTATCGTCTACAAAAAATTATAGTATCTGAGAACTTGTAGCCTATGGGTATAGAAAAGTAATTACACATTAATGGACTTTCTACTTTTACATGCGTAGACATAAGTGGTATCGAATACTTACTTAATCAAGACAGATGGGTTCCCTAGGGCAAAATCCATTGTAGGGTGAACGACGATTGAAGAAAACTACCGACGATTCAGGTTTAGGTTTCCCGTGATGTCCCTAAATCGCTCCAGACAGAACACGGTCGATATGCTTCACCATCCAGAATCGAAATCAACCTGAGCTTATACTCCGTCTCCAATGACCACGTTGTCCTGCCTACTATTCTTGTGAAAATATTTGGACATAAGACATAGAATAATTACAACTTACCACTCACAAGTATCTATGACGGATAAACTTTGACTGATAGGTGCAGCGGCAAGAAATGACTTCCAATCACTCCACACCATGTGGTGTCCTATAGTAGGTAGTGTGCGTGTGTGTGGTTTTTGTCTGTTGTTTCTACCAATGTATAAGAATAAGAATGTTTTAGTGGTGTAAAAGTATTTCTGTACCTGACATGTACCAAACCAATCATAACTTCATAAAAGTTTTCAGTAATTAATAAAACTATTTTACTAGAAAATCATTTCATTAAATATTCTCCAATAATTGACTGTGGCATGTAATTAAAGATTGCCCACCTAAACTTGATTTTTACTCTGTTCATGGAACATAGAGATTAGGTTCACTTAATAAATATCTGAATTATTTCTTTTCAATGGCTAGCGTTGAAATATGATAATCTGGCTCTGAGACTCTTTAGTAATGGTACAGTCTTTAACCTCCACACTAGTTTACACACCACAGAAAGTTTCATGTATAGATCTGCCAAAAATTGTGAATAGCATTTTCTTTTAAAATTCTGCACTGTCTTTCATATAGGCAATTTCACTATCCACGCTGAAGATTTCGTCTACACACCAATACTTACGCAACTGACTATTGCTGTAATAATCTGAAACTGCTATAGAAACTAAATTTCCTAACAGTTTTTAGTTTCATTCTCGTCTTTCATGCAATTTAATCAGTTCTGCTTTATTTTTGTCCGCCGCTGGTTCCAAGGAAATTAATGGCAGCCTTCCGCCAACAATGGATTTTTGACAGCGGCACCAAATATACTGAAAATGCTCAAAATCTGTGATTAACTTCCAAGTACTTAATTACACACATCATGTTTTAAATATCACTGTATTTTCAAATAATAATAGAGTCACTTTTCATTACAGACCTTGATTAATTGGCTGCAGAATAATAATCTTTGCTGGCCACGGTGGCCGAGAGGACTGAGGCGCTTCAGTCACGGTCTGCACGGCCACTACGGTCGGGGGTTCGAATCCCCCTCAGGCATGGATATTTGTGCCGTCCTTAGTTGTAGGTAGTTCATAAGTAGTTTATAAGTTTAGGGACTGATGACCCCGTAGTTAAGTCCCTTAAGCTTAAAAAACATTTTTAATAATCTTTTTGCTTTATCATTACGTACAAAAATGTTCAAATGTTTGTAGAATCTATGGGACTTAACTACGGGGTCATCAGTCCCTGAACTTACAAACTACTTATGAACTAGCTCACACTAAGGACGGCACAAATATCCATGCCCGAGGGGGGATTCGAACCCCCGACCGTAGTGGCCGTGCAGACCGTGACTGGAGCGCCTCAGTCCCGTCGGCCACCGCGGCCGGCCATTACGTACATATCGAGCAACCATTTCTTACAGAGTGCAAAGCAAGACGAACACTGTTCCACCTATATTATCATCCATGTCTATTACTCTATATTCATCATACATATTTTAATAACCTCTATGGTAAAAGAATAATTATGCAACTAGACATTCTGTGATTTAACTTAGTGGCAAATGTAAACCTCCGCTTACACAGAACTAAAGTGGCGTCAATAACAGATATTATATTTACAGTTCAGGTAGGACTTTACAACCACCATAAATTTTAATGTATTAGACCTACTATAGTTTACATTCACAGTAATCAAATTATTTTCATGGCTTCCTTAATGGCCGACAGTATACGAACAGCCAAACAGTTGACCTACTTACCACCAGACATGTACCATAAATTAATAATTCTGTTGCGGTAACTTCACCTGGCTACGTCTTTCCACTGTTTCAGCATCTCGAAGTCAAGCAGCGGGAGAAAAACAAAATGAAAATAAAAAATAAAGAAAGAATGAGAGCAGGGTTGGCGGTGGGGAAAGGCAAACATCGGCGCCTGGCGACGCCTGCACTGGGACCCTCCCCCCCCCTCCCAACCCCTCTGTCTTCCCGCTCTGTAATTGTCAGAGCTCTGCCTTTTATGCCCCTCCTTGCACAAGTCTTATATTTTTAATTCCTTGTATTTCCTATATCTGACAGCTTTTAGTTCAGCCATCCGTGATAGAGTAAAACGAGGAACCGGGCTTTTCAAAGAAAAAAGAAAAAGATGGGAGGGGGTTGGAGGGTGGTTGGGAGGAAGTAATAAAGCGCAAAAATAAAAATGACATCAGCATTTTCGTCTCTAAGACAAAGTGAAAGTCGCGGAAAAAAAGTGAAAGAGAGAGATGCGCGATGCCCGGCGCGCGGCCGGCAAGAAAGATGATATTCGCATGGCTACACTTAATGGGGAATATTATTAATATTCCAGGACTCTTGTGTACATGCAATAATCTCTCATGTTCCTCTGGTGGAAATGACAAAACAAAAGAGGGGCTCATCTGGTGATTAGTAATTCTTATTTTCGCGGAAAGATGCGAAATATATAATTCATTAAAAAAAAAGGCAAAGAATTGCGTTAATATGTCGGGGTAGTGCCTCGCGCGGAGAAAGAAAATGTACGGCTTGGAAATTACGAAAATTGTATTCTGCGAAACGTGAAACTTGAAATACCGCAGCGCTGCGAGGCGCTCGGCCTATTGGCTGTGAAGCGGTTCTTTCATCCTACCGACGTGCCGGCAAAATTCCTGCCCCCTCCCACTCTTCACTCCCCCGCCGACCGCATCGCGCAGTGTCCACGGCGGAACGGACGGACGGGATAGAATTTTTTGCACGCAAGGCGAACTCCAGCACACACCTGGCAGCACTTACCACGTGCAGCAAACGTCGGCGCCCGTCTCTAATGCCCGGCTGCTGAGCGATGCGCAACCACGCTGCTCCCTTCTCTAGGCTATTACCGCTACCGCATCTACATCTGCGTCTACATCTACATATGTACTCCGCAATCCACCGTAAGGTGCCTGGCGGACGGTACCTGTATCACTACTACGAATTTCTACATCTACATCTACATCTACATACATACTCCGCAATTAACCGTAAGGTGCGTGGCGGAGGGTACACTGTACCACTACTAGGCATTTCCTTTCCTATTCCACTCCCAAACTGAACGAGGAAAAAAAAAGAATGCCCATATGCCTCCGTACGAGCCCTAATTTCTCTTATCTTGTCTTTGTGATCTTTACGCGAAATGTAAGTAGGCGGCAGCAAGATCGTACTACACTCAGCTTCAAATTCCGGCCCTTTAAATTTACTTAACAGAAATTCACGAAAAGAACGTCGTCTTTCTTCCAGCGATCCCCAATTGAGTTGCCGGAGCATTTCCGTGACACTCGCGCATTGGTCGAACCTACCGGTAACAAATCTAGCTGCTCGCCTCTGAACCGCCTCTATGTCTTCCTTCAAACCGATCTGCTGCGGGTCCCAAATACTTGAGCAATACTCAAGACGTGGTCGTACAAGTGTTTTATACGCGGTCTCCTTTACAGGTGAAGTACATCTTCCCAAAATTCTCCCAATAAACCGAAGTCGGCTGTCTGCCTTACTCACAACTGTCCTTACATGCTCGTTCCATTTCATATCGCTCTGCAATCTTACGCCTAGATATTTGAACGACGCGACAGCATCAAGAAGCTCACTACTAATGCTATATTCTACTCCACTCCCAAATTGAAAGTTGGAAAAAAAGAACGCCTATATGCCTCCGTACGAGCCCTAATTTCTCTTGTCTTTCTGATCTTTACGCGAAATGTAAGTAGGGTGAGGGAGATTTTTCTACACTCAGTTTCAGATTCCGACTCTCTTAATTTCCTCAAGAGAGTTTCTCAAAAAAGATCGTCGTCTTCCTCAAGCAACCACCCCCCCCCCCCCCCATTTGAGTTCCCGAAGAATTTCCGTGACACTCGTGCATTGTCGAACCCACCAGTAACAAAAATAGCTGCTCGCCTCTGAATTCCTTCCATGTCTTCCTTTAAACCAGGCCTCTCCAACCCGAACACTTATTGCTTGCGAGCCCCGGTGCCACGCCGTGCGGCCCCGATGCTTTCTCCCATCACTCTTGCCTCACCGTGTCTCAGCACATGTGTGACAGAGACAGCGCGAAAGTTTAGCATGAGCACAAAAGGTTCGGATTTATGTCTAACATTTTTAATGCTTAATAAGAAGATTTTTTAAGCCTGATCGGAAGCCACAATGCTTAATATAACACTCTACCATAAATATAAAAGCGCTGTCACTACATCCCGTAACACACGAGGGGATTGAAGGAACAGACACAAGGGAACTGATTACTAAATTAAAAGCACTATTGCCACGATCTGAAGAGGCACGTCTTGTTTATTCTCAAAGAAAACCAAAAATATACCTTTTTCTAATTGTACTTATGGCCACATCCGGGAGTACACAGTCATTACATAAAAATTTCGAAGATAGGTTTGAAGAAATAAAAGTTCACTTAAAAGATTTTATTATAACTTTTCTGTGCACGCAGAGGATGTCCCATCAAGTCTCGAAATTGAGCTGTCAGAACTACAGTACAATTCATTTCCGACAGACTGCAATTACCATTGGTCTACAGTAGTGACTTAAATTCCTATATATAAGGGCTTCGATGAACAAGAATTCCTGAGGATTCATGTCCTTGCCCTAAAATGTGTTGCAATGTTATGAGCAACGTTCCTTTGTGAACAAATGTTTCCAATTATGAATATTAACAAAACAAAAACAACGTCAAGTTTAATGAATCGTTGCAAGCTGTATTTCCAATTGTAACTGCCAAAACTATTTTACCTAATATGAAAAAATTAGTTTCTTTAATGCGATGCCAAAGATCAACAAAGAATGTTGAAAATCAGTATAAAATAAGGAGCGCTATAAAATTGTTCTTTCTCCCTATAAACAACAATCGGCATTATCACTATTATTCGTTTTAATAAGTCACAAATAACACGACTCTCGCGTTGCTACGCGCGTTGTCAACACGTCCCCCTGCTACCTCTACGCTGACAGCGCTGTGCCTGCCTCTCGTGCCCCACAGCACCGACTGCTGCAGCAGAGCACCGGTGCTTTTCCCGGTGCTGGCCCGTGTTCGCGAAGCACCCGAGTTGGAGAGGCCTGCTTTAAACTGATCTGCTGCTGGTCCCAAACACTTGATCAGTACTCAAGACGTGGTCGTACAAGCGTTCTATACCGGTCTCCTTTACAGATGAAGTACATTTACTCAAAATTCTCCCAATAAACCGAAGTCGGCCGTCCGCGTTGGAACTGTCCTCACATGTTCGTTCTATTACATATCGCTCTGTAACATCACGCCTGGATATTTGAACGACGCGACTTCATCAAGAAGCTCACTACTAATGCCGTTCGAACATTTTGGGATTGTTTTTCCTACTCATGTTATAATGAATATATCCCATAAAATTTCGCTTATTTGGATAACCGAACATCCAGACACCATTCAAAACTAATCCTTTCTTTATGCATAATTACGAATATATTCATAAAATGTTGAAATATGATATGAGACTGTTCAATTGCATTAACAATCTTTGTCGCGTACATTATTATCTTTGGTTATTGTTGCAATTCATTCACTCTAGTATTATAAGTGGATGCAGCACGGGATTTCAATTTAGGTGACGTCATACTTGTCAAGGACGTCTACTTTTCACGTAGGAACTTGCATGTCGATTGTAGAGTAACATCTTAGGACTTTTTGTTCGTGTATTGTTTTTAGGCAAATAAGGAAAATTGGAACCTCAATTAAAATCATTTTGTTAAAGTATTTTTGTTCGTGAAAAACACAGCATTAATGTTGTTCAACAACATATTTTAGTTAATGAAATTAACAACTAACGTTATCTGATGTATCTCACTATATACTGACCTGTTTGTGATGATCAACTTATTTCAAAACTGCATAATTATTTTAAGCTGGGTATAATTATT
Organism: Locusta migratoria; assembly: GCA_026315105.1. NCBI lineage: Eukaryota > Metazoa > Arthropoda > Insecta > Orthoptera > Acrididae > Locusta > Locusta migratoria. The sequence continues at coordinate 56,917,930 of CM048751.1, forward strand.
TGTATAAACAAACCTGTTTACTGCTCGAATTGTAAATTATTTATGATTCTAATTTCTGTTTTGTTTTGAAATAATAATACTTCCAATGCATTTGTAGTAATTTTGTATGTATCAGCTTTTTTGAAGGATTCATTCATGTTTAATAATATTACTTATTAAATAGTTAATACATTAACTTCCTTGTTCTAGAATGTTCTAGAACCGATGTAATGTGTTTATACGCGAGATTTTGGCACGCACTCGGTTATTCAGTCGTTAGTATGCCTTTGAAGTGTTCAGTCAGTCAATAGTATGCCTTTGAAGTGTTCAGTCTTACTACAGCATTCATTTTCTTCCACTCTGAAGATGTAAATTTTCCTTGTGTGTGTTAATACTTAAATAAATAACTTGGTTCATTAACATGATCACATTTTATAGTTTTCCAAATGACAAGCCAAGATCGCACACTAGCAATTTATTAAATTACGACCGTTTTCGGTGCACTATGTCACCGTCATCTGCTAACATATATGTTATAATCTGGTCATCTTGTTAAGGAATTGGGTATAAAATAACAAGTGCAACATTGCACTTTGTGCACCGAAACCGGTTGTCATTTAATAAATTTTTAGTGTGCGATCTTGGCTTGTCATTTTGAAAACTATAAAACGATTAGATCGCCTCCAGACCTGACTATGTCAGGTAATATTATGATCACATTTAATGGTGTAACTGATTAGAACTCGATGCTTTGATAATAATGTATAGGCAGACGAGCTATTCAAACTACTTGATCTGCCACTGAACGATCGAGACATAAGGTGATATATGACTTTTATTTATGAAAACACCTTTAAAATGTGGTTCCAACGTTAACACCGTTAGAAAGGGCGCCACCTTACAGTTTTCTACAATCAAAGCCAATTTTCATGCTTCACACGAACTAGAAATTTGGTCTAACACATCCTTTATGCTATTACAGTCAATTAATGACGACACCTTCCCGTACACCACAGCATCATCAGCAAACAGTCACAAACTATAAGCAACTACCAGGTGTGAAATACTGATTACTGGACAGGGGAAGCCGGCCACGGTGGCCGAGGGGACTGAGGCGCTCCAGTCACCGTCTGCACGGCCACTACGTTCGGGGGTCCGAATCCCCCCTCGGGCATGGATATTTGTGCCGTCCTTAGTATTAGCTAGTTCATAAGTAGTTTGTAAGTTTAGGGACTGATGACCCCGTAATTAAGTCCCATAAGCTTTACAAATATTTGAACAGGGGATGACTACGCGCATCGCTATTTTCGAACAAAACGCTCTGACCCACAGGAACTGTGCAGTACCTCATGCTGGAAAAGTACCTCCTATCATTCATGCGACAGCTAAATACGGAACAGCGAAACATTTCGAGCTTCAGGAAGCACGAATAATTAAAGGCGAGATGGGGTAAACAAAAACAAAAAAAAAAACAAAAAAAATAACTTGTTTCAGTAACATGATCACACTTAATGGTGTAACAGTTGAGAACCCGATGCTTTGATAATAAAGTATAGGCAGACAAGCTAGTCAAACTACTGGATCTATCAATGAACGACCGAGACATAAGGTGACGTATGACTTTTATTTGTGAAAACAGCTGTAAAATGTGGTTCCAACGGTGAGTAACACCGTTAGAATGTGCACAATCTTACATTTTTCTACAATCAAAGCTAGTTGCCATTCTTTACACGAACTAGAAATTTGGTCTAACACATCCTGTATGCTGTTACAGTCCATTAATGACGACACCCTTCCATACACCACAGGATCATCAGCAAACAGCCACAAACTATGAGCAACTACCAGGTGTGGAACACTGATTCCTGAACAGGGAAAGGCTACGAGCATCGCTATTTTCGAACGAAACGCTCTGAAAATGTTCAAATGTTTGTATAGCTTATGGGACTTACCTACGGGCTCATCAGACCGAAACTTACAAACTACTTATGAACTACCTAATACTAAGGACGCCACAAATATCCATGCCCGAGGGGGGATTCGAACCCCCAGACCGTAGTGGCCGTGCAGACCGTGACTGGCGCGCCGCAGAGCGCTCGGCCACCGCGGCCGGCCAAAACTCTCTGACCCACAGGAACTGTGCAGTACCTCATGCTCGGAAAGTACCTCCTAAGTTGGTTCATTAACATGATGACACTTAATGGTGTAACAGTTCAGAACCCGATGCTTTGATAATAAAGTATAGGCAGACAAGCTAGTCAAACTACTGGATATATCAATGAACGACCGAGACATAAGGTGATGTATGACTTTTATGCGTGAAAACACCTGTAAAATGTGGTTACAACGGTGAGTAACACCGTCAGAATGTGCACCACCTGACATTTTTCTACACTGAAAGCTAGTTGCCATTCTTCACACGAACTAGAAATTTGGTCTAACACATCCTGTATGCTGTTACAGTCCATTAATGAAGACATCCTCCCATACACCACAGGATCATCAGCAAACAGCCACATACTAGAAGCAACTACCAGGTGTGAAATACTGATTACTGAACAAGGGAAGCCGGCTACGGTGGCCGAGGGACTGAGGCGATCCAGTCACCGTCTGCATGGCCACTACGGTCGGGGGTCCGAATTCCCCTCGGGCATGGATATTTGTGCCGTCCTTAGTATTAGCTAGTTCATAAGTAGTTTGTAAGTTTAGGGACTGATGACCCCGTAATTAAGTCCCATAAGCTTTACAAACATTTGAACATTTGAACAGGCAAAGACTACGCGCATCGCTATTTTCGAACAAAACTCTCTGACCCACAGGAACTGCGCAGTACCTCATGCTCGGAAAGTACCTCCTATCATTCATGCGACAGCTAAATACGGAACAGCGAAACATTTCGAGCTTCAGGAAGCACGAATAATTAAAGCCGAGATGGGGTAAACAAAAACTAAAAAAATGGGAGAAAAAAAAAGAACGTGGCAGTAGGGAAGGGACGGCAAAAACGGACGCGACCGCAAAACCGCGCGCGCTGCCAAATCAATGTGGGCCGCGCAGCCAGCTCATAAAGCAGAGGCGTATTTTTAATACCGGTGTACGGAAACAATTCAGTCATTCGTTAACTGTCAGTGGGACAGTTTAAAGCAGTATGAATTGCCCCGGTGTTTATTTTGATGCCCGCGCGAGCGGTGGGCACCGTCGGTGTACGCGCGTGTGTATGTGTGTGGGTGTGTGTGAGAGAGAGAGAGAGAAAGAGAGAGAGAGTTTGGCTGGCGTCGGCATGCGGGCCGGGTGCGTGGGTGGCAGGGGTGTGAGGGAGGGGGTGAGAAGGGGTGTGGAGGGGTGGCCGGAGTGGCGCTATTAAACGACGGCGAGGCACAGCTGCCAATTGAGATTAATTGACGGCCTTCCTGTCGGCGCCGAGGGCGTTCTGATTGATTGTCAGGCGCGGGCGTCGCTTCGACACGAGCCATTAATAATTATGGCCGCCGCCGCCGCCGCGCCGATACGCGAGAGCTGCTGACCGCGCGGTTCCCACACACCCTCGCGACATATTGCCTTTTTGAGAGGCAATTTTTTTTTAATTTTTTGTTTTTTAATTTACTACTTTCCTGTTTTTTTAGCCGTGAAAACTGACTGAAGTTAATTTACTGCATCATGCCCTCAAACCACGTGTTATTTATTTCTCAGACGATCTAACTGTGCATGTTTATTGCAAAGACATAGCCAGGATTTGATTTCGGGAGTGGTTGTCAACAAATGAAATTCGTAAAAAAATTACGCGGATCTTTTAATGACATGCGTCAAAATAGACATTCATGGCTGTCTATTTGCCTCGCAGTGGGATAAATCTATTTTCAGTAATGCCTTTTTGAGAGGCAACTTCTTTATTTTGTTTTATTTCTTAATTTTTTATTTTTTATTTATTTATTTTTTTAATCAATACTTTCCTGTTTTTGCCGTGAATGACTGAAGGTAATTTACTGCATCATGCCCTCAAACCACGATTTATTTATTTCTCAGACCATCTAACTTCGCTTGTTTATTGCAAAGGCGTAGCCGGGATTTGATTTCGGGAGGGGTTTTCAACAAATGAACTTCGTAAAAAAATTTACGCGGATCTTTTAATGACATGCGTCAAAATAGACATCAACGGCTGTCGATTTGCCTCACAGTGGGATAAATCTATTTTCAGTAATGCCTTTTTGAGAGGCAACTTTTTTAAATTTTTTTTTTTTTATTCACTACTTTCCTGTTTTTGCCGTGAATGACTGAAGGTAATTTACTGCATCATGCCGTCAAACCACGTGCTATTTATTTCTCAGACGATCTAACTGTGCATGTTTATTGCAAAGGCATAGCCAGGATTTGATTTGGGGAGGGGTTGTCAACAAATGAACATTGTAAAAAAAAATTACGTGGATCTTTTAATGACATGCGTCAAAATAGACCTTCACGGCTGTCGATTTGCCTCGCAGTGGGATAAATCTATTTTCAGTAATGCCTTTTTGAGAGGCAACTTTTTTATTTTGTTTTATTTCTTAATTTTTATTTTTTTATTTTTTAATCACTACTTTCCTGTTTTTGCCGTGAATGACTGAAGGTAATTTACTACATCATGCCCTCAAACCACGAGTTATTTATTTCTCAGACGATCTAACTGTGCATGTTTATTGCAAAGGAGTAGCCAGGATTTGATTTCAGGAGGGGTTGTCAACAAATCAACATTGTAAAAAAAATTACGAGGATCTTTTAATGTCATGCGTCAAAATACACATTCACGGCTGTCGATTTGCCTCGCAGTGGAATAAATCTATTTTCAGTAATGCCTTTTCGAAAAGCATTTTTTTTTTAAATTTTGTTTTTTAATTTACTACTTTCCTGTTTTTTAGCCGTGAAAACTGACTGAAGGTACTTTACTGCATCATGCCCTCAAACCACGTGTTATTTATTTCTCAGACCATCTAACTTCGCATGTTTATTGCAAAGGCGTAGCCAGGATTTTATTCCGGGAGGGGCTTTCAACAAATGAACTTCGTAAAAAAGTTACCCGGATCTTTTAATGCCATGCGTCAAAATAGACGATTTGCCTCGCAGTGGGATAAATCTACGAGACGCGTCCAGAAAGTATGTTCTGTTTGGTGATAAAATGAAATTGTACACAGATCCAGAACAAATTTTTATTGCACAAAATTCTACAACTCTTAAACAACTTTTCCACATAACTGCCGAAATTTTGCAGGCATTTGTAACCAGGTTTTGTATACCTTCTTCATAGAAATCTGCCCCCTGTGTCTTCAACCAGTTGGAAACAGTTACTTTCAGCTCGTCGTCATTGGTGAAGTGATGACCGCCAAGGAAAGACTTGAGATGTCCTGGATCTTGTCATCAATCGCGTGAACCAGTTCTTCTGTAACCAAAGGTGGACGCCCACTTCGTTCTTCATCGTGCACATCACTACGCCCGCCATTGAACTGTCGGACCCATCTTCTCACCATCGAATCACTCATCGCATTTGATCCGTAAACATCGCAAATTTGCCGATAAATTTTTGACTTTGTTTCACTTTCCTCGCATTCAGAAACCGAATCACAGACCTGATTTCACAGGCGGCGGGATTTTCAATCAACGCTGACATTTCAAACAAGCACAACAAAGCGTACGTAACTGACAGCGAACTCCAAATGGCGCACGTTCGTCTCCTTGATACACATCGTCTGCAGCACATGTGCGTAACTGCAGTCGCAGCGCTGCAGCGGAGATAAATTGAAACGAAACTTACTTTCTGGATGCGCCTCGTATTTACAGCAATGGCGATTATATTCGAAATTCTGTTCGCGACTGATGAATTCGGACGCTTTCTGCTTCTTGCAGCTATTGCCAAATTCCTTACATACAAGGCAGTTACATAGAAGTTTGTCTCTTCCCACAAACTTAACCTGAGACATAAAGAAACAGTTCCAGATCAAGATGTAAAGAACATCGTTCCAGAAGATCCGTTAATAGCATACTCAGGACACATTGTTAGTAGACTCTTCTTGTCATCTAACTATAGTTTTTATGTAAATAATAACTGTTGAACAGAGAGGATAACCATGAGTAGCGAAAAAGAATAATAATAAAAAAAACACGGAAGGATTGTTAAAATAAGATGAGGAAAAACACGAAAAAAATGGGATCATTACATTGCATAAATTCATGTAACTAGATTCCATTTTGTGTGCCAGCCCACCACAGAATTATAATGAAATAACAGGTTTTCGCTTGGTAGGCGATGTGAGATGTTTCTTTTATTTAACTTCAAAACATATCGATTTCGTCCCTATGATGGGACATCATCAGTGCTGTTAAAAACAAGGTACCTTGGTCAGACATTGAAATTACAATAAGATTACATACACCAAGAATGTTATAAAATAGAATTACATACCAGAATTGCAAGTTATGATGACCTATGTGCTCTGCTTAAAAACATTTAAAGGTCTTGCCGGTACAAGTCACAACAATAAAATCAGGTAGCCGCTTACGTACACCTACGCAGCTTAGCTTGTACATAGATGGTGCCTGGCGCCCTCTTTGTTTAAATCAGTTACATTGTAACATTTTTAAAAAGAAAATGGGTTCAAACATATTAAAAGCTTAAAAAGATGAAAATGTTGATTCTAGGTGAATTAAAGTTTAACAACTAACATACACAGATTATGCATTATATGATAAAAATAACCATTTATCAGCGCCCTCAGGCGGGTAGGTATTAAAACATATCTTTAAAAATTTTAAATTTGTCACCATCAATTGTTAAAATAAGTTACATTGTATCACGTATAAAATACTATCTGTTTAAATATATATATATATATATATATATATATATATATATATATATATATTTAATTGAGATTAGCATAAAAGGTAAAGTCGTTACAAAGCACCAATGCATGTGTGTGAGTGTGTTAGAGAGAGAGAGAGAGAGAGAGAGAGAGAGAGAGATACACAGCAGTTCACGCCATCTAGTTTTTCAGAATGATACTATGCTGGCCGTCTTTGCTTAGTTAGTACAGTTTTGATTTTGACGCACTGTACTAACTAAGCAAAGACGGCCAGCATAGTATCATTCTGAAAAACTAGATGGCGTGAACTGATATATATATATATATCTAACACACTCACACACATGCATTGGTGCTTTGTAACGACTTTACCTTTTATGCTAGTCTCAATTAAAATATATATATGTATATATTTTTTAAACAGATAGTATTTTATACGTGATACAATGTAACTTATTTTAACAATTGATGGTGACAAATTTAAAATTTTTAAAGATATGTTTTAATACCTACCCGCCTGAGGGCGCTGATAAATGGTTATTTTTATCATATAATGCATAATCTGTGTATGTTAGTTGTTAAACTTTAATTCACCTAGAATCAACATTTTTATCTTTTTAAGCTTTTAATATGTTTGAACCCATTTTCTTTTTAAAAATGTTACAATGTAACTGATTTAAACAAAGAGGGCGCCAGGCACCATCTATGTACAAGCTAAGCTGCGTAGGTGTACGTAAGCGGCTACCTGATTTTATTGTTGTGACTTGTACCGGCAAGACCTTTAAATGTTTTTAAGCAGAGCACATAGGTCATCATGACTTGCAATTCTGGTTTGTAATTCTATTTTATAACATTCTTGGTGTATGTAATCTTATTGTAATTTCAATGTCTGACCAAGGTACCTTGTTTTTAACAGCACTGATGATGTCCCATCATAGGGACGAAATCGATATGTTTTGAAGTTAAATAAAAGAAACATCTCACATCGCCTACCAAGCGAAAACCTGTTATTTCATTGCATAAATTATCTGTTCCTGTTTGAAAAGTCTGTAATTTAACATATAGATTAAATGGCAATCCATTTTTAGACAATTTCTTCCTTCTTCTTTCTGCTTTAGCTTCGTTAAAATTCCGGGAGGGATTTGCCCCTAAAACACCTGGCTATGACCATGATATGTTGTATTGCAATATCCCTTGAACTCTGTGTGAAGCTCGCTACGCTGGACTACCTCAGATTCTTTTACATGGGGTGACACTGTCAGGAAGAAGGTCTGCGATCAGGTATAAATGTGATAAGATACTTATAAATGGGTTCTTCCGTAACTTCTTGGTAGAACAATTCCATATTTCAGGTTGAAAACAAACGAAATTAGTGGAACATAAACGGATTGTATGTTTTCAACTTGAAAAAAGAAACTACTAATATACCAACATTTAAATTGGTTCTTAAGTCATATGATCACTTTTTAACATATTTATTTCTAATATATTTAACAAAAATGTTCAAATGTTTGTATAGTTTATGGGACTTAACTACCGTAGTGGCCGTGCAGACCGTGACTGGAGCGCCTCAGTCCCTTCGGCCACCGCGGCCGGCAAATATATTAACCTGCCGTTGTTGTGGTCTTCAGTCCGTTCACTGGTTTGTTGCAGCTCTCCACGCTAGCTTGTCCCATGCAAGCCTCTTCATCTGAGAATATATACGGCAACCAACATCCTTTTGAATCTGCTTAATGTATTCATCCCTCGGTCTCCCACTACGATTTTTACCCCTCACACTTCCTTCTAACGCTAAGTTGACGAATTCTTGATGTCTCAGATTGCGTCCCACCAACCTATCCCTTGTCTTAGTCAGGATCTGCCAGAAAATCTTGTTCTCCCTAATTCTCACCTCCTCATTAGTTACGTGATCTCCCCATCTAATCTTCATCATTCGTCTCTAGCACCACATTTCGAAAGCTTCTATCGTCTTTTTGTCTGAATTCGTTATCGTCCACGTTTCACTCTCATACAATGTTACACACAAGGCAATTGCTTTCAGAAAGGACTTTCAAACATTTAAACTAATATTGGATGTCAACAAATTTCCCTTCTTCAGAAACGCTTTTCTTCCCATATCCATTCTATATTTTATATATTCTTTACTTCGTTTCAGAAGTCATCTTTCTACCTAAGTAACAAAACTGAACTACTACTTATACCGCCTCATTACCTAATATAATTCCTTTAGCATCGCCTGATTTTCTGACATTACATTCCATTACCTTTATTTTGCTCTTGTTAATATTCATCTTTTACCTTCCTTTGAAGGCACTGTCCTTTCCATTCAATTGCTCCTCCAGGTCTTTTGCTGTATCTGACGTAATTACTCTGTCGGCAGCAAACCTCTGTAATTCCCTCTCCAAATTTCTCCTTGCAATACTTCACAGCTTGCTCAATGTATAGATTGATCAACATCGGGGAAAGGCTACAACCCCGTCTTACTCCCTTTCACAACTCTGTGACCCTTTCATGACCTTTGACACTAAGAATTGCTGTCAGCTTTTTGTACAAGTTGATTGTAACTTTTTTGCTCGCTATATCTTATCCCTGCTACCTTCAGTATCGCAAAAAGGTATTCCAGTCAACATTGTCAAAAGATTTTTCCAGATCTACAAATTCTAAAAATGTAGTTTTCCTTTCCTTAATCAAGCTTCGTCGTAATGAGAATATTGCCTCGCGTGTTCTTAAGTTTCTCCTAAATCCAGATTGATCTTCCCCAAGGTCGGATTCCACCAGTTTTCCATTCGTCTGTAAATAATTCGTGTTAATATTTTGCAACCACGACTTATTAAACTGATACTTCTGTAATTTTCAGATTTTTCTGCACTTGCTTTCTTGGAATCTCTATATTCTTCTTGAGATCTGAGGATATTTCCCCCGTCTCATATCTACTCAGCGGAGTAAATTTTTTAGTGCTCTGTCAAAGTCTCCTCGCAGTATAGTATCTCCTATCTCATCTTCTTCTACTTCGTCATCCATTTCTAGAATACTAACTTCAAGTTTATTTCCTTTGTACAGGCCTTCTCTATTTTCCGCCCATCTTTCAGCTTTCCGTTCTTTGCTTAGTATTGGTTTTCCATCTGAGTTCTTGATATTATTAGCGTTGCTTTTCTTGTCTCCAAATGTCCCTTTTATTTTCCTTCAGGTGGTATTTATCTTTCCCCTAGTTATCCATCCTTCTACTCTCATGCATTTCTCCTCCTGCTTAGCCAGTCTGCACTTTCTGTCAAACTCCCTCTTGCTTGCTTTTCTTGATTCATTTTTATAGTTTCTCCTTTCAGCAGTTAAGTTCAGTAGCTCCTGTGTTATACAAGTCTTGTTCTTCTGCCTATATGATCCTCTGCGACCTTCACTACTGTATTACTATCCCCCGTTTCAGACAATCCTTGCCTAATGCTCCCTCTAAAACTCTCAACTAATTCTGGTTCCTTCAATTTCTCCAAATTCCAACTCCTTAATTTTCAACCTTTTTGCAGTCTCTTAAGTTTTAATCTATACTTCATTACCAATAAGTTATGCTCAGAGTCTAGATCTGCCCTTTGATATGTCTTACAGTTTAAAACCTGGTTTCTAAAGCTTTGCGTTACCATTATGAAGTCAATCTACTATCTCCCAGTGTCTCCTCTCTGTTCAACGTATATAACCTTCTTTCATGATGATCAAACCAAGTGTTTGTGATGATTAATTGTTGCTCTGCACAAAACTCTGCCAGGCGATCTCCTCTTTCATTCCTTTTCCCCAGTCCATATTCACCTACTACATTTTTTTCTCTTCCCTTTCCTACTACCGAGTTCCAATCCCCCATCACAAGTAAGTTTTCTTCTCCTTTCACGGTCTGAATAATTTTGTTCTATGATAGTTATTGTTTCATCTACTGGTATGTTAGTGTACATATTTTCTATGTCTAAGGAAAGAAGGGTAGCTCTCAAAACAGATAACCCAATCCAAACATATATCCCAAAAATCGAAAAAGACACTGATACTACCAAAGAGCCGGAATATACCAACTACAATGCAACTCATGAGATGGAAGGTGTGTAGGACAAACCAGCAGAACATTTGATACCCGATACAAGGAACACATCAGGGCATGGAAATACGGGACAAATCACCCCACTTTTGCAAAATATCTGAAAGAATATAGCCACAAACCCACCACAATAGAAAAAGACATGAAGATAATTAGAATAAATAATGAAAACAAGAAAATTATCACATATATAAAACAAAAACTGAGAAAAAGTTGCTACTAAATGACCAAATAAACCTGATCAATCGATCACTGTTCTTACTGATTGACCATATGATAGACACAAATCCCAACACATTATCACAAACCCAACCCCCCACCCCCACCCCCCTCACACACACACAGATACAAATGATGATAATAATAATAATAATACACTCACACATACACACACAAAGATACCTTCAACATACTTTCAAAGAAATAGTTGAATTTCAAATAAACTGAGAAGGGTGGCAACACTACAAAACAAACTACAGTGGACACAGTATGGCAGCAGATGATAGTGGAAGCAGAAAAATGCGAAGTTTATCAGAAAACAGTGGAACCTTTCGACCTGGTTGCCGGAAAGAGACTGATATTGAGTAGCAACTGCTGTATGTACACCATTTTATAGCGAACAACGAACTGTTTTAAATCAGAAACGAAATTTTTTGTACGTATGTAAGAAACCTAACCTTTATGTGTAAACAGAAACATGTAAATATTTCAGGGCACCCACTGATGATACCTAGTGACAAAAGCGGACGCGTATATGTGAATTATAAAAATAAAACCCTTCATTTGCTGTAGCAAAAGGCGTTTTATTTAAAAACATTACATTGAAATACGTAGTATTCAGCTGCTGCTCAAATGGCCAGCACAAGCAACGTGTCAATTATTATTATTATTATTATTTCGTTTCCTGTCCGTCCTTAGTTGCTTATAAAAGTGGTGATTGTGTATATCCGTCTACTGTAACTAAATGAAAGGCGGTTTTTGTGCCATATGTGTTTCGCTTCGTTATTTGTGAAATATCATCAGTGGCCTGTATTACATGTTTGTTTTTTGTGTATAATATTGCAATACACTTATGAATAATGTTTTGCTATGTTTACAATATAACAGTTATAAATCTTTCCTTTGTTACAATTTCTTAAATTCTGACCTACTAGGTTAGAAACAACTTATGTAGCAAGGTACACATGGATCAACACCGAAAAAGTTAAAGCAACTGAAAAATTAAACTAACTACCCAAAAGATCGTGCTACAGTTGTTGTTTCTAACCTAATAGGTGAGAATTTAAGGAATTGTAACGTAGCAAGGATTTATAAATGTTATACTGTAAACATAGGAAAATATTATTTACAACTGTAGTGCAATATTATAGACAAATAAGGAAGCGTATAGCTAAAAAACGCCTTTCGTTTAATTGCGATACACGGACATACAGCGCCAAAAGTTATGAATGTATAGCGGTTGCCACAAGGATGATTTTCCTAAATACATTGTGGCTATAGATCACTACTTGAAACCAAACTTTATTGTTTATAATAGACTACATTCTACAGGTTTGACCGATTATCTGTTTCTATGTTCATTAACGTAATCTTAGAATTTTGTACAAGAATACAGTTTGACATTCTTTCATCAGGGCAACTTGCCACAAGACTCCGTTAAGCAAAGAATAAACACTGTGAAATGTATCTTGTGACTTTACGGAACTAATGTCTATAGAGTCGTGCAATTAGTATTATTGTGTGGGAAGATAAATGGCCGACAGTTCACCGCGGCAAGCGGTTGGAGCAGCTACCAGACAGCCCAGGTATCGGGTTAGACCGAGCAGCCGGTCGAGGGTTTGTCCAGATCGGCGGAAATCTGGGAAAGGCCCAGACTTCGTACTCATAACTAATGAGGTCTGTTAGCCTGTCGTTACGTAAGGCTGTCTGGAGGACTTCTGTGAATTACACACTCCCTCAATTCAGAATAAAATATTCTATAAAATACGTGGTTCATTAATGATAACGGTTTTATTCTAACGTTTGCATATTGTGTACGAGAAAGTAAGAGATTTACTTGAACAGGGTTCATTCAGTCACCTCCTTATTGGACGTTGTCAGCTCAATTATTAATCATAAATAGAACAAAATGGTTAAAAACTTGCTTTGTCTACGATAAGAAATTGGCAGCACTTTCCCCTAACTAAGTAATCAAAACTTTAAGAAAACCTAAGACTCGGTGTATTTGGCAAACTACAGGCTATGCATCGAGTATTTCTAACTACAGGATCACAGATAAAATATAATATTTGCAACTAAGGTAATTGCTGGGGCATGAAAGGAGACATGTACGGTTCCACACTAAGGTAAACTTCTAAACCAGAACCGTACGTAGCCCAATACGCAAGTTCTTACAGCTTGTAGTCATAATTGCTTTAATCATAGCTTTGATAAATGTGGTGCAGGCTAAAGCGTAAAGCCGCAGTCTGCAGTACAGCCTGGAGACAGTTCTGTTCTGACCGAAGTGACCATGTAGACATCTCATGCACAAGTACATTGGCATATCGTACATGTCTACACGGACACATCAACCACCACAACACTGTGTCTTTAAGGTTGTACTGCAAGCTCAGCACTAAAAATAAAGCTTAATGTGAGGATAACGCATTGTTTAGGAATAGTGCCTTCAACAGCAATGTTTCAAACTTTTATTCGTGTGCAAAGATAATACCACTTAACATCGAAATCTCAATCTGTCAAGCCTGTCGAATGCAATATAAATAAATAATTACAGATATCAGATTCCCCCTTTGCAGATCATGTACTGAACGAAGGATACAGCTACATCTCCATGCAGAAGTGCAACATATAGCTAACAAAGAAAGGAAACTAAACCTGTTGGTAGCATTTGAAATAAACATTTTGCCAAAAATCCCAATCTAGTTCTAAATGACCAACTATAGCTGAACATATCCCATTCGTTAAGCTTCACATAATGTATCCGACCAGCCATCTACCACAAGCCACTCTTTCACATTACTACATCTGTAACAGATAATATGAAATGTAATTTAAATAGGTCAACCGTATTAAAAGTTGTCGAATAAGTAATGTAAACACAGAGTAAAAAAGGATTTTACCGCACACCAAAGGCGATGATCTCAACATAAGTCAAACCTCAATAATTGTACCGTAGCATATAATAGAGTAATAATAAGTGTGTGAAGTGTTTCACTTTGTCCAGTTTTAAATTAGCTCATAAATGTATTAAGAAGTCCGTTTATATAATATGTATACCATGTCAAATGTCGTCTAAGAAGCAATTGTATACCCAATTAAAAAAAAGTATTTAAATTACACCAAAACTAACGATTCTACATATGCCACAACTTCAATAATTTTTACCGTAGCAGAAACTGATATAGCGAGAAATGAATTTGACAAGATCAGCTAATATCATAAGCAAAAAACAAGGTTTTTGTGTGTTGTATTTTTGTTTAAAATATTTGCGTCGTAAGCACTAGCGTTTCTTGTCAATGCCTGTAAAATGTTTAAGTGAAGATGGCCTAATAAGTCGGAAACTAGTTCGTAAATAAACAAAAGTAAGTAGAAGAAAAACAGATTGTTTGTTTTTAAGCTGAAATAAATAATTAGGGTAAAAGTGTTGAGATATATTAAGTCATTTTAAACGAAGATAAATGATTACATTTGATACCGTTACATCAAAGAAAGAGTAAAACGGGATGATTCAATGGCAAAGTCAGGCAGATATTGCGATCTGTGTCTGTGTGTGAGTGGGTACCAGTGGCTCAGCCAGGAATGGTTGTGGGGGGAGCTATTTTTTTTTTTAATAAAGTCTATTGAATTTATTAGTCTATGACTTATTTTACACTTTTTATAATTTAACCAATTATACTACGAAAAAAATGCACAAGAAATAAACTGAGTAGGCTTGCATTAATTTGGAAGTGGAAGAGGAGCAAAGTGGTGGAAATGGAGTGTATATAATCAGCTCGCAAAATAAATAAGCAGCTTCTCTGTTATTAGCTAAAGAGAAAGGTTTTTATAGTTTAATTAACATGAGACTCTACGTGTAAAAATTGAACTAAAATGACACACTTGTTGTTCATAAGAATCCACTCGGTGGCGCCCCTGAGCTGCTAAGCAGCGGTTCGCCGCATATGAACAGTCGGATCGTAATTTCAGCGTAGCATCAAAGCTGGTCGCGGCGGTGTTAAAAACGCTCACAGTAACAGCAGCACAGCACAGTAACAGCGACCCATTGTCACGTCACTTGCGATTGGCAAATTATAGTTACCTTATGATTTCAAATTTTCGGTGCCGACCTGTTTAAAAAAATAAAAACAATAAAAAATTATAAAATTAAAAAAATCTTTGGAAGGTGCTAGGAGGGGGTGGGCTTCAGCCCCATTAGCCGCCCTCGTGGACTGCGCCACTAGGGGGTACGTGTGTGTGTGTGTGTGTGTGTGTGTTTGTGTGTGTGTGTTGCCTTCATTAATCTGGTAACATTTAGTAATATGCACTATATAGGACACAACTATACAATGGGAGAGGGGGTAAAAACCTGTAACAAATGCAGCGAGGCAAGAATTACAGACAGTTTGTGAATAATCAGACCACATTCGGTTATAGAAAACAGAGCCTCATGTCACTGTTGTTCAACAGAATCACATGCACCCAAGCTCTGCGTTTCGTCGGTCACTAGGATCGATGGTGGTGTTCTTACCTGTAGCACTCGATCCAGTGACATCTTTTTGGTACCGTAGATGCTACTGCGCTTCTGGGGAACACCCTCTACCATTCGGAGATGACAGCTTCCAGTTTGCCACTTGGTCACCGCCTACGACATTTCTGGTGGGTGTGTGGAGCAGCGGTCGTTTCTTCTGTGCAGCGTTTGTTCCTGTAAATATTTATCGCTGTTTTCCGTGCGTGACTTGTGTCTACCGTTACATTTTCTGGAGCCCAAAAGTAATGTAAGCAGCCGTAGGCGATGGAGAACATATTGCTCTCAATCTTCAGTCAGCTAGGCCACACTTCAGCTCGTCGAAACCGAAATAAAATCTCCCCAATCTCTATTACAGTCAGAAGAATCTGGAACTGCGACGAAGTTGAGTTTCTGCAGTTCTTCATAAAACTGTATATCATTTCATACAAAGCTGATAAAATATTCTAGTAAACAGAAAAACACTTGATTTTCGCCGCGCAGGAGTGGCCGAGTGCATTGAGGCCTTATGCTCCAATGCGCGAGGCCGTTCCTGGTCGGAGGTTCGAATCCTCCCTTGGGCATTGTGTTAGTGCTGTCTTTAGTATAAGATAGTTCATAAATAGTTTGTAAGTTTAGGGACTGATGACCCCGCAGTTATGTCCCAAAAGCTTAACAAACATTTGAACATTTTTTAATTTATTTATTTTCTTTTCTTTATATTCTCGCAGCTGAATTATTTGAGTACAGCCTGAAATAAAAATTCAAGTAGTTATCTGTGATTCTGATATTTGCTATAAACAACACACAATAATCACTTCACTGTGTCAATTACATTTGTGTGATTTGTAAATCTGATTATATTTAAAAGAACGCAACTAAATGCGAATACTTTTTTTCTTGCAAGACAACTATTTCTCTTGTTACTATTAAACCGATTAATTAATCTAACAATGTGATCCTTCTTTAGTACAACAAAACTCTCTACTCCTGAAATTCACTTTGACTACCTTTGTGTTACTTTTATTCTCACTAGTTATGCATGTTGATCTCATTAATGATTATACTGTCAGTAATGTTTTTATCAAATTGTAAGTCAATGACTTGCTTTGTCATAGGGCGACAATACAAGACAAAATTAATCTTCAGAATGATGAAAGGAATGGGAACTGGTAAGTGATTTCAGATTAAATCAAAACTAGCAACTTTTGTTAAACTTCATTAATAATAGTAAAACAACAATCAAACATTACTACAATTACAATAATAACTGCAGAAAATTTACCTTTCTTTTTCAAGTAGAAAATGCGTATTCTCGGCTAGTGATACAATGGTCTCCACCACAGGGCAGACTTTCGTCCTTCCAAAAATAATTGAGCAGAAATATTAATGAGCTACCAAACTAACTGGCCACTGCGCCTGCTTCACTATCCCAGTCTACCTCTCACAACTTGCAGACTGTCTTGCTCGCTACTACTCAAGTCAGAGATAATGCATACTATCTTACTTACGACACAGGTTACCAACTTGTCCATATGAATAAGTGCATTCAAAACGAATTCAGAGTATCATGTAGGAATGGAACGCAGGAACGTACAGCTCAAATGCCAATAAAAATGTGCCCAAGGCAGATTCACAGTTGAGAAAATCCTAATAAAAATATGCCAATGCCAGAATATGTGTACTCCTTCCATGTTTCAAGCGTCCTTCTCGAATGGGCTATGGTGCTTGCAACTAACGTGTAAGCTCTCGTATACATTGATGTTCCAATCGCTTTTAGAAAATGTTTCCTAATAGCCTGAATCTTTACAGAAACTGCAGGTATATGTTAGCGGTGTAATAGTTCAACTTTGTAGCATTTTTTTTTTCTGAGGCAAATAAAACTGCTTATAAATGGTAAGAGGAATCCCTGAAGGTAAGTTAATATGAAAAAGCGAATTCTTATCTGGAACATTGGAAATGGATTAATGTCTACTGAAAAGAGGACGCCAGGCTGATTACTATGGAATGGACAATCACTCCAGAAGAAGAATAAAACAGCATCTCCTATACCATTGAATGATATATGATATGACAAATTTCGCCACTTGCTACGATGGGGGCCAAAATGAAAAATGTAGAATGTCTTCACGGGTACTTGGCTATCAAACGTGCAAATTTTGGGTTTCTCTGGTATTTCTACTAAGAAAAATTGTTATTACAAATTGCACATAAAATTGTTTAAAAATTTCAATTTTCTTTCAGGCACACGAAGATCACTGAAATATTTATATTGTAGCATCTCGTGATCCTCTTTTAGACAGCGTTACTTACAGGCATTGAATTAAATTTTGAAAGAAAAAAAGATTCACGTATAATTGTTCACATCGACATACACGTCTAATTTTACTATCTTAATGGTTTTTCTTCACGCGATTTTTGTTGGTACCAAATAAAGGGTTAATATTAGCGTCCAGGCAGATTAAAATTATGTGCCGGAACCGGAACTCGAACCTGGGAGAGCCTTTGTTGCAGGAGTGCTAGTCTTGCAAGTTTCGCAGGAGAACTTCTGCGAAGTTTGGAAAGTAGGAGGCGAGTTACTGGCAGAATTGAAGTTGGGAGGACGGGCCATGAGTGGTAGAGCGCTTGCCCGCGAAAGGCAAAGGTCCCAGGTTCGAGTCCCGGTTACGACACACAATTTTAATCTGCCAGTAAGTTTCATATCAGCGCACACTCCACTGCAGAGTGAAAGCTTCGTTCTGGAAAGGGTTAATATATCCTCCAGAAATTGTTAGCTGTTCCTTCATGACCTCCCGAGCGTGCAAGGTCAAAACCGATATCTCGGCGCAGTACCAACTCCCTGTGAATTGTGCCTGCGGCACTCGTTGCGGCTATAACCCGAAGGTAATGGATAAGTCTGATTTGCCTGCGCCTCGAAGATATATGCGCGAATCGTAGCTTCAAATCAATGAGTTTGAAAGAGGGGACCGAGGGGACTGCGGCGCGCCAGTCACGGTCTGCACGGCCTCTACGGCCGGGGATTCGAATCCCCCCTCGGGCATGGATATTTGTGCCGTCCTTAGTGTTATCATGTAAATGATATTCACAACACAAGGGTAAGATATTAACCTTGGCTGGCAGAAAAGGTAAATATTAGATGCCAATTTTCGGGCGAGACCCGTTAAGATGAAAGGAATATGAAGAACATCAGCCGCCAGAGGGAATATTATCAGCATAACTCGCCGCGAAACTATGCATTCATACATGAAGAACATCAGTTTCTCAAGGAATAATTTTTCTGTTTAATGACTGAAAGAAAAGCCACCCTAGCTCTAACTGTGTACAGGACGGATCGCCTAACACTTGCACCGCAAATATTGCGGAAACGGAAAGTGCGATTGATGTGCGGTTTTTACGGAATGGATTGGTAGTCAGGGGCTCGTATTTTTAGCCACCAAAAACATTGTAATATTATAAAGTGTATTTTTATGCAAACATACAGTTTTTTAAATGGAGCAATGGTTGTTTCCATTATGCACTGGAATTTTTGACACCAGCTGTGTACAATGAATTTGGAATGACATTTTTATCACGTTTAATGTGGCAGCTACAACCGTTCAAAGTTTCGGGGGCGGAGGCTGCGATAGCGTAGCTGACTGGCCGAGTGGCCAGCCCCTGGGGCATGGCTCACTGTCTCATGACCACCAGCCAGTTAGCTACGCTGTCGTAGCCTTCGTCTCCAAAACTTTGAATGGTTGTAGCTGCCAAACTAAGCGTGATAAAAACGCCAATCAAAATTCTTTGTGCACAGCTGGTATCAAAAATTCCAGTGTATGATAGAAACAACCATTGTTCCACTTGAAAAATTGTATGTTTGCATAAAAATTACACTCTCTAGGCATTGTTACAATCTGTTTATTGGCTAACAATACGAGTCCTTGACTGCCAATCCATTCTGTGAAAACCGCACATAAATCCTTTTCCGTTTCTGCAATATTAGCGGTGCAAGTGTTAGGTGTATACTGAACTTGATGGTCATGGTAGTTGTTGTACAACATCTAGAGCACGTTGCATCGCAGAACTGATGTGTGGACGTGCATTGTCCTGCTGAAAAGCACGAACACGCGCACGTCCATTAATGAAGACCACAGTGCGACGATCCACTCGCCAACCACAGATGTGCACGTAAGTTTATTCCTTTGTTGTTCGATCGCCCTTCGCTTCTCACACACTGCATCGATCTCAACTTTCGTCTCTACTACGCGAACGTCTAGCGTCTGGTCTAGAGATGAGTACTCCACTGACAACTGACATTCAGTTGAAGTCAGCGATGCGCCTCTGGTACCACACGTACAGCATTCGCTCGAGTCTCCAATCAATTTTAGCGCAGGCCAACACTGTTGACGCCAGGAGTATGAAATCGTTGGTGGTACTCGGTTGTAAACTAAAATGAGTGTTGCAAATACTGTTCAACGCTAAACTCAGCACAGCTACTGTCTAAAGAGCGGTCTCCTGAGCGCCATCCGATCGCCGGTAATCTTGACAAATAAATCACTACACTCCTCGTCAGCTACGAAAGCGGCCCAGTTTACAGCCGCTCTGCGCATCCCCCTCCATTACCGCAATGACAGCCAATAATGTTCATTCTGTAGCCGCGTGACTGGCGGCGGGATACACAATGTTTCCCATGCAGACGCAGCTGTTGGCGCTCGGCCATAGCTCCTCCCTTCCACACTTCTCCTATCGCTCCGCCTCTATGCGAGGAAGCGCTTTCTTATATGACGCCAGGTATAACACTTCATTCCTCCAGTAAGGACACATTGTAAGTCTAGATACTGAAAACGATCCTTTTCTGGCAGTTATGTTAACTGATTTATATTCTCCATCTCTAATTACCACGTTGTTGATGGGACAGTAATCCCTCATTCTTTTCCTCGTCCTTGCTTTAGATGCGCTGCACATATTTTTTTAACCTAGATGAAACAGCAAACGTCACAGAAAATAAATAATTAAATCATGTATATTATTAATAAAACACACAAGATAACTATGAGATATTCTGAAAATTTATTTGTTTACGAACCGTTATTCGCCTGTTACGCCATCATAAGGTAAACCTTACAAGTTTAAGTTTCAAAGATCTTAAGTTGGTAGATATATAACTTTCAAAGGAGACAATTGCTTTGGTTCATAACTAACCTGAGATGAAATTATTACAATCCAAATGGTGGTGTAAATTCCTGACATTGAAAAAATACATGACAATATAATAAATTATGGCATTATCATAAGAAATATAAAGTAAAACAATAGAAATTGGCTGAAAAATATTGATCAAAAAATTATATTATCTTAAACATGTCTAATGTCTGGAAACATGGACGCTTTGTGTATGTCAAAATTTTAACTGGTTAAATTAAACTTGACAAAAAATTATTTTAAACAGGTCCATTGCCTGGTACATGGAAACATGTGACAAAGTTGAATGAAACATCTGTATGTATATTTTAAAGATTTAACTGCTTAAATTAAACAATGGTTACTAGTAAAAAACGACATTACAGTTTATATCACATAAGTAGCCAAACAGGTGTGATTACACAAAACATTTTTATAACTAGTAAAATAAGGCATTATAATTTATATCTGGTAAGCAGCCAAACAGTTGTGATTACACAAGCCTTTTATAACATGGCTGTGAAACAATAGTAGAGGTATGAGACAAGAGGGCAGCAGATGGTAGTTTACATTGTCTGCACAGGGTTATCATTAGGTTCTACAGACAGAAGTGGTGATATGTAAATTGTGTCTGATCATTCAGTACCAACGGAACAGTCATTCAATATAATTAAATAACGTACAATTCTTGAACTTGAACTGGCACTCTCTTGGAATCAAAAAAAAAAAAAAAAAAAAAAAAAAAAAAAAAAAAAAAAAAATGGCAGATTTAAGTGCTGACAACGGTTGTCAAAGACTATCTAAGAGGTTGGTTGCTTCCGGTACCGACTGGTAATTTTATCAATAGTTCTCCACGGAACTGACGACATATATCTTCACTTTCGTAGTTTCTTTGTTAAGCCAATCAATTCCGCAAAAGATGTTTACGTAGCCGAGTTGTATCCAGTAGGAGGAACAAAAATGGTAATAATGTTTTGTAGGAAAGTCACTACGTAATGTAAAAGAGACGGGAGAGAGCATCCTAGTCAGAGCGAAACTGTGCTGGACGGTTCGTTTACCGTCCTCTTCAGAAGATCAGTGCAGCTGCGATTCTGAGAAAAGGCTGAGTCTTCCTCGGCCGGCAGCCGTGCTACAGTCATGCTGTGGCATTTCAAGGCAGACGTGACGCAGTAAGAAACGGCGAACTGCGGTTCTACAAGTAGCTCAACAGATGAGTTCTTGTGCCGTGTAAACTGAGATAAAACTCTAATTGCGCACTCAATGACATCATTACTTGCGGAGGAATGAAGGCACGAGAAACATAGTCACCATTAGTGTTCATGGCCTGTCGACAGAACGGTAATGAGAAAACGAACAAATTTAACGAACTGTAACTAAGAACCCGGGAATAGCCTAGATGAAAAATCGTTCTAATATTCTCTCTAAATCCGATTTAGGGAAATCTTACAGGACCACTAAATGTATTTAACTTATGTATGGGCCTCTGAATGCAGAACCACGAGATTAAAACTTTGCTTCTCATTGTTACTTCATGAGTATTTGACACGATTAGCTATTCTCATTATTTCTCAAAGAACTAATAACCGAAGTACTACGAATTAAATTACATTAAAGGCTTCCAAATTTAATCACAATTTAAACTGGTCTTTTAAATCAGATGATAATACATAACCATACAAAAATGGTGCAGACGACCTACACAGTCAAAATATTGTAAATACACTAATGTCCAAAAGTTCAGCATAATCAGGAAAACCGGAAATTGAAAGGAGGAAATGTAAATCCCACTCATTGTTTACCCACCAGCCATATGTGAGCTCTCTGTATAGGAAAGTAGTATTTCATGTTCAATAAAGTTCTTTAGAGTATAATACCGCAACGTCATCTTTTAAAACCAACCGACGTTTCGGCCATGTGGCGTCCTAGTAAATTAAATAATAATCATAATAATAAAATACTAACAGTGCTGTGCTGTTACTTGAACTGAAATTTGCTTAACTATTAAATACTGAATTTGTATTGTATCTACATTTGAAACTTCTTCAGACAAATAAACTATGTAATAGTAAATGTACGTAATAGTAAATGTACGTAAACAAATAAAGCTCTTTCCCTTAGCAGACAACAATTTGTTACAAATCAATTGTTTATGTAACGTGTTCGAATTGAGCCTCATCTTGATCTATGCAAGATCGTACTGCATTCGTGAACGAATCAACGGTCGAAAGAGATCGGGTAGCTTCTGTGATCCTACCGATCATATTCGCTCACTATGTACACAATATTTTTTAGCTTCCCCCACAAATAATAATCCAAAACATTTAATTCTGGTGAGCGTGGTGGGAAATGGAATGGGCATATTTACCAATCCACCTCCCTGGAAAGATTCTGTTCCGTTCGAACTAATCTTGATGTGTGAGCTGGACATCTGTCCTGTTGCAACCATAAACGCCGACGCTGGAATATCTTCTAAGAATGGAAGGTCGTTCTGTAGTAGTTCTGTGTAGTGAAAGTGCTTCATATTCCCATCAACAAAGAGGGAACCGATGATTCGATTTCCAGTCTTTCCACACCACACACTGACTTCCCACGTTCACCCAGTTCGGATTCGTGTGAGACCAATAAAGGGAATTACAATTACTGACTTCATAATCGGTTTTAAATGTGCGTGCATCCGAAAACAAATTTATCTAAAAATTTCGCCGGGCTGCCTTCGAACCCTATTGCAAAATATTAGTCTTTCACTGTGATATTCGGGACTGGAAGCTTTGTGAAGTTTCATTGGATCATCTAAACCAGAGGTTGTTGAAATTGCATGACGCATTCGAAAGTTGGTTATATTACGCTTGACTTTTATGTATTTAGATTTAGTAGTCATAACGTTTGTAATTTTTGAGATAATGACGTTATTTTTAGAATCATTAGAATTATTCCGACATCACAGATGTCTTAAATTTTGACGATAAACAGTTTTATAGATTAATTTATTTTATTCTGTATTATTGTAATGTGGAACTCACAGATGTTCTCCAGACACCCTTAGGAAATACTCGCCTAACACCCCTTGTTAGTTCTAACTTCTGAGTATAAAGCGTGAGTCTTTCCCCGAATTCCGCCGATTTGGACAAAACCCCGACCGGCTGCTTGGTTTAACCCGCTACCTGGCCTATCTGACAGCTGTTCCAACCACTTGTCGTGGGCCCTTTATCTTTCCACACAGTACTATTATTTATACTAATTGCGCGACTCTACAGTCATTACTGCCGTAAAATCACAGATTTCCAGATGGGCCATCACACCACAGAAGGCATTTTAACAAAACAATCTTCATTTGCGGCATAGAATCGAAATCAGTAAGAAAAAGTATACCATTCCATTTACAAAAATCTATTTCCTGTCTGAATAGCCCCTGAGGGAATCAAAAGTTGCAAATGGCATCAATCGAGCTGGCGTCGTACACTTACTACTAAGAGGTATTTCATTGTACAGTTCATACGACTCGTCGGATTCAGGAGGCTTGCACAGGTAGTCGGAGATACACTGTATATCACTATAAACTCCTGTAAATTGGTTGCCACGTTGTATCGCATTAGGCAACCAAAACTGATGTATCTCCATGCAAAAATTGGAGAGTTAATTTGTGGTTGATAAAAGTGCTGTCGAGACAGTTCGTAGTTAAGGCAGAGACGGAACATAATCATTAAAAACCTTATGCGGCACGTTTATACATTCCGCCTCTGTTTCTTTTAAATCCTCAAATCAAATGTTTGTAAATCTATACGGCTTAACTACTCAGGTTATCAGTCCCTAGGATTACAAACTACTTAAACTAACATCAACTAACCTGATGAGAAACACACATCCATGCCCGAGGAGGACTCGAACCTCCGACGAAAAGCAACCGCGCGCTCCGCAACAAGGTGTCTTAGAGCGCTCGGCCACTCCACCACGACTTTTTAATCCTCCTCATAGACGCTACTCTTCGTAAAGATGCAGTGACAGATAATCATAGCGCCTTTAAAAATCTTGCATGTTATTTATATGAGAAATGTCTTGTATATATATATATATATATATATATATATATATATATATATTTTGTCTTGCCTTCTTCTCTGACATATAATCAATTCAGTCACAATGGTAGATAAAGAAAGCACCATATTAAATCACTCGAAATAACGTAAAGAAGTAAAACATAGAAAATATATCTCGGGAACTGTAAATACACAACTCCCCACAGCTTCAGCGTACAAAATAAAAGTATATAACAATACTGTTTGAGAATACGATACAAAATTCTACCATCTGTCGATTTCGTTGGTTTCATCGGAGTTTGAAAATGAATCCATTTCCAGAGACACGTTGGTTCTGTGATCTACGAATACGATCACTTCTGCCATCCACGTGATTATTAATTACTCACTGTCTAAAAATCGTGAGAATGATATTAATGGACCGGAAGAAATCACTGTTACTTAATGTTGCATGTGAATTTGTACGTTAGTTTGTTCCTTACCACTTTGTATTCGTACCACGTTAATTATTTGGTGACGTCCAAGATAGTATTAGTAAAATACTGCTCGGCCGCGGTGGCCGAGCGGTCTGCGGCGCGCCAGTCACAGTTTGCATGGCCGCTACGGTCGGGGGTTCGAATACCCCCTCGGGCATGGATGTTTGTGTCGTCATTAGTATACGGTAGTTCATAAGTAGTTTGTAAGTTTAGGGACTAATGACCCCGCAGTTAAGTCCCTTAAGCTTAACAAACATTTGAACATTTGATTTTAGTAAAATACTAGCTACTCTTGGCCCTGGCGATACGCCTGAGTGAAACACGTTAGTTCATGCGGCAGAATAAATTCTCGACTTGAATAATCAGATCATCCTTAAGCGGACATCTTCTATAGTTCTTCACTGCTTATCCAGAATGTTATTATTCCTTGCGTTTCTGCGCTGTCAGTACACCAGTTAACCCAGTTTGAGCCAACGACGGAAAAAAAGAAATATGTCTTCAAGTTTTAAGTACAGGGCGCAATGCAGGCGCTTCTCTTCGTTATATCGCAAATTGCAAGCAAGCGAAACTTCTACATCATATCTTAAGTTTTAAAAGAGACGAAACCTGACTTGGAAACAGCAATACGTGCACTCCTGTTTGTAAATCTATGGAACTTAACTACTCTGGTTATCAGTCCCAGCGCCTACAAACTATTTAATTATTTAATCCAACTTAAGCTAAGGACAACAAGTACTCCCATGCCCGACCGAGGGAGGACTCCAACCTCCGACGGCGAGCTGCGGCGCTCTCCGCAGCGAGGTACCTTAAAATTCGAAGGCACTCCAACGCGGCGACTGGAACAAACACAAAAAATAATTTTCAGGAAAAAAATAGCAAAGTGGATGACAGCAAGCCAATTTGATGTCCCAGTCGAACAAAACCCGGTTGTTAGTTTCGATTTTTCTAGGAAACTGTACTAAATCCTGCCACGTCCGAAGTTTCAAGTGGGAGGTGACCCGTTCCATGATGTCATTACGAGTGTCCCCCATTTCTTCGAGATCTCTGTCCACCTCACTCAGCCATGGCGATTTTTTCTTCTAGTTGGTTGTTTGGAATAGGGGGACCATACTACTAAGGTTATCGGTCCGCAGGTGGGGAGGGGAAGGAGATAGACCCGGCCGCGGTGGCCGAGGGGACTGAGGCGCTCCAGTCACGATCTGCACAGCCACTACGGTCGGGGGCTCGAATCCCCCCTCGGGCATGGATATTTGTGCCGTTTTTAATCTTAGTTAGTTCATAAGTAGTTTGTAAGTTTAGAGACTGATAACCCCGTAGTTAAGTCCCATAGACTATACGAACATTTTTTTTAAGGAGATAGAACGGGAGAGGAGAGGAAGGGAAAGGAAATGCAGTCCAGGGAGGAAAGAAGAAAGAAAGACTGCATTAGCTCGGCGACCCGTGATCGCCACGTACCTACTCACGAAAGAACCGTGTGCTGCCTGGGGGGATTTCTCTTCTCGAAAGTGGGCTAATGGTCATTTTCCTGGTCTGATACGAGCCAGGTGTCCCTAAATATAATCTTTTTACGGATGGTATCTTTTTCTTACACCCGTTTGGTTAGCCGTGTGGTCTAACGCACCGCATACCGGCCCCGGTTCGAATCCGCCCGGCGGATTAACGAAGGGGTCTGAGTGCCGGCCAGCCTGGATGTGGTCTTTAGGTGGTGTTCCAGATACCCCTGAATGAATACTGGGCTGATACGCCAGTCCCGCCTCAGTTACTCGATTCGCAAACATTTCGTAACACTTTACGCTTTCACACATATAACACTATTAGCAGACATTTGGGATACACATATCCTCCCGGGAGGCATGGTATGGCGACAGGAAGGGCATCCGGACACCCTGTAGATTAACACGCCAAATCCGAATTAGCAACGCTGACCCTGCATGTGCGGAAACGGCCAAAATGAAAGATTTCTTATCTTTTTTACGTTGGAATGCAGTTCACTATTACGTCGTCTTCAATAATCCGCACTTTCGATAACAGGACATTGGATCTTTTACAAAAAAATTCATGTGCTCTGATTTTTCGATTAGGCCTTTTTTTATTTATTGAGAAGCATACAAGTCCTCTGGACGAATGGCATTGCAGTAATGCCATAGTTATAACGAAATGTGTGTTTTGGCCCACTTTAGGTTATGGTAGTAACACTAAAAGTGGGCCTTTGCGATCGTCTTTTGACAGCTCGAAATTTAAATGAAAATAACGGCTTAACTATTCATCTGACACGAAAATTGAATAACGAATTAGTAGAGGAGAAAATTCTCTAAAACTTTGCTCTCTTATGTTTTTTTTTTTTTTTTATCTCTTAGCGTTTCAGAGATATTCGAAAAAAATAAAGGTGGTTTTTTTTGTATGTCTGTCTGCCTGTCCGTCTGTCTATCCGTAACGTGTTCCCTGTTTTTAAGACGAATCGTTCAACCGATCAGCACCAAATTTTACAGACATAATTGTAGGCCACCAGGAACCAGAACCTGCCTTTTTCAAATTTTTCGGACAAACAATACGGTAGTAATACCAAAAAAGTCGTTTTAATATAATTGTAATTGTAAACGAACTGTTCATCTGACACGAAAATTGAATAAGCCAATTAGTAGAGGGGAAAATTCTCTACAACTTCGGTCTATTATGTTTTTTTCATATCTTGCATCATTTCAGAGATATTTTCAAAAATAACGACCATTTGACGATGTCTGTTTGTCTGTAACGTTTTCCCACTTTTTAGGTCGAACCGTTCAATGGATCAGCCCCAAATTTTACAGACATAATTTTTGGTCACCGGTGACCAGAACCTCGCTTTTTCAAGTATTTCGGACAATAAATACGTTAGTAACACAAAAAAGCCGTTTGTAATGTAATTTTAATTACAAATGAACCGTTCATCTAACTCGAATATTGAATAATCAAATTTGTAGAGGAGAAAATTCTCTACAACTTTGCTGTCTTATGTTTTTATCATATCTCGTATTGTTTGAGAGACATTTGCAAAAATAACGGAGAATTGACACCCTCCATTGAATTAACGAAAACCAGCCGTTCAGAGATGTCATTTGACATTCCTCGCCTAGAACACTCTCTGCCATACGCCATCTTGCGTTGCGTATTTGATAATTTCCTCATTGTAACTTACAAGTTGTCATTTGAAAGCAATGGCGCACTGAAGAATTAACAAAAACACGTCGTTCTTCGTACGATAAATGGTAATCTAGTGTCTACAAATGCCATATTAGCATCAGTTGACAACGGCCATCAATAATATGAGATTAAACAGACCAATTTTTGATTGATAGCAGTAGCGTAGCGGGCAAGTCGCTTCTTCGATCCGGCGTCAGTTCGGTTTGGTATGACGTGGTCAATGAAGTAAGCCCCACCGGAGAAAAACTGTTCAATATTAAGCTTCGACCATCACCACTCTGTACAAAATGTAATCTCGTGGAAACACTGCATCATATATTGCTGTGTAGGGATCAGAATCAAATATGGGCTTGGACACGGAAGAAACTGGTACTTATCAACAGAACGTCAGAGAATTCCATACAGTTACAAAACGTACTTCACCCTGATTGGTGGCTCTTTCCAGAATCTAAGAATAATAGTTATACCTGGTTAACGGGCCAATTTCTTTATTACATGATGACCGACAAAACGCCAACTCTTAATGGTTACCATATGAACCTGACTGCGGAATATTTTGCGATCAAAAAATCAAAGACGTTTCAGAATTTCCTCATCATTGCATTACACGATGGACGACTTTAATTTATCGACAATCTAGGCAGTTTCTTTTTTTAATTTAGTTTAACTGTTGATTACTATTATTTTTAATTCTGTGCGTTGCTAGCCGTATGGTCTATCCATACTTTGTGTATTACGCTAGCGACGCTGCACAAAATGTTCAAGTGTCCTTCCTTCTTCTGTTTAAGTTGGAGTATTCCTTAAAGGCTACGGAAGTTACGCACCATTGTTGTTTACAATACTGAAGTTTTGTACCAGCTGATTTATTATGGAAATCATATTCTTCATTGGAGAAGTCTTTCTTTATTCCTGTATACATTGAAGAGGAAATATTTCTTTGCTACAAACGTTTCATTTAGTTATTTATTTATGTTTATTTCTGAAACAAAGGTCACGCCAATAGCAGCAGCTTTCAACCAATTGTAGGCACTAAAGTCACAGACCAATGACAGTACGGAGCTCTCAGCGGGTTCTACTCTCAGAGTTAAGAGCAGAGGAACTAAACGCTAACATAATAAACATAGGCTTCGGGAAACTGAAGAAAGTGTTGACCGATACGACACGGAAACCAAGAACTTCGAGAAGACGAACTCTGATCCCTGACGTCGCTTCCAAGACACCGTACTGCGGAGATCGTACGGCACAACTGGAAACACTCGTATATTTTACGGCACCAGGATAGAAGATACCACTTTCATTTACATATATGGCGTAAATAGATAAGGGAAAACAATTTGTTTTAAACGGCATTGAAGCCGACGCCGCAGACGGCGATATTGGCGAGTGACAGGATGGACTATAAGGGGAGAAGGGAGGCCCAAATTAGTGAAAATAAAGGTATAAA
Organism: Locusta migratoria; assembly: GCA_026315105.1. Classification (NCBI taxonomy): domain Eukaryota; kingdom Metazoa; phylum Arthropoda; class Insecta; order Orthoptera; family Acrididae; genus Locusta; species Locusta migratoria. Next base: position 56,947,804 of record CM048751.1, read on the forward strand.
ATAACAAAAAAAAAGAAAAAAAAGGTGTTGGGCTGTGACGCTGTAGGTCAGTGGTTCCTAAAAGTGTTTCAGACACTCTTATTAATTAATTTTTTATTATTTACATTATAATTTTGGTCCAAAATGTTGGCAAAAACTTATAAAACTACAAATCTGAAGTGGGCCGTAAAACATGTCAGTGCGATTTTCCGCCGGCCGCGGTGTCCGAGGGGACTGAGGCGCTCCAGTCACGGTCTGCACGGCGACTACGGTCGGGGGTTTTAATGACCCCTCGGGCATGGATATTTGTGTCGTCCTTAGGATTAGCTAGTTCATAAGTAGTTTGTAAGTTTAGGGACTGATGACCTCGTAGTTAAGTCCCATAAGCTATACAAACATTTGAACATTTTGAACTATGATACTCCAAACTACTTGGGAGTAAAGTTAGACCGAAGCCTCACATTCAAGGATCATTGCCAGGAAATCAAGATGAAACTATCTGCCCGGAACAGCATCATACGTAAACTCACTGGCTCCACCTGGGGAGCACAGCCAAGTGTCTGCCCTGGCACTGTGCTTCTCTGCAGCGGAGTATGCAGCAACAGTCTAGAGAAACTTGTCAGATGCCAGAGAGGTGGATACGGCACTAAATGAGACTGGACTCATAGTGACTGGCTGCCTTCGACCAAATCCTGTCAGAAAAATCTACTACATTATAGGCATAGCGCCTCCAGACATACGGACATACAGAAACAGAGAAAAAGAAAGAGGAAACCGCCCCCAGACACCCCCTCTTCGGATATAAGCAAAGAAAACCTAGCCTTAAGGAGGAGCTTTATGAGCACAACAACATCAACTGCATTGAGGCCTGGAACTCGGAGAACAGGGCTATGGCAGAATTCGTCGAATGAAACGGCCGGAGAGAATATCAAAGAGGAACTTGCCGAAGGATTTCATCTGCGGTATGCATCATGGAATACACTAAACAGAATGAGGACAAGAGTGCACGCTGCAAGACGAATCTCAGAAAGTGGGGCTTCACAAACGAAGATGAGCTCTGTGAGTATGGCGATGTGTAGGACCCACAACATCTCCTGGTCTGTAAAAACCTCCCCAATCCCTGCACCATAGAGGACCTACACCCAGCAAATGATGTGGCCATCATGACAGCAGAATTTTGGAGTTTGCGGTCCATCTAGCAGAAACTTGCAATGTCCTAAATAATTAGTCACGTCTTTCCATATTTTATGTTTCTACAAGGCGCGTCCAGAAAGTAAGTTTCGTTTGGTAATAATATGAAATTGTACACAGATACAGAAGAACTTTTTATTGCACAAAACTCTACAACTCTTAAACTACTTTTCCACATAACTACCGAAATATTGCAGGCATTTGTCATAGCGTGGCACCAGATTTTGTATACCTTCTTCATACAAATCTGCCGCCTGTGTCTTCAACCAGTTGGAAACAGTTTCTTTCAGATCGTCGTCATTGGTGAAGTGATGACCTCCAGTGAGAGACTTGAGATCTTGTCATCAATCGCGTGAACCAGTTCTTCTGTAACCAAAGGTGGACGCCCCACTTCGTTCTTCATCGTGCACATCACTACGCCCGCCATTGAATTGTCGAACCCATCTTCTCACCATCGAATCACTCATCGCATTTGGTCCGTAAACGTAGCAAATTTGCCGATAAATTTCACTTGTTTTCACTTTCCTCGCATTCAGAAACCGAATCACCGACCTGATTTCACAGGCGGCGGGATTTTCAATCAACGCCGACGTTTCAAACAAGCACAACAAAGGGTACGTAACTGACAGCGATCACCAAATGGCGCACGTTCTTCTCCTTGATACACATCGTCTACAGCGCATGTGCGGAACTGCAATCGCAGCGCTGCAGTGGAGATAAATTGAAACGGAACTTACTTTCTGGGGTGGCCGAACTGACTGAGGCGCGTCAGTCTCGGTCTGCACGGCCACTACGGTCGGGGGTTCGAATCCCCCCCTCGGGCATGGATGTTTGTGCCGTCCTTAGTATTAAGTAGTTCATAAGTAGTTTGTAAGTTTAGGGACTGATGACCCCGTAGTTAAGTCCCATAAGCTTTACAAACATTTGAACATTTTTGAACACGTCTATCAGTGGGTTTATTCGTCGTTTAAAATCCAAAACCATTTTGTGTATCCTTAGCTGCTAAGGATATTATATTTAAAAAATGCAAGGAATTTCACGCTTTTCTGTTCCTTCGGCAACTGTTAACTTTCGGTAAAGACGGTTATTTGAAATTTACAGGAATATTTCTAAGCGACTCACGGTATTTACACAAATGTTTTAGGTCTTCCACCTAACCTCAGTCTTTTGATACAGAATAGTTTTTATACGGTTCGTGGCAGATATTTATGAATACAATGTCAGGCTTAAATTTTTAAAATATTACTAGCTTATATGCCCGTGCTTCGCAACGGTTGTTAAAGAAGGTCCTGTGTATATCATAGTTCTTTGGTTTCGGCACGTAGGTCAGCAAAAACACAACCCTTGTTGGATCTCTCTGTCAATAAACTCAGTTCTCGTAGCCAAGATGTCAAATTTAAGTAGAAGTCATTGTCGAAAACGATGAAAGTTAATAAAGTTTTTCATACTAAGAGTGAAATTAATTTAAGTCCGTTCTTCGGAATAATGTAAATTCAATGATAGGTTGTGTTCATAAAGTTACACATTGCAACAGCAGCGCCGAAAGCAGCTGGCAAATTACATTTCAGAAAACGATATTGGATAAGTGCGAATATTGATTTGTAACAGTTTTCAAAAATATCTTCTTGAATAGGAATTTGTAATGAATTGTAAGACTGTGTGAATCATGAGAATCTATACAAAAGAGTTTCGCGTGAAAGTGCTGGTCATAATGAGATGTGACAACAACGGATGTATCTGATTCGGTAAACTTTTACTTTCTATCCTGGCGGCCTCGTGTTTTTATGTTGGCAACATCAATAACACGATATAAAATCGTTGCAAAGATGACCGAACCACATAGAGTGTAGATAAATACTGCTGTTCCTGCTATATGCATGATTTCACGACAAAGTATTTGCGTTTCACGCGATAGGCTTATGGCGATGTCACATGATTCTCGTTATTCAACATCTGTTGCCAACATTATTACAGGAGACCGCCGGGATATGAGTAGGACTACGTCGCATAGTTTTTCTTCACCCAGCTGTCAAATGATAACACCTTTCACAACAGATAGTGTCGCGGCTATATCATTAATGTATGCCTGTGTTTCCACCACGCTTCCACGACAGTGATCAATGTTCCACGAGTATTTTTATCTTTGAGTCTATCTGGATTTTTTATCTTTGTTTTGTGTCTCTGTTCATAGTCGGTAATGTGTGGCTGACGGAAACATGTGATCTATTTTTTAAAAATGCGTATTTGATATTCCTCGTCGTTGTTAAAGTCTGAAGGGACCGCATTGTCTGACGACTGAAAGAATAAACAGATTTTGACTCGTACCGTAAAGTTCGTAAGTCACAGAGTATATAGCTTTTTCCTAAGAGTATTTATTGCATATTTTGCGAATTTTTGCTCGTCACACTCACCCACTGCCACGCACCGCGACCAAACTCCCTTACTAACATCATTAGACCAAGGGCTATCTACCACCACAACCATTAGTGGGTGGCAGTATGTGGTCATGGAGACAAGTCTGTAAGCACGTACACACACAAGTCTTTTATATATAGTATAGATTTACGGTCGTAGTCCCCACGTCCTCTTTGGTCTTGGGCATCATTACTGACAGCCAATTCTAAAGGTTGGCAGCTATGTAGTACTATGTGGATTGGGATAAATAAATAAGAAAGAGCCCGCTGTTGCAACGGAAACTTTAAAGGAATTAGCAAGCCGTGTCGTGGGCTGACAACAGCGGCCCAGATAATGCGGCGGCACTGCTCGCTGGCGCGTGCGGCTGGAGTGGCTCAGGGCGGAGTGGCAGAGGGCGCCCGCCTCCACCTGCCCGCCGGAGCGGCAGGCCAGCCGGCATTAGCATAAAGACAGCCGCAGCCCGGCCTCGAACCGCGGACCGCGGCGGGCGGGGGCGGCGCCGGCCGGCCATCCATCACGCGGCCCGCCTCCGGCGGCGGCAGTGTGCATGATGAAGCAGCGACCGTACGTCATACGGGATTGTCGTCGTCATTTGTTACAATTGAATCGTTTCATTGCCATTGATTGATTCGCCCCCGCCCGCTATAAATCAGAATCTGCCGGCGGCGGGCGGTGGCTGCGCGTGAGCGGCGGTGGCGGGGGCGGCGGGGGCGGCGGCGCCGGGGGCGGCGGCTGGCAGTTTGCCTCTCCATCCGTCTCCGGCCGCGTGTGCGTGTGTGCAGCCGCGCGTGTACGCACGCGGTGCGCACGGCTGACCTCAGGCCGCCGCTACACGAGTGCGCTTCCGCCTCCAAGAACACAAGGCGCCGTAGCAGCCTTTTGTTGTTGAATTTAATTATGAAACAATTTGACCGGCTAGAAGGAAAAGGTTGCTATCAATAACATCAAATAAATTCCGTAACTCTCAAAATAAAAAATAAATAAAAAATCACTTTCACTCAATTATTTTCCTTTGCTCCCATTTATTTAACATTTATAACGAAATATAATTTTTATAACACTAAGCAAAACATAAGGCCAATTTGACCGTGTAAGTTCTTTTTCGCGATTTTTCGTGTTATTTCATGTAAGTACGTTATCACAGACATTTTAAAAACTTTTTAGCATTTTTTAAAAATATTTATTAGGGTACGGTTTGGACAAACGGACACACTAAGCGGATTTTTTTTTAAATAACAAATTAAAAAGTCTAATTCCAGCTGTTTATTTTATATCACTAAGAAGCTTATACCTTATGTCAAAGTAATACATATTTAATTATTTTTTTAATTTTATTTTCTGCCCTGGATAATTGATACAAATGGATGGTGCGTCATTGTTCGTTTGCTCCCAACTATAGGGGCAAACGGTCACTCCATATGGGCCAAAAGGACAGTTTACTTTTTAATCACTGTCATCATTGTTACAATTATAGCAAACAAAGAAAGGATCATTTCCATTTGGAACACACACAACGTGAAACCAGAAAGAACAGACTAGACACTGCACCCAATTTTCACCATGTTTCTATAGTTTCTTACACACATTGCACAAATCATTCTTACGGTTATCACATTTGGTATTTTTCGCTGCCTTCTTGTTTGTCGCCCTGGCGTTTTTCTCTTTCAGATCAGAAATAAAACTAGGGTCTGTCAGAATGGATTATGTTACCGTCTTGCATTTCTTTTTGGCAGATTCTAAAGCCAATGGTATACCAATGAGGTTCTGGAAACCTCTCCTTCGCAGCATGTTTGGTGACCTTTGTTGTTGGCTGTGGTTGCAGTTCCGCCACTCGATTAGGCCTATTTCCTGGTACAGTTGTCATCTGCACGTCTGCTGTCTGATTCACAGGATTTCCTACTGGATTATTAGTGGGGTCTTCGTGCACAGTAGCGGTAGCAAACACGTGCTCAGGCAAGCGATTGAATTTGAAGGGGTGAATCCCACAAGCACTAAAGCCATTTACAGCGTTCCCGACTGTAGCTGCACGGTTCCGTGCTTCAGCAAAAAGAGCTACAAATGCCACTTTATTAATTCCTTTCCCTGGATTTCTTCTGACGTACAACCTGGGCTTCATTGTAAAATGTCTTTACTTGAGCAAAGAAAGAGACATCAAGGGACTGTAGCCCATGAGTACTGTGTGGGGGCTAACACAATAGATGCACACTGTACACTGTACACGTACAAGTGTCCGTCTGTCCCGCCTGAGCAATATTTGAGTTAGTGTCGTAAAAATACGACGGATGGCGCCACCAAGGCATATCGTCATACTGGCACATGGAGGGAAGTAGGAGCCCGCCACCGAACCAGGACAGAACCTCTCTGAATTCATTAAAATACCAACAACCCTTGTTTCCCGAACAATATTCCGAAGAAAGTCATTGCCTGCACAGCATATGTTGCTTACCTGCGTTAGTTTACAAGCCAGAAGAACATTCTGAATAGGTTATTTCAAACAATACCTATCGCAGTCACTCGTATACACTACACTGTAACAATCTGAGTCACAAGAACGGTGTTGCCAACTTCAACGAGGTAAGTACACCACATTTGCTACGTTCTGTCCGTTTGCCCCCGTTTATCCCAACCTTACCCTATTACATTAATATTCGAGAAAAATCGAAAGGAATGAAATAAAAATAGAAAACATTGGATAATTCCTATCTACTTACGGTATTCAGATTTTAAAAACGGCAATGAAATGAATTTTAGTATAGCACATAGTTTATACATACAAATTATAATCTCTGTATAATCTCCGCTGCGGAGTGGGAAACCGCATTGAGGCCGTCTGCTTCGATGCAAGAGACCATTTCTCGCTGGGGGTTCGAATGCCCCCTCAGGTATGGGTGATTATGCTGTTTTTAGTATAAGTTAGTTTAAAGTAGTTTGTTAGTATACGGTTTGATGATCTCGCAATTAAGTCCCTTAATCTTCACAAACATTTGAATATTTTTCATACGGTGTATTTCTCCGATGACTGCTCGCCGCGGTACATCTGACCGACTAGCTTTCCACAAAGCGCTTGTTCTGGGGGAAGTCGTCAGGCAGACTAACGACGAAGGAAAATCGAGCTAGGAGAGAGGTCAGGAGGAAGGTACTGGGAGCGGCAGCCATCAAGGCCACGCAGTTTAACCAATGTAAGGGCACAAAAAACTCAATCGGTCAAACTGACCGATGTTTTGTTATAAGTGTCAAAGTTACTAGCTTCCTATTGGAAAGTCTTGCATTAACACAGGAACCAGTACGAAAACTGCCGCCAGTGGTGTGCTCGACGTAAAAATGTTGACGAAATAATTCTTTCTAAATATTCGTTAAAACATATTCAAGTCGATCCTTGAAAAAAAAAAAAAAAAAAAAAAAAAAACCACTTTTCCATTGAAACGTTTAAAAGAGTCTCAAAGTACGTTCCAGAAGTTTCGATCGGAATCTACAAGGTGACGATCGAACGTCGCGTCTCGCATACCACATATAAAGAGACAGTGCACATCCATTGTGGTGAATAAAATGCGAATGAAAATTACAGTCACTACTTCTACATTGAAATGAAAGACCTAAATACGAGAGGTGGAACTTAAATAGTGGCAACTATTTATTCAGAACCGATACAAAAACATTACATGTTTGGCACCTATAAGTGTACTTCAAAGTAGTCACCAGCGTTGTGTAGAACCCGTTGCCAGCTATGTGAAAGGCGTAGTATACCGTTAGCAGAGCCTGTTATGTTGATGGTGCAAATGGAGCGGTGTGCTGCCTGTTGAATCTCTGGAGCAGTTCTGAAGCGAATGGCACGAAGTGGCTTCTTCATCCTTGGAATCAAATAAAAGTCACAAGGACTTTAATGCCGGGAGTATGGTGGATGGTACAGTACTTCCCAGTCCCATCGACCGAACAGAGCAGCAACAGCTTGCGCTGTATTCGTCCCCGTCGTGAAAAATGATGGGTGGGTTGTGTAGAATATGTTGCTGCTTCTTTCGCAAAGCTTAAGTGCTTGTGACTTTGATTTGATTCCGAAGATGAAGGAACCACTTCATGCATTTCGCTTCAGAACTGTTCCAGAGATTCAACAAGCAGTACATCGCTCCATTCGCACCATCAACAGAACAGGTTCTAAAATATGCTCAAATGTTTGTAAAGCTTACGGAACTTAACTGCGGGATCAGTCTCTAAACAATACATTACAAACGCCACCTTTCCATCGCGGCGGCTGAGATGTTAGTAAAGCTATGGGACCAAACTATTTACGCCAATTTATGCTAAGAACAACACACACATACCCATGCCCGAGGGAGGACTCGAACCTCCGACGGGTAACAGCGGCTCACTCCCCAGCAAGGCGCCTTACAGCGCATGGCCATTATCGAGTGGCTGAGAACAATAAACAATAACAAACCAGACTGTTGCTTTTCCCGTTGTATCAGAACGTGATTGTCACAGATCAATTTTCAAAGCAGTTATTAAATTACACAAAGATACCACTGACAAACTAATGTTTCTTCACAAATTATTTCTTTTAAATAAGACATTCGCAAAATTAATAAATAACGTTCATCTTATCATCTTTTATTCAGAAGTATAGTTTTTATTTGCAAAAAAGTGGTTTTAGTTAAATGAATCATCATTGGAGACGTTACAGCGCACGCATATGTAAGTTTCTGGAATTGGCTGGCTTCTAGAACAGCGTTCCTAAATTTTCTGTCTCGGCAAGCATTTTTAAATTTAGGAGAAGTACGTCTACACATTAATAGTTTCTACGTATCAACTTCACTAGTCTTTTTCTTAAATCTACCCCAAATGATTTTATAAATTCTTAAGAAAAGCTTCCGTTACTTGTTATTAGTGGCTCAATATCTTCATATTTAGTGATTTACAGATCCATGAAGTGAGTCGTGGGAGTATATTTTCGGCTTTCGTTCAAGGAAACGTCAATTTTTTGTAATTCTAAAGGACTTAACTGCTGCGGTTATTGTACCTAGGCTTACAAACTACTTAAACTAACTTATGATAAGGACAACATACACACCCATTCAAGAGAGAGGATTCGAACATCCGACGGTGAGCAACAGCCTGCTCCTCAGCAAGGTTTCTTAGAGCGCTCGGCCACTCCATCGCAGCTGTCGTCCAAAGATCGTGAAATTTGTGGACAGGGAAATTCCCATTTTTGATGGTCGCCTTATAATGTTTGGACAACTAACCACCACTTCGCAAATTGTCCAGCATCAGATTAGATATACGTTAGTCAGTTGTGTAAGGCTAAGTTTGATTCCATTCAGGGTTTCAAATGTTTGTCAAGCTTAAGGGACTTAACTGCGGGGTCACCAGTCCCTAAACTTGCAAACTACTTATGAACTACCTTATACTAAAGACGACACAAACATCCATGCCTGAGGGGGGAATCGAACACCCGACGGGGAACGGCCTCGCGCTTCGGAACATAGCGCTTCAATGCGCTGGGCCACTCCGCCACGGCCATTCAGGGTTTCCCATAAGAAATTATCATCTTCAGGGACATGATGAAACGATCATTCAAAGCACAGTTGTCTACCAAACACGGGATTTAGAACGTTAAGAGCTGTGAGCAGATCTTTATCTTTGATAATGTGATACAAACCTCTTGTACTAGAAGGGATGTAGGGATAAGGTAGTATGGCCCAAAATAAGAGAAAAATGTATGGTAAACAGGGCAGGGCGTCTGTAGTCCGTACCTACAGGGCTACGACCACTTTATCTGTAGAGTAGGTGTGTAGTGATCAAGTCCTCATAGCTCTTAAGATAAGCGGTTCAGAGCGCAGGTTTACTGGAATTTTTTAAAATTTATATTATACATGGATAGAAAATATAGTTGCTTATAAATATCGAAGAAATGCTCATAGCTCTTGCGGTGTGCGTTTTAGGGCCATTGTTTGGTAGACGTTCTTTCTTCGAATGATCGCTTCTGTCATGTACCTGACCACTTAGAATTCCTCCTGGAACATCCTGTTCAGGTGGGCAACACAACCTCCGCACCACTTGAGAGTCATTGATGTTTTTGTTGTCGTGAAAATTTTAATGTTGACAATTATGTTTCTGTAAGGTATGTCTGATACTATTTGTTAATTCACGAGGTCACTGTTAACAATAACCTGGTCAGTACCTTAATATTAGCCAATCATAATACATTGCTTAAAAATTTGTAAGCAACAACCGTAATGTTGACCAGTGAGGGTAAAAGCTGAGCCGGCCGCGGTGGCCGAGGAGACTAAGGCGCTCCAGTCACGGTCTGCACGACCACTACGGTCGGGGGTTCGAATCCCCCCTCGGGCATGGATATTTGTGCCGTCCTAGTTCGTAAGTAGTTCATAAGTAGTTTGTAAGTTTAGGGACTGATGACCCCGTAGTTAAGTCCCATAGACTTTACAAACATTTGAACATTTTGTAAAAGATGAAAAATGGTTGCCCTAGTTTAGGGGTCCTCGGGATATATTGCCCCACTCATCTCTCAAAGGGGTTTTCAGTTGTTGCACAATTCTGAGAGTGGTTGTCCGCTGAGAAACACGTCTTCTGTGAGCATCTCTGGAATTCCAGAACGAAACTTTCACTCTTCAGCGGAGTGTACACTTCCCACTGTGAAGCGGGATTCAAATGTTCAAATGTTTGTGAAGCTTATGGGACTTAACTACGGGGTCATCAGTACCTTATGAACTTCCTTATACTGAAAACAGCACAAGCATCCGTGCCCGAAGGGGGATTCGAAGCCCTCACGGGGAACGGCCTCGTGCATCGCAGCATAGCGCCTCAATGCGCTCGGCTGCTTCGTCGCTGCTTTTCAGTACAGAACCTTTACTGACAACACATCTAAAGGTTTGTGTCTTGTCACAGTTATTAGTTATTAACATGAGCGCCGGCCGCGGTGGCCGAGGTGACTGAGGCGCTCCAGTCACGGTCAGCACGGCCACTACGGTCGGGGGTTCGAATCCCCCCTCGGGCATGGATATTTGTGCCGTCCTAGTTCGTAAGTAGTTCATAAGTAGTTTGTAAGTTTAGGGACTGATGACCCCGTAGTTAAGTCCCATAAGCTTAACAAACATTTGAACATTTTTTTATTAACATGAGCCTTGGAGGGAGTGTGTTGAGTAAAACAAAGAGACGAGAAGAGTAAGCTGGTTCAAATGGATATGGGTTGAGGACATGAAGACGCTTGCTCAGGATAGAATAGGTTGGACAGCTGTATATCTCCGGACTGAAGACCACAACAACTGTGACAATAATTTTGTGTCCCTTGAACTTGAAATTGCAGTGAGAATGTTCATTCAGTTAACGAAATCTATGTGATATAATTTTAAATGAATATTTTATAATCTCCAAGTTGAAATTTCTATAACAATGTTTTGATGGTTTGGGCACACGACTCATTATGGAGCCTTCATACACAAAGTGTGATTGAATAAATGGTCTCTAACATTTAATCGATGAATTTTCGGGCAGAATTTCATTACACTTTTTCTATTCCTTACCTTCTCGTTGCTCAGTCCCTAGAATTTGATGCGGTGGAAATAACCAACCTGTTTAGATTACATTAATTGTTGGTTCCTTAGATCCATGTTGAGGATATACTTGTAGATTTTTATTTTTTATTATTTTGAACGAAATTTAATATTTCATTTGTGCATGGAACATGGGCGTGGTATCTGGGGTTAAAACCCCAACCGAAATGTTGACAAAAGAAACAAACACCGGCATCATTCTGTGTCAGGGTAAAGACCACCAATATTTTCCCAATGCCGGGGAGCCATTATACATGCTCCATACCGTCCAGATTTCTCCCTATTCGATTCCGCTAACTTTTGAAGCCCTGAAGAAAGATATTCGTGGCCATCGGTATGTTCTGGACGAAGAGGTGCACACCAGGGTAAGAATCACGGACCTGTTGCTGACTGCAAACGATTGTGCATGGAGGAATTGTTCTTCTTGACTCCAGTGGATTTAATCTATTAATAGTTATGATGATTACTACTGAAAAAGGGGGCATTTTACTTAGTTTTTCCCAAGTGTCTTCTTGTACAGTGTCTGCTCCTTATAGATGAGTGTGACTTGCTTGTTTTTCGATCACTACGAACGATTCCTTACTTCAAGTATGCAGCGTAAATTATGATAAAGAATGTAAACTAATTCCGGTGGCTGTTTTGTGTAGGAACTGTCAGGCCATGGAGGTTCATTGTGCTTTTGAGGTGGTTTTGGACGCCACTATTGGTAATTACAATGTGAGTCATCAACATATTTTCATGGTCCTCTCTAAACAAATTACACTTTCCGTCTAGTCAAAGAGTATCTGTACTCTTATTTTGTTGCTATTGACACCGTTCACGTACTGCAAAAAATTTAGTAATGGAGTGTTTCTCTGACAATGCTTCACATATTATTGAAAGCTTCACGCACTGCGTTTCCGACTGCCTTCCGTGTTCAGAATCACATTAAATTTTGTCGACTTTCACGCCCTGATTTGCCTTGTTCCTGTTTTGGAAAATTGGTAGATTCTTAAGAAATCTTCTAATTTTGCTTGTATACCAAGATGACGTAAGTCATTTACAATGAAAAATAATATAGTATGTACAGTATTAGTGGCGTTTGGAGCCCTGATAACCCTTCAGGCACTGCACGCACAGCCGGCCGCGGTGGCCGAGGTGACTGAGGCGCTCCAGTCACGGTCAGCACGGCCACTACGGTCGGGGGTTCGAATCCCCCCTCGGGCATGGATATTTGTGCCGTCCTAGTTCGTAAGTAGTTCATAAGTAGTTTGTAAGTTTAGGGACTGATGACCCCGTAGTTAAGTCCCATAAGCTTTACAAACATTTGAACATTTTGAACTGCACGCACAATTGTGCGCGTCTGGGTTTGTTCGCTTTATTTCTCTGTGATTCAGCTAGAAAGTTCAGGCCTGCATCACAGAATCGTGGAGGGACTATTGTAACATGCGCAAAGTGTTTCAGTTTCATGTTTCTATACTGGGTGCCTCCCGCAGTCGGCAAACTTCCAGAACACTTACAATGGCGGCAAGAAAGCGCACGTTCGAAGGTTTATGTTTATCGTTGTTATATAACTAAGGTTTCGTTCATTTTAATGACATAGAATCTGCTGCAGATGGATCATTTTACGTAAATATCTCTTAAATTATTCAGTTTTTTTATAAATTCTTGGAGGTATAATCTGAAACATTAGCACAAGCACAATTGTGCGTATTGGGACTAATGTCAGATTTTTATGGCAAAGACTTATTGACAAGGTGTTGATATCCTTATTTGTTTTGACTTGTGAAGCTATAATATCTGACAGCCAGTTGATTTTATATGATCCTGTGACGTTGTTATGTCATTTCTTTCAAACTATTATTCAGTCTCGTAATTATCACGAACCAAAATATAAAAAATTACTGGTGCAATTTCAGCACCTCTGAGTGATTCTGTAATCGCTGCTTTACTCAACTTGTCAGATGTAGAGGATTTAAGCAGTGATGACGATACTCTAGATTCGAAAAATGTAAAAATGTTTGTAAATCTATCGGACCAAACTGCGTGGTCATCAGTCCGTAGCTTACAAACTATTTAAACTTAGGTAAACTAACCTAAAGACAACACACACACACACACACACACAGGCGCGCGCTCGCGCTCGCACGCACCCATTTCCCAGGGAGGACTCGAATCTCCGATGGCGAGCAACCGTGCGCTCCTCAGCGAGGCGCCTTAGAGCGCTCGACTACTTCGCCGCGGCCCCTCGATTCCACTTGGATCCCGACTGCAAAGAAGAATGCTGAAAACTTGTGGGAAAGTTGGTATTGACCGTCCTCTTCAGGTGAAGATTTTAGGGAAACATCTGCTTCAAAATGCAATGAAAATGATGGACATGGCATGTGTGAATTCATGGCTTTAGTACAGGCATGACAGTAAAGCTAATAAAGTGTGACGAAAATACATTCATTATCTTCTTGACCAATGGATGGCTGCGGAGAATACCTGGTCTCAGCCCGAAATGGAATGCCATTCATTGACGAATAACATGATGAAGACGAAGAAGACATAAATACATCCAAAAAGAAACAGACAAGCGACTGGTAAAAATTGGATCAATGGCCTGTTTTTGATGACTTAAAATCTGTAAGATGTTTTCGGAGAATCGGTTGCAACCGGTACACAAGAACAAGATGTGAAAAATGTGATGTGTACTCGTGTTTGTCAAAATATGCACACTGTTTTCTGCTTGTTTCATGTGAAGAAATGAGTATGAAGGCATGTTACTGTAAGATTGTGCAGATCATAAAAAAATAAAAAAATTAAAAATTTAAATTTAAAAAAATTGTAGTGAAGGCCCAAATCACACAATTGTGTGGCTACAAAATTACTGGAAATGTTAGAAAATGCATTTATTTTCATTTCTGTAATGAATTAGTGTATGTACTTTGTATCGTAAACGTCTGTGTCTATATTAATATCGCATCACCTACAACCTTGGGTGTAAAAGGGATAACAGTACACGTTACTACAGTAGCCATTAATTGAAAACCCATCCCGAAATCATACCCTGGCTACGCCTGTGGCACGGACGGTGTGATGACGAAGTCGCACCTGGTCAGTAGTGCCATTCACAATTACTAGCAGTCCATCTGACAGAGGTCTTCCGGCGCGGCAGCGGCAGGCGGCCGCGGTGTCCTGCTGTCTGGTGAGGCCGCACCTGCGGCTGCGGCTGCGGCGGCGGCGGCCGCCTCCAGGGACCACGCCCTCGCCCGCGCCGGCCGGACTGGTTAAGCCGGCGCTCACGGCTGCCAATCACGCGCCCTTTCTAATTTCCCGGCCCTCCCCAGCGCCTCTGACGGACGCGGCATTCGGTTTTGGGTAATTACACATTCATAGCAATAGGCGGGAGGAGGAGTCGGATCCATACCAGAGGCTGACAGCCGGGCGGGCGCTGTCTGGCGCGCCGCCGGCGGCAGCCGATCTTCTGGGCCGACCGAGGCTCCAGACGCCGCCGGAGGCCGGGGGCGTCTGCGTTCACCGTGCAGCGAGATTCGAGCTCTCCACTGTTACGTCCCAAACTTGAGTATTGCCGAGGCTGGACGACAGGGGTGCTGTTAGGAGTTAATCTCAGGTTGGCCTATGTGACAGGGAGCCTTGCATTAGACTTCATTACCTAAAAAAAAGTATGGTAAGTTATGGAAGATTCAGATGAATGTTATTGACACAAGTTGAGATGTATATCGGATAACGTACCCAAAGCATAGGCTCGTCGACAGATACAAATAAAAAACCACACAAACAAGCTTTCGCAACCGCTGGTCGCTTCTTAAGGAAAAGAAGAAAGGAGGGGAGAAAGGAAAGGATACGTGTTTTAAGGAAGTGGAAAAGGAGTCATTCGCCAGATTAAAAAAAAAAAAAAAAACACGTACAATCTTTCGCAACCGTTGGTCGTTTCTTCAGGAAAAGAGGAAGAAGCGACCAACGGTTGCGAAAGCTTGTATGTGTGTTTGTGTGTGTTTTTATTTGTATCTGTCGACGAGCCTGTGCTTTGGGTAAGTTACCCGATTATTTTTTTATACATATTTATCCCACCATATATGTTTGTGTATGTTTTTATTTGTATCTGTCGACGAGCCTGTGCTTTGGGTAAGTTACCCGATTATTTTTTTTTATACATATTTATCCCACCAGGAATATATATATATATTCCTGGTGGGATATATATATATATATATTCCTGGTGGGATAAATATGTATAAAAAATAATCGGGTAACTTACCCAAAGCACAGGCTCGTCGACAGATACAAATAAAAACACACACAAACACACATACAAGCTTTCGCAACCGTTGGTCGGAAACCAGTAACTGTATGTTAGAAGCATTGACCCTGGCTGTTGAGACACTTGTCCCATTGTTACACGAGCCGGTGAATGGCTGTCTTATAAAATTATCGGGGCTACGATGGGAACCAGTTCCGTTCGTACAGCTGGACGTAGTCGTCCGAGGTGAATAGTTTGTGCCAAGTAGCCTTTTTAAGGGAACCAAAAGCGGCGTAATCAGAGGGAGAGAGGTCTGCACTGTATGGAGGGTGGCCGGGAGCACCCTTCGACAGGCGATCAAATCAGGAAATCTCACTCGTGCTCTACGACAATGCAGAGCCTCTTATGGGTAACACAATCGCGACACTCCTGGTGAAGAAATTCAAATGGGAGGTTCTCAGCCACTCTCCATACAGTCCATTTCGCTTCGAACGACTACCTCCAGATGTACGTGTGGAATAGGTTCACATTTCAGCCATTGCAGCGCCATAAATTTTATGAGACAGCCATGCATCGCCTGGTATCACAGTGAGACAAGTATTTCAACAATCAGCGTTAATATCTCTAACATACAGGTAGTTATGCCTCCGGCACGTTTGTGTTTGAATGCCTCTTACATTATCAAAACTTCTGCGTTCACACTATGACAATAACAGTCAATTTATTTACGTATTCAGTCTCACAGTTAAGCTACCTAGTCGCCTGCTCCCTCAAGACGCCTAAGTTACGCCAGAAGGACATCCAAGGAAAACTACCATCGGCCCGCTAGTGGCTACTCTCAGCTTTCCTCTTATCCATGATCTCCTATCTCTGCTCTGTGTCTGGAGCGCTGCGCTCCTCATTTTTCTTTCGTTTCCTCTACATCCCCGCCAGCTTGACGTACCGAGATGTGAACGACGTATTACTACCATATTTGCTCCAGTTTACCACTCGCCTCTTACTGAGGTCCTAGAGGCTAGATAGAGGGGGGGAGGGGCAAAATCTGTTTCGGAACTGCATCTCTGACGTATAGCTCACCATCCTGACCTCTGTCTTTCTCTCATCTGCGCTCTCACTAGGGAAGATTTTGCATCACGTGCATTGCATGTGAGTATCTCTGTATCCTTCTTACACACTGTTTTTCATATTACAGGAGTTATGGCATCACATGTATTAAGTGTGCTTGGCAAGGAGCATCCACTGAAATGAATATTTGTCGCTCTTATATTTTTATTGCATCCAAGCCTACTGATTGCCTAATCTGAACGCAGTAGGATCCGGTGAACATTTCTTAGGTCACCGTGAACCTATTGTTCAGCGTTTCTGAAAGATTGGTTTTATAAGACTTACCTTTATCTGCGGTGGCGATAAATGTTATAAATGTTGGGTGCTTTTTTTTGTTGAATGGTACCTACTGACACCTTGCTAATAACACCCGCACAACACCTTGTTTGTGTGACATTAACATTTGTATCCGTGTTTCTCCCTGTGACGTAACTTTTGTCATTTCCGTGCAAATTTCAACAGCAAGCAGGAGGCATTCACGCTATAATGAAACAGCGCCTTAGGCTGGCAGATCGGACGCGGCGCGGTGCCACGCTTTGTGTGTATTTCTGGTGGAGAGGGCAGTCGTGAATACGGCAGAACAAGTGGTGGCGCGGTCAGCTGGCAGCTGCCAGCGCAAGCGGCGGCTGCGATTGTTCCTGCCACTTGCTGCGGAACGCAACGTCTTGCGGACGCAGGCTGTCCGCCGCCGACTGGAAGGCCGCCGCACTTCTTAACACCACCAGGCGAAACAAACCTCTCTGCTCGAAGCTGTCTGGCTGGCTGGGAGCTCAGCGAAGGGGACTCACATTTTAGCGTTTGAATTCGGTGGGACGTCAGTAGTACAAAAAGAGGCTACGACCACAACTTCTACTCCTACATCTACATAGATTGTAGTGGGACGGATTATTGTCTCCGCTACATATCTCATGTCAGCTCAGTTTGTGCAGGATAACTTACTTATATTTCTGTTCTTAAATGATTTTTATGTAAATGTTTAATATTACATGATTCTTAAAGAAGTTTATGTTTCATTTGCTGTGAAGCGATTCAACCTACGAGGGCAACATCTTCGATGCCGATTCCAAGGAGTAAATATCCGGCCACATCAAGTCGCAGGTCGACGGCCACGAGGCAACAAGTTTTTCGATTAACCCTTGTGTCCGCAATCAAAAAATTACACCCTGTTCTATAACCAGGTTACCTGGGTAACCCAATGAATTTATTTTTGTACAGTCACGGTTGGCGAAACTTAGCCCTGGGTAAATACACAACTGTTGCAGCAAGGTATTCTAGTTGTTTGTAACTACAGTTGCTACTTTTTCACAGCGTTGTGAACTGTGAATTAGTGTGTAAGCTTTGTTACTGTGTACATCTTCTAGATTCTCATGAATGATAAGCTGGAACTCTCCAAAGCTGAATACAACAGATTATGCTATGAAGTATATTTGACAGTTATTGACTATTGATACAGAAGAGGATTTTACTTCAGATTTTAACGACGAAGATTCTACAGATGAATGGATTATTATAAAGGAGAATACTGCTGCTTCAGACATTGAATATGCTGTTAGTGCTTGTAGTGATATTGGAGTTGAAATAGATACAAGTGATACTAGTAGTATTGAACATGACTGATGTGATGAAAACAGTGAAGCAACTGTGTTTTCTGCAGGCATTCTACGTGACAAAGATGGAGCCAAATGGCATAAGATACCTTTCGGCACAAGAAAGTTGTTGAAGCATAATATTTTGCGGCAAAGGGCTGGTCTAACAGGTACATATTTCTATAAAAACTATATTTACAGAAAAAATGTGTAATATAATAATACATGAAATCAACAGGAAGGCAAATCAGGTATTAACAGACTATCATATCAATTCATTAGTATCAGCGAAAGTGTTGGAGCCATTGATAACTGAAGAATTTGACACCATGTCTTGGTATGTTGATTACAGTTGGAGTAAGATTCTCTAATACTGAACACACGAAGGAAACGTGGAAAACAAATGCATTCCCATTCTTTCGTGCAAGCCTATCGCTCAACAGGTTTCGGCAGATAAGCAGATTTATAAGTTTTGACAATGTGAACACTAGGAGTGAGCGATTGAAAAGTGACAAAGCTACTGCAATATCTGACATTTTTGAAATGTTAAATTCAAATATTCGTAAATGGTTGTCTAATAAATAATAAAACAATCGAAATATTATATAAAATAAAGTATTACATTTAAGAACTTTTCACCTGTTATAATGGAGATATATCGTTACCTAGGTAACCCAAATATAGATTAGAGGATGTGTTCTGTTGCTTCCCATTTAAATGCGTTCTATGAAAGTATTTAAATTTTTATTGTTGTTATGACGTTTATTAAGATGCAAACGAGGAATAACCTGAGGCTTGTGTCCACTAGTTTCAATGTACCTGAAAAATGGGTTGGTACAGTTAGAAAGATTACCTGGGTAACCCAATATGGACACAAGCAACACAGCTGCTTCACTATTTTCATCAGCTCAGTCATGTTCATTACTAATAGTATCACTTGTCTCTATTTGAACTTCAAGTTAACTTTGTTAAGTATCAATAAATTGAAGTGAATCTGTGGGATTCTTTTTATGAATATTGAGATTGTACTGCAAACATTACAAGCCAGTTTCGCAGAAATTTTCTTAGTAAACGGTGCCCCTGTGAAAAAAATTAAAAACTTCAACAACAAAAAATTCAAAATTTCAGTTAAAATTACTAAATAATTTCAGTAGTAGCTTTAACCTACCATCAGCATTGTACACAATTTCATTTTTGTAGCTAAAAAATTGTGCATTTAGCGATGTTTTTCGTGTACGTCCCCCCTTAAAATTCCATAAGTAGCCTGTCGCAGATAATTCTTACAGTGTGCATAATATGTGCTCAGGTGTACTGACCCAGCGGATGTGTCTCGATAAGGGCACCGCAGTACCGACACTATTCAAAGTAGCAGTGGCGCCAGTCATAACATATGGAATAGAGATAATATGGAAAAAGCTTAAGATCAACGACCTAAAAATGTATAGAAAAAGTGAATAGGATGTTCATGAAACGGTCTTACGATTTGGAAAAACAGCACCCTGTCGACTTACAAATGCACTGTTGAAAGAGACTTATTTCATAGAAGACATCAGATTTCAAAATTGCCTATCAACAATGAGACCATACCAGGAACTGGTCAGCATCATGGCACGGAAGAAGAAGGAGATAGACCTGGCTGGCCGCGGTGGCCGAGGAGACTGAAGCGCTCCAGTCACGGTCTGCACGGCCACTACGGTCGGGGGTTCGAATCCCCCCTCGGGAATGGATATTTGTGCCGTCCTAGTTCGTAGGTAGTTTATAAGTAGTTTGTAAGTTTCGGGACTGATGACTCCGTAGTTGGGTTCCATAAGCTGTACAAACATTTGAACATTTTGAGATAGACCTGGATTTCTACGGCACACCAGTCATAATATATAACAGACGGACCAGCGAATGCAGGGACCAGAGGCATGTGACACAGGCGTAAATAAACAAAAACTCACTGATGATGGCACAGAGGGGCTGAAACGTTTCAAAATGATGAAGGCTTACGGAATTGTTACGACGCAGTAGTGCTTTAACAGGTGCTTTTTTAGTATGAATGAAAATGCAGAGTGCTGGGATCGCGTTTTTCGGGTGGGGAGTGGGGGAAGCAGTCTTGTTGCTCAGTTTATAACACAAACTCAGTCAGTTGCATTAAAACCGGTTCAGTTCCATGCTGACGATAGGTGCACCAACCGTTTGCGGATTTTTCGAAAGAATCCTGTCACTGTTCCAAAATACTTTTTATTATTCATGACGCGTTTGGCCCTTTTGATTCATCATCGAATAAGCAGATTGTTGCAGTACGAATAAATACTTTAGGGCGTGTTAGTATACGATGTAGACGAATTGCAATAAGAAATATCATATAACAAGTATAAAAAGTCAATTTGGTACATAGAGCAACTAAGTTAAATGCATTTTCGTTTCATGTGTTAGTACACCGGCTGAGTTCCTTCGGGCTTATTTATTGAATATCAGAGGCAGATTCATGATTTTCTACATCTACATCTACGTAGATACTCTGCAAATCACATTCAAGTGCCTGACAGAGGGTTCATTAACCACTTTCATAACTTGTCTCTACCGTTCCATTCTCTAATAGCGCGCGGGAAGAAAGAAAACCTATATCGTTCCGTTTTGGATCTGATTTCTCTTATTTTATTGGGATGGTCATGTCTCCCTAAGTAGGTGGGTGCTAGCAAAATATTTTCACATTCAGAACTAAAAGTCGGTGATTGAAACTACGCAAACAGATCACGCCGCAATGAATAACGTCTTTCTTTTAATGATTTCCACCCCGATTCGTGTAACATTTCCGTGACACTTCCCCCGCCCCGTAACGTGATAGAACAAAATGAGCTGCCCTTCTCTGAACCTTCTCAATGTCTTCCACCAGTCCCACCTAGTGAGGGTCCCACAAGGGGCAAAAGTACTCCAGGAGAGGACGCACAAGTGTGATGTAGCCAGTCTCTTTGGTGCAGCTGGTGCATCTTCGAAGCGTTCAGCCAATGAAACGTAACCTTTGGTTCGCCTACCCCACAATATTTTCTGTGTGTTCTCTCCAGTCAAAGTTGTTGGTAATTGTAACTCCTAGGTATTTGGTAGAATCTACGACCTAACTGTCTAACTGACTAATTTATCGCGTAATTGAAGTTCAGCGGATTTCTTTTAGTGGTCATGTGCATTACTTCACACTTTTCTTTATTTAGTGTCATTTGTTGTGAAGTCGTACTTTAGTTTGCATTGAACTTCAATTAAACAAAAACTTTGTTAAGTGTCAATAAATTGAAGTGAATCTGTGGGATTTTTTATATGAATAATGAGATTATACTGCAAAAATTACAAGCCAGTTGCGCAGAAATTTTCTTAGTAAATTCAAAAGAAATTGAAAATTTCAGTTAAAAGTACAAAATAATTTCAGTAGTAGCTTTGACCTACCATCAGCCATTGTACATAATTTCATTTTTGTAGCCTAAAACTTGTGTATTTAGTGATGTTTTTCGTGTAGGTCCGCCCTAAAAAAATTCCATAAGTAGCCTGTCGCAGATAACTCTTACAGTGTGCATAATCTGTGCCCAGGTGGACTGACAGCCTATGGAAGTGTCTCGATAAGGGCGCCGCAGTACCGCGACTTATCTCGCCGTGGATGAGCGACGGTGAAAGGCTGTGGTGCGGCCAGCAGCGCTCCCGACCCGCTTTGAAAACATCGAATGTGGCAGGTCGCCGCTAAAAGGATTTTTAGGGCCAATGCGGCGACCCTCGCGTCCGCTCATTACGTTCGCTCCTCCGCCGTAAAAATCCCCGCCAGGCGGCTGCCGCGGCCCTCCCCGCGTCCCCTGACGCCCATTACGCTACGCTATCGCGACGCCGCGGCGTCGCTTCCGATGACGACGCTCCGGCGTCGGCGCCGTCCGTCTCCCGCGCGCGACCGCAACTTTTTGAAGGTGGCGGGCCTGTAATTTATGACGCCGCCATCTCCCCCCTCCCTGCCACAGCAGCGCGTCGCGTTGTCCTCCGCCTCCCCATATCCAGTTTGCATAAAAAGGAATCCTAATAGGCCATTAGTCTAAGTTTACAAAAAACGCCACGGTCGCCACGCGCTGACCGCGCCGCGGTATTAGAAACATTAAAAGCGCCCGCCGCTGTCTGCTATGACGCGAGGGTGCGAGAGAGAGGGAGACCCCAAAAAGAAAAATCACGTATATATCCGCGAGGGCCACAATTACATTAGCGAAATAAAAGTTTGGGTACTTTAATATAAATGTATATTTCTCTCTCTCTCTCTGTCTGCTTTTTCTTGCTGCTCTTATTCCCTGGTTTATTATTTTGAAAAATCGCGAGGCCCGCGCATTACTTGGCATCCATACACATTAAAATGTATGGGTGTTAATTAAATAAAAAAATACGCAGTGCTTGGGCGATATTAGCGCCGCGGTGTGGCGCCGCCGCGAAGCCGCCGCCCTCAGCGACGCCTCTGGCGCGATCTACAAAGGTAAAAGCAAAAGCCATTCCCGTGACGTCATAATAAGTGAGTGAGTGCTGTGCCGCGCTGCGCGTCGGGGGTGAGCGGCAACGCGAGCGGGTGCGGGGCGGTGGCGGTGTCAGAGTAGATGTCGGCGTTAAAAGTGGATTAATTACTTTAGCGGTCGGCTGTACATCAGCCGGCTGCTGCGGTTGCAGATGTATATAGATGGATACGCGCCCGGAGGCGGATACTGCGAGGGGCGCCGCGTCAGAGGGTGGGGGGATGCGCAACGTATGCGATTCCGACCGCACGATCACACGTGCGGGTCTCGTAGGCGAACAAGCTGTCCGCTGGGACTCTGTAATTGGCTGGTCTGCTGTATGCAAATGTGAAGTGCTGCGTCCTTCTTGTGTGCCTGTTTATAAGTGCATTTTATACACATATACTGGCCGTGCCAAAGGAATAGACAGGCTAGGCAGGTGCCATTAAAAACTGGCCTCTGAGAGCCAGGCGGGTGAAACGAAAACAATGTGTGTGTGCGTATACGTCGGTGTGTCAGATGCTAGGTGTGAGAGCAGAGAACAGCTCCCGAACAGTTTACCCCTCCCCTAAATCCCTCCCCTTCCCTTTCCCCCTCTGCGCTATCCATCGCCCGTGCGTCCGTACGAGAGGCGCGAGAGATGGACGCATTTCGCGACCGGAGCGCGGAGGGGGCCGCGAAAAATTGGCGTGAACTAATAATCCGGCCTCAATCGGGAGCACCGAAAGCTTTCACCGCTAACTCGGCTGATGGCCGCCCCGCAGCCATAAACAACGCCACGCGTTCCGTGACGGCGAGCGCGCTTCTGCCACACGCAGATGCGTGAGGGAGTGCGTGGATGTGCGTACGTGTCAGTCGCGGCGTGGCGATGGCAGAGTGGCAGCCCACAGAGGCGTCCAAGGATACATTTTCAAGAATATTTTGCATAAAATATCTCATACTACATGCAGACGTCTGGTACGCAACAGCATGCAGAATATTTTGAACTCTAAGACTCTGTCTGGGGTCATGGATGAAACAAGGCTTTTGACACCGTACCTCACAAATGGCTTTTAATCAAATTGCGTGGTTATGGTATACGCCCCAAATTTTCCAACTGGATTACCTGTCGGAGAGGACACAGTTTTTAGCAACCGATGGTAAAGCATCGACTAAAACAGAGGTGACATCGGGCGTTCCACAGGGTAGCGTTATTGGTCCTCTGCTGTTCCTTCATCTACATAGATACTCTGCAAATCACATTCAAGTGCCTGGCAGAGGGTTCATTAACCAACTTCATAACTTTTCTCTACCGTTCCATTCACTAATAGCGCGCGGGAAGAAAGAACACCTAAATCGTTCCGTTTTCGATCTGATTTCTCTTATTTTATTGGGATGGTCATGTCTCCCTAAGTAGGTGTGTGCTAGCAAAATATTTTCACATTCAGAACTAAAAGTCGGTGATTCAAACTTCGCAAACAGATCACGCGGCAATGAATAACGTCTTTCTTTTAATGATTTCCATCCCAATTCGTGCAACATTTCCGTGACGCTTACCCTCCCCCCCCCCCCCCTGTAACGTGATAGAACAAAACGAGCTACCCTTCTCTGAACCTTCTCAATGTCTTTCGTCAATCCCACCTGGTGAGGGTCCCACAAGGGGCAAAAGTACTCCAGGAGAGGACGCACAAGTGTGATGTCTCTTTGGTGGAGCTGGTGCATCTTCGAAGCGTTCTGCCGACGAAACGTAACCTTTGGTTCGCCTACCCCACAATATTTTCTGTGTGTTCTCTCTAGTCAAAGTTGTTCGTAATTGTAACTCCTAGGTATTTGGTAGAATCTACGACCTTAAGGTTTGACTGATTTATCGCGTAATTGAAGTTCAGCGGATTTCTTTTAGTGGTCATGTGTATTACTTCATACTTTTCTTTATTTAGTGTCAATTGCCAATTTTCGCACCATGCAGAAATTTTGTCTAAATCGCTTTGCAGTTGCTTTTGATCCTCTGTTCCCTGTGGAACGCCAGATATCACATGCGTTTTACTCGATGGATTTACATAAACGACTTGGGAGAAACTCTAAGTAGCTCTCTTAGGTTGTTCGCTGATGACGCCGTCATTTACCGTCTAATTAAATCATCTGAAGATCAAAACCAACTGCAGAACAATCAGAATAAGATATCACTATGGTGTAAAAATTGGCAATTGACTCGAAACAATGAGAAGTGTGATGTTTGTCTTCCTTTCTTGGCCATATTAGATGCAGACCTGTCTGCATCGGCTATCCTCATTTTATCGCAATGTTGCAGTCCAGTAATCATATTTACACCGGGATTAATTCCCAGATTTTTCAGTACCCAACCGTTTCCAATATTACCATAATTGAATGTAATAATAGCATCATGAACTCCTAGCTTCATTGTATGCATGCCTACAAATACAGTTTGAGGAAGGCGGATCCAAATTATGTTGTTGAAACATTCATTTTGGTTTTGTGTCTGTCCATTTCCTTAGAAGGTCAGGATGAGCCAAGTCTCTGAAAATAGGTATAATTGCTGTAATAACAGCAGCAGAAAGAGAATTCTGGCGAGAATAAGATTCTCCAGTTGCCTGAGCCCTATTGTATTTGCACCACGAATTTTCTGCTGATAGACACAGTGTATTACATGGCTTATCTATGACGAATATGGCCCAAACATCTCACTTCATTGCCTCCAGATTTTCTTTATTTCTCCTAATTGCCTGCCCATAGTATACTTGCAAGTTTTCTATTTAAGTTTTTTTTAACCGACCCTGTCCGGTCAACAATTTTCCATCTAATTTTTTTCCTCTCATATCAATAGTTAGTTTTCTCAGCCTTGTTCCCAAATGTTTTTGAACATGAGCTACATATTCTAATTTGGTAATAATGGCATCTCCATATGACTCAGATTTCACCACATTCTAGTATTCCTGTCACCATTGGCGAAATATTTGATTTACCGTACGCCTCTTGTTTCTATAGAGTGATGAAATATTTGTTTTACTCCATGAACTTACAAACCATCACTTGTTCCTCTAAAATTAGCCACACAGTTGTGTTCTTTATGTTTATTGACTTTAAACATTTGCAATATGTAGACATTATCTCCTCATCTAACACATTACCGGTGTCTACAATTGTGGCAGTCACTACTCTATTCAGAATAGAATGTCCTCTTTTCTGGCAACTTCCATCAAGTGCAATTGCAATATCCGAACATCCATCATTTTCTTCCACTGATTCCCTAACAGCCAGTTTCATGCTTTCGTACTGACCTCACATACAGACAGCTTTCTTTAATATTGCAGTCAGTTTTTCAAATTTATTTGGTGGTTGATGCAAGTTCATCACAGAACAAAATGTTCTCCCTGCAGCCACGCCTTTGCCAGTGGATCGAAAGGCATAAACTAATCTAGTATTGATTTCATAAGGGCCACTCGCATCTGGTTTTGAAAAACTCATAAATGACATCACAACTGAGCATTTAGTGCAAATTAAATCAGAAGGAATTGCTAGGCCTCTTCTCCCACTGGCACTCTCACAAATTTTCACACTCTGTGACTCACCACACTGTCTATATAGTACAAATTTAGAAATTACATCTGATAATATTCCCAAATTTATAATAATAGCACTGCACCCCTCGTCACTTACAGTACATTCGTTGTAACTCTCTTGAAATGGTGAGAGCATCTTTGATGATGCACTTGTTGAAGAATTACAATTAGAAACATCGTTGCCAGGCGATATAACCCCATGTACAGAAGGCTTTCTAAACTTCTTTCCTCTAAATTGTCGTTTCTTGAAAACGCCTTTACGTTTCGTCATCCAATAAACACAACAAAACACCCGTAAACAAGCACTGCAAACGTAAGTATAACAACTACCCGCAGTCATACTTTAACAAAACTAATCGCGTATCTGAAAGCGTGTTGTTTACAAAACATCAGAAACAGAAGAATAACGACCGTTGCATTCCAAGGATAGCCAACACACTCGGGAGTAGAGAGAGAGAGAGAGAGAGAGAGACCTAGTCTAGTAAGTATCACACAGTAAATTGCATGACGCCATTAATAAATTTAGACTTTGAACAGAAATCTGTATCTAACGTAGAATATTCAAAAATTTTATGTGTTTGCATTGATGAGGGATTGAACTGCAAGAAGCACATTGAAGATCTACTGAAACGTTGTAGTTCAGCTACTTATTCTATCAGGTTAATTGCAAAATTTTGTGAGATAGATCTCGCTAAATTGGCTTACTATGCCTATTTTCATTCAGTGCTTTCATATGGGATCATATTCTGGGGCAAGTCAACATAGAGTAAAAACGTATTCATTGCACAAAAGCGTGTAGTCAGAATAATTGATGGAGCCCACCCAAGAACATCCTGCAGACATTTATTTAAGGATCTAGGGATCTTCACTGTAGTTTCACAATATATATTTTCAATGCCATCCCCATGAACCACAGACATTGCCGAGGTGGGGTGGCTTGCGTGCCTCAACGATGCAGATAGCCGTACCGTAGGTGCAACCACAGCGGAGGGGTATCTGTGGAGAGGCCAGACAAACGTGTGGTTCCTGAAGAGGGGCAGCAGCCTTTTCAGTAGTTACAGGGGCAACAGTCTGGATGATTGACTGAGCGAGCCTTGTAACATCAGCTAATGTGGCTTTGCCACACAGCTACTGCGAACGGCTGAAAGCAAGGGGAAACTACAGCCGTTACTTTTCCCGAGGACATGCAGCTCTACTGTATGAACATATGATGATGGCATCCTCTGGGGTAAAATATTCCGGAGGTAAAATAGTCCCCCATTCGGATTTCCGGGCGGGGACTACTCAGGAGGATGTGATCATCAGGAAAGACAATACTGGCATTCTACAGGTCGGAGCGTGGAATGTTAGATCCCTTAATCGAGTAGGAAAATTAGAAAATTTAAAAAGGGAAATGGATAGGTTGAAGTTAGATATAGTGGGGATTAGTGAAGTTCGGTGGCTGGATGAACAGGATTTCTGGTCAGGTGAGTACAGGATTATAAATACAAAATCAGTTGGCGGTATCACAGGAGTAGCACTGATAATGAATAAGAAAATAGGAATGCGGGTAAACTACTATGAGCAGCACAGTGATCGCATTATCATTGTCAAGATAGATACGAAGCCAACACCGACAACAGTAGTACAGGTTTATATGCCAACTAGCTCTACCGATGATGAGGAGATCGAAGAAATATATGAGGAGCTAGAGGAAATTATTCAGACAGTTAAGGGAGAGGAAAACTTAATTGTGATGGGAGACTGGATTCGGTAGTAGGAAAAGGAAGCGAAGGAAAAATAGTAGGTGAATATGGACTGGGAAGAAGGAATGAAAGAGGAAATCGCCTGGTAGAATTTTGCACGGAACATGATTTAATCGTAACAAACACGTGGTTTAAGAATCACAAAAGAAGGTTGTATACGTGGAAGAGACCAGGAGACACCGGAAGGTATCAGATAGATTTTATAATGGTAAGACATAGGTACCGGAACCAGGTTATAAACTGCAGGACATACCCAGGGGCAGATATAGACTCTGACCATAACTTGTTAGTCATGAACTGTAGGCTGAAGCAGAAAAAACTGCAGAAAGGTAGGAAAATAAGGAGATGGGACTTAGATAAATTGAAGGAAAGTGAAGTTCTGGAGAATTTCAGAGGGAGATTTAGGCAACAATTGACAGAAACAGGGGGAAATAAAACAGTAGAAGAGGAATGGGTAGCATTGAGGGACGAAATAGTGAAGGCAGCAGAGGACGAAATAGGTAGGAAGGCAAGACCAACAAAAAATCCTTGGATATCACAGGAAATACTAAATTTAATAGATGAAAGGAGAAAATATAAAAATGCAGTAAATGAAACAGGCAATATGGAGTACAGACGACTAAAAAAGTGCAAAATGGCTAAGCAGGAGTGGCTAGAAGCCAAATGTAAATCTGTAGGAGAATGTATAGCAAGGGGAAAAGTAGATACCGCCTACAGGAAAATAAAAGAGACATTTGGGGACAAGAAAGGCACCTCTACGAATATCAAGAACTCAGATGGGAAACCAGTTCTCAGCAAAGAAGGGAAAGCTGAAAGGTGGAAAGAGTACATAGAGCAGCTCTACAAAGGAAATGAACTTAGAGACGATGTTGTAGGAAGGGAAGAGGAAGTAGATCAAGATGAAATAGGAGATACTATACTGAGAGATGAATTTGACAGAGCCGTGAAAGACCTAGGTCAGAACAAGGCCCCAGGAGTAGATGACATACCCTCAGAGCTACTAAAGTCTCTGGGAGAGCCAGCCATGACAAGACTATTTGAACTGGTGTGTAGGATGTACGAGACAGGCGAAATGCCCTCAGACTTTAAAAAAAATGTAATAATCCCAATTCCAAAGAAATCAGGCGCAGACAGGTGTGAAAATTACAGAACCATCAGTTTGATAAGTCATGGTTGCAAAATTTTAACACGAATTATCTACAGGAGAATGGAAAAGCTGGTAGAAGCTGATCTCGGGGAAGATCAGTTTGGATTCAGGAGGAACATAGGAACCCGGGAGGCAATACTCACTTTACGTCTTACCTTAGAAGATAGATTAAGAAAAGGCAAACCTACATTTTTTGCTTTTGTAGATTTGGAGAAAGCATTTGACAATGTTGACTGGAATACACTCTTTCAAATTCTGAAGTCAGCAGGGGTAAAATACAGGGAAAGGAGAGTTATTTACAACTTGTACAAAAGCCAGACCGCAGTTATTAGACTTGAAGGGCATGAAAGGGAAGCATCAGTTGCGAAGGGAGTAAGACAGGGTTGAAGCCTTTCTCCAATGTTATTCAATTTGTACATCGAGCAGGCTGTGAAGGAAAGTAAGGAAAAAATTGGAATAGGGATTAAAGTTCAGGGGGAAGAAATAAAAACATTGCGTTTTGCTGATGACATTGTAATTCTGTCAGAGACAGCGAAGGACCTGGAAGAGCAGTTGAATGGAATGGACAGTGTGTTGAAGAGAGCGTACAAAATGAACATTAACAAGAGCAAAACAAAAATAATGGAATGCGGTCTTAGAAAATCAGGCGATGCTGAAGGAATTAGATTAGGTAACGAAACAATGAAGGTGGTAGATGTGTTTTGTTACTTGGGTAGTAAAATAACATGCGATGGTCGCAGTACAGAGGATATAAAATGCAGAATGGCAATGGGAAGAAAAGCATTTTTGAAAAAGAGAAATTTGCTAACATCGAATATTAATTTAAGGGTAAGGAAGTCTTTTCTGAAGGCATTTGTGTGGAGTGTTGCCTTGTACGGAAGTGAAACATGGACGATAAGCAGTGCGGACAGGAAGAGAATAGAGGCTTTTGAAATGTGGTGCTACAGAAGAATGCTGAAGATTAGGTGGGTAGATCGCATAACTAATGAAGAGGTACTGAACAGAATTGGTGAGAAAAGGAATTTTTGGCATACCCTGACTAGAAGAAGGGATCGCTTGGTAGGACACATTCTTAGACATCAGGGAATCGTAAATTTAGCATTGGAGGGAAGTGTGTGGAGTAAAAATCGCAGAGGGAGACCAAGAGACGCGTATAGTAAGCAGATTCAAGTGGATGTGGGTTGCCGTTCTTATGAGGAGATGAAAAGGCTTGCTCAGGATAGAGTAGGGGGGAGAGCTGCATCCATAACATAACATTTTCAATGATGAAATTTATTATTAGCAATCCGACCCAAGTCAAAAGTAATAACAGTGTGCATAGCTACAGCACTTGGAGAAACGGCGATCTTCACTATTCAAGGGTAAATCTAGCTTTAGCACAGAAACGGGTGAATTATGCTGCCACAAAAGTTTTCGGTCAGTTACCAAGTAGCACCAGAAGTCTGACAGATAGCCAAATAGTATTTAAAAATAAATTAAAACAATTTCAGAATGGCAACTCCTTCTACACTTTAGATGCATTTTTAGATAAAACCTAGTAATTATGCTTAAAAATACATGAAAAGCACAAAAGAAATAAAAAAATCTTAAAATATTGAGTGTCATGTATAGACACCATTTACTAAACTGATACGTTCCACATCAGTGTGAAATGTCGTATGTATGATCTATGGAACAAGTAATAATTTAGTCTAATCTATGCAGTCTTTCGATTCAGTAAATAAAGGAAAACTAATAGAAAATCTGAAAAGAATAACCAGCGAGGAGGATCCTCTGTTCAGAACGATCGAGGCACTCCTTCAAAGAATTCTAATAGAAATAAACCACAATGTTGAAGTTTCAGAGATGATTATACAGACGAATGGAGTCCTTGAGGGAGATCCTACTAGCCCAACGCTGTTCATCATATATATAGCAGATGTCATTAAGTTTCAAAAGCAGATGATTAGATGATAGAATCAGCAGTAAAAGAAGACGCACAAAGGCAATACAAAACTAGACATCTGGGCAACGTAATTGACCTACAAGTAAACTAAGATAAAACAGTTCAAATAAACTGATGACAGTATTTAAAGTAGCAGTGTCGTCAGTGATAACCTATGGAATAGAGATCATATGGGGAAACCTTAAGACCAACGACCTAAAAAGGTATAGAAAAAGTGAAGAGAATGAAATGGTCCTACGATATGGAAAAACAGCACCATGCTGAGTAATATATGAACTGCTGAAAGAAACGTATTTCATAGAAGACATCAGACTTCAACATTGCCTACCATCAACGATATCATCCCAGGAACTCGTCAACATCATGGACCGAAAGAAGAAGGAGACAGACCTGGATTTCTACGTCACACCAGTCATAATAGATGACAGATGGACCAGCAACGCAGGGACCAGAGGCATGTGACAAAGGCTTAAATAAACAAAAACTGACTGATGGTGGCATGATGACACAGAGGGGCTGAAACGTTTTTGGGTGACAAAAAGAAAGAAAAAAGTTCTGAATCTCAGGCGGAACTCATACCAAAAATCCTTACTGCAAATAGAGAAAAAAATAACAGCTGCAAATTCAAAATGATGAATACTTACGGAATTGTTACGACGCAGTAGTGCTTTAACAGGTGCTGTTTTAGTATGAATGAAAAGGCAGAGTACTGGGATCGCGGTTTCGGGCGGATGAGTGGGGAGAAGCAGTCTTGATGCTCACTTTATAACACAAATACAGTCAGTTGCATTAAAATCGGTTTATTTCCATGCTGACGATAGGTGCAGTAACCGTTTGCGGATTTTTCGAAAGAATCCTGTCACGGTTGCCAAAATGCTTTTTATTATTCATGACCCGTTTCGCACTTTTGCGTCATCATCGAATAATACAGATTGTTTCAGGACGAATAAATACTTTAGGACGTGTTAGTATACGATGTAGACGAATTGCAGTAAGAAATCTCATGTGAGAAGTATACAAAATCAATCGGGAACATAGATCAACGGAGTTAAATGCATTTTCGTTTCATGTGTTAGTACACCAGCTGCGTTCCTTCGGGCTTATTTATTGAATATCAGAGGTAGATTCAAGATTTTCAAGTTGTGAAGTCGTACTTCAGTTTGCATTGATGTTTTCATAGTGACGTGGCTGCTAAGTCCGCTGTACTGTAGCACGTAAACACGTTGTTGTTGTTGTTGTTGTGGTGGTGGTGGTGGTGGTGGTGGTCTTCAGTCCGGAGACTGGTTTGATGCAGCTCTCCACCCTACTCTATCCTGAGCAAGCCTCTTCATCTCCTCATAAGAAGGCAACCTACATCCATTTGAATTTGCTTACTATATTCATCTATGGGTCTCCCTCTGCGACTTTTACCCCACAAACCTCCCTCCAACGCTAAATCCACAATTCCTTTATGGCTAAGATGTCCTATTAATCGATACATTCTTTTGGTCGAAGTATGCCAGAAACTCCTTTTCTCTCTAATTCTGATCAGTACCTCCGCATTAGTTATGCGATCCACCCGCCTAATCTTCAGCATTCTTCATTTCAAAAACTTCAATCCTCTTCCTGTCCGCACTGTTTATTGTCCATGTTTCACTCCCATATAAGGCAACACTCCATAGAAATGCCTTCAGAAAGGA
This sequence comes from Locusta migratoria, assembly GCA_026315105.1. Lineage (NCBI taxonomy): Eukaryota > Metazoa > Arthropoda > Insecta > Orthoptera > Acrididae > Locusta > Locusta migratoria. The sequence goes on from CM048751.1 coordinate 56,980,429, forward strand.
CTTCCTTATGCTTAAAATAATATTTGATGTTAACAAATTTCTCTTCTACAAAAACACTTTTCTTCCCATTGCCATTCTGCATTTTATATCCTCTGTACTGCGACCATCACGTTATTTTACTGCCCAAGTAACAATACTCATTTACCACCTTTATTGTTTATGATGCAAACATACCGCAGGTATTTGCACATGCTGAGTATTGCTCTATGGTATTTGTGTATGGGTTTTTGTAATGGAAAAGCTGCTACGGCTGCTTGTAGAGAAAACACAGATTATTCGCTAGGTAGAACGTAGTCCTTCGACAAGGACACGGACAATTTACACACGTATGGGTATTCCACATACAAGAGTATGGACGATATATCATATGCATGAGTTACATCAGTATTATTTACAGCTCATTCAACACCTTGCAGCTGGAGAAAAGGATAGATGATTGCGATTTTGTGGTTAAATACTACAAAATTGGTAAGTAATCCAATAATTACTCTTCACTTATAAGGCCACTTTCATTCGTGATGCCAACAGTCCCATAATTCACATCTGTGGTCGAAAAAAAACCACATGGCATTTGTGGAAGCACAGAGGCAAGAAGATTCACTGTAATAGAAAAACAGTTGATAGGGCCTATTGTGTTACCGTATCGTCTTACAGGACCCCGTTAACTACATTTTCTTGGGAATGAGCTTCCTTAGAATGCGTATGCACATTCTAGTTGTCAGGTGACACATAATCTAAACCTAACATTCCGCGGCAGATGAACTTTCGAGAAAGTTAATGCTGAAGTTCACAGCACCACGTTAGACGCGAACGTTAGTTACGTTCCAAGCAAGTGAGCGAGGCGCAGAGATTAAGGTCACCAGCTACCACGCTGTGTTCGTATCCTCTCCGTGTTTTTGCTTTATTTTTTATATTTTATTTTAAGAAATCAACAAAAAGTACACATTATATGGCATTAGTAAGAAATATTCAATTTTTCCGTAGTAATTTAACATTCTCGTCATTATTACAAAATCTTATTCGCTATCGCCTCTATCGCTTGCTATGCCACAACAGAAATCCGTATGATACTTGTCGTAAGAGCAACCCAAACACAATGGTTTACAACACTAAGCACATTTCATAACAGGTACTGTGCTCCATGCGCACTGAGTTTTTAAGAGCTATAACAGAAAAAGTTCATTTACATTAACAAGGAGTTCTCTTTCACCCGTTAACTTTGATGCGAACGATGCGTATTTGATCATCTTCGAAAACTCAGGTGCCCTGAATTGAAGAAAAATTAATGTGTGGTAGTTTTACGCCGGATATTTCTGTTGTGGCATAGCAAGAGATACCGGCGATAACGCGTTAGATTTAGTAATAATGACGTGAAAATTTAATTACTACGGCAAAACTAAATATTTCTTACTGATTTCACAAAATGTTCACTCTTTGTTGATATTGTTAATGAAATGGAAAAATTTGGGGCTATTCTGATAATAAAAGTAAAAACATTGAAAAGACACGAACGCAATACCTCCAACGTCGCTGAAAAAGCGGGTAGTCTCATACACAGGCTATGTCCCTCTAGAATATATCGATGGTGTTGAACAGTAACCTCGTATGTAAATCTCGATAGCAAATAAATAGAAACAATAAATTATTTCATTAATAAAATATTCCACGAAAGCATACTGGATAATTATTTTCAAGCCACAAATTAAATAAAAATTGTCAAAGAAGTTCTTACATGAACAAACTGACATACGAGGTTGCAGTTCAACACCATCGATATCCGAGACCAATCAAAATCCGTTATTTCACTTCTGATGGTCCCCTTGTCAATGTCGCGAATTAAATTGAAAAATTAATAGGAAAAAAATCTGTCATTTGGCGATACGATTGTTTTCTAATAATTTCATTTATTTTATTTGCAGCATTAATGACTAATGATGGTTCACTACATCCCTTTCATTTAAAATTGGTCAAACACGTTGTAAATAATAAAAACATTTTTTTTTGTTGCAAAAGTGACTGCAGTCTTTCAACGCAGTCAGTAACATTCTTTTCGCTGTTGCATTAATATGTATTGCATAATACTTGTGTGTTTTTTATACTGTCAATATTTTTCCTTTAAATTTCCGTTAATCAATGCAAATGTATTAACATTAATGTAATCGGTTGATAAACTGAAATAAAAATGCTTATTTCACTGCAGTAGATACACTGGCTTAGTAAGGGACTTCGCTAATGTACTGAGCAGGAAACATCGTCATGGTAACGCGAGGGCGCGCAAACGGTCGTTATTGTTGAGACGTTGCTGAGCTACTGCTCGCCAAGAGCTGTCTCGATGTGTGGTGCAGTAGTGCGATGGGAAGACGCAAGAAGTGTTCCTGGTAGCTGGGCAGTAATAATTCATCAGGAAGACTAACGTAGGACGGAGACTTCTGTGGGCCCAATTTCATTGAAAATAGATTGTCGCCAAGAAGGGCCTGTTGTCCACCACTATATACCAGTAATGTCCGATTGCAGCGTAACAGCATGAAAGTAAGATTCAACTACTTTGTTTCGTTTAGAATTATGTAATGGTAAAATTTTGGAATAACAAATTAGCTAAAAGTGTTCACTGTGATTACAATTTCATCATAAGACATCGACCAAGTAGGATCCCACCTTCGATTATTACGCTCAGGCCAACCGGAATAATAAGTGAAAAAGTTTGAATTGGGGCCACTTATTTTGCCAGTTAAAGTTAGAGAATAATAGTTTCTGCCTTGACGAGTTTTCAGTGTTAAATATTTTGCTGAACACAGAAAACAAAGTCATTCAATAATGATTCATTAATTATCGGTATTAAAATTCCTTGGATTCAATTAATTCAAATAGCAGAATTTACTTACATACATAACAATGATTAAGTGAAGGATAAAACAAATGCCCGCGAATTTTACGATGGATCTTACCGTTTGTGCCTTTATCAGTAGCTGTTTCAAATGATTGACTAATAATTTCTGACTGTTTCGTCTAGTTAATTAATTATATGATACCAACTAGAATTCAATGAAAATATTTATTAAGCCACATGAGAATATTTCATCACAATTTGGCAACTTTAAACCATATGCAATAAATATTACTGTGAGACTCTCACTTTGCAGCATTTTCCGACACTGTGGAGTAACTATTTGCTCCTTACAGTAATCTGACATTAATTTCATTATTTAAAATTGCTACAATTTTCTAATTATGTCTCATGTTTTTTGTGGTTGGGACGTGTAGTGTTGGTCAGATTCCAACCCATTCATCTAATTAATTAATCAGTCATTAAAATTTGCAATTAATTAATGTTCGTTCTAAAACTTTGGCACAAATAGTGAGCCGGCTACTATAAGAACAAATCCTTTGCCTAAATTTGGGGTTGCTCACTATTTGTTTTACATTCTCTTGGCTTCGAGATATTTTTCCAAATTTTTCAAAATATGTTCAGATGTTTATAGACCTACTGCTTTGGTTATCAGTCCCTAGACTAACATGAAGTACTTAAACTAACTTACGCTAAAGACAACACACACATCCATGTCCGAAGAAGGACTCGAATTTCCAACGGAGAGCGGCTGCTCACAGCACAGCAAGGCGCCTTAGCACGCTCGGTCACTCTAGCACGGCTCAAATTTTTCCTCCCTTTGAACAAAGCTTTTTAGATCTATAGATGGCAGATGGCGAAACGACTTCATAAATAAATACATTTTTATCGGTCTAGATGGTTTTCATTCTTATTGAAGTTTTATCTATTTTTGTTGCGGGACGTAATTCTGAAGCTATGATTTGGTCATAACCCCCACTACGCTAACCGGATTATTTCATCCGCACTCCTGCCTTTCCCAGACAATCAAGGACATTAGGTGCACGTGTCAATTAATAGAATCAACTTGTAATTTTAGGCGCGCGAGTTTATAGATTCATGTAGGTCTATGTGCTGAGAACTTGGGGTGAAAAGTTGTTGGTTTGGACCGCACCCACATCCATTTGCTTAGCTTTAGAACACCTGTCTTACTGAAGTTATGTTGTGTATAAACTATGCTCGAACAACGTATTGATGCTGGTGTCCAGAAAAATTGTGCGAATCAATTGATTCCTTTTGGAAAAAATGTCTATTAGGCTGAAAATAATTTGACACCGCTTTTTATGATCACCGTTATTACATACAAAACAAGTTTTTCTGCCACGTTATGATTCGTTACTTCTACCGTTGATACTTTGACGAATCATTTCAAACTTTGCATATGAATAGATCATTCGGTTTAAATAAATAACTAAATAAATTCTTCGAAGAATTATTATCCGAAGTAGAGATATAATGGTTTGAAGTCCAACTAAATCTAGCAAATATTGAGAGCAAATTCACGTCCAGTCAATGGTGTGCATAAAGTTTGGAAGTGTTCTGTCAGTTAATTATCCTTTCGCTCTTTATACGTTAATTTCATTTGTTTTATGTAAATACAGTAAAATAATCGTAAGACGACATTATTAAATATTTCTTGAAGAACGTTTAAAGACCTAATTCACAACCGCTTTTGACTTCGACAGCTAATCAACTTCGGAACAATAACACTCTGGTACCAGAATGAGAAATGCTCGAATAAAAGAACAGCGAAAGTGAATATGTCCTGGTCAGAGTCAAAGAAAAATTTCAGGAAAATCAGCTTTCCGACTTAGTTGGCAGCTTCGAAACACTTAAATCGAAAAATCTTAACATATTCACTCTTATTTTCGACATAACCCTAATTCCTGAATGAAATGTTCTTTCGACCGGAGTAAAACTTTAACAGAAACTGAGTAGAGATGCACGTGTCCTAAAAATGAATTTGCACGTCATAAGGAATGTTATTTGAATAACGTTAGGTATCGCGTTACTGTATATGTGCTCAAATGCTTCGATATGTTTTTTATATAGATGTTGTCGGAGCTGCTAGAAAGTCTTTGCGCGAGAGCAGTTGGACATGGAAGGGACGGATGAGGAGGTGGCCTACCTGAAGACTGGAGTAAATAAAAAGATTTACAAACATTTGAATATTTCCACATTTGCCTTGTTATTATATATTTGTAATTTCTACCTTAGTGCATCTTTAAATCAGTGAGACACTGTTTACATACGTACTTGCACCTATAAATTACGTTTATCTTAATTACGTAGTCTTCTGAACCTTCTCAGGATATTAGTGTCTCTTCACTATATTCGTCATATGTTAGAATCGATTGAAGCAGTTTAGGAATTACTGGTGTCGTTTCATCCTTAAACTTCGACACGGTAGAATTGTTTTCACCTGAGGTGATGGCTTGATATGAAGTCTTTCACGTTAGTACTACTATATAGTAGCGTCCTTTGACTTATTTAATGGTTTAGTTGATATGCTTTCTTATATCTAGTCATTCGGGTATTAGGTTTCATTTTAATTTAACCCTTTGAGTCACACAAATATTTTTGGTTATGATAGGCATTGTAATTTGGTTTTATTCTTCTTTATTGCCTTACTGGAGCACATTACAATTTTAAAAACGAAATTAGCAACTTTTATTAAATAAAAAATTTAAAAAAAACCTTGAGGTCGTTTCACTGAAAACACTGTGACAAAGGATTTTTCAATGTCTTTCAGAGTCCATAAATTTCGAATTATTAACATCATTATTACACCTATATTACATTTTCTTTCTCTCTCTATATATATAGATATGTTGTTTTTTATTATTATTTTTTATTTTTTTTACTAAAGCCATTGTTTATCTTTTTATGCAAAATTTATAAATACATTACATACAGGACTTCTGTTTCTCATTATACCACATACTTTGCATTACCATCTCGTCCTATGTGGCTATTTTTTTTTCTTTAACTACAATTTACACATCGTTTCGATTTGCTGTGAACAGGCAAATGCACTTCATTGTATTACCTTTTGTCCAAGGAGACTTACTTTCTAAAAATCTTTACAGACCTTAGGATGAGGCGGTGGTTTCACAGGGAATACAGCACAGCAAGGAGTGGTGGTTTCGCAGTGAAACCACTGTCACACGAAGGGTTAAAAGTATGTCTGGTTTGGGATGATGATAGTGAGAGATTGCCACCCCTGCCATTGTTGAGTCTCATCGGTTGTTCTTCTTTCATTTGTGGGAGTGTCACCACCTCCTCCTCGTCTGTTTGTCCCCAGCTATGCAGCTCGGATGCCGAGTAGCGTAGTGCGGAATGCCACAGGCGCACAGTGGCGCTGCTCAAGTCGCGGCGCCCCCGGCCGGCCATTTGTCCGGAAGGACAGCCACCTGCCGCGTCATAATAATCCCGACCAATGACTGAGTGATAGATAGGCGGGCGGAAGCGCCTCTGCCGCCGCCGGCCGGCGGATGAATGGCAATTGCAGCGGCGCCGTCCATCACGGCCTGCCGGGGCGCCACTGTCGCGCCACCAGCAGTTGGCAGCCCTGGCGGCGGCAGTAGTGGCAGCGCTGGCGTCCTCTCGCACAGAGACGCGCGCGCCGCACACAGCCGCCATTGACGGAATGCGAGCGAGGGGCCGACGGCCCCGCAATAATTATATCAACAAATTGTCGCGGCGACAAGGGAAGGCATACCTGCGCCGGCCATACGTTACCTGCGCTGTCAGGCGCGCTTTGTGGCGCGGCCGCCCTCTGGGCCGCGCGCTGCCGCCGCTATCGCCGCGCCGGAAGGAAGGAAGGGCGGCCAGCCGGCGGCCGCTGGCTAGCCGCTCCGCTCTGTTCTGTTCTGTCGCCACCGGACGGGAGGGAGCCCGCCGGCCGTGCTTTACCGCCCGCGGATGTCCACGTCGATTATCGACCCGAGGGATAATGCGAAGGGGTCGTGATCGAGCTCCGCGCTCTCTCCTCTCGCTACGGTGCAAGAAAGGCATTGTCCAGTTACTACAACTACTGAACCTTTATGTGGAGCCCGGAGATTTTGGGAGAGTCTATTTACCGATATTAGTAACAAAAATCACGCTAGCTACATGCATAAACGTTTCTTTTTTTATACGTAAAATAATCGAAAATCTTTTCAAGTATATAGTCGTAAAGTTACGATTTCACATCAATATATATAATAGCTTTTAGATTTTATACATAAAAAGGCTTCCATTATTTTATTTTTAAAATCGAAAAGTTTATCTATGAAGCTAGTGGGAAGTTTTTTTACTAGTATCGAAGGTCGGCACTCGCAATGATGTATAAAAACAAAAAGTTGTATGTAATAGCTCTTCAGTTTTACACATAATTTTTTTTTATGTATTTAGCTAGTGTGATGATTGTTACTGGTATCGGTAACACGACACACGCAATTATGAATAAAATTGAAAATTCACATTAAATAAGTAAATATATTTGTACATATTATATAATGACTTTTCAATTAATACATAAAAAGCTTTTCGAATATTTTGTGTATAAAAGCGAAAAGTTTATGTATGTAGCTAGAGCGATGTATGTCCTTAGTATATATACACACACACACACACACACACACACACACTAAATCATTTGCATATGATTCTATCATTTGCATATGATTAACAAAGATATGCAGATAAATAAATATGTTATTCTGCAGGTAAAACTACCGAAAAAAGTTCATATGAACATAGGTCCCCAAATGTCTACTCACGGAGTTTTACCTAATAAATGATTTTGCCTGAAATTTTGTTTTTATTGATGTGGTGAATCTAATATGTTCCAGACCTGTATCTGCAGTTCATTTCCAGAAATTCTAGAGAAGCAAAGAAACAATTTGGGAAAATTTGTAATTTATTAACTACATGGACCAAGAAATAACGTGGGAAAATTTGTAATTTATTTACTACTTGGCCGATTTTTTTTTTTTTTTTTTTTTTTTTTTTTTTTTTTTTTTTTTTTCAGACAGGTGCACGAAGTTTTCAACAGAAATAGCAGAGAATTTAATTTTGGAAATGACGGTAATAAAGTTAAATAAAATTATACGAATGTGTCAGATAATCTGTTTTTATTAATACCTTTACACGTGAATTCATGTAAAACCAGAAAAAAATAAATATCAGTGTTATGGAAGTTGTACAGTGTAGATACACATTTACAATACGTTCACAACTAATGTTAAAAAGTGTATTTCACTGTACGACTTCCGTAACACTAATCTTTCTTTTTGTTGGTTTAACATGAACTCACGTCTGCTATGGTATTAATAAAAGCAGATTACCTGACACTTTCATTCAGTTTTAATTAATTTTATTACCACTATTTTCCAAAATTTACTTCTCAAGAAATTCTGTTAAAAACATTGTGTAATTGCCTGAAAAAGAAATCGGGTCAATTAAATGAAGAATTATCAATTTGCTCAAATTATTGCTTCTCTGGAATATCTGGAAAACTTCTGCAGATACACGCCTGGGACATGTTGTATTAGATTCACCAGATCAATAACAACAAAATAAAGGGAGAGAGAGTGTGGAGATGGAATTATATATATATGGTGTGTCTTAATTCGCACACTCGGGATTCGCATCGCGATTCCTCACATGCTGGCAATAAATAAAAGTTTCTCACAAAATTTCGTCCTGCGCATATTTCCGACAGTAAATGGACGTCGAAAATTGAGATGGGTGTGTGTCCCATACGTCACTGTGTTTCTGAATTACACTACTACACCAACAAACTTCTGGGGGATGTAGGATGTGTCTTGAGGAACAAAGTGAACAAAGAAACCCATGCCCGGAAACGCCAATCAAGGACGCTACGAAGAGTGCAAATTACAGCACCAGCTCCTGCCGCTAGACATCCCTCCAGCAACTTCGACTCTCTGTAGCGTCATTGGATGACGTTTCCCGGCATGGGGTTCTATGCTCACTTTGTTCCTCAAGACATATCCTACGTCCCCTAGAAGTTTGTTGGTGTAGTAGTGTAATTCTGAAACAGACTGACGGATGGGACACACACCCATCTCAATCTTCGACGTCAATTTACTGCCGGAAATATGCGCAGGGGTACATCACTTATCCCAAAATCCCAAATTTTCAGTTATTTGCTTCACAATATTTTTATGAATACTTGCGACAACAGTACCACCCAAATGAACTTCACATTTTTATTTTATGTAAACAGGGGCCAGTAAAATTGTTAAACCAATCGCCACATTTCTTTTATTGAGATTTTTGTAAATAATAATAATAATAATAATCACATAAATAAATAAATAAATAAATAAAAAAGCATTCGAAATTGGCGGTGGATTTTCAAAACGGGTTTTGTCATGCTAACCTTGTCCTGGCAATTACGAAGACAAAACCAACCAAACTGGTCGAGCCGTTGTGATGCCCTTTCAGAGGTGTGGCAATTTTTGTAACCTTCTATTAGTCCATCTCCTCTTGCCTCATTTCTTTAACCATCCCCTCCCTCCTTTCCTTGCCCATTTCCTCCCTACTCTCTCTCTCTGTCCGTCTCCTCCTCTTCTTATCTACCTCCCCCTTCACCTTTTCGTCCTCCTCCTCCATCTAACACCCGGTGGAGATTTTTGATATGAGGTTCGTGCAGCGTTTCTTGAGCTTTATAGGTCTGTCGTGTGCCATTCTCAGGTATTTTGGAGTGTCACAGTGTTCCAGCTTACCCCAGGCCGTTTTGTCTTTACTTTCGGGTGGTTTCCCAATTTGTCAGATGATGTTGATGATCGTGTGGCATTCTTTGTTGTTAGATCACAGCTGGGATAGTGATCGGCCTGCCTGGTGGAAGTCTTTTTAGGTAACGCCACTTGGATGACGTGCCCTTCACGTATTGTGAAGGGCTGTAAGCTGTTATGTTTCTAACTAATGTATTTTTTTATATAGTGACTAAGTGCAATGTTGCACTTCTTATTTTATACTCATTTTTTTAATAAGATGACCAGATTATAACATATATGTGACCAGACGATGGTGACACAGTGCACCGAAACCGGTCGTCATTTAATAAATTGTTAGTGTGCAATCTTGGACTGTCATTTTGAAAACTATAGAACAATTAGATCGCCTCCAGAGCAGACTATGTCAGGTAACCTTAACAAAGAATAAATGTTTACACTGCACTTATAACATCACAAACTGCCTTGCCGTCAAGAGCTGGCCGCTAGAAGTATGTGCCGACGCATCTTCCAGAACGACTTTCCACTCGCGTATTCAGCTAGTCACCTGGACATACCGAAATAGCGCGCGGCAGAAACTTCGCTCTCTTTCAACTTAACGCGGTTGCAACGGTATCTTCCGGTCGGTACTACTTGCGCCCTTTCTCTCGTAGTGTAAACCCGTTACACTACAATGTCTCAGATGACTGATAAGTCATCCTCTAGTCCGTGGCCAGAGCGTCATCTGCTGGTGGTAGCAGCAGCGAAGTAGCGGCGGTTGCGATCGCCGGCGGCGGCCTCTTCCGCGACCCGGCCTGATCCTGCGCTGAGCCTCTTAGCAGCTGAGCCTGCGGGGGCGGCGGGGGCGGTGGGGGCGGCGGGGGCGGCCACACCTGGCGGCTCCCACGGCCGCCGCTTCTTCATTAGCGCGGGATCATCCCCCGGCTGCGACCGCATCACCTGCCGGCCGGCCAGAGGCACTCCGCGCTGATACTCCGCAGACCGGTGGACCACTTGTTAGGGCTCCTTCTGCCGCTACATTTACATGCACCGGCTAAACCCGGCCGTGCTCCGCGGTGGCTCAGTGCGGTACCAAAGGAATGGGAAAGTAGGTAGGAGAATTCTCCAGAACGTAGAATCACTGAGAAATCACATCAGTATAACCAATACCGTGCTTTAGGTTGCTGTAGGGGAAAAGAGGGTAGGATGACGACAATAAGCTTCCGAATTCTTTTGATCTTCCAGAATGAAACTTTCACTCTGCAGCGGAGTGTGCGCTGATATGAAACTTCCTGGCAGATTAAAACTGTGTGCCGGAACCGGGACTTGAAACTGGGACCTTTGCCTTTCGTGGGCAAGCGCATTACCGACTGTGCAACCCCGATACGACTCACGATGCCGCCTCACAACTTTACTTCCGCCAGTACCTCGCCTCCTACTTTCCAAACTTCACAGAAGCTCTCCTGCGAACCATGCAACTGGCGGAAGTAAAGTTGTGAGGCGGCATCGTGAATCGTGTCGGGACAGCACAATCGGTAGTGCGCTTGCCCGCGAAAGGCAAAGGTCCCAGGTTCGAGTCCCGGTTCCGGCATACTATTTTAATCTGCCAGGAAGTTTCTTTTGATCTTCTTATTTTAGACCAGACGCCTACATGAATACTTCAGTGAACCCATTAGAGTTCTGTTTCCAACTACAGATTTCGTAGTTTTTCTAAATGTAGCATTTATGGCGATTACTTTGACTTTTTTCAAATTATGTCTCACTCCTCATCTTACCCTCGTTTCCGGGTAAGATGACGAATATCGGCGGGTAATTTCATTAAGGACAACACAATTGGATAAACACATAAAATCATTTTATTTTAAGCACAGAAGTAGCACACATTTGCATTGAGCTTCGTACCTGCCGCAGTGAGTTCGGTACAAGCAGCATGGGTCTATTTACGGCAGCACTAACAACCAAACAAAGCCTCTAATTTACCATAGCCAATTTTGATATCATAAAGTTCTTCTTTAACGAAATCATGGTCGTCATCGTCGTCTTCAGTATAGTTGACTGACATGGAGGTATTAAGGAGTGCCTATTCACATTTGTTTTGTTTTCTTTTATCCCCTTTGACCTCTATATGTCATTCAATTTTTCTGCCTTTTTCCTTCATATTTCTTTTTATTCAGTTTGGCTTCTGTTAGTGATGTGGAAAGAGGGCAACTTTTCCTCAGATTTTTCTTTGAAGTTTCATATACCACTGCACCATTCTGTACCTCCTCCACAAGGCTGTGGACATCAATGCCTGTTGGCTCTTCATTTATACCTGTTATGCACGATCAATACTGCAAGTTAGTAAGAAAAGCTCATAAAAATGATTTATAAATTCTTTGGGAAACCTATAATTACTCCCGAGGAAAAGCAATCAACTCCCCCATCTCCTGTCTCTGTCTACCCCCTTCTTCCGATTTAACTACCTCCTCCTCCTCCTCCTCCTCCTCCTCCTGCTCCTCCTCTTCGTCATCCACCTGCCACTCTCCATTCCGTTCCTTCTGTCTTCCATCTGCTCCTCCATCTCTGCTTCTCAATTACCTCTTTACCTCATGGTACTTATTCCAAATAAAAACTTAAAAAACAGGAACTTAAATCAATTTTGTAGTAACGTCGATAAGTGTCCAGATAGGTACTCCAACACAAAATTAACCGAAATTATTGAAACCGGTCATCAACGTCATCTTGTCTGCGAGTAAATTCGTCAACTTACCCGAAATGGCCATTTATAATTTAAACCTAAGAACAACACTTTATTCAATTTTCTTTTGAGTTTAATATACATTTATAAAGAAACAGCATGGTTTATAGTTTACGAAGAAATTTACCACACTTGTACTAGATACTATTTCGGTACACTGTAATGTTACAACTAACATGTACGTAAATATAAATGATAGTGTATCAGCGCTAAATGATGACGGTGGTCTTTAGTCCATATTGTAGCTCACGTAGAGTGCTAATAGCTAACAAGTCAATACCTTCATTTGCTGATCTGTCTTGACAATTGCATTAAATTAATGATCACCGGGCGGAGTGGCCGAGCGCTTTGAGGCGCTATGCCACGATGCGCGAGGTCGTTCGAATCCCTCCTCAAGCATGAATATTTGTGCTGTCTTTAGTATTAGTTAGTTCATAAGTAGTTTGTAAGTTTAGGGACTGATGACCCCGCAGTTAAGTCCCATAAGCTTTACCGAATAAAAAGAAAGTCACAACAAGACAAAAAGAAAAAGTCGCACTGGCATGTTTTATGGCCCACTTTAGGTTTTCCTTGAAGTTTTATGATTTTTTCCCCAACATTTTGGACAAAAATATTAAAAATTATGGACGATACGTTTCGGATCTACTATTGTGATAATCACATATTTTGGAAACACTGTTGTTTTTTATGGGATAAACAGCACTCTTTAACTTAATATATAAAAACAGTCTAGAAGGCAATGAGTTTTATTTGTATCAACTAGCTTCGGTCCTTTTTTGGACCGTCTTGAGGATTGCAACCCCAATGACGTCGAAAGTTGGGAAGGTGATTGGGGACGCACTGGACTGTGACGCACTGGAAGGCTCCCAATGACCTGCCCAGAACCTCATCAGTGGAGTTGTAGTCCTGAAGATGGTTCTAAAAAGGTCCGATACTAGTTCATACAAATAAAACTCATTACACTCTAGACTGTTTTTATACATAAATACTGTGATAATATCTATCCACTCAACACGTAGTATTCTCTCTTGTTGTATTTTAACAAACAGCCAACATTATTTTTGATACTTGATTTTAACTTTCACAAACATACTCTTTTTCGAACTTTCAACTCTATTCTATTTTAATACCTCCCGCATATATTCGTTATCTTTTTCCGTTAAAATACTATCACCTGCCTTGCTGTGGTAGATTGTCCTCATTTTCAAGTATACTTTCTTTGCCGGTACTGGTTTACGTAAAATAGAGTGTCAGTGTCTAATCGCCGTTATTTTAGCAAATATCTCTGACGCAGCGCGAGTTATGGAAATAAAACGTAAATGAGCAAAGTTTTTGAGAATTTTCTTCTCAAAGAATACGTTTATTAAAATATCGTCTCTGATTAACTGATAAGGCGTTATTTGAAATTAAATTTCCGGCTTCAAAAGGCCATCACAAACGGTCTATTTTTAATGTGACTAACCTACTTCGAGTACGAAATATATGAAAAAAATGGTGGTTCTGCTCATTGGCGGCCAACAATATTACGTCTAAAATTTGGTGCCGATTGATTGAACGGCGCGACCTAAAATTTGGGAACACATTACAGACAGCGTCAAATTGCCATTATGTTTGCAAATATCTCTGAAACGATGCGAGATATGAAAAAAGCCATAAGATATCAAACTTGCAAAGAATTTTCTCCTCTAAAATTTGTTTGATTCAACTTTCATGTCAGAAGAACGGTTAAGTAAATATTTTCATTTAAATTTCGAGCTGTCAAAAGGCTATATCAAAGACCCAGTTTTAGTGTTATTACTGTAACCTAAAGTGGGCCAAAATGTTTTCGCAGAAAATCATTACGTATTGTGATGCCAATGGATTGACTAAATTTTATTTTGCTCTGCTTTCTGCACATCAGGCGATTCACCGACACTGAAGCATGCAACCTATAATTACTCCCGAGGAAAAGCAATCAACTCCCCCATCTCCTGTCTCTGTCTACCTCCTTCTTCCGATTTAACTACCTCCTCCTCCTCCTCCTCCTCCTCCTGCTCCTCCTCTTCGTCATCTACCTGCCCCTCTCCGTTCCGTTCCTTCTGTCTTCCATCTGCTCCTCCATCTCTGCCTCTCAATTACCTCTTTACCTCATGGTACTTAATCCAAATAAAAACTTAAAAAACAGGAACTTAAATCAATTTTGTAGTAACGTCGGTAAGTGTCCAGATAGGTACTCCAACACAAAATTAACCGAAATTATTGAAACCGGTCATCAACGTTATTTACAGATTTCGTTACTACAAAGTTTTCATTTCCATTGCTGACATCCTCAGTTACCAGTTACGGAACAGTAGCTGTCCGGTACGCGGGTGTCACAGAAAGTGAACCATTTAAATGTGAACGTCTCTGGAATCCGATTTCATGAAACATTGTTATTTTCCTTCCCATATCTACCTTAGTACATGATCGGTACCCACTGCTGACTTTGGTATAACTTCAGTACCCTTGTCGACTAATTATGACAGTTGGAGATTTCCATCTGTGACAGGAAAGGTAACATCAGAGTTTAATCTGCTTTATTTTATCACCGTTAATGGCTATTTACAGACAAGACTTTGTTTTGTGCTCATATGTGCAAACAACCTTTCTTGATTTTACAGTATTGTGATGGTAATATTTACTGTTATGAATTTTATAAACGCAGGTACTTCCCCGTTGCTGACGCCAAGGGCGCCAAGTTTTGGCGCGTGAGGTAAGAGGCAGGTATTCGTACTGTATGGCTTAACGAGAGAATCGAGAGTAGACAGCCAGTGAGTAATCACGTATGTATCGTGACGTGAGCGAGGCAGCAAAGCGAAGGATTGGAATTGTAACAAGGGTTTCCAAAAATTCGTCTCGCATTCTGGAATTGTGTCTATTCTATCGTGGCATTCAATAATGGGCACATTGTAAATTTACTCATCGCCAAGAAGAGAATATTGTGCCACACAGCATGAGCCACGATTGACGACGTTTCGCCTGTAATTGTTCAATCACGCAACTCTTCGTCCGCAGCACGGAATACTTGACAAGATTATGTACTTTTAGAATTGTAGCGTGAATGGATCAGACAAAATGTGAGGACTTGTGTCACAATCAATTGAACTAAAATGTGTGATAACCCTTCTTTATTCCTATCACTTACTCTGTCAGTGTCATATCCTGGTGTGTAAATATCAGAGTGCCCTAGATGAGAAGTGATGAAAAGTTAAATGATTTTCTTACTGAGATAATTAATAATTTGAAGTGCTTAGTTTCATTTATGTACATTTACATACATACTCATCTACATCTACATACATACATACTCACTACCACTAATAATACTTGCTTTCCTGTTCCGCTCCCATATACAACGAGGAAAAGACTAATACTTGTACGCATCCGTACAAGGCCTTGTCTCTCTAATCTTATCCTTGTGGTCTTAACGCGAAATGTAGGTTGGCGGCAGTAGAATCGTTTTGCAGTCCGCCTCAAATTCCAGCTCTCTCAATTCCTTCAACAGTGCTTCTCGAAATGGACGTTGCCTCTCCTCCAACAACTCCCAGTTGAGTTCCCGAAGTATTTATGTAACACTCGCGCATTGATCGAATCTACCAGCAGATCTAGTAAATAATAGAAAAGTAGTGAGAGACAGTTGCATTTTTTCCTTATTAGTCAAAGATTTCACTTCATATTGAAAGTTGAATTTTGTGAGAAACAATTAAAAAATAACTGGAATAAGAGTAAATACTTTAAATGTCAGTATTGATCAGTTGGTAATCGTAAACTATGACTGTTGCTTCAAATCAGTATATTTTCTCTCCAATTTTATAAAACACAAATTAATAACAATAGTATTTAAAATGATAAACATAGCTTAATGTATCTGCAAATATAGTTGATGTGGATCAAAGTCAATGAAAACTGTGAAATTATATTATACCAGTTTCAGGGCTACCACTATATCTTTATAAAATGTTGCGAAACACAGCTTACCCTTTATTCACATACAGTGATAAGTCCCATCGACAAGGGATCTCAAATCGATTCCATATTTCTAGATTTCCGGCAGGCTTTTGACACTGTACCTCACAAGCGGCTTCCAATGAAATTGCGTGCTTATGGAATATCGCGATTGGATTCACGATATCCTATTAGAAATGACACAGATCGTAGTAACTGACGGTAAGTCATCGAGTAAAGCAGAAGTGATATCTGGCGTTCCCCAGGGAAGCGTTATAGGTCCCCTACTCTTCTTTGTTTTTTATAAACCTTTTAGGAGACAGATGAATATTTCCCTTGAACTGTTCGCGAATGATGCTGTCGTTTATCGGTTAGTGAAGTTAAAAGAGGATCAAAAGCAACTGCAAAACAATTTCTACATGGTGCGATATTGGCGATTAACACTAAAGAATGAAACGTGTGAAGTAACACACATGATCACTGAAAGAAATCCGTTGAACTTCAATTACGCGATAAATCAGTCAAACCTTAAGGTCGTAAATTCTACCAAATAGCTAAGAGATACAATTACAAACAACTTAGACTGGAGAGAACACACAGAAAATATTGTGGAGAAGGCGAACCAGAGGTTAAGTTTCATTGGCAGAACGCTTCGAAGATGCAATAGCTCCACCAAAGAGACTGCATACATCACACTTGCGCGTCCTCTCCTGGAGTACTGTTGCTGGGGGAACCTCACTGACGGAGGACATTGTGAAGGTTCAAAGAAGGGCAGCTCTTTTTGTTTTATCACATTACGGGGGGAGGGGGGGGCAGCGTCACGAAAATGTAGCACGATTTGAGGTGGAAATCATTAAAAGAACGACGTTATTTGTTGTGGCGAGATCTATTTGCGAAATTTTAATCACCTACTCCTGCTAGCACCCACCTACATAGGGAGACATGGCCATCCCTATAAAATAAGAGAAATGAGATCGAAAATGGAACGATTTAAGTTTTCTTTTTTCCCGCGCTCTATTAGAGAATGGAATGGTAGAGAAAGGTTATGAAAATGGTTAATGAACCCTCTGCCAGGTACGTAAATATGATTTGCAGAGTATCTATGTAGATGTAGATCAGTAAAATTCCTGGAAAATTATTTATACAATGCTTAATCAAGAGGTAGTTCAGTATGTGTTTCTGGATGGTAATTTTGTATAATTTAAGGGTGGAATCCAGAAGTGAGTTAACCAGGGGCACCTGTGTCGAGTAATTCTTTGTTGTTTGATAAACTGCAAAGACTTCTTTCATATTCAGAGCTATATTTAGGTAGTAAACAAGTGATTTGGTAAGCCGTGTCCTAAATATTGCTTTCCATAGAGGTCATAGTGGTTTTTGTGTTTGACCATAAACTTAACGTTTTCTGCTTGTTTGCACCTAGTTGTTTTAATGTAATATTTACAACAGATTTGAATCATGTTATGAATAGCACATGGAACATTTTATTGACTAATCAGCCTGGCGACCGTATGAATAACATTCAGCTGACACATTAATTCTTGCACACAATATTTTGTCCCCATTTAGTAAAAATACTGTTCAACGTCCGATACCTGCCAAGCGTTTCTTATTCTTAGGTACACACGCCGTCAAATAAAAAAATCCCACCATGGATTGTGCCCTTACATTCGCTTTAGACGCGGTTTCAGGGTGTTTGGAGTGATTTTTTGTTATACCCAGAGGTAAGAGGTTACACAATGGTTTAACAAAACATCAGAACATCTGAGGATTTTCAGCCAAGTCGGTTCATAGATGTTTACTTTTGGCGTCAGGGAACACATGAGGTTCAAATGTTTGAAATTCTAAGGAAATTAACTTCTTTGGTTTATAAGTCCCTGTCATTACAAACTATGTAAATTACGTTAAGCTTACTTAAGGTCCACACACACACACACACACACACACACACACACACACACACACACATTTCCAAAGGAGGACTCGAACCTCTGCAGCAAGGTGCCATGGAACGCTTGGCCATTCCACCGCGACAACACATGATGCACCGCCCTTCTAGGCCAAGTGAGGCTTCCTTGAATTTTTTACATTGTTATAAATTTGCAGTAGAAGTTCTCTTGGCTTCAGCAGCAGTTTTCTAATTAGGTTAGTGAAACATGGTGGACCTTCCCCATCTCTTACAATCTTACTAGGCACATACTTGCATAAAGCTAATGTATGATGCTGTTGAACATGTATGCATTATGCGTTATCAGTGAAGGTTAATGGTGGAGAACTGTCCTCGGGATGTGCACACATGTATGTGAAGAGGGCAGAGTGGCGAAGGATTTACCGTGCCTTAGAGGTCTGAGCTAGCACTTTGGCACAAATGGGAGAGACGGCGCTTTCTGACCACTTGCGGATTTCTGAGGGCGAAGAGGGGAGGAGCGAGAAGGTGGGGATTTACGTCGCACAGATCGAAAGGACGAGTGGCCAAAGACGAGAAAACGAGAGGATTGCCGGCGGCGGCGGGGGCGGGCGGGCGGGATTGTCGCCTAAGAGGGATCGACAGGGATTCGGCGAATGTGTGT
Organism: Locusta migratoria; assembly: GCA_026315105.1. Taxonomy (NCBI): domain Eukaryota; kingdom Metazoa; phylum Arthropoda; class Insecta; order Orthoptera; family Acrididae; genus Locusta; species Locusta migratoria. The sequence continues at coordinate 56,999,302 of CM048751.1, forward strand.
CACCGCCCCCGCAGAGTCGCCGCCCCCGGGGGCTTAGGCCGCTGTATCGGAAAGAAGCCTTTTGTCTCCGAAGCCCCGATCTCGCGAGTTATCGACGGGCGAAATTCATCAAAGAGGGCATTCACGGCGAAAAACGGGCGAGAGGCAGCAGCCAGCCGGCGGTTCGGGCAGGAAGGAAGGAAAGAGGGCATCGGACTGCAGGGCTGGTGTCGGGGGTGGAGCGGGTTGGGGTCGGGGCGGGGGCGGAGCGAACGCGCGGTATTTCCCAGAACGATTGGCATTGTGCGCGCGGAGACAGCGGCGAGGGCACGAAAAGAGGCCGTCGGGGGGAGGGACGGCGGTGACAGACAATGGGCCGTAAGCCGGTCGCTCTCGATACTTGATGGTAATCCTCTTGACGTGGTCGCGCCACTGGCTCGATACTGTGCCGGCTCAGAGTCCTCCAGAAGGCTTTGCTGGGGTCGCGGCGGCGGCAGCGACTGCGGCGGTCTGGAGGGCGAAAAAAATCGCCCGCCTCTGGTCGCTGCCACGCGGCGCCTCGAGCGGACTGCGTGAGACGGAGGAGTCGATACATCGATTCGTTACGTGGTGGAACACAGGCTGACAAAGTGCGCTGATCTGAGTGTCGCAAGAGTCCAAACAACACCTTACCACGTCCACCAAACTATTGTCCATTTCGTAAAGATTGACCCCTGACTTTGAGTTCATATTCTGGTCACATCACACGACGAACATCGATGTCTTATACCTTGCCGGAATTGTTGAAATGTCTACTTTTGTTTGGAATATAAATATTACATTTTATTTGAAAAAAAAATGTTCAAATGTCTGTAAATCTATCGGACCAAACTGCGTCGTCATCAGTCCGTAGCTTACAAACTACTTAAACCTAGGTAAACTAACCTACCGACAAACACACACACAGGGAGGACTCTAACCTCCATGGCGAGCAACCGCGCGCTCCACAGCAAGGTGCTTTAGACCGCTCGGCTACTCCACCGCGGCAGATTTTATTTGAGAAGGGGACGGCATACGCAGTAATTTTTGAGAGAAAGCGTGTTTTTTCTGGCTTTTTTCGGCGAATGTCAAATTTAAGGATGCACAGAAATCAGACCGTAATTAGGAGAAAGTTTTCCATTGCACAGTTTAAAGAGCCAACCTTTTTTCTATTTACAGACGGAGTTTCGTAGACTGTTGCAGTTCGTCTAGTGATGATATACGTATTAACGAGATGAAAAGTGTAAATGCAAGCTCTGCCCTTGCCTTTCACAGTTGTTATATTTTTATGCTCATAAATCTACACTTAACGATTATATCATATGATAAATTTATTTGCTTTTTCGATCATATGCGCTACGGGCTCGTGTGTGTGCTGTGTTGCCATTCTTCACATTCTGGCACTTTGCAAGAGTGGCGGCGCACTGGTGTGACAATTACGCTCCGCCATAGCGTCGCATATACTGCAGACACTAACGCAGTTGCTTTACAAACTCTTAACTGACAAACACGGAGACAACATATTAGTAATGACATCAGAGGTCAGCAACTAAAGTTTAAGCGCAACAGCAATGCCCTCTCCGTCTCAATAGCTTCAACGGTAAGCTTAATCGGAGCTTCTTGCGTTTTATGTTATAAAGACGAAACGACTAATAAGAAAACAAAGATACTCCGTCTGTAAATAGAACAAGGTTGGATCTTTAAACTGTACAAAGGAAAACTGTCTGATTTCTGTGCATCCTTAAAGTTTCCATTCGCCGAAATAAGCCAGAAAAAAGCACGCTATCACTCAAATATTACCGCGTATGTCGTCCCATTCTCAAATAAAATGTAATATTGAAACACCAAATAAAAGTAGACATTTCAACGATTCCGGCGAGGTATAAAACATCGATGTTCGTTGTGCGATGTGACCAGAACACGAGCTCAAAGTCAGGGGTCAATCATTATGAAATGGACAATAGGGATGTGCATTTTTTAAATATATCGATATATATTGCTTCGTCTTTATATATAAAGCAGCATGTCCGTAAGTCTGTGTGTTTGTGTGTACGTATTGCATACAAATCTACAGTTTTGTTCCAATCTTTATGAAATTTTGTACATCTAAGCTTCAATCCATGAGGACGGTCGCCGTAAGTGTAAAGGGGCCTTTACACGTTCAATATTTATTGCGCAATATTTATGCCCGGTACGTGTCACTTACGGTTCTGCCTCCGTAGCGAACATACGGCGCTTCACGACGTTGATCTCGCATGTATTGTGATTGTGACTGCTACGTGCTGCAAGAAGAAAAAGAAGTGGCGCTGGGTGAAATATTGGCTTGACGTGCATTCTACACATGCCCACATTAACATGCTAAAGGAACATGCCAAAGGATATCTCTCTTGGTATACTAAAAAAGTAAAGCAGTCAACAATCCGAAGATTGGTTTGAACACCACAGTGCTTTACTAGGCATGGTCCTGTTTGGAGGTGATATTCGATATTTTCCACATTAGCAACACTGCCAGAGGTGAAAGAAGTGGAAAGTGACAGATAAAAATCCTAGGATCCGCGACCTTTGGATTTGTAGTCTGGCACTCTACCACAGTATTACCGAGCCGCACCTCCTGGTATACTATAAGGACTATAAGAAGGACATTGTAGGCCTCATTTTTTAAATCACGGTTCATGTACTCTTCACATTTAATTTTAAACAGTGCTGGCAGGGATCTGTAAACCTGAAGAGAAAATGCTACATTATACAGTAGTATTTGACGCAATCCTGCAACAAATTATTCAAACATCTAAATTGAACAAACAGGTTCTATGCTATTTTATCTATACGAAATACGTCTACCAATTGTTTTCACTACTTTTATCTGTCCTTCCTGTATAATACACGATGCTTTTCGTTGTCATGACGTCTGCAAAGCACGAAATCCTGACGGGAACTGCAATGTATACGTAACTGTTCACAAATTAAACGAATGGTAGGGGTTTCATATACTGACGTCGCACTCCCTAATACTTTAGTTGTACATACTCTACCTTAAAATACACGTTTTGGGAATATCTTTAATGTGCCTTTTCATTTACCCTGCAGACTCTCGTACGTAGTAAGTATAAGTACGAAATCCATCAAAAGTGGCAGATTGTTGCAGCAGAAGTCATAGTCTATTGCACAATACCGCCCTTACACTATGCAATACATTACGCAAAATATTGAGCGACCGTCAATATTTTTAATGCTCAGCAGTCTCCTTCAATATATTGCGAAAACCGTCAATAATGCTCTCAGACGGACAATATTATTGTGCAATACCAAGTATTGCACAATAAATATTGAGCGTCTAAGTTCACGAGATATGACGTCATAAACAATGATGTGCGCGAAAAACTGCTGCATTAAGCGACAATGCTGCTCACTTTCTCCTTAACCAGTGGACCGATTTCAACCAAATTTGATACCACATTGCCGGCCCCGGTGGCCGAAGGGACTAAGGCGCTCCAGTCACGGTCTGTACGGCCACTACGGTCGGGGGTTCGAATCCCCTGTCGGGCATGGATATTTGTGCCGTCCTAGTTCGTAAGTAGTTCATAAGTAGTTTGTAAGTTTAGGGACTGATGACCCCGTAGTTAAGTCCCATAGACTATTTAAACATTCGAACATTTTTGATACCACATTCCTTACCGTGAGGCAACATTTGCTGCAAGGTTCAGAATCACATACGACAGAAGATATGACGTCATAAACAATAGAAATCGCAAAAAAACTGCCACATAATACGGCGAGACATTATAAATACACTATATGAGTATGAGAGTACTTAGCGACTTGCAACACACTTTAAACATGATTTCAAACCTTTATTAAACGTTTTCTCGCTGACAACCATAGCTAAATGATGAAAGGAAAAAGGTTTCTCGCTTTCTAGTTTTCCGCTGTTCGTGGAGTAAAACTAAGGCATTCGGTATGACGTTAAAATTTATAATTTGTAAGCTACAAATTGTAGTGGCAGGAAATTTTACAGACAGTATACACACATACAGTTGAATGTTCCTTCTAAATTGTATCACAAAATGGCACGTGTTCATGAGATATGAGCACATAAACAGTGACGTTCCGCTCTTCATGGACTAAAACTACGGCATTCGGTATGACGTTACAATTTATAATTTCTGCACTACAAATGGTAGCCGCAGGAAATTTTGCAGACGGTATACACACGTACAGTTGACTGTACCTTCTAAATTGTATCGCAGTGCTACACATAGTTCATGAGATTTGAGCACATAACCAATAACGTTCAAGGGAAACTGCCCCATCAAGCACCAACCTTTAATATATTAGTTCTTTACCAATTCGCAAGAGATTTTACATATATACAGCCATTAAACAAATGAATATATACCTGAAAAAGGACAAGAATAAATAAATAAATTGCCGGGCAACGCCAGGTTTTAAGCTAGTTACTTATAAAAGAAATTCATTTTATCGAGTCGAAAATTCGATATTTTGATATATCGGTATTTTCAATATTGACATTATAATTGTTTTCAAAACCACAGAAATGATTAAGGAACATTTCCAAATTCACAGAAACTTTATTATGTTAGAGCTAACATTAATTGATAAAAAACACAGAATTTATTAAAAACCGCTTAGTTACTAAAAATGAGAATATTATTCATGCCACACGTCCTTGACGTACGACGAGCTAGCAGACATGAAATGGTTGATGTGAGAATACGCTCAGGAGTGAAATACTTTTCAGTTGCCGCAGTGGAATGGCCGAACGCTCTAAAGCGCCTTGCTGCGGAGCGCGCGGTTGCTTCTCTCAGGCATGTGTGTGTGTGTGTGTGTGTGTGTGTGTGTGTGTGTGTGTGTGTGTGTGTGTGTCCTTAGCTTTAAGCTTAATTTAAGTACTTTGTAAGCCTAGGGACAGATAATCACAGTACTTGAGTGTCATAGATTAAAAAATACATTTGAACTTATCACTTATTCTGGCATAAACATTTCAGACAAGAGAGTCCATTAGCTACTAAATACCAGTGCAGCGCGGTATATTTGTGCTGAGTCCACGTAGCTTTCACAGTTCAGCTGTCCTGGCTCTCAGAGGCTATGGGGAGCGCACGTTCTTCCTTTTAGATACGGGAGCAGGAAGGCACAATTTCAGGCATTCACGTGTGGTGTTTGTTGTTACCAAACATTTCGCACCCAGCATGTATACTTGCAACGATAGCAATGACACACGGATGTAACAAGTAGTCATAAATGTGATATAGAGGTACGTCCATGTTCAAATCTAATGTGCATTAATAGTAATGATTATGAAATGAATCTATAAAAGATAACTGATATTTTGGGGTCGAAATTTCGATATAACTCTTGTCTTAATATTGACATATATTCAATACATACTAAAACAAGATAAAGTTACAAGATCACTAGAACAATGCTTCATTTTGTTTCAATATGTATAACTTGTGTTACTTTGACATTTTGCTTAATGACAAGTTGCATCTTAACATATGTGCAAACCTATAACGAGAAAATGACATTTTGGTCATCTACATATACCGAGTAAATCGACTATTTGTGCACTTGATAATTGCCTAAAAGCCGAAATCCGGATTCTGATAATAAATAATACAACCATACAGTCAAATGACGGTCCAGTAATTCAATCAGTACAGTATGACTGTGGTTCGACATAACCAAATATTTGATATTCATTAATATTTAATATTTATTTATTATCATTATCTTAGCAACAATACTGAAAATAATAGTATAAAGTTTCTTATATGGCACGATAAGATGTAGGATATGGGATCATTCCCGCTACCGGTAACATTTAACGGGTTTTATTTATTACACGACCAGGTCAGGTCTTTTGCTCATATTCAGGTGATCATTGATTCTTTCAAATGTCTCCCTGCTGCAGTACACGTTTCTTATATGTAAGTACCGTAATATGTATTACATATTACGTCACCATGTGCAGTCGTTTCAGAGGTAGGTAATAAATACTTACCACTTGTTTCCAAGTAAACAGTGCACTCCATCACGAATACATTTAAAAGAATATATGACCACACGAAGACGGGCAAAAGCCAGAAACCAGTGGTGGAATAAACCAGTTTTGACTGGTAGTGTAAATAATTCCATACCCTATAAATGACACAGTCACGGTGTTATGCGACGTCCGTTATGGATAAAATTCGTAGCTAGCTACTTCAACTATTTTATTTCGAAACAAAGGTCATCTTGGTTGCAGCCATGACAGCAAGACATCTTCAGATTATCTGCGTAGCAAATGTAACACAAGAATTACAGCGCAAAGTGAGGACACGAACTTAGGAACTTATTCTGTGCTGAATGAAAAGACAAGTAGCGGAAAAAAGACCTTTTAATGTACTATTAGTGGTGTGACACCATTCGTTAACTTTTCGGCATCAAAACCTTAATACGATACAGAAACTAGTCGAAAAAATAAATTTTTTGCACTCTAGACTGTTCTTTATATATAAAAGAGGAAGAGACACGTTATTGGTGTAAAAAGGACAAAGTTGATGTTAAATTACGACGTGTACGTTGGCTAAGCAGCGCACCACGCCTGCTCGCTGCCTTTGGTGGCACTCTACGGCTGTAGCGCCCCTATCGCCCATCCGGTTTCGCGCACGAGGTTGAACGATATTAACGCATCTTAGGTGAAGCGATGTATCACACGCCGTCATAGCGTTGATATTCATATGTAGATGATATCGTGTCCGAAAAAACGGACATCATAACTCGTATATACATCTATCCATATTATGACGCGCCGAGTCAGTATTTAACGATGCAACCAAAGAAATCAAATGTCCCGCATGTGTGAAAGGGCTGTGCATTGCTTTCATCGTTAAATATCGATGCTACACATCGTATTTAAGCAAAAACAAGCAATCTAAGATTTTTAATCACGTCTCTTCGTGTGGTAATTACATTATGAAATGTTGACAATGTATGACATATTGAAGTTTTGGTAAGGCCATTACACGTGCACGGTCAGCGTAATGGTTCATGCAACCACTCACGAAAAGCGAGAGATCGGATTCGTATTCTGGTCTTGCACAGATTTCTATGTCGCCAATAAATTACACAGCTGATTCTCTTTCGTATTTGCTGTTGCAAATACATTGATTCTTCAGTCCATATTACATAAGCTAAGCGTTCCAAAATATCGATTCGTCACTAAAAATACAGGGTGTTTAAACTCCATCTGTGTAGTTGTGTGAGTTAACTCTGTAGATTTTCCGATCTGATTCCTCTATCCACATTCTCAGTCTCCTACCTCTGTCATTTACTTTCTCCGCTCTCTGATAATCTCCCTCTCTCCCTTGTATATGAAAGAATTATAATACCTGCTAAATTCATAGTGATTGGTCACACAGCGTAAACATCTGACGTGAGATACCATTCGCTATGCACCGTATGAAATCTCATTTAGAGAGACATGTTTTCTTGCTTTGAAGGTGAAGTGTGCAAAAATTCACCAAGTTATGAATAAAACTGTAGATTGGTGACGAAGTCTGTTGTAAAGCACCCTCCTCTATGCCCCATGCGAAGTATTATTTACACAGTGTCGCTCCTCTCGTTTTGAAGGTCAAGTGAACAAAATTCTATCGCAGTCTGATGAAAATACGGATCCAATGTGAAGTGGCGATGCACCCTTACCAAATTACCAACATCGATACTCAGCTGTTCCTTTGGGTTTTGCCCTATTTGTTCAATCCATCCCTGTATTAAAGCGAACAACACTAAACAAAAAATAATGTGTTTCTATCGACTCTTCACATTGAGAAGTGAATTCTAGGCTACAATTCAAAAGTGTAAATATCAATAATTCCAGCGAGTTTCGAAGCCGTGAACTTTCGCTCTCCAATCAAGAACTTTGCCGCTACACCAGAGTGTAAATTGATGCCTAATTAATAGTAACAATAAAATTAACCAAAACGCTGATGTATAATATTTATTTCAAAACGACTGTTCCGTTTCTGCTTACAGTGCCATTTTCAAGTGACGTGCGGTATAAATTCGGTGGTATTTAGGTGGAATATATTATTACGCTGTAGCCTAGCACAACCATATAGAGCATTTACATTCACTTACTGTATTGTCTAGATGGCCTGACATATATATAACATCTAGCCGTCTGTATATGGGCTGTCAAATTCAATTTTGATTTCGTATTTTGAAAGTTTACAGCCACGATGTCGTATGTTTACAAAGCATGTAAACGTCATAATTGCGGTATTATAATTTGTATAATCTTTGGAAGTATTATGCTTGCTAAGAATTTATAGGTGCTAAGAACTTGGACTCGTTTTTGTTGCTTTATTTTATACGTATATATTAATTTTGTATTTTTCGTTATTGTCCTAAGTTGCGTTTACGTTTCCAGAGAATGCATATGCATAGATGTTCAGTTTACTGTTAGCTTGCGTTATCTGTGGATTTTTATTATACTGAGCCTAACCTGTTCATCGTCGAGAAATTCTATAATTTTTAAAAATAATTTTGATGTTTTAGGTCCATTTGCTCATTCAGTACGAATTGTAATGCCGCAATTATGACGTTTACATGCTTTGTAAACATACGACATCGTGGCTATTACCTGTGAAAATACGAAATCAAAATTAAATTTGACAGTCCATATACAGACGGCTAGATGTCATATGTATGTCAGGCCAACTAGACAATACAGTAAGTGAATATAAATGCTCTATATTGTTTTACTAGACTATAGCGTAATAATATATTCCAGCTAAATACCACCGAATTTATATCGCACGTCACTTGAAAATGGCATTGTAAGTCGAAACGTGACCGTCGTGTTGAAATAAATATTACTATATAGCAGTGTTTTGGTTATTTTTATTATTATGTCACTTGTTGACCTTCATCATGCTGCGGACCCTATGGGACATAAAATGTTCCCAATTAATAGAATAGTTACGGAACCTCAATAAATTTGCAATAAAATAATATTGAGGTTCCTAACGGAGGTAAAAAATTTCTTGTCTTTTATGTTGGGGCACACAATGCAAAATTTCATTAACAAGGAGACCTTATGGTCTCGGTAATTCAGTGTACTATCACGCTTCCCATGTTAGTAGCGTACGTCACGAACGCCCACTCATAGAAGTTTTAAAGCACACTATCCAGAACTGTCTGAGAAAAGCTGCTCTAAGGCTCAAGCGGAACTTATATACATCTCATATACTAGACAATGAGTTCTGTACAGTAACATGGTGAAACAATTCATGCAGCAGCGGACTGTCATGTGGACAATCAGGGTTCGATCCTAACTGCGGAACCATTTTTATTATTTGATTTAAAAATTACAAATATTTTCGAATAAAACTGAGGATATAAAACATAATTTGCATCATAAAGAACTTTATTTTACTTATTAAACTACGGTTACAGCTAATTACAATATTTTCTTTTTATAAAGTTGAATAATTTCAAATGCGTTTTACAATTAAACAATCAATATAGTTGAATTAAAGCGTTACATACTGCTGTCATTACAGTTGTAACAGTTGTATTTGGGAAATATCAGCTGCGCTCACAACTTACGAACCATTTTTTTCTTGATAGTGCGCTTTAGGACTTCCATGAGTGGACACGCTTGATGTATACTACTATCTACATCTACAACTACATCGATACTCTGCAAGTCACACTGAAATACATGGCAGAAGGTTCATCGAATTACTTCTATGATATTTCTCTACAGTTCCATTAATAGCTCGTGGGAAAAAAATAATACCTAAATATTTTTGTTTTCGGTCTGAATTCTCTTATTCCACTGAGATGATCATGTTTTCCTCTGTAGGTGGGTGCTAACAAAATATGTTCGCATTTGGAATAGAAAGTTGGTTAAAGAAATTTCACAAATATATCGTGCCGCAACAAATAACGTCTTTCTTTTATTGATTTCCCCTCCCCCTCCCAACTTGTGCATCATTTCCGTGACACCATCTCCTCTATATCGCGATAACACAACACGAGCTGCCCTTCTCCGAACTTTCTCTAAATCTTCCGTCAGTCCTGCCTGGTGTGGATCCCACATGCGGAGCAATACTCCACATTAGGACGGACAAGTTTGGTGTAGTCAGTTTCTTTAGTAGAATTGTTGCATCTTCTAAATGTTCTGCCAGTGATCCTTAGACCTTGATTCGCCTTCCGTACAATATTTTGGAAGTGTTCTTTCCAATTTAAGTTGTTGGTAATTATTACTCCTAGGTATTTATTTGAGTTTACAGTCTGTACATTTGACTGACTTATCGCGTAACAGAAGTTTAACGGATTGCTTTTAGTGCATCATTCTTAAGGGTCAAGTGCTAATTTTCGCTCCTTGCAGACATCGTAAATAAATTATTTTGTAGTGTTTTTTTATTTTCTGGTAACTTTACTAACCGATAAATGACAGCGTCATCCGCGAACAGTGTAAGAGAGCTAGTCGGATTGCCTCCTAAGTCGTTTATAAAAATACGGAACAGTAGGGGCCCTATAACACTTCCCCGAGGAACGCCAGATATCACTTCTTTTCTACTCGATGACCTACCGTCAATTGCAAAGTATTGTGTCGTTTAGGAAATCACGAATCCAATCACACAACTGTGGCGATATTTCGTAAGCGCCCAATTTGATTAAAGACGCTTATGAGGTACAGTGTCAAAATCCTTCCGGAAATCTAGAAATACGAAATCTATTTGACATCTCTTGTCGATAGCACTCATCAAATCATGTGAGTAAATGAATCCGTGATGACTATGTGTCGATAGGTTGTTCTCTTCGAGGTATCCTGCCAAGTCTCATCCCAACTGAACTTTCGAGACGGAAAGGTCTCCTTGGAAGTTAAGTTCAGTAGTTTCGGAGTTTATCGTGGACAAACATAACGACATGGAATTTTTATACATATAACAACTAGCTTAATTTCCGCTGCTTCGCACGCGTAGTCTGGATGGTCTGCATTGGTTGTTTCTGCTACTAGATATAAATTTACATCGATTTAGCTTTAAAGATGCTGTCATAATCAAGTATGTTGACACAACTTGCTATACCCTATTGCACCATTATTGGCAGAATTCAAAACATACCGAAAGACTTTTTTTTTTTTAATTCTAACCATGGTTACAAATCCAAATGTTCGCATTTATAGCATCAAAATAGTCTCAATAGCACCCTTAAAAGATTTCCCTTATTTCATCCGCTTAATGGATGTTTCCAAGAAATCGAACCATGTGTTTTTAAAATTTCAATCAAAAATCTAAATCCCATTTTCTGTACTCTTCAAAATTGCCTTCACAGCAGCGTATTTTCAAAAACCGTTCATGCCCTATTTCACCCCCTTAGCGATGGGAATATCGAAAAATCGCTGATGCCTAAATGTGTAAATAAAAAAACGTTTACAAATTTCAAGTTTCTGTCCTCTGTAGATTAACATTTCATCGCCATTTTCTGTCTTTTAGAAGAGGACCTAGGACGCTAAATTTCTTTCTTAGGCTTGTTAGTTGTACTTTTCAAACTGCAATATGCACTTATTTTTCTTAATTCTTACGCTTGTTGCAGAAAAACAATTGAAGAATGTGCATGACGTTTCGCTATATATGACGTCTTTGCTATTATAATGTCAAAAGTCATCGCTGGTCTTGTCCGAATTTTATATAAGGTGACGACTTTCAACCATTATATCTCGCACCCTCTTATAACTATCGACACGGAACTGCTATGGTGTACAACGGGATACTTTGTACTATTACAACAAAGAGAGATCGTTCGTCTCCATTGTGTACTTTTTGCTGAAGATCAAAGTGTTGACACCCACACGTAGAATTTTATTTAAGTCGGTATCTTTCAACTCCCAATCTTACACCCCCTTATCGTTATCAACCCTCTACCACCATAGTGCACAATGGGAGACTGATGCCTACTACCACATACAAACACTGTTCGTTTCTGATATTTAGTTTTGGCTGTAAAGTGAAATATAGGCAGAGACGCCTCAATTTTATATATATTCAGATATACGTGGACCTAGTCGTCTTTTCAGTTCCTTCGACCTAATGCTCCGGTGTTTCTGTCTGTATCGCCACGTCACTGCCACCACTTGTAGCAAGCAGACTGCCGTCCACCGAACCGCCGGGGCCCTTATCTCTACCCGCCCACGTGACCGCCGGTCGCTGTCGATACGAGCAGTTCGATGGAAACTCCACGACAGCCTTTTTCAGAGCTCTGTATCCCGGTGCTGGCCCTTTCTCTGGGACCCCTTTGTCAAACCCCTTCGATTGCCTCCGCAGTCGGCAAACAACAGAAGAGACTTCGGCGGCTGTGATGTCTATTATAGTGAGGGGAGAACACCGAACCTTCCTTTTTTTCGTTCCTCACTTCTTCTTTTTAACTCTCCGTCTTATTTCATCCTTAACTTTCGTTTCTCTCCTCGTTGCTCTTTCGGCCGCTCGCCACGAACTGATTCCTTTCTGTCAGCAGTCGCTCAGCCTAACCCGCAATTTCTCAATTTCTTCCCCCTCCTCCCCATACCACTTGCCCTTCCTCCCGTCCCCCCACCTCAAACTTCCTATCTCTCTCTCTCTCTCTCTCTCTCTCTGTCTCTCTCTGTCTCTCTCTCTCTCTCTCTCTCTCTCTCTCTCTCTCTCTCTCTCTCTCTCTCTCAGGCTCCCAGCCAAGATCAAACTTCTGAAAAGGATTGTCCTTCGCCGAAAGGGTATTATCTGCGCCCAAATCTTCGGGCTTCGATCACGGCAGGCAGTTCTCAACCAGCGGAATAAGAAACGAAAAGAATCTCTGGGAATCCGCTCCGGCCCACCGAGACGTAAAGCCTAGTCAGTCGCGTTAACGTCGTTGACTCCGGCCACTGGCTCTGAATTAGTTTTATAGCCATTCGCGAAGGACCTCCTCCACTTTAAGAAGCCCTCTCTCTCCGTCGATGAAGAGATTCTTGGCATTAAGCTTAAAAACAGATTCGGATCAATTACGGGAGATTAATCCAGTAGAGTTGAAGGCGAAGGGAGAGGGTGATTCCTTTTGTAATCCGTGTCTCAGACCCAATATCGTTCTGTTTGCGAAGTTCGGCTGGCAGGACTGAATGGAAGACAATGTCGATAAAATATTCCCTTCCAAGCGTTGTTTGCCGAAGGTGGAATTTAAACGTCTTCTCTAGAAACTTAGCAAACGTTGCTGCGAAAACGTTATAATTTTCCCTTTCGCTGGCACTTCTACAAATTCGAATTCTTGAAGTGTATGTAACAAAGAGTGAAATGAATGCTTTAAACTAGGTAACGGTGAAGTTAACAGAGTACCAGATACTGAATAAAGTAAGTACTCTAATCAGTTCGAAATACAAGCATGTTTCCAGCAGTGTAGCGTGGTTGCATAAGACGACGGAAGTAGGTCAGTTGAATCATACTGTATAATTGTGAAATCGGGTGACCGAACGGTGCTCGGGATTTTTTTATTTATTTTGTTACATAATGATACATAGTGCTGCTCACCGCATTTTCGAGGCTAACATATCTTCTGTGATCCGAAAAACACAAATTTAACATATATATAGATAATTTTGGAAAATGGCGCTTCTACGAAAAGTACAACTATGTAGGTGAATTTCAAAAGAAAAAAACCGGTATAAATGCAAAATTTCATCGAAATCAATAGAGCCGTTTCCGAGGTAGCTAATATTATATATATATATATATAACAAGAATTGCTCGTTTAAAGATATAATAAGATAAATACGTCTCAACGGGCAACACCCCAGTTTCAGAGGAAATGCATTGTACACTTTGCTTTCGTTTAAAATTTAATTTATTGTGGTACCGGTTTCGGGAGTGTCCAGTCTTCCAGGCATTTCTACAATAGTACAAAAATTAGTTAAGCTTCAATGTGACACAAATATAAAATATAAATATCTTGATCCATTGTAGAAGTACTTACAAAATTACATGAGCAGTTTAGTTTTATACATTTTCTGAATAAGTTGACAAACCAATTAAAATACAAGTTAAAAGTGATAGTGATAACACAATACAGTTACAACAAATGAAAGCGATTATATCTTTTATAGTACATATATATACGATTACAACAAATGAAAGCAATCACATTACAAAATGTACAGGTAGGTATGACGTACATTTGTTACAACACCTATGCTATTATGTGAATTACATAATGGTGAACAGTGGCATCAATGAAGATGTTACCAAAATACTATATGTTAGCAAAATTCTATATGTTAACAGGATTCATATGTTGGGAAGCTGAACAAGAGGCATTCAACGTCTCTGGTCATTACTACTACAGTATAATATAAGCATCTAGGATACAAATGTTAAGCCATCGAATAAAAGTATAAAAAGTCTGAGAAAATTGGTCATATTAAAATAATAAAATAACATTAAAGAGAAAACTAAGCAGTAAACAAATCACCTACTACAGGTATGATGCTGTAATCAATTTACAAACATAAAATTGTAGGCTCAGTACTACTTTATATATATACAATCGCTTTCATTTCTTGTAACTAGATATACGTGTAAAAACTATTACTGTTACTTTGTAAATTCCGTTACACACGTGTTAACGATACAAGAAGCGAGCACATTGGCCATTTGTTACATCTTTGACATACCCTGTTCTCTGAGTCTATTACATTTTATCTTTGACTTGTTGTATTACGAAGTAGTACTGTTTTTATTTACGTTAAGTGCAGGAACCCCTTGATGTTGTCGTTATCACTATCACTTTTAACTTGTATTTTAATTGGTTTGTCAACTTATTCAGAAAATGTATAAAACTGAACTGCTCATGTAATTTTGTAAGTACTTCTACCATGGATCAAGATATTTATATTTTATATTTGTGTCACATTGAAGCTTAACTAATTTTTGTACTATTATAGAAATGCCTGGAAGATGGGACACTCCCGAAACCGGTAGCACAATAAATTAAATTTTACATGAAAGCAAATTTATATATCGCTGTAGACAATCGACATAAACAAATGTGTAACAATTTGACAATATTAAATAGAAAAGTTATAAACATTCAGTCAACGTGGGACTATTTATCAGCTGTACAAATAGTGTATAAAATAAATGATTAAACAAGGAAGCCTTCATGCCGTTCACCGCACATACCACTCAATATTTACTTAAAATTACAGACAAAGTGACAAAGTTTCATTTAATAGTTACTCGAACATTAGAACAAAAGCGTCATATAATGTTGCTTGCAAATGCTGAGTCACTGAGAAGGATAGGATGAGATGTACATATTTCCATCATAAATTGATATAACAAGTGTATTAAATTAATTGGTTCATATAACTGAGCGTTATTATTTATTTCTAACTTAAGAGAGTGTTCATCTTCAAAGAATTCGCCAGCTCGTCCATTAAGATATCTACCCGTCGCTTCAGTTCTCTTTTGAAGCATGGGTTTACCCATTTCCGGAGGTTCGCGAATGGTTTACTAGTGTTTTAAGTGGTTGTTGGGGCCAAACCAGCTTTCATGATCGTTCACCTTCCAGTACAATTGACTGCAGCACGCCTTAGCCCGCCTGCAAGAATGACACCTGGCCTTCCATACAATGTCGGAAGCTTGAATAATTATGTGTCATAAGGAATTTCTATTTGTTTTCACACAAGATGCAACAATTGGAATTTCGACGTTGGATATTTGAATCCGATGATTAGTCTTTTGCCCATTCATGAAGGAACTTCCAGTCATTATGACATCAATAACACTTGTAATTCACATCAGTGGTCCTCAGAAAACCTACATGCCATTGAGGATACCTAGATTCAAGAACGCTTCTCTGGTGATGTGTGGTGTGGTTTTGGTTTGACAGATAATCATGATAGGATCTGTTCTGTTTCTTCATCGTCTTACAGGACTCTGCTATCCACATTTTCCTGAAAATGAGCTTCCAGCATAATTGAAAAGATCCATTTGGCTTCCTCCAGTATGATGGGGCACCTTAACATACTAGGCGTTAGGTGAGACATCATCTAAACCTGACATTTCCAGAAAGATGGATTGGTAGATATGGGCACCTCTTTCTTGGCCAGCAAGTTCCCTGCATCTTACACTTTTCTATTTTTGGCCTTGTGTGGATGCTTGAAAGGCGAAGTCTGCAAATAAAACGTAAACTCAAGTGCCGATGTGATCGTTTGGACTGTAAATAGTTGGCAAAAGCCCTCATCAAATGAAATTGTCTTCAAAGACAATAAGTTTTGGTCAGAGTTTATTTGTACCCCTGGATATGTCTTACAGTTTAAAACTTGTTTCTAAACCTTTCCCTTACCATTATAAAGTCAATCTGGCACCTCTCAGTGTTTCCTGGTCTCTCTCATGTGTATAACCTTGTTTCATGATGATTAAACCAAGTGTATGTAATGATTAAGAAACGCTCTGCACAATATTGTACCAGCCGATCTCTTGTTTCCTTCCTTTCCTCCAGTCAGTATTCACCTACAACATTTCCTTCTCCTACCTTTCCTACTACCGAGTGCCAGTCCCCCATCACAACTAAGTTTTCTTCTCCTTTAACGGTCTGATTAATTTCTTCTATCTCCGCAACACATTTCTTCGATCTCCACACATCGGCAGAGCTAGTTGGCATTTTAGAGTGTATTACTGTGGTCGGTGTTGGCTTCATGTCTATTTTTTCTACGATAATCCGTTCACTACGCTGTTCATACTAACTTACCTGAATTCCTATTTTCTTATTCGTTATCAGACATACTCCTACGTTACTACCAACTGATTTTGTATATATTACACTGTAGTCAACTGACCAAAAGTCGTGTTTATCCTGTCATCGAACTTTACTAACCCCCTACCATATCTAACTTTAAAATCTCCATTTTTCTTTTCAAAATTTCTAACTTACCTACCCGATTAAGAGTTAGAACATTCCACGCGCCGATCCGTAGAACACAAGTTTTGGTTTTCATGATGACAACATACTCCTGAGTAGTCCCCGCCCGGAGGTTCCAATGGGGGAGTATTTTACCTCCGGAACATTTTACCCGAGAGGATGACATCGTCATATATTCATATAGCAGAGCATGTCCTCGGGAAACACAAAGGCTTTAGTTTCCCCCTGCTTTCAGCCATTCGCAGTTACTGCATAGCAAAGCCATGTTAGCTGATGTTACAAGGCCAGCTCAATCATTTACACTGTTTCTAGAATGAAAGTTTTACTCTGCAGCGGAATGTGCGCTGATATGAAACTTCCTGGCAGATTAAAATTGTGTGCCGGAACCGGGACTCGAACCTGGGACCTTTGCCTTTCGCGGGCAAGCGCTCTACCTTCTGAGCTATCCCGACACGACTCACAATACCGCCCCAAAACTTCACTTCTGCCAATACCTCGCCTCCTACTTTCCAAACTTCACAGAAGCTCTCCTGCGAAACTTGCAAGAATAGCACTTAAAGGATATCGTGGAGACATAGCTTAGCGACAGCCTAAGGGATGTTTCCAGAATGAACTTTCACTCTGCAGCGGAGTGTGCGCTGATATGAAACTTCCTGGCAGATTAAAATTGTGTGCCGGAACCGGGACTCGAACCTGGGACCTTTGCCATTCGCGAGCAAGCGTTCTACCGACTGAGCTATCCCGACACGACTCACGATGCCGCCACACAACTTCACTTCTGCCAAAACCTCGCCTCCTACTTTCCAAACTTCACAGAAGCTCTCCTGCATAACTTGCAAGAATAGCACTCCTGGAAGAAAGGATATGGTGGAGACATGGCTTAGCCACAGTCTAAGTGATATTTCCAGAATGAAAGTTTCACTCTGCAGCGGAGTGTGCGCTGATATGAAACTTCCTGGCAGATTAAAATTGTGTGCCTGAACCGGGACCCGAACCTGGGACCTTCGCCTTTCGCCGGCACTGTTGCCCGTGTAACTTCTGAAAAGGTTGCTGCCCCTCTTCAGGAATCAGACGTTGTCTGGCCGCTCCACAGATACCCCTCTGCTGTGGTTGTACCTAATGTACTGCTATTTGTATCGTTGAGGCACGCAAGCCGCCCCACCTCGGCAATGTCTGTGGTTCATGAGGGTATCTACTATTCCTCCTCAAAGAGCATGTGGGCTACGGTGAGAAACGGACAGTGCAGCAAGGAGAAGAGGAGAGGAGAGAATGTGTGACAGGGAAGGATGAGAAGGGGTGGAATGGGGGCGGTAATGCCTCAGCAGGCGGCGCTGCATTAGTGATGGCGGCGATCCGCGACCAGAGCCTCACACGCCTTCCTCGGCAGACCCACCCTCTCCCTGCCCAATTTTTCCTTCCTTTCGCTTTTTTGCGCGCGGCAGCGGCAGCCTTTCGCCGGACGGACAGGTGCCGGTGGCAGAGGAGTGATATAAAAAGGGGAGCGTGTGTGAGCCCCGCTAATTGCCGCGCTGCTTATTCCTCCCCCCCTCCCCCTTCTATGAATAAATGAACGCCATCCCGGAAGGAGCGCGTTCTGCACGCTGCGTGGGCGGCGGTTGGCGGCGGCGGGCGGCGCGTGTCTGCGCGGAGGCGAGGGCGGCGGCACGGCCAGCCAATTCCTGCGAACGTCCGACAGAGAGCCCGCAGGGAGCAGCGTCTAGCGGAGCCACATTCGCGTCCTAACGTACTGGTGGGCGGTTACACTGCTGAACACGCCAATATCACAACCACCAAAGCAGGTAAAATACTACACAAATGGCACGAGTAAACTCGGATCATCATTAATTTTCCCTGGCAGTTACACGAACCACTGATCACTCGTCGAGTCGGTGCTATGCTTCGCAGTCAGCACATGGACGTGCAACATTACAGGTGAAAAGTAAGTTTTGGCTATTTGTTGGGTTCCCCAGCCGGCCGGCTAACAGTTTGGACCAAGTGAATGGAATACAGGTATTAAACATAAGGAGAGCCATGGAATTAAAATTTATGGTGTGGCTGGAATTGGAACCTGGGACCTAGGAAGGTGCGTTAGACCACTTAGCTAACGCAGCTACACGAACTGTCTTAAAACACGTCTCCCACCACACCACATACTTCAATTCTGCCTCATGTTCCCTGTGAAATGCGTATCAAATTGCCAGTGCTCTCCTACATTGGAATAGCTCCCCAGCAAAGAACGCGAATAGGAACTATCCTCCTTATTCCTCAGGACCCGGCCGAGGTGATAAATAATACCTTTGGTATAACGAGACAATTTTGTCTCAAGGAATTGTATTATTTGTTGATGGTTATATCACCTCGGCCTGAGGAACGAGGCGGAATAGTTCCTATTCGCAATCTTTGCTGGGGTGCTATTCCAATGTAGAAGAGCCCTGGCAATTTGATACGCATTTCACAGGGAACATGAGGCAGAATAAAAGTATGTTGTGTGGTGGGAGACGTGATGTTGTTTTGGCTACAACGCTGTGTTACGTGAGTGGTCTGAAGCACCTACCTAGTAAGTAGGAGGTCCCAGGTTCGAATCATGGCCATAGCATAAATTTTAATTCAGTGCCTCTCCTTATGTTTAATACCTTTGGTATAAAGAGACAATGTTGTCCCAAGGAATTGTATTATTTGTTGGAATACAGGTAGTTAGGGTTTTCCTAATCTGATTGGGGATTCGAACCCCCGTCAGTAGTGGCCGGGGTCGGCATTACAATTTGAATATCCCTCACAGATAAAAAGCAGATAAATTTCAGTACTATAATAATAGTATTATAAGACTTACTTTTACAATTATTGATACATAGTGTTTATCAGTAACAGTTTAAGAAGCAAATGCTCAGCATTGCACCATGCTACCTATCTTAAAAGACGCACCACGTTATTTCCGTATCCTTTCAATAAACGTTGTTTCAGTCTCTTATTTTGCTTTTCGTTGAGGTAGTAATATTCTGGTGTCAGAACTCAGATTCCACCACAGAAACACGAAACATTGACCCAGCAAAGAGCATTGCATTTATATATGTACTTTATATTTAATATTATTCTTAGTAACATTCGTGTTATGTTGTAGACTGCTTCTTAAATATTTCACGGCCGACTAAAAGCAGTAGATATGCAGCAGATAATTTACACACGAACAATTGTATGCATTTGTGGACAAGTACTGAATACATTTGCATAAAAAGCCATGATAAATTGGATATTAATTGTGTAACTATATTTCGATGGCAGCCGTATATTTGAACAGTGAGACGCCACGCTTTATAGCTACCTGTGCAAAGAGCTTCAGTCCCAACCGATTTTAGTACTGTTAAATATAAATTTGTTTATTAAATGTAAACAACTTTTGTAGGGAGGTGGTCAAAGCATTTCATTCTGTGATATTCAAATGTATAATATTTTGGAAGGGAAATTGTATTTTAAAAATGAGGCGTTAGGATGTGCGGAAGGATACAATTTTGGGAGCTGGTAGAGCACACTTTTGAACGCTTAGAAGTGGACTTGTAGCCTGGACGCGGTGGTGATAGGTTGTCACTCTGGGCTGTCTGAAGCCGCGTGACGAACTTGTGATTTAAAGAGATATGCATGTTTGGACTGACTAAACAACTTATTCATTATTGACCTTATTTAAACAGTTTGGGTAACTGTTTAGGGCATAGAAGCTAACATACATAACTAACCCCTATGAACAGAGACAACGAGCTATAAACCTATTAATACCCTGAGTTATGTATTGCCCATTCCTTACTGGTGAGTACCGACAGACATATGGACTGAATTCGGTTACCTACAAAATAACTGTCCCAAGAAGTCGAAGATGTGCCCTGTTAAGACTATCAAGAGCCTTCAGCACTACATCGGCTGGAGCATTTTATGTAAAGCTAGGCATCCATTCCATAGCCTTGACTCTTAACCCTAACCCTTTCAGGCCATGCACGCACAGTTGTGCGGTTCTGATTTTGCTCGATTTATTTCTTTGTGATTCACGCTAGGAAATTCGGGCCTGCATCGCACAATCGTGGATGGACTGTGGTAACGTGCGCACTGGAAGGTACTAGTAGTCGGCAAAGTTCCAGTACACTTACAATGGCGGCAAGAAAGACTTGTTGACAAGGTGTTGATATCCTTGTTTTGACATGTGAAGCTATCATAACTGACAGCCAATTAATTTTGTATGATCCTGTGATGTTATTACGTTATTTCTTTCAAAAGACATGTTACTACAATTTTGTGCAGTTCATAAAAAATTTGTAGTAAAACCCTAAATGAGACAATTGTGTGGGTACAAAATATTTGTAAATAAATTTATATTCTTCTTTTGTAATAAATTACTGAATGTATTATGTATGTTAAACGCCCCTTTCTATATTAATGTCACATCACCTACAATCTTCGGTCTGAAAGGATTATTACGTTGTTTATTTTATACATAGAAGTAAGATATTCCGATCAAAAAAGACCCGATTTTTCCTTCTGTTCTATACGTATACTTTTTCACGTTAATTTTATGTGTTGAAGACATATACGAGGGTGAGTCAGTAAATAATTAGCAAACTGAGGTAGACACGCCAGTACTGCGTTTACAAGCCTGAAAATTGCTTTACTTTTCACCTGACACCACCTGTAAATTTAAACACTCGTCCCATCGATCGAGAAGTCCTTAACAGCCTAGAGCCTTGAATTTTTGTGGCAGCGTTTGTATCCTAGAAGTGTCGCTCTTGAGCTGTAACTTTATTTGGTTCCTTAAACTGTAGCAACCCACATGACGTATGTGTCGCGGTGGTAGAGAAATACCACTATACACCGCGCAGTACTGGCGCGTCTACCACAAATTGAAACTTACTTACTGACTCACCCTCGTTTAATGATAAAATTTAGATGCTTTAATGTACTGATCATTCAAACAGTCAAATACAGTAGTAAAACAATACAGTAATTGAATATTATATTACGGTCTGTTGATTTTACTACATCATGCCTATCTTTTGCCAACACTTTTTACATACCTATCTTAGATGTTTCATTGAACTTTTTCGTTATCAATTATTACAGACAGATTGCATCTGCCTGTCTCTTCTTACTCTTAGCATAATTTCTTCTCCGATGCAGACAGTGTAGATTCAAGAGATATTCTCTTTACAGCTTCTCTTGTAGCATTCCCTCTCGAAGATGTCCTCATCTAGTCATATACTCATCACTTACCTAGTCGAATAAAGCTAAAAAACCAATTTCAGAAGCCAACCTTGCTGTCCTGGAGTTAAGTGGACTGTATTACATGCTGTATGTCAACCCAGTTTAGGCAGAGACTCAGTCTTCCATTCTACAGATGTTTCCTATAAATTCACCATTGCACTGCTTACCATTTACTCCTCTTGTGTACCGTTTGCGCCTTCTAGTGAACTTGAAGAGCTCCATTTTCAAACACGGTCGTCATACCGAAACTACATCATCACTATCAGATGTGTCCATCAGTATGTCTGCTATTTCATCACGCAAAGAGAACGTTATCTTTAGAGAACAGCCTTGGAAAGCATATGAATTCTAAAATTAGAAACCCAGTAACATGAGTAGACAAGATTCACTTTTACAAAATGACCTGATTGCAGGGAACACAAACTGACTCGCACTCCTCCATCTTCGACTTTCCACAGAAATGGACATTCCATTGTTCAAAACAACAATGACGTCACTTGTTTATACCTTTCTTACGACACCTGTACAAGTTCAATAGTTGGGAAATTGAATATTGTCAGAATTTTCTGTAATAATAAACTTTAAATTACCCAGGAACTAAAACAATCCGAACGTACTATTTCCTTGGAAGCCAAACTAAAGCTCAAAACAAGAGAATATCTCGAAATATACTTCAGTGAGAGCCAAACAAAGTCAATGAAAGCAATTTAAAAAAAAACCAAATATATTCAAAACCATAGACAATCAAAATTCAATTCTGGTCAAAATAAACATGAACACCTTACAAGGGTTAAATACAGTGCCGAATTGCGTCGGCTACAGGCGAGGAGATATCGCGATAACCGGTCAAGAAATAGAAACGAAAAATCAAGTAAGCTATGCCGAGCAAATAGATATCAATGTGAGAGGAACACAAGTTGTAAGTGACGAAGATCTTACAATTATTTCTACAACATCAGGGAGAGCTTAAGAATAAGACACATCACCACTGCTGCGGTATGATTAACTTATTCTCCGGACACGACCCGTATCCCATTCAGTTACACCGCGAGTACGTATGGCGAACACCGACATGTATACGTGGAAACAAGGTTCTCCAGAACACTTGGTCATTATTTGCGAACATCGAAGAGACGTCACACACACACACTACACGGAGACATCACTGACATCGATCAAACAATACACAACGTATTCAGAGAAAAATCAGCACACAAGACTGTAAATACTTAGACCAATTTCTCATACAATAACACACAGATTCCTTCAGATGGGGAGACAGACGAAGATACCTAGGAGGTGGGAGTAAACAACAACTCATAATTGTAAGTAAGATTATGGAATACGTACATAATACATGAAATTAAACAACCATGGCAATCAAGTCAATTTAGTAAGCGGAGAATTATTGATCAGGAAATGTGACTTGCGCTCAGCGGCTCGAAGGGCCAACCACATCTGAGTAAGGAACAAAATCTATCTTTCTTTAAATTTTTCCTATCTTTCTTTTTCTTCATCTTAATCAATACATTTGGTTCCAATTTCCATTTCAATAATGATTCTATTTGTGACATTTCAAAACTGCATGTAACGAAATAAGGAAAAAATAAAAAGAACGTTGTAATACAAATTGTAATACATATGAGCCGTTTTAAAATACCAGGTAACGGGTCTTAAAAATGCAATAAATGAAATGAAATATTGTACAGAAATAGATTACGGGCAAAGATGGAAGATACGAAATTCAATATGTCTGTAACAGACGTGCAGTGTCATACTTCTAAGGAAAAGTGAACAGGTCAGCTTCCCAACGTTAAAATCGACTGTCAGTAAAGAATATATCCTTTTCAGCCATCAGTGAACGTTTTGCAGTCATAATTCATGCTGACCATACCATCTAATATTAAAGTTTCGGACCTGTTCTCCGCGTAAAATTGGAAGTAAATCTTCTCTGATAATACCGATCTCAATACAAATATCATACGTAACACTCATAAAACGTCACCAGAGATTCATTGCAGGTTCTTTTCCGCTCCAGTGTTCAATTATGGTCACTAAAACTGATATTTTAACTACACTTAGTTTACCTAACTTCAAGTCAGCAATAATACTTATACGTTTACAACTTGCATGTATAACTCTGGTGAGCGTAGCCATGGTTTAATTTGACAAACGAATTTCCATCATTTTTACGTGAGAGAAACAGGTTCCTTACTTTCTGTTTCGAACATTATATCAATATGTGATGTGACAAGCTTGTATGGCAGTATGATTGAAAGTATTTTTGATTCTTGTTCTATGTTGTAATTTCGAAGGAAACGAAATAGGAACATCTGCGGCTATCACGCTCAAACAATATATCTTAAACATCCATCACACATCCAGGTATCATAGCGGTCAATAGTTTCATTGTTAACACAAACAAGGAAAATATTTCACTATATGTGCTGTGCAACCAAGAATATCTGCTCTACTGAAGGCAATACTGAGGAATTTTAGACAACACTTTCTCGTTAAAGTTATTTCATTACCTTCACTAAGTTTAAATTGAAATATTGGGCAAATATCATATCTGGAACTGCTCTGCAAAGGCAAATTTGGTTACTATCAGTCTTATTCGAGATTTGAAACTAGATCAGAACCAGAGACACACAGTTTAATTAATTATCATATTCACAGTAATTCGAATAAATTAGTTCCGCATAATATAAGGCTGACTAACGCCGTGATCACTTGAAATGCAAGCGTTATTCACTCTCAAATACTTCTCTGCCGAACATTAAACACTTGATAATAGTCAAAACCGGTTTAAGGATTTGATGTAGTTTCGTGAAGTCAGAGATTCTCTATCAGTGACTACTAAACTCCCATTCAGGGCTACAAAAGCGTAGGAAGTGCAACAGTGTTATTCCAGAACTTGGGAAAACATTTCCTTATATATAAATTCAGGGAAACGTCTTGTAAATAAAATAAATAGTGAACCTCTTTAATACAGAAGACTATACCTACACACCACTGGTACGACTTTTCAGTATATGCACTGAAATTAGGCTACAGAACATCTGAATTGCATAATCTCATTCGATGATACAGACATATATTATGCATAGTTGGAATTAAAATCAACAATAACCAGCCCGCTGCGGATTAAGGCATCTTCTTCAACTAAACGGCTGTCGGCACACGCATAATAGTCATCAGTAACTTTTGCATCATGTTCGTGACGAAAACCCTCGGTTTGATATGTAAAAATACTGAATATGAATTTTTTTTAGTTGAGTTTACCAGAAAAATCGAAAAAAACATTTATGAATTCTGGCAGAAAACTTAATCATCATCATCACCATCATCATCGTCACTGAAGATTGATTATACCTTTCAGCGTTCAGTCTGGAGCATATTGCTCTTATAAGTTTCCTTCATTTCCAGCATCAAAGTACCTGCGAAGCGGACTAACCGGTCCGGTGGATTTGACAGTCTTTGCCGCCTGAGCAGAAAGGTGACCACGTGTGAGAACATGTCCGAGATGCCCAACCCTATTCCACATTAACTGTTATCCCGACTGTCAGGACCACTTACTTAGCCACTCGTACGTTGTCCGTAGTTCACGGACTAGGACTTGACTACAGTAACCCATACAGTACACGTTAATGGAAGTCTTACCGCCCAAAATGACAAATCTTCACAGTTTTACTTGTATGAAAATTATGAAAATATGGAAATTTGTGCCTAATTTGGTGTTGGTTTTATTGAAATATTCGATTATTTAATATTATAAATAAGTATTTGAGAATAATTATGCACTAATTTTCCTTCATTTCTCATATTGGCATTTTTCTCTAAAACTATGTAGTCTAGAGAGCTGTGGTTTCTTTTGTTTTGTAGAGAACTGTCCGTTTCGCAAGTTGCCTACACTAACGGTACTTCACACTAAACTCTTTGAACTGTACATTTGTTTGTGTTTAAGAACAATAGTTATCCACTGGCCGTGTTTTAGTTTCTGTGTTTCCTGTGATAGTTTTCATGATGACTAAATGGAAATTGGTGCTCTTACTTTCATTGGTGGCTATTCTGGAAGACTATAGGTTTTGGAATATATTGGATAATGGTTACATCATTGCTAAAAGCGTGATGGACCTGGACCAAATGCGAATCATGAAGTCAGAGATTGCAAGAAACAAAGTCAATAGAAGCCAGATGCATGAGAAGGGGAGCAGCACTGGGTGAGAAAGAAGAAAATGACGAGGACTAACATCCAGGAGGATTGTATGATAATTTTTGTGTATTCGTTGAATGTATATTGAATTTTTTTCTTTAAACGCAATTTTCTCAAAATGAGATTTTTCAATATAAATGCCTCTTTTTCTCAGAAACTTATGAATCTCAGTCAATGAATTAATTACCACATAACATAGTACCATGAAGCTGTAGCTCTACTTGAGTATTATTTACTGTAATAATTAAATCTCAAGAAATTAAAATTTTGAAAATTTAAACCAAAAATTATATGTTTAGGGAAAAATTATATGCAGAGCAATACAATCAAAAAACATGCAAGAACACGTGATAAAAACATCACATTTATATACTCAACAGTTACTGAGAAAAAAGGTATTTATATAGCCAATGTAACATTGTCGAGATAGGGCGGTACGGCTCCCCTTAATAACAATAAATACCTTTTTTTCAAAAAAAATCTTCAAATGTTTGTAAACCTGTTGGTCCAAGCTGGTATGCTCCTCAGTGACTAGACTTACAAACTACTTAAAGTAACATACAGTCTCCAGTCACGGTCTGCACGGCCACTACGTTCGGGGGTTCGAATCCCCAATCGGGCATGGATATTTGTGCCGTCCTTAGGATTAGTTCGTCAGTTTAGGGACTGATGACCACGTAGTTAACTCTCTCATGCGTCGCGTCCTCAAATGAGGACACTTAAATTTTGTCTCATTTCTGTCATCTTTTACATCTGAGGTGACCGTAAAGGCACAGGTACCTCATATGAGGACTAATGATGAATGCTAGACTGCCTCCTAGACGGCAGTGTTAGTCGTTGGGCCAACAAAGAAACGGAAAGTAGAGATTACAAGAAAGAGTAGAGGCAGGCCTTCAGATGAAAGTACATTGTTGTCTGTACATCGATGAACAAGAAAGCCTGTCATTCGGTACCCAATGAATTACGCTTCAATGGGGTATAACACTGGCTAGCCAAATCAGATGATCCCAATGCCAAGAGGTGTCATGATACGGACTGCCGACGGAAAACACGTTATAATTGAGAAAAGTAGAAACTTGCTGTGCGGCCTGAGTGCCTGAAGCAATTTCATTGTACGAAAAATACAAAATATTGGACACTCTTCATGTATTCTTTGGTATTATTAATAGATGTTCCAAGTAAAATGTAGTAGTTTTAGTACTCACTGTCCTCTTTTGAGGACATCTCCCAACTGGTCTATGAAACTATGTTTTTTTAGATAAATTATGATGAATTATGTACAAGTTAGGTCATTGGGGGGGGGGTTATAATTCGTGCATGAGAGAGTTAACCTATACAAACATTTGAACAAAATTTAACACACAGAGGACAGCACACACAACCATGCCCGAGGGAGGACTCGAATCTCCGGTTGGAACGGCCTCCCAGTCCGTAGCATGACGCCTTACATTGGGCTGCCAATCCATGCGGCATTTTTTTTTTTTACTTTTTATATATATATTTTTAAATTTTTTATAATTTAAAAACAGTAGATTAGATTTTTCTGATGGTGGGCACAAACTACCCCCTTAGTATAGCAAGGTTTAATTAAAAAAATGGAAAAAAACTTGAGGATAAGGTACACTGTCGAAACGTATGGTGATTGTGAAAAAAGGTGATTGCTATCAGAAAACGTATTGTCTCATTTTAAGTTTAATAATGCTTGTAGCATCTGCGAAAAGAATGACTTTGCTTCCCTATTCAAATGAAGAGGTGGAACACGCAGCAGCGCGTTAATCAGTGATTCAGTGCGGCGCAGCCATCGCCTCGCTGCTCCTCCGAATGCAGACGTCTGGCTGCGGAGGCGCCGCGTTGCCTCAACAAATGAGGGGCTCCGGAAAACAAGGGCTCTTTGGCGAGCCGCGCTGCAAGAAGCGGACGGGCGGAAAGCGCCGGAGGGCCTTCGGGGAATACCGAAGCGGGCCAAATGGCCCATAAAATGTGTTTTCCCCGGGGCGCTCCCCGCTCTTTGCACAATCAATGAGCGTTTAAACCGGCAGCTGCTATCGAATTCCGCCGACGTCGCGGCCCCCGAGTCTGCAGCGGCGGCCAGATTGAGACGGAGAGGAGAGCCGCGGCGGACGTCCGCTGCGCAAAGTAGTCCCACTGTCTGCGCAAGCGGCACTCGAGAACCTTGGGGGCGGACAATTTCTTCGTCTGAGCAACCGTTGCTGCGTGCGGAGTAATACATCATCATCATCATCGGTAGAGTCTGATTTTTTCCTTTCAGCGTTCAATCCGGAGCATAGTACGTCTAATAAAATTCCTCCATGATGCCCTATTCAATGCTAACATTGATGCCTCGTCTGATGTTATGCCTTTTACTTCAAAATCATTCTGCACCGAATGCAAGCACTTTCTTCTTGGTCTACCTCGACTCCTCTTACCCTCCGCTGCCGAGCTCATGAGTCTCTTAGGTAACCTTGCTTCTCCCATGCGTGTAACATGGCCCCATCATCTCAGTCTCTTCGCTATAACTGCATCATCTATGCTGTTCATTCCCAGTTTTTCTTTGATTTCGTTATTATGGATACCCTCCTGTCATTTTTATTATAGACGACATGATCGATTGGAGAGTGTCCGCAACTGCACTATTTTATTTTAAATGTGTTTATTTCCGTCAACGGTTGCAATATAATTGTTTAATAACATGTTTCGATCACTTGGATCATCTTCAGATCTTATAGTTGCGATCACAACTAGTCTGACTGAGTACTAATTGGTACTGTCATTGTTCCCATCTGTTAGTACCTGCAATCATTCTTGCTTCTTTCATATCTGTAACCTCTACGTTATGAATAAGGCAACCTGTATCCACCCAACTTTCACTCCCATACAACAAAGTTGGTCGAAAGATAGAGCGATGCACTGCTAACTTAGTCTTGGTACTGACTTCCTTCTTGCAGAAGAGAGAAGATCTTAGCTGAGCGCTCACTGCATTAGCTTTGCTGCACCTCGATTCCAGTTCATTCACTATGTTGCCATCCTGTGAGAAAATACATCCCAGGTACTTCAAAGTGTCTACCTGTTCTAACTTTGTTCCTCCTATTTGGCACTCGATCTGTTTAAATCTCTTTCCCACAGACATTACTTTCGTTTTGGAGATGCTGATCTTCATATCATAATCCTTGTACCTGTGATCGAGCTGTGAAATATTAGTTTGCAACCTTTCAATCGAATCTGCCATTACAACTAAGTCATCCGCATATGCAAGACTGCTTATTTTGTTTTCACCTATTTTAATTCCGCCCTGCCAGTCTACTGCTTTCAACATATGATCCATGAATAGTATGAATAACAGTGGTGACAGGTTACAGCCTTGTCTTACCCCTGAAACTACCCTGACCCATGAGCTTAATTTGCCATCTACTCTAACTGCTGCCTGACAGTCTACGTAAAGCCCTTTCATTGCCTGCAGAAGTTTGCCTCCTATATCTTGTATAACTGATAGTATCTTCCTCCTAGGAACACGGTCATAAGCCTTTTATGGATCTATGAAATATAGATTCAATTCCCTGTTTCTAAAAAAAACATTTTTCAAATGTTTGTTAAGCTTATGGGACTTAACTACGGAGTCATCAGTCACAAAACTTACAAACTACTGACACTAAAGACAACACAACATCCATGCCCGAGGGAGGATTCGAACGCCCGACGGGGAACAGCCTCGCGCAACGTAATATTTCAGCCAGGTCCAAAATACTAAGTGCAATATTTCGGACAGATATCTTTTCGGTTTTCTCTTATTCGCAGACAAGTGCGAAAATTACGGAACAATCAGTTTAGTAAGTAATGGTTGCAAATTTCTAACACGAAATATTTACAGACGGATGGAAAAATCTGGTAGTATATGGCCTCGTGGAACGACAGGTTGCGCCGTAACCTATTGAACCCATTTGTATTCCTTCAGTTCTGTGTGAGCTTGTTCGAAGCTGTATTAGATATGAAACAGGAAAAAGGTAGCTACGCCAAGTTTTATCTTTACGTTCATGCAGTTGTCGTAGTCTCAGTTGAAAATAACTACCGTTGCTCAGTGCTGAGGCTAAGTGCATGTAAATTGTTTTGCATGTAAATTGGTTCTACTTAAGTGTATACCACACCGAGTCTAGGCCCGAATCATTACTACGTGAATAAAATATTAAATTGCTCAACGTAAAGCATAACACACAAAAAGCCAACGCACTAAACAGCTGGATGGTAACCGCCTTTTGTTTTCGTATCTGTGGATTGAAAAAAATTCTCCCATTGGGCTGGATTCTAGTTGTATCATTTATCGTAGTTAACTGCGTTCTGTGGAGGATGGTTACCGGATTTATAAAGGTTAGAAACACTGACTGTACCGTTACGGGTAATAATTTCGTATATCATTATCGTTCACAAGAATTACACAAAGTAAAACAAAAACAAAGGATCGTGACGGGTCTCTTACCTAATTGTCAGTGGTTACACTATTTTCTAAACAAGGATCACACACTCGATTCTTTCTTACTTTTCCTCGTCTTACTGAAACCAGAATCATGCAAGAAAACAGATTAATCATATGGTACGCTGCCGCACGCATATCAATGCACAGGAGGGGGAAAATAAATAAATAAATAAACTGTGCACTGGCGTAACACGTAGGCACAACGCGATGACCGTTAAATGCCAATGGCACAAAAACACATAAAATAATATCATTGCTCTTCTCAAAAGTACGAATTGTTACCAATTAAAGATTAAGAGCAAGCAGAAACGACCTCATAATTGCTTTACTGTGCATAAAAGCGAACTGGCGCGAAGAATGTGCTCACTTAGTAAGTACATAGATTTAGCCCACAAAATATGTTGTATCACATAAAAAAGGCCACTGAACACCCCGTGAATTACTCGTGGTACAAGGTTTTTGGACTTAAAGGAAAATGTAAAGGCAAAACGTAAGCAAACAATTTAAGAAAAGAAGATATACCCATGTTTACAGCTTTCGTAGATTTGTAAAAAAAAAAAAAAAAAAAAAAAAAAGGAACGACAAATTAAATGCAACTTGTACAAGAAGCAGACAGCAGTGTCAGTCTTTAGATCACTTACATTTCTAAAACGACAGGTTCGGCCCAGCTGTCCATCTTCAGAGCAGTTATTTACAGTTACAGAGTAACTTGTCTCAAGCTGTAAAAAACTTATCTGAAGAGTAACTTGTATGTAACAGAAAATAACATATCTGAAGATGCTCAGCTTGCCCAAAACCGGTCGTTTAAGAAATATAAGCGATCTAAAGACTGACAATGAAGTATTTAATTCAAATCGGATCGCAGTAACTCTTTGAAAATACAGATGTCTAGTTATGATAAGCACTTATAAGAGTCGAATGGCATGGAAGGGATTAAGTGTTTGTGAAGAGAGTAAGACAGTGCTGTAGCCTTTCCGCAATGTTATTCAGTCTGTAAACTGAGCAAGCTATGAAGGGAAGAAAGGAGAAATTTGGAGAAGGAATTAAAGTTTATGGAGGAGAAATAAAAACTTTGCTGTTTGCCGATGACACTGTAATTGTGTCAGAGACAGCAAAGGACCAAGAAGAGCAGTTGAGCGGAATAGACAGTGTATTGAAATCAAGTTAAAAGATGAACATTTACAAGAGCAAAACAAGGCCAGTGGAATGTAGTCTAAAACGTCAGGCATTGCTGAACGAATTAGATAAAGTAGCAAGAGAATAAAAGGAATAGATTATTTTTGTCATTTTGGAAACAAAATAAATTCTGAGGGTCAAAGTAAAGAAAAAATAAAATAAAAATGGCTGTGAAAAGGAAACTATTTCTGAAGCAGAGTAATTCGTTAACATCCAATACTGATTTACATGTGAGAAAGGACTTTCTGAACGCATTTGTCTGGCGTGAAGCCTTGTGCGGGGGTAAACGTAGACGGTTTAGCCTATTTTTTATTACTGGTATTGCCTGTGGTCGACCAATTGTGTTTACAATGGTCACTGGGGGTAAAATTTTACGTATCATGTCGGCGGCCTCGCATGATTATGTTGGCAACATCAACAACACGATAGAAAATTTTTGCCCATTTGTTCGAACCACATAGAATGACTCGATTAGTGAATCGTACAGACCATGAAGTAAAAAAATAATGCTGTTCCTGCTTTATGGTTGACATGTTCTTGTATGTACCCTCGTCCGCTCAGTAAAAATAATTGCCCTCGTAAATCGAAGATTCCATGAGAAAACATAAGCGTTGTCAAGCGATTGGCTAAAATGAAGACTCACAGGATTCTCACTATTCAGAATCTGTTGCCAATATTATCATAGGAGGCCGCTGGGATATTTGGTAAAATTTAACCGGCACTGGGAGGTATGAAACGGTATCTTTTACGTGTTAAGGAAAATGTCTGACACAATAACAGCAAAGAAAAACGGAAGTATATACTTCTCATGCCATTTTCGAATTATATAACTTTCATTAGCCTAATTGAAATGGAACTACAATTTCGGTGTTCGTATATTTATACAACGCCAAGAAATAATGTTATTTCGATACTGCGATATTCAGAATTCCAGAGCTGACAACATGTCGACTTCGTAGTTCTACCCGTGCGCCGCTACATGCCTCTCCTGGCGCATCATCATTTATATCGGCATTCTCGACTTCGTAGTTCCATCCGAGCACCGCTAGATGCCTCTTCCGGCGCATCCTCCTTTATATCGGCATTCATATGAAAACATCCATTTCCTTTAACCACTCTTAATCAGTGCGAAAATGAAGCATTTGAACGGGACAAGAAAGTGAGTTGGGAGCACTCCATGTTTCGATATTCACTTCTTTTAATGCGTTATTTTAATACTGCAGATGCGCTGCATTACAGCGTCTTTGGTCGAGCGAATAGCCAATCAGTGAACTGATTGTTGGAGCATGTAGAACTTGATCCAAGCTGTAGATAGGAAAATTTCTACTTCCTTTTACCACTTTTAATGACTTAATGCACACATATTTATATTCGTGAAATCTACGATAAACAATCTTTCGAATTATGTAACTTTCATTGGCCTTCTTGAACGAATAAATTAGTAATCTGTACCACAATTTTCGTGTTAGCGTATTTATATAATGATTTATATAAAATAATATATTACGGTGTTTGAACAAATCGATTAAATTTGTGTCATCAAAAAAATGTTCAAATGTTTGTAATTCTATCGGACCAAACTGCGTGGTCATCAGTCCGTAGCTTACAAACTACTTAAACCTCGGTAAACTAACCTACGGACAAACACACACACCCATGCCCCAGGGAGGACTCGAACCTCCAAGGCGAGCAACTGCGTGCTCCGCAGCGAGACGCTTTAGACCGCTCGGCTACTCCACCGCGGCTTTTATGTCATTGTACGACATCTGTAACACTCTGGGCCCAAGATATGACAAGTTATTTACATTTGTATTAATATAGTTAAGGTGTCTTCTGTGTACATGTCGAATTGAGTGCTTGCACTACTACGTATGCGAAGTTGTTCATAGAGTGTCAGCGATCCTGTCTGCGTGTTAAGGTCCCTACGTCCTTGTTTTCTCGTTGGGAACCGGAGCTTACAGATCTGTCGCCCACGAGTTCATCAGTGTACCTTACATACCAACATATTTCGAAAATGGGTGGCTGGAAGGGAGAGAGGGTGGGAAGAATGAGGAGGTGGGGAAGATGCCTCACACAGGGCGCCGAAGCCCCGCTTGTGCAAAATTCAGCATTGCCAGGGCATGAGATATGAAAAAATGAAGCGAGGATGTGGGCAGAGGAGTGAGGTGTACAGGGAGAGAGAGACGAGATGAAGGACGAGGTCGGGCCGAGTAGGGGGAGGCGCTGTCGTCACCCCTGCACAGTGAGAGCTGCAGAAAGGGGTGGGAGGGGGCGGAAAGAACGACAGAAAGGCCGCGTCCGGCTGCTTGCTGCCATTCCGCGCGGACCGCACTCAGTGCAGCAGCGGGCCTCTGAATTAAGGCCTGCTGCCCTCTGGCGGAGAGGGCGCAAAGTCATCGCGGAATATGAATTATTATCAGCAGGCGGCGGTGGCAGCGGCAGGTGGCGCCTAATCCCAGTCCGGAGGAGTCCCGCGGGAGCCGGCGGGATCCGTTTCCCTGGACACGCTGAATAATCCAGGCGCGATAGGGTGGGGTCGCGAGGCGCGCGTGGGCCGCCCTAAATAATGGACGCGCGGCGACTGCTCGCCGGCTACTTGCTTCACGTGGGCCACAGCCTGAACACGCCCTGCGGAAGGCTCTGACGTCTACGTAACGTTGGCGCTAGGTAACTATACCTTACCAAACCCCGCCTCTAGGGGCTGAGCCCCGCCTCCGATAGGCTAAGCCCCGCCTCTTTCAAAAGCGATTGAATCGAAGTATGTTACCCGCGAAACCAAAGATGAGAGCAGTGGCGGCGCTAGGCGTCGGCGACGTCGGCCACCGCCGACGGCCTCGCGCCTGCCGGGGCCTCGCAAAGCATTGTCAAAATTTTAGTTTTTTTGTTCCTTTTTTATATTTGATGTTTAATGGCGCTTTCCAACTTCTAGGTTATGTAGCGACGACCTACATCTAGCTTACACTAGCTTAACAAATGGACGAACACAACATTCGTACCCAAGGGTGGGATTCGACCCCCGGCGAGAGCGATCTCGCTCACCGTGGTATGATGCCTTAGTGCGCTCGGCCATTCCCGGCAGCAGACCAAGTATGCAGTATGAGTGCAGCGGTGATGCAATTTTTAGTTAAATACTTGCAGAATAATTTCTTTAGTACATTTTAAAAAACGATTTGGAAGAAGTCTATCCAAATGTTCATATAACAACAGAATCATTCTCAGTTCCAGTCAGTACAGCTTCGGTCGAGAGAAGCTTCACACAGTTAAAATTGATTAAGCCTAACTTGAAAAGCACAATGATCCAAGAAAGACTATCTGCGTTGTCAGTACTATCAACTGAAGCCGAAATAGCGGCTAGAATCAAGATGTGGTCTTAAAAAATTCAGTGAGACGAAAGGGTGAAAAGTTCCTCTAATTTGTGTTTTTGTATTGTAATATTTGTCACTGCAATAATACTCGTATATTATACTAATAGAATTTTAATATAATGATTATTGATGTATAATTCAGCTTATTTAACATTTTCTTCATTAATGAAAAAGTGAAAGGGGCCTCGCAAGACGAGTGCGCCGACGCCCAGTTTTCGTCTAGCGCCGCCACTGGATGAGAGTTATTGGTATCTACTTCATGATCCACTTTAAAGTAACGATTACACTGAAGACATACTGAAAATATTCAGTAACTACCACGAAATTTAAGCGTTTCCTAATGCAGTTGTAAAACCTTCTTCAGTAATCTTAACAAAGTAAAGATATCTATACAAACTATAGTGTGATTTTCAAGAAAGCTTACACTCGAAGTAGCTCGGCCTGATATGATATATCGATGGTCTAACTCTAATACCTCGTATGTTGTAAAAATATAGTTGTAAAAAAACGTTCAAATGTTTGTATAGTCTATGGGACTTAACTACGGGGTCATCAGTCCCTAAACTTACAAACTACTTATGAACTACTTACGAACTAGGACGGCACAAATATCCATGCCCGAGGGGGGATTCGAACCCCCGACCGTAGTGGCCGTGCAGACCGTGACTGGAGCGCCTTAGTCTCCTCGGCCACCGCGGCCGGCTATAGTTGTAACACCACGTATCATTTAATTTAATTTATATTACATAACAGACAACATTTTAATAGCAACAGAGTTTAATTAAAGTTCTATAACTATTATTTCTTGCCACACAAAAAATTTTCTATATTTTAACTGGAATAACAGAATATGTGATGTTTTTTTAGTCTCCTGAAAAATTTGATAGTTGCAAGATACGTGGTATTAGAGTTAGACCATCGATATATCGAACGTACAACTGTAAATCGATTTAGTGTTTCTGAACTGTAAATTCTGACACTATGCGCCCTCATGTACTAAAAAGAAGAAGAAAATAAATAAAAAAAGTTTTAATTTAACCTATACCTAACCTTCTTAAGGCTACGCTACAGATAACTTTTTTTTTTTTTTTTTTTTTTTAATAAAGGTTAGGTTAGGTATAGGTCAAACAAGAATTTTTTTGTTTCAATTTATTAATTTTTTTATTTTAGTACGTGAGGGGCTGTAGTGCCCGTATAACCGGTTCAGAAACACTCAACGATTTACAGTTCTACGTTCGGTATGTATCATTTCAGACCGTACAACTTTTAGTGTAAGCTTTCTAGAAAATTACATTGTACAGAGCTTTTAGCAAGGAGGTGTGGGTTGAGGCAATGGCCTCAGTGGAGAAGCCGCTAAGGCGCCTCGCTGCGGAGCGAGCTGTTGCTCGCCGTCGGAGGTTAGAATCCTCCCTAGGGCATGGGTGTGTGTGTGTGTGTTTTTTTGTGTTTGTCCTTGTGTTAGTTTACCTTAGTTTAAGTAATTTGTAAGCTATGGACTGATGACCACGCAGTTTGGTCCACAAGATTTACAAACATTTGAACATTTTTGTGACAGTGAGGGTCGGAAGGGAGGGAGGGAAATGGGCGGGGCTTGGTGAGGGATTGTTTCCTGTAGCCAACGATTCTACCGATGTCTGCAGCG
The DNA here is from genome assembly GCA_026315105.1 of Locusta migratoria. Lineage (NCBI taxonomy): Eukaryota > Metazoa > Arthropoda > Insecta > Orthoptera > Acrididae > Locusta > Locusta migratoria. The sequence goes on from CM048751.1 coordinate 57,036,345, forward strand.
CTCAACAGGAGCATCACAGTAGTCGCGTGGATGACGAATTGAACCGGAACGTCAACCCGCAAATCGCCGTAGGTTGACAATTATTTGATTGATTTGACTTGTTTCCCTCCTAAGAATGCAAGTGCAGACAAATATGAAAATTACAGATCTATCAGTTTAATAAGTCACGGTTGCAAAATACTAACACCAATTATTTACAGGTGAATGAATAAACTGGTAGAATCCGACATTGGGGAAAATAAATTTGAATTTAAGAAAAATGTAGGAACATCCAAGTCAATACTCACATTAAGACTTGTCTAAGAAGCTAGATTAAGGAAAGGGAAATCTCCGTTTTTTCATTTGTGGATCTGGAGAAAGCTTATAACAATGTTGACTGGAATACGGTTTTTTTTCAGATTCTGAAGGTAGCAGGGGTGAAATATAAGGAACCAAGAGTTATATTCAACTTGTACAAAAACCAGACAGAAATTATTCGAAGGGCATGTAAGGGAAGCAATGGTTAGGAGGGGGTAAGACAGGGTTGTAGCCTTTCCCAATGTTGTTAAATCTGTACAACGAGCAAGCTGTGAAGCAATGCAATGAGAAATTTGGAGAGGAAATTAAAGTCCAAGGAGAAGGAATAAAGACCTTGCGGTTCGCTGATTACTTAGTAATTTTGTCAGAGACAGCAAAAGACCTGAAAGAGCAATTAAACGGAATGGACAGTGTCTGGAAAGGAAGGTATAAGATGAACATTAACAAAAGTAATGGAATGTAGTGTTAGAAAATCAGGCTATGCTGAAGGAATTAGATTAGATAATGAGACAATAAAGGTAGGAGATGAGTTATGTTATTTAGGCAGCAAAAGAACCTCTGATGGCCGAAGTAAAGGAGACATAAAATGCAGAATGGCTATGAGAATAAAAGCGTTTCTGAAAAAGCAAAAATTGTTGACAGCCAATATTAGTTTAAATGCTCGGAAGTTCTTTCTGAAAGCATCTGTCTGGAGTATAGCATTGTATGGAAGTGAAACAAAACCAAAATATTATAGAAGCTTTCGAAATGTGGTGCTACATATGAATGATGAAGATTAGATGGGTAGATGACGTAGCTAATGAGAAGGTGCTCAACAGAATTGAGGAGAAAAGGAGTATGTGGGATATGCTCACTAAGAGAAAAGATAGGTCGGTGGAACAGATTCTGAGACATCAAGGAATAGTAACTTAGCGTTAGAAGGAAGTGTGTGGGGCAGAAATCGTAGAGGGAGACCGAGATACGAATACAGTAATCAAATTCAAAAGGATGTAGGTTGCCGTAGTATTCTCAGATGAAAATGCTTGCACAGGACAGGGTAGCGCGGAGAGCTGCATCAAACCACTGAGCGAACTGATGACCACAACAACAACAACAACCATCGTCACAGGGAAGCATCTGTGCAAATTATAAGCTGGGTGTATCGTAAGTGCGTGAAAAAATTAAGAGGATATAGCGAATGCTGTAGTGAACTATTTCAGGTGGAAACTTTGAGTCCGCAAACTTACCAACTCACACTGGGGAGCAAAACCTGAGCCGCGGTGGAGTAGCCGAGCGGTCTAAAGCATCTCGCTTTGCAGTGCGTGGTTGCTCACGGTGGAGGTTCGAGTCCTCCCTGGGGCATGGGTGTGTGCGTTATCCTTAGGTTAGTTTACCTAGGTTTAAGTAGTTTGTAAGCTACGGACTGATGACCACGCAGTTTAGTTCGATAGATTTACGAACATGTGACCATTTTTTTTTTTTTTTTTAACCTGAAATTTTACGTTTATTATCCCTGGCATTGTGGTTTTCTCCAGCTGAATATGCATGACCCATATGGAGAAGATCGACGCACGCCCACAAGCTAGATGCAGCAGTGAATGATTCATGTTGGTTGATTACGGGATGCCTGGAACCTCCTTTATATACGTCCTGGAATAGTCTCTCCCACAGATAAGAGCGCAAACGTTAGCGATGGATGAAAGTAGCAGACACTGCAAGGTTAGAGGACATACCCTGTTCGGGGATATTAGCCAGTGGTCGTAAGACTAAAATCGAGGATAGATTTCATGAAATTTAACCGTTCACTAAATGGAAATCAATTTACAACCAGGAAATCGATGTGGAAATAAAAATTGGAAAAATTCAGCTTGCAATGTTGAAATGTTGAAGAAATACTTCCGGCTGGATCACATGTGGAATGGAGAGTCTGGAAGGGCCTAAATACATGTAGAATTGGAAGATCGAAGGATAACATGTTCAAGTTGTGATACGCAGAAGAGGAGCCCTGGCAATGTGGAGAAACCAAGCAATTACACACCTAATCAGCTGTCCATCCTTGCCGGCCCCATGCACTTTCCAAGACTTGGCCAACGACGCTGCAGTGAAGTGTGCCGAACACTGGAGAGAGATATGAGCCTTCTATAGACCATAATGACTTGTGATATGTGAAAATGACGAATGTATATATGAATGTATAATTACTACTAGTTTTTATTTGTAACCTAGTATATATAGCCTATTAATTAATTACATATGTAGCTCAGACACGATTAAATAAATAAAATGTACGCTCCTCGAAAAAATTAGGCTGTCTAGTTTGATATCTACAGAATACACATATGGTAATGTATTTTGTAATTTGTTTGTGATACGATACGATATTTTGCTGCATCAACTCTTTCCTTTAGGATTACATGGCGTTTACGTAGAGCGAGTCACCATTAGGCTACCAGAACCTCGTTGCCTTGTAACATGGTGTGTCATCACCTCGGACGGCCAGTACAGTAGAGTACAGTACCAGCGTGGTTTGGACAATATAAGGTTATCAACCAGCTCTTGAGGGATATTTGGCCATCATTCCATGAGTGCAGTATCTTGCTCTACAACCGTTGTGAGAAGTGCTGGTCTAGTTGCAAAGCGTTTGTGCATCCCAGACATGCTCAATCGCGTTTAAGGCCGGTGAACAAGCTGCCCACTACATTCCTTCAACTCCATCAGCTTGAAACATGTAGTCTACAGTGCATTTATGTGGGGACGAGCGTTATTTCCCACTAGAAGGAACCCATCTCCTATGGCACCACGTAGGGCACAACAAAATGCCGAATGATCTCCGAGCAGTCAAAGCGCTCTTCTGGACAACATATAAGTCTGTACCTCCACTATTACTGACTCCGATTCACACCATTCGTCCACCACCATGATATGGTTATGTTTCCCGCAAATAAGCACGATTGTTCAGAATTCTGTGTTCTCTCCAGGTGAGGGAACAACATTTGTCCGAATGAACACAAAATTTTGACTCATCTGTGATCAGAAACCGGCGCCATTCGTTACTACTCCAATCCTAATGTCCCTCCGCCTAGTTTCTGCGGGCTAAACGGTGTCATGGTTTCACACTTTGGGACACTCCAATAACTGCAGCTAGCTCTCCCTTTGTCTGTCCCGCTTCCAACCTTCGTATGGCTCTCCATGCCACAGCTTTTGGTAAGTCACGTTGTAGTTGCCTTGCACTACCTGGTCACTCTACTATATGAACGCAACTGCTTGTGCAATCAGCTTGGTAGATTAAACACAAGTCAGCACCAATCCCCCTGCAGCTACTTTTTTTGTTATTACCGCTACTCGGTTACCGTAGTGTTGTCCCAACTCAGTAGAACAGCCAGGACGTCGAACCATTTTAGTTCTTTCTGCCGATAGAATGGTTCAGAATCTAGATAAATCAAGCGATCCCTTAAATGTTGTGACTAGTGCACATCTGCATCACCTGACTGTGTGTGCTGTAGTGTACTTGTGTACCACTGTCATTTCCTCCTGCTATTCCAGTATCGTATCTTTCGCGGAAAAGCGATTGCTGACATGCCTCCGTGTTGGCACTAATCTCTCTAATTTTAACCTTGTCGTTGTTTGGCGAGAAATACGTAACAGGAAGCAGTAAATTCCTCGAGGAACACATGTTCTCACAACACTGAAAATAACGTATATTTCGATGTAGGTCTCTGTTGCACTGTCTGCCACTGTAGTTTGCTAATCATCTCTGTGCCGCTTTCGTTCTCAGTCAGTGAGCCTGTAACGAAGTGTGCTGCTCTCTGTTGGATCTTCTTTGTGTCATCTATCAGTACTAGCTGGTACGGATCCTCCCGCGATGACCAATCGCAAGCGTAGGCCAAACGAGTGTTGTGTAGCGTACTTTCTGTGTTGAGGATTCTTCCAAAGAATTTCACTCTGGCATCTTCCTTACCAGCGATTAATTTCATATGGTTGTTCCGTTTGAAATCGCTCCTTATGTGTACTCCCAGATATTGTATGGAATTACACGTTCCTAGTGTTTACTCTTATACTGCGTGGCTACACAATGAAGTATCTTTCTTTCCGTGTAAACACAGCACTGTAGGCTTGGTTATATTAAGGGTCAGTTGCCGCTCACTGCACTATGTATCGAATTCAGGGACGAATTTAGAGCTAGGAGTGGTGGGCAAACCGCTGCTCACGATCCGAATGAGGCTCTATGGCTAGCCTCGTGCGGCTCTTTGACGAATCGACTATGACTAAGGCTCTTGCCAAACTTAACGACAACGATGAGATTGAAAACTGATATTACTGAGGCATTTATGTAAAGCGTTAATTATTTTTGCATGGCTATCACTTAAATGTTTGATGGATGGCGCTGCAAGACAGTATCCTGTATGCTCAGAATGCAAAAAAATCTTTGTAATTCTATGGGACTTAACTGCTTGGTTATTATTCCCTAGATTACAAACTACTTAAACTAAAGTAAATTAACCTAAGGACAACACACACATCCATGCCCGAGCTCAGGATGCGTACTGCTTCATCAAAAGCGTTTGATGTGTTTATTATCAGACCGGTACTCAAAGTTTGGCGACGATGGTTAATTGCATGCGGGTGGGTATTGTTGGCATTGAAGCTCAGCCTGGGCACAGGGAAGGAACTCACGACACAAGCTAGTTAAGGGAACCAGGTATCAGGGCGGTCAGTGGTCGGATCTAGACGAGTCACAAGGGGAGGCCGCCAATTGTGAAATTCAGATTCAATTCATACTGCGCATAATGAAAGCTCATCGCCAGAGGTGTAATATAGCAAAGCACCAAGATGCCCTTTTCAGCCGTTGTCGAGAAAATCGACAATTAAAAAGCCGTTGCGGTGAAATACTCTCTACGATGGTTAATATTGTACAGAGGCGTGGAGTAGCGGTAAGCGCTCCGGTTCCTAATCCGAAGGTCTCCGGATCGAAACTCTTGGCATGCAACTTTTTTGTATTATTTGTTTTTTGTAATTCAAATGTATACACACACACACACACACAAAATGAAGACAATTAATAACATTTCATGTTCGAAGTCGCCAGTTTTTCGACGACAGACGACTTTCAAACAACTTATTACATGCAACTGGGACTTCGAACATCATTACGTTTTCCGCAAACAAAGTTGTATTTCATAAATGTTATTAATTGTCTTCATAATGTTTACCACGTATAGTTAACGGAAGAAGTATAAAGCCGGCCGCGGTGACCGAGGGGACTGAAGTGCTCCAGTCACGGTCTGCACGGCCATTACGGTCTGGGGTTCGAATCCCCCCTCGGGCATGGATATTTGTGCCGTCCTTAGTCTTAGCTGGTTAATAAGTGGTTTGTAAGCTTAGGGACTGATGACCCCGTAGTTAAGTCCCATAAGTTCCACAAACATTTGAACTTTTTTTTTTTGAAGAAGTATAAACGATATTCCGAAACGAATACTTATGGTGTAAGTCAAACCTGACGAACGATAGAACAATTTTTCAGAATGTCAATCAGGTGTGTTTCGCAATAGATAATTTAAAAAAAAAACTATTGTTCTAGTAAAAACACATCGTTTATCAGATGTGCTCGATGTCGTGCTGTTTTCTGCTTTCCATATTTCTATGATAACTATCACTCTGGTTAAAAAAAAACAACAAAAAAACAAATAGTTAAAAAAGAAAGTTGCATGCCGCGAGATTCGATCCGGCGACCTTTTTTTTTTTTTTTTTTTTTTTTTTTTTTTTTTTTTTTTTTTTTTTTTTTTTTTTTTTTTTTTTTAATCCTCTTACACACTAGGCAATGGCGATGACCACTGCGCCACTTTTTTTTTCCTTTTTTTTTTTTTTTTTTTTTTTTTTTTTTATCGGAGGGCTGACTGGTTTCGAACCCGCGACCATTTTGTTTTTTGTTTTTTGTTTATTTTTTTTAAAGTAAGAAAACAAAATACCCTCCTTAATACTGTCTCCCACCAGGATTTTATTTAAATGAATTGTAGGTGGGGAATTAATTTCATTTATTTGTTTTGCCTTCCTTCAGGTCATTGGATTCACATGGCCAACATATTGTATTTTCTTTGGAACATTTAAATAAATATAATTTAAAAAAATAATACGAAATATAATAAATCGAACTTAATATATGCTTCTGGAAGGATGACAGAAGAGTGATGTCCTCTTCAGATATCGGAAATAAACATTCTTCGGGTCCGACTCTCCGCAACGGGGACCCGGGTATGTCTTCGCGTAAATAATTCTTCCTCCATGTTCGATTTCGGTCCGAATTATTGTTCGTTTTAATTGTCTTCTCTTACCCGTATCGACCCAGTTACGGGGGGCACCTTGATGTGTTGCGTAAGTATTTGGCAAGGTGTGGTGATTGGTCCTGTTCTGCGTTCGTTTCATCGATTTGATCGTGTTGCTTTATACGTCGTGTCGAGAGTGATAGAAAAACTACTTGGTTAGAAATAGGAATATGTTAAATAACTTCTAGATCCATGTAGGAGACTGGGCTCCGCACCTTTCAGTTCCTATCTCCAGGAAGGTTCCAACTGTGGGGCGGATTGGTAAAAATGCTTCCTAAGTAGTTAGCAAAGACAGATCGGTACTTTGCGTGCCGTCTCATAATGTCGTGTCGTGTTAGTAAGAACGTCCAGAAATCCATCACGTCCTTGGGTCCTTCTCGCAAAAGATAATGGGTGGCCATGCCCTTTATCCAAGTGACTGCATGCATCTTCGATGATGGGAAATAAGTCGCATCCGGATGGAGTATCATCTTCGTGGTAATCATGTTTGTTGGTAACCGGAGATAAAGGGCTAATATCTGTTGGACTAGGTGCCATACGGCCGCCGCCTCGCCGCAGAGCAGACGGTGTTCGTCGGTGTCGTCTTCGTTGCACCTCAGGCAGAGCGGGGAGTCCACCAGGGAGATGGCGTGGAGTCTGTGACGCGTCGGATATTTACCATTGACAAAGGTATACCAAATGCTGCTCGTTTCTGCGGTGAAGTATGGTTGGTGCACTGAGCGCCATACCGTAGTCCACGTAACCTCTGGTTGGCGGCATTCGACGGCGTTCCGTGGATGTGTTCTCATTAACAGTTGATAAATATCGCGCGTAGCGGGAGCTCTGGTACGAGGAAAGTCGTGATGAATATAACTATATTCAAGCAAAAAGAATTTGATGTGTGAGAGCGCTGGTACTATGTGGGCAAGGAAGATCGGCGGGTGGTGTGAAGTAGGTGCAAGTTCGTCGACCAACAGACCCGTAATACTATGGGGTCTGTAATTCCAGAGCTTAACGATTGTACGCATATAAAGCGCCGTCGCGCGTGCCAGGACGTTGACCAAGGCTAGACCCCCTCTCCGCTTAGGGAGTGTGAGGGTGTCGTACTTGACCTTGAAGATGTGACCGTTACTGACAAAGTAACCAAAGGCTGCTTGGATCTGTCGTGCCATCGCTCTAGGAATTGGTAAAATTTGTGCAATGTGTGTTATACGGGATGCCATATAGATGTTTATGAATTTCACCTTCTGTATCATGTCCATCGCCCGCAACAACTGACTTCGAACTCCAGTCCTGATGTTCTGAAGTAGTCGCCGAAAGTTCATGGCTGTGGTACGACGGATGTCTGGAGTGAAAATTATCCCCAGGCAGCGGAGAGTCTCTGTAGTTCTGAATGGGGCTACGCTTCCATCTGGGAGTCCCTGTCCAATGTTCATCGCACAGGATTTGGCTATATTCATATGGCTACCCGCTCCGCTGCCATATTTCTCGATCAATCGCGTCGCCTCCTGTACCTCCTCTTTGGTACGTACGATGAAGACGAGATCGTCTGCGTAGGCGCGGCAATTGAATGTATGTCCCCGCAGGGTGATCCCTGATAACAGACTTTGCAAGCCACAGAGAAGGGGTTCTAATGCGATGGCATACAGGATCGTTGACAGAGGACAACCCTGTCGTACTGATCGTGCGATTGGTACTGGTTCTGACGTTCGTCCATTGACCATCACCGTCGAAGAAGCTCCACGAAGGAGGCGCATAATTACGAGGACAAAGGCGGGAGGAAAAGCCATCCGTTCCATGACCTTTGCGAGGAAATTGTGGCTCACGCGATCGTAGGCGTGGTCGAAGTCGATAGAAATCATGGCTCCCTGCAGTCGACAGACTGTTGCCGTGGCGATGATGTCTCTGTAGTCAGATAGTGTTGTTTGTATGTTGGTGTCTCCACCCAAGGACGTCTGTGCGGGTGAAAAGACTTGATACAGGACTCGCCTGAGTCGCATCGCGAGTATCCGTGAAAAAATTTTGAAATCGGAGTTGAGTAACGTTATCGGCCGATAGCTGTCAGGTCGTCTGCCTCCGGCGGGTTTTGGTATCGGAATAATGATGCCTTCCAGAAATTCTGGCGGTGGTGAGGTTGTATTGGACAGTAGCTCCTGATACATCTCTCTCCATCGTGGGAGCATCAAGTCTTGAAAGGTTCTATAGAATTCTAAAGGCAGTCCGTCTGGTCCTGGCGATCGGTTAAGAGCTCCCTTGGCGAGTGCATCAGTGACATCTTCAGTAGAAATGTTGTCTAAAAGAGATTCCGCCGCCTGAACATCAAGGGTACGATGGATCGTCCGTGGTACCTCTCTCAATGCCACAGCGTTAGGCTCTTCTTCACGATAGAAGTGGCGGTAATGAGCTGCGAAGGCCTTTGCGATGTCCGCCTGTGAGTTCAGTCGGCGACCGTCAGGTAAATCTAAAGAGGAAATCAGCGCTTGTCGACGGCGTCTGAGGTTTGTGACAACGTGATGCATGGAGGGTGTTTCGCCATTGATGTTGTCGTGACAGCGCGCTCGAACCACGACACCCTCCAATTGGCGCCGAGTGAGGGCCAAAATCTTTGCCTTGACACGTTGGGCTTCGACATGACGTTCTGGCGACGGCGGATGTTCCATTAGGTCCCGCAGGATCATGTAGTAAAATTCTGTCGTATGTCGGTGCCACTGCATACGTTCCTTGCCATACCGGAGCAGAGTGCGGCGTAAGGCAGGCTTTACACAGTGTACCCACCACAGAAGAGTGGACGAGTATTGTGTGAGGCGTCTTTCGCAGGATTCCCACGTATCCTTCACCCTGTCTCGACATTCCGGTTCCTTTAAATAGGCGATGTTTAGTTTCCATTGGCCCCGACTGCGCCATATTGTTTGACGTCGAAGGTTTATCGTGCACACGAAAACACTATGGTCTGAGAAGGCTGCAGGCCATCTTTCGGCGTTTAAGACGTCCGAAGTGAGCGGAGAAGACACGTAGATGCGATCCAATCGACTGCCCGAGTGACTCGTGACATGCGTAAATCCCGGACGTTGTCCGTGCACCACTTCCCAGGTATCTGCGAGACTGAGTCTTTGCACCAAGTGTCGGAGTTCGGGACAGGTGGTAAAATTAGGATATTGGTCCTTCTTCGACAGAACACAGTTGAAATCTCCCCCAACAATGATGTTCTCATAACGTCCCAGAAAAAGCGGTGTAATCGCTTCAGAGTAAAACTGGGATCGTTCACGTCGTTTTCCTGTACCGGAGGGAGCGTAGATATTGACCAGCCTGATTCCGTGTACTGTTAGTCCCAGCCCTCGTGATGACGGCAGGTAAGTGATGTCTTCGACAGCCATGCCATCTCGAACGACGATCGCAGCTCCCGCCTCTCCGTTGGTAGTTGGCGTTACATATGCGGTATAACCATATAAATCGGGCCAGGTGTCCGTCCGTAGTTCTTGGAACAGCGCAATGTCAATGTCCGCAGCTCGTAGTGTGTCGCGTAACAATTGAAGTTTTGGATGGGAGCCAATGGTATTCAAATTAATTGTGGCGATCCTGTATGCTTGTACGTTGTCCCGCACGTTCATGTGCGTAGGAACGGAAGTCTTTGGGCGCTGCGTGTTTCCTGCTTATTACTCATGCCCGGTTTTCCGGGCCATCCTGTGGCATTTCTTCATCTGGTGGTACTTCGTCTCCCCAGGAAACGGGGGCAGATCCAGTCATAGTCGATGCGCGAGTAGCTGCTCTCATCCCGGTATCCTTTTTGGTTTCTCGAGAAGCATCGGCATCCGGGTCTTCAGAACGCTGTTGTGTTCCAGAGGCACTCGGTAAATCGTCCTGCACGTGGTGGGCACTGTCAGCTGCGCTGGAGACATCGTCCTGGGAATCCTCTGGTGCGAGCGGAACAGATTCGTCCTGTAGTCGTGATTCCGACTCTGTTGTCGATGTTTTCCTCCTCTTCTTGCGTCGTTGTGGCGACTTCTGTTTCCGAGGATGTAGTTCTGAATCAGATGACGGAATGGAGTTGCGACGTTCAGGGACGAAAGCGGCTGTGGGCACGACCATGGCGTCAATTTCCATGCCAGTGTCTCGTTTGTCGACATCTTCGTCCCGTGTCGGAACCTCCGAGCGAGGGATCGGTTGTCGTTGGTACTCGCCGGCCTCGTCTCGTCCAGTCGTTGCAGGTTGTGAAAGGTCTTGTGGGAGTTCTGGAGCCAGATCTTGAACTGGCGTCTGAAGTTCTTCCTGTCTCATTGCCGCTGCATAGGTTAGTGGCAGGGTTGTTATGGGCTGCGGAAGTGTGACATCATCGCTCCGAAGTTGTGGAATCCTGCGTTGGGGACATTCGTTTCTCACGTGTCCCTCTTTACCGCATCCGGAACAGGTCTTCGGCTGCCCGTCATATATAACAATGGCCCGGCAGCCGCCGATGTAGAGGTAGGACGGGACGTGTTTCTTTAGCTCTATGCTCACTTGCCGCACGCCGTTCAGGACTGGATACGTACTGAAGTGTATCCATTTCTCTGCTACGTGTCCGTGTACTGTTCCGTAAGGGCGGAGCGCCGCCATCACTTCTTCTGCTGGCATTTCGAACGGAAGTTCGAAAACTCGGACCGTACGTAAACCTAGGCCGACATGTTCAACTGCTACTGGGCCGATGTGTCCGTCCGAATGCCGGAATTTAAGGACATCTTTTGTCCGTGCAAGTATTCTGTCGCAGGCTGCATCGGATGTCAATTTGACGTACACTACACTGCTAACGATCGAGAAGTGTATTCCAATCATGTCCTCACAGGGGATCTTCACTTCATCACGTAGGAATTGTTCGATTTGCAGTGCTTTTGGTCGTACATATTCGTTCGAGAAGGTGAACTTCAGTGTGGTTTTGCGGTACGAGTTGGCCATTCTAGTGTTGATCGTAATAGAAGCGACAAGCGCTGCGAAGGTAAACAACCGCGGAACACGCGCTTCGGCGAGGAGGTAAACAGTACCTTCCGCGCCGCTACACTGCCCGAGGCAGACTGCAGCGACCTTTGAATTACAAACACGAGCACATGCCGCTACGCCACGCCTCTGCACGGTATTACAACTCGTAGAGAGCGTAGAGTATTTCACCGCAACGGCTTTTTTTTTTAACTGTCGTTTTTCTCGACAACGGCTGAAAAGTGCATCTTGGTGCTTTGCCAAATTACACTTCTGGCCATGAGCTTTTATTATGCGCAGTATGAATCGAATCTGAATTTCACAATTGGCTGCCTCCCCTTGTCAGAGAAAAGCACGCGATCGATGAAAATATTAAACTACTTGTATCTTTTCACTAGCTGCCCATCTTACAGGTATTTCTGCTATTAATTTATTAAGCCATATAATTATGACACAGAGTTTATATAAAATATTACTCCTATTTTAAGTATTACTTTTTCGTCATTTCTGACATTATTTCATTGCGAATTACAGTACCGCCTCTTTTTTACTATCTAAGCCTACTTCCGTCTTAAACATGCGTATCCAAGAGTAGTACATGTAATTTACTTATGGTTTGACATCGACCGATGTGGGAACTTTTTTGCGGCTGTTTCGGATATGTTGGAGTTATGTAATGTTTTAAATTCAGGGAAATCATCTGAGACGTTCCGGAAAAAGTAGGCTTTTTGACGGTATGAATATTTAGTAAAACACAACGATCACTTTTCTAAGAGAAAACTCTCAGACTATAATAACGACAAAAGATCACTCAGTCTCCTATGTCGCTACTTTTTGTCAAAGATTCGTGCAACCGTCGTTTTTCCTACACTACGGAGCTTGATATAAGACTCTCCGTCTTCGCACAGCAATGCATATGTTTGCATGCTGGACAACATATCTCGACAAAGAAAATAAACGGTATGATAGTGGAGATATTTAGGGTATCCGTCTACGCAACTGCTTTAATAATAGATTTTATTACCATATGCATTTCGCATTTATTTGGAAGGCATCATCAGTAGCAATATTTCGTGGATCCTGTTTTGCATTTGGTGCTGATTAGTGTCTCCCAGTTGTTCTGGTTCAACTACGTTGCTTTTCCTTTTTTTTCTTTTTTCAGTACTTCACAGCTAGCACCACTAGGCAGATGCCATGTTTTTGTCAAACAACAAGGCATCTGCCTAGTGGTGGTAGTTGTGAAGTACTGGAAAAAAAAATAAAAAATAAAAACAAACAAAAAATAAAACAAAAACACAACAAAAAACGAAAATGCAACATAATTGAACCAAAATAACTGGGAGACACTAATCAGCACCAAATTTAAATCAGGATCCACGAAATATTGCCACTGGTGATGCATTCCAAATAAAGGCGATATGCAAATGGCAATAAAATCTATTATTAAAGCAGTTGCGTAGACGCACCACCTAAATATCTCAACTATCATGTAATACAGCAACTGTGGGAAAAAGCTGGACAAAAAGGAACTAACAATGTTAACATAAACTGTAATGACAAGCTATCAATCGCGCGCGATTAGCATCAGGTTGCAGTGAGTTCAGCGATTAGAGCTTTACGAAAATCTTACGGGAGCCCCTGATTCCTATCTTTACTTGTCGCCAGACGTAGCAAGAGATGAGATAGCATCAATGAACAAACAGGTGAGCCGGAGCCGTAGCTTAGTGCACTCTGCCAGAGGGCTTCACTACATAACGAAAGAACTGAGCCAGAAAGACATCGATCATCGACAAACACGAGCCCACGTCCGCAAAGAACGTAAGTAAAAAAAAAAAAAAAAAAAAAAAAAAAAAAAAAAAAAAAAAAAAAAAAAAAAATCTGCAATTCTACAATTTATCTACAATTCCAGGTAGTTAATCCGGCTCTCAGAGTTTGTTGTTAATCCTGAAACTGCTGTAATTTGGCTCTGTTGACGATAGAGATTACCGACCACTGGTCTAGGCAGACAGGTCGGCTGCATAGACGGACGAGTTCTAAGTGGCGGCTAATAAATACGCTTCTGCACCGGCAGTGTAAAACCAAGAAATGAAGATGTCAGACCGTGCCGGTCTGCGCATCTACGCACAGTGTCGGAACATCAAAGGAAAAAGTTGGTTCGCATGCAGCTCTGGTCGGCACTGCTGGATTCCAACTTCTCTAGTACCTTGTTGCGAACCTGCGAACACGCAACTCTATTCTGAGCAGTTCCGCAATCCCCTTAGTCGTTCTGGGCGCTGGCCGCACTGGTCAAGCGGTCTGCGGCGCGCCACTCATGATCTGCACAGCCGCTACGGTCGGTGATTCGAATCCTCCGTCGGGCATGGGTGTTAGTGTTGTCCTTAGCGTAAGTTAGTCAAGTAATCAGTGTGTAAGTCTAGCGACTGATAACCACGAAGCTTGGTCGCATAAGACCTCACACACATTTGAACATGTTTTTTCTTTCTTTTTTTGTTCTGGGCTCCACTGCGCCGCGTCGATCATCGAGTCCAATGTGGACGTGACCTGTCACTTCATGGTTTCTTAAACATTTTATTCACAACGCTTAAAAAGAGAATAGCAACTTAACACTGAAATACATATGGAGATCATTGTTAACAATAAGCTCAGATTTCGTGCACTCTACGGTTAGCCAAAGAGAAAAGTACAGTTTTATTTATTTCTTTTTATTTATTTAATTTTTTTAATAAGTGACTGATGTTACCATTTCTTACTTTTTTCAGTGTTATAAAGGTAAGTCTTGCTTGAGTGGTTACTGCTCTTGTTATTACAGGCAGATTGATATTCACAACTACAGAAAAAGTAGAGAAGAAGAAAGTCGTTAGGTTGTAACTGTATTTTTTTGAGTTCCTCTGTACGTCTCGCTTGCACAGTGGTAGAGTGCCAGATTATGAATCTGAAGATCGTGGGTTCGATCCTCGCCCGGTCCTAGGATTTTTATCTGTCACTGTCCATTTCTTTCCCCTCTGGCAGTATTGCTCATGACAAAAATAGCGAGTAGCAGCATGGTTCGGAAACTGTAGGCTGCACCTATAACTGGCTAGATAAGTCAGTTCGAAGGTCGGAGGAAGTCAACGCATTTCACCTTCAAACAGGACCATGCCTAGTATAGCACTGTGGTGTTCAAACCAATCTTCGGATTGTTGACTGCTTTACCTTTTTCTATGTAACTTTTATGGACAAGATAACAATAAACTATTGTGATGTACTAAAGAACTGAAACTGTAATCGAGGAATCACAGCATTACTTTTAAAAATACACGGGAAGAGCAGTGAAATTAATTTATAGGAGGCTGCATAAAAGCCAGCTACTATAAGTGTTTCGTAATATGCAGAATGCATTAGTAATGTTTTTGTCAATCGCTGGAATTGATCGGCTTGCGCTCTTTCTCACTCATCAAGATACTCTATTATTATTAGCTGTGATCTCCGTCGCACGATCAAGTCTTACCGTTCTCTCCGTCAATTCTGATATAACACAACTACACTGTGCAGATGTCATAAGCAAATTTGCCGCTAAGGAAGCACGCAGTATACAGCTTCGCCAAACAACACGCATCTATTTATTATTGCTATAATAATAATAATAATAATAATATCGTGTGGCTCATTGGCCTGGTGCAAGTCTTTCAATTGGACGTCACTTAGGCGACTTGCGTGTCCCTAGCCTAGCCCAACCGGGGAAAGGGGACATACAGCGACTCCTCACATCGTTGAGAGGTGAAGAATGGCTTAAAACGCAGACTGAAAAAAATCAGAGGTCCGACGGGATGTCGACCCGCGATCCTTCGGTTTTCAGTCGAGCGCTTTACCCCAAGACCACCGAGCCCGACTTTATTATTGCTGTTGTTATTATTACAGGCAGGAATATCCTAGATTCCAACTACGTACAGATAAAAGTTGCTCGATGGTACATTTACACTTCCGAGAAAAACAGTACCAATGGCGCAACCAGCATTTGGTTCTGGAGGGGGGGATAATTTTTGAAAAATTAAGCCTACTGCATTTATTAAGCTATAACGTATTTTTAAACTTTTTATAATTTAGTCAATCATACTACGAAAAGTGAATAGGCTCGCATTAATTTGAAAGTGGAAGAGGAACAACGTGTTGGAAATGGAATGTACATAATCATCTCGTAAAATAATTAAGCAGCTTGTATGTTTCTAGCCAAAGAGAAAGGTCTTTACCGTTTAATTAACATGAGACTCTATACGTAAAAATTGAACTAAAATAACACTATTGTTGTTCAGAATAGCAGTAACAATAGTGGCAGCATCAAAACTAGTCGCGGTGGCATTAAAACCATTCACAGTAACAGCAGCACATGTTCTCAGCGGCGGCATCACGTTGGCGACCTATTGTCACGTTCACTTGTGCTTGGCAAATTAAAGTTACGTTGTGATTTATAACAAGTGTACTATTTCAAATTTCCGGTGCCGATCTGTTAAAAAAATAAAAACAATAAAACTAAAAAACCTTTGGAAGGTGCTGGGGCGTGGCTTCAGGCCTATCCCAGTTTCTCCCCTTACCCCCCTCCCCTCCCTTTCACCCTCCTCCTCACCCGTGGCTGCGGCACTGAACAGTACACCTGGAAAGACGACGTCGACTTTCATAAAAAAAATGTTCAAATGTTTGTTAAGCTTATGGGACTTGACTACGGGGTCATCAGTCCCTAAACTTACAAACTACTTATCAACTACCTTATACTAAGGACGGCACAAATATCCATGCCCGAGGGGGGATTCGAACCCCCGACCGTAGTGGCCGTGTAGACCGTGACTGGAGCGCCTCAGTCTCCTTTTTTTTTTTTTTTTTTTTGCTCTATGTGTAGTTCTGTTAGTTGCGGACGTTGATCAAGTTTGTTCGTTTTTGTTCGATGTGTTCTTGGCTCAGCTTTTTTATTACAGAGGCCGTTCAGCCCTATGACCGGGCGCGCTGAGCCACGGCGCCCGGCGTCCTCGGCCACCGCGGCCGGCACACAGGGTGGACATGCAGCGTCTGTTGTGAAACGATGCCGGTTGTCTTGGTCACGTGTTTGTTGTCACCTGCTTACTCTAGTTTCAGGACGACCGAGTATCACATACGGCAGCCAGAGTTCGTCGTATTGCAAGGGTAGCAAGAGGCAGGTCGTGCAACTACCACAGCGCGGATAGGCTACCTCACCTTCACACTCGCTCGGCGCAGCCTCAGCCGTGTGCCGCAGTCGACAGCTGAACAGCTCACGGCCGCAGGAGCGACGCCCCCGAGAAGGTGAGCGCTCCCTAGCTCGCGGAAATAAAGTAGTCCCCCAATCTGATGTTCGGGAGGGGACTTCATTGTGAAGAAATAAGTGAAACCCTCAAATATAAGTGGATATGTTGAATTATCTACTATGGCTGTTTCAGCAAGGATCGACACATGGTACGGCAGTATCTCTTGGGCTATTTATTTAAACTTAATCATTTCTTATACCACGTATGCAATGTTTCATTAATTGAGTGAATTTGGGGTAATTTCCAAGAATGCTTGCAATCGAAATGTCTCTGCCTGAAACGATATATATCGAGCGTGCAACTATAAATCGATTAAGCAGGCATTGATAAGCGAGATGACAAAATATGAATGTTTACATACTTATTATTTTCACGAGTGCTAATGTAATGCTGCGGTTGACGTGAATGTTTTTACAGCAGAATCGTGACACATTCATAGAGATTTTATTAGTAATTTGTTGAATGTTTCTGATATACTGTATATAGTAATGTAGTGTGACATACGCGTTAGGTATCCATGCAGTATGTATTTCAGAGATGAGCAAGGACAAAAGATCAACAATTTTATTTGTATAAATTAATGACAATTATAGATACCACTTTCATTGGATAATAAACCGCCGCAGAATATCTTCAGAAAAGTACTTCGAGAACGAGTCATTAAATGAGTGTGACAGTTTTACGTTTCCTTTGCCTAGCTTTGACTATGAAGTCTTTTAAATCATAATAAATAACAAAAAAACTTCACCATATCTCAAGACTATAGATACCAATAAAATGCGTTCACATGACCATGACTACGACTAAGACATACTTATTAAGTACGCATGAATAGCCGCGTAATCGATTTAGAGTCGCACGGTCGATATGTATCGTTTCAGGCCGAGATATTTCGATTGCAAGCATTCATGGAAATTACCGAATTTGGAAACACTAAGAGGGTTTATTAATTTTTTCATTTCGTGCCTGAAGGGCAGATATGATTATCTATCAAACAGCGGCAGACACATAAATTCGCTCCTTCCCGATGATGGAACGACGTCCGCGAAAAACGAAAGGATCGGTCGGCCGTTTGCCGCGAATCGACCTGGCGCTGGCGGAAGGTGCGAGCGAGCGACTTGTTGGAGCGCACTTGTTGATCGGGCCACGCGCGCCGATAAAAAGCCGCTATAAAAATCGGCACCAAACCGCCGGCGAGGGGCGAGTCCTGGGGGAGGCAGGCCGGCCGCCGAAAAAAAAAAGGGGGAAAAAAAGCGAAAGGGGGGAAGGGGGGAGCGAACGGCCGGTGGCGGTCGGGCTATTGGCGCGCAGATCGGACGCGATGGGGTGAGAACGGCGCACAAGGGAGCCGATTTCAGCCGCCGCCGTGCGGTCAGGGGCGGAAAGGGACGAAAAAAAGGGGGCGGCGATCCTCTTAATAGAATTGCCGGCGTCGCTGTTAGCGCCACGGCCGGCCGCGGGACAAAGTGCCCCGCAACTGGATTAGCGCGCGCCCGCGCCATAAATCGCGCCTGTTCTATGGCTTTATTAGTGTGTATTGCTATTAAATCGGGACAATCCTCTGCGCAAATAAATTGAGATTTATGCGTAACACAGCGTGCTGGCGTATTAAGGTCCCGATACGACCAGTAATCAAACGGCTGCTCAACGATAAAAACTGCAAATTGCTGGCTACGTTAACGACAAACAATTTAACAAACAACTTTAATGAAAAAATTTAGTACACGCTCAATAAGGTAATTACAGCAACCATAATGTGATGTGAATTTGTTTGTGAATTTGCATCAATTCATGGTGTATAGGTGAAGTGGCCAATCCAGCATTCAGATGTTCAAATGTTTATTAAGCTTAAGGGAGTCAAATGTGGGGTCATCGGTCCCTAAACTTAAGAACTACTTATGAACTACCTTATACTAAAGACGACACAGACATCCATGCCCGAGGGGGGATTCGAACCCCCGACCGTAGTGGCCGTGCAGACTGTGACTGGCGCGCCGCAGACCGCTCGGCCACTGCGCTCGGCAGTATTCAAATGTTTTTTAAGCTTAAGGGACTCAACTGCGGGGTCATCAGTCACTAAACTTACAAACTACTTATGAACTACCTTATACTAAAGACGACACAAACATCCATGCCCGAGGGGGGGTTCGAACCCCCGACCGTAGCGGCCGTACAGACTGTGACTGGCGCGCCGCAGACCGCTCGGCCACTGCGGCCGGCAGTATTCAAATGTTCAAATGTTTTTTAAGCTTAAGGGACTCAACTGCGGGGGCATCAGTCCCTAAACTTATAAACTTCTTATGAACTATCTTATACTAAAAACGACACAAACATCCATGCCCGAGGGGGGATTCGAATCCCCGACGGGGAGCGGCTTCGCGCGTCGTAGCATAGCGCCTCAATGGGCTTGGCCAATCCGCTGGGCAATCCAGTATCAGCAGATTTTTCTGAGCTCTATTCATTCGCACAACCACTTCAAATGGGAGCCAGAAAATTTTATTTTCATACAATTGAACTTAGGAATACTGGTGCAATTGTGTTCATTGCCTTGTTTAATTATCTTCTACTTGAAAGCAGTTAAAAATTCAGATCAGTGTTCAGGAAAAACAATTTAAAACGGAAAATAACTTTTGAAATTGCAGTTAAACATCGTGTTTCTTCGATTTTCATGAACAATACGATTGCTGTATTTCCATTTGCCGTTAGAATTGTAGACCTGTTTTCAACTTTGGATCACGAATCAAGGCAGGAATAAAATCATAGTTTCCTCCATTGCTTATTATTATCTATTTATTTATTAGCGTATCTAGTACCTTAAGTGTATAAAATTACTTCAAAGACACAAGAGAGGTAGTTAGGAGCTGTAGTAGATAAGAAATGTTTTTTTGTTACAACACAACTTGTTGTCAGACAGGTTTCCTTAGGTCATGGTCATAATAATAAAAACAATAACAATATTCAGAGTTGTTACTGTTTCTTCTCAGCACGTTTATTACTCTGGCGTTATCACTTAGAGCAAATAAAAAGCCGCATGTACGGACAGTGTAAGCGTATTGTCACATTATTGGAGATGCCATATTATAAAATCATTCTCGGATCAAACAGGCACTTTGTATCCCGAGGCTTCAGTCTGACAGAGGCCAAATGATCCACTTGTTAGAGGAGTCACTTCTGACATAACTGCTGTAGCAGCCGCGACAGCCCTATCAGATTAGCAGGAATAATGGGCCTAATATTAGATGCGATGTCACGCCGCCAGCCCTTTTGCGTAGCAGGCAGTGAAGCGAAGCGATCGCGCCGCCGGAAACAGGCAGGTGGATGGGGGAGGACGCTGAATTTTTTAACACTCGCGCGCATTGTTTCATGACCGAAACGCGCGTGACCACCAACTTTTTTTTGTCCCATCCGAAAAACTTTTACCGTAAGCAAATCCGCGTAGCACATTAGGGTAGCGGAATAAGCGCACCTCGTTATTGGCTTACTAAATGACGGATAAAATGCCCAGGCCGACCGTATTGACTGTTTGGCGGTGATATTGCGCGTGACGCACACAGCGGCGTCGCTCAGCCGTCGGAACGAGCGACGCAAAATCAACCACCCCCTCCCTCCCCCTCCCTCCCCTGCCTCCCCCTCTTCCGCCCACCTCTACTGCCCATTCTCCCGCCGTCATCGCACCGAACGCAGCGGTCACGTACGAGGCAATTTCGTATAAATTTTGTATATGCAATTAACTAAATTTATTGCCTGCGATGCTATTAATGGCTGTTAATTACAAATTGAATCGCCATCATTACACCGCGGTCGCACGCTGTTATGTCCTGAAATTTCGTTGACAGTGACCTGGCCCGCGATGCCCGTTCGCTATTGCGACGGCGCTGGCGGTAACTGCCGCTCGCGGATGATATGCACTGCCGTAAGCCAGCCATCAAGCGACCGCGCTAGGTACGGGCCGTACTCGGATCAACTGACGGTAACCAAATTGGCGCTATGAAGGATGAAATATCATTTGTCGAAACGTTGGATCCGACAAAAATTTCATTTGAAATAACGATGAAAAAATCGCACTGGCCAACTTTTAGATATTCCTGTAGTTTTATGATTTTTGCAAACACTTCGGACAAAAAATTCACAACTGGTTCACCTATTACTTTAATAATAGACAACAAAAGGTAATTCTCCGCAGTGTTGAAAATGGCTATGACGTACAATAGCAATGGGGGCACAGTTAAGTGTGGGATGCCCCAAGGTTCTGTTTTGGGGCCATTGCTGTTTCTTATTTACGAGGCGCGTCCAGAAAGTAAGTTCCGTTTGGTTATATAAAACGAACGGGTACAGATACAGAAAAAATATTGATTGTACAGAAATCTACAACTGTTAAACTACTTTTTTACATAGCTTCCGAAATTTTATAGGCAATTGTCACAAGGTTATGTATGCCTTTTTCATAGAATGTTTCCGCCTGTGTATTCAACCATGTGGTAACATGTTCTTTCAGCTCCTCATCATCGTTGAATTGTTGACCACCAAGGACAGATTTTAGGTGTAAAAAGAGGATTACTGTCAAAGATATTTTTACACTAGAATTCCTGACCTCACACCGAATGTGACCAAACAATTCTTACGGAAATTTCAATGGGAACTGTTTGATCATCCTCCATACAGCTCGGACCTCTCTCCTAGCGACTTTCATCTCTTCTTACACCTAAAATCTGTGCTTGGTGGTCAACACTTCAACGATGATAAGGAGCTGTTACCACATGGTTGAATACACAGGCGGCAACCTTCTGTGAAGGATGCATGCAAAAACTTGTAGCACGCTATGACAAGTGCCTACAAAATTTCGGCAGTTATGTGGGAAAGTAGTTTAAGAGTTGTAGAATTTTGTGAAATAAACATTTCACCTGTATCTGTGTACAGTTTCATTTTATTACCAAACGGAACTTAATTTCTGGACACGGCTCGTATATAAATGATATGCCTTCAAGTATAACAGGTGATTGTAAAATATTTTTGTTTGCTGAAGATATCAGCTTGGTAGTGAAGGATGTTGTTCGTAATATTGACACGGTATCAAATAATGCAGTTCAAGAGATAAGTTCATGGCTTGTAGATAACAAGTTGATGTTAAATCACGGTAAAACTCAGTTTTTTTTTTTTTTTTTTTTTTTTTTTTTTTTTTTTTTTTTTTTTTTTTTTTTACAATTTCTAACACGTAATTTGACGAAAGCTGACATTTTGATTACACATAATGTGCATATGTTAAGTAAGACTGAACAGTTCAAATTGCTAGGTGTTCAGATAGACAGTAAGCTGTCGTAGAAAGCCCATGTTCAGGAGCTTGCTCCAAAAATAAATTCTGCTTTACCTACCTTTAGAACAATATCTGAAATAAGTGATTTGTCAACACGAAAAGTAGTCTACTACTCTTACTTTCACTTACTTATGACGTACGGCGTTATTTTTGGGGGTAACTCAACTGAAACAAAAACGATATTTTTGGCTCAGAAACGGGCGGTTCGAGTAATATGTGGTGTAAGTTCACGAACTTCATATCGACCCCTTTTCAGTAGTCTGGGAATTTTGACAATGGTGTCACAATACGTTTTTTTCTTTATTGTCGTTTGTTGTTAATAATATCAGCTTACTGTGGGACTTAGTAGCATTCACTCTGTGAATATTAGACACACGTCGAATCTACATTTGCATCACACCACCTTGAAACTTGTACAGAAAGGTGTGCAGAAAGGTATTGTGCAGCATCCATTTTCAATAAGCTACCACAAGAACTAAAGAATCTTAGCACTAACCCACACGCTTTCAAAACTAAATTGATGAGTCACCTCATGGCTCACTCGTTTTATTCTGTCGAGGAACTCCTAGATCAAATTGAGCAATTACGTTAATTTATTTTTATTGATTCTTTTCACTTAGTCTTAAGAGTGTCGGGTGCATAGGACTACTTACAAATTATCTATTACCATTCTTGTTTAAACTTCATGTATTGACTTGTTCCATGACCATGGAGTCTTACTCCTCAAATTAGGTCCTGCGGAACAGAAAACCATATTATTATTAATAATAATAAAAATATTTACAATAAAAAATTATGGACGATACGACTACTACTCCACTATTGTGATAATATGTATGCACTCAACACGTAATATTCTCTCTGGCCGTATTTTAACAAACATACTGTTTTTCTGAACATTTACCACTTCAATTTATTATTGTAATATCTCTCCCATATTTTCATTATCTTTTTCCGTTCAAATATTATCATATGTCTTGCAGCAGTAGTTTTCCCTTTTTTTAAGTTTATTTTCTTTGCCCGTACTTGTTTCCGTAAAACAAGTGACAAAATAAAATCGCCGTCATTTTTGCAAATATCTCTGAGACGGTGCAAGACATGAAAAAAACATAAGAGAGGAAAGTTGTAGCAAAATGTTTCCTCCACAAATACGTTTATTCAATTTTCGTTTCTAATGAACAGTTGAGGCGTAATTGCAATCTAATTTCCTGCTGTCAAAAGCCACCGCAAATGGCCTATTTTTAGTATTACTAACCTATTTTTGTCCGAAACATTCGAAAAAGGGAGGTTCTGGTCGTTGGTGGCATATAATTACGTCTGTAAAATTTGGTGCCGATCGGTTGAATGGCACGACCTAAAATACATGTTACATCCAGACAAGACAGCGTCAAATCGCCGTTATGTTGCAGACATCTCTGAAAGGTTGAGAGAGATTAAAAAAAAAAAAAAATAAAAAAAAAAAATAAATAAACATAGTTGTGGAAAATTTCCTCCTCTACAGATCTGTTTCTTCAATTTTCGTGTTAGATGAACGGTTAAGCCGATATTTTCATTTAAATTTCGAGCTGTCAAAATGGATCGCAAACGCCCACTTTTAGTGTTACCACCGTAAAGTGGGCAACATTATTTACTGTATCGCATCTCTTCCTTTCTATTTGTTCGGGTTGTTCGGAATATCGAATATTTATAATCTTTCAGCAGCTTACAATATCGCCTAATTTTGTAATAACATTTTAATGACAATAGTATTTAACGTTTTAATCTACCTACATTAATTGTAAAATGCATTTGGAATTATTTGACTTTGACTTTGTAATAACATTTTAATGACAATTGTATTTAACGTTTTAATCTATCCACATTAATTGTAAAAAGCATTTGGAATGATTTGAATTTGACTTTGTAATAACATTTTAATGACAATTGTATTTAACGTTTTAATCTATCTACATTAATTGTAAAATGCAGTTGGAATTATTTGACTATACATTGTAATAAAAATTTTAATTAGCTGTAACCTTCATTCCATAAATAAAATAAAGTAAGCCTTCTTGACAGTGTAATTGATATCATTTTTAAAACAGATAATTAAAAGTGTCCCCCGCAGGTCAGATTGAAACCAGTATCAGACACATAGACACATGATAGTGAGGCCAACTACTGCCTGTGCTACTTTGACATACTACATCATTTGTGTATTTGAGTTGCGCTTCAACGTTGGAGCCCTTATTCAAAATGTGCAAATGTTTGTATAGCATATGGGACTTAACTACGGGGTCATCAGTCCCTAAACTTACAAACTACTTACTAACTAGCTAACACAAAGGACGGCACAAATATCCATGCCCGAGGAGGGATTCGAGCCCCCGACCGTAGTGGCCGTGCAGACCGTGACTGGAGCGCCTCAGTCCCCTCGGCCACCGCAGCCGGCGAGCTTTTTTTCTCGGAATTTTCTGGGTAGTGCGTTTTAAAGCTAGTATGAGTGAACACCCTTCAGGTATACTATTAACGTGCGTCTCACCCCGAACTGAATATCCGAGACCTGAAGGTCTCATTGTGAGAGCTCCTTGCAGTAGAAGAGAATTGTGGTTCAGCAGTGTAAGATTCGGCCAACCCTCGTTCTGGGTCAGAAGTCAACAAAAGGAGAGGAGGGGGGATGGGGCATCGCAATTTAAGCAGCACAGTACAGGGTGAGACGGAGTACACAATTTATGATACCCCAATCGGCACAACTGTACCAGCAGCGACTGCAACACAAGGAGAAAACAGAACTGCAAGTATCAGCTGACGGTAAACTGATATTGCTTATCAGACGCCAGCAGAACTGCACTAAAGGGAGCTGAGACTGCAGTAGTGACCACGGCCAGAGGAAACTTGTCAATTTGGCAATAAAAGTTTACAGCCTTTAATTCTGTCTCATCACGTTGAGAGACGTCTGCAGGTTCCATCCTGGCATCGAAGCGGCAGTTCCTTTAGGTGGCGCTATAGTTGCAATGAAAACGCATCCAGTGGTTTGCTAAAAGCTGGAAGGCTACTACATACCAACACTCTCTTGTCATAACACCATTTCCTCTACAATACAATTTTGGCATTACACACGATGGCAGATAATCTTCTCCAACCATTTGCCAAATCCAAATGCTTCCGTCACATTACATCGCGATTCAAGGCGCCACTTGACTTGTTTCCAATAGCCACTATAGTGTTGCATTGCTCTTTACACTACCTCAAGTGTCATTTTTCATTTACTACAGAAGTGTGTGACTTAGACCTAAACCTCCAGATGTCAGACATTCATGTCGGTGCCAAAAGTTGTGTATCGATTGGGCATGAAGCAGAACTATGATATAATTCGTACCATGTGCTGCCTTCCAGGAGTCGAGCTTTATCTTAATGGTTGTCCCTCTTCGATGTAAAGAACCTTTATTACAGTTGTTTTAATACGATTTGTATTTTTCCAAATATACCGAAAAACAGTTTCAAAAGTCCCACCCTGTATAAGTTTCACAGGCATATTATTACATTTAATATTAAAAATCGATACAGTTTGTATAGGTTACGTGACCGTCTTTTGCAACTGTAAAATAGTCTACTTCAGACCAGACGTGTTTCACTTTATTTTAAAGCATCTTCAGTGGTCAAGGTTTTCTTCTGTTGTCCTCTTCATGTATGTTTTGTAGAACATTGCCACTTGCTGTCACTGTTTACAATTAGCGCCTGCAAGGTTACAGAAATGGTGAATTTTCAGAAACGTTTATAAATATAGTGTAGTTGTAAACACTGACAACAATTGCCAATACGCTATAAAACATACATGAAAATGCTTTAGAATAAATCGAAACGCATCTGATCTAAAATAGACCAATTTACAGTTGCAAAGAATGGGCACATAACGTACACAAACTGTATAACTACAACGGCGATGAAGGATGTTTTCTCTCTCTCTCTCTCTCTCTCTCGGGAGAAAATGTAAGTAGCTCTCTTACGGTTGTTTGCAGATGACGCCGTCATTTACCGTCTAGTAAAATCATCTGAAGATAAAAACCAACACCAGAACGATCTGAATAACACTATGGTGTAAAAATTGGTAATTGACTCTAAATAATGAGAAGTGTGAAGTCGTCCACATGAGTACGAAAAGAAATCCGTTAAACTTTGTTTACAGGATAAATCAATCAAACGTGAAGGCCGTAAACTCCACAAAATACCTAGGAATTACTATTACTTGAGACTTAAACTGGAAAGAACACGTAGATAATGTCATGGGAAAGGCGAACCAGAGACTGCGTTTTATTGGCAGAACCCTTAAAACATGCAACAGAACTCCAAAAGGAACTACATACACTACGCTTGTCCGTTCATGTTTGGAGTATTGCTGCCCATTGTGGGATCCTTGTCAGGTGGGTTTGACGGAGGACATCGAAAGAGTCCAAAGAAGGGCAGCTCGTTTCGTATTGTCACCATACAGGGGAGATAGGATCTGGGATGGGAATCACTACAACAACGGCGCTTATCGCTGCGGCGTGGACTACTAACGAAACTCCAATCGCCAACATACTCCTCTGAATGCGAAAATATATTGTTGACTCCCACTCACATAGGTAGAAATGATCATCAGAATAAAACACGAGAAATCCTCGAACGGAGAGATTCAGGTGTTCTTTCTTCCCGCGCTCTATTCGAGAATGGAATGGAAGATAAATAGTATAATGGTGATTCGATGAACCTTCTGCCAGGCAAGTCCAAGTTGTCCATTTGCCATAATGTATCGACTAAAACAGAGGTGATATCGGGCGTTCCACAGGGTAGTGTTATAGGTCCTCTGCTGTTCCTTATTTACATAAACGATTTGGGAATAAATGTAAGTAGCTCTGTTAGGTTGTTTGCAGATGATGCCGTCATTTACCGTCTAGTAAAATCATCTGAAGATCAAAACCAAATGCAGAACGATCTGAATAAGATATCAGTATGGAGTAAAAATTGGCAACTGACTCTAAATAATGAGAAGTGTGAAGTCGTCCACATGAGTACGAAAAGATATCCGTTAAACTTTGTTTACAAGATAAATCAATCAAACGTGAAGGCCGTAAACTCCACAAAATACCTAGGAATTACTATTACTTCAGACTTAAACTGGAAAGAACACGTAGATAATGTCGTGGGAAAGGCGAACCAGAGACTGCGTTTTATTGGCAGAACCCTTAAAAAATGCAACAGAACTACATAAGAAACTGCGTGCACTACGCTCGTCCGTCCATTTTTGGAGTATTGCTGCCCAGTGTGGGATCCTTATCAGATGGGTTTGACGGAGAACATTGAAAGAGTCCAAAAAAGGGCATCTCGTTTTGTACTGTCACGATACAGGGGAGACAGCGTTACGGAAATGATACAGGATCTGGGATGGGAATCATTACAACAACGGCGCTTATCTCTGCGGCGTGATCTACTTACGAAACTCCAATTGTCAACATTCTCCTCCGAATGCGAAAATATACTGTTGACTCCCACTTACATAGGTAGAAATGATCATCAGAATAAAATACGAGAAATCAGAGCTAAAACGGAGAGATTCAGGTGTTCTTTCTTGCCGCGGTGGAGTAGCCGAGCGGTCCAAGGCGCCTCGCCGCAGAGCGCGCGGTTGCTCGCCGTCGGAGGTTCGAGTTCTCCCTGGGGCATGGGTGTCTGTGTCATCCTTAGGTTAGTTTATATTAGATCAAGTAGTTTGTAAGCTACGGACTGATGACCACACAGTTTGGTCCAATAGATTTACAAAAATTTGATTTTTTTTTCCGTGCGCTATTTGAGAATGTAATAGGGGATAAATAGTATAAAGGTGGTTCGATGAACCCTCTGCCAGGCACTTAAATGTGGTTTGGTGGTTTTCAGAGTATCCCATGTAGATGTGCACAAAGCTATTCCACTATTACCATTTTCTTCCGTGAACGCCCCAAGTCAAATACCTAGACTATGAGGCCTCAGCTCTGCCCTTTGTCCCCTTCTGCTTGTCACCACGAGGACTGGACGAGTGGAGGGCCGGAATCGGATCAGCGGGCCCGACTGGCGGCCTTTCTTCCGCAGAGAATGGAGTGACCCTCGTCCAGAGGCGATGGCTTCCAGCGGAGGGCAGGGCGGGGCGCGGCCGGTCGCCGCGTCCAGCCGGCTGTTTGCTCTGCGTCCGACTTTATGTTTGTTTACTTTATAAACGTCTGAGGAGGGCCGCGCGCCGCTGGTGGTATTCTTTCTTAGCGGGGGCTCGCGAGACAGCCAGAACAAAAGGACGGGCGCGCCGCTCGTCGATGGTGACAGAGAGGACAAGTGTGTGCCTGGGCGAAGGGGAGGGGAGGGGGTGGATTTGGGCTCTCCGTCCTCCCTCGGGGACACTCGCCTCCACCGCCGGTGGGACCTTCCCGAGACGTTCCCGCACCTCCGGCGATTCGTATCATTATGAAAGTTGTAATTAACACTTCCCAAACTAAGCCCGTACTCAGTACGCTCTAGTAAATACAGATCTTTGGATGGAGCTGGTATGCGTTTCTTCATTCAAACTGCAGGCACGGCCTGCTTGGACGATCCGTGGCAGAATAAAATCTTGGGTGTAGGCATTGTAGTGATAAACAGGAAGGTTCTTCCTGAAGATTGTGAACCTTATGAAACGGGCAATGATGTTCTACACCTACTACATCTACATGGAGATTCAGCGAGTCACATTGAATTGCATAGCAGAGGGTTCATCGAATCACTTTCATGATGTAGTTCCATTCTCTAATATCTCGCGGGAAAGAAGAACACCTTTCTGTTTTCGATCTATGATACGCTATTGGCCATTAAAATTGCTACACAAAGAAGAAATGCAGATGATAAATGGGTATTCTTTGGAGAAATATATAATAATAAAACTTACATCTGATTTCATTTTCAAGCAATTTGGGTGCATAGATCCTGAGAAATCAGTACCCAGTACAACCACCTCTGGCAGAAACAACGGTCTTGATACGCCTGGGCTTTGAGTCAAACAGAGCTTGGATGGTGTGTACAGGTACAGATGCCCATGAAGCTTCAACACTATACCAAAGTTCAGGAGTAGTAGTGACCGGCGTATTGTGACGAGCCAGTTGTTTGGCCACCATTGACCAGACGTTTTCAATTGGTGAGAGATTTGGAGAATGTGCTGGCCAGGGCAGCAGTCCTACATGTTCGTTATCCAAAAAGGCCCATACAGGACCTGCAACATGCGGTCGTTCATTATCCTGCTGAAATGTAGGGTTTTGCAGAAAATCGAATGAAGGTTAGAGCCACGGGGCGTAACACATCTGAAATGTAATGGCCGTTGTTCAAAGTGCCGTCGATACGAACAAGAGGTGACCGAGACGTGTAAACAATGTCATCCTATACCATCACGTTGGGTGATACGCCAGTATGATGATGACAAATTCACGCTTCCAATGTGCGTTCACCGTGATTTCGCCAAACACGGATGCAACCATCATGATGCTGTAAACAGAACGTTGATTCATCCGAAAAAATGACGTTTTGCTATTCGTGCACCCAGGTTCGTCGTTGCGTGCGCCATCGCAGGCGCTCCTGTCTCTGATGCAGCTTCAAGGGTAACCGCAGCCATGGTCTCCGAGCTGATAGCCCATGCTGCTGCAAGCGTCGTCGAACTGTTCGTGCAGATGGTTGTCTTGCAAACGTACCCATCTGTTGACTCAGGGATCGAGACGTGGCTGCAGGATCCGTTACAGCCATGCGGATAAGATGCCTGTCATCTCGACTGCTAGTGATACGAGGCCGTTGGGATCCAGCACGGCGTTCCGTATTGCCCTCCTGAACCCACCGATTCCATATTCTGCTAACAGTCATTGGATCGCGACCAACGCGAGCAGCAGCGTCGCGATACGATAAACCACAATTGCGATAGGCTACAATCCGACCATTATCAAAGTCGGAAATATGATGGTACGCATTCCTCCTCCTTAAACGAGGCATCACAACAACGTTCCACCAGGCAACGTCGGTCAACTGCTGTTTGTGTATGAGTAATCGGTTTGAATCTTTCCTCATGTCAGCGCGTTATAGGTGTTGCCATCGGCGCCAACCTTGTGTGAATGCTCTGAAAAGCTAATCATTTGCGTATCAGAGCCTCTTCTTCCTGACGGTTAAATTTCGCGTCTGTAGTACGGCACCTCCGTGGTGTAGCAGTTTGTAAGTTTAGGGACTGATGACCCCGTAGTTAAGTCCCATAGACTCTACAAACATTTGAACATTTTTTTCTTCCATCAGTCCTACCTGGTTTGGATCCCACAATGTGCAGCAGTATTACAAAATAAGACGCATAAGTAGTGTAGTCAGTTTCTTTAGTAAAACTGTTGCATCTTCTAAGTGTCATCTAATCTTTACCCAAAAGTGGATTATCAAAATATTTAATTAACCCACTGACTTTCCATACGGTTTCTCTTCATTAAGCACAGCGATAGCAATTCAAATCAGGGTATTGATCTGACTGGTGCATTTTCTTGCTGAGTCTATGTTCACAGATTTGTTTAATTTAGTTTCCCATTCTTATCACACTGAGTAATCCGAAGCGTGGCCGAATTTAGCTACGTTTCAATATTATCCATGTTTTCCTCTGCCGCCGGCCGCGGTGGCCGAGGTGACTGAGGCGCTCCAATCACGGTCTGCACGGCCACTACGGTCGGTGGTTCGAATCCCTCCTCGGGCATGGATATTTGTGCCGTCCTAGTTCATATGTAGTTTGTAAGTTTAGGGACTGATGACCCCGTAGTTCAGTCCCATAGACTATACAAACATTTGAACATTTTTTCCTCTGCCTTTCCACTTTCGACTTCACGTTTTATCCTGCACCGCATTTATCACAGCTAATATTAAAGCAAGTGTCACTATGCTCTAAGAAGCTACGGTTCTGATGTTATCGAACCGTAGACGTCTGCTTTCATGCCCCAGCAACTAACTTAGTTGCAGATATTATCTTTTACCTGTTACCCTGTAGCTAAAAACTCTCTATTCATAGCCTGTAGTATTCGAAACAAATAAGAAATATTACCTAAAATAACTGTTTCATTAATAAAATAAGTTTTATTCTAACGTTTGCGAATGATGAGTGCTAAGTCAAAGATTTAGTTGAATGCCGCACTGAAGTGACCGAGCGTTCCAGGGCGCAGTGCGCCGCTGCTTCCAGTCCGAGGTTCGAGTTCTTCCCCGGGCGTGCGTATATTTGTTGTTCTTAACATATGTTAGTTTAAGTACTTTCTAGGCCTAGGGGAAGATGACCAGAGTAGTTAAGTCCCATAGATTTACAAACATTTGAACATTTAGTTGAATCAGGATTAATCAATCAAATTGGTTCTTTATTGGCCGCATCGGAGTGGCTGAGCGCATTGAGGCGCTACGCTGCGATGCGCGAGGCCGTTCCCCGTCGGCTGTTCGAATCCCCCCTCGGGCATGGATGTTTGCGCTGTCTTTAGAATTTCAAAGGTTCAAATGTTTGTTTCGCTTATGGGACTTAACTACGGGGTCATCAGTCCCTAAACTTACAAATTACTTATGAACTAGCTTACACTAAGGACGGCACAAATATCCATGCCCGAGGGGGGATTCGAACCCCCGACCGTAGTGGCCGTGCAGACCGTGACTGACGCGCCGCAGTCCACTCGGCCACCGCGGCCGGCGCCTTTAGTATAAGGTAGTTTATAATGAGTTTGTAAGTTTAGGGACTGATAACCCCGCAGTTAAGTCTCATAAGCTTTACAAACATTTGAACAATTTTTTGGTTCTTTATTGGAAATGGTCAGATGAATTATTGATCATAAACAGAATAATATGGTTAAACAGTTGTTGCAGGGAGACCTATGGCAGTAGTGTTTTCTAGTAATCTCACGGCCATAAGTACGCCGTTTCTAAGATAAATGAATTTGAAAGCACGCAAAAAGGTATGCTTTTAACATGCATGAACAACTTTTACCTGCGAAAACTGCAACATTGCTTAACTTGGCGAGCACGAAATACGTTAAACAAAGGATACCTGCGAACGATGTTCGAATACGCAGTTAGTAGTTTGGTCTGAATGACCTCCTCTACACCCATTACAATGGAACCTTTGCAATTTGACGCTACGCTAACCAAAGTAGCAAAGAACCATCTCCCTTGTCCAGAATAAGGTTGATACTTTTTAAAACGTCATGACATTTGTTTAAATATCATGTCAATCAAAAAAGAGGTAGGGAATTTTTTCGGCTTTCGATAGTGAAGTCAGCCGCTTCCGAGAACACTGTGACGTCATTAACGGGTGCAGTGCCGGTCGCAGTGCTCCATCACCGACTTCCGACCGCCTTAACGACCCGCCTTTCGACAGTCGCAGCAATCGCACTCGAGTCGACTATCGAATGCGTCATGCCGGAGAGCCACGCGACGTTTCATGTCAGCCGCGAACGTGTGCTGCTCGTTTAGAGCCCCTATTAGCCTGTTATCACACACGCACGACGACGTACGCGAATAGAAGTCCCCCCGCGGCGTAACGTGTTCCAGATCGCTTTATTGCTCCCATACACGGTGGGAATATCGCTGCTGATTTCCAGGCTAAAATTGCCGTCGAGATTTATTTTTTGCGTTGTCCTTTGACCTTGTAGAGTGAGCTGAAAGGTTTTATCACGATGGAAAGCTTACTTCATGGACGCTTTCAAAGCGGACTAGAAACGGTGATTACGACAAAAAGAAATCCTCGTCCTCAACTCCAGATAGCCTTCCAGTAAAAAGAAATGTACCTCTCTGACACTGGTCGCCACTATGATTCAATCAGTGGCAGTATTACATAAATAAGCACGAAAATATAGCCTGTGGTCAATGGTTATATGTGTGACACCTAGAAAATGTTGATGATATCTACGTTTCGTTTCTAAAGTCTTCATAATTGCACTACCGTTATGACCTTTGATGCATATGACACCACTGTTCTGTCGCATACAAAAAATACCTCGAAGAACAATTAAGAGGGATAGGCAGTATCTTGGTAGAACAGCATCAAATTACAAGAATAAAGCAAAGGTACTCGAATTTTGTCGAGTTATATCAAATGATGATGGGAGCAATATACATCGTGTCTTATATGTCCGTTGCAATAATTTGCGACATATGTTGGTTTTTTCCTTTTGTAGAATCTTATCTGTTAGGACAGGACCCCAGATGAAGTTCCAGTAATTATAATATCTTAAATTTCATCACCTGCTTCGCTGATGTAGACCGAACTTCTATGTTGATCAGCTTCTTTGCAGTATCGAATCTTGTCCTAAAATTATTTAATTTTGGCAGCTAGGGTTTTTTCGCAGTAAATAGAAGTACACTGCTGTATGTTTGAGTTCTATTTATTGTTTTCCAAAAAACATAAATGCATCGGTATAAAACGAAAGAAACAGAAAGTACATCATGATGTTACAATCACTGAGACTGAGCCAACTAAAAACTAACTGTGATGCGCCGCACTCGTATTTATACCAAATGCTAGATTCTACATTGTTACAGATTAAAGTTCGTACAATAATATTCCTGAATTATGTTTCCATAATTAAATTAGGCGTGTTTCACAAATAAGATATACATTAGATTAATCAGCACAAATAGCAGACAATTTTACAAACATTCATAATGTATGTTAACCACCCTCCGCTTCCTACCAGTTGCCGCCTTGCTCAGTGATTTTTTACGGTGTTAAAAGCAGATGTTATTGCCCTGATAAAATTTTATTGCAACGGATAACGACTTTTTACACACAAAAGACTGCAGCAACTGATAGCATACCGGTGGCAGTTCCCTTACTAGATGAAATTCCCCCATTTATATTCTCGCAATTCCCCATTAAATATTCTCATTCTCTTTTTAATCATTAATGGGACTCAGAATTTCATAAAAATCAACTTGAGACGAAATGTTTAACTATTTACACAAGTTCATTACATTCACTGTACATCTCCCTATCATCATTTTAAAGCCAAAAATACAAAATATTCATTCACTAAATGTATCACCAATGGACTGAGACAAGAATCGTAAAGTTACATTCATACCGTACATTCTTTACTCTCTCATACTGCGCCCACGTGGCTATGCACAACATTCCCATTATACACAATCATTTCCCCGCTGAAATAAAGACAGAATTAACACAAACAACACAGTTCCTGATACTTTACCACGAAGACCATCATACTCACATCCTTCCTCTTCGACAGCCGGAAACGTTCTCCCTCTCGTGGCCGCTCCCCGTCCTAACCGATCCTCCCGTTCCAGTTCGCGAGTAGCTGCGCCCTCATTGGCTTGTGATCTAACAAGACCTTCTGCCAACCTCCGAATTCTGAAGGAACTCGCAAGTCGCAGCCACTTGACCATCTCATCCCCAAGGAAACCTCTCTAAACTAACCTAAGGACAACACACACACACACCCATGCCCCAGGGAGTACTCGAACCTCCACGGCGAGCAACCGCGCGCTCCGCAGCGAGACGCTTTAGACCGCGCGGCTACTCCACCGCGGCACACACAATCGCATAGGGTATAAGAGGAGTTGGGTACTGTGGAGCATAGCTCCTTATGTGAGCGGCGCTCACTTATTTGTCCTGCAACAACAATTTTAATAAATAATAAAGCACTCTTGTCTCCACCTAGTACATCCCCCATTACAGTGGCACTAAAGGCCAAGCACAATTTTACGAAATGATAATCAGATGAAAGTAACGTACACTGTAGTATACAGGGATTTAATGGAATGATACTACAGTATCGTTTCAATAGATAGGATGTGTTGCTGGAGTGGTTGGACGTGATGTTGTATGTGTATAGTTGTCTGAGTGATTGTGTGAATGTGTTTCTTTTTCTGACGAAGGCCATGGCCGAAAATTTAAGTTGTGTGAATGTGATTATCTATTTACGTGATTGTGTAATACAAGTAATTGTGTCATATTACTATACAACAATGTTATCATTATTACAAGATTTCTATAAACTGTAAGTAAGCGAAAGCAATTTGACGGAGAATTAAAAGCGTGATGAATTATTTTTATGACATTATTTGCGTTACAATATAATTTTGCACTGTCAAAAGACATTTAGTACT
This sequence comes from Locusta migratoria, assembly GCA_026315105.1. Taxonomy (NCBI): domain Eukaryota; kingdom Metazoa; phylum Arthropoda; class Insecta; order Orthoptera; family Acrididae; genus Locusta; species Locusta migratoria. Next base: position 57,071,585 of record CM048751.1, read on the forward strand.
GAAAATAGTTTTCGAAATTCTTACTCCATTAATATTGTGAATATTAATCTGGTTAATTACTGCATTATCTATATTCGCCGCAAATTTCGAATGAAGTTTCTGACACATGTAGGACTGTCTCAGTTATTATGGTATACAAAAAATCTTAGTATCTGAAAACCTGTAGCCTATGGGTATATAAAATAATTATACAACAGTGGACTTTCTACTTTTAGACAAATAAACATAAATCGTATTGAATACTTTCTTAATCAAGATAAATGCGTTCCATAGGGCTATCCCTTACACCTTGGTAAGAACTTAAGGTAATAGTACAGTGGTCTCATATAATTCTGTGGCTTGGTTCTAAAAGGACCATTGTCAAAAATTTTAGTTTTACGGTGTAAGCTTCTGAATATTTTCTGTAATTTTCTGAAAAATATTAACAGTATATTTGGGGCTCACATCTTAAAACCCCAGTATCTCTCATCCTATGTGGCTTAGACATTGGCCGTTTTAACATTATGAAGACCACGTGAAAGTATGGTCTACACCAATAAAACCAGTTTTAATAAATACTGACATTGGTCCTTTTAGAACCAAGCCACAGAATTATGACGAATGCACAACTCTTTAAACCACCGAAAGAAATCTTTCCTGCTCTGAACAGAACGTAGCCGGGCATCAATCTCAGAATTGCAGATCTAGGTCTCAAAAAATGTGGTGGAAAAATTCACGTACTGTTGGTTATTTCTGGTCCTTATTACGGCTTCCATTCCGACAGATGAGAGAGAACACTGTTAGGGACTTGTTTAGTATTGCCATTTAGAGTATCTAAATGAAGTGACACCTATTCAATATAATCCATTTCGTTGGAAAAGCTATGTGCTTGTAGATGGAAGAAATTACCAGCGGCTGTATAGAAATTATTTATTCTATTTCGTGCGACTGGTTTCGGTGTAACAATCACACCATTTTCTAGCCCCCGTTGTGCAACTGTCATTAATAGCACATTTGAAAAGGGTACCCGTTAATACCGGCCAGTCGTCGTTGAGAATGTGACATGAATAGACTAAGAAATTTACGGGTACCGGTATTAACGGCTACCCTTTTCAAATGTGGTATTACTGACAGCTGCACAAAGGGGGCTTGAAGATGGTGTGATTGTTACACCGAAACAGGTCACGCGAAATTGCATAAATAATTTCTATACAGCTGCTGGTAATTTCTTCCACCTACAAATTTATTAGCTGTGTCCCAATCCATCAATTATGTAGATAATTAAACTATGTGCCTCTTTTTTTTTTTTTTTTTTTTTTTTTTTTTTTTTTTTTTTTTTTTTTTTTTTTTTTTTTTTTACTTTATGGGACTTAACTGCGGGGTCATCAGTCCCTAAACTTGGAAACTACGTATGAACTACCTAATACTAAAGACGACACAAACCTCCATGCCCGAGGGGGGATTCGAACACCCGACGGCGAACGGCCGCGCAACATGGCGCTCCAGTACGCACGGCTAATCCCCGAGGCTTTGTTAATTACCTTATGAATAAAATTACAGTATTGAATACCCCACTTTTCAAAAGTATTTTCCCAAGTGGAGTGTATCATTTGTGAGTCGGTATAGGGTTACCCTATGTTCATCATAAAAAAGAGGACAGTTCATATAAAGAAAGAGGACACTTTATTGTTAACAGAAAGTAATTTACAACTTTATTAATGAACCACATAAAACAACTACAAAGAAAACAGTAACCTTGTGCGGTTACTGTAAAACAAAATATTATGAAACTTGACAGTTTATTAATCATCAGTACACTCAATTGTCTCATTCTCGCCTTTTTCACTTTTGAACCAGCTATATTTGGAGGACGACGAAATCTCTCTCTCAAGAGCTTTTTGTTTTACAACAAGTACTGATAAAAGATCAGACATTTCAAATGTTTGAAATTATACTGTACACATACAATAGCTTTCATATTTTCTATTTTAAATCTATTCCTGTCTTTTCTCCACTATGTGTTCACAAGAGACAACACGTTCTGTGTTGGCATGATGACTAGGTATAGAAAAAAGGAATTCTACAACTTTCACCAGTTCGTAACAACTAACAAAACTAGACGTCTGATTGAAATGTGCACACCACACCTCAGCTGCTGGTATGTTCTGTTTCCTTTGATAACATTCAAAAATTTTATAAAATTACAAAACTGATCAAAGCACAAACGAGTTCCTTGGCAGTTAAGTTCCAAATCGTTTGCAACTGTCAGACCCATGCGGACAGCGAAATTGTGAACGGCAATTTCGCTCTGTGCATGCGTCTGGTAGTTGGGAACAGTTTGTAACTGCATTGCAAACGAACCAGTTGTTGCCAATGAAATACAAATTTTCTTGGAACCCAGAAAAGAGGACATTGCGTAGATTTTTATAAATTCCAGCCGGACACATTTCCTTGCCTCAAAGATAGGACATTTCCGTGGAAAAGAGGACGTATGGTAACCCTAAGTCGGTAAAAATTCTTGTCCTATACATAATTTTCACTTTTAAAAAAGTTATCCTTAGCGTAGCCTTACGAGGGTTAGGTATAGGTCAAACAAGTTTTTTTTTTTTTTTTTTTTTTTTTTTTTTTTTTTTTTTTTTTTTTGGTTCAGAAACACTAAATCGATTTACAGTTGTACGTTCAATAGGCCTATTTATCATTTCAGGCCAAGTTACTTCGAGTATAAGTTTTCTTGCAAATTACCCAGAAAGCTGTATTCTTAGGTGCCTACCCTAACCACATCCTTTAAAATCACGACATATTCATAAAAATCATAACATTCGCCTGTTCTATATGTTTCGTCTCGATACTTAACCGCTTCGATATAATTATATCGTTTGGAGGTTGAAGCCACACTATAGCCGCGCTATGCACCACATCTGCGAAATTACCAATTTCAGACGAAATTTCAATCTAATTTTTATTTTGTACTGTCGTATAAGACGACCTCGGATATTGGGGCCTTTTTTTATGATTCAGCCGTCGTCTTATCTGTGGAAATACAAGGTAAATAATTTCTATACAGCTGCTGGTAATTTCTTCCACCTACAAATTTATCAGTTGTGTCCCAATCCGTCGATTATGGAGAGAATTAAACTATGTGCTTTGTTAATTACCTTATGAATAAAATGACAGTATTGAATACTTCATTTTTCAAAGTTTTTTCACTTCATTTGCAACTAGCCGGCCGCAGTGTCCGAGGAGACTGAGGCGCTTCAGTCATGGTCTGCACGGCCACTTACGGTCGGGGGCTCGAATCCCCCCTCGGGCATGGATATTTGTGCTATCCTTAGATGTAGCTAGTTAATAAGTAGTTTGTAAGTTTAGGGACTGATGGCCTCGTAGTCGGGTCCCATAAGCTCTACAAACATTTGAACATTTGCAACTAGTGATTTTCCCAAGTGGACTGAAGACTGTATCGTTTAAAGAGTCGGTAACGACAAATCGATGTTGACGACGTCAGTGGTCTGTTAGGGCAGACATGGCCCGCCACTTTGTAGGTCGGGCACCAGGGCCGAGCGATGGTACAGTGCTGGCGAGAGTCGCCAAGGCCTCTCGCGTGCGTCCGACAGCTTTATAAATGCAAATATGACCTTCTTTTGATAAACGCATTTGCATGTTTGTGTGTCAATCGACTCATTAAGAGATAAAATTAAAATATGCAAATGTAATAGTTGGAAATTTCAATAAAAGCCGATGGCAGGGAAGACGGAAACTCCGTAGGTGGCGTCCGCGAGATTGGGAGTTCCGGCCGAAGGCTGGCGCCACGAGAGGGGGGAGGGGGGAGAGGAAGGGGTCGGCGGGGGGGGGGGGGGGGGGGGGCGGCAAGAATCGCGCGCCTCGTACGTCATCGGCGTCCATATTCAGCAAGGCGGTCACAATTTCCCGACGCGCTCAGACTACTGAACGCTCACGGCGCGGCCGTAAATATTCAAACTCCGCCATTTGCATATTTGCGAGGAATGGTTCATTAACAGTGTTTTATGTTCCGGCGCATTCGAGCGAACACAGGGTCGGCGTCGCGGCGCTGTGTCGCCCATCTCCACCCGTCCTCTCCGTCTCCTGCAATTCACGCCGGGCCTCGCCGTGTTCGGTACAGTGATTCGAAAGCCATCACACGTAACGGTAATCAACGTTTACGGCAGATTTCGCCTCTCTCGTAGCCCACTATATCCACCTCTACATCTCTACTACCCGAGCAGTGTAGCGCAGGTGTAGTCGACGGCTGACACGAACTTCGCAACCTTATGCTTAGTTTACACGACGATCGAAAGTTCACAAGAAAGATAACTGTCTGCTGCAGCGCTTCACGCTTACTAACACGGTATTAATGACTTGCGATCATACAGGCTTGGTTGCGTTAATACAATAAACTTCCGTCTACACGTCTGATTACAACTAACAGCTGGGTCTGTGCGAAAATTACTGTCTGTATATGTGGATTGTTCACGTTTGTGTGTGTGCCATAGTTGATAATATACAGCTTAAGAAGCTTGCACTGCAGCACTGCCACAGGTTGCAGGAGCTGTGGCAATGTTTCTTAGAACTCTACAGTGAAGAAGTTGGATGTGCCCTTGGTTGAGAGGAAGAGACGAAGAATGAGATGTGTACTGCACGCAGATAATGAAGTAACTCACACAAAAATCAAATGTTTGTATAGCTTATGGGACTTAACCACGGGGTCATCAGTCCCTAAACTTACGAACTGCTTCCGAACTAACTAAGACTAAGGACGGCACAAATATCCATGCCCGAGGGGGGATTCGAACCCCCGACCGTAGTGCCCGTGCAGACCGTGATTGGAGCGCCTCAGCCCCCTCGGCCACCGCGGCCGGCCAACTCACACAAGAGGACCTCAATGAAATATGACTTTTTTTTTTTTTTTTTTTTTTTTTTTTTAGTATATTAAGTGCTGAGTGTTTACCAAGTTGCTTTCGTTCGTCCAAGGACAAAAATACGGCAATGAGAGAGAGATAGAGAGTATTTCGCCAAGCAGAAGGTACGAAATACTTTTTACACTTGAGAAACATTTTCAGCTTTGTTAAATTTATGCTTCAGTTACTTCCTGTAATTGTTCTTTTTTCAGGTTTGCTATAACATTGCTGTTTCTGGCGACAGGAGAATGTTTCGAAAGCCTAGCCTTTGCACAAAGAATTTCTGTACTCTTCCAAATATTGCTGTTGAAGTCTGCACAGTAATTTCAATTTCCGATCCATAATGGGACTTCAGTCAACTAAATTTTGCTTTGCTTTTAGCATCACACTTTCGAGACTATGTGCAACTGACTTTCTGACATGCTAAAAATTATAGAATTTTAAAAATATGAAGTTAATCAACAAGATGTATTCAACATTCATTAAAATCTACACTTTTCTGTTATTTTCTTCATAAATAACAGTCACTGTACCTTCTTACAATGGAGAGGATTTTCTGCAGTGACCCTATATGCCTCAATGGAAAGCGCATTTCCTGCTCTGTTCCACTCGAACAAAGCAAGCAATTTCGGTAAGGTCGCGGATATTTCCACACATAAACATGATAACCACACAACGAATTCACTTCTGCGCATGCACACCCACTTCGCTACTAGCAACTTTAGAACCTGTCCTAAAGCGTACTAGCTAGTACGAAACGCCGGCTTCGCACACGAAATGCGAGTAGTTCCGCGTTTACGTCGTTAGATGGCGCGCTACGTGATCTGTTCATTACTAGCGCGATCATCGTGTAAACTGGGCTTTAGTCTGCTCAACACACGAATTTCGCTACTTGTCTGAAACGGCCTCGACCGCCTGTACGGAAACGAAACTCCCAACGAACTTACAGACTCGCTGTTTTTGCTTTGCCATTAGTAAGTCACATACATTAAATGTAGCAATTTTATTACTTTTTACTACAAAATGCACAAAATGAAATATTGTGAATGAATGCACAAAATCTAAATTGAAAGAGAGGCGCTGGAATAAACTATATTATAACGAGCTTCATACGATGGTACTTTTATTAACAAATTATTTTGAAGCTAAAGGAAGCATTTAAATATTTTATGGAACACACTTTCAGAAATGCAAACAGTCAGTTTCGTAATTCTGTAATCGCAGATTTTTTTCCAGACAAGTATTTGTCCCTCTTCAGTTTTCTGTGTGTTTTTGGAAAGAAGCCACACCTGACACTGTTTTATCGAATGAAAATGTCTGTTTCTCCTCCATCATAGTAGTCACGAAAACATAAATGTTGGGGTGAGAGGATTCAAAAAAAGCAAATAAAACGAGAATGAAAGCTCTCGAAAGCGTTTGTAGTCCTTTAAAACGCAGAGGTCTCGTGTGCCGAAATAAAAGTGAAGAAAGATGCGTTTTCCTCATCAATATAATTTTCCAACAGGTAGTCGGCGAACTGTCTAAGTGAATGTTCTTCTGACTTGATACTTATTAGCTCACAAAATGCATTTCTCACTTATTCATGTTCCAAATAGCTTAAACTGAAGCAAGATTTATGCCACTTTTCTTTTTCATGTTTGTTATCTTCGTAAATATCTCCAAGTCCTAATGTCGGAATTTTCCATGAAAAACCGTTTGTTGATTTGTTAGCTGGTGGTCGTTCCAGTCAGCAAGTCATCAACACATCTGAACTGGATTATCGTTTGTTTTCGTTAAGAGTCTTGTGTTGAGGTTTTCTTGAAGGATATTTGAAATTTGTTTGTACTGTTACTACGTGTCGGAAATTGTTGTTTGTTGTAATGAGCAAGAAGGACAAAGTAACCGAGAATCTAATGACGCAATCGAACAACATGTGCGACAGAAGTAGATTTAAGCATAGGGTTTCTTTCGCAAACAAGTACATGCAGTCCTTGAATGTCTGACCTGAGAAACCGCTATGCATTGCATACAGAATTTTTTAGATCCATTGTGAATCTAGGGTTTATTTGTAGTAAAAGATAAAGTGAAAAAAATTAGAATGACAACTTACCAAGCTTTGGCCAGATGAAACCTGCAGCCAACTATTTCAGTCACAGGAAAGCCAGAAAGAGCAATTTCTTGGATTGCTACCTCAAAGCAACAAAGTATTCGATTCGAAACACATTCGTTTGCTTCAACAATCCTGTTTAAGATACTCCAGAACAAAGGTGTAAAGTTGCCATCAGATTATCCGTAAAACTCAGAAGACCACTGGAACATAAATGACATCACTACACCCATTAATTGTGAACAATTGCAAGAAAAGTTTTGGGGCATAATCAAACGTGCCAGGCTCAAACCCAACCTGCGTACAAATTTTAATACAATGCTTTTTTTGAGCTTTTTGTTGTTGTGGTCGTCAGTCCGCAGAATGGTTTGATGCAGCTCTCTGTACTACCCTGTTCTGTGCAAGCCTCTTCATCTGAGAATACGAACGGCAAACAACATCCTTTATTCGTTCCTCAGTCTCCCTCTACGATGTTTACCTCACGCACTTCCTTCTAATGCTCCTAATGCTCTAATGCTTGATGTCTCAGAATGTGTCCCTCCAATTTATCCCTTCTCTTAGTCGTATACACCAGAAAATCCTTTTTTCAACAAATCTGTAGAGCACCTCCTCATAAGTTAGTTGGTATACCCATCTAATCTTCATCATCGTCTATAGCACCACATTTCGAAAGCTTATATCATCTTTCTGTCCGAAATCCTTATCGTCCACGTTTCACTCCCATACAATGCTACACTCCAGACAAATGCTTTCAGAAAGGACTTTCTAACATTTAAACTAATATTGGTTATCAACAAATTTTGCTTCTTCAGAAACTCTTTTCTTCCCATATAGTTCAGCTTGAACATATAAATTTGAAGCCTATCGAATTGCGCCTCTTCCGAACGAATATTAATAAGCAGTCTAATTTTCACACACGAGATATCATTAGAGATTGATTACTACAGCTGCCTTCGCTGAGTTGCTTCTTCATCTTCCTCCGCAACCTCTCGCAATGTACCAAACAGTCGATGATTCGACATGAGATGCAAACAAGGCCTTTCTGGAAATAGCGTCGGTGATGTTGTCAAACATCTTCCATTCAGTCACGCTACACAATACATAAAGATATACAAGAACAAACAAGGTTCTCAATGAGTAGTGACATGGAAGAAAGTCAACTGTATGAAACCGGTGTAAGACGCCCTCCCTCTGCTCTCAGTATGCAGCTATGGGCGGCAAGTAGTCAAGCGCCATTCTCATACCTTGAGACACACCGTACCAAGACTATACGACTAAAAGTCCCATAGGTTTGGAACCCACTTTCAACTCCAGGTCCCCCTATAACTGCCTGGGTAAGTCAGTTTGAAGTTCGGAGGAAGGCAACGGCATACCACTTCCAAATAGGACCATGCTTTGTCAAGCATTGTGGTGTTCAAACCAATCTTCGCATTGTTGACAGCTTTAGCTTCCCTTATGAGAAGTAACGCTTCAATGAAATAGCCTCTCAAGCACGGAACCACAGAGTAACACGGAACTGGCCACGAAGCAGTGGATGGGAGTGAGGGCAGGTGGTCCAAAAACCTCACCCGGAAAAAAAAGGTGTGCCTGTCATCCAGCACCAGTGTGTTGTGTTGTGTTGTGCTGCGTTGCGCGCTGCACCTGCTGGCTGCTATTGTTACCGCGACGCCTGCCCAATGGTGATGTATGGCGGCGAGATGGGCGACGCGATTGCTGGAGGCTAGACTCCGGTCTCTGAAGAGTTACAACACGCACGAACGCCTGCAGAGAACACTTTCGTATTCACAGAATATATACATTACTGTGTTCTGTAGAATTAATTATCATTTGGCGTCTGCCGCTGGTTATATGTCAATGTTGTGGTGTCGCTATTCGCAACAACGCCGGCGGCTACACACGTCGCCACACAACTTGAAGAAGAGGCGGTAAGTCGCCCCACAGTATTTCGGCCGCCGAGGGCGCTAGCAGTCTCGTTACCTCTCTGCCTACTTCGTGCGCTGGCCATTAGAAGGAGGCTCGCCCAGATATGCTGGCGCACCACAGCCACATCAGTCAGTACCGGCGTACAGAGAGTATAGAAATGCCAGTCAGTACTAGGCAGCCCTAGGAATAAGACAGTCCCATAAGTCATTATAGAAGAGCCAGCAGTTTACAGTACTATTGCCATATGTCGTTGTACGATTAGATAGCAGAACTGTTTAATGCTTCGGAAGAATTGTACCAACAAGCACATCAAAATTGAGTATGTATCTCATTGTATTAATAAATATTTTGTGGACATCACTTCTTTAATTATAAACCTTGACCACATATTTGTTAGCAATGGCCCACCATCTTTCCAATTTACAGCATCCTGAGGACACATCATTCAACATAGACAACAAGGTGCAACACCAACTACCAGTAAAATTGACCAACGACTCTCATCGTCCCTATAAACCGAAGCTGTTAGATCAGAGTGACTTGAGCCCACTGACGTCGGGGGTTCGAATCGCCCCTCGGCCATGGATGTTTGTGCCGTTTTTAGTGTAATGTAGTTCATAAGTAGTTTGTAAGATTAGGGAATGATGACCCCGTAGTTAAGTCCCATAAGCTATACAAACATTTGAACATTTGATTTGACTTGAGCTGACTTGCAGGTTTACTCGCCGACGTATGTGCAAACAGTACCATTAAATGAGTGAGTTTGAATGAGAGCACATTATGACTTGAGAGAATGTGGTTCATCCATCTGGGAAATTGTTCTTCGTGTGGGACGAAGTGTTTCAGAAGTGCAAGGGGCGGCTACAAAATGACAAGGCCGTACGAGACGAGATGGTCACAACACCCAGACAGCTACCCTCACCCACTGAGAAGACCCTCAGTCGGGTGGCTTTGCAGAACAGATCTGAGCCCACCTCGGCTCTGGCGCAATTGTGGTAATTGCAGCACACACTATTGGGAGTGACAGCAGTGACGTATCCAGGACATTGTCAAATGGGGGGTCCGAATGGTTAAAGCCACGGTGGAGTAGCCGAGCGGTCCAAAGCGCCTCGCTGCGGTTGCTCACGGTCGGAGGTTCGAGTCTTCCCTGGGGCATGGGTGTGTGTGTGTTACCTTTAGGTTCGTTTACCTTAGTTTAGGTAGTTTGTAAGCTACCGACTGATGACCACGCAGTTTGGTCCGATACATTTACTAACATCTGAACATTTGAAGGGTTAAAGAGAAATTTACGAAAGCTCATGTTTTTCATTTATTCTAAAAACAAACTTAGGCTAACATATTTTTTATATATATTTTATGCACATAGTTTCGGTTTGTAAGACCTTCTTACAAATACTTCAATATTTTATACACAAAATTGAGGATAACATTTCGTAAAAATTTGTTCAATATGCGCCAGCCGAACCTTCAGTTGTTATTCTAAACGAAGTCTGATTATCAGAATGAGAAGTGTTTCTTTGTATTTGAACACTGCTAACGACAAGGTTGCACGTCACGAAGCTCGTTGCCTGTCAGCCACGACTGTAACTCGGTGTTTCGCAAAATCTGCATTAATTTTTTCATCAGTATAAATACCTTGCATATTGATTTAGGAATATAATTTTATTTCCGAGATTATTGGTTCTTTTACTCATTTTGGCATTGCAACGTATCCATCCTCTATATAAAATATTACTCTTAAACCTAACTTCAAAAAGCATTACACATACTGAGTGAGGTGTCTTATGATATAATGAAATATTCCCACTCCAAATAATGACTCCACTGTTGTAAATAGATAAATGAGTTATTATAGTAGTACGTATTTTAACTTACCATAACGCTAGTGGACAAATGAAAGTCGGTTTTTCTCTTTTTTCTTGTTATGAACTTACTCATAGTTGGAAACTTAACAGCACAAAAGAAATCAACAGCAGCGGCAGAATTCCACTATAGTGATTAACATAGCAATAATGAAGTAAGCCCAACAATTTACAATGGCTAAATTACGATTGGGCAATAGCCGATGCTGATATCGATAACTAAAATCTATAGATAGCTTTGTTGACTGTCGATAGTGCGTATTCTTTATTGTTATCATAAGTTTCACTACACGGTAGCTAGGTCGTGTCTTATTTCATTTAGTCCCTTCGGAGGTTCGAGTCCACCACTGAGCATGGGGGTGTGTGTTGTCCTTAGCATAAGTTTGAGTGCTATTTTATCGTTTAGGTGATAGGGGGATCCGGACCCCCAAGACTCCCCCCATTTCGCTACCTCCTTGGTGACAGTCAGTAGCCGTTTATTGCGGCATTGATTACGTGTGCGTCGTCTACGTCTCCGCCTATCTTTGATTAATGTGCGGAAACGGTGAGGTGTGTGGAACGATGTCACTGTGGACACACATGGCCTCAGATAGAGTTTTGTTTGAAGATGACGACCGCATAAGTTGAGGATCTGCAGCCACACAGATTGTATTGACACAAATCCAAAAGGGATAGAAATGTAAATGCGACGTTAGAAGCTACGTCATGCAGCCCCGATGAGGGCAGGCAGTTCCAAAGAATGCCAGGCAGACACTCCTACGAGGAGTGGGCAGCGACAGCCCTGCTGGTGGCGGACGTAAGCGGTCCTCGCGTCTGTTGTCTGACCACCTGGCAGTCCTTTTGTCCCCGAGGCAGCGTGCAAACAAGTGGCCGCGGCCGGGCAAACAGCGCAGCGACGGCGTGAGCGCGGCCGCGCACCCAAAACCCGACCTGGCCGTGGGGAACGCCGAGCCACCGGGGCAGTGCGCCGCCACCGCGACCTAGCACACCGCAGCGCCTAGGTTAATAAATATAAGGTTGGGCAGTAAGCGCTCTGCTCTGCCATTGCCATTGGCTGGCTCTGTGACGTCACTGGGGGACTGCGTGCTCCCAAACGTCCTGCACAGGCTTAGTCCGCTATGGCATGGAATGTGCCTTTATATCAAGCTTTTTACGAAAGATCTACATCTACATGGGATACTCTGCAAATCACATTTAAGTGCCTGGCAGAGGGTTCTTCGAACCACCATTACACTATTTATCTCCCATTCCACTCTCGAATAGCGCGAGCTCTGAAAAAAATGTTCAAATGTTTGTATAGTCTATGGGACTTAACTACGGGGTCATTAGTCCCTAAACTTACAAACTACTTATGAACTAACTAAGACTAAGGACGGCACAAATATCCATGCCCGAGGGGGGATTCGAACCCCTGACCGTAGTGGCCGTGCAGACCGTGACTGAAGCGCCTCAGTACCCTCGGCCACCGCGGCCGGCTCGAGCTCTGATTTCTCGTATTTTATTCTGATGATCATTTCTACCTATCTAAGTGGGAGTCAACAATATATTTTCGCATTCGGAGGAGAATGTTGGCGATTGGAGTTTCGCAGGTAGCCCACGCCGCAGCGATAAGCGCCGTTACTGTAATTATTCCCATCCGAGAGCCTGTATCATTTCCGTAACTCTGTCTCCCCTGTATCGTGACAATACGAAACGAGCTGCCCTTCTTTGGACTCTTTCGATGTCCTCCGTCAAACCCACCTGATAAGGATCCCCCACTGGGCTGCAATACTCCAAAAATGGACGGACAAGCGTAGTGTATGTAGTTTCTTTAGTAGTTCTGTTGCTTCTATTAAGGGTTCTGCCAATACTCCAAAAATGGACGGACAAGCGTAGTGTATGCAGTTTCTTTTGTAGTTATGTTGCTTCTATTAAGGGTTCTGCTAATAAAACGCAGTCTCTGGTTCGCATTTCCCACGACATTATCTACGTGTTATTTCCAGTTTAAGTCTGACGTAATAGTAATTCCTAGGTATTTTTTGGAGTTTACGTCCTTCACTTTTGATTGATTTATCTTGTAAACAAAGTTTAAAGGAATTCTTTTCGAATCCCCCTCGGGCATGGATATTTGTGCCGTCCTAGTTCGTAAGTAGTTCATAAGTAGTTTGTAAGTTTAGGGACTGATAACCCCGTAGTGAAGTCCCATAGATTATACAAACATTTGAACATTTTCAATTCTTTTCGTACTCATGTGGACGACTTCATACTTCTCATTATTTAGAGTTAATTGCCAATTTTTACACCATAGTGATATCTTATTCAGATCGTTCTGCAGTTGGTTTTGATCCTCAGATGATTATACTAGACGGTAAATGACGGCGTCACTTGACAATGGCAGAGGAGATCTCTGTCGAATGTTTATCAAGCACAGCTTTCAGACGATCAAAATAAATAAGTAGGTTATCGTTTAATAGTTTCAAAATTACCTTAGTAATACACTGATTGTAAGCGGACAATAACTGTAGAATAAGGGTCTTCTCGGGTTCATGTCAATGGCAGAGGACATCTCTGTCGTAAGCTCGTGGGCAGAAAACTACATGATGTGGCTTGTAAACCCGAGAAGATCCTAATACTACAGTTATTGTCCGATTACAGTTAGTGTATTACAATTGTAATTTTGAAACTATTAAACGACGACCCACTTATGTATTTTGATCACCTGAAAGTTATGCTCTACATCTACATCTACATGGGATACTCTGCAAATCACATTTAAGTGCCTGGCTCGATAAATATTAAAGCGAGATAGGCATCTTACTTCGGCGCTATTTGCACGTTGTTGCCGGCCGGCCGCGGTGGCCGAGGGGACTGCACGGCCACTACGGTCGGGGGTTCGAATCCCCCCTCGGGCATGGATATTTGTGCCGTCCTTAGTATTAGCTAGTTCGTAAGTTGTTTGTAAGTTTAGGGACTGATGACCCCGTAGTTAAGTCCTATAGACTATACAAACATCTGAACATTTTGCACGTTGTTGTCTTGTGTTTTCAACTACTGTGTTTCTTATTTTATTTGGGTGAGTAAAGTACAGTATTTGTGTCTTATGAACCCTGGTTTGGCCCGAATACTACAATTACATAATTTTCAGATTACTAATTAATTTCGTTTTCGTTAACTTCATTGCTCATTTATCGATCTGAGGTCAGTAAGGTCATTTGCTTTTTCAAATTATTTATTGCATGTTGACCTTTTTTTTTTCAAAATTTTTCCCTGTCACCAAACGTTCGTTGTTGCGAAGGGTGCAGCAACGTTCCGGTTATAGTCTCCACTGCGGAATCGGTCTCTTTGACGATAGCCATTACCATTTGGTTAAGAACGGTAGATACACGCCTCTATATTTTCATTGTTTTATTCTGCCAATATTGTGGGGGTGGGTAGTTAGAAGAAGTAAGACTTGTAGCCTTTCCGCAGTATTGTTTAAGGAGAAGGAACTAAACTACAGGGGTAAGATCTATTTTTGTAATGTAAGGAAATACAGATAAAGTACAACGAACAATTGTGATCTGAATTTTACAAAATTTAGGAAAAATACATTAATTACATAATTTTACAAACTAAATGAATAAACAATCATATCTAAAAAGTAATACCCAAGTTTCGTTCTTAGGGCCGTAGTCAGATTTTTTATTTTTTTTTATTTTGAGGGGAGGGGATTATACAATAAAACGCAACTGTAAATTATGAGATATATTGGTGATTGATCTCTTTCACCTCCCTTTGGATACGCACATCCTCGAACCGTTAGAGGGTTGTTTCTGTCGCTTCAAAGAAATCCTCTAGATTTCCATGATAAGCTCTTCTGCTACAATTTGTTACAATGTGTTTTATGGGCTGGTGTTCGTTTCAAAAATTACATTGAGAAGATGAAGTCTTTCCCCATCGGTGGAGTTTTTCAGCACACTTGACATGGCCTTGGCGGATTCTATTGTTTTCCAGGCACGTCGTGGTAATTCCATACCGTTTGGTTTTGTGGCAGGATTTGGATGACCTGATACTCATCACGGGCAACATTATTCCTCATGGTGAAATATATCTCGGGTGAACACCTGATGATGGCAACATGGTCGATTGCCGAAATATTGTGTCCTATGCACACACACATACCAGGCTGTTCACCCGAGATCTATTTCATCATGAAATACGCCTGGAGAAATTGAAGAACCACATTATTCTCATGTCTGTTCACTCTCTGCTAATGTTGAAACTAACTACCTATAGCGATACTGCGAACAGGATTGATGGCTGGCTAGATTTTAATCGCTTCATTTGGAATTGGAAGTTCAGGGGTTTTCAGTAACTTCTTGTCTTCCTTGAGAAGGATACTGTGTCTACGAAGATCGGGTGGCACAATATGACTTAGAGGCGGTAGAGTAGATTTCATGTCACCTATTATTGTCCTCATTGCTGCATTTAGCTCTTCCTCAATGTTTCTCACATATGAGCTATTGAGCCACACTGGAGCTCAGCATTCGCCAAAAGGATACACCAGACCTAAGGAAGAGTATCGCAATATTGTAGCTCTTGCACTCCATGAGATGACACTCAGCTTCTGTATGTTATTACTGCGTATTCTTCGTTTTGTTGCGGTGTATTGTATGTGTTTCTTTCATAAGAGAGTTCTATCAAGAGTTACTCCAAAAATATTTTGGATGGTCTTGGTGGCGAATGACCCTACCGCCAAAGATGATGTTTTAGTTTGCATTGGCCATTTTACTGTTAGAGTGAAAGCCGCTGACTTCCGTCTTTGTTGAATTTGGAGGCAGTTTTTACTTTTTTATGTATTCGTTCACTGTACTTAGATCTGCAAGAAGGAACGCCTCTGCAGCTTCAAAATTTCTCTATGGGGTGGGCAAAGCCACGTCGTCTGCGTAAATTAATTTCCTTGACTCTGTTTCAGTAAGGCCAATACAAAATGAGCAGTATTGTTGCCAAAACAGAGCCCTGAGAGAGTCCTTAATTCTCTTCTGTCTCCTTAGTTTAGAGACGAGGATCACTTGGAAGTGTCTCTAAGAAAACATGTTATTTATGAGTATAATTTGGTAGTGTTCAACACGCGCGAGGCCATAAAGAAGTCCTTTTTTTCCATATTTTATCGTACGCAGCTGTGAGATCGGTAAAAGACACTAATGTTTTATGGGGACCTCGATGTGAACGGACTGCATTTTGATACCTTGCTTTCGGTGCACATTACTCTTGATCTACAATGAGGAGGAAGTTGCAATTTTGTACAACACTGAATGACATTAACTCATGCTGTAAGAGGAAATTTATTGAAATACCTGTTAACCTTTAATAATTACAATATTTTGACTAATAGATGTGTCATAATACAAGTTCGTATTCTGGGACCATTTTCTGGTGCTTCATTAGTCTAATAGTGTTTAGACTGTGGCAGGCTGCTGTCAACTTTCGTAGTAGCACATTATGCCTCTTGCAGTATGGAGTATATCTGAGGAAAGAGAAAAACCCTTATTACACTTCATTACTATTTTGTCTAAAAATTACCGTTAAAATTATATACAGAGAAACATAGATCATTTCTGCAATGTATTAGGCATAATACAAAGAAACTGCCCCAGTCTTCAGTTGGGAGATATTTAGAGAACATAGCTAAAAACATTATGAAGATATATGTACCTAATGTTCTGAACATGTAGTTTTGAGAAAATGAGAAAATAATGCACCGTATGCCTCTTTCAGAACATTCCAGTGGCATAATCTTGCTGGCCAGCTGCTTCTTTATCCTCTGAAGACTTTCTCAGGAGTCTTTTCCTTACTTCCGCAGCCCTTTCAGCTTCAACCAGTGGCTGATGATCCATGGCAGTCAGAGCGGCTATCATATTACTTCCTGGTTGGGTGCCTAATTTGTCCATTCCTATTGTCCTGCTAATTACACCATTATTGAAACAGATAACAACACCCATCACACATATTTTGAGTACTGTCCATCCATCAAACGCTGTTTTCGGTACTGGTTGCCACACGCAGTTGTTGAAACTCTCATTAGGATTTTGTGTACGGCCTTGTAAATATTTACTAATTAATTTTTTATCTGCAAGGCCCCTCTATATATTGGCTTTATTGTTTCCATGAATTGGCAGGCATGGAATATTTATGGTGATATTCCTTGCCTGAAGCATCAGCCTGGCCCGTGTGTAGACATTTGTTCTAAATGTTCAAATGTTTTTGAAGCTTAAGAGACTTAACTTCGGGGTCATCAGTCCCTAAACTTAAAAACTACTTACCTTATACTAAAAATGACACAAACATGCATGCCCGAGGGGGGATTCGACCCACGACGGGGAGCTGCCTCGCGCATCGGAGCATAGCGCCTCAAAGCGCTTGGCCACTCCGCCGCGACGGACATTTGTTCAAAGAGCGTTTAAGACTATAATTATTTAAAATGTTAAAGCACATATTTTTGGAAACGGGAGAAATAAAGTAAAGGAACAGTGTACAAAAATTTATTGCTTTCATATTATGAAAGAAGAAAACGCAATACCACGTCCCTGGAAAGAGAAAATGTCAAATTTTTATACATTCAATATGAGCATCAAGTATTGTTTTTGTTGTTGTCTTCAGTCCGCAGAATGGTTTGGTGCTGCTCTCCACGCTACCCTGTGCAAGTCTCTTCATCTGAGAATATGTACGGCAACATACATCCTTTTGAATTTGCTTACTGTATTCGTTCCTCGGTCTCCCTCTACGATTTCTATCCCACACACTTCCTTTTTCTAAGTTGACGATTCCTTGAACTCTCAGCACGCGTCCCAGCACCTACCCCTTCTCTTCGTCAGGTTATACCAGAAAATCCTTTTCTCCCCAATTCTGTTGAGCACCTCATCATTAGTTACGTGATCCACCCATTTAATTTTCATCATTCGTCTGTAGCTCGTCTCGTCGTGGAAATACCATTCAGAAGAAGATTCAACTTCAAAAGAGCAAAATAGGAGGATTTCGGGAATAAACTTGACGAATCCCTGAAACTGATTGAACCCAAGCCAGAGCACTATGACGAATTCGTGCAAGCTATTAAGGACGCCTCTTTTAAGACAATACCGAGGGGATGTAGGACAGAGTATATACCTGGTTTTACAGACAAAAATAAGGATGCATACGAAAGGTATTGTGATCTCTATGATAAAAGTCCCCTAGCTGAAGAAACAATCGAGTGCGGGCAGGAATTACTAGAAACTCTAAGTGACCAAAGACGCCAGACCTAGATGAAGACAGTCGTGGGCATGGACATGACACACAGTAGTAGGAAAGAATGGCGGCTTATTAAAAAACTGTCAAATGATCCCACTATAAGAACTCCGCGTGTAAATATAACACGTAACAAAATAACCAGCCAGCTTTTATTAAATGGCAAAGTCAGTGGAAAAAATAATGCAGCAAAGAAGTCAAAGAAAAGTAATGTATCAGATGTAGATTTCTCTGTGGAAGAACTAGAAGAGGCCATAAGTAGTCTGAAAGTAGGAAAAGCTGCGGGACTTGATGACATAAGGAATGACATAATTAAAAATCTGTCCGAAAATGCGAAAAAGTGTTTACTGAAATTTTTCAATTGCATTTGGAGGACTACAAAAATTGCCAGAATATGGAGACACGCACAGGTCATCGCAGTTCTAAAGCCTGGGAAGGACCCAAATGACCCCAAGAGCTATCGACGAATATCGTTGTTGTGTTCGCTCCTGAAACTTTTTGAAAGATTGATTATGAACAGAATAGGTGATTACATTGACAGCTGCCTAATTGATGAACAGGCAGGTTTTCGGCCAGGGAAATCTTGCACAGCCCAGGCTTTAAACCGGACTCAGTTTATTGAAGACGGATTTGAGAGAGCTCTTCCGACAGGAGTAGTGTTCATTGACCTAACTGCAGCTTACGACACTTTAAACCTGAGAACCCTCATCTCCAAAGTACATCGAATGACCAACAGTGACAGGTTGGCGGAAGTTCTTAGGGCACTGCTCTTTAATAGAAGATTCTTCGTTGATTTCCAACAGAAGAGAAGTAGATGGAGAAATCAGAAGAATGGTTTGCCACAAGGCAGTGTGCTGTCGCCACTGCTGTTTAACATATATACCAATGACCAACCTATTGGAAAAAAGACGAAATCTTTTATTTACGCAGATGACAGGGCAATTTCATGCCAAGCAAAAGCTTCTAATGAAATTGAAGCAATCCTCACTGAAGACCTCACAAAGTTCACAGAGTACTACAGACGAAATCATCTGAAACCAAACCCAAGTAAGACCCAAGCCTGTCTCTTCCACCTCAACAATCGGGAAGCAGAAAAGGTGCTCGATATCATCTGGAATGATGTACAAAAACCAATCTGTGCCCAAAAGGCTACAATCTAGACGAAGCTTCATGTACTCAGTGGAACCAATCGTTCCATAAAATCACTGTGGCAAGAACAATATCCTGAAGCCCTTATCACAGAGGAAGCCTTACCCCAGGGCTCCCACCTAGACACTGGAAAACGCTGAACAGAGTTAGTATGGGAGTGGGGCGGTCAAAACAACTTATGAAAAGGTGGGGCTACACAGACAGTGACGAGTGTGAGTGTGGTGCAATACAGACGATGGAACACCTTCTAAAATGCCCTTTAGTGGACGCATCTAGAGAGTGCACTCAAGAGCACCTCCTGAAATACACTGGGACAGCCGCAGCTTACACTGATTTCTGGACGAGCAAAATATGATTCAATTGTACTATATGTTGTATTTGTCTATCTCTTTTTTATAGTTTTAAATCTGTACTTCATATTTTATCTCTGTATTTTACTGTTTTTTGTAAAATATCTTAATCCTGTACTTCATATTTTATCTCTGTGTTTGACTACTGCTTTCTGTAAAAGCACTTACTATGTAGTTTAAATTATGTGCTGGCTGCTTTCAGTTACATTTGTGATGTAGTTCGTACAGGAATAAATAAATAAATTCGTCTGTAGCACCACATTTCGAAACTTTTATCATCTTTTTGTCTGAACTTCTTATGGTTCACGTTCCACTGCCATGCAATGCTACGTTGCAGACAAATTCTTTCAGAAAGGACTGACTAATATTTAAACCCATATTGGATGTCAACAAATTTAGTTTCTTCAAAAACGCTTTTCTTCCTATAGCCATTCTGTTTTCATATATTCTTCGTACATCAGAAGTTGTACTGCTAGCCAAATAACAAAAGTCATTTACTACTTCTTTTGTCTCATTACCGGCACCTAATCTAATTCCTTCAGCATAGCCTGATTTTCTTACATGACAGTGGCTCATTTCTTGCCACACCTAAAGCAGCTGGTTTCTAGTTATCAAATTCTCAGCCTCAACAATTTGATTTAGCAGACTTTCAAACGTGTCAAGCAACAGTGGGATTAGAAACACAGTCGTAAGTAAGGTGTGAGGTCCGGAAATATGGGAGGCCATGGTTGATGAAGTTGATCATCTGCTGCTCCTCATCCAATGCAACACTCCGGAATGGTATCATTCAAATATTGTTGAATGTTGGTACGGAAATGAGGCAGGGAACCATCTTGCCCTGAAGATGAAGCCATCTGAATCTTTTTCAAGTTGAGGTAATAACCAGTTTTGAACTATTTTTCGTTATGTTAGTCCTGTCACAATTTTCTCCATGGAGAGGAAAGGGCCATAGACTTTGATTAGGTAGTACTGCTGTGAAGCTGGTAAGGTCGCAAATTCCTTATTATAGGTCATACTTCATGTATAGCGTGCCCTAAAAAAAGGCGCGTTTCGGCTTACATCTGTTCACGTGTGCACATGACACGGAAGAGATGCTAATCTGCTGATGGTAAAGCCGAAACGCGTCATTTTTGATGGCACGCTATACATGAAGTGTGACCTAAAAAAAAGGTAAAGCAGTCAACAATCCGAAGATTGGTTTGAACACCACAGTGCTTTGCTAGGCATGGTCCTGTTTGGAGGTGGTATGCCGTTGTCTTCCTCCGACCTTCGAACTGATTTACCCAGCCAGTTATAGGGGGACCTACTGATTAACGTGGGTTCCGAACCACGGTGCTACTCGGTATTTATCACATGAGCAATAACGCCAGAGGTGAAAGAATTGGAAAGTGACAGATAAAAATCCTAGGACCTGGCGGTGATCGAACCCCGCAACCTTCGGACTTGTAAACTGGCACTCTACCACTGTGCAACCGAGGCGCACCAATAAAGAATTTGCGACCTAACCTGCTTCAGAGCAGTACTACCTAATCATTTTATCATGGTAGCCTGCCCCCTCAGCGACCTTATGTCGCATTTACAATATACCATAGAGTTTGTTAAGAGATATGACACAACAGACATTAGTCTTCAGGGAATCTGTTTCATGTTCAAACTTTACACTGTTGTTTGTCGAGGTACATTGGAATCTTTTGTAGTTTGGAAGATATAAAACTCTGAAATCTGTTCCTTCCTTTTGAATAACCCCGTATTTAAACTTTTCCAGATAATGTTGTTTCCGAGAAGTCCCACCGAGATGTTCGGCAGCAATGAACGTCTTATTGATTTGTGGCAGGCGACGACACGAATGGCGAGGATACTGCCGCTGACACAACGGACGCCCGCGATCTCTCCCTGCCCCGTTTCGGCCACCCGACCACGGGCCGCGCGACTTTGAAGACCGGCGTCCCTTACTAATGGTTACGAAGTTATACGATTTGTCTTTTGTTGTGCGGGGCGCGACCGGCCCGAGCCCCAACGTTTTGAAATACGGACCACCCAGCCGCCGGCCGGACCGAGCTTAATTTACGGCAATACTTAAAAATCTCTCGAAGACGGCCGCGCGCCGTATAAATTAATGGCTTTGCCGGGCTCTTAATTTATAAAATGTATGCCGCGCGCGATTCTTATCTGCCGCCGGCCGGCCGCGTCTTGGCTTTCCTCGCCGCGGCGGACCCTCGAGGACCCTGCCGGCTTTTCACTCCAGAAGGCCCGGCCTGGCGCGCCCGGCGTCGTTAGGACAGACCCCCGCGGCGCGAGACGTCGACCCGCGGGGAAGGCGATGCGGACGCCCACAGGCGCCAGATTGTAAAAACGGCCGAGTTACTCCTCCGAGTATTAACTTTTGACGCGCGTCCGCTCACCCCGCTCCCCAGCCGGTCGCCTTGTGACAGCTGCGAGGGCGCCGGTTAGGCAGAGAGGGGAAAGGGGGGGAGGGGGGCTAACCGAGCGTCCGGGTTATTAATACGGCGTCGGGATTTGGAATTTTTATTTGGCGTCTGTCTCTCTCTCTCTCTCTCTGCCTACGATAATGGCTGACAAAAGGTATTAGCCCTCTCTGGGAAAGGTAAACAGTACCAGGGGCGGTGCCCGAGCGTGTGGTACTTAAGGCCCGTACAGACGGAGACATTTCTTGCGGCACGACGGGCGTAGCGAGTAATTTCCTTCGTGTGAACAGCGCAGAGGTCTTATACAGAGAGACAGTAGCCAATGCTTCTTGTACCGTAGATCAGTGCTTTTCAACCTGTGACCCCCAGGATGGTTGCAAAGTCCTGCTCTGGGAAGGTGGGAGGGGTGATATAACCAGAGCAGTGCACATCTGGAAACTACAGAATCCGTAATATAATTTATAATGACACACGCCTAAAAAAATGAAATCTGGTTTATCTTAATTCCGAATTTCGTGGAACGTAGTTAATACGAGGCGCGTCCAGAAAGTAAGTTCCGTTTCAATTTATCTCCGCTGCAACGCTGCGACTGCATTTCCGCATATGCGCTGTAGACGATGTGTATCAAGGAGAAGAACGTGCGCCATTTGGAGATCGCTGTCAGTTACGTACCCTTTGTTGTGCTTGTTTGAAACGTCGGCGTTGATTGAAAATCCCGCCGCCTGTGAAATCAGGTCGGTGATTCGGTTTCTGAATGCGAGGAAAGTGAAACCAAGTGAAATTTATCGGCAAATTTGCGATGTTTACGGACCAAATGCGATGAGTGATTCGATGGTGAGAAGGTGGGTGCGACAGTTCAATGGCGGGCGTAGTGATGTACAACGATGAAGAACGAAGTGGGCGTCCACCTTTGGTTACAGAAAAACTGGTTCACCCGATTGATGGCAAGATCCAGGAAAACCGTAGGTTTACAATTAGTGCTCTCGCTATGGACTTCCCCCCAATTTCACGATCACTGACGCATGAAATTGTTACCAAACAACTGAAATTCCATAAACTTTGCTCACGTTGGGTACCAATGATTCTCACTGAGCAACACAAAACACAACGTATGGGTAGTGCACCTGAGTTTTTGACCCGTTATGCTGAAGGCGGCGAAGAATTTTTGAGACGAATAGTCAGAGGAGATGAAACGTGGGTTTCTTACGACACCCCTGAGTGTAAGCGGCAATCAATGGAATGGAGGCACACTTCATCCCCACCAAAGGTAAAGCCGAAGCAAATCATGACACCTCGGAAAATGATGTGCACATTTTTCTGGAACTGGAAAGGCATCCTACTCATTGACTTCTTACCGCGTGGTCAAACAATCAAAGCAGATGCTTATTGCGAGGCATACCGGAAATTGCGTCGTGCAAGTCAGAATAAGCGCCGGGGACTGCTGTCAAAAGGTGTTGTTTTGCTTCACGACAACGCACGACCACACACTGTAAATGTGACGAAAAACCTCCTATAGGGATTTGGCTGGGACGTGTTTGACCATCCTCCGTACAGCCCTGACCTCGCTCCTAGCGACTTTCATCTGTTCTTACATCTCAAGTCTTTCCTTGGCGGTCATCACTTCACCAATGACGACGAGCTGAAAGAAACTGTTTCCAACTGGTTGAAGACACAGGCGGCAGATTTCTAGGAAGAAGGTATACAAAACCTGGTGCCACGCTATGACAAATGCCTTCAAAATTTCGGCAGTTATGTGGAAAAGTAGTTTAAGAGTTGTAGAATTTTTTGCAATAAAAATTTCTTCTGTATCTGTGTACAATTTCATTTTATTACCAAACGGAACTTATTTTCTGGACGCGCCTCATATAATAAATATAGCCATGAACAGACAACTTAACACTTTTTTTAGAACATCTCAACTCCTAACACAAAACATACAGTTAACAATGGAGCTTGGTGAAAATCCATCAATTTCTTAGACCTGACCATAGATATTACCAGAAACACACACAGCTTCAAAATTTCCTGAAAACCTAAAACAACAAACACTCTAATACCATACTGTTCACAACATCCAATATTACACTGACATGACGCCTTCCATTCCATGGTGCATCTCCTTACATCGGTACCATTATGAGAATAGTTCATTTAAACAGAATTAAAAGCCATTAAATACATTGCGTCCAACAATGGCTATAAACCTGAACTAATAAACAACATTCTACAAAGAACACAAAGTTGAAAGGTTCTACTCCAACTGTGTGCCCACAATACAGAAACAGTCGTAACTAAAACCAGCTGATGTACTATACCATATTTAGGACAAATATCCACCAAATATAAAACTTCCTTTTATGTAAGAGGCACTGCAGCTTACATTTTGTTCAACAGCAAAGATACAAGAGATGTATTCAGTAATAGTGGGGTTTGCAAAATCACTTGGAGTGACTGCAGCAAGCTGTATATAGGTCAAACAGGCAGGGCTGTAGAAACCAGATTGACTGAACACGAGTACAGAGGTCAGACTCTACCTTTGCAGATCATGTAATGAAAGACGGACACAGCTATCATGTCCACAAGAAGTGGTACATATAGACAACAAAGGTTGGAAACTAAATGTTGGAAGCACTGGAAATAAACAAACATTTAGTCAAACATTCCAGACTAGATCTAAATGACCATCTACAGCTGTACACATCACCACTATTAATCTTAATATAATGTAGTCAACTAGCCATCTGCCACAAACCATTCCAACTTTCACATTACTTCATATAACTGGAACTGTTCCCTATATTACTTTCTTTGTTTTAGCAAGCAGTAACTATAAGAAATTGTCATATGTTATTTTATTTAAATAAGTAAAATGTATCAGAGTTGTACATTAAGTAAAGTAAATGCAGTATAATAAAAAAAACCTGTTTAATGCACACGAAAGTTGATCTCAATATAAGTTGCAACCACAATAATTGTACCGTGGCATGTAATCGAGTAATATTACGTAAAGTGTTTCATTTTGTCCAATTCTAAACTACATAATAAAATATTAAAAAGGCCATTTACATCAAATCTACAACATGTAAAAAGCACACTAAAAGTGACGATCTCAACAAGTCACAAGTTCAATAATTTTAACGTAGCTTAGAATGATATAATATGAAGTATGTAACATTCACTGTATACAGCTCTGTGAATAATGAAATGCCAAAATCGTGGTATTTCGTCTTTATTTATAACAGACGACCGGTTTCGATGTACACAGACATCATCTTCTGGTCTCTGCACAAAATAGCAACATATTACATACATGCATATTGTAGTCAGTTGGTTTGTACTGGTGGGTTGTCACACATTTAAAATATGCCGTTTAGTTGCCAGATATAACACTTGTATATATCTGACAACTAAACGGCATATTTTAATGTGTGACAACCCACCAGTACAAACCAACTGACTACAATATGCATTTACATAATATGTTGCTATTCTGTGCAAAGACCAGAAGATGATGTCTGTGTACATCGAAACCAGTTGTCTGTTATAAAGACGAAATGCGGCGATCTTGGTATTTCATTATTCACAAAATACATTTATAAGTTGAATATAACTCTTTGCTCACTATATTACCCCTCCTACCTTCAGAATTTGAAAGAGTTTCTTCTAGTCGACGTTGTCAAAAGCTTTCTGCAAATCTACAAAAGCTAAAAACGTAGGTTTGCCTTTTCTTAGCCTATCTTCTAAGATAATACGTAATGTAAGGTTGAACAAACTGGCTCTCCTATCGATATCAGTAGTTCAGACGAAATATCATCTATTCCAGGGGCCTTGTTTCGACTCAGATCTTTGAGCGTTCTGTCAAATTCTTCTTGCAGTATCGTATCTCCTATCTCCACTTCCTTCACTTCGTCTTCCATTTGTAGAATACTTGTTTTCTAGAATACTTGTTTTGTATATCTATATTAGAAACACTTCTTAAAAACTTTGTGCACGTTAATCCTATGTGTGTTAAATTGATATTCAGTCGTCTCGCGGTGTTGTCTCTTCTTCACATCTCACTATTGTTTCTCCGACTTGTTGGTTGTAGTTGGTTGGTTCCTGATGTGTGTTGTCCGGTTATGTACGGCACTTTTCGCGTGTTTTTGTGGCGTTTTTCAAATGTTTCAAATGTTTGTATAGTCTATGGGACTTAACTACGGGGTCATCAGTCCCTAAACTTACAAACTACTTACGAACTAAATAAGACTAAGGACGGCACAAATATCCATGCCCGAGGGGGGATTCGAACCCCCGATCGTAGTGGCCGTGCAGACCGTGACTGGAGCGCCTCAGTCCCCTAGGCCACCGCGGCCGGCGTGGCGTTTCTTCCGTTTCATTTGTTATCATTTCACTTCACTTATTTGAAACTGTGTACCGTTTTAAGTCTAACGGTACACAGTTTCAAATAAGTGAAGTGATAACGAATGAGACTGAAGAAACACCACAAAAACAGGCGAAAAGTGCCGCACACACCCGGAAAACACGCTTCACATAATTGTGATAAAACATTTTGGAAGTTCCATTCTTTCTTTCCGAGAGATAGCAATATTTAGAAGTGGCCTCCTACAATCTTGAAATAGTGTGCCACGATTTGTTAAATAAGTTGAGTTATTTTTACGGTAATTACCGACAAGGCGTCCAGCTACGAATGCGAACCATAACAACTATAGGCCCTGCTTTTGTGTGATGCGTTCAATTACCTGAAACTTCATGTCGCTCACTTCCTCCTGATCGGACATTTAATTATGCAAAAATATTTGCAGACAGAATTACCGATGGCCGAATCATGCTGAACAAATAATATCGCGATCACCTCATTGATTTAATCACAAAATAAGTTCTTACTGAAAATCGTGACTAGACTCACACCAAGTAAATTATAAACAGAAAGCGGGTCAGTCATATATATATATATATATATATATATATATATATATATATATATATATATATATATATATATATATCAGTAAATAATTCAATATTTTCTAATCGTTTCACAAAAGCCAGTAGAACAATAATACAATACCGACGTCTGATTCGTGGCAGGATCATGGCGTCTTAGTTGATTATCCAATCACATTCGATTTCATCTATGGCCGCTTACTCTCCCTATATAAGCCCTCTTCGGAGCAAGAAGTATCATCCTAAAGCGGTCACTAGAGTGTCAATATCTTTGTGTAATACTTTACATTGCGCAATATTACTGACCGTGTATAAGTAATATTGAAGGTTGTTCAATACATTGCACAATGTGTTGACGAATCTACTTAAATTTGGATTTTACTGAGCAAAATGCGTGGACTGCATAGTCTCTGCCTAAAACTATACATGGTTGTCATTCCAGTCTCGCATCCTAAACAGCTTATTTTGTACAACAGTGGTTCGCCCGCCTTACGATGTGTCATGTAAAACGATTATAGTAATAGACAACATAAAACAGATCAATTAGATCAACTTATTCGAAATATAGGAAATTTACCGGAAAAATAGTAAGATTCAATTATTACAATAAATAAATTAAATTCATTGCAAAGGAGGAAAGAGCTGAAAATAATTACGAGTGCATCGAAAAGTGGAACTGAAGTTGAGTAAATACTGGAGAACAGTTTGTTACTTAATGATTTGTTAGATCAACAATTTTTTACCACAATTACAATAAAATGTGTGCATTTATAGTTTTAAAATTGGATAAATATACCTAACTATTACGCAGATATAATCACATATTTCAGTGTAAACTTGGAGGTCTATACCTAATGAGATCCTTATCAGATTGTGCTGATAATCATCAGGCTTGCTTGTCCACCTATCACTAAGTAAATTTTCAAGTATCAATCATCCTCTCTTTCTATACCATTCAAAATGTTCAAATGTTTGTAAATCTAAAGGACTGAGCTATGTTGGTCATCAGTCTCCACGCTTTCAAACTTCTTAAACTAACTTAAATAAACTTATGCTAAGGACAATACAAACACCCACATCCGATGGAGGACCGTGTAATTTCCGACGGCGAACAGCTGCGCGCTCCGCAGCAAGGAGCCTTAGAACGCTCGGCCATCCGCTGCGGTCCTATACAATTCCTTCATCTTTTTAAACCTCTACATTTCCTTACGCGATCGTAAAGCCACATAACGAAGTATCAGCATCTGTCATGATCGCAAGTCCAATATTTTGGCACTACTAATGTGTAATAACTGTTCAGTGTTCAAACCACCATCATTATATTGTACAATATTATTGACACTCAGAGGAAACTTACGTGGTGAAGGATGTTCCACATCTGTACAGGGCTTTACGCACTGCACTTGGATTTAGGACAGCGAGCAAGAGACTTTCACTTGTTTCCTGGTATCTATGTAGTAATCAAAGAGGTTAAATTTCATAGAGTGGCGATAGGTTTGAGGCAAATTGAACTGGCGTCCGCCAAGTTATTTGGTGCATCAGCTGACAGCTGGTATGCCACAACCACTCGAGATTTTTACCTGTTTACACATTTTCATAGTTAAATAAAAAAGAATTAGTATTGATACTGTGGTACGTAAATACTGCAACCAGCCACAAGATTTTTATAAATCAATTTATTGCACCATTTCTAGTTTCGGGCTTGAGCCCATCATCAGACGGTTGGGCCGATATTAGGTTTACATTGGTGTCCGAAAATAACAACCTGATATCGGCACAACCGTCTGATGATGGGATCGGGCCCGAAACTAGAAACGGTGAAGTAAATTGATTTATAAAAATCTTGTGGCTGGTTGGAGTATTTATTCACTACAGTATTATTA
Source organism: Locusta migratoria (assembly GCA_026315105.1). Classification (NCBI taxonomy): domain Eukaryota; kingdom Metazoa; phylum Arthropoda; class Insecta; order Orthoptera; family Acrididae; genus Locusta; species Locusta migratoria. Next base: position 57,100,342 of record CM048751.1, read on the forward strand.
CGAATACAGCTGCGCTGTTATCTAACCAAAAATAATGGATAAAATAATGAGTATTGTATACGGATGTGCATCAAGATCCGTTAGCATCACCAGACTTGAAAGCTGCGAATTGATGAGCCTGATAGTGTATTTCCTGAAATTGCGGAATTAAATAGCACGAACTGTCGGTAATACAGTTCCAGTTCTAAGTATAACAGTTAAGTGAGGTTTACAACAACAACGGAAGTGCCTGTTTGAAAATATTTGTGTTGATTATAATGGAAGTACATGGTCTATACGTGCTGCGAAACTTTATACAGTGAACCCTAATTGTAACAACAAACTATCGTGATCATGGTTTTGCATCTGTTGTTAATGTGTTGCAATAGCAGATTACATAAAGTCTAGTCAACATTCATCAGGTGTTTGTTAAACGTATAATGTCCACATACTTGTAAATTTCTGTCAAGGGCTTGGTTGTAAAGTTTTCTGGACGAAATTGGAATTCAAAGACGCAACAAAAACCGCTTGGTCAGTGTTCCACATCGAAATACCGTACTGTTAATAACGTCCGTTGTTGCCATACTGAAAAAAGTAAATATTTGTTGCAAAAAACACACCCATTTAACAAGTTAAAAAGTTCTGGCTGTTACTATTGCTTCCACACTTTGCACTGATTATATGTCAACCATGCTCGATCAAGTATTATCAACAACAATTGAAAATATTTTTAAACTAGTTCCAGACACTTAGAAGTGTTTATTTTATTTTATTATTCAACAGATAAGATGCTTTTTCATCAACCACAGCAGAAGAAGTATCTCAAAAGCACACAGACACTAGACAGAAAAGTGTGCATTTTTTATGGTGAATATTTCAAGAGAATTGCAGAATAGGTCATCTGAAGCATCAGTCTTGGAATAGCTAAGTGCCACCAGTCAGGAATTTTTTGTTTGTATAGACCAACTGAAATCAAATAAGGCAAAACGTTTGGTGTTTTTACACGAAATAATTGTCGTTTTATAACTTCGATTTAAGCAATGAAATGCTGAAGATACTTCAAGCATATTTCAGCAGCCGCAAGAATAGTACAGAAAATACACTCGACATACAACATACACTAAATACAGCACTTGACAGTCAACAACAAGAAATGGTAAACGGTGTACTGACCACCACCAATATGGTGGCGGAGTTTACACAGATTACCGCAAGGAGTGCTGCAACTAGTGTGTTAGCCACTCTATGCAATTTAAGCCCATATTCACGGAATTTGACGAACGGGTGAAGTTGAAAATGCATACCCAGCCTGGATTCTAACCCGGGTCTCCTGCTTTCTAGGCAGTTGCGCTAACCCCTGCACCACTGGGTACACAGCGATCACCATGGATTATCACGGATTTCCTAAATAAGCCTCGCACTTTACCCTGCCCACTAGTACCGAAACTCGAAGTTTTTGTAAACTGATCCCAGTAAATGACCTCGGAATGCATCCGCACTAAAGAAGGAATCATTACCCGTCATCGGCATATTGTATAAGCTATACATATGTGGCGTCTCTTCTTTCAGACATGTCCGAAAGAACAGACGGCACATATATGGATATATCTTATATAATTTAAGCTCGTTGGTACTGACTCACACTTGCTCCTGCCACGATTCCGGCGCGCTTTGTACGGATACAATATCTTTTTCCTTTCTGCGAAGGACGGGAGGATTAGGCTCCTCGGAGGCTGCCGTTACGGCGGACGTTAAAATAGTACAGCCATCGGGAAGAGACGTTAAGGCGAGAGGCGCGTCACTCGTAGTTTACAAGAATCGGCGCCCGCCGCCCGCCTGCCAGAATATTAATTTCGTCCACTTGTTTCCTACTTAACGGTCGGCCCTGCCCGCCGACGCCATGGAGCGTTGTCTCAGGCATTCCTGGTGGCGGCAGTTCATCGGGCGCTAAGTCAAAAAAAATTATGAACGGATTCCCGAAAGCTATACCGCTGTCACGGCGCACACGCGGGCGATATTCTCTTCCCAATTCCGGCTGTCTGTTTAAACAACATCAGCAAGGAATACCCTTTTTACCCAGCTACCTAGCTGAGGAAGGTCCAGTGCAGCTCATCAGAAGGTAACGCCTGTTGGCTGGTTTTATGGGGTGTGTATTCGAAGAAGGTCCGCCTCGGTAGCTGAGGCAATGCGAGGGACTCATGTCAGATTCCCGGCACTGCCAAGAACTTTTCCTTGGGGGATAGACGCCAAGCAGCTTACTCGACCGATTAGTAGGGATCTTCCGATTTTTCGGAGGATCTGGCAACACTGGGTAACTGACAGCGTTCAAGCATGCTCCACACACTAAACTGGTATTGTTGACGTTAACAATGTTATGTTTTTGACATAGTCGCCAGCATTTCACAATCTGATCGAGATAATCTGCCGTACACCCACGCCAGTCAGCTCAGAATAACTGTGCTCGCTGTCCCACACCCCTTTGCTTGCTCGCTGGACACACGGCTGCAGCGAGCGTACGTGCAAGTGAAGCAGTGGCTGTGACGTCACGAGAACCGCTAGCTACGTTCCAATTCCCGCGACGGACACAAATAGCTATGACTGAGCCTGCAATTTTTCTCCATGTGACACCACGTCAATCCTCAGTGATAATATTATGGGATTGGGTTGTTTGGTTGGGATTGGGGGATTAACTGCTAAGGTTATCAGTCCGCCGCTGGGGAGGGGAAGGAGTGAGGATAGGAAAGGAGGGGAGGGGGAAACAAATGCAGTTCGGGAAGTAAAGAAGGAAGAAAGACTGCATTAGCTCGGGGCCCCGAACTCGCCAAGCTTCACAAACATTTGAACAATTGGGGGGGGGGGGTGTAATATTAAATATCGAATTGTGGAACGTCCTTATAACCTCAATGTAGGACAGAAGCTTCATTTGTAGCATTGTGCAACTATCACTAGTGTAAATTTTGAAATGAAAGAATATAAAATCGCGTAAAAGAAGCTCTCCTTAAACACATTTTTCTCTGCTCAAACGTGTATCATCGCAGCCGACACGTTCTGTTCCCGCAGCAGTACCGGGATGAGGGGACGTGACCAGTGAGTGATTCACGGGCACGGAACAAAAGTAATTGGTGACATTAGTCGTACGCGGCTTCCATATTCTAGCGATACCCGACGCGAATTCCGATTCGTATGTAATTTCTGGGTTGGCAGTAACAATCCATTCCGCGGCCTTCCACGCTCCGTTGATTCAAACGGACGGCGGTCGTTTTTACCGATAAATGCGGGGATTTATAGTCGGCAATGGACCCATCAGTCCTGCGTGCCCCGTGAATGAGAGCGGAGCGCTGACAAATGCCCGGCCGGTGGCGCGGTCTGCGCATGCGCGGCGATAGATTACGAGTCTGCGGTCGGCCAGCAATTACTGCGAATTAATTGGTCGCCGTATGTTTTCGTCGCCAGTTGTCACGCCGGGTTTTTGCCTCCTCGCGATAATTATTGCCAATTGATTAATTAGACGTGACTGCGAGGAAACTGCCACGTGCTACCTGTCAGTTTGATTCACAGGCTGCGCCGGTTTTCCCGCGGAATTGTACACCCTTTCATGCTAATACAATTTCTAACTTCTTCTTTATACAGGGTGTTTCACTAAGTGTGCTTGCCTCTGTAACTTATAAAATAATAGGTGACGGGAAATTTTAATGCGGTAGGTCAACACGAGAAATGTTACACTTTCTGCGGAACTATGAACATAGGTTATTGCATCATTTTCCAAAGAGTTACACCATAAAGATATAATTTTTTAAATGGTACAACAGTTTTTTCTATCGTGCATTGGATTCGTTTAAACCAGCTGCGTCCAGATCAATTTAAACTACATTCCTATCACTGTTAGTTTGGGAGCTACAACCCTTTAAAGTTCCGGGGGCGGAGGCTACGACAGCGTAGCTGACTGGCTGGCGGTCATGAGACAGTGGGCCGTGCCCAGGGGATAGCCACTCGGCCAGTGAGCTATGCTATCGCAGCCTCCGCCCCCGGAACTTTGAAGGGTTGTAGCTTCCAAACTAACAGTGATAGGAATGTAGTTTAAATTGATTTGGACGCAGCTGGTTTAAACGAATCCAATACACGATAGAAAAAAAACTATTGTTCCATTTAAAAAATTATATCTTTGTGGTGTAACTCTTTGGAAAATGATACAATAAACTATGTTCTTAGCTCCGCAGAAAGTGTAACAAGTCTTGTGTTGACCTACCGCATTAAAATTTCCCGTCACCTATTATTTTATAAGTTACAGAGGCAAACACACTTAGTGAAACACCCTGTATATAATGCAGTGTGTCCGTATGTTTGTATTGCATACGAATCTGCAGTTTTGTTCCAATCTTTACGAAATTTTGCACACGTAAGCTTCAATCTACGCGGACGGTCGCCGTAAGTTTAAGGATCACGTACAATACAGAGATATGACGTCATAAACAATGAGATGCGAGCAAAACTGCTGCATTACGCTACAATGTTGCACATTTCCTCCTCAACGACTGGATCGATTTCAACGAAATTTGGTGCACACATTCCTTACAGTGAGTTAACAAGTATGATCAAGGTACAGAACTACATGCCACACTTGGTTCAGGAGATATAACTGCATAAACAAGAAGAGTTGCAAGAAACTCCCACATATTGCGACTAAACTTTATAAATACACTACATGACAATGAAAGTACTTAGTCACTTGCAACAAACTTTAAACCTTTATTAAACGTTTTCTCGCTGACAACTACATCAAAACACCGAAAGGAAGAAAGTTTCTCGCTTATTACTTTGTCGCTGTTCATGGAGCAAAACTAGAGGCATTCGGTATGACGTTGCAGTTCATAACTTAAAATTGTTATCTACCTTATGGTAGGGCCGATCAATGGCCCATTACTTCGTTAATATACATCTCAGTACTCTTCAGTGCATGAATCGATACACACTCTTAGTATAAATTTTTGGATTACTATTTGAACAGCAACTTCAATGTAAATTCTATCAAATATTAGTGATACATAACTTTTACCATTAAATGTAAATATCTTTGCGTTTCGAGTAGATCGTAGTAGAATTTGAACAAGCTGAAAGAAACTTAAAGAAACGAGAGAAGCCAAGTAACGTTTTTTTTTACAATTTTCTTTCTGCAGGACATCCACAACCGTCAATCTTCATTTTAAGTAATGGCATCCTCAACAGTTGTTAATTTTAAACTTTTTATTTTAAGCACTACCCGAGTTTGGAGACATATATCTCATCATCAGGTGCATCCACAAATTACAATCAAATAAATTAGTGACGTCTATCATGTAATAAAATGGCTACACTGCATATTTACTACAATTATTCAGCACAAAGGGACTATACGAACCTAGTAAGTCCGTAAAGCTGTTACATGTAGGAACAGATTAAAATAGTGAGTCTCTTCCACATGTAACGTGTCGGGATGCACTGTAGGCAACTTGGGCGCGACATAGCCACTCACAAGGCAGGATCTGCATGTAAAATAAGTCCCACAATTAAGAAGCGAAGCATCGAAAGATAGAACATTGGCGCTGTTTCTATATTCCGCTCGCCTAACTATACCGAGCCAAAATGTGAGTCCCATGTAGAATTGCAACTTACCGAACCGACCCTGAATGTATTTTTACATATGATATAAAGACGTTCACTGACATTCCGATAACTGCTATTCCCCTCGGTTTCTCTACACACCGCTCCACTGCAGTCGGGTTAACATGAAGGGCATAGGGCGCTAGTTATTAAGCTCCTTTTCGCACAATTACGACCACAACAGTTGAGAGTATGACGGTTGGACGTGCCACTAGCGCACAGTTGACGATACCGCAGTTGCCTGTCTGCCGACAGTTCAACTACTGCGGTGGGAATTGGAGAGCTGATGCGGTGCTCGGGCGGTTCGGTAAGTTGCATTTATACACGAGGCTCACAATTTGGTTCGGTACAGTTAGGCGGGCGGAATATACAAACGCTCTTCCGTTCTTAACAGCACCAGTTTTCTATCTTTTCTTTGGACTTTTTTCTACATGCAGACCCTGCCTTGTGAGTGGCTATGTCGCGCCCAAGTTGCCTATAGTGTCCCCCGGCTTCCTGTATGTAGCAGAGACTCACTATTTTAATCTGTTCCTACATGTATCAGGTTTATGGACTCACTATGTACGTATACTCGCTTTGAACTGAATAATTTTAGTAAAGATGTAGCGATTTTATTACATGATAGACGTCACTATTTTATTTGATTGTAATTTGCAGATGCACCTGATGATGAGATATAGGTCTCGAAACTCGGGTAGTGCATAAAAGAAAAAGTTTAAAATTAACCACTGTTGCGGATTTCATTATTTAAAATAACGTCTTTTTCTTTAAATAGTTCTTTTTTTCTTTTCATATGCATCTCTGATTAATGAAGGCCCTTAAATTCTACTCGATACACATAATTCTAATTTTTGAGTTATCGACGATACAAAGACGAGGCTGGAACGTGGATATCAGGCCTCATCAAGTCCATTTTGCATTTACTTCACAGAGAATACAGTGCCTGATGAAATAAGTTTACTGAATGTGCTTTCGATAAACTGTTTCTGTCCCCTTCTTTTCCGCTGCTGTTAGGAACTTTTTACTGAACTTTGCAGTCAATGATTTTTTTATAGCTTATTCACTTATCACTATCATTTAATTTCCGTTACTCTATTTATTTCAAACAGTTTTCTTAGAGTAAAGGTATAAAAAGGATCGACAGAAAATTCGAAGTTTAAAAAGCCTATAGGTTACAGATTAAAAAATGTTCAAATGTTTGTAAATCTATCGGGCTTAACTGCTGGATTATTAGTCCGTAGCTTGCAAACAACTTAAACTAAGGTAAACTAACCTAAGGACAACACAAACACCCATGCCCGAGGGTGGACTCGAACCCCCGACGGCGAACGGCCGCGCGCACAGCAGCACGGCGCCCCAATGCGCACGGCTAATCCGCCGCGGCTAGGTTATAGGACCTACTATATATAAATTAGTTCGATTTTGTTAATTACTGGGCACTTGTTTAACATATCAGTCGGTTTAGCCCTCGTAATCAATTTGTCGACTGTATCGGTAAGAGGGCAGTAATGAAAGCCGGTTTGGGATAAACGCGTAGCTTGTTTTCTCGTCGTCCTTGGTTGCGAGAAAAAGCAGTGAGCAAAGCAACTTGGGAGAATAAGAAACAAACTAATCGTGATCTGGTGCTTCATTTTTCTTGTGTGACTAGTTTCTCATAGACTTGTGCGAACCATGGGGATAGGCACCTGCACTATGGAATATAATAATTTTCCATTCTCTCCTATAAAATGTAGGTAACGTGCCATGACGTACACCCACAAGCCATAACGTTATCCCTAGATCTCACCGTGAGGCTGTGTGCCGAATGATGCCAACTGGTGTTCCGAAAAATTAACGCCATGCTAAGGAAATAAAACAATTTAAAAAAGGAAGCAACAATTATCCAAATGGGACTGAAACAGGCAAGTCTGGCGTACATGTACAGGCAAACGAATAACATATGCCAAAAATGTAATCGCAGCTAATAAATTTAATCAACATAGGGTGTACAATTTATTGCTGGCACATGAAATTACCGGACATCACCCGTTGGGATTTTTGTGATCTCTCAAAGGCTCTTGCTTGTGTAAAACATGGGATTCTTCTAGAAAAATTAACACTACATATGTAAATATTTGAACTGTTGAAACAGTAGATGGCAAGCATTGGCGTGAGAGGTGTATGTTTATCTGCATGTCATAATTTGCTTAGCTATTGCTTGTACTGCATTGTTTTATGTTTCCAGTTAGTGTTAATGAGTGATTTGCCAGTGCTTAATGAAGGGTCTGTGTCTTGTGAACCGAATCTGTCTCGCGTATTATGATTTCTTGTCCACCCAAATTTTACGTATGTTTTGTTCCCCACCAATTAAATTCAATATTATTAAATTTGCACTACATGGAGTACATATGTAACGAGCAGGCGATCGTAACATCAATTATTATCTTTTCCAAATTATTTACCACATCCCGTTTGTTTTTAAGTTTCTTCATTAAAACCTCAATTAATCATATTCCAAATTTCCTGTGTTATTTACCAATTTCGATCGTTGTTGCAAACCAAGAAGGTGCGTCAACTTCCCGTCCTAACCTCCACTGCATCATTTGTTTCATTACCGACAGCTTTTTCCATTTAAGTAGATTAATTAGGCACACGGGTCATTTTCTAATCATCACATACCGACCGGTGGTGTAGGATCGGGGGGAGGCTACACTTTGCGACCGTAGTGGACAGGACAGTAATTATCTTGTCCTGAGCCGTGTGATGTTCGTATTAAATAAATTGCGAAATTGCTTGAAGAATGTTAGAACAAACTGTAGATCAAATAATAATAGTAAAATATATGCTCTGGAAACCAAAACTGGTTAACAAGTGAGAACTTTGACAGAACAGGTGGACAGCAAAGTAAGGGGTTTAGATAAAAAGTTTAATCGTGAATTGGGAAGTGTAAAGAAATTAATGACGGATGAAATAAAATGCAGAGGGAGGATATTTATGACACTGTAAGTAGTCAGGTAACTGGAAAGTGTAGGTCCATGGAAAGGATAATAAATGACAGTTTAGAAGAAAAGGTTATCGGAATTTTGACAACAGTTAATCTGACGAGTTCGAAGTACGGTGTACGCAGGTGGAAAGAGGAAGAGGTCGAGGTATAGGCAGAGGCGCCATTCGCGGGAGAGGTGGTCATTACACATATTCGTGTGACAACCAGTTGACAAGAAACGAGGAACCGCAACAGTAGAGGGCCGAACTGCTCTGGACGGCGAGGCGCGGCCCCGTCATCAGAGGATAGTTGGTGTGAAAATAATGACGTATAGGCGCTCATGTGCGCGTAGCGGCGTGCGCCGGCCGCGATTGCGGTTGCTACTGCTGCTGCTGCTGCTGTAGCAAGTTATCAGAGGCTTTTCCGGCGACTTTTGATATGTAACGCAGAGCGTCGGGGTTTTGTGCTCAGTCTTGCTGTCACTCTGGAGTACACTGGAGCGGTCTATCTTCACGTCGGCACAACTTCATCTCGATCAACAGAAGAGGTATGAGTGACGGCAATTCAAGTGAAACAGTGGACAGTGACTTAGAAATTTTAAGTGATAGTTCAGACATTGAATTCTTACTAACTGCATTAGGTCAAGCATTGTATCCTTCTTACTTACAGCCGAAGAGTAATTGGTTGCGATCAGAAAGGAGTAAAGGCAAACCAATTGATGTTACATATTTATTCAGTGACAAAGGTATTACAATTCATGAAAACGATTCTGTAGGAGTTCGCGATCTTTCTTTTGTAAACAAACCGCGCACTCTATGTGCTTTTAAACCCGGTTACAAAAATTGGGTACAGCAGAACATTAACACCTGTCAACACAAAGTAGAAATTTCGGAAGAGGACATGGTTTCATCAACAAGAGGGCAATATATTTATGAAATGAGATATCCGAGTGTAATGTATACTCACCTTAATTATCCATATTTAAATGCAAATGCTTGGAGTGAAGCCGAATTAATTAAAGAATTCAATTTCGATGATAAGCGATTCAGACAATTTTATGTTTTTATGAAATACATTTGTGATATAGATAATGATTTTAAAAATCTTCCATGGGGATATTACGATCGCCAAAATCTATGGCGTAATACAATTGTTATTTTTAACACTGGTTACAAGAATGTGTATTTTAACACTGTCATTAAAAGTTGTATCTGTCACAATGGTCGTTATCTAAAACCAAAACAGATTACCTCTGTATGTCAAAATTGTTATTTAGGTGAAATTTGTGATGAAGACTGTACTATTATTATGATTTCATTTCACTGTCATACTAATCATTTACTCGTGGTGCCAACGCTTACTTACCATCACCATTACAACAGAAATATGACCATTTTTTTCATGGGTATAAAACATTATCAAAATTTCTATTTTTCCAAATATGATATAATAACAAAGATTAATGTGGTGTAATGTTTGTTTAAAACCAATGTTTTCATGGCGTTTTGAAACAAATTTTACTTGTGATATTACTAGAAGTACTCCGCAAGGAACAAAAAAATATATGTAATTTAATTTTCTCTTTTGTAGATGGCTTCTACATCTACAGCAAATGATGATCCATTACTCTTCTTAAGTGAATAAGAGGACGAAATTGACGGTAGTCCTGAAGTTCTACCACCTAACGCTCCTAAAAAATTGAAACGTTCCACTGCTCAGTTGGAACAAATAGCAGATGAAATTGAAATTGACAAAATATCACGCCGGCCGCGGTGGCCGCGGGGACTGAGGTGCTTCAGTCACGGTCTGCACGGCCACTACGGTCGGGGGTTCGAATCCCCACTCGGGCATGGATATTTGTGCCGTCCTTAGTATAAGGTAGTTCGCAATTAGTTTGTAAGTTTAGGGACTGATGACCCCGTAGTTAAGTCCCATAAGCTTAACAAACATTTGAACAAAATATCATTCGCACGGCCTCCAGCTAAGAAGGTACGCATACAGGAACAAGAAAAATGGACAGACGAATTTAAATGATTTATTGTTGCTATTTTATTAGAAAATTGTGTTGGCATCGATAGAAATGTATGGTCAGATACATTTGTTAAATTTATAGTTTACCAAGAAACATAAAATCCGAGTTTTGGGGTATATATCAAGTTCTGATCAACAATTCAGAAACGCAATTGACTACTGCTGTACTACAAAATCAGAGCAAGATATTACACACAATGTATTCCACCAAGATACTTTCCCAAAACAGAAAAGATTTTGTACGATTTGCGCGACTTCTTTTCCAAAACAAACCTTTGGTATGTCTGCTTCTAGGAAGGAAGTTGACCACATGTCCGCATCCTCCACAGTTGCAAGAGGCCATGCGGAAACTGTCGCTGCACATACGGAAGAGAATTCGTTGCTCAATTGGGAAAGCCGCGATTTGTCAGTGTCGCCAAAGCAGGAGAGACAACAAAAAAATCCAGTCTCTTCCAGTATCTCAGTAACAAACCAGAAGCACAACATAAGGTATATTTGGAAAGAGGATGTAATGAAACCGTATCATTTCACACTTCACTTGCACGATGTAGACAAAATGAAAAAGCATACGAAACAGACACAACGGAAGTCTCGATTTTGGGACATCAGATTGTTTTGCAGTCCGAACGATCAAACAGACCAATTGGAACAAGCAGTAAAAACAATTGTACAAAAATTTCAAAATATGTTGGACCACCTTCTAATTAGCCAGAAGGAGAACATCTAAATCATCGAAAAATCTTTCAAGAATTGGTTAACTTAGATTGAAAAAACATTTGTTGTCTTTTAAATAAGATAAAATTAATTACACAATGGCTAAATGATACCTCTTTATGTACTCTTATCTGAACATGTAATGGCAAATGTTACATGCAACATGTACAAATATTAGTAATGAAAATGTCAATTCAAGAAATACAATTTTTAAATAACGCTCAAAATATATAGTTTGAAGCACACAGCTGGACTTTAATTATTTTTATTATTCAAGAGATAAATCATATTTTTACTGTATGAGCTATTGGAATTTCCATTTAATGGAGATTATGATCGTATTGCTGAATTTATAACAACTCTTTTTAATGTTCTTAATAGGACAAATGGTAAAAAAATGTATTTCTCTTATTGGTCCTCCAAATAGTTTCAAATCAACTTTTGTAAGAATTTGTTCAAGTGCATTAATTAACAGTGGTTGGCGCAACAAAAATAATAAATTAGTAAATTTTGGTTTTAAGAATGTGCTTTGCGTAGACTTATTGTAATGGATGAACCAAATTTTGATATTGATTGCTATTAAACTTTAAAGTGTGTATTCTCTAGTAACAATACTAATATTCAAGTAAAATATGAATCAGACTTAGTATTGACAAAACCTCCTGTAATTTTATGTGCAAATCAGGAAAGTTTTCAAGAACCAGTTTGGAAAGAAAAAATTGTAAAGTACAAATGGAAAAAATGGGAAAAACGTTTTGAAAAAGAATTACACCCAATGATTTTGTATGATATGCTTATTGATTTGCGCTTAATTACAAAATAAAATAAAACTATTACAAAATGTCGTACAATTTATTTCAAAATATCCAATATTTCCTCTTCATCAATATCCTCTTCCAATTTCTCTACATCTCTTTTATTATTAATGACATTTTGTCTCATAGGTAATTTCCAATCTTTTTGGTATGAACGTGTTCTAGTGCTGAAGTTTTAGTTAAATCTGCTACTTATTTTGTTTCTATTTTGATCTTTTCGTCTTCTGTTAACAGCTTCTGTCAAACGTTTACCAGCTTCTTCTGGAGTTGCAGAAGAAGAATCACTTTCTTTTTGAGTAGAAGCTTGTTCTTTTTGATTTACTTCAACCGTTTTTTTTTCTTTCGGTTCTCAGAAAGTATCATTTGGTTCAACATCGTTATAATAATAAGAACCACATACAGCTCCAGCATGATGAAAACCTCCAGTTTGCTGCAAATTGAAACCACCTCCAGCTAAAGTTTGATTCATGAAAAACAATTTGTCATGAGAAACAGTTTGAATTTTTGTATTCCACGTTTCATAATTTAAACCAATTTTAATTCTAGTAACAAGTAAACAAATCATCTTAGCATTCACAAAATTATTTCCTATCTTTGGAGTATTATTTGGAACAGAATTAATACCAAGAATAAAATTAACAGGTTCAGTAACTATTCCGGTATTATGCATTTTAGAATAAACAGCACATTTCTCAATAACTTATAAATAATCATTATGATCTTATTGATTGATAGAATTAAATGGTACTATAGTATTTTCAATAGAACTAACAGATTCTCCTCTTGTTTCTATTTCTTGAGCAGTTAATAAAGGATTATTAGATCTAAACTACTATGCACTCTTAGTCATAGGTGGATGAGGATATTCTACTTGTGTTTTTAATACTCCATTTAAGGTTTATATCTGTAGTGGATCGGTATAAATTTTATGGGGTCCATCCATATCTTTACCAGGACACAAATAATTACCAGTACTATCGGCTGTTCCACTGTAGGGAACAACCCACGAATCATAATAAGGCCAATTACGAAGAAAACTTAGTGCTGAATGATACATTGACATAGGACCATTACCCCACAAAAACTCTTCGAAATTAACAGAAACAGCATCTAACTTTGAAATACTAGAAATACTCATATCAGTATCTGATGGAGTAACTTTCATTGTGTCATGAGTATGTGTCTGAGATTCTTCGACATTATGAAAAACAAAAGGTACATGAGTCAATGAACCATTAGCAGCAAGAGTTGAACCAGTTGAAAACGATGCTTCTAAACCAACAGGTACAACAAATACCGTAGTATCCATAATGTAAGGATATCTCGGTAAACTATCAAACTCAGCACGAGACATAAAAAAAAGTACACTGTTCGAGATCCCACCGTGCTGCTGAAGTAACTAAACGTCGACATATAACTTTTGAAGATTGTGACCCATATTTATTATCATCAAACAATTTATACTGATAACCCCAAGTAGCAAATAAATGTGTATTTGTAATTTCGTAAATTCCATTAACAATACGTTCCATTAGTCATGCTGCATGCTTGCTGCTGAACAATTAACACAACATATATAAATATTAGACCTGATGGAACAGTAGATGGTAAGCATTGGGGTGAGAGGTGTATGTTTATCTGCATGTCATAATTTCCTTATCCATTGCTTGTACTGCATAGTTTTAGTTTCCAGTTTGTGTTAATGAGTTATTTGCCAGTGCTTAATGAAGGATACGTGTCTTGTGAACCGAATCTGACTCGCGTATTCTGATTTCTTGTCCACACAAATTTTACGTAGTCTTTTTTTTTCCCTCCAATTAAATTCAATATTATTAACGTTCCGCTACGTGGAGTGCTCATGTAACGAGCTGGCGACCTTAAGACCAATTATTATCTTTTCCAAATTATTTATCACATCCCGTTTGTTTTGCATGATTTCATTTAAACCTTAATTATTTATATGCCAAATTTCCTGTGTTCTTTACCAATTTCTCGTTGTTGCAAACCAAGAAGGTACGTTAACGTTCCGGTCATATCCTCCACTGCATCATTGGTTTAATTACCGATAGCTTTCTCCATCTAAGAAGAATAATTAGGCACACGGGTAATTTTCTAATTATCGCATACCGACCGATGGTGTAGGATAGGTTATATGTGGACCGCTAAAATATTCACAAACGCTCTCATGTGCTACCAACTGACCATCACCACGACAGGGACAGCTCTCACCATGGAAAAGAAGTGGCGTTCCATAGTAAAGTTAAATGTATAAATCCTCCACGTCCTCACCTCCGCTGTCGAGCTATGACGGCCATTCTCTGGTAAACCTATCGGAAGCGCAGTTGTAAATGGCAGTAGCTTTCCACATTTTGCGTTGCCAATACAGGTCAATTTTGCAAGCCAGCTAGGCGTGTTTGCGAAGCTGATGCAATATGTTTTGGCGCCTGAGGTCATGTTCTCACAAAGAAAAGTGTAACGTTGAGGTTCGAGTTACTGGGACTGGTCCTTAACATGCGGCTACCCGTCTCCTTTCCTCTGTAACTCTTAAAAGCTTTCTCACTTCAATACCTACTATGAGGGAGGGCTGCAAGTAAAGAGTGGTATATCCCGAGCACCCACTTTCATTTTAACATAGCTTGTCGCCTCCGCCCCTCTGCCCTGCTGAATACTGTCTCGTCATTCAGCATCTTTGTAAAATCTAGTGTATTGAGACGCACTGACAATTACAAGTAAAGCAATTCTTGATTCTGATTACAAACACAAATACCATGTGTATGGTATCAAATTAAAGAGAATAATGATGCGGTTCTATTTCTACACATCACAATGGCATGTCAGGAGGTCAGCAATTCTTGACTCATTATACTGATGGCAAGGCAGAAGTGAGACTTTTATTGGAAGCAGCGTCAGAAATGTTCTCCATCAACAAATGATGTAGCTTGCAAATTGTATTGGTTATCAGTGTGCGATTCGTATCGCAGTTGACAGAGAAGATAGAGAAGATCCAAAGGAGAGCTGCATGCTTCATTGCAGACTTCTTTAGTAAAGCATGATAGCGTCCTGGAAATGATCTCCTTCATGGCATGAGCTCCTGTCGAAGTTATAAATGTTTACGTTACTGGACGATTTGACCATTATATTGCCTCCTTCTAAGCAAATCTCGAAAATAGACTGCTAGGACATACACTGAACATATCCGTGAGGACAGTGTGTCGGATTTGGGCGTCAGTGGTCTATGGCAGCAGACGACCAACTCAGTTCTCTTTGATAACAGCATTACTTCACCTACAGCGTCTCTTACTGAATTGCGACCATTTCATTTGGGACCTAGATGAATGAAACAAAGTGTCTTTGTAAGATGAGTCTCGATTTAAGTTGGTGAGAGCTGGTGGTAGGGTATTAGTTTGTCATAGACCCCACGAAGACACGGACCCAAGTCAACAAGGTACTGTGCAAACTGTTGGTGGCTTCACAAAAGTGAGTGGTGATTTTAGAAGGTTCAGCCGAGCAGATCGTTGACTAGATATGGTTATTTTCGGCTATCGGGAAACGTTTTTCAGGCATTAATGGATGTCATGATCCCAAACAAAGATTAAAAATTTTATGGAGGACACTGCAGCAAGTCACTAGGTTAACAACTGTTATACCCTGGTTTCAAGAACATTCTCCCCATTTCCGTGATATGATTTTAATTATTGCTGGGGTGTTATAATTCGTGAAGACGTTGTCCTAGTCAAAAAATTAATCATGGGGACACCATAAGTGCAGTCCCGACAGCCAAAAATTGTATGCACGACTTACAGTACGAGTACATGTGGAGATCAATTCGACCGAATTTCGGCGGGGAGCCTCTCGCTGGATGGACCACTTTCAGCAGCAGGCTGTCGTGTGATTCCAATTTAAATTAGCAGTGTAGACGTAGATTTAAGCATTACCAGAACGCCAGAACGCGGGAAGAGAGCAAGCTTGAGAGTTGGAAAGACGCAATCTCTCATTAACTTTTTTATTTATCAGTATCTTTTTGCAATAGCGAATTTCACTTTGCGTCACTGTATAAGGTATAGATGTTCTACCAAATGGTGACATATGCAGTTGACTCATACGTGCAATCAGTGTGGCATATGGAAGTTTGGGACGGTCCTTGAGTGGTGTTCGGGTAGCCTAGTGGTTAAGGCGGCCGCTCGCGAAAAGCGGGAAACCCGGGTTCGAGTCCCTGCCCGGCACAAGTTTTCATATGTCACCATTTGGTAGAACATCTATACCTTATACAGTGACGCAAAGTGAATTTCGTTATTGCAAAAAAGTATTGACGAATATATCAACACTGTAAATCTTCACCATACAGTAATATAACTTTTTTATTTTATGTATTTTATTGTTAGCTGCCTCTGTCAAACATGATCCTATATTATAACGTGTAGGCTATCACGGCCGGCGTCTTTAGTAATTAAAACTTCCGGGCTCAGAGGCCGTGGTCGAACAGTAGACATTTCTTCCCCTAACGTTTCGTTGCTGGCTGCGGGCAACATCTTCTGAGGTGAGTTGACGACTGGCTGCTGGGCCGTGGAGATCCTGTTTATATAGAGGGCATAGACGGCACCACCACTCGTCACGTGATGTCAACAGTAAAACTATCTCTGACTGGCGTCATTACTCTCGATCAAAGGTAATCGATTGTCAGATCTTTGGTACAAAGTAGACCGCCATATCTTGTCTAACTTCAAGCCTTCTTCCTTCCTGTTAAAATTATTGCGGTGTTTAAAAATCTCTATAACCTCTCTATTCATACGTGCATAATAATGCGATCTCTTAGCCAGCACGCTTGTCTCACTAAATTTTATTTTGTGGTCACCTTTCCAAAAACATGTTCCGCTACGGTCGATTTGTCCGTGTGTCCAAGTCGACAGTTCCTCTTGTGTTCCGTTAGGCGAGTATTGATACTTCTTTTCGTTGTTCCAATATAAACCTTCCCACAACTACATGGAATCTTATACACACCCGGAGTAGTCAAAGGGTGTCGCGCATCTTTCGTTGATCGTAAGTATTCACTGATCTTTTTGGTGGGTTTGAATATTGTTTCGACTCTAAACTTGGCCAGTACTTTCCCAATGCGATCCGTGATATTGTGGATGAATGAGAGAAACACTTTCCACGCCAAAGGTTGTTGTTGTTGGACGTTAGCAGACATAATTTTAACAGGAAGGAAGAAGGCTTGAAGTTAGACAATATATGGCGGTCTACTTTGTACCAAAGATGTGACAATAGATTACCTTTGATCGAGACTAATGACGCCAGCCAGAGATAGTTTTACTGTTGGCGTCACGTGACCAGCGGTGGTGCCCTCTATTCCCGTTATATAAGCAGGATCTCCACGGCCCGGCAGCCAGTCGTCGACACACCTCATAAGATATTGCCCGCAGCCGACAACGAAACGTCAGGGGAAGAAATTTCTACTATTCGACCACGGCCTCTCAGCCCGGAAGTTTTAATTACTTATGATCCTATATGATATTTCAGTCAGTGTTTTACAATTATTTTTATTATTAAAACTGTAAAGCATTAAATGACTAAGCCAGATCTATGTGATAGTAGCAACAAAAGTCGCCACATCACAGGCCGATCGAAAGATCGAACAGAGCCCCTGAATTCGCGAACCGTGACGTTAACTGCTCGAATAGCTCACACCACACAGGGCAGAGATGATACATGTCATTCTGCGTTATCTATGGTCTGCCCCCGACAGCGCCGGCGCTAGGCAGTAGCACCACTTTCAGCAGCACGCGATCATCTGAGTTCAAATTCAGTTAGCAATGTAGACGAAGACGCAGGCTTTACCAGAACGCGGGAAGAGCTCAAGCTTGAGAGTTGGGCAGATGCAATCTCTCATTAACGTTTTTATTTTATTTATTTATTTATTAACTGCCTCTGTTAAAAATGATCCTATATGATATTTCAGTCGGTGTTTTACAGTTATTTATATTATTAAAACTGTACAGCATTAAATGACTAAGCCAGATATTTGTGATAGTAGCATCAAAAGTCGCCACATCACAGGCCGATCGATTGATCGAACAGAACCCCTGAATTCCCGAACCCTGACGTTAACTGCTCGAACAGCTCACACCACACAGGGCAGAGATGGAACATGCGCATTGTGCGTTATCTATGATCTGTCCCCGACAGTGCCGGCGCTAGGCAGTTAGCACCACTTTCAGCAGCACGCGATCATCTGAGTTCAAATTCAGTTAGCAATGTAGACGCAGACGCAGGCTTTACCAGAACGCGGGAAGAGCGCAAGCTTGAGAGTTGGACAGATGCAATCTCTCATTAACGTTTTTATTTTATTTTATTTATTTATTAGCTGCCTCTGTTAGACATGATCCTATATGATATTTCAATCGGTGTTTTACAGTAATTTTTTATTATTAAAACTGTACAGCATTAAATGACTAAGCCAGATCTTTGTGATAGTAGCAACGAAAGTCGCCACACCACAGGCCGATCGAAAGATCGAACAGAACCCCTGAATTCGCCAACCGTGACGTTAACTGCTCGAACAGCTCAAACGACATACGTCAGAGATGGTACATGTGCATTGTACGTTATCTATGGTCTGCCCCCGACAGCGCCGGCGCTAGGCGGCCCGCTGCCGAATTTGACGCGGCGGCTGACGCAAAAAGCCCTCTGGCGGCGGCGGCGGCGGCGTTCCCGCAGTGACAGCTCTCGGGCGGCGTCAGGCCATCTGCCGGCCGCTGCGGAGCTTTTTGCGGCGCGGAATGCCGCCCCGTGTCCCGCCGCCCGCGACAGGTGCAAGCCGCCGCCACCGCCACCGCCCAGCCAATTACTGACGCTGCCGCGGACGTAGCCGCTCAGGGGGCCGATCGCGCCGGCCGAGGCTGGCTGATGCGGGGACAACCTCTGGAGGTCCCTACCGTCATGCTACCGTGACCCTTGGCAAGTCCAAGTTGTCCATTTGCCATAATGTATCGACTAAAACAGAGGTGATATCGGGCGTTCCACAGGGTAGTGTTATTGGTCCTCTGCTGTTCCTTATTTACATAAACGATTTAGGGGAAAATCTAAGTAGCTCTCTTAGGTTGTTTGCAGATGACGCCGTCATTTACCGTCTAGTAAAATCATCTGAAGATAAAAACCAATTGCAGAACGATCTGAATAAGATATCACTATGGTGTAAAAATTGGCAATTGACTCTAAATAATGAGAAGTGTGAAGTCGTCCACATGAGTACGAAAAGAAATCCGTTAAAATTTGTTTACAAGATAAATCAGTCAAACGTGAAGGTCGTAAACTCCACAAAATACCTAGGAATTACTATTACTTCAGACTTAAATTGGAAAGAACACGTAGATAATGTCGTGGGAAAGGCGAACCAGAGACTGCGTTTTATTGGCAGAACCCTTAAAACATGCAACAGAACTACAAAAGAAACTGCATACACTACGCTTGTACGTCCATGTTTGGAGTATTGCTGCCCATTGTGGGATCCTTATGTATTCTCTATTCCTGTTGCCCACGTAGGCGAGACATTTCAGGAATTTTTAAGGCTCATCTACCTGCTCACCTTCACATAATAAGATGTAAACGGTAAAATTTTACTTACGTCAGCGGAGGCGTAATGTGCTAATGTTGTCAACGACTGTGGAATGCTCTACGGATATTCAAACAAATAGAATAAGTGGAATAATCTTGGTGTTCTTGCTGTATGGTTGGCAGGTTATTGTATCTACCTTTCTCTTGTCGGTAAAGTAATTGTTCTCGTAAAACGAACATCATGTTGCCAACATTAAAACATTACTGTTCAACATCTTTTGGGAAGTTGAAGAAGCTTATATCCTTACTTGTTTTAGAATTATTGCGGCAATTAAGTGCTGAACACCATTGGCCGCCTTTCCTTTCATTGCTGCTCATAATAAAAATGGAACAGCTCCAACTATTGTCACATACTTTTATATTTTCACTGCACTACACTGCAACAAACACTTGTTTACTTTTACGCGATTCAAGCACTTAAAGTCACAATTAAAAAAACAAAGCAAACGTATCTAGTCCCGCCTCGCTTCAAAGACGGCTCATTACCACGCCACAGAATTAAAAGTGACCACGCGATTACTATCTTTCAAGATGGCCGACTACGCGCATGCGCACTAAATTTTGGACGTCAGACTGCAGCGGGAGTTTCCTTTCTGTATACTCCCTAGTCTGTGGTACTGGCGTTCGAGTGTTATTTGGGGTATCTGCTGATAACAGGTATGCTATACCCACTACACAAATTTACCCATTTACACAGTTCTATATCTTAAATAAAGATTGGCTGTTGAATACGGATGTGTGTCGGGTTCCACCGATGATGAGATTCCTCAGGACAGCGTCTAATCTTCCGTACTATTTACCAGATATGTGAATGATATCCCAAAACTGCAGCAAACAACTTTATCGCGGTTTGCAGATGACACTGTTCTTACGACGATTAGTAGAATATTAAACACTGTAATAAACAGACTATAGCAACAATTGGTTATTATGCAGAACTGGGCAACAAATAAAAACGTAAAGATCAACGCCCAAAAGACAAAAGCAATCATCTTTACAAGAAGATGTCCTTTAACTAACCAAAGGGTGTCAGTAAACGGAGAACAAATCAATTGGACCGACAAAACCAAATATTTGGGAATTACACTCGACAAGAAACTAATATACAAAGCAGTGGAATGCCAAGACAATCAAAGCTGAAATTCTACAAATCAACCATACTGCCGATGTTGTTACATAGCTTCCCCTCATAGGGAACAGTGAGCATAACGAATATTCAGAAACTCCAAGTCCTACAAAATAAATGTTTAAGAACAATACTAAAAGCGCCAATATGGTCTAGAATCGGAGAGCTACATAACGAAATGTACATCCCAAATATAGGGGAACTAATCAAGGAGAAAACGAGGAAAATAATAGAGAAAATTGACCACCTAAGAAACGGAGCTCCTCAATTAAAAAAGCAGCAGTTGTAGAACCAAGTCAGTGACACAAATTCAAGGTTGACCTGATAGTGTCTTTCCTAAAAATTCGGTAAAGAAATCTCACGAGCTTGTCAGTAATACATTTCCAGCTTAAAGTATAACAGGTAGTTGAGGTTTGCAACAACAACCACAGTGCCGCATTGATATTATTTCTGTTGATTATAATGCAAGCGTAAGGCCTAAACATGCAACGAAACTTACACAGCGAACAGTAATTGTGGTTACGAACAATCATTATTATAGATTTGTATCCGCTGTTAATGTACTGTAACAACTGTTTTCATGAAAGCTAGTTAACATTTATCTGCTGTTTATTAAGTTCACGTACTTGTAAAATAGTTGTCAAAGAGTTTGGTTGTGAAGTTCGGTGAACGAATTTTTAATACAAAGATCAAAGTGACAACAAAATATTGCAGTTAAAAGTGCGCCTGGGTCAGTTGCCACAAAAGGATTTCACAGTGAAATAACGTATCGTTAATAACTCTCGTTGTTGCCATACTTAAATAAGCAAATTTTGGTGCAAAGACCATAGACTTTTAACAAGTGAAAAAATTCTGCTGTTGCTACTACTTCCACACTTTGCACTGATTATATGTTAACAATAATCAAGTACCATCAACAACAAATTAGAATATTGTTAAAGAAGGTGCAGACACTCAAAACTGTTTATTTCATGTTATTATTAAAGAGATGTGAAGCGCTTTCATCAACCACAGCAGCAACAGAAGGTGAAACATTTCAAAAACACACGCACTAGGTAGAAAATTGAACGTTTTTAATCACGTGTACTTTACGGGAATTGCAGGATATGTCTTCCAAAGCATCAGTCTGGGGCAGCTAGAAGGTTATTATTCAGGAATTTTGTTTGTGTATAGACAGACTGAGATCAAACAAGGCAAAACATTTGGTGTTATTGCACAAAATATTTATCGTTTTATCACTTCGATTTATGCATTTAAATGCTGAAAGCACTTTGGGTGTTCTTCAGAAGAAAAAATTATGCAGAAAATATACTATAAGTACATTATACGCTAAATGCAGCTCTTCACGTTCAAAAACAGTGTTTCCAGACGTAGGGAATTTTCCCTACACGTAGGTACTTTTAAGCATTAAAATCATGTAGGGAATTTTCATCCAAAACTCCCCAATGCATAGGTACTTTGGTAAAATTTTACAATCGCCGACACAGGTCTAGCGGGTAATCTTGGCAACAGAACAGTTCTCAGCACGCGGGAATGAAGCCGACCAATTGTGTCAAAGTTTGAAGTAGCCAATGATATTTTAGAGGGCATAGTTGTTTTCTGTTCATAGTAAACAATATTAATTTGAAAACTTTGTTTCAGACACACTGAAATTGATGCGAAGTATGATGATTTGAATGTATATCAGTGGAATGGAGAGTCGGTTTGGAAATAGTGTTAGAAAATGTCAACACAAGAAAAATTCATTGTTTCCACGAACGAACGACGTTTTATTACCTCGACTAGACATATTTACGTAAGGAAGATATACTAGTCAGTACTTGTAAATGATAAGATGCTGACAAGAAAACGCTAAAACACTTGCGACAGCGAACGTTAAAATGAACAATTCGTTGTCAATATAGCATTGCTCTTTGAAAATCGATTTATTTAGAGTGACGGACTTCCTTTTTTTGTGTGCTGACTGTAAACTAAACAATTACTGCTGTTCCTACTCTATGGTCGACAGTGTCCCGCTGTATCCTTTTGCGGTCAATAAATCAGTTATCCTCGTGTAACAGTGCACTCGAAATTAGCAGTATATTTGGGGAAACTAATTAATGCTGTTCCTCTCCATGTTTGACAGGTTCTTGATGTAGCCCTCCTTGTACGATCGATAAATCAGTAATCCTCTTGTAATAGAGCACTTGGAATTCGCGGCATAATCTACGCTTGACTCCATCAATCAGTAACGATCACTCACTTGAAAAACATATCTAGTAAGTGAAGCATGATGGCAAATATTCATTTTAAAGTTTTTCAAAATTGTAACATGTCATATTAATCAACCTCTGCTGGCCGGACTCCTGGAATCAGCCCCTGCCAGACCCAAATCCTGGCTACGACCCTGGTGTAGGGGCATTAATGAGGTGGTAGGGAGAAAGTAGGGAAAACGTAGGTACATTTTTGTGAGACTGTAGGTATTTTCTCTCTCTGCCATATGGCAACACTGCATGCGATAGTCAGATTCATCTCAGGTGAACTGACCAGCGTAAATATGGCGGCCGAGTTTACAGGGGTTGGCGAAAGAGAGCTTTAATTCGTATGTTAGCCCCTCTATGAAATTTAAGCTCATTGATTACACCTTAGGAGTTTAGAATGGACTAGGGGGAGATGCCTTTAAAGACACAGAAGTGAAGCCATTGTTGCCATATTGTCGAGCCTATAACATTTGTGGTGAGGAGTGCCTATTCACTGCGTTCAGGCATCCAAAATAAACAAATAAATAAAATAAAGAAGTTACGAGGGCAGTAGCGACACGGAGCTTTATTTTAACACGAATTTCTTTCGTTCCACAAGATGACGGACTGGATTCAGTCGTCATCTAAGCTTCGCATAGTAGCACCATCTCCGCGAATTTTAACCTCCTTGTTTACACCAAAGTAGATTAATTACATAGAATGGCTCATAGACGCTCAAGTGTAGCACTCCCATATTGAAAGCTGCCATTTGCAAGGAAACGGCATATTCGCACATAGTAATGATACCAATTATCTTCAAATGTTCAAATGTTTGTAAAGCTTATGGGACTTAACTGCGGGGTCATCAGTCCCTAAACTTACAAACTACTTATGAACTAGCTTATACTAATGACGGCACAAACATCCATGCCCGACGGGAGATCCGAACCCCCGAGGGGAACGGCCTCGCGCATCGTAGCATAGCGCCTCAATGCGCTCGGTCGCTCCGCCGCGGCCCCCATTATCACATAGAATATTGAGTAGACATTGAATGAAGTGATAAAAATCGGGTTCATAAGGACTCTGAATGACTGTTGCAAAACAGTTGAAAATGAAGTCGTGAGTTTCATTTATATTGGAGATTACAATGAATCATTTCCAAGAAATATGAGCAAAAGCTACGATTAACACACTGTAAGGAAATGAAGGTATATGAAACTATCAAAAATAAATAATAAATAAATAAACCAGAGTTGAAAACAAAATTACGAAAAACACGGAAGGGAACCAGTAATTATTGTAAAGCTAATTGACTCCTAAATTAAAAGGCCCCGTTCTTAACAGTTTTCTTCTCATATGCCATGTAACAAGTAAAATTTAGTCTTTTCTAACTTCATTGCCTACAAATGAAAGCTGAACGCTTTTAGCACGTTTAATTTATGTTTTGGTAAAACAAACTGCAGAGAAAAATAGAAGTATTGCCGCAAGGAGCACTGTAACGTGTGTATAAGTCATTCTATGAAATTTAAGCTCTTTGGAGTACACTAAGCAACGAACTGCAAGGTCACAAAGATTTTTGTCGAAAGTGTAGCGTTCGTTAGGTGTTTCGACCTCTTGCACTCGAAAATGATACTCGAAACTTCGCTTCACTCACAGTTCTTGCACAAATGTTATAGATTTTCAATTAATGGTAAATTGATACAATGACGTTATAATACTAACTGAAACGTTATACAAAGCTCAGAACTCCCTCTTTCATGTGTGAATGCAACAGTACCCTCGAGACAAACATGTGGAGCAATATCAGTGGCGCTAAGGTTGAAATAACTTCCAGGGAACAAAAATATCGTGTTTGACTTTTGTTACTTCTTTACCTCAAGCTAGACACAATGAAACAGTTTGGCAGGGCGTTGTCTTATTGTGGTTACCGCTTAAAGCATTTATCTAACACGTTCTTCAATCTGTCAGATGCTTAGCTGAAAGAGTTCGCGTTCATTGGTCTTGACTATATGTATACTTCTCGATTTTCGAGGCCCTAGGCTTTGTACCTGACAATTATTATTAGTGCCTTTCGGATTATAGAACAACCTTAACCATGAAAAAGTATATACATGTGCCAGTTTCCATGGTAATTAGTTAAACGAATTCAAAATCTCTTCTCGATTAAAACTATAACAAAGGATTGCGTATAATTTACAGGAGACAAAGGAAATGCAACAGGTCTTCTAAAGCGGCTTCCCACTATGCCTTGTCCTTTCGCATTTTTCTTCCAAAATATCTTCGAAGCTGCATACCTTTTTTTTTTTTTTTTTTTTTTTTTTTTATCCAATGATGGAATGAAAGGTAAAGCAGTGCATTAAGGGATCCACATTTTAACGTGGATTCCGAAACACTATACAACTCAGCATATTTTAATATAACATTTCACACTGATTGCTAGTGACGGATAGAACTCTTAGAATTGACAGAGGATCGAATTATGAACTCCGGAGTACCAGACAGCGTTGGGGATAATGGAGACATACTGCGTTTGTTTTATTTTATGTTGCCACTTAAACAGACGTGCCCATGGGGGCTGGTCATGACGCAAATCCCGCATTGTAATCTCTGGGGGGTGGGGGTGAAAATTAGTACTTTTGGCCAGTCCGGGGGGAGGCTTTATAAAACAATTTGGGAGAGGATTGTTCTTAGTTGTGAGGGGGGGGGGGGAGGGCGGACACCTCAGCACTTAAATCCAGTATGTTGTCTCTATTTTCTTAGTGCGTAAAATATCACTTATTCTAAATAGCCCGTAAATATTTCTATGAATTTCTTTAGTATTCAGAATGTAAGTTACTTCAGAGCTATATGTGATAAGTACATTTGTAAAGCTAAATGTAATGTGGAAGTTGTAAGATCTGTGGCGTTTGAGCAGTATCGATAGTTGCGAACGAGTGAACAAAACCTTCGACCATACGATATTGCGGGTGCGTAAATTGCTTAACTGTGTGTATCAAACAGTTCAAGAAAATAACACGCACATAAACTGTTGAGACTTTTCTGTTGCTGTATCGGTTCAAATACGACGTTTCCAAAGCAGTATCAAACAGCCTGAATATTACGAGCAACACTAAGTGCAACAATCATTGATGACGATGTTTACTTGAAAAAGTGATTGTCACGTCGGATGTAGAAATATACTTTGCTATGCGTATGGCAGACATTTCCGCCGTTACAGGGGCTAATGAAGTGTTTGCTTTGCACGAACTGTTTCGTTAAAGAAATGTTCTGTGACGCTGACACGTGTGTCAAAGATGATTGAACTGCGATTGATACCTATATTAAAACCTCCTTGATTACTACCGTATAATAAACACGGACGTAAAACAGTTGCAAGTCGTGCATTTAATATGAACAGTTGCATCGTGTAAATATCACCAAAGAAACCGCAGCGACAATTTTTGCTGTTCAACCTACATACGAGGAAGACTACGCAACGACGGAGTTTACATCAAAAGAGATGAATGCTGGTTGCCTCCTATGGATTTATTTCAACTTCGGCTGCGTCAAAACTAAACGGCTGAGAAGACGTAATTCGCATACGCTGCTGTTTCGAACCACAAACGTAAGTCGCTAAATAGAACTATGCTCTCTCTCTCTACTTAAAAAGTTTCATGTGACAAATAATTATTTTCATGAATCACATAATCATTCGTTGAGAGTATTTAGTGTTAATATTTTTTAACTGTTATTGAATAGCCATGATTTTAGAATTCTTTTATTTGCCTTTCTACTTAATTGTGGATACGGTTGCATGGATTCAAGTGCAGTTTACATGTTGGTGTGGCAGTTTGACGTGTAGATGTTTTAAGCGACCTGGTGAATGACGGGAGCCAAAGGCATTCAATCAGAGAATGGCCAATTATAATGTGTATTTATGTTTTTCGCTGTTTACGCAATTCGGTGTTTTCGACGTAATAATTTTTAACGAATAATGTATTCCAAAATTGATACCAGATCGTCAATCGGAAAAGTACATTGAGAACTGTTCACTACATAGGTGTAATACTGCAGTTAGTTTACAGGTAACAGAAATTAACCTCTTTTAAGGTTTGTTTCCCGTCAAATCCATGTAACTCAAAGAAACTGTTACGCGCATCTAGTGACAGATTGTCGATGTACTTACTTAAAGAGCTTCTCCAACGATTTATTCACATTGCTTCGCATTTATTTCAGTTATAGCTTTTTTATTACTCATCAGTCAAAAGACTGTTACCAGTTAAAGCTGCGTAATTAAGAAGAACTGTTACCCCCATATAGTGACTGGTTCTCGATCTACTATTTTAGTTTTATGTTTTTCAAGATCTCCGCGAAAGTGTCGTCTATAATTTTCATTTCTGTATATCTTCCAACATATTGGTCGTCCGCCCTCCGTCTTGTATGTACTTCGTTAAGAAGCCGTACCATTGATACGAAATATATCTTCCAAATTACAAATAGGTTACACTGTAAATAGTCAAAAAGATGAAGCCATTTTCTACGATTATGTTGAATTACACCCTTACCACCACGCACATTTTTTATTTTTATTTTCATTGTTATTTTTTTGGTGAGCGCAAAGAGCAAGAATAATAATTGTAGTTTAATCTCGACAAATGCGCCAAGAATTAATAAAATTGTGGTGCTTCAGCATCTACACGTCAACCAACAGCCGCCGATACGTAAATATTGCTCTTTAACCTATGCATGTACTTAGTTTTGGAACGGGAGTCTGATATCACGAATGCTACATTTAATTAGAAGAATTGATGTGTTTGAAGTTTATTGTGCAAAGAATGGTAAAGAAATGTATGGTGTTCGTCATTAATTACTCGCTGCTGATCAATGAGGTCTAAGCATTTCGTTCGTGTTTGGTGTGAATTGCTAAGTCGGGAATCCTTCTTCTTACCAAATTTCAATGGAGCGTTTTATCATCGTTACATTGTGCTGACGCAAATAAGCAGTCTACAATATCGTGACGAATCGATTTCAATGATCTTTCAACGCGCGGCTATATCCCTCAAATATAAAATATCCAAAGAATTTCTGACAAGTTAAAATGTAGGCGATAGTTAATCAGAATATAGTTTTCATTCCTGTTCTTTTCGCCCGCTGTAATTTGCTCTTTAAGTTCCTGGTTAACCTCAGCCTTTATAATCACGCTGTATTTATTTATTAAACAATCGATCAATAAAAATGTCCATAAACGTGTCTCCAATTCAGAAGTGTTTATCCCTTACTGTCAGTTTGTTTCAATCAAATACATTACCCATCGGAGACAAGAAATGTAGTTTTTTGCTTGCAGGACAGTACTTAATTATTAACTGATGTTTATCGTGTGAACTAGGCACACAGTCGTATTCCGCCATATATTCGTAAATAACAGCCAAATATTTACTTCCTTCTTTGTTTTACAAGAGATAGAAAAGGAAATAACGTTGAACACTACAGGGCATACTTATAAGAAAGACACAGAAGAATTAAAAAAAAAAAAAAAAAAAAAAAAAAAAATTCTTATAAGGATGGAAAATTTTGCAGCCGAGGAGAAGCTAACTTCTATTGCGCAGTAGTTTTATACTCGACAATGTTAACCACTACACCACAGAAATCTCACGTGGTTTGGGGTTATTTTGTAAGTTTATTCAGACGTCACTTTAAGTTATAGATAATGTTTGCCGATAAACTTTATCGTTGTGTCAACATGGTTTAAATGTTTTTACTGCAGTGAATCACGTGTTCCGCTAATATCACAAACACTACTTGCTTCGTGACAATTCTGTAGCAAGTGCCATCGTTCGGAACGAAGGGGCCAGATATTTTTATTTATTTATTTCTTATTATTTTTTTTACAGTTGTTTGCACTAGTCTCGTTAAGTTTATGAAATACACAACACTCATAATGCAGACCTGATAACTTACATTTACCGGTATATCTATACTTATAAGATGCTAAGATGCATTTGTTGTCTGTTCTCTTATTACTCAAGATCCAGACTACCAAATAACGTGAAATTTGGCACACGTACACAAAATTACATGGGGAAGGTTCTTACACAGGTTTCGTTCCATTATTTGGAAAACCAACCGGAAAATTTGAGAAAAAGTGAAAGTGCGTTTTCAATATGTCCGTATAAATCTATATCTTCGCACTGATCTTGATGAAATTTAGCACAATTGACCTTCAAAACAAGAGAAAGGGCACTGTCTACATACTCGTAAAATTTCGTTCAGTGTATGGTGAGGGTACTTATGGATTTCGCCAAAATCCACAGTTTTTCTTCGATCTCGATGAGATTTTGTACACTTGACCTTGAAAACAAGATGAAGGTTACTGTCTACATAAAATTTCGTCCGGCGCGGGGGGGAGAGTACTTTACTTACAGACTTCGATTGCAATCTCTATACATATTAAGGCGCATTTGTTGAACCCGGGCAAAGCCGGGTACTTGCAGCTAGTGGCTATAAAGTTCGACATATGGTCGATATAAGGAGCTTTACGTCAGCTTTTTGACATGATGACGAAGCGCTCGTGTGAACGTGTGTGAGAAGAAAGCTACCCTGTTAACTCTGGGGATCTTAAAACTTGTAGGTCATGTTCAGAGAACAGTGTTTACGTTGTGTAACACTTAATATTACAGTTCATTCCTAATTAAATGCTACTGTATGTATGTTTTAGTGTTCTTGGATTATATTTTGGTTATTTCGTTCGATTTTTACCGAATAATTACGTAGTGTTGCAAAACGTTGAGCATTTGTTTACTGAATTCTATCACAATTTACATCAACATTTTAAACGAGCTCTGTGGACGACAAAGTAAGATTAGTTAACCATATTATTTATTTTTTGTAAAATAAATGAATAAGCGACGGTAAAGAATAATAGCAACGGCAACACACATCCATCTGAACCTACTTACCGTACTCGTCTCTTGGACGCCACTGTGATTCGTTCCCTCGCCCCCCCCCCTCACCACTTCTTCACCGCGCCAAACGTTTTCGCTCTCGTTAGAGTTCATTTTATACCATCCATTCAGGACATTGTCCATTACATTCAGTAGCTCTACTAGATCTTTACTGCATGCAACAAAATGACAAGGTCAACAGCAAACCGCCAAATTTTTATTACTTTACTCTGCACTTCAATTCTCTTTCCAAATCTCTCCTACCTTCCTTTCATTGCTCATTTGTATCAGGGACTAGAAAAGAAATCGGCTGTAATCATTGGAAGAAACCACCCCGACATTTACCTGAAATGATCTAGGAAAAGCACGAAAACCTAAATCCGGATGGCCGGAGAGGGGCTTGAACACGCGTCCTCCCGAATGCGTTTCCAGTGAGTTACCACTGCGCTACCTCGACAGGTGTAAACGGAAGACAAATACTATGAAAATGATTCTTTGGACTCTCTGACAGACATTCTGTGTGAATTGTGGACTGATACGTAGATGTAGATAGTTAACCTTCGTTTCCGTGCTAGATGCGGCAGCTTTGTGACGATAGCTTTCGGACTTCCTTCTGCCAACTCATGTCTTTGATAATTACGGTCTGGAGCGACACGTTAGGGATCGTGCAGTTTCCCGCGTCGAGGGTTCGAATCCCCCCCCCCCTCCTCAAGCATGGATGTGTATGTTGTCCTTAGCTTAGTTTAACTTAGTTTAAGTAGTTTGTAAGTCTAGAGAGCCGGCCGCGGTGGCCGAGGGGACTGAGGCGCTCCAGTCACGGTCTGCACGGCCACTACGGTCGGGGGCTCGAATCCCCCCTCGGGCATGGATATTTGTGCCGTCCTAGTTCGTAAGTAGTTCATAAGTAGTTTGTAAGTTTAGGGACTGATGACCCCGTAGTTAAGTCCCATAATCTTAACAAACATTTGAAGTCTAGAGACTGATGACCAACGTAGTTTGGTTCCATAAAAATTGCAAGCATTTGAACATGACCGAGGGAGGATTCGAACCTCCGACCGTAGTGGCCGTGCAGACCGCTCGGCCACTGCGGCCGGCTGCATGATAGAAACAACCATTGTTCTATTTGAAAAAAATTATGTTTGCATAAAAATACACTCTCTAGGTAGGCCTATTTTTAGAATCTGTTTCAAATGTTCAAATATCTGTAAATCTATCGGATCAAACTGCGTGGTCATCAGTCCGTAGCTTACAAACTACTTAAACCTAGGTAAACTAACCTAAGGACTCGAATCTCCATGGCGAGCAACCGCGCGCTCCGCAGCGAGACGCTTTAGACCGCTTGGCTACTCTACCGCGGCTAGAATCTGTTTATCGGCTAACAATACGAGTCCTTGACTACCAATCCATTCTGTGAAAACCGCACATCAATCGCACTTTCCG
Source organism: Locusta migratoria (assembly GCA_026315105.1). Taxonomy (NCBI): domain Eukaryota; kingdom Metazoa; phylum Arthropoda; class Insecta; order Orthoptera; family Acrididae; genus Locusta; species Locusta migratoria. The sequence goes on from CM048751.1 coordinate 57,131,796, forward strand.
TTTCCGCAATATTTGCGGTGCAAGTATTAGATGATTCACCCTGTATATTGACAGTACTTGTCACAGACGAGAGACACAGAAGAGACGGTTTTCAGACGCAACTACAAGTTTCTTAAGATGATCCAGAAGGATTGAAACGCGTTAATGTGAGAAACCATTCGCAACTGTTTACTGATAAGCAGATAATAAATTGTTGCAAATATTTTAAACATGGCTGCAGTTCAGCAACGTTGGAACACGATCCAAAAGTCAACACAGTTTCAGCCAACCAGTTGCATAAAAATGGTTTACATGCATAAACCTTGACCTGGGTTTCGGCAAAAGCAATTTTGCCTTCTTCAAAAGTATTACATAAAACTCACATTAAAATAATTGTTAAATAAAATGTGGCTGACTCCATGTCAATAGAATAAAAAGTAAAATTTAAAACAGTGTCTACATCATAAAATTGTGGAGCACGTCCACACACAGGTCGAGTGAGCACTGCATACTCAAAGTGCTCACTCCACCTGAGTGCGGACGTGCTCCACAATTTTATGATGTAGACACTGTTTTAAATTTTACTTTTTATTCTATTGACATGGAGTCAGCCACATTTCATTTAACAACTATTTTAATGTGAGCTTTATGTAGTACTTCTGAAGATGGCAAAATTACTTTTGTCGAAACCTAGGTCAAGGTTTATCCATGTAAACCATTTTCTTCCAACTGGTCGTCTGAAACTGCGTTGACTTTTGGATGTTGCAAATATATTGGTCAGTCTATCAGCAATGTGGAGTACCGGTGTACTGAACATAAGCTTCACACACGTTTGCAACAACGTAGAAAACGTATCGCAGAATACCTATGGAATACAGCATCTCGGAGATAATGGCATACCGCGGTGGAATGGCCGAGTGTTCAAAAGCGCCTAGCTGCGGAGCGCGCCGCTGCTCGCCGTTGGAGATTCGAGTCCTCCCTCGCGCATGGTTGTATCTGCTGTCCTTAGGATAAGTTTAAGTAGTTTGTAACCCTAGGGACTGATGACTAGAGTAGTTAAGTTCTATAGATTTACAAACATTTTAATTTGGTTATGGCATGCTACCTGGATTATGTTATTAAGGCAGCAATTGAAATTAAATTAACGAATAACGTCATAGATGGAGGGGATAGTTTTCACTTTCATTCTGCATGGAATTACGCTGTCTCTTGTTACACAAAATAGGGACAGATTCCTTTTCGCTTCACCCGTTGATTACTGATATTTCCTATTGATAGGTCTGATATTTATCACCTGAGGCTGTGTGGTAACAGTGTTTCATATTTGTTTGTTGTGTAGCATCTTTTAATTGAAAATCAAAGTTTTAAATGTCCATGCACAGTGGTTCCTCAAAGCAATTCCGTCACATAGCTGCTTACCCGTAAGCTTTTCGAAGGAGTTTGCAGTTTTCCTGCTGACCTCAATCCATAACTCGCATCATACCTCGTCAGAAAAAGGCGAATTAAGTTTCAAACGAACAATGCTTCCGAAAGACCCATGGACAGAAACTTTCTCGTCTATAGGAAGTATGTTATATTCGAACTGGGGATATCTTCAAGAATTCGGTAGGAAACTGATAATAATTATACCCTTGTGTGAATATGCGACTTCGTTTTCGTACCTTTCTTATAAAGAAGATTCATCTGCGCCATTTTCCTGTCTCTTGGGTCTTTGCGCTGGACTAAAGACTACTCTTATGGGAAGGTCATTCCAAAACGATGGTGACTTCTTTGCTGGAAGACTTCGGATGCCATTACCGATTATTTGTTTTTAATATTTAAATAGAGTCCGACCGAAACGTGATTTGCGGCCGAAGCCAAAACGTAACCGAATATTCGGATCCTCTTCTAGTTTCGGCTGAAACCTCAATCGAAACCGATACTTATTTAATTAAGTTAGAATTTCGATAAATTTACGTTATAAGACAAATAACTAGTTCTTCCACATTTTGCAAGGAAGGAAGGAAGGAAGCTTAGAGTTTAACGTCCCGTCGACAGCGTGGTCATTAGAGACGGAGCTTACGCTCGGATTTTTGGGGAAGGATGGGGGAGGAAATCGGCCGTGCCCTTTGAAAGGAACCATCCCGCCATTTACCTGGAGCGATTTAGGGAAATCACGGAAAGCCTAAATCTGGATGGCCGGAGGTGGATTTGAACCACCATCCTTCCGAATGCGAGTCCATTGTCTTACCACTGCGCCACCTCGCTCGGTCACATTTTGCAAGATCCCCTTCCGTACTAAATCTTCTTGAGTGTGTGTAAGCCTAGCCAGGAGTCCGCATATGATGACATACGAGGCGTAAAGATTTACTGGCCTAAACTTTCCACCCGGAATTTGCGAATATTAAGTCAGTCACTTCTTAAGCTGGACTTGTGAGTCGGTGCATACGAATATCTCGTAACTGTTATTAGCGGAGCTATGTTGTTTTCCCTTGCAGTTCTCGTAGCGCTTTGCACTAAAAAAAGTCCATTGCGAAATAGCTGAAAAGTACTAAGTTAGGTGTGTCCTCAATGTCCGGAATCCCAGTTAGCATACCTTTATTGCTAAAGACGCTACAATACAGAAATAACACTTAACACTTTACCAAAACTTTGATGGTAAGAAAATTGTGGAGCACGGTCACTGCATGACAGATACACTTTAGCTGTCGCCTACAGACTTGAATCGCTCGCAACCAAGACCTCGTATATCTTCTAATATATAAAGCAGAGTGTCCGTATGTTTGTACGTGTTGCATACATATCTACACTTTTCTTCCAATCTTTAAGAAATTATGTACACGTAAGCTGCAAACCATGAGGACGGTGGCCGTAAGTGGCCGTCACGAGATAAGACGTCATGAACAATGAGTACGCGAGGAACTGCTGCATATAGCGACAATGCTGCGAATTTTCGCCTAAAACAAAGGGCCGATTTCAAGTAAATTTGTTACACACATTCCTTACCGTGAGGTAACAATTTCTGCACGGTTAAGAATCACATACGACACATGGTTCAGAAGATATGACGTCATAAACAATAGGAATCTCGAAAAACTGCCACATAATGCGGCGAGACTTTAAAAATACGCCATATGAGAATGAGAGTACTTAGCGACTTGCAACAAACTTTAAACATAATTTCAAACTTTCATTAAACTTTTCTTCGCTGACAACCACATCAAAATACTGAAAGGAGAAAAGTTTCTCGCTTACTACTTTTCCGATGTTCATGGAGCAAAACTACGGCATTCGCAATTACGTTGCAGTTTATAATTTGTACACTACAATTTGTAGCCGCAGGAAATTTTACAGACAGTGTACTCGCATACAGTCGAGTGTACCTTCTAAATTGTATCACGGTACGACACGTAGTTCATGAGATATGAGCACATAAACAGTAGCATTCTTGGAAAACCGCCCCTTCCCGCATCAAGTTTTCATCTGTTACTGCTTTACTATTAACTATACTCCCAAGATATTTTACAGGTATACAGCACTTATACAAATGAATATATACTTAAACAAGGCAGGAATAAATAAATAAATACCCGGGCAAAGCCGTGTTTTCAGCTAGTACGTTGTAAAATATCGTTGGGTGTTTGTATCTCTTCGTTAACATTGTTGTCATTTGTTTATTGCAGTAATTAGATTAAAGCAAAGTAAAGTTGTTTTTATATGGTGCTGCTAACTAATAGGCTTCGTTCCTCTCAGTAAATGAACTTCAATTAGTGCTGCATGAAGTATTTCGAAAAATAACGCCACAGTTCCGACTAACAGTATGAGTGTTGTCATTGTAAATTTACGCAAACTCAACAGGAAAATCTGTGTAGCATATAGTTCAGTGTTTTTTAAACCCATATTGTTTATTAGAAAAGCCCCTCGCTTTCAAAGAAACACATCAATAAAACTTTTCAGCATAATAATAGGACAACCCGTAACATTAAAAAGAGGTTGAATTATTACAAACACAACGTAAGAATATCACTATAAGATACGACTGCGTTATATTATGATTAACAACGAAATACAATTTTTGCGAGCACTAAATCAGTCTCAAATGCTTGTTCCTGAGCTGTCAGATGACGACATATAGCACTATTTTGCACAATATGGAACAATTGTAGAAGCAGAGATGCCATTTGAGAAGACAAAGAACCAGCGAAAAGATTTCGGCTTTATCACGTTTGAATCGGAACAAGTTGTACAAGAATTGTTAAAAGCTCCTAAGCAGAGCATTAATGGAAAAATGGTGGATCTTAAGAAAGCAACACCAATGGAATGAGTGGAGTTGGTGGTGGTAGAGGTGGACATGGATGAGGCAGAGGAGGATATAGTAGTCAAGGCTGGGGTAACTAGGAAGGTTATGAAGGTTATGGTGGATATGAACAAGGAGGCTATGGAGGATATGGCGGCTAAGATTATTATGGAAATTAAGGTGGATACGGAGGATATGATTACAAACCTTATTCTGGCGATGAAATATAGGGCAGTCCAGGTGGTAGTTACAGTGGTGGAAAGTAGAGGGGTATGAGCCGCCAGACACAGAAACACCTGCCCCATTAAATCGCTCGCTCACTGTTGTACGTCTGGTGTTTGTCTTGCAGAAGATTAGTCCTGTATGTGGTCTCATCTTCATTTTGCATCATTTCATGAGAAGTTCTGCAACTGCGCAGTGCAAGCATGTATAAAAGTGAATGGTCTCGTGTGTATAAGTACAGTTTTTTAATTAAGAAAAAAACCAGAGGTATTAATTTATTTAATTTAAACTTTGTAAGAAAAAGTTCATAACAATATTCTTGCTTTGCCGATGTCATCATCATTTAGAGCTGGAAAAATTGTAATTCATTGTGTGGAAGATTTTTTATGTTAATCTCTCATTTGATGGGTCTAGTTCTTTCTAATTATGGGTGGCCGCGGTGGAGCGGCCGAGCGCATTGAGGCGCTATGCTACGATGCGCTCTGCCGTTTCCCGTCGGGTGTTCGAATCCCCCCCTCGGGTGGTTGTGCGTCTTTAGTATAAGCAACTTCATAAGTAGTTTGTAAGTTTAGGGACTGATAGCCCAGCAGTTAAGTCCCAAAAGGTTTACAAACATTTGAACATTGCTAAATATGGATAGCAACTGTCTGAATAAACAAAATTAATGAAAAAAAAGCGACTAGACTTCATCCATCATTTCACAAAAAGTTAGTTTCGGCCAAGCTGAAGATTCGGCTGATTTCTGGCCGAAATGAAAACTGCGGCCGAAACTGGCCGTAACCGAAACCGAATATTGTATGGTTTAATTTGATTTTGTGTATAAAAACTAGTGTAGTTCATTTTTGGACCATATTCAGTATTGTAACTCCACTCACTCCAGGCAAATGCGAGGGGCACGGCCGATTTCCTTCTCCATCCTTACCTAAAACTCCGAACGTAAGCTCCGTCTCTAATGACCAAGCTGTCGACGGGACGTTAAGCCCTTAGCTTCCTTCCTGTAACTCCACTGATGTATTGGAGCTGGGAAGGTTCCTGCGAGCCTTCCATTGAAGCACTGGAAGGCTCCCACGCACCTGCCCAGCTCCACGACACAAGTGGAGTTACAATCCTGAAGATGGTCCAAAAACAGGACCGAAATCAGTTGATTAAATAAAAATCATTGCACTCTAGACTGTATTATATATACAAATTGAAATAAGAGTGGTTATATCCCAAAAAGTGAGACAAAAATGTTTCCAAAAATATGTGGTCTAATGTGAAACCACGACACAGATTGTTTAGATTTCTACTCAAAGATACTAACCGTACAACACGATACCCTTTCTAAGAAGTCCTTACTGAATGATTCGAAAGTAACTAGAAGCATCGGCGTTGATAAGCACCGCAGCTAATAACTCGGCGAGCAATATCCAGAGTGGCGAGGCAGAGCCCGGCGAGAGCACCTGCCGTTCGGCTCGTCGCCGAGGCGTCAGGTGATGACTGCGCCTCCGCCTCCGCCGCCCCCGCCAGTCATTATGCTGATAACTATCGCCACGCGCCGTGACGGCTCTTCGGCAGAGGAGAGGAAAACAATAACGGCAACCTTGGCGCGCTGTTTTGTTCGCCGGCCGCATTGTCTCTGACAAGCTATCTGGAACGGGCGAGCGCGCGCGGCCGCGTCTTGGCGCCACCCCCGCCGCCCCCGCCGCCCCCGCTGCCATCCGCGAGGCCGCGCGGCCGCCTGAATGGCCGCGCACTATCGACAACCCGCGTCTTCAATAAAGATGAGATGTCGCCCGCGCTCATCCCTCTGCGAGCCGAGCCGCACACCTTCACAGTTCTTTTCAGGCGCGCCACCGCCCCGCCGCCCCTCCACCGCGCTCTCCTCTCTACCGTACACCCTTTCGCCCCGCGTTGTCCGTCGTCTTCGACAACAACAAGTAGCAGTCAGGTGCGGATCCGCCGAGCGGGCGAGCCATCCAATCTCATTTGGAAATGCAGCCAGTGAGTGCAAATGTATCACGCCCGTCCGCCCCCTCTCGTTACCCGGGCCCTTCGCGCCTGGGCTCCCAGCCAGAGTCCTCCCCCGTCTTTACCACCCGAATCACATCTCTTGTTTCTACCCTGCCTCTCTGCTCTCACCCCCCCCCCCCCACACACACACACAATTCCAGGTGCCTGGCAGAGTGGCATCGGCGCCAGCCCGGTTTCCCATCGCCGTCCCACACATACTCGCAGAGAAATGTGTCCAACGTGGCGAAAAGCCTCGCAAACAGGGCACTGTCGGAGAGCTGACGACTCGACTGAATGATGCGAGGGGGTTCCGGGCGCGGCTACAGAAACCCGCCACCGCGTGTTGCCCCGGAGTATGATCACCCATTAGGAGTTTCCCCAATACGGCTTCTGTCCCCCTTCCCCCGTGCAGCTGTTCGATGCACTCCAGATCCTCCCCCTCCAGTACCTACGCCGCTGTCGCTCTCTCGTTGTTTCCCGAACCGAACTCGCCATTTGTGCTACTTGGCGAGACGCATTATGCCTCCCCGCGCTGTCGTCTTGCTGGTATCGACCGCCAGGGGTGGGGCGGCGTCCGACCGCCGGCTGGGCCATCTCACAGATTGACTGGCCGGCCGCGACCGAGGCCGATACCGCAGGAGCCACCGGAGCGAACAACTGGAGGGTTGGGGGGGGGGAGGGGAGGGAGGGCAGGATTGTCCACCGGGGCTTCTTTGGCGAACGACGCCACGGCTGCCCGCACTGCGCTCACCCCAATACCCCAGACGCGAACAGTGCCGGATTGGCCAGTCCTGTCTTCCTTCCATCCCTACTCCCACAGGGCACAATGCCTCACAATACGAACAGCACCTCGTGTTCCAAAAGCATGAAACGCAGGATGGAGGTCTTCAGATAACTTAAGAGTACACAGCAGTGGCTCGCAACCTTTTTCAGAGCAATGACCACTTTCACTGATCATCTTGTGATGGTGCAGCTCTTATATCTTACCTGCTTGCTGTGTTAGATTAGTGGTTAAGGGGACCTGGACGTTAATATGACTGAAAAATCTAAAAGAAATTCTTTTATCTCCAACTGAGCCGCGGTGGAGTAGCCGAGCGGTCTAAAGCGTCTCGCTGGGGAGCGCGCGGGAGCGCGCGGTTGCTCGCCGTGGAGGTTCGAGTCCTCCCTGGGGAATGGGTGTGTGTGTTTGTCCTTAGGTTAAGCTACCTAGGTTTAAGTAGTTTGTAAGCTACGGACTGGTGACCACTCAGTTTGGCCCGATAGATTTATAAACATCTTAAACCTCCATCTGAGAGACAAATTTCTTCCGTTGCCAAAAATATATGGTTTATTTACTTTTAAATAGTTATTACAGTGTTAAACGCTCTATGATGAAATGTCTGCACCCTGGCCACGCTGATGTTTCAGGCAAGGAATATCACCATAAACATTCCATACCTGCCACAGTCATGGAAACAATAAATCCTATATACACGGACCTTGCAGATAAAAATTTACTTTCCAAATGCCGTACACATTACTGTAGCTATGTCGTCTGTAGATGTAGTGTTGAAGGCTCCACAGCATCGTAGCAGACTTCTGCGCTGCTGTCTTCTTACCGTAGGTTTGATCAGTCGTATCTAACATGCCCAAACACTAGGACCGTAGTCCTTGATGTTACTTAATGTAGACCCTTAGTAAGTACAATGACATTGAGCAGCAAAAGAAACCTCTTGTGTCCCATAGTAATAATTTCATTAATTACACAATTCCCGTTCTTTGCTACAATATTTACGTGGACGGTTAAAGTCCAATTTTCGTTCAAGTATATAACTTTATACCTGTTGATAGTATGTTTCAAATTATCTCCTAAATTATTTCATTCTGCAGTGAATGTCGATAGTTGGCGTGCACTAAAAGAGAATAAATCACGAACGTATGAGACTATTACTGTCATTTTCTGACTGCTTCGTAATCTATCGAGAAGTGGCTCTAAATTAACGACCCATATTTAATGTATACAATGAAGGACGACTCGAATGGATTCGATTTTATTTTGAATCTCGATGAGATTTTAATATAAATTCTGAAAACCGTGGGGACTGATGACCGTGCAGTCTAGTCCCCTCTAAACAACAACAACAACAAATTAACGGGTGCATGAGAACAAAAACCAGTTATCCAGTGAAACTCTGCTTAAGAAACTTAAAGAATGCTGAGAACATAGATATATTCTTTAGGTCTCGACCTACCGCCGCCGCAAGGACCCTGAAGACGATATTTTAGTAATTAACATGCCCCTGCAGGACCCTGAAGACGCTATTTTAGTAATTAACATGCTAACAAATTCATTCAATCAGTTATGTTCCGCATGCATCACAAGCGATAGGAATGGGTAGAAAAAGATCTTAAGAAGGTAAATATCTCTGTTAACGTTCAAATATTAATATTAGGTCTCTGTTATGTGAGGCTCCATCCAAGCTAACTACTGGTTCAGTAGGAAGAGAAACTCAGGAAATAGTAATAGATTTGAAATCATAGTTCTCTGTCCCACCTACAGATGTGACTTATCCAGAAAAAGTTACATTTATTTAACAAGCCTAAATCTGGAGCTGTGGGTGTATAGGAAAAGAAATATCACTCGCCATTTTTATTGTACCGGGAAATTTTCAATTTTGACTAAAAAGTGCAAAACTGTAAAGATTCCCGAGACTTAAAGCGGCATTTAGAGGACTGGTGTCGAAATCTTGGACGTTGGGTGTCTCTGTCTCATAATTTGATCTCTACATCTGCTGCGATCTCCCTTGTCGTAGTGCTATACCAATAAGAGGATAGCTTTTCTTATAGCGTTGACTTCAGACTTCCCGACACAATCGTCGCCGTTTCAGTAATTGCAACATCTGCCTCTTTGTATGTAAAGAACCACTCCACACTGGTGCAAGGCTTTGTGCTGCAGAGAGACTCAAGGTCATAGCAGGAAGTCTCACAGCTCAAAAGTGTTGGTTAAGCTTATGGAACTTAACTGTGGGGTCATCAGTCCCTAAACTTACACTTATAAACTAACTTATCCTAAAGACAACTCAAACATCCATGCTGGATGGAGGATTCGAACCTCCGACGGGGAATGGCCTCGCGTATCGGAGCATAGCGACTCGATGCGCTCGGCCACTCCGTTGCGGTGAAGTCTCACAGTGTGTAGTCACCAGCCCGAAGTGCAGTGAAGGTGCCTGTACTAAGACTGCATAATAATTTTTGCAATCGGGTGCACACCGGCAACGTTGCTTTTGCAAACGTCTCATCCTTCTACCACCAGTGTAAACAAACATGGAGCCACGAAAACAGCCCTTTTCACGGCCACTGGAGACAATCCAGATTACTTTAGACTTAATACTATGCCGGCTGTCAGCTAAATTAAGGGATCGACACATACGAGGTATTAAAATTAGCGTATTTTGAAACTTTTATTTACCTACATTGTCCGCCGGTGAATTTAAATCATAATTCTTGGCGGGTTTTAGTCCGTTATTCGTAGACAGACACTAGCCACATCAACACAGACAGCAGAGGCACACTACAGTAACTTGCTGGTAAGCAGATTTTATCTGCCCATCCGATCACTGACTGTTCTAATCATAGATTAAGACTCCTATGCCAAGATAGGCAGTGTGGCCCTATCCTACGTGACTAGAACGTATAAGAACGACACTCGAACCGCAGTGCTTCACTTCCAGTTGTAGCTGATTATACAGGGTGTTGAAACGTAGGTATGTAATGTTGAATGTCTGAAACTCATATCTTTGGCTCAACGAGGACAACCTTTGGTGGGCGCTGCCCCCCGTTTACGCTAAAAGTGAGCAGTGGTAGTGTGCAAGCAGTTAGGGAATGAAGTCGCAAATTGCAGTGTGAACTTCGATCATTTGAATCTTCTTTATGTGTCATAATGTTGAGTAATACCTGAATTTGAAAATGTTCTGAGATTATGAAGAATAAAGGTAAGGAGAGTTAACTTTTCATTATTAGGCGCTTCGCGTAATTGTAATCAAACTGTAACAGACATACAACATGAAGAATTTAATTTTCGTCTTCTGTGTACATTTTTTAAATAATTGAAAGCATATTACAGGAATTTAGTATGTTTTTAGTGTACAAAAAAAAAGAAGGAAGTGTGATGTAGACAATTTTGTTGTTTTTTTAATTACTTTGTATAATATACTAGCTGGTTTTTCTTTTGTTGGTAGTAAAGTGAGATTGATCTATTTCGGAAAAGCACAATAGAAGTAATGACTTTCTTGGAAGATTTGTGTAAGGCATTACTAAGTGGTAATCACCATATTCGTACAATATTGTTTAATTTCATGTTTTCTTTTTATGAAGAAAATATTAAGTGCTTCAGTTTTAAATTCGAACCCCAAATATGTTTCGTGTTAGTCATTCATTCCGAACCACAGTTGCTATTTTTTAATGCTACAACATGTATAAAATTAATATTTGTGTAGTTAGTGGATTCGCATTGCACACCTGAGAATTCTGTAGCTATGTTTGGACCTGGCAGCAGCAGCATTTTTGGCAGTAATTCTGAGAGCAGTGCACATGCTATTTATTTATTTATTTATTATTATTTTATTTTTTTGCACAGAGGTATGCCATAAAAAGTGTAAACCGTTGAGTGAGATAATTCAGGAACAATTGTCGAACTCAGATCTAATTGTCAAGTCAGTCACCTCTGCTGCAAGCTGGTGTCCTCTTCAGTTGCAGTCTTTAATGAGACAGCTAATTTTCTAGCAGAGGTCAGATTGTCCACTCCATGACTAAAGTCAGAGGTCAGAATTTGTTTTTGTTGCCTACTTGGTTTATTTGATCAATGGCAATAATTACATTATCTTATTTATTAACAACTTTCAGTGTACCATAAGAACACCGATAAACAATGGGGATAGATTCCTTCACCAAACCAATAAAGAAATACACAATCAGGGGTAATACGATATGTACAAGGGTTATTCCAAAAGTACGTTGCGATTTGCCGTAAATATTTGAAATCGGTGCCATGGACAAAACACGCGTGCGCGCCGGCTCCTGGGATACCTTGCGCGTTAAACGCCGCCAATATCTTTGTTACTGTTGCTGTGTGCTGTTGATAGTGTCAGTACACAATGTTTAAGACACTCAATCAGCCCGCCTATTGTGAAGTAAGGGCAATGATACGGTTTTTGTCTGCAGGAAATATTTCAGCGGCAGAAATCCATCGGCAGATTACTGAAGTGTACGGTCCTAACATAATGGGTGACAGTAAAGTGCAAAAGTGGATGCGAGCCTTTAATGAAGGACGGGGAAATGTGCACGATGCACCACGCTCCGGTCGACCATCCGTGATTCCAGACGGGTTGGTTCATGCGGTTGACGACAAAATTCGTGACGATCGACGATTCACTATTTCAGGTTTAGAACTGCATTTCTCGAATGAGAGTAGAACAACGTTGTACAGAATTGTGTCTGAACATTTGATGTTTCAAAAATTGTGCGACCGTTGGATCCCCAGGCTGCCTACCAATACTAATAAAATGAAAAGAATGGCTTCTGCTCTTGCATTTATGAAGCGATGCCGGCCGCGGTGGCCGAGTGGTCTGCGGCACGCCAGTCGCATTCTGCACGGCCACTACAGTCGGGGGTTCGAATCCCCCCTCGGGCATGGATGTTTGTGCCGTCCTTAGTATTAGCTAGTTCATAAGTAGGGACTGATGACCCCGTAGTTAAGTCCCATAAGTTCTTCAAACATTTGTCCTTTTTTTTTTTTTTTTTTTTTTTTTTTGAGCGGGGCATTATGACCCCATACTGCGAAGGACGCAATCTCTGATCAACAACTTTGGATGGGAACAGATGGCCCACCCACCGTACAGTCCGGTCTTGGCGCCAAGTGATTTCCACCTGTTCCGCTACCTAAAGGAGTTTCTTGGCGGCAAGCTCTTCGACACAGATGATAAAGTGTAAGAAGCTGTTAAAGACTGGTTATCTTCGCAGGCGGACAATTTCTACGAGTTAGGCATTCAGAAGCTTGTTGAAAGATATGAAAAATGTCTAAATAAGTATGAAGATTATGTAGAAAAATAAGAGAAAGACGGAAGCGATGACAGTAAAACAATTGCGTTGGAAACAAGTTTGATTTTGGATGTTTGTGTTTGAACTGTACCTTACTTTTGGAATATCCCTCATATGTATGTAATGCAACCTTTCACGAAAATCGCATTCGAAACTTGTTTTATTGGTATGTCACCAATAAATTGCACAGCTGGTAATGCTGATTTATAGTCGTAATTTCAAATACATTTCGTAATCAATGGATAAAAAAAGCAGCCCTCTGTCGCAAATTAAAAATTATTTGCCCTGATTTCGGCAATGACTAAGATTGCCTTCGTCAAAAATTATAAACTAAAAAAAGTCACATAATGAAATATACTACTCAGCTGTAAAGCTTACGTCACAATGTTTAAAAAGGAATTTTTAGAGAACGCTAGCCACTATGGACTGCACGGAGCCGTGCAGGCGTGCAGCCCATACCGCTAGCGTTCTCTAAAAGCCGGCCGCGGTGGCCGAGGTGACTGAGGCGCTCCAGTCACGGTCAGCACGGCCACTACGGTCGGGGGTTCGAATCCCCCCTCGGGCATGGATATTTGTGCCGTCCTAGTTCGTAAGTAGTTCATAAGTAGTTTGTAAGTTTAGGGACTGATGACTCCGTAGTTAAGTCCCATAAGCTTAACAAACATTTGAACATTTGTTCTCTAAAAATTTCTTTTTAAACATTGTGAGGTAAGCTTTACAGCTGAGTAGTATATTTTATTATGTGACTTGTTTTATTTTATAATTTCTGACGAAGGCAATCTTAATCATTGCCGAAACCAGGTCAAATAATTTTTAATTTGCGACCGAGGGCTGCTTTTTTGAAATGTTTATAAATCTATCGGACCAAACTGCGTGGTCATCAGTCCGTAGCTTACAAACTACTTAAACCTAGGTAAACTAACCTACGGACAAACACACACACCCATGCCCCAGGGAGGACTCGAACCTCCACGGCGAGCAACCGCGCGCTCCGCAGCGAGGTGCTTTAGACCGCTCGGCTACTCCACCGCGGCCTGCTTTTTTTTTTTTTTATTTTATTTTATTTTTTTTTTTTTTTTTTTTTTTTTCCATTGACGTTTTAACGGTCGTTGACAATAGCAGATATGTTTAACATTTCATAATGTAGTCGGCCGTGAGCCCTCTATCATTTGTTTGAATTTGACCCAAAAGGTATGACATACCCTGAGGAGCGTGAATTGCACTGCGTGAAGTGAAACGACTTGGAAACTGGGAAGAAAAGGAGCCCCAGCTCTCAGCCAGAGGAATGAGCCCGAGCACACTCGGGCACTATTTACGTTCTTACGCGTCGATAATTTGCGGTGTTGGCTCGGCTATAAGGAGAAGCGGGCCCACTCCCAGGAACGGCTGACGGTTCGCCTGGCGCGAGGCTCTGCGTCCGTCCTTAACTATCGACGGGCGGCGGCGGCGGCGGAGGTCGGTGAAACGTGAGCCCGGCGGCAGCGGCGGCGGCCGCCTTTGAAGTGCCGCGATCCTCGGATTCCTGCGATCGATCGGGGAGCAGCGGAGGGGCGGGGAGGGGGGCGGACTGCCGGCGATCTGGGTCCGCTCCCACGGCGCAACAGCTGCTCCGGGCCTTGGAGGTCGTCCCCTCGACACCCGGAGGCACCAGTCCAGCACCACGTCTAGGGGCCCGCTGGGTGGCACCTTCGCACACGGCCAGAGGGCAGTAATATATGTAGCGGCCAACGGTTCGGAAAATATGGACATCCGAAGGATTTAATGAGGAAACCCTTGAGAGCAGGTCGAAAGTTCAGTCTGTAGTAAGACTCAAAGTCTTGTGTCAACAATTATGACAGGATAAACAGTAGCTCCAAATGACATCATTAATATTAAAATAATGTAGAAGTAACATCCTAATATACACTACCGGCCATTAAAATTGCTACACCACGAAGATGACGTGCTACAGAGGCGAAATTTAACCGACAGGAAAAAGATGCTATGGTATGCAAATGATTAGCTTTTCAGAGCATTCACACAAGGTTGGCGCCTGTGGCGACACCTACAACGTGCTGACTTAAGTAAAATTACCAACCGATTTCTCGTACACAAACAGCAGTTGACTGAAGTTGCCTGGTTTTTTTTTTTCTATGGGACTTAACTACGGGGTCATCAGTCCCTAAACTTACAAACTACTTATGAACTACTTACAACTAAGGACGGCACAAATATCCATGCCCGAGGGGGGATTCGAACCCCCGACAGCCGGCCGCGGTGGCCGAGGTGACTGAGGCGCTCCAGTCACGGTCAGCACGGCCACTACGGTCGGGGGTTCGAATCCCCCCTCGGGCATGGATATTTGTGCCGTCCTAGTTCGTAAGTAGTTCATAAGTAGTTTGTAAGTTTAGGGACTGATAACCCCGTAGTTAAGTCCCATAAGCTTAACAAACATTTGAACATTTTTTTTGAACCCCCGACCGTAGTTGCCGTGCAGACCGTGACTGGAGCGGCTCAGTGTCCTCGGCCACCGCGGCCGGCGAAACGTTGTTGTGATGCCGCGTGTAAGTACCATCACGTTTCCGACATTGACAAAGGTCGGATTGTAGCCTATCGCGATTGCGGTTTATCGTATCGCGACATTGGTGCTCGCGTTGGTCGCGATCCAATGACTGTTAGCAGAATCGGTGGATTCAGGAGGGCAATACGGAACGCCGTACTGGATCCCAACGGCCTCGTATCACTAGCAGTCGAGATAACAGGCATCTTACGAGCAGCCACGTCTCGATCCCAGAGTCAACAGATGGGGACGTTTGCAAGACAACAATCATCTGTACGAACATTTCGACGTTTGCAGCAGCATGGACTATGTGCTCTGAGACCATGACTGCGCTTACCCTTGACGCTGCAACACAGGAGCGCGATTGTTTACGCAACGACGAACCTGGGCGCACAAATGACGAAACGTCATTTTTCGGATGAATCCAGGTTCTGTTTACAGCATCATGATGGTCACATCCGTGTTTGCCGACATCGCGGTGAACGCACATTGGAAGCGTGTATTAGTCATTGCCATACAGGCATATCACCCGACGTGATGGTATGGGGTGCCATTGGTTACACGTCTCGGTCACCTGTTGTTCGCATCGACGGCACTTTGAACAGTGACCGTCACACTTCAGATATGTTACGACCCATGGTTCTACCCTTCATTCGATCCCTACGAAACCCTACATTTCAGCAAGATAATGCACGACCGCATGTTTCAGGTCCTGTACAGGCCTTTCTGGACACGGAAAATGTTTGACTGCTGCCATGGCCAGCACATTCTCCAGATCTCTCACCAACTGAAAACGTCTGGTCAGTGGTGGCCGAACAACTGGCTCGTCACGATACGCCAGTCACTAGTCTTGATGAACTGTGGTATCGTGTTGAAGCTGCTTGGGCAGCTGTACCTGTACACGCCATACAATCTCTGTTTAACTCAATGCCCGGGGTATCAAGGCCGTTATTACGGCCAGAGTTGGTTGTTCCGGGTACTGATTTCTCAGGATCTATGCACCCAAACTGCGTGAAAATGTAATCACTTGTCAGTTCTAGTATAATATACTTGTCCAATGAATACCCGTTTATCATGTGCATTTCCTTTTGGTGTAGCAATTTTAATGGCCAGTAGTGTATATCATCCTAACTATTCCCCGACTGCCGTATCATGTCAAAACTACATGGCAGGAGAAACAGAACAGTACAAAAAGAGACATCACAATAAATCCAAATATCAAAAATGTAAGAAGCATCTGAAGATGGGTATAAATTCTCTAAATCTGAAATGCCGAGCATTAAAAACAAGTAACTGATGCATTTTCTTTATATAAATTGCAAATAACACAGTTATAGACTTAAAAAAATCGTTATGTTGAATGAAATTAAACAAAATGAAGAAATTTAAGCAGAAACTTGCTTTTAAATTTTGTGGGAACGCCGGAAAGTGACAAAGTTACTCTTACTGAAAAGCAGACGAAGTAGCGACACCTATAAAATTTATTTGCAAACTTCGTTACTATTATGTTATAATTCGCATAACTGACAAGATTGTAGACCTAGCAGTTGTGTTATTGTAGCTGTCCAGTATGCGTTACTGAAAAAAAGCACGTAAACATGATTGTCCCTAGAAATCTATTTCCCGAATCGTGTGAGATTTTTATGATAGCACCTGATAGAACGCTGGGCTGAAGTTTTAAAATGTTCAAATGTTTGTTAAGCTTATGGGACTTAACCAGAGGTCATCAGTCCCTAAGCTTACAAACTACTTATGAACTAGCTAAGACTAAGGAGGGCACAAATATCCATGCCCGAAGGGGGATTCCAATCCCCGACCGTAGTGGCCGTGCAGACCGTGACTGGAGCGCCTCAGTCCCCTCGGCCACCGCGGCCGGCTGAAGTTTTCAATTAACAGTTAGAGATCAGAATGCGTGAAAAGAAAGGTAATGTTATAGAAATGAAAACATGGCTTTTCATTTAATACTACTGACGGCTACGAACACGCATAATTCTTGTTTTGCACGTATATATGGCAAAGCATCTTTCGAATTATATTTCTTAAGTCTCCTTGTAGGATTATATCAATTGCGGTGTGTTGTGGGCTGACTTTTGAAATTATAGACACTTTGTTATATCGTTATCCTATGACTTATGTTTTCTAAGACGTATTTTATTTTCTAAGGAATACACGAATATTATGTTACACTGGAATCACGGTGTTGTGTGTATGGAGTGCTGTGCATTAGTTTGCTAAAATTCAGAAATAGATTGACCGATGTGAATAATTTTGTTTCTCGTTGTATTGAAGGTATGGTTTGGAACACAAAGGAACAGATGACCAATTGAAAAAAAAAAAAAAAAAAAAAAATGGTAGTCGATAATTTTGTATGGGCATCGCCACTTCGGTTTACATTCGTATCTTAAGGGGTTCCGTTTCGTTCATCATATTACGATGGAACTTTGCACAATAATCTTCAGAACAGAGGAGCAGGGTATGGACAGAGAGCGGACGGATGGGGAGATCTTTACATCATAATTCGTAAGGTGCACGGCGGAGGTTACTGTACAGTACTCTCCACACCAATAGAGTACAGCAGGGCTATAAGAATAATTTCAACTTACATCAAATTTTTCCTGAAATTATTAACTTCATTTTGCTTTCAAAGATTTTATTGATGCACTTATCCTATTGATGACTGTCAAACGTTTATGTTATGCTGTTATTCGACTTACCCACCCGATTCCACAACAGTGCATTTCAGTGGGGCCGTACGGATAGTGGCCGAGGCCATGTCAATAAGGTAAATTATGGGAAGGTACACAACTAAATTACAAGGACGGTTAGCTAAATACAATTATTTCTGTTTAATATTCATTACCTCTAACTACAATAATAATTGCACAAGTAACTTCACTGCACCGGCCACAGTATTCATAATAGCAGGTGGTACACGTTTGTCATTGCATCCATTCACGTTTATCTTCATCTGCAACGCGTGACCATTTTCTTTGGAAGAATTCTCATTTCCATTTCGTTTCCTCGTCTTCAGAATCATTTAAAGGCACAACATCATTAACACTTTCAGGTAAACGATTACTGACTTTATTTTTTATAAAATCGGCGCAAACTCGTATATAATTATATATATATATTTTGACGAACTACAGCGTTCAAATGAATGAAATAAATCGCAATTTTCGATGTTATGGCTTCACTGTATTCGGTTTAGATGGAATACCAAACTGTGGCGAATGTAACTCCATAAGTTTCACTGGCTTCTGATGGTGATGCTCCTTTCATGGCTACTTGAGCTGCCTACTTCATCGACCCCTCTTCCCATTCCTTTCTCCTCCTTTCCATTTACAGGTCTTCTCCATCTGAAGAAAATGAAAGAATAATTTATTACAATAGTATTACAAAACATAAAATCTTTCGTAAATGCACTTCACTCCATATTCAGTTTTCATAAAAACCCGTTCTTATTTATTCAAATAGCCCAAAGGTATACTTAAACGCTGTTGTGAAATAATTCCCCAACGCACTAACAATTAGCAGCACAAGTCACCTTTGTGGCGTAGGAAGGACTCAGGATCATGCCTCAACCTATTTCATGGCTTTCATTTCCTACAAACTGCAGGAAATCCCTAGCGTATACCATATCAGTTTAACAAACCGTGCAGTGACTAGTTGCGATTCACTTACCTTCTACGCTTTAAATAATTCTTGCGTAAATGTCTGAAGTCAGAAAAGGAAATAGACGTGTTCACTGGATACACAAAACCTACGACAACAAGTCTCACACAATGGCGACTCCACTTTGTTGTTGTTGCTGTGCTTGTACAAAAGCTTAGAATTAATCATATACCCGGTCTATCAAGTAGCCCTGCTATACACTATAAAGTTTTATTTCCATCTTGATGAAATTTCCACATATGACATCCAAAACAAGAGGAAGGTCACTGTACATATAAGATTTCGTATGGTACATGGAAGAGGATTCCTAAGCGCAAACCAACGCCGTTTGACCATTTAGCATGAAATTTAGCAGTGTACGTAACTTCTCATGAACAGGGGAGGGAGAAGGTAAAAAGAGTGAGGGGACACGACGTTGACAGAGATCGGAGGAGGCAAAGGCAGAAGCAGGGCAATGGGTGGGTGGACGTAGGGGTAGAGAGGATGTGGAAGAGGTAGAAGAGGAGGAGGAGCTGGAGGAGGCAGATGTTAATAGAGAAGGAGATAGAGACAGAGAGAGGTGAGAAGAGGGGATTCACTGAGAGAGGAGGGAATATTTGATTAAATTAAGAATAGGAGGAGGAGTTAGAGAAGGCAATTGGAGAAGGAGATGACAGACAGAGAGAGAAGGGAAGAGGGGTTCACTGAGAGAAGAGGGAATATTTGATTAAATAAAGAATAGGATGAGGAATTAGAGGAGGCAGAGGTAAATAGAGGATGAAATGAATACAGATAGAGAAGGAAAGAGGGGATTCACTGAAAGAGGATAGAATATTTTATTAAATAAAGAATAGGAGGAGGAGTTAGAAGAAGCAGAGGTCAATAGAGAAGATAGAGGGAGAAGAGAAGAGGGAGAGGAGGTAATAGCTGATTAAAGAAATATCCGAACAATACAGGTTTTCAATTAGCTAATAAAGATAGAAGCTTAAAAGAGGAGGTGAGATATAGGCGTATCGATGGTGGACGTGATTGGCAGAGGCTTTAAGGGAATGAGTGTAACATGTACAATTAATTACCATGTATATTTAGCAATTATCAAGCATTGCCGGGTTCACTAGTTAATACTGAAGATCTGTACTACAAGGTTTTGTTGGTGTATTAAGATCGTGATGTTCTCTGCTAATGCTGCTTCATAACGTCTTGTCTGCTGACGGGAGAGGTCTCGACAGCAGTAGACGCTAAAGAGCCGCCGTCATCTCTATCACGACCGTTCCTCGGCCGCTGGTGTCTTTCCGAAGACGTCTAAAATAATGAGAGAAGCACTTTTCCAGGACCCTAGCGGCCCACCACTCCATCAAAGTCGCTTCGGCGCTTTTGATCATCGCGCTAATAAGGATGAGAGGGGATTATAACCGATCGCGCCTGTATGGACCCGTCGCCAATAGCGTCGATAAGACGGAGATATCAGCTCAGCGCCGCCCGTATTTCCGGGGAACGAGTGGGGAGGGGGACGCCCACAGGCCACTTACATTGACTGATGATCGATGTATCTCGCCGGGGCATCGAGCGAGGGGAGACGTCAGGCCCAGCACGTAATAACGCCGCTTTGATTTCCTTGTGTGGGTTTATACACCAGATGAGCAACGACGTCTCACAGGCTGTTTAGTAATCTCAAAACTACTGGTCCAATGGTTACTTTTCTACGACGACTTTATTTACATAGGCTATCTGTTAGCACTATTTTTTTCTCGGTATGATCAGAAAGTTTTGGCCAACTACTGCATTTTATTTTGCTATAAACAATGTAGAAAGCGAAGGTCGAAATTATAATTTTAGAATACATTTCTGGAGGAACAGCGATCGTTAATGCAATTATATTGCCGGCCGCGGTGCCCGGGGGGACTGAGGCGCTTCAGTCACGGTCTGCACGGCCACTACGGTCGGGAGTTCGAATCCCCCATCGGGCATGGATATTTGTGCCGTCCTTAGTAGAAGGTAGTTGTTAATTAGTTTGTAAGTTTAGGGACTGATGACCCCGTAATTAAGTCCCATAAGCTTAACAAACATTTGAACATTTTTTTGCAATTATATTTTTAATCTTTAACTATTGTGGTGGCAAACATAGGACACTAACACCGTGGTGCGGTCAATCTGACCTCTCACTTTTTAGGTGGGTGTAATGTTAACAATTTGAATATCTTTGAAATTCTCTGTTTTGCATATGAAAGAGTTTTTAATACTAAGTAAATAAACATGAAAGTACAATGCAATCACATTATATAATTATTGTTAAGCTTGCACTCTGATATGTTTACTGTACATTTCGTACACTAATACATTTATATGTTTTCCATTAGCTAATAATTACAATAAATATTTGATAGATTTTTGTATATTTTCTAGAAGAACTAATTAAACAAAAAATGTAACGTTTTTAACTCGAAGGAATACCTCTTAAAGAATCAGAGCTGTCCAAGTCACAAGTTTTCACAACCGTCCTTGCAGACCTGATAATATGTCGTTAGTCGTAACTCCTGCGGAAGTCGTAGGTTCTGAGCTCGCTTTTGCATATGTTTCAGCATAATACTACGGGCCAGCTCTTTCAGAAGGAGTCCTTTGTCGACAGGAGCTTCATCTGATCCAATCTTCTGAAGGACAATTGCATTTCTCCCCTTTTCTTTAAAGTTTCGGTCTGAAGTGGTCACAAATTGTCTGATACTTGCAGCAGATCCTTTACCTGTAAAATTACTCGGTTCCTCCATGTTTCAAAAGCTTTGAAATGGAAAATATCGAGAATATGAAAGTAATAGCAGAAAAAATTACACAAACAACATAGTGCGGTCAAATGACCGCCAGCTGTTTTCGAAAGGACGTCACTCATAGAAGCTCTGGCATGCCGGTCCACTCACAACTAAACTCGAAGCTAACGAGCAGATGGGCGCAATAATGGGTGGGGAAATTGCTAAATTGCAATTGTTGCCGAAAGCGCGCGGTCAGATAGACCGCACCACGTTAGTTAAAGAAAACAGTCTCTATCGCAAGAGAATTTTTATTATTCATAGGCAACCGGTTTCAGTCTGCTTGTGAGACCATCTTCAGGCCAACTGCAATACAGTAATGTTACAAATATTAAGAAGGATGTACAGAATACGATACTATGGTAACAAACAGTAAAATAATAACAATATGAAAAGTTATACCCCTGGCAGCCGATTGTGGGCGGGTCGGGAACGGTTGGCTGTGGAAATCAACTGCGGAATACTGCAGTAACGGTCGAGTTTATATATGGCCCGCTCGCTCCCCCTCCACCACATGCGGCATTACATTATTGAGAGTCAATCATTTACTTATTAATAATTTTGTTGTTGTTTTCTTACAGGCTACAGTTATAACATTAAAACAGGGAATAAATATACAAGAACTTACAGATTATTACACTCGTTGTGACGTAACAATTTAGAGACAATCGTTTTGAATAAAGATTAAAATATTTGGTTTTACCAATTTTGTTAGCTAGCTGCCCTCTATGGGCATTTGAAGATTCTCGCTGGGCATATTGATGCCAGTGACAGTAATTGGTTCTCGGACATAGATATTGGCACCGTCACTCGTAACAACTGTGCACAGGGATGACAGTCTTTGAATAGTTATGAAATAAACTTGACGTTGGCTTCCTACTTCACAGGTGACATGAATCGTGTCTCAAAGGAATACATTTGTATCAATGTAATATGTGTTAGATTATTTAATAAAACAAAATAGATAACTGTTGTTGAGAATGGCTTGTCAAAATTAGAAATCATACTTAAACGTTAAAATTGCTGATTAAAAGATTGTTAAAACGCAATACAAAATTTTCATTATGCTGAGCCATGGTTATAACTTTCTTTCAGAAGTGTGTACAGGAATGCTATTCTTTACATGTATTTCTTGGGATCATTAGACGATGGAGGAGGCATTCAAGGAACAGTAACAACAGGTCGTCAAAAAGTTCGAAAAAGTATTTTTCTCTAAAATCGAGTTGTTCATTCAGCAAAGATATTGGTTTGTTTTTAAACTGTGCATAAATTTCCATCTGTTCGAGAGTATTCAGCAGTGATCCCTTAGGTGCGTTATGTAGAATCATTAAGCTGTTGTCAATGTAACCTTTTGCATGTTTAGTGCAAGAACCTAACAGTTGACAATTTATAGCGCGAATCTTCTCGCTGTTGTTGTAATTTGACGTATTGTTTATAGTATTTCTGTTAAAGACGGGCCAGGACTTGATAGATTAGCTAAACGGAGCAGATAAGGACTCGAAAAGCATTTATGACGAAACAGACAAATTATAAAGTCTAGTAAAATTACGTCGGATATTCATCAGGGAATGATATTAGGAAACGCGATTAGGAAAGAAACTTGTGAGAAAAGTAGAGATTGTTTTTATACATTCACAATTGAAGACTTTCATGACGAACTTGGAACATACAAAGAAGGTGTTCAGTTGTTGACATATATCTAATAGATGTAAGGAATGCCAGAGGTGAGAGACTGGTACAGTTTGTAGAGTGCATGAAAACATCCATTACGAATACATTGCGTCTCGAGTGCATACTTGATTTTCGACAGTTTTACTAGTAAAGGAGGTTTACTCAAAAAATTCCGAAACTTTGCCCACAAAATTTTTATAGCCTACCTTTCACTTATTGAGCGTAGTCACCTTCTAAAAAGTCTCCTCCACATTGGTTGTCAACTCCCAGTGCCATTTCCATTGCCAGAAAAAGTATTCGTGCGCCTCTCGCTGAATAGCGCCAAGCGCCGTCTGAAAATATTATGTTATCTCGTCTATCACTGCTAATTTTCCCCATTTTAACCGGGATTTCAACTTTGAAAATGAAAGTTCGTAAGAGCCAGTTCCAGGAGCACGGAAGACGAGCCGGCACAGTGATTTCGTGTTTTTGCGCAGTCATGCACCAGTAGGGATAAATTTGTGATGCCGCGGCAGTTTAGTCGTGCGCACTGGGGCGCCGTTCTGTGGTGCGCGCGGCCGTTCGCTGTCCGGAGTTCGAGTCCCCAATCGGGCATGGGTGTGTGTTGTCCTTAGGTTAGTTTACCTTAGTTTAAGTAGTTTGTAAGCTACGGGCATGGAC
The DNA here is from genome assembly GCA_026315105.1 of Locusta migratoria. Taxonomy (NCBI): domain Eukaryota; kingdom Metazoa; phylum Arthropoda; class Insecta; order Orthoptera; family Acrididae; genus Locusta; species Locusta migratoria. The sequence goes on from CM048751.1 coordinate 57,155,662, forward strand.
TAATAACCAAGCAATTGAGTCCGACAGATTTACAAACATTTGAATTTGAGACTGCGTTATCACGATGCAAGAGCCCCTATTTGTCTCCATAGTGCCACTGATTAATAGTTTGTCCATGTGGGACGAATTCGCGATGAATAAATCCTTCAAGTCAAAGAAACATATCGCCATGACTTTGCCGTGTGGCCTGACCTGATGAGCTTTTCTTTACATTTGGAAAACGTACCCGAGCCATTGCGAGGATCGAAACTTGATCTCAACAACATAAACATAGATCAATGTCTCATCTCCTGATTCTCTTAAGGAACATCTCGTTTTCATTTGCTCGATACAAAAACTCTTCACAGAGTGTGAGGAGACGGGCTCTTTGATCTTCAACCTGGAGGTTTCAAGGTGCATTCCAAGATCCTGTGTCAGAATTTCATGAAGTGATACAACTGAAACGCTACATTTTTCTGCAATATCTCGGACAATCAGAATGGCACACACAGTGTCATTGACATTCCTGAGCGTTGTTCGTAGGTATCGAAGGGCATCCTGAACGAGAGCTATCTTTAATAGCCGTCCGGCCATTCGTAACACCTGGTTGATTTTAAGCAGCCATCACCGTAGGCTTCCTGCATCAATTTCTGCATCTCTGAAATGGTTTTATTGAGTATCAAGCAACATTTAATGCAGACGTGTTGCTCCTGCAACTGTGCCGTTTCGAAAATCACTAACTTTGTGACACAAAGCTCTACTCAATATAGCAATTAACAATAAGCAAGAGACATACAATAATGTAACTTATGGCAGTTATACATCAAACACTGTGATGTGCACGGATGCCAACCGGATTTAGTTCCAGCACTCCACTGAAGTAAAATTCAAAATGCTTCCGAAGTTTTCGAACAGACCATATACAGGGTCAATCACCCCCTTCTATTTCGTGTAAGGTTGCAAATCGAAACGAGTTTATCGGTAACTATTGTATCCTAAGAGGGAGGTACGCTGATATGTGAAAAGAGTCATAACTCTTGCTTCCATCGAGATATCTATTTTTAATTTTAATTATTTTTTTAATTGGATCCGTATACATTTCATATTTGAATTCAATAGATCTTGGAAAGTCGGATTGATAAAGCGATGAAGCGATTTTTTATATTGACTTTTCCATCAACAACAAGAAATGGTAAATAAGAAATAAATTAGCTTTGTTCAAAATGTTCAAATGTTTGTATAGCTTATGGGACTTAACTGCGGGGTCATCAGTCCCTAAACTTACAAACTATTTATGAGCTAGCTAATACTAAGAACGTCACAAATATCCATGCCCAACGGGGGATTCGAACCCCCGACAGTAGTGGCCGTGCAGACTGTGACTGACGCGCCGCAGCCTTGTAAAAATGGCTAAGCAGAGCTCTCTCTCTCCAGACATCGTAGTTAAAATGCAGGAAGATGGTTCTTTCGACAGACACACGACTAGCAGGTGCATTTAGAATGGTTTAAAGCACATCTAGGGATGTGGGGAAATAAAATAGCTGACAATATCGCTAAAAGAGCGATCGCGACAACCGATACCCTACAGCAATATACCTACAAGTGCGGTAAAGAAGAAACTTCGAAAGGGGTTTAGGAACAAATGGGAGATAGAGTGGCAAAGAACAATAAACGGGGAAAGCAATAAACCGTATTTTCCTCCGGTCCGACAATTTTACAGCAAGGTCATGGGAAACTGAAAGCCTATTATCAACGATTCAGAATAACTGAAGACGGAACGTGTACATGTAACAGAGATACCCACACTATTGTCAACCTGCTTTTCGACTGCTGCAACTTACTGAAAGAGAGGGACTATCTCAGGAAAAAATAAATAAATAAATAAATAGCTGACAGAGGAGGAGGATGGCCCGTCAGTCAATTTAATTTGGTACATAAATTCACTACAGTATTTTACAACTTATGTAATTCAGTAAGACTTCCTTCTGTGTAAAACTCATTTGGTTTCTTTATGTAAAGCGAAAAACCTTGCTTAGCCGAAATGCATTCTTTTGTATATCCTTCCAACTTATTTACTGTCTGTGTCTGTGCCAAAGTACCTGATGTAACAGCCTGAATTTAACCTTGAAACATGTAATATTCCTATGTAATGGGGCACGTCAAATAAATAATAAATAAAAATAATATTGGTACTTTGGATTGAAATTGAATTCACATTTAAGATATATAGAAATTTAGTAATGTAAGCTGTTAAGGTAAAAACTGAAAATTTGTACTCACACTGGATACGAACCCGGATCTTGCAACTTACTGTGCAGTCGCGGTGACCACTACGCCACTGGAAATACACGAACCATCGTGAACTCGCGGGATACCCTTGCAAATTCTCAAATTACACTCATTACTCGCAGCATTTGATTAATTTCTGTCAGAGTTCTGACCTTGAGCTTCCCTTCCTTTTACAATTAACAGGTTCGTCGTCATTGGAATGTTAGAGTACCCTTCATTTAATTCGGTTTCGACTTATTGCGGAGGGGAGAACCAATAAAACAGTTGATTTACGATATCGTTGACGTCGTTACGGATATTGACTTCTGACAGTCCTTTGCGGCGGAACTGCTGATCTACTTCACAGCCAGCACGTAAAGGTTTAGTGGATTTTATCGACCGGACGCCGGATCGCCTGGAGAGTACGCTGCTTAATTAGTGGTCAGATTTAAGACTGCCCGCGCACATACCTCCGTAGATGTCTCGAATAGCTTAACAATAATTGTGATCCGAATAAAAAGAAACATTTGTGGTATCTGAAACTCGTGAAACTGCTATAACTTCGTAAAAGGATTCGAGAGAAGCTTTCCGGATCTTGGAGATCGGGCCTTCTGAGGCAGCTAACATATTTCATCAGGCGAACGTAGCTTGCAGCATGGCCGGCCGCGGTGGCCGAGGGGACTGAGGCGCTCCAGTCACGGTCTGCATGGCCACTACGGTCGGGGGTTCGAATCCCCCCTCGGGCATGGATATTTGTGCCGTCCTTAGGATAAGCTAGTTGATAAGTAGTTTGTAAGTTTAGGGACTGATGACCCCGTAGTTAAGTCCCATAAGCTATACAAACATTTGAACTTTGAACTTGCAGCATGCCAGACAGTGCGATGCAGAGGTACACGCCTCCACACACAGACTACCACGGTACGTCGACTGACCGCCGTGTCATCACTGGCGGTATAACACCATTTGGAGGTAATATAGACAGTATGGAACAGCACAGAACCGCTCAAACTGTTGTCAACTTTCTGTATGTTGAGCCGCTACTGCTCATTAGCTCCTTAATCAACTTCACGAGGCTGAGTCCCTCACTCCCCGGCTGTACCGAGAATCGAATCGAAGTCATCTTCACGACAGTTAGAAATTTGGCCCAGTCAGCTGCAAATAATGTCAGTGGTGTACATACTTAATCAAACATATGGGAACACCTCTGAACCGATCTGATTCTATTGACCCTCACAGTTTCTTATCCAAAATTATACAAATTAGATGTATCGCAATATCTATATACTCTTATAAAAAAATTGCACTATTTATAATATTGTGGTGTGGACAATACTTTGCATAAAAGTATTAAAAATCAGATCACTTTTCTTTAATTATTATTTCTAATGGCAATCTGAAGATGACATTAAGAAAGCGTAAGAATTTTATGCCTACAATTTCATCATCGGATGCTGATCTGTGAAAACTATGATGTTGTTGTTGTTGTAGCCTTTAGTTCGAAGACTGGTTAAAGCAGCTCTCCATACTACTCTGTGCTGTGGAAGCCTCTTCATCTCTGAATAAGAACCATTTGAGCCAACTTACTACATTCGTCACCCTCTACGATTTTTACCTCGCACAATTCCCTCCTCATCGAGCGAGGTAGCGTAGTGGTAATTCAGTGGGTTCGAATTCGTGAGGACGGCGGTTCAAACTCGCCTCGGGCTACCCTGATTTAGTTTTCCGTGATTTCCCTGAATAACTTCAGACAAATGCCGAGATCATTCCTTTAAAAAAGGCACGGCCGATTTCCTTCCCAACCGTTGCAAGAATCAATCTGACCTTGACTTCCGTCTCTAATGACCACAGTGTCTAATGACCACGGGATCTTACACCCTAATCTTCCTTCTTTCACTTCCCACCAGTACTTAACTGACAATTCCTTGATGTCTCAGAATTTGCCCTACCAGTCGATTTCTTCTTTTAACCAATATATCCCAGAAATTAATGTTATCCTCAGTTTTGTCAGTATCCCCCCTCCATTAGTTACGCGATATACTCGTCTAATCATCAGCACTCTTCTATAACACCACATTTCAAAAGTTTCTGTCGTCTTCTTGTCGGAAGTGTTTATTGTTCACATTTCACTTCAGTACAAGGCTACACCTGTCTCATACATCACACACATCAGATGGAAAAGTTTTGTCATAGCTGGCTTTCGTTAGGTTATCAAAAATTCAAAGGGAATGTCATCGATTTCAGGAGTATTGTTTCGACTCAAATCTTTTGTCTGCCAAATTTTTCTCAATATCTTCTATCTAATCATAATCTAACTCCTCTTCCACTTCTACAATACTGTCTTCAAGTTCGCCGGCCGCGGTGACCGAGCGTTCTGCGGCGCGCCAGTCACAGTCTGCACGGCCACTACGGTCGGTGGTTCGAATCCCCCCACGGGCATGGATATTTGGGCCGTCCTTAGTATTATCTAGTTCATAAGTAGTTTGTAATTTTAGGGACTGATGACCCCGTAATGAAGTCCCATAAGCTCTACAAACATTTGTCTTCAAGATCATAACATTTCCGCATTTCTTTGTTTGCTTGGTACTTATTTTCCACCTTTGCTCTTGATATTCATACATCTGTTTTCCGTGTCTCCAAACGTATCTTTTATTATTCTGTGTGCGGTATCTATCTTTTCCCTAGTTACACATCCTTCTACGGCATCATGCTGCAGACTGGGCGTCCGCTCCCGCTGGAGATTCGGTTCCTCCCTCGCGTACGGGTGTGTGTATTGTCGTTACTGTAAATTAGTAAGTAGTTTGTAAATATAGGAACATGACCATAGCAGTTTGGTCCATTAGGTTTTGGCCGAGGGGACTGAGGCGCTTCAGTCACGGTCTGCACGGCCACTACGGTCGGGGAATCGAATCCCCCCTCGGGCATGGATATTTGTGCCGTACTTAGTTGTAGCTAGTTCATAAGTAGTTTGTAAGTTTAGGGACTGATGACCCCGTAGTTAAGTCCCATAGACTCTACAAACATTTGAACATTTTTCCATTAGGTTTACGAACATTTGAAGCGTTGGAGCCTTATCCTCAATTACCTCGCAGCATAGGCGTGGCCAGTATAAGATTTCAGCAGGGGTTTTCAATGAAAGGATATGTAATAATGTGTACTCTTAAGAGAAATGCAAATGGCGCTATTACAGTATATACTATATAATTTTTTTTAGGACTGTATGCTTCAAAGTCATGGTGGTATAGCAACAAAATTCGAAAACTTCTTAAGAATCTATGCATTCTTCAAAATAGGGACAAAGCAAATCATATCATGATGACAGGCAAATGTGAATCGAAACACGGTTGGCACTCAGAAAGTCAGTGCGTGAAGCTTTCAATAACTTATGAAGCATGATCAGAGAAGTTTTTTTCGGTACGTGAAAGCTGTCAACGAAAAAAAAAAAAAAAAAATTTACGGAAGATACTCCTTGACTAGACGGGGACCTTGATTCGTTTGCATAGGAACTTCAACAAATATTGCTGACTCACATTGTAAACTAATAGAGGTGCTAAAAAAAATTCAAATCTCTTAAGCAGAGTGAAGCTCTAGGGCCCGACACTTTCTACACAAAATCTCCGCCGGATTTAGTCCCCCTATTTAACAATAATTTACCGTGGGTGCCTTGAGCAAGTATTTGCTCCTAGTGATTGGCAAACATGGAATTCACACTCATGTATAAGGAGCAGACATAGTACGTGAAGACACCTGAGAAAAAACTGCGAGGCGTGGTTTTTTTCTTTTCTTTTCTTTTTTTTTTTTTTTTTTTTTTTTTTTTTTTTTTTTTTTAAGTAAGTACCGTTTCGACATTAAAAAAAAGACGTGCTAAGATATCTCAATAATTTTATTTTTACATGAAAGCCTGTACCTTAATCTACATTTCTACATAATTTCCGTCAATATTCAGGCAATTGTCATAACGTTGTACTAGTTTTTGAATACCCTCCTCATAGAAGTCTGCCACCTGACTTGCTAACCACTGCATCACAACTGTTTTGACTTCGTCATCGTCTTGAAGACACTGACCGCGCAGAAACATTACGAAAGTCATCTCGCAAGGAGGAAATCGTAAAGCGTCTGTTTTCTCTCACCTTATTGTACACTTCCTACACCAAACTTTCATTAACGACCGGAGGACGCCCACTCCGTTGTTCATCCTGCACATTTATGCGGCCATCTTTAAATGCTCTCGTCACTTTCTTACCATCCCATCAAACATAAATTTTTCTCTGTAAACTGCACAGATCTCACGATGAATATCGATCGCTTTTAGGCCTTCAGCACTAAGAAATCTTATAACAGCCCGTACTTCACAGTCCGCGTGACTCATGGTTACTGGAGGCATCTTAAACTGTACACATTGTAATCAAGGAAGAATCAGACTGCAATGGCGTTAGTGCGTATACAACAGATGTAGGTACCTAGTGCGCATGCGCAGAACGCCGACCGCAGCGCTGCAGCCGCGGTGTGGGGAAAACGATATTTACTTAAAAAACACGCCTCTTAAATAAAGTGCTCATTATTTCAGTAGTAATCACGATATCTGTCAATACGTTGAACACACTGTGAGACAAGACGTTCAATTCCTCAATGACTGCAATTAGATACAGGATTAGGTGTACATCTCTCCGAAACTTACAGATGGCCATGGCAATCGCATGGGGAGAAATTGAGACTGTATGGAGTATGTTTAACAGCTTCCAAGCCGTGGCAAAATGTAAACGAGCTTTATCCTGACTCAGAATGATGCTAGTTTTTCTTGGCTTTATCAACATTTCGGGAGGGTTTTGAACCCCACAAACCTCCCCCATGGCTACGCCCATGCCTCACAGCTTTCCAACAGCCGCATTGCAACAGGGTAATGGATGAATATAAGTTGCGTACACAATGTTCGACGTCTTCGTTGCCCATTATGCTGCCTTGACTTCTGTGTTCTCTGGATCTCCCGCTTACCGAAAAAGTACTGTCAATAATTGTGGAATAACTTGTCCGGGATTTGCCACCCACTGCTACAGCAGGTCAACTTTGGAACTCTGTTGAACTTGGAGTGCTATGTCCACAACCACTTTGATACAGTACTGAGGCGTGTATCAGGGGTTACAACAAGTAGTAACCGCAACATTCTATACTGATTTCGTCATCTTACTACTTTTACTTCTACGTTATCAGGCCCAGTGGACCGCATGCTGCTGCAAGTTTTCGTCTCCAGTGCTTTCTATCCATTGTTGCTACCCGCCACTTGCCCACATCTATTGCTGCTTGTTTCAGGCCTTCATTCAGGCCATATCTCCAACGCTTTCTTGGTCTTCCTCGGGGTCTGCTTCCTGCAGAAATTAAATCCAGGAGTTCTGAGGCCATCTGCTATCTTCCATCTGCTATCTTCCATCCGGGCCACATGACTGGCCCCTTGCACACTCTTGGCTTTTATGGTTTCTTATTAATTTTGACAACTTTGTCAGAGGAGAAAACAGCGATCTATTTGGTATGATCAATATACAAAAACCAGTGTTGATCGCAGGAATTAGCAGTTTCAATTAACCGGTTTCGACCTGATGTAGGTCATCTTCGGAATTACAAGTAGCCCATGTGGGCAGTGCTGCACTCGGCTGGGCTGGGCTGTCCTGGGCTGTTCTGCTGCCAGCAGGTAACAGCCCAGCCCAGCCGAGTGCAGCACTGGCCACATGGGCTACTTATAATTCCGAAGATGACCTACATCAGGTCGATACCGGTTAATTGAAACTGTTAATTTCTGCGATCAAGACTGTTTTGGTATATTGATTTTATGGTTTCTGCTATGCTGGGCTGTTGGTATAATTCCTTAAGCTCTTGCTTGTACTTGAGTCTCCATTCCCCTGTGTCTGCATCCAAAAGCGAACCATAGTTCTTCCGAAGAACTTTTCTTCAAAACACAATGAGCTTGCGAGAGTCCTGTTTTTGGGTACTGCATGTCTCACAGCCATATAGAACAATAGGCTCGATCAGGGTTTTGTACATTCGGATCTTGAACTGTCTGGAGATATATCTGGAGCGAAGTAGTTGCACTAGGGTGTGGTAAGATCGGTTTCAAGCTGGAAACCTGACATTATTTCCGCTTCACAAGTCGAGTTGTTTGTGAACAGTACCCCGAGGTATTTAAATTCATGTACTGTCTTGTAGAACATGTCTCTCACCTGCAGTGACTGTAGTTGTTCATCAGTGTGCCCATACGTCATAACAAGGTACTCTGTCTTGGCTTCGTTGATGAGTAACCCAAATTTGCTGGCGGCCTCATTTAGTGCTCTGGTCATTTGTTTCAACTCCTCTTCAGAGCTATATACAGGGCAAGTATGCCAAGTATGCCAGTCTGTTTCCTGTAATTTCAATCCTTTCATTCTTTTGGAAGGTCTCGCGCACAATCTTCTCAAGGGCAATATTGAATAGAAAAGGAGACAGGCCATCTCTTCGCATGAGCCCTGACATAATATAAATTCCTCAGAGTCAACTTAGAATGTGTATCGCTCAGACAGATCCTTATCAGATTGAGGAGTTTCTTTGTCATCCCAAACTCCCTTAAACATCCAGAATGAAACTTTCACTCTGCAGCGGAGTGTGCGCTGATATGAAACTTCCTGGCAGATTAAAATTGTGTGCCACAACTGGGACTCGAACCTGGAACCCTTAGGCTGTGGTTAAACCATGTCTCCACCATATTATTTCTTCCAGGAGTGCTGGTCTTGCAAGGTTCGCAGGGGAGCTTCTATGAAGATTAGGAGGCGAGGTACTGGCGGAAGTAAAGTTGTGGGGCGGCATCGTGAGTCGTGTCGGGACAGCTCTGTCGGTAGAGCGCTTGCCCGCGGAAGACAGAGGTCCCAGGTTCCAGTCACGGTTCTGGCACACAATTTTAATCTGCCAGGAAGTTTCTCTTAAACATCTGAGCCGGCCGCGGTGGCCGAGAAGACTGAGGCGCTCCAGTCACGGTCTGCACGGCCACTACGGTCGGGGATTCGAATCCCCCCTCGGGCATGGATATTTGTGGATGGAAGTTTAGGGACTCGTGACCCCGTAGTTAAGTCCCATAAACTATACAAACATTTGAACATTTTGAAACATCTGAACAGGCTCTTGCGATGTATGCAGTCATAGGCCTTCTTTACCATATCACCCAGTTTTTCAGTGAGCTGCCTGAGAGTCATCTTACTCATTTGAAATGTTGCTGTATTCTGAATCAAGTGATCTTAGTACAGATTTGGCTGTGATATCTTCGGTCCTTCTTGGTGTTGCATTTTGGATGGTGAGCAGTGTAGAAAGTAGATTAGGCTGCAGACTGTGGCAGATGTAACGACGGAGTTCATTGCAGTAAGACAGAAATGTTTCCGAGTCCACTGTTCGGCATATACTGCTGAACATGGAACTCCGTAGGAGAGTGGCAGGAGGGTGATTGCCGAGAAGTCCCTGAACTTCGCCCTACCGTCTGTAAATCCACCCCTGCGCGCCGTAAGACTAATGGCTCCCCTAAACATAAAGAAAACGTACAGTGCTGGGAGCGTCTGTATATCTGTGCCGTCGCGAGTGCGTGGTCCCCGCCTCCTGGCGGAGATGACTCGCTGTCAGGGTGCCCGTCACGTGCGGGCTGCGGCTGCGGCTGGAACCGGCCGGATCTGTGCATAGCAAGGCGGCTGGTGGCGCCGTTTATCAGGCCGCCCTCTGGGCGGGGGCGGCGGGGGCGGCAGGGTGGGCGGCACGTGACCCGCATGGCGCCGCCGCCCCCGCCTGATGAATGTCCGGCGGCGGCGGCGGCCGGGAAAATCTCGCGATTGAATTCTCCGCTCTCTCCGGGGACGCTGCAACAACAGGCGCTGTTATCCGTTTCTATCTCGTGACTTATTGCTGCGGGGCGGGGTGGCGGGTATCATGAAAAAAGAAGAGGAGAATCATGTGAAGTGCCGCGAGGTGGGGGGACCGGTGACCTACGTGATCTGGTTCCGAGTAACTGTACGGGAACCTTACTGAGTTCGCAGGAGAAGCTTCGGTTCCTGATATCTGCATAAGCGAAGTTGTAAAAGGTGTTAACCCCTTCAGTCCTTAATTATTTTAAAAGTAGAGTAAAACATATTCTTGCACTTTTTCGTGTCTATAAGACCCTATCTATTCTATATTTGAGCAAAATTAACAATTTTCATACTTGAAATTTCCTGCCAGATTAAAATTGTGTGCCGGAACCAGGACTCGAACCTGGGACCTTTGCCTTTCGCGGGCAAGCGCTCTACCGACTGAGCTACCCCGAGACGTCTTACGATGCCGCCCCACAACTTCACTTCCGCCAGTACCTCTCCCGAAACATGCAAGACTAGCACTCCTAGAAGAAAGGATATGGTGGAAACACGGCTTAGCCACAGCCTAAGGGATGTTTGCAGAATGAAATTTTCACTCTGCAGCGGAGTTTGCGCTGATTCCAGGTTCGAGTCCCGGTTCCGGCACACAATTTTAATCGGCTAGAAAGTTTCATATCAGCGCACTCTCCGCTGCAGTGTGAAAGTTTCATTCTGGAAACATCCCTTAGGCTGTGGCTAAGCCGTGTCTCCACCATATCCTTTCTTCTAGGAGTGCTAGTCTTGCATGTTTCGGGAGAGCTTCTGTGAAGTTTGGAAAGTAGGAGGCGAGGTACTGGCGGAAGTGAAGTTGTGGGGTAGCTCAGTCGGTAGAGCGCTTGCCCGCGAAAGGCAAAGGTCCCGGTTCCGGCACACAATTTTAATCTGCCAGGAAGTTTCATATCAGGGGACACTCCGCTGCAGAGTGAAAGTTCCATTCTGTAATTTTCATACTTGTTTTCCAAAATAAAATATGCCAAATAAATTGGACACTGGGTCTGGAAGGCAGTTAAGGATGTGAAAATAAGAAGTCAAACTGGAATTTGTGCAAAATTCATAAACTGACACATAAAATAATTTCATCGACTGATATCATGTCTGACGCACTCTGCAGCGGGTCAGCAATGTTAACTGTCTTACATTGTAGCACGCAATTCTAGTGACAGATGGCCCTCAGCCGTACTCGCCCCGAAAACCTAGTATGTACACGGGCAGAGGGGGAATCATTTTTGCTACGAAGCCACAATTCTTTGTCGAGACCATCGAAGGTGAGATTGGCGAGGTGGCGTCATTTTCAAAAATGAGAAGCGTCCCCTGCCCAGTCAAAGGCATTACATGCCGGCGACAAGCTGGGTGACATTCTCATTAGTATCACACCACACAAGAAGCTCAATTTGGTCCAGGTTTTAACCTCCCACCGCAATCTCCTGTCACAGTCTGAAAAAGAGTTGCGCGACGACTTAGAGCGACACGTCTAAAGGGGACCGAAAGATCGCAGGGTCGTCATTATTCATCCTGGCCTTCGAAGGCATCCTGCATGAGAAGGTCAAGGCAACAATATAATGATATGATGTATAATCGTTCATCCCTCCCCCTATACGGTATTTTCGGTGCTGAAAATTCGGGCACATGTCCTCCCGTGAACACCCCGTCCAATTTGTGTGAATTGAAGGCAGCACCATTGACCTTGCTTGCCGGCCTACTATACTGCACAACGAAAGGAAGATCATGTATTTGGAAAACCTAGACTGACTAATGAATTAAGAGGCCAGAAAGAAATATGAGCGGCTTCATCCCACACGAATATTGTCATCGTTTTCTGCCATCGCGTCGTTTCCACTCTCTATGGGGATGACAACACCAAAAGTATCACCTCCCTCTGTGGGCCACATGAAACTAACCCCTTGAAGGTTGGAGGCCCTTCTTATGTTGTACACCCACTACATTCTGTGGGGGCAAATTTCCTCCAACCGTTGGGGACACCTGTTCACATCCCCCAGCCAGCGAATCTCTCTCCAGAATCCCTTGGAACCCTTCCTTCCATGCTTTCTTCCACTGACAAAGTGGATAGCAGCTGATACAGCCACTGACTGCTGGTCATAGGGCTTCGAGATCTCAGTCCCAGAGACTGAATCACTGAAGCACTCCCAGCAAGAGAAACCAAAAAGTCAGCGAGAGAAGAAAAAGCTATTACCCCATACGTCTGAGGTGGAGATCCTTGCGTTCCCTGAGAACTTGGCAATTGCTGAGACTTTGGAAACAGGGATGTCAAGGCTCATCCTCCACAATCAGTGACAACAAATGATTCTGTGGAACTTAATGCGCTTTCAACATCAGCATGTGTCAGCAGCCTGGAAGCAATATGATGCTGTAGTGGATATATGGCGGTTTTCCGCCACCTGTCCTAGTTGCAAGAATTGTGCCGCTTTTCTGCTTTTTGTGTAGCCCTACAGGAATCGTTTTTTCCTGTTCAGAGGAATCCTCCCCATAGTGGTTACTGGGGCTATTACAAAAGTCGTTCCATCTATGACAGGGTAGCAGGCAGTGTCTGTGTCTAAGTCGTCGCCACCATCCCAAGCCCTGCCGTGCCTCTCAAAACGACTCTGGAGGCAGTGGCTGTTCGCATCAGAGCAATGCAAGAATGTACCAACTGTTCCCTTTATCGTCCCCTGGATGTACATGTTCCTCCTACTGACCTTGCTGCCTTGGTCGCCCAATTTTCCCCGCCGTTTCTCCTCTTGATGGACTTTAATGTCCACCACCACTTGTGGTGTGAAATTGAGGCCGTAGGCTATGGTAGAGATGTTGAGAAACTTTTTGCAGAGCTGGACATTTGCCTTCTATGCATGAGAGCCCCCACGCATTTTAGTGTTATGCATGGCACTTACTCAGCCACAGACCTGTCCCTTTGCAGCCTAAGCCTACTCCCACATCTTAGATGGTACACAACAACCTTTGTGGAAGCGGCCATTTCCCCATCCTTTTGTCTCTCCCTTAGTTTAAACCTATGGACCGTCTGCTCCGATGGTCTCTATAAGGTTGGGCTACATGGTTTCGCCTCAGATGCTGTGGTTACTACTGTATAGACATGGCTTACATTGATACGGCAGTTCAAGAGATAACGGAGGACATCGTTTCTGTCCCTGAGGCAACTGTTCCGACCACCACTGACTCACTTCAGCACATGTCTCTGCCTTGGTGGACATAGGGGATTGCTGATGAGACCATCCAGGAACGTCGATGGGTTCTCCAGTGCCACCCAACCATAGAGCACCTGATTGCCTTTAAACGGCTCTGGTCCCAAGCTCGGATCCAACAGAGTAACCAGGACTGTTGCGAGAAATACACAGCCACCATAGGTTCTTGTGCCTCCCCTTCTCAAGTGTGGTCTCAGGTACAACGCCTTTTTGGGTACCACTCACCAAGCGATGTTCCATTTCTCAAAATCGAAGTTACTCTCTGTACTGAACTGTCAGTTATTGCTGAGCACATGACACAGCACAATGCACATTGCTCTGCAACTACAGCCCACAGTGTTGGCAGTTATCGTTCCGCACACGCCAGAGGAAACTGTATACTGCCTCGTTAGGTGAGTGGGAGTGCAAGACTGCTCTTGCTGCGTCTCCCATACCACTCCAGGTCCAGAGTGTATTCACAGACAGTTCATCCGTCATCCGTCAGCGGACTTTCAACAAGAGTTACTCGCCCTTTTCAATCGACTGTGGGCAGAGGGTGTTTTCGCGTCCTAATGGAAGTTCAAATGTTCAAATGTTTGTATAGCTTATGGGATTTAACTACGGGGTGATCAGTCCCTAAACTTACAAACGACTTATGAACTACTTACGAACTAGGACGGCACAAATATCCATGCCCGAAGGGGGATTCGAACCCCCGACCGTAGTGGCCGTGCAGCCCGTGACTGGAGCGCCTCAGTCCCCTCGGCGGCCGGCCCTAATGGAAGGAAAGTATTACCATTCCAGTGATGAGACCACGCGCAGATTCGTTGGAGGTCGATAATTACCTCCCTATCCAACAGACGGCAGAATTTCTATACGGTTAGCTTACTTTCATAACTTACAAGGACGACAAACGACGCTTCCTGCAATCTCGTCTTCCAGTACTGACGTTGCAACACGGTTTGCTTCGTATATTTCAGCCCAGTCTTTTGCGATCCAGTTGATGCTCGCCGCCCGGTGGCTGACGGGTGCAACCTTAAATACGTTTACCATTTCCGACCGTTCGCCGCGTACCAACTTAGATTGTACGAAGAGTACTTTTAAAAAAAATGAAGGTTTTTGTTTGTGAAAACAATAACTTTAAACTATATGTGTATTTTTTGTCATTAGTGGAGAACGGAACTTTTTGAAAATAATGTTACCTCAATCATTAAGTAAGGGTAAGTAATACGAGAGATGTGGCGTACCTGCCAAAACACACCGATATGAAATGATATCTATGATTTTGATATTGTCGATTATGTCAGTTTTCTGACATGGTACATTTTTGTCGGCATATTGAGTCGTCTACTGTTGGTCGAGCTGATCTCTACGAATTTATGATACTAACTCGGCCGTCAGATCCTTGATTGTCCTTGATAGTCTGGGGCAACGTCCCAGAGATAAATTAACCCTTTCAGTCCTGAATTATTTTAAAAATAGAATAAACATATTCTTGCACTTTTTCATGTTGATAAGACCCTGCCTATTTTATATTTGAGTAAAATTAAAAATTTTCATACTTGGTTCCAAAAATAAAAAATGCCACATAAATTGGACACTGTGTCTGGAAGGCAGTTAAGGATGTGAAATAAGAAATCGAAAGTTATGTGTGTTACTCCATATTTATTATGGAACTTATATCGCAACATGGAATTTTGAAAATTCATAAATTAATACATAAAATGATTTCAACGAATGATATCATGTCTGATGCACTCCGCAATGGATTCACCATGTCCACTGATTTTCTTTGAAGCATGCTATTCTGGTGACAGATGGCAGCAAGAAGCACGAAACTAAAAGTGACAGATGTCCAGTAAACAGGCCAATACGTCTCAAAGTAAAGCGCATCCTTATAGTGTTCTAAAATTAATACGAAGTCAGTGTCCATTACAATGGACACCAGGTCTGACAGGGTTAAGTCGGTCCCAATCCCCCGGTTCCGACCAAGTTTTGGGGAGATTTTCCTTGGTTGCAAGGCGTATTCCGGAACTGGTAAGCCCCTCCCACTTATTCCCAATTGGAATCCCCCTGTTCCCCACTATAAGCTTGTCTGACAATTGGTTGAATAGAACCGCGACTATTTATGGGCCAGATCTCAAACAGCCCGCTCCACTCCTCGGAGTGGAGAACGAAAAGAATAAGATAGGCATATGATTTGAAAATGGACAGGAGGGTCCGAGACTGGTCACCAAATAAGTGGTTATTGTAAATTCGACGGTAATTGTGAATAATAAAAGATAGGTTAATGTATTACACGCAAGATTATCCTGACTCAGAATTGAGATTACAGGTGACTTGGCGTCACGGGAGCAGCTCAGAGGCACCTCGTGGCATGTTCAGCAGCAGCAGTTGTTGTGGTGCTGATTACGCCGGGCCGCACAGTGTTTGGGCAGGCAGCCCCCGCTATTGGCTGGGCGCCTGGCGCTGATCGGCGCTGCGGCGGGATTTCTGGCGTGTCTGCGCCGGCTGGCATCTCACGGCCGGCCCGCCCCGCCCATTGTCCCACCAGGAATCCGACCGACCGGCGCTGCGCGGCGCGACGTGGGAAAACCGCCGCCGCCGCCGTTTCGCATCCCGTAATTGGCGCCACATGGCGCCGCGCCGATCGAAAACTCGCGGACAGATCGAAGGTCGCGGCTACTTCGCCATCTCCTGCTTGTGACGTAATGCCCCTTCTACACGACGAACTTTCTTGTCTCAGTCGAGTACTCGAGACGAGTAGATCTACCGCAGCGCAGCCGTACTGCATCTCGTCTCTCTCGAGGAGACCGTTTTTTTTTTGTTTTGTTTTTTTTTCCGATCTATCGGACCAAAATGCGTGGTCATCAGTCCGTAGCTTACGAACTACTTAAACTAAGGGAAACTAACCTAAGGGCAACACACACCCATGCCCTAGGGAGGACTCGAACCTCCGACGGCGGGCAACCGGGCGGTCTGCAGCGAGATGCCTTAGACCGCAAGGCTACTCCACCACGGCGGCGAGGTGTCGTTTCCGTTTACACCGCCCCACGGGCGGAGTGCACTGTAGTTCACCGCCCCGGCCGCGACCGCGTGTCGCTAGTGTCGGCAACTGAGCGTGAGAGATAGCTGCGGAAAGAGTGAGACCGCACAGCACTGCTCTGCGCTGGACTGTCCCTGCCGTGGCGGAGAGGTTCAAAAATCTTTAATAAAAGGGTCCGCCTCAGCTGTTTTACTTTTTCAAAACAGGCGACCGGTTTCGCTACTTAAAGTCGCATCTTCGGGTCAAATACCTGAATAAAAAGGAAACACCAGACTATAAGCCAGTGACAAACCGAGTAAAGCCTATATGGTCCGGATTGTATACCCATTAGATTTCTATCTGATTCTGCTGAAGCGATAGCCCCTTACTCAACAGCCATATACAACCGCTCTCTCATAGAAGGATCTGTACCAAAAGATTGGAAAGTTGCACAGGTCACACCTATATTCAAGAAAGGCAGTAGGAGTAACCCACTAAACTAAAGACCTATTTCATTAACGTCAATTTGCAGCAGGGTTTTAGAACATATCCTGTATTCAAATATTATGAATTATCTCGAGCAGAACGATCTATTGACCCAAGGTCAACACGGATTTAGAAAATATCGTTCATGCGAAACACAACTAGCTCGTTATTCACACGAAGTGATGGGTGCTATCGACAAGGGTTCGCAAATCGATTCCGTATTTCTTGATTTCCAGAAAGCTTTTGACACCGTACCTCACAAACGGCTTTTAATCAAATTGCGTGGTTATGGTATATCGCCCCAAATTTGCGATTGGATAGGGGATTTCTTGTCAGAGAGGACACAGTTCGTAGTAATCGATGGTAAGGCATCGACTAAAACAGGTGATATCGGGCGTTCCACAGGGCAGTGATATTGGTCCTCTGCTGTTCCTTATTTACATAAACAATTTAGGGGAAAATCTAAGTAGCTCTCTTAGGTTGTTTGCAGATGACGACGTCATTTACCGTCTAGTACAATCATCTGAAGATCAAAACCAACTGCAGAACGATCTCAATAAGATATCAGTATGGTGTAAAAATTGGCAATTGACTCTAAATAATGAGAAGTGTGAAGTCGTCCACATAAGTACGAAAAGAAATCCGTTAAACTTTGTTTATAAGATAAATCAATCAGACCTGAAGGTCGTGAACTCCACAAAATACCTAGGAATTACTATTACCTCAGACTTAAATAGGAAAGAACACGTAGATAATATCATGGGAAAGGAGAACCAGAGACTGCGTTTTATTGGCAGCATGCAAAACATGCAACAGAGCTACAAAAGAAACTGCATACACTAGCTTGTCCGTCCATTTTTGGAGTATTGCTGCCCAGTGTGCGATTCTTATCAGGTGGGTTTTTCGGAGGACATCGAAAGAGTACAAAGAAGGGCAGCTCGTTTCGTATTGTCACGATACAGGAGAGACAGCGTTACGGAAATGATACAGGGTCTGGGATGGGAATCATTACAACAACGGCCCTTATCGCTGCGGCGTGGGCTACTTGCGAAACTCCAATCGCCAACATTCTCCTCTGAAAGCGAAAATATATTGTTGACTCCCACTTACATAGGTAGGAATGATCATCAGAATAAAATACGAGAAATAAGAGCTCGAACAGAGAGATTCAGGTGTTCTTTCTTCCCGCGCGCTATTCGAGAATGGAATGGGATATAAATAGTATAATGGTGGTTCGATGAACCCTCTGCCAGGCACTTAAATGTGATTTGCAGAGTATCCCATGTAGATTTATCTGGATAAAGATGGAATAGAAATATACTTACAGTTAAAACATAAAACCAGGGGCACGCCAATACAATCAACAACAACGCCGGCTGTCAGAACACTTCACACAAAACATCAAGGCGACAACCGCCCTCGTCGATCAAAGCACCTGATAAGAGCCAGGCGGCACGGACAGCGGCGTGGCTGGACGTCAACTGGCGCATGAGCGCGTGTTGACAGACTGCACCGGGGGTCGCGCATGCGCAAAGTGCGCTTGAAGAGGACACTAAATACAGGAAAAACACTTGGTACACAAAGTACGTGAACGGGACGTTCAAACGTAAGCTAGTATAACAACAGAGGAAACATGATATAGCTGGAAACGGAACCTGGGGCTGGAAGGAGCCAAAACCGAAAACAGGGAACTATTGAAGAGCAAAAATCCCTATTAACACGGGATTCAGATTTTTTCTTTTAAAAGGTAAATAATAAAGGGAGGTAGGAGCAACTGTGAAACAGATGAGTGGGCTCGGTTATACATTGAGGTTTTCAAAGTTTGCGAGGATGGTTTTGTGCCTCAATTCAGTCTGGGTGTTAAGTGTATGAGATGGAGATTGCTATAAAGCCCGGTATATCTCAAGTTCTTCTAAAATATTAAGGACATTCCCTTTACCTTCCCTATGTAGCACTGATAGAGGAAACGCTAGTGACCGAGTGACCAGTAGCGGAAAAGTAAAACAGCTGAAGCGGACCCTTTTATTAAAGATGTATCATCTTAGCTGTGGATGTCCGTCAACAAAGGTTTTATGGTTCAAAAATGTTCAAATGTTTGTAAATCTTTCGGACCAAACTGTGTGGTCATCAGTCCGCAGCTTACAAACTACTTAAACTAGGGTAAACTAACCTCAGGACAACACACACACACACACACACACACACACACACACACACACACATACACCCATGCCCTATGGATCTCTCGAACCTCCGACGCGTCGGAGTGGCCGAGCGCATTGAGGCACGATGCTCCGACGCGCGATGCCGTTCTCCGTCGGGGGTTCCAATCCTCCCTCGGACATGGATGTTTATGCTGTCTTTAGTATAAGTTAGTTCATAAGTGGTTTGTAAGTTTAAGGACTGATGACCCTGCAGTTAAATCCCATAAGCTTAACAAACATTTGAACATTTGTCCCGCGCTCAGATCAAGCGTAAACGAAGTAACAGTGGAAGTGCAGCTCTGTAATATTATCGAAGAACGGTAAAACAAGCAAAACATTTAATTTAATGAAAGTCCAGCTCCAGTTGCAATTAGTTGTGCTTTATTTAAGCCCACACTACCGGTTTCGGCCTCTATGTTAGGCCATTTTCAAGTGTGACAGACGTTATGCCATAGAGAAAGCAACGTCAACGTTGCTTTCTCTATGGCATAACGTCTGTCACACTTGAAAATGGCCTAACATAAAGGCCGAAACCGGTAGTGTGGGCTTAAATAAAGCACAACTAATTGCAACTGGAGCTGGACTTTCATTAAATTTGAACCACAGTTGCGGCAACAGCAACCATCCAACGATGGAGAAACTAATAAAACATTTAATGTTTAGGCAACAATTAGTGTTTCTATGGCAGAATTACTACGCAAAGCTTTAGAAAATATCCAAAACACGAATAGAAAGAAAACTTTGTAATTTGATTCTAATAGTATTGTACATGCGCACTCGTCATATACACAATAGGCTTCTCCTGAAAGATATATGTTTCTTAAATGAACTAGTGTTATAAAAATGCTATTTTAAAAAAATTCATATAAGGGTTATAGAGTGTCATTATTGCAAGTAACTATTTTTTGTCAAAACACAAATAAGAAACTAACGAAAAAAGATTGCATGTAAGTCACTTACTACCTCTCAGCTGGAAGCCTGGTCCCCTACCGTGCCGCAGAGGCTTCAATGCGATTGTCTACTTCAAATCTATCATTATTTACAATAAACTCGATAAAAGACATTAAATGTACAGCGTGTTTCGACAGTTAGTTATACTTTACAACTCCTTACATACTACGTACAATAATAAACCAGAAATTTATCAAGTTCGCCATCTACCGTTAGCTTTGATTTTTTCCCGCTTATCACCACAGCCTGTGTATCTCTAGACGTGGGGCGGAAGAACTACGTCATTTGTTCAAATGTTTGTAAATCTATCGGACCAAACTGCTTGGTCATCAGTCCGTAGCTTACAAACTACTTAAGCCTACGTAAACAACCCTAAGGACAAACACACACTCATGCCCCAGGGAGGACTCGAACCTCCACGGCAAGCATCCGCGCGCTCCGCAGCGAGACGCTTTAGACCGCTCGGCTACTCCACCGCGGCTACGTCATTTGTCCCGTGAATAACTGCCATAATTTCTAGGTTGTACCCGGCGAGATATTCAGCACTTTTCTTCGAGTGCTTTACCAATGAACAATTTTTCAACTGCACTTTGTCTCCACAGTTAACTAACCTTTGGCCATTAGTAATGGCCTTATCAATGGCCTTTTTATACAGCCTCAATGTGTCCTCTTAATTCTACTTCATAATAGTGGCCCAGCAATCAATCAGAGACTATTTCATATTTCTCACTGTCGCTACACTTCATATGCCGAATGGGTCAGTGGCCGTGCGCTCTAAGACGCCTTGCTGCAGTGTGTGCGCCTGCTCCCCGTCGGAGACTCGAATCCTCTCTAGGCCATGTGTGTGTGTATGTGTGTGTGTGTGTGTGTGTGTGTGGTGTGTGTTTGAGTGTTGTCCTTAGCATAAGTTAATTTAAGTAGTTGGTCGCCATTGCAAGTTGGTCCCATTGCTTTACAAAAATTTTAACACTTCATTTCTTTACACAGCGTTAGTTTGACGCGACTGACTCTAATTATTTGTGACTCATTTATTATTGAGTCAAAGAAAAAACCTCGCTTTTACGTTTTGTTATGTTCACAGCTTTCTTCATATTTCTTCACATTCATCTACATCGAGTCTTTTACTCTGCAATTTACTCTATGGCCACAGTCTGACATAAGAGTCACGAAACTCCCAGGAAATTGTTGTAACTTCGCGACTGCAGTGCTGCCAAACGGCTGGATCGTAAAAACATAACGCGAATCGATTGAGTGATGAATGTATATTTGGAATAAAGCAGCACATTCAAAATACTTCGTATTTAGGAACTTTGGTGACACTACAAATTGTAGCATCCGTCAAAATTGTAATCCAGAAATCTCTCATTTGCAAAGGATGCTCAGAATAAAGAGAACGAGCTTACGAATAACAAGCGTTCATTTACGGTGGTTAGTTATTCTTTTAGCCACAGAAGTAAATCTTTAACAATTCATTCACGTGAAACTTCTGCTTTTAATCAGAATCACAAATACTTGACCACTATTTCATAGTATTACTGCTCTATAAAAGTAATGTGTTAATGCTTGCAGTTAACTGTGTCTGTATATCCTGTTTCATTTCGCACCTCACTTTCTCAAAAATTATAAGCCTGTATACCAACATATTTTGCTGGTTACCTACTAGTTTGATAAAGTGAATGCGTAGCTACAGAAATAAAAATGTTGTCGATATTTAAACTGTTAATATTTGCACGGCACATTCTTGAAGATATTCAGTTTGAAACCTACCAAGTAGCTAAAAAAATTATGATAAGTACACGACGGCAAAGAACCAAGGATAAGATGAAAAGAGGGTTTAAAGGCGATGTAGAGTCTAGTCTCCTACAATGTAAAAATCGTGTATAGTTTTGAAAATATTACAGTGTCCAAGATCCGCTAAAACAAAACTCGTGTAACATGTCAGTACGCACCGATCATGCGAACATAATCGTAATCAGTTACTTTTATACTTGAGCACATCAGGTTGCGATTTATTTCTGCTTTCAAAAAGTTTTTGGACGATATGATTACGACTCAGGTATTGTGAACTGTATGAATTACACTGCACTGACAATTCGTCATTATAGACTGCCATTAACAGATGCAGTGATATTACTTTAATAATGTTTTCATATTTGTATTAGAAAGTTCACAGCAACGTTCAGTGATTTGTAAATATGAAAGTAGCAGCATTAAAAACGGCAAATTCTCAGTTTGTATCTCCCATTTGTCGGTTACTGCCTACTGGCCGCTTGGAGCGCTACTATCGCTTCAGCTGCAATTTTTTCCTATAGAGTTTCGCGACTGTCTGTGATAGCCTGTGCTACGGCAGAGGGGTCAAATAAACATTTTGAGATTACACTATCGAATTCGAAGTAGACAAAAAAATGAAGATTTCGTTTCTTGCAAGATCTGATGTGTTTTATTACTTACGGTGGTCATTTTTGCCTTTGTAGATACTAGTCAATAAGATCCCATTCCATTCATAAGAGAAAATTGATGTTTAAATTTTCTTGAAAAGATATCTGAGCAATGAAAACAGTTTTGATTTATTGCTAGTCAGCACACCCCATTTCATATACCCGAGACACTCTGTGCCTTGTTTCGTGAAACTACATAACGAGTTGCTTTCCTTCCACGCCGAGGATCCTGTTTCATGCCGAAGTACACCAGAAAACGACTGACGGTGTGGTATAGACAGTCTACAATTGTTAGCAGTTCTGTTGTAAGTGGTCAGCCAATAATACGCAGTCCTTGGTTCGTATTCCCCAGAACATTCTCTAATTCTCCAACGTGTTAGAATTTGAAGACCCTAGATATTTAATTGAATCGACGAGCTTTAAACTCGTCTTCCCATATTTTCCGTCGTTTCTTCATCTTTTTTTAAGACATGCGTGCATGAATGAAAAGGAATGTGAGTGATTTATATTTACAGCTAGTTGTCAATTTTTGCGAAACTTAGTCAGGATGCAACTAAAGAGAATAAATTTTTTACCTTGTAGAGTTTCTTCGTGCTAAACTGGATAACCTACAAATATTATGAAATTAAAGCTAACAGTATCCATCATTGTCATCATTTGTATTGTGCCCAAAACCAGGTTTTCACATCCTAACTCTGGTCTTCTGCCATATTTTTCAGGTCTGCCTATTTTCCACTTCCCATTATGTCGCCCAACGACTTTTATCTCCTTGTCTCAATCTTCTTCCACAAATTAGTCCTTCTAAAGCATATGTTATTAAACACTCCTTCGCTTCTAGTTCTCTTTCCTTGTTCATGCTATCCGTCCACTTTATCCTTCCCACTCTCCTTCACACCCACATCTCAAATGCTTCGTCTTTCTTCATCCTCTCGTCTCAGTGTCCATATTTCTACCGCATACAGTGTCACACTGCTAAGACAACAACTGACAAGCCTGTTCTTCAGGTCTTTATCAGAACTGCCACATACTAATCTTCCCTTTCTCTTGAATGCCTCCTTCACTTTCTGATGATATCCCAAGCTTTAAATGATCGTAATCTAAGATATTTAAATGTTCGTACTTCTTTCATGGTAATTAGTTAGATCTTGAACTGGAAAGAACACTTAGATAATGTCGTGGGAAAGGCGAACCAAAGACTGCTTTTCATTGGTAGAACCCTTAAAAGATGCAACAGAACTACTAAGGAAACTGTATAAACTTCGCTTGTCCGTCCTTTTTTGGAGTATTGCTGCCCAGTGTGGGATCTTTATCAGGTAGGTTTCACGGAGAACATCAAGAGTCCAAAGAAGGGCAGCTCGTTTTGTATTGTCACGATACAGGGGAGACAGCGTTACGGAAATGATACAGGATCTGGGATGAGAATCATTACAACAACGGCGCTTATCGTTGCGGCGTGGGCTACTAACGAAACTCCAATCGCCAAAATTCTCCGAATGAGAAAATATATTGTTGCCTCCCACTTACATAGGTACGAATGATCATCAGAATAAAATACGAGAAATCAGAGCCCGAACGGAGAGATTCAGGTGTTCTTTTTTCCCGCGCGTTATTCGAGAATGGAATGGGAAATAAATAGTATAAAGGTGGTTCGATGCACCCTCTGCCAGGCACTTAAATGTGATTTGCAGAGTATCCCGTGTAGATGTAGATGTTGTGACGATCATCATACTCAATGTTTTTGCTCATTCAGTATTCAATAAATGTCGTAAATGTACCACATGAAGACCTAATGTCGTGTTAGAAACGGTGTCTGGTATCTCCTGCCTCAATTTCAAACGGTTCTCTCTTGTGCCAGAAGGAGCAAGAAAACGCCTTATGACCCAAGAGAGTGCAATAAATCGACTGCAGCCAAACAGAAGGTGGGATGAAGGGACAGAAAATGAGACGCACCGCAGGGGAAAAAAATGTGAGAATTATAGGCGCTACCGAGCCAGAGGCCGCCGCCGGGCGATGCGCCTCATCGAACGCGACTAATATCGATATATCACGTCGGCGCGAGAAGTCGACCCGGTAACAAGGCAGCGCGCTGCTCCCCGCGCGCCGTAACTCCTCCAGTTCTCATATCCGCCGATCGTTCCACCGAATAACGCCCTCTGGGCTCTCCCACTGCAGGGTGCTTCCTCACCAACTTCGCAGCCTCCCTCCCCCCTTATACGGACGTCATATTTTTCTTCATCTGGCTAACATCTCCACGTGGAATTCCACAACGCTGCTCGCTTCCGTAACTCGCCTAATGAATGGTCTCGCAGGAGTACCTTTCAATCGGAATGAGCTCATAAATTTCTCAGCCTATCCTTCGGGAGAACTGCGGAGGCGAAGGGCCTTGTTATTTACGCTAGCACCAGCAATCCCCGACCACACGAATATCTCGGCGAGGCAGGAATTGCACCACTGGTCTTCGATCCAAATTAAGCACACAAGGATCGTTGTTTTATCGAAAGTACATCTCGTGTCGTCTGTCTTCTTCAAATTTCAGGGGCGGTTACCTTATCACAGCTGCAGTCTGTCGTTAGGGGGCCTGTGAAAGGCAGATATTGGGAGTAGTAGTTACTTTTCAGGTAAAAGCCTGCAGCCGTTGTTGTTATTATTTGGTCTTCAGTGCGACAATTGCTTTGATGCAATCATGGCATTCTTCTAGAGAAGCTTAATCATTACGATTTGAGTTGGGCAGTGCACGAATGGTTTAATTCATACTTAACTGGAAGAATGCAGAAAGTAGAAATAAGTGGGTTATGTAATGTCAAAACATCAACTGATTCCTCATGGGGGGCTATCAAAAATGGGGTACCGCAGGGTTCGGTCTTAGGTCCTTTACTCCTCCTGATATAGATTAAAGACTTCCATTCTACATTGATGAAGAAGCAAGGTTAGTTCTTTTTGCTGATGATACAAGTATAGTAATCACTTTTAGAAAACAAGAACTAAGTGATGTAATCGTAAATAATGTTTTCCACATAATTATTAAGTGGTGTTCAGCAAATGGACTCTCATTCAATTTTGATAAATAACAGTATATACAGTTCAGTACAGTAAATGGCAAAACTCCAGTAATAAATGTAGACTTTAAACAGAAGTCTGTAGCTAAGATAGTATTTTCAAAATTTTTCGGTGTTTGCATTGATGAGAGATTAAACTGGAAACAACACATTGATGGTCTGCTGAAAAGTTTGAGTTCAGCTATGTATGCTATTACGGTTGTTGCAAATTTTGGCGATAAGAACCTCAGAAAATCAGCTTACTATACCTATTTCCAGTCACTGTCGTTTGGCATCATATTCTGGGGTAATTCATCATTGAGTAAAAATGTATTCATTCTACAAAAGCTTGTAATCAGAATAAGTGCTGGAGCCCATCCAAGATCATTCTGTAGACATCTATTTAAGGATTTTGGTATCCTCACAGTAACTTTACGGTATATGTATTCACTTATGAAATTTGTTAACATTCCAACCCAGTTCAAAAGTAATAGCAGTATGCATAGCTATAACACCAGGAGAAAGGATGATCTTCACTATGCAGGGTCAAATATGACTTTGGCACAGAAAGGGGGAAATTATGCTGCCACAAAAGTCTTCGGTCACGTACCAAACAACACCAAAAGCTTAACAGATAGCCTACTAGCAATTAAAAAAAATTCTGAATGACAACTACTTCTACTCACTGGATGAATTTTTGGATGTGTGTGTGGGTGTGTGTGTGTAGGTGTGATGTAATATTTTGTGTAACGTATTACTTGTAGAAACACCTTTTACTAACTTGACAAAGTTGACATCATTACGAAGTGTCATATTCATGATCTATGGAACAAGTATTGATCTCCACGTTATACTATTTTGTGAATATCACTTTGTCTGTGTATAAGTACTGCAGACAAGAATAATTTCAAATGGCTTACAGCAGTAAGGTCTCGGCTTTCCAATATGTACGCAATTCATCACAGACTGACAATTCCATTTGGCTTGAAGACGTGTCCCATCGACAGTTATCTTCTTTTAGACATGTTGTGCTATTACTTTATTCATCCAGTGTGATTCCGTACTTACTCATATAATCTTTAACGTTCTTCCATAGCACCTCAATAGCAAAGCTATTGCCCTCTTGTTTAAACAATGCGTCGTTCAAGTTTCACTACGCTCCTTTTTATTTTATTTATCGTTTGCTACAGCTATTTTGCATTTTATATCCATTTGTGCGATCAGCTGTTTATATATCTTCTTATATCCGCAATAGTCATTACTATGCAGTTACTATGCAGGGCAGTGTCGTATTAAGAATTTCGACTACTTCGACTATACATTACAGATGTTACTACACTTCGAAATCACTGTCATCATCATTTCGGGATTGCGTTTCACTGAACAGTTTCGCAATAGAGCTTAGTCACGTATTGACACAAAGCTATCAGAAAGTAAACGAAGATTTTTTTTTTATGGGCTGATCTGCTGAGTGGATTCTTCGCTCCAAACGACGACCTCTGTTTCATCGTCACACGCGAAAAAAATTATGTCTGGTATAAAACCAGCGAATCTTTCATCAGTCCTCTAAAATGCGTTTTAGTTCGCAATGCAATCATGATTGTAGTGGGAACTGAACGTGAACGTTAACTAGAATTAACGTTGTGGCTCAAATATATACATTTCATAAACGAACTATATGACTGATTTTAACAGTTTGCAACACTTAACGGTATTTTACAAGCCGACTTCATTTGACTTACCAGTTTTGTGAAAAATTTTTGGAAGACACTTTTGTGTGGCGATATTGTTCGTAGTTGCTTTAGAATTATTAAGGTCATCTTTTGTCCATGTATGCAACTACAATTGTATATGATTGTTAGGCTCCATAGTAGTTTCGTTTTAATAGTTATAAAAGATCTTCAGTGGTTTGTAATGACAAATTTGATTTGTTTCTAAGATCTAAAAGCAGTGTACAAAATTTACCTTTTTCACTTGATCTGGATTTTTCGCTTCACATAAGGAAACACCATCTGCTCGAACGCTTCATGGTTCTGCCCTTTTGATGAGGTGGTGGTTTTGGCTCTAGCCTGCACTGTATGGTTGTACTGTCCACCTTTTCATGTTTATTACATGCTAAGGACAGAGCTGCCGTTCTCGCTGGAGGTTCCTGTCCTCCCTCAGCCATGGGTTATTACCTTCTTAGCGATTGTTGTCTGAAAATAAGAAATAAGTGTACCAGTTTTGGTTTAAATCGGTGCAGTAGTTTAGGACGAGATGTGAAACATACACACACACACACACACACACACACACACACACACACACACACATACACACACAAACGAGGGAGTAACGTCGAAGTTACTGATATATTTGGTGATAAGTGGTAAAAGAAGGGGGGGGGGAGGCGGTGGGAAGTTGGGAGAACGGTAAATCTAAAGTAGTGAAAAATGTGCCAGGTTTCAACATCAACTAAGGATATCTTCCACAGAAGCAATATTTTAAAAAGGATTACATAAGAAGTGTTACACTTGAGCGATACGCGCTCTTTTTTAAAAATAATAATGGTCAAAATATAAAATTCATCAATCCACTACACATTTCTAGTTGGTTACTTTTTTTTTATCAAGTACTGTATATAGTGACCAGATTTTTTAATTTATCGCTCATATAGCAATTGTTTGTTGTATGTAAAATTTCTGTTTCTACAGGTTTTTATGATTTTTCATGTCTTTTTCTACAGTGTCTTATCTAATGAAATTCCTGTTTGAGATGGTTTGCATATGTTGAATGGTTTATACCATCCCATGATGCGTTATTTATATCCCAATGTAAAATTTTAACAGTCATTGCAAGTGAGCTGATAGATAATTTTCATTCAGAACAAAAAACGATTCAAATCTATACATCAGTGCTACATAAAAACACTACGAAATAAAAGCAAAAGCATCAGCACATAAAAATGAAATTAATATGAAATGAGCGAGCAAATAGTTTATATTAGTTGAAACGAATAAAAAGAGTAATTTTTGTAGATAAAATTAAAAAAAAAACCATGGCCGAGGGGACTAAGGCGCTCCAGTCACGGTCTGCACGGCCACTACGGTCGGGGGTTCGAATCCCCCCTCGGGCATGGATATTTGTGCCGTTCTAGTTCGTAAGTAGTTCATAAGTAGTTTGTAAGTTTAGGGACTGATGACCCCGTAGTTAAGTCCCATAGACTATACAAACATTTGAACATTTGAAACTACTCTATTTTTATCTATTTATCGGTTTTTCTGTAAAATAAATGCAAAATTTATGTTTGTTACTTTAATCCTGGACACCAGTGAAGATGAAGCAACGGCCTGTGCATTTTAAATTTATTCTTCCAACGTTTACACACGCTCAGCGAAATTCACAAATCTAAGCGCTACATTGAACTATAGTAACGTCACAGTAAATAATAGTGCCATGATCATAAATGTACATATTTCACAATGCTCCCTAAGGAGACAAGGTGCTACATGTTAACAGTTCGAAGGTCGGCACTGGACTGTGTTCAGCCAGGCGTGGCTGTTAGCTGCCACCTCTGTCTTTTTTGGTGCCAAACGAACCTTCTAGATTCGTCGCTAGTATTTATTTAATGTAAATTACAATGAACAAAGCACCAAATGGGTTATTAACAGAAAAGTGTCACATTGAAATTACGCTTTTTTCTAATGTTTACTTTCTTAAATATTAATAAATGAAATTTAGTAATGTTAGCATTGTAAGGGAGGCGGCAGCGAATCAGATCACGTGTATGTTACACTGCCGTGCTTTCTCACGGTCCATACATGATCTGTGCCATGTGTTATGCTTTTCCCACCCCTTTCATCGATTATAGCTAGCCAGCTACTTGGCTTCTATAAAATTTACAAGTCCAAACTGAGGTACGACAACTCTGAATGCTATTATTAAACCAATAAAGATGTTTAATCAGACTTGTCACAACGTGTACATTACAAGCCGATTGGTCGGCCTCTGGGGCACTGCCCACTGCCTCATAGTGGGCAGCCACTGAGCTAGCGATCGCGCCGGCTCGGAACTACCTTGCTTACGTGGCATGACGACTGCGCTGGGGCCTGCCTTTCTCGTAGGCCACGGCTTGGGAGATATGACGTCATAAATGAGAGGCCACCGCGTGAGAATACCCAGATTTATGCGTCAGTTATTGGAAAATGGGAGTAGTCAGGGACCTGCAACAAAGTTTGCATGTAATTTTGTACGTTTTTGAAGTGTTTTCTAACCGACCGCCTCCCCCACAAAATCATGAAACGATGTCTACTGCTCACAACAGTTTCGCTGTAGATGCCGTAAAACTGTCACATTAGGAATGACCTTTTATCATGTTAGTATTACAGATTTGTATGTTACTAGTAATTTTTGTCTGCAAGTCTCCCTTAATTCTCTTGCACCCAAAATTAAGCAATCTGTTTCCTTAATATCTGTCTATATAAAAGCGAAAGGACAGTCACTCACTCACTGACTAAAGACGAAATCTCAGAAACTACTTCACCTATAAAGCTGAAGTTTGGCAGGAATGTAGTTTATAGGTGGAAAACGTCAGCTAAGAAAGTATTTTGTGATAGGTGCATTGCTGAGCTTACTTCTACAGTCTCACGAAATCTACAGTTTCATTCCGATCTTCACGAAATTTCGCACGCTTGACGTACAAATCAAGAGGAAGGTCACCATCAACCTTAAGTATCATACGGTGCATGGGGGAGGGTACTTTGCAACATAAAAATCGACCCCCTAAATATATGATGGCGTCATAACTTGAGAACGGCTCGCCCGATTTCACAGTTCCTTTTGCCCACTTTAGGTTACGGTAGTAACACTAAAAGTGGGCCTTTGCGTCCGTCTTTTGACAGCTCGAAATTTAAATGAAAATAACGGCTTAACTATTCATCTGACACGAAAATTGAATAACCGAATTTGTAGAGGAGAAAATTCTCTACAACTTTGCTATCTCATGTTGTTTTCATATCTCGTAGCGTTTCAAAGATATTGGCAAAAATACTGACGATTTTGGAATGTCTGTCTGTCCGTAACGTGTTCCCTGTTTTTAAGACGAACCGTTCAACCGATCAGCACCAAATTTTACAGACATGATTGTAGGCAGCCAGAGACCAGAACTTCCATTTTTCAAATTTTTCGGCCAAAAATACGGTAGTAAAACCAAAAAAAGCCGTTTGTAATATAATTGTAATTGCAAACGAACCGTTCATCTGACACGAAAATTGAATAACCTAATTGGTAGAGGAGAAAATTCTCTACAACTTAGCTTCCTTATGTTTTTTTCATATTTCGTATCGTTGGAGACATATTTGCAAAAATAACGGAGCTTTGACACCCTCCACTGAAGTAACGAAAACCAGCTTTTCGGAGATGTCACTTGACATTCCTCGCGTATTTGATGATTTTCTTATTGTAACTTACACATTGTCATTTCAAAGCAACGGCACACTGAGGAATTAATAAAAACACATCGTTCTTCGTACGATAAATGATAATCTAATGTCTACAAATGCCATATTAACATCAGTTAACAACGGCCATCAATAGTATGAGATAAAACAACTCCTGTTATGATTTTTAGCCGTAGTGTAGTGGGCAAGGTGCTGGACTGTGACGCGAAAGGTCGGTGGTCCGAAACCTCCCACTACCTATTTTTTTCCTAAATTTTTAATTTATTATTATTTAGATTATTATTTTGGTCCAAAATGTTTGCAAAAACTTAGAAAACTATAAATCGAAAGTGGGCCGTAAAACACGTCAGTGAGATTTTTATTGTTGTTGTTGTTGTTTTCGTTATTCTCAGAACAAGCGTTGTATGACACAAAACTGGAATATTTGAGAACATCAAAGTGCGGTTTTCATTGATAACCTGCTTTTCTATTGCATAGAAATCTGTAGTTTTGTTCCGACATTGATTAAGTTTTGCACACTCTATCTTAAAAGCAAGAGAAATGTCACTGTCTGTATAAAATTTCGTTCGGTGCATGGGGGAGGGTACTTAACTTACGGAGCCGAGAGAGGGAAAGGTGGAAACGAACAGAGAGATGGTGGATGCAGAGAGAGGGGGGAACGGGAGGTAGACTACGGGAGTGTAGGATAAATAATCACCCGGTCAACGCCGGGTTTACAGCTAGTCTGTAATACGAGGTGCATTCAAGTTCTAAGGCCTCCGATTTGTTTTCTCCGGACTGGAAAGAGATAGAAACATGCACATTGTTTTAAAATGAGGGCCGCGGTGGAGTAGCCGAGCGGTCTAAAGCGTCTCGCTGCGGAGCGCGCGGTTGCTCGCCGTGGAGGTTCGAGTCCTCCCTGGGGCATGGGTGTGTGTGTTGTCCTTAGGTTAGTTTACTGTAGTTTAAGTAGTTTGTAAGCTACGGACTGATGACCACGCAGTTTGGTCCGATAGATTTACAAACATTTGAACATTTTTTTTAAAATGAGGCCGCGTTCATTTTCAATACGTGCCAGAGATGGCAGCACCGAACGGTAGATGGAATTTTACCGCCTGCGGCGAGAATGAGAACTGTTTTAGATACTTAAAATGGTGACGTTTTCCTTACTTGAACAACGTGCAATCATTCGTTTTCTGAATTTGCGTCGTGTGACACCAATCGCCAGTTGGAGACATGTGGTGATGGAGTTACGGATGAGTCGAAAGTGCGTTCGTGGGTTCGACAGTTTAATGAAGGCAGAACATCGTGTGACAACAAACCGAAACAACCTCGGGCTCGCACAAGCCTGTCTGACGACATGATCGACAAAGTGGAGAGAATTGTTTTTGAGGATCGCCGAATGACTGTTGAACAGATCGCCTCCAGAGTTGGCATTTCTGTGGGTTCTGTGCACACAATCCTGCATGACGAACTGAAAATGCGAAAAGTGTCATCCAGGTGGTTGCCACGAATGCTGACGGACGACCACAAGGCTGCCTGTGTGGCATGTTGCCAAGCAATGTTGACGCACAACGACAGCGTGAATGGGACTTTCATTTCGTCGGTTGTGACAATGGATGAGACGTGAATGCCATTTTTCAATCCAGAAACAAAGTACCAGTCAGCTCAATGGAAGCACACAGATCCACCGCCACCAAATAATTTCGGGTAGCCGCCAGTGCTGAAAAAATGATGGTGTGCATGTTCTGGGACAGCGAGAGTGTAATCCTTACCAAATCAAATGTTCAAATGTTTGTAGAACTTATGGAACTTAACTACGGGGTCATCAGTCACTAAGCTTACAAACTACTTATGAACTAGCAAAGACTAAGGACGGCACAAATATCCATGCCCGAGGGGGGATTCGAACCCCCGACTGTACTGGCCGTGCAGACCGTGACTGAAGCGCCTCAGTCCCCTCGGCCACCTGGGCCGGCTAATCCTTACCCATTGCATTCCAAAGGGCACTACGGAAACAGGTGCATCCTACGTAAAAGTTTTGAAGAAGAAATTCCTTCCTTGCACTGCAACAAAAACGCCCGGGAAGGGCTGCACGTGTGCTGTTTCACCAAGACAACGCAACGCACCTCGAGCTAACGTTACGAAACAGTTTCTTCGTGATAACGACTTTGAAGTGATTCCTCATGCTCCCTACTCACCTGACCTGGCTCCTAGTGACTTTTTCCATCAATGAAAGACACTCTCCGTGGCCGCACATTCACCAGCCGTGCTGCTATTGCCTAAGCGATTTTCCAGTGGTCAAAACAGACTCCTAAAGAAGCCTTCGCCGGTGCCATGGAATCATGGCGTCAGCGTTGTGAAAAATGTGTATGTCTACAGGGCGATTACGTCGAGAAGTAACGCCAGTTTCATCGATTTCGGGTGAGTAGTTAATTAGAAAAAGAAAATCGGAGGCCTTAGAACTTGAATGCACCTCGTAAAGGTATATGTTGCAGACTTTATCCACGTCGTTTCCAGCCACGGGCCACCAACTGTCGAATCTACAAATTCAAAAATGTTCAAATGTTTGTATAACTTATGGGACTTAACTACGGGGTCATCAGTCCCTAAGCTTACAAACTACTTATGAACTAGCTAAGACTAAGGACGGCACAAATATCCATGCCCGAGGGGGGATTCGAACCCCCGACCGTAGTGGCCGTGCAGACCGTGTCTGGAGTGCCTCAATCCCCTCGGACACCGCGGCCGGCTCGAATCTACAGCCGTTGAATCATGGCGTCAGCGTTGTGAAAAATGTGTACGTCTGCAGGCGATTACGTCGAGAAGTAACGCCAATTTCATCGATTTCGGGTGAGCAGTTAATTAGAAAAAAAAAAAAAAAAAAAAAAAAAAAAAACGGAGGCCTGAGAACTTGAATGCACCTCGTAAAGGTATATGTTGCAGACCTTGTCCACGTCGTTGCCAGCCATGGTCCAGCTCCTTTCGAATCTACCAGCATCCCGAGGACACGGCACAGTGGAGAGGAGGAACGGACTGTCCTCGAAGCGATCGCGCCCCTAACAGCTAGCGGCTCTTGGGTCCCCGCCGCCGGCCGCCTCCGCAATAAACTGCCGCCTGAGGGACGGCCGAACTGCTCGGGGCGGCCGGCAAGTGCCAATACCTGCGCCGGCCATCAGCCCAGCCGCGGCCGCGCCTCGTTAAGCCGAGTGGCCGCCGCGCCGTCCAGTTAACCAAACGTTTGGCCGTGACGCCGCCAGTAGTTACCCCGAGGAGTGGCCCGGGGGGAGCGGACCGCCCGAGGAATCAATCTTGGAGGGCCGGGGTGCGGTGGTAGCGGCCAGGCCTCTAATTGCTTGTCCCGAGTCATTTTCGCGCGCCATTGGCCAGGCGAGTGCGGCTGACGGCCGGCTCTTCGGCAGGCGGCGGATATTCCGCGGCTGACAGCGCCGCAGGCCGACTTGAGCGCCGGGATTACACAGTGTCGCTGGCCGCGACGTGACGGGCCCAGGACCTCGAGCCGGCGGCTGCTCGGTCCCAGCGGTGTCAATCTACCCAGCCGCCCTTCAACTTGGCCGCCTGTAAACTGCGCGCAGTTCCTCTCGGAAGGAAATCACCGTTGACGTCAACGTGTAACACTCCCCTCACTAACTGGTTGATTAATAAATGTTCAAATGTTTGTTAAGCTTATGGGACTTAACTACGGGGTCATCAGTCCCTAAACTTACAAACTACTTATCAACTACTTTATACTAAGGACGGCACAAATATCCATGCCCGAAGGGGGATTCGAACCCTCGCCGTAGTGGCCGTGCAGACCGTGGCTGGAGCGCCTCAGTCCCATCGGCCACCGCGGCCGGCGGTTGATTAATACTGTGACACATTAATGTTAAAAATTGACCCGTGTGTTGCCTACAAAATAAAGTTGGACAAGGCTATCTTTCCCGAAAAATTATTGTGCAAACGAAAACCAACTAGTGAGCGAATGCTGCCACAACGATCTACCACACCAGATAGCCCGTTCCTCCTAGTCTACTAATTACTAATTGAACTGATTTAATTATGGAACAATCTCACTCAGACACGTATATATTGAGAATTATAGGAAGTAACAAACAATGAAACAGTAAAAAACATCAATAAATTAACACGGTCGCCAGCCCAATGGGAGACTCAGGGTGTGTTGTAATTAACCACGACAATTATGAATGGGTAATTACAATCGAATAACTTTTACGAAGAATGATGCTTTGGTTTCATTAGTTTATAACAAGAAAGAAAATAAACCACGTAACTATTATTTGATTAAACTGGATTAGTTCGGAAACAGTGTTGGATAGGAGACCAATGTTGCACTCAATTATCAACGTCCCTTCACTAACACTCACCTGCATGAGAATTGCACTCGGTTGGCAGAATAATTAATGTTAAGATTACCAGGAAGAAATTACTCAAAATGACTTGCATCTAGATCACAGATGAACAACGCCAAAATACGCACCAACATAGGAAGTCAACTTTACACATAAATTTTAACCCAATGAAATATTAAATAGTAATGACTCAATTAATTTAGAATTAATATATAATTTTGTTTAGTTATTTGATTGTGTCAACTTTGTTTCAAAGAAAGCAATTCTTTATGTCCAAAATTATAATATGTTGAAATTAGCTTTAAAATTCAAACTTTAATTATTTAAATTTTATAGTTTGGCACTGAATTTAATATTCTTTTCACTTTTCAACAACACTCGGGAAACTTCTGGAAGGTATAGGACCCTAGTTGGTAACAATGTCTTAGGACAATGACGAGGTAGAAGCTCTTTAAAATTTTGCTTATTATTAAGAAAAATAGTTTCTCAAGCGCAAAAACTTGGTAACGCCTTACAAAATGTCTAAACTCTGTGTGGTAGGAAATTATTGGAGCAGTCTTACATTGCGTCCTCGTTGTTGAGAAGAGCAGGATGCGCCGATTCCGAGAATGCTTCAGGTCACAATACAAGCACAGGTCCAATCCAGTGAGCAATTTGAGGGCAGAATCTTGACATATAACGATGAACTGCCGTGTGCCCCTGCTCATATTGGAAACATGTGCGCTAATTATGGAACTCCGCCGACAAGGCCTGGTGACTGCAAAGAGCGATGCGCTGCACGCTCCCGCGCACTTGCTGGCGTCCCAACTGTTCAAACGACGGAGCTCGACTCCCATCTTCGACTCTTTGTTGCTCCAGAGACCACATACCACACACACCAAAGATGTTTCCTACTTCCCTATCGGCTATTACCCAGATACTAAATTACATAAATTCACATAACAAACTAAACAAAACTAAAATATACATCAGTTATGGTAAAAGCTATAACAGAACCTCCATACATTTAAAATTTAATACATATTTGAAATATACAACTGGATGCTGACGTCACAAACGTCCGGTTTCTGATCACTAATATCGGACTGCTATCATTAAGGTGCAGTAGCTCAAAAAGATTCAATGTGGGCTGTAACTACACTGTTCGACAAGGGTCATTTTTCTCGTATGGAAATATGTGTCTCCAAATGATTTGCATGTGAGAAATTGAAATCTGAAATCAGTAATTCTATACTGGGCACAGTATTTTAGTTATGCGGAGACAAATGTCTGTGAATGATATTTTAAAGGAGTGATAAAGTTGGTTAAAGGAGTGATAAAGTTGGTAACATTTGCTTTGGAGCAGTTGTCAACGATTAATTTTGTGGAAAATATGTGGCGACTTGAAAATAGTTGCACTGATATTGGGAATGCAACGTGGCTACACGAAATAAGGATGTTTTCTGTGTGAGTGGGACAGTCGTGACAGAAATTCCCACTTTAAAAGAAAGCTTTGGCCGCAAAGAAGCTGGAAAGTGGGAGAAAAAATTTATTGAGTGAGAAATTGGTAGCCAGTGAAGATATTTTTCTACCCCGTCTTCACACTAAGCTAGGCCTTTTTTAAACAGTTTTTAACGGCCATGAATCAATCTGGACAAGGATTTATGTATCTTTCAAAAATGTTCCCTTGACTTTCTTCAGCAAAAATAAAGAAAGCGGTGTTTGTGGGCCTCCAAATTAGAGAACTTAAAAATGACGCACACACTGAAGAATGACTTTCACCCAAAGAAAAAAAAAATACATTGATCACTTTTAAGAATGTAACCGAAATTCTAGGAAGAAAAAGGGCTGACAACTATGAACAACTGGTTCAAGAAATGATAAATGCATTTAGTGATTTAGGATGTAACGTGTCATTAAAACTGCATTTCCTATATTCACAACTAAACTATTTTCCTGAGAGCTGTAGAAATGTTTCGCACGAACTTGGTAAAAGGTTCCATCAAGACATAATGTTCTTGGAAGGGAAATGGATGCCTGCAATGCTTGCCGACTACTGCTGGAACATCATCATAAGAGGAAACACCATTTTTCACAGGGGAAAAAAAATAAAAGCGCAACACATTGTTTTTATTATTCACAGCATAGACATACAAATATAACATTATGCTATATTTTTAATAGCAATGTTTTTGTTGGTTACATTTCATTAGTAACATTTCTATATACTATATGTAGTACGGAAGCTGTTGTACTTAACACCCGTTATAACGTTTCTTTTGAGATCTTAAATGTTTAGAGAGGAGAATATAAAATACAGAGATGTGACGAAGAGATTAAAGCTGTGCGGATATAAGAGCATACAAAGTAAACTGAAAGACGCTCCACGTACGTATCCTTCGCCCTATTTCTCGGACTGCGGTCAGCTCCGAGCGGCCAGTTAGCAACTGGCACCGACTGTACCGCCTTCCGGCCAATCCCTTGCAGCCAAGGGGCCGTAGATTGGAATTGGCTGTATAGCAATCTCCCGGGAGAACCACTTAAACCTATACAGTAGTAAGTGTCTTTGGCGGTTTTCGTCGATCTTAAAACTCGGGCCGACCCTTACTCGGCCGCCGTTTCCGCTCCCAATTGCCGGCGCACTGCTGCCCTCGCTCATTCACACACACACACACACACACACACACACATAGCCGCTGTAACGGGAACAGCGGCAATAGGGCAGTGGCCCCTCGTCTTATCGGGAACACAAATATTGGTAGCGGGCCGGTGCTACCAACCTCCCGGGGCGGAATGGCACTAAACTGCACCAACACAGAGACAGCGCGGGACGTTGTCTGGTGCACATGTACGGACACGGACTGACGCACACGAGAGCAGCTTCGGTGTGTACGCGTTCTCTCCTCCGCGGCCGGCCAGAAATTGGCAACGACCGCTTCTGGAGTCCACGAGTGGTCAAGGCCCGTCTCTGCTGTGGGGTTGGTGTGGGTTGCGGAGCCGCTGCGAGAATTGGGGAGGGGGCGGAAGGGGAGGGTGATTCCGGCGGCAGTGGAAGAGGCTGGACGCGCCCGAACTGCCCCGAGATATTATTCCGTAACGGCTGTCCGCGGCCGGGTAACGCCGCCCTCGGCGATATCTGCCGGCCCGGTCACAACTATAACCAATAGCGCGCGCCCGCACCGCGCCCGAGAACGGCGCAAATTTTTATATAATGGGCCTTCTGCTACAACCCGTAAACGTGTCTTAACGGCGGCACTGCGGGAAGAAGGGGCGGCGCTTTGATGGAACGTCATTATAGCGGCAGCTGCCTCGTAACCCGAGCTGACGGCGGGGTCGCGCTCAGGGCCCTCACGTCCGAAACAGGATCGGGGCGGCGCATTGGCGGTAAAACTGTGTCGCGCGCATTAACTCTCGTTTATAGTGAACTAGCTGAAAACCCGGCGTTGCCCGGGTATTTATTTATTTATTCCTACATCTACATCTACATAGATACTCTGCAAATCACATTTAAGTGCCTGGCAGAGGGTTCATTAACCACTTTCATAACGTTTCTCTACCGTTCCATTCTCTAATAGCGCGCGGGAAGAAAGAACACCTAAATCGTTCCGTTTTCGATCTGATTTCTCTTATTTTATTGGGATGGTCATGTCTCCCTAAGTAGGTGGGTGCTAGCAAAATATTTTCACATTCAGAAGTAAATGTCGGTGATTGAAACTTCGCAAACAGATCACGCCGCAATGAATAACGTCTTTCTTTTAATGATTTCCACCCCAATTCGTACAACATTTCCGTGACGCTTTCCCCCCCGTGACGTGATAAAACAAAACGAGCTGCCCTTCTCTGAACCTTCTCAATATCTTTCGTCAGTCCTACCTGGTGAAGGTCCCAAAGGGGCAACAGTACTCCAGGAGAGGACGCACAAGTGTGATGTAGGCAGTCTCTTTGGTGGAGCTGGTGCATCTTCGAAGCGTTCTGCCAATGAAACGTAACCTTTGATTCGCCTTCCCCACAATGTTTTCTGTGTGTTATCTCCAGTCGAAGTTGTTCCTAATTGTAACTCCTAGGTATTTGGTAGAATTTACGACCTTAAGGTTTGACTGATTTATCGCGTAATTGAAGTTCAGCGGATTTCTTTTAGTGCTCATGTGTATTACTTCACAGATTTCTTTATTCCGTGTCAATTGCCAATTTTCGCACCAAGTAGAAAGTTTGTCTAAATCTCTTTGCAGTTGCTTTTGATCCTCTGCTGAATTTACTAACTAATAAACGACAGCATCATCCGCAAACAGTCTAAGGGAGCTATTCAGATTATCTCCTAAATCGTTTATAAACACGAGGAAGAGTAGGGGACCTATAACGCTTCCCTGTGGAACGCCAGATATCACTTCTGTATTAATCGATGATTCACCGTCAATTACAACGAACTGTGTTCTTTCTGATAGGAAATCGTGAATCCAATCGCACAATTGGGGAGATATTCCATAAGCACGTAATTTCATTAGAAGCCGATTGTGGGGTAGTGTCAAAAGCCTTCCGGAAATCAAGAAATATGGAATCGATTTGAGATCCCTTGTGGATGGCACTTAACACTTC
The DNA here is from genome assembly GCA_026315105.1 of Locusta migratoria. Lineage (NCBI taxonomy): Eukaryota > Metazoa > Arthropoda > Insecta > Orthoptera > Acrididae > Locusta > Locusta migratoria. The sequence goes on from CM048751.1 coordinate 57,195,469, forward strand.
ATGTGAATAAAGGGCAAGCTGTGTTTCGCAAGAGCGATACTTTCTGAATCCGTGATGAGTATTGGTTAATAGGCCGTTCTCTTCGAGGTAGTTCATAATATTCGAACAAAGTATATGTTCCAAAATCCTACTGCCATTTTTACGTATATATTCATTTGCATAAAGGCTGTATGTCTGTAAAATCTCTTTGGAATAAAATTAATAGTAAAGAAATAATAAATTAAAAATTGCTGCGGAATGGGGCGGTTTTCCATGAACGTTACTTTTTATGTGCTCATATCTCATGAAATACGTGTCATACTGTGATACAATTTAAAAGATACACTCAACTATATGCGTGTATCCTGTTTGTCAAATTTCCTGCGGCTACAATATGTAGTGTAGAAATTATAAATTTTAACGTCATACCGAATGCTGTATTTTTTAGTCCATGAACAGCGGAACGTTACTGTTTATATGCTCATATTCCATGAACTACGTGTCGTGCTGTGATACAATTTAGAAGGTACATTCAACTATATGTGTTTATACTGTGAATAAAATTTTCTGTGGCTTCAATTTGTAGTGTACAAATTATAATTTGTAAAGTCATACCGAATGTCGTAGTTTTAGTCCATAAACAGCGGAAAAGTAGTAAGCGAGAAACCTTTTTTCCTTTCATCATTTTGCTATGATTGTCAGCGAGAAAAAGTTTAATAAAGGTTTGAAATTATATTTAAAGTTTGTTGCAAGTCTCTAAGTACTCTCATTCTCATATAGCGTATTTATAAACACTCACCGCATTATGTGGCAGTTTTCTGCGATTCCTGATGTGTATGGCATCATATCTTCTGAACCATGTGTCGTATGTGATTCTTAAAACTGTGCAATTGTTACCTCACAGTAAAGAATGTGTCTACCAAATTTGGTTGAATTCGGTCCAGTGGTTTAGGAGAAATGAGCAGTATTATCGCTAAATGCAGCAGTTTTCGCGCATCTCATTGTTTATGACGTCGTAAACTTATGTGACGTACGTTCAAATGTTCAAATGTTTGTTAAGCTTCTGGGACTTAACTACGGGGTCATCAGTCCCTAAACTTACAAACTACTTATCAACTAGCTTATCCTAAGGACGGCACAAATATCCATGCCCGAGGGGGGATTCGAACCCCCGACCGCAGTGGCCGTGCAGACCGTGACTGGAGCGCCTCAGTCCCCTTGGCCACCGCGGCCGGCTGTGACGTACGTGACGTGATTCTTATAGTTACGGCGACCGTTCTCATGGATTGAAGCTTATGTGTACAAAATTTGAAAAAGATTGAATCAAAACTGTGGATTTGTAAGCAACACGTACATACATACGGACACTATCCTTTATATATTAGATAGAGGGAGGTGACCATCTTTTTTTCGGAAAAGTGTCTGTAGCAGAGGCATGCGAAACACTTCCGGAAGAGGAAAATCTAATTCTGTAAACCGTTTTTGGTTGTCGTGTTCTCATGTTAAAGCCATAAGCGGATTCGTTATCCCAGAAAAAATATGGCATCTGGAAAACAGCTGTTTCAGTTCCTGATTTGGCCCTCCTCCTCTGTCTGGCCTTTTGACCATTCGTCTCTCCTGCCTCCCATCCCACTCCCCGCCAGCTACTCCTCCCCCTCTTCCCCTTCCCTACACTCCTCCTTCGTTCATCCCCTTGTTCCTTCCACATTCTCATTCACTACATTCATTAAACATTTGCATGTGAATTGTCTTTGTTCCGTCGGAGTCAGTAATTTTTTTTTTTTTTTTTTTTTTTTTTTTTTAACCAAACGGCATACGGCCACCACGCAGCCGACGTCCATGTATTTTAACTTTCCGTGTGCACCAGTGCTACAGTGTTTGTTTTACTCCGTCATCGTCGCCATGTATGTTTATACAAGCTTCAATTCACTCCATTCAGCACAGTATCACCTTAATTTTTTCGCCGTGTTATGTTTTGTATTTGCTCCATTTTTTACTCCTTGTCTTCCTTCTTTATTATGTAATGCTGTAGGCTGAAGAGCGCCTTAAGCGCTGCCAGCCCGCCCCATCGGGGGAATGAAATATCAATAAAGGAAAAAAAATCCTGAGTTTGTCAACTCAATCGTTGTTTCTCTTTACTTAAATACTCAGAGTCATTCTCAGTCTAATATTTATATTTCTCTTTCACTGCAGGATATATCACCCTGTCACATGAGACAAAAACGCTTAAAAAAAGAAGAAATCTGTCAAGCTAACAACGTTTCGAAAACGGTCGAGTTTACATGGGCACGAAATTCCATTCTTTAGTGCATTTCCAGGATCGATTTTGGAATGTTGGCATGACCAACCAGAAGCGGAATTGGAAAATCTGTTTACAAAATCCGGTTTTGGGAGTACATGTAAACGAGGTAATTGTTGCATCAGTAGACGGAAGTTCATAATACTCTGTAGTGTGTCCAAGTTGCAATGCGGTGCAGTGGTTGATAATGAACATTTTAATTGTTTTAGAATTTTAAACAGGTGTAAATTAGATCTGCGAAATAACAGCTTTCACACAAGATGAATACTTGCCTCATCTTTGCAGAAACGGGTTTTTAGGAAGGTTTCCATATCTTAGGAAGGCCTTACAAGAAGCTTATGAAGGAAGTGGGATACCAACAGCCGTATGTTTGATAGAAATATTTATTGTTTCGCTACCAGTTTCCACATTCCATGGTGCTATCTTCAGGTCCCTACATCGGAGTATACCATCCATTAAGTAGGGATATCGAAACTGATTTCGTGGAATTCTATCTCAGTAGGAACCACTGAGAGACAGAATTCCACTTAATCGATAGTATACTCCGATGTAGGGACCTGAAGGTGGCATAATGGAATGCTGAAACTGGTAGTGAAACAATAAATATTTCTATTAAACATACGAGTTGATTGGAATACAAAGGGGAAGGTAGAGATGGGCAGAGAGAGAGAGGGATGAGATTTTTGTGTCCCAGCCTCGTCGCCTCTTTTGTGTCTCGTTTCCGCCGGTTTTGGTGGTGTCGGTGGCCGAGTAAAGAGAGACCTACACAGAAAGTAGGATGCACGAGTGTGCAGGTACGGAGGTGACCAGCCAGTGGGACAGCAGAAACTAGAAACACTTGAGTAAATTAGAACGAGATGTATATTTCATAGAGACTTAGTAATACTTAACTTTTACATAGTTCTTGACTGCAGAATGCTGATACATAGCCGGCCGCGGTGGCCGAGGGGGCTGAGGCGCTCCAGTCACGGTCTGCACGGCCACTACGCTCGGGGGTCCGAAACCCCCCTCGGGAATGGATATTTGTGCCGTCCTAAGTGTTAGCTAGTTCATAAGTAGTTTGTAAGCTTAGGGACTGATGACCCCGTAGTTAAGTCCCATAAGTTCCACAAACATTTGAACATTTGAGCTGATACATAGTTTAGATAGAGTCCTGCCTACTGATGATTCCTAGTGCCTATCCGATAGGCAAGTCTTCACTGGTGCCTATCTGATTCCCAAGTGTTTACTGGTTCCTATCTCAGTCCCAAGTGAACGATGCAGCAGTCGTGGCCACGAGCGGAGTTGCAGCAGAGGGCGCTCGTGGATGATGTCATACGAACGCCAGAACGCCGCGCCGTGCGTGCATGGCGGCGCGCGGCGAAAGTACGTGGCGCGCACTTCATACTTGTGCGACACCACAGAGATGTTCAGAGAGAGGGAGCTTAACAGAGGGAGGGGAGGGCGGCTGAGAGGAGGGTATGGATAGAGAGAGAAGGAAAGTGAAGATGGACAGAAAGAGAAAAGGGAAGGCGGGAGGGAATAACTGGAATGATCAGATGCGGGTATGAAGGGGATCTTAGCGGTCAGCCACCGCGTTGTGTTATCGTGACCTCGTGCCGCCGCTATTCCTCGGTCATCGCCTCATCAGTTGGCTCACGAGGCCGAGTGCACAGCGGTGGACTAATAGCACAAGGCGGCTCGCAAGCTCACCCATCCAAGTGCCAACCGCGCCGGACGCCACTTCAACTTCGATGAAGAGGCCTCTACCCCACCAGGGCCGTTGTACAATTACTGTCAAAAATTGTCATAGTCTGAAGAAAATAGCATTGAAGGCCAACTTGGATGAAGCTCTTTTATTGTGGTCATTTCTCCTGGGGTTTAAATGATATCCTTCACATGTATTATGGAATTCTTTTTTTTCATATTGGGTTGCTTTATGTTTTCTAGTAACACTAAAACTAGGGTAGATGTCAATGGCCTGTATTTTCTCAAGGTTATTGTAGAGCACTAATCCTTAGTTAAATCCATAAATGTTTGGTTCCTCAGTATTATCTAATTCATACGTTTCTCGAGAAGATGTTTCATATACACTGTCCTAATTATATATATTCACAGCATCTCAATATTCCGCAGTTTCAATCATAACAACATTTACCTTTTCTCTGGTTACTAATCGTTACTCTTTTGTTGTTGTTTAATTTGAGTTCTGCACTGACGATGCTTCGCGCTCCAATCAAAATGTGTTTCATAAGCTGACCAATGTCTTCGTCAAATTTTACATAGGCTCCATATAAAATGTACCAACAATTTAAGACCAGTATGTCCAAGAAGTATAGACCCTGCCATTTTCTCTCTTATCGTTTTAGTTTAACAACCTCTAACACTTTAATTCTTCTTACTACGACGCAAATGTTAATTATTTATGATTCAAAAGAGGGATCTTTTGGAATAGAAAGCCTACACTTTACGCGTATACAAACGAATCATAAAACTATAAATCTTTTGTATGGATTCTTCCGTCACTTCCTAGCAGAACAATTGCATAATTAGGGTTAAAAACAAATAAATTATAATTTATGGAATAGCATCGTTATCTTCATTTAGTGCAGTAATAAATATTTATTATTAGAGGGTTTGTTAATATTGTATACAAAATGAAGTTTATCATGGACCTCATAGAGAATAATCTTCAATGAAATCAGTTTGTTTCCCATTCAGTCTTAATTGTATAAACTACAGTTCTTTAGGAGTTATTTACGAATTCCGCACTTTAAATATCGAAAATTGAAGAGTTGATGTATTTGGAAACAGGGATATATACTAGTTGATCAGAAAATTGTCTATTACACGTTTACTATACAGTAGGGTTATAACTATCAATATATATATATATATATATATATATATATATATATATATATATATATATATATATATACTGGGATATACACTACCTCCGACAATGTTTTAATTTATGAGACTAGTTTGGTTCTGGAAGTACAATGAATCTGTCCCTATCGTACAGTATATACTTGCATACAATAGATTTCATAACTTTTTGTGGCCTTTACTTTTATGTTTGAATGAAATGTTCCGGTGTACATTGAACATCGAGTATGACTCACATGTTTCGCAATTTGGCATTCTGAATTCGGAAGAACGTTTAACATATCTGTCGATGTAATCAGAAGTTGAAACTTCCTGGTAGATTAAAATTGTGTGCCGGAACCGGGACTCGAACCTGGGACGTTTGCCTTTCGCGGGCAAGCGCACTACCGACTGTGCGATCCCGACACGACTCACGATGCCGCCTCACAACTTTACTTCCGCCAGTACCTCGCCTCCTACTTTCCAAACTTCACAGAAGTTCTCTTGCAAACACGCAAGACTAGCACTCCTGGAAGAAAGGATATGGTGGAGACATGGCTTAGCCACAGTCTAAGGGATGTTTCCAGAATGAAACTTTCACTCTGCAGCGGAGTGTGCGCTGATATGAAACTTCCTGGTAGATTAAAATTTTAATCCGCTGCAGAGTGAAAGTTTCATTCTGGAAACATCCCTTAGACTGTGGCTAAGCCATGTCTCCACCATATCCTTTCTTCCAGGAGTGCTAGTCTTGCGTGTTTGCAAGAGAACTTCTGTGAAGTTTGGAAAGTAGGAGGCGAGGTACTGGCGGAAGTAAAGTTGTGAGGCGGCATCGTGAGTCGTGTCGGGATAGCACAGTCGGTAGTGCGCTTGCCCGCGAAAGGCAAAGGTCCCAGGTTCGAGTCCCGGTTCCGGCACACAATTTTAATCTACCAGGAAGTTTCATATCAGCGCACACTCCGCTGCAGAGTGAAAGTTTCATTCTGTAATCAGAAGTTGTTTCATAAATATATGTCAATCCTGTTATCCAAGAGATTCCTCTGTTTTAAAAATTCGACCACCATCTGTTAAATTCGAAAATTTGCTCCTTATTCATGACCCGTATTGGAGAATTGTTGTTCGTACCATTGGACGATTCTTCTTTATCTTCCTTCTCGTAAAATAGATTTTCCAGACGTTAATGAAGCTTCCTATGTCAACACCAACTGCTAGTGAATGGCCCCTGCAGCACTGTGTGTGGTATCTATGAGAAGTGAGATTTTTTTTCGAAAATATTCGAACCATTGGAGAATAAAAAGCGAAAGAAACTTGTAACCTTTCTGTGAGGTAACTTGCTAGAGTTGACAATAAGTAGAAGGCCTGCGTTTAAGTCATATTTGTGCCAAAGTTTTTTATTTATTTATTTATTTTTATTTTATTTCATTTATTTATTTTTATTTTATTTTATTTATCTATTTTTATTTAATTTAATTAATTAATTAATTTTTTTTTACTTTTAGGTCGTAATGACCACCATCATAGTGCTTTAGTCCATGACACTAGACTGCTTTCACATCCTGTCCATATTTGTGTCACTGTATGTTATGACGTTGTTTACGACTTCTGTTTTCTGTAATTTGAATTAAACACGTCTGAATAGTGACTAAGAGACAGTGGTAGTTTGTCTCCCAGTTTATTGTCATAAAAAACAAGCCAGTTTCTTCGAATTTTGTCGACACACTCCGTTAGTCAAATGTGGTAAATATCCTATAATGCCATAAATACTTCAGACGAGGATAAGACATAGATTTGTCACAACATGTACCGAGAAAATAGAGTGTCTGGCGTTCCCCACAACATTGCGAATACAATGGTTTCAGTCTAAGTTGTTGGTTACTTTATGGATAAATAAATGTTTGGTTGAATGGAGAATGTTCAAATTTGAGTAATCTATTGTGGAATCTAAGTTTAAGAAATTCTTTTTTGTATCTTGTGGAGTAGCATACATCTCTTAAATGTTTAGGATCCATTAACACTTTTCGTACGCTATAGCTATTCTGCCTAAATCATTTTACTATTCAAGAAGATTTTATGTTGACCACAACTTGCAACAATCTGAAAGAGAGTGAATGTAGACTTTCCCAGCGAATAGTGATTTGAAAAGCTCTTGAAAAACCGGGTGGTTTAAAGTCTTAAAATTTCGCAACGTCTGGAAGTGTCTCCTACCGATTATTCTCACAGGTTTTTCGAATTCGTGGCACATGCAAGCCTTGGATGAAACGAAAATGACAGTATTGGTAGTTACAGAACACGATGAGTATAGAAACAAGAAGCATACTTGAAGGCATGAGAGATTTGTGATACTGTAGATTCCAGGCATTGCCTGGATTAAGTACAATTGTCATCAGGCTAAAGGTTGGTTGATGTGAACAGCACAGTGATTTATTAGACCCTAGGTCCTGTTGAAGGCGGTATGCCGTAGTCTTCCTCTGACGTTAGAACTGAGACCAAGTACGTTTTAAGGGGACTATAGTTTGATGTGGATTCCGAACAACGGTGCAACTAGGCATTTTTCATGACAAGGTAAGAGAATTTAAAAGTGACAAAAGAAAAAAAGAATCCGGAAACTGAGCGGGGAATGATGCGACGTTAATGGGGTCGAATTAATATACGGACGTTTTAATATTCAAAATTTTCTAGTTTTTCGTTACTTTCACTGTAAGTGAACCTGAACACATTTTGTTGGCTTAAACTTAAGTCGTGTATATGTACTGAATACAGCTCTGAAGAAAAAGTAACAGAACAGCTGTGGAGGAAGGTATGGCTTTAGTAGTTAGTTGTATACGAGGTGGTACTACAGACAAAAATAACGGCAATGTTTGTTTTTAAGAAATAATTGTATTTACTCCATAGCTTGTTCAGATTGCTTGAGTTGCAGACTATGGTGGCTATTGTTGCTTCTTTCTGCCACTTAGAGTGCTTAAGGTCAAACAGATATCTTCTCTCTGTTGATTATATACCTCTTTTGTGTAGGTACTTTTCAGTAAGGCTTACCAGTGCAAAAACGAAGAACTTGTACGAACCAAGCTACTACTACAGTCAAAATTATAAATGTATGGTGAAAACGAATTACACCAAGAATTATTGTACCGCTATTCATTCTTGCCAACGTATTACGACAAATTTGATTCCATTTGAATAACTCTAAATTTCTGGATCATTATTAACATATACTAGATTTCATTTTCATTCAACTTTTGAATCATTGCGGGTCAGATGAAGGGAAGAAACAGAGCAGGTTGAGCACTTGCATCTTTGCTTCTATCTTATACTGGCATACGGCAATGAGGGCAGAAGCATGCTAACCACCTGCTGAAGTTTATGTAAGAATATTAGCCGGACGTAACTGTAGAAATTTTTGATACATGTTGTCGATGCATTCCGCACGCGTCAGAGACGCAATCTATCATGATGCCCATGGGCGCTGCACGCCATCTGTGCACAGCAGTTGGCAGGACTGGATTAATAGCAGCTCGTTAAGCGCTACCTACGACGACATTTGTATTAAAACGTAAACCAAACACGCAGAAAGGTGCGCAAGTAGCTGATTCAGTGGAGTTTTTGCGCCGCCCCGAGGCCCAGCTGGTGGAATGGAAGCCTGAGGATGTGCTTCTTCCAACAAAAGCACCGCCCGCACGCTCCGCATTTGCAGCATGGCTTGTTTCGCAAAATTATTCGATCAATTAACGAGGTCCGGCTTCTTTACTTCGCAAATATGTACGGAATCTCTTCGCGGTGCACCGTTGAGCAATTGGGGATTATCTGGTCTTTTTTTCTTAGTGATTAATACTCAAGTTGATGTAACTTCTTTTGTTCTTTAATTTAAGGATAAGTGAAGGGGGTTGGTGGGGAGTAAATTATTTGCCTTGGTAAATCTCACGTCTGCCATTAAAACCTCAGTTATTAACAATGGTATGTGAAAGTATTTCGCGGAACAACTGAACATAAAAGTGCCGGAAAAATGAACAGCACTCTCAGTGTTTAGCGGCGCCAGGGTACAATATGTTCACCCTCGGTGGCTCTAGTTCTAGCGATGCATTTGTCAGTGTCATCCGCAATAACTTGGGATTGCGGATTCTGACTCTGCTGGCAGTAACTGTGACGAGTTTGGAGGTGAACAGTGTTGGCACACAAATTCTCTGATACAAGAACCCTTCCTTCCACCCAATCCCTCTCGAATGACAATTACACCTATTTGAACCGGGTCATGTTGTAGGGTTTACAGCATGTGTTAGGCAGAATGTATCGTTGGTGTGTGGCTGCTTTGAAAAGTAGTTTGCGATTCATTCCCACGCTTGTTGAACAGTTTCTGTACGGTGGCGTGATGCAGATGCACTCCCCTCCATGCTTGACACTCTATGCAAGCAGTGATAGTCAAAGTACCTGCGCCGCGCCAGACAGTCAGCACGGCCACTACGGTCGGGGGTTCGAATCCCTCCTCGGGCATGGATATTTGTGCCGTCCTTAGTATTAGCTAGTTCGTAAGTAGTTTGTAAGTTTAGGGACTGATGACCCCGTAGTCAGGTCCCATAATCTCCACAAACATTTGAACATTTGAACATTCGTACCTTTGTCCAGTGAAGAAATCTGGATGCAGGGACTATTAAGGACCGCATGGTTGCAGTACGAGTAATATCAAGTGTGTCATTGGTATGACTGACATACCATCAAGTGCGGCTGATCTTTTACCGCGGAAGATTTGTCTGAAGTAGTGGAATGGCGCTCTGATGTCATCATGGATGAGAGTCGCATGGAGCTACATGCTGGTGATGGAGCTACATGTTTCCCGCGTGGTACCGGTGTCCTTCATATTCCAAAGTGTGTTCACTGACGACACACAGATCCCATACCATGCTTTACAATTCACAATTCCCTGGCACATTCGATGTTTACACACGGTAAAGTAGCCAGTTACCGCTGTATTGTATAGCTTTTAAACTACTACCACTGCGATGCACTTTGGTCTCCTTAGCTCAGAACAGTCTCGAACTCACGCCCTCAAAGTACCTACGTACTCGATTTGGGGGGGGGGGGGGGTAGAAAATGAAAAGGAAAAGAAAGTGCCATCGACACTGTTAGGGGACCGCGTTCGATTCCCGACAGGGAAATGGTTGTCGTGTGTTTGTCTTTGTCATCACTTTCATCATCGTCGACACAAAGTCGCCGAAGTAACGTTAACCCAGACAGCGCTGACGTTCTTCCAGAAGGACGAGAACGGCAGCTTACTTTTTTATTCTTGTCTGGAAGAATCCGTGCACAGTGTCATATTTTATTTCTTTGAATCGCCTTCTCCCTTAGCAGATCAATTTTAGCTTGTATTGTCGATTGAAAAGTGGTTCGATATAGCTGCAAAATTAAGGTTCCTACAGAAGATACTGAAGACTTCCTCGTAGCTGGGTTTATATTTATTGAATTTTCTTCAATTTTTGAGACATTTATATGTATGTTGTTTTCATAATAACGATTCATTAGATTATAATTATAAAACATTCATTTTGACGTCATTGCAGAAAGAAGGGCGATATTTCAGAACTAATGGCGTGATTGTGAAAAAAATCACTTATAACGATCTTGTGCAGTCATATGAAGGTAGTTAATAGCTTCTTAGAAAAAAATTAAACCAAAAATAATTTCGCGCTATTTGGGTAATTAAAGACTTGCAGCAGGCGGATGAACTTCCATGGGGATACCGTAGTCACTAAAAGCCATGTTTTCTTTTCTATGTAACACCAACTACCCGAACCAACACGATAAAATCTCTCGTCCACGTTTAAGGCCTGACTGAACATTTATAGGACACGATGAACCGTGAACAGGCTCTACATGAACCACGGACGAATTGCAACAAAAGACGAAATATCCCAGGATGCCCTTTGCCACCTTGACGATCATTTGCAAGGGAGACATTCACAATGATGAAAACAGACCAAAAGATGATCGAATCATTTGACGTGTAGTGCAACCGAAAATTTTTGAAAATTCGGCGGATTGGTTCGACAATATGCAGATTGGGTGATGATATAAACATATGAAAACTACTGATAAGAAGTCGGGACAGGTTGGTAGTACATGTATCAAGGCATCAGGGAGACTTCCGAGGGAGAAACAGTGGGAGAATACGAAGATAGGAACACATGCAGCAAATAATTATATTTATTTTTAAAAGATCTGCGTTGAGCAAAACACAAATTTTCTTCTTCCATTGTCCATACATGTTTGCAGAATTTGCAGCATGATCTGCGAAACATGTGTAGGTAATGAATTAAGAAAAAAACTGAGTTTGAGGTGGCAGACCCTTTCTAAATAAAAGTTAAAAAGTATATTGGCTAAGGAAACACAGGCAGTAAAAGACCCAATCTCAAGGTGATTATCCAGCAAATAATACAGGGCAGAGGGTGTAGGTGTACCTCTTGAGAAGAAGATTTTGACAGGAAAGAAATTCGTGGCCTGGTGCATCAAATCAATCAGAAAATGGTGGTTTAAGAAAAGCCAAATCATTTTATTCATCAACTAATAAAAAGTGTTTGCAGCGCCTCGAGAGTTGTACATACTGCGTTTTGATGCCACTGTTTGGGTATCTGTTACTGTAACATGCATATTTCTTCTGATCTGAACTCGTTACAATGTACTCTTACAGTGACGAACAACCTGCTATTGTGTTTTTTCTTCAGGAAATACTATTATCTTTTCCGTAACAAACTAACAAATGGTTTCATAAACTCGGATAACAAGTGATATCTGCATATCGTGTTTTGAAGCAATCCATACAAAATAAAAAGGCATGTACGTGTGTTTCCTGGGTTGGCACAACAAACATTTCACATGCATCTCCGTAGGCCTACACGTGCAGACTTTCGGATAGAAGCGAAACCCTACAGATTTACCTCTCAGGTGTCATTACTAGGCGACGCAGTGCTGCTGGCGTGAGAAACAGGAAGCAAGTGGAAATGTGAGAGGGAATCACTTACAAACAGGAACAGAGGCCGATGGGGCTCGGTCATGCGCAACATTCTCTACTGTACATCGGCGACGCCGGCAGCAACGTGGCCACTCCAAGGTAACAGGCTGTCCCATCAGGAAGATTGAACAAACGACCGTATTGTCGTGTACGGCAGCCACGCAGAAGCAGTCTTAAAGGTTACATTACGGAGTGCCATGAATTTCCGTAAAATGTACAACCTCTGACAATAAAATTTGGTGAATGAAGTCAGATCGGTTGATGGGACAACACGGGCGAATCACAACGCTGCACGTGTGTAGCGGCCGGTCTTTACTGCGTGTCTTGTGTGTGTTCCGTGTTAGACCTGTTGGACGCAGTGCTTGTTTAGTGCGTTGGTGCTGAACTGAGAACAGCACAGTGAACGAGCAAAGGATCAATTTAAAGTTTTGTTTTAAGCTTGGCAAGACACCTAAAGAAACGAATGCAATGCTGGTACGTGTTTATGGGGATCAAGCACGGTCCATGAAGTATGTATACGAGTGGCTCGCCCGTTTTAGAGGAGGCCGGGAAAGTGTTTCAGACAATCCCCGTAGCGGACGAGCGGCGACCGCCGTCAGCGACGAAAACATTGAGAAAGTGAGGACATTGATCACGAACTATATGTAGTTGATAAACTGTGCGCATGATAGCGGATGAACTGCAGATTACCCGTGAATCTGTGCGACAAATCCTTGGGGAGGAGGAAAACGCGTTGTCGCCTTGTGCCACACCACTTGACTGACGATCGGAGGTAGGAAGGTTTAGAGGCATTACAGGATTTTATCGAAACAACGAATGCGACACCCAATTTGTTGAACTTTATTCTCACTGAGGATGAAACATTGTGTGCCAGAGGGCACGACCCTGAAAAAAAAGGGCAAAGCCGGGAATGGCATTCTCCAAAATCACTTCGTCGGAAGAAGATCAGAGTCGAAAAATCCCGCATCAGAACGATGCTCATCAGCTATTTCAAGACATTTTCTGCAAGGAATTTTCACCTGAGGTAAGGAATCGAACAATACAAGGTACGGTGAAATTTTTACCCATTTCGTGCAACATCTACGAAGGGTACGAACCCAGTATGCACGACAAGGTTCCTTGATTTTGTTCACGACAACACTCGGCCCTACACAGCTAATAGTGTCACTTCCTGGCAAAAACGTGACTGGTGCAATTTAAGCAACCACCATACTCGCCGGATACCCTTACCGAAGGAATCACACTTATGTTTAAGAAATGCAACAAACACTTTTTTTATCTATTTGTAATGAAACCGATAATCGTTTTGATCTTATGCACCTCGCCAACTGCCGTAATACATTCGAGGGTTGGAACTTAAATAGTGCAACACTTCTGTGGACACACTATGCAATGGAATTTACTATTACCGCTGATAAAACACGTTGTTGACGGACCTACCTTACTACCGAGCAAATAGACTCACCCGCCCCACGTCACCGGCGTGCGTACAGTCGAGAGAAACACAGTCACCTGTGATCGAGCGGTCTAACGTAACAGTGTTACTATGTTTTCGAAACAGGAACAACGGAGTTGTATCAAGATTGACTGTGCCAGATGTCGTACAGCACGACAGTGTCATCAAGGTCTTCAAGAGACGTGCGGGGAATCGGTATTGCCGGTCAGAACAGTGGCTGCAACGAGGATCGGCAGACTTTGGCAGACATACATCGTACAGACCGTCCTAGCGTCTCAGAAGAAGAATTGCATACTGTTGCCGCGTTAGTGGACAGTTGTCGACGGCAGACGATTCGTGAGCTCGCCCACGAAATCGTATTAGCGCATACGACTGTACTTCGCATCCTGAAGGAACGTCTGGGCATGCGAAAAATTGCATCACGATGTGTTATGCTTGCCTTGCGGTTTTGGCCATGTATTTTGCGGTGATATCGAGTGTAAGTTAATGTCATCAGCATTTGAAATAATTTATGCATCAGGGATGTTTTAGAAAATTGATTCAAGCGTTCTTCGAACATTTTTGCAATCGAATCTTCTAAGTCAGGTGGTCTGTAAAAAGAATGAACTGTTAAGTTATTCCGGTAGAGCCTCTACCCATACACTCACAGGAACTTTTGTGTAACAGCACACGAAATTTATGTAGAGAGTGACCTTCTTGTTTTGTCGATCAACGGTGCAAATTATTTTTAATATAGGTATCAGACTGTATGTATGTGTCGAAATTTGTAGGAAAACTACTTTCCGCCATCCAACACACAAACATTTGTGTAGACAGGGACCTTCCTTTTGTTTATCAGATTCGCCAAATTTCTTCAAGATGGGAATAAACTGCTAATTTGTATTAACTGAAGACAAACGAACGCACAAAACGACACCTTATTTATGTGTAATAAATGTAAGATTAAAAGCTACTCAAGCTTGTTGTCACTCACAACTGTGCAATTTGGTGGTTCTTTATTTATGTATGACTATACGAGTTTTATATCTGACAACCAAACGGCATATTTTAATGTGTGACAACCCACCAGTACAATCCAACTGGCTACAATATGCATTTATGTAAAAATGTTACTATTTAGTGCAGAGACCAGAAGATGATGTCTGTGTACATCGAAACCGGTCGTCTCTCATAAATAAAGACGAAATACCGCGATATTGGCATTTCATTATTTACAAAATAGTTTTAAATTAATATTTTTTCGTTTTGTTAATACACTCCTGGCCATTATAATTACTACATCACGAAGATGAGGTTCTACAGACGCGAAATTTAACCGACAGGAAGAAGATGCTGTGATATGCAAATGATTAGCTTTTCAGGGCATTCACACAAAGTTGGCGCCGGTGGCGACACCTACAATGTGCTGACAAAGTTTCCAATCGATTTCTCATACACAAACAGCAGTTGACCGGCGTTGCGTGGTGAAACGTTGTGATTCCTCGTGTAAGGAGGAGAAATGCGTACCATCAGGTTTCGGACTTTTATAAATGTCGGATTGTAGTAAATCGCGATTGCGGTTTATCGTATTGCTAAATTGCTGCTCGCGTTAGTAGCGATCCAATGACTGTTAGCATAATACGGAATCGGTGGGTTCAGGAGGGAAATACGGAACGCCGTGCTGGATCCCAGCGGCCTCGTATCACTAGCAGTCGAGATGACAGGCATCTTACCCGCATGGCTGTAACGGATCGTGCAGTCACGTCTTGATCTCTGAGTCAACAGATGGGGACGTTTGCAAGACAACAACCATCTGCACGAACAGTTCTACGTTTGCAGCAGCCTTGACTATCATCTGGGAGACCATGGCGGCTACCCTTGACGCTGCATCACAGACAGGAGCTTCTGCGATGGTGTACACAACGACGAACCTGGGTGCACGAATGGCAAAACGATATTTGTCGGATGAATCCAAATTCTGTTTACAACATGATGATGATCGCATCCATGTTTCGCGACATCGCGGTGAACTCACATTAGAAGCGTGTATTCATCATCGCCATACTGGCGTATCACCCGGAGTGATGATATGGGGACCATTGGTTACACATCTCGGTAACCTCTTGTTTGCATCGAGTGCACTTTGAAAAGTGGTCGTTACATTTCTTATGTGTTACGACCTGTGGCTCTACCCTTCATTCGATTCCTTCGAAATCCTACATTTCAGCAGGATAATGCACGACCGCATGTTGCAGGTCCTGGATACGGAAAATGTTCGACTGCTGCCCTGGCCAGCACATTCTCCAGATCTAACTGAAAACGTCTGGTCAATGGTGGTCGAACAACTGTCTCGTCACAAGACGCCAGTCACTACTCTTGATGAACTGTGGTCCTCTGTTGAAGCTGCGCTGTACACACCATTGAAGCTCTGTTTGACTCAATGCTCAGGCGTATCAAGGCCTTTATTACGGCCAGAGGTGGTAGCTTTGGGTACTGATTTTTCAGAATCTATGCACCCAAATTGCGTGAAATTTATCACATGTCAGTTCTAGAGTAATATATTTGCCCAATGAATACCCGTTTATCATCTGCATTTCCTCTCGGTGTCGCAATTTTAATGGCCAGTAGTGTAATTTTGAAGTATGGTAAGCATTTTCAGACAATCGCATAAAAGAAACATATGCGTTTTTTGCACTGATGTGTTTTACTTTAACGTTGATGTGTCTGCTTTTCGTTTTGAATCCATCGCACTGAATTTCTTTGGCGTGAAAAGAGGTGCTCTGTACAGTATGTACTGCGTGCTGGGCATACGCGGTCGCATCTAAAGCTAAGCCGAAACGACGTTGTACTAGGTCATCTGTAGACAGCGTTTGTTTAGATCTCCCATTCGATGCAGTACGTCAGGACGCCTGGCGCAAGCGCTCAAGGCCCAGGCAGCGGGATCTCGCTCGTCCAGTCGTCTCCTGAGTAAGCCTGCTCTAGTGTACAGCGTGCTGGGGTGCCTGTCTGGGACAGGGTTCTGTGTCTTCCTCGCCATCGTTGACATGCTAGTCGCACAAGTGTCGTCAGCTAAGAAGACTTGCACCAGGCACGCTGGAAACAATGCCGGTTGAAGTCTAACGGCCATAATAGTTCACCAAATAAGACGAATTGAACACTCCAGAATTCAATCCAAGAACGGCTGCCAGCATGCAAACGTAGAAGTAGATATTTCTAGAGTAGTAAAACAAATCACTAAACAAAAACAAATCTTCCGGGCCAGATTGTATACAAACTAGATTCCTCTCAGAGTATGCTGATGCAATAGCTCCGTACTTAGCCATCATTTACAACCGACAACTCAGCGAAAGATCCGTACCCAAAGACTGGAAAGTTGCCCAAGTTACTCCAATATTCAAGAAAGGCAATAGGAGTGATTCCCAAAATTACAGGCCAATCTCATTGACGTCGATTTGCAGTAGGATTTTCGAACATATACTTTGTTCGAACATTATGAACTACCTCGAAGAGAACGACCTATTAACCAATAGTCAACACGGATTCAAAAAGTATCGATCTTGCGAAACACAGCTTGCCCTTTATACACATGAAGTGTTAAGTGCCATCGACAAGGGATCTCCAATCGATTCCATATTTCTGGATTTCCGGAAGGCTTTTGACACTGTACTCCACAAGCGGCTTCTAAGGAAATTGCGTGCTTGTGGAATATCTCCCCAGTTGTGCGATTGGATTCACGATTGCCTATCAGAAAGGACACAGTTCGTTGTAATTGACGGTAAGTCATCGAGTAAAATAGAAGTGATATCTGGCGTTCCCCAAGAAAGCGTTATAGGTCCCCTACTCTTCCTTGTGTTTATAAACCATTAAGGGGACAATCTGAATAGCTCCCTTAGACTGTTCGCGGATGATGCTGTCGTTTATCGATTAGTGAAGTCAACAGAGGATCAAAAGCAACTGCAAAGCGATTTAGACAAAAATTTTACATGGTGCGAAAATTGGCAATTGACACTAAATAAAGACTAGTGTGAAGTAATACACATGACCACTAAAAGAAATCCGCTGAACTTCAATTACGCGATAAATCAGTCTAACCTTAAGGTCGTAAATTCTACCAAACACCTAGGAGTTACAATTACGAACAACTTAGACTGGAGAAAACACATAGTACATATTTTGGGGAAGGTGAACCAAAGGTTACGTTTCATTGGCAGAACGCTTCGAAAATGCAACTGCTCCACAAAAGAGACTGCGTACATCACACTTGTGTGTCCTCTCCTGGAGTATTGTTACCCACTATGGAACCCTCACCAGGTGGAACTGATGGAAGACATTGAGAATGTTCAGAGAAGGGCAGCTCGTTTTGTTTTATCACGTTACAGGGGGAAAAGCGTCACGGAAATGTTACACGATTTGAGGTGGAAATCATTAATAGAACGACGTTATTCATTGCGAAATTTGAATCACCTACTTTTACTTCAGAATGTAAAACTATTTTGCTAGCACCCACCTACTTAGGGAGACATGACCATCCCAATAAAATAAGAGAAATCAGTCCGCCTCCGTAGCTCAGCGGTAGCGTCGCTGACTTCCACGCAGGAGGCCCGGGTTCGATTCCCGGCATGGGACTGGGTGTTGTGTGTTGTCCTAATCATCATCATCTCATCATCATTGGCACGTAAGTCGCTCACGCGGCGTCAAATAAAAAGACTTACACTAAGGCGGCCGAACAAACCCGCAAGGGTTCTCCCGGCCAAGAAAGCCATACGCTCATTTCCAAGAGAAATCAGATAGAAAACGGAACGATTTAGGTGCTCTTTCTAACCGCGCGCTGTTAAGAAGGGAACGGTAAAGGAAAGTCATGAAAGTGGTTATTGAACCCTCTGCCAGGCACTTAAATGTGATTTGCAGAGTATCTGTGTAGATGTAGATGGTGAGAGGTCAAAGCAACAGAGGTCCAGTGGTAGCAGTCTGTTTATCAGGACATCAGCGTCGTTTTACAGAATTTCCTTATTAATGTAATCATTTTGCACTAAGACCCGCTGTACCGTACTTTTGTTTATTGTAATTATTTTTTTCTAAATTCAAATATCTTGGAGAGGTTATAAGTTGGAATTCAAATGAAAAAATGTCAATAGAAAGCAGAACAACTAAACTGAAACAAGCCCAACGCATCACCTGGCCAACATACAAGAAGAAATGTCTCTCGATAAATGCAAGACTCAAAAACACTACCACTCCGTTATTAAACCTGAAGCAACCTATGCTAGTGAAACACTGTTCAAGATGAACACCAAATCAACAACAGACAAACTACAGAAAGCAGACAGAAGAATCCTTAGAACTATAATAAACAAAAAAAATACCAAGTTTAGGGACAGTGGCGACTGTTACCTAACCAAGTTGTATACCAAGAAACTGAGTCAATAATTGACACAATGCGGAGAAAGAGAGTTTTTTTTCTGACACATTTCCAGACTACCAGAAACCAGGCTACTGAAACAACTGTTCAGCTACTTTTAGAAAAGTAAGACCAAGAACAGCTGGTTCAAAGAAGTTCAAGGTGATTTAGATGAGTTAGGCTTGACAATGCAACAAATTGAAGGCAGAGAAGAGGAGAAGATCCTGAAACACAGTGACACGAGATTTAAATTAAAGACATTTGCACGCAAAAAATACATCATAACAGATGAAGAAAGGGCAGCCAGGTCGGAAAGGATGAAGAAGTTTTGGGAGCAGAAGAGGAAAGCCAAATCTACAACTAGGATTAAGACTTAAATGTGTGTGGATTATGCAGTGAAGGCTTCCACGACCGCCTGAAATAATTGCTGTTGAATCTTCCGGGTTATGTGGTCGTGGTAGTGGTTAAAGAGACGTATCTGCTCCTGACGTTTCGTCTGGAGCTGCACTGGACATCCTCAGAGGTGCTACTGGTAGCGGTGAGTCTTGCCGACTGACGATTCGGACGTCGGAGAGCGGTATAAATACTGTACAAAAGGGGGCGTGGTCAAGTGTTCACGTGCGCAGCAGAGATAAGCCTTGTCAAAGATATAACTTTCGATAGTCGATGGTCAAAGATAAAAGCGTAACTACCTACTCTGAAGAGCTACAGTCCATATGTCATTAAGTTTCATTGCTCCTTCCTTTCTATTAAAATTATCCCCATGTTTGTATATTTCGATTGCTTCTCTGTACAGTCGTGGATAATAGTTCGTCGTTGTAGATAAAATTTCCGTTTCGGAAAACGTCACTTCATGATTACCTGATTGGAAAACATGTTCAGCTACAGCTGATTTCTCAATTCTACCCAGTCGGCAAGTGCTCGAATGTGACCGTAAAATATGTAAATAAATAAATAGATAAATATATTTTTACAATTTTTTTGTAAGTCAGTCCTGAATATGAGAAACTAGCTGCTCCCCGCGGTGTTACCCGCGGTTCAATAGTCAGACATTAAAGTGCCAAGAAAGGACATAAATTACTACATGCCTGTTTGCGACACTGTTAGCACGGAATATATAATTGTCTTGGAACGGATGGAGAGCCAAAAATCTATTGCAATACGTCCCTGTAAAAGACGTTTCGAGACTTGTTGTTCTCCGAGTATACATAGAGAGTTCACTACAATAACAACAGAAATCTAACGGAGAAACGAACTGTTGAGATCCTACAAATGCAAAGCGAACCAACAAATGTAATGAATAAAGAAACTATCCTGATCCTATATATACAAACTAAACGAATGAAAGGAACAATAAATATAACAGGGAAACAAACCAACGAAGTCTTACAAACCAACGAAATCACCAGAGAAAGATTGAATCAGTGAAATCTAACCAGCAAAGTCACGTCAATGCACTAATACGAAACGTTTGAATGCTAAAATAATCGAAATGAATGCATTTGCTACTATTTTCGTTGCAGTTTACGTACGCTATTTATACGTGGCAATTCGCGCTTTGTACACGGAATAGGGCTTGGTCAATGTTTTTTCTTGCCATGGTACGTAGAGCATATTTTATTTAAGGTCTTCAATTTATATACATACTTTCTTCAATTGTTACAGCAAATGAAAATGGATGCGGCATAAACGCCAACATTCAGATTTCTTGTGTATGTAATTATATGTCGATTAAGCCGTTTTGACAGTATCCCAGAATCTTTTTGTATATTCGAAAGTAAGAAAGATAACAATAACAAAGAAAAAATTCACTATAGCAGGACGCGAACCATTGCCCAAAATAATGAAGGTTTATGACGACGTTTTTTTTTATTTTTTATTTTATGTTTTTTTTTATTTTTTTATTTTTTTTTATTTTTTTATTTTTTTTTTTTTTTTTTTTTTGCTCTGTGGGTAGTTCTGTGCCTTGCGGACGTTGCTCGTGTTTGTTCGTTCTTGTTCTATTTGTTCTTTGGCTCAGCCCTGACCGGGCGCGCTGAGCCACGGCGCCCGGCGACGCTTTAACCCACGCGGCTAAACATGCCATATACCGCATAGCGCCTCTGCTGTTGTATTAGAAGCTTCTTACAACAGTTACGTATTTCTTTGCATATATATTTCGAATAAATAATTTGTAATAAACATTTTGAAAAGTAGCCTATGTCCTAACCCAAGACATAAGAAATCTCTATATGAAATTTCATCTAAATCAGTGCTGCAGTTTTAGCGTGATGCGGTAACAAACATACAAACTTTCGCATTTATAATATGTATATAGGAAGGATTAGGAAGAGTTATCCGTGTGTGATAACCAGTATGGATGAAGGTGTGTACAGAGTGGCAGCACCTGTACGGAGAGAGAGCGCGATGCGCAGCGCGCGCAGAAATGGCGCGTCGGTCGGGGACACGCGATCTTGGGCACGCGAGCGCCCGCACCGTGAAAAGCGCGCCCAGCGCCAGGTGGGAACAGGTGGCTGCCTGCTCCAACGCCAGCCAGTATTGCCTTACCGCCGCGCCACGCCGGTTCCGCCGCTCGGGTTTCGCCTTCTCCGGCAGAGCCGCACAAAGATTTGAAACCCGGTCACCGCTCGCGATGAATGGGAACCGAAAGACGAGAGCGCCCGCCTCCGATCCGTGACTCCGGAGGAAACAGTAGCGCGGCTCCGCGCTCGGCTGGCCGCGGCCGCGCTTTGTACGTCCTGCACCTGAGCCCCCAGTCCACACACGCGCGCCTTCCTGCTGCCGCTTCCGGCGTCCACATCGGCAAGGTGCACCTTTCACGAAAGCGATTCCACCTGCTGCCGCTTCCGCCTTACGGGTGCCCTCTTAGCCGCACGCTTCATCACGTTCCGTGCTTGACGTACGCACTTTCCCTACCAGTGCGTAAAAGGAAATTCGGTCATCAATCTCCCCTATCTGCGAGTAGTGACTATTCTGTGGGTAACGGCGCAGAGAGTGGCGTTCATCGTCTCCAAATTCGTAAGACTTGGACGATCCGTTTTACTCTGTACCTTCCAAACGGATTCCAGACTCACGAACTTCTATGAAATAGGAAGGAAGCTTAGGAAACTTTCTCGCAGATTAAAATTGTGTCCCGAACATGGGACATTTGCCTTTCGGACTTTCGTGAGCAAACGCTCTACCTTCTGAACTATTCCGGCAGGCTTCACGGTAAAAAAAAATTAAAAAATAAATAAATAGTTTGTATAGCTTATAGGACTTCACTACGGGGTCATCAGTCCCTAAACTTACAAACTACTTATCAACTAGCTAATACTGAGGACGGCAGAAATATCCATGCCCGATGGGGGATTCAAACCCCCGACCGTAGTGGCCGTGCAGACCGTACTGGCGCGCCTCAGTCCCCGCGGCCACCGCGGCCGGCTCTCTTGCTAAACTTGCAGAACTAATACTCTTGTGAGAAAGGATATAGTGGAGACATGGCTTAGCTACAGCCTAAGGGATGTTTCCAGAATGAAACTCTCACTCTGCAGCGGAGTGTGCGCTGATATAGAAATTCCTGGCAGATTAAAATTTTGTGCCGATACCGGGATTCGAACCTCGGACCTTTGCCTTCCGCGGGCAAGCGCTCTACCGTCTGAGCTATCCCAGCACGCTTCAGGGTCTGTCCTACTCCACCATATCCATTCTACCAGGAGTGCTAGTTCTGAAACGTTCACAGAAGAACTTCTGTGAAGTTTCGAAAGCAGTAGGCGAGGTACTGGCCGAAGTAAAGTTGTGAGGACAAGACGTGAAGTGTTCCGGAATAGCTTAGTCGGTAGAGCGCTTGCCCCGGAAAGGCAAAGGTCCAGGTTCGAATGCCGGTTCCGGAATACAATTTCAATCTGCTAAGATGTTTAATATCGGCACACATTCTGCTGCAAAGTTTCATTCAGAAAGCCTATAGTTTAGCGTTACATTGACAGACTGGTCATTAAAGACTGAGCTCACGATCGGATTTGTGGGTAAGGACGAGGAAGGAAATTGGCTGTGCCCTTTCAAAGAAACCGTCCAGGCTTTTTCTTGGAGTTGTTTAGGGAAATAAGAAAAACCTAAAGGTGGATTTGAACTACCTGTCTCGAATGCGAGTCCAGTGTACCACTCCGGGGGACTTTCCGACGGAACGGAGTTCTCTTATCCCTTCTGCAAACGGCTATATTCACACAGTTGGAACTCGCGTGCAGGCACCAAATGCCACGAGACAGCTTCAACTACTGTGGCACTGACATCACTGTTATCCAGGTGCGGAAAACACGTTTAGGAACATGCAGGCAAAGTCACAACTACAACATGACGAGAATTGTGGACCACGCCTTTTTAGGAGACACAGCTACACAAACTTCAACTCAACAAGAACATGGACGTGTGACACCTGTTAATAAAACATAAAGACTGATATGAGTGTCACAGTAATGATACCTTTGTTTTTCTCCGATCATATCAATTTTGAAAGTTATTTTTGCAGTTGTAGTTGAAGTTTTCAATCTGAAATGGTTTCATGAAGATCTACATCCTACTCTACCACGTGCGAGCCTCTTCATCTTTGACTAACTAACGCAAAATTAGACTACATGCATTTAAATCTCTTTGATCCTACACTTCACATTTGACAAATTTTACACTGACTCAGAAATTAGACTGTATTTCACTAAGTGTATCCACCCTCATGAAGCACACACATTGCCGAGGTGCGGTACCGTGCGTTTCTCAACGATACTGTAGGTGCAAGTAAAGTGCAGGTGTATTTGTGGAGAGGACAGACAAATGTGTGGTTCCTGAAGAGTGGCAGAAGCCTTTTCAATAGTTGTATGGGCAGCAGTGCAGATGATACAATGAACTGGCGTTGTAAGATTATTACAGGATTATTCTTAACCGAACACTACAAACCAAATATCGAAATAGCATTTACAAGAGTAATTCACGTTTGTCGAGACGTTAATAATGGATGAGTAGTTCGAACATTACACGCAAATGGAACATCAATATTCTTTATCTGTGTATACATACTCGTAGGACGAGAAATTTATAACATGATTTTACCATGCATTTACAGCGAACGGCTGAAAGCAAGGGGAAACTACAGTCGTTAATTTTCCCGAGTGCATGCAACTCTACTGAATGAATATACGATGATGGCATCATTTTGGGTCAAATATTCCGGTGGTAAAATGGTCCACCATTGGATCTCCGGGCGGGGACTACTCAGGAGATGTCGTCATCAAGAAAAACTAAACAGGCGTTTAAGAAGAGGGCTGGATAGATTGAAGTTAGATATAGTGGGGATTAATGAAGTTCGGTGGCAAGGTGAACAGAATTTCTGGTCAGTTGAGTACAGGGTCAGTTGGCAGTAAACGCAGAAGTAGGTCTGATAATGAATAAGAAAATAGGAATGCGGGGAAGTTACTATGAACAGCATAGTGCACGTATTATCGTAGCAAAGATAGACATGAAGTCGACTCTAACCAAAGAAGTACAAGATTATCTGCCAACTAGCTCTGCCGATGATGAGGAGATGGAAGTAATTAAAATGAGATAAAATATTCAGTTTAAGGAGAAGAAAACTTGATTGTGATGAGGGATTGCAACTCGTTAGTAGGAAATGGAAGAGAAGGAAATGTATTTAGTGAATATGGACTGGGGAAAAGGAGTGAAATAGGAGCTTGCCTGGTAGAATTTCGAGCAGGGCTCAATTTAATGATCACTTGGTTTAATCATCGTGAAAGAAGATATTATACGTGGAAGAGACTACGAGATACTGGGAGGTACCAGACTGATATTATAATGGTAAGGCAAAGGTTTAGAAACCAGTTTCTAAACTGTAAAACATATCAAGGAGCAGGTATAGATACTCATCATAACTTATTGGTTATGAGCTGTAGATTAAAACTTAAGTGACCGCAACAAGATAGAAAATTAAGGAGAAGGAACCAGAGGTGGCTGATAGTTTCAGAGGAAGGACTGTCTGAAACGTGGGAAAGTAATAGAGTAGAATAAGATTGAGAAGCTCTGAGAGACAGAGTAGTGAAGGCCTGAGAAGATCATGTAGGCAGAACTACAAGGCCTAAAAGAAATCTCTGGATAACCAGGAGATACTGAACTTGATTGATGAAATGAGAAAATATAAAAACACATCAACTGAAGCAGGCAAAAGGGAGTACAGACGACTAAAAAATTAGGTTGAGAGGAAGTGCAGACTGGCTAATCAGGAGTTGCTAGATGAAGTTGGTTGTTTGGTATAGGTGGACCAAACTACTAAGGTTGTCGGTGTCCCGGTTAGAGGAGGAATGCAAGACCGTAAAAGTATGTATAACTAGGAGAAAGAAAGATACCGCCTACAGAGACATTTGGAGACAAGAAAAGAAGTGGTATGAGTATCAAAAACTCATTTGGTAAACCAGTACTAAGCAAAGAAGGGAAAGCTGAAAGGTGGAAGAATATATAGAGGGCCTATACAAAGGAAATAAATTTGAAAGCAGTATTATAGAAATGGAAGACGAAGTAGAAGATGAGAAAGGAGATACGACACTGCGAGAAGAATTTGAGAGAGCTCTAAAAGATTTGAGCAGAAACAAGGTCCCTACAGTAGGTGATACTCCGTCTGAACTGATGATATCGTTAGGAGTGCCAGCCATGAAGAAATTTTTCCAAGATGTATGAGGCAGGGGAAATACCCTACGATTTCAAGAAATATATCGTATCTTAAATTCCTAAGAAATCAATTGCAGACAAATGTGAAAATTACAGAACTATCAGTTTAATAAGTCAAGGTTGCAAAACACTAACACAAATTAGAAATTCCTGGCAGATTAAAATTTTGTACCGATACCGGGATTCGAACCTCGGACCTTTGCCTTCCGCGGGCAAGCGCTCTACCGTCTGAGCTATCCCAGCACGCTTCAGGGTCTGTCTTACTCCACCATATCCATTCTACCAGGAGTGCTAGTTCTGAAACGTTCACAGAAGAACTTCTGTGAAGTTTCGAAAGCAGTAGGCGAGGTACTGGCCGAAGTAAAGTTGTGAGGACAAGACGTGAAGTGTTCCGGAATAGCTTAGTCGGTAGAGCGCTTGCCCCGGAAAGGCAAAGGTCCAGGTTCGAATGCCGGTTCCGGAATACAATTTCAATCTGCTAAGATGTTTAATATCGGCACACATTCTGCTGCAAAGTTTCATTCAGAAAGCCTATAGTTTAGCGTTACATTGACAGACTGGTCATTAGAGACTGAGCTCACGATCGGATTTGTGGGTAAGGACGAGGAAGGAAATTGGCTGTGCCCTTTCAAAGAAACCGTCCAGGCTTTTTCTTGGAGTTGTTTAGGGAAATAAGAAAAACCTAAAGGTGGATTTGAACTACCTGTCTCGAATGCGAGTCCAGTGTACCACTCCGGGGGACTTTCCGACGGAACGGAGTTCTCTTATCCCTTCTGCAAACGGCTATATTCACACAGTTGGAACTCGCGTGCAGGCACCAAATGCCACGAGACAGCTTCAACTACTGTGGCACTGACATCACTGTTATCCAGGTGCGGAAAACACGTTTAGGAACATGCAGGCAAAGTCACAACTACAACATGACGAGAATTGTGGACCACGCCTTTTTAGGAGACACAGCTACACAAACTTCAACTCAACAAGAACATGGACGTGTGACACCTGTTAATAAAACTTAAAGACTGATATGAGTGTCACAGTAATGATACCTTTGTTTTTCTCCGATCATATCAATTTTGAAGGTCATTTTTGCAGTTGTAGTTGAAGTTTTCAATCTGAAATGGTTTCATGAAGATCTACATCCTACTCCACCACGTGCGAGCCTCTTCATCTTTGACTAACTAACGCAAAATTAGACTACATGCATTTAAATCTCTTTGATCCTACACTTCACATTTGACAAATTTTACACTGACTCAGAAATTAGACTGTATTTCATTAAGTGTATCCACCCTCATGAAGCACACACATTGCCGAGGTGCGGTACCGTGCGTTTCTCAACGATACTGTAGGTGCAAGTAAAGTGCAGGTGTATTTGTGGAGAGGCCAGACAAATGTGTGATTCCTGAAGAGTGGCAGAAGCCTTTTCAATAGTTGTATGGGCAGCAGTGCAGATGATACAATGAACTGGCGTTGTAAGATTATTACAGGATTATTCTTAACCGAACACTACAAACCAAATATCGAAATAGCATTTACAAGAGTAATTCACGTTTGTCGAGACGTTAATAATGGATGAGTAGTTCGAACATTACACGCAAATGGAACATCAATAGTCTTTATCTGTGTATACATACACGTAGGACGAGAAATTTATAACATGATTTTACCATGCATTTACAGCGAACGGCTGAAAGCAAGGAGAAACTACAGTCGTTAATTTTCCCGAGTGCATGCAACTCTACTGAATGAATATACGATGATGGCATCATTTTGGGTCAAATATTCCGGTGGTAAAATGGTCCACCATTGGATCTCCGGGCGGGGACTACTCAGGAGATGTCGTCATCAAGAAAAACTAAACAGGCGTTTAAGAAGAGGGCTGGATAGATTGAAGTTAGATATAGTGGGGATTAATGAAGTTCGGTGGCAAGGTGAACAGAATTTCTGGTCAGTTGAGTACAGGGTCAGTTGGCAGTAAACGCAGAAGTAGGTCTGATAATGAATAAGAAAATAGGAATGCGGGGAAGTTACTATGAACAGCATAGTGCACGTATTATCGTAGCAAAGATAGACATGAAGTCGACTCTAACCAAAGAAGTACAAGATTATCTGCCAACTAGCTCTGCCGATGATGAGGAGATGGAAGTAATTAAAATGAGATAAAATATTCAGTTTAAGGAGAAGAAAACTTGATTGTGATGAGGGATTGCAACTCGTTAGTAGGAAATGGAAGAGAAGGAAATGTATTTAGTGAATATGGACTGGGGAAAAGGAGTGAAATAGGAGCTTGCCTGGTAGAATTTCGAGCAGGGCTCAATTTAATGATCACTTGGTTTAATCATCGTGAAAGAAGATATTATACGTGGAAGAGACTACGAGATACTGGGAGGTACCAGACTGATATTATAATGGTAAGGCAAAGGTTTAGAAACCAGTTTCTAAACTGTAAAACATATCAAGGAGCAGGTATAGATACTCATCATAACTTATTGGTTATGAGCTGTAGATTAAAACTTAAGTGACCGCAACAAGATAGAAAATTAAGGAGAAGGAACCAGAGGTGGCTGATAGTTTCAGAGGAAGGACTGTCTGAAACGTGGGAAAGTAATAGAGTAGAATAAGATTGAGAAGCTCTGAGAGACAGAGTAGTGAAGGCCTGAGAAGATCATGTAGGCAGAACTACAAGGCCTAAAAGAAATCTCTGGATAACCAGGAGATACTGAACTTGATTGATGAAATGAGAAAATATAAAAACACATCAACTGAAGCAGGCAAAAGGGAGTACAGACGACTAAAAAATTAGGTTGAGAGGAAGTGCAGACTGGCTAATCAGGAGTTGCTAGATGAAGTTGGTTGTTTGGTATAGGTGGACCAAACTACTAAGGTTGTCGGTGTCCCGGTTAGAGGAGGAATGCAAGACCGTAAAAGTATGTATAACTAGGAGAAAGAAAGATACCGCCTACAGAGACATTTGGAGACAAGAAAAGAAGTGGTATGAGTATCAAAAACTCATTTGGTAAACCAGTACTAAGCAAAGAAGGGAAAGCTGAAAGGTGGAAGAATATATAGAGGGCCTATACAAAGGAAATAAATTTGAAAGCAGTATTATAGAAATGGAAGACGAAGTAGAAGATGAGAAAGGAGATACGACACTGCGAGAAGAATTTGAGAGAGCTCTAAAAGATTTGAGCAGAAACAAGGTCCCTACAGTAGGTGATACTCCGTCTGAACTGATGATATCGTTAGGAGTGCCAGCCATGAAGAAATTTTTCCAAGATGTATGAGGCAGGGGAAATACCCTACGATTTCAAGAAATATATCGTATCTTAAATTCCTAAGAAATCAATTGCAGACAAATGTGAAAATTACAGAACTATCAGTTTAATAAGTCAAGGTTGCAAAACACTAACACAAATTAGAAATTCCTGGCAGATTAAAATTTTGTACCGATACCGGGATTCGAACCTCGGACCTTTGCCTTCCGCGGGCAAGCGCTCTACCGTCTGAGCTATCCCAGCACGCTTCAGGGTCTGTCTTACTCCACCATATCCATTCTACCAGGAGTGCTAGTTCTGAAACGTTCACAGAAGAACTTCTGTGAAGTTTCGAAAGCAGTAGGCGAGGTACTGGCCGAAGTAAAGTTGTGAGGACAAGACGTGAAGTGTTCCGGAATAGCTTAGTCGGTAGAGCGCTTGCCCCGGAAAGGCAAAGGTCCAGGTTCGAATGCCGGTTCCGGAATACAATTTCAATCTGCTAAGATGTTTAATATCGGCACACATTCTGCTGCAAAGTTTCATTCAGAAAGCCTATAGTTTAGCGTTACATTGACAGACTGGTCATTAGAGACTGAGCTCACGATCGGATTTGTGGGTAAGGACGAGGAAGGAAATTGGCTGTGCCCTTTCAAAGAAACCGTCCAGGCTTTTTCTTGGAGTTGTTTAGGGAAATAAGAAAAACCTAAAGGTGGATTTGAACTACCTGTCTCGAATGCGAGTCCAGTGTACCACTCCGGGGGACTTTCCGACGGAACGGAGTTCTCTTATCCCTTCTGCAAACGGCTATATTCACACAGTTGGAACTCGCGTGCAGGCACCAAATGCCACGAGACAGCTTCAACTACTGTGGCACTGACATCACTGTTATCCAGGTGCGGAAAACACGTTTAGGAACATGCAGGCAAAGTCACAACTACAACATGACGAGAATTGTGGACCACGCCTTTTTAGGAGACACAGCTACACAAACTTCAACTCAACAAGAACATGGACGTGTGACACCTGTTAATAAAACTTAAAGACTGATATGAGTGTCACAGTAATGATACCTTTGTTTTTCTCCGATCATATCAATTTTGAAGGTCATTTTTGCAGTTGTAGTTGAAGTTTTCAATCTGAAATGGTTTCATGAAGATCTACATCCTACTCCACCACGTGCGAGCCTCTTCATCTTTGACTAACTAACGCAAAATTAGACTACATGCATTTAAATCTCTTTGATCCTACACTTCACATTTGACAAATTTTACACTGACTCAGAAATTAGACTGTATTTCATTAAGTGTATCCACCCTCATGAAGCACACACATTGCCGAGGTGCGGTACCGTGCGTTTCTCAACGATACTGTAGGTGCAAGTAAAGTGCAGGTGTATTTGTGGAGAGGCCAGACAAATGTGTGATTCCTGAAGAGTGGCAGAAGCCTTTTCAATAGTTGTATGGGCAGCAGTGCAGATGATACAATGAACTGGCGTTGTAAGATTATTACAGGATTATTCTTAACCGAACACTACAAACCAAATATCGAAATAGCATTTACAAGAGTAATTCACGTTTGTCGAGACGTTAATAATGGATGAGTAGTTCGAACATTACACGCAAATGGAACATCAATAGTCTTTATCTGTGTATACATACACGTAGGACGAGAAATTTATAACATGATTTTACCATGCATTTACAGCGAACGGCTGAAAGCAAGGAGAAACTACAGTCGTTAATTTTCCCGAGTGCATGCAACTCTACTGAATGAATATACGATGATGGCATCATTTTGGGTCAAATATTCCGGTGGTAAAATGGTCCACCATTGGATCTCCGGGCGGGGACTACTCAGGAGATGTCGTCATCAAGAAAAACTAAACAGGCGTTTAAGAAGAGGGCTGGATAGATTGAAGTTAGATATAGTGGGGATTAATGAAGTTCGGTGGCAAGGTGAACAGAATTTCTGGTCAGTTGAGTACAGGGTCAGTGGGCAGTAAACGCAGAAGTAGGTCTGATAATGAATAAGAAAATAGGAATGCGGGGAAGTTACTATGAACAGCATAGTGCACGTATTATCGTAGCAAAGATAGACATGAAGTCGACTCTAACCAAAGAAGTACAAGATTATCTGTAATTAAAATGAGATAAAATATTCAGTTTAAGGAGAAGAAAACTTGATTGTGATGAGGGATTGCAACTCGTTAGTAGGAAATGGAAGAGAAGGAAATGTATTTAGTGAATATGGGCTGGGGAAAAGGAGTGAAATAGGAGCTTGCCTGGTAGAATTTCGAGCAGGGCACAATTTAATGATCACTTGGTTTACTCATCGTGAAAGAAGATATTACACGTGGAAGAGACTACGAGATACTGGGAGGTACCAGACTGATTTTATAATGGTAAGGCAAAGGTTTAGAAACCAGTTTGTAAACTGTAAAACATATCAAGGAGCAGATATAGATACTCATCATAACTTATTGGTTATGAGCTGTAGATTAAAACTTAAGAGACCGCAACAAGATAGAAAATTAAGGAGAAGGAACCAGAGGTGGATGATAGTTTCAGAGGAAGGACTGTCTGAAACGTGTGAAAGTAATAGAGTAGAATAAGATTGAGAAGCTCTGAGAGACAGAGTAGTGAAGGCCTGAGAAGATCATGTAGGCAGAACTACATGGCCTAAAAGAAATCTCTGGATAACCAGGAGATACTGAACTTGATTGATGAAATGAGAAAATATAAAAACACATCAACTGAAGCAGGCAAAAGGGAGTACAGACGACTAAAAAATTAGGTTGAGAGGAAGTGCAGACTGGCTAATCAGGAGTTGCTAGATGAAGTTGGTTGTTTGGTATAGGTGGACCAAACTACTAAGGTTGTCGGTGTCCCGGCTAGAGGAGGAATGCAAGACCGTAAAAGTATGTATAACTAGGAGAAAGAAAGATACCGCCTACAGAGACATTTGGAGACAAGAAAAGAAGTGGTATGAGTATCAAAAACTCATTTGGTAAACCAGTACTAAGCAAAGAAGGGAAAGCTGAAAGGTGGAAGAATATATAGAGGGCCTATACAAAGGAAATAAATTTGAAAGCAGTATTATAGAAATGGAAGACGAAGTAGAAGATGAGAAAGGAGATACGACACTGCGAGAAGAATTTGAGAGAGCTCTAAAAGATTTGAGCAGAAACAAGGTCCCTACAGTAGGTGATACTCCGTCTGAACTGATGATATCGTTAGGAATGCCAGCCATGAAGAAATTTTTCCAAGATGTATGAGGCAGGGGAAATACCCTACGATTTCAAGAAATATATCGTATCTTAAATTCCTAAGAAATCAATTGCAGACAAATGTGAAAATTACATAACTATCAGTTTAATAAGTCAAGGTTGCAAAACACTAACACAAATTATTTATTGACGAATAGAAAAACTGGTGGAATCCGACCTCGGAGAAGATCAGTTTGTATTTAGGAGAGATGTAGGAACCCGCGAGGCAATACTCACATTGAGACTTATCTTAGAAGATCGGTTAAGGAAAGGGAAACATAAGTTTGTAATATTTGTAGATCTGGATAAAGCTTTCGACAATGTTGACTGGAATACACTTTTTCAAATTCTGAAGGTAACAGGGATAAATATATATAGCGAAGAGTTATATTCAACTTGTACAAAGAACAAAGACAGCAGTTATTACAGTCGAAGGGCATGAAAGGGTCGCAATGGTTGGGAAGGGAGCAAGACAGGGTTGCCCTTTTCCCAATGTTGTTCAAACTGTGCATTGAGCAAGCTGTGAAGGAATGGAAAGAGAGAGGAAATAAAAACTTTGTGGTTTGCTAACGACATAGAACTCTGTAAGAGACAGCAAAGGACCTGGAAGAGCAATTAAATGGAATGGACAGAGTCTTGAAAGGAAGGTATTAGATGAACAAGTGTAATGGAAAGTATTGTCAGAGAATCAGGCGATGATGAAGGAATTAGATTAGGTAATGAAACAATAAAACTAGTTGATGAGTTTTGTTGTTTGGGTAGTAAAATAACTTCTCGTGGCAATGGGAAGAATAGTGTTTCTGAAGAAGCGAGATTTGTTAACATCCTATATTAGTTTAAATGTTAGGAAGTCCTTTCTGAAAATATTTGTCCGGAATGTAGCATTGTATGGGAGTGAAATGTGGACGATAAGGAGTTCTGACAAAAAGATGATAGAAGCTTTTGAAATATGGTGCTACAGACGAAAGATGCAGATTAGATGGGTAGGTCACGTAACTAATGGGGAAGGTGGTCAACTGAAATGAGAAAAGGAGGTTATGGCATATCCTGACTAAGAGAAGGGATAGATTGGTGGGTCACATTCTAAGACATCAAAGAATCGTCAACTTAGTAATAGTAGTAAGTGTGTGAAGTAAATTCAAAAGGGTGTAGGTTGCCGTCCTTACTCTCTGACGAAGAGGCTTGCACACGACAGAGTAGTGTGGAGAGCGGCATCAAACCAGTCTGCGCACTGAAGACCACAACAATAGTATTCAGGAGGAGAATGAGACCAAAATCCGCTTCCACCATACTGATTTAGGTTTTTCCTGATTCCCCTAAATCATTCCCGGCAAATGTCGGTATAGTTCCTTTGAAACGGTACGTCCGGTTCCTTCTGTATTCGTAACAAAACAATCATATCCTATTCTCAGCATCTAATAACTACTTTATAAACAGGACGTCAATCATAATATTTCTCTCTTTCTTCGCATCAATACCTAAGATATCTAATGTACACATGTAATCTTGAGCATTCTTCTGTAGCAGCACATGTCAAAAGTAACTATTCTGCTATTTACCAAACTCGTAATCTCTTGCGTTTAGCTTTTGTACAAGACAACTCGACACATCAATACATTAAAATCATACGTAACAAATTAACAATGAACGATAAGAATTTATTTTCGTAATGAACTTTTCTTGCTATTACGATTCTCCTTTTTGGGCTCTCTCGTTTTCTTTGGATTCAGGCAAACTCCATATCACGAGATAGAATTGTTTCACAAAATGATACCAAGAAGACAGTGGTCTGACTTTAGGGCAAAATATAAAACGTAATCAATGAAATAATCACTCAAAATTTTACTGGAACATTACAATGTGACTAACGAAGATACGTACGATTTTACAATTCCGTTGTCGAAAGACGGATGAAGTTACAAATACATCTGGCCACTGACATTTTCACGGAACTAAGTGTCATTCTAAGAGAAAATTGTTCGTAATTTTGAATATGGATTACGGTATATTTATCACATACTGTTAGTGTAGATACAATATCTTGACAGAGGCAGAAATCACAGCTGGAGAAGGGAATTAATTTCAACCGTCTCATTTTATTAGTGTTCATGTGATCTGCTCTTAGACTGTTAAATATTTCTCTTCTCATAAGTGTGTATTCGAATACCTAACATGGCGTGATATCTGTTGGCGAATCACCCATTGCCGTGTACCTTTGACGTTGCGATCCATGTCGACTAACTTTGTCTATTCGGTTTTTGCTAGTTCGGTGAAGCCACTACGGAAATCATGAAAAGGAAGCGGGATGTCGGTGGAAGTAAATGCTGCCCCATTTCCAAAATCAATTTTTTTTCTACATCTATGGGACTTAACTACTGTGCTTATCAGTCCCTAGGGTTACAAACTACTTAAACCAACTTAAGGACACCACACACACACACACACACACACACACACACACACACACACACACATACAGACAGACACACATACACATACCCGAGGGAGGACTAGAAACCTCCGACGTGGAGCAATCGCGGCCCAAATTGTTAATCTGTATATTATTTGCGACATTTAATATGCATTGAATTTTTCTTCCAGAATGAAATTTCCACTCAGCAGTGGAATGTGCGCTGATATGAAAATTCCTGTCAGATTAAAACTGTGGGCCAGACCGGGATCTGAACCCAGGTCTTTGCATAGAGCTTTAATCTGCCAGGAAGTTGCATTATCGGTGTTTGTTTTTGTTAACGTTCTCCTTCTATCTCCCTTACAGACACTATCCGTTCCATGTAAGTGTTATTTCAAGCCCATTGCTGTCTATACTGGACATACGTGGCTATCAACAAACTATCAAATTACTGAATATTTTTGACAACAATTCCTGGGATTCAGCGATCTTTCTTTACTATGTAATTGTGAAACAGTCCATGATCGCGTTTTTATTGGAACATTTGAGACCGGTTTTGGCCTATTAATGGGCCACTTCAAGTCCAATGTCGCTTTGTCTAAAACCCCATCTGGCCGAGTCTCATATCATCCTGATAACGACCATTTACTGAACAGGAGGATCTCTGATACGTGATGTAAAAAAAAGAAAATGTGCTACATCTGGATTAGAACACTGATTTCTCACTTTCCGTGATAAACACAGAACCCGCACATCGTATTTAAGTCAATCACAGCAAGGCTTGCGACAAACACAATAAATATCATATAATGTACGAGCACTACTGGAACGTGGGCAAGGTGTGGCGTAGGTGGGTCGGTTCGGTAGGCGTGCGTGGGTAGCCTAAAGCCGCCCTCACACGGGACGTGCTGTCCCAACGTGGCGCAGGCCAGACGTGCTGTCTACCTAGTGTAGCTACAGCACGATCTGAAACGACCCGCTACATCCCACGAAACACAACGTGCTGCTCATCGTGATTTGCTTTGCGACCGCAGCGCTCTCCAGCGCCCGTTGCGATCTGGCGCGTAGATCATTGTGTTTACAAAGGTGGATGAGCGTAAAATTATAAGGTATCTCTGCTAGCGATCATCAGGAAGAAAAAAGAATTGCTTTTTACGCTTGCATGTGGCATGCAATACTCTTACAGAAATTATATATTTTTTCTCTCTCTTCAAGAAGCAAAAAGACGGTACATTTATCTGAAAGCGGTTGAGAATAATAACGAAATTTATGACAAAACCATTTTTATCAAAAATTCTTTAAAAATTGTCAACGGTTGCACCATCTGTAATTGTCTTGCTCCTGCATTTTCCACGTACATATTCTGCATATTCGGAGATAATAGGTTCTGGCCAATACATTTTACTTGTTATACACGCGGGACAACGCTTCAGCTGGACAATGTTTTTAGTATTGTACGTAAACAATGCTCCTCCTACACTGTATCTGCTTCCGTAACCACGCGCTAGCCATGTTCGCTTTGCACTGTGAAACTGAACTATTCCAACACTGTACTAAACTGTAACTTAATTCGAACACCGTTGGGAAAACACAGTGACATACGGTACTGTCTTGAATTTTATTTGTTCCTGTGACCTAGAACGAAAAACTCAACAAATTATCTCGTGGACAAAGTTCGTTCTTGTGGTGTCGCACAAGTACAAAGTGCGCGCCACCTACTTTCGCCGCGCGCCGCCATGCACGCACGGCGCGGCGTTCTCACGACGAAGCCACGAGCGCCCTCTGCGACAACTCCGCTCGTGGCCACCACTGAAGGACATCTTTAACTTGGGACTGAGATAGCAACCAGTTAGGACCTTCGTAATCAGATAGGCACCAGTGAAGACTGTGCTATCGTACAGGCACTAGGCAGGCCTCTAACAACTATGTACCAACATTCTGCAGTACTATGTAAAAGTTAAGTATTGTTACATTCTGTGCAATATATATCTCTTTCTAATTTACTCGAGTGTTTATAGTTTCTGGCTGCTCCCCTCCGTACCTGCACCAGCGTGTTATTTTGTTCCTGTTTCGGGCTCATTCCACTCGGCCACCGACACCTACGACGAGGCTGGGACACAAAAGCGGCGACGAAGTTGGGACACAAAAGTTCTTGTTTCTAATAAATATACCGAATATTATAATTGTATTAAATTCACAAATAAGTTACATAAACCGTAATTAAACCAAAGCGTTAAAAATATCTGGGACAGTGTAGATACAAACCTGTTATTTACATCTCTTTTCCTCCACTGCTCGTAACACTAACCACCACCCTAATACTTTGTCTTAAAAAGAAATAACAACGAATATCGGATATCACACTTAAATTAGCAAGAAAGAACCAGAAACATTAAGGAAACAAAAAAGGAAAATATGAGAATATTTCAGGAGAACACTGATGGGAACCCGCTCCGCTTGCAATATCTACACCGAAGCTTGCAACGCTACCAACTACGCTATTCCTGCTCTTCAGCGGAGGGTTCTGTTTCTATAGATACTACGCTTCTAAATGTTGAAATGGCCCCGTGCTCGCCACTTACGTACTCAAGAAAGAACCGTGAGCCCCCTGGGGGCGTTGAAATATGTTATTTATGTATGACATAGTATCATAAAGACGCTTCTTTTATAGAATGCGTTGCACCGTAGCAAAGGAACGAAATTATTTCACATTATACAAGTTATAACATTGATACACGTTAAATACGAGAACCTTTAAAGCTATAAAATATTGTTTCCAATAATTTATTGTAACAAATCATATCTAAAATCACAACTTTTCAAAAGTTCTTCAATATTCTCACGCTTTAAAAAAGATAATATTCATACATCGTACGCTACAACGAAAGAAGGGAAGAAATACGGAGTTCTGTTTGCAATATGGGGGCTAAAAAGCTCTGCATCTGACGTGAAAACCAGGTCGCTTCTCAATGGCCACGTTCCACTCAACGAAGCAAAAATG
Organism: Locusta migratoria; assembly: GCA_026315105.1. Lineage (NCBI taxonomy): Eukaryota > Metazoa > Arthropoda > Insecta > Orthoptera > Acrididae > Locusta > Locusta migratoria. Next base: position 57,233,044 of record CM048751.1, read on the forward strand.
TAAAATGCTGAATCCTTCATTCCACTCTTCGCAGGGTGGTGGAACGTGGTATTCCACGCTTTCGGCGTCACCATTTCTTCCTCCGCGTGCGTTTCCACGTCACGTGAGAGGACGGCTTAAGGGTACCGCGACCGCTCACGAAAGATGGAATGTACAGTTTCGAGTTACCATCCAGTACAAATTTTTATATGTCACCATCAAATCAGATAGCTGGTGCTCATTCATATTCGCTATAGCAAATATATCTCTTATACTTAACGCGACAGCTTTAGTCAGAGCTTATTTTTATCGATAAAATCGGACACTGCACATCTTATATAAATATATAATTATCATTTCTGTTTCCTTTTCCAAATTTATTTCCGTCCCTTTATTGCTTCCTCAGTGTAGAAATTGACTGACATCTGGCTCAGATATACCAACACTCTCTGTCTTCTACTACTGGTGCTACAACTGGGAGCAAGTTGACGTACAAGTCGTAAATAATCTATCGGTACTCTTATTAAATTTTGTAGATATTTTTAATTGGAAGTATGAAATAGTGGATTATCATAAAAAACGCTGAACAGTAACCAAAATAAGTAAATTAAAAAAAAGTTTACTTCATTTCTCCGTGCAGTGACTTGTATGGATACTCAAAATGCTACATATAATGACCTTATTGATTATTTTATCAGCTGCACAGATGATACGGAAGTACATCTTAAGTAGATTCGCTTACAAGCTAAATGACTACTTTATTATTTTTCACAAACATTTTTCTCTTACTCGCCATTAATTATCTCTGGTAATAGATCTGATAAGGAATCTTTGACCATAGAAACGCACCAATTTTAAAATTTTACGCTGTAAACATGAGCCGTTTCTCTTACAGTCTTCTTTACCTTACGTAAAAAAATAAACTATGGTTTTCATTTACGTCCCTAGATTTGATTTCCATTCCTTGCTGCGACGGATTAACCGTGCGCATAGGGGCGCCGTGCTACGAAGCGCGCGGCCGTTCGCATTCGGAGGTTCGAGTCCCCCTCATGCATGGGCGTTTGTGTTTGTCCTTAGGTTAGTTTACCTTAGTTTAAGTAGTTGGTAAGCTACGGACTAATAACCCAGATTTACAAACATTTGAACATTTTGCAGTCCTTGTTTCGCTTATAGAAATGGCTCAATAAGACTTTCATGTCTTTCCATTGTTCCACAGGATTAGCCTACAGTGATGGCACAGGCGATGACAAGAACATACTTGATCTTTCAGAGCAGTTTCCAAACCAGCCATTGCTTCATCTTATTTCTTTTTATTCCTGTGAACTAATGTATTATGGTGCGTCCATAAGGCTTATACCGTTTTAACGGAATAACGTAACTGACTGGTACGCAAGATAAATTTCTTATAAACACCACATTGTTTATATTTCCTAGAACTACCTGTCGGATTCTGGAAACCGTACTACAGCTATAACTGTATTTTGCGGCAAGCAGATAGGATATTTCACCCAGATGATAATATTCAGGTTGTCTGAATTTGATTGTTTATGTTACATGTAGTGCATCTACTGCACTTTTTTCATACCTGACGTCCAGCAAATGTAAACCGATTCACATGAGTATCACCTGATAGTGCATTCGAAACCATACCTAAATACTTTTTATAAGTATTATTTAAAATGTTGTGCAGAAGAACATCGGTTCCACATTTCCGGCGTACTGTTGGCTAGAACAGTGACCAACACTGAAAAATATTTGTTTTGCTCTACCGTAGCAACCCTTTTTTTTATTTATCATACTGGCTACCGTTTTGGATAAATGTTACCAATTTTACTTCATCCCCTTTTGTGAAGACATCATGTACATTTCCCATGTAGGTGTGTGTCTAGTAACTTTATTCATAAAAGAAAAAAAAAAATATCTGTTTCCGAAACACATGTCTTTTTTCCTAAAACTATAAAAGAAAATAAATTTAGTTCTGTGAAAGAAGTAATTAAATTTGTCCACAGATGAGTTGTGATGTTTCTTGCGGAACACAATTTTCCAATGGGACTTTCCGGTAGATGTGATTGACTTCTCCCTCCCTCCCTCCCTCCCTCCCTCCCTCTCTCTCTCTCTCTCTCTCTCTCTCTCTCTCTCTCTCTCTCTCTCTCTCTCTCTCTCTCTCTTTTTCTCTTATCTAGAAAAAGTGGTTGATCTAAGCAAGAGAAATATCTTGTCAACTGAGCAAGTCAGTAACGAATTGGTCCTCTCTTGTAGCCCTTGCGCAAGCAGCTGTTTGGCCTGGAATTGATTCATAAAGTTTTTGCACATCCTTTTTAGGGGAATCGTGCCTAATTTTGTCCAATGCGCACGTTAGATCGTCATATTCCTGAGTTGATTGGTACGCCCTTCCTATTATGAAAACGTTTTCTGTTTGGTGAAGATCAAGCGTTCTTCCTGGCCAAGATGGGCTATGGTCGATCGTGTTGAAAGATGGTATCGTTTTCCAACAGTGGGAAGGAAGAAGGTGCTTAAAACATCAATGTGGACCTTTGCTGTGATAGTGCCACGCAAAACATCAAGGGGTACAAGTCCCTTCCATGAGAAAGACTACCACATCATAACACCACTGCCTCGGAATTTCACTGTTGGCACTACACACGCTGGCAGATGACGTTCACCGGGCATTCACCATACCAACACCCTGCCATCGGATTGCCACATTGTGTACCCTGATTCGTCACTCCACGCAACGTTTTTCCACTCTTCTGTCGTCCAATGTTTACGCGCCTTTCAGCAATTGAGGCGTCGTTTGGCACTGACCTGACTTGCGTGATGTGTGGCTCATGGGCAGCCGATCGACAATCATATCCAAGTTTTCTCACCTCTTGCCTGTCATAGTACTTGGAGTTTATCATGATGCTGTTTGGAATTTCGCTGTCATTGTCCGTGCAGATGCCTGCCTATTACACTTTACGACCCTCTTCAGCTATCGGCTGTCTCTGTCTGTCAAATAGACGAAGTCGGCCTGTACGCTTTCGTGCTGTACGTGTCCCTTCACGTTTCCACTACACTATCACATTCTCGTTTCTCACGATGCCTAATGACTACTGAAGTTCATGATATGGATACCTGGCAGTAGGGGGCAGCACAATGCACCTAACATGAAAAACGCAGGTTTTTACGGGTGTGCGGACACTTCTGATCAAATAGTATATGTCAGGATACAGTTCACCCGATGTCTGCAAGACATAGCTACCGTCCATCAAAGTATATCCTATGAAATTCACAGAGATTTTAAGCCGTGTTATTGACATATCCGATGTTTACTACCCTTGTTAGCGTCACGGTGAAATTGTGCTGTAGCGTCAAATATTACATTGGACGGCAAAGTTTACAATTTTTGCATTTTTCGTCGATAGCTGTGTCGATATCAATTTCTGATTAATTTGCATTAGACGGAATTTAAAAAAGTTTTAAATATCTCGCTATTATGGCACTTTGGAAAACACTGAGCAAATATACCGATCGGGGACCTGGACGTGAACAGGCTGCATTTTCATACTTCGCTTCCGGTGCTCATACTTGATATACGATGCGGAGGGCCGGCCGCGGTGGCCGAGGGGACTGAGGCGGTTCAGTCACGGTCTGCGCGGCCACTGCGGTTGGGGGTTCGAATCCCCCCTCGGGCATGGATATTTGTGCCGTCCTAGTTCGTAAGTAGTTCATAAGTAGTTTGTAAGTTTAGGGACTGATGACCCCGTAGTTAAGTCCCATAAGCTGTACAAACATTTAAAAAAATTTTTTACAATGCGGAGGAAGTTGCTATTTTGTACCAACAATGAATGACATTAACTCATGCTGTAATAGAAAATTCATTCAAACATTTTTAATAGTTTAAGAATTAACAATATTTTGCCTAATAGGTGTTTTTATAATAGACGTTCGCATTCTGGAACCATTTTCTGGTGCCACGTCAGTATAATAGCATTTAGACTGTGGCAGGCTCTTTTCAACATTCATAGGAATACATTATGCCTCTTGTTTTGTAGTGTATATCTGAGGAAATAGAAAAACCTTCATTACACTTTATTACTTTTCTGTTTAAACCTACTGTTAAAACTATATACAGAATTACAGATAATTTCTGCGATGTATGATGCATAATACGAAGATACTGCCTCACTCTTTAATTGGAAAAAATTTGGTAACATAGCTAAAACCATTATGCAGATATATGTACCTAATATTCTGAAAATATAGTCTCGAGAAAATAAGAAAATGTTCGCAGTGTTTTTGGCGCACCGTATGTCTCTCAGAACATTCAGTGGCATAAACTTGCTGGCCAGCTGCTTCTTATCCTCTGCAGACTTTTTCATGAGTCTTTTCCTTACTCTGGACTACTCTTTTCCTGGTAATTGCACCATCATTGAAACAGATAACAGCATCCATCACATCCAACAAACACTGTTTTCGGTACTCGTTGCCATAAGCAGCTGTTGAAACTCTCATTAGGATTTTGTGTACCCAATGTAGACATTTGCTAATTTATTTTTAATCTGCAAGTTCCCTGTATATTGACTTTACTGTTTCCATGACTGTGGTAGGCATGGAATGTTTTCGATGATATTCCTTGTCTGAAGAATCAGCGTGGCCAGTGTGCAAATATTTGTTCAAAGAGCGTTTAAGACTATATAACTATTTAGAAGTAAATAAACCATACATTTTTGGAAACGGGAGAAACTTGTCCTTCAGATGGAAGCAAAATATTCTTTTCGATTCTTTTCGTCTTCTTAACGTCCAGGTACCCCTTAAGGCGTCTTGCTGCGAACTGCGCAGCCGTTTCCCGTTGGAGGCTCGAGTGTGTGTGTGTTATTTTTAGTGTAAGTTAGTTTAGATACAGTATACTTATAAATGGTGGAAAAATCTATTTATTATTATTTTATTAAATTATGTAGTCTTTCCTGATTATATTGATGTACACATTACAGGCTTTCAAATGAAAAATGACCTATATATACCAAATTTTAACGTTACCGTCATGTGTATCGCCACGCCCCCCTTCCCAAAATGCAAAAGCAAGTGGTCAAATACACCATCATAAGAATTCTCTTCCTGAGCATGCTATGAATGAAATAAAACCAATTTTCAGAGAGCTAAGTGCCCCCTTATGGTTAGTGAATGTCTTCATGGGGGCACTCAGAATAAAAACGAAAGTTTCAAACCATTGCATACCGGAAAGATTACCCAAGAATGTTTTAGTAGGACTACATACATTGAAATTTGGAGTACTATATGCTGTGATATGTTTCAATGATGGAGTGATAGGAAGGATGGAAGTCCTGAGAAATTTAGACATAAATAGTGGCGCCAATGTGGAAGATCAATTGCTTGCATGTGACAGACAACGGGTGCATGAAACTGAATGGTTATTTCTTCAAATTACCAAAGGATGCAAGAAGTGCTAAAAGGAATGCCAAGAGGAAGCTTGAAGATGATGGAATGCTGCAGGACGAAGACTATGCCTCAGGAATATTCTGAGACACACATTAATTGGACTCAAATGTTCATTCGCAATTCCCCGCAAGTTGTATTTTTCAGCATTCAGGTACAAATATTTCCTAAAGTTTATCAAGCATTGCTCTAAGTTTTTCCTGTTTCTTGCAATAGTCCTTACTTATATAGTATACCTAAACTTTATTACAGAATCAACTGAATTATAGAAAAAAAAACACAAAAAAATTTATTAGGAGAAAAAATATAAAAATTAAAATTTAAGATTTGATATTTCTACCCTAGTAATATTCATTATAGGTGGAATGAAATAGGTATAGTAGATGAGCCAGCGTGTCATACATATCTGGTAAAAATTTGGTCTACCTCAAATGTATAACATAGGTTAAAGGGTACATCAATTTGAGGAAGCATTTTGGAAAAAAGATTGCATCAATTTTGTTGTAATGTTTTAATAACCCTAAGCAGGTTTAAAAGATTTCAAAATACTTCAATCCGTTTAAAAAGTGTGCTGCATTACCTGATATCAACAAAAAATCTGTAAATCATATACATTATAAACAATGCCTGAAAGAAATCGGATTTTGCATAATATTGAGCCGGGAAAAAACCCTGTATCCTTAAATAGCGACCGATGACCACTGCAGTTATGTCACACAGCTGTACAAACTTTCGAAGATTTTAGTACGCACCGCGTAAAGGCTAGTCTACACTCGTCGCGTGAAACGAATTTCGCGCAACTGGTTTCGTGTATATCTGTAGACACGGCGCCAATACTATGCACTTCAATTTCGTCATTTTGCGAGTGCCGTAGTCGCCGTAAAATGAAAGTTTTGGTAGTTGTAAGAGTTATAGCGGAGCTATTGCTTCTCTGTATGAAGTCGCTGCATAAGATTAAACATAAAAAGAATAATAAAAGTATTTGGGTTCGTGACTGGATAGGAAAAAGACGTCAGCTTGGTTGCTCGGCGACCTTGCTGAAAGAAATTGAGACTGAAGATCTTGGAAGTTATTTTAATTAACTTAGAATGTCAGCAGAGCAGTTAACAATCCTTTAAACAGAGTTACAATAGTTAGTAATACAATAGAAAGACAAGTAACTGTTATGTGTGAAGCATTGTTACCAGAACTGAAATTATAAACTGCATTACATTTCTTGTCAAGTAGATATTCGTCTCTGCAGTACTTGTATTTCGAATTGGATATGTTTTAGTCTGCAATTCACTAATCGTCAACCCATCAATATTTAATTTCACGAATAATTGCTTGAAGAGCACTAACACGCCGTTAAAATTGCACAAACACCTATGCATCGCATATATGTTCAAAAACGGAATATTTATTCCGTTTCCTCTTTATGTTGTATTTTGTTCTGTATTGGTTATAACGTAATCTAAAAACACGCGCAATCAGTTTCGCCAAAGTTGGAAGGTGCCGAAACTGTTTAGTTTCGCCAACAAGTTGCGCGAACGCTTGCCGCGCATGCGCACTGACCTGTAGCGCAGTTTCAAGAAACTTAGTGTCGTCTTGTAAACTCAGCTTGCCCTTTTCTCACATGACATCTTGCGAGTCATGGATGAAGGGCAACAGGCGGATTGTGTTTTTCTCGACTTCAAAAAGGCGTTCGACGCGGTGCCACACTGCAGACTGCTAACGAAGATACGAGCTTATGGAATAGGTTCACAGATTTGTGTCTGGCCGGAAGACTTCCTAAGTAATAGAACGCAGTACGTTGTTCTCGACGGAGAGTCTTCATCAGAGTCGAGTGTATCGTCAGGCGTGCCCCAGGGGAGTGTGATAGGACCGCTATTATTTTCTATCTATATAATGATCTGATGGACAGAGTAAGTTGAAATTTGCGACTATTTGCTGATGATGCTGTGGTGTATGGGAGGGTGGCGTCTTTAACTGACTGCAGAATCATACAGGATGACTTAGACAACATTTCTAGTTGGTGCGAAGAATGGCAGCTAGCTCTCAATGTAGAAAAATGTGATGAGCATGAGCAAGAAAAACAATCCCATAATGTTCGAATACTGCATTAGTAGTGAGCTTCTTCATGCTGTCGCGACGTCCAAATATCTAGGAGTAACATTGCAGAGCGATATGAAATGGAACGAACATTTACGGACAGTTGTGAGTAAGGCGGACAGCCGACTTCGGTTTATTGGGAGAATTTTCGGAAGATGTACTTAATTTGTAAAGGAGACCGCGTATAAAACACTTGTGCGACCACGTCTTGAGTATTGCTCAAGTGTTTGGGATCCGCAGCACATCAGTTTAAAGGAAGACATAGAAGCAGTTCAGAGGCGAGCGGCTAGGTTTGTTACTGGTAGGTGCGACCACTGCGCGAGTGTCATGGAAATGCTCTGTTAACTTAAATGGGGATCGCTGGAGGAAAGACGACGTTCTTTACGTGAATTTCTGTTGAGGAAATTTAGAGGGCCGGAATTTGAAGCAGAGTGTAGTACGATCTTGCTGCCGCCTAGGTACATTTCGCGTAGTGATCACAAAGACAAGAGAAGTTAGGGCTCGTACGGAGGCATGTAGGCATTCTTTTTTTCCTCGTTCTACGAGGCGCGTCCAGAAATTAAGATCCGTTTAGTTATATAAAAAGAACGGACACAGATACAGAAAAAAAATTGATTGTACAAAAATCTACAACTGTTAAACTACGTTTCCACATAGCTTCAGAACTTTTGTAGGCAATTGTCATAGCATGGCACAAGGTTTTCTGTGCCTTTATCATAGAATGTTGGCGCCTGTGTATTCAATCATGTGATAACACGTTCTTTCAGCTCGTCATCATCGTTGAAGTGTTGCCCACCAAGGACAGATTTTAAGTGTAAGAAGAGGATTACTGTCAAAACATTTTTTTTTTCACGATAATGCCTGACCTCACACACCGAATGTGACCAAACAATTCTTACGGAAATTTCAATGGGATCTGTCTGATGATCCTCCATACAGCTCGGACCTCTCCCCTAGCGACTTTCATCTCTTCTTACACCTAAAATCTGTCCTTGGTGGTCAACACTTCAACGATGATAAAGAGCTGTTACCACATGGTTGAATACACAGGCGGCAACCTTCTGTGAAGGAAGCATGCAAAAACTTGTGGCACGCTATGACAAGTGCCTACAAAATTTCGGCAGTTATGTGGAAAAGTAGTTTCAGAGTTATAGAATTTTGTGCAATAAAAATTTCTTCTGTATCTGTGTACAATTTCATTTTATCACCAAACGGAACTTACTTTCTGGACGCGCCTCGTATTTGGGAGTGGAATAGGAAAGGAAATGCTTAGTAGTGGTACAGTGTACCCTCCGCCACGCACTTTACGGTGGATTGCGGAGTATGTATGTAGATGTAGCCTTTAGGGTCATCTTAGAGCGGTGTGTGACGTCATGCGGCTTCGCAGTGTCCGTCCACCGACGCGCCTGGCGACCGCAACGATTAATCGAGTGTCGCACGTCGACCAGGCGTCGAGGCCGGTGTCGATGCATCACAGTCCGGCGGCCGATGTCGGGGCGCGGCGCGAGCTTCGAGAATGCCGTGTCGAGATAGGCGTCCGCGGCGGCGCTATCGCTCTTGCGATGTCTCGACCCCCCCCCCCCCCCCCCAACCCAGCTCCGTCTCGATCGCTGGCGACACCGCCGTCCGTGGTCGCACTCTCCTTCACATTACCCGCAACGGCGACGATAAATTGTGACACGATTTTTCGAGCCGCGGAGCCTTATTCTCTGGGTGCCATTAGTCGGGCGTCTCGCTCGCAAGTGTCTGAGAGAGCTTTTATGTTTATTTGTGGGGCCTTACACAAAAAATCCATATCTGGATGCTGCGCCGGGGAGATCGCTTGCTCTCAAAAGAAACAAAACGCACCTTGTTCGAGGTGTTCCAATATATATCACTATCTTTGACAAGTTTCACACATCAGCTGTTTGAAGGGTACTATAATTCAGGACTTTCGTGTAGTGGCTAAACGGAATTAGCTAATACCTCTGCCCACCTACGAGACGAATCACAAGTAGACTTACATACGAAAGGCGACGTGGGGCAACTATGTACAAATTAACATCCACGCTAGGAAGAAATTGCAATTGGCCAAACTTTCCATCGGTCCCTAATGATGTGGGCCGGGAATATTCCCAGTGGGAAGGAACTTATATTGCAAAGATTTGGAATTTTTTAAAATGTTTAGAATCTGGAAGTTTTAAGACTTATTAACGGTTAAAAACCTTATGAGTAGGTTAACTAAATAAATTCATTCTTTTTAATCCAAAGTTTATCATTCTCTGCATTAATTTCCTTGCTAATTCCATGCAGAACATCATTCACTTTAAGTATGGTGGAAAAAAATTATTTAAAATATGCGCTAGGACTACAATTTTTCGGCAATTTGAAACCGCACATTTCTCTGAATGAAACCTAAACTTACAAAATATTTCTCTGAAGGCGTAAATGCCAACTGGCCATCATCTGTTCTAATTTTTTTTTTGTCTAATTTTCCAAACCAAAGACTAGAGGTGTTTTACTTTCAGAATTCAAAGACTCTTCAATTCCTGCGATGAATAATGATTTATAAAAATTTATTTTTCTAAAATGTCACTATCAATTTCAATTTTAGAATCTGTAACTAATGTTATACGATGTTCTATGTTAATAAACTCTCTTGTATTTTCAAGTAATCATAAATCTCAGTCGGTTTATTTGCAAAATTTTTCCCCCGAAATGTCATTTTCATTGACTAATATTCATAAATTTTGCACTAGTTTATTTTAAACTTTTTAGCCTTAACTATCACCAACTTAAAAAACAACTTAAAAAATTGAATAAACAAACCTCCTTGTGTATCACAGTACTATAAATTCAGTTTTTCTAAAGGTTGATTATTTCGAGGTTTGCAGTTCAGAAACATAAGAATCGTAAATTTTGATGCCTGGCAGTTCTGGGGCTAATTCTTTAAAGTATTGAAAATCGGAAAATGTGTTTATTTCAAACAATGAGATTAAGTCCGGATACATATAAACCTAAACCTATCCAAAGAGTGCTCGTATTTGTTTTAATAGCACAGTTACCATTTTGACCTATTAACTTGAGCGATTTCGTTTTTAAAATTATAAATTCCCAAGAAACTTATTTAATTACAATTTTCTCTCAAAATATATTTCAGTTTTTGTGTTGGATTTAACTATACAATTACGGCCTTAAACCTAATACGTTTTATTGAGCTTTCTGGCTAATTAAATTAATTTAATTTTGGGAATATTGCCGGCAATATTCCCTGGCATTGTTTCCTCGATTTTAAATTCCCGGGAATTTCACAACAGTATCGGTTCCGCAATGACAGGAAGCAGCAAATCGTATCGGTGTTCTCGAAAGACCAATCTCATTCCTGTTTCATGCTTCATTATTACAATATTATTGTAGGTTTCCTGTTGAGCAGCCTACAGTGGCGATAATAATCAAACTTTAATTATTAGTCCGCCTCGGTAGTCTAGTGGACAGCTTGGTAGATTGCGACGTAGGAGGCCCGGGTTTAATTCCCAGTCGCGTTGGAGGTTTTCTCCACGCGAGGACAGGTTGTTATGTTGTCCTCATCATCACTGACGCGCAAGTCGCCCCGGTGGCGTCACGTAAAAGACTTGCAACGGGCAGGCCGAACACGATCCCAGCTGGGGTCTAACGGCCAAACACGCCACACGAAATCAGCATCATCTTAATTAATAGTCACGTCCACAAAGTAAGTTCCGTTTGGTTATATAAAACAAAACGAATACAGATGAACAAAAGATATTTACTGCACAAAAATCTGTAACGGTTATACAAATTTTCTAGATAACTTCCGCAATTTTATAGGCACTTGTCATAGCGTGGCATAAGTTTTTGTATGCCTTCCTCATAGAAGGTTGCCGCCTGTGTATTCAACCATGTGGTAACATGTTCTTTCAGCTCGTCATCGTCGTTGAAGTGTTGAGCACCAAAGACAGATTTTAGGTGTAATAAGAGATGAAAGCCGCTAGGAGCGAGGTCCGTGCTGTAAGGAGGATGATCAAACACGTCAACATGTCTCAGTGAAATTCTCATAAGAGTTGTTTGGTCACATTCGTCGAGGTCAGGCATTAACGTGGAAAAAACAACGCGTTTTAACAGTAATGCTCGGCGCTTCTTCTGTAATGCGTGGCGAAATTTCTTAATGGCAACCAATACTTTTCCTGTCCCAAAAAACGGTGCACATGACTTCTCGAAGTGTCAAGTTTTGCTTAAGATTAACCATTGTTGGGGGTTTTGTTTTGTTTCAGGGGTGTCGCACAATACTCAAGTTTCATTCCCCGTGACTGTCCGCGAAAGAAAATCATTGCCTTCTTCATTGTAGTGTGTCAAAAACTGAAATGCATTGCCCAACTTTTGTTTTTTGTGTTATTCACTAAGAATTTTGGGTAACGAACATAAGCAAAGTTTTTGAAATTTTAGTTTTTCAATAACAATTTCATGAGATTTGCGGAACTTTCATTGCAAGGGCATTAAGTGTAAACTTACTGTTGTGCTTACTCTTCAATTACGTGAACCAGTCCATCAGTAACCACAGATGGGCATCTACTTCGTGCTTCATCGTGCACTTGATCACGTCCTTCACTGAACATTCTGACTCATAATCTAACCATTGAATCACTCATAGCATTTTGTCCATAAACCTGGCAGATTTGCCGATGAATTTCCTTTGGTTAGCTTTCTTTGTATTTAGAAAACGAATGACAGATCTGATTTCACACGCCGCGGCGTTTTCAATTACGGCTGACATTATAAAAAAGCACTACAAAGCACACGTCAGCAGGAGCTATTTGAAAATGACGTACATGTCTTCTCCTTGAGTCAGAGTAACTGCTGTCCGTGCTCGAAACTGCGATCGTAACTTACTTTCTGGACGACCCTCGTATATCATGTAATCATTGACCTAAATTAATAGTGTCATAATTTACTTACAGAGAGCTGTACTCCTACACTGGTAAACCATAATAATACTACCAACTACTGATATGAACCTATACAGGCTACAGGTAGAATCAGTGAGCATGCTGCCCATGTATAGTGCGCCCTCTACCTAAGTCTGACAGAGTGTGATCTCCCGGATACCCAGAACGAATATTTTGAAAACTGCGCTACTTGTCGCATGGTTGAGGACTGATGTGCTCAGTGACTACATCAAATACCAAAACCAAGGTGAGACCACGTCCAAACGTCAAGCAGTTCGATGGCCACTCCACTACAGATTTCGGACGACGTCGGCAGACTGATAAAGAGGACAGGCGGTGTACTTTGGCGGAACTAACACAATCAGCATTGAGGATTGGTCGTAGTTTCTGAACACAGAATGCACGAACAATCCTAATGACAGTCGACGACCCACTCTCGGTTCAATGTCGAGATCGGCAGCTACGACTGAAATGGGCACGTTAGCATCGCCACTAGTTGTTGACGCAGCGGCACAACTTTGCAAGGACTGATGAATGCAGATACATTCTTCATCGTGACGTTGAAGCTGAAACTCGAACATCTTCCAGGCGGACAGCTCTTTCACACCAGTACTGTGGGTCGGAGAAAAGCTGGCTGCGATTCAGTTACGCTCTGGCTCATACTCACGTGGGCATCAGTCGCTCCAGTACAACTCGAGCAAGGCACTTACACGTCGAAGAAGTATTGCCTGCAGATCAAGTGCTCCATTTCTTGACTATTACATTTCCCAAGCGCAGTGGCATTTTTCAGCAACATAATGCGCCTTGACATAACGGCCAGGAGTATAGTTTTGTGGCTGGAAGAGCACAGTGGCGAGTTGCAGCTATATGCTGAGCCCTCAAATCATCAGAATTTAAACTGATCGAACACATCTGGAATAAGATTGATGACATCGGAGATCACCATCTTTCCAGGGGAATCAGGTGCCTTGCGTGTGACTCCCTCCAGCGATTTACCAAGGCTTCATTGCTTATATGTCAAGATGCGTTGCAGCTGCTTTCTTTGTCATAAGTGGACCGTCAGGCTATTAAACAGATATTATAATGTTCTGGCCCATCACTATAATGTCAGAGATTAATTTAGTAAGACAAGTATTGGATGATAAATTTTGTGCGCGTACTGAGGCAGCGTGAGTCAAGACGCACAAATTATTCACTTATAAAAATTACTACAAAGAGCACTTTAAGTGATCGCGTTTAAGTATTAAAATTTATTCAAATCATCTGTTTCTCCCATGATACCATCATCATCACTTTGTTAAAATCTCTGTAAAAAGAGTAGTCGAATGTTTTAGATGATGAGACATCTAAAAGTATAAATAAGTAACTAATTTATAGTACTGTACCAGTCAAGTCACTAATCTGTAGTAAAATAGTAATCTGCCCATGATGATTGTAGGAGAGAGTGGCGAAGAGCAAACCACTTCGGAGCGACTATAAGCACTGCTAAAGGGAGCCCTTAGTCAGCATTTATTGAGCAATAATACCGCCTCAATATATTGCGCCGATGTCTGGGACCCAGAGCAGTAGTCTATTTATTGCTCAACATTTATGACCGAGATGCGACATTCGGAACTCTGCCTTCATAGTGAACAAGTAGGCGCGCTATAATGTGGAGTTCGTATCTATGGCGTTTGAGCTGTTTGCTTGGAAAACACAAGCAGTAATAGTACAGAACGGGAGAGATAAATCTAAAAAGATGGCGGTAACTGTTCCTGTGGACTGCAGCACAGACTGATTAATCTCAGCAATCACCAACAAATTAAACAAATGAGCAATCACCAACAAATTATACAAATGAGCTGTTAAATTGTTGTGTTTATGTGATGTTTGCTGTGCATTTCACTCCCATAGAAACTGCTGCAAATTAAGTAAAATAATTATTTACTATTTACTTTTCTGAGGTGTATTGTAACTTATACCAGTACGTTGATTAATATTACTAGGAAAAAAAGGACGTGTATGCTTACTCGACAGATGTTCAAAAGCTTGTAAAGCAGTTGGACCAAACTACTATGATCATCATTTCCTAGATTTACACACTACTTAAGCTAATCTAAGAACAACACACACACCCATGCTCTAGGGAAGTTTGGAACCTCCGGCGGCGAGCAACCGCGCGCTCCATAGCGAGGCGCCTAAGAACGGTCAGCCACTTCACCACCGCTATTCGACAGATAATCTGGCGTATTTGGAACTTCTGATAAACGCTACAAGTAAAATTAACATTTCTGGAAATTGTCATGACACCATGATCTTCAGTTTCCTTTGCTATTTTGGACTTGATCTGTCACATTTCCCAGAAATCAGTAATTTCAGTTTTCAAAGTCCCGTATGATACTTAATAAATAACCCACAACCCCTTGCCACTACCAGGAAACGAACCCGGTTCCTCCTCACCGCAGGGTTCCAAATTGACTACATTCGTGTGTGTGTGTATCTAGAGCAGTCCAGATCCTTGCGACTTTGTATAGTGCTGTCTACATCTACATGGGATACTCTGCAAATAACATTATACTATATATATACTATATACTATTTATCTCCCATTCCATTCACGAATAGCGCGCGGGAAGAAAGAACACCTGAATCTCTCTGTTCGAGCTCTGATTTCTCGTATTTTATTCTGATGATCACTTATACCTATGTAAGTGGGAGTCAACAATATATTTTCGCATTCGGAGGAGAATGTTGGCGATTGGAGTTTCGCAAGTAGCCGACGCCGCAGTGATAAGCGCCATCCCAGATCCTGTATCATTTCCGTAACGCTGTCTCCCCTGTATCGTGACAATACGAAACGAGCTGCCCTTCTTTGGGCTCTTTCGATGTCCTCCGTCAGTCAAACCCACCAGATAAGGATCCCACACTGGGCTGCAATACTTCAAAAATGGACGGACAAGCGTATTGTAAGCGGTTTCTTTTGTAGTTCTGTTGCATGTTTTAAGGGTTCTGCCAATAAAACCCAGTCTCTGGTTCGCCTTTCCCACGATATTATCTACGTGTTCTATCCAATTTAAGTCTGAAGTAATAGTAATTCCTAGGTATTTTGTGGAGTTTACGGCCTTCACTATTGATTGATTTCCTTCACTTTTGATTGACTCATTTGAGAGAGCGCCGAGCCGTTTCTACGATTGGGCTGAGCCAACAGTGGCTATAGTGGCGGACTCCGTTGGTTGCAGGAGACACTTTAAATGTACCAGTACGTGTTTAAGTTGTGACGGTACATGAAAGCGAATAGCTCCGTGGTGGCTTCCAGTTGCGCAACTAGTGATGAATGAATGACAAAGGGTTCTCTTCCCGACGTTCCAGTCTCATATATCTTGTCACATAAAATCTGCACAGCACAAGAACAGTAAAAAATGGAAGTCATTCATTTCAAATTGATTACTTGCACGGTTTAGGTAAAACATAGTAACTATTCTGTGGCCACTGGAGACAGTTGAATCTGAAACACCTGCCTGACAGTGTCACTGCTGTGAAAACATATACCGAGTTGTTTACTTCAACGACTCGAGCATTTTCCTGGAAGTTGGTGGAGGGCCATCGATTGCTCGTATAACGTGCACACATATACACACACTCACACATTTGCGACTGCCGTCAATATATCCATCTGGGCCGATAGCACGCACGCCTTCCGCGTTAAACAATAAAGTATCCACGCGGTGCCTCTGTCGCTATAGCAGCGCGGCCACAACACCAGCGAATGTCGCGATAAAATCGATAGCTATCGATATACCGAGCATGCACAGTGAACAAAGGCGCACGCAAGCACGAACTCTTTTGTGATTTTCGTTTACTAAGCCAATCGTAAGCCCACGACTCATTTACAACTTGCCACAAGGTCATTACCGGGAGGTGGCATTCTTTATTTCTTAATGTAATATAAAATATCTCGACTATATTCGTAATAAACAAGTTAAAAACCTTCACATCATCGAGTTGAAGAGTCTGAATGACGCTTAACTTGTCTAGCTGAAAATGTTTGAGTGCCATGTCAAGTTTCTCAAAGACTGTAAGAGAGAGAGAGAGAGAGAGAGAGAGAGAGAGAGAGAGAGAGATTGAAGGACATTTTACCATTACATTCAGATATAAGAATGTGAGGGTAACGATCGATCATGTGTCACTTGCCATTTTTCCCTATGTATTCCTCTATTCGCAGTTTCTGTGGAAATCCTTCCGGTCTACCTAATTTTCAACATGCATCTATAGCTCCACATTGTGACTTTACGCTGTATCCCTAACAGCATTTATCACAGCTAAATATAAAGCAAGCGTGACTGTACTCTGTAGGAACCTATGTATTGGGCTATGTTACAGTGGTCTTCAGTTCGCAGACTGGTTTGATGCAGCCCTTCATGCTACTCTGTCCTGTGCAAGTCTCTTCACCTGAGAATACTTTCAGCAACCTCCATCTCTCTGAATTTGCTTACTGTATTCGTCCCTCGGTCTACCACCACGATTTTTACCCCACACACTTACTTCTAATGATAAGTTGACAATTCCTTGATGTCTCAGAATGTGCCCCACCAATCTATCCCTTCTCTTAGTCAGGATATGCCAGAAACTTCTTTTCTTCCCAATTCGGTTAAGCACCTCCTCATCAGTTAAGTGATCTACCCATTTAATTCTCATCATTCTTCTGTAGCACCACATTTCAAAAGTTTCTATCATCATTTTGTCTGCTCTCCTTATTGTCCACGTTTCACTCCTATACTCCAGACAAATGCTTTCAGAAAGGACTTCCCAACATTTAAATTAATATTGGATGTTAAACAAGTTTCGCTTCTTTAGAAACGCTTTTCTTCCCATAGCCATTCTGCATTTTAAATCTTCTCTACTTCGGCCGTCAGAAGTTATTTTGCTACCCAAATAACAAAACTCATCTACTACTATTATTGTCTCATTACTTTATCTAATTCCTTATAATTCCTTCGTTTTAATTGACGGTAAGTCATCGAGTAAAACAGAAGTGATATCTGGCGTTCCACAGGGAAGCGTTTTAAGTCCCCTACTCTTCCTCGTGTTTATAAACGATTTAGGAGATAATCTGAATAGCTCCCTTAGACTGTTCGCGGATGATGCTGTCGTTTATCGGTTAGTGAAGTCAACAGAGGATCAAAAGCAACTGCAAAGCGATTTAGACAAAATTTCTACTTGGTGCGAAAATTGGCAATTGACACTAAATAAAGAAATGTGTGAAGTAATACACATGACCACTGAAAGAAATCCGCTGAACTTCAATTACGCGATAAATCAGTCAAACCTTAAGGTCGTAAATTCTGCCAAATATCTAGGAGTTACAATTACGAACAACTTTGACTGGAGAGAACACATAGAAAATATTGTGGGGAAGGCGAACCAAAGGTTACGTTTCATTGGCAGAACGCTTAGAAGATGCACCAGCTCCACGAAAGAGACTGCCTACATCACACTTGTGCGTCCTCTCCTGGAGTACTGTTGCCCCTTGTGGGACCCTCACCAGGTGGGACTGACGGAAGATATTGAGAAGGTTCAGAGAAGGGCAGCTCGTTTTGTTTTATCACGTCACGGGGGGGAAAGCGACACGGAAATGTTGCACGAATTGGGGTGGAAATCATTAAAACAAAGACGTTATTCATTGCGGCGTGATCTGTTTGCGAAGTTTCAATCACCGACATTTACTTCTGAATGTGAAAATATTTTCCTAGCACCCACCTACTTAGGGAGACATGACCATCCCAATAAAATAAGAGAAATCAGATCTAAAACGGAATGATTTAGGTGTTCTTTCTTCCCGCGCGCTATTAGAGAATGGAACGGTAGAGAAAAGTTTTGAAAGTGGTTAATGAACCCTCTGCCAGGCACTTAAATGTGATTTGCAGAGTATCTATGTAGATGTAGATATCGCCTGATTTTCTGACACTACATTCCATTACCCTCGTTTTACTCTTATTAGTGTTCCTCTTATATCTTCCTTTCAAGGCACTGTCCATTCCGTTTAGTTGCTCTTCCAGGTCCTTTGCAGTCTCTGAGAAAATTAATGTCGTCGGCAAACCGCAAAGTTTTTATTTCTTCTCCCTGAAATTTAATTCCCTCTCCAAACTTCTCCTTGCTTTCCTTCACAGCTTGTTCAGTGTATACATTGAACAACATTGGGGAAAGGTTACTACCCTGTCTTACTCCCTTCCCAACCTCTGCGTCCCTTTCTTGCCCATCGATTCTAATAACTGCTGTCTGGTTTTTGTATAGGTTGAGTATAACTCTTCGCTTCCTATATGTTACCGCTGCTACCTTCAGAATTTGAAAGAGTGTATTCCAGTCGACATTGTCTAAAGCTTTCTCCAAATCTATAAACGCTAAAAACGTAGGTTTGCCTTTCCTTAGTCTATCTTCTAAGATAAGTCTTAATGTGAGTATTGCCGTAATGTGAGTTTTGGGCTATGTACGCTACTGATTTAGAAGTTTGGCTCTATGTTATCTTAGAGTCGAATCGTATGTGTCTGCTTTCATGCTCCTGCAACTACCTTAGCTGCAGCTATCACATTTTAGCTATGATCCTTTAGTTAAAAACATTCTATGCATAGGCTGTAGTTTGCAAAACAAATAAGAAGTATTACATAAAATAACCGGATCAGTAAATAAAAAGAGTTTTATTCTAAGGTTTGCTAATGATGAACCCAAAGAGATTTAGTTGAATACGGTTTATTCAGTTAAATTGGTTCCTTATTGTATTCAGATGAATTATGAATCACAAATAGAATTAAATGGTTAACAGTTGCATTGTTTGCGACAAGAAATAGGTAGCACTTTTCCCCACTAAGTACGCATAACTTAATGAAACACAGAAACTCTGTGTATTTCGCGAGCACTCAACATGAAATTGTCGACCAAAATAGTTTAAGATAGCGAATATCATTTCTACACTCGTAAGTTCTTCTGTAAAAAACATAAACACATATCAGCTGCACTGGCGTACACTTGTTCTCGACAAATGTAAAGTCCCGAGAAGCGACCGTTCGCTGGGCAAATCTAAACACTCTCCCCAATCGAATCATTCATATCATCCAGGAGGGTCCTTCTTCTGCCAAGACTAGACATGGAATCCTGTTTCCCGCGCACCCCTTCGCTCACATTCTCTCTCTTAAAAACACTTCCCACTAGGTCTGTCTCTTAGCCGCTTCCTCATTGGGCGATCGTCATCCCTTCCAAAATAGTATACATTAGTATACATCTTAACATAAGATATTTCTGTAAGTAGAAAATGAGCATCTGAAACCACTTCCTTAATACCACTATACGAAATACGTTGACTATTCCGCAGCACAGTTCATTAAAAAATAGTATTATAAAGATGAATATACCATTTATTAACCAGAAAAACTTGGATAAAATAATGATTTAATGATGAAATAAATGATTTAAATGATAGCCATCAGAAACTTCAATGTAAATATAACATAGGTCATCAGGCACACGTGTGATCAAGTGAATCAAGTGAAAGGTTCATACAAATGAGACATCAACACACTTTCTGACATATAACAGAAACGTATCTACTTCAGGTCATACGATAAAAGATAATCACACAAAACAAATTCAGAAAAGAAGACTTGTTTTAAAAAATGTTTGATGAAGATCTATAAATTTGTAACTATTGGAAAACAAGTGTACTTTGTTTTTTCTTTTTTTTCCATTTCTCTGATAAATATAGATTTAGTACCCAATGAACCGAAGATGAAGGTCAGTGAGTTACAATGTGACTCAGATTTTAAGAAAATAATATAAGTTTGTATCAATTCATATTCACGGAATTTACGACATTAATTTAGAGTAAGTAAAGTAGTTACCATGAAATGTTTTCCCCTAAAATAAGAAAGTTAGTACCAGAAAATATATTCAGGAAGAAAACGTGAATACTGTTCTTCTCACGTACAAGTACAAAATGATATGTACAAGACATAAAACAATACATATTTAACAGTACGAGTGACATATAATACAACGAAAGTGCAAACAGCATAAGACCATATGAGAGGTGAAAAGACAAATAAAAGTCAAACTATAATATAAAATTACTTCGGCAGTTTCACGCTGTGCATGTTCAAGTTAAACACACTAGCTCTAAAATTATAGCTGTATGCCGGTGACTTTGAGGTAGTCCTTCAGTAAATTGTACTTAGACTTGTCGAATCCATCAAGGAGGGCAGTGACACTTGTGGGGAGGGGGTAACCCCTCGCAACCAGCGTTCGGTAGAATGCACTTTGTGCGGCCGTGTACTTGGTGCATGCCAGTATGATGTGGTTGAGATCCGTCACTTCCGTTGCATCTTTGTCGCAATGCCGAGAAGCGATGATTTTCAAACGGTGTAGGTGGGCAGGGTAACATCCATGTCCCAGTCTCATCCGAATGATAGACGTTGCATGACGTCTACTAAGCGTCATCGATGAAAACCATGGTCGTGAGGAGACATTTGGTTGTATAGCTGCCAGGTGTCCTCCCTTAAACGCTTGAGAGAGGTGCCATTCGTCGTCCCAAGTGCGATAGGCAGCTTTTCGAATCGTCGTTCGTAAGTCTGTATATGGAATAGGCGTGGGGCAGTGTTGTCCTTCCGTAATACTTCTCTTGGCAAGGCGGTCTACTGTTTCGTTATGGGGTAAACCTTGATGTCCTTTAATCCAAAGTAAGTGGATGTCTATGCCCACTGTCTGTGCATTTGTTATGGCCTCCAAGACGTCCAATATATATCTATTCCTTTGTTTGTCAAACGTCGGATGTTGTAATTTTGTCAGCACGCTTTGAGAGTCCGTGAGGATCAATATAGAGTCAAATGTTCGTGTACCGTAATAAATAGCCTCCCTGATGGCCAGTAACTCTGCCGTGTAAATAGATGACGCAGGCGGAAGCGCAAACATTTGGTAGGTGCCGTTGGAGGGGCAAAAGAAGGCGTATCCCACCCCTGCTTCAGTTTTAGAGCCGTCAGTATAGATGTGAGCATGCTGTTGCCAGTTGCGGAGAAGAAACTGTTCCACGACTAGAGGGATGTTGGTCCCCGTTGTGTAGTCGGATGGCAAGTGTGTCACCGGGACTGGGTTGAAAAACAAGATGATACGAATAACGGAAGCAAGGAAGTTTGGTGTCCTGTATGATGAGTGGGAAGAGATGTCTCCATTTCTCATAGCTGTGGACGATTTCCGATTTACTTGTCAGAATAATGGCCACATACGTGGCTGCGACTGCATACAGTGCCAGAAGAGCTCCTCTCGGTCAGCACAACGCACGAGAGCCCGTCTGATAGCGCGGTCTCGCTGACGCCCGGCACTTAGCCGGCGGTGACGGATGCGGTGCAGCCGCGGCTCGGGCGTCGGATAGCGCGGGCGCGTCGAGCCGAGCCGTCGAAGCGGCCGAGGCCGACTTATCTGCCGCCGAACGAACACGGGAAAACTATTTGTCGCGCGCGCGAACACGCCGCCAGACAAATTGCCCGCCAGCGCGTGACTAATGCCGTTGATATTGGCTGCCCCGCCGGCGACCCGCCGCCGCACCGCCTGGTTCTCACTTCCACTGGAGGCGAGCCGCAACCCTAGCGCGAGAAGTGCGGAGTAGCGCGGTTGTTGCTCAAACTTCGAGAATTACCGTGACGTTTCTGTCTGTTCTGGAAACGTATCAGCAGATGCGGTGTGAAAAATGGTCACTCAGCGAAAAAGAGTTGGTGTATCATTCATAACGTGTAGGCATTCACGGCCGGCGTCTCCATCCATTAAAACTTCCGGGCGAAGATGCTGTGGTCCATCTGTAAAACTTTCTTCTCCCGATGTTTCGTTGCCTACTGCGGACTACATCTTCAAGGGGAATCGGCAACTCTTGAGGTATGATGGAGTTTGGAGCACTCTTGCGCTTTTCCTCCCAATTCATCAGGATTGTTGTAACTTGAGGGGAGACTGACTTCACGGTGTTCAGAGGGATGTGAATCGCAGGCACTTCCTAATTGAGGAGGTGTGGGCAACGTGTGTTGGGGTTGCGCTGCAGGCGGTTGTCAGCGCGCGGATGTGGCGGTTCGTGGACTGAGCGGCCTTTGCATAGAACGGGCAGTCCACTTGATGTCATCTCCGATTCGCGGCACCTCTGCTAGGTAATGGACGTGGTCAGAGGGGATTGAGAGTTGAGGGGAGGGTATGGATTTAGGAGACGGGATCGGGCTTTGTTGCGCACGTCGCGAAGGTGCTGTCTCCACCTCAGCCGACGATCGATAGTGACGATAGTTGATATTGGCTGCCCTGCCGGCGACCCGCCGCCAACGCCGCCTGTTTCTCACTTCCACTGTAGGAGAACCGCAAGCCTAGCGCGAGAAGTGCGGAAGAGCGCGGCTGTTTGTCATACTTCGAGAGGAAACACCTGCAAATGCTCCCGTACGTTTCTGTCTGTTCTGGAGACGAATCGGCAGATGAGGTGTGAAAAGCAGTCACTCAGCGAAAAAGAGTTGGTGTATCATTCATAACATAACGGCCGGCGTCTTCATTAATTAAAACTTCGGGCGAAGATGGCATGGTCCATCTGTAAAACTTTCTTCTCCCGACGTTATGTTGCCTACTGCGGACAGCGGACAACATCTTGAAGGGTGAGACGACGAGTGGCTGCAAGCCACTCGCTGAACTGAAGGTTCGATGGAGTTCGCAGCACTGTTATGCTTTTCCACCCAATTCATCAGGATCGTTGTAACTTTAGGGGAGACTGAATTCACGGTGTTCATAGGGATGTGAGTGGCAGGCACTTCCTAACTGAGGAGGTGTGGCCAAAGTTGGAATTGCGCTGCAGGCGGTTGTCCAGCGCGAGGATTTGGCTGTTCGTGGACTGAGCGGCCTCTGCATAGAACGGGCAGTCCACTTGATATCATCACCGAATGGCGGCACCTCTGCTAGGTAATGGATGTGGTCAGAGGGAAAATCTCTGGGAAGGTGCAGGACCAGACGGAGTGCACAATTCTGTAGGGACTGCGTCTTCTTGATATGGGACTCGGCAGCTTAGCCCCAGAGGACGCAAGCATAAACAGGGATAGGACGTAGGAGAGCCTTGTACCAGGTGACTCCAAGGCGGGAAGGGAGTCGGGATTGAGAGTTGAGGAGAGGGTACAGGTTGAGGAGAGGGTACAGGTTCAGGAGGCGGGATCGGGCTTTGTTGCGCACGTCGCGGAGATGGCTCCACGTCAACCGACGGTCGATAGTGACGCCGAGGTATTTCACCGTTGGTCGCCAGGCCACTGAACTACCACTGACGAGGAGAGGCGGCATAAAGGGTGAGACATTACACCGAGCCACGAGAAAGAACTGTGTCTTCGCTGCATTAAACTTGAGTCGCCACCGCACTGCCCAGGTAACGAGGTTGTCGACAGCGTGTTGAAGTCTGCGGTGAAGAGCGTTGGCGTTCATGGAAGGAAGGAAGTTTAGGGTTTAACGCCCTGTCGACTGCGTGGTCATTAGAGACGGAGCTGACGATCGGATTATTTGAGTAAGGATGGGGAAGGAATCGGCCTTGCCCTTTCAAAGGAACCATCCCAGCATTTGCCTGGAGTGATTTAGGGAAATCACGGGAAACCTAAATCTGGATGGCGGGAGGTGGATTTGAACAACCAACCTTCCGAATGCAAGTCCACTGTGTTACCACTGCGCCACCTCGCTCGGTAGCCTTCATGCTGCGGCTGAATAGCGCCGTGTGAAACGTAGGTATTCAGTGTTAATAACGTTGAATGTCTGTAAAATCATATCTTTGGCTCCGTGAGTACAATCTTTGATGTGTGCTGTCCCGCGGCCTACGACGGTTGTGCATGAGTAGTGTTGTGCAAGCACCCTCGGAATGTAGTCGCAAATTGCAGTCTGAGCTTGGATCGTTTGAATCTTTTTGTGTGAGATAATGTTGTGAAATATTTGAATTTGAAACTGTTCTGAGATTATGAAGAATAAAGGTAAGGAGAGTCGTCTTTTCATTTTAGGTGCTTCTCGTAATTGTAGTCCATCTCTAACAGGCATTCAACACGAAGGGTTTAATTTTCGTCTTTTATGTCCATTATTTAAAATAATTAAAACTATAGTGCAGGAAGTTAGTATGTTTTTACTGTACAAGTGCGATACAGACAATTTAGATTTTTTTTATTTACATTGTATAAAGTACTAGGTTTTTTTTCATTTGTTGAAAATGACTGTAGAAGTAAATGAGTTCCTGAAAAGATTTGTGTAAGACATTCCCAAGTTGTAATCACCATTTTTGTTCAATATTGTTTAAGTTCATGTTCTCTTTTTATGAAAGAAAAAAATGCTGAAGTTTGAACTTCAACCTCAGGTCTGTTTCGTGTTAGTAATTCATCCCGAAACCCAATGAATTATTTGTTTTAAATACTATAGAGATGTACAAAATTAGTATTTGTGTAGTTATTGGGTTCGCATTGCACTACTGCGAATTCTGTAGTTAGTTTTTTGACCTTGTAGCAGCAGCAGTATTCAGTCAGATTAGCAAGTTTGAGTTCAAGTGCAGAATTATTTACAGCTACCCATACACACACAACTACACACGACACAGTTGTTTGAGATGTCACTAAAGTAGAGTCAAGCAATTTTCATTGACAACCTGCGAGTACAATACTAAACAGTACTATTTTGATTACAATACCAATCATTATAGATTTATTTTGATCAATAACAATCATTAAAATATTTTTATTAATAACCACTTTCACGTGTCGTCGGCACACAGTGCCAGCTGCACACGGTCGATGGTGGGAACATCGGGAGTGTACAAGATGTACAATATAGGCCCCGGTACAGAGCCTAGCGGCACTTCTGCGTGGATTTGGCTCATCCGCAGCTCGTACGTGGAAGGTCCGGTCTGCAAGGTACGAGCGGATGAAGTGGTCGTGGGATGGCGGCATCCCGAGTTACTTTCAAGGATTAAGTAACAATTATAGCTGTTCATGTCCATTCCATGAGCAAAATTTGTTCCCCAATGCCAATGCATTATTTCAATAGGACAGGGTACTACGTATATTCCAGGACTGATAGTGTGATATCAAGGATAAGTAGTTCTTCGGCCATCACAGATGTCAGAGCTCAGTATTACGAAGTTTGAAACTTAAATAGTGGCAACTATTTATTCACAACCGATACAAAAACGTTGCATGTTTGTACCTGTTACGTCCTTCAAAATAGTCACCAGTGTTGTGTAGAACACGTTGCCGGCTAAGTGGAAGACTTATTATACCCTTAGCAGAGCCTGTTCTGTTGATGGTGCGAATTGAGATGTCTAGTGCCTGTCGAATCTCTGGAACAGTTCCTTCATCATCGGAAACAAATGAAAGTCAAAAGGACTTAGGTCCGAGGACTGTGGTGGTTGGTACAGTACTTCCCAGTCCCATCGACCGAACAGAGCAGCCATACCTTGCGCTATATGCGCCCGCTCATTGTAGTGCGAAATGATTGGTGGGTTGCACAGAATGTTTTGTCGCACTTTCCTAATGCTGGTCGCAAGTGATGCTGCAAAACAAACAGTAATACTCTGCTTTGACGGTCTGACGTGGATGAACGTAATGCGTTACGATAGGAAGGCATTTACCCAAAGTTCCACCGTTCTGTACGGCAATGCCGATTCCCCAGACGCCTCTTGAACACCTTAATGAAATTGCTGTGCTATACGATATTTGACACATTCAATCTTGATCCAACTAAATTGTTCCGGTTTCTAAAATATAGTAACACCTTTACGTTAGACCGCTCGCTCACAAATGACAGTGTTTCCCTCGATTGTGCGCATACCAGTTACGTGGGACGGGCGAGTCCATTTGCTCGGAGGTCAGGTAGGTACGTCAAAAACGTATGCTATCAGCGACAATATTAGATTCCATTGCATAGTGCCTCCACAACAGTGTTGCAACTATTTAAGTTCCAACCCTTGTGGTATATATTGGAAAGAAAGTTCCGTGCTCGCTGTTCAACTTCATCCTCGTTCCCAAAATTAGCCACTATTTATCAGGAAGAATAGTACTCTATGATCATACACAATGCTGGTTTGATAATGTGGATTTACACATCATTTCTCAATATGACAGGCAAACGTTAGTAGAGATTCGTGCGTCTATAAAAAGTTCGATGCGCAAAGCATACAATAATTACCACAGCCATACCTTAGCAAAAGATCTTTTCGAGAACCCGAAAAAATTCAGGTCCTATGTAAAATCGAGAAGCGGGTCAAAACCCACTATCCAGTTATTCGTTTATCATTCCGAGGCAGTAATAAAAGAAAGCAAACGGAAAGTTGCAGTTCTAAATTTAACCTTTAAGAAAACGTTAACACAGGAGGAGCTTAAGAACGTATCATCATTTGATCAACGCATTAACTCCCAAATGGGGGACATAACAATAGGTATTTCCGGTGTAGAGAAGCAGCTGAGAGAGCTAAATACGAGAAAGTCTGCTGGTCCGGATGGAATACCAGTTCGGTTTTACAAAGACTATTCTGCGGTATTGGTCCCCTACTTAGCTTGCATTTATCGCGAATCTTTAATTCAGCGCAAAGTTCCTAGTGATTGGAAAAAAGCGCAGGTGACTCCCGTTTATAAGAAAGGAAAGAGAACTGACCCACACAATTACAGGTCAATATCGTTGACATCAGTTCCATGTAGAATTTTAGAGCATATTCTCACTTCGAATACAGTAAATTTCCTTGAAACGGAAAAGCTTCTTTCCATGAATCAGCACGGGTTTAGGAAACATCGGTCATGTGAAACTCAGCTTGCCCTTTCCTCACATGACATCTTGCGAGCCATGGATGAAGGGCAACAGGCGGATTGTGTTTTCTCGACTTCAAAAAGGCGTTCGACGCGGTGCCACACTGCAGACTGCTAACGAAGATCCAGGGGAGTGTGATACGACCGCTATTTTGTATGTATATAAATGATCTGATGGACAGAGTAACTTGTAATTTGTGGCTGTTTGCTGATGATGCTTAGTGTATGGGTGTCGCCTTTAAATGACTGTAATAGCATACATGATGACTTAGACAAAATTTCTAGTTGCTGTGAAGAATGTGCAGCTAGCTCTAAATGTAGAAAAATGTAAGGTGATTCGCATGAGCAAGAAAAACAATCCCATAATGATCGAATACAGCATTTGTAGTGAGCTTCTTGGTGCAGTAAAGTCGTTCAAATATCTAGGCCTAACAATGCAGAGCGATATGAAATTGAACGAACATGTAAGGTCAGTTGTAAGGCGGACAGCCGACTTTGGTTTATTGGGAGAATTTTGGGAAGATGTACTTCATCTGTAAAGGAGACCGCGTACAAAACGCTTGTCCGACCACGTCTTCCGCTAGTGTTTGGGACCCGCAGCAGATCAGTTTAAACGAAGACACAGGAGCAGTTCAGAGGCGAGCAGCTAAGTTCGTTACTGGTAGGTTAGAACAATGTGCGAGTGTCACGGAAATGCTCCGGCAACTCAAATGGGGATCGCTGGAGGAAAGACGACGTTCTTTTCGAGAAATTCTGCTGATAATATTGAGAGGGCCGGAATTTGAAGCTGAGTGTATAAAGATCCTCCTGCCGCCCAGTTACATTTCGCGCAATGATCACAAAGACGAGAGAAAAAAGAAAATAGGGCTCTTACAGAGGGATATAGTCTTCTTTTTCTTCGTTCAATTTTGGAGTGGAATAGGAAAGGAAAAGCCTAGTAGTGGTACAGGTACTCTCCGCCGCGCGCCTTACGGTGGATTGCGGAATATAGAGGATGAATCTAAAGTCGCGCACTCGGGCGTCGCAACGCGATTCCTCACATGCTAGGAAAAAAAAAAAAAAAAAAAAAAAAAAAAAAAAAAAAAAAAAATGTCTTTCACAAAATTTCTTCATGCGCAGATTTCCGGCAGTAAATGGACGTCGAAGATGGGTTTGTGTCCTATACGTCAGTGTGTTTCAGAATTACACTACTACACCAACGTCTAGGGGATGTGGGAGGTGCTCTGACGGACAAAATGAGCATGGAAACCCATGCCCGGAAACGCCATTCAACGACGCTACGGAGAGTCCTAGTTACAGGCAGCATATCCTGCCTGTAGACATCCCCTCCGGCAACTTCGACGCTCTGTAGCGTCATTGGATGACGTTTCCGGGCATGGGTTTCTATGCTCACTTTGTTCCTCAAGACACCTCCCACATCCCCTAGACAATGGTGTAGTAGTGTAATTCTGAAATACACTGGCGTATGGGACACACACCCATCTTAATCTTCGACGTCCATTTACTGCCGGAAATATGCGCAGGACGAAATTTTGTGAGAGGCAGTTTTTTATTGCTAGCACGTGAGGAATCGGACTGCGAAGCCCGAGTGCACGAATTTAGATTCACACTGTATATACAGGGTGTTACAAAAAGGTACGGCCAAACTTTCAGGAAATATTCCTCACACACAGAGAAAGAAAATATGTTATGTGGACATGTGTCCGTAAACTCTTACTTTCCATGTTAGAGCTCATTTTATTACTTCTCTTCAAATCACATTAATCATGGAATGGAAACACACAGCAACAGAACGTACTAGCGTGACTTCAATCAAACACTTTGTTACAGGAAATGTTGAAAATGTCCTCCGTTAGCGAGGATACATGCATCCACCCTCCGTCGCATGGAATCCCTGATGCGCTGATGCAGCCCTGGAGAATGGCGTATTGTATCACAGCCGTTCACAATATGAGCACGAAGAGTCTCTACATTTGGTACCGGGGTTGCGTAGACAAGAGCTTTCAAATGCCCCCATAAATGAAACTCAAGAGGGTTGAGGTCAGTAGAGCGTGGAGGCCATGGACTTGGTCCGCCTTTACCAAGCCATAGGTCACCGAATCTGTTGTTGAGAATCGTACGAACACGTCAACTAAAATGTGCAGGAGCTCCATCGTGCATGAACCACATGTTGTGTCGTACTTGTAAAGGCACATGTTCTAGCAGCACAGGTGGAGTATCCCGTATGAAATCATGACAACGTGCTGCAGTGAGTGTAGGTGGAAGAACATGAGGCCCAATCAAGACATCACCAACAATTCCTGCCCAGTCGTTCACAGAACATCTTTGTTGATGACGTGATTGCACAATTGCGTGCGGATTCTCGTCAGTCCACACATGTTGATTGTGAAAGTTTACAATTTGATCACGTAGGAATGTAATTTACATTTAAAGGGAAATACTAAAATGAGCTCTAACAAGGAACTTAAACGTTTCCGGACACATGTCCACACAACATATTTTCTTTCTTTGTGTGTGAGGAATGTTTCCTGAAAGTTTGGCCGTACCTTTTTGTAACACCCTGTATAGATTGTTGTTGTTGTAGTTGAGAGGGGACTAGACTGCTCGGTCATCAGTCCCCTGTATAGATGTAGATGTAAGGGTATAGAGGTAGAGAAATATATTTTAGTGGCAACTTTAACTCGCCAATTGGGCTTTAGAATTGCCCTCGGTTCTTCCTAACGATAGGCCCGCGTAGAAGCCGCAGTGGGGTGCACTGTGCAATCGACGCTCCGCTCGGCCCACTGCCGCAGGTGGGCAGCGGTTAATGCTCCTCTAAGTACGAGCTGACGCATCCGCCAGTTTCATTCCGCTAGCTCTTAACTTAAACATAATGCGGTGCTATAGGATTTGCGTCACGGCACTTTAGCACAACATTATGGGTGGTTGTGTTGCCATAAACTGCTCAACACATTCCAGAGGTGGCTACAGAACGTTTAGTTTCGCGAGAGATTCTGAGAGAAGAAAAAATGGATCATTAACTGTCGGCCCAAAAACTGGGGATCCGGACCGAGCCCACAGTTATGTATTATAAATAAATGTTTATTATTATGACTTGAAGCAATATTTAGTAGTAAGACTCGTCTCTGCCGAGGGGACTGAGGCTCTCCAGTCACGGTCTGCACGGCCACTACTGTCAGGGGTTCGAATCCCCCCTCGGGCATGGATATTTGTGCCGTCCTTAGTGTTAGCTAGTTCATAAGTAATTTGTAAGTTTAGGGACTGATGACCCTGTAGTTAAGTCCCATAGACTCTACAAACATTTGAACATATTTTTAAAACTCGTCTGTGATATTCTAACGTAAGTTTTTGTTTAGCTCTTTTGACAGAACTACCTCTTAACAAGGAAACTGTCTGTAGGGAGTTAGCAGCCGCAAAATATCATAATACAGCAAAACATCCCAGAACATACTGTTTTAGAGCACAATCTGTGTGTCTTTAAATGCTAATATTGACGCTTATCTATAAGGAACTATAATATGCCTGACAAAGAATACTCAGTAAATTTTAATCACGACTGCGGCGGCGTATGCTGCTAATGTTGGCAACGAAATGTTTGCCTTTTAAGGATTATTAAATTACTGACAAGACAAGGGTACTGTTACATATAAAAGCCTGCCAACCTAGAGAAGGAACAGAATTATTTATTTGTTTGTCAACACAAAGGATTATTCAAATGTTCAAATGTTTGTTAAGCTTATGAGACTTAACTACGGGGTCATCAGTCCCTAAACTTACAAACTACTTATGAACTACTTACGAACTAGGACGGCACAAATATCCATGCCCGAGGGGGGATTCGAACCCCCGACCGTAGTGGCCGTGCTAACCGTGACTGGAGCGCCTCAGTCACCTCGGCCAGCGCGGCCGGCAAGGATTATTCCCCTCATTCTATACAATTAGGTCAAATTTTAATTTCAAGTAAAAACAGTCTTGGGTGCAAAGTGGTTTTCTTAATAACCAATGTCGCGTTTCGCCCTCACATCAGGGTATCATCACATTATCTGCATGACCAACGTTACGTTACTTTGCTACAACAGCCCCTGTTTCACTACTTTAAATGCTGTACTAATTCTTGTGTAACATTTGTCATGCAGTATGATGATGGACTGCTGTGAGGACAGAACGCATCATTTGTAATTAATAACACCACTTTGCAACCAAGATTGTTTTTACTTGAAATTACCCTGTAACTGACAGTGTACCGTCTGTCACAGTGTATGTATTTTGAGATTATAGTAGGAGAGCAGTTACAATTATTTCACTGTCAAGGTTCCTAATCACATACCGACATTTTATACTGTTCACGAACAAAAAAATTTTTGGTAAGGTAAATTGATAGGGAATGGCAGCAAAGTAATTAGGAATGAAGTAGCCTCGTGTTAGTGGCTCACAAAAAAGCGAATTTCACGTGAAACCTTTAGCAAAGAAGTAACCATTTCATATTATGAGCTAAATAACCTATCTACACGTAAATTATCTTGAATGTCTAGTTGTTTGCTATATTAAAGTACTGGTATTCTTGCACCAATATGAACGTCAAGATGCAATTAAAGACATTGCAAAACCGGTTGTGCGAGTCTACAAAAGTTCAATAAAATTCAGCTACAGTGAATTAACGGCCTTTCATTCAACACTTTTGAGATAACGGCGCCTTTATCAGCTCCCATTAAACTCGACGTGCAGAACACAGCGTTGAAACCTCGGCACCCGCGAGCTGAGAGCGGAACAAGAAACATAAATTCTTTCTTGCAGACGCTTGTGAGAGCGATGCGAGCGAGCTGAGGCGGCCGCGCGGGTGCACTATGGCCACCCCAATGGGATCACCCACTGGGTTTTCCAACTGTCTCCCTGCCGGCGAGAAGCAGGAAGCGTGGAACGGCTCACTATGGCCGTACCCTAAGGCTCCATGCCGGCACTTCCAAAATATTTCACTAAACTTGAACAAAACAACACTGTTCGTATAAGCTACGTGTTGTGTTGAGCATACGCAAGGAATGAAAATGGCGGATGCGCCAGCCTGTATTATTAGGAGTTCTAGCAGCGGTGGTCGGCGCTGCCGACAGGGACCAGCGAGGTGCGATCTCTCGATAGAGCGGGCGGGCGCCAGATTTACGGGCACGACGCGAGCAGGCGGCAGGCCTGGCGGGATTAGCGCTGGCCGCGAGCAGCGCAGGTGAAACAGGTGCGGCTCAGCGAGGCGCGACCACCGGCTGGCGTGCCAGTGCGAGGCCACGGGGAGCTCACCTCAAACTACAAGCTTCCTAGGGTTTTATTTGCGGACGGAGAAGTTAGTACTGCTTCCTCCCACAAGTCCCCTAAAACCTCCACATCCTTGCGGATGCTGTTGCGTAGCAGTGTGCGTTTGTACCGCCCTACAGTACGTACGAGGTGCCGTAGTTGCTTTCCAAGACTTTATGGAAAGCATAGAGTTCTGACTAACCTGTTGTCTGCTATAGTTGTGTCCCCAGCGCAGAAGACAGCACACAGGTCGTTGGTTCTTCTACAGCGTACAAGTGAGGCTAAAATAAGTTCTGTATGATGGAAGCATAATAAGTGACTCGCGAGATTTTTAATTGTCAGGGATGCCATTTATTAAGTAAGTAAGAAAAAAATTAGCAACTATTGTTAATATGATACGGCGTATGCTGCCCATAGTTCATGTTGAGACCTCGACTGTTATCACATTTACGCAAATCTTTACTCATGACCGGCGCGGTCCGGCGCGTATAGTGGTCAGCTCGAGACTGAAACTGTGGCGTGTTGCGAGAGGGCACCTGACGCTCTATTTCGCGCCAAAACAAGGCCATCGCGCGCCTTCTGCAAAGTCGCTCTTCTCTTGTTACAATAAGAGAAGGCACATTAAACTTTTTAAACTGTCAAAACCTAGCCTGTCCTTGAGAGATATTTATGACAAATTCTCAGCTCTGAATAATTAATCTTTAGCATATAATAAACAAAACTAATTTCAAAAGATATCACGTGACGTGAAATGCAGCAGCCAATGCGAGGAGAGCACCAGTAACATAGGCGGGCTTTCCCACGGGAACCAGCACCTACTGCGCCATATGCTACTGCTCCCCACCCCACATTTCAACATATGCTGCACTTCTGTCATTCTTCCGCATTTAAGACGAGTACGATGTTAGCAAAGAAACGTCCAGCGGCCAGAAATATGAAGTGGCCATAGGCCAGGAATATCACAAACCCTCCAAGTCCGAGAAGTGAAGGACAGGCAGAGAATTAAAATTTGTGCCGCGGCAGGGATCCAAACCCAGGACCTCCTCCTTATTACGCAACCACTAAATAGACTAAGCCACCGCGGTGGCTCATTGGTTATGTGCTTACCTAGTAATCTGAAAGATCCGAGTTCGAATCCCGGCCGCTGCACAAAATTTAATTCGGTGTTATCTCCTTTAATTCTATATTTTTATACAGGGTGAATCACCTAACACTTGCACCGAAAATATTGCGTAAACGAAAAGTGCGATTAATGTACGGTTTTCGGGGGGGGGGGGGTGTTTCTAATCCTCCCTCGTTCATGTTCAAATGTTTGTATAGCTTATGGGACTTAACTACGGCGTCGTCAGACCCTAAACTTACAAACTAGCTAATACTAAGGACGGCACAAATATCCATGCCCGAGGGGGGATACGAACCACCGACCGTGCAGACCGCGACTGGAGCGTCTCAGTCCCCTCGTCCACCGCGGCCAGCCGTCGTTCATAAGTAGTTTGCAAGTTTAGGGACTGATGACTCCGCAGTTAAGTCCCTTAAGCTTAACAAACTTTTGAACATTTTGTGCGGTTTTCACAGAATGGATTGGTACTCAAGTACTCGTATTGTTAGCCAATAAACAAATTGGAAAAAAGACCTAGAAAGTGTATTTTTTATGCAAACATACAATTTTTCAAATGGAAGAATGGTTGTTTCTATCATGCACTGGAATTTTTGACACCAGCTGTGTAGAATGGATTTTGAATGACATTTTTATCACGTTTAGTTTGGCAGCTACGACCATTCAAAGTTTTGGGGGCGGAGGCTGTGACAGCGTATCCTACTGGCTGGTGGTCATGAGTTCAGTGGGCCGTGCTCCAGGGGCTAGCCTCAGTATTCCAGGCCGAAATCACTGCCATCAGGGTGTGTGTGGAGGAGAATTTGCGTTACTGCTACAATGACCGTAGCATCTACATCTATTCAGTCAGGCAGTCCTGAGATCACTGGCAGCTCCTGCAACAAGGTCTAAAATTGTTGCAGAATGTCACAGGGTTTTGGTGGAGCTAGGGGAAAGCAATAGGGTAAACCTATTGTGGGTTCCTGGCCACTCGGGGATCGGTGGCAATGAACATGCCGACAGATTAGCCAGGATAGGGGCAGAGACTCCATTTATTGGACCGGAACCTGTCTTGACAGTCACCAAGGCAATGATCAAATTGGAGCTACGTAACTGTCTCAGAAGACATCACGTAGAATATTGGACCAAGTTCTATAAATAAAAAGATGCAAGGTAATTATGCCAAAGCCATGTTTTAAAAGAAGCTCTGTTATCCTGGGTTTGAACAGGAAAGAGCTTAGACTCACGGTTGGTTTGCTGACAGGCCATGGGAATGGCCATAAATGTAGGATCTGTGATGATGGTGGTGAAACTGCATCACATCTAATCTTCGAATGCATTGCATTGGAGAGCAAAAGTCACAGAACATTTGGGACAACCAGATCCGAAAGAATTATGTCTAACAAAGAAATGGTAAAGGGACTCCTTGACTTTACTAGATAGACAGGGAGCGATACCGCACAATAAACTTAGTTTCTGTGCGGGCAGCGGCCGGTTGGAGCAAAACTATTTTGGCTTCCCTGACAAAATCAAGCAATCAATCATATCCTTTCCCCAGGAATGCTAGTTCTGAAAGGGTCGCAGGGGAACTTATGTCAAGTTTGGAAACTAGAAGGCGACCCACTGGCAGAAGTAAAGCGTGAAGCATGCTGGGATAGCTCAATTGTTATCTGGCGCTGTGGTTGAGTGCGTATGGTGAGAGGGTTGAATGGTCTCTCTAATAGTGATAATAATAATAATAATAATAAAAAGAAACTGAACCACCAGTGTCTAAGGTCCCAGGTTCGAATCCCAGTTCCGGCACATAGTTTTAATCTGGTAGAAAGTTTCATATCAGCACACTTCGCCGGAGAGGGAAAATATGATTCTTGATACAATTTATTTTTATTTAGCCGATTGATTTATTTATTGCACAGTCAACTATTTTCTCGGGATTCACTGAACTGGTGAATACAAAGGACGCACCTTACTGCTCCCAGAATACTGGAATGAGAATTCCACGCTTTTTTCGTGTGCTTTGGATAGATCAGTGCTTGTAGATATGTGATCGGGTTTTTCTTTGTTGATTTGTGAAACTTTGTTTCAGTTTATTAAAGAGGGCAACTAGCCCTCTGGTCGAACATGCTGAGCTACCAAGCCAACACACTATCGCCCGCCTGAGTGGATGAATGGGAGTATTTCCGCCAAAACTCCTTTACGATCAACCTCAGGAGACCCCACAAGAGCCGCGCGGGAGTGGCCGTGCGCACTAAGGCTGCGTTTTTAAGACTGTAATACCTGCGCTGCGGAAGAACCGCAGTAATTTTGCAGAGGATCCGCATGTCACTCACGCAGCAGGCGGTTCAGCCGCAGTGACCTAGAGGACCCTGTTCATATCTGGCGCGGGGAGAGAAAGGGCGCACGGTTCTGCCGCACGCCCTGAAAAGTCCCATATGTCACCGTGTAAACAGGCGTCACTGCCCGCACATCCGAGGCGATTGGAAGTGCAGCCATAGTTACTTGTGTGCTTTGTGCTTTTGCAGTAACAACAAACTTACTCCAGAGAGAGAGATAACACTAGGATGTCAAACGAGATGCGTGTAAATTACGTTCCTGAGTAAAATATCGTGATAAAATGTTTCAGTAGGAATTTAATGTGTTTAGTAGGTATACAGTGGTATGCTTATGTTTGTGATGAAGATGAACTATTTTGCTAAAATCTTTAAAAATAATTTGTATCGCTTTGTAAAGAGAATACATAAGACTTTGTACAGACACAGATGTAAGGATTTTAGTTACAGGAATTGAAACATAAAATGGAACTAGATGCAGAACAGCGACCGCAAAAATTACAAGTTAGTAGCCCAGGTCGTTGCAATTACACTACGGTGACTAACAGTAAATCCGTTCAGAATTAAATGATTTACTGTCGTCTTCCAATACAAATTATTTCGTACTTATTCAGTTGTTGATGGTTTATAGTACCAAAAACTCATTGAGACTTAGCCGAAAGTATCTGTACTCGTCGAAGAATTTGGCTGATGATCTTCATTTCTATTTTCGTATTTGAAATTATGAATGCCATAGTCCATGAAAGTTCCTCACTTTGTAAATTGAATACACAGCATTCTTGTACACCTTATTTCCTAAAGTAAATAAGACTTTATTGCCATAATCTGGTGCTACAGTAGAGTCACGAAAACTCGGAACTCGGAAGTCCATGTGAGTGTAAGTAACGAATTAATTTGTTAGATATTGTCTTACATTTATTTTGTATTACTTTAATGCATCATTTGTATTGCTTTATAAAGTAACAATAGAAAGTATTTTATAACAAAAGAATGTTACCTGTTCTTTTTTAACACCGTTCCCGATAACCCGGCATTTTCACAAACTCCGTCAACCTTCGATCCACATTGGACCGAGTTTTCGGGACACTACTGTACCAGTAATCTACCATTTATGGGGCCAAATTTTAGAGACAGCTGATCGGTTTTAGCAGTCATATTCTAGCGAGGAGGCGTCGCACTCACGTAGGACATCTGGCCATCTCGCCAGATGTTGCTGCTTATAGCTGCAGTGTCATGTAGTTGGATGTCGCGCCTTGTTGTTCACGTGGGACACTGTCTTATGAGAAACAGCGCACTGCCAAACCGTTGCGATCCCTCTGCAGTGGAGGAACCGCAAGCTATGAACTCGGCCTAGAGCGCCATGCTGCGGAACGTCTGCTCCCCATTGGAGGTTGGAGCCCGCCCTGGGTGTTTATGTGTCTGTGTTTCCCTTCACAGACGTTAGTTCCGGTAGTTTGTAAGTCTAGGGACTGATCACTACTGAAGTTTGGTCCCTTTGCTTTACAAACATATTAACCCTGAAAACCACACGAGGCGGAAACAGAAAAGGGCGAGATGATACGATACGAGTTGATAGACTGCCGATACGATGTCGACCACGATATGGGTTCGGCTTGTCAGAGCGGTCGGCTCCGGCGCGGCTGGCTCCGGCGCCGTGCTATGCCCCCAGAAGAAGGCGCGAGTCTCTAGCGCCGCCCGCGGCCGCGGTCTCGGTCTGGGTCTCGGGTGTCCGCGGCGCGCGCCCACTTATCAGCGGAACGGCGGCGCATTTGTCGGCGTCACGCGCTGTTCCGGCCTAATGGCGGCCGCCGCCTCGGGTTCCTTCCTCGCCTCCACGCGCTCGCTCAGCCAGATAGCCGCCCGGACCGCACACGGAGCCCCTCCAGACGTCGCCGTGCTCTACCGACCTGGGCGGCCCGCTACCCCGTACCTCACGTATGATCAGCGGCGTGGTCTTCCTTGATCAGTCTACTTTTTATTATTATTATTATTTTGACATGTGACAATCGCGCCCAGTGACTTTCGCACCCAACCACAACACTGTGACATTTGCACCCAGAAACTATCTGCTCACTACGTCACGGCCTTCCTGCAGCCTTCCTGCTCTCTGCTCAATCGCACCTGTGCCCGCGATAGAAAATTTCTTTCTCGATTCGAGGCCGATGTTTTACAGCAGTACTCTTCTTTTGGCCATAGATGCCCTGTTTGCCTGTGCTTAGTTTATATTAAATGTCTTCCTTGTTTCGTCCACCGTAGGTTATTTTGCTGCAAAGATAGCATAATCGCTTGACTTCGTATACATTGTAATCACCAGTCAGGATGTTTAGTTTCTCGCTAGTTTTATTTCTGCTACTCCTTTCGTTTATCCTCAATCCATATTCTCTGTTCAACGCAGTCTACAGATTCTGTAATCTCTTTCACTTCCACAGAAGATAGCAATCATCATCATCATTTTACAACTCCAGTTTCTCGGGTGTAGTGTACAAGCGCTCGCCATCTCCTTCTGTCTTCACATCTTCTGTTCCAGAATGTCTTCCCATTTTTGTCCTTTCTCCTCCACATCTGATCTTTCATTCCCCATCCAGCGTTTCCTCGGTCTTCCCCGTGGTCTTCTTCCTATGACGTGGAGGTTGAAAAACTTTTTAGCAGCTCTTTCACTATTCATTATCATTAAGTGCCCATACCACTGAAGTCTACGTTTTCTTATGAAGCTGGTGACAGGAACCTCAAGACCAGCTACTTTTCTATTCACCTCGTTCCTCATTTTATCCTGTCTGCTTTTTTGATTCATAGTTATAATGATTCTCATTTCCACTGCCTGAATTCTACTGAGGTCTCTTTTTAGTAAGGTACATGTTTCTAAGCCGTATGTAAGGATTGGAACGAAATAGGTATGGTACGTGGTTGCTTTTGCTTTTTGTAGCATTTTATCATCCCAGAGAAGATTCCTTATTTGATTGTAAAAACTGGATGCTTTCTGTATTCTGCTGAGTATTTCCTGCTTAACGGTGTTGTCTTTAGAGCTCATGCTTCCTAGATATTAGAAATGAGAAACAGATTCTACTTTGGCCCCATCTAGAAATATATTTTATGTTGTTACTTGCCTGTTGATGGTCATTTCTACTGTCTTTGTTTTACTTATCTTTAGTCCGTAATGTTTGAATGTGTTGTTCCAATCATTCAGTTTCCTTTGTGCTTCAGCTTCTGTCTCTCCCCATACCATCAAATCATCGGCAAAAACAAGGGCATTAGGTTCGCTGTCTATTTTCTTGATAGATTTTATAATTTTGTCCATTACTATTACAAATAGGAGTGGTGATAGGGCACTTCCTAGCTGGACACCTCTCTTTGTTGCGAACCATTCTGATCGTCCGTTGCTTATCTGGACACTGCTATAACACTTTTGGTATAGCATTTTGACTTTATCAAACAGATAATTTGGCACCTTTAGGATTTCCAAACATTCCCATATCTTGCTTCGAGGAACACTGTCATATGCTTTCTCGATGTCTACAAATATAGTAACAAGATTTCTTCCATATTCCCGGAAATTTTCTGTTAACATTCTTATTGCAAAAATAAGTTCCATAGTACCTCGGTCTTTCCTGAATCCATGTTGTTCTTCCTCAAGTAAGGGTTCAACTACCTTTCCGTCTCACTTCTACGATCTTTTCTAACAGCTTCAGTGTGTGGGGCAGCAGCGTGATGCCTCTGTAGTTTCCACATTTTAGCCGATTGCCCTTTTTAAACAGACGGATGACGACTCCTTTAGTCCAATCTTCTGGGATTTTGTCTTCTTCCTAAATCACTGATAACACTCTATGCAGCCATTTTAAGCCTGTTGTTCCTGCTGCCTTTATCATGTCTGAGCTGAGCTCATCGAAGCCTGTCTACTTTCCATTCCGCATGCTCTTTAATTCTGTTTCTACCTCACGCCGCGTTAATGAATGGCCATTGATTTGCGCTTCATTAATGGTGGTATTGTCCCCATCTCTATTTAGCAGCATGCTGAAGTGCATCTTCATTTCATTCCTGATCCCTTACTCTGTGTTAAGTTACCATCATCTTTTTTCAGCACAAGGATATTTACATATAACAGTATCATCAAATAATAACATTACTGTTATCGTTTCACCCTGAGTTTTTATTCCAACCTTGAATCTCTCCTTTATTACCGATAAAACTTCTTCGACGTACGAACTGAATATTAAAGGTAACAGTCCAAATTCATTCTTACTCCCTTCTTTAAAACGAGCACTTAGTTCTTGACTTTCCACTTGTTTCTTACACAATCTATGTATTACCCGCCGATCCTTAAAGCTTACTCCTATTTCTCTCAGAATTTCGAACATCTTGGACCGCCTTACATTGTCTAACACTTTTTTCAGGTCAACAAACTTTATGAATATATCTTGATTCCATTATAAATCGCAACGTCAGAACTGCCAGTCAACTGGCTTCACCTTTCCTAAAGCAAAACTGATCGTCATCTAACCAATCCTCAGTATGCTTTTCCGTTCTTTGTCATTGCCGATTCATTGTCATAGGTACGGCAAATGCTGAGAAAGCGTCGCCGTGCTGTTTTTCCGTAAGACGTAGTGAAAAGTGCCCGGGCATTGCAGCAACACTATTCCGGTCGCATAGTGCCGTAATGTGCCGCCCATGTCAATGCGACCCATTATAGCAGCCCTTGACTCTTCTCCCTGCCGAGCAGAGACCGGACGGGAAGATTAGCGGACCTTCTCTCGACCTCTTCTGGGTGAAAATGACACTGGGTGTAAATGTCACTGGGTGTAATTGTAATTGCCCCGACACCGTTTTTTGAATTGCTGGCAAGGAGACCACATAGGTATCGTTTTAATTTTTTTTTATATATTTATGGTACGTGAACTTCAGAACTTAAATAACAATCAGGCTATGACATTCGACTCAACTCTAAAAAATTCTCCAAAAAATCGACTTTGAAGTTCTGTAAGTATATTTAAGGACCAGAAATTAAAACAGTTGCAGCATCTTTCGGTATAGCACGGGTGGTATCGTTCTAGCCTCACAACCTGCCGGAGCCGTCACTCAGCGCGTCCGCACAGGGGGCTGAAGGCTTCACAGTAGCTTCACAGTATATACATTCACTTATGAAATTTGTTATTACCAATCCCACCGAATTCAAAAGCAATAGCAGTGTACATAACTACAACACTAGGACAAAGTATGATCTTTACTATTTCAGATTAAATCTAGCTTTTGCACATAAATGGGGGAATTACGCTGCCACAAAAGTCTTTGGTTACCTACAAAACAGCATCCAAAGCCTTACAGTTAGCTAACTAGCATTTAAAAATAAATTAAAAGAATTTC
The DNA here is from genome assembly GCA_026315105.1 of Locusta migratoria. NCBI lineage: Eukaryota > Metazoa > Arthropoda > Insecta > Orthoptera > Acrididae > Locusta > Locusta migratoria. Next base: position 57,274,337 of record CM048751.1, read on the forward strand.
TGAATGCCAGCTCCTTCTACACTATAGATGCATTTTTAGATATAATTTAGTGAATCTGAAAAAATAAAAATAAATTGTGTCATGTAATATTTGTAAAGACACCTTTCATTAAACTGACACATACCGCAACATTACGAAGTGTCGTATTCATGATCTATGGAACAAATACTAATCTAATCTGAGCTGAGCCAAAAACACGATCAACGACCACGCAACGAACAGAACTACCCACAGAATAAATAAATAATAAAAAAAAGAAAAAAAAAACAGTCAGTAGTTCAAATCCCCATGTGGCAGATATTCGAATTCAGTTTCATGAAACATTTTGCGTTCTCTGATTCCAAAAGTTCTATTAGATATTTTTTTATGTGTATGTACACGAGGCGAACACTTTGTCGTCAACTAAGACCTGCTTGAAAAGCCATTGGTAGCTATGGAGAAGACTTTCCAGAAACGATAACGTAGCTCTTCACAAACTGAACAATCAAAGAACACCGTCGTAAACTTCTAGTGAAGCCAAAACTGTAAAAATTGTAACGTGTGTTGTTTCATTGAACCTATGATTATCAATCCCCTTTTATAAAAAAATAGAAAATTACTTATAAACAAAAGTACGTATATTTTTCGTAAAAATTATCATTGGATATTAAAATTGTGTAAGTATTTGAACACAATTAAAAAAAAAAAAAAACTCCGTCACAGCGGGATTGGAACCACCTACTTTATGCATGGGAAATATGAACGCTTCCACCTGCGCTACAGCGACAGACGCATCAACTGTTTTAATTATTGGTATTTACGTTAACGTGCAAAACTTAAAAGCAGATTTCCTCAAGAATTTTTGACAGTTACGTCAAATGGCTTAGGCTGATCTTTATTTTAGTTCTGAACTACACCTTTAATAGATATAAAAAAATCTAAAATCCGATACCCATGTGGTCTCTTTCTAAGACTTCGTTCTTACTCCATCATATGGGAACTATAAACGAGGGTTGGAACTTAAAAAGTGGCAACACTGCTGTGGAGATACTATGCAATGGATTCTACAATTGTCGCTGATATACGTTGTTGTCACCCCTAACTTACATCTAAGCAAATGGACACACCAGTCCCACGTCACCGGCGGGCACACAATCGAGGGAAACAGTCACTTGTGAGCGAGCGGTCTAACGTAACGGTGGCACTATATTTTCGAAACAGGAATAATGTAACTGGATCAACATTGAATGTGCCGGAGGTCGTACATCACGACAGTGACATCAAGGTCTTCAAGAAACGTGCGAGGAATTGGCATTGCCGTAGAGAACAGTGGTACGTTGGGTAAAAGTCTTCAACGAAGGTCGGCAAACTGTGGCAGACAAGCATCGGGCAGGTCGTCCTAGCATCTCTGAAGAAGAAGTGTATATTGTTGCTGCGTTAGTGGACAGAAAGGGATGCGTTACGACGCTGCTCAGACGCGCTTGGAGTGCTGTGAGCTATGGAAGATACATCTCGAGGCAGATTCATTGACAGTTAGTACACCGCTGCATTCGCACCATCACCAGAACAGGTATAGTACGCCTTCCACATCGCTGGCAACGGCTTTTACAGAATGCTGGCGACCACTTTGAACGATAGTAACAGATGAAAACATGTAACGCTTTTATATTGGTTGTCAATAAATAGTTACTTCTATTTACGTTCCATTCCTCGTATTTGTGTTGGGCTGTGCCTAGAAGGAGAACTTTAACTGGTAGGAGTAAAAGACGAAGCGGTAGGCAGGCATTTGTTTGCGTATAGGAAGTAATACAAAAGTCCAACCGGTTTGATGAACGAGACTTTTAAAATATATTTTTTTTTTCGTTACTTTTTTAACACGACAGGCAACTTTTATCACAGCACTTGAAAATGGCCTAAGGCCAAAACCACGTTGTAAAAAAAAAAAAAAAAAAAAAAAAAAAAAAAAAAAAAAAAAATAAAAAAAAAAAAAAAAAAAAAAAACAACTTTCAGTCAAATGGCGGTCAATTCTTTTAAAAAATTTTATATGACTGAGGCTCCTGACGCATATATCATAAAATATTAATTGCATCCAAATGGTTGAGGATTGGAATTACACGTGACGTCTCCGTTATGAAGTATTGTCATCGGCAGAATGACGTCGTTCTGTCGGTTCTGGAATGTAAACAACAACGTTTCTCCGGTTAACAGACCGTTGAAACAGGAGGCTGAATGCAACTCAGCTGCAAGGCACCGACCAGGGAGCAACAGGACGCGCAGTATCAACACAAACAGCCCGAAATATTCTTTGGGAATGTGGCCTCTACGCACAGAGGCATATGATGTGTCTTCCATTAAAACTACGACACCATTTTTCCCGCAGAAACTGGGAGGAGGAACATCAGGATTAGTGTCGTAAGCAAAGGTGCGGGGGTCACTGTTCACAGATCAGTCACGATTTTGTGTTCAGCCGGACTATCGTCATTCTCTCATCTGGAGAGAACGTGTCACTCGAAACTATCCTGCTTATATGCAGGAAACATATCGTTTCGTAGTGGTGGAGGATTGGTGAGAGTAAGTGTCGGTTTTGGCGGACGTGCGGACCTCTATGTCGTTCAGAATAGCTCTTTCTACATCTAAATCTGCATGGGATACACTGCAAATCACATTTAAGTGCCTGGCAGAGGGTTCATCGAACCACCATTATACTATTTATCTCCCATTACATTCTCCAATAGCGCGCAGAAAGAAAGAACACATGAATCACTCCGTTCGAGCTCTAATTTCTCGTATTTTATTCTGATGATCATTTCTACCTATGTAAGTGGGAGTCAACAATATATTTTTGCATTCGGAGGAAAATGTTGGCGATTGGAATTTCGTAAGTGGCCAACGCCGCAGCGATAAGCGCCGTTGTTGTAATGATTCCTATCCCAGATCCCGTATCATTTCCGTAACTCTGTCTCACATGTATCGAGACAATACGAAACGAGCTGGCTTCTATGGACTCTGTCGATGTTCTCCGTCAAACCCACCTGATAAGGATCCCACACTGGGCAGCAATACTCCAAAAATGGACGGACAAGCGAAGTGTACGAAGTTTCTTTGACTGATCTTAGATATAGAGACGAGGTACCTCGACCTTTTGTTGTGCCCTACACTGTTTCCATAGGTTCGTTCTGGAGGACGATAACAAACGTCCCTTACAGATCTTCGCAGCGCGGGAGTAGCTGAGCGGTCTGGAGCGCCACGTTACGGATCGCGTGGCCTCCCGCGTCGGGGGTTTGACTCATCCCTCCCTTAGGTTAGTTTAATTTAGTTTAAGTAGTTTGTAAATTAAGGGACTGATGACCAAAGTAGTTTGGTCCCATAGAATTACAAACATTTGAACAGATCTTCACTGATGGACAACAAGTTTAGGGAACTCAACAGATGGAGTGGCCAGCTTGTTCACCGCACTTAAGCCAGATTGAGCATGTCTGGGATGAACTTGGCAGACGCATTGCAGCCAGTCCAGCACCTTTCACAACCGTTGCAGAGCTGTACATTGCACTCATGGAAGAATAGCCAAATATCCCTCAAGAGCTGAGTGATAACCTCATAGTGTCCAAGCCAAGCAGTTATGCAACTGTACTGGCCGTCCGAGATGATGGTCACACACCATATTAGAGGACAAAAAGAAAGACTTTTCACTATTATGGTTGCCCCCTGGTGCCTCGCACTACGTAAACACCATGGAAACCTTATGTAAAGAGTAATGACAGTAAAATATCATACTGTATAACGTACAAATTGCAACTGTAACCAATATCTGAATAAAATCTGACATTCTCAGAACGGAGATGGGCGGTCTTGTAATTAGATAAAATTAGCAGTTCCAATAGTTAAGAATATTTAAAAATCATGTCCAGTCAGAACATAAAATTGGCAGTTCCAACAGTTAAAATATAAAATCTTGTCCAGTCAAAGCATAAAATGAATCAAATGCTGGTGGTATTGGACGGTTGTCATTATGCCATTGAAAATTAATCACTTGTATCCAAAACAGACCTTAGCAAACCCATCGGCTACAGACGATATAGTGGGTTTGCTTAGGTTTTCGATACATGTGATTAATTTTTAATGGCATAATGACAACTGTCCAATACCAGCAGCATTTGATTTATTTTATGCTTTGATTGGACAAGATTTTAGATTTTAACTGATGGAACTGCCAATTTTATGTTCTGACTGGACATGATTTTTAAACATTGTTAACTGATGGAATTGCTAATTTTTGACCGCTTAGTTTCATTCCTGTGTCACGATCTGAATCAGAGAACAGTGGTTCGATAATGACCGAAAGGTCGAAACTGGTCACCACTATATGATATTATAAAAAAACTTACACTTTGCGGTGTAGGCCAATTTTATTAATTTTAGATAATTTTAAATAAATTGTTTAAAATTTAAATAGAAATACAGAAACCCTGAGACGGTGTTTCGTCTAGAATATATCCAAGACACTAGTGATAAAGGTGAAGCAATGAATTAAAAATTGTGATGCGGCCGGAAATCGAACCCGGACCTCATGCTTACGATGCAGACGTCTTACCGTTTTTTTATTTTTTTATTTATTTATTTTTTTATTTTTTTTAATTTTTTTTTCATTTGGTAGATGTATGGTTCGTGGTCGTTGGTTCAGCTTTTTTATTGCAGAGGGCGTTCAGCCCCCTGACCGGGCGCGCTGAGCGACGACGCCCGGCAACTAACTGATGGAACTGACCGTTAGACAACAGCACCACTAACGATTAAGGCGCTTCGGAATAGTCTAAGTACGACTTCCCTCCACGTCGCAAACTTTAATTCAGCTTCTCTGTTCCATAGATAATAGGGTATTTGACTGTTTTCTGGAAATCATTTTAAATTGTTAATTACGTCTTATTATGGTCCCAACATGCTCTTTTACCTCGTGGATTTCAGTACTTTTTTTTTAAAAAAAGAAATGAAATTCAAATAATTTGAAAGCCCGCTAAAACGCTTCGTTTGAGTCACGTGGTGGCTGTGACGTCATACAACACGCTGCTCTGCTCTCGTAAGTTAAACAAATACCCACTGAGTAAGGCAGCAGGACGCAGTGTTTCGACTAAAAATATGATGGAATATAGAAGTTTTACTAAACGCAAATAAAATAACGTAAGCCTTTTCTTCTGCACAGGGCTCTACCAAGCAATTTTCATTGCAAGTAAATAACGTTTCAACTGATTAGCGTTTTTTATTTTTTTAATTTTTTTTATTTTTTATATTTTTTTTAATTTTTTTTTTTTTTTTTTTTAAATAAAATTGTATGTGGACGAGTAAACGTAAATGGATTAGTTTGTAGTGTCAAAAGTAGTGAAACATTCATATCAAACCAAATCTTGCATATGTAAGGAAAATACTGATATGCATGGCAGAAAGTTTACACACAATCGCAAACATTCACTCACAAAAACAACAAACCAGAAAAGCGCTGTCATTTCGGCGCTATAAATTTATTCCATCGTGTCTCGTTCGCAATGTTTACGTGAAAGTGACATGCCTTTGGCTACGCGAAATGTGCGTTATCAACCTACAAGCGATATGAAAACACCGCCGACGCAACCCGCTGTCCCTGTTCTAGACTATAGATATATAGTATAACTATACACAAGGAATTTTTGCTGTATTTTACAGGTTTTGACGTTTCACTTTGTACCAGTATTGAAGTAGTTAAATAAAATTATTCCCTTAACTGCGTGCTTTACTGGGTTAAATTTTACTATCTCGGCGGCTTCCTGTGTCTATGTTGGCAAAAGATGCTGAATAGCGAGAATCATGAGACATCACCATTAGCCAATCGCGTGACAGCGCAAATATTTTGTCGTGAAACCTTTGATTTACGAGGCCAGTTATTTACTGACCGGTCAAGGGTGCATACAAGAATCATAGAGCAGCAACAGCGTTATTTATTTACTTCATGGTCTGTACGTTACACTAATCTAGTCATTCTATGTGGTCTGAACATCTGGAAAAAGATTTTCTATCGTGTTGTTGATGTTGCCAACATAATCACTCAAGGCCGCTTTGATAGAAGATAAAATTTCACCCTTTATTGCATAATATGGTGACTTTAGATGCTGACATCTACAAATAGGGTACTTTTTTCCAATGGCATAAAAATCTCTCGAAATAATTAGCTTTAAAATGTAGGTATGCGTTACTTACAATGCAGTTTTCACGTTTCTTATTTCTGGCACGTAAAAATTTGGATTGTTTTTAAAGAATGAAGACACGATAATTGCATCAATTTTAGGGAGGTTTCCGCTGTCAGCCTTCACATAACCATCTTCCATTGTGGCATAAAAACTGTAAGCTCGTTTAGATCACGAAAAACTGAACTTAAAGCTGCGAAATGAAGGAAACGCGTACAATAATACAGCCCCGACTTCTAGTTGCCGCGCTGTAGGTGTTCTATGACGTCACCAGTACTTCAGCCAATAACGATCACGTGATCTAATCGTGAAATTTGATGATTTTTAAGCTTTAATTACGTAAAAATAACAGATGTTTTGTAAGAATTATAAGCGAAAATGCTGTCTAAATGTTATAATCATTCAGAATAACAACAATTCGAACCATATTTTTAACACAGGAAAATACCCTATTGCCGAGGTGCTATTCCGCTGCAAGGAGAGCCTTGGCAGTAGTGGCAATTATCTATGGAACACAGAAGCTGAATAAAGGTTCGATTCTCGACCGCATCACACATTTTAATTCATTGCTTCACCTTTATAATTAATCTTTAAAATTTCTTGAGTATTTTATCTGAATAAAATTGGTTCCCATATATCGTGTATGTTATCTCACCTGATCCCCTAACGGTTTTGAACGGTGTATTTTACTCCTGACAATCCATCCCTGACCTATTTGTGAGGGGTGGGACGAATGAAACGACAATAAAGGAAGCAATCACCTCGTTGCTGTACAGGTCTCCGCGTTGTACACGTGGCACCTGCCCTCTGAACAAGCAGCTCTCCCCCTCCCGACGCCACCGGCGCCCTGCCGGGGAGTCACAAATCTCGGCCACTTATCTCGGCCGCCGGCTGATTTGGCATTCGCGACGTTTCGCCGATATTCCATCTCCGACCGGGCCGGCAATCTGGCGCGTGTTTGCCGACGAGCGCGTGTGCGTGAGAGGACGTCGTTGCGCCCCATCCGTCAGGCGCGGCCGCGCGCCTTCGAAGACCGCGGGGGCCCCCAACCCCCGCTCGACCCGTCGGATTACGCACTGACGCACTGCGGCCCGCGGTAGCCAAGATAAAGTATCGGGAGAAGAAAGTGACAAAAGAAATAAAATACAGGTTTATACGGGCACCGGGGGCATAATCTTTCGACCGCTATTATTTATCAGTATTTTGACTGCCGCGCAGTCGCAGCGGCCGCTTCTGCTACGGACGCAGGAGGCAGGGAGGGAGGAGTGAGAGGAATGCAGAAGAGGAAAAGTGCTCCGAAAGGAACGACGAGTCGAGGAGAAACGGCAAGGGCGAGAGGGACAGGGGGAGAGGGCACACACACGGAGAAAGAGAGCTGTCTGAAAAGCTGGTCATGTTCGCACATAAATTCTGAGATTTCGTGCGAAGACGTACTGTTGGCGATGGCGGGGGTGGGGGGTTGGTCGCGGACTGCTGAGAGGTGGGGGAGGAATGCTTTAAAAGCTCACCTCAGTTCGATATATCCCTGTTACACAATCCTGATAAATTGGTGCCATCACCTATTCAGTGCCTCCTGAGAACAGCTATATCGCAGTCCCTTAGATTCCAGGGCTATATTCAAACTCACTCCCTCTCTCTCTCTCTCTCTCTCTCTCTCTCTCTCTCTCTCTCTCTCTCTCTCTCTCTCCCCCAAACACACACACACACAATGCGTAAACCGCAATCGCTTTGTCTATTCTTTGCAATTTGTAGAACTACATATATTACGTGATCTAAAGTATTTGGTCATCTACAGCTCGTGAACAAAATTATATGAACCCCAAACATAGATACTATATTAATTTATTAGTAAGGAGTTGGCACACCATTAGCTGTGAGGACAGCTACATCTCTTCGAGAAACAGATACGTAAACATAATTTCCAAGAGATCGTAATTTATTCTTGGGCTAAGACATCCACGAATTGCTTCAAAAATGTTAGATCTGTATGTTGGGTCCTCACATTCTATTCTGAAATTTCCCATAACTGTTCATTTATGTTTAAAACATGGAGATTTTGCTGTCCAGGGGAGAGGTTTGAGTATTTTCTGACCACGTACAAATTACGCCTGAGTGTTGGTGATTGTTGTCTGTGATTGTTAGCAATATGTTAGTCATATTAAACAGTTTGTTGTTGAGGATGGTCATATATTCATTTCGCGGTGGAATAGCCGAGCGGTCTAAAGCGTCGCGGTGCGGAGCGCGCGGTTGCTCGCCGTTCGCTCGCTCGCTCGCCGTTCGAGGTTCGAGTCCTCCCTGGAGCATGGGTGTCTGTGTTGTCCTTAGGTTAGTATACCTAGGTTTAAATAGTTTGTAAGTTACGGACTGATGACCACACAGTTTAGTCCGATAGGTTAAAAAAAATTCATTCACAGTTATCCGACTAGTGGCTGTAATGATAAAAACAGTTCTATACTATCACATAGATACCCAGATGATGGTGCTAGCCCCACCATGCTTGACTAAATGCAGGCCAGTTACATCGTAAGCTTAATTTGATGTTTTCGGTATATAAACCCAGTTGTTTATAGTAAGTAATGTAAACTCAATATTCATTGGACCATATCACATATTCCCAGTCATCTTTCGTCCAGGTCTTATGATCGTATCAGTTGTTAAGGAATTAGTAATTGGAGCCGATCCATAAATGTTAAGTTCTAGCCTTAGTAATGAAATTCTGAACTCAGACTGGAACGAATATCGCCAAGAGAGTCTGAACGTCTGGGAGTGTTTATAGCGATTAACAAACGTGTTTGTGAAGCTTATTGAACTTAACTGCGGGGTCATCAGACCATAAACTTACAAACTACTTATGAACTAACTAATACTAAGGAGGCACAAATATCCATGCCGGAGGGGGATTCGAACCCCCGACCGTAGTGGCCGTGCAGACCGTGACTGGAGCGCCTCAGTCCCCTCGGCCACCGCGGCCGAGGCAAAAGTTTCGTCTTTAGCACTGACAGTGTTTCAGATCATTGCACAATGAACGTTTGAGAAGTATGTGCCGATTAAAAAGATGAGAGATTGGAAAGATCCACCGCGTTTGAGCAACCTAGTTGGTAAACTGCTACGTTAACACTGCGATGCCAAAGAGCCGATGAACATCATGGATTCAAATTTTACACGGAGTATCCCGGTTCTAACAAAAATGGTGAGCGATTTGGACTGAAACTCTGTCTGGCAATCGGATCGACGGTCTTTGAAACGAGCGAGCCATATGAGAATCGCTGCACCTCTATGTGGACTTAATGATGAGAGGAATCTCTCTGACTTTCGGTGCACTGAGTTTTGATGGCTGTATGATGCAATGCGCCTTGGATCAAAATAAAATGATCAAATGTTTGTAAACCAAAAAGGACCCAAACTTCTAGGTCATCGGTTCGATTTGGTGCCTTAATATGTTGAACTGGTTATTGTGAGAGAATATATGGTAACACGGGTCTGCGACATAAAAAAGTAATTTTAATAGTGTTTTCAATGCCGATTTCGGGAAAAAAGAGTGTAAAAATTCCAACACATACGGGTCTTTCACAAACTACTTGTCTAATTTTAGCATTTTTTGATATTTTTATACATACTTCAGCACTCTACTGAGTTTGAATTTTGAGTTTTAGGATTTACAAAAACTGTCTTTAGCCGTTTTTATACTAGATATACGTCAAATAAAGAGTGTGTATGTTTCTTCTCTCAAGAACGTGACCTTGTGTTCTGCAGTGATGTTAGTGGAATTATAACACGTTTCAAAATAAAATATGCTCCTGACGAGTGGAGACGTTTTATTGATTCTTCAAAAAGAAGTTTTAAACCAGTACTTCTACACAATGGCAATAAGTATGCTTCCATACCAGTTGGACACTCAGTTCACTTAAAAGAATGTTACGGAAACCGTGAACTGGTTTTAAGCAAACTCTGTTATTCAGAACACGTTTGGACACTATGTGGTGATTTAAAAGTGATTTCAATACTGCTTGATCAACAAAGTGGCTTTACAAAATTCCCTTACTTTCTCTGTGAATGAGACAGAAAGCAGCACTACGTAAGAAAAGCTAGATCCTTGAGAAAACATAACAGGTACGGGTTAAAAATATTGAGAGGAAAAGCCTTGTGGATCCCAAAAAGGTGTTACTTCCACCACTTCAAATTAAGTTGGGGCTGATGGAACAGTTTGTTACGCATTGCCAAAAGAAGGGGAATATTTCAGATATCTTTGTGGACAGTTTCCTTGTTTATCCGAGGCAAAACTAAAGAAAGCAATTTTTGTCGGACCAGACGTTAGAAAACTAATGACAGATCCCAACTTTGTAGACAAAATTGAAACAAAAGAAAAGGATGCATGGACATCTTTTATATTAATTGTTACAGGTTTCCTAGGAAACAAAAGAGATCCAAAGTACAAGATAATCGTCGCAGACATACTCGACAACTTTAAGAAGCTGGGCTGTAACATGAGTATTAAAGTTCATTCTCTCTTCTGACATCTTGACTACTTCCCCACAAAGCTTGGTAATGTAAGGGAAAAGCAGGGCGGGAAATTCCACCAAGACATCAAAGAAATGGAAAGAAGATATTAAGGAAGATAAAAGGTCAATATGATAGCCGACTACCCATGGTGATAAAGAAAGATGATCCTCAACGACTCCACAGCCGGAACAGCAATAAAAGAAGCTTCGACAGAAAGCGAAAACATTATAAGGACTTAGGAGCTTAAAGAGAAATGGAAGTGTACGGGAATGTCGTTCAGAACATGCTTTATCAATAAAATAAAATTTTAGAACGTTGGAAGAAAATGAGAAAATTGCTTACATTATGTTATTATACACAAACACTCTCTTCTTTGTGAGAAAACCTGACGTGATAGAAAAAAATTGATTGTATTTTTTAAATCAGCACGAAAAAGTACATATAAGTCAGTTATCAAATTTCAAACTACTTTAAAAAATATTTATTTGCAGACCTATGTAATTTCACATGAATAAATCTTTTGTTTCCCGGCCCTTAGCCAGTTTGACTTACTTTTGCCATTTTGGAATTCTCTTACACGAAACGCTGTTTTCAACTTAGCAGTATCTCAAATAAAGAAATATATATCTTTATAAATAAAAATCAACAGCCGCATCTATGTAAGAGCGTCACTTAAGGATTGTTCGAATGATGTGGCTGACAAGTTTCTTCATGCGTAATGTACAAGGTTTGGCGGAAATAAAGTTTTTGAAAAATCTTACGGCCAACTTGAAAATTTGGGATAAAATGAAAGTGCGTTTTTCTTTGTGTTTTTAATAAACTCATGTGTTTTTAATAAACTCAGCAGTGTAACAACAATCGGATGATTGAGACGGGTAGTACTTTGTTTCTCTCGTTATGGTCGTGGAAACGTTTTTAGAAAAATATTCGGGACAGTTACTAAGAAAAGTAAGAAAAATGGAACAAAGGGCAAATATCATACTTTTTGTAGGCACTTTCTATCATATCTGGCGGTAGGAACGATTCATTTAGTTTAATATATCATCATAAAATTAGACACATTCCATATTTTTTCCATGGACAAGGTTTTAATGCTGCGCAACGAACCGTACGCTGCATGCTCAGAGTACGTTGTTAAAACCTCAATGCCAATGGACCGATAAACAGATTTCATCATACTTTTACCGATCTCCATGCCACTTACACATGTATGTATGTTTTTACCCTGTGTAAGTCAATGTACGGTACATGGCGGAGGGCAACTTGCGATAGCCTTCGACACTTTTTGATCACTCAGAATAGAAGTTGGCAGGTATAAGTAATTTTGAAAGATAGCGGGGAGAAAGAAGGGTAGATAAGGAGATATAACAGACAGGGACAGGAGGAGATGTGCAGAGAAGGGAGGGAGGAGCAAGTGAACAACGGGAGAAGGGGCTGGAGGAGGAGGATTAAGGGATCTTTGGAATAAATATATGTGGTATGAAATGTTACTGTAAATTACACCTCCTACTGGTTATATCAGGAGAATGGGAGAAGCTAACTTCATAATCCTACCTTTTGTGGATTAAGAACTTACGAATTATGACCATTATAACTACTATCCTCAAAGATACAGCACTTGGAAAGTACTCTCCGATACCCCGTGTACTTATGATTTCAACTGATTTAACCATTAATTCTGACATCCATTCGCAATAAAGATTTCGTCTGTAATAACAATTAATAAGATCAGAGAGAGGTGGAGAAAGAAAGAGAAGGCGACATAAAATGAATATAAGGGACGAAGGATAAAGGCGCGGAGAGGGAAAGGAGGAGGTGAATAGAGTGTGGGTTAAGAGGTGTACAGGGAGTGTGGTGAAAGTGATGGACAGATAGAGAACGGGAGAAGATGGTCAAATGGAGGGGGAGCAGGAGATAAACAAGTAGAAAGGGGAGGAAGAGAGGGATAGAGAGAGGAGAGGGGAAGAAGATTTCAAATGTTTGTATAGCTTATGGGACTTAACTACGGGGTCATCAGTCCCTAAACTTACAAACTACTTAAGAACTAGCTTACACTAAGGACGGCACAAATATCCATACCCGAGGGGGGATTCGAACCCCCGACCGTAGTGGCCATGCAGACCGTGACTGACGCGCCTCAGTCCTCTCGGCCACCGCAGCCGGCGGAAGAAGATTACGGTGTATACCGAATAACAATACATATTAGCAAATGAGACGTATTGCTGGGTTCACTGTTAAGTAATAAACACGGTTTTACATTACCAGAAATATTGATGACAGTCAAAGCACTGTCTCTTGATGTGATCTCCGTTGAATAATTATAAGTAGTAAAATAATGACACTCCCCTACAACACAGATATAAACAGAAGCTAGTCAAAGCCCAGCAGTCAACAGAATTGACTGCTGTTCTAGATATTATGAATTGTGATTAGGAATATCTGTGCGAAGGTGTCTGCTAATTCAAACTGAATTACCCAGGGCAGGCGGCGTGGACGCCCCTTTGCTTACTACCCCACGGGGTTTCCGCCTTCTACTTGCTAAATTTCTCAATGTAGAGAGCAATGGAGGAAACCACTGGCGCTACATTTGTAAAGAGACACCGCTATCTCAATAAATAACGGTGATTTAAATAATGAAATATTAATTTAGATGTCAAAGATTTCTTTGTTCACAACTTTTCTTGTGTAAATCTCTCCAGCTTTATTAAGCTCCCCTTGCAGAGGACCACCAATAATTATTACCTTCATGCACTTTCTTTCACGGAATCTTGAACAGGCAACATGTAGTTGACCATGTCCGAATGAAGGCTCAGGTAAAAAAAAAAAAAAAAAAAAAAAAAAAAAAAAAAAAAAAAAAAAATGCCAACACGCTTGAGCGTTTGCCCCTGAGACTTATTGATGGTCATAGAAATGGCAAGTTTTACAGGAAATCGTCTACGTCTCAATTGAAACGGCAATCCTGTTTGAGACAGAGCCAAGTCAATTCTTAGAAAGACATGAATTTCACCTTTAGAAGTGTCAGTCAAAGACTTAGCTATTATGGCATTATTTTTTAGTTAGAGAACCTCTAGTCTTGTTCCATTGCAAAGACCCCTTTTGGTGTTAAGATTTCTTAGCAGCATGATAATTGCTCCAATCTTCAACCTCAACTTGTGAGGTGACATGTCAGAAGGCGACAGACTACTCAAAAATTTCGTTGGAAAGTTTTTGCCACTGGTAGTATTGTCAGCTAGTACAGAATCAACACTTCACTATCTAACAGCCGGCCGCAGTAGCCGAGTGGTCTGCGGTGCGTCGGTCACAGTATGCACAGCCGCTACGGTCGGGGGTTCGAATCCCCCTTCCCTTCGGTTATGGATGTTTGTGTCGTCTTTAGTATAAGGTAGTTCATAAGTAGTTTGTAAGTTTAGGGACTGATGACACCGCAGGGTCCCATAAGCTTTACAAACATTTGAACACTATCTAACAGCGATGAATATCGATCTACTCTAGCACAGAGCATTCCTCTTTCTCATTTACTTCCCGCAAATACGTTTATAATAGCTGTCGGCGACCACCTGACCCACATGTAAGTTGCGCACGCGCATGGTCGCTAATGGAACTCGACAACAGCCCTGCGCATGCGCAGTTCTCTCGGCGACAAACTGACACACACATAAGCCGTTTACGAATAAGATATATATATATATAAAAATCTTCCAAAGCAGGGCCCTGAAAATGAAATGAACACAAGTCTGGGGTCTGTGAATGAATCGGTAACCATTTTCATTTCAGTACGCAGTAGGAGGCGGCTGAGACATCCTCTAATACGAGCACGCCTTCATGCATGCAGATACGAATAGCCTCCTGGTCCCAAGCATGTACGTACACACCTACACACGCAGAGCGAGAGAGAGAGAAAAAGAGAGAGAGAGAGAGAGAAACAGAGAGAGAGAATCTTGTGTGCGAGTATATCGTATGCGGGCAGCAGAACATGTATCAGCCTTAGTGCTTATTTATTACGCGCTCTTTGTCACTTTCGATTGGTTGTATAGGATAAGGAATTAACTGTCACTTTGCAGATAAACATTCCTCCCGTTTCTCGAGACGTCGCTCTGTCCTGCCCACTCCAATGCTCCTTCCTTCCCCCCTCCCCCTCCTTTCTTCCCCCTCACACTCTCTCTTCTCTTTCTCTCTAACACACACACACACACACACCACACACGCAAATACCACAACAATCCCCAGCAATCTCCAGTCTCTCTCTACCTCCGTCTCATTCTTTTTGTTTCTCCCTCAGCCGGCAGCGCAATGTAAAGAATCGGTCGGGACGCGAGAGGCAGCGGAAACGAATTACTTGTGTGCAGTCGCAGGAATAAAGGCGTGGCTTGGCGCGGCGGATGCCGAACGCGTTTGCTTTCGAGCCGTCGCTCTGCGCTCCTTTGTTTGTGTGCTGATTGTGAAATGTGTGTGTGTGTGTGTGTGTGTGTGTGTGTGTGTGTGTGTGTGTGTGCTCGCCCACCAACAGGCGCTACTTGGAAGCGGTAATCCTTATTTATCGACCATTTATTCCGCCCCGAACGAGCGCCAACACAACACGATTCTAAATGTTAGGAAACATTAAGACAGCTGGTATTTACCATCCCAACATCTGTCTTCAACGTCCTGTCAAAGGGTCGGAGCTGACAATTTACCGAGTGCGTCTTCAGTGCAGTTAGATTATCGCGTTCGATGATTAACAGCTTCGCGTAAAGGAAGTAAACAAATATCAAGAACTGTAACGACTGACACAATACATTTTTAATTTCAGAAAATGTTAATTTTTCTTAACAGAAGTGATTTTTGGTATTAAAGTGTTCTTAAAATCTGTTTATTTCGATAATATTTAACATCCCTTACGATATTGTGGTGTTATTGGACACACTCCAACGTGACGATTCGTTTAGTTCTAAAGGATATGTTTCACTCACCTTGAGATGATTTCTTCTTCTGCCTCAGAAAACTATCAATGTTCCTCCGACAGAAAAAGCTGTAATAAAACTAGTTGGATTGTCAGTATCAATACGTAGCTAGATTATTAAGTACATCTTGTCCCTTAATCCACACATGAATTACCTCTTCATTAATAATTTTACGACAGGATGTAGTATACAAACCGAATGCCTATTTTGAGGCAATTAGGAGCAGCACCATCACAGTGCCATTTACAAGTTACAATGTCTCCCTCGGCAAATGATTCCTAACCTCCGACGCTACGAGTGAATCTCTTTCACAATGGATGATAGCAAGTGTTAACCAACCAGCACCATTAGTAGGTGATGGAATATCATGGCTGAAACTCAATTTACAACCACGAACAAAACTGTTTTATTCAATAGGTATTGATGGCAACGAAATGACGGATGAGTTTTCGGATGCAACTGTGATCATGATTTTTACCGAAAGATTACTCGAATCTCTGCCAAGCCTACATTAGCCTTCTAAATACAGTACTCCTCAACACTCGGAACCGCAGTCACTCTAGTGCACATTTTTCGTAAGACGAACATCTTGCTGAAATACGTATTATACACACAGATTGTCTCTGGTCTAGTGTCGTTTTGATAATACATTCATCTTTCACGCTTGATGTTCAAATATCGGTAACGCATACACGGTATGAATTGCGAATTTAAGACGCTCACAAATCACAATTCATGTGACAATTCAAGGTTACGCATTTTCATAATTCATTATCAGCAATAAACATTTATCAGGAGTCCGTGATCTTCAAACTTACACAGTACCGCGCGATTACTACGACTTTTCAGAATTATTAGAAATATAATTCTCTGTGACAGACCACAATGTCAACTGTTCTGTTGTTACCAAAGGTAGTAGCGCACGGAAGGAGCCTGTGAGTGATCACTGCTCATTTTCTACGTCTGACAGATTTTGAAAGGTGCTTCATTATGAGTCACTCATAAATTAGGTAGGTGTGAAGAGCATTTAGACGTGGCTTGATGTTCGCATCTATGGAACCGCATGGGCAGTCGCAGTCGTCGTTATTCAACAATTTCTGATCATCGCAAGGCGGATTCCTGTATTGTATGTCAAACAAGTTGCACATTTCCGTGTCTAATCCGAGAAACGTAGTGGACTCTTTGCAAGTTTCTGTTGCTGGTCAGAGACCAGCAACAGGCTGCCCTGGGAATTGCTGTTAGTCGCATACACTGTGTTTGGATTGATACCGTGCTGGAAAACGAAGACTGATAATGACATTATTGTGAGTTTACACTAACCTGAATCGCCTCATAGCAAACATTGCAGCAGCCAATGAGATTTTCTTCATTGTTTTTGAGAGGCATGGAGGTGCTACTTGTGGAGGCATAGCGTGGGAAGATATCTGGTTTTAATTCCGGTCACAGTTACTAGTGACAAGGAATCCAGTAAATCATGTTTCATCGCGCCTTACCTCTCATGTGATTATTTTTCAAACATGGCCCGCTTCTCTAAGAACTGCCTGGGCGAACAGTCTCAGAGTGATGTAGAGCCACTATTGGTGCCGGATAATTTCTAGATATATTTTCGGGAAAACTTGGATGTGACTAGTGCAGACGTAATTTCTGTCAATATGCCACAAACTAAAATGTCAAAGACGGAAAATTACGTTTTAAAGTCCCATCGACAGCACGTTCACTAAAGACGGGGCACAAGCTGGAGTTCCAACGTTAGGCGGGTAGAAGAAGACAGTGTGCTATCCGTGTGCATACCGGCTAGAGTCATTCCATATGTGGAACGAGATACCTTGAAGAGCACAGGGTTCAGCCAGGTGCAGGGGGTAGCTCATGTCGATACCAATGATGTGTGTCGCTTTGGGTCGGAAGAGTGTCTACGGTTTTGAGGGGATATCTGAAGTGCTACAGACCTCCAGTCTGTAGGAGAGCCACATATCATTGACTATATAATAACAGATCAGCATTTCAAATGGCAATCAGCGACACAAGTGTTTTCAGAGGGTTTTCTCATGACACTTCATTATTTAATGTGCCGTGAAATCGGTTTCGTGAGGCCAAAAGTGTAGGTGTATCAGGTCCTTATCTAGAATGGTAAGAGTGGAGAAGGTTCAGGACAGGGAAATTAGGCACAAATAAATGACTATGACCTTAGAAACGTACCATTTATTTGAACGTAGGCATTTACAGTCATTGTAAGAACAATAGAAAAAAGGTACAGAGACACACTATTAGAAGTGGCTACAAAATGTCTGAGCAGTGGTGTGCAAAGCTAGGAAGAATCGGACAGCTGGGTGGAATGACACAGTCAAGGCCGCCGGGTGCTTTAATTTGTGACCTCCTTAAATCACTCTAGGAAAGTGATGGGATGGTTCTTTTCAAAGAGCACGTCCGTTTTTATTCCTCATACGTAGAAAAGAATCAAACCGAGCGTTTGCTCCGTCTCTAATGGTTTCAATATCGACGAGGCGTTACACTATAATCTTCCCTCATTTCTTCTTTTTGCTTTAATTCACCTACATTCCATTATCTATGTTTCGCTATTGTTGATGTTTACATCATAGCCTCTTTAAAAAAAAAAAATAAATAAAATAAAATAAAATAAAAAAAAAAAAATTGTCCATGCCGCTAATTTACTCTTGCAGGTACTTTTCTGTGACTTTTATGAAACTTGTGAGAAAAAAAAAAAACATGTGTATAAAGATGGAATGTGTAGACAGTTGTGAGAAATCCGGGACACTCAGGTAAAGGTACAGTCTGATGCGCAAGTCGGTACACATGCCCTTCAGTCGTACGTGCTACCGCTTGGTTTAAATGACCGCTCTGCATCGTGCCGTCTAAGGCTAAGGAAAAGCGGCTTTCGTCAAACCATAAAAACTAATATCTTTCTGTACCATGTAAATGAGAAGGTTCACATCTATCGTGATACAGAACTTATTAAGGGTTTTTCATTGCAAGGCCGTTCGTGATCTCACCGCTTTTGACAGTTAGTACGAAAAGAAGTACAAAATATCAATAATTGAAAACTAACAGTAAACTGAAAAACAAGTAAATCTTCGCCTTGCCAAAAGAGTTCCAGTATATAACATAAATATTAAGTAAATAGAACTTACAAGTATGACATCGACCTTCTGCAATAGATGTTAAATATATTCGCAGTTTGAGTCCATTCTTTAGTTCTGACTGACCACCAGTTTAAAGAATGAAATATCAAGGCTTTCAAGTTAGAAATTTTGACGTAGCAGATTTGAATGTACTTCTTTCTTAACTGTCATCACAAGCTCTTAGAAGGCAAGAAGCACAATGCAGCTGTTGACACATTTCTCGCGCACAGAAAACGAGAAATATTAATAGTTTTTCAAACTATTAAAGCTTACGTGCCTTGGTGGAAAGCTGTAGGGATCTTTAATTTACTCTGTTAATGTTTCACCAAAACCGTTAGTGTAATCAATCAATATGAATTCTATATAATGTTCGTTCCCTATATTTTACCCCTGTTGACTTCAAAATTTTCACGTGTTCTCCACAAATGTACAATAGCTTTAAATAAATATTAGCCTTACATTATAGGTTTGTCGTTACTTAACCTATCTTCTAAGATAAGTCTCAAGGTCATATTATCTCAGCATTCTCAAAAATTCTAGAAAAGGTAATGTACAAGCAGCTTCTCAACCACTTAACCTCAAATGGCATATTGTCTAGAGCACAGTTTGAATTTCTGAAAGGTTCCGATATCGAGAAGGCTATTTACACTTACAGTGAGAATTTACTTAATTCATTAGATAAGATATTTAATTACAAGCAGCAGGTATTTTCTGTGATTTGTCAAAGGCATTTGATTCTGTGAACCATAACATCCTTTTAAATAAATTAGAATTCTATGGGGTCACGGGAAATGCTGCAAAATGGTTCAAGTCGTACCTCATAACAGGAAACAAAGGGTGTCAGTGCAAGTGAATTAAGCCAACAGTCATCATCGGATTGGGAAGAAATTACATGTGGTGTCCCACAAGGATCCATCTTAGGGCCATTGCTTTTTCTTGTGTACATTAATGACCTCTCATCAGTTACACTACCAGAAGCAGAGTTCGTTTTGATTGCAGATGATACAAGTATTGCAATAAAACGAACGTCAAGCATAGTTATATAAAAGTCTGCTAATGATATTTTCATGAACATTAATAAATGGTTTAAAGTCAACTCATTGACATTAAACTTTGAAAAGACTCACTACATGCAGTTCAGAACATGTAAGCGTTTCCCGTCAGCATATGCATTAAGTATGAAGAAGAGCAGACAGAAGAGGTAGACAGTGTTAAATTACTGGGATTACAGATTGTTAATAAATTTAGTTGGGAGGAGCACACCACAGAACTGCAGAAACGACTCAACAAATCTGTATTTTCAATACGAGTGTTACCAGACATAGGAGACATAAAAATAACAAAGCTTGCATACTTTGCTTACTTTCATTCCATAATGTCATATGGTATAATATTTTGGGGTAACTCCTTAAGTCAGTCAAAAGTCTTCAGAGTCCAAAAGCGTGTCATACATATTATTTGTGGAGTAAATTCACGGACCTCCTGTAGAAGCCCCTTCAAAGAACTGGGTATATTAACTACTGCCTCTCAGTATATTTATTCCTTAATGAAATTTGTCATAAATAATATATCCCTTTTCCCAACAAACAGCTCAGTTCATACATACAATACTAGGAACAAAAATGATGTTCACACGGACTTAAAAGCTCTTACTTTAGTTCAAAAAGGGGTCCACTACTCAGGAACACACATTTTCAATAATTTACCATCAAGTATAAAAAATTTAGCTGCAAATAAAGATCAGTTTAAGAGGAACGCAAAAGACTTTCTAGTGGCCAACTACTTCTACTCCATTAGTAAATTTCTAAATTGTACCAAATTATGCATGTACTCATACTATATTAGTCTTATTATATTATCAGCTAAAAAAAAATAAAAAAATGCATGTATCTGTATTTATATTATTAGTATTATCTATTATTCAGCTTGTAAAGTTTGTTTCTTGACATGTTCCACATCCACGAAGATCTCCTCAACATGGATCTACAGAACGAAAACTAATCTAATCTAATCTCTAACGAGTGTGTGCGATCTCCGTCTCACGAGATCCTCGATTTTCCCTGGAGAAAAACGAGGCGGAACTAAATTTCCAATGGAAATCTGCCAGGTCATCGAAGCTCCGTTACTCGAATAAAAATGTGAGCGGAGATAAATTCCCGCAATCAATTCGTACGCCGGTTCGAACGATTAAGGCGGAAGCACCTGAATAATATTGGCAATCCGTCAAAGTGGACGACAGCGGACCCCCCTCTTCGCCGACGACGGCCAGTTTACCTCGACAGCCAGCTTATTTCGGTCGACATGTAAATAAATAAGCCGAGTGAACGGATTCCGGTTTTCCCGTGCCCCCCTTTTTTTCCCCCATCCTCGGTGGCTTTTGAGAGGCGGGGAATACGTTTATCCCGATGCGGTGATCGATAGGCGGCCCTCCGCGGATCGGATTTATAGAAACGGGCGGGCAGGCGGGGCCTGATATATGCGTGACAGTCCACGGACAGCTCCTTTGTGGGCGACGTTTGGTCGGCGGGCACGTCGGCGCGCCGCTTAATCGGGCGACGGGCTCGCATTAGGAGCAATTCCCCGGGCCGATTTGATTTACCGGGGCCAATTTGTATCAGTTGGGACGATTCTAAACAGTTTACTCCGACAGCTTATCGATGTAACATGACAAATAGAGGCATAAATCAATAAAAGAGGCCGGCCGCGGTAGCGCGCGCGCGGGAGGGAAATGTTATAATAGGAACGGGGCCATGACAGGTTAATAAGCAATTGAGGCGCATCGACCGGCCGCCGAGCGCGCCGCGGCGGCGGCGGGCGCCGTATACTTCGCTTCCTTATTCCGCTGTCGGGAAATTTGCTTTGCACTTGCTGCGCCTCGCTGCTCGTCACTGTGCTGTCTCTCTCTCTGACCTCTTTTCTCCGCGCACCGCCCACCTTTATAGACTCGAAGACTCTAGCCGTGATAATACACTCTGACAGAGAAACAAGACCTACCACGAAGGAATTATCGGAATGGGGCGGAAGTCGACAGATGTGGTGTACATTGAGACACAAACATGATTACAATTTCAAAAAAGAGGGGCCTTGGTGTATTTTTTTAAATCATTTTCTTAAACGTTTCGGACTACAATAATAAGTAATAAAAATTATGGACGTACGATTACGACTCTACTATTGTGATACTACGAGGTTTAAAATTTAAATATTGGTAACACTGCTGTGGAGACACTACGCAATGTCGCTGATAGCACACGTTGTTGACATACCTACCTCACCTCCAATCACATGGAGTCAAAAATGTTAATATATTTGTAAATCTGTGGGGCTTAGCTACTCTGGTTATCAGACCCTAGGCTTACAAACGACTTAAACTAACTTTTGTTTTGTCCGTAAAAAAACACCTTTACAGCATTTTACATTTATCTCGATCGAAAATAAATAAAAACAATTATTATCACTGTAAATTATTTCATTAATAAAATTTTCTCTGAAAAAATACCGGAAAATAATTTTTAAGCTATAAATTAAAAAAATTGGCAACGATGTTCTTACATGAACAAAATGACATACGAGGTTGCAGTTCAACACCATCGTTACGCTATATATATATATATATATATATATATATATATATATATAAGCCCGAGGGAGGAATCGAACCTCCGACGGCGACCAGCGGCGCGCTCCGCGACTAGGAGTCTTGGAATGCTCGACCACTCCACCGCGGCAGCAAATGCAGTCGCCCGTCCCACGTCTCTTGTGAGCGAGCGGTCTAACGTAACGATGTCACTAAGTTTTCGAAACAGAAACAACGGAGTTGGATCAACATTGAATGTGGCAGAGGTACTACAGTACAACAATCAAGGTCTTTAAAAGAAGTCGGGGAATCGGTATTGCCTACAGAACAGTGGCATTTTCGGTAAAAGCCATCAAGGAAGGTCGCCAAACTGTGACAGACATGCATCAGGCAGATCGTCATAGCGTCTTCTGACCTAAGTCCTTGTGACTTTGATTTGATTCTGAAAATGAAGGAAACAATACGTAGCATTCACTTCAGGACTGAGATACAACAAGCAGTAGACCCCCTCCATTCGCACCATCAACAGATAACTCCCTGCTAACTGTACACCACGCTTTCCACACCGCTGGCAACGGGTTCTACACAACGCTGGTGACTACTTTAAAGATCCGTAACAGGTGCAAAATGTAACACTTTTGTATTCAAGTTCCAAACCTCATATCTATGCTCTCAACACGTAATATTCTCCCTGACAGTGTTTTAACAAACAGCCAAAATTATTTGATATTTGAGTTAAGCTTTGACAAACATAATCTTTTTATTTTTTTTATTTTTACCTCTCTATTATTTTAAGAAAAAAACATTTAAATGTTTGTAGATCTATGTGACGTAACAACTGTGATTATCAGTCCTTTGACTTAAAAATTACTTAAATTAACCTAAGGACAACAAAGAAACACATGGGCAAGGTAGGACTCGAACATCCGATTGGGATCAACCGCAGCAAGGCACCTTAGAACGCTCGGTCACTTCACCGCGGCTTATTTCAATATCTCTACGATATTTTCATATTCTTTTTCAGTTAAAATATCATCACATTTCTTGTGATGGTAATCCTCTTCTTCGAGTTTATTTTCTTTGCCTTTTCTGGTTTACATAAATTCAAGTGAAAGTGTCAATCGCCGTTATTTTTACAAAACGGTTCGAGTTACGGAAATAAAATAAGGGAGCACAGTTGTAGAGAATTGTCTCTGCAAATTCGTTTATCCAATTTTCGTCTCAGATGAACGGTTAAAGCGTTATTTGCAATTAAATTTCCTGTTGTCAAAAGGCCATTTAATTTTCGAGCTGTCAAAGGGCGATCGCAATGACCCACTTTTGGTGCTATTACCGTGACCTAAAGTAGGTCAAAATTGGATTATTTACTCCAGAAAAGAATCTTCGCCTATTAAGAAAGTCAATAATGAGTTAGTCAATCTCCAGACTCTTATGTTTCGGTTTAACATTGGTTTATGATTTCAAAATGTTCAAATGTTTGTACAGCTTATGGGATTTAACTACGGGGTCATCAGTCCCTAATCTTACAAACTACTTATGAACTACTTACGAACTAGGACGGCACAAATATCCATGACCGAGGGGGGATTCGAACCCCCGACCGTAGTGGCCGTGCAGACCGTGACTGGAGCGCCTCAGTCCCCTCGGCCACCGCGGCCGGCGTTTATGATTTCACGTGAGTTAAAAAGAAAAAAAAAAATCCTAAGAATAGAATGTTCAAACAATTTTCAGGCTTGCAGTAGGTCATTCCTGTGTAATGAAGACTTAGCAGCAAACAATACCCAGGCTCATTCTTTCATCATTTCACTAGTAGTGAAAATTCTCCAAATCCAATGTACAAAAACACACGTCGATGTAGAGAATTTTTCCTTCGTAGTGAGACCTGGCTTAACAACTCCGTTGCTAGTACTACAAATCATATTAGCTCCAGGAACGAACGCTAAATGAAAAAAAAAAAATTACATCGCATTCAAATTAGAGGAATTTGCAAATAGCAGTAAAAGTCGACCACACTAAAGAAAGAAACCTGCTTTTGGTTTGTATAAAATATAGAAAATATTGAATCATTCCCAGTTCTATCAAAAATCAAGTACAATACGAAGAACACATCAAGAAATAATTGAAAGAGTAGTACGAAAACGTATTTTGAGGAAGACTAAATTGTCCAATAGGGTAGCAATACGCACATAAACTCCTAGCGCTCAGCGCCCTCGCTGGTGGAACAGCAGCACTTGACTAGCCTCTCCCTTGTCGCTCGTTGCGGATATCGGCAGAGCACGTCGTCTTCGATTTGAGCACTAGCCGATTGCTAGCCGTTAGCCGGTTCATCAGATTTTCAGCGACGCGCATTTACACGTATGATGATGATCGTGTGGCATTTGTAGCTATTAGACACCAAGTGGGGTCGTGTTTAGCCTGTCCGATGCAGCCGGCCGCGGTGGCCGAGGGGACTGAGGCGCGTCAGTCACGATCTACACGGCCACTACGGTCGGGGGTTCGAATCCCCCCTCGGACGTGGATATTTGTGCCGTATTAGGTCGTAAGTAGTTCATAAGTAGTTTGTAAGTTTAGGGACTGATGACCCCGTTGTTAAGTCCCATAAGCTGTACAAACATTTGAACTTTTGTCCGGTGCAAGTCTTTTTTAGCTGAAACCGCTACGGTGACTAGCATGTCAACGATGTTGAAATGATGATGTGTACGACACGACACCCAATCCCCAAGGGGAGAAACTGGAGCCCCCTGCGTGCCAGCACACCTCGCTGTCCACTAGACAACGGCGGCGAATAATTTATACGGATTCTTTAATAATGCAGTAGCAAATGAGTTGCTGCTGTGGCCGGAATTAACGTGCTGTCATACTGCGTTGAGCATACGGTGGAAATGCGAAGTTCAGCAACAGCCGACTGGGTTGGCTGGGAGAAGCGAGTGCAGCCAGCACTGGTGTTCCGTGCAGCGTTCTCTGGCAGGGTGCTTTATAAACACCAATGTTTCGCAGTGAATCAAACACTACACACCAAAGGATGAAACGAGATATTACCGGCATATTTCCACGTTGTTTGCTTTCTGGTTCTTAATTTCAACTGAGAGGGCACTCTTAATATGTCGAGTAGAAAAGACATTTCTCCTACACAGTTATTCCAAGTGGAGGAGATCCTTACACAGACTATCTGCAATTGTGTGAACTACGTGTTAAGTATATTTACAGTCTTAGCTTTGTCACCGCCCGACGCGTACTGTGAGTGTCCTTAAAACACTCGTGCACAGAAGTGAAACAGTCTCAGGCGCATATAGCCTGCCCGAAGAGCTCACCCGCCTTTAACAAGTGTTTGGGGAAAGTGGGTGTCCGCCTCCGTAGCTCAGCGGTAGCGTCGCTGACTACCACGCAGGAGGTTCGGGTTTGATTCCCGGCAGCGGGCGGGGTGTTGTTTGTTGTCCTAATCATCATCATAACCATTGGCACGTAAGTCGCCAACGCGGCGTCAAATAAAAAGACTTACACTAAGGCGGCCGAACAATCCCGCAAGGGATCTCCCGGCCACGAAAGCCATACTCTCATTTTCATTTTCGGTAGATTAACAGACTATCCTCAGCTACATTGAAGAATCGGAGCAGAAGGAGGAAAGCATACATGCAAAACGTCTCGCCTTTCACGTTATACTAGAGTTGCAACTTAAATAGTGAGAACTATAGTGGATGATACAGTACTTCCCAGACCCATCAACCTAACAAAGCAGCCATACTGTATGCGGCCGCGCATTGTCGTGAAAAATGGTGGGTGGGTTGCGCAGAAAGTATTGCCGCCTCTTTCGCAAACCTTAATTCCTTGTGACTATGATTTTATTCCGAAGATGAAGGAACCACTTCGTAGCATTCGATTCAGATCTGTTCCACAGATACAACAGGCGCTAAACTGCTCCATTTGCACCATCAACAGAACAGGCTCTGCTATCGGTATACCACGCCTTCCTCATCGCTGGCAGCGGGTTCTACACAACGCTGGTGATTACTTTGAAGGACAGTAACAGTGGAAATACGTAACGCTTTTGTATTGGTTGTGAATAAATAGTTGCCATGATTCAAGCTCCAACCCTCGTATTTAGACCGGTCATTCAAAAGAGTGATCTAAGCGAAATTATCTTTTGCACAGCACTACCAAAAATTTGTGGAAGTACACGTGGTGGAAAATGTGACGAGCCGTGACGGCTGCTGCCAGCACGATAATGCCTGCAGCAGCATCACTTCCATTGTTCGCTGAAGTGGAGGACGGAGCGGTGAGAGGCAATGCGGAGCACAACTGAGCTCCTCGGTTCCCCAAAATGTCGCTCTACCGCCAAATAGCTTTTCATATCAAGCAAGTTAGGACACAATCTTGCGTGTTTGATCGCTCATCTGGCAGGTACCCAGTTGAAATATAGTGCGCTGTATTTAACGATGACCGTCACAAGCCTAAAGTTTCTTTCAGCAGAGATGTATGATATCAAAAATGTTCAAATGTTTGTAAAGTCTATGGGACTTAACTACGGGGTCATCAGTCCCTAAACTTACAAACTACTTATGAACTACTTACTAACTAGGACGGCACAAATATCCATGCCCGAGGGGGGATTCGAACCCCCGACCGTAGTGGCCGTGCAGACAGTGACTGGAGCGCCTTAGTCTCCTCGGCCACCGCGGCCGGCTGTATGATATCGTCTGAGGGGTATCGTAACGTAAGAGCTTCAGAAGATATGACGTTATAAACAATGAATATTTAAATGTTCAAATGTTTGTAATTCCATGGGACCAAACTGCTGAGATCATCAGTCCATAGACGTGTTGTTGTTGTCTTGTCCGCAGACTGGCTTGATGCATCTCTCCACGCTACCCTGTCCTCTGCAAGCCTACATCCTTTTGACCTTGCTTACTAAATTATCTCTCGGTCTCCCTCTACGATTTTTACGCCGTACACTGACTTATAAGGCTAAGTTGACGATTCCTTAATGACTCAGGATGTGTTCCACCAGCGTATCCCTTCTCTTAGTTAGGATATACCATAAACTCCTTTTACTCCCAATTCCATTGAACACCTCATTAGATCTACCATTTAATCTTCAACATTCGTCTGTAGCACCACATTTCAAAAGCTACAGTCAACGTTTTCTCTGAACTCCTTATCGCCCATGTTTCATTCCCATACAATGCTACATTCCACTTGACAATGGCAGCGGAGTTCTCTGACGAAAGCTCGTGGGCAGTAAACCACAAGATGCGGCTTGTGACCCGAAAAGATTGTATTAAATGTTTACTCCATTCTCAATCACTGCGTGTCTTTCATGTCAATCGATTCTAAATACTGCTTTCTGGTTTTTGTACACGATGAATATAACTTTTTGCTCCCTATATGTTACCCCTGCTACCTTCAGAATTTGAAAGAATGTATTCCAGTCAACATTATTATTGTCAAAAGCTTTCTAGAGATCTATAAATGCTAAAAAACATAGTGCTGCCTTTCCTTAACATATCTTCTTTGTTGTAAAGTGAGAATTGCGTTACGTGTTTTATATTTCTTCTAAATTGAAACTGATCTTCTCCAACGTCGGATTCCACCAGTTTTTCCATTCATCCGTAAATAATTCTTTGTAGTATTTTACAACGATGACTTATTAACCTGATAGTTCTGTAATTATTCACATTTGTTTGTACTTGCTTGCTTTGGGATTGGAATTATTAAATTCTTCTTGAAGTCGGAGGGTATTTCACCTGTTTCATACATCTTGCATACCAGGTGGGACAATTTATTCATGTCTGGCTCTCCTAACGATATCAACAGTCCAGACGTAATATTATCTACTCCAGGGGATTTGTTTCGGCTTAAATCTTTCACGGCTTTGTCAAATTCTTCTCGAAGTATAATAACTCATATCTCATCTTCCTGAACATGCTCTTCAATATCTGCTTTCAAGTTCATTTCCTTTATGTAGGCACTCTACATATTCCTTCCTTCTATCAGGTTTCCCTTATTTGCTTACCACTGGTTTTCCTTCCTCTTGATATTCATGCCTTCCCTTTCAAGTCTCCAAACATCTTTTTTGTTTTCCTGTAGGCGGTATCTATCTTACCTCTAGTTGTACAATCTTCTACAGGCAGGCATTTGTCAATTAGCTACTCCTGCTTAGTCAGTCTGCACTTCCTGTCAACCTCATTTTTCAGACGTCTGTATTCTATTTTGCCTGCAACCTTTGCTGCATTTTTATATTTTCTGCTTTCATCAGTTAAGTTATTTATGTTATTTCAATTAGGCCTTGTTCTTCTGCCGATATGATTCTCTGCTGCCTTCACTACTCTATAACTACCCATTCTTC
Organism: Locusta migratoria; assembly: GCA_026315105.1. NCBI lineage: Eukaryota > Metazoa > Arthropoda > Insecta > Orthoptera > Acrididae > Locusta > Locusta migratoria. Next base: position 57,303,023 of record CM048751.1, read on the forward strand.
TTCTACTGTATTACTTTCCCCTGTTTCGGCCATTCCTTGCCTAATGCTCCCTCTGAGACTCTCAACCATCTTTAGTTTTAATTTGTTCAGGTTCCACCTCCTTAATTTTCTATATTTTTGTAGTCTTCGCACGGCCTCCCGCGTCGGAGGATCGAATCCTCCCTTGGACACGCATGTGTGTGTTATCCTTAGGTTAGTTTTTGTTAGTTTAAGAGGTTTGTAAGAGTGGGGACTGATGACCAACGTAGTTTGGTCCCGTAGGATTAAATACATTTGACCATTTGAATTTTTGCAGTCTCTTAAGTTTTAATCTCCAGTTCATAACCAGTAAGTTATGGTCCGGGATTTGTCTTATAGTTTAAAACCTGGTTTCTAAACCTATAAAGTCAATCTGGTACCTTCCAGTAACTCCTGGTCTCTTCCACGTGTATAACTTTCTTTCATGATGATTAAACCACGTATTTGTGATTATTAAATTTTGTACTGCACAAAATTCTACCAGGCGATCTCCTCTTTCATTCCTTTTCTCCAGTCCATATTCACCTTCTAAATTTCCTTCTCATTCCTTCCTGAACAAGTTTTTATATCTCCTCATATGTTTTTTTTCGATCTTGTCATCGTCGAAAGACCTTGTTGGCATATAAACTTGTACTGCTGTGGTCGGTGTTGGCTTTATGTCTATCTTCGCTACGATAATACATTGACTATGCTGTTCATAGTAAATTACCGGTTTTTCCTATTTGCTTATTCATTATGAAACTTATTCCTGCGCTAACACCAACTAATTTTGTATTTATACCCTGTACTAAACTGACCAGAAATCCTGTTCATCCTGCCACCAAATCCAAGTATAACCTATCCAATTCTCTTTTCAAATTTTCTAACTTACCTACCCGATTAAGGACTAAAACATTCCACGCTCCGATCCGTAGAATACCTGTTTTGTTTTCTTGATGACGAAATCCTCCTGAGTAGTCCCCACCTGGAGACCCGAATTGGGGACTATTTTCCCTCCGGAATATTTCACCGAAGAAAACACCAGCATCATACATCCATACAGTCGAGTTGCATTTCCTCGCGAATATTAACGACTGTAGTTTCCCCTTGCTTTTATCCTTTCACGGTAACTGCATGGCAAAGCCACTTTAGCTGATGTTACAAGGCCCCTGTAACTACTGAAAAAGGTGCTGCCCCTCTTCAGGAACCTCCTCTTTTGTATGGCCTCTCCACGGATGCCCCTCCGCTGTGGTTGCACCTACGGTATGGCTATCTGTATCGTAGAGGCACGCAAGCCACCCCACCTCTGCAATGCTACCAATAGACCCACCCGCATGAACCCTGTGGTTCGTGACGTTGGGTCCATATGTTGCTTATGTATTTAATTCCTTTGCCTGTCGGTTCATAATGGCCCCAGGATCAAAATCACTGTGTGTTCTTTCGAACACGTTCGTTCCACATGTCCGAAAGAACATACAACATATAAATACACCAAGACAATGACTACAGGAATATCTTTGTGTGTCCATTTCTTTGGAAGATGGTGTGGGGCTTTGGCTGAACTGTTAAGTAAAAAGAAGGAACACCTTCAGCCGTTACGTATGAAATTTTATTACTACCAGTTTCTAGATGTGATTGTTTCATCTTCCGTCGAGTTGTCTGCATATGGCAGAAGTGAAAGTGTGGATGGACAGCTTTGACAGGTTTTATGTATTTCAGCTGCAATCTATGGACAATTGCATATTAGTACTGGCCCCCAGTCTGACTGTATAACACAATAAGTCCTTTTTTACGCTGGTCAGAGGATCCGAGGACGAAGAAAAACATGAAGTGTTGAAACTGGTAGCAATAAAATTCCCTAACTTAACGGCTGATGGTGCTCCATTCGTTTAACTTTAAAGGAATGCCTCGCGTGGAAGTTGTCCATATTTACGGTCAGGACTGAACCTCCGAGACGAGACAGGATTACACATTTCCGTGTTGTAGAGGAGGAGCCGTGCGTCTGAAATAAAAATAAAATCTCAAGAGTGGATGGAACTTTTATCGGTATAGTTTGGACGTGGCAGCTGCCAATCCGCATACGTGTCCGACATGCGGAGGCAGTCGCTTCCCTCTGGAGGCAAAGCGACTGGCGGTATCCGGGACTCAGTCACCTGCTGCTCTCCGCCGCCTTGAGGACTCGCCGCACGTCCTCGTGTATACCTGAGCCGGGCGGCCGCGTCCAACGCGCCCGGAATGGCTAAACAACCAGCAGCTCCGCCGCCAGAGGGCCCGCCGAGCCGAAATAAAGAGATACCTGTGGTACCATCGAGGACACGGCGTCCTGCAAACTGTGACCAGCGAAATAGGCTGCCAGGAGAGGCTCACTGATGCTCAGTCCAAACTCTAGTCTGTAGGCAGCGGAAGCGAAGTGTATGAACGTTTAATATTGCCTAAAAATGAAAACAAACTCGTTCTTAAATAACTGGATACGCATCAGTTGTTAAAGCTTCTTACTTTATTCAGTACCCGAGTTTCGAGACCTATACCTTATCATCAGATGCTCCTGCAAGTTACAATCAAATAAAATAGTGACATACTAGATTAGATTCATACGACACACACACACACACACACACACACACACACACACACACACATATATATATATATATATATATATATATATATATATATAGCCGGCCGCGGTGGCCGAGGGCACTGCGGCCCGTCAGTCACGGTCTACACGGCCACTACAGCCGGGGTTCGAATACCCCCTCGGGCATGGATATTTGTGCCGTCCTTAGTGTTAGCTTGTTCATAAGTAGTTTGTAAGTTTAGGGACTGATGACCCCGTAGTTAAGTCCCGTAAGCTATACAAACATTTGAACACACACACACACACACACACACACACACACACACATTCACACACACACACACACACACACACACACATATATATATATATATATATATATATATATATATATATATATATATATATATATATATATATATCGGGTGTCCCAGCTATCTTGTCCACCCAAAAATCTCTGAATATCTCTGGAACAATGACAGCTATTGGAAAACGACTTTCACCGGTATCAATGTACGGCTGTGGCCCATGAATGTACATATTTGGAAACATTCTAAGACGAAAGCAAATGTGTTTTTAACACAAACTTCTGTTTTTCTTTTTTTTTTTTTTTTTTTAATGGACACCCTATATTTTTCTTCAGCAATCGATAGCATGACAAATCGCATAAACAATGACGTTGATTGCATCACAATATTCCATTTACATCCCGAGATAGTGCGACGCGAAGTTGACGCTTGAAATACGCGAAACGCGTGGCTAGAGCACGTCCTGAGACTCAGGCGAGAACCCCATGCTGCTCAGGACGAGCGCTAGCCGCGCGTTTCACGTATTTCAAGCGTCAACTTCGCGTCGGAATATTGCGATGCAATCAACGTCATTATTTATGTGATTTCTCATGCTGTGGATTGCTGAAGAAAAAATATAGGGTGTCCATTAAAAAAAACATAAGTTTGTGTTGAAAAACACATTTGCTTTCGTTTTTGAATGTTTCCAAATAAGTACATTCATGGGCCGCAGCCGTACATTGATACCGGTGAAAGTCGTTTTCCAATAGCTGTTATTGTTCCAGAGGTATTTTGGGTGCACAAGATAGCTGGGACACCATGGGTGAATGACCTAACACTTGCACCGCAAATATTCCGGAAACGGAAAGTGTGATTGATGTGCGGTTTTCACAGAATGGATTGGTAGTCAAGGACTCGTATTGTTAGCCAATAAAGAGATTGTAGAAAATGTACTTTTATGCAAAAATACACAGTTTCAAATGGATCAATGGTTCTTTCTATCATGCACCGTAATTTGTGACACCAGCTGAGTACAAAGAATTTTGAATGAAATTTTTATGATGTTTAGTTTGGCAGCTACAACCATTCAAAGTTTTGTGAGCGGAGGCTACGACAGCGTAGCTGACTAGCTGGTGATCATGAGACAGTGGGGCGTGCCCCAGGGGCTAGCCACTCTGCCAGTTAGTTACGCTACGGCAGCCTCCGTCCCCGAAAATTTGAACGGTTGTAGCTGCCAAAATAAACGCGTTAAAAATGAAATTGAAAATTCTTTGTACACAGTTGGTGTCAAAAATTCCAGTGCATGATAGATACAACCATTGTTCCATTAGAAAAATTGTATGCATAAAAATTCACTTTTTAGGTTTTTTTACAATCAGTTTATTGGCTAAAAATACGAGACCCTGACTACCAATCCATTCTGTGAAAACCGCACATCTATCGCACTTTCCGTTTCAGCAATATTTGCGGTGCAAGTGTTAGTTGATATATATATATGACATTTCGCAATGATGTGGAACGTGTCAGTTTAATAAATGGTGCCCATAATGACACTCAATATTTTAAGAATTTCATATATATTAAAGGTTTATCTAAAAATTCATCTACAGTATAGAAGGAGTTGCCATTCAGAAATTCCTTTAATTTCTTTTAATACTATTTGGCTATCTGTCAGACTTTTGACGCTACGTGGTAAGTGATCGATGACCTTTGTGGAAGCATTATTCCTCTTTCTGTGCCAAAGTTAATTTAACATTGAATAGCGAATATCACCCTTTTTTGCTAGTGTTGTAGCTATGCACACTGCTATTACTGTTGAATTGGATAGAACTGTTCATAATAAATTTCGTGAGTGAATGTATATACATTGTGAAGCTATAGTGAAGATTCCTAAATCTTTAAATAAATGTCTGCAGGATGATCTTGGGTAGGCTCCAACAATTATTCTGATTACACGCTTTTGTGCAATGAATACTTTCTTACTCAATGTTGAATTACACCATCATGTCTATCATCTTTATTAAAATTATTCAGTACAAAGGAAGTAAACGTACTAAGATTAAAATAGTGTGACTCTGGTACACGCAACAAGCCTGGGGGCACTGTAGACAACTTGGGCGCGACATAGCACCACACAAGGCAGGGTTTTGCATGTAAAACAATTAACTACCATAATGTCCCATAATTAAGAAGGAGAAAAGTTAGAAAATCAGCAGTGTTAAGAGAAAAAAAAGAGTTTGTATGTTCGGCGCGCCTGAGCATACCCAAACAAAGCTAAAGACAGAGCACCGCATCAGCCCTCCAACGGGCACCACAGCAGTTGAAATGCCGGCTGGCAGTCAAGCAGCTGTATCGTCAACTGTGCGCTTGTGGCACCGTCCAACCGTCATACTCTCAACTGCTGTGGTCGTAACTGTACGAAAAGGAGCTTAATAACTAGCGCCCAATGCCCCTGAATGTTACCGCGACTGCATTTATGTAAGAGAGAGGCACTAGTAACATCAAATTACACCAGAAGTGAAAGAGACCAAAATGAAATTGTACATATTACAAAAAATAACTTGACTGGTAAAAGGGTATACTAAGAGGACGAATAAGGAGATAACATTGCAGAAACCACAAAACATTGCAAAATAGGTGGCCCCCAAATTAACGATAAATTCACTCATTATATACTCGGGTATTGCATAAAATGAAAATGTTTAAAATTAACAACGGTTGCGGATCCAATTATTTAAGATTAAGATGGCCGGTTGTGGATGTCCCGAAGGAAGAAAATTGTGTAAAAAAATAGTTGGTCCTTTTCTAATATGAAATTTTATGCTTTACAATTTCCACAATTTGAAAGTTTTTATTTGGATTAGCCGTATCGAGTTAAAGACGTTCGAGCTGACATTTTAGCCAAGTTGGTGGAAATGACTGAAATTTGAAAACTGATTGCTGCCAAATGGCTATACCGATTTCGATATCTGAATAGGTCATTCGAGGTAAAATTTAACATTTTATTTAGGTAAGGATAACATCTTCAGTAAAATGCGTAGTTTCCGTCTAATTGGCGCCAATCTGTAGAAAGTGCTAAAAATTCGCAATTTATCGAAAACATGTATGGTACACACTCTCAACCATATACACAAGAAAAAAAATTTGAAATCTCTTACCTCATTTTTTCAAGCAAAAGGCCTTTTTGTGACGTTCCTGGACTATGCAGTCCGCTCTAGACTGCTTGAATATTTAAAAATAATAATAAAAATGACAATGTGGGGCACCGTTTACCAAAGGAAACAAAATTTTTTCCAAAGATATATCAAAGGTGTAGCAAGTGCGGGCAGTTTAGAATGTCCTCCGAGAGAACACACGCCAGTCTGTATAGTGCTGCCCCCTCTCCCCCTCACCCTCCTCCCCATTTCACTTTCCCAATAGCCACTCGTCCGCTCACCCGCTGTAGCTCAAGCCATTACGCGCTTGCACAGTTCACTTTACCAATCGGTTACTAATACAAGGAAACAATGACACGTATCCAAGTTTTTTTTTCTTACTAGAATAAGTATTCATTATTAAGATCAATGAAGCACATCGTCGAAAAATGTAGGTTACGTCCACTAGATTTTGTTTAAAGAAAAATATTTAACTCGGCTCCAGAATGACGTAGAGCAACATTATTTGTTTTCAAATCTGTGAAAACAATGAGAGCAACGTATTTCTTTAACAGTTCCTTTCGTAACATAATAACAGAAATAGATAGTTGAAGGAAAATGCACAAAAAAGCGCAAGTTTTTGAAAGTTATTCTTTGATACAATTAATAAAATCTAAAAAATTATTTAATAGTGTGATATTACAACTCTTCACGAAACAAATAGCCAAAAACCGTTGCTCTAGGTCAGTGTTTTTCAACCTTTTCGAATATTCGACCCCCTACCAAGTAAAAAGATTCTAGTGAGCCCCTCTCAAATATAAATATTTTGCGGACCCCCCCCCCCCCCCCATCATAAACCGCAACAAAACCATTTTATCTCAAAGGAAACAACTTTAATCTTCTTCCTTTTGCTCCAACTTTCTTTTTATCTATTGGACGAAGTGTTTTTTTTTCCGGAATGGTACTCGTAATCCAATTTTTACACTATTTAAGACAGAAGAATTTGGATTAACGACTATTACACGTTTCAGGCAAGACTCAGAAGCGAATTATACTCATTAATAAAACTCCCACTGTATAGACAATTTGTAAAGACGTAGATCTTTTTGCGAATTATTCAGAATTATTGGACATGGTTCTTTTATCTATCGACTGGTTCCTGAAAACAGTTTTTAGACTTCGCTCTTATTAATAATTAACACACTGTTTTATAAAACAATCTACAATGAATGTCACAAAAGGTCATCGGTAATTTTAACATTAAATATGTTACACTTAGGTAGACGTTTTTGCATTTGGCTACTGAACCGTTGTTTATTTTATGGTGCAACTACTTCCTCCTTCTATTGCGAATCTCTGAGCAAGACCTTCTGACCTCACTGGGGTTGCATCCCGCAGACTGAAAAACACTGCTCTAGACCAATCTCCTGACTAACTCTAGCCAATTTTTAAGGAGGCCATTTCCACAAAAAGTAGATATACCTTAACAGAATGTTTTATTTTATTTTTGACTATCGCCATTTTGGCTTATTTCGTTTGTAAAAGTGAATGTTGACGAATTATAATGAATGTAGTTGTTAAAGATTTTCAAGTGGTTTTTCTATATACCTTAAAATATATAAAAGAAATCGATATGTACAAAAAAATCTGTCTATAGATTATCTTAAGCGCTCTACTTTAACGTTTTCCCATTGGAGCTATAGTTTTTTTTTATTTATTTAAGAAAAACCAATTTCTTCCAACCTTGTGAAGTATTTCAGCAAAATTCGCCATCTCGGTTCGAGTTTCATTAATCAGTAACTCTATCTGAAATTTAATTTCCAACACGCTCATCTTTTTTGTTTTAAGGTAATAATTTTCCTAATGCTTGAACTATTACATTTGGCGCCATGTAGGAAGTCGCTTGCTTGCATATAGGCAGAGCGGTAGTAGAAGCATGGAGGGGAGGAGCTATAGCCGAGCGCCAACAGCATTGTCAGCGGGAGAAACATCACGGCCAGTCACGAGCCCAGAGAATGAATATTACTGGCTGCCAGTGCAGTAATGGAGGGGCATGCGCAGTACGGCTGAAAACTGGGCCGCCCTCCTACGTGACGCAGACTATAGGCGGGATGGCTGGCGACCGCTGCTGGCCCGGCCTGCCCTCCCAGCGGCCAACAACCGACGCGTCGCTTCTTGCGTATTCCATACCGGTGCGGTGCCGATGTCCCCCCGGAGTGCAGGCTCGGCATTTGGAGCGCAACAGCTCTGCCCATGGCCCCCACCTCACCCCTGCCCCCTCCATCCGTCACTGCCTCCCATTTCACCTGAAGTTTGCCGTTCAAGACTTTTCGCGGTTAGTAACAAATTCTCTCACTTGCTACGTGCCACTCACTATGCGTACCATCACACTGGTCAGTTTGTGCCAAAGATATCTATCTACATCAATACTCCGCTTATCATATTTAAGTTCATCGCAGAGGATCCATCAAACCGCTTTTATGATATTTCTCTACCATTCCATTCTCTAACATCAGGAGGGAAAAATGAACACCTAAATCTTTCCGTTTTCGATCTAAAAATGTTTAAATATTTGTAAAGCTTATGGGACTTAACTGCGGGATCATCAGTCCCTAAACTTACAAACTACTTATGAACGAGCTTATACTAATGACGGCACAAACATGCATTCCCGAGGGGGGATTCGAACCGCCGACGGGGAACGGCCTGGCACATCGTAGCTTAGCACCTCAATGTGCTCGGCCGCTCCGCCGCGGCGTTTTCGATCTGATGTGTCTTATTGTGTTATAACTATCATGTTTCCCTGTGTAGATCGGTGTTAACGAATTATGTTTGCATTCGGGAAAGTTGTTGACAAAAATTTCGTGTTTATAGTTCAGCAGGGCCATGACGTTAAACAGTTGTATGAAACTTTACCCCAGGGGTTACCTTCTGACGAAGACGAGTTCGAAACGCGTAAATAAATAACAGCCGCATCACCACCGGTGGCCTTCGTATTGGTAAAGCGTCTCTTACAGCACAGTTTAATATCGAAATTTGAAAACGGGCGCACACCTCATTGGTGGCTTCATGTCACTTTTGGAATTCATGGTGACATTTTGCTAATGAATCTCGCCGCAACGAATAGTGACTTTCTGTTAATGATTTCCATCCCTGCTCGTGCATAGTTTCTGTGACGCTCTTTCCCCTATACCGCGATAATACAAAACGGTCTGCTCTTCTCTGATTTTCTCTATATCATCTGTCACTCTCACGTGATGGGAATCCCACAATGGGCAGAAGTACTCCAAGATAGGACGCACAATTGTAATGTAAACAGTTTCTCTAGCAGAACAGTTGCATTTTCTAAGTGGTCTTCAAAGAAAAGGCAACCTTTGCTTCTACTTTCCTACAACATGTTCTTTGTGTTCTGTACAAATTGGGTATTTCGTAATTATAATTCCTAGGTATTTAATTGAATTCATGGTCTCTGTATTTGAATTATTTATCATGTGCATTAAGTTTATCTGTTTTTTTTTTTTTTTTTTTTTTTTTTTTTTTTTTTTTTTTTTTGTGCTCATACGAATTTCCCACTTCTTATTGATTAGGGTAACTTGCCAATTTTTGCATCATTGAAATATATTATACAAATCATTTTACAGCTGCTTTTGTCCTCCTGATGACTTTACATACCGATAAATGACAACATCACTCGCGAACAGTCTAAGACAGCTGCTCAGATTATCTGCTAAATTTTTTATAAAGATAAGGAATGAAAGGGATCCTATAACACTTCTCTGGTGAACGTCAGTGTCCTACGCATTCTCTATCGACATCAGTCCCTGCCATATCAAACATATCTCTCCGTCAAGAGCTATATGGAAACCATTATGAGAATCGTGTTTCGTTCTTTACATAGACATTACGACAGTATACTACCGATGCAAAATGTATTCTATATACTGATTAAGCCACATTTACTGGGGGTAACACAGCGTTCGGTCGCAATAAATCTGTTTATTAACCACATATCGATTTCGGCTAGGTAACTAGCCATCATCTGTGACATATCTGTCAGCTGTATGCTTCCAGGTTCTCGCTTATCAGATCTTAAAAGACGAGTACAGTTACAATTTCGTAGAGACCCTGCACACCTCAAATATTTCCATGACCATACCATGAAATGTAACACAAATAAAACAATAAATCTGTTTTTTATTTTTATCTTTAATGTACTGCACTCAAGAGCAGTATGCTGTTGATTTACTATCAGTCTGAAAATATGGTTTTAGTTAATCGCAATTCCTGTTTGAGCAAAGATTAGTTAATTTTAAGCATCGCAGTACTAATATAAAGAAATAATGTCGCCCACAATTTGTCACATTTCCTACATAATGGCACGGCGTTTATCATGAACTGTAAAATATGTACCAGCGCAAAATTAATTAAATAGTTGGCTTCAAAAGTTTAATGCTGATACAAAAAAAAAGGCAGTGCATCATAATATAAAATCTGTAGTTGTTGGTGTTTTGCGGAAGAATCCAATTGTTGGAGTGAAGAATGCCAATTTATTTAACGTAACCCACAGAAAGCTCAAAATCATAAATCTGTTAAAATTTAAATAAATTGGCAAATCACAGGGACCTGATAAATTATTAATAGTTATTTGTCTTTTATATTCCGTGAACGGACTCGGTTTTAGAACCGTATGCATCAACAACAATTGTATCTGCTCGCGCTGAGATGGAGGTCACATAAGCTTAACAAACAAACATTTGAGATGGAGGTCAGTATCACTGAAATAGAACATCACATAATATTATAATTTTTGTAAAATTATGAAAAGATGATCAAGGTTGTTTAAATCGTCACGCATTCGCAATTCTCTGTTAGTAAATTATTATTTCAAAATCATCTTTTACAAACAGACACTTACTCTTACATACAAGACAGAATGTTCTCCACATGAAAATCTGTTAAAGTCAAAAGAAGTTAACTAATATGTCCTATCAGTACAAGATCCTAAACGAGAGAGTGATCTTACTGTCCGCGCTCCTGGCGATAGCCCAGAACAATTGACAATTGAAAATATTCATTTTTTAAAATCGTCTCTGCTTTCTGGTTAGTTAAAATAGTTCTTTGCCTTCGGCGTTGTCAAAATTCCTTAAATAACAACATCACTTACTGTTAATCTGCCATAGTTCTTGCATTTATCGTTCGTGTTAATTTTAATTAATTCTCACTAAATCATTTCTTATTTCCCGTAATATTATAACCACATCGTCTTGCCAGATAATAAATAGGACTAAATGTTTATTTACAGGCAGGAACAGTGTGTACATATGCGATTTATACCAGTATACTCGAAGATAACGAACGTTTACAATCTTGCTATGCCCAAAATACACTGGTCAAAACAATTGGGGGATCAGTTATGATATCTAGGTTCTGAAGTATTGTTGACGTCAGAATGAACTAAAATGGTTTGACGTCTTTCTGTCGGTTCAACGGAATGGAGTTAAACTATATTACAGCAACCGAAATAGTGGTGATAACAGAAACTTACTGCAGACAGGGTTAGCGTTGTCTTTACACTAACAAACTAATTACACAAGCAGTTGGGTTCAGATAGTGTAGTGAGCAGGCAGTACAAAGCAACTACTTTGTGACTTACCCGAAACTATGGGTTGGAGAGACATATGAAGGTTAGGACAGAAACAGAGCGAGGTGGCTGCAGCTATTTCACTGTCCCAAAGTGTAATTTCAACGACCTGCATGCGATTTCATTTAACAGGAATCGTTGAAACAAGGCAAGGCCAAGGGCATCCACGTGTAACACCAGAAAGAGATGACCGTTATCTCAGGTTAACATCCGGTCATGACCGGATGCTGAATGCAACTCAGCTGTAGCGCACCCTCCAGGCAGCAACAACACACGTAATATCAACACAATGTCCGAAAACGCCTTCGGGAATATGGATTATAAGCATGGAGGCCTATGATGTGTGTCCCATTAAAACCACGACACAGTTTAACCTGCAGAAACTGCGTGGGGAGTCATCTGGATGTGAGTTGTAACGGATGGCGCCGGGTTCTCTTCAAAGGTGAGTCAAGATTTTGTGTTCAGCCGTACAATCGTCGTTGCGTCACCTGTAGAAAAACGTTTAACTCGAACAATCCTGCTTATGTGCAGGAAACGTCACCATATCTTGGTGGTGGACGAATGGTTTTGACAGGAGTCAGTATTGGCGGATGTACGAAACTCTATGTCTTTCAGAACGGCGCTTTGACTGCTCAGAGGCATAGAGACGAGATCCTTCGACGTTTTTCTTGTACTCTACGCTGGTGCCATTGGAGATGGTTTTCTTTTGATGGACGATAACACTCGTTTCCATAGAGCTGCACTGGTGGACAACAGGCTTGAAGATGAGGGAACTGAACGAATGGAGTGGCCAGCCTGTTCACCAGACTGAAACCCGATTGAGCATGTCTGGAATGTGCTTGGCAGATGCGTTGCAGATAGACCAGTACCTCCCACAACGGTTGCAGAGTTGGATGATGAACTTATGGGAGAATGGCCATATAACCCTCAAGAGCTGTTTGATAACTTCATACTGTCAATGCCACGCAGGTGTGCAACAGTACTGGCCGTCCGATGTGATCACAAACCATGTTGAGGGCAATGAGAATGTGTATTGTGTATGATATCTCAACTGATCCCCTAATCGTTTTGAGCATTGCACTACTCTAATCTATTTGCTTGGTTCCTTTTGGGGAAGTTATTTTAAAAATAGAATACTTTAATTGCAATTTATTTTAGTAGATGTTTTAGTTACCTAAGTAAATGCCGTGGCTGATGATTGTTCGTCTGTGCTTGGCTGAAGATGATAATAATATTAAAAACAAAAACCCATTCAACCTCATGCGAGTGATATTTATTCGGTCACTAACCGGTTTTCGTCTTCTTAGGGCATTTTAGTATGACAACCGATGTTGCAGTCACAGATACAATAGCTTACGACTGACAGAGCTGTTATTTACACAGAAGGTACCAAAATGATGGTATGGGAAAAGAGTAATTAATTTCATGCATAATAAATTTAATTTTGAAATATATCTCACTCTTTGTCGATGACCTCATTAAAACAGCCACATGATATAGAATGTGTTGTTGTTAACAGAAAGCACCAACCAATTGCATAGCATAAATAATTTATTTCGAGTGATTTCTGGACTAAGGACGTTGGAAGGACACTGAATGTGAAGTATTGCATTGTATAAAGAAAGCAGAAATATTACCCTGCCGGAAATACCAGAAATGAACAAACATATGACACAGTATGTCAACTTAGTACTAATTAATAAAACTCAGGTTCAGATTTTCCCTCTCTTAATTACGTTTAAGTAAAAAATAATAAACTGAAGAAATAATGTTTTATTAGTTGTCAAATGTACATTTAGATATTTTTTTCCGTATTTAGTTAATGAAACTATTTCTGGCGGCATTTAGCATAATACATTTCCTATGACCACATATTTCTCTCTTCTGTGCTAATGATATCTGCGTAACTCGTATGTTCTTGTATTTTGTCTGTGACTGCGACATTCTGTTGGCATTAGAAGATTGCCTAAGAAGCCGAAAGCAGGTTAGTGACTGAATAAGTACTATTTGTAGAACACTGTTGTTTCTTTATTGACATTATTACCTGTCGTACCAATATAACACTTAATTCTCAAAATAACTGTGCCTTGAAGAGAGAAAATTTTAGTCACTACATTTACGTCGCTAGAAGCAACTTTTTGAAAAATTTTATTAAATTTTTCCTGTAATTAATAGTTACTTATTAACTATGAGTGTAATACACAAATCACAGCCGTAATATTCCAGCACATTTATTACTTGTACCTACTTCATGTACCAGATGATGGTGTAACAACCGAAAACCACTTTTTGAAGCAATAAATGTGTGGTCAACCTATATTTCTAGCTTTTGTCGATTTGGAGAAAGCTTTTGGCAATGTTGATTGCAATACGCTAATTCAAATTGTTAAGTCAGCAAGGATAAAATATAGGGAACGGAAGATTATTTACAACTTGTACAAAAACCACACGGCCGTTATAACAATCCAGGGGCTTGAAAAGGAAGCATTTGTCGGGAATGGAATAAGACAGGGTTGTAGCCTTTCTCCAACGTTGTTCAGAGTGTATATTGAGCAAGCAATGAAGGTAAGCAAAGAGAAATTTCGAGTAGAAATTACAATTCAGGGCGAAGAAATTAAAACATTGCGTTTTGCCGAGACATTATAATTCTGTCAGAGACAGAAAAGGATCCGAAAGAACAATTGAACAGAATGCACTCGTGTGTTGAAAGAAGCGTGTAAGATGAACATTAACAAGAGCAAAACAAGGGTATTGTAATGCCGTCTAGAAAAATCAGATGATACTGAAGGAATTAGATTACCTAACGAAACGATAAAAGAGTTAGATGAGTTTTGTTACTTTGGCAGTACAGGCGATATAAAATACAGAATGGCAATGGGAAGAAAAGCGTTTTTGAAAGAAATTTCTTAGCTAAGAATATTAATTTAAGCGTAAGAAAGACATTTCTGAAAGCATTTATGTGGAGTGTTGCTTCGCATGGGAGCGAAAATGGACGATAAATACTTCAGACAGGAAGAGGATAGAGGCTATTGAAATGTAATTTTACAGAAGAATGCTGAAGATTAGGAGGGCAGATCGCCTAACTAATGAGAAGGTACTAAACAGACTTGGGAACCTCTGGAATACCTTGACTAAAAGAAGGGACAGTTGATAGGTCACATTCTTAGACATCAAGGAATTGGAGAGAGGTATGTGGGGGGAAAATGGCAGAGGGAGACTAAGAGTTAAATGCAGTAAGCAGATTCAAATGGATATGGGTTGCTGTTCTTCTGAATAGGCAGAGAGACTTGCAGATAATAGAGTTGGGCGGAAAGCTGCATCAAATCACTCTTCAGATTTAAGACCAAAATAACAACAAATATTGCACTGACAATTTTACACCAGTGTCTTGTTTACTTGAGTCTTATGGTATAAAATATTCTCTCGAGATGCGACGCAACAGTTGGTCAATGTAACTGAATTTTCATAATTAATCTCATGATTTTAGAGCACTAAAATATCGTTTTACAATACTAGACCTCACGCTAACATTTTGATATCCAACTTCTCATTTTACCACTTTCCATGTGGCTACTTAAACTCGGAAAAACGTGTGTGTATTGTTTCTAAATGTTCAAATGTTTGTAGAGTCTATGGGACTTAACTACGGGGTCATCAGTCCCTAAACTTACAAACTACTTATGAGCTACTTACAACTAAGGACGGCACAAATATCCATGCCCGAGGGGGAATTCGAACCCCCGACCGTAGTGGCCGTGCAGACCGTGACTGGAGCGCCTCAGTCTCCTCGGCCACCGCGGCCGGCTATAGTTTCTAGAGAAGTTCTCTCTCTCTCTCTCTCTCCTACTCTCTCTCTCTCTGTCTCTGTCTCTCTCCTACTCTCTCTCTCTCTCTCTCTCTCTCTCTCTCTCTCTCTCTGTTTGTCCTTTCGAACATTTGTCATTAAGAAAGAAAAAATCTGGAAAACTACTTAATGAAGTTCACATACGTTTAAAGAAAGGTGAAGATAACCTGTAATTCTAACCTCCAAGCAAAGGAAATATTTTACTATTCACATCAGTCACGAAAATTGTTTGGTAGTTTGAATATAATGTTTTCAGTCTAGGTGAGTTAGAGTTAAATAAGGTGAGAGCGTTCCCTGCAATGTCTGTGATAACGCCATTCGGCTCACAACAACGAAAGAGAAAGGACGATCAGGTGGAGGTAAAACAGGTATCAAGCAGGTCTGACGGTTATTGCCACTGTTGTTGATATATGCGTCAAATTAGCAGCCTGAGGTGATAGAAAGTTTTCGAACAGGAAGTGGTGTACCACTTCATTTGTGGAGGCCATTTTCACAGCAGCTATATGTACAGGTATTAAACCTTTTCATTCCCAAATTATGAATTCAGCTTTGGAAAAATTAAAATCCTGTGTTTTCTGTATTAATATAGTGCACTAAACATAAAAGTATGTGTTTTATAATGTTTGATGGAACTGTTGTTTTATTATGTCATGTATTTCGTGTACAACACAGACGTTTGTATCGAGGTATTTTATTACTTGGGACGATATTTTGTTGATACTTAACACTCTCAGATCAATAATGCTAGCATAATCTTCGCCAATACACCAAAGACAACTCAATTCACTACTGAAATAAAATAACACGAACCAGACTCACGCTCACACTCTCACCCACGTACGGACGGCAACGTAACACAACCTCCAAGACGGATAGATTAATGCCTCAGAAGTGGCTACACGCCGTACCAAGCGGCAAAATGTCGTACTAGAAGCATGTTGTTCATCAACAAAAATGCGACTCTACAAGGACTCATAGACAAAATACGGTATAAATCAGCTTTTAATACGTTGTTGTCTAGGAACAACACTGGGATGAAAGGGTTAAATATTTTTTCGAAGAAAAATGCCTTACACATGACATAGATAAAGTTTTTCTACTATCATTCATCACATATATTGAACCATCAAATACATATAGTTCAATTTATTTTCAATCCAATACTCTTGTACCTAAATAGTGAAACAAAAATTCAAAACAGACAATCCAATTAAAAAATTGCAAAAGACTCAGACATCTTCCAGAAAGCAAGACAATACCAAGTACAATGTGATATGTATAAACAAACTTAACCTATACGTAGGGAAAAATGTGTAATATTTCTGGACAACCACTATGCTGGATTGTTAAGAAGGAGAAACGAATGTATGTTATAAATAGAAATACTGCTACTAAAACACGTACAAGGAGTTTTTCTTGTGAAACTATTACAGTTACATTCCTGAACTGGTCTACGAACGGCTCAGACACAATGTTAAGGTTGCCACACACAGCAGCACTTCTAGCTGACTTAGACATGTTGAATGGAATCTGCAGAACATTTAACCCGTCTATTGTTGGATGGAAAAGCAGCGCTAAGACAAGGCTGATGAACATTAATGGATGCTAATATAGCACCGTCCTAAATAAAATTAAAAAAATCGTAATAATGTAACTGTAGTGATGCAGTAACAGAACAAAGGATTTCTCAGGTTTCTGAATATAAAAAGAGTATCATCCAAAAGATACCATTAGAACATTGACATAAGAGAAGAAAGATTTATGACAAAAGAGGTGGATGGAGGAGCTTTAATTGCGAGAAATACAAATTTAAAATTAATGAGAACATTACTAGAAGTGTAGGCCTACTTAGGTACTACGACATTGTATGGAGATGACACTAGGGATGAGGCAATAAGAAATTACAAGCGCCTGAGTCACAGAGTTCGAGAAAGGTATTAGAATTTTAATGCATGGATAAAGAAAAACGAGAAACAACAGTCGAATATAGAGATAAATATAAAAGATTTTGCCATCAATCATAACATGGTGTTGAACCTATACTACTCATTCGATTAAAATGATTGAGAGCGGTTTCTTAGAAGTAGTTGACCAGATGGTGTGTTTACAGCTGAATATTTAAGTTGCGGCATCGCCGCGAATTTTAGGAACCAAAGAAACGTGAATGTTTGATTTACTTCAAGCGTTCTCTGAACTGATAAAGAAGGAAGCTTACCGCTTTACATTTGCGTTAATTTAATAGATCCGTAATAAGCCTATTGCTTAAGATATACCATAGATGCCTTATTCGTATTTGCCAATTTTCTTGATTGGCTTTTCCTGTATACTAACAAGGGTGCTGAGTCTCTTACAAAATCAGCCATTGTCTTTACTAAATACTCTTGCATTGACCGAGGGCATTTGGTTAATTTTCTGGAGAAAGAGAGCTACGTTACAAATAAACATTTCCAAATCGTTTAAGTTTTTTCGTAAGTACCTTAGTTATTACAATCGTCAGAACAGCAGGCACATTTGGAAGTATTTTTCTCCTTTTTGCAACTGTAGCTCTACATTGGATGAAACTACATTTGAAGTAATCACCACAGTAATGTAAGAATTTTTTCTAATTATACAGGACAACCGTTTTCTGAAAATGAAATAACAGTCTAATTAAGACCGTACGCATTCCATTTCACATTTAGAGGGATCACTGTTACAACACGATTGTTTTACACTTTTGTTTGATATTTTGCTATGACAGTGAGCTGTTCTCGTGCTTTGACATTATTACATTCCAAATATTATCAACTATTATGGTTACACAATTTCCTCTGCGTCCTTTTGCTTATCCTTAAAATTTGTGTGGTGAAATTACACAGCCACCAAATTTATTAGATTATTCTACTTTTAAAACCACCAGAAATGCAGTTTTGCGTCGTTTAGACGTTCCATGAAGCGTCTCTTTTGTTTGTTTTGGTAATAAAGGGGGGAGTCTGCAACCAATGCTTATTTCTGTCTATGTGATATATTTCAGCTAATGTTATGTTAGTGTTGTATTTTTATATATGAAATAGTTTCGCAACTTAGTTCTCACTTCTGTTCTTTGAAACCATAATGTGATGGGTTCGTATTGGGGTTTTGGTTCTATTCTTGACAAAGAGAGTGTCAGCTACAATTTGTTTCCACAACGAAATTCTGTCGCTTAACTTGGCAGAAAATCCGAAAAAATTCTAGTCGTATGTAAAGTATACTAGCGGCAAAACACAATCATTACCTTCGGTACGCAATAGCAATTTGTTTCTCCGGATGACAGTTATGCTATAGCAGAATTGCTAAACACAGCTTTCCAAAATTCCTTCACCTAATAACTCGAAGAAAATGCTCCAGAATTCTAATCAGTAACAACCGCAAGAATGTGCGATTTAGAAGTAGCTGTCCCTAGAGTATTAAAGCAACATAAATCACTTAACAAAGTCTCCCAGACCAGATTGTATACCAATTATAGCTCTCTTTCAGAGTATGCTGACGGAATAGCTACCTAGCTATCATATACAACCACTCGCTCAGCGAACGTTCTGTACCCAAATACTGGAAAGATGCATAGATCACTCCAATATTCAAAAAAGGCAATAGGAGTTATCCCCAAAATTAAGGCCTATATCATTGAAGTCGGTTTGCAGCAGAATTTTAGAACATGTAATTTCTTCAGACTTAATGAACTACCTCTAAGAGAACGACAGATTATCACATAGGCAACACGGATTCAGAAATTATCGTTCCTGTGAAACGAAGCAGCTCTTTACTCATTTGGAGTGATGGGTGCTATCGACAAAGGATGTCAAATAGATTTCATATATAACGATTTTCGAAAGACTTTTGACACTGTACCTCATAAGCATGATCTAATCAAATTGGGTGCGATTGGATTAGTGATTTCTTGTCAGAAAGGACACAGTACGTAGTAACTGATGAAATGTCATCAATTAAAACAGAAGTGATATCTGGCGTTTCCCAGGGAAATGTTATAGGGCCTTTATAAACAATCTAGGAGACAACGCGGACGATACTGTCGTTTATCGGTTAGTGAAGTCACCAGCAGCGCCAAAATTATTTAGACATGATATCTGCATGGTGCAAAAATTGACAATTGACCCTAAACAATGAAAAGTGTGAAGTCTTCCACATGAGCACTAAAAGAAATCCGTTGAACTTCATTGAAACGATAAATCAGTCAGATCAAAATGCCGTAAATTCAACCAAATACCTAGGGATAACAATGACGAACAACGTAAATAGGGAAGGCGAACCAAAGGCTACGTATAACTGGCAGAACACTTAGAAGATGCAACAGTTCCTACTAGGGAAACGGTCTACAGTAGACTTGTGCGTAATATTTTGAATTATTGCTGTGCATTGTAGAATCCCCAACAAGTGGGACAGAAGGAGGATGTTGAGAAAGTTCATAGAAGGGCAGCTCGTTTGGTGTTATCGCGATATAGGTCGGAGTGAGACACAGAAATGATGCACGAGTTGGGGTGGAAATCATTAACAGACAGGCGTTATTCGCTGCGGAGAGATTTATTTGAGAAATTTCTGTCACCAACTTTCTCTTCCGAATGCGAACATATTTTGCTAGCATTCTCCTACATAGGGAGGCATGATCATATTATTAAAACAAGAAATATCCGGTCGAAAACTGGAAGATTCAGATGTTCATTTTTTCATCGCGCTATTAGAGAATGGAACGGTAACGAAATAACATAAAATATGTTTGATGAACCCTTCGAGTTGCACTTAAATGAGATTAGCGCAGTGTGTATGAAGATGTAAATCTGTTATTTAAACTGGATTGTGTGTGTTTGTAAACATTTTCAGTTGACGAGTGTGTATCTGTGTTTGTGAGAAATAGGGGGTTGAGCGTTCCAAGGCGCCTAGCTGCGGAGCGTGCCGCTGCTCACCGTCAGACGTTCGAGTCCTTCTTCGGGTGTGGCTGTATTCGTTGTCCTTAGCATAAGTTAATATAAGTAGCTTGAAAGCCTAGTGACTGACAACCAGAGTAGCTGTCCCATAGATTTACGAACATTTGAACGTTTTTATTTTTTCTGCGCTAAATCTATAACATCAGACCTGTTACAATCAAGTTCTAAATGCCCGATTTTTCTTTTTTGTCAGCATCCACTTTTGTCGTGTATTTCTGTGCTTAGTTGATGATTTAGTATGCTGTTTTTATTCTATTGGGAAAAATTCCGATCAATTTTTGTGTCGAATTAACTAGCATTGATTTATTTTATTTTAGTTTCTGGTGTGTAACAGCGTTGAGTAGTTCTGGTGACGGCGTGATTTTGGGAAGCAGTTGTGGACAGTAGACATACATAAATCCTCCCAACACGATACACATAATATGATCACATAAACACAGCAGTAATCCTCTTTTCATACACCTACACACGCATACACACAAACAACTACACACGAAACAAAACAACAATGTACACGGACAGATGTAATGAGATACCAGCTCACTTACACACACACACACACACCTATTGAATAATGAGACACATAGGCTGATGAACAATTGTAGCAGAAGCTCAATTTACTAGCAAATTAAGAAAGAAAGACAAAAGCATTTTGCGACGTCGACACAAACCTCACGAAATGGAATGATATAAAAAATAATTGGCTGTGTAAGTTTACTAGATAAATTTGAAGCATAAGGAGGTGCAGTAAACAGTGAGTAACCATAATAGTTCACAATAAATGTAAAATCAGAAGCGTGGGAACTGTTCGTTGTCAAAACTAGAATCAACACTCGTGTTGTTACATTGCCCACTTGAGATCTTTTAACATAAAGGCTAACGTGTTTGATCTCCATTCGACTGTCGCCCTTGTCTTGGTTGTCCTAAGGAAAATGTCACAGCAATCGAAACCTCAACAGGTAGACGCTTCAATAACGAAGGGTGGTACCAAAACGTCTCTAGAAATCTTGTTGCAAGTGAAAGTCTGGCAAAAAGTTATCGCTTTGTAAATCTCGGCTCCAAAGATATTATGATATTATTTTCTTCATCTGCCAAGTAGTGCCTATTTTTAGACACAGGTGTGAGGCAGTACTGATCAGATATCAAGTTACTGCAACCCGTAAAAATAGATATCAGATCTCACAGTAACAGGATTTCTTGCAATAAATAATATTCCATTTAAGTGTTTAAAGTGGTTTTAAATATCCAGATAGAAGCCTCTACGCGTCTATGACAGCAATTGTTGTGTATACACGATGACACAGCATAAATGTTCAGCCCAATACTTTTGGAACGTTGTAATACGTCGAAAATATATTTTCATCCACATGAATTATAAGAATCCTTATAAACTATGTACTGACTTGCTCCGTAGCTATTTCAACTACAGAGACATCGAAGGGTGGCGCTTTTTCAGATAACAATATCGTGTGCTACCGCAGTTGTAAAAGAGAAAAAAACAGCTGTGTTTCACTCTACAAATACAGTATCCAGTTTTTAGAATTTACGCTTTATCCGTTTTCTTCTACGAAGAGGATAAATTATTTACCCAACTGCTGCCGGCGCAAGCCGTGTAAGCATCAGTCCAAGTACGCAGCTATATGTGCTATCAGAACTGTGTGGCTTGGCATCCCACTCGTTTACGACTAGGGGTCTTAGGATTTTCCATTGTGTTCATTCAATTGACCAGTTCGTCGCACATGACTGTTTGTTGAACAGCCTTGCAGGCTTTCGCAAAGTAAAGTCGTTCGGAAAGTAAAATAGTATTTTTTTTCTTTTTAATGATTTTATTTCATATAATTAAACAAAACTGTATTTTACATAAAACTTGATACCCAAGCTACTTTATACGTATTCTTGTGTGAAATGTATCCGTGTATCATCACGAGAAGCAATGTGATTCGAAAATTTATCGTGATCCTTATCGTAGCGACTGAGACGTGTCAATGTAACTTCCGATCATTTGGTTTTGTGTTCGTCTGGAAGAATCGCGAGGCACCCCTGTGTCACAAACTTTTATACAGGATGAATCTAAATTCGCGCACTCGGACTTCGCAGCGCGATTCTTCAACTGTCTCCCATCAAATTTCATCCTGCACATATTTCCGCCAGTAAATGGACGTCAAAGACTAAGATGGCTATGTGGTCCATACGTCAGTGGGTTTCATAATAACATCAACAAACTTGTAAGGGATGAATTAGTCTTCTTGAGGAGCAAAATTAGCATGGAAATCCATGCCCGGAAACGCCATTCAACGACGCTTCGGAGAGTCCAAGTTACAGGCACCAGCTTCTGCCACTAGACATCCCCTCCAGCAACTTCGACGCTCTGTAGCCTCATTGGATGACGTTTCCGGGCATGGGTTTCTATGCTCAATTTGTTCCTCAAGACACTTCCCATATCCCCTAGAAGTTTGTTGGTGTAGTAGTGTAATTCTGAAACACACTGACATATGGGACACGCACCCATCTCAATCTTAGACGTCCATTTACTACTGGAAATATGTGCAGGACGAAATTTTGTGTGAGTCAGTTTTTTACTGCTAGCATGTGAGGAATCGCGCTGCAAAGCCCGAGTGCGCGAATTTAGATTCACCCTGCATAAGCCATACGTGAGCTAACAAATTCGTACAAAACAGTTCGTGAAATTTCTTGAAACAATTTCTTGTTTCAATCTTCGCTATGAGATCGTCGGTCACCAGTGAGAGTCATTCCCGGCAATTTTTCGTCCCGTGTTAAACATGATATCCTACATCCGAACTAAGGCTTCGTTCATCACGTTGCCATACACTTCAGTTGATTGTCTATAAATTTAGACGGGTCGGGCTTTCTTGCGCGTTCAAAAACCTGATAACACACGACACCTCACACTTGGTGGGATCATCACTTTTATCACACCTTTGAAAGACAAAGTAATAATCAAAAGTACTGGATCGTAGCTGCCACCAAACTGAAGCGTATGAGTATCATAAGGGCGATGGTGGTGGTTGGGAGGGAGTCAGCCACGTGTCAAAACAAAACGTTACGTACTTCTTCGAATTCCCTCGTACATTACAAATTACAATATTTTGTCAACGAACATATACAGTGTGTCCGTAAACTCACGGTGAAGTTTTTAACGGTCTCAGAAAGGCAATGAAACAAGATGGAAACCTGAAACCTTTACCGAACGAAAAAAAAAAATCTCTCCAAGTTCGTAAAACTGTCCAGTAAGACGGAGCTCTACACACGCGGTGAACGACATCAGGCGTCACGGAGAGAACAGTCTCTGATACTCTCCTTTAAACTGTCAATGTCGTTGATACGATGTGTAAAAACTCTGCTTTACATAACACCATAGGGAAAAGTCTAGGGGCGTCGAGTCCAGGGATCGTGATGGTCATGCCTTAAATCCATCCTGTCCTATCTATCTCTAGGGAAGTGTTGTATCCAGGAACTCCCGAACAATTCTTGCTTAGGGTGGAGAGCCCGTCTTCTCGCACTGCATGCAACTCCAACATATCTGGACAGTTGTTTGAAGTAACAGTTTGTTCCGCAAAGATCTACATGCCTATAACTTTATCATGCATAAGGGCACAGAGCTATGTTGGTACTCATTGCAGACAAGAGGATTTTCAGCACCAGCGTAACTGCGGTATGTAACCCGTAAAATAGTGACGGCTTGTAGTCCTATTTAAGCCTTTAATGCATGACTTTTTATTTGAAGCTATAAAAATGCCATGAGTAATGTATAGTGCATATATACCGAGAAAAATATTGCGGAAAAATCCTTAAAATTATTTTGCGCTACAAGCAACAAACCGTTCACAGCTGGCCACTTGTATAGTGCTTCCATGGTGTATCCGATGCAGTAAGTCACTATTTTGCCTCTCATCTTTACAGGAAGTAACTCATAACGCAACAATAGTATGTGACTGACTACTTTTACAAGGCAAAGGAGGAATAGTAAAGTAAACAAACGCACATGTTAGGAGTAACTCAATGCAGCTAACGGTGGAACTGATTCAGTAGCGCTCTGCGATTTATATTTTATAGGACGAGCTGCTAGCATATGTAGCACTATGTATACAAGCAGTTACAAATGAAATTGTGGTAAAATTTTGATCAGTTTCAGAGATAATGCGATAAATAAGCCATGTGCTGATTAGGTTGCACTATGCATTAAAGTGTTAAATGTAGTTCTTGAGCACATGCACACACTGATTTCTTGGGGCCTCTTAGACAACTGTCCCGGATAGCTTCTACAGTGTCATCGCTAACCGAAAGCATACCAGAATGTTTCCGGTCCAAGAAACTGCGCCGAGGCGGATAAGCCGCGCTTACTGGAGCACAGTGTTGCGGTGCGCGCGGCCGTCCGCCGTCGGGGGTTCGATTCCCCCCTCGGGCATGGGTGTTTGTGTTGTCCTTATTTTAGTTTACCTTAAGTTAAGTAGTTTGTAAGTTAGGGACTAATAACCAAGCTGTTGAGCCCCATAGATTTACAAACATTTTGAACAAGAAACTGCCAGTTTGCTTTAAATGCTGCCGTCCCTCGTTGTCAGAGGAATGCTGAATTCTAATCTTCCATCCTTCCTGCCCTCAAATGCTGATCTCACCGTCTAAAGTTATTTATATGAGCAGGGACTTTCTTGTACACACAATTATATTAGAGCAAATGTCACGGATTCAAATTTAGGAAACCACGGAACATCCTTTGCGCCGTCCACATCTTCACTAAAATGGCATGATCTACTGCAGCTACGTAAATCGATTTGTTTAGTTGCTGCGTTAGTACTAACGTGCACACAGCAAGAAAAATTACCTAAAGTAAACTTTGAGTGTATCTGTCTATTCTCAATTCTCAAAGTTAAGCTGCCAAGAAGCTTCAATATTTGAGTTAAATCTATACAGCTTATAAAACAGGTTTTATATGTGTATGTGGGTATATTCCACATCTCCTCCTAAACTACTGGACCGATTTCAACGAACTTGGTACACATGTTCCTTACTATCACGCAACTATCACTGTCTGGGTAAGAACCATATACGACACATACATAAGGAGATATGACATCATAAACAATGACAGTCGTGAAGAACGGCTGCATCATGCGATAATATTCTTCATCTGCTCCTAAACTAATAGACCGATTTCAACCAAATTTGCTACAAACATTCTTTAAGCTCAGGAATAATTTGATATGGTTACAAATACCACCTGCGATACATATTTTCTTAAGGTCAGGAAGCAATGGCTACTGTCGCAAAAACCACCTGCGATACATAGTTCATACAATATCACGTCATAAACAATGAAAACTGCACCATCTTGTGGTGCGTGATAGCGTGATTTTTATTCGTCAACTATTTGACAGTAAGATCACTTCCTGGCTTCATTATACTTTGAACGTAATTTAAAATAATTACGAAACTTTCTCTCGCTGACAACCCCCCCCCCAACAAAAAAAAAAAAAAAAAAAAAAAAAAAAAAAAAAAAAAAAAAAAAACGATAAAAGGAAAAAAGTTTATCTCTTACTACTTTTCCGATGTTCATGATGTATATCTATAGCATTTGGCATGACGTTACGAGTTATTACTTCTACACTGTAAATTGTATCCGCGAGACAATTCTCTTACATACCACTAAATGTTTCTGCGATACTATATCACAGTTCGACATATAGTTCATGAGATATGAAGTCATAAACAATTTGGTTCATGGAAAACCGCATCATCACGCATGAGGTTTTGATTTATTACATCTTTACTGCTAACACCATTCACGATATATTTTGCAGATATTTGGCACATATACCACTGAATGTACCTTCGAATTTACATCATAGTACGACACATATTTCAGGTGATATGACGTCATAAACAATGAAATTTCCGAATAACTGCTGCATCATGCTCTGTTTTTCCGCACATCCTCCTAAAATAATGAACCGATTTGAACTGAACTTCGTACACATATTGCTTACAATCAGACAACAATCGCTCTGGGGTTGAAAACTACCTTCGATCCATAGTTCAAGACATATGACGTCGTAAACAATAAGTCACAAAAACTTTTCCATCACACGGACCGTGATTTACGAGACTTCATTTATCCACTATTTATTCATCGCAGACAGTTTCCTCATATTACTCTCTAAAAATCTGGAAACGTGTATTACTGTAGAATACATAGTCGAGGACATATGATGTAGTAATTATTGAGCTGCATGGAAACGGAACTTAAATGGACATATAGTAAGGTAGAAGCCGATGGCCAGAAAGGGAAGAACCATACTGCACTTATAATTTGTACATTTTAAACATATTTCTTTGTCTAAGTGTTTCATAATTTCTAACCCGTTATACCCAAGTTTTGAATTAAATTAATGCTATACATCATTTGTATTTAATTACTATTTTTCTTTCTTTGTATACTGCATTTATAATGTTGTATATTGTGCATATTTCTTTGTTCATCTGTTTCATATTTTGTAAGCTGTTTACATGATTACATGAAGATGGAATGTTCTCCAATAGTTTATTTTCGTTTCTGTTATAAGACTGGAAAAATTCAGGTATATTCGGGCAAAGCCGGGTTTAGCAGTTAGTAAATAATTAAAAATAAACGCACATACATTCATTAAGGACACCTGGCCGAGTAAATGACTGAAAAATCGAAAAACAATTGTCTCAGTCTGATAGACAAATTTCTCCCGTTTCCAGAAATGTATGGTTTATTTACTTTTAAATATTTATTATAGTCTAAAGTTCTCTTTGAACAAATATCTACACACTGACCACACTGATGCTTCAGGCAAATAATATCACCATAAACATTCCGTGCCTGCCACAGTCATGGAAAACCAATACACAGGGACGTTGCTGATAAAAAATTACGTAGCAAATGTCTACATAGCCGTACACAAAAACGTAATGCGAGTTTCAACAGTTGCGTGGCACGGAGTGTTTGTTGGATGGACGGTACTCAAAATAGGTGTGATGGATGATGTTATCTGTTTCAGTGATGGTGTAATTAGCAGGACGAAAGTAAAGGACAAATTAGGCATCCAAACAGGAAATTACATGATAGCTGCTATGACTGTCATAGATCGTTAGCGACTAGTTGAAGCTGAAAGGGCTGCGGAAGCTATCACTAAAGAGTCCAAAGTAAGGAAAAGACTCCTGAAAAAGTCTGCAGAGGATAAAGAAGCAGCTGGCCAGCAAGATTATGCCACTGGAATGTTCTGAAAGAGGCTCACGGTGAGTAAGAAACACTGTGAACATTGTATTCTCATTTCTCGAAACTACGTTTTCAGAACATTAGGTATATATATCTTCATAATAGTTTTAGCTATGTTCAACAAATTTCTCGCAATTGAAGGATTGTGCAGTAATTTGTATTATGTCTGCTACGTTGCAGAAATGATCTACGTTTGTCATTCTGTATACAATTTTAACGGTAGTTTTTAGACAAATAGTTATGAAGTATAATAAGGGCTCTTCTATTTCGTCAGATATACTCCAAACTACAAAACAAGAGGTATAATGTGGCCCTATGAATGTTAACAGCAGCCTAACGAAGTCTAAATGCTATTCGACTGACGATGCACAAGAAAATGGTTCCAGAATGCGAACGTGTATTAAAAAAACGTCTGTTAGGTAAAATATTGTGATTCTTAAACTATAGCAGATATTTCAATAAATTTCCTTTTACAGCTTGAATTAATGTCATTCAGTGTTGGTACAAAATCGCAACTTCCTCCGCATTGAAGATGAAGAGTAATGAGCATCGAAACCCAAGTATGAAAATGCAGCCCGTTTATGTCCAGCTCCCCGGGGTTAAGACGTCAAACTAGCCGCCTTGAAGCAGGAGAGACACGACAGTAAATTTCCATTGTCTATACTTTTACAGCCGCGGTGGAGTAGCCGAGCGGTCTAAAGCGTCTCGCTGCGAAGCGCGCGGTTGCTCGCCGTGGAGGTTCGAGTCCTCCCTGGGGCATGGGTGTGTGTGTGTTTGTCCTTAGGTTAGTTTATCTAGGTTTAAGTAGTTTGTAAGCTACGGACTGATGACCACGCAGTTTGGTCCGATAGATTTACAGACATTTGAACACTTTATACTTTTACAAATAAATTCATAAAACTTTGTCAGTACGACCGGGAGAGATTCAGGATTCATACTCATAGCAGCGAGAGTTCTAAAACATAACAAAATCATTTTTATTTACCTGTAAAATTTCATCATTTTTTCACTTACTATTGGCTGCATTTGTTGCTATAGGTACACCTTTCTTCATAAATAAGAGAGATGCTTCGATGAATTTTGCACTACTCACAAAGTCTAGAATTTCCCAAATATATTAAAAACGGTGGTAAAAATTAAATTTGTTAATTATAAAATTTCATTTTTTATAAACATAAAATTTAAAATGTAACAGCTCATTCATTTTTTCATAAATTAAATAAGTTCTAGAGTTTCATACACCTGTAAGTATTAATTTGCTTGCTCTGTAAAACTCGTAGAATCTCTGTTACTTATGAAGAAAAGTGTACCTATAGCAACAAATGCAGTCAATAGTAAGGGAATAAATGATGAAATTTCACTTGTAAATAAAAAATCGCACTGACGTGTTTTACGGCTCACTTACGATTTGTAGTTTTATAAGTTTTTGCAAAAATTTGGGCGAAAATAATAATCTAAATAATAAGAAATTAATTAATAAGAGTGTCGGAAACCCTTTTAGGGAAAAAATTCAGATAGTGGTGGGTTTCGAACCAGCGTCACAGTCCAACGCACTGCCTACTACGCTACAGATAACATTAAAAAGTTGCGTTCTTTAATTTCATACTATTGATGGCCGTTGTTAACTGATGCTAATATGGCATTTGTAGACACTAGATTATCATTTATCGTACGAAGAATGACAGATTGTAGACAATTATCTCCTCTACAAATTCGTTTAATCAATGTTAGCGTCAGATGAACTGTTTATTTGCAATTAAAATAATATTTCAAAAAGCGAGGTTCTAGTCTCTGGTAGCCAACAATTATGTCTGTAAATTTGGTGCCGATCGGTTGAATGGTTCGACGTAAAAAGTGGGAACACGTTATAGCCAGACAGACATCGTCAAATCGCCATTATTTTTGCAAATATCTCTGCAACGATGCAAGATATGAAAAAACATAATAGAGCGAAGTTGTAGAGAACTTTCCCTCTACCAATTAGGTTATTAATTTTTTGTGTCAGATGAACGGTTGGTTTGCAATTATAATCATATTACAAACGGCTTTTTTTGTATTACTACCGTATTTTTGGTCCGAAAACTTTGAAAAAGGGGGGTTCTGCTCTCTGACGGCCTAAAATTTTGTCTGTAAAATTTGGTACCGATCGGTTGAACGGTGCGTCGTAAAAACAGGGAACTCGTTACGAACAGACAGACAGACATACATCCCAAAATCGCCGTTATTTTTGCAAATATCTCTGAAATGATACGAGATATGAAAAAAACATAAGAGAGCAAAGATGTAGAGAATTTTCTCCTCTACACATTCGGTTATACAATTTTCGTGTCAAATGAATGGCTAAGCCGTTATTTTCATTTAAATTTCGGGCTGTCAAAAGAAGATCGCAAAGGACCACTTTTAGTGTTACTACCGTAACCTAAAGTGGGCCAAAATTATTTTGTTATGCTTTAGGACTCCCACTGCTATGAGTGTGAATCCTGAATCTTTCCCGGTCATGCTGACAAGGTTTTAAGAATTTATTTGTAAGAGAATAGACAGTGGAAATTAATAATGTCCTGTAGTACCTCTCCTGTTTCAAGACGGCCCGCTTGATATCCTAACCCCCTTGAGATAGTGTCGCGAAATTTGTGAATGTCTTCACTAGTAGGCAGTTCGAACTTTGTACTGTCGGCACTGCTTCCAACTTTTCCCGAGAAGAGTGCTCTTAGTAAATGTGACCTATGCGTAAAAGTGCCTCGGTCTCCGCTGTACGAGGTGCATTCAAGTTCTAAGTCCTCCGATTTTTTTCTCTGGACTGGAAAGAGATAGAAACATGCGCATTGTTTTAAAATGAGGCCGCGTTCATTGCCAATACGTCCCAGAGATGGCAGAACCGTACGGCAGATGGAATTTTACCGCCAGCGGCGAGAATGAGAACTGTTTTAGATACTTAAAATGGCAACGTTTTCCTTACTTGAACAGCGTGCAATCATTCGTTTTCTGAATTTGCATGGTGTGAAACCAATTGAAATTCATCGACAGTTGAAGGAGACATGTGGTGATGGAGTTATGGATGTGTCGAAAGTGCGACAGTTTAATGATGGCGAACATCGTGTGACAACAAACCAAAACAACCTCAGGCTCGCACAAGCCGGTCTGACGACATGATCGACAAAGTGAATTGTTTTGGGGGATCGCGGAATGATTGTTGAACAGATCGCCTCCAGAGTTGGCATTTCTGTGGGTTCTGTGCACACGATCCTAAATGACGACCTGAAAATGCGAAATGTGTCATCCAGGTGGGTGCCACGAATGCTGACGGACGACCACAAGGCTGCCTGTGTGGCATGTTGCCAAGCAATGTTGACGCGCAACGACAGCATGAATGGGACTTTCTTTTCGTCGGTTGTGACAATGGATGAGACGTGGATGCCATTTTTCAATCCAGAAACAAAGCGCCAGTCAGCTGAATGGAAGCACACAGATTCACCGCCACCAAAAAAGTTTCGGGTACCGCCAGTGCTGAAAAAATGATGGTGACCATGTTCTGGGACAGCGAGGGCGTAATCCTTACCCATTGCGTTCCAAAGGGCACTACGGTAACAGGTGCATCCTACGAAAATGTTTTGAAGAACAAATTCCTTCCTGAACTGCAACAAAAACGTCCGGGAAGGACTGCGCGTGTGCTGTTTCACCAAGACAACGCACCCGCACATCGAGCTAACGTTACGCAAAATTTTCTTCGTGATAACAACTTTGAAGTGATTCCTCATGCTCCCTACTCACCTGACCTGGCTCCTAGTGACTTTTGGCTTTTTCCATCGAGTAAAGACACTCTCCGTGGTCGCACATTCACCAGCCGTGCTGCTATTGCCTCAGCGATTTTCCAGTGGTCAAAACAGACTCCTAAAGAAGCCTTCGTCGCTGCCATGGAATCATGGCGTCAGCGTTGTGAAAAATATGTACGTCTGCAGGGAGATTACGTCGAGAAGTAACGCCAGTTTCATCGATTTCAGGTTAGTGGTTAATAAAAAAAAAAAAAAAAAAAAAAACCGGGGGCCTTAGAACTTGAATGCACATCGTAATTTTGATTATCGAGTCACAAAGCCTTAAGCAGCTGTCCCTACGTGTTCTGGGTGGTGTCCTCGTGACAGTGAGGTGACGACTATGGCCTCAGCGAATTTCCAGTGGTTAAAACAGACTCCTAAAGAAGCTTTCGTCACTGCCATGGAATCATGGCGTCAGCGTTGTGAAAAATGTGTACGACTGCAGGGCGATTACGTCGAAAAGTAACGCCAGTTTCATCGATTTCGGGTGAGTAGTTCATTAAAAAAAATCGGAGGCCTTAGAACTTGAATGAACCTCGTAATTTTGATTATCGAGTCACAAAGCCTTAAGCAGCTGTCTCTACGTGTTCTGGGTGGTGTCCTCCTCGTGACAGTGAGGTGACGACCGCTCGGGGGCGGTATTTGGGCTGGCTGCGTTTCGGCGACACTTGCGCCGACATCCTGAGGAGAGGGCGGCAGCTGGCGCGGACAGAGGCGGCGCGTGTCGCGGCCGGCGGACACGGCGCTTTGTGTAGCGCGCGGCCTCTTCTGCAACAGTCCAGGGGCCACAGCCGTCACCGGCCCTTTGTGGCCGCGAGCGTGCGCGCCTAATGGAGTCGTTGCCGCTGCACCTCACGTCGCACACATCAAAGAGATGTGTTACCACGAAATAACATAAGCTTGTTAGTTTTTAGCCTTGTCCCGCCGCCGCGCATCTTGCATTCAAATCAGAGGGGCGGGGGGCACAGTGGGAGGGAAAATACGGGGAAAAAAATAAAAAAAGAGGCGCGCGAGAGGGGCGGCGCTAGGAGCTGGGAAAATAGTGGGCGGCGCGCGCGCAGGTGGGGTCGGCGGCCGGTCGGTGCGAGATCGCGGCCGGCGCCGTTTCAGCGGCGGACGCCTCTTCCGACGCGCCGTCCACCGATTTATGCCACGGCCTCGGGTTGAGGCAGCAGCAACAAATAACGCGCCGGTAGGTGGCCGCAGACGAGTGTAGTGCCCGGCTGGCTGGACGGACCCCGCAGAACGTTTCGCAGACGAGTACAGATGGCGGTAAGCACGGATACAGTCGGCGGTCACGTCGCCTTCACATGGTGTCCATTTTGTATCCCATCCTCGTCGCCACTTTTGTGTCCCAGCCTCGTCGCCGCTTTTGTGTCTCGTTTCCGTCGTAGGTGTCGGTGGCCGAGTAAAAAGAGACCGACACAGGAATAAAGGATGCACGCTTGTGCAGGTACGGAGGTGAGCAGCCAGTGGGACAGTAGAAACTAGAAACACTAGAGTAAATAAGAACGAGATGTATATTTCTTAGAGACTTAGTAATACTTAACTTTTACATAGCTCAGTACTGCAGAATGCTGATACATAGTTGAGCTAGAGGCCTGCCTAGTGCCTATCCGATAGCCAAGTATTCACTGGTGCCTATCTGATTCCGAAGTGTTAGCTGGTTCCTATCTCAGTCCCAAGTGAACGATGTCGTTCAGTGGTGGCCACGAACGGAGTTGTAGCAGAGGGCGCTCGTGGCTAACGTCGTAAGAACGCCGCGCCTTGCGTGCATGGCGGCGCGCGGCGAAAGTAGGTGGCGCGCACTTTGGACTTGTGCGACACCACAGTCCAAGAGCAATGCTGTCAAAGGAACTGCCTTGCAGATCACAATTATGTGCTGGAACTGGGATTCGAAACTGGGACCTTTGTCTTCCGCGGAAAAGCGCTCTATCGACTGAGCTACCCCGGCACGCTTCACAGTCCGTTCTTACGACTTCTGCCAGTGCCTCGTTTGGAAACTAGGAGGCGATTTCCTGCAGAAGTCGTGAGGACGGACCGTCAAGCGTGCCGGGATAGCTCAGTCGGTAGAGCGCTTGCCCGCGACAGAAAAAGGTCCTAGTTTCGAATCTCGATTCAGGCACACTATTGAATCATCATCATCATCACTATAGACTGATTATGCCTCTCAGCGTTCAGCCTGGAGCATAGTACCTCTAATAAAATTCCTCCATGATCCCTGTCTAATGAATGCTCAAACAATCAAACGGAACAATTTGCCATCCTCAATGCTTTAGAGTTCATAAGTAATCTCTCGAATACTGATACAACTGCAGTAATTCACACCGACAGCAGGATTACTTTGGACTCTTTGCGAAATCCGAAGAACCACAACTTGTTGATTGAAGAAATAAGATGTAAAATCAGAAGGTTGCAGACACACAACTGGCTGGTGCATTTCGAATGGGTTAAGGCACATGAAAGGATATGGCGAAATGAACTAGCTGACAACCTCACTAAAAGAGCAGCTCGATCACAACAATCAATACGTTACAACAAAATACCTACAAACAATCAATACGTTACAACACGTTACCTACAAGTTTCGTAAAGAAGAAACTTCGAGAAGAGTTTAGGAACAAATGGGACATTGAGTGCCACAGAACAAAAAACGGGGGAAGCACTAAACCGTATTTTCCTACGATCCGACAACGTTTAATGATTAAACTTCCAATATCTCCGAATTTTACAGCTATGTTAACAGGTCATGGGAAACTGAAAGCCTACTATCAGCAGTTCAAAATAATTGAAGACGGAAAGTGCACATGTAACATTGCTGTCCAAAATATTGACCACGTCCTTTTTGACTGCTGCAAATTATTGAAAGAGAGGGACCATCTCAGGGAAAAAAAAAAAAAAAAAAAAAAAAAAAAAAAAAAAAAAAAAAAAAAAAACACCTGCCAAAGGAGGAGGATGGCCCGTCAGTAAATATGACTTAGTACATAAATTCACTACAGACTTTGACAATTTTTGTAATTCAATAAGATTTCTTGGTGTATAAAATTGTTTGTTCCTTTGTAAACCCTGTCAACTTATATACTGTACTTGTGTTTACAAAAATATTTGATGTAACCGCCTGAATCTAACCATCAAACATGTAATATTACTATGTAATGGGGTATGTTAAATAATAAATAAATAATAAAAAAATCCCCTATTCAATGCTAACATTGATGCCTCGTCTAATGTTATGCCTTTTACTTCAAAATCATTCTGCTCCGAATCTAAGTACTTTCTTCTTGGTCTACCTCGACGCTTCTTACCCTCCGCTGCCGAGTTCATGAGTCTCTTAGGTAACCTTGCTTCTCCCATGCGTGTGACCATTAGTCTGTTAGCTCTAACTGCTTCATCTGTGGTTTCATTCCCAGTTTTTCTTTGATTTCCTCATTATGGACATCCTCCTGCCATTGTTCCCATATATTAGTACCTGCAATCATTCTTGCTACTTTCATATCTGTAACCTCTACCTTATATCCACCCAACAAGTTGGTCGAAAGATAGAGGGCCGGCCGCGGTGGCCGAGGGGATTGAGGCGCTCCAGTCACGGTCCACACGGCCACTACGGTCGGGGGTTCGAATCCCCCCTCGGGCATGGATATTTGTGCCGTCCTTAGTTGTAAGTAGTTTGTAAGTTTAGGGACTGATGACCCCGTAGTTAAGTACCATAGACTCTACAAACATATGAACATATGAACATATGAAAGATAGAGCGGTGCACTGCTAACTTAGTCTTGGTACTTACATCCTTCTTGCAGAAGAGAGTAGATCTTAGCTGGGCAATCACTGCATTAGCTTTGCTGCACCTCGATTCCAGTTCTTTCACTACGTTGCCATCCTGTGAGAAAATACGTCCCAGGTGCTTGAAACTGTCTACCTGTTCTAACTTTGTTCCTCCTATTTGGCACTCAAACTGTTTAAATATCTTTCCTACAGATATTAATTTCGTTTTGGAAATGCTGATCTGTATTACTATTGCAATCTGCCAGGAAATTTCATATCATCGCACACTACGCTTCACAGTGAAAGTTTCAGTCTGGGAAGAAAGCTGTGATTTGAACCTACTATGATTCAAAGGTATCCGACGCAGCGGGAATCAACAGAATTTGGAGCTATGAGCATGGTTTATTTATATTGATGACTGAGGATAGCACATGTACTGAAAATGGTTTCAACGTCGTCCGCCAACGGATGCAGTTCTGAAACAGCTGATCATAACGATCAGTGTGATTTCAAATTGTGAAGCAAACAGGAAGTATTCACTATAGACATCATAATTCCGACAGAGAACAGCAGCTTATTGCTTGAAGACTTGTAGACAAGGCACAATAAATAAAGGGGCAGAACAAAACTGGCGTATAAATACATGGCTGGCAGAATGGGAGAATACAAACAAGGGACGCCGTGCCCATGCCCTCTTCCCCAGCATAAGTGAAAGGATGATGTTACAGCACGTTGATCCGACCAGAGGGATGGTACACTTTTAACGGGACATGGCCCATATCAAACATATTTGCACCGATTTGGCATGAAAAATACAGACATGTGACATTGGTGCCCTGGGAACTCCATAACATGTAACATTACAGTGTGAGAGACATAATGAAGAAGGACTACAAATAGACTGTGACGACATTTAACACTTCGTACTACAACCGAACAAATGGTTTACTTTAATTAGTAACAGCAGATAAAACATCCACATATGAACAAATACAGGCAGGAACGCCACTACGCCATGTTTAGAACAAGCCAACACGAAAATACCCGGAGCAGTTCAGACGCAAATATAAATACTGACATAAATACTGAAAATGACACAGACCATGAAAACGACGAACAGGCACAAACACCTTGATAAACAAACAGATATCTTTGTATAGCTTATGGGACTTAACTACGGGGTCATCAGTCCCTAAACTTACAAACTACTTATGAACTAGCTAACACTAAGGACGGCACAAATATCCATGCCCTAGGGGGGATTCGAACCACCGACCGTAGTGACCGTGCAGACTGTGACTTACGCGCCGCAGTCCCCTCGGCCACCGTGGACAGCACAAGCAGATAATAAGGAAAACGGTATGGAAGTTGACAAGAAAGACAAGACTTATCATTTTATAAAATGTAAAAGTAATAAGAATTGTGAAAAAAAGAAATCAAACATCAGTAAGCGATGAGATAACAAAGAATAATATTACAAATAATGTAAAATAATATATATTTTGGAAACATTTTTGTTTCATTTATTGGGTAACAGCACTCTTATTTAAATTTATGTATAAAGAACAGTCTAGAGTGCAAAAATTTATTCTTTTTCAAACTATTTTCGGTCTTCTTTTAGACCATCCTCAGGAAATATAGCACCACAACATCAATGGAACTAGTCGGAAAAAATAAATTTTTGCACTCTAGACTGTTCTTTACAAATAAAATAATATAGGATAGTGAAAATAAAAGCTGCTTCAGGAGAAACAGGCTCGAGACCTCATCGAAGACCTCCCTCCTGGAACAACCAGCGTAAGGGACTTTATTCTGTTTTCTAATTGTAAACACATCAAATTAATTTGTGTCACATCCATCCTCATGAGTAGTAAAAAATATGACGTTTTTAGATTAAACACAGACAGGGTCAAGTGGGATAATCTGGAAGTTTTTGGCCCACTTTAGGTTACGGTAGTAACACTAAAAGTGGGCCTTTGCGATCGTCTTTTGACAGCTCGAAATTTAAATGAAAAATACGGCTTAACAATTCATATGACTCGAAAATTGAATAACCGAATTTTTAGGGGAGAAAATTATCTACAACTTTGTTCTCTTATGTTTTTTCATATCTCGTATCGTTTCAGAGATATTTGCAAAAATAACGAAGTTTTGACACCCTCCATTGAATTAACGAAAACCAGCCGTTCGCAGATGTCACGTGACATTCCTCGCCCAGAACTCTCTGTGACATACGCCGTTGCGTATTTGATGATTTTCTTATTGTAACTTACACGTTGTCATTTCAAAGCAATGGCGCACTGAAGAATTAACAACAACGCGTCGTTCTTCGTACGATAAATGATAATCTAGTGTCTACAAACTCCGTATTAGCATCAGTTAACAACGGTTATCAATAGTATGAGATTAAAGAACAAAACTCCTAACTGCTGACAGTGACGTTGTGGGCAATGCATTGGGCTGTGACTCTGAAGGTCAGTGGTTCGGAACCCGCCACTACCAAAATGTTTTTTCCTAAAAGGGTTTCAGACACTCATATTAATAAATTTTTTATTATTTAGATTATTATTTTGGTCCAAAATGTTTGTAAAAACGTATAAAACTACAGATCTTAAGTGGGCCGTAAAACAACTGTGTGCGATTTTTTAAATACTTCTCCCGCCTGGAACAGCCTCACAAAAACTAAATATGTACACTCTTTGTAATTCTTTTTATCTTTTTTAATACGCAATTTTCTTATTACTTTTGTATTTTTTTTTTCTTTTTCCTTTCGTTGTTTTTTTTTTCATATTATTGCTCGTTAGAGTAAATAATAACGTGAAAGAATGTACCCCATTGTATGCCATATTATATGTACGACCTGCTTTTAAAAATTAGACAGCTGCTTATATAAAAAAAATGTGCAGTAAAAAATGCCACGGTGGTTCACTCGTGCTTCCTTCCATCCCACTGAGCGAGTTCGAAAAGGTTCAAATCGTGACCGTGTGGAGGTATGGTGCTTTCGGTGAATTGCCCGACAAGTGCTGTGTCACATGTGGAAGGTGCTGCTTGCAATGGTCACGTGAACGTTCTCACAACCGTAGAAAAAGATCTTGGGCGTCCACGCAACACAAACGTCCGCAAAACTCACGATATTTTAAAAGCAGCAGCGGCAGATCGTACAGCTAGCGGCGTTTTGAGCCGAGAAGGGCCAATACAACCAGTAGCAGGACGGCGTTCACGCATACCTCTTTCCCGTCTTACGCCGAAAAATAGACGTGCACACTGCTCGATTTGTTCCGTAAGAGAATTATATATTAATTTTGTATGTTTTTCATGCCGTTCCCTTCCTCCAACATTCAAACTGATTACCCAGCCAGTTATAGGGGGACCTATAGTTTAACGTAGGTTCCGAACCACAGTGCTACTCGATATTTTTTCACATCAGCAACAATGCCAGGGGTGAGAAAAAAATCCTAGGGCCTGGCGGGGATCGAATCCGCGACTTTTGAATTTAAAGTCTAGCACTCCACCACTTGCTACCGACAATTCGTAGGACTGATGTTCATTTAACTGTATAAAATTAAGCAACAATAACGCCTCCATGTTCTTAGCATGTATAAATTCTTAACACACAAAATACTTCCAAACATTATGCAAATTCTAATAACGTAAATGTGACGTTTACATGCTTTGTAAACATACGACATCGTGGCTGTAGCTGTCAAAATACCAAATAAGAATTAAAAGTACCAACCAATTTTGACAGTCAATCTTAAAATGCTTAAAATGACCACACTTTTGCTCTAACGGAAAAATAAACGAAATAAAGACATGAAAAGCAACTTTATTTAGAAATTGAATTACTACGATATTTTGATTTCTACAACTGCAAGCTTCCTTGTCTGATCAGTTGTGGTACTGATGCTGCCCGATGTGTTTCAGGGGGGTGAACAACAATATGTGACGTAGAGTTTGGTATTTCTACTACAGCACCTGATCGGTATGCAGGGCATGCACTTCAGTCAGGTTATTGTAAAGTATTCCGAAACTGAAATTTATCTACAACGACGACCTATTATTCAAGGGCTTATAGAGGAGCAATTGTAAGATATAAGCGTGGGAATAATTGTATCAGGAATTAAGAAACCATGAAGTTTAGTAATACATGGACTGTGACTCTTAGGAGTATGAAGATATGTTTTTATCTTTGACTAGTGGCAATATATAGCTACATTTTATCTTTGTCAACGATTATCTCTGCTGATCACATGAATACTTGATCACGTCCATTTTAGACAGTATTTATTTCGGTCTCGGACACCTACCTCGTCAGTCTGCAAGATCAAGAATGTTCAAATGTTTGTAAATCTGTGGAACTTCACTACTCTGGTCATCTAGGCTTACAAATTACTTTAACTTATGCTAAGGACAACAAATTTCACCTATGCACGAGGGAGGACTCGAACCTCCGACGGCGACAGCGGTGGAAAGGTCGATCATTCTACACCGGCAGTACCATCAGGAGTACCTGTTGAGATCTCCACCGCAGTTCGGGACGAAAAGTCAGGATTACAAGTGTTTCATTTACCACAGCCATATAAAACAAAAGATTCATTAGCAACACTTTTTTGTTTAATAAAACCTGGTGGGCGTAATTAACGCGTAATTCGCTTAAAAGATGTTAATACATAAATTTTCAAGAAGAAATACTAAGATATGTTTGCAGTTGGTCTAGTAGTGGAGACCGGGGCATGTTGGCCATAGGGACAGGATGGCCCAGTCCAATTAGTTCATGCAATAGACGACAAGTCGTCTTAGAAGCCAATTAGAAACTAGGTAGCACTGTCCTCTTCTTTATACAAGAAGAATATCGTAAGCGGTGAAGCTTTGGACAAGCTGTAGTCCTTAATTGTTTTTGCGCGTGTTTCAGTAAAATTCTACTCGTCGGTTAATGTGTGTTAGCCGGCCGCGGTGGCCGCGGCGACTGAGGCGCTGCAGTCACGGTCTGCTCGGCCACTACGGTCGGGGGTTCGAATCCCCCCTCGGGCATGGATATTTGTGCCGTCCTTAGTATAAGGTAGTTCGTAAATAGTTTGTAAGTTTAGGGACTGATGACCCCGTAGTTAAAGTCCCATAAGCTTAACAAACATTTGAATTTTTTTGAATATGTGTTATTTAACTTTTGTTTGCTTTAGGCGCAACGGGGTGACTAGTATAATAAACGGTTGTACTTTAAGGATTATTTCTACATAGCATACAGACGTAATTGCTTCAGTGAGTTTTCTAAAGAACTGAAGATGGCGATGGGGCAGGTTGGCCCAGAGAGGACGGGGCACGATGGCCAGCCGAGACAACCTTCTTTAAACTCGATGGTAGGTTTCTTACTTTTAATAATAGCAACGTTTATAATTCTTCGAGTTTATTAAATTAATAACATAATTGTCGAAGTTAAACATATTTTAATACGTTTCGCATGTAAGTAGATCGTCATATTTACGAGATAAAAAGCATCGGATAAACGCCAATCAGTAAATTTTATTTTAATCTTAAACAGTGATCAGAGAAATCAGAATCTCGTTCATATCCTTGCTTAAACCTTTGTTTTTTGTTGTATCATAAAAATGAGCTGAAATTATAAAAGAATGAAAGGGGACTGATATCTAAAGATACGATGTTAAGAGCAGTATTAGAAGTAAAAGTATTCTTTGAGGACTGTTAGCGAAGACTTTGGGATTTTAAGAAAATCGTACTGGAGGTACTGTGCTAAGTACAGACAGACCTCATGTCAGTTTGCACAGGTAATTGAAACTCAGGAAACAGAAATATAATGTCAACCCTTCCTATTGGACCAAAGCATTGGAAAGAAATACTGAAGAAAAATTAGATTACAGGCTAGGAAAGCTCTTTTTCAAAAAGGAAAGATGTTTTTAATGATGACGATGAGGAGGCCTCACAGTGCCTTTTAGAAATAGTCAACTGGAGGACAAAGAATTCAGTTCACGAACTGTGAAAGACGGCTGTCTGCCGTCTTCCCTAGATTTGTAACTTTGTAATTTATCTAAGTTCACTACACGCTCTTTTTTGCTAAACGAGAACCCCTTTCGTTCGGAGACATGAGGAATAGCATTTCATTTTATGTTTTTAAATGTTAGTTTCTATAATACTGTGTTACTATTGCTGTGATTTTATTCTGCTAATAATGTATCATTGTGTCTATGAATGTACCAATACAAACGGTTTCTCCGTGACGCCACTGTCCCTGGCTCCTTTCAGCTAGAATTAATTTTAAAATTAACAGTGGTCTTTCAATAAGCGTTCGACCCATTAGAGATGCGTGAAAAATGAAATCCGTGGACTATTTTATGAGTGTTAAAATTGTGTTGATCCTTTGGAGCTGGACATTGATTAAAGTTGATTGGTTTGTATTAATACACATAAATCGTAATAAATTTAACCTGTCCTGTTGTCATAGTCCTCAAAGTTAAGCATTTAACTCAATATTCAACTTGATATTATGTAGATTAAAGTATATTTATTGATCACTGTTAGTTTTATTTTTATTTACTACAGTTATACTAGTATAAATTATCAAAAGACTACATGGGTCAACGTGCCCCAGCCTCTGTTCCAATTTACCCCGAAGTAGGGGCAGATTGTCCCACGTGACATAGGTCCAGTAATTAATTTTTTCTAATACTTCAACTGATTTTTTACAGCTTAATAACTGCCATCCGGACTTAGTGAAGACCTATCTAATATTTGACAATAATTTCATAAATTTAAATTCGTCAAATAAATTAATATTAACAAAACTAAAAAATATGGCCAACGTGCCCCGGTCTTCCCTATTAGTAACTTATTAATAAAGTGAAGCGTTCGAGCGCTTGAAGCATCAGCTTGAGCGTGTTGCGGAGTGGGGTCACAGGTACACGTTCTTTCCGAAAACTGATTTTAAAGGCTCTTGCAAGCTCTACGATACTCGGCTTCT
Source organism: Locusta migratoria (assembly GCA_026315105.1). Taxonomy (NCBI): domain Eukaryota; kingdom Metazoa; phylum Arthropoda; class Insecta; order Orthoptera; family Acrididae; genus Locusta; species Locusta migratoria. The sequence goes on from CM048751.1 coordinate 57,345,261, forward strand.
GAACATGTGCCAAAATCGTTCCGTATTCATTATGGCATAACCCCTATGAAGCAAACATGAATGTATTCTTATTTCCGCCGTAGAAACAAAATAGTCCGGAATATACCTCAATTTTAATTTACAGTTTCTATGTTTATCATAATCATAAGAATTTTGTATTTAAAATATTTCATTTCATTCGTGATACTTGCGCTATATTTGTTACTAGTGTTTCTAAAATTTATTTCATTACTTAATTGCCGGCCGCGGCGGCCGAGGGGATTGAGGCGCTTCAGTCACGGTCTGCACGGCCACTATGGTCGGGGGTTCGAGTCCCCCCTCGGGCATGGATATTTGTGCCGTCCTTAGTTGTAAGTTGTTCATAAGTAGTTTGTAAGTTTAGGGACTGATGACCCGGTAGTTAAGTCCCATAAACTCTACAAACATTTGAACATTTTTTTCATTACTTAATTATTTGTGGCAGAAAATTGTAAAAAATGAGACCAGGGTTAGTTTCAGACCGAGTGCGCAAGGTTTCCCCCACTCCTCTCGCTCCAGCTGACGCACTACCATCTCATACGCTTTACTTTGTTAATCAGTTACTGGTACTAAAAAACATTTACACCTTTTATCTCAGTATTTTTTCTAAAAAAATATAAGTTTTCGGTATCAACCTTCTGCAGCCGCTTTACTCTAAAATGTTACGCCCACTCGGTTTTCTTCAAAGGAAAAAGTTTCCTGGGCTTTATAAGATCTAAGAAAACTATGTTTCCTGGTAAATTTCAGCAATTTATTTGTTTAAAGGTCAATTTAATGACGTAGAAATTGAGATAGTTAGTTAAAAGAAGTAGGAAGATGGAAAGAAAAAAAAACTCGCCCAATAATCGTGAAAGTTTTTCAAAGTAATTTTTGTTCCTTACAATAACTAACAAACTCTTAAAAATCTGTTAATTACGTGTAGTACAGCTCTTTACGACAAAATATAAGGGGCATCCATAAAGATAGTTTACCTATTTTATGAACAAAGAAAACATAGTTACATGAAGAAGTTAACAGTTTGCAATACGTAGAATAATGTTGGATCATGTTATCGACGAAATTGAAATACTTGTCAGACAGTGGGTTCAACACTTAGTCGTGAAGTCTGCCAAAAGTGAATGTCTTCAACTCTTTGTCAAAACGCTTGCCGGAGGTCAAGAATTTCTTGAGGTGAAACTGGAAGTCCTTGGAAGCAAGATCAGGACTATTGTAAATGCAACGCAAAGTCGTCGAGGAGGCAGGTGACCACGATCAAATGAACTGGTAGTGCTGTGAAAAGCTGGTAAGGTCGCATTTTTTAAAAAATTTTTATTGCTTGCCACACTTCTTGTACAGTGCAACTTCAAAGACGCGTTTTGGTATTACCATCAATATATTAGTGTCTCCTTTTTGACTTAGTCACACTCACGGAAATACACGGCTTTAAGAAAGTTGTTACATACAGACATGTTTGCAACTTTTTAAAATCCTTGTATTTCCGTAAGCCTGACTACGTCACAAAGGAGATACTAATCGGTTGATGGTAATACCGATGTTTCCTGAAGTCGCACTGTACAACAAGTGTGGCCTGCAATAAAAAATTTTGCGACCTAACCAGATTTTCGCAGCAGTACCTATCCATAAGATCAGGACTGTATGCCGGATGATCAAAGGGCTTCTAGATGAATTTCTACAAAGCAGTTGCTACGAGCCGAAACACGTTGCACCCCAAGAAATTCCTGTCCTCCGGCCAACGTTTTGACAACGACGAAGCGCTGAACACGACTGCCACACGCCAGTTCCTTTCACATGCGACAGACTTCTACGACGTGAGATATGAAAAGAGCCTCTGTTCCTTGGGTAACTGTGATGAAAATAAGCTGAAACATTGCAGTACCTTGTGCCAGTAAAGCTTTTCTTGTAACTACGCTGTATTTCTTTTCCTTTCTTTTCTATTTTCTCATACAGGGAGGCATACTTTGTGAATTTGGCTTGTAAATCTACTTAGATAGATCAGTGTCTAACACCTAGGAAAATTCCGAAAAAGTATTTTTTTTTCGGAAATCGATGTCGCTCAAAAACTTATTAACATTCTTAAAAACTTTCTTAGCATATCACGAACACTTCAATGTCCAGAAATATGTGACTGACTTCCATACGATGCTCTGCTTGAAACATTCATCCCCAGAAATTTCGACTGCAAATTAAGGGACTGAACAGGGTGTCGCATTGGTCAGCACACTGGACCCTTATTCTGGAGGGAAAAAATGAAATTCTAAGAGACTTAACTGCTGCGGTTGACAATCCCTAGGCTTACAAACTACTGAAACTAACCTATGCGAAGGACAACACACACACCTCTGCCCGAGGGAGGACTGGAACCTCCAGCGGCGAGCAACCGTGCTCTCCGCAGCAATGCGCCTCAGAGCGCCATTCTGAAGGATGACGGCTCAAATCCTCGCACGTCCAACCAGATTTAGTTTTTCCATAATTTCCCTACATTGCTACAGTTAAATACTGGGATGGTTCGTTCGGAAAGGACACGTCTGATTTCCTTCCCCATTATTTCCTAATGCGAGTTGGTGCTCCGTCTCCCGAGATTGGGCTGTCGATGGGTCAATAAGGAAATGGTGAAATATTTGTAAACCCAAGTGATCAAACTGCTTAGGTCATAGGCCAAGACTCAAACGTCCGGACTCGAACCTCTGTAGCACGGTCAATCCCGCGCAGTCGGGTATTTAGACTGCAAACTTCCTTCCTTCTTTAAACTGAGGGCAACTCTTAATTGTACTTGACTTCTATCGAGTAGAAGTAGTGTCTTTCACTTTTCTAGTGTTGCTTGTATATTCTGTTTGTTTCGTCCCTCATCTATTTTTTTCGTTCCACGGTAGAGGCGTAAAACCTGCCCGTCTCCACGTTTTGCACCCCGGATAATGCTGGCACATACTCTAAGTGCTAACGCCACCATTTATCAAAACTACCGAAGAAAGACAACACTGATATGGTCGCAAATCAGGAAACACATTGTATTACCGAAGAAATACGGCGTAGAGGTGGCGTTTTCTATATCGTGTCTGATGTGGTTTGCGACGCCATGAGGTTGCTCGTTAATGTAATGATTCCTACAATTACTGGCAACAGCCATGTTCCAGATTTTAATGACGTATACTGATTCTTGTTATCTGTAGGGTTCACAATGTCCGTAACTTAAGTGAATAATAACATCCTACATATGAAACGTAATATTATAAGTTACGAGATATTATAAAGTAAAAGAAACATTCGTCATAATAAGATCAAAATGAACGGCTTACCGTAATGTGGCGAAACACCTTATAGTGGAACTACAGCTAACATTAATGTATACTGTGTTATAAATATATAATTTTGGTAATGATTCATTAGAAGTGTGTTTTAATTACTCTAAATCTATTATAATTAAGTATAAGAACACTCCTTCGATTTCATCTTCTCGAACAATAGAATCCATACTGTTATAGTCAAAATTTCAAGCGTAAACGTTTCAAGTATTTATAAACCTCCAGCCACTCCATGGCCGAGGCCAGTAATTCAGACTCATCGTCATCCAGCAAGCGTACTGGAGCGCCATGTTGTGGTGGGTGCTGCCGTCAGCCGTCGGAGTTCGATTCCCTCCTCGGGCATGTGTGTGTCTGTCTGTCTGTGGGTGTGTGTGTGTTGTCCTTAGGTTAGTTTACCATAGATTAATTAGTTTGTAAGCTAGGGACTAATAACCAAGCAGTTGAGTTCCATAGATATACAAACATTTGAACATTTCATCCAGCAATCTCTGGGTACTTTCAGTAGCTACCTCAAACAGTGGAAACACTGTTATACTAATGGTGAAATCTTGGTGAAATGGGCTAAAATTAAAATCTTAACCTCATCTGTGATGCGAAAGACCGTTTCACATCCAGGTTGGCTGCCTGAGGACAGGAATACAACTAGAATCTCTATTTACCTCAACTGACGGAAATAACCGACCACTACCAGCAACTCTTTCAGACCTTGATGAACAAATTTGAACTTTAAATGGGTTTATGCTCATACGCCAGATAAATACAATTACTAACTATTTAGAAAAGCTAATCCAGTTGCATAGAAGCCTTTTATAACTTAATTAAGGAGCAAATAGGCAGGATGTTTATAGTGCTTTCCTTACCATATTTCTCGTGATCTTTGAAAGCTACATTCCATTAGAACGCCACTACCAACAATAGGCAGCCTGATGTTTGAAAAGAGGAATAATAATATCGTGCAGAACAAAGCGGAAATTATATCAAAATGTTAGAAGCAGTCAGAATTAAGTTGCAGTAGCACACTACAAACAGTATTGAAAGGTTCTGAAAAATGTCGTTAAGAAGTCAAAAAGTATGTTGTGTGCAGAAACAATTGCTAATTTTCAGGATAAAATTGAAACCATATGGTGAGGACCATTAAATTATACCACTTTTATCCAGTAATGTAATAACTGATTTTATTCCTTTTTAATTTTACAAAGTGAACATTATGTTAACGATACCTTATATACAGTACATACAACCTAAATTTACCTTCCAATGAAGACACCGTTAGTATTTTCGGAACCTAGGTCACGAACTTCTAAAGTACCTGCAACTCATTGGCTGTGTTTGTTAATGTCATAATTCCTACCATCACTAACAACAGCCATATTCTAGATTTCAACAACGTATGTTACTTCATTAGACGTGTGTTTGTAATTACTCTCAAATTGTTATAATTTTATATAATAACGAAAACTGTATAATGACCGTTATAGTATCTACTCCCAAATCATGGTAATGCTGTGCAGTGACTGTAGTAACCCACGTGTCTCTTGCCATACGCAACATAAATATATAATAGTAGTCCCAAATTTTTGTGACAGTTTCTCGGTAATTTCAATTACATTCCTCACCATTACGTTCATGTTTCGTAGGTTCAGGCGCCGTCCCCGGCGTTTACTCGTAAGCCTTCTCATTCTGTTCAGCAGATCCTGCTGTTCTTTCTAACATTCACCGAGGATAACAATAAATGTAAATCGGTAAAATGAATACATCATTATAAAAGCAGGCCGCATCAAACTGTTTGCATTAAATATCTAGAAGACACAAAATTATTTTTGCCACTTGTCGGCGACACTAAGAGTATTTTTACTATCGGCTATACTAAACTACCGAGCGCTACATGTTCATTAGTGAATACCACGGTGGTTTACTAGTAGCATTCGTCAGCGAAGATCCTACCGCCGGCCGCGGTGGTCGAGGGGACTAAGGCGCTCCAGTCACGGTCTGCACGGCCACTACGGTCGGGGGTTTGAATCCCCCCTCGGGCATGGATATTTGTGCCGTCCTAGTTCATAAGTAGTCTGTAAGTTTAGGGACTGATGACCCCGCAGTTAAGTCCCATAGACTATACAAACATTTGAACAATTTGAAGATCCTACCCACGTCACCTATACGTCGTGTGTGCTATCTGGCGTTACCTCACTTCGATCGCTTTGTTTACCTATACAATCAATGTCTTACTGCACTGCTCAGCACAATTAAAGCATTATATTTTCAAGTGCAATTACTCTATTCCTCTCCCCCTCCCCTGCTACAACGCAGGTTGGATATTTGGCGTTCAGGTGCCCACTGCCCACCTACGTAATATTACAGAAACACCGCGCAATGCGGCAGTGACGTTGAGCTTGTCAACGCAAAGAAAAAAAAAATGTGGTGAAAACTGTGCCTGTCAATTTTTACACTGGTGTCAGAGGACTTTAAGATGACACAACCAAGTGTAGAAACTGTTGCGGAAGTAAAATTCTGTAACTTACCGACTGAAGGAGTTTACGTTTAAATAAATGTGTTGTCAAAAATAACTTTGAAATTGTTTCTGTAATGCCGAATCTAAGACAATTTTTGGGTTCAGCACAACGAATACTTTAAAATGAGAAACCTGACAAAACATTTTTCATTAATTTTATATTTCATACGTATCACTTTTAGTTTACTTCGCCAGTTTGGCAGAATCAACAGTGGGAAAATAAATGACTCAGATATTGTTTATATCATGGTTTATATATACAGGGTAAATCACCTAACACTTGCACCGCAAATATTGCGGAAACGGAAAGTGTGACTGATGTGCGCTTTTCACAGAATGGATTGGTAGTCAAGGATTCGTATTGTTAGCCAATGTATGTTTGCATAAAAATACTCTTTATAGGTATTTTTACAATTTTTCAAATGGAACAATGGTTGTTTCTATCATGCACTGGATTTTTGACACCAGCCTTGTACAAAGAATTCTGAATGACTCTTTATCACGTTTAGTTTGGCAGCTACAACCATTCATAGTTTTGGGGGCGGAGGCTACGACAGCATAGCTGAATGGCTGGTAGTCGTGAGACAGTGGGCCGTGCCCCAGAGGCTAGCCACTCGGCCAGTAAACTACGCTATCGTAGTCTCCGCCCCCGAAACTTTAAACGGTTGTAGCTGCCAAACAAAACGTGATAAAAATGTCATTCAAAATTCTTTGTACACAGTTGGTGTCAAAAATTCCAGTGCATGATAGAAACAACCATTGTTCCATATACAAAACTGTATGTTTGCATAAAAATACACTTTCTGAGGAATATTACAATCTGTTTGTTGGCTAAAAATACGAGCCCCTGACTACCAATCCAGTCTGTGAAATCCGCACATCAGTAGCACTTTCCGTTTCCTCAATATTTGCGGTGCGAGTGTTAGGCGATTCACCCTGCATATATTCCGAGTAATGTAATATGTAAGTGACAAAAGGGGCGCCGACTGTGGGTGATCCGGTGCTCTTACTACCGCCAGGAAATTTTTGTGGATTTTCAGCATCCACCCAAATTTTGGAAGGAAAATTGCATAAACGTTAGAGAAGTTGGAGAAAAAGTCAAACCAGTCAGATATGTATATTATGCCGTCGCGGTCTCTCAAGCACGGTCCATAACTGCAGATTTTTGGAGCCTATTTGGTGGGGATGTATGTGTGTGTCGTGGGGACGGACGAACTCATAGTTCCCTTGGCCGTATGGCGTCGTAACTGATGCAACAATCCCAGTTCAGCCACCGTCAGTTGTGAAAGCTCCATTAATTCTATTCAGTGAGCAGGAGGGACATCCACATTGCCTTGTATGTTAAAGTACTTAGCTCTTCTAAGAAGTACAGCATACAGAGACATTACACGCGTCTTGACGCAAAACGTCACGGCCAGATAGAAGGCGAAGCATGCGGAGAGCTAGTAACCAGGCTTTATAATGACATAGACACATAAATGAACTCAGAAGTGAATTCGGCAAAGACGTTTCGACGAACCATTGCTCCCTGTCTCCTGAAGCACTATAACTTGGTGATGCTGTCAAGTGTGTGAGTTTTGTGCTTTGTCATTTCATAAATAACTACTACTTCAATGGGTTCCTGAAAGACATGCAAACGGAGCGTGGATAGATACTTCAGCACAACCTAAGTCGCGAACTTTTCTTTGCCATTGGTGAGGATAGAGCTATCTTTCTCGAAATGAATGGAGTACACGTGCATTGTCGAAAAGATTACAACTGGATCTCAAACTTAGCGTTCCTAACTGACATAACTATGGACTGTAGCAAATCATACTCCAGCGACTGCTCAGTGAGCAAGCACCCCAGGACGTGGCCTAAAAAGTTGAACATATTTCGTGCCATCATAACACTGGTACGAGATCCCACCTTTGTAGTATCCTTGCTGTGCACGTTCATAATACAAAATCATTAGCAAACTCCATCGCTGTCACTGCTGTCCGCCTCTGAAACAAACTGCCCTGTTGTCTTCGCACGTTTAGGAAAATGTAGAAGAATTTCCTCCTGTCATCCCTTCCAAACTTCCACAAAACTGACGCATACAGTCAACTTCCTCGCCGCTTCTCTCTTCTCTCCTTATTTCTCTCCCTAATTTTCTTTTACGCCACCAGCTCTTCTGCTAGATTTCATCTGTGTACTGTTACGCTCACTTTTCCCTCCTTCTTCCATCCGTCTCCCCATGACGTTTGCTGTTAGCAGCCATAATCAAAACTCTACCGTTCTGTAAACTCGACATTACTTTGTTATTATTTATTAAGTACGAATACTATGTGCTCTTATTTATTTATTCTTTTTTGGCGCTGGGCATTCGACTTTTACAGTGAAATACCTAATTGTTTTCGTAACGTCATATACCTTAATTTTTTAGGAAGAGGAAAATCAATACATACAACTAGCTGCACCAGGTGACGCTTTTCTGTGCCTTGTTACAGATGAAATGGAAGAATAGAAGAGAGAGAGAGCACACAATTCTAATATATGTAACTTCATAATGATTTGCTAATGGGTACAGTATTGGATATACATCCTACTCTCTTTGCTCTTCTATTGTCAATCCCTCTTTCTGCCCTTCTTCTCGCTCCTCTGGCTTTGTGCCTCCTCTCACTGTGCATTTCGTCCTTCCCCTCTTCGTCCATCTGCTGCCCTCTTTCTGTCCCATCCTCCTTGCTCATCTTTGTCTTCATCTCCCTCTCCATCTTATCATGATGCTCTTTCTGTTCATCTCCTTATCCCTCCATGTCAATTTCCTTTACCTCCTCTATTTCAGCTCAAACTTAGAAGCTTGTTTAGTGTTATGCTTGAATCTTGTATCTAAGAGAGTTCTTGCCCGGATGCTTTGAAATTTAGACACAACTTGCAACTGTTGTACACCCGTGTTTCTGTGAGCGTAATTTTCAATACACGACATATATGACTTTACGAAAATAGGATAAATTGTAAATGGGATAAATTGTTGTAAAAAGATTTAAAAGCTATATATATGTAGGTCGTACATCACATATTAAAGAAATACGAATCTAAAAATCTTCCGGAACTGGAATGTAACTTTTGTCAAAATTTCGAAGCAGTCGGCATTGAAGACTTTGCTGAAATGAACATTTAAATTCTTAGTAATATAGATTTTAAGAGATGGCACAGGCAGTTAAAGTACAGATGTGAGGAGGACAGGTCGTGTGGCCATTGATTCGTGTATTTTTCTTCCAAAATAAATTTATCAACTTTGGAATTATATGGCCGAAGTTAGTGCTTTGATACTGTAGTTGAAGCTGAAGTGAATTGTAAGTCTTGTGATCAGTGTTTACAAATAAACCGGATACTTTGAATTATTACTGGATGCCTGAGACACAGGACGTTAAGCACGCGTGAGCCCAGGGACCACTCTCCTTGAATGATCTCCAGCCAGCATTATTCATCGTGGTAACCGATGCAACTTCATATGGATCTGTGGCGTCGTTTAATTTAAGAGGGCTGAGAAAATAATTAGTTTTTGACGTATTGTGATAGGAAACGACATACCAATCTGTTATTAGATTTTTACTGGATGTTACAGGATTAGGTAGCGGTGACTGATAACTTATTAGATAAGTTCTTGAAACCTCTTGATTTCCGCAAGACGTTCGATACTGCTCCGTACCGTCACCTGATGAACAAAGGGCGAGTATGTGGATAATAAAATCAACTGTGTTGATTGAGGTGCTTCTATCTAAGAGAACGATCTTTCTCAAAGTAGAGAAGTCTTCAGACGTTAAAAAGATATCAGGCGTACCCCAGGGAAAGGTCATATGTCCTTGGCTTTCAACAGTCTATATAAATGAAGTCGTAGATAGCATCGGAAGTTCAATGAGGCCTTTCGCAGGTGATGCTGTAGTTTATCGAAAATTCGCAACATTGGAAAAGGCTAGAAAAATTAAGAATGATCTGCAGCGTATTGGCGCATGGTGTAGGGAGTGGCAATTGAGCCTCAAGATAAGCAAGTTTTAAGTGCTGCATCTACGTAGAAAGAAACATCCTTCATTATATAACTATGCAATAGCAGGAAACACACTGGAAGCAGTTACTTCCATAAAATATCTGGGACTAGACATAAGGAGGCGGTCTGAAATGGAATGACCATATAAAATGAGTCATGGGTAAGAGAGAGATGCCAGACTGAGATTCATTGGAAGAATCCTCAGGAAGTGTAGTCCATCAAAAAAGGAGGTACGTTGCAATACTCTCCTTGGGCCAGCGCATGAGAATTGCTTATCAGTGTGGGATGCGTACCAGGTAGGGTTAATAGAACACACAGAGAAGAGCCAACAGATGACAGCACACTTTGTTACGGGCCCATTTAGTAAGCGTGAAAGCGTTATGAAGATGATTAAGAAACTCCAGTGGCAGACGCTGCAAGAGAGGCGTTCTGTATCACAGAATATGTACATTTGTCAAAGTTCTAGAAGCAACTAATATATTGCTTTCTCTTACCCATATCTCAAGAAGCGACCACATGGATACGATCAGAGAGATTACGGTCCACATTATTTTATTTATTTTGCTGTCGTTTACAATGACCTGTTGTCTGGATGCTAAAACAGGTCGTATTTTGCACTGTTAATAGGTTTTTTACACTCAATAATTTCTCTTTAAATCTAGTTAAGTTTAACAATATTCACCAAAACTAACTTATGAAATAAAATTATAAATAACAATTGAAAATATTAAATAATATATATATATATATATATATATATATATATATATATATATATATATATATATCCATTTAAGAAGAAGTAAAGAATAATGGCAAGTACAGGCGTGTATGTTGAAAAAGATAGTGAAAGAAGAAGACAAAATTTAACTTAAAAATGTTCAAATGTTTGTAGAGCTTATGGGACTTAACTATGGGGTCATCAGTCCTTAAACTTAAAAACTACTTAGGAACTAGCTAACACTAAGGACGGCACAAATATCCATGCCCGAGGAGGGATTCGAACCCCCGACTGTAGTGACCGTGCAGACCGTGACTGGCGCGCCGCAGTCCCCTCGGCCACCGCGGACGGCTTTTACTTAAAAGAAGAAAATGATACGAGAGAGAAATTATTAGAGATGGAGTACGACATCTTGTGATGCTTGAGGGTCGAGGGTCGTGACCCTTCAACCGTCGTTAGTATTATCTGCATGTTACACTAATTACTAATTTAGATTATAGTGTTCTTCTGTTTTGATTTCTTAACAGGTTTATAATGCCGTTTTGCCGGTGAGAAAAGGCGACAATTCACTGACACTTTCGTAACTACTATGTTTACACTAATTACTGTATATTAAATGACGATCACTGTCCGCATCCATTTCCGTGTTGGAGTCCGTGTTGTTGTCCCTGTCGTTTCCCGATTTCGGTTCCTTTGCTGGCACACTCTATGCACTGTGTTTGATCGCTGCGTACGTTGTTGACTTCTGTAGGGTCTGTTCCCTTTGCATTCGTTATGTGTCGCGTGCGAGATTTTATCTGTTAGTATACTGAGCGTTGTCCACTGAACCTCTTGTCTTATGGCCTGGTATATTTGTTGTTCTATGTGAGCATGTAGTGCTGGTAATTTGGCTCTTGAGGTGATCTTAGGTCCCGCTGAATAGGACAACGTGTTCGGGCGATCCCCTCTCCCCACATTTGTAGTATGGTGTCTCTCTGAGACTGATGCGGTGTAAGAGCGTAGGATAGGGGCCGTGACCTGTCAAGAAGTGAACCATTCCGCGGCTGCGATCGACATGTTTCAATCTTAGTGGCTCTGCTATGTCGGGGAAGAATGAACGGACCCTCCGACCTTTATCACTTGCGTCGCATTCCTACTGCCAGGAGTCAAGGAGTCCATTCTCCAGCGTCTCTGCTGTTTTCTATTTTCCAGAGCCGACCGAGTAACTAAATTCACCAGGTCTGGTCTGCCCTTCTTTAACCAGTAAATCGCAACCCGATATTTGATGATTATATCGATAGGGAAGATCCCGAGGCCGGCCGCGGTGGCCGAGTGGTCTGCGGCGTGCCAGTCACGGTCTGCACGGACGTTGCGGTCGGGGGTTCGAATCCTCCATCGGGCAAGGATGTTTGTGCCGTCATTATTATAAGCTAGTTCATAAGTAGTTTGTGAGTTTAGGGACTGCCCATAAGCTCTACAAACATTTAAACATTTTGAAGATCCCGACCCGCTCGGTTAGCCGTGTGGTCTAACGCACCGCTTTCCGAGACGGGGAGGCGTACCGGCCCCGGATCGAATTCGCCCGGCAGATTAACGCATAGGGGTCGGAGTGCTGGCCAGCCTGGATGTGGTTTCTAGGTGGTTTTCCACATCCCCCCAGGTGATTACCGGGCTGATTCCTAAGTCCCACCTCAGTTACACGGTTCTCAAACCCCCTACCTACACAAACACTACGTACATACCACATAGCCCTCTTCGAGTCAGTAATCTGCTTCGCGGCCAGTTCATGGGCACAGCGTCTGGCACTACAGACCAAAATTGCCACTGTTAGGAAAGGTCAAATAAGTGTCCTATTAAGGCTATCTGGAGCCTTCAACACTACCTCAGACGCAGCACTCTGCGTGGTACTGGGGATACCACCAATAGACCTTACCATACGACTAAGAGCTGCTATGTACTGGCTGAAGGCGGGGAAATACGACAAGGTCCACGACCTTGTTGGACAAGAGATAACAGAACGGAAGCAACTAATTCAATGGAGAATGGACACATGGTAAAGGGAATGGGAAAACTGTGAGAAAGGAAGACGTGTCTATGACTTTTTCCTGAATATAAGGGAACGTCTTCGAATGGGTCATATCAATCCCAGCCGGGGTATGATCCACTTCCTAACGGGACATGGCCCCTACCCCACACACCTCACACGTGTGGGTCTCAGTGACAATCCATGCTGTACGTGTGGAGACATTGGGACCCCAGAACACAGTGTCATACACTGTCAGCTCTACAAAACACACACTCACACTATGTTTCACACGACTAAAGACCTAAACGAACTAATACGAGATAAGAAAGGATGGGGCATAATGAACAGGTTGACGAACGAAGTCTCACTACGAAAATAAGACGAATACGCACAGAACGAAAGACGTAATGCAACACGAAACGCCCACAACAGAAGACAAAACACTTATGATGAATCTGACACTGAAAGCGCAAACAGTAGAAATTACACCACAGATGACAGCCCCGACACAGAGGACGATATAAACACATGCGAAATGTAACCCACAAATATAGCCAATCATAAGAGTATCAAAATGAGAAAACTCCAGAATGGCAGGGCTCGAAGTAAATTCTGAGGCCTCCCACCCTGGACTTTCCACTATTAGTTTTCAGACTGTCACTCAAACCAATCTTTTCTATCTTCTATTATTCTCTTCTTAAAATAGTTGATGTTTTTAAGTTGCCTTTCCATTTTCCTTATGATAAGTTTTTACGCTTTTCTTTGTATTTTTTTTTTACTAATTAGTGTAAATGTATAAAGAAAATAATATATCGCAGTCGCATAAATGTATCACATAGTTTTTGTAATCACGACCAGCTATATACCAAAAGGCAACTGGTCTGCAAAATAAAATAAATTAAGTTCACAAATATTTCTTAACACTTTGCACTTTCGCACACCTATAACACTATACCCAAACATTTGGGGTAAACATTTCCCATGCATGTGTTGCAAAAGGGCCGAAGAGTTAGATAGATAGATAAATCGGGAAGATCCCCAGCACCAGACGCAGTGCCTCCACTGAGGTGATCCGGAAAGCTCCCCCGATTGCCTAAGTAGTGCGCGCCTCTGTCCACACAGAGGCATACAATCATTTTTCCCGCGAACCTTTCGCGACTGGAATATAAGGAAATGACAATGGTACAAAGGACCCACCGCGACGCACTGTGAGGTGGCTAACCGAGTATGAATGTAGATGTAGAACCAATCGACTATTGAGGGAAATCACGCACCAGTTGTCGATTTCATATTTTATTTTATTACGAGGTATGCCAGAAAATAAGTTCCGTTTGGTTATATAAAACAAACATGTTCAGATACAGAAAAAAATATTTATTGTACAAAAATCTACAACTTTTAAACTACTTTTCTACATAGCTGCCGAAATTTTGTAGGCACTTGTCATAGCGTGGCACAAGTTTCTGTACGCCTTCTTCATAGAAGGTTGCCGCCTGTGTATTCAGCCATGTGGTAGCATGTTCTTTCAGCTCGTCATCGTTGAAGTGTTGACAGGACAAATTTTAGGTGTAAGAAGAGGATTTCCATCAAAAGGTGGTGTTTTTTTCCACGATAGTGTCCGACCTCATGTGGCGAATGTGACCAAACAACTCTTACGGGAATTTCACTGCGACGTGTTTGATCATCATCCGTACAGCCCGGGCCTCGCTCCTAGCCACTTTCACCTCTTGAACATTTTTTTTACCCTACAGAAACTTGTGCCACGCTATGACAAGTGCCTACAAAATTTCGGCAGCTATGTAGAAAAGTAGTTTAACAGTTGTAGATTTTTGTACAATAAATATTTTTTCTGTATCTGTGCACGTTTGTTTTATTTAACCAAACGGAACTTACTTTCTGGACGTACTACCATGCGCAAAAATATCCGAACGACCTGAATTGCGTTTCGCCTGATGTGCATGCAACCCAACTAACGTATGTGTCTTGCGGGTGCTCTGCTCGCTTCGCGGTATAGTCGTTCGACTATTCAAAATGGGTCCACTACAGACAACTGCTCTTTATGGCAATCATTCCAGAAGTAAATTAACACCATGATTTTGCAAATTAAAGGAAACACGTTATTAAGTACTTAACGTTTATTAAATCCAATTTATTACAATGACATATCTTAAGTATTATCACACTTATTACAATCTGATATAACAAACACCGTCACATAAAACATTAATTAAACCTTAAACAACATTTAATATTGTTACAAACAACAGATTTTACTATAGTATCGGAAATCCTAAAGTCCTGTAGAAATTCGAAGTACTTTTGTTCTGAAACTTCCTGGCAGATTAAAATTGTGCGCCGGAAAGGGGACTCGAAATTGGGACCTTCGCCTTTCGTGGGCAAGCGCACTACCGACTGTGCTATCCCGACACGACTCACGATGCCGCCCCACAACTTTACTGCCGCCCGTACCTCGCCTCCTACCTTCCAAACTTCACAGAAGTTCTCCTGCGAAACTCGCAAGACTAGCACTCCTGGAAGAAAGGATATGGAGGAAACATGGCTTAGCCACAGCCAAGGGGATGTTTCCAGAATGAAACTTTCACTCTGCAGCGGAGTGTGCGCAGATATGAAACTTCCTGGAAGATTAAAATTGTGTGCCGGATCCGGGACTCGAACCTGTGACCTTTGCCTTTCGCGGGCAAGCGCACTACCGACTGTGCTATCCCGACACGACTCACGATGCCGCCCCACAACTTTACTTCCGCCAGTACCTTGCCTCCTACCTTTCGAAGTTTCAACTTAATAACGTGTTTCCTTGTATTTGCAAAATCATGGTGTTAACTTACATCTGGAATGATTGCCATAAAGAGCAGTTGTCTGTAGTGGATCCATTTTGAATAGTCGAAAGACTATACCGCGGAGCGAGCAGAGCACCCGAGGCGAAACGCAATTCAGGTCGTTCGGATATTTTTGCGCATGGTAGTACCTCGTACTTCAGTAGTCGAACGAACCACTGTTGTACGATGGCATCAAAACAGGTTGTAGCCCAGCAACCAGCAGCCTCGCCCCCATGCCCAGGGCGGTCCCGCTCGGACTCTACGGCTGCTGGAAGACAACCGGTTGCCTCTCGGCTTCCGACCGGCCGCCGCGCCGTCAGCGGATACAGCCGTCACGAACGCTGACCAGAGGAAGGGCCAGACGCCGACGCGGCGAATCACGGCGATGAGCGAGCGAGCCGGCGGGGGAATTGAAATTCTATATTCCGGACCCGCGCAGCGCACCTGGTCCTGAGGCAAGGCCGCGATAGCATCTGGATGCGGCGCACCCCTCAACCCTCAGCCGCCGGCCCGTCTGTCCCCGTGACTTATTTCTGGCCGGCTATCTGCGCGCGGCCATCGCCTCGCAAATCACCCAAAAATGAAATACGCCCCCCTCGCTCGTGCGCGCGCTAGATCTTCTTCTCCCCCCCCCCCCTCTCTCTCTCTCTCCCTCCTTCCCTATTTGCTCCACCTTGTTCGCTCGAACAACAAGACTAGCGCACCGAGGAGGCAATTAAAATATCTGTTCGTCGCGCCTGCGGCAGAACCTGGAGGCAGCAGCACGGAGGAGGAATGTCGGGGAACGGGAGGAAGGAGAAAAAGAAAAAAAAATATGGAAAGATGAGTTGAAGAGGTGGGTGGAGTAGAGTGAGAAAGGAACATGACCGCCTACAAGTAAACGCCGCTCGACGAGGGCGCCGGACGAGTCGTCGTTTGGAGTGGGAGAAATTTATCTCGGGCAGCTATCTATCACGTAGCGGGCGCAGTTAATATTTAAAAGCACGCAGCCACCTCGGCCGCCAGGCTGTTTGTAATTCTAAATAGGTAAAAAGCAAACAAGAACATCCGTCATCGAAGGCGGCCCCGCGTGCCTGCGAGGAGGTGGCGGCTGCCGGCGAAATGAGTTAGGGCGCCCAGGCGACAGGCGCGTCAGCGAGTGGGAGGGGGCGGAGGGGGGGGGGGGAAGGAGGGCAGCACTGCACTGGCACTGTGCACACGAGAGAGCAGACGACAGCGTAGCGTTAACTCTGCGAGAAAACACTACAGAATACACGTGCAAGTAACCACCATAGCCGTACCCTGATCAATCGCTCATACACGGTGGTCAGTGGCGTAACTATGGGGGGGGGGGGGTGAGGGCGATAGAAACCCCCCCCCCCCCAGAACCCGAAAAGAAAGAGAGAGAGAGAGAGAAGAGAGAAAGAGGGAGAGAAACAAGTAAAGAAAAAGCTTGATTCCATGTTGTAATTGGTGCTCCACGACTGTATTTGATTTGTGGTAATTATTTCAGCAATCAGTCGTAAAAAATATAAATTTTTATTTGTTTGAAAATCTAGATTTCGACCACTGTGTGGTCATTATCAATGCCTAAAACCAATTAAAATACTTAAAATATCTCGACCTCCATGTTGGAGGTTGCGTCGAGATATTTTAAGTATTTTAATTGGTTTTAAGCATTGGTAATTGCCAACAAATAATAATTTATATTTTTTACGACTGATTGCTGAAATAATTACCACAAAGTAAAGAAAAAGAAATCGTATAACAGCAATCTGGTAAAGATTGGAAACTTTTTTTTTTTTTTTTTTTTTTTTTTTTTTTTTTTTTTTTTTTTTTTACCATAAGCTTTCATTGGAAGGGAGTGAATTAGTTTCTTCGACGAGAGTGGTAGATGGTAGTCTGTCTCGAAACTGACTAAAATTTTTCTCGTGAAGCAGATCTATCCCCCCCCCCCCCCTCCAAAGCCAAGTCCTAGTCACGCCACTGTTGAAAGTTTCCCATTTATAATGACAAATTGAAAATGAGCGAGCACTAGTTTGGAAATTAGATTTCAGTGGCAAGAACTCTGTTTAGTTATGGTACTAATATTAATACTTGTACAGTTAATTAAGAAACAGTGCTTTTAAACTGTTGAAAGCGCAACAGCTATTTAGGTGAAAGTTTCTAATTTATAGTGACTAATTCGAAGTGATCACTAGGTTGGAAATTACATTTCAGTGGCAAGAACTGATTACTTTACTGGCACGTGAACATTTATATTCAAAGAAAATCTCAAACTTGACACGTACCATGCAACAAGAAAAAGAAAAATGCCACAATTACGAAAATGAGGGAGTGGTTGAGCTGAAATAAGAAAATTAGTAATCATTAAATTATTTATTTTTGCTAAAGAAACGTACTTTTCTCGTTGACTTGTCAATAGCCGCGATGGAGTAGCCGAGCGGTCTAAGGAGTCTCGCTGCGGAGCGCGCGGTTGCTCGCCGTCGGAGATTCGAGTCCTCCCTGGGGCATGGGTGTGTGTGTGTTGTTCTTAGGTTAGTTTACCTTAGTTAAAGTAGTTTGTAAGCTACGGACTGATGACCACGCAGTTTGGTCCGATATATTTACAAACAAACAACTTGGCAGTAATGGTGATTACAATGGGTTTGTACAATACGGTTCCATACAAATATTCTCGTCCTCTTAATACAAAATTTCTCTTCCAAAATCAAAAGAAATTACATCACCTTCTGGCGGAATACATTCATAGATACATAAACAAAATATCGAATACAAATTCGGCAAGTGAATCATAGCCGATCAACCGAACCGCATAACACGGTGACTACCATGCGATTGACTGAACTATCTTCCACTCGACCCTTTTACTAGCCTACTCTCTACTGCCGGCCTCAGCGGTCAAAGATGCTGCTGTAGCGCAGATGCTACATTGCAGTTACAAAGGTATTATGGTGTGCAGTGGTTACAAGCATCAGATTAGATTATCGAAGCATATAAAAAAATGTTCAAATGTTTGTATAGCTTATGGGACTTAACTACGGGGTCATCAGTCCCTAAATTTGCAAACTACTTATGAACTAGCTAATCCTAAGGACGGCACAAATATCCATGCCCGAGGGGGGGGGGGGGAATTCGAACCCCCGACCGTAGTGGCCGTGCAGACCGTGACTGGAGCGCCTCAGTCCCCTCGAACACCGGGGCAGGCGAAGCATATAATAGATGAATTTTACATACAAATAAAGCCATAAGACAAATACATTTTCATATTCACCAAATATCACAGAAAAGTCCACAAATAATTATATTCAGCCTGTAGCAGCCTACTTTCACATTATGTGATCAAAAGTATCCGGAAACCCGGGTGAAAATGCCTTACAAGGTCGTGGCGGTTCCGTCGGTAATGCAGGTATTAGCCACTCTTAGCCTTTATGACAACTTCCACTCTCGCTGGCATACTTTCATTTAGGTGCTGGAAGGTTCTTTGGGGAATGGAATCCCATTCTTTACGGAGTACTACATTGAGGAGAGGTATCGATGTAGGTCGGAGGCCTAGCACGATTTCAGCGTTGCAAACCATCCCCGAGGTTAATAAGTTTGGAAAACATAGTTTCTTTTTGAAAACAGCTAACTGGTATAGGTTTTAAAAATGAGATTAACAGTCCAGTTCCCATACTGTCTAACAATTTATTTGATTCGGTGGCCAGTTTCGATCTCTTCTGAGGCCATCATCAGACCAATTCGTCTCGCTGTTGATGCCGAGGTGATGAGCGAGCGGCGACTGCTCGTCGCCTCAGCATTAGCAACGAGACTAGTCGGTCTGATGATGGTCTCTAAAGAGATCGACACTGTTCACCCTATCAAATAAATGATTCGAGTCAGGTCTCTGATCAAGCCAGTCCATAACAAGGATGTTACTGTCGTGTAAGCCCAGAGCCGAAGAGCCAGTTTGCAATCCCAAAAAGTGTTCGTCCAGAACATGAAAAACTCTCCTGCAGCGATGGGATCGAACTCCATCTTGGGTGAACCATATCTTCTCAAAATTGTGATCACTTTGCATGAAGGGATGAAATCATCTGCCAAAATGCTTGGGTTCATTTTACATCGGGCTCTTACAAGAACCATCTAGAATATGTAGCAAAAAAAGTGAACATCAGAATCGACATTGTCAGAAAACTAGCTGGTTCAGGATGGGGTGCAAATTCAGATACTCTTCGTACTGCTACCTTGGCATTAGTTTACTCTACGGCAGAATACTGTGCAGCAGTATGGAAGAATAGTGCACATGCATGTCAAGTCGACGTCGAACTACATCAAGCTATGAGAATAATCAGTGACACTACAAAGTCTACACCACACCCATGGCTGCCTGTATTGTGTAATATTCCACCTCCACCAATAAGACGAGAAGCAACAGCAATAAAATAGTTCCACAAGATCTCCACTCACAAGAACTCACTTCTGTACAAATAATTGCGGAATATACCTGCCAGCAGACTCAAATCCAGGAAACCATCATGGCCAATGCAAGATCGCCCCTTTTTCAATGTCTGTCAAGAGTGGAAAGCTGTTTGGAAAAAGTTTCCTCCGGCTAACTCTCGTCTTATAACTGACCCTACAAAATGTGTGAATGGATTCGGTGTTTCCGGAACACTATGGACGTCCCTGAACCGATTCCGCACAGGGCATGGAAGATGCAGTGCCTGTTTGTATGAATCGAGATACAAAGGTGCCCCAGCGTGTGACTGTGGTGCTCCTGTGCAAACTATGCAGCACTTGCTTGAAGAGTGTGCACTACGGAAATTTCCTGGAGGACTCATAGAGCATTTGGTGACAACAAGAGCTGTAGAGTGGTTAAATTTTCAAATGTTTGTAAATCTATCGGACCAAACAGCGTGGTCATGATTCCGTAGCCTACGAACTAACTAAACTAAGGACAAAACACACACACACACACACACACACGCACACGCACACGCACATACAGACACACACACACACACACACACACACACACACACACACACACACACACACACACACATGCTCCAGGGAGGACTCGAACCACCGACGGCAAGCAACCGCGCACTCCGCAGCGAGGCGCCTTAGACCGCTCGGCTACTCCACCGCTGCTGTAGAGTGGTTAAGAGACCTAGATATTCAATTGTAGTATTTTCTCTGGTTTGTATGTTTGCTTGGTTTTATTATGCGCATTTGTACATAGTTTTTGTTTATATAATCCTTTATATATGAATTTTCAAATAAGACTGTAACATGACCGTGTAAGCCATACGAGTAAATAAATGTGCCAATACCTTCACTGGTCGTTCGATAGTCAGAGTGCTATCAAGAAATAACATACCGATTATTCCGTGACTGTAAACTGCAAACGTGTTGTGGGTGAAGATACTTCCAGATCGCTTTGAATTAAAATTTGTATATCTGCTGGGTTTCGAAACTGAGACTTCCTGGTTACCAGGAAAACGATAGAAGGCCACCGCGGCGTAATGTACACAGTGTATGGTGTCTTAAGTCACCTCTCCCGGCACAACACAAAATTCAATTCGCCCTCATGTTCCCCTTTGTAAATACGTAACAACGGTGCTACAGAAGCGGAAAAGCAGCCCAGCAATGAATGATAATGGGTTTAGGACTTCAAGTGCGCCGCCCTGAAGCAGAAGAGGCACGACAGGACATTTTAATTTCCACTGTCTATACTTTTACAAATAAATTCATTTATCTTTCTCAACATGCTCGGGAAGGATTCAGGATTCACAATTATAATAGTGGGAGCTCTAAAACGTAACAAAATAATTTTTATTTACGTGTAAAATTTCATTATTTTCCCATGTACTATCAGCTGCATTTGTTGCTGTAGGTACATGTTTCTTCATAAGTAAGAGAGATTTTTCGATTTGTTTTACACAGCATACAAACCATGCTTACAGGTGTATGAAACTCTAGAATTTAATTTATGAAAAACTGAAAGAGCTGCTACATTTTAAATTTTACATTTATATAAAAAGAAATTTTTATAGTTAACAAAATTTATTTTTACCACATACACCTGCAAGTATGGTTTGTATGTTGTGCAAAACTCATTGAAGAATCTCTCCTACTTATGAAGAAAAGTGTACCTATAGCAACAATCGCAGTCAATACTAAGTGATGAAATTATGAAATTTCACTTATAAATGAAAATTTATTTTTTCTGTTTTAGAACTCCCACTGCTTTGAGTGTGAACCCTGAATTATTTCCGGTCATGCTGAAAAAGTTTTATGAATTTCATTTCTAAAAGTATAGACAGTTGAAATTAAAATGTCATGTCGTGCCTCCCCTACATCAAGTCCTCCCGCTTGACTTCCTACCCCCCTTAGTGGGAACGATGCTGTCACGTAACTCAGGCACAGGTGGTCCAGAGATATAATTTGTCTCAAAATGTAACAAAGATCTTAAACTGAAGGAGAGGAATTGAATTAAAATATGTGTCACGGCTTGGATTCGAACCTGGGACCTCCTGCTCACCATCAGGGCCGGCCGCGGTGGCCGAGGAGACTGAGGCGCACCAGTCACGGTCTGCACGGCCGCTACGGTCGGGGGTTCGAATCCCCTCTCGGGCATGGATATTTGTGCCGTCCTAGTTCGTAAGTAGTTCATAAGTAGTTTGTAAGTTTAGGGACTGATGACCCCGTAGTTAAGTCCCATAGACTTTACAAACATTTGAACATTTTCACCATCAGGTCACGGTTGCTTAGTGGCTATAGAGCTTGTCTAGTAAGCAGGAGATCCTGGGTTCGAATTCCGGCCGCAACACATATTTCAATACAATGCCTGTTCTCAAGATTAATACCTTTCATATATATTGAGACAAACATATCTAATCACATTGATTTGATTTTTATATGACCTGTGCCTGCGGTGAAAGGCAGGATCGCTACCTTTAAAATTCATTGCTGGGGTTATATTCATTTTTTTATATTTTTTATGGGACTTAACTACGGGGTCATCAGTCCTTAAACTTACAATCTACTTATCAACTACCTTATATTAAGGACGGCACAAATATCCATGCCGGAGGGGGGATTCGAACCCCCGACCGTAGTGGCCGTGCAGACCGTGACTGGAGCGCCTCAGTCCCCTCGGCCACCGCGGCCGGCAGGGTTATATTCCTCTGTTGGAAAGTCTCGGCAGCGTTGATACGTATTTACATAGGGGAACATGAGGCAGAATCGAATTTTGTGTTCTGCGGGGGAGAAGACAGCCCGGCAATCACCGTAGCCATCAGGTCGCGGATGCTTAGAGATTATAGTTTTTGCCTAGTAAGCAAGAAGTCCTGGGGTCGGATCCCGGCTGCGACAAAAACTGTAATTAAATGTCTCTCCTTCAGTTTAATAAAGAGGGCTTCGTCGCTAAAGCAAACCACATTCACATCAAAGTCTTGTTCGTCAGTTCTGAGGACAAAAGTGTAGACGAAATACAGCCGCTATTCTCTGGCACTGCGACAAAGGTTAACAGCCTTCACTTTTGGACGGGAAGAGATGCAGGTCTTCAATAACTATTTTTCTTAGTGTTCCCGGTTGATTCCCACCTGTTGTGTAGCTCGCTGATCGTTTCCCTGGTGCTGGTTTAAAACCCAGTGCCTGTCTTCTCGGTGTTTTCTAGGCATTCTCACACTTTTTGAACAACCGACGTTGTCTTCACAAAGCTTCTACCATTTTAGTCAAAGTTGCGAATCAAATTCTTGAATTTTCCAGACTTGAACCTGCTGTCTTCAGTTGAACTCGGTCGTAAACTTTATACGAGCCGCAGATGGGCTGTTATTGTTCGCCCCGTAGAGCTTTACAAGCGCTATAGGCTCAGGCACGCTCTACCGTGACATTTTCACGTGAAAATTGCCACCAGAAATGCATGTGTGCAGTGCCCTGCGACCAACGGTTCAGTATGAACGTCCTAACGCAAACCGTTCAGAAGTTATGACAACTTTATTTCATATAGTTCAATAATACACGTCAACAGTACAGTTTAGCTTCTATATTATCTATCACAGACTGCACTATCACTAATCAAGTAGTAAACACTTGACATTCGCACTACACCCAGCAAACAAAATATACACACACAAATATGGACAGCAATCAACGATATCTACATGCCAAATGGCAACAGTATCGTAATGTGTTACTACAACAAAATACGCGAGAAAAAATTATTAATCACCCCACAAGCTAAACAGCGCTAAACGCGATAAACTGGGAGCCAAATGAAGTTAAAATTGTAAGTAATCTGATAAATAGCGCCTTTTTAATACAAAAATAGAGTAACAACGAACACAGTTTGTTTAGTCCCGTATATGACAAGCTGTACTAAATAACAATAACAACGAATG
This sequence comes from Locusta migratoria, assembly GCA_026315105.1. Classification (NCBI taxonomy): domain Eukaryota; kingdom Metazoa; phylum Arthropoda; class Insecta; order Orthoptera; family Acrididae; genus Locusta; species Locusta migratoria. The sequence goes on from CM048751.1 coordinate 57,369,025, forward strand.
TGTTACACTCCGTCCATTTAACTTTTATTATAGGCCTAATTTTCGCTGTAACAAAAACACTATTTTCTTATGCTGCTTAAGTGTGATACACAGTGAAACCATCGCAGAAATCAATTAATATCTGATGTTATCCATTACTTCTTTACATACATTATTATAATAAAAAAATTGTTGATTCTCAATTAACATATGGACCGGACTGTAATAATTTACTGAAATTGAATAAAAGTCCTACTGGTGATGCCACATATAGTGCTGAAACATGTATGGAAAACAATATAAGTATCTTGAATAAGGCGGAATATTCGCATCATTTATTAACGAATGACCCAGAAATTTCTAAACATATTACTTGTTCGGGTCACTGAATTACATTCAGTACCGAATTTGTAAATTTAATTTTATCTGTTTTTTCAACAAAATTAGCCTTCATCATCGTTTGCTTTTCCATCACCATAGTAAATAACGAGTGTCTTCTCAACAGGTTAAAATTTTCTCAATCTTGAAGAAATCGTGTGCTACAAGTGAAACATCTCTCGACTTGTAATGTGGCACATAGTGTATAAGGGAGGAAATAGAATGCAAATTAAGTACACCAGAGATTGCCAAATTTATGCAAAATCTTAAATAGAGTAAGAACCTGTGGGGGTTCCAACATTTCCTGTACATAAATAAAATAAAATAAAAACAATGGAAATGCACTACCAGAAGATATGACCCTAACATTGATTTCTAATGTGTAAAATGGTGATTAAATAAATGAATAATTTAATAATCAAAATTTAAAGAAATAGTTTAAAATTGGGTGAGAAAGAAGGAACAGTGTCTGCTTCATATGAGATCCGATTATCATAACGAACTTGTAGTATGTTATAACAACTTTAACTGACACTTTTTATGACAACAAAGAATTGACCTGAACCTGACACAGTAAGTAGTTAAAAACAGATGTAAAGGTAACGAAAGGAAAATTATATGGTACCGCACAGTCTGTCAATCATTCGAATAAACTCCTCATAACTCAGTTAAACAGAATAGTGGTTAATTGTTCACTCGTCTTCAAAACGACGCCATCTTCCTAACTCTGATTTAATTAAAACTCTGAACGTTATTGAATAATTGAAAACCCTCATGCTTCATCCTTAGTGGTTATCTCATAGTAGACATGAGTCTAGTTTGGACAGAAAACCATTGATATTTCCTTCTTATAAAGTAATCCGAGTCAAACGGTATAAAATCAAAAAATGAATTCATGTCTCCCACATCAATCAAATCGTCGGAAATAGCTGATGGGGTGCATATAATAAGGCAGGCGACTTGTAATATACAAACCATTTTAACACTTAACCATTTGGCTATCTGGATACTTCTTCTATTTGACCCAAATTCACATATGCCGTACTTCTATCGCCCTTTTTTACCTTTGTCACGATTCTTCTGAAACTGCTGTTTTCATATTGTCCGTCGAGCCTGGTATGTGGGTATGGTGTCTGCCAATTAGTACTTTGATAATCAGTTTATCAAATCTTGCAGGCAAATCGAAGAGTAATTTAAATAAGCATCTGTGCATGAATCAGAAAGTTATCAGAAAGGATCTCTCGGTTGAAATTCAGCTTGCCCTATTGCGTTCAAAATCAGTTTGGGTCCCAGTGAAATATAAGAATGACCCTAAGACTTACCTTTGAAGAGAAGTAAAGAAATGCGATCTTATATACACACTCTTTTTAAATTAGGGAAAAAGTATTTAACATTGCTGGTTATAAGAAGTTCTTTACAATTCGGCATGAATAAAATTGCGGGCACGAACGTTTATTTGCAACTTGAATAAAACGGACTGCTATAAGATACAAATGACTTGAAGGAGGAGCAGTGGTTCGAAATCGAGCGAGACTGGGTTGCAGCCTGTCCCCTAGTTTGCTCAATATGCTTATTTAATGAAATGTAAGTGAAAGCAAAGAGAAATTTTGAAAGTTACTTAATGCCCAAGAAGAAGAAGTAAAATGTTTAAACTTGACCGATGACACTGTTATTCAGCAAGAGAAAGCTAATAACTGAAGAGCAGACGAACGGAATGAAAAGTGTCTTCAAAAGAAATTATATGACGAATATCATCAAAAAGAGAAATAACGAAATGTATTTAAATTGAAGTAGGCGATGTTGACAGATTTTCATGAACATAATGCACAGCAATGTGATAGATTAGATTACTTTTGCTACCATGGTAGGCAAAATAAGAATGTTCGAAGCAGACAAGCTTAAAAGTCAGAGTGGCAATAGTGAGAAAATTATTTTTAAACATAAGAAATTTCTTGTCTGCTAAAGTTAAGTATTGATAAGTCTTGTAACTTGATGTCGTAACGGATATTGGGCCAGCCTACCACAATATTGCGTTAGAATAAGAAGTTTCCGCTTGGTGGGCGATATGAAATATTTATTTTACATAATTCACAACTCGATTTCGTTCTTATGATAGAACATCATCAGTGCAGAATTGTAAGCCTTGATGACTTATGTACTCCACATAAAACAATCACTGGTCATATCCATAAATCAATTAGGTCTTCTCAAGGTTAAAAATCTAAAACTTGTGACGTGTACCAGAAAGAATATTTAATTGTTTTATCGAAATGACTAGTGAAAGTTTTATGCAGAGTACATAAGTCTTCAAGGCTTACAATTCTGCACCCTTGATGTTCTCTCATAAGAATGAAATCTATAGGTGAATTTTGTAAAATGAATATTTCATATCGCCCACGAAGCTGAAACTTATTATTTTATTGATATGTCTTTTCTGAAGCTATTTTGTGTGGAATGTAGCCTTGTACGGAAGACCTGTTCTTGAGTACTGTTCAGCTGTTTCGGATCTCCTATAGGTCGCTTTAAAAGAAGACAAAAGCAATTCAGAGGCGAGCTGCTTGGTCTGTTACTGGTAGTTTAGCTCAACACTTTAGTTTCACAGAGCTGGTTCTGGTTCCAGATGTTAAATTGGAAAAATACCTTCCTTCCGAAGAACATCACTGAGGAAATTTAGAGGGCAAGAGTTTGAAGCTGACTGCATAACGATACTTCTCGCCCCAAATCAAATTTCGCATTAGGAACACGAACACAAGTTAAGAGAAATTTGGGCTCGTGTGAGAGCATGTAAGCAATTTATCATGTGCGTCATCACGTTTAACTGTTGAAATATTTTTGAACACATTGTAACCTAAGTTCCTCCTTTTGTTTTTACTGGAATGATGGTAACTTCCGAAAACCAGATCCGGATTAATTGTATTTTAAATGGGATAATCCGGGGAGAGGAGGAGTGGCCGAGCGTCTTAAAGCGCCTAGTTGCGGATCGCGGCGCTGCTCGCTGTCGGAGGTTCGAGTCCTCCCCTGGGCATGGGTGTTCTTGTTTTCCGTATCATAAGTTAGTTAAAGTTTGTTAACCTAGAGACTGATATCTAGAGTAGTTGAGTTTTATAGATTTTTAAACATTTATTGTACAGCAACACAAGAACAATGTGACCTACCCGAAACTATGGCATGGAGAGTCAGGGGAATATTGGAAGCAGGACAGAGGGAGGTGGCCGCAGCTTTGGAGTGTCCAAACGTGTGATTTCCAGGACATAGACGCGATTTCAGACAGCAGAAACCGTTAAAAAAAAAAAAAAAGACTAAAGTCTTTCACGAGTAACATCTGCAAGAGAAAACCGTGAAAAACGTTATCTCCGGTTACCAGCGCGTCGAGACAGGATGCTGAATGTAACTCAGCTACAATGGACCCTCTGTGCGGCAACAGGACCTGCAATATCAACACAAACTGCCCGAAATCGCCTTCGCGAATGTGAGCGCTACGCACGGAGACATGTAGTGTGTGTCCTATTAAAACCACGACACCGTTTTACTGCGAGGAAACTAGGAGAAGGAACATTAGGTTTGGAGTCGTAACGAATGGTGCCGGGTTCTGTTCACAGATGAGTGTAGATTTATTATTCCGTTGGACAATCGCCGTTCCCTCATTTGGAGAAAACGTGGAATCGGTACACTCTTGCTTAGGTTCGGAAAACATCACGATATCATGATGATGGACGAATGGTGTAGGCAGGAGTCAGTACTGGCGGACGTAAGGACCTCATTGTCGTTCAAAATGATGCTTTGAATGATCAGAGGTATTAAGACGGGATCCTTCGACCGTTTGTTGTGTCCTACGCTGGTGTCAAAGAGGACTGGTTCCTTCTGGTTGACGATAACGCTCGTAACCACAGAGCTGCACTGGTGAACAAGTTTGAAACTTGCTGGCAGATACAAACTGTGTGCCGGAAGCGGAATTCGAACCTGGGACCCTTGCGTTTCGCGGGCAAGCGCTCCACCGACTGAGGTATCCCGGCACGCTTCACAGTCCGTCCCCACAACTTTACTTCTGCCAGTACCTCGCCTCCTACTTTCCAAACTTCACAGAATTTCACAGAAATTCTGCAGTTCCGTGTCGATATCTATAAGAGGGTGGAAGATACAGTGGTTGAAAGTCGTCATCTTATATAAAATTCGAACTGAAGACCAGCGATGACTTTTTACACTATAAAAGCAACGAGGTTATATACAGCGAAACGTGATGCAAATTCTTCAGTTTTTTCTGCAACAAGCAAGTGTATATTGCAGTTTGAAAAGTTAAACTACCAAGAAAGATTCCAAAGCGTAAGAATGAAATTTCACGTTCTCGATCCGTTTCTAAAAGACAGACAACGTCGCTGAAAACTGAATCTACAGACGATAGAAACTTGATATTTGTAGACATTGTTTATCTTACACTGCAGGCGTCATCAATTTTTCGATATTCCCATACCTAAAGGCGTGAAATAGGGGATGAACGGTTTTTTGAAAAGAAGTTGCTATTGAGGCAGTTTTGAAGCAAGAAATACAAAAATTCGGATTAGATTTTTGATTGGAATTTTAAAAGCTCATGTTTCGAAATTCAACCATTAAGCGGGTGAAATGAGGGAAAAAATTTTAAGGCTGCTACTAAGACTATTTGGATGCTAGAAATGCGAAAATTTCTATTTGGATCCATGGTTAGAATTTAATAAAAGAAAGTGTTTCGGAATGTTGTGAATTCTGCCATCAATGGTGCAAAAAGGGGAGGGGGATTGGCAAGTTGTATCGAAATACTTGCTAAGGAAAGCAGTTTTAAAGCTAAATCTATGAACATTTATATTTAGAGGTAGAAACAACAAATACAGACCATCCAGTCTACGCATGTGAAGCAATGGGAATTAAGCTAGTATATGAATAAAATACGTTAGAGTATATATATAAAGGACGTCCAGAAAGTAAGTTCCGTTTGGTTATATAAAACAAACATGTACAGATACAGAAAAAATATTTATTGTACAAAAATCTACAACTGTTAAATACTTTTCTACATAGCTGCAGAAATTTTATAGGCACTTGTCATAGCGTGCCACAAGTTTCTGTATGCCTTCTTCATAGAATGTTGCCGTCTGTGTATTCAGCCATGTGGTAGCATATTCTTTCAGCTCGTCATCGTTGAAGTGTTGACAGGATAAATTTTAGCTGTAAGAAGAGGATTTTCATCAAAAAGTGGTGTTTGTTTCCACGACAGTGCCCGACCTCATGTGGCGAATGTGACCAAACAACTCTTACGGGAATTTCACTGGGAAGTGTTTGATCATCCTCCGTACAGCCCGGGCCTCTCTCCTAGCCACTTTAACCTCTTCTTACACTTAAAAATCTGTCCTTGGCGGTCAACATTTCAACGATGATGACGAGCTGAAAGAACATGCTACCACATGGCTGAATACACAGGCGGCAACCTTTTATGAAGAAGGCATACAGAAACTTGTGCCACGCTATGACAAATGCCTACAAAATTTCGGCAGCTATGTAGAAAAGTAGTTTAACAGTTGTAGATTTTTGTTCAATAAATATTTTTTCTATATCTGGACACGTTTGTTTTATATAACCAAACGGAACTTACTTTCTGGACGTACCTCACAGGGTGTCGGTCGGAGGTTCGAATCCCCCCTCGGGCATGGATATTTGTGCCGTCCTAGTTCGTAAGTAGTTCATAAGTAGTTTGTAAGTTTAGGGACTGATAACCCCGTAGTTAAGTCCCATAAGCTTTACAAACATTTGAACATTTTCACAGGGTGTTTCACTACGTGTGTTTGCCTCTGTAACTTATAAAATAATAGGTAACGGGAAATTTTAATGCGGTAGGTCAACACAAGAAATATTACACTTTCTGCAGAGCTATGAACATAGTTTATTGTATCATTTTCCAAAGAGTTACAGCAGAAAGATATAATTTTTTAAATGGAACAATATATTTTTCTATCGTTGCATTCGTTGAAACCAGCTGCGTCCAAATCAATGAAAACTACATTCCTATCACTGTTAGATTGGGAGCTATAACCCTTCAAAGTTTAGGCTATGACAGCGTAGCTAACTGGCTGGTGGTCATGAGACAGTGGGCCGTGTCCCAGGGGATAGCCACTCGGCCAGTCAGGTACCCTATCGCAGCCTCCGCCCCCGGATCTTTGAAGGGTTGTAGCTCCCAAACTAACAGTGATAGGAATGTATTTTAAATTGATTCGGAAGCAGTTAGTTTAAACGAATCCAATACACGATAGAAAAAACTATTGTTCCATTTAAAAAATTATATCTTTGTGGTGTAACTCTTTGGAAAATGATACAATAAACTATGTTCATAGCTCCGCAGACTGTGTAACATTTCTTGTGTTGACCTACCGCATTAAAATTTCCTGTCACCTATTATTTTATAAGTTACAGAGGCAAACACACTTAGTGAAACACCCTGTACATTCCTGTAACTATGCTGTCATTGATAAAAAATTATTAATAAAAGTAATAAATAAAAATTTTTATTGTTGAAATCTACTTTCTGGATGCACGTCCTAGATTTCTGCTAGTACAAGTTGGCCTCTTGAACCCAGCAGAACAAAAAAAGGTGCGCACACGATTATTCCGAAACAAACACAGAGCCGTGTTGAATAGACTCGGAGCGTAAACACGAGTGTAGTTCGCACGTCATCAACACCCTCGGACACAACACGTCCTCTCGGGAGACTTACGGTAGAGACCGGTAGACGTTGACGTAGCGCCGGTGTAAGCAGCGAGAGCGGAGCAGGCCGGCCGAGGCGTAACTCAGGTCCGGCTGACCCGCGGGGTTAATCCGATTCCGTGCGAAAGGCGGCGCGGGCAAGCGTCGCCGCGGTCGCACCCCGCGATCACCGCACCGCGGCCGTGCGAGGCGCGCATTTGAATAGCAAAGTGTTTGGCCGGGGGCGGCTCCGCGGGTGCTTTAGAAATTCCAATTGCAGCGGCCGGCCGATAAGGGGCCCAGCGGACGGCATCTCAGCCAGCTGGTGCCGGCGGGAGCGCGAGGAACGCTTCGGCAGCGGAGACCGCCGCCCATCGATAGCGCGAGAGCGAAACAAATCGCGCGGCGTCACCGACACATAAAGAGCGGGCGCTATCGGGACAACTCGCCATCCTCTCTCTCTCTCTCTCTTTGCACTGGGTCGTGCGCCGAGGTGGCAGTCGGCGAGCGCACGGAAAGAGCGCAGGACAATAAAAACCGAGAGAGAGAGAGGCGCAGCTAGGAGCTGTTCAGACAAACGAATCGCGCGATCACTTGCAGCGCGGCGAGGCGCGCCCCTTCCTCCTTTTGTTATCCCCGGGAAACCGACACTCGAATAAACATGGCGGCGGAGATGGCCTGTGGGCGCGAGGGCGTGCGCCGCGGCAGATAGCTTGAGTTACGGCGGCGGCGGCGGCGGCTGCGGGGCGCGCTATCGCCGCCGCATCTCGAACCCAGGACCGCGGCCACCGGCGCGAGCCCCGACCGGCCGCGTCGGCCGTCCGCGCCGCTACCGCTACCGCGCTAACCACTAGAAATTAACCTCGGAGACGCATACTGGGGGGAGGAAAACCACTGTATAACTGTGAAAAAAATGTTCAATATTTTTTGTTGCATGGTATATGTCAAGTTTGAGATTTTCTTTAAATGTAAATGTTCGCGTGCCAGTAAAATAATCAGTTCTTGCCAATGAAATCTAATTTCCAGACTAGTGCTCACTTTCAATTAGTCACTATAAATTAGAAACTTTCACGTAAATAGCCGTTGCGCTTTCAATCAGTTTAAAAACACTGTTTCTTAGCCGGCCGCGGTGGCCGAGGAGACTGAGGCGCTCCAGTCACGGTCTGCACGGCCACTACGGTCGGGAGTTCGAATCCCTCCTCGGGCATGGATATTTGTACCGACCTTAGTATAAGGTAGTTGATAAGTAGTTTGTAAGTTTAGGGACTGAGACCCCGTAGTTAAGTCCCATAAGCTTAACAAACATTTGAACATTTTTTTGAAGTGTTTATTAATTAACTGTGCAATTATTAATATAGTGTCAAGTTTGAAATTTTCTTTAAATGTAAATGTTCACGTGCCAGTAAAGTAATCAGTTCTTGCCACTGAAATCTAATTTCCAAACTAGTGCTCGCTCAATTTCAATTTGCCACTATAAATGAGAAACTTTCAAGTGTATGAGCGGCTGATCAGGGTACAAAAATGTTCAAATGTTTGTAAATCTATCGGACCAAACTGCATGGTCATCAGTCCGTAGCTTACAATCTACTTAAACCTAGAGTACTGTATGGTACAAGCAGAACAATCCGCCATTTCGAATCCCACGTTGAAGGCGCTCATTTAAAGACTACGGAACACTTACGCATTTTAATATCCTCTGAAGGCCATTAAATTTACTTTCCTAACGCAGAAAATACTACAGCAAAGTAAATTTATTTCCTTACATTTGACTGTAAGAGGCAAGCAACCCTAAGTTAGTGATTAGATTGAGATTTAAAGGTATGATACATTCACTTACATTCCAAAGTAGCCGGCCGCGGTGGCCGAGGAGACTGGGGCGCTCCAGTCACGGTCTGCACGGCCACTATGGTCGGGTGTTCGAATCCCCCCTCGGGCATGGATATTTGTGCCGTCCTAGTTCGTAAGTAGTTTGTAAGTTTAGGGACTGATGGCCCCGTAGTTAAGTCCCCCCCCCCCCCCAAAAAAAAAAAAAAAAAATCCAAAGTAGGGCATATTTGCCACATACGGTGTAAATACTTTACAATTATCGAATTTTCTGGATTATAAATGGATGTCCACATACCTTTACGGTACTAAGAGTTGCATTCGAAAACAGTTACGGAATCATGTTAAATTGCGATATCGTACTTCCCGTATTCCAACCCCCTCCCCCTCCAATACCTCGCATATTTTCACACACCATATTTCAGCGAAGATTTTAAGTCAAAGTGTGTTGAATAACTTTACACGTCTGGTTTTGTTAGATAACAACTACATAAAGACTCTTTGACATAAAGTGAATGTTGCATGCTAATTATGAATGTAATGTCTTTCATGTGCGACTTCTTTCCTGTTCGCATTCTTTGTTGTTAGACATCCTGTTCACAGCATGACTTAGGCCAACATATTTCCATGTTGAGTGTCACATTGAAATTAAACACTGAACTAATGCGAAATAATATAATTAAAACAACCACTAGGTGGGTAAAGCCTTCTGCATTCATGGGTCACTTAAAATACAATTAACAGCCCTTAGAATTACCTTTTAGTTGGTGTATATAAAACCAAGAGAAGTGACTTACTCTAAATACACTGTACGTAGTGTTATGTTAATAATCTGTAGCAAAATTAAACCATTTATTACATGTATTGGCCTATATTTTCATCACTACCTCTCTGTGAGCATAACTGTTTCTAAAACCAATCAAAAAAGATTTTGTTCTTAACGTTACACAAACAGTTGCTTAATTTTGGCGTCCACACTTTGTGTTTGGTATTTACAAGCCACTTGTTAAGCCGGTCTATGTTTGAAGGACACCGATAAAACTTATAGCGACCGGGTCTGCTGTTATTTGAGAAGTTCGGAGCGGCACAACCGACCATTTCACACTGTTAAACAATGAAATCAGAAAATATTCGCTGATTCGCTTCGCTACACCACAGAAAACACATACCACTGTCGTCTGATTGGGATTCAAAATGGCGGATTGTTCAGCTCAGTATATCTAGTGCTTTACTTAAACCTAGGTAAACTTACCTAACGACAGACACACACACACCCATGCCCCAGGGAGGACTCGAACCTCCACAGCGAGCAACCGCGCGCTCCGCAGCGAGAAGCTTTAGACCGCTCGGCTACTCCACCGCGGCTATAACTGTGAAGGTGGAAGAATGTACCAGCAGCTGTATACAGGGCGTTACAAAAAGGTACGGCCAAACTTTCAGGAAACATTCCGCACACACAAAGAAAGAAGGTATGTTGTGTGGACATGTGTCCGGAAGCGCTTAAATTTCATGTTAGAGCTCATTGTAGTATTTCTCTTTAAATGTAAATTGAAATAATTCGTGCAGACAATTGTCAAAATACCCAATTGTTTCTTTAGTATGCACTGTACTTCCTCGATTCACGTCATCAGCACAGATTTTCTGTGAACGTTTGGGCAGGAATTGTTGGTGATGTCTTGATTGGGCCTCACGTTCTTCCACCTACGCTCACTGGAGCACGTTATCATGATTTCATACGGGATACTCTACCTGTGCTGCTAGAACATGTGCCTTTACAAGTACGACACAACATGTGGTTGATGCACGATGGAGCTCCTGCACATTTCAGTCGACGTGATCGTACGATTCTCAACAACAGATTCGGTGACCGATGGATTGGTAGAGGCGGACCAATTCCATGGCCTCCACGCTCTCCTGACCTCAACCCTCTTGACTCTCATTTGTGGGGGCATTTGAAAGCTCTTGTCTACGCAACCTCGGTACCAAATGTAGAGACTCTTCGTGCTCGTATTGTGGGTGGCCAGGGCTACATCAGCGCATCAGGGATTCCACGCGACGGAGGGTGGATGCATGTATCCTCGCTAATGGAGGACATTTTGAACACTTCCTGTAACAATGTGTGTGAAGTCACGCTGGTACGTGCTGTTGCTGTGTGTTTCCATTCCATGATTAATGTGATTTGAAGAGAAGTAATAAAATGATCTCTAACGTGGAAATTAAGCGTTTCCGGACACATGTCCAGATAACATATTTTCTTTCTTTGTGTGTGAGGAATGTTTCCTGAAAGTTTGGCCGTACCTTTTTGTAACTCCCTGTAGAAATTGTTTATTCAATTTCGCGCGACCGGTTTCGGTGTTACATTCACACCATCTTCAGGTCCCCCCCCCCCCCCCCTGTACAACTGTCTAAGAAATTTACAGCTACCATTTTCATATGTGCTATTACTGATTGTGTGATTGTAACATCGACACCGGTCGCGTAAAATTGAATAAATAATTTCCATACAGCTGCTGGAACTTTCTTCCATCTTCAAATTAATCAGCTGTGTCCCAATCCATCGATTATGGAGAAAATTAAACTGTATAACGAAGTCAGAGAAACATAAGAGTAGATGACAGGAACAGATTTTTTTCTGTCTGGCCATAGATTGGAAACCAATCATATCTGAGCTGTACCAATAAAACGGCAGGCGGTCTGTGACAAGTGAGCAGAAGTCTGTCACGTAAGCGGATGTGTTTCGGTTTGTATAGCAAATCTGTCTAACCTGAATACTTGGAGAGGTGATAGAAGTAATCAAGAAAATTGCTGTTGTTATCTTCAGTCCGGAGACTGGTTTGATCAGCTCTCCACCCTAATCTATACTGAGCAAGTCCCTTACCTCCTCTTAAAAACGGCAACCCATACCTATTTGAACCTCCTTAGTGTGTACGTCTCTTTGTTTCCCTGTGAGATTTTTACCCCACATAATACCCTCCAGTGCTAAATTCACTATTTACTGTCCTACCAATCAATCTATTCTTTTAATCAAGGTATGACAGAAATTCCTTTTTAAAGTCACTGCCCCACTTTTAAGTTATTTAAAAAAATGACAAATGGGAATAATATGAAGTTGGAAGCCATGCAAAAATTACTGTGAAAAATTGGAAAAAATTGTAAAAAATTCTTTAAGTGAAAATATGACAAATTGGCTGACTATTTAACGGTGGGAGGTAATGCAGTCAACGAATTAAAAAGAATTCGACGAAAGTTACCTAAACAGCTCTGCATCGGTGGTGTGGTTTGGTATTATTAAACAGTTTCCCGTGTAGCTGACCACGTAAAATATTCCATTATTAAAGAAAGATGGGCATTGAAATTTCGTAACACTCATAAATCGGACCACGAAAAATTACGGAAAAATGATTGCAGGTTCTACTGACTATTGAAAAATACGGATACCAGCCAGTCAGCTAGCGATCGCGAACTACTCGTTGTGACGTGGCACGGACTGTTGTGGGACTTTGCCTCTAGTCGGTGTTGTAAGAGGCTGCTTTCGGGCTGATTCTCTAGGCGCCCCTGCTGTAGAGGATTGAAGTCTGGTGAACGAGCAGGCCAAGACGTGGCGCCTCCCGGGGCAATGCAGCGATCCTGAAGTGTCTGTATCAGATATTCACACACACTGTGCTGATGCACCATCGTGCATCAACAACTCTCTGTATTCGTTGCTGACATGACACGTCCTCCAGCAAGGTAGACAACACATCAATGAGACTGTCTAGATGACGCCCAGATTTAACCTTAGTTGTAGTAGGTATGGCCATGTTGATCCATCGGAAAGTATGCTAATATCTGCAACCAAGTCCTTCCAAAAATTGCAAATTATACGTTTACACACCCATGTTCATATGACTTAGGTTTGTTGTTTGGATGAGTACCACCACTTCTCAAAGTCGCCTCTGTTTTCAGTACATCTATCCTCATTCAGGTTGTATAGCCTCTGCCTCTATGTGCTAGGCATCGTTCCTCATTTGCTTGTGTCTTCTTCCTTTCTTCACATCTGTTAACATACCAAACCTTCTTTTACTCCTCCCTTTCTTTCCTTTCTACTTTCCCATCCATTATCTTCTGCAATAGACAGTTCCTGTGTAACATGTCTCCCACCCAACACGTTTTCTTCTTCTGTATCATCCTCCTTTCCTCTGTTATCCTGCTCAACACTCCCACATTGCACATTCTGTCGGTCCATCTATCTACATTTTTCTTCATAGTCACGTTTCACAAATATATAAATATAGTCCGTCTACGCTTTTAGAACGATCAGACACTATGATTCCCATAAAAGATGTGTCAAGCCCAAAGTACGTGACACTTTTTAAAACATCCTGTATAGCGGGTGCGCTATTTCTTCTGCTGGAGGGTAGACGAATGTTCTGCCAGGAATATATGAAATGCGCAACCCCTCAAGAAATATGCCTTTCTGAAAATCAGGCGATGATGAAGAAATTAGATTACTACGGCCTCTTCGCCCATGCCTTTTATACTCGTCATTTCCGATTTCCGTGCGAGATCGAACGTCGTTACTGTATCTGCAGTATCTGCGCATAAATACAGATGTCAGAAAGAGCAGTCACCTCTACAATCTATCAATCTATAGGCCTATACATACATGAACTCGTCATGATTTTAGGACATTTGTTCATTTAGTGCCTCTTAATAGGTCAAAAGATTTGTACTTGTAAAATAAGATTCAGCGTTCTAGCGTCACTTACAAAAATTATTAATTAGATCCGGGAATCCTGTGTAAGTACACATTTATGACACTGAGATGCATCAAGTTGCTTGGCCCGATCATCTAATTTTAATTGAATTGTTCTGTTAAGTTTAATTATTTGTTACGATAAGCTCATTTCGACTTGAGTATCATCCTAAGGTTATCAGTAAAAGATTATATTTTGATACCAGAAACTAGAAAGATTTCACACATTATAGAGCTATTTTATTCACTTAAATCATGCGATATATGTTCCATATGACATTGATGTCTTTGTAGCTGTCAGAATTTTTTTACACGTTTGTGAACTTTTTGTTTATGGTGTATTAGTAGATGGTAAAGTGTATGTTGAATCCTTGTGTAATATTTGGAGCTAATTATACACTAATGTTTACGAAAGCTATAATGTTAGTTCAGTAAACGATGTTATATGGAAACAGTTTTGTTTCTTTATTATCTCTTTCAGTAGGTATATTTAATTGCGAGGTGACGTGTTTTGTTATGTCAGCAGATTTCTTTGTGTTTATGTTTTGTTTCAGGTGTGACCTCAATAAAATTCTGTAAATAATGTTTTGTTTCGTTTGTCTGTATCTTTTGGTTCGTTTTGTGTGTGTAAATATACGGGTTGATTAAAAAAAGCCATTTCAATTGTTTATTTGGGACAATCTATAAAATACAAAAACACATTGCGCAAGTCACTGATCAGGGGAAGATTCAAAGTTCTTTGTTTCTTCGTATCAATGTGGAGTTTAGAAGACAAGCGACCCAATTTTGTGGTTGGAATGTGGGCGACGTCAATACATCGTTCAAGTGCATACCGCCGTAGATTGGCGGAAAATCCGCCTCTGCACAAGCAGATTAGAGACTGGTATAAAAATTCTTGGAAGCTGGTCGCGTACACAAAGGAAAGAGCAGCGGTCAGTCAAACCCGTCTGAGGAAAAGAGTTGAGAGCACGAGACATTCGCGAGAGGCCCTGGGAGGTACACAAGACATTGGTCAGGAATTTCAAATTCCAACAACGGTGTAGCGTGTTCTGAAACGACTCCTGCAAGTTGCGCTTACTGCAGCAGTTGGACACCGGCGACCATAAGAGAAGGTACGAAGTTTGCACTTCATTTGTCCTGAATATGACAGAAGACTTTTTGTTACCGCATAACAGTTGAAGATGAATCCACTTTACAGCAGTCAGGTGAAGTATACCTCCATAGCGTAAGAATATGAGAGCCACAAAATTGTGCCGTAGTCGTCGAGCGTGAAAGATAATTAACATAAATTGTGTTTTGACGTTTCCGCTTACAAAGTTTATGGACTATTTATGTGGAGGAAACTGACAAGAGCTCCATAGTTCGACATGCTGCAAACTGATTCTCTTTTTTAACTACACGAGGAATCCAATGTTTTGCCGCGGTGGAGTAGCCGAGCGGTCTAAAGAGCCTCGCTGCGGAGCGCGCTGTTGCTCGCCGTGGAGGTTCGAATCCTCCCTGGGGCATGGGTGTGTGTGTGTGTCTGTCCTTAGGTCAGTTTACCTAGGTCTAAGTAGTTTGTAAGCTACGGACTGATGACCACGCAGTTTGGTCTGATAGATTTACAGACATTTGAACATTTGAGTCCAATGTTTTAATCTTTATGCACGACAGTGCCCCGCCTCACTTCGAGCTCGAGAAGTATTGTTCTCTAAAGAAAAACATTCCACAACGCTGGATTGGAAGAGGTTGACAGTCAGATGCTGTTCATTGGTCTTGTCCTCCCGTGTCACTAAACCTCATACCTTGAGATAATTTGTTTTTCCTTAGAGATACATGTGATGTAGCCTTCGACTCACCTTGGTGAGATACCCTTGAGAGTGTGGGATTCAATAATTAGAGACCTTAATCGGTTACGACGTTACTCGAGCTACGTATGATCATCGTTGAGTGTATGGTAGGGTAAGGTGGTAGAAATTAGATACAGGTATAATTCCGACCAACATAAGTTTTTGCGCCATTTGTTTGTCTCATTGTGTGGCGCTGTAGTGTAACAAGTTTCTACAGCTCCTCCTGTCTTTTCCAAAAATACACCATTTTGTGCTAAGGAGAGTCAGTTTTTTTCCTGTTAAGAGGAAAGTGAAACTACTTAGACTAAACGTGCTCTTATAAATTTTCTAGTTAAGGGTGACTGAATTCGCTGCCAAAAAATGCAATGTTTCTTACCACGAAGTATGGGTTGGTGCTTGACGGAAAAGTGCTTTTTTTGTAAACAGAAATTTGTGGGTGGAAGAAGATGAAAAGAGAGCTGGCAGGAGGAAATGGTCAGAGAGAGGAGAGAGGAGGAGGAGGAACAGATAGATAGAGGAAGAGAAGGACAGAAAGAGAGATGTGAAGAGGAAATGGAGGGAGAGATGAGGACGAGGAGGAGGAGGAGGAAGAAGATCACAATTGTATCTTGTGTGGTACATTTTCGATCAATTTTTCTTAATTATGTAACCTTTTTTTGTGCTTATACCAACATTTGTAATTGTCTAATAATCGTGTTATATATTCATTAAAAATCCAAGAACAGGTGTCGTAGTTAAAATTATTTCTTTTCCCAATATATTTCCAATTGCAATAATAGCAATAACATTTGTCCGAAATGATCTAAATTGTACCACCTTACCCTATAGTATCAGTATGAGCACAAAACTTTGATTCTTCCTCTATCTGGTGACTTGTGCAGTGTGGTTTTATCTCTCATAGTTTATCTGCAATAAACAAATGAAATCTGTTATTCCTTTTTGAAGAAACTTGTGTATTTATTAGAGTTCTTTCTTTCGTAATATGCAAAACTGAGGGCTGTATGGTAATCTGGTTTCAAGTTGTGTGTTGTTTCGTTTTTACAATGCGTTATATTTGGCCTAAATAAAATATTTCACATTCAGTGTTTATTGAATGTATTGATTTAATTGTATTAGTATTACTAACAGGCATTCATTAAAAGGTAGTGAACAAGCTTAGGAGAAAAAGACGTGAGTATCGATTACGACTTTCACCGCCTATAAACTATACAGTTCACTCTTCTCAGTTCCAACAGTCGGTAACTTACAACCCTGTGTCAAAGCAACAAACAACACGCGACAGTTTGTCAGCTGTTTTACTGTATTCGCCGGTCGGCTGCCTTTGATGTCCGAGGCGGAAAACATTACAGTAAAAAGCGGTCGTGCCGCGCCGGCGATCTCAAGTGAGCACCTCTCAGTCCAGTTCGTTTTTTTCTCCAGTCCCACATCCTACACACACACACACACACACATACACACACACTGGGTCAGATCTCCGGACCAAACCGGCGGCTTTGACCGGATTCTGTAGCTCTGGGAATTGAGCAGTAAGCATAATCTTGCTTAACGAATTGGTTTCGAAATTGAAATCGGGCCTGTGAGCCGGGCCGCCGAGACGTTCGGTAGCCATTAACGATCGGTGTTGGCTAATTAGCGTCGACCGGCCCCTCCCCATCAGTCGTCGGCGGCCTTTACCCGTCCTCGCCGGCCCATTATTGTGGGCCGGTTTGGCAGGTGAGGCGCGCGCTCGCCCACGGAGCAGCCAGTGGCGGTCCCCACCCGGACCACGCGGCAGCGAGGTCAGTGTCTCCGGAGCGGCGCCATCAACAGCCAGCCCGGTCTCACATTCATCTCGCACTAACCTCAGTACCCGGCGCTGCTCAGGTATTTATTTATTCCAATCGTCTACCACTCCATCTCCACCTCTATCTAACTTATCATCTCTCCTTCCAACTCCACCTCCATGCACTCTTTCCACCCATCTTTTACTCCACCTCCTCCCTCTACCTCTCACTTTGGTCAACTCCTCCTCCCAGCTCTATCCTTCTCTTGCTTCACATCTAGCCTCCTCCTCTCTCCGTCCATTTTCTCCTCCCAGCTCTCTTTCTGTCCTTTACTTCCTCCATCTATCTGTTCTTCCTTCTCCTTTCTCCTGTCCTTCTCTATCCATCTTCTCATCTTTCCTTCCAACTTCTCCTCCATCCCCTCTTTCCATCCTTCTCATCCTCCACATCCTCTAGCTACTTCCTCCTCCTTTGGCCAACTCCACCTCCCAGCTCCATTTTCCACCAACTCTTCTATCTATCACTTCCTCCTCCTCTCTCTATCTGTTCATTTCCTCCTCCCAGCTCTCTTTCTGTCTTTCCCTTCCTCCACTTTCTCTATTTGTTCGTCCTCCTCCTCTCCTGCCACTGTCCAACTCCCCCTGCCAGGCCTCTTTCTATCTTCCACTATTACCTTCTCTATCTACCTCTTCCTCCTCCTCTCTACCTCCATTTCCTCCTCACAGCTCTCTTTCGTTCTTTCTCTTCCTCTATCTGTCCCTCTTCCTCCTCCTGCCAACTCCTCCATCTTCTTCCATTACCTACTCTATCTACCTCTTCTTCTCCCCCTCCATTTCCTCCTCACAGCTCTCTTTCTGTCCTTCTCTTCCTCTATCTGACCCTCCTCCATCTCCTCTCACCTCCCACAGAGTAAGTCTGATTTGTCCTTTATGGTCTTGGAAAAGTTTTGAGAAAAAAGTCAAACAATAGCTGACAATGGGAACAACATATTCGTTTTGAACGATAACCATAAAATTTGTCACATCACTCTATTTTTTCATCTAAAGGATTTTTACTCTCTGGAAGCTGCTGAGTGGTGCGTGACGTCGGCACCGTTTGATCACTCACCATGAAATTTCGCAGATATGTATAATTTTTTGTAGGTAGTGGTGAGGAGGAGATAGAAAATAGGGGGAGGAGAAGATGTATAGAAACGAGGACAGGAGGGGATGGGCAGGGAAAAGGGGGCGGAGCAGGTCAACATAGAGTGAGGAGGAGCAGGAGATATAATTATGAAAGATTCGATTAAATTCATAGATATGTTTCTGCGAAGTACAAGTTCCAACTTTTTACATCAGAAAGAGTAGAGACGTACGGACCTTAGGGGGATAGACGGAGGAGGAGAAAGAGGAGACGACTGGAAGGGGAGGAGGAGATGGACAGAGTGTAGGTTAAGAGATCTACAGGGAGTCGCGTGAAGCTGATGAGCAGAGATAGGAGGAGGACAAACGAGGGGAGTAGTAGATGGACACATAGAGGTGGGAGTAATTGCGAAGCCTTCCTTGGTTGGCTGGTCTCCCGATGTAAAAATGAATATTTGTTCTCAGTACGCTCTTAAACCGTTCATTTGATCGCTATATCTCCGTGCGTCCCTGAATGTCACTTGGCCAAACACAAAACAGTGCGGCATATAGTTCAGGAGACATGGCATCATAGAGAATGAGATGCATCCGTACGAGAATTTATGGATTTGTTAATCCACTGTCTTATCATTAGAACTTTGGGACCTGCGCCTTATATAATATGATCTCGATCCCCCCCTCTCAGCACCCATACCACAAAATTATAAAAGGAAAAGTTTGTCGCTTACCACGTTTTCGCTGTACATGCTTAAAACTGCCTCATTAATAATGTTGTTCGACGGGGAGTTGGAAAATAAGTTTCCCCTGTCGACTGTGGGCAGAGTTGTGTATGAAAATAATAATAATAATACATTAAAGATAAGAGCTATTTTATTTTTCCACATAATTTCCAAGTACATTGAGACATTTGTCAAACCGCTTCATACGCTACAAAAAGACATCCAGGAAAAAAATCAGGGGCTTGCATACGGAAGAAACGTTGAACGACTGTGGAGTGGAAACATCCGTCATCACCTGACCGAAAGAAGTTCAAAAGCACTCCGTCTGCAGGTAAAGTGCTACTCACCGTTTTTGGGACGCCCAAGGAATTGTGTTGCAGGACTTTTGGGAGGATGCAACCATCAATGCTGCGCGGTACTGAGTCATTCTGACGTAATGAGATGATTCGGAAAAAGCGGCCTAGCCTTCACATCTAGCGTTCTGCTGTTCAATGACAAAGCGAGACGTCACTCGGCGACAGCAACGCAAAACCATATTGCAAATCCTGGTTGAGAGCGCCTACACCACCCGCCATACAGTCCTGATCTCGCACCAAGTGACTTCCATCTGTTTCCAGATTTGAAGCAGGCACTCGACGGAAGGCGCTTTGGAAGCAATGCTGAAGTCAAACAAGCCGTTAAACGCTTCTTCTATATGCCACGCACTGATTTTTTCCTGAAATGCTGTTTGTAGCTTATAAAGTAGTATGGCAAATTTCTCAATTTACTTGGAAATTATGTATTAAATAAATATCTGTTTTATCTATAATGTCTCATTCTATTTTTTCCCTTACATTCCACAACAGACAGGGAAAACTTATTTTCCGACTCGCCCTCGTACTTTGTTACTACTACTTCCATTTGCAACATATCTTCCATACAGCACTGATATACATCACTAAATAAGAAGGTAAAGCAGTCAACAATCCGAAGATTGGTTTGTACACCACAGTGCTTTACTAGGCATGGTGGAACGCACCGGCAAATTTATATCACCATACGACACGTAGTTCACGAGATACGATATAGTAAACATTGAGGTGCTGAAAAACTGCCCATCATGCATGACTTTTGTTATTTCTTTACTTTTAACGCTATTCCTAAGTCATTTCACAAATTAATATACCAGGGTTGGAACTGGAATTGTGGCAACTGTTTATTCACAGCCGATACAAAAGCGTTACATGTTTGCACCTTGTACTGTCCTTCAAAGTATTCAAAACGGTTGTGTAGAACCCGTTGCCAGCGATGTGGAAGGCGTATTATACCGTTAGCAGAGTCTGTTCTCTTGATACTGCGAATGGAGCGGTCTACTTCCTGTTGAATCTGTCAGTTCTGAAGCGAATGCCACGAAGTGGTTCCGTCATCTTCGGAATCAAATCAAAGTCACAAGGACTTAAGTCCGGAGTATGGTGGATGATACAATACTTCCCATCGACCTAACAGAGCAGCCACAGCTCGCGCTTTATGCACTTGCGCACTGTCGCGCAAAATGTTGGGTCGGCTGCGCAGCTTCTTTCGCAAAGCTAATCGCAGGTGATACTCCAACAACGAACAGTAATACTGTGCATTGTCGGTCTGCCGTGGAGGAACATAATGCGTCAGGATAACACCATCACAGTCATACACGAGAATTAGCATACTGTTTTTTTTTACCAAAGGTGCCACTGCTTTGTACGGTAATGCCGATTCCCCGCACGCCTCTTGAAGACCTTGATGACACATCCGTGCTGTATGACCCCTGGCACTTTCAATCGTGATCCAGCTCTCTCGTGTCAGGTTAAAAACATAGTGAAACCGTTACGTTAGACCGCTCCCTCACAAATGGCTGTTTCTCCCTCATACAGGGCCACACTCCATATTAGGCACTTAACCAGTCTCTTCCTTAATTCAGTGGTTTCAACAAAGAATTAAAGAAGAGACTGGTCAAGTGTCTAATATGGAGTGTGGCCTTGAATGGAGCAGAAACGTGGACATTGAGAAAGAAAGATGAGAAGAAAATTGTAGCTTGTGAAATGTGGATATGGCGTACGATGGAGAAGATCAGATGGATCGATAAAGTCAGAAATGAAGAAGTACTGAATAGAGTTGGAGAGGAACGGAGGATGTTGCTGACGATGAAGAATAGGAACTAAACTGGCTAGGCTACAGTTTAAGACGAGATTGCCTTCTGGTAGAGGCAATTGAGGGTTGCGTTCCGGGAAAGAGAGGGAGGGGCAGAAGAAGGTACCAGATGCTGGATGACGTCAGCAAGCCACTAGGAGCGTACCAAAGAACGAAGATGATCGCAAAAGACAGAAGCATGGAGGGCTATGCAGTCTAAACCTGTCGTACGACAGACAGCCAAATGATGATGATGACATTTCGACCATTGTGCAGTGGTCCTCTTCAGGGCGGTTAACTGTTGGATGCTGGTGAATCTACACCCTTATATACTGTGAATTTTTCGGTTATCTAATACCGACGACACACATCTTATTTCACATCAAAACGTCGGCAATTCATTTGATAATTGTTTAAATAAGATGCGGCCTAATACCCAGAATTGTTTTACTTAAAATGACACCGGCCATGGACGCCTACGAACTTAAATTTACTAGGAAATTAAGGAAGAGAGTTTCGGAACGTCTCCTAACTAATAATTTTGATTTAGGGTAAGGTGGTACAAATTCGATATAGGTACAATTCCGATCAACATAGTCAGTTTCGTAGTGTTGGTAGTTGTTGTTGTTGTTAGGTTGTTTAAGGGGGACTAAACTACAATGGTCATCAGTCCCCCGGTGTTGGTAGCACATGCCTTTGTGTGGCATTGTAGTGTAGCAGTGTCTTTTCCAAGAATACACAGATTTGCGCGACGGAGATATAAATTTTTTCCTGTTAAGAGGTACGTGGAGCAACGTCGTCGATCGCGAATTACAAATTCTATATTATGCAATGTTTGTTACCTATGAAGTATGCGTTGGTGCCCAAGGGAAAAAGTGCTTTTTATGTGGAAGAAGCCAGAAATCAGAATTTTACGAGGAAGTGATCATAATTGTACCTAGTGTGGTACATTTTCGATCGATTTTTCACAGTTCTGTAACATTTTTTTGTGTTTATACCAACATTTGTAATGGTCTAGTATTTGTGATACATATTCGTTAAACATCCCAGAACAAGTGCCATAGTTAAAATTATCTCTTTTCTCAACATATTTCCAGTACCAACAACTTCGAAATGATCGGAATTGTACCACCTTACCCTACTAGGGAAGTTTCGGAACGTCTCCGAACCAATAATTTTGGTTTTTACGGTCCTAGGTACTAGATAATCCACAAAGATCTCATCAACCCTCTACTGAAGAGTAGGATTCTGGTGGAGGGAGGAGGGAGGGGGAGAGGGGGAGGCATACCAGCCGGTCAAATGGTAGCAGCGGCGGCAGAGGCGAGGCCGGCGGGCGGGCAATACGCTTTAATTGGGGTATCGCCGGCCGGCCGCTGCAATCCCACCTGATTACAGCATTCGGTGTCATTAATTCAATTCAATTTTGATAATTGCACTTCGTAGGACATTCGTTGCACGGCAGCGCATAGTGCAACGTAATTAGTAATTAATACAATAGCGGCGGCAACGCTTTATTTACGTGATGGCAGGCGGTAATCAGTGATTCTGTTCGGGGAAGGCACGTGCCGTCTGACCGGCGCGGCGGGCGGGGCAGACTGCGCTGCGCAGCCAGCCTGCTGCTGGGTGCTGGGTGCACGGGGCGTCGGCGAGCCACCGCAAGCGCCCGCGTGGTACCGGAAGGAGCAAAGCGAGCTGAGTATCGATTTCAAACCTACTATATATATATATATGCCACTCCAAGAGCCGGCATGGTACCGCAAAGAGCGACTGGAGCTGAGTATCGATTTCAAAGCTAATATATATATATATATATATATATATATATATATATATATATATATATAGTGGCGTAACTGTGGAGAGGGGGAGGGCATAGAACCCCCCCCAGACCCCGAAAAAAATAAAAAAAGAAAGAAAAAAATCGTATAACAGCAATCTGGTACAGGTAAAGATTGGAAACTTGGGGTGTTTTACCATAAGCTTTCATTTGATGGGAGTGAATTTGTTTCTTCAACGGGAGTGCCAGATGGTAGTCTGTCTGGAAACTGAATAAAATTTAGCTCGTCAAGCATGTCTATCCCCCCAAAACCAAGTTTGTTTGTTTGTAATTCTATCGGACCAAACTGCGTGGTCATCAGTCCGTAGCTTACAAACTACTTAAACCTAGGTAAACTAACCTAAGGACAACACACACACATACCCATGCCCCAGGAAGGACTCGAACCTCCACGGCGAGCAACCGCGCGCTCCGCAGCGCACGCTTTAGACCGCTCGGCTACTGCACCGCGGCCCAAAACCAAGTCCTAGTTACGCTACAGGGTGTTTCACTAAGTGTGTTTGCCTCTGTAACTTATAAAATAATAGGTGGCGGGAAATTTTAATGCGGTAGATAAACACAAGTAATGTTACACTTTCTGCGGAGCTATGATCATATTTGATTGTATCATTTTATTTTTCATTAGTTTTTTAAATGGAACAATAGTTTTTTTTCTATCGTGCATTGGATTCGTTGAAACCAGCTGCGTCCAAATCAATTTAAACTACATTCCTATCACAGTTAGTTTGGGTGCTACAAACCTTCAAAGTTTCAGCGGCAGATACCACATACGCTGCGCTTAATGCAATGCGCCTTCTAAATGTGGTGTGGCCGAGTTGTAACGTCGCCGGTGTACGGAGCGAGATGCTTCCTCGATGCGCTGTGAGACTGCCGACTGTCGCCTCACACGGCCGTATACCCGACTGTTGGAGCCACACAGACAACAGGTGCTCAATATACCACAGTTACGGACATCGGATGACGATGTCACACTGTAGTAGGAAGGTGGTTCATCTCGTCTTCAGCACCGGCATCCGTATACCGTTTAGTTTCATGTCCTCTTCCTTACGACTGAAATTATTCGAATGTTTGGCGATTTCAATTGCCTCTCTTTAGAGCGTTTCATAGTATCCGCTTGTGGCCGCTAGTACTTGAGTCTCGTCGACGCGAATGTGGTGCTTACCTGGCTGGAAAGCATGCACCGCAACAGCTGATCGTTAAATTTCTCCTCTTCTACGATTTTACGAAGCGGAATATTTCCATAATTTACAAACCTACCCGTAAGATACAAGGACTCCTGAAGACTAACAAGGACGTTCGCAAATCATTTGATAAAGCTGGAGTGTACAGGATCCCGTGCATTTGCGTAGTTGTTTGTATTCGTACTACTAAAAGAACTATCGCAAAACGTATGGAAGGGTGGAGACGCAATTGTAGAAGAAGAGAAACGGAACGATAAGCTGTTGCGGAGCATGCTTTACAGCCAGGTAAGCAATACATTCTCTTCGACGAGACGCAAATACTAGCGGCCACAAGCGGATGTTATGAAAGTCTCTACAGGGACGCAGTTGAAACCGCCAAACATTCGAATAATTTCAATCGTAAGGAAGAGGGCATGAAACGCAACGGTATATGGATGCCGCTGCTGAAGAAGAGATGAACCACCTTCCTACTACAGTGTGACAGTAACGGCGATTGGAGGTAGGGGACGACGGTCAATTGCAATGACGTCGTCAAAACACGTGAAGTCACGCATCGGAGCCATAACACTTGGTCACCGAACTTAGCGGCAGTCAGTAGCGAGCCAGTGTGTGTGTTGGACCTGCAACCCTACAGGTCCCCTTGATGATGTCCTCCGCAGACGGGGACGAAACGTTGGGTGTTGAAAACAAATTCAACCGACAGCCCGGATAATTTTAATGGACATGAGATAAAGGATTGTCTCAGTAATTATGCTATACACAAAATTGTAGAATCCGAGGAGCTGTAGACGACTTATTTGGAAAATAACTATACATTGGTGAACCTTTTACTTTTACTTACTTACAAGGAAAGTACTCGGGCTCGAACAAACACAAATATACCAAAATCTTCTGAGAGATAATGTAGAGGTCCCTTATTCCACTAGCGATACTCTCGCACCTGCAAAACTTTGCAGTCACCCATTAGAGGCCTCTGCGTGAGCCAAGCCGCATTGCACTTTGAACTGCCGGTACACCAGTCGGGAGCACTAGGGACAGTGCGGTGTGCCTCTCAAGTTGCGTTTTCTACATCTACATCTACATAGATACTCTGCAAATCACATTTAAGTGCTTGGCAGAGGGTTCATTAACCACTTTCATAACTTTTCTCTACCGTTCCATTCTCTAATAGCACGCGGGAAGAAAGAACACCTAAATCTACATCTACATAGATACTCTGCAAATCACATTTAAGTGACGTTATTTGTGTAGTGAAGCGTCAGATGGGTCGGCGATTGGTAATCAATGCTGATAATGTATTGCGATTGGTTGAGATGAAATTCCAAAGAGCCCTTCTTCGTGAATACGGTCTTGGTGTAGAAGATGAATTTTCTGGTATCTATTATAGTGCAGAAATATGTGCATAGATTAGAAACACTATAGTATATACCAGGTAATATGCGAATGATTCATCTTCTACAACAATACCATCTTCACGGAAAAGATTTCTTCGTAACTCCATCTCAACCAGTCATACTATATTAGCAGGATTTTTTTACCAATCTCCGACCTATCCGACGCTTCGATACACAAATAACGTCACAAAGCGCAACTTCAGAGGCACACTGCACCGTCACTACTGGTGTACAGGCAGGTCAAGGTGCAGTGCGGCGTGGCACACGCAGAGGCCTCTAATGGGCGACTGCAGAGCTTTGCAGATGAGGGAATATCACTAGTGCAATGAGGGACCTTCACATTATCTCTCACACGATTTTCGAGGATTTATATTTGTTCGAGTCCAAGTACTTTCCTTGTTAGACACAAAGGGTATCGAATACTTCATTAACCGAAACAAATGGGTTTCCTAGGGCTAAACCCGTTGCAAGGCAATACGAACTGCCCTGTAACTTCATCTCAACCAGTCGTACTATATTAGCAGGGTTTATTACCAATCGCCGACCTATCCGACGCTTCACTACACAAATAACGTCACAAAATGCAACTAAAAATGTTCAAATGTTTGTTAAGCTTAAGGGACTTAACTACGGGGTCATCAGTCCCTAAACTTACAAACTACTTATGAACTACCTACAACTAAGGACGGCACAAATATCCATGCCTGAGGGGGATTCGAATCCCCGACCGTAGCGGCCGTGCAGACCGTGACTGAAGCGCCTCAGTCCCCTCGGCCACCGCGGCCGAAAACGCAACTTCTGCACACTGCACCGTCACTACTGGTGTACTGGCAGATCAAGGTGCAGTGCGGCGTGGAACACGCAGAGGCCTCTAATGCGCGACTGCAGAGCTTTTTGCAGATGAGGGAATATCACTAGTGCAATGAGGGACCTTCACATTATCTCTCACACGATTTTCGTGTAATTATATTTGTTCCACCCCAAGTACTTTCGTTGTTAGACATATGGGGTATCGAATACTTCATTAACCGAACAAATGGGTTCCCTAGGGCTAAACCCGTTGCAAGGCAATACGAACTGCCCTGTAACTTCATCTCAACCAGTTATATTAGCAGGATTTTTTACTAATCGCCGACCTATCCGACGCTTCAATACACAAATAACGTCACAAAACGCAACTTCAGAGGCACACTGCACCGTCACTACTGGTGTACCGGCAGGTCAAGGTGCAGTGCGGCGTGGCACACGCAGAGACCTCTAATGGGCGAATGTTTCAAATGTTCAAATGTTCGTATAGTTTATGGGACTTAACTACGGGGTCATCAGTCCCTAAACTTACAAACTACTTATGAACTAGCTAATCCTAAGGACGGCACAAATATCCATCCCCGAGGGGGGATTCGAACCCCCGACCGTAGTGGCCGTGCAGACCGTGACTGGAGCGCCTCAGCCTCCTCGGCCACCGTGGCCGGCTCTAATGGGCGACTGCAGAGCTTTGCAGAGGAGGGAATATCACTAGTGCAATGAGGGACCTTCACATTATCTCTCACACGATTTTCGTGTAATTATATTTGTTCCACCCCAAGTACTTTCGTTGTTAGACATATGGGGTATCGAATACTTCATTAACCGAACAAATGGGTTCCCTAGGGCTAAACCCGTTGCAAGGCAATACGAACTGCCCTGTAACTTCATCTCAACCAGTTATATTAGCAGGATTTTTTACTAATCGCCGACCTATCCGACGCTTCAATACACAAATAACGTCACAAAACGCAACTTCAGAGGCACACTGCACCGTCACTACTGGTGTACCGGCAGGTCAAGGTGCAGTGCGGCGTGGCACACGCAGAGACCTCTAATGGGCGAATGTTTCAAATGTTCAAATGTTCGTATAGTTTATGGGACTTAACTACGGGGTCATCAGTCCCTAAACTTACAAACTACTTATGAACTAGCTAATCCTAAGGACGGCACAAATATCCATCCCCGAGGGGGGATTCGAACCCCCGACCGTAGTGGCCGTGCAGACCGTGACTGGAGCGCCTCAGCCTCCTCGGCCACCGTGGCCGGCTCTAATGGGCGACTGCAGAGCTTTGCAGAGGAGGGAATATCACTAGTGCAATGAGGAACCTTCACATTATCTTTCACACGATTATCGTGTATTTATATTTGTTCGAGCCCAAGTAATTCCCTTGTTAGGCATGTAGAGTATCGAGTACTTCATTAACCGAAACAAATGGGTTCCCTAGGGCTAAACCCGTTGCAAGGCAGTACGAAATGCCCTGTGGAGTTCTCGGGTGCTGGTATTACTACCTACCATCCAGATTTTTGATTCGGCCGTCTCTCAGAACTCGTAAGGTGCTGGCTTCCGACAGACGCCGTTAATGCCGGTGTGTATCGGCCGTGCTCGTTCCTGCACTTGGCAGACCGCAGCCTGGTGTTCGGAAATGGAAAATCCCGGAACAAAGGAGTAGAAGAAGGGCGGCAGTGGCGGAGGAGAAGGAGCCGGCGCGGCCGGTGGGGACGCATTATTTTAACGGCCGCTATTCGCCGGTGATTTATCTGGGCCGGCCGGCCAGCCTATCGGATGTCCACTAATACGGTCACTTCTGAGGCCGCGCTGCGCCCACTGAAAGGCCCGCCCGCCGCTTTAACGAACGCCGTAAATAACGTTTATGGAGACGCAAATTCGGTTTCCGGAGCGCGTCTCCATCCGTCGGGCTCCCGCCCCGGCGCGCCCTCGCCTCCTGCAGGCCTTTGCGTGAGCTCCGGCTGTCGAAGGGAGCCATCGATCTGGCCCAGCTCGCCCTTCCGTGCTTCGGCGACCGATTTCTGGGCAGTCGGTCAGGAATGCGGAGGAGATCAGTATCTGCCGCCGCCCACGGAGTCTATAAAACTGGAGTCGTCGCAGCTGAGGAGCTTCCAGTTGGTGGCGGTAGTTGAGCTCTCGAAAGTAGTCCAACGAGCGAAGCTACTTATTCCGTTACGATAAGCACTTTCCATGATTGCTTTCTAAGTACACTAAATGCTACATAAATTCGTTTTCAATAAGAATAAGAGGCCTCAATTATTAGAGTCGAAGGGCATGAGAGGGTCGCGTTGGTTGGGAAGAGAGTAAGAAAGTTTATAGCCTTTCCCAGTGTCGTTCAATCTGTACATTGAGCAAGCTGTGAAGAAATGCAAGGAGAAATTTGGAGAGGGAATTTAAGTCCAGGGAGAGGGAATAAAAACCTTGCGGTTTGAGAACGACATAGTAATTCTGTCAGAAACAGCAAAGAGCCTGGAAGAGCAATTATACGGAATGTTCAAAAATGTTCAAATGTTTGTATAGCTTATGGGACTGAACTTCTGGGTCATCAGTCCCTAAACTTACAAACTACTTATGAACTATCTAACACTAAGGATGGCACAAATATCCATGCCCGAGGGGGGCCGACCGTAGTGGCCGTGCAGATCGTGACTGGTGCGCCTCAGTCCCCTCGGCCACCGCGGCCGGCTGTACGGAATGTATAGTGTCTTGAAAGGAAGATATAAGATGAACATTAACGACAGTAAAACGAGGGTAATAGAATGTAGTGTCACAAAATCAGACGATTCTGAAGGAATTAGATTAGGTAATGAGACAAAAAAAAGTAGAATATGAGTTTTGTTATTTGGGTAAAAAAATAACTTCTGATGGCCGAAGTAAAGAAGATATAAAATGCAGACTGGCTATGGGAAGAAGCGAAATTTGTCGTCATCCAATATATGTTTAAATGTTATGAAGTCTTTCTGAAAACATTTATCTGGAGTGAAACGTGGACGATGAGGAGCTCAGACAAAACGATGATTGAAGCTTTCGAAATGTGGTGCTACAAACGAAGATTACATAACTAATGAGGAGGTGCTCAACAGAATTGGGGAGAAAAGGAGTTTCTGGCATATCCTGACTAAGAGAAGGGATAGGTTGGTTGAACACATTCTGAGACATCGAGGAATCGTCAACTTAGCATTAGAAGAGAGTGTGTGGGGTAACAATCGTGGAGACTGAGGGATGAATAAAGTAAGCAGATTCAAAAGGACGTGGGTTGCGTACGTATTCTCAGATGAAAAGGCTTGCACAGGACAGGGTGGCGTGGGGAGCTGCATCAAACTAGTCTGCGGACTGGGGACCACAACAACAACAAGAGGCCTAAGCCTAGCCCCCCCCACCCCCAAGAAGTAACTTATAGATTTGCATCTATGACCTACACAGGGCATTTCTGTGAGCAAATTGTTAACGTCTTCAGGAGAGCCAATATAAAAATAGGATTTCGGACGCGCAATAAACTTAACATTACTTATCTCTGTTGACAGCAAACAAATATAAAAAATCTGGAGTTTACGAAATAGTCTGTGGATCATGTGTTAGTGTTTATAATTGGACAAACGGGGCGTGATTTCTCAGAATTTGGGGAACACTGAAATAAAAATAATATTCCAACGATAAAAATCATAAGCTAGATACGATTAAAAATCCCTAAAAATTCTTCAAGTAGAACTGAAAGGATTGGACCTTGATATTCTGGAAGATATTGAAATTTATAAATGTTGTAATGGAAACCCAGATGCAGTTCTGAACGAGCAAATCCGTTCCCCACAGAAAATGGTTCTTCGATATTTCCCAGGATTTGTTTTGAAAGCAGCCAAGCACGTATAAATAACGTTTGTGGCCTGCATCTAATAGTAATGTATACTACCGCTGTGTATCTGCAGGTGTAACAAATCCATCACCATACTCGATGTATAATGCCTTATTTACAACTTTGTGACTGATATGTAAGCCACCCTAATCATAATCTTGAAAACGTCCTTGACAATGATTTTGATTTGTCGAGCCGTCCCTCATATTTTTAACTTAAATATTATTTTGCTTCCTATTTTATCTTGCACAATGATAAATTTTAGTCGCTTGCTATGTACGTGGGTGTGATTCTACCCTACTACGATTCATATGAAAAAGTTTTGCTGTTGCTCAAAAAATATTCAAATGTTTGTAAAGCTTAAGGGACTTTATTGCGGGGTCATCAGTCCCTAAACTTACAAAGTACTTATGAACTACCTTATACTAAAGAAGACACAAACATCCATGCCCGAAGGGGGATTCGACTCCCCGACGGGGAACGGCCTTGCCATCGGAGCATAGCGCCTCAGTGCGCTTGGCCACTCCCTCGCGGCTGTAATGATTTATTCTTCGTCTTTGTCAGAATGATTAATGTTTGAACGATTTATGAAACTCAATGCTGGTAGCTTATGTTTGAATTTTCATAATGTAATTTACTAAAATAAATTCATTCGGGATTTAAATTATACTTTGTATCTCAACACTTTCCTGCCCAAGCTATCAAATATTCCAGACCATAACTTCATATTTGGATATTTTGCTACCAAAGTGAATAAAAACACATTAGTGTATTCATACATTTTTGTTTTTCTTATTTGACGCAAAAATATTAAAAACAATTAAGAAATGGGATAAAATGCACTTGCGAGACACAATGAAATGTTAATCTCTGTTAGCATAAGGATTTACCAGCAACAAATTTTTATATCGAAATGTTATTTTAGATGTTGATCTGAAGGAGGAAAAAAGCAAACTGAAGTCATCCCTGATACGTATTCGTATTTCATACTTCGTATACAAAAGAAAACAAAACCACAACCATTTATACTGACATCCAGCGACAAAGACAACTACAAAAATAACATGCACTAAATGCCTTTGACACACTCTCGGTACTAAAAATTTCTAGGCACAGTTTTGAACGTTATATAAATAAAAAGACCTCTATTACTTGAAAAATATTAGTTTCCATTAGCTAAAACAATACAAAACCAAATTACCAATGTGAGAACACACAACAGTCTTTTTATGACATCGAAATCGTGCAACAAGACGTAAAACAGTCCGTTGTTTACTGCTGTCTGTGATCAGTGGTAATGAACAACCTTGACGAGCGAAACTTTCATATGATACATCAGAGGGACCCTAACGTCCCGTCAGGAACACAAATCACGTATCATTTTCCATTTTGTTTTATGACGCTGGACAGGGACTTCTAAATGCCGTCGCGCAAGGAAGGGTTAGTAAGACTGTTAAAATTATCACAGTTTTCTTGAATTGTACTCATAAACCTACAAATTAAATTATTCATCGACAGTAATATCCTCAAAATACTTGTTTTCATTTAAGATCTAGTATTGGACATAAAGGGGCCAGTGGACCCAGGAATGTAACTATTCAAAAATATGTCACAAATGGAAAAGCTGTTTATTAAGTTTCCGAAGTGAACTGCCCAATTCCACATACGTTACTAAAGAGGATAAGAAATTAAGGTCAAGTTGATGATGTTGCTTTCTTAACCCTTTCAGTGCCACATTATGAAATCAACTTTGGAAAAATTAAAATACAGTGTTTTTTTATTAATACAGTGCAGTGAACATCAAAATATGTATCTTAAAAGTTTTGGTGCAACTATTGGTTTTTTATGTCATGTAGTTTATGCACAACACTGAGGTTTGTATCGAGTTATTTTATTATATGGGTGTTATTTTGTTGATAGTTAACACTGCCATACCAATAATCTTCGCAACAGCACCAAAGACAAAACAATTCACTGCTGGAATACAATAAAAGGGCCGCGGTGGAGTAGCCGAGCAGTCTGAGGCGCCTCGCCGGGGAGCGCGCGATTGATCGCCGTCGGAGGTTCGAATCCTCCCTGGAGCATGGGTGTGTGTATGTTGTCCATAGTTTAAGTAGTTTGTAAGCTACGGACTGATGACCACGCATTTTGGTCCGATAGATTTACAAACATTTGAACAGTTTTTAAAATAAAAGGAACCACACTCACGCTCACACTCTCAGCCATGTACAGACGGCAACGCAACACAACCTGCAAGATCGACAGATTAATGCCTCAGAAGTGGCTACATACCGTAGCAAGCGGCAAAACGTCGTATTAGAAGCATGTTGTTCGTCAACAAAAATGCAACTTTAAGGACTGATGCACAAAATACGGTATAAATTAACAACTTTTAATACGTTGCTGTTCAGGAACAACACTGGGAATAAAAGAGATAATTGTACATCATTATCATCATCATTAGAGACTGATTATGCCTTTCAGCGTTCAGTCTGGAGCAAAGTACCTCTAATAAAATTCCTCCTTGATCCCCTTTTCAATGCTAACATTTATGCCTCGTCTGATGTTATGCCTTTCACTTCAAAATCATTCTACACCGAATCTAAGTACTTTCCTCTTGGTCTACCTCGACTCCTTTTACTCTCCGCTGCCGAGCTCATGAATCTCTTAGGTAACCTTGCTTCTCCCATGCGTGTAACATGACCCCACGATCTCAGTCTGTTCGCTATAACTACTTCATTTATGGTGTTCATTCACAGTTTTTCTTTGATTTCCTCATTATGCACACCCTCCTGCCATTGTTCCCATCTATAAGTACCTGCAATCATTCTTGCTACTTTCATATCTGTAACCTCTACCTTATCAATAAGGTAACCTGTATCCATCCAACTTTCACAGCCATAAACAAAGTTGGTCGGAAGATAGAGCGGTGCACTGCTAACTTAGTCTTGGTAGTTACTTCCTTCTTGCAAAAGAGAGTAGATCTTAGCTGAGCACTCACTGCATTAGCTTTGCTGCACCTCGATTCTAGTTCTTTCGCTATGTTGCCATCCTGTGAGAAAATACATCCCTGTTCTAACTTTGTTCCTCCTATCTGGCACTCAATGTGTATGAATCTCTTTCCCACAATCTTCATATCATAATCCTTGCACCTCTGATCGAGCTCTGAAATATTAGTTTGCAACCTTTCAATCGAATCGGCCATTGCAACTAAGTCATCCGCATATGCGAGACTCCTTATTTTGTTTCGACCTATGTTAATCCCGCCCTGACAGTCTACTGTTTTCAACATATGATCCATGAATAGTATGAACAACAGTGGTGACAGGTTACAGCCTTGTCTTACGCCTGAAACTACCCTGAACCATGAGCTTAATTTGCCATCTACTCTAACTGCTGCCTGACAGTCTACGTAAAATTACAGGCCTATCTCATTAATGTCGATTTGCAGTAGGATTTTGGAACATATACTTTGTTCGAATATTATTGAACTACCTCGAAGAGAACGACCTATTAACCAGTAGTCAACACGGATTCAGAAAGTATCACTCTTGCGAAACACAGCTTGCCCTTTATTCACATAAAGTGTTAAGTGCCATCGACAAGGGAACTCAAATCGATTCCATATTTCTGGATTTCAGGAAGGCTTTTGATATTGTACTCCACAAGCGGCTTCTTATGAAATTGCGTGCTTATGGAATATCTCCCCAATTGTGCGGTTGGATTCACGGTTCCTATCAGAAAGAACACAGTTCGTTGTAATTGACGGTAATCATCGAGTAAAACAGAAGTGATATCTGGCGTTCCACGGGGAAGCGTTATAGGTCCCCTACTCTTCCTCGTGTTTATAAACGATTTAGGAGACAATCTGAATAGCTCCCTTAGACTGTTCGCGGATGATGCTGTCGTTTATCGGTTAGTGAAGTCAACAGAGGATCAAAAGCAACTGCAAAGCGATTTAGACAAAATTTCTACTTGGTGCGAAAATTGGCAATTGACACTAAATAAAGAAAAGTGTGAAGTAATACACATGACCACTAAAAGAAATCCGCTGAACTTCAATTACGCGATAAATCAGTCAAACCTTAAGGTCGTAGATTCTACCAAATACCTAGGAGTTACAAATACGAACAACTTTGACTGGAGAGAAAACATAGAAAATATTGTGGGGAAGGCGAACCAAAGGTTACGTTTCATCGGCAGAACGCTTCGAAGATGCACCAGCTCCACCAAAGAGACTGGCTACATCTCACTTGTGCGTCCTCTCCTGGAGTACTGTTGCCCCTTTGGGACCCTCACCAGGTGCGATTGACGGAAGACATTGAGAAGGTTCAGAGAAGGGCAGCTCGTTTTGTTCTATCACGTTACGGGGGGAAAGCGTCACGAAAATGTTGCTCGAAGGAAAGACGTTATTCATTGCGGCGTGATCTGTTTGCGAAGTTTCAATCACCGACTTTTAGTTCTGAATGTGAAAATATTTTGCTAGCACCCACCTACTTAGGAAAACATGACCATCCCAATAAAATAAGGGAAATCAGATCGAAAACGGAACGATTTAGGTGTTCTTTCTTCCCGCGCGCATTTAGAGAATGGAACGGTAGAGAAAAGTGGTCAATAAACCCTCTGCCAGGCACTTGAATGTGATTTGCAGAGTATCTATGTAGATATAGATGTAAAGCCCTTTAATTGCCTGAAACAGTTTGCCTCCTATACCATAATCTTGAAGAGCTGACAACAATCGTATAATTGTACTCCATTACAAAAAGCCACACCATTTGCGCATCTTGGTGAAGACTTGTGTTTCCGTCTAATTCTACTCACCATTAGAATGTTTCGCCAACATAGGAGCGAAGGTAGCATTTCATTACACTTGCGGGCTTAGACGTAAAATGATTTATCGCCATAGCGCTAAGTTACAGGAGGTGGAAGTGGGGGGGGGGGGGGTTAGGAGGCACTGACATCCACACACACACACACACACACACACACACACAAAGGGAGAGAGAGAGAGAGAGAGAGAGAATATGGGAATATAGAGTGAATAAGTGAGAGGGCTGCCGATTGTGTGGGCCGCATAAACTGCAAGCGTCTCGATGGCTGCTCCTTCGCCAGCAGACCTCCTCCCGTTCGCTCGTGCCAGGATTATGGAAATATGCCTTTGCCGGAGCGCCCATTGTCTCAGAGGAGGGCAGCCCGAAATACGTAGCGGAGCCCTGCCCCCTCCCCCTGGGCCCGGCGCTACCACCACCGACGCCTCTTATTGAAATGCATGCTCGCAGACACACAAACACAATGAATAGATATTCTGATTGGATTCAAATCAGGCTTAGAGCGGCGGCGGCGGCGGTCTCTGGCTGGCCGGGAGGAGAGGCCAAGATGCCGCTATATCAGCCGGCGCCGAAGAACTGGGGCCCTGGGGGCGGCGGGGGCGGCCGGCCATTGTCCAGGCGGCGGCGGCCGCGGGCGATACACTTGATTCCAGTGTCGCGCCATTGTCCGCCGGCTTAGGCGCCGACCGCGGGGCCGCCCCCGCCGAACGGAACCCAAACAGCGCCGCCCCCGCCCCCGCCCCCTCGCCGCTGACTGGGTTTCAATAACATCCCTCCAGAGCCAGTGCGGCTTCCCATTCAGCCACCCCCGGGGGTCCGGAACGGACCGCCACCCGCGGCTAATCCGGCCTTCGACCATTCGTGGCGCCACTGTTGCCCCGGAGCGCGCTGATCCGCGCAAATGTCGATGTTTTTAAAATAAACCGGCGATCCCGGCAGTGCTTCGCAATTGCTAATATTTTTGAAATTGGATATACACCCTAGACGCCTTCTCCTCCCCTATCCCTTTCCTCCACCGCCCTTGCATTTGTCCGTCTCATTCTCCCTCTGCACAGGGCGATTCTAAAGTCAATATTTCATTTCAGAGATATAGTAACAGAATATTTGATTCTTGTAGTTACTACGACAGAATGCCAACCAAGGAAGAACGAATCGCTGTTGTTTCTTACTAAATAGCATCAAACGTCTGACAGATAGCCAACAAGTATTTAAAAAGAAACTAAAGAATTTCTGATTGGCAACTCCTTCTACAATGTAGATGAATTTTTAGATAAAACCTAAAATATATCCTTAAATTATTGATTGTTAAGTGTAGACAACATTTACTAAACTGACACATTCCACATAATTACGAAATTTCGTATATATGATCTAAGGAACAAGTATTCGTGGACTAACGTATGAACAGGTGCGGACAGACTTTGCCCTTCGATTTCGGAAAACAACGTTTCCAATGACAGCGCCGTCGACGGGATGTTAAACCCTAAGCTTCCTTCCGGAAAACAGGTCCCACCAGGCTTGCTATCAAGACCCTACTCAATGAACTGCAGATGAAGAACGTCCAGGTAGGCCGGCCAATTGTGTCAGACACCGCACAAAGTGTGCAGGATGCGATCACACGTAGCCCTTCCGCATCTACCAGGAGACTTAGTAGGGAGCTTGGTATTTCTCAAACCACTGTATGGAGAGTTCTTCTTTACAAGCTGCACAAACGTGCGAATCATATCCAGGTCGTACATAAGACTGAAGCGGAGGACTGTGCTGTCAGACAAGATATGTGTCATGACCTGCTACAAGCTGTGGAAAATGATCATTTGATACAAAATGTCTTTATCAGTGATGAAGCTACATTTCATACCTGTGGACATGGTCACTAAAACGTGAAATTTATACAAGGACAAGGGTACTATCATATACACCCTGGAGGATCACTGAGACTTATATATTACTATAGCAATTGTCGATTAAACTGTAAGATACACATAACTGGAGGGACAAAACAGTATATGTATCAAGAAAAATATCTGGCACAAATGCGACGTTATTGTTCCATTGCCAGAACATCTCTTGAGTAAAAACGTAACTCTTGTTGGAACAATGAAGATGAATAAAAGATTAATTCCAACAGATATGAAGCCAAACAGTAGTGGAAAACTAAATCCAAGTCTTTGTGCATTTGCTAAAGAAATGACAATGGCCAGTTTTTCGCCAAAGTAAAGCAAGTTTTAATCCTTAGTCGCATGCACATGATAACTCTACAGATGAAAAAAATCATAAAAGGAAAGATTTTGTAATTTTGTAATCAAACTGAAAGTGATGGGGATGTTATGGATCAGACAATACAGCAGGATCTGGACAGACGAACAACCTAGTGTGCTGCAGGAGTGGTAACGGGACACAGCAAAAGTGAATGTTTGGTTAGGGATAACGAGGTCGTGTAAGGGCCTTTCCTCTTCGCAGAACAAACAGTTACTGGAACCACATACCTAGATATGTTGGAACAATTTTTGGGGCCCCAGTTGATATCTAATGGGAGTATGGATACAGTTGTTTTTCAACAGGATGGTGCAGCACCCCATCTTTTCCTCGATGATCAAGCAGTTCCCGGCAGATGGATTGGTCGTGCCTCTCCATGGATGTGGGCACCCCGCTCTCCTGACTTGACATCCTTAGAATTTTTTGCATGGGATTTTATCAAGTCTAAGATATACCAGGTTTAGATCCGCAGCACTGAACACTTAACATAGCGGATTCGAATCGCAGCTGTTGAAATTATACTAAATACGCTTGTGTAGGTTCTTCGGTCTACAGTGGAGTGCTGGGGATCGTGCCTAGACATGCAAGGTGGTCACATTGAAATGTACTGAAATTATGTCCTATTGTATCATACGTTGCAGTGGCATTACATATTGGTTAATAAAATTTGTTTAAGTACAAAATATCTACTGACTTTAGAAACAACCTGTATATTCCATAAACTATCCATCTCCTCCTTCCTCCTCTTTGCATCTATATCCTCCCTCCCCTTTTTATTATCCATTTCACGCCACCTATGAACAGTTCGGATAAAAACACAACTCTTATGTTTTCTCTAAAAATTACTGCAAAAAGTAAAACAAACGCACAGATAGTCAACGGCTTCTACTGTGAATGAGTTTCAGCTCAGAATTACTGGCAGACGTAGTTAACCCTTTAATGCATGATGTAGCTCATCAGCTATATGACTTTTTTCCATTATCTCTCAAACTGATCAAAATTTTACCACAAATTCATTTGTAGCTGCTTGTGTAGATATGCTAGTTGCTCGTCCTAGAATTTATAAATTGTAGATTGCTACTGAATCAGTTCAACAGTTAGCTACATTGAGTTACTCCGAACATGTGCCTTTGTTTACTTTAGTATTCCTCCTTTGCCATGTAAAAGTAGTTAATCACACACTACTGTTGCAATATGAGTCACTTTCTGGAAAGATAAGAGGCATAATAGTGACATTTACTGCATTAGGTATACATCATGGAAGCACTATATAGCTGACCAGTTGCTAGTAGTACATAATAATTTTAAGGATTCTTTTTCAATGTTTTTCTCGGTATATACGCACTATACATTAATCGTGGTAGCTTTTATAGCTTGAAATAAAAAGTCATCCATTAAAGGGTGTGTAGC
This sequence comes from Locusta migratoria, assembly GCA_026315105.1. Lineage (NCBI taxonomy): Eukaryota > Metazoa > Arthropoda > Insecta > Orthoptera > Acrididae > Locusta > Locusta migratoria. The sequence continues at coordinate 57,407,792 of CM048751.1, forward strand.
GCTTATGCGATTCAGAGACAATATGGTCAATGTGTCCATCTCTTGGAGTTGCTACATTATGATTGGCCGTCCTCTTTTGCAGTATTGCTGTGCGGAGAGAAATCCTTTTGAGGTGTGATTGGCGGAAGACACCAAAAGAGAACAAATAAGGACAGCTCGTTTTGTACCATCCTGATAGAAGAAAGTGTCGCAGAAGTGATACAGGAGTTTCTGTGTGAATCACTACAATAACGCCGTTTTTCATAGCTGCGAGATGTACTTCCGAAATTTCAATCGCCGACTTCCTCCAACTAATGGTAAATTATAATTATGACTCCCACGTATACAGGGAGAAAAGATCATCGAGATAAAATTACAGTCTGAAAGGTGAGATTTAGGTCTTCTTTGTTCCCAAGCGCTATTCGAGAATGGAATAGTAAATAAATGGTATCAGGGAGGTTCGATGATCCCTCTACCAGGAACTTACATGGGATTTGCAGACTATGGTACCAAATCAAATAATAATATGTTGGAACCAAACTGCAGTGCTCATAAGTCCCTAAATTGGCAAACTACTAAAAATAACGTATGCTCAGGACAACACGCAACTATGCTCCAACGGGGAGCAGACGCACACTCCGCAGCAAGGCGACTTAGGATGCACGGCCACTCCCGTGTGGCTGCAGAGTACCCCGTTTACATATAGATATAGGTTGTAAACGTCAAAGTGTGTCTCTACACAGCAGACGTTGGAGTCCTATGCCTTGCTGTCACAAGGAGATTTCCTGTTATGGTATTTGCTGTATCAGTCCTATTGGCTGTGCTACAGAAACCCCAGAATCATATTCGTAAATAGACAGGCACGGTTTTTTTTTTTTTATTTTTTTTTTTATTATTTTAAGGCATATCGCTTTTGAAGACTGTGATCGAATTTTTTTATGTTTATGTTATGAGAAAATCACTTTTCAATTATACAGTCGTAGGTGGACAATGTGGCGGAAACAGGTGTTGCCAGTATAAAAAGAAGTTGATTATCTCACAACAAAAACAAAAGTTATTTTTAAAAATGCAGCGAACTATATTCTCACTTCAGTTACAGCAATTTAAGCTGTCCTCTAAATCGCGACATATTCGGAAAGGAGGGCGGAATACTGTATGACATACATGTATTGTGTTAATAATAATGTTCCTGAATGTGATACAAACAGAAAGATTAAAAATAAAGCTTAGCTTGTAGCAGGTCGCTATTGTGCAAGCTGTTTTCTTCCACTTCAGACTCCTATCTCTCAGACCACAAGACAATTGTAAACACAGGCACAAAGCATTGAATCGAATTATTGTTGTTATTACAATGTACAGTTTCCGTTGTTATACCACTTAACAAGTACTTGTCACATCATACAGACACCACACATTTACAACTAAATCTACATGGGATACTCTGAAAATCACATTTAAGTGCCTGACAGAGGGTTCATCGAACCACCGTTATACTGTTTTACCTCCCATTCCATATTCCATTCTCGAATAGCGCGCGGGAAGAATGAACACCTGATTCTCTCCGTTCGGGCTCTGGTTTGTCGTATTTTATTCTGATGATCAATTCTACCTATGTAAGTGGGAGTGAACAATATATTTTCGCATTCGTGAGAATGTTAGCGATTGTAGTTTCGTAAGTAGCCCACGCCGCAGCGATAAGCGCCGTTCTTGTAATGATTCCCATCCCAGATCCTGTATAATTTCCTCACGCTCACACCATATCCATCTCCTCCCCCCTCATCTCTGCGTCTATATGACCCCCCTTTTTAAATCTATTTCATAATCCCAATCTTTTTTTCTCCCTCTCTCTGACCTTATTTATTGTTATTGGAATCAAGGCCTTGATTGGAAATAGAAGTGAAAATGGATGGGTAAATCATTTGGAAACAGGTTATTGACAAACATTCTTCATTGTTCCTAAGCCATCTGATGCATCCGGTGCGTAATCCACCACTGGATCGTATGTGAATTCCAAACGTTCAGTGCTAATCGTCACATGTTGCCGTCTGTTTTGTCGACGATCGAAATTATTTGGTGCGTAAACTGCAACTGAGCGAGTCTAACTCGACTGGACCCGTTGTTCCAGAGTCATAACGTATCGCGCTTCAGAATTTCCTTCTCGATTTACCTCCAAGCGCGTGTAAGATCTTCGTCGGTCTCATTGACTCTACGATCACGTAGTAGGATTGCTTTGCGCGTACGCCGACCGATATTACGACGCGGCAATGGAGGTATTGCTGTAAAAAAATAAAAAAAAAATAAAAAAAAAATAAATAAATCACGATCTGTACTCAAAAGTACCAAAAACGGATATCAATTCTATCTTTGCAACGCTCCAAAGTTATGATCACCACTGACAACACCACGGAGGTAAAAATAATACTGAGGGGCTTCTAAAGAAACAACGTTTCATGTTAAGTCTGTCTGGCTGTCTTAAGCCAGAGTGAATCTCCTTGGCGTATTTGTTCGGTCCGTTACAGCGTATTTAGCTGCTAGGCGAGTAGCGATTGTATAAGCTGATTGTTGGAGAATCTAGAAAATAATCCTAGCTGGAAGCGTACTTTCAGTTTTCTCAAATTGTGATATTTTCCGGTAGATTTTCCAAAAATTTTCTGTCGTACAAACCTTGTGCTGAGAATTACGAACAGAACAAAGAAAAGATCAGCCAAATCGGTGAAGCCATTCTCGAGTTTTACGCTTAGCAACACATTTTTATTTATATAGATTAAATGATCAACAAATGTACCTATGTGACACATGGTTCTGACAGGTATCTTACAGGTGGTCATATTGTATATTATTGAAATAGGGTTGTCCGACATCGTGACGACACTATGTCATCCGGCCCCCACTGAGAATCGAAACTTGAGATGTGGCCTTCACAATCTAATAATTTGGAGAGAATTGAACACAGTGAACTTCACACAAACAGCTTTATTTGGACACCTCCATCTTACAGTAGTGAAAACAGTCTGAAATAAATTATAACACTTCCTGCTGAGGGCAGCACTGTCAACACAAGTTACAAAACCGTTAGTAGATGGCGTAAATGTTCATTCTCAACCCGCAACATCCTCCCCACCCTGGTCTATCTCCAGGGGAATGACCAGCTGAACCGGTCGACAGATCTTCGTTCCATCGGGCTGCCGGAGAATGATGCACCTGATCTTGTTGTCTCTGCCAGGCCGCACTTCTTCCACCACTGCTCTCTTCCACACGTGTCGGGGTTTCATATCCTCCTGAAGAAGAACAACCTCTCCTACTCTGGATTCTCTTCTTGATGGGTAGTCTTTCACTTCACGGTAGTTTCTTAGTAGCAACAGGTATTCGTTTTTCCATCTTCGCCAAAGGTCTTTATAAAATTTCTGTCTGCGTCGGAACTCCTTGGCCAGATTTTTCGTAACTGCTGGTTCTGGCCCATATGGAACAGTGACTAGTTTGTCACCATTTAGGAAGTGAGCTGGTGTCAACGCCATGTCAGCCGGCCGCGGTGGCCGAGGGGACTGAGGCTCTCCAGTCGCGGTCTGCACGGCCACTACGGTCGGAGATTCGAATCCCCCCTCGGGCATGGATATTTGTGCCGTCCTTAGTATAAGGTAGATGATAAGTAGTTTGTAAGTTTAGGGACTGATCCCGTAGTTAAGTCCCATAAGCTTAACAAACATTTGAACATTTTTTGTCAACGCCATGTCACTCTCTCCTTGCGGTGATGAGTCTTGAGTTTATTGCGGCTTCTATTGAAATCAAAATGGTGTTCAGGAATTCTCCATCAACTTGAGACCGACGAAGTACCTTCCTCAAGCAGCGCTTTACAGAGACAATCATACATTCCCACCAACTGGTGCCGAAGAAATATACTACAACACTTCCTGCTGAGGGCAGCACTGTCAACACAAATTACAAAACCGTCAGTAGACGGCGTAAATGTTCATTCTCAATCATTCTCAACCCGCAGCACCCCTGCTGTAGAGACCTGTGCAACTCTGCAGTCTCGTGGAGCGTCCGGCCTGTAGCGGAGTATGCGGCCAGGGAGCGGCGACCAGCCCGGAGTGAGAGAGTCTCTGGCCGCCCTCTGGGAGGGCGAGGAGGCGGCTGGCCCTTCCCGGAGCATTTCCGGACCCGGAAGCACCGCTAAATGCGGCTCCACCGTTCCGCCGCGGAAAAAGGAGCATCAAACTGTAAAACACGTAAAAAAACTACGTAAAGCCCCGGCTGGCCGCAGCGACAGGAGGCAGGGGGCGGGCATGCTAAATCACGGTGCTTCTGGTGGCCGCCACCGCACCGGCCGACCGCGGAAGCCGCGCCGCAGACTCCTGCACTGGCAGCAAGAGGATCAGGCCCGCCCGCCGCGGTGCTCACTCCGTTCCCAGTTATTTACTCAGTCAGTCGCCGGAAGAAACGCGATACCAGCTGTACTGCGTACCCACGTCACTCTTAATTCAAATGTTCAAATGTTTGTATAGCTCATGGGACTTAACTACGGGGTCATTATCCCCTAAACTTACAAACTACTTATGAACTACTTGCGAACTAGGACGGCACAAATATCCATGCCCGAGGGGAGATTCGAACCCCCGACCGTAGTGGCCGTGCAGACCGTGACTGGAGCGCCTCAGTCCCCTCGGACACCGCGGCCGGCTCAGGTGGTTACATCAGATATTTTTGCAAACACAAGTACATGGTTTACAAAGGAACAAACAATTTTATACACCAGGAAATCTTATTGAATTACAAAAATTGTAAAAGTCTGTAGTGAATTTATGTACTAAGTCATATTTACTGACGGGCCAACCTCCTCCTTTGGCCGCTTTTTTTTTTTCCTCAGATGGACCCTCTCTTTCAATAAATTGCAGCAGTCAAAAAGCACGTGGTCAATAGTTTGGACAGCACTGTTACATGTGCACGTTCCGTCTTCAATTATTTTAAACCGCTGAAAGTAGGCTTTCAGTTTCCCATGACCTGTTAACATAGCTGTAAATTTCGCAGATATTGGATGTTTAATCATTAAACGTTGTCGGATCGTAGGGAAATACGGTTTAGTGTTTCCCCCGTTTTTCGTTCTGTGCCACTCAATGTCCCTTTTGTTCCTAAACTCTTCTCGAAGTTTCTTCTTTACGGCACTTGTAGGTATTTTGTTGTAGCGTATTGACTGTAGTGATCGAGCTGCTCTTTTAGCAAGGTTGTCAGCTAGTTAATTTCGCCATATCCCTTGATGTGGTTTAACCCATTCGAAATGCACCAGCCAGTTGTGTATCTGCAACCTTCTGATTTTGCATCTTATTTCTTCAATCAAGTAATTGTGGTTCTTAGGATTTTGCAATGAGTCCAAAGTAATCCTGCTGTCGGTGTGAATTACTGCAGTTGTATCAGTATTCGAGAGGTTATTTATGAACTCAAGAGCATTGAGGATGGCAAATTGTTCCGCTTGATTGTTTGAGCAGTCATTGGACAGTTTTAGCTGTATCTGGTAAATAAGCCTCTTATTAACAAATGTTGCTATCCCCGAACCCACTCCGTCGTCTGTCTTGCTTCCATCTGTGTATACTTCAACAGCGTAGCGTTTGCTGGCGTCCTTCTCAGTTATCCTCGTAAAGTCTGCCGGGTGTGCCCAGCTTCTGTACTCTAGGGTGATGTCGATTGTCTGTTTGGCGTCTTTGGTTTTGACCGGGTTATGATATGAAATTTACGATACAACCAGATGTTAGGTCATATTTCTCGAAATGTTAAGTTTTGAGTACATGAGTTGAGTCTTTGTCATACAAGCATTATAAGGCTATGACTAATCATTTTTTTCTGTTTATAAATCTCACATTCGGTCGCATTACTTTGTTTTACAATTACACAGCCGCGGTGGAATGGCCAAGCACTCTAAGGCGCCTTGCTGCGGATCGCGTGGTTGCTCCCCGTCGGAGGTTCGAGTCCCTCACTCAGGCATGAGTGTGTATGTTTGTGTGTGTGTGTGTGTGTGTGTGTGTGTTGTCCTTATTTAACTTTAGGCTAATTTAAGTAGTTAGTGAGCCTTAGGACTGATAATCTGAGTAGTTAAGGCCCACATATTTACAAGAATTTGATATGAAACATTTACAAAAAGTTAATTATCTCATGAGTTTTTTTTCCTTTATACTGGTTATCAGTGTTTACGGCTATTTATTTTAAATTTTCAAACTCATCGAATCTTCTTCACTAACTTTGCTTTTAAACAAATTACACTAATTATTTCTGTGAAAATATTAGAGCTCAACTTATTAACTTTTAAATAATAAACTATTTAGGCATATTTGTGCAGCTTAAGACTTTTAAGCAACTAAGTTATTATACCTGTATAAGAATTGTTGTCAATTGTACTGACAGGATTCAGTGTTAAGCCTCAGCGAAGACTGAACTTAAAAGAAGTGTCATGATGGGACTATCCTCAAGGAAGATATGTATTTTTATGAAGTTTCCTGTTGAGGATGGCAAGATAATGTTAGCTGTCTTTGGGAAATCGACGTACTAGAATTCTGAACTTAAACAAAAACGTTATAAACAAATAAATGACAAACCCCGTGATTTTGCCTGTATCATTACAAAACCCAGGGCTTCCCCAGAAAGGAATCATCCTTAGACAAAGATCAAGGAAGAAGAGAATTGCCGCACTACGTCGAGAACGATGACGAAAAAAAATTTCAGTTCAGTTCTAACTACAACGATTTTACATTACTGATTTCATTAATTCCCCGTATACCGGATCACGCATCCCACACAGCTTTGTACTAGCTGAAACAATTGCGCGAAATCCGACTTTCTTTATTCTAACAGATAGTCAGTATTAGACAGGGTTTTCGTATCGGCGGGCACGTACCCATACCGTTCAAAGTAACCAGAATAACTGATTACAAAAGGAGAACTTGGTAAATCAGACTTCAAGTCCTGGTGGATGCATGTAGTCACTATAGCAGTTAATACAAAAATGGAGCTGCATAAATGATGAAAATTTCGATGGTTGTGTAATCTTTCATCCTCTTACGCGTTTCGGGTAGTGATGGGAACAATCGAATGAAAAAATTGGAAAAAAATCGATCATTCGGTTGTAGTTTCTCGTATCGGTTGAATTATTCATTCATTCTTCTGAGTGAAACCAGTCGGTGGGACCAACCGAATGAAACAACCGATTCAGACGGTTGGACTATTCATTCGTTCTTTTGAGTGAAACCAGTCGGTGGTATCAACCGAATGAAAAAATCGACGCAGTCGGTTGGACCACTCATTCCTTTTCTCTTGAGTTAAATCAGTCGATGGGACCAACCGAATGAAAAAATCGACACAGTACGTTGGCCTCTTCATTAGTTCATTTGAGTGAAACCAGTCAGTGGGAGCAACCGAATGAAACAGTCAGTCGGTCGTAGTTTTACCATGTTGGATTAATATTCGTTTATTTTTTTCGAATGAAAATAGTCTGTGGGAACAACCGAATGAAAACATGCGACGCTTTTGCAGTTTTGTACACTGACTGAATTACTTTCTTTGCAAGTAAAAACAGGCAGTAAGTTTTTCTGTCGGTTGAACCATATAATCATTATCTCAACTGAAACGACTGATTACTGTTTTAGCTTACAGAGCTATCCATTTATTTGTATGAATGAAACTGGCATGCACAGCAGTGCTACATTATACCGCCATGGAAAAAGGGGTATGCCAAAGTTAAAATGCGTATTACAATGTTCATTTAATTACGCACTAAATGAACTAACGTTCCGTTTTATAATATACAGTAACAGTGATTCATATTTTGTTGTAGATTAAATTGTTTGAGTGGCATCAACGAGTAACTAATTAGATGTCCTATCGCTGGAGCTGGCCTGCGATCACTTTAATTACCCACCCCTAACTTCAAAAACGCCGATCATCTGGGCCCGATCAGATTACTTTCGCAGACATCCACAATCTGTAGAAGATAAGTGGCCAATGACCACGAAGTACCGCGGGGAGCGGGGACACGAGAGGGGGTGCTGCCCCGCTTGCGTTTTCACTGCTGACAGCGCCAGCAGGCGCGCGCCTTACCGCTCAAACTCCACCCAACAGTGTCTGGCGGGCGGGGCGTGCCATCGTCGATTGTTGCCGGTTTTTTACTGTCTCAATAAAGAAGCGTGGAAACTACAGGGTGTTTCAAAATGATCTCTACACGTTTAATCTCGCATACTGTATCTCCGAAGTGGGAACAGGTAGAAACGAGCGGTTTGCGGCTTCTTGTTCATACATATCTAAGGTTCTAGTAGGACGGAATTAAGTATGTTAACTTTGAACATATTTGCTAGATCCAAATTCGAAGATCACTAAAACATTAGGTATTGTAAAAAAAGCCTTCATTAAAGTATTTTGTATAAAAATATTTCTTATAAAAATGTTTTTGTTAATACCATCTAATTTGAAGGAGTACGAGAAGACATACAACATTTATCAGTGCTCTAAATTTTCTTCAGCGTGTCTGTATTCGTCAACAGTGTATGAAAACATTCATCTCAAGTTTCATAATTATTCACTCTTGTCACAGATATTTCTGTGGTTATCGGTGAAACGGTGTGGAGGTGTATTCCATTCCTCCGCCATGTACCAACAAAATCTCAGATGAACAGTGAACTGCCACTTGTTTTGAAAGTCAAGTGTGCAAAATGTCATCAATATCGGAATAAAACTCTATATTGGCGTCAAAGTCTGGTATACGTTCTGTCATGCATCGAAATAAAGTAGATGTAGACGGTGACCATTCTCTTTCTTTGAAGGTGAAGAGTGAAATATATCATTAAAATTGGAATACAAATGGAATTTGTCGAAGTTAGTAGGTAAAGTACCATCCGCCATGCACCTACGAAATTATTGTACACAGTTACCTTCGCCTTGTTTTAAAGGTCAAGTGTGCAAAATTTCATCAAGATCGCAGCCAAATTGTGATTTTTGTCGAAGTCAGTAAGTAAAGTACCCTCCGCCATGCACCGAATGAAATTTGATGTAGACAGTGGTTTTCCTCTTGCTTTGAAGGTCAAGCGTGCAAAATTTCATCAAGATTGGAACAAAACTGTAGATTTGCATGCAATAGAAACACACACACGGACACACTGCTATATTTATAAGATTTGTCTCTAAGAAAGTTTCATGCTGAATCACGGTTCATTTATACCCGAAAAGGCTGAAGGAGTATGCAAATAAAGTCACACAAAGTCGATGAATTAATAAAAACATTCATATAACTGCAGAAACCGACAGAGACTTTTTCCAGCCGGTTGTATCGAATCAAGTGAAACATTCATATAAAGGACAGAGACTTGTTTCATTCGGTGGTCGCGCATCGACTGAAACCACTCAAACCCACTGAATGAGTGAAAACATTCATATAGCGGCTGCAACCGACAGAAACTGGTTTCATTCGATTGTTTCGCATCGACTGAAACCAATCAAACCCCGCCAGTGAGTAAAATCATTCATACGGCCATAGAGACTATTTTCATTCGGTTGTTTCATTCGACTGAAAAAAAAACCGACTGAACGAAAAAACAACCGACTGAGCAATCGGTTGTTAAAAACAGTCGGTTCTCCCATCACTAGTTTCGGGTGATGGCAAGACAGGGTGTCCACATATGGAACGAGTGCATCAAAAGTAAACAGCAAAAGAACTGCGTCAAAGAGCAGCACCATACGTTCTGGTCACTATTAGTCCAACAAATAGTATGATGAAGGAACACTATACAAAAGATGGCACAATATATTGAAGTTGATATAGCTTTGAAAGAACACACAATCAGTATGTACGTCACATGAAATATAGAAGCATCCAGGTGAACCAAGCAAAGAAACACAATTTAATTTAACCAAAGTGTACAGCACCTCCTTTAACACGGTTGAAGAAGTGGAGCAGAGAGTAGCACACGTTTGTCAAGAATTCCGAAATGATGCAGGATTTTTCGAAAGAATTCGAAATTCATTGCAGAGACGAGGCCAGTATTACATCCAGATGTAACGAAGACACTTCGAACACTTCCTATAACAGGTAACCCATACGTGAAATGTGAACTAAATAGGATGTAAAACCTAACAGTAAAGCCGAAATTTCAAATCAATTTGTACTACGTAGGACGATGTTTACGTCAGTAGTAACTTGGAACCATTTTGCGGACCCATGTTTACTGGAACTGTTTTGCTTCTATTATCGTGTACTTTCAACCGTGTAAGTTTTCACCATCCTTTCTGATGCACCCTGTACATGGACCTCGGAAGCTAATTTTCCACTTATGGCGAACAGTCCCCTAATCCCTTTTTCCTGGAAAATCGGTTCTTTGCCGACGTGGGACATTTTTTGTTCTATGTTAATTGGTGACTTATTTTATTATAGAGGGCGACCAGCGCTCTGACCGATCGCGCTGAGTTACCGCGGCGGCAACCATTAGTTTACCTGTACACAACTCCCAATGTCTTTTAGTGCTCCATTATTCGTGATCAGCGCATAGGCGAGGCGAGACTTATTCGTTGTCGCATGCCACACTTTTGTTTGAAATAATGTGGGAAAGGCGAACCAGCGACTGCGTTTTATTGGCAGAACCCTTAAAAGATGCAACAGAACTACTAAACAAACTGCATACACTCCGCTTGTCCGTCCATTTTTGGTGTATTGGTGTCCAGTGTGGGATCCTTATCAAGTGGGTTTGACGGAGGACATCGAAAGATTCCAAAAAAGGGCAGCTCGTTTTGTATTGTCACGATACAGAGGAGACAGCGTTACGGAAATGATACAGGATCTGGGACGTGAATCATTACAAGAACGGCGCTTATCGCTGCGGCGTGGCCTACTTACGAAACTCTAATCGCCAACATTCTCCTCCGTATGCGAAAATATATTGTTGACTCCCTCTTACATAGGTAGAAAAGATCATCAGAAAAAAAAAAAAATAAATAAATAAAAATAAAAAAAACGAGAAATCAGAGCTCGGACGGAGAGATTCAGGTGTTCTTTCTTCCCGTGCGCTATTCGAGAATGGAATGGGAGATAATTAGTTTAACCGTGGATCGATGAACCTTCTGCCAGGCACTTGAACGTGATTTGCAGAGTATCCCATGTTGATGTAGATCGAAGGTGAGGTAGGTATGTCAACAACGTATGCTATCAGCGACACTAGTAGATTCCATTGTTCTGCACAGCAGTGTTGCCAATATTTAAGTTCCACCCCTCGTATATTCTTCTTGAGGTCGGAGGGTATTTCTACTGTCTGACACATTTTGTCAGAATATTATGGGCAACATTTTCTCGCGGAATATACTGCTGAAGTCGTGAACCTGCATGTATTCTTTTTTCTTCTTGAAATATAAATATGAGGTCAAGTTAGTAATGTTCCTTAGAGTGGTGTGTGTGTGTGTGTGTGTGTGTGTGTGTGTGTGTGTGTGTTGTTTATTTCGTTGCGCCAGAGTTTGAGAGCGACTTCCGACACGTGCATTTCTGGAGGTTCCCGGGTGGACCGGAACGCCGCGTCCCTGTGGTCGGCTGCGGAAGTCTTGGTTGGGCTGAAAGAGGATGCGGGGTGGAGGAGCCTGCGGCGTGGCGGTGCTGAGCGGATTGCAGGCGGCCGCCGGTTTAGCACAAAGCCGCGTGCATCTTTCAGCAGAGCCAGCAGCAGCCGCCCCGTGGGCCGGCTTAACGGCGAGTGGGCGCCGTTGCTGGCAGCGGCGGCGGCGCCTCCACCGGCCCACTGTGCGACCACACCAGTGACGTCAGCGCGTCCACTGGCTGCCGCTCATGACAAACGAGCGTGAATTTCATAGAGTGGCGATAGGCCCGCCATGTTTGAGGCAAATTGAACTGACGTCCGCCCTGTTATTTGGGGTATCGGCTGACAGCTGGTATGCCACACCCACCCGAGAATTTTACCTGTTTGCAGTTCAACATTTAAATAAAGATTGACTGTCGAATACGGATGTGCATCAAGTTCCATCACACTTTTTCGAAGCTGCGACTTGACGAATTTCCTAAAAATTCGGTAATAAAATATTTGTAACCTGTCAGTATTACGGTTCCAGTTAAAAGTATAACAGTTAGCTGAGTTTTGCAAGCAAAAGAAAACTGGCGCTGCGAAAATATTTCTACATAGACATCTACATAGATACTCTGCAAATCACATTTAAGTGCCTGGCAGAGGGTTCATCAACCACTTTCATTACTTTTCTCTACCGTTTCATTCTCTAATAGCGCGCGGAAAGAAAGAACACCTAAATCGTTCCGTTTTCGATCTGATTTCTCTTATTTTATTGGGATGGTCATGTCTCCCTAAGTAGGTGGGTGCTAGCAAAATATTTTCACATTCAGAAATAAAAGTCGGTGATTGAAACTTCGCAAACAGATCACGCCGCAATGAATAACGTCTTTCTTTTAATGTTTTCCGCCCCAATTTGTGCAACATTTCCGTGACGCTTTCCCCCCCCCCCCCCCCCCCCGTAATGTGATAAGACAAAAGGAATTGCCCTTCTCTGAACCTTTTCAATACCTTCCGTCATTCCCACCTGGTGAGGGTCCCACAAGGGACAACAGTACTCCAGGAGAGGACGCATAAGTGTGATGTAGGCAGGCTCTTTGGTGGAGCTGGTGCATCTTCGAAGCGTTCTGCCAATGAAACGTAACCTTTGATTCGCCTTCCCCACAATATTTTCTATGTGTTCTCTCCAGTCAAAGTTGTTCGTAATTGTAACTCCTAGGTATTTGGTAGAATTTACGACCTTAAGGTTTGACTGATTTATCGCGTAATTGAAGTTCAGCAGATTTCTTTTAGTGGTCATGCGTATTACTTCACACTTTTCTTTATTTAGTGTCAATTGCCAATTTTCGCACCAAGTAGAATTTTTTGTCTAAATCGCTTTGCAGTTGCTTTTGATCCTCTGTCGACTTCACTAACCGATAAACGACAGCATCATCCGCGAACAGTCTAAGGGAGCTATTCAGATTGTCTCCTAAATCATTTATAAACACGAGGAAGAGCAGGGGACCTATAACGCTTCCCTGTGGAACGCCAGATATCACTTCTGTTTTACTCGATGACTTACCGTCAATTACAACGAACTGTGTCCTTTCTGATAGGAAATCGTGAATCCAATGTGTTGTTTTCAATGCAAGTACATGGTCTAAACGAGCAGCGAAACAAATTGTGAACAGTAATTGTTATGACGAACATTTATGACCATGCATTTGCGAATGTTGTTAATTCGTTATAAAAACTACTTTCATAAAGTCTTGTATACACTTATCACGTGTTTACTAAACCTATTAAGTATACAAGCTTGTAAAAGTGCTGTTAAAGGACTTGTTGTAAACTTTAGTGGACGCAATTTTAGTACAAACACGAAAGTGACAAGAAAATACTGCAGTTAAAATGACCGTTGGTCATCTGGCACAAAAGCATTCCACGTCGTAATAAGGTGTCGTTAATAATTTTCCTCGTTGCCATAGTGAAACAAGTAACGTTTGAAATGTGAAATTTGAGTACAAAGACGAAAGTGACGACAGAATATTACAATAAAAATGCGCATCGGTCAGCTGCCACGAAAGCATTCCACACCGACATAACGTATCATTAATTACTTTCGTTGTAGCCACATTGAAATATATATATATATATATATATATATATATATATATATATATATATATATATATATACGTTGCAAAGAACACAGTCATATACAAGTGAAAAAAATATGTCTGTCACTACTGCTTCCACACTTTGCACTGGTTACATGTTAACCATGCTCGATCAAGTATTGTCAAAAACAAATGAAACTACTTTTAAAGAATGTGTAGGAAGTCAAAAGTGTGGTTTCGTCAACCACAGGAGTGACAGAAGAAGAAATATCTCTAACCACGCTAGGTAGCAAACTGAGCATGTTTTTATGGTGTATAGTTAAAGGGAATTGGCAGATAGGTCATCTGAAGCTTCACTCTTGGGGCAACTAAGTGCCATTAGTCAGCAACTTTATTTGAGTACAGACAGACAGATCAAACAAGGCAAAACATTTGGTGTTCTTGCATGAAGTACATGTCGTTTATCGCTTCGATTTGTGCTTTTAAATGCTGAACACACTTTAGGCATATTTCAGCAGCAAAAATTGTACAGGCAATACACACTAAATACAATATATACTAAATACAGCACTTCAAGCTCAAATATAACATACGAGAGACTGACTCCTCTCAAGTGTACTAACCACCAAAAATATGGCGGCCGAGTTTACACAGGTTGCCGCAAAGAACGCTGTAGCTCGAGTGTTATCCACTCTGTGAAATTTAAGCTCATCGGGAGTGTTGCTCCGTAGCACAGTGGTAGAGTGCCAGACTACAAATCCAAAGGTCGCGGGTTCGATTCCCGCCAGGTCTTAGGATTTTTATCTGTCACTTTCCACTTCTTTCACCTCTGGCAGTGTTGCTGATGTGAAAAATGCGGAGTAGCACCGTGGTTCGGAACCCACGTTAAACTGTAGGTCCCCCTATAACTGGCTGGGTAAGTCAGTTCGAAGGTCGGAGGAAGGCAACGGCATAGCACCTCCAAACAGGACCATGCCTAGTAAAGCACTGTGGTGTTTAAACCAATCTTCGGATTGTTGACTGCTTTACCTTTTTGGTCATGACAGCGCCTGTCTCAGCGGCTGAGTGGTCTGCGCAAACCCACCTCGCGGTGTTCGGCCACTCTACAGGACGGAAAAATACTCAATTTGGTGAGTCATTGTCAGAAAAACTATAAAATAAACCGAGAGTACAAAAAAGGAATATGTATCATGCATAGCAGCGACAGTATACAAAAATGGCGGCCGTCTAACTTTTTTTGCGACGGAATGGCTGTAGTGTTGCACAAGTATGAAGTGCGCGCCACGTACTTTCGCCGCGCGCCGCACAGGAACGCACGGCGCGGCGTTCTTACGACGTCAGCCACGAGCGCCCTCTGCTGCAACTCCGCTCGTGGCCACGACTGCTGCATCGGCCACTTGGAAATCAGATAGGCACCAGTAAAGACGGCTATCGGATAGGCACTAGGAATCATCAGTAGGCAGACCTCTATCTAAACTATGTATCAGCATTCTGCAGTCAAGAACTATGTAAAAGTTAAGTATTACTAAATGTCTATGAAATATATATCTTGTTCTAATTTAGCCTAGTGTTCTAGTTTCTGCTGTCCCACTGGCTGGTCACCTCCGTACCTGCACACGCGTGCATGCTTTATTCCTGTGTCGGTCTCTGTCTACTGGGCCACTGACACCTACGACAACCGGCGGAAACGAGACACAAAAGTGGCGACGAGGCTGGGATACAAAATTGGCCAAGCGCTTTGAGGCGCTATGCTCCGATGCGCGAGCCTGTTCTCCGTCTGGGGTTCCTCCCTCAGGCATGGATGTTTTTCTTTTAAAAAAAATGTTTGTACAGCTTAAGGGACTTAACGACGGGGTCAACAGTCCCTAAACTTACAAACTACTTAAGAACTAACTAAGACTAAGGACGGCACAAATATCCATGCCCGAGGGGGTATTCGAATCCCCGACCGTAGTGGCCGTGCAGACCGTGACTGGAGCGCCTCAGTCCCCTCGGCCACCGCAGCCGGCATGGATGTTTGTGTTGACCCTAGTATAAGATAGTTCATAAGTAGTTTGTAAGTTTATGGACTAATTACTCCGCAGTTAAGTCCCATAAGCTTAAGCCATCGGCACACGGAGCGTGTGTCGGAACGTGTGTGGTCAACGAGCCGAGTCCAACGTGTGGCTGAACTCTCGAGGCAGCGTGATTTGTGCATACGAGACGTGTGCCTCAACGAGCTACAAGCGACTGCAGCACACTCCAGCGACAGTTGTCAGCGGCATTAGGTTCTGGAATCACACTTTTTACGAAATCAAAAGAGTGGAATCCTTGCTTTACCTCTATTAAATTGCTTATTTCCGCCTTGTGCATATGTTTGTTACGTTCTGTGATATAGGCCTACATAAGTAACTACAAAATATTCGAAGTTTCTGCGGTTTTTCTGCCGGATAATAAAATCAAACTGATTCAATATTTCGACGGTACAGCTGTCCGCCATCTTCAGGAAATTGCTGCTGCTGAGTCCCGCTTTGATTTTATTATCCGGCAGAAAACCCGCAGAGACTTCGAAGATTTGTCACGCCGGGAAAGCCTACGAAGTTGCAACTACAAAATCCGGCAGAAAACCCGCAGAGACTTCGAAGATTTGTCACGCCGGGAAAGCCTACGAAGTTACAACTACAAAATATCTATGAACATAAGATTTATTAAAGTTGCATGTTATGACAGTAAGTGCAGCGAATTATTAAATTAGAAAAGGCCTTCATATGAGGAAAACATTATTGCCACAGTCTCGCATTTTATTAAAACTTAAAGGTAATTCTTCCACGGTCAATGTTACTATTCAGTAGAAGAATGTTAAGAACGTGTAAAATGCAATACGTGAAACTATAAAGTGCGTATTTTACTCTAAGTAAGGTACCAACTGTTCTGTTCATAAAACGACCCCAACAAACTCACTACCAACAGGATGTGCACTTATGTGTAGATAGTATCAAATATTATAAAGTAAACTTCTATGAAATGTATAATACAGTCTTTGAGTCTATCAGAAAACCCAAATATAAGAAGAAAAGATATTGACTTCTGTGCAGCCTTGAATCAGCACGATCGGACAATTTCCATTTGGCAGTCCACCACAACTTTGCTGTCTACGCTACGGCCACTAACATACCTCACACCTCACAATTATCAATGAAGTTATTACACGTGATATATATATATATATATATATATATATATATATCGGTTGCTGACATGTAATTACAACAAATGATGTGAAGAAGAAATCGTTTTGCCCGATCTTATTTCCGCCTTACCTTGAAGCGTCAGATTACTGTAATACGGAAATTTTTTAGCCACTTATAAAACGTTTCCAGTTATTTATTCCAACAAATAGTTCCTGTAATTGCCGGTTTTCGAGAGATCCACTTTTTCTCAATTACTTTTACTTGCTTTGAAATGTCGTAATAGTCACGTTGTGTGACATCGGTGGCATTCTCCCACCTTATTGGTGATCATTCAGACGCTCGTTGAGAATATCTGGCATGCTTGATACTGCCTGACACGTTGGGGAAGCCTCTCCAACGTGCGGTTCGATCGTTGTGACGTCAGAAACTCGCCACGTTGGCCACACTCGTTCAGATACACGCTCTGTGCATTCCTCGGTTTATACATGGTTCTCGGACGGAAAAACACTCCTGTAAGTTTGGAATTATAATAGGGCAATGAATGTTGTTCCATTACATATAATAGCACCTAGAGAAGTTCGTATCAGATTTTCAACATATTGATTTGTAGCTACATGACGCACTACTGAAATGGAGTGTGAAAAGGTTGCCTACAAACTCGTCAGATTAGCCGGCCGCGGTGGCCGAGGGGACTGTGCGCTCCAGTCACGGTCTGCACGCCCACTACGGTCGGGGGTTCGAATCCCCCCTCGGGCATGGATATTTGTGCCGTCCTTAGGCTTAGTTACTTCATAAGTAGTTTGTAAGTTTAGGGACTGATGACCCCGTAGTTAAGTCCCATAAACTATACAAACATTTGAACATTTTCGTCAGATTACTGTTAATAAAGTAAGACCCATAACTGCCCATAGCAATTATTTTGTGGCATTGTACCTCAAACTGATGTCTAAAAACATAAAACTTACATGGATCTCTCGATCCCTACTTTGTTATGCCCTTTTCACATGGAGCATATATTTAGATATTTTCCTCACGCAGTTTCTTAAATAGTCCTGTTGCATCTTTTAAGGGTTCTGCTAATAAAACACAGTCTCTGGTTCGCCTTTCCCAACAACATTATCTATGTGTTCTTTCCAGTTTAAGTCTGAAGTAATAGAAATCCCTAGGTATTTTGTAGAGTTTACGGCCTTCACTCTGACTGATTTATCTTGTAAACAAAGTTCGACGAATTTCTTTTCGTACTCATGTGGACGATTTCACACTTCTCATTATTTAGAGTCAATTTCCAATTTTTTCACCATACTGATATCTTATTCAGGTCGTTCTGCACTTCGTTTTGATCTTCAGATGATTTTAATAGACGATAAATGACGGCAGCATATGCAAACAACCTACGAGAGCTACTTAGATTTTCTCCCAAATCGTTTATGTAAATAAGGAACAGCAGAGGACCAATAACACTACCCTTTGGAACGCCAGATATCACCTCTGTTTTAGTTGTTGATTTACCATCGATTACTATAAACTGTGTCCTCTCTGACAGAAAATCGCCTATCCAGTTGAAATTTGGGCCGATATACCATAACCACGCAATTTGATTAAAAGCCGTTTGTGAGGAACGGTGTCAAAAGCCTTCTGGAAATCAAGAAATACGGAATCGATTTGCGAACCCTTGTCGATGGCACTCATCACTTCGTGTGAGTAAAGGACTAGTTGTGTTTCGCATGAACGATATTTTCTACATCTGTGTTGACCTTGGGTCAATAGATCATTCTGTTCGAGATAATTCATAATATTTGAATACAGGATATGTTCCAAAACCCTGCTGCTAATTGGCGTCAATGATATAGGCCTGTAGTTTAGTGGGTTACTCCTACTCCCTTTCTTGAATATAGGTGTGACCTATGCAATTTTCCAATCTTTTGGTACAGATCGTTCTTTGAGAGAGCGGGTGTATATGTCTGTTAAGTAAGAGCCGGCCGCGGTGGCCGATGGGACTGAGGCGCTTCAGTAACGGTCTGCACGGCCACTACGGTAGGGGGTTTGAATCCCCCCTCGGGCATGGATATTTGTGCCGTCCTTAGTTGTAGCTAGTTCATAAGTAGTTTCTAAGTTTGGGGACTGATAACCCCGTAGTTAAGTCCCATAAACTCTACAAACATTTGAACATTTGTTAAGTAAGAAGCTATCGCTTCAGCATAATTAGATAGAAATCTAATGGGGATACCGGCGTGCGCACAATCGAGGGAAACATAAATAACTTGTGAGCGAGTGGTCTACGTAACGGTGTCACTATGCAAACCAAGGATAACGGAATATAGTGTCAGAAAATCAGGCGATGCTCAACGAACAAGATTAGATAATGACGCAAGAAAGGTAGTAGTGCAGTTTTGTTATTTTTGTAACAAAATAACTTCTGGTGACCGAAGTAAAGAACAAATAAAATGCAGAATGGCAACGGGAAAAAATAGCGCTCCTCAATAGCTAAATTTGTTGACATCCAATATTAATTTAAATGTAAGGGAGTACCTTCTGAAAGCGCCTCGAGTGTAGAATTCTTGTGGAGTGAAACGTGGCCGATAAGGAGTCCAGACTGAAAGATAACAGAAGCATTAGAAATGTGGTGCTACAGACGAAAGATTAAGATGGGTAGATCATGTAAGTAATGAGAAAGTGCTCAACAGAATTGGAGAGAAAAATATTTTTGACATACTCTGACTAAGAGAAGGGACAGGTTGATGGCACACATTCTGAGACATCAAGGAATCGTCAGCATTAGAAGGAAGTGTGTGGGGTAAAAATCATAGAGGGAGTCCGCAAAGAATTGTATCGGACTCTTCAATTGCCTTTGCTACAGCTGAAATGAAGCATGCGATTCGCTCAACCCCTGAACAATAAAGAAAATGGTATCGTACATTTCAGTTGACGTACTACACTAATGAAACAGGTGATATAAATCAACCCTCCGACATACAAAACAATACAAAGAAATGTTATTGAACACACATCTTGACCTATAAAACATCAATTAATGACACAACGCAACAAAAACCACCCACACCCATCATCAACAACAAAAACTACACTATAAAAATCTTTCGTATCCTTGTTCCCGAAATGGCAAAGATGATGGGTGGAGCCCCGTGCTTCTACTGAACCAATTTTTAATCATCTGAAAATTTATTTAACTAATAAACTACAGTGTAACTAACATTAATAGCATTACAACAGTTTCCAAACTGACTTAACTTCATGGCTGCTGTAGGCTTCACGCCTTCTTACTTTACAAGTAAAATGGTTTGTTATTTTTCTGCTCATGTCTTATTGGTAACTTCCCGACAAGAAGTATTATAACGTTGGCAGCGCTAGGAAATAAATGAATATCTTTCAACTAGTGCCGAATTTCTTCGCTTGTGGCAGGACCAATAAAATCTTCAAATCAAGGTCTATAGAAGACAGGTCTGGCCTCCAAGGTTACTTATGGAGCCGCCATTTTGGTTCTAGAGCAGAGGACGCTGTGAAATGAAATGAGTGTATGGTTTTCTTGGCCGGGAGATCCCTTGCGGAATTGTTCGGCCGCCTTAGTATAAGCCTTTTTAGTTGACGCCACGTGGGCGACTTACGTGCCAACGATGATGAGATGATGACGGATTATGACAACACATAACACCCAGTACCCTGCCGGGTATCGAACCCAGGCCCCCTGCGTGGTAATCAGCGATGCTACCGCTGAGCTACGGAGGCTGACAGAGGACGCTGTGCAATATCACTATGAGAGAAAACAGTCGCTTTCGCAAATTATTATTATTATTCTGCAGCCAGGTTGCATACAATTGGAGTCAGAAATTATATTCTTACGTCTAGTAATAAAATACTGGTAATTAGAAGGGCCTAATATTGTTCATTATTACCGGGGAAGGTCAGAAGATGATTCTCACAGATATGCCTCAAACTGTGAGAAAAGAACCGGCTAGATGAACCATTTACATTCCTAAGATATCTCCCCTGATTGGGCCACAGAAAATGAGGAAACTCTCGTGAAATATTTCCGAGTTCAGTATACAAGAACATTAAGCACGTTTGGACGACAAATGAAGTATGCTTTTGACTGAAGCAATTTTGGGACAAAATCTCTTGCCGAAAAATGATTTCATAGCATGTGAAATGTCTAAGTATTATGATTATTAACGATGTTCAACCAAAATGTAATATAACTTTCGCAGATAGTTGCCAGTAGTTTTGTAAACATATTTTTCAGTGGACGCTTCACCAAATAATGAAAATGGGTTAACTACATAATTACCGTAATGAAAGTAATTATAACTGAAACTAATACATTGATTTTACATAAATAGAATTCAGTTTCGTAATTTTTCATTTGGCGCAAGGACTTTCTTGGACATCTTCCATTATGTTTCCTACATTTTTCAACTTAATTTCAGTTAAAATACTAGGATATTGTCCACGTTTGTCTAACACAGATGCTGTGTCTCGAAATTTCTTCTATTTACCTAATTTCGAATCACTGGCTACACACACACATCAGGGAAAGTTCACATCAATGGACGCTGACATTCCATCTAAGATTCTGCTCTCGGATAGTTCAACACAAGAAACTTTTGTTGGTCCTTCGCCTATACCTTACCGAATGGAAACTTAACAATGGAAAAAAATAAATAAATAAGGAGGAAACACGCACTGCCTCTTGTTACACAGATACAGTTGGGCGAAAGCAGAATTTTGTAAATGAAAATGCTTGTTTTCCCTCACAATGATGGTTGTATCCATGGCGGTAAGAATAAACGGAGGCACTACGACGCCACAGCTGTGAAGCCAAGGGTAGCCATCTTGATCCGACCAAAACACTTGTATTGACCTTGCTTGTGTAGCTTGTCGCTCGTTTTTGGAAGGATTTTGCACTATTATGGTGACTTGTGTAATCTTTATGTGTACGAATCCTTCTGATTGTGACGCGAAATTGAAGGAAATGATATTTCATGTGTAAATTGCCACGCTAACGTGTGATTATACCACTTTCATTGTGAACGAACCTATACAACGTCTTTACTAATGTAGCGTATTTTTCTCCTATGATATTCTATTTTTTATAGATGAAAGTTATTTCCCCCACTTAACAGACTATTTACGAATGAATAAGGAATAAAATATTAATTTGATTTTTATTAAGTCACTGATTTCGAAACCAAAACCTAAACTCATAATCTGAGTATGCACTTGTTATGTACACCGGCCGCAGCACTTCGTGGTTCTGGAGATGCATCTATACCGATGTGAAACTGGTTGTGTCTAAATAAACACGTCTTAACAGCTATGCGATTTTATCTCTACATATCTGCACCCAGGACATTATTATTAACGAATGTCCCCATGAGAGAACGAAAAGCAGGTGATTTATCAATATTTCTTAAGGTTCTTCTTATTTTTCCAATATTTCTTCATATTCTCCCCAAAGGCCTTCTTTCTTTCTTTGGTCCACTTTGGTCGGTATGGTTTTGGTGCCAGCTCTGAAGTGAACTTCCACTTGTCAATTTTTCTTCTGAATGCATATTTATCTGATGTGTTTGTTATTTTAATTTTAGCTTTTTTCAAATCCTTCTTAACTTCAGTTACCCAGGGTATTGTTGCTTTAAGCAATGTCACATAGTCCAGTATACGTTTAGGTAACCTATTTCCAGGTAATCTGTGTAGGTGTCCATAAAATTTCATTCGTCTCTTTCTGATGTCAGTTTCGATATTTGATAGTTTTTTCGGTTGTCTCGATGGTCTGCAGTCTGTATCCATCTTATATGTATTGTGGTCCCAGAATTTACCTAATAATTTTTCTCTCTACTTTCTTAATTTCTTTTAAATCTAGTTTTCTATTCAGTGAGAGCGTTTCACTTGCATGTGTGACTGTAGGTTCGATAACTGTGTTGTAATTTCTGAATTTAGTTCCTTTTGACAGGCATTTTTGTTATATATGTTTTGAACAAGTCCGAATGCTATATTGATTTTCTGTAATCGGTTGTTTTGTGCTATTTTCTCGAGTCCTGTTGGTTCAATAACTTCGCCAAGATACTTAAACTGTTTGACTCTGTTGATTTCACCATAATTTCTTTTTGAGTTTCGGAATATCTAACTTGGAATAATAAAATCAGTCTTCTCAATGGAGATTTGCAGGCCAACCTTCTCTGTGCATTCTTTCAGGATCTCAATTTGTTTACTGTGGTTTCTTCACTGTCAGTTATAATTGCTAGGTCATCTACAAATGCTATAATATTATTGAAGTTAATTTTTAATTTTTAGTTTGTGTGGTGTTTGTGTATTGAATTTCATCAAAATGTAATTAAGTTACTTTTCATCTACATCTACATAGATACTCTGCAAATCACATGCAAGTGCCTGGCAGAGAGTTCATTAACCACTTTCATAACTTTTCTCTGCCATTCCATTCTCTAATAGCGCGCGGGAAGAAAGAACACCTAAATCGTTCCGTTTTCGTTCTGATTTCTCTTATTTTGTTGGAATGGTCATGTTTCCCTAAGTAGGTGGGGGCTAGCAAAATATTTTCACGTTCAGAACTAAAAGTCGGTGATTGAAACTTCGCAAACAGATCACGCAGCAATGAATAACGTCTTTCTTTTAATGATTTCCACCCCAATTCGTGCAATATTTCCGTGACGCTCTCCCCCACCCCCGTAAAGTGATAAAACAAGCTGCCCTTCTCTGAACCTTCTCAATCTCTTCCGTTAGTCCCACCTAGTGAGGGTCCCACAAGGGGCAACAGTACTCCAGGAGAGGTACTCCAGGAGAGGACGCACAAATGTGATGTAGGCAGTCTCTTTGGTGGAGCTGGTGCATCTTCGAAGCGTTCTGCCGATAAAACGTAACCTTTGGTTCGCCTTCCCCACAATACTTTCTATGTGTTCTCTCCAGTCAAAGTTGTTCGTAATTGTAATTCCTAGGTAATTAGTAGAATCTACGACCTTAAGGTCTGACTGATTTATCGCGTAATTGAAGTTCAGCGGATTTCTTTTAGTGGTCATGTGTATTATTTCACAGTTTTCTTTACTTAGTGTCAATTGCCAATTTTCGCACCATGCAGAAATTTTGTCTACATGGCTTTGCAGTTGCTTTTGATCCTCTGTTGACTTCACTAACCGATAAACGACAGCATCATCCGCGAACAGTCTAAGGAAGCTATTCAGATTGTTTCCTAAATCGTTTATAAACACGAGGAAGAGTAGGGGACCTATAACGTTTCCCTGTGGAACACCAGATATCACTTCTGTTTTACTCGATGACTTACCGTCAATTACAACGAACCGTGTTCTTTCTGATAGTAAATCGTGAATCCAACCGCACAATTGGGGAGATATTCCATAAGGACGCAATTTCATAAGAAGCCGCTTGTGGGGTACAGTGTCAAAAGCCTTCCTGAAATCCAGAAATATGGAGTCGATTTGAGATCGCTTGTCGATGGCACTTAACACTTCATGTGAATAATTTTCAGGGAAGTAACTTCAACTGCAACTTATTTAAAAGAAGTAACTTTCCCAACCCTGCACCTTTCCTCTATGGCCTTCCGAAAAAGTGCTCCTTGTAGGTGGGTTCGCGGCGCGCATTGTTGGCTGTTTGCTAAGACAGTTTGCATGCCCTGCGACGGAAACGATGCATTCGGTGAGAATGGCGTCGCAAGGTGCGACGGCGGCGCGGAGGTGGTATAAAGCGGAGCGCGCGACGTCTCGCGTGCTGAGACAAAGGCGTCAGCGGCGCGGGCTCACTTGGTGGTCGCGATCACGCACCCGGCATTTCTCCCGCTCTGTCGTGGGAGGCGCGGCCGCGGCCGACGCGGAATTGAGGGCATAAGTCTGCGTCCGGGTATTCCCATACACAGGAAGAAGAAAAGGAAAAAAGGAAAAAAAGAGCGCCTCCTGTGTTGTTTGCCCGCTGATGCTGATGCCGGCGAGACGGATGCTCCGCGCGCGGACTGGCAATGCAGAAGTAGACTTTTATAACGAGTGCGTATCACCCTATTCCATCACCGTGCGGGGGGGGGGGGGGGGAGCGACGGGCGGAGCGTCGGCGGCGTACGTAGGTACGGCCGCGGGCCAGATTATGGGATTAGGTCTCGGGAGATGCGCGCGCGTTTCGTTACATCTGGGGAAACGTATGCCTCCGCCTAGGCGGGTCGCTGCCCGACGCCGCCTTCAGATTTCGCGGCCGCCATCAGAAAGGGGAGGGAGGACAGCGTTGGAGTGGGGGGGGGGAGGGGTCCGTGACGGCCTGGTCCGCCCGCGCCGGACAATTCCGTATTCCCACGACCGCGCCGGCCGTGCGGCGATGCACTGATCTCTTTATTCACCGGTAGATCCCGCCCCACTCTCTCTCCGTGTCCGTCCTATCTCACCCACCATCTTTCTCTCGCTCCTCCCACAGCAAACTCTTCTACCTGTTTTGTCCTCTTCCCTGGCCTCCACAGAGCTCATGGATCTTCTGAATGTTGTCTACACACCGAGCGAATTCGTCATACGTGACAGCGTGTACACTCCGCAGTAGAAAACTTAGTTTCTTACCAACATAATCAGGCCTCCGGTAAGTATAAATACAGGAAGGATGAAATGAAGGAATGTTCCCATAATTCAATAATGATATCATTACCAACAAAATATCTAAATAATTTTGTACAATTCATTGTTACAAGTCTTTTCTTCATATTTCGATATACACTATGTGATAAAAAGCATAATGACCCCCCAAAACATTAGACTTGCGCATGATAGTTCACGATCGGGAGCGCTCACTTCAGTTCGCGGCTCTGCCGCGATCTAGTTCGCTCTTTTAGTTCCTCCGCTCCCAGTAACGGCTGAGTGGCGCGGTCTACGCATGCAGGCGGAGAGAGAAGTTCCCCCACCGAGCTGCTTCATGCGCTAGCTGCTTCAGCCGCTAACTATATCTCGCAAACCAAAAGAAACAGTTTGTGGATAATTTCTCGCGTTGAAGTTATCTCTGTATCCTGTCATTATGGAATTTATTAGTCAGATATTGCAGACTGCAGAATACTTGAAAACAGAAATATTGTAGCACTGAACTATGTAATCTAGCAGACAGACGCTCACCTCGAATTGGCTCTCATCAGCAGAAAGCAAACAAGTGATTTTAATTCTGCTGGGGGCCTCTCGCTATTGCCCGTCGGTCTTCGGAAAAGAATCCAACGAACTAAGAAGCGAGATACGTTTGGCATAATAGTTCGCATGTTTCAGTTCGCGACCCATTGCACATATTTTAGTTCGCAAGCGATCGCGCATATTTTAGTTTACGAACGATCTCGCATATTTTAGTTCGCGACCGATCCCGCATATTTTAGTTCGCGACCGGTAGCTCTCCTTTTACTTCGCAGCTCGGCTGCGAAGTAGGTCGGTCTTTTTAGTTCTTCCGCTCTTTTTGGCTTTTGCTACCGCTACTAAAAGAGCTCTTTCTTTTGTTACGACAGCTTTTTAATATAATGATCAGTGTTGCCCAAGCATGTGCTGTTACCCGTATTTTTGGGCAATTAGACATCAAATACGTAAGCAAATGAACCAGTTATTTACACGAATGGGTGATACAGTGGTATTCAACTACTTTACATACAGCGTACTCGTAGTATTTTACTCTATGGAATGGGGGTTATATTTAGACACTGCTGAATACCTTAGAAAATAAAATTTGTGGCAGTGAACTAAGAAACTACAGCAGAACTGCATCTCACCTCGAAATAACGGAATCGGCAGAGAGCAATTACGCGATTCTGCGCGCTCTCGTTTCCTCTCGCTGTTCCCCGTCAGTCTTCGGAAAAGGAGCGGACGAACTAAGAGGCGAGGGAGCTGCGAACTAGGTCGCCTGTGGGAGCGCTCTTCCGAACTAGTTAATTCGCGAACTACCCAAGACTACAAAACATACGCTTTTCATCATGGGTGCATTGTATTGCCACCAGATGTACAGAATGGTCAAGCTAGGATTGTATTAGGTACTTTTGCCATTTTCCCTCAGTAAGGAAAATTATTTTTAACTACAGACGCAAAATGAAAAATAATTCTCGTTAATGAGGGCAGATGGCAGATAGCTTGACCATTCTGTAAATTTGGTGGCAGTACAATGCACCTATGACGACAAGCGTATGCTTTCGGGATGTCCTGATACTTTTGATCTCATAGTGTATATCAAGATATCAAGGAAAGGCTTGTAACAATAATTTGGCCCAAAACTAATTAGATTTTTTGTTACTAATTATTATCGTTATTGAATTATAGGGAGCATTTCTTCACAATGAGGACTGGACGGTGTGGCGGTCACTAAACAGGCTACGCACCAACGATGCTCTGTCAGGAGATAATCTACTGAATTGGGGTTATTCTACATCTAATCTCTATGATTGTGGAGACGTGCAGACGATCCAACATATCTGTAAGTGCCCGCAATGTCCTTCACATTGTACTTCAGAGGATTTGATGAGGGCAACCCGATTTTGGGCCAAATGTATGTTTCTATTTGTTGTTTATAGTTTTGTATTTTATATGTATGCAATTAATTAATTTCTGTCTGTTCTACCTTTTATACTCATGTATACATGATGCTTCTGACACGAATAAAATAAATAAATAAAACGAGAATTATTATGTTACTATATATTATTTCTACCTCTTTATATGTTGAATGTATTAATATACAAGCACCTAGATATATTCTATTAGTTTCTTATTCAGATAGTCTAACCAAAGACTTTTATGACTCCATTAATGTATCTTATTTCATATCTATTGTAAAAATTCCACCCTTTTTTATCATTCAAGTTGCGGATATATGATATTATAATTAGCTATATTTAATTAACTCCTAGATGATCGGCAAAATTCCCTTGTTTCCCTTGTTTCTTAGCCTAGTTTGCTATAGTTACTTTATAATTTAATAAAAGCACGTAAAATGTATATGATTTAGTGTACTGCAGTCAGAAGATCAAAGCAGAAAGAAATATAAACAATTTAAGTTTTGCTTTTGCTATTCCTAGAAAATTGTAAACTGTTAGATTTTCTATATTAAACTGAGTGTCAAAGTATCATTACCACAGCCCTCCTGAAAAATGATGATATTCCCCTTGCAATATGCTCATACTAATTGTTCAAGTTTCGACTTAACCTCACTATCCACCAGTACCAATCTAGTGGCCGCTCTGTCCTGTGTACTAACTCCGTCATGCCCCAAAACCACAGATGTTGTTCATAGGGAGGACAGTAACTTCAATGTTATTGTTGATGTCGTTTCTCATGGCCTTCGAAATTGCACAA
Organism: Locusta migratoria; assembly: GCA_026315105.1. Taxonomy (NCBI): domain Eukaryota; kingdom Metazoa; phylum Arthropoda; class Insecta; order Orthoptera; family Acrididae; genus Locusta; species Locusta migratoria. Next base: position 57,435,895 of record CM048751.1, read on the forward strand.
TATGAATGTGTACTCCTGCCCATTAAAATTTCTACACCCCGATGATGACGTGCTACAGCCGTGAAATTTAACCACAGAAAGGAGATGCTGTGATATGCAAATGATTAGCTTTTCACAGCATTCCAACAAGGTTGGCCGCGGTGGCGAGAACTACAATGGACTGGCATTAGGAAAGTTTCCAACCTATTTGTCATACAAAAACAGCAGCTAACCGGCGTTGCAAAAAATGTTGCAAATGTTTGTATAGCTTATGGGACTTAACTACGGGGTCATCAGTCCCTAAACTTACAAACTACTTATGAACTAACTAATACTAAGGACGGCACAAATATCCATGCCCGAGGGGGGATTCGAACCCCCGACCGTAGTGGCCGTGCAGACCGTGACTGGAGCACCTCAGTCCCGTCGGCCACCGCGGCCGGTACCGGCGTTGCCTGGTGAAACGTTGTTGTGATGCCTTGTGTAAGGAAGAGAAATGCATACATCACCTTTCCGACTTTGATACAGGTCGGACTGTAGCCTATCATGATTGCGATTTATCGTATCGCCACATTGCTGCTCGCGTTGGTCGCGATCCAATGACTGTTAGCAGAATATGGAATCGGTGGGAGCACGAGGGAAACACGAACGCTGTGCTGGATTCCAAAGGCCTCACTAGCAGTCGAGATGACAGGCATCTTATCCGCATGGTGGTAATGGATCGTGCAGCCACCTCTCGATACCTGAGTCAATAGATGGGGTAGTTTGCAAGACAACAACCATCTGCACGAACAGTTCGACGACGTTTGCAGCTGCATGGATTATCAGCTCGGAGCCATGGCTGCGGTTACCCTTGACGCTGCATCACAGACAGGAGTGCCTACGATGGTGTACGCAACGACGAACCTGGATGCACGAATGGCAAAACATCATTTTTTTTTGTATGAATACAGGCTCTGTTTACAGCATCATGATGGTCACAACCGTGTTTGGCGACATCGCGGTGAACGCACATTGGAAGCGTGTATTCGTCATCGCCAAACTGGCGTATCACCCGGCGTGATGGTATGGGATGCCATTGCTTACACGTCTTGGTCACCTCTTGTTCGCATCGACGGCACTTTGAACAGTGGCCGTTACATTTCAGATGTGTTACGACCCGTGGCTCTACCATTCATTCGATAGCTGCGAAACCCTACATTTCAGCAGGATAGTGCACCATCGCATGTTGTAGGTCTTGTACGGGCCTTTCTGGATAAGAAAAATGTTCGACTGCTGTCCTGGTCAGATATCTCACCAATTGAAAATGAATGGTCAATGTTGGCCGAGCAACTGGCTCGTCACAATATGCCAGTGATGAACTGTGGTATCGTGTTGAAGCTGCATGGGCACTGTACCTGTACACGCCATCCAAGCTCTGTTTGACTTAATGCCGTTACTGCTCTTGGTACTGATTTCTCTGGATCTATGCACCCAATTTGCGTGAAAATGTAATTACATGTCAGTTCTAGTATAATATATTTGTCCAATGAATACCCGTTTACCATCTGCATTTTTTCTTGGTGTAACAATTTAATGGACAGTAGTGTAATTAGGTGGAAAGCGTTCCGTTAGCGTCATCTGCTTAGACACTTGCTGATAATTAACATGCAGAATTGTAAATTTTGTCTGTTACTGTAAGGATGTTAGTAGGAAACCTGTCGTAGTATTCTGTCTATGTGCTGGAGCTTGATATTCATGAAGCAGATGGGCAGTTTGGTGTTCTGCCTTTGCACTTTCCTTATTTCCAGCAACTTGTCCTAGGATGGGTGATACTATACCAATATATAGGATGAAATCTTCCCATTGGAATATAGACAAACAGGATCTGATATACAAGTTTTTTTTTTAAATGCTACGTAAACCTGTTTGGCGTTAGATGACTTGCACCACACGGGACAGCCATATTTGGCGGCAGAATAACAAAGCTCCTAGTGCAATAGCAGAAGCACGAATGGATTTTGATGCCCTACAAATTCCAACTCAAATATATTCCTGATTAAAATTGTTAATTCGTTGTTTATTGTGTGTTTCGAATGTAAGAGCTTTATAAAGCATTAGTGTAAGATGGTTTGGAGGTTAACGGTGTTGTAATTCTATGACAGATTGTAATATGAGTGTTGGAACTTAAATAGTGGAATCATTGCTGTGGAGACACTGTGTAATGGAATCTCCTATTGTCGCTGAAAGAATACCTCCGAGCAAATGGGCTCGCTCGTCCCAAGTCACTGTCGTGCGCACAGTCGCGGGAAACAAAGTCATTTCTGAGCGAGCGGTCTAACGTAACGGTGTCTCTATGGTTCGAAACAGGAACAACGCAGTTGGATCAAGATGGAACGTGCCAGTGGTCCTTCAGCACGACAATGTCATCAAGGTGTTCAAGAGGCGTCCGGGGATTCGGCATTGCCGTACAGAACAGAGGCACGTTGAGTAAAAGCCTTCAACGAAGGTCGGCAAACTGTGGCCGACATGCATCGGGTATGAAGTCCTGGCGTCTCTGAAGAAGAAGTGCATACTGTTGCCGCCTTAGTGGACAGTGACCGACGACAGACGATTCGTGAGCGCGCCCACGAAACGGATTAGCTATACGACTTCGGATCCCGAAAAAATCACGATGGGTTCTGCATCAATTGACGGAAAAGCAGAAATGGATGCGTTTCATCTCAGACGCACTTGGAACGCTATGAGCATGAAGGAGAGGCTTTGTTACGCTGTACCGTAATACTGGATGAGACATGGGCCACATCGTACCAGCCAAAACTGAAACGCCAATCCAACGAATGGCGTCATTTTGTATCGCCACGAAAGTGGAAAGTGCGTCAGAGCCCCAGTGTGGTGAAAGTTGTGGTGATTCTCGTGTACGACTGTGATTATGTTACCCTAACGCATTACGTTCCTCCATGACAGACCATCAATGCTCAGTATTACTGTTCGGTTTTGTAGCATCACCTGCGACCAGCTTTACGATAGAAGCGGCAACAGTTACCGCGCAACCCACCCATCATATTGCACGACAATGCGAAGCTCTGACTACTCTTTTCGTTCCATCAGTATAGGAAGTACTGAATCATCCACCATACTCCCCGAACTTCAGTGCTTGTGACAATGATTTAATTCCGAAGCCGAAGGAACCACTTCGTGGCTTTCGATTCAGAACTCTTCCAGTGATTCGACCTGACATAGTCCTCTCCACTCTCACCATCAACAAAACAGGCTCTACTAACGGTATACGACGCCTTCCACATCGCTGGCACCGAGTTCTACACTACGCTGGTGACTGAAGGACAGTAACAGGTGCAAACATGTAAAGCTCTTGTATCGGATGTGAATAAATAGTTGCCATTATTTAAGTTCCTCCATGGCAGACTGTCAGTGTACAGTATTACTGTCCGTTTTTGGCGCATCATCCGGGACCAGATTTGCGAAAGAAGCGGCAACACTTTTTTCGCAAACCACCCATCATTTTGCACGACAATGCGCGAGCGCATACAGCGCAAGCTGTAGTTGCTCTGTTCGGTCCGTGGGACTGGGAAGTACTGTACCATCTACCATGCTCCCCAGATTCCTTGTGAGGTTCATTTGATTCCGAAGATAAAGGAACCACTTCCTGGCATTCGCTTCAGACCATTCCAGAGATTTGACAGGCAGTAGATCGCTACATTCACACCATCAACAGAACAGGCTCTGCTAATGGTATACGACGCCTTCCACATGCTGGCATCGAGTTCTACACTACCCTGGTGACTACTTTGAAGGACAGTAATAGGTGCAAACATGTAACGCTTTCCTATCAGATGTGAATAAATAGCTGCCACTATTTGAGTTCTTGCTCTCGTCTTGCAACTGCCCTTGAGGTGAAAGAAACAAACTTGTGTCTTTTTGGGTCAGTTATAGTGGAGTATCGGGTATGAAGCCGAAACACAAAGGCATTATTTATACTATTTGAAAGGTGGCATTTTGACAAAAATTTCTCTCAAGCTAAAAATATTTGCTGGAGGCCTTTCTGTCCCTAATATCACGCCGGAAGAAACATTTGGCAAATAAATAAAGCCCGAAACAACGGGGTGGGGAGATTAATCTTAAATATCCGCGCGGCCTGGGCGTCGTCCTCTCCGTGATTTAGAAGGCCCGATGTCGCCCTTATCCGCCCCTAAATCTGCGGTCGCCGCGCCGCCAGGGTCGGCGCTCCACGGAGAGGGCGCCACGTGGGCCGCACGTGCGCTGTCCGCCGGCAAGACGCGCGGCCGAACGCAAGTCCACGCGGTTTTCTGTTTACTGCAAGCACTCACCGGCGCGCAAAAAACGGCCGTCATAAATTTATCCTCCCCAGGTTACGTACACTGCTGGCGATCCAGCACCAAGAAGGACCGAAAATAAAATGTTGAACAAAGCTCGTCTGATTGGACATGCAGCTACATGTGAAGTGGAGCAGATGATGAAATAGGAAGCAGAAAGGAGGATTAAGGTTTAACGTCCCGACGACATCGTGGTCATACGGAGCATACGTCTTGATAGTTGTTGTCAAGAATGGGGAAGGAAACCGATCGCGCCGTTTGAAGGAAACGACTGCAGCGTTTCCCTGGAGTGAGTTAGGCCCGATATTCACTTACGCGAATGGTCCGTGCTCCATGTTCGGATGACGGATCCGTGTCAGTGGTCTACACAGTCAGATGGATGTGCGCGGTTTTGTACAGGCGAGCGAACGCTGACCTCTGTGCACTGTTCTCTGAAACCCGTGCTCTAGCACATCGTTCTGTTTGATCGCGTGGATAAATATGAGCTCGCTACAATTGAAAGTCATTTCAGCCTATCTGATATACGAGAAGAGAAGGTATACACGCGATAGAAGGTTTCGCGTGCATCTCATGGTGAAGCAAAGATGTATGAAAGGAATGTTCGTCACCCTGTATTCCGACTTGTGCAACGACGAAGACATGTTTTAAATATATTTTCGTATGTCTATTCGTTCTCTGTACGAGCTTGTCGATATAATACAAGACAATCTGAAACTTGAAAATCTGAAAAGGATACCTGTTACTCCGACCGACAGAACGAGCAGCAGTAACTTCAAGGTACGAATATGAATAAGTGTACGGAAAACGACTTTAACCATTCATACCTTTACTATAATACATTGATTTAGTAGTAGATAATTTTAAATTTGTATTGTATTACAACTGAATTCAATGAATTTTTTATAGAAAGACAAGGAAAATACGACTGATTCGCTTTCAATGGCGAGTATTTAATTTGCACTGACTTCTTGCCACGCCTTCAGACGCATTTCACGGTTCTTGTAGTCCCCATTCGATGGATCCCACATGTGAGATCTTCTTTCAGCTTCAATAATTAACAGGTCTGTATCGATATCACAAGACAATGCCCGATGCATGTCTGCCGCAGTTTGCCGACCTTTGTTAGGACTTTTACCCAACGTGCCTCTGTTCTGTACGGTAACGCCGAATGCCCGAACGCCTCTTGAACACCTTGATGACACTGTCGTGCTAAACGACCTCTGGCACATTCAATCTTGATCCAACTCCGTTGCTCCTGTTTCGATCCATAGTGACACCGTTATGTTAGATCGCTCGCTCATAAATGGCGATTCCTCAAATCCAATCTCTTGAAAAAATATGTGCCTTCGCCCCTGTGGGGGCCGTCTTGCCGAATGCGAGACCAGTATGTTACCACTGCGCCACCTCATTCGGTATAACGAAATCAGTAGTGTTCATGCCAGTCGTTGTCGGTTATAACCACTGCTTCACGCTTCTCAACCCAAATGAATAGACTCTGGATCTGTTGTCGAGATATATCAGTCCATGATGCTTCGACATATTGCGATTTTTTTGTCGGATGGGGTCAGATAATAAAAACCCTTCAACTCTGACAACCGCTGTCTGGTTTTTGTACAAGTTGTAAATAACCTTACACTCCCTATATTTTACTCCTGCTTGCTTCAGAACTTGAAAGAGTTTACTCCAATCAACATTGTCAAAAGCCTTCTCCAAATCTACAAAAGCTAGAAATGTAGGTTTGCCTTTTCTTAATCTATCTTCTAGGATAAGCCGTAAAACGAGTATTGCCTCCCGAGTTCCTACATTTCTCCTAAACCCAAACTGATCTTCCCCGAGGTCAGCTTCTACCAGCTTTTCCATTCTCCTGTAGATAATTCGCGTTAATATTTTGCAACCATGACTTATTAAACTGATGGTTCTGTAGTTTTCACACCTGTCTGCACCTGCTTTCTTAGGGATGGGGATTATAACATTTTTCTTTAAGTCAGAGGGTATTTCACCTGTCTCATACATCTTACACACCAGTTGAAACAATTTTGTCATAGCTGGTTCTCCCAGAGACTTCAGTAGCTCTGAGGGAATATCATCTACTCCAGGGGCCTTGTTTCGACTTAGGTCTTTCAGGGCTCTGTCAAATTCTTCTCTCAGTACAGTATCTCCTATTTCATCTTCATCTACATCCTCTTCCCTTCCTACAATATTGTCTCGAAGTTCACTTCCTTTGTAGAGCCCCTCTATATACTCTTTCCACCTTTCAGCTTTCCCTTCTTTGCTGAGAACTGGTTTTCCATCAGTGTCCTTGATATTCATAGAGCTGTTTTTCTTATCTCCAAATGTTTCTTTTATTTTCCTGTAGGCTGTATCTATTTTTCCCCTATTTATACATTCTTCTACATCCTTGCATTTGCCTTCTAGCCACTCCTGCTTAGCCATTTTGCACTTCCTGTCAATCTCATTTCTTAGTCGTCTGTACTCCATTTTGCCTGTTTCATTTACTGCATTTTTATATTTTCTCCTTTCATCGATTAAATTTAGTATCTCCTGTGATATCCAAGGATTTTTTGCAGGTCTTTCCTTCCTACCTATTTTGTCCTCTGCTACCTTCACTATTTCATCTCTCAATTTTACCCATTCCTCCTCTACTGTTTTATTTTCCTCTGTTTCTGTCAATTGTTGCCTAAAGCTCCCTCTGAAATTCTTAAGAACCTCAGGTTCCTTCAATTTATCTAGGTCCCATCTCTTTATTTTCCTACCTTTTTGTAGTTTCTTTAGTTTCAGCCTACAGTTCATAACCAACAAGTTATGGTCAGAGTCAATATCTGCCCCTGGGTATGTCCTACACTGTAGAACCTGGTTCCGAAATCTATGTCTTACCATTATAAAATCTATCTGGTATCTTCCGGCGTCTCCTGGTCTCTTCCACGTATACAACCTTCTTTTGTGATTCTTGAACCAAGTGTTTGTTATAACTAAATTATGTTCTGTGCAAAATTCTACCAGGCGGCTTCCTCTTTCATTCCTTTTGCCCAGACCATATTCACGTACTATCCTCCCTTCCCTTCCTTGTCCTACTACCGAATTCCAGTCTCCCATCACAATTACGTTTTCCTCTCCCTTAATTGTCTGAATAATTTCCTTTAGCTCCTCATATATTTCTTCGATTTCCTCATCATCGGCAGAGCTTGTTGGCATATAAACCTGTACTACTGTTGTCGGTATTGGCTTCGTATCTATCTTGACAATGATAATGCGATCACTGTGCTGGTCATAGTAGTTTACCCGCATTCCTATTTTCTTATTCATTATCAATCCTACTCCTGTGACACCCCCAATTGATTTTGAATTTATAATCCTGTACTCACCTGACCAGAAATCCTGTTCATCCTGCCACCGAACTTCACTAATCCCCACTATATCTAATTTCAACCTATCCATTTCCCTTTTTAAATTTTCTAATTTTCCTACTCGATTAAGGGATCTAACATTCCACGCTCCGACCCGTAGAATGCCAGTATTGTCTTTCCTGATGATCACATCCTCCTGAGCAGTCCCCGCCCGGAGATCCGAATGGGGGACTATTTTACCTCCGGAATATTTTACCCGAGAGGATGCCATCATCATATGTTCATACAGTAGAGCTGCATGTCCTCGGGAAAGGTAACGGCTGTAGTTTCCCCTTGCTTTCAGCCGTTCGCAGTAGCTGTGTGGCATAGCCACATTAGCTGATGTCAATCATCCAGACTGTTGCCCCTGTAACTACTGAAAAGGCTGCTGCCCCTCTTCAGGAACCACACGTTTGTCTGGCCTCTCCACAGATACCCCTCCGCTGTGGTTGCACCTACGGTACGGCTACCTGTATCGTTGAGGCACGCAAGCCACCCCACCTCGGCTATGTCTGTGGTTCTTGGGGGTGGAGTAAATAATTATGCCTCTCATATACCCACGTGTGTGTTTATGAACAATTACATCCAAATGATTGCTACATTCGATAGCAGGTTAACCAATTGTGCCAGTGTAATGTGCTCAAACAGATCAAATCCTGCGTGTCAGTCGCTATCACAAAGTTCAAAATGTTCAAATTTTGTAAATTGCTCACGTCGTAGGTCGATAGACATACAAAATTCTTAAGTAACTTATGATGCGAAACACATACACACCCATTCCCGAGTGAGGACTCAAACTTCCGACGAGGAGCGGCCGCGCAGCTTAAAACCGCATGGCCATTCGCGCACGATGACAGCTGAAAGTTCCATACAGTTGAGAGTGTATTATGTTGGAACTAAGTGAATTTGAACTTTGGTAAACTGTCTGCGATCGTTTAGTGGATGCTTTCGTTGTTCAAAAAACTGGTGTTTCAAGGGGGAGCATGCTGAATACTAAAAAGATATTTAGTGAAAGCGAAAAATATCGGGAGCAAAGTGATGAGTGATAGTGGTAGACGGTCATTGAAGAGGAAAGCCACAAAAGTCATTGAAGAGCTGCCTGTCGCACTAAAGGAGCTCCGTAATTACGTAATTGCCGGGCGTGCTGATTGAAATGGTTCATATTAAGGTAAGAAGAGAACACGGAACCCAAGACACAATAGCTTGACTGTTGGGTCATGTGAAGAGGTCATGTGATAAGTTGAGTTTTGTTTCCTACTTCTGACCGACTTTACGTTACCAGACTGAAACATAACGCGGGCACGGCGATGGTTTGGAAGCAATATCGTAGAAGTCCGAGCATAATATGAGTACTCTGCGATGTAGCATTAGCGATAACGATGTTGTAACCATATTGACTGATCAGTTCCTCGTCATTAAGTGATGTTCGTTCCCCACTGACAAAGCTGTGTCCAAAGACAACAGGATACAGCTAGCATCGTCCAGTAATATTTTTTCTGATAAAATTTCGGATTTCTCCTGGCCACCACATTCACCATATCTCAATATCGAGCCTTAATGTTGTACTTTGTGACAACGCTCTGTCTTGATCGTTGTTACCCGAACTTAATTATTTTCGTGGAACAATGGTACCATTCCCTTTCGTGGAAGAATGGTATGGAACATGTATCTGTCTTTCGCGAGAGGACTCGAAGTCATTTTGTCCCATCTTTTTTCGCATACTGTCTTACGCATGGTGATGTGTTATTGATGCCTCCATACTTCTGTCCATTCTCTGAATTTTTCGTGGAATTCATTCAGCAAAAGACAGCTAATGAAAAAAAAAAGAAATCTTAGTAGAGTGTAAATAGGAACGCAGATATTGTAATGGAATGGGCCACATTTTGCTCAAGAAGATGGTAAACTGAGGATGGATATCCGTAAGCTTCTCGACAGCAAGACGTGAGTTGGGGAATTGCAAAGGACGTCGTCTCTGCGGTAGTGAGATATCTGGTTCAGAAACATGTTGCGTGTGAACTCGGACTTTTCGGTGTGCTACATGGCACTATATGGAACATAATCAGACAAGGTTTTGCAAGTAGGCCAAGTTTTTGAACATCTGTATTACTAAAACGCTATCCCGGTGCATGCCACCAAAAATCTGGCAGCGACGTATGCACGTCATCTACCTGATGGCTTCCAGGACGAAGAACATTTTGATTTTCAATATTTTGCAGGATTATACATTATTAATTTAAGATCTGTAAATATCTACATCTATATACATACTCTGCAATTCACAGTAAGGTGCGTGGCGGAGGGTATACAGTACCACTCCTAGGCATTTCCTTTCCTATTCCACTCTCAAATGGAACGAGGAGAAACAGAATGCCTATATGCCTCCGTACAGAGCCCTAATTTCTCTTATCTTGTCTTTGTGATCTTTACGCAAAATGTAAGTAGGCGGCAGCAAGATCGTACTACACTCAGCTTCAAATTCCGGCCCTCTAAATTTACTTAACAGAAATTCACAAAAAGAACGTCTTCTTTCTTCCAGCGATCCCCAATTGAGTTGCCAATTTCCGTGACACTCGCGTATTGGTCGAACCTACCGGTAACAAATCTAGCTGCTCGCCTCTGAACCGCCTCTATGTCTTCCTTTAAACTGATCTGCTGCGGGTGCCAAACACTTGACCAACACTCAAGACGAGCGTTTTATACGCGGTCTCCTTTACAGGTGAAGTACATCTTCCCAAAATTCTCCCAATAAACCGAAGTCGGCTGTCCGCCTTACTCACAAATGTCCTTACATAATCGTTCCATTTCATATCGCTCTGCAATGTTACGCGACAGCATCAAGAAGCTCACTACTAATGCTGTATCCGAACATTATAGGATTGTTTTTTCTACTCAAGCGCACCACCTTACATTTTTCTACATTGAGAGCTAGCTGCCATTCTTAGCACCAACTAGAAATTTTGCCTAAGCCATCCTGTATGCTATTACAGTCAGTTACAGACGACACCCTCCCATACATCACAGCATCATCAGCAAACAGCCGCAAATTACAACTTACTCTGTCCATCAGATCATTTATATAGATAGAAAATAATAGCGGTCCTATCACACTTCCCTGTGGCACGCCTGACGATACACTCGTCTCTGATGAACACTCGCCGTTGAGAACAACGTACTGCGTTCTATTACTTAGGAAGTCTTCTAGCCAGTCACAAATCTGTGTATCTATTCCATAAGCTCGTATCTTCGTTACCAGTCTGTAGTGTGGCACCGCGTCGAACGCCTTTTTGAAGTCCAGAAAAACCCAATCCGCCTGTTGCCGTTCATCCATGGCTCGCAAGATGTCATGTGAGAAAAGGGCAAGCTGAGTTTCACATGAACAATGTTTCCTAAACCCGTGCTGATTCATGGAAAGAAGCTTTTCCGTTTCAAGGAAATTTATTATATTCGAACTGAGAATATCCTCTAAAATTCTACATGAAACTGATGTCAACGATATTGGCCTGTAATTGTGTGGGTCAGTTTTCTTTCCTTTCTTTTAAACGGGAGTCACCTGCGCTTTTTTCCAATCACTAGGAACTTTGCGCTGAATTAAAGATTCGCGATAAATGCAAGCTAAGTGGAGGACCAATGCCGCAGAACAGTCTTTGTAAAACCGAACTGGTATTCCATCCGGACCAGCAGACTTTTTCGTATTTAGCTCTCTCAGCTGCTTCTCTACACCGGAAATACCTATTGCTATGTCCCCCATTTCGAAATTAGTACGTTGATCAAATGATGGTACATTTGTGCGGTCCTCCTGCGTAAAAGATTTCTTAAAGGTTAAATTTAGAATTTTAGCTTTCCTTTTGCTTTCTTCTATTACTGCCCCGGAATGATCAACGAGTGACTGGCCAGTGGGCTTTGACCCGCATATCGATTTTACATAGGACCAGAATTTTTTCGTGTTCTCGGAAAGATCTTTTGCTAAGGTATGGCTGTGATAATTATTGTATGCTTCGCACATCGATCTTTTTATAGACGCACGAATCTCTACTAACTTTTGCCTGTCATCATTTGCGTGTTCTTTTTTGAATCGAGAGTGCAACAGACTTTGCTTTCTCAGCAGCTTTCTAACATTATTATTATACCACGGTTCATCTTTTCCATCCTTAATCGTCTTTACTGGCACATATTTCTCTAACCCTTTATTAACAATGCATTTAAATTTAGTCCACAATTCCTCTACATCCATAGTCCCGGAATGAAACAATGCCCATTCATTTTCTAAGTACGATCGTAACATTTGCTTATCGGCCCTTCCCAACAAAAACACGCTCCTAGCCTTCTTGATTGGTTTATGAACTTTGCTCACCATCGACGCTATGACGCTGTCTCTACACAGACATCGTTAATAAGGTCAGACCTGTTTGTGGCTATAAGGTCTAGAATATTTCCATTGCGCGTGGGTTGCCGGTTTAACTGCTCAAGACAGTTTTCGGGGAATGTGTCCAAAACTAGCTCGCAAGACTGCTTGTCTGTACCGCCTGAAATGTAACTAGCGAGGTCCCAATCTATACTCTCAAGGTTGAAGTCTCCTCCGACTTATATTACATGGTCCTGATACCTATGCACTACCTTATGTAGACTTTCTTTAAATGATTCTAAAACTGCTACAGCAGCATTGGGAGGCCGGTAAAAATACCCAACTATTAACTTTAATTCTTTTAGACCTGTTATACGTGCCCACATAACTTCACAGTTACTTTCAACCTCGATCTCAGTAGAAACAATATCTTTATCCACAGCGATGAACACTCCTCCTCCAGTTGTAACGGATCTATCTTTCCGATATACATTCCACGTTTCGCTAAATATTTCTGAACTTGCCACATCATGATTTAGCCAGATTTCGGTGCGCAATAACTTCCATGCAGTGCGGCAAATTCGGGAACTTTGTTTCTAATACTCTGTAAGTACGCGGCTAATATTTTGATGTTCAAATTTTTGTTCCTAACGTGGCCTGAATTCGCTGTTTGAATGCTGACAGGCGAGTGCTCATCAGAGTTAGCGCCTAGCCTAAAAAAAACCCATGTGCACTCCACAAGTACTCTGCTGCCCGAGTAGCCGCTTCCTTAGTGTAGTCCACCCCTGATCTATCTAGGGGCACCCTACAATTCCCCACCCGATAACGCAGATCCAGAAATCTGCAGCCATAACTGTCAAAGAGTCGGCGAAGCCTCTGGTTCACCCCCTCCACTCGGCTCCAAACCAAAGGACCCCGATCAACCCTCGGAACAATGCTACAAATCGACAGCTCTGCTTGCACCCCGCGTGCGAAGGCAGCAGCCTTCACCAATTCCGCCAGCCGCTCGTAGGACCTGAGGATGTCCTCAGAACCCAAGCGACAAGGTCATTGGTGCCGACGTCAGCTACGACTTGCAGTCGACTGCACCCCGCACCCGTGCACGTTGGAATTCCTTCCGGATCTCGACGCTATCTGCCTAAGGGGCTCCATCACGCGCCTAACATTGGAGCTCCAAATAACTAATAATCCCCTCCCCCCGTGCACCTGCTCGGACCCTGATGAAGGAGTGGTCACACGTTCACTCACAGGACGAACGGGCGCGGACGGACGTCCAACCTCCACATTGGCCTTCCGCCTCGAGCGACGCGAACGCCGTACAACCCGCCACTCCCCTTGCGGAGAAGGCGGCTCGACGACGTCCGGTACACCTGAAGGTGCCTCGGTAGCAGGGATAGAGAACGAAGCATGAGACACCTGAGGTGTCCCACTCGACGCACCAGACTCCCCACCATCGCTGCACCGCGAGACAGCAGCCTGAAGACGGCTGACAGTAACCAACAGCACGCTCAGCTGTTCGCGAACTGCGGCCAACTCCTCCTGCGTCCGCACACAGCAGGCACATATCCTATCCATCCTATCGATACAATTAAGTGCAGAAAGTAGAAAACTAAATAATCAACTTTTAAGTAGCCTAGTACTCTAATAAAGGCGGCTGGCTGCTGACTGAACTGTGGTCAGTGGTAACTACACTGTCAAATCAACAAAACTGAGTCCGGCAGTTTTCAAAATAAACAAGAATATCTGTGGAATACACCGTTATCAAACGAGCGGGAATATAAGCTTAGTGCTGTTTACGATGTGGCACTGGTGGCAGCTGGCAATGGAGTGACTGACAACGAGCTTTAGTAACGGTCTCTGACTTGTTTTGAAATACACCAGTCAAAGACGAAGACTAAACACAACGATATTTATCAAATACGATAGAATAAACTATTAAAACAGTAGTGCAAACGAAATCTGCCAAGTACGCGGGAATAAACCTCTTGAAACAGAAGTACTAGCGAAAATGAACTAGACTGGAAAATTAAATTTGACACTAATTAAATTAAGATACTTAGCCCTGTTTACGATGTGGCACGGGTGGCAGCTGGCACTGGACTCAATAATATTCAATATAATACTCAATATAATAAGCCTTATGCTGACGTTGGCAGTGAAACTGTTTTAGTTTCTTTAATTTTGCCTTGAAAGTTCCACTTCACCATTAGACTATGGCGAAAAACATGGGTGGCAACTATTGGCCATCCAAAAACTATCAAATTCTGGTAAAGTCAATTGTGTGCCATTATCTTACACGGTAATGGTTGGTAAACCTTATTCGCTGTACTTAGTTGCTAGGGCCCACATCATAAGGACCACATAGACGAATTCAGAAAAAGGCATCCACAAATATAATCTATCTTGAATCTTCGAATGGCTCTTCAAAATCGACGAGAATACGCTGCTAAAGAGCGCCCAATTGAGCCCAGTTGAAGAACTGGTGATGGAGTCTAGGTTCATTTTCAGCGTAATCCCCGCAAGTGGTGATCCCATGCTCATTGTACCTACCCAACCTCAGCAGAAGCTGCCCCAATGTCCATTATGAAGTAATTCCGTCACTTAATGCTGCAGAGATGTAAGAATCAGCGCTTGAGTCTGTTCATTGGTCTCATTTGGACCGAGAAAGCCTTGTGCTGAGAAAACGTAAGCTGTGGGCCAGCCAGTCAGATTAAACTGGCTAATGAGATGGGGCGTACTACCTTTCCGTTTTGCTCTGGAGAGTTGATTGTGATTAATTGGAAGTTTAATTACTGTAGTTTCAGGTCAATGTGAAAGCAGGTTTTCTCAGTGGAATCAAATGCCAAATATGTCGTTTTATTTTAGAAATGAAATAACGGGTCTAAATGCTTGTAAACCTATTGGACCAAATTGCTATGGTCATCAGTCTACTTAAACTAACTTATTCTAAGGACAACACATACACAAATGATCGAGGGAGGACTCGAACCCCCGTCCATAGCATGACGCCTTAGACTACGCGGCCATTCCGGCGGCTGTAACAGATCAGAAATTGTTTCTGATTGTCAGAAACCGAAGCGCAGCATATTCGCATTCGGCCTGATTGCCGTTCATTGCCTAAGACCAATGGTGGGTTGTGTTACTTGTCTCCTCCCTCAATTTCTTGGAGCAAACGTGCTGAATGTTCCCGTTCTTTCCTCTGCGAAAATGACAAGCGTTTCTGTCATTCAAGGTTGCAGTTGCTACCACTACGTTGTTGATGTTGGCTGATCAAAATGTTCAACTGTTTGTTAAGGTTAAGGGACTTAACTACGGGGTCATCAGTCCCTAAACTTACAAACTACTTATGAACTACCTGCAACTAAGGACGGCACAAATATCCATGCCCGAGAGGGGATTCGAACCCCCGATCGTAGTGGCCGTGCAGACCGTGACTGAAGCGCCTCAGTCCCCTCGGCCACCGCGGCCGGCGTTGGCTGATCACAGGTTATTGAAGTACCCAGCAGAACAAGTGCTCGTTTGGAGGAGGGTGTCGACTGTCAACTATCATAGGTGGAGGACACTTCCAGGTCGCTGCCACAAACAATTACTGTGTTTCTATTATACGGTTGTCATCCTCAGGGGCCCGACAGTCTCAGAACTGCCTGAGTCAGTAGGAATTTGGACTACGACATCCCGCAGCATTACGTTCGTTTAACTACCCAGATATATGTTCACATCAGTAAATGCGGGTTATGCTTCATAATTCCATGAGCCATTACCTACATGACTGTTGGTTATTAGTTAGTTCAAAAAGTGTCGACCAACACCTAGGGATTTTGTCCAAAGTTGCAGTTAACAGAGTTTATCGGAAACGCCCGAAAAACACTTCTTCCTTTAGCTGCATTTATTATATCTACTTATGCACCGCTATCGAGAAAAAATTAGGAAAATTACAGATACACTGGTTGGATGCCTCCCTTTCTGTGTCCTGATGAACTGCCTGTTGGAGATTTCAACGCAAGGTTGAGAGACGAACCTCATAATGCGATTTTTCCAGAACTCAATCATTATGGGACATAAAATTACCCTTTCCGACTTCTAACGTTCCGCTTTTATTCAAAGGAAACTGCTGTTACGTTACTTCCATTATCAATTACATCACTGCTTACGTTATGCGCATGTCAGACACACGGAGCAACGTCATTTTATGTGGTTTTGTAACGATGCAAATCGATCCATCATACACTCGGCAGTCTCTAAATACGTAACTTTATCTTCTACTGAATACATGTAAATACGAGTTTTTGTTTTTCAGTTAATATTATTGTAAAGTCCTTGAAGCTCAATTATAATTTATATTTTATGTTTCTATTTTTCCAGGTACCCATTCTGTGTATTTAGAAAAAAATAGGATCTAGAGATTACTTTTTTTATTCAAGCGAAAAAAAAAAAAGAATTCCTGCCTCCCTCCCTCCCCGCCATGATTGCCTCGTTATCATTTTACAGTGTGAATAAGAGCTCAAGGACACTTCGTGTGAGTAAGGCCTTATTGCGAGGAAGCGAAACACAATACATCTGTATTTTAATACAGTAGACAAAGAGTCATAAAAGTGAACCACACTGAAACTAATTCCATTGTAGAGAATCTGGGGAATCTGTCCTTGTCGTTGATACTTGGTCTCTTGTCGTTCGCGACGGAATCTTTGTGTTTATAGTTCACGTGTTGCCTGCCTCGTTCGGACTATATGAAATTTCACGAGGCACGGTAAATGCAATGAAAGAAGTTCAGTTACAGACGAGTGCATTATTAAATTTAAGACTACAATCAGTAGTAGGCCTACAGAAAACAGTTAAAAAGTACTGAAGTGTACCATTATTGAGAATAAACTTGTTTCATTCACAGCAAAATAAGCTGTGCTCTTAGATCCTTTCCTATCATCGTCGGAAAAAGCAAAGTATTAGAAATTTAACAGGCAGATATTTGAAACGCTGGAATATAAATGCTATTTATGGTATTTCGTGCTCACGCTTTTAAGCTGTGCTATTCTTCAGTTACTACTGAAAGACATAACGAGAAACGTAGCGTATTGGGGGAAAATCGAATATTTGTGAAAATATTTTTTCTTCATTTTCCTATCGCACTGAAGTTATAAAAAATGAAGAAATTTAACCGCGCGGAATGGCCGTGCTCACTAAGGCGCCGGCTGCGGTGACCGAGCCGTCTGCGGCGCGTCAGTCACAGTCCGCACGGCCATTACGGTCGGGGGTTCGAATCCCCCCTCGGGCATGGATATTTGTGCCGTCCTTAGTATTAGCTAGTTCATAAGTAGTTTGTAAGTTTAGGGACTGATGACCCCGTAGTTAAGTCCCATAAGCTATACAAACATTTGAACATCGCACTATGGCGCCTTGCTGCGGAGTGCACGGTTGGTCCCTGTCCGAGGTTCAAATCCTCCCTGTGGTATGGGTGTGTATGTGTTATCCTTAGTATAACTTAGTTTAAGTAGTTTGATAGTTTGCAGGTCTGTGGACTGATGACCACTGACACCAATTTGGTCCCATACTTCTACAAACATTTCAACATTTGAAAAAATTTGTTACTGAAAGAGAGCACGCTGGTATAATGTACATATCATCGAATACTGGACAACATAGACATGTTACATGCATAAGAAAGTGCTATAATGAGTTACAAATGCGTATATGAAAATTACAGATAGAAAGGGATGAACCTACGATATACTTCTCCATAGTACAGCCCTCTGCCCTAAAAACTTCGCACTGATATCCGATACGTTGTTAAAATACTGACTGTAGGTACAGACATTTTGTATAATTTTAAAGTTTTTTTCCTCGTCTCACCCTTATTCGTGCACGCACCAGTCATCGGTGCAATCGAAATCTGTCTCCACAGTGACAGACGGCGTCCCCAGGCCATTACATCTCTGGCTCATCGGCTGCTCCGCCACCTACGCGACGTGTCGACTATCTCGACGCCGCCGTATCCACGGTAACCATTGGCGTCGCTACATTTTATCTTTGTTTCAGACTCTGTCTTCGATTTAAATTTATCGTTATCAACTGTCAATAGACGGCAGATAGATTTTTGTCAGACAATTTCTTTTTACTGTATAATACTTTCAATTTATCTTTACTACTTTTGTGTCCCAGCCTCGTCGCCGCTTTTGTGTCTAGTTTCCGTCGTAGGTGTCGGTGGCCGAGTAGAAAGACCGACACAGGAATAAAGGATGCACGCTTGTGCAGGTAGGTGACCAGCCAGTGGGACATCAGCAACTAGAAACACTGGAGTAAATTAAAAGAGATATATATTTCATAAAGACTTAGTAATACTTAATTTTTACATAGCTCAGTACTGCAGAATGCTGATACATAGTTGAGCTAGAGGCCTGCCTAGTGCCTATCCGATAGCTAAGTCTTCACTGGTGCCTATCTGATTCCGAAGTGTTAACTGGTTCCTGTCTCAGTCCCAAGTGGACGATGTCGTTCAGTGGTGGCCACGAGCGGAGTTGTAGCAAAGGGCGCTCGTGGCTGACGTAAGAACGCCGCGCCGTGCGTGCATGGCGGCGCGCGGCGAAAGTAGGTGGCGCGCACTTTAGACTTGTGCGACACCACAACTACGACTTTCAACAAAATGGTTTTTTATATCTATAATGGATTATTTATATTTTTAGCTTATCTTTTACTGTATGATGCACCTCATTGGTTCGCAATGTGCTGATGATACAGCTGATGGGCGGGGTTATCCTATATAACCTGCAGCGTTCTACCGCTGTTTAGCAGCTGCCGCACGCTCATCGCCTCGACACCTACGTTGAGGTATACCGCTTTAATTAATTATTCTGTTCATGCTTGTAAAATATTGCAGGTATTATTTGCTGTACCTGTTTCCCTCTATAGCATATTGTCTTTTATTTTACAGGCGAATTCGGCCTGATGATGATCCCTGCGTAGATCGAAGTCGGTTACCGTTTTATAAATAAATTGTAAAAACTTTTTGCGAACTTGACTGGTATTTCATGTCGAATTGTAAAAGGAAATAATGTTTTCCAAACTCATTTTTCCCCTCAACTGCTGGTGTGTATTGTAGTCTTACAACATGGACGTGTGGAAATTTGTGTCGTAACCGGTACTCGAATCCGGGAGCCTTCTGCTTACTAGGCACCCCAGGCACTCCAACTTACAATACCTGTACTGATTACCCAAACACGTACCACATCGACCCAAATTCTCTACTTCGCTCGTTGTACTCCACGACTCGCAGCAGGCAATCAGTTCGTGCTATGAGTCCGGTCGTCGTTTTCTTCCGCACTGAAATATGCATCAGTCCTCGACACGGAGACTTACAATTAAAAATATTGCAGCCGATAGAACAGACGCCCCAATTCTTACTTTCATTATAAGAAATCATAGAGGAGTTGTACCATACATCGCCCCTGCATCTAATATCACCTACTCGTGTTTCCACGTTGCGAAGCAAGCCGTCTATGAGTCTCTGTTGTAAGACTGAGCTCCTGCGGTTTTGCCACACCCAGCGCTAGGTGCGAGCTGCCGGAAACTGAAAGCGATAGCAGGAACAGTGCAACATCTGAATTGTGTGAAGTCATGCAATCGTTTTATACTGCCTGCAATGAATCGAGGGAAATACCAGATAATTATATATATATAATAATTTCGTTTATATCAATGTAAAGTATGTTAAATAAGGAATCTAAACGTATAATTAATAGGAAATATGCTTTGAAGTACTTCCATCTGAGTGTGTTGTGGCGTAAAGTCAGCGCCACACGCCAGACGTAAGAGAACGATCGACCGAAAGTCAATCGCAAGCAGGCGCCGCGCATCCTGGAGGGAGTAACCGAAGATGCGCGCCCTCTGCAAGCGGCTATATCTAGGCCGACATACGACTGGACGGCCGTCAGTTACTATTCAGGATTCAGAGCAGTTACTAGTGAGATCGATGTCAGTTACTATTCAGGAATACGTCAGTTACTAGTGAGAACTCATCACTTGCTATTCAGAACTCGAACAGTTACTAGGCAGTTACGAAGACAGAACGAGGACAGTACTAAGTCAGATCGCGGTTACGAAATTAACAGTAACTAGTTCAAAGCACAGCTCGCATCTTACGGACGACGCCACGAGAAGCAAGAAGAGATAGACACATTTTCTAAAGTTGAGTATAATAAATTTCAGTCAGTAAAACTTGTATTATTAATCTGGACAGTTGTTACAGTTTACTTCGATACCTGCACCAGAACCTGTCTTGACAACCAGATCGGTAGGAGTATGAAACAACAAAGGGTGAAGGGGTCACAACAGAGTGTTTGTCATAATTGAACTGTGTTCTCAATATCGCCATTCAACTGATTCCTTATACGACCCCTAGGCCCCGGGCCTCTCGCTCTCGTCTTAGGGGACCTCCAGATACCTCGAAAGCACTTTTTTTTTTCTTTTTGCCCTTGGCCGTTCGTCCTGGGGTCTCCAAATTTCAGAAGTTCCTTTTACATAGTAATACATGTATTTCCAAGTGGACGGGGGGGCCTCGTTTTGTTTTACCGCCGCTCCGGGCGTCTGGCAGCCTTAGTCAAAATGTTCAAATGTTTGTAGAGCTTATGGGACTGAACTACGGGGTCATCAATCCCTAAGCCTACAAACTACTTATGAACTAGCTAACACTAAAGACGGCCCAAACATCCATGCCCGAGGGGGGATTCGACCTTCCGACCGCAGCGCCCGTGCAGACCGTGTACCTAGTGATGGCAATGGATGGATAACTGTTGCTATAGTAAGCTACGATGGTAGTACTGTTAAGGCATTTTCTGGATTGGAGAGTTTTAATAACAGGGATGTGATTGCCTTTCGTACATTTCAAGTTGCTAAAGTGTACAACCGTGACGTTGGGAAGTATTATTTCACCTCTAGCATGCCTTTTACATTGAGGACGAGGAATCATCGAAAAATTAATCAGCAAGAGGTTGCTTGTATCTGGGTGAAAGGTCATGATAATTGTTTTAAAATAAAATTGAGTGGTGATCTTGTATATTATTGCAGAATTTAAATAAAGTTCGTAGCTTTGATCCTTTTCCTTATCTATAAAAAAAAGAGAAAAAAACACATCGATCTTGCCAAAAGCCGAGAAGCGGCCGGTCAGCCTTAGTCCTCCACTGATCGAGGGAAGGGATATTTGTGCATGCGCATTCTAATTTCCAGTAGGTCGGGAAATTACGGAGTAAAACAACTGTAGTTCACCAAATTGAATTAAAATGAACTGTAGTTCGGAAATGAAAGGAGCATAGTCTCTACTAATTTTCATGTAAAGTTTGATTTCACAAACCACGAGGATGATAAACAGGGAAATGAACGTTTGTTTGCGAGTTTGTTCGGGGGCCTTTTTGTTTGACGCCGCGTGGGTGACTTACGTGCCAATGATGATGATGAGATGATGATAATTAGGACAACACACAACACCCAGTCCCCTGCCGGGAATCGAACCCGGGGCTCCTGAGTGGTAGTAAGTGACGCTACCGCTGAGCTACGGAAGCGGACAACAGCAACAGGGAGGTAATTAGGTAGGAGATATCTGGGTCCCTTATCCTACCTACAGTGGAGTGTTTATGATACACATTCTGTACAAGGTTTTCCTTGAGACGGTATGCTCGTACAAAATTCAAATGTTCAAATGTTTGTAAAGCTTATAGGACTTAACTACGGGGTCATCAGTCCCTAAACTTACCAACTACTTACGAACTAGGACGGCACAAATATCCATGCCCGAGGGGGAATTCGAACCCCCGACCGTAGTGGCCGTGCAGACCGTGACTGGAGCGCCTCAGTCCCCTCGGCCACCGCGGCCGGCTACAAAATTCAGTTAGTATTACGGACACAATTGAAATGCACTGAATTAAATATGGTGTCTCAAAAGTGTGAAAGCGTCAGCTCCCGATGCGCAGGAGTCGTCACCTCCTCCAGGGACAGACTCAGACCCTCCCGCAGGTTTTAACGTCTTGTCGAAGCGGTCCGGGCCCGGAGCAGCGCAGCCTGGCGGCGGGCCGGCGAGTCTCGCGCATGCTTTATGCTGGCCGCGGCAGATAAATCAAAGCGCCGCCGCCGCATAAATCTCGGAGACATTCCTCTCCCCGGGCCGGCCGCCGCTGATTGAAAACTATACGTTATAAATACTAAATGGACGCTATCCCTCAAATTTCTTTGTTCGATCTTCGGGAGTAAATTTTCCGCCCTCGAGATGAGGAGTAGGAGGAGAAAAAAAACACGAGACAGCGGATACTGGGCTTCACTTTTGGTTTATGTTTTGTAAAATTTCGAGCGAGACGCATAAAGGCATTGGGAGTCCCCAAGTTTAGTCCATAAGTTGTGGTTGACGAATGCGACATTGAATTTCGAGAGACAGCTGAGGCTTCCGCGAATGTGTGTCAGCTCTGTGGTTGTGACCGTTCGGTTACATGTGGGCCCAGCATGGATAGTGCGATCAAAACTGTTGAAATGGTTCTAAACCTATTGGACCAAACTGCTACGGCTATCGTTCCCTACACTTTCAAATTATTTAAACTCACTTACACTAAGGACAACATACACACTTGATGCCAGAGAGCCGGCCGCGGTGGCCGAGGAGACTGAGGCGCTTCAGTCAAGGTCTGCACGGCCACTACTGTCGGGGGTTCGAATCCCCCCTCGGGCATGGATATTTGTGCCGTCTTTAGTGTAAGGTAGTTCATAAGTAGTTTGTAAGTTTAGGGACTGATGACCCCGTAGTTAAGTCCCATAAGCTTAACAAACATTTGATTTTTGATGCCAGAGAGGCGACTCGAACCTCCGGCGGGACCATCCGCCCAGTTCGTAGCATGACGCCTTAGACCAGATAGATAGTATAGTCACCCTACAAGATACGTTCACCATTTATTCCGAAGATGAGCTTTACACTAGGGTAACAGAACACATGGGGATACTTTCTACTAAATGCACCTGAAAAGTTCATTGAAAGGTCCCTTTGTTGTTGTAGTTGTCTTCAGTCCGCAGACCGGTTTGATGCAGCTCTCCACGCTAGCCTGTTCAAAATGTTCAAGTGTTTGTATAGCTTATGGGACTTAACTACGGGGTCATCAGTCACTAAACTTACAAACTACTTACGAACTAACTTACACTAAGGACGGGACAAATATCCATGCGCGAGGGGGTATTCGAACCCATGACCGTAGTGGCCGTGCAGACCGTGACTGGCGCGCCGCAGTCCCCTCGGCCACCGCGGCCAGCTAGACTGTCTTGTTCAAGCCTCTTCATCTGAGAATAAGTTCGGTAACCTACATCCTTTTGAATCATCTTACTGTATTCATCCCTCGGTCTCCCTCCACGATTTTTACCCCACACACTTACTTCTAATGCTAAGTTGACGATTCCTTGATGTCTCAGAAAGTGTCCCACCAACCTATCCCTTCTCTTAGTCATACCATGCCAGAAATGCCTTTTCTCCTCAATTCTATTGAGCACCTCCTTCTTAGTTACGTGATCTAAACATCTAATCTTCATCATTCGTCTGTAATATCACATTTCGAAAGCTTCTATCATATTCTTGCCTGAACCCGTTATCGTCCATTTTTCACACCCATACACTGCTACACTCCAGACAAATGCTTTTAGAAGGGACTTCCTAACATTTAAATTAAAATTGGATGTCAACAAATTTAGCTTCTTCAGAAACGCTTTTCTTCCCATAGCCATTTTGCATTTTATATCTTCTTTACTTTCGCTATCAAAAGTTGTCTTGCTGCCAAAATAACAAAACAGATCAACTACTTTTGTTTCATAACCCAATGTAATTCCTTCAGTATAGCCCGATTTTCTGACACTGCATTTCATTACCCTCGTTTTACTCTTGTTAATGTTCATCCTATACGTTCCTTTCAATTCCGTTTAATTACTGTTCCAGGTCCTTTGCTCTGACAGAATTACTGTGACGTCAGCAAACCGCAAGGTTTTTATTCCCTCTTCCTGTAATTCCCTCTTCAATGTCTCCTTGCATTCGTTCCCACCTTGCTCAAGTACAGAGTGAACAACATCGGAGAAAGATTACAACCGTGTCATACTCTCTTCCCAACCACTGCGAACCTTTCATGCCCTTTGACTCTAATAATTGCTATCTGGTTATTGTACAAGTTGAATATAACTCTTCGCTCCCTATATTTTACTACTGCTACCTTCAAAATCTGAAAAAGTATAGTCCAGTCAACATTGTCAAAAGCTTTCTCCAGATCCACAAATTTGAAAGAGGTAGGCTTTCCTTTTCTTAATCTATCTTCTCAGATAAGACTTAATGTGATTATTACCTCGCGTGTCCTTACATTTCACCCAAATCCAAACTGATCTTCCCCAAAGTCGAATTCCACCCGTTTTTTCATTAGATTGTAAATAATTCGTGTTAGTATTTTGCATTAAAGTGGTAGTTCTGTAATTTTCACATTTGTCCGCGCTTGCTTTTTTAGGTATAAGAATCAGTACATTCTTCTTGAAGTCTGTGGGTATTTCCCCTTTTTCATAAATCTTGCATACCAGGTGGAACAATTTCTTTATGACTCACTTTCCTAACGATGATAGCAGTTCAGACGGGACGTCATCTACTCCAGGGGCTTTGTTTCTACTCAAATCTTTTAGCGCTTTGTCAAATTCTTCTCGACATAAGGTGCGTCTGAAATTCTTCTGGTCCTATATTCTACAGACCGCGCTGGCGAGGGTGAGACGCCAGCGAATACACATTGAGGGACATGTGAACAAGCGACCCTATCGTGCAAAGCACTGCAGTGAAGCGGCAGTACACGCTACGACCCAGCTAACACGGTCAGAGTGAGAACACGTGTCATTGCAACATGGAGCGTAAAGTAAGACATTTGAGAAATGCGTTTACATTAAGTTTTGTTTCAAATTGGGCAACACGCCGACTGACACCCATGGAATGTTAGATCAAGTGTATAGCGTTGAAACAGTGAGTAAGAAGTCTGTATTTCATTGGTTTAAACAATTTAGAGTTTACAGACGGAAAGGAGGGTATGGAGGATAAGACACGTTCTGGTCGAACGTCCGCATTCACAGTTCCAGAGAACGTCGAACGAGTGTAACGGATGCTTGCGGATGATAATCTCAAACGAGTTGAACATCAGCACAGACATTGTAAGCACTAATGTTCACGAACATTCGGGAAAGTGGAAGGTTTGTAGCCAGTTTGTACCGCACATGCTGACAGACTAGCAGAATCAGATTCGGGTGGAAATATCTGGAGATTTCATCGTCATGCCTTACCGTAAGTTTATGGAAAACTTCATTAGTGGAGATGATAGTTGGTGCTACCAATACGATTCGGAGACCATGCGACGGTCAATGGCTTTGTGTTCATCGTCTTCTCCGCCTCCCAAAAACACTCGTATGACAAAATCTAAGCTAAAGAAGATCTTGATCGCCTTTTTCGATAGCATGGGCTGTTGCAACGCATCCGGCAGTTTCGGCTAAAGCTGTATCGGCGTGGACAGTGGAATTTCGTGCACGACGATGGCCGTCCGCATACTACGATGCGCGCGCTCAACTTTCTCGGTAGACTCAAGGTCACTGTGCTTTCATATCCTCCTTATTCTCCAGATTTGGAGCCGACAGACTTCTATTTCCCCACTTCAGATTACCCCTAATAGGCTAAAGCTTCGTATGTCTGAAGAGTTTCAATAATGTTTGACCTCATTGCTTTGAGCGATTTCACATGAAGCATTTGCTGACAATTTCCAACAGCTGCACATCTCATATGATAAGTGTATTCTAGCCAATGGCAATTACTTTGAAGACCAGTAAAGATATTTAGTTTGTAACTCTTGTTTCCTATATTTCCTGAAACTATTCCTGAACATTTCATACGCACCTTGTAATATTTCTGATCCACCTTGAGTCGACCATCCTTTTGCCTGGTGGCGTTTAGCAACTATGCACGGCATGGACTCAACAAATCGTTGAAAGTCCCCTGTAGGAATATTGAGCCATGTAGTCTCTACAGCTGTCCACAAATCTGAAGGTGTTCCCAGTGCAAGTTTTTGTGCAATAACTGACCTATAGGTTACATTCCATAAATCTGTAGGGTTCATGTTTTACGAGCTGGAATTGTCCAGATTGTTCTTCAAAACCAATCGCGAAGAACTGAAGACAGGTATCATATCGCATTGTCATCCATAAAAATTCCGTCGTATTTTAAAGAAAGGCACAATACCAACCGTCGGCTGTTTGTTACATTTATAACTTTACCAGTTTTAAACCATCTTCAGGTAAGTTAATTAAACAGAGTGATTACTCTGGTAAATTGTCTGCCACCTTGGCCATGACCATAAAATATACGTAAAATGCCACTTGACATTACGTAGGTCTTAATGATAAATAAAAGAGTGGCAGGCTGCATTATAGTGCAACAGGGTCCATGAATTCAAAGAGTATGTTACATACTCTTTAAATTCATAGACCCTGGTTCACTATAATGTAGCCTGGTATTGTTTTATTTACCATCAAGACCAAATGTCAAGTGACATTCACGAATCTATTATTTATTAACATGGATAAGGTGGCAGACAATGAACCATCGTAATCAGTCTATTTACAACCGAAACCAGTAAAGTTGGCAATATGCAATTTTCAAAGTATATTACGGCTCTTACCCCACATCACAGTAAAATTTTTATTTCCGTCGTAGTTTGTATCATGCTGTCAGGAAGAAGTGCAAGGTTCTCCAAGAAGTCGATCACAATCAGAAGGGTGCTTGGAGTTTAACGTTCTGTCGACAGCGTGGTAATTAGAGACGGAGCTTACGCATGAGTTTTTTTGTAAGGTTCAAATGTTTGTAAAGCTTATGGGACCTAACTGCGGGGTCATCAGTCCTAAACTTACAAACTACTTATGAACTAACTTAGACTAAAGACAGCACAAACATCCATGCTCGAGAGTGGATTCGACCTCCGACGCGGGAGGCCTCGCGATCCGCAACGTGGCGCTCCAGACCGCTCGGCTACTCCCGCGCGGCTTTTTGGTAAGGATGTGGAAGGAAATCGGCCGTGGCCTTTCAAAGGAATCTTCCCGGCATTTGCCAGGGGTGATTAGGGAAATCACGAAAAACCTAAATATGCATGGCTGGAGATGGATTTGAACCAGCGTCCTTCCGAATGCGAGTCCAGTGTGTTACCACTGCGCCACCTCTTACGGTGCCGACCGTAATCGTCACCAAAGCCCACACAATTATGGTACCACACCCAGCTTACGTAAAGGCAGTGCTTGATGATCAGCTGAAACGAAAAGTACATATAATCTACTCTAATATAATCTTGGGTCCGTGGCTCTGTGGGGTCTGCAGCCACGCTCGGCCCATACCAACTCTTACCACCTGAAATCGGTACTTATTTGAAAAAATTAAGGTTTTCCAATCGTCTAGGATCCCACCGATATGATCAAGAACCTAGGAGAGATGCAGCTGACGATGACGCCCTGTTGTCAAAGGCACTCCAGTGGATAGTCTCATGCCATAGTCCCTTAACGCCACATGTCATCCCATCGGCTTAAAAGATATTTCCGTATGTCCCACTTTGATTTCTGCTATTATTTCAGACGATGTGTCCAGTTACCATTTTCAACTCTACTCGCGGGACACTGCGTTGTCCGTGGTGAGATGCATTACTTCAGATTTGATATTTTCGGTACGCTCTTAACGCTGGATCTCGGAACACTAAATTCCCCAACGATTTCCAAAAGTGAACGTTCGACACTTGAAGCACCACTGCTATTTCGTGTTCTAAGTCTTGTAGTATGCCCAAAGCAATGACGCATCGAGTACAATCGACAACATTGCTAATGAATTGACCTTCTGTACCTCATGTACGCTATACTACCGCCATCTGTAATTGTGCATGTCGGAAGTTGATGAATTTTGTGACCGCAGTGTATGTTAAAACAGTGAGACTTAAGACAGAAGTCTTACGTAAGGTAAGAGTGGCTGCGGTATGGCGTGAAATACGTAATTGGTGTTACTACGTTACTTCTAATGCATATCCTGATTAGGTAATTAATCATATTAATTTCAGAATTTGAGTCCATAGAACAAAGAACCGATGAAGATGCAAAGTCTCTGCGGAAGATGTGTCCACAAGTTGCTAGTGTGTGGTTAATGGACCCTGAATATCTTTTCATACTACAGCAGTTTTAATTGGTATTACTTTGCACTAATTTTTATAGTGCTCTTAACATCAAAATATGGCTCTTTGTTAGCATCTCAGAGGTGCTCAGTCACGATGTTTTATTATTTTATTATGTGTACGATGACAAATTTCCTAATGCTGAATTTCGTTCCTGCTGATCATTCGTAGCCACACGGGAATGGCCATGCGGTCTAAGGCGTCTTACCACGGATTGTGGAGCTGCTCTCCGTCGGAGGTTCTAGACGTCCTTCTGGAAACGACGTGTGTGTTGTTCTTATCAATGGTGCAAGTAATTTTACATAGTTCGTAGTTTAAGAACCGATTACCTCAGAGCTTTGCCCATTACCTTTACAAACATTTGACCATTTCGTGTTGATTTTTTTTTTTTTTTTTTTTTTTTTATGTTTGTAAAGATTTGGGACCTAATTGGATTGGTCATCAGTCCGTTGACTAACAAACTACCTTAATTTATGCTAAGAAGAATACACACAGACACACACACACACACACACACACACACACACACACACACACACACACATGCTCGAGGGAGGACTCGAACCTCCGACGTGGAGCAGCCACTCACTCCACAACAATGCGCCTTAGAGCGTACATTCATTCCTTTGCGGAACTCTATTTGAGGATAACAACTTTGGAGGAATTAAGGAAATGGTAGTGAACCTGCTAGCACGCAACGAGAGATTGGAGACCGAGCTACAAGCGCATGTGAGCTATAACTCTTGAGAAAGTTTATTATTTTCCTGATTTTTCAAAGGGAGAGGTGGGTGGAATTTCAGTTGTATCAAATTGTGTAAGTTTGGCCTCTTTCATTAATTGCCTTGCTACTTGTAATGAACATATAGATCCTATTTTCTCCACAACGTTTAAAAAATAATAATTAAAAATGTTTTCAACCTCCGAGTTTTTGTTAGCAAACTTTTCATTTGCTTTGATGGCAATGCAGTCTTCCTGTACTCTTGGTATTCCAAATTGTTTCAGTTTTATTGGCAGATGAACTAATCTCGAACGTGATGCACATGCTTCTGGTTTTTTTAAATAACTTTTCTTAATGAAACACAGTTGTTTTTATAATATTTGATTGTTTTTGAGGCATTACTCTTTCTTGCAGACAGATACAGTTCCCTTTCCGGTTACAAGATATTTTAATCCTTTTTTAAGCCATGGTTTTTACACGGTGTTATATAATTATATATAACTAATTTCTTGGTGAAACAATTTTCAAATAGCCTTAAAAATGTATCATGAAATAAGTTATATTTGAAATTAGCGTCAGAATCCTTTAAACCTCATCCCAGTCTATCTACTGCAGACTTTCTCAGTAATTTCTATTTGTTAAATGATTAATTGAGCCCACAACTCTGGAGGTCTGTATCGAATTACAGAACAGAGCAAAGTTATATACTGGAACTAGCTGAGCAGAAAGACAATTCTCAACAGGACAAGCATTTATGTTGTTAGACTTATATTGGTCTATGAAAAAAATTATCTGTCAGTGTGCTGCTTTCCTTTACTACCTGAGTAGGAAACTCAATAATGATTAATTTTGACAACATTGTCAGAGGAAAGAAACAGTTACCTGCTGGCAGCAGAACAGCCCAGGACAGCCCAGCCCAGCCGAGTGCAGCACTGGCCATATGGGCTACATGTAAATCCGAAGATGACCCACATCAGGTCGAAACCGCTAAATAGAAACTGTTAATTTGTGCGATGAAGACTGTTTTTTGTAATATTAATCAATTCAATAACGGGAGTCAAATTGAAGAAGCCAGGTAAGACTTCAAGGTCATTCTTCCTATTAACTCTGTCAGTGAATCAATCACAATTGTTAGTAGTTTGTTGCCCCCTATTTGACAGATAGAACAATAAGGCATCCAAGTTTTGCAGAAATAACTAAAAGTTTCCTGAAAGAGACACAGTGATATCTGTTGACATATGTGGCAACTCCTCCTTTTACCTTATTATCTCTACTTACATAAACAGATTATTTCCACTCACATTCACCTGTTCATACCAGTGACAATGTGATACTCAGACAGGCATAGTATATCTATTTATCAGTTTCGATATCATTCAAGCAAACCAGAAGCTCATCTATTCTGATGGAAAATGTTAACATTATTTCTTACATTACTTTTGCGATACTCTTGTGATTTTCTAATATCTTAACACCTGCTTGCCTGGGCTTCTCTTTGGACGCTGATCTCAGGCTAAAAAAGTACTTTTTAGTGTCTCCCTTAAGGATTTAGCTATCAACCCATCCAGTTTCCCCTTTCCTTTCCTATTGAGATGCAAGCTATGCCTAGGTAACACCACCTACCAATACCATCAACAGGAACCAAACCCACGTCTGACAGAGTAGCCGCCCTAAGCAGCTGATCACTCTCCATATTGACTCTCGTGGCAGAGTGGTTGGAATGTGGTCGATCAAAACAGGTACCAGTCCAACATTTGTATGGGTAGTTTTAGTAGCTAATTTAACCAAGTCACACTCAGTACTGTAGCCCTGATCCCTATCAATATTGTTTCCCACTCCACCGACTACCACAACATTATCTTGTGAAACCCTTGTATAAGGAAGTTATATCCTCCACCACCTGGATACGTCCCTCATTGGGATTGAACATGTTGGTAAACTGGTACCTGGCACCTAATTTTTCCTGTAAAATCTAAGCCACACCTCTTCCATGGCTATTTCCTAGCAACATAACTTTCCTCTTACTTTCTACTTTTTTTTTTTTTTTTTTTTTTTTGAGACAATTGGTTTCCTAGTGAAAGTCTGTTGTTTCTTAACTACACCTACTTCACCAGATGAAACGTGTTTTTCGCAGCTGGTTTCTATAGCAGTTTATCGTTTGGAAGACCTCTTGCAGTAGGCTTCTGTATAAGTCCAGTGTATTCTAACGATCAACCCGAAGAGTGAAAATGATGACAATTCATAATGAGCTAACCATTTAAGTTGTGTAAAATAAATTTCTTATAGGATAAAATATTGTTTCTTTTCGTTAAAAACGTTAACTTCACTTTTTTTTAAATCTTAATCAGCAAAACTTTCTCCCTCCACTAACATGTTAGAAATAATTTTTATAATACTACTAACTACTGCAAAGTAGCTGTTCTTTAGTGGTTATATTGGATCAGGAAACTTTTTCCAGGAAGATTGTGGGTTCTATTGCGAAAAAGGGAATCCACTGACATAAATCATTGCAGACAGACAGATGCATTTCTGTACGAGTCATAAAGGAGCTGTCGCGAATAAAAAATTATGTGCTCTAAACTTTTACCAAGGATTTGGGCAAAAGGAAGGGTTACTTGTAGTTTCTACTGCATACTCTTTCATGCGTCGAGAAGAGTCTACCACTGCAAAAACTTCGCGAAATTGATTGTAACTGGTGTTGGTGAGACCAATACGTTTACAGAGCTGCAGAGTGCAGCGACTTTGAGATCACAGTAGCAGAAATCAAAGAAACTGCGTTTCCAGGAGATTCGTGCTGAGACAATGCTAACAGTTTTCTTCGATTCCAAAGTAATCAGTCGCAAGAAGGGCAAACCTTTAATTCTGAGTATTATCTCGGGTGCCTCATCGTTTGTGTGCGGGAATTCGTCGAATGCGGACCCCTAATGTCGAGGCACAGATTCCTCGCTGCTCCAAGACAAAGCTCCAGCCCACGTACTTAAGATCATGCGCGAGCTTTAGTGGATCACAGTAATGCATCACCCGTCGTATTCGAAGGATTTGGTTCCAGCTGACTTCCAGCTGTTCGCCAAAATTACGTTGATAATGAAAGGACGACATTACGACGCAATTAACGACGTCCAAGACAATTGTACCGCAGTACTAACTGCAATTGCGTTAAAAAAACCTTCGGTGACTGTTTAAAAAAAAACGTCTAAAACGATTTCGGCTTTGTGCTGATTGAGGGGCAGGCTATCTATATTAATAAAAATGTAAATGTTTGTACAAAATCGCTAATCTACTTTGACGCAACGTTTCATTCGGATATAGGAAGGTTTGTAAATCCTTATTCCTTTAATAAATGATTTATTCCCTATTCAAATGTAATTTTTTAAGAATTTTTGTAACAACGTTTCCACATTATAAAATTTATACAAATTCATACATGACATATATTAAAAACTGGGTATATAGAAATGTGCACATTCAGTGAAACTTTATGTCAAAATTTTTAACCATTCGGTCAACTTCCCGATATTTGCGGTTATGGACATCTATACGTCCGATATAAAAACAAATGTAGATTTGGAATTATCTCCAAAAGTTCTTCGCAGATTTCGACATCGCATACGTTTTTGAGTACTCAACGGACCCAGCTGGTAATATGCAATATACACGCACTAAATGGGTTTTTGCCGTAGTGGTCCTCAGCCGAACGATTGATTTGATGCAGGTCTCCACGATACCCTATAAAGTGCTAGCCTCTTCCTCTCAGAAAGGAAACTGTAGTCTACTTTGAACTTACTTATTGTATTCGTTTCTCGTTCTCATTCTGCGATTTTTACGCCTCAGGCGTCCACACTTCTCTCCAATGATGGATTGGCGATTCTAAATATCGATCACTTCTTTCAGTCAAGATATGCCATAAATTGATATGCCATAAATTTCTTTTCTGTCCAATTATGTTCGGTACTTCAGTTGCCCGTTCTACCCACTAATCTTCAGCATTCCCCTGTAGCTCATATTTCAAAAGCTTCCTTATCGTCAACGTTTCACTCCAGTACAACGGCTACACTCCGATGCATCTAAATCTACGTGGGATACTCTACAAATCACATTTAAGTGTTTGGCAGAAGGTTTATCGAACCACCTTTATACTATTTATCTCCCATTCCATTCTCCAATAGCGCGCGGGAAGAAAGAACACCTCAATCTCTCCGTTCGAGCTCTGATTTCTCGTATATTATTCTGATGATCATTTCTATCTATGTAAGTTGGAGTCAACAATACACTTTCGCATTCGGAGAAGAATGTTGGCGATTGGAGTTTCGTAAGTAGCCGACGTCGCATCGATAAACGGAGTACGTTAGAAAAATGCAAATGTTCGCTTGTTGAAATCAGTTAGTCTCCAAAATTCCTTGACCGACTCTTTTGAAATTTTGATACAAGATGCATTCTAATACCAAAACCTATTTTTTCAATATTTTATGATGTACAAGCTATTTTTATGTAATTTTAGCGTTTGATTTTTTTCTTTTGTAACACCATTTCCAATTATAAAATTTTTATACCTAGTATATGACACATATTTGGAGTATAAAATTACGTGCATTACATGCGTATTTCAATGCAATGATGTGTCAAATGTCAAAGCTTTGGGCCGAGATGCGGAGTCGCAGCCGAGTGCGCACAGTCGAACCATCCTCTTCTCGAAACGTTCAATCCCCCGTGTATCTTCGTATTGGATAAAGATATAAATCTGAATTTTCGGTGACAGAAAGTACCTACCAGAACTAGCTACATGTCTATATATTATTATACATATCATAGTTTACGAACTAATAGCAATCAAGATCGCTACTTCTATCACTCACTCAGTCACCGATTACCAAAATTATAAGGCACGTCTAGGAAGGAAAAAAAAATTAAAAAAAACATAAATATTGATATTTATATAGTGTTTAGACCTTAATGGAAGGAAAAATTCAAACCTCTGTATATATCCATCCCTTTCTCGAACGCTTTTTCGCTTGACGAAACAGTAGCTGCTACTTGCAAGTGTAATCAAACTGTTGATAATGGTCTCATAGTAAAGCGCTGGACTGCCTTCAGAGAAATGGCAGGTTCGATTCCATGTGGGTTTAGTATCTTCCTTTTTTCACTTCTCATTTTAACCTAGCCGTCAACGTTCTATGATATGAGTAGTCGTAAACAATTGCATGTGGCTCAAATTGCACCTTAAGAAACAGGTTCAGTTAGTGCACTAATGGATTCTTCCGTGTTACATACGATCAACTGTACATAGCACTTTAGAAAGTGCAAAGTTGGGTGGGTTACGTCTAATAAAGGTCGACGTCATTAGTATCAAATCACGATAGTCTGCAGTCGCTGAATATAAATCCCTAAATGCATTTTCCATCCAGACTTGTCAAACATTGTTACATCAAAGCCTCTGAGAAGCACTATATTTACATGAAGCCTATAAACCTAAGGTATGTTCCACTCAATAATGAATATCTAAAATCTGTTATCTAACTAAATATAATCAAACAAGAATTAAAGTATAATCATATAACAAAAGAGTACAGTGATCGGGACCACTTCGAAATATTGAAAACTCGTAATTTCGAAACATAGAAAAAAGGAATAAATCAATGTTGAAATTAATTTAGGTCTCCAATATGAAATTTGTTATCCGGGGGCACACCATATCGAACACATAGCCGTAGCATCCTTTTCTCGAAGGCATGAAGGCATTCATGGCACTTTCTACTCTTCCCCCCCCCCCCCCCCCTCCTGTATGAAAAGTGGTGTTTTTCATTACAGATGCGAAGTGTCAATGATATTCAATGCTATAATTAAGTACATAAATTTACATTTGTCCGAAATATTCGATATCGGCGATTATCAAAGTGGATTGTTTGAAAACAAACGTATTGCAACTTTCGGGAATCTATTAGGACTATCGCCGGTAAGAAGAAAATCACCTGTTGAAAAACGACAGCCGGCCTCGGTGGCCGTAATTAAGTCCCATAAGCTATACGAACATTTGATTTTTCATACTCGGTTTCCAAAATACGAAATATTAAATAAATTGGACAACGCGTCTGGAATACAGTTCAAATATATTTGTACAGCTTATGGGACTTAATTATGGGGTCATCAGTCCCTAAACTTACAAACTACTTATGAACTAGCTAATCCTAAGGACGGCACAAATATCCATGCCCGAGGGGGGAGTCGAACCCCCAACCGTAGTGGCCGTGCAGGCCGTGACTGGAGCGCTTCGGTCCCCTCGGCCACCGCGGCCGGCTGGAATACAGTTAAGGATGCGAAATGAGAAGTGAACAATTACATATGTCACTCCATATTTTTATGGAAATTATACTACAAGGTGGAAATAGTGCAAAATTCTTAAATTAATATATAAAATAATTTCAACTACTGATATAATGTCTGACGCACTCCGCAATGGGTCCGCCATGTTCACTGTTGGTCATTGTGACGTGCCATTCTGATGACATATGGCACCAACAAGCACGAAACTAGAAGCGACAGATGTCCAGTAAACAGTTGCTGTAATATATTCTATCAATATTAAATAATAACAACTGCAGGATCAGAAGTGACGTCTGTTCTTTCGGAACAGACGTCACACACACACACACACACACACACACACACATATATATGCCGGTGACGGGCAATGATCCTATCGTTAGTGGGGAGGGGTGGGCAAGTTTGAAGCCCTTACTCTTACGGGAATTAGTTAAACTACGAGTTTGAGTACTATGGGCAGGGCGAAGCTGGGAATTTGTATCTGACGGTAGGCGTGCATGGTTAGTCCTTGCAGGTGCGGTGATCACTGTGTCCCCAGTGGTGTAGGGGTCGACGCGACTACCTAGAAAGCAGGAGACCCGGGTCCGAATCCCGGCTGGGTACACATTTTCAGCTTTGCCCAATCGCAGTTGATGTCATATATTCTATGAATATTAAAGCGGAGTAATTTAGTGTTATAAAATTAATAACAAAATCGGTGTCTATTATAATGGACGCCAGGTCAGAAAGGGTTAATGCAATATTAAAATGTTTGTAAATCGGACCAAACTACGTGGTCATCAGTCCGTAGCTTACAAGCTACTTAAACCTAGGTAAACTAACCTAAGGATAAACACACACACCCATGCCTCAGGGAGGACTCGAACCTCCGAACCTCCGCAGCGAGACGCTATAGACCGCTCGACTACTCCACCGCGGCTTAATGCAATGGATCTTAAAATACAGCTGTTGTACACAATTATTCACTTTTTTACAGCCACAGGGATGGACACAATAGAAATAGCACTGTGTCGTTGAAGGCCTGGTGAAGTTCTCACTATCGCCCCAGATCCGCTGGCTGCCCGGCTGACAGACGGCAGGCCTTTGTTTTAACACCTGGCCGCGGCTGGTATTCCACTGTGCGCCCCTTGGCCGCTATCGGCCGGCTCAGATTACGCATCAGGCGCGGCCGTCTCCCGTTGCTCCTGGCGGCGGGCCTCCCAGGCCGGTGTGGCATGGCCCTCCGGTATGCCGTCTGTCATTTGTCCACTGGCCGCCGGAGCGGGCGCCTGATGAATACCGCGCTGCGCGTATGGAAATCTTTGGATACAAATGAGAACAA
The DNA here is from genome assembly GCA_026315105.1 of Locusta migratoria. NCBI lineage: Eukaryota > Metazoa > Arthropoda > Insecta > Orthoptera > Acrididae > Locusta > Locusta migratoria. Next base: position 57,472,507 of record CM048751.1, read on the forward strand.
ATTACGTTATCGGACCGTCCAGAGGAACCAGCTCGGCCGGAGGTCTCCAGTATGTCCCCACCCTCCCACTTTCCCCTCCCCCATCCCTCCGGCCACGCTTTCTGTAGGAGCGCTGTGAGTTGTAGCTTCCGTTTCCACGTGCGGCGGACTAGGATATTCCTCCAGGACGCTGGCGGGGCCAGAGGCAGAGGCCCAATGATGACATTTGTCTCCGATTCGCGGGATGTCCCGGTCCTTGTCAAACAATTGTCTTCCGATACTGGGCGCGCACAGTAGGAGCCCGGGGCCCACAATGGGGGGATGAATAAGCGAGGGTGGTAAATTATGGAGCAGGCCGGGGGTCGGATGGCCCTTTCGCAGGTAGGAGGTCCACTTTGTTTTATGCGACAGCGCCGGGGGGGGGGGGGGGAGGGGAGGGGACCGCCGCCGTACGTCGTATAGACAAGGGCGCCCCGTTAACATCTGAATTGGCTGATGTCATATATATACATGGCCCTCCACTGTGGGAAAACGCCCGCCTAGGAATCCACAGACTGCCAGACAAAGAGGGACGGACACACGCAGAACTAAATCATACGGCGATCTTCGTTGTATTGTCAAAGAAAGTACTCACATATATATCATCTTTAATGTTACGTATTGTAAATACAGGGTATTTCAGAAGAAATAGTAAATGTTTTAGAAAGTGCTAGTATAGACGAATTCCAATAAAATTCCGTATTTGTCCAGTTGTTATTGGGTGAGTTACAGTTGAGTTCAAACAACAAAATGTTTGTAAAGTATTTGGAACTTAACAGCGTGGTCGTCAGTCCATAAACTTAAAAACTACTTATCAACTATAGTTTCTTTTCTACTGGGTCCGCAGCATATACAAGGTCAAAATATGACATTATCGTAATATAGATATCCAAGTTTGCTGCTAACAATATTTATTCAGCTTGTGCAAATTTACTCCACTATAAGCTTGTTTCGGCTTATGCCATTTTCGAGTGGACGTTTAAGTTGGATTGACGTCCATAAAGCATATTACAATTAGTGTCTTTTTGTCACAAAATGGTATAGTCACGTTTTATCTCGTTAACGTGACTATACCATCACGTCACAAAAATACACTAACTGTAATATGCTTTATGGACGTCAATCCAACTTCAACGTCCGCTTGAAAATGACATCGCCGGCCGCGGTGGCCGAGGAGACTGAGGCGCTCCAGTCGCGGTCTGCACGGCCACTACGGTCGGGAGTTCAAATCCCCCCTCGGGCATGGATATTTGTGCCGTCCTTAGTCTTAGTTAGTTCATAAGTAGTTTATAAGTTTAGGGACTGATGACCCCGTAGTTAAGTCCCATAGACTATACAATCATTTGAACATTTTTTTTTTTAAATGGCATATGTCGAAACAAGCTTGTAGTGGAGTAAATTTTCACAAGCTGAATAAATATTGTTAGCAGCAAACTTAGATATCTATATTACGATAATTACTTATGAACTAGCTTATACTAAAGACGGCACCAATATCCATGCCCGAGGGAGGATTCGAATCCCCAAGGGGGAACGGCCTCGCGAATAGGAGCGTAGCATCTCAATGCGCTCGGCCGCTCCGCCGCGGCACAGTCGATTTCAATGCATTTTCGTTTCGCGTGTTATTTCATCTGTTGCTATGGGTTGTTATGTCAGCAATAGAGCGTTCATTTTGGATTTGTGAAATCGTGATTTTAAAAGTTTCGTTGTGATTGTTTATGGCCGTGTTTACCGTAGCGTGCAAAACATGCCTCAAGTATTTACGCGTGCTGAGTTTGCAGTCATGGTATTTGTGTGTGGGTTTTGTAATGAAAACACTGTTTATGCTTGTATACCATATCGAATATGCTTTCCTAACCACGACTACCAGATTCAAGATTGTTTACTCGTTTGTTCAATAAATAGCGTGACGCTGGTACCCTGCCCAGCAGGCATTTGCATCCGAACGTGTGAAATGAGCAAACTGCGAATGAAGCAGAAGACATTATTCAGTCTGTAGAACGTCGTCCTTCAACAAGTAGACGTAGAATTTCTGCACATATCCACATACAATAGTTGTTGTTGTTGTTGTGGTCTTCAGTCCAGAGACTGGTTTGATGCAGCTCTCCACCCTACTCTATCCTGAGCAAGCCTTTTCATCTCCTCATAAGAACGACAACCCACATCCACTTGAATGTGCTTATTATACGCGTCTCTTGGTCTCCCTCTGCGATTTTTACCCCACACACTTCCCTCCAATGCTAAATGCACAATTCCTTGATGTCTAAGAATGTGTCCTACCAATCTATCCCTTCTTTTAGTCAAGGTATGCCAGAAATTTCTTTTCTCCCCAATTCGGTTCAGTACCTCCTCATTAGTTACGCGATCCACCCACCTAATCTTCAGCATTCTTCTGTAGCACCACATTTCAAAAGCCTCTATCCTCTTTCTGTCCACACTGTTCATCGTCCATGTTTCACTCCCATACAAGGCAACACTCCATACAAATGCCTTCAGAAAGGACTTCCTTAGGCTTAAATCAATATTAGATGTTAACAAATTTCTCTTTTTCAAAAACGCCTTTCTACCCATTGCCATTCTGCATTTTATATCCTCTGTACTGCGACCATCATTTGTTATTTTACTGCCCAAGTAACAAAACTCATCTACCTCCTTTATTGTTTCGTTACCTAATCTAATTCCTTCAGCATCACCTGATTTTCTTACACTGCACTCCATTACCCTAGTTTTACTCTTGTTAATGTTCATCTTATATGCACCTTTCAGCACACTGTCCATTCCGTTCAATTGCTCTTGCAGGTCATTTGATGTATCTGACAGAATTACTATGTCGTCGGCAAAACGCAATGTTTTCAATTCTTCACCCTGAACTTTAATTCCTTCTCCAAATTTCTCCTTGCTTTCCTTTATAGCTTGCTCAATGTACAAATTGAACAACATTGGGGAAAGGCTACAACCCTGTCTTACTCCCTTTCCAACCACTGCATCCCTTTCATGCCCTTCAACTCTGACAACCGCTGTACAAGTTGTAAATAACCTTACGCTCCCTATATTTTACTCCTGCTTGCTTCAGAACTTGAAATAGTTTGTTCCAATCAACATTGTCAAAAGCCTTCTCCAAATCTACAAAAGCTAGAAATGTTGGTTTGCCTTTTCTTAATCTATCTTCTAAGATAAGCCGTAAAGTGAGTATTGCCTCCCGTGTTCCTACATTTCTCCTGAACCCAAACTGATCTTCCCCGAGGTCGGCTTCTACCAGCTTTTCCATCCTTCTGTATATAATTCGTGTTAATATTTTGCAACCATGACTTATTAAACTGATGGTTCTGTAGTTTTCACACCTGTCTGCACCCGCTTTCTTTGGAATGGGGATTATTACATTTTTCTTAAAGTCTGAGGGTACTTCACCTGTCTCATACATCTTACACACAATGTGAAACAATTTTGTCATGGCTGGTTCTCCCAGAGACTTCAGTAGCTCTGACGGGATATCATCTACTCCAGGGGCCTTGTTTCGACTGAGATCTTTCAGTGCTCTGTCAAATTCATCTCTCAGTATAATATCTCCTATTTCATCATCATCTACATCCTCTTCCCTTCCTACAATAGTGTCTCGAAGTTCATTTCCTTTGTAGAGCCCCTCTATATACTCTTTCCACCTTTCAGCTTTCCCTTCTTTGCTGAGAACCGGCTTTCCATCAGTGTCCCTGACATTCATAGAGCTGCCCTTCCTATTGCCAAATGTTTCTTTTATTTTCCGGTAGGCTGTATCTATTTTTCCCCTATTTATACATTCTTCTACATCCTTGCATTTGCCTTCTAGCCATTCCTGCTTAGCCATTTTAGACTTCCTGTCAATCTCATTTCTTAGTCGTCTGTACTCCATTTTGCCTGTTTCATTTACTACATTTTTATATTTTCTCCTTTCATCGATTAAATTTAGTATCTCCTGTGATATCCAAGGATTTTTTGTAGATCTTGCCTTCCTACCTATTTTGTCCTCTGCTGCCTTCACTATTTCATCTCTCAATTTTACCCATTCCTCCTCAACTGTCTTATTTTCCCCTGTTTCTGTCAATTGTTGCCTGAAGCTCCCTCTGAAATTCTTAAGAACTTCAGTTCCTTCAATTTATCCAGGTCCCATCTCCTTATTTTCCTACCTTTCTGTAGTTTCTTCAGTTTCAGCCTACAGTTCATAACCAACAAGTTATGGTCAGAGTCTATGTCTGCCCCTGGGTATGTCCTACACTTCAAAACCTGGTTCCGAAATCTATGTCTTACCATTATAAAATCTATCTGGTATCTCCCGGTGTCTCCTGGTCTCTTCCACGTATACAACCTTCTTTTGTGATTCTTGAACCAGGTGTTTGTTATAACTAAATTATGTTCTGTGCAAAATTCTACCAGGCGGCATCCTCTTTCATTCCTTTTACCCAGACCATATTCACCTACTATCTTTCCTTCCCTTCCTTGTCCTACTACCGAATTCCAGTCTCCCATAACAATTAAGTTTTCCTCTCCCTTAATTGTCTGAATAATTTCCTTTAGCTCCTCATATATTTCTTCGATTTCCTCATCATCGGCAGAGCTAGTTGGCATATAAACCTGTACTACTGTTGTCGGTGTTGGCTTCGTATCTATCTTGACAATGATAATGCGATCGCTGTGCTGGTCATAGTGGTTTACCCGCATTCCTATTTTCTTATTCATTATCAATCCTACTCCTGTGATACCCCCAACTGATTTTGTATTTATAATCCTGTAGTCACCTGACCAGAAATCCTGTTCATCCTGCCACCGAACTTCACTAATCCCGACTATATCTAACTTCAACCTATCCATTTCCCTTTTTAAATTTTCTAATTTTCCTACTCGATTAAGGGATCTAACATTCCACGCTCCGACCCGTAGAATGCCAGTATTGTCTTTCCTGATGATCACATCCTCTTGAGTAGTCCCCGCCCGGAGATCCGAATGGGGGACTATTTTACCTCCGGAATATTTTACCCGAGAGGATGCCATCATCATATGTTCATACAGTAGAGCTGCATGTCCTCGGGAAAAATAACGGCTGTAGTTTCCCCTTGCTTTCAGCCGTTCGCAGTAGCTGTGTGGCAAAGCCACATTAGCTGATGTTACAAGGCCAGCTTAGTCAATCATCCAGACTGTTGCCCCTGTAACTACTGAAAAGGCTGCTGCCCCTCTTCAGGAACCACACGTTTGTCTGGCCTCTCCACAGATACCCCTCCGCTGTGGTTGCACCTACGGTACGGCTATCTGTATCGTTGAGGCACGCAAGCCACCCCACCTCGGCAATGTCTGTGGTTCATGGGAGTGGATACAACAGTAAGGCGGACATTACGCATATACGGATTCCATCCGCAACATTTACAGCTCATACTACACTTCCAAGCAGAAGATCAACATAAAAGATTGGAATTTTGTCGTTGCATGCTCCAAAATCTTCAACTGATTCCATTTTTTTACGGTTGTAGCTCGGTATAAATGTTCAAATGTTTGTAGAGCTTAAGGGACTTAACTACGGGGTCATAAGTCCCTAAACTTAGAAACTACTTATGAACTAGCTACAACTAAGGACGGCACAAATATCCATGATGTATTGCAGCCGCAACTATGAAGATGATTCTGATGGATCGAATATGTAATTACAGGAAAAAAAAACCTTGCGGTGGCTGAGGGGACTAAGGCGCTCCAGTCACGGTCTGCACGGCCACTACGGTCGGTGGTTCGAATCCCCCCTCGGGCATGGATATTTGTGCCGTCCATAGTATAAGGTAGTAAATAAGTAGTTTGTAAGTTTAGGGACTGATGACCCCGTAGTTAAGTCCCATAAGCTTAACAAACATTTGAACATTTTGAAAAAACTTGCAACTGTAGACTGATAATCAGACAATAAATACATTTTACTCCTGTACGTTCCAGTCTTCTTGTGACGCATGAGTTAAATCTAACATTCCCCAAAGATGGGAAGTATCTTGCCACCTATGACCCGGAAGTGACCTCTTTTTATTTTTGCCTTTGTGGATGGTAGAAAGGCGAAATATACAAAGGAATGAGTAAACAGAAAAACTGATTTGATAATTCCGATTATGAATGGTGTAGTCCTCATAAAAGAATACTAAGACGACCTCAGAAGAGTTACCGTGGTGTCACACAGATAAGCCAAAAGTTCTTTGAAGTCGGTGGTGGGTGTGTCGTCCTTAGTGTAAGAGTAATTAATTTAGAATCATTTGATTTTGAAGTTTGACGTTGAAATTTTTAAAATCTACTATGAACGTCCTCATTTACCTTTGGCTTAAGTTTGATTGGGTTAAATACTAACAGCTGAATCTCTGCACTTAATAAAAATTGTATACATGTGTCATGTAATTTTGTATGACAATTGATCTACACCACCAACTCGTAAAATATTTACGATTCCTTCCGAAACACCCTATATTTTGGAACTAATCGGGACCTTATGCATCACTCAGTGAAGAAGTAATTTTTCTCGTATAGGTAAAGGAAAACGAATTATTTTAACCTTGATATGTAGTACGAGTGTGTATCTCTGGCTGAAAAAACCGCAGCAAATCGTTGTACTGCTACTGATAAATTTCGTCTAAAAAGGTACACAGGGTGAACAGGAATTCATGGACGTTAGTCGAGGAAATGTTACATTTTCGTGTATCTGACGGAAAATCTCCACACAGGTGTGAAAAAGTTTTTCAAAAGAGAGAGAAAAGGCTGCCCAGTACTTAGCACAATCGATAGTCACACAAAAAGACGAAGATAAATTGAAACGATTTTTCGAAGTACCAATTTCCGATGTCAGAGAGGAGAAAGTAGATAGAAAGAAAAGTGGTTTTGGGGTACTCGCAACCTATGCAGTGATGTGAATCCTCTTTCCTTTCATTGTTGTTTTCACCAAGTTTCTTAACGTGTTTAACATTAATTTAGTTTAAAATTAATTACCGAAGCATATATATTCTTCTGCCATTTACAGTCCATTTCCTTTTATTTAATAGACATCTTCCTCAGTGACAGATTGTTGTTCATCACCCAACATACTTTGTTTTACTGTTTACAAATGTGCAAGATTATTTCGACTACATTGCCCACAGCTTTTGCTTGAACTTTGTAAAGCTACATACACCAACATTCTGTATCACTACATGTAGCTTATGTGTGCGGCTTAGCGAAGCAGTACCGCTGAGAGGGGACACCCCAGTAATCAAAAAGGTTTCGTTTTTGTGTCAATGGTTACAGGTGGCGCGGGAAGTAATAGTAGCAGCAGTAGTATAGTAGTAGTAGTATAATAGTAGTAGTAGCATCAGCAGTAATAGTAGTGAGCAGGCGTTGATGGAAGAACGAGCGAGATCGAGCTCTGTAATAAATTGAGAAATGTGTGTAATATTAGTGATAGTGTTTACGTAATGCGGATACATCATAAAAACAAAAATTAAAATGTAAGTTTCGCGAATGTATAAAACTTATAGCGTTGTACGGTAGTTGATTCTAGCCTCAATAAATATTCCGATGTGTGACGTCAGTGTATCTTTTCCGATCATTTTGACATATAGGTAGAGGATTAGATTTATTAACTGTGAATAATTACAAGAATATCTGTATATTTCACGATAGGTCACGTACCAGTAGGCACACGGTCTATAAGCAATAATCAGGTGCATAAATCCTTGGGAACAGAATGTCCACTCTAGACAGAGTACCATAAATTTTAGTGAGATAGTCGTTATCAACCAGATTAACCGAGTGAGTCATATTATATCTTAAATCTAAAGCGACTTTACTTCTGTTGCTCTTTGGTTTTTGACCATTTGACCATCACTGATAATCTTTTAGGTGCCGCTGTCAATCCTATACGTTATCGGAGTCCAAAAGCGTATAATACGTAATATTTGTGGAATCACGGAAATCCTGTAGAAGCTCTGCAAACAACCGGTTATGCCAACAACTGCATCTGAGATTTATTCCTTAATGAAAAATGTTATGAGTAATATACATCGTTATCTGTTTTTCCAACAAACAACTCAGTTCATACATACAACACTAGGAACACAAACGATCTAGACGAGAACTTAAAAGTTCTTACTTCAGTTCAAAAAGGGGCCCACTACTGAGGAACATACGTTTTCTCTAATTTACTAATAACCATAACAAATTTAGCTACAAACAAAGATGAGTTTAAGAGGAGTCGGAAAGACTTTCTAGTGGCCAACTCCTAAACCAATTACGAATTTTTGAATAGAACCATGAGTGTGTTCATACTAATAATATTATTATGTCACCTTGTAAAAATAAAATATATATTGACATGCTCCACGAGGATCTTCTCAATATGGATATATGAAACGAACAACTAATCTAATCTGATCCAATCTAACAGAACAGAATTAAGGATGACAGAAATTTCTGACATGTCTCGACTACAAGAAGGGATTGATTGGCAGGACACACTTTAAGACATCAAAAACAGCGTCAAATTAAATTTTAATGTTAAAATGTTTGTAAACCAAGGGACTTGACTTAAAAAATGTTACAAATGTTTGTAAATCTATCGAACCAAACTGCGTGGTTATCAGTCCGTAGTTGACAAACTACTTAAACTAAGGTAAACTAACCTAACACACACACACACACACACTCATGCCACAGGGAGGACTCGAACCTCCGACAGCGAGCAACCGCGCGCTGCGCAGAGAGGCGTCTTAAACCATTAGGCTACTCCACCGCGGCGGGACGTGACTGCTGCGGTTATCAGTCCCTAGGTTTACAAACTACTTAAACTAACGTATGCTAAGGACAACACCCACACACCCACACACACACAAACACACACATTCCCGAACGTCCGAAGGGCGAGCAACCACGCACTACTCAACAAGGCGCCTTAGAGCGTTCGGCCACTCCACCGCGGCGGCGTCAATTTAACATTGGAGGAAAGTTGTTGGTATAAAAATAGCAGAGGGAGACCAAGAGACGAATACAGGAAGCAGGTTCAAATAGATGTGAATTGCCTTTCTCTGTACTGTTAACATGTAAACGAATTATAGCCTGCGAGCGCAATTAGGCTTTAATCGTGACATGGCTTCAGTCGAGTGAGAATGGAAACTTCCGCCCTAGCTGCACGAGAGGCTTGATCGTCCTACGCGTTAATGAGTGGGTAAGGCGGCTGGCGTAACAGCTGTCGGGAAGTTGAGGATGCCGCTTATCGCACTGTTTCCCGCCGTAGGGCTCTGCAGAATTTGCTCTTCCGGCATGTGAGTGTGTGTGTGCGCGCGCGTGTTCGCGCTGGCTTGAACAGTCATTTTGCAAATGAAGGCCTCCGCCGCACTCGGGTCAGAACGGAGGCCGCCCCCCTAAGTAACGCCACGGGCCAAGACGTGGCGCCAAGGTAAAAACATCTTAACAGATTATACACACGCCTGCCGCGTGTTAGTTTGGGCTTAGGGCATTCTAATGAGCTGAAGATTACGGCAAGTTTGTTGTTGATGGACTTAAAACGGGCTGTTGTCTTAGCAGCTCATCCGGCCCTTCGGAAGACGCCCGGCCGTCGCCGGCGGCGCAGCGTTCGCCCTCGCCCCGCCCCGCCCTGCCAGCCCTTCAGCCCTTCAGCCGAAGCCGCCGAGGCGTCGCAGTAATCCGCGCAAGACGGCCGCCACTGCCGTCTCCATCCCACCCGGCCTCCGGACACGCCGGAGGCACTTGGTGCAGCATACTCGACACCATTCCAGGACACTGTCAGAACCATGTCGACACCTCGGTCTTATCCGGCGAGTCTCACTGATTAACACCAATATCTTCTCACGATCCTGGTTACGCAGTTGATCTCATTCCCAAAACTGCTGGCACAGTCTCTGTCACAGGCGGTTATGTGGTTGCTGTGGTGCCTCGAATATTTTGAAGTCAAGCCCGAGACATGTACACTCTTGGAAAGGGGAAACGAACATCATGACATCGTCGACCGAGCAGGGGGAAATTTTATTGACACGTCCTTGAGGATGTATACAACACAAGATCATAGAGGCAGAGCCATACACAGTTAAGTACAGTCACCAGAGCTTGCGTAATGTCTTGCCTATTTTTGCAGCATTGCAAGCTGTAATTCTTCCATGGAGAAGATCGCAGAGGTGCCGAATGTGGTCTTGTGGAGTTGCCTGCCATGCAATTTCCACCTGGTGTCTCAGCTGGGCCACACTTTGTGCGGCTCATGCAGACCACACAACGTGTCGTTTCATCCGGTCCCAAATGTGTTTAATGGGGGACAGATCTGGGGATAATGATGGGCAGGGTAGTTGACGTACACCTTGAAGAGCACGTTGTGCTGTACGGGTACGTGTGGACATGCGCAATGTCTTGTTGGAAAAGCATATCGCCTAATTGGTGCATGAACGGTGGCAAGGCGTATTGAATGATGATTTCAGTGTACCGTGCACTGTTCAGTTTTCCCTCTACGTTCACCAGAGGAGAACGGCTGGTATAGTATATGGCTCCCAACACCATGATGCCAGGTGTCGGCCCCATTTGCCTCCGTCGCGTAGTCTCTAGATTTGCGCGCTCCTCAGCACGACACTCCTGGAAAACGAAAAACGAACATCATGACTTCGGCTACCGAGCAGATGGAAATTTTATTGACACATTCTTGAGGATGTATGCAACACAGGATCATACAGGCAAAACCATACACACGTAACTACAGTCACCAGAGCGTGCGTAATGTCTGCGTTAGTGCCGTGTATACCCTATTTTCGCAGCATTGCAAGCTGTAACTCATCCATGGAGAAGATCTCAGAGGTGCCGATTGTGGTCTTGTGGAATGGCCTGCGATGCAATTTCCACCTGGTGCCTCAGCTGGGCCCACATTTTGTGCGGCTCATGCAGACCGCGCAACATGTCGTTTCATCCGGTCCCAAAAGTGTTTCATTGGGGACAGATCTGGGGATAATGATGGACAGGGTAGTTGACGTACACCTTGAAGAGCACGCTGGTTTGTTCGGGTACGTGTGGACGTGCACTGTCCTGTTGGAAAAGCATATCGCCTTATTGGTGCATAAACGGTGACAAGGCGTGTTGTCGACCGTGGTGGGCGAGGGTACTGAGGCGCGCCAGTCACGGTCTGCACGGCCACTACGGTCGGGGGTTCGAATCCCCCCTCGGGCATGGATATTTGTGTCGTCCTTAGTGTTAGCTAGTTCATGAGTAGTTTGTAAGTTTAAGGACTGATCACCCCGTAGTTGTTCCATAAGCTATACAAACATTTGAACATTTTTGAATTTGACAAGGCGTGTTGAATGATGATTTCAGTGTACCGTGTACGGTTCAATTTTTCCACTACGATCACCAGAGGAGAACGGCTGGTTTAGGATGTGGCTCCCCACACCATAATGCCAGGTGTCGGGCCCGGTTGCCTCTGTCGCGTACTCTCTAGATTTGCGCGCTTCCCAGCACGACATCACGAGGCTTACGACCATCATTGCCACCGAGGCGGCAGCGACATTTTTCACCGATGAGGTGGACAAGTATCCATTCGTCCCTTCATGAGCGCCTACCGTGACACGACTGGAGGCGGGCTGAACGATGTTGAGGGGTGAGCGGAGGACACCCCAACGGCACACATTATTTTGTGTGCAGCCATAAACAACATTGCCCTGTCTCCTCTAGTAATCGTCTAGAGAACATTGAACAGTGCACGGTAAACTGAAACCATCATTCAACTCGTCTTGTTTCCACTGATGTAACAAGGCGATATTCTTTCCCAACAGGGCAATGCACGTCCACATGTATCCCGTAACACCCAAAGTGCTCTTCAAGATGTGCGTCAATTGCCCTCGCCAGTATGATCCCCAGATCTGTTCCCCATTGGACCTGTTGGGGACCGCATGAAACGTCATGTTGGGCAGTCTGCATGAGCGACACTAAATGTGGTCCAACTGCGGCACCAGGTGGAAAATGCATGTCAGGCAATTCCACAACACATTTGTCATCCCTACGATCGTCTCCATGCAATTACAGCTTGCAATGCTGCGAAAGGAGAGTATACGCGGTACTAACGCCGACATTACGCACGCTCTGATGACTGTCTTCACATGCCTATGGCTCTGCCTGTGTGATCATGTGTTGTTAAAATCTTCAGGAATGTGTCAATAAAATTTCCATATGTTCGGTCGACGATTTCGTGGTGTTCTTTTTTTTTTCATTTTGCAGGAGTGTATGATGGAAGGAAAGAGACTCTTAGATGTGCTGCGTAAGTGTGCAGCCTAACTCGTCCACAGTAGTCTACCTCACTCACCCATGAAAGACGACCGTCTGTCGTTTTCCATATATTTTTTGTAAAATTGTAATTTATTTGACGTCGCTAGATTAGCATTTTGTTAAAACTAGAACCCTACTCTTTTCGAGGCATGAGGAATAGCATTTTAATTTCATGTTTTAAAATATTAGTTTCTGAGATGGTAGTTAATATTGCTAGGATTTTGCTATTTTAATAATTATTATTGTGTTTATGAATGTGGCAATAAGTACGGCTTCTCCGCTACGCCACTGTCCCTGTGAGAATGTGTACTTGTTTTACTTTTAAGCGGATGTGCGAGAATCTAATGGGTGTCTGAATGTGGGTAGTAGGTTTCACACCCTTACAATGCCACACTCCAGACAAGTGCTTTCAGAAAGGACTTCTTAACATTTACATTAATATTGATGTCAACAAATTTCGATTCTTCAGGAAAGCTTTTCTCCGCATAGCCAGTCTGCATTTCATATCTTCCTTACTTCAGCCATAAGAAGTTATCGTACTACCCAAATAACAAAACTCATCTACTACTTTTGTCGTCTTATTACCCAATCTAATTTCTTCAGAATCGCCTGAATTTCTGACACTAAATTCAATTAACTTTAATTTACTCGTACTCTTGTTAATGTTCATCTTATTTGTTCCGTTCAAGACACTGTCCATTCCGTTTAATTGCTATTCCAGATCCGTTACCGTCTCTGACAGAATTACTTTCTCGTCAGCAAACCACAAGGTTTTTATTCCCTCTCCCTGTACTTTCATTCCATTTCCAAATTTCTCCTTGCATTTCTTCACAGCTTGCTCAGTGTACGTATAGATTACTTATATTTGTTTTTTTTAATTTATTTCTTTATTAAATACATATTTTAAGTTGTGTGCTATATATTGACTTGTTAAATAGGATAAAAGTAAAAGAAGAAGAAGAAAAAAGCGCCTTTATGTGATTGGCCACCAGAACGGGGGGGGGGGGGAATTCGATGTTCAGAGGCGAACACACCGACATCTGAACGACTGAAAACAATAAACATCTTATTTGCTAAAACTGTCTTGTAACGTAGCAGACACGTCCATTTCCAATGCGAAGTTGCCATAGGATCGGCGTTTTCTTCCACAGCGTAGCGAACATGGTGACCTAGTGGACAGATGATCGTATTAGTTCCCGTCTGGGGGAAAAAGTGTTACTTCCGGATGAAGAAGGAATTTATCCAAAAATGCTAATTAGGATCTTCTGGTAAAGAAAGCTAATTGTCGACTCTTCCAGGAGCAATGATTACACCTAGAAGAGTTTCCAGTCGAAAGCCTTACCACGAGATCACCAGACCCGACAAAAACTCCTAAATAGAAGGCCTGCGCGCTGTCGTGTTACGCCACACAGAGTACGCTGCGACCGCGTAGCTCGCTAGCTGCCTGTTGGGATCTGACCCACTACCTCGTAACAGCCAGTCAGCTACGTGATCTATGTGAGGTAACACGACAGTGCACAGGCCTTCTCTTAACCCAATGTTCCTTTAAAGCGCCTGCTTCTGGGATGGGGAGGGGGGCCATCTCCAGTTCTAATATGCCCTGTGGATTAAGGGCGAAGGCTGATAAATCGGACTGTCTGGATCAGCCTTTTAGGTGGTTTCCAATAGCCCTCCAGATGATTATCGGGCTGGTACCCAAGGACCGCGTCAGTTACACGACTCCAGAACTTTTAGATACGTCCATACACTTACACATCTACTTACAGCACAGGCGGACGGTTACCTCAACACCAACATATAGACAAGTCCCTACAACAGCCCGTGCTACGTCACATTGACCAGGCCGAGGCTTACGAGAAAGACAGGCTCCAGTGCAGTCGTCATGCCACGTAAGCAAGGTAGTTCCGAGGTGGCGCGATCGCTAGCCGATTGGCCGACCAATGGGGCACGGACCACTGCGTCGTAACGAGCAGCCACTGAGCAAGCGATCGCGCCGGCTCGGAACTACCTCGGTAACGTGCCATGACGACTGCGCTGGGGCCTGTCTTTCTCGTAGGCCACGGACCAGGCCGCGGCCGAATGGCTGGCCGCTGGGGCACGCCCACTGCCTCGTAGAGGCCAGCCAGCTGTCGGCCGCGGCCTGGTCAGTGTGACATAGCACGGGCTGTTGTGAAACCTTGTCTCTAAGTGGTGTTGGTTGCCTCCAGGAGCTAACGGAGTGGCAGCAATAAGCACACTTGGCTACCATTTAAAAACTAACATGCCAAATCCAATAATGAAAATGCTGAGCCCGCGTCAGTGGATTGGTATTAAGTGGTTTAAACTTTAACTGAGTAAAACCTAAACCTGTACTGCCAGACAAGGAGACCGGTACGAGTTCAATGTCTCACTCCTGCGCTGCCTCTAAAAATTTACGTCATTATTTATCCGTTTTTCGAGTTTCTTTCAAGAAGCCACCGGAACATCATCTACGTCAACCACATGCCGCCATTTTATATACAGGATACACTCCCAAATTTCCTGTATAATTTACCAGAATGATATCTCAGTGATCTCAGTGGTTTGTTAAAGAAACTTTCCATTGGATGATTTAGACTGTATAGAAATTCCGTAAGAGTAGTCTGTATGGAGAAGACATTGTGATGATGAAATATATTATTCTGACAGCTTTCGAGAACAAACCCTGCAGACAAAGTGAACGAATGTAGAGGGTTTACCATAATTACCTCCAGGGTTACACAAAGTAACATGACTGCACGAAAGCTACAATATACGAAGAACACTTGCGCGTATCTCTGAGCTCATTACAGATGTTCAGTGTATGTTCCGCGTGTGACGTCAAAAATGCCAATACGGATGGGAAACCACCAAAATCATTGACACAAATTACCTGTGAATGCGCCACAACAGCCTGCTATGGAAATGAGTTAATCGGGTTCCTTGTTCGTGGGCACGGATTAATTCTATGCGGAGTAAGTGATTTGTCTACATGTTGTGACATGCCAACCCCTTGTGAAACTACGTCACGGTGCATATTGCGTACCGATACGCACAGGGATATTCTGTCCGTTGATATGATTTATTTTTCTGTAGTCCTACGGTTTCCACACAGTTACGGTATGAATCCATGGACATGTTTAGGGGCTTGGTAGTACTACTTTAAATACGGATTCTATAGAAATCCGCGAAAAGTAAGAGGAATTAATGATAAAAATACTCTAACAAGTTAGATAGAAGAGCGAGTGTTAAGAATGGAAAACCGCAAGACAAGTGCTACTATTAAGCACTGCGTATAGCAAGGACATCAAATGAATATAAGTGCGAGATATATGGCACAACAGTTTAATAGCTCACGTATCCAACATCTTGAAATAATAGTATAGGCCTACATAAAATGGAAAAAAATTGGCGAACTGTTGGCTATCGTTAAGCTTCAGAAAAGGTACTTCAAAAGCAGTTCTAACTGTACGCTTAAAAATGGAAGCAATGCTGAAGAAAATCGTAGCCGCGGTGTGGCCGAGGGGACTGAGGCGCTCCAGTCACGGTCTGCACGACCACGGGGGTTCGAATCCCCCCTCGGGCTTGGATATTTGTGCCGTCCTTAGTATTAGCTAGTTCATAAGTAGTTTGTAAGTTTAGGGACTGATGACCCCGCAGTTAAGTCCCTTAAGCTTAACAAACATTTGAACATTTCGTAGCCGCGGTGGAGTAGCCGCGGCTGTGTAATTGTAAAGTAATGCGACAGAATGTGAGATTTATAAACAGAAAAAATGATTCGTCATAGCCTTATAATGATAGTATGACAAAGACTCAACTCATGTACTCAAAAACTAGCCGCGGTGGAGTAGCCGAGCGGTCTAAAGCGTCTCGCTGCGGAGTGCGCGGTTGCTCGCCGTGGAAGTTCGAGTCATCCCTGGGGCATGGGTGTGTGTGTTTGTCCTTAGGTTAGTTTACCTAGGTTTAAGTAGTTTGTAAGCTAGGGACTGATGACCACGCAGTTTGGTCCGATAGATTTACAAACATGTGAATTTGAAAAATCGTAGTATTTGTCGACTTCGGAATAACTTTCGATAGTGTAAAATGGAGCAAAATGTTTCATATTATACGAAAAAAATAAGGGTAAACTATAGGGAAGACGATTAATGTACAATATGTACAAGAATGAATAGACTTTCATAAGAGTGGAATACTAATAATTTCACGGTACACCTTCCGTATACTTAAGGAAGAATTAATTTTTACGATTTATTCAATTCTGGAAGTTGCCCTGGTGCATATTTCTTCCTGCTATATAATTTCGAAGGTACTTTCAGTGGTATATATGTGTACACCGTCTGTAAAATGTCTCGCGTATACAAGTAATAATGTAGAGGAAATAAATTGTGACGTCACCCCGAATGCCGTCATGTTATTGCGTGAACACCGACAAAGTAGAAGGCAATCAACTTACTTCCTTATCTCATCTTCCTTTGGGTTGTCAGCGAGAAAAGTTTCGTAAAAGCTTGAAGATATGTGTAAGGTTTATTGCTAGTAGTTAAGTGCTCTTTTTGTCAAATAGTCAATAAATAAAAATTATGCCGCGGCGCCTTGCTGCGATGCACGCGGCTGTTCGCCGTCGAACGTTCGAGTCCTCCCTCGAACATGTGTGTGTGTGTGTGTGTGTGTGTGTGTGTGTGTGTGTATGCGTTGTTCTTAGGATACGTTAGAGTGTTCGTAAGTTTAGGGACCAATAACCACTGAGTTATGTCCCATAACTTTACAAACATTTGAACAAAATTATGTCGCACGATTTTTCTAACTGCCATTGTTTGTCATAGCATGTTTAAATGTTTAAAAGTTTGTAAATCTTATGGGACTTAACTACGGGGTCATCAGTCCCTAAGCTTACAAACTTCTTATGAACTACTTACGAACTAGGACGGCACAAATAACCATGCCCGAAAGGGGATTCGAACCCCCGACCGTAGTGGCCGTGCAGACCGTGACTGAAGTGCCTCAGTCCCCTCGGCCACCGCGGCCGGCTGTCACAGCATGTCCCTTGAAACATGTGTCGTAGTTGCTTCTTACCCCACAGATATTGTTGTCAGATGTATAGCAAATTTGGTTGAAATCAGTTCAGGAGACGTGCAACAAGCACACATTCATAACATGTACAGATTTTTTACAACAGTACGTACCGAAAGGAGATATGGATTTATGTATTCTTTTCGCACGTTTTTACATTGTTTTATAGTCTCATAACCTGATCAAAAAGCTCTGTTCTAATGAGTACAGAAGATGGATTGAGTGTGAACAATAGAAGGTGAATAGCGAGAAATTTAACTTTGAAATAATGTTAATCACGAAGGAGGCGATAACAAGCAACATACCTCTCGACGGAGGAAGTAAGAGTCGGTCAACAGAAGTGTACTGGTATGAAATATTGGTCTTAATGTGAGGGAGGAATTTCTGAGAATATGCGTTTGTAGTACAGAATTGTAGATTCGTCAATCCTGGACAGTAGGAAAACCCGAACACAACATAATTGAAGAGTTTGTAATTTGGTGCTATAGAGGAATACTGAAAATTAGGGTGACTGTTAAGATATGGAGTGACGAGGTACTCTGCAGAATCGGTAAAGGAAGGACCACAAGAAAGGACATAATGATAAGAAGTATGTCAAGATATCAGGGAATATCCTGAGATTGGCCGCAGGGAAATGGCCGAGCGCTCTAAGGCGCCTTGTTGTTGAGTGCGCGACTGCTCTTCGTCGTTGGTTAGAGACAAGTAGTTTGTAAGTCAATGAAACGATGACATCACAAGCTTTACATAGGATTACAAGGATTACAAATATTTGAACATTTTTCTCCCCAAGTTTGTTCCTTTATCTCTTGTAAAACAGAGAACACATACGGCTTACTGTGAACTATGATTCTCCGCTGAAGAAGGTTGCGTTGTATAGCTGAACAACTTGCTTAGGGTTACCGTCCTTGTCTACTGTTCTCTCAGCAAATTTCATAACATCAGCGCCTTACCTTGTCACGCTCAAATGCAAACAATTGTCTTACATTGTGATGTAAAACTCGCAGCAGAAAGACTGTTTGTATTGTGTCCGACCAACAAGTCTTTTCTTTGTTTTTCGGTGATATATCTAAATTACTCCAATTCTGGGATGGTCTCTGTGGAAAGTCCTTCCCAATCCTTGAAACAACTTATATATTGAAATAGGTTTCAATAACGAGTGATCACTCACTATGCGAGTTGGCAGGTCCTGTACATGTAATTCTTCATAGCAGGGAGGAAGAGAGACAGATGGGAAGAAGGAGGCCGTGGCGGGGCGGCCGAGCGCATTGAGGCGCTCTGCTACGATGCGCGAGGCCCTTCCCCGTGGTGGGTTCGATTCCCCCCTCGGGCATGGATGTTTGTGCTGTCTTTAGTATAAATTAGTTCATAAGTAGTTTGTAAGTTTAGGGACTTATGACACCGCAGTTAAGTCCCATAAGATTTACAAACATTTGATTTTATATATATATATATATATATATATATATATATATATATATATATCACCATTGTTTATATTAGAAGTTGGGGTGAAGGGTATGTAAGAAAAAAGGTAGTTGGATGGAGAACGAGTTGAAAAAGGAGATGGTGGAGAGGGGGTAGACGAGGGAGGAGGATGCGACGGGCAGAGGAAGAAGGGAGGGATAGAGGGATGTAGAATGTGGTGTATATCCAGTTCCCACAGATATTAGCAATAGCGAAGCACTGACGTGTCTGCTAGTATGAAATAATAATATTCGACAGGACAATAAAAAAGAACGCTTCACAGGGAGTCAGAGAAGATAGTTGTGTACAGAGCCGAGATGACGCATGAGATGAGAAGAAATCTGCAGTTAACGAGGCGAGGTAGGATACGAAATGAGGAGGTTTGGAGGCGAATGGAACAAAGAAACAGCAACTATCTCAGAATACAGCACTTCAGTTGTTTGGTGACGCAGAAGAAACGAATAACCATAGCTGCCCAAGTTGGAGAAAAATACATGCGAGGAACGATAGAAAACATAAACATAGTATCTGATGACCGGAACGAAAGAGGTTGATGGAGTTCGAATCATTTCTACAGGAAATTTTGAAAAAGAATAACAAGAATAAGAAAGGGATTCTTCATAGGCTGCACACTTAGTACTTATCATCACTTCCTTTAATGTCTCGGTGTCAGTAAGTATAACAGATGGCATGTGTACGATTTCCACTTATAAACATTTTTTTTTTTTTTTTTTGGAAAGTACTAGTGGGCTCAGGAGCAAAGAACGTAGTTAAGATAAATGAGAAATAGTTTGTAGAAGACAGCACGGTTCCGGATTGGAAATGGGCGAGGATAACTGTGGTACTAGTAAAGATATCGTGACCTGCCTTCCATTCTCACGTAAGATTTGTTAGACATCAGCATCGCGGATGATGTAGTGCTGACATTGGGAGGAAACTACTGTATTAAAATGTGTGGTATCTGGATACAGTACAAAAATTATGTGTAATTGTGGCAGTATAGTGAGTATTTGATGGCTATGAACATCTCGCGTCGTTGATGGAGGTGGAGCATAACAAACAGAAAATAGTACGGACTGGCTCTACAGATAATATCAAAACTTTTTTTGTGAGCTCGAAGGTGAGCCTTTTCCTACTGGTGGCAACAGGCGCTTTGTATTCGTGCTCCAAGTGTAACAGTTTAACGTGAAAGTGACTAGACTCGTTGACAGATGAAGCAAAACAGTTGTCTTTTAAAACGCTTTTCCGTCTGAGACGTTACTCGCTACGATTGCATCGCCGGCTCCCCGAGGAGGGGTCCTTGATAAAAGCGATAACCATGCGTAAGCTACAGGAACGGCAGTAAAAGTCACCGCTGGGATATCTCCATTTCTGCTGGTGACGAAGCATTCCACGAACAACACCAAATTTTCTACAGGTCAGCATCCGGGAACGAGGTGCGCTGGAATGTACGTAGTAGCACCAGCCACGTGCAAACGCATCTGTGGATCTCTACTGGTGGGGCGTTTACCATCTGCTGTAATGTAGAGAGCCGTTGTAGTTGATATTCCTTTACTTTTTCTTCCTATAGGTGATACGTTACACATTCTCTATCGAATGGTTTACCAAACTGTGTGACTCATTCTTTCTCTTTCTCTCAGACGTTTGACCATAGTGCAGTAGTTTCTTGATAGGCTACACCCTTAGAATTTACCATCACGATCGCCAGGGGGGCTCAAAGTTTTGTACGGCGGGGACGGGGGGGGGGGGGGGGGGAGCGTGTTCTATTGGAGGGAGAAATAGTTGCGCCTTATGCTAAGGAAAAGAAATACATCCATACCCGAGGAAGGACTCGAAACTCCGACGGCAAGCAGCGGCGTTCTCTACAGCTAAGCGCCTTGGAACGCTCGGCCACTCTTCCGTGGCAGCTCAGTGTTTGTCTGAAAACTAGAGGTACCACAATACGAAAAGAAAAAATTCTGAGAAAAGTTAAATTTGTATTATATTGAAATTAGGAAATTTCTTCTTTATTATCAATTCTCTATTGAATATTGATTGTTTTATATTAAATACACCTTGTTAATTATGAATAATCGAAAAGCCAGAAAATCAATCAACATTTAAATTAACAAGATGCTAAAAGTAATTCTGAGTATCTCAAAAATTCTACTTCTTTACACATTGACTATACAGTGGGGCCCTGCTTAGCGATAATAATTCGCTTCCTGAATCTAACCTACAATGCGAAACCTTATGAAATACACATTCTTCTGGCGGAATTTATCTAAAAATGGGCTATCTTTTCCATTCCGCAAATAAACTAAAAGCCATCCTATTACGTATAATACTGTACTTTTTTAGATTAAAGTTGTATAAAGAGAAGAAAATCACACTCGTTGCCTCTGAAAGCAAAGACATAGTGGTGTCACCTATCGGGTAAGATAAGGGTGGCAAAATATTTTCACGTGGAAGGGGGTTATATATTCAAATAGATCGAGAAACAAGCGAAAATACATCAGGCCAGCTGTCCTAAAGACTTCGTCACAGCTTCTTAAGTTACGGCCCAGCCTCTCCAATTCGTCCAAAAGCAGTAACCGAAGCTAAGTTACGAGCTGTAGCGGCGAAAAGTTAGTTTTGATGGTCTAAGTCTACATTTCTTCACTTGCTGTTTTCAGTCTTATGTTAAAAGACAAATGACGGAAAAGTATTACAAGATGAAGCAACAAAACTAATTTTTAAGAAAGTTCTTAAAAGGTGTTCGTCACATTACGGGAGTTACATGATCAAGCGTCAAGCGTTCATACCATTCGGAGACCCCCGCTATAATCAGCGAGAGGAATAATACACGTAACGCTGTGGTATGGACTTCTTTTGTCATGAATGAAACACTTTGTCTCAGTTCATGAAGATTTTAAGTTGTAGATTGGTCTTTTCATCCTATTGCAAAAATGTTACGTGAATAACGACTCAAGTCGTTTCTGACGTATCTGGTGTTAAAAGGAATTTCTTGCTGTTATATATCGTTAGTTTCATTATCATGAAGGCAACTAATGAGGTTGACCTTTGTGTGTGTGTTTCATCTGGCGAGCATTCAGCCTCCTTTCAACAGAGGTTCGGCCCTACTGTCATATCCTGTCGCTCCTAGCACTAGTAATCCAGGATATCCGTAATCATTGCATCATTTGGCCTTTCACCCGGCCATCTGGATATGATGACGTCATCTGAATAATATATACAGAAGTAAGACTTGCCTTTCATGGTTTCGTGGCAAGACAATTATTGTATGCTTCCGAGCGTTTACATTTCTAGTACAGCATAGCTTTGGCACCTA
Source organism: Locusta migratoria (assembly GCA_026315105.1). Classification (NCBI taxonomy): domain Eukaryota; kingdom Metazoa; phylum Arthropoda; class Insecta; order Orthoptera; family Acrididae; genus Locusta; species Locusta migratoria. The sequence goes on from CM048751.1 coordinate 57,494,636, forward strand.
AAGTTGATCCGAGTTGTACTGACAGTAGAACTGAACTGTAATACCTGTAATAACACTGTTACCTATAGTTGGTCTCCCACAACTATTTACTGCTGATTGAGACTCTCGATACGCAATACGCCCTCTGAAAGATCTTTAGGTTCTACGGAAATATGAGATACAGTGTGTTTCGTTCCCTCGACGGAGACTAAGAGTCCTCTTCGTAGTGTTGAAGACAAACAGTTGCTCTGAAAGTCGGACGTGGCGATGTTAAGTACGCAACCATTCTCCTCAGAACCCCTCTTCTCACTATTTGTCATTCAGAAATTTTCTGTGCTGTCTTCTGTCCACTGCATTCAAAAGATCTATTTTTTTTATTTATACAATATAGCCTACGCGAATTAAATGTCTCTTAGTGAATCATTATAATTAGTGAATGAAGTCTGCAAACAGCTGCATAGGTCGCTATATTGATTAATATCATTAGTTGACTAAAATATTACTTTATTTTACGCGTTTCGGCATGGGCCATCATCAGACTCTATCAAATGAAAAATAATAATAATAACTATACAGAGTTACAGAACACAAATATAACAAAAACATTGTATAAAACTTTTGTGATTATAAAATTCGGCAAACATACACTGTGGTTGAAAGTAACCAGTACACATTAGCCGCATGTTGTTCAGTAACATTCGTTATATGTTCTTCAGGTAACATCAGAGAGCAGACTGAGTAAGTACAGTAATGGTGCAATCCATGAGTACAGATATTAATCGCCAGATGGCGTGCCATACTGAAGCCGTGCCAAGTGAAGACAACGTAAGTACAATTAAAAGTTAAGCAGTACAAAAGTAAGCAAGGGTAATTAAATAAAGTGAACAAATGCTATTTACATCATGTCTTAATAGTTGATCAGAAAGAGTGAACGAATGTCATTTACCTCATGTCGTAATGAATAAAAATCAGGGATGGGCAAGAATTGTTTATCAGAGAAACGTGCGTCAGGAAGTCATAACATTACAACACATTAATGACAATAGTATACATGTGACATCTTAATCTTTACCGGCGTATTTCTTCATCCAGTAAGTTTCGGGTGTGCGGCCGGATCCCGTCGTCATTCTGACACGATATTTCGGCCTGGAAATGTCTGGCCATCTTTAGTTGAGTAGCGCTACCTCACATGCGTTTAAACATTCTTCGTCTACCAAAAGAAAAGTTAATTAACCCACCGAAAAGTTACCTTCAGGGAGGGAAGTCAACAACAACAAACAGGTCTAATTGGCACTGTATTTTCCGGGTGGTGTTCTGGACACTAGCGGAGATAGTATTCCTACTCAGCCTTCTGACTGACCCGAAGAAGAATGTCAGCTCAGCCGCCGCATCGGGCACTTCGACATAGTATGCAGCAAGTGGTTACTACTAGACCTCGCCTGCCTAGATTCCACAACCGACACTGCTACACCTTCGGACCTTCTCATGGTTTTTGTATTGCTGGAACTTCCATCCTGACCTGTCTCCGGACTTTCAGTCTGCAATGTTGTTTCCTGCTGCCGGAATGGAGTCGGGCTTTAATAGGACAGAGATGGCTAAATAATCTACAACTGGTCAACTCTTATTAGACAGCAAAAATATAAATAATTTATTAATAGAATACTTAACTTCAGATGGTTGAACAGAGGACAGGAGTAATATGTACACTGAATACATGGAGAGGTTCTGATCGGAAATATAGTTCTACAAAGTCTCAGACTATCATGACTTGAAGCCAAGCTATAATGTTAAGTACCGTGTGCACGGAACCTGCTTGTCCTAGCTAATGTTTAAGTGCAGCACAGAAATGAGAATGATTCTTACAGCCTTATAAAACTTAACGGTGCGGTGGCACACAGAACTATGCAGAGTGGCCTAGTGCGTTATAATCTTTGGTTATTCCACTTCCAGTGGATGCGTCGATACTCTGCCTTGATGGGGTTGCCAACTGTTGCAATATAACCCCGCGTGTGGACTTAGACTGAGATGTTCAGATTTTTGTAAAGCTTATGGGACTTAACTGCGAGGTCATCAGTTCCTAAACTTACAAACTACTTATGAACTAACTTATACTATAGACGACACAAACATCCATGCCCGAGGGAGGATTCGAACCTCCGACGCGGGAGCCCTCGGGATCGGCAACATGGCGCCCCAGAACGCTCGGCTACTCCCGCGCGGCGGACTTAGACCCCGTAGTTCACTTTTTCTTTGGACTCTCGCCCGTTTCTAAAAGGCGACAGTTCCAGGCCCAAGTAAACATGTACATTTATTTTGTAAAGTAAATTTCGTTTATATATAAGGAACTCATTGTTCGATGGGGTGATCTATAATTGTTTGATAATGATTTTGCAGCCAAGATCACATTTTTCATTTATTATGTTACCGGTTTCGGCGTGCTCGACGCCATCTTCAGACCTGTCGTAATTTACATAACTTCATATCACTTTTATATACTAAAAGAGTACTTTTTAGTATATAAAAATGTTGTGAAGTTATGTAAATTACGACAGGTCTGAATATGGCGTCGAGCACGCCGAAACCGGTAACATAATAAACGAAAAATGCGATCTTGGCTGAAAAATCATTATTAAAGAATTTCGTTTCGTTTGATCAACCTGCTTTCCTTCTATCGAAACATACTGAAGTTATTGTACTCCAGAAGTGACCCCTCCCCTTTGAAGAAAAATAAAGAATAAATTATCTACACCCCTGACGTCAAAGTAGGGAGCATGGCTCCATATTCCTGCATGAGACTCACAACTGTTAGCTACATGAAGCAGCTACACTTCACGGGGCAGAAGAGGCATGCAATAAGATTTTCATCTACGTGTACATATATATACTCGGCAATCCAGCGTAAGGCGCATGCCACAACTAGGCATTTCCTTTCCTATTCCACTCCCAAATAAAATGAGGGAAGAAAGAATGTCTACATGTCTCTGTAGGAGCCCTAATTTCTCTTGTATTTGTTATCTTTACTCGAAATGTAAGTACGCGGCAGTAAGACCGTTCTGCAGTCAGCTTTAAATTCCGGCCCTCTAAAGTTCCTCAACAGAATTTCTCAAAAAGAATGTCGTCTCCAGCGATTTCAATTTGAGTTCCCGGAGCATTTCTGACACACGCGCATTGGTCAAAACTACTAGTAACGAAACTAGCCTATCAATAACGCAGTTAGCCTCTGAACTGCTTCCATGTCGTTCTTTAAACCTTCTGCGGCTGCCAAACTCTTAAGCAATACTCAAGACGTGTTCGTTCAAGTGTTTCACATGCGGTTTCCTTTACAGATGAAGTACATCTTCCCAAAATTGTCCCAATAAACCGAAATCGGCTGTCTGCCTTAGTTACAACTGTCCTTAAATGTTCGTTCCATTTCATCGCTCTGCAAAGTTACACCTAGATATTTAAACGACGCGACTGCATCAAGATGCTCACTACTGATGCTGCATTCGAACATTATGGGATTGTTTTTCCTACTCATGTGCATCACCTTACATTTTTCTACATTTGGAGCTAGCTGCCATTCTTCACATCAACTAGAGGTATTGTCTAAGTCATCTTGCATGCCATTACAGTCAATAATGACGATAAGCTCTCATACACAACGGCATCATCAGCAGACAGCCGCAAATTACATGTTACTCTGTCTATCAGGTAATTTATATACGCTACTGGCCATTAAAATTGCTACACCAAAAAGAAATGCAGATGATAAACGGGTATTCATGGGACAAATATACTAGAAGTGACATGTAATTACATTTTCACTCAATTTGGGTGCATAGATCCTGAGAAATCAGTACCCAGAACAAACACCTCTGGCCGTAATAACGGCGTTGATACGCCTGGGCATTGAGTCAAACAGAGCTTGGAAGGCGTGTACAGGTACAGAGGCCCATGCAGCTTCAAAACAATACCACAGTGACTAACGTATTCTGACGAGCCACTTGCAAGCCCTCCATTGACCAGACGTTTTCAATTGGTAAGAGAGCTGGAGAATGTGCTGGCCAGGGCAGCAGGTGAACATTTTCCGTATCCAGAAAGGCCCGTACAGGACCTGTGACATGCGGTCGTACATTATCCTGGTGAAATGTAGGGTTTCGCAGGGATTGAGTGAAGGGTACAGCCACGGGTCCTAACACATCTGAAATGTAACGGCCACTGTTCAAAGTGCGAACAAGAGGTGACCGAGACGTGTAACCAATGGCACCCCATACCATCACGCCGGGTGATACGCCAGTATGGCGATGACGAATACTCGCTTCCAATGTGCGTTCACCCTGATGCTGCCATCCACGGATGCGACCATCACGATGTTGTTAACAGATTCATCTGAAAAAATGACGTTTTGCATTCGTGCTCCCAGGTTCGTCGTTGCGTACACCATCGCTGGCGTTGCTGTCTGTGATGCAGCATCAAGGGTAACCGCAGCCATGGTCTCCGTGCTGATACTACATGCTGCTGCAAACGTCGTCGAACTGTTCGTGCAGATGTCTTGCAAACGTCCCCATTTGTCGACTCAGGGATCGAGACGTCACTGCACGATCTGTTACAGCTATGTGGATAAGATGCCTGTCATCTCGACTGCTGGTGATACGAGGCCGTTGGGATCGAGCACGGGGTTCCATATTGCCCTCCTGAACCCACCGATTCCATATTCTGCTAACAGTCATTGTATCGCGACCAACGCGAGCACCAATGTCGCGATACGATAAACCGCAATCGCGATTCGACATTTATCAAAGTAGGAAACGTGATGGTACGCATTTCTCCTCCTTACACGAGGCAACACAGCAACGTTTCGGCAGACAACGCCGGTCAACTGCTGTTTGTGTATGAGAAATCGGTTGGAAACTTTCCTCATGTCAGCACGTTGTGTGAATGCTCTGAAAAGCTAATCATTTGCATATCGCAGCACCTTATTCCTGTCGGTTAAATTTCGCACCTGTAGCGCGTCATCTTCGTGGTGTAGCAATTTTAATGGCCAGGAGTGGGGCACGCCTGACGATACACTCGTCTCTGATGAACACTAGCCGTCGAGAACAACGTACTGCGTTGTATTACTTACAAGGAAAGTACTTGGGCTCGAACACAAATACACCAAAATCGCGTGAGAGATAATGTGGGGGTCCCTTATCGCACTAGTAATACTCCCGCATCTGCAAAACTCTGCAGTCTTCCGTTAGAGGCCTGTACGTGTGCCATGCCGCATTGCACTTTGACCTGCCGGTACGTCAGTCGGGATCTGTAGGGACATTGCAGTGTGCTTTTGGAGTCGAGTTTCGTTACATTATTTGTGTAGTGAAGCGTCGAATGGGTTGGCCATTGCTAATCAATCCAGCTAATGTATTGCGATTTGTTGAGAAGAAGTTATGAAAAACCCTGTTTGTGAAGAAGGTATTAGGGTATAAGATGAATCTTTCACATTTATTTTGGTATCATTATAGTGCAGAAATATGAGCGAAAGTTAGAAACAGATACTTTTGTCAATTACAAATATTGAAACATTTCGACCGTTTGAGACGTTGAAAAAATTCAACGGCTAAGTTGAAAATTCGACCTCGAATTCTTAAAATTACGGCTGTTAATGTCAACCAATGGTGTCTTATTTTGGACATGTCCCAAAGAACAGAAACCATATCGGTAATTGTAAAAAAAGATAGTTTTGTAACAGTAATAAAGACTAATGATAGGGATGATAATGACGAACAACTGCGGTCCACAATTTCATCTACATCTACATGGGATAATCTGCAAATCACATTTAAGTGCCTGGCAGAGGGTTCATCGAACCACCGTTATACTATTTTACCTCCCATTCCATTCTCGAATAGCGCGCGGGAAGAATGAACACCTGAATCTCTCCGTTCGGGCTCTGATTTCTCGTATTTTATTCTGATGATCATTTCTACCTATGTAAGTGGGAGTCAACAATTTATTTTCGCGTTCGGAGGAGAATGTTGGCGATTGTAGTTTCGTAAGTAGCCCACGACGCAGCGATACGCGACGTTGTTGTAATGATTCCCATCCCAGATCCTGTATCATGTCCGTAACGCTGTCTCCCCTGTATCGTGACAATACGAAACGAGCTGCCCTTCTCTGGACTCTATCGATGTCCTCCGTCAAACACACCTGATAAGGATCCCACACTGGGCAGCAATACTCCATAAAAGGACGGACAAGCGTAGTGTATGCAGTTTCTTTAGTAGTTCTGTTGCATCTTTTAATGGTTCTACCAATAAAACGCAGTCTCTGGTTCGCCTTTCCCACGACATTATCTACGTGTTCTTTCCAATTTAAGACAGAAGTAATTCTAATTCCTAGGTATTTTGTACAATTTACGGCCTTCACACTTGATTGATTTATCATGTAAACAAATTTTAACGGATTTCTTTTCGTACTCATGTGGACGACTTCACACTTCTCATTATTTAGAGTCAACTGCCAATTATTACACCATACTGATATAGTATTCAAATCGTTCTGCAGTTGGTTTTGATCTTCAGATGATTTTACTAGACGATAAATGACGACGTTATCTGCAAACAACCTAAGAGAGCTACTTAAATTTTCTCCCAAATCGTTTATGTAAATAGGAACAACAGAGGACTAATAACACTACCCTGTGGAACGCCCGAAATCACCTCCGTTTTAGTCGATGCCTTTCCATCGATTACTACTAGCTGTGTCCTCTCTGAGAGGAAATCCCCTATCCAGTCGCAAATTTAGGGTGATATAGCGTAACCACGCAATTTGATTAAAAGCCGTTTGTCAGGTACGGTGTCAATAGCCTTCTGGAAATCAAGAAATACTGAATCAATTAGCGAACCCTTGTCGATAGCACACATCACTTCGTGTGAGTAAAGAGCTAGTTGTGTTGAGCATGAATGATATTTTCTAAATCCATGTTGACCTTGGGCCAATAGATCATTAGGTTTGAGATAATTCATTATCTACAGTGCGGTGGTCAGAGTTGAAGGGCATGAAAGGGATGCAGTGGCTGGAAAGGGAGAAAGACAGGGTTGTAGCCTTTCTCCAGTGTTGTTCAATTTGTACATTGAGCAAGCTATAAAGGAAAGCAAGGAGAAATTTGGTGAAGGAATTAAAGTTCAGGGGGAAGAATTAAAAACATTGCGTTTTGCCGACGACGTAGTAATTCTGTCAGATACAGCAAAGGACCTGGAAGAGCAATTGAACTGAATGGACAGTGTGCTGAAAGGTGCATATAAGATGAACATTAACAAGAGCAAATCTAGGGTAATGGAGTGCAGTGTAAGAAAATCAGGTGATGCTGAAGGAATTAGATTAGTCTCCTCGGCCACCGCGGCCGGCCATTTGTATGGAGTGTTGCCTTGTATGGGAGTGAAACATGGACGATAAACAGTGCGAACAGGAAGAGGATTGAAACTTTTAAAATGTGGTGCTACAGAAGAATGCTGAAGGTTAGGTGGGTGGATCGCGTAACTAATGAGGAGGTATTGAACAGAATTGGGGAGAAAAGAAATTTCTGGCATACCTTGACTAACAGAAGGGATAGATTGGTAGGGCACATTCTTAGACATCAAGGAATTGTAAATTTAGCGTTGGAGGGAAGTGTGTGGGGTAAAAACCGCAGAGGAAGACCAAGAGATGGATACAGTAAGCAGATTCAGACAGATGTAGGTTGCCGTTCTTATGTGGAGATGAAGAGGCTTGCTCAGGATAGGGTATTTTGGTGACCTGCATCAAACCAGTCTCCGGACTGAAGACCACAACAACAACACAGTGTTGTCTAGGGAATGATTGCAGAGTTTTGCAAAAAAACGACACCCACCAACACATTGAGGGGTACATAATGGTCGTATAACCAAACATTCATGCAGATATATTTGTTCGAGCCCAAGTACTTTCCTTGTTAGTAAGACTTCCAGCCAGTCACAAATCTGCGCACCTATGTTTTATCGGGTTCCACGTGACATTTGGCTGTCCATTGTGAAGAACACAGGATGCTGGCCACCTCAGTAGCAGTTACGGTGCTAGTAACCTCACAGCTCTGCTGCTGTCTGTTGCGCAGCAGCTATCAAGAGAGTCCGATCACGAGGCGTGGTTGTGGGTGGGCGGTGCTGGCCAGCCGGACCACGCCCCCTCGCGGCGGCCAGGTGTGTCGGTGTAAGAGGAGCCCGGCGGCGGAGCGGCGGCTGACGGATGCGCGCGGCGCGCCCGTTCGGCCGGCGATGCGGGGATAAGTGGCTGCCAGCGACGCCCCCATCCGTCAAGGCACGGCGCGGCTACCGGGCACCGGCGCGGCGATCGCCGATAGCGGCCGGACACCTAGGCGGGCATCGGCCGGCGCGCCAGTCCGTCACTGTCCCAACGGCTGGGAAAGGCGCGCGGGCAGCACCGCGCGATTACAAGATTAGCGCTGGACGTCTAGGGCAGGTGAAATCGCACAGTGATTAAGAGCTGACGCTGTGAAGTGATATTATGTGGCGAGATCGTGAGAAACCAGTATTAGGTATCGTACTTCGAGCTTCAATATCTGTTCCGAATGTGACAAAAGCTCATATGGCCCCATTTATTTTCATAAATTTCTCAATGAGAGAGATCGTGGCCGCAGCGAGCTATTTGTTGCGATGGGGAGGTTCGCATGGGCGGGAAACATATGGGCAGGTAGGCCGGAAGGAACCTTTAGGGTTTGACATCCCGTCGACAGCAAATGTTCAAATGTTTGTAAATCAATCGGACCACACTGCGTGGTCTTCAGTCCGTAGCTTACAAACTACCTAAACCTAGGTAAACTAACCTAAGGACAACACTCACGCACCCATGCCCCAGAGAGGACTTGAACCTCCGACGGAGAGTAACCGCGCGCTCCGCAACGAGGTGCCTTAGACCGCTCGGCTAGTCCACCGCAGCCCGTCGACCGCGTGGTCATTTGAAACGGAACTCGTGCTCGGATTTTTTGGTAAGGATGGGAAAGCAAATCAGCCGTGCCCTTCTAAGGAACCATCCCGGCATTTGGCTGGAGTGATTTAAAGAAATTTACTGAAAATCGAAATCTGGATGACCGGAGGTGGATTTTAACCACCATCCTTCTGAATGCCATTGCAGTGTGCTACCACTGCACCCCCTCGCTCGGTGGGGCAGTTAGTTGCTTATGAACAAAAGCATAGTGACCCGTCATGGCGGAATCACAGACACAGTCACAAAATGTACTTTAAAAATATCAGTTACAAAATTACATCCGGAATTGGAAGAACCAGCTTTGGCCGCATTGAAATATTTATTTTTTATATACAATACAGATCGATTTCGGTCAGTGTCTGACTTGCACTTTGCATATTAACATCAAGTAGGCAGTACATTGATGTACTGCCTACTTGATTTTAATATGCAAAGTGCAAGATTTTGTAGGCCCACAGGTCTTGGAATCATGCACGGAGGGCCGGCCGCGGTGGCCGAGCGTTCTGCGAGGTGTCAGTCACAGTCTGCACGGCCACTACGGTCGGGGGTTCGAATCCCCCATCGGGCATGGGTATTTGTGCCGTCGTTAGTATTAAGTAGTTCATAAGTAGTTTGTTAGTTTAGGGAGTGATGACCCCGTAGTTATGTCCCATATGCTACAGACATTTGAACATGTACTGAGGATGGTCAGACGCTGACCGAAATCGATCTGTATTGTATATAAAAAAATAAATATTTCAATGCGGCCAAAGCTGGTTCTTCCAATTTTAATAGTTACAAAATTATTGCTCATTAACCGATTAAGATACTAGAACGCCAGTACCATGAAAGGAAAGAGAAAATTAGGGCACATTAGAGGGTGAAAGTGCTCACTCGGTATCCCTCATATTTTATTAATCAAATATTTTTAATGGTACAAATTTTAAAAATATGTAACTAGTAACCACTGCACCGATTTTTGTAAAACGAAGTACCAATGGATAGGTTTCACACAAGTTTATAGAACCATGATTCCAGAATTAGAGCAACCAAATTTGAAGTATGGGATGAAAACTGTTTTCGTTATTGTATCTAGTGCATGTAATTTTAGGTGTAAAATTTATTTGTATCAGTATACCAACAAGTAGGGACCTAGTGAAAGCAAGCAAATTTATGATTTATATTTATTAAACAGATTTGTACGGCCATCCACCAGAATTCGGGTGCAGTGAGCCAACCACAGCGCCACCTCACTCTGTGGCGAAATCCGGGCTCGTGTCGCGTTTCAGCACCAATTCTCAACGACCACTGTCGTCGAATGTATTCCGTCGCTGTGGGACAGCCAAGATGCCTAGATATTTCTATTTGATTCCAAGCAACCGTCTGCTCAGATGACCCAAAGGCTTGCTAATAGTGATTCGTCTACGATCGTTCAGCTTATTATGATGATTGCTGTTTTGGATCCTACAGGCAACTGTCCTGCATAATGGTCGAAACGTCGGCAATTCCTTTGCGACGTGTTTTCAAAAATAACGCGGCATAACATCCAGAATTGTTTATTCGTATTTTTAGATGCTTTTCAACCATCGTAGCGAGTAAATGGAACCCTTAGTGTCAAAAATTGTCAAATGCTTGTGAAGCCCTCAATGCGCTCGGCTGCTCAACCGCGGCACCTTAGTGACAGTGCTGTTGTTCCTAGTAGGCAGATATGTTATTGTAATTTTAATTTCTTTTAGATTTGACATTTAATTTTTAACCCTTCATCTAATATTTTCTGAAGAATGTGTCGTTTGTGACTAGATAACTTGCGACTGAGGGTTGTAGTGCTTTTTTTTTTTTTTTTTTTTTTTTTTTTTTTTTTTTTTTTTTTTAATCCAGTATATTTATGGACTGTTTCGTCGGTACTTGATGCAACATAGAGATATTAAATAACTGTATACCCTATGTATTTGTTCCACAATAATATTTATTTTGTTGTGAACTAGCTTTCGGCTTCTTAGGCTATCTTCAGACAACTTAATAATACGTGTCTGAAGATGGCCTAAGAAGCTGAAAGCTAGTTCACAACAAAATGAATGTTATTGTGGAACAAATATAAAACGTATACAGTTATTTAAATCTAATATAGTAAATGGTAGAACTTCCGGGTTATAAGGCCGTAGTCCATAAAACTTTCCAGTTTCACCTAACGTTTCGTCCAGAGCTGCGTCGGACATCCTCAGGGGTCTTCTTACTTGCGTTGAGACATCAGTCGGAAAGACTCAACGCAAGTAATAATACCTCTGAGAATGTCCGTGCAGCTTTGGACGAAACGATAGGTGAAACTGGAAAGTTTTATGGACCACGGCCTTATAACCCGGAAGTTCTACCAACAACTATTACATCCGGTCGTGAAAGCCTTCATTGCATAATACAGTAAAGTCGCTGATCAACAGCCATGCATAAAGATTATATATTTTTGGCGACGTTACAGCGTTCAATTAATGAATTAAATCGCACTTTGCGATCAGTTATGGCTTCACTGTACTAGGTTTAGATGGAATACCGAAGTGCGGCGAATGAAAATTTGTGCTCGGCAGGGATTCGAACCCGGGATCTCCTGCTTACTAGACGCGTTGACCACTCCGCTATCGAGAACACATTGACCAACCCCGCGTCTATGTTCTCTTCCCTGCATGTCTCCCGTCGCACCATTACAGAACAAATAGGCTGTGATTATAGGAAAGAGACAGCGTGGCGACTGGAGATTTTGGTGTGGCGGGAGACGTGCAGGAAAGAGTCCTCTGCAGTCGGGCTGGTCACTGTGTCCTCGGTGGCAGAGTGGTCAACGCCTTTGCCTAATAAGCAGGAGATCCCGGGTTCGAATCCCGTCCGGGCAAAAATTTTCATTCGCCGCACTTTGGTATTCCATCTAAATCTAGTACAGTGAAGGCATAACAGACGCAAATTGCGATTTGTTTCATTCATGCATAAAGAAATTTTTTATTGAAATATTTACGTAGTGCACACGACGGTAAAATCTATTATAAAGAGGATTTCAACAGCAGCTGTATTGCATTAAACATAGTACAGCTGGGGAGCACCACTTTGCAAATAGATTTAGAGCAGAAGAATCCTGTGTCGTGTCCCTGTATCGATCTCCGGTACCGGTGTAAAAGAGGCTAATGGACGGTGTCGTGTCGGCCGTGCACGAGCAGCAAGAGCCCGGCGTGTTCCCGGCCGGCCGCTGCCCGCCGGCCGGAGTTATGGAGTGTTTAGCGTCGGCGGCGGGATCGCGCCCCATCGCTCAGCCCAGGAGCGCGCTGCGCCCATTAATAGCGGCCACTCCGGGGGGCCGCTACCGGATTAATACCGGGGCGCACTCCGCCTGATCACCCTATCTGCCCAGCCCCTTTCATCCTCCGTCGCTGTTTATCTTACACATTGTTTCTATTGCAAAAAGAATGAGCCTCAGAGGTACCCATATCTGTCTTTTTTCTTTTTTTTTTCTTTTCCCCCTTTTGTACCTCCGACCCAACAATCGAGCACGACGCCATTGTGCCGTGTGGGCGCGCAACCCAACCGACTTTCCCTATCCCGCCCGTGGGCGTGGCCCTTTTAGGAGAGGAGCAGCGATTTCAGAATTAATAATTGCGCCCAATAAGAGGTACACACGCAGCGGGGAGGGCGCCGACTGGCAGACGGATGGGCCCATCCTGGCGCGGTCGCCATCTGGGCGCGTGTTGCGTGCGCCCGCGTGCAGTTATATATTGCGCTCATTAGAATAACCTCTGTCATTCGAGGAGCACGGGCGCTTTGTTACGCGCATGCTGAGACAATAGCGTCTTGTAGAGCAGTTACGGGTATTGTGGTGGCAGCGCATTTGTACGGTATAGGGTGCGGCGCGCCGCGCGCGAGGGACCACCGGCGAAGGGTGAGGGCCGCCGGCATTCATCAAAAGGGGGAGCAGCCTTTCCAGCCGGGACCATGCGAACGGAAGCGGGTGCGCCACGATCTGGCTAATTCCAAATTCGTGTACGATCCTCAATTCCGCCTAGTTAAAGATACATCATCTGATCAAATATATGTGATAACTGACTGCAAGGAAACAACAGCCGGGGCATTGCGAACGGAAGCGGGTGAGGCAGGATCTGGCTAATTCGAAATTCGTGTACGATCCTCAATTTTGCGTAGTTAAAACCACATCATCTGATCAAATATGTGTCAAAACTGACTGAAAGGAACCAACAGCCGGGGCCCTGCGAACGGAAGTGGGTTCGCCACGACCCGGCTAATTCGAAATTCGTGTATGATTCTCAATTTTGCTTAGTTAAAGCCATATCATCTGATCAAATATACGTGAAAACTAAATGCAAAGAAACAACAGCTGGGACCCTTTGAACGGAAGCGGGTGCGCCAGGATCTGGCTAATTCGAAATTCGTGTACGATCCTCAATTTTGAGTAGTTAAAGCCATATCATCTGATCAAATATATGTGAAAATGACTGCAAGGAACCAACAGCCGGGGCCCTGCGAACGGAAGCGGGTTCGCCACGATCTGGCTAATTCGAAATTCGTGTACGATTCTCAATTTTGAGTAGTTAAGGCCACATCATCTCATCAAATATATGTCTAAACTGACTGGAAGGAAACAAAGTTCCTCGTTCTGGCCATCTCATCCTCTATTAGTGACGTCAATGAATGAGGCATGGAGGTGTTTGTAGTCATCACAGCGTTCTCCCAGTCGTTGTTGGTCAATCAGCTACTCAGTCGGCTTCAAAGTCCAACCCGTTTCATTACAAATTCTTCACAGTACCAGGAAACGAACTCGACTATAGTGGTGGACAGCTGACGACTTATCAGTGAACGTTAATATCTTGCTTGCTCTGCACGCTTTGACAGGGAGGCCTTTTCGGACAGTTCGGTCTCATCTTATTGCTGTTACTCATTTAGCACCACCCAGGGGGCACGTGTGACTTAAGGAATGTCACGGACGCGAGTAACCTTGCCCCAACATTCAGAAGAACCACCAGCTACTCATACACAATGATACATCAACAGCAGTACACCAGCGTTTGAAGTCAAGAAAACCATATTGGAAAACTGCAAATCATCTTGATGTCACCAACTTTGACATCAATAAAACATGGAAAAGCCATTGGGAAGAATCGTCAGTGGTTAACAGTCATCTGGTTGAAAACCCTTCAATGCGAGTTCCTGGTTTCACACTCCCCAGACGCCAGTGGAGAATCATAAACCGCATCCGAACAGGACAAGGGAACTGCGGATATCTACAGCACAAATGGGGCTGGATAACTTCCCCCGAGTGTGACTGTGGAGCTGCCCTACAAACAATAAACCATATTGTAGTTGAATGCCCGAAACGAGCCTTTGGGGGATCAATATATGACATCCACCATGCATTACCTGAAGGGCTCAACTGGATCACCTGTTTGGACTTGTGTAATGTGTACATAATTTAACACTGTACATATGATCCTGTACATATATTGTCCTTGTCATACATGTCTTACAATGTATACAACTAGAACTATGTACCTGAACCAAGCTCTGTATCATCATTCGATAAATAAATAAATATCTTGTGTGTCGACTAGTGATCTCTAAACAACGTGAATGAATTACTTCGTTCCCTGAGCATAGACCTCAGCGTGCCTGCTCATTCAAGTTTTGAATATGGTTTCGCTTTCCCCATAGTGTTGTAATTAAGCAAATCAGTGTCTCCATCAGTTTTTTATATTGTCAAAAATTGCTTTCTTACGTTTTCTTTTGAACATTATGTCAGCATACGATGTCATAGACTACTATGGTAGCGAAATACAGTAACACTTCGAATAAGCTCTGTGCTAATTTCTTAAAAAACTAAATATGAACATCATTGTTGACACCATTAATCTTTGTCGCCTGTACTCCATTTTACCAACATCATTTACTGCAGTTTCATATTTTCTCCTTTCATCAATTACATTCACTATTTCTGTGATATTCAAGGACTTTTTGTAGGTCTCATATTTCAACTTACTTGTTTCTCTGCTGCCTTCACTATTTCATCTCTCAAAGCTATCCATTCATCTTCTACTGTGTTACCTTCACTCGTTTCTGTCAATACTTGCCTAACGCTCTCTCTTAAATTTTCAAAATTCTGAGGTTCCTTTAATTTATGCAGGTCCTATCTTTTTATTTTGGAGGGAAGTGTGTGGGAGTTTCTTCAGGTTCACTCTACAGTTCATGACCAGCGGGATATGTTCAGAGTGTTTGTCTTCCCATGGATATGTCTTAAAGTTCAATTCTGGTTCCGAAATCTATGACTAACCACTATAAAATCTATCTGATACCTTCCGGTGGTCTCTTCCACGTAAACAACCTACTTTAATGATCCTTAAACCAAGTTCTCATTATGATTAAATTATGTTCTTTGGGAAATTCTACCAGACGGCTTCCTCTTTTATTCCTTTTCCCCAGTACACATTCACCCATTATGTTTCCTACCCTTCTTCTTCCTTCTACAGAATTCAAGTTCTCTATCACAATCAAGTTTTCTTCTTTCCGTAACTGTATAAATTAGAATTTCTTCATCTCCTCATACATTTCTTCAATCTTCTTATCGGCATAGCGAAACTTGTACTATTGTGGTCGGTGTTGGCTCCGTATATGTCGTGACAACAATTATGCGATCACTGAGCTGTTCATAGTAGTTTACCTGCATTTATGTTTTCTTATTCATTATTAGACCTACACCTGTAATACCTCCAAGAGATTTTGCATTTTTAACCCAGTACTCACCCGTCCAGAAATGCTGTTCCTCTTCCCACCGAACTTCACTAATCCCCACTGTATCTAACTTCAGCATATCCATTTTCCTTTTTAAATTTTCTAGCCTCTCTACTCGATATATATAACATATATAACACTCCACGATCCGATCCGTAGAATGCCATTATTGTAATTTCTGATGACACCATCGTCCTGAGAAGTCCCCACCCGGATATCCGAATGGGGGACTAGTTAACCTCCGAAATGTTTTACCCGTGAGGATAACATCATCATTTATTCATATAGTAGATCGTCCTTGGGGAAAATTAAAGACTGTAGTTTTTCCTTGCTTTCAGCCGTTTTCAGTAATTGTATGGCCAAGCCACGTTAGATGATGTTGATAGGCCAGCTTAGTCAAATGTTAAAATGTTCGTAAATATAAATATCACACTATAGGCTTACAAACTACTTAAGTTAAACTAACTTATGATAAGGACGACACACACACATATGCCCCAGGGAGGACTTGAACCTCCGACCACGCGCTCCGTAACAAGGCGCTTTAGAACGTTCGGTGAAGCCAACGCGGCCCAGCTTAGTCAACCATCCAGACTGTTGCCCCTGCAACTACGGAAAAGGCTGATGTCACTCTTCAGGAACCACACGTTTGTGTATGCTGATCATTTCACTCGCTTTACGTGAACTATTATGTTCCTGATTGAAAGTTGAAAACCGTGGCATTTATGTTCGGTAACAAACAGCAGATACTTATGACAACTGATGAATCCGAACTTTTAGGGACTTGTCTAACCTCACAATCTGAAATTGTGACTTGTTGGAAAAATGGGCATGCCATTGTCGATCACAGAATATGTAAAAAATATGAAACAAAAAATTGTCTGTAGTAGGACACGAAACGGTATCCAAACGAGAATAATAAATAAATGCACGAGGTGTCAAAAATTACTGTGTTCGCGTGCAGAGGCATAATAGTGACATTTAATACACAGGGTACATCGTGGAAGCACTATTTAGCTGACCAACTACGACCTTTTTGTTGCTAGTAGTGCATAATAATTTTAAGAATTTAATATTTGCCTCAGTATATACGCACTATACATTAATCGTGGTAGTTTTTACAGCTTAAAATAACTTTTATTGAGTAGCCAGTTCTGGATTAATCTTTTCACAGCTGATGTTAACGGCAATGTGTAGGAACATGACGAACAACCACCAGCCACTCATCTTATGAAAGTCTTCTGTTCAAACTTCAGAGTCTTTATAATCAGCTTTCGTTAGTCATTGTTTCTGTTTCTTATTGTGGTATAAAAATTTAAACTGCTGATCGGTACGAAGCAAGCGCATCCTTTAGTTACAGGATTGACCAAGAAACAAACAAACATTTCCCTCACAGCCCCATGCGTTCCTAAGGCCTTAGAAGCACAAATTGTAATCCAGAATTTATCGATTATTATAAGAAAAGCTTTTCCAGATATTTCGGTGAGATAATTTCAGCTACCTGACGCTACCTCACGGTTTTCGGGTTGTATCCCTTTCACGCTCTTCACGCGCAATTGTGCGGTTCTGGTTTTGCTCTCTTTATTTCTTTGTTTTTCACGCTAGGAAGTTCGGGCCTGTATCACTTAATCGTCGATGAACTCGGGAACGTGAAAAAACTGTTTCAGTTCCATGTTTTTACACCGTGTGGCATCAGCGGTCGGCAAACTTCCAGTACACTTACAATGGTGGCAAGAAATATTTGTTGACAAGGTGTTAATAACCTTTTTTCACATGTGAAGCTGTCATATCTGACAGCCATTTGATTTTATATGATCCTGTGATGTTATTATGTCATTTCCTTTAAAGGTATGTTACTGTAAGACGTTGCAGATCATAAAAAGTTGTAGTGAAGGCCAAAAACAAATAATTGTATGAGTACAACATTTTTGAAATTAAATGTATTTTCTGTTTTGTAATGAATTACTGTATGTATGTTGTACCTTAAACGTCCCTCTCTACATTAATATCACATCGCCAACAACAATGAGTCTGAAAGGGTTAAAGAAAAAATACTCTTTCGCATAATTAGAGTGTTTACTCTTACATCGCAAAACTATTTGGCTATATTCGAAATTGTCTAAATACAATTTTTTTGAAATACCGACTTTGAAAGGGGTTGTGGCACACCGAAAGATGGCAAACGTAATTTCTGATTTCTGTCACCATCAAACAGAATCGTTTTTACTCCGATCTCGGTATAAACTCAAACAAGTAGAAACAAGATGGAAGATTCCCGGGGCAACTTTGCGAAACATTTGGCAGTCTGCGTGGCGGAATAGCCGTGCGTACTAGGGCGCCTTCCTGCATGCACGCGGTCCTGTTGACAAGATGTTGATATCCTTGTTTCGTCTTGTTAAGCTATATCTGACAGCCAGTTACTTTTATATGATCCTGTAATGTTATTATGTCATGTCTTTCAACGGGGTGCTGCAAATTAGCCGTGCACACTAGGGCACCCAGCTGCGGTGCGCACGGCCGTTCGCCGTCGGGGGTACGAGTCCCCCCCCCCCCTCGGGCATGGGTGTTGGTGTTGTCCTTAGGTTAGTTTACCTTAGTTTAAGTAGTCTGTAAGCTACGGACTCATGACCAAGCAGTTGAGTCCGATAGATTTACAAACATTTGAAAATTTTTGAACATAAATGTATGTTCTTTTTTCTTTTTTGTAATGAATTGCGGTATGTAATTTGTATCTTAAACGTCCCTCTCTATATTAATGTCACATCACCTACAACCTTGGGTCCTATAGGGATAACAAGGATCTCTGACGAAATATACGGGGGAAAGAAACGAACAATAAAGGCCCTTCAACACCGCGGTCACACTATGTCACGTTACGTAACGTGACAGATGTCAAGTGGCAGATATGCAGTTCACACCGCTACCGACGTCTGTCAGATACTGGGGCATCGTTTCTGCTCTGTCAGTCGATTCAGCTGAAGCAGGTAACATGGCAAGTGGTTCGTGGTGCGATAGCACATTTACTAAAAAAAAACGTGCCTTGGTTGAATGACGACTTCGATTAGTGAAGAGAAACTAAAAAAAAAAAAAAAAAAAAAAAAAAAAAAAAAAAAAAAAAAAAAAAAAAAAAAAGTACAATTGTTTGTATAGTCTATGGGAATTAACTACGGGATCATCAGTCCCTAAACTTACAAACTACTTACGAACTAGGACGCCACAAATATCCATGCCCGAGGGGGGGGGGATTCGCACCCCCGACCGTAGTGACCGTGCAGACCGTGACTGGAGCGCCTTAGTCCCCGCAGCCACCGCGGGCGGCAGAGAAACTCATGCTGTTGTACACGCTTACAAACCGAACGCACTCGGAGCACCCCATCATCGAAAGACCGAAACAGTGCGGAAAGTATCATCACCTGGTGGAGGACTTGGAGTTAGATAACGGTAGATTCACAACATACTTTGGCTATCTAAACCTGAGATCTTAACATTGATAAGTAACAATATCGGTGGTAAAAAAAAATAAAAATGAAAAAATAAAAAAAAGACACCAACTGCAAGAGATTTCCAGCAGAGAAAGATTGGCGCTATGTAGGTGGTTTATAATTTTGGTAAAATTTAATACAGACATATAAACTCATCCAAATCTGTATTCCATAGCAGTGGACGGCTTCTATTAACTGCTCCATAAGAAATAACAAAAATAGCAATAGAGCGTCTTGTAACGAGTTACAGCACAAAACAGCGCGACAGGTGTGCTCATGCGCGCTGCGGGTTAGCGGGCAGTGCGCATGCGCGATGCTACAGATGTCGCCAGATATTGTGAAAAGATCGGTCTCGGAGCGATCTCGCAGATTCGTCTATCGAGCTCTGTGAGGCTCCGCGAGGTCTATATAAATATCAACATTTAAAACTATGGAAACAGAGCTTTTGAAAAATCTGTCACGTTACGTAACGCCGGCCGCGGTGGCCGAAGGGACTGAGGCGCTCCAGTCACGGTCTGCACGGCAACTACGGTCGGGGGTTCGAATCCCCCCCTCGGGCATGGATATTTGTGCCGTCATAAGTCTTAGCTAGTTCATAAGTAGTTTGTAAGTTTAGGGACTGATGACCCCGTAGTTAAGTCCCATAAGATCTACAAACATTTTAACATTTTTTTCGTTACGTAACGTGACATAGTGTGACCTCGGTGTGAAAGGGCCTTAAGGGAGACAGGAGATATTTTAAAAACAAGTGCTAAAATACGGAATAACTCTTATACGCGGGAGAGTTGGTCACCGTAATAGCAGTAGACCTTCTGGTACCTGTACTAACTGTTGTGGCATACAGTCAGCGCAACAAGTCAGACGCGAGAGAAGATCATGAAGAAGGCAGCGGATGATTGGCAGCCAATCGCACGCCGGCGCCGCGCATCTTGGAGTCAGTAACCTAGATGCGCGCCCTCTACAGGCTGCTATATCTAGGCCGACATCGCCGGCCGCGATGGCGAAGCGGTCTGCGGCGCGCTAGTAACGTTCTGCACGGCCACTACGGTCGGGGGTTCGAATCCCCCCCCCTCGGGCATGGATATTTGTGCCGTCATTAGTATTAGCTAGTTCATGAGTAGTTTGTAAGTTTAGGGACTGATGACCCTGTAGTTAAGTCCCGTAAGCTCTACAAACATTTGAACATTTTGAACTAGGCCGACATGCGTCTGGACGAGCCCGCTCTGAGATAGGCAACCACTAGGAATTAGAATCATACGGAAGAAGACGCCGCAAGAAGAGAAGATACATACTTTATAAAGGTTAAGTAATTGTATTCTTCAGGAAATAAAACTTGTATTACTAATCTACATAGTTGTTCTAGCTGTCCAAGCACCCTGATAGAACTTTTCCTGAACGACAGGCCGGAAAAGACAAAACAGAGGCTGACCAGGAAGACAAAACAAATGGCGACGAGGACGGGATTTGCTCTCCCGGCCCAAATAGGATCTGATGGCGTGGTACGCAGGCACTGCAATCAAATTCAAATGTTTGTAATTCTTATGGGACCAAACTACGTTGGTCATCAGTCCCTAGACTTACAAACTACTTAAAAATGTTCAGTCTCTGTTGCAATATTTTATTATCCAATGACGCGTTTCGCGCTGTTAATTCAATTATTAAAAATTATTAAAAATACTACCAGTTGTAAACGTGGACCTGCCGCGATAGCGACTCCTCTGCTGCTATGGCGCCCAATGACAACAATTGTTAAGATTCCTCCTACACAGCTTTAGATAGCTCTGTGGCTCCATCTCCGCCCAATCTGACGATGCGCTAACAGCGCGAAACGCGTCATTGGATAATAAAATATTGCAACAGAGACTGAACATTTTTAATTATTCAACACTGTTGCTGCACCATCCGCCACCACCACCATCATGGAATGAAATGTACTTAAACTAAGTTAAAGTAACCTAAGGACAACACACACATCCATGCCCGAGAGGGGTATTCGAATCCTCGACACGGGAGGCCGCGCGAGCCGAAACGTGGCGCACCAGATCGCTCGGCTACTCCCGCGAGGCCAATCAAAATCGCCCTTGTCGTGTACCCTGTGATCCTTCTCCGTTTCTCTCGGCAGATTCACGCACCATGCAGACCGCGCGGCCGCCGCCGCCGCCCGCGCGACCTCGGCAGCCGATCCCGCAGCAGATCTCCATGGCACCGCGGACCAACTTCATGGAGACCGAGCACTCACCGACTCCGCCTCCACTGGACATCCACATGGATTGGGACCAGCACGCCACGCAGCATCCGACGCCGACGTCGCCACCAACGTCACCATCTACGTCATCATCTGGGCCTCAGGTCGTGGACGTGGACAACACCACCTAGAGAGAAGGTCGTGGCGCTCTCGTGTGACGTCAGGCAGAGTAGGTTGCGCGCGCATAGCTGAGTGCCTCGCTGCTTCGGCATAGTGGGCCGTGCCCCAGCGGCTACCCAGCTATGCGCACGCAACCTACTCTGCCTGACCTCACATGAGAGCGCCGCGGCCTTCTCTCTAGGTGGTAGTGACGTGGAACCTTCGGAGGTTTTCACGGAGGACGTACCCTCACGACCTCAGGCCGGATGGTGGGGCCCACAGCTACAGACTTTTGTCCATCTCTACGTCCACAAGCTTGCTTCCTTCTCCAGTGTCGAGCTCCCTACACGACAAAGGTCCAGCGCTTTGGGGAGGAGGGATGTTATGGCATAAAGTCAGCCACATGCTAGACGCAAGAGAACGATCATGAACAAGGCAGTGGACGACCGGCAGCCAATCGCACGCCGGCGCCGCGCATCCTGGAGGGAGTAACCCAGCTGCTATATCTAGGCCGACATGCATCTGAACGAGCCCAATCTGAACTCACCTCCGAGATAGGCAGTCACTAGGAATCAGTGCAGCTAGCATCGTACAGAAGACGACGCCGCGAGAAGAGAAGAAAGAAGAGACGTACTTTATAAAAGTGAAGTAATTGTATTCTTCAGGAAATAATACATGTATTACTGGTCTTTATAGTTGTTCCAGCTGTCCACGCATCCTGATAGAACTTTTCCTGAACGACAGGCCTGGAAAGACAAAATACAGGCTGACCAGGACGACTAACACGGCGCTGGTGTGTCCTGGGCCTTAAGCACTGCCGTGTCCCAGATACCGGCGACCGTATCGCCGAGAACACGCGACAGTGTGTGTAGGGCGGCGGCGCTTCCGGCTGCGGCCTGCAGCACAGAGCAGCGGTAGCGTGCGTGGCCTCTGCGAGGCGTGGGCGCCGCTCCTCAGTCATCGGGCCGGGTATCGGAGCCGCTCGGCGTCGGCGGCCGGCGGCCGGTGGTCTGCATTTGCATATCGGCGGCGGCCGCGCAGGTAGGCCACGGGCAGCGGCAGCAGCAGCAGCAGCAGCGAGTAGCGGCCGGCCAGAGATGGTGCGATACGCCCGCGCAGGCATCGCCCTGCGTGACTCGACAACACTCTGCCGTCCGCCACGGCCGCGTTCGGCCAGACACTTGTTCAGGAGAGCGCCCCACGGGCGTACCGAGAAATTCAACGCAAAAGAAGCGTTTATACTTGGTGAAAATTAACCATTTCCCGAGCGAATTATTTTAAATATCGACTGTTGTTGTTGTGGACTTTTGGAGACTGGTTTGTTACAGGCATAGATTGATCGAAAGGGCGGGGGAGGGGGGGCGAGGAGCGAAGGGTCTTTATTTATTTTTTTTTTTTTTTACTCTGTCGTTTCTCTTATTGTCCGTTTGTTTCCCCCGTATATTTCGTCAAACCCGCGAGGTAGTATCCGTACTTCCGTACTTGAAATTCTCTCATCGAAATACCTCGGCCGCGTCGGATTAGCCGCGCGTACTACAGCGTCGTGTTGCGGTGCGCGCGGCCGTCCGCCGTCGTGGGTTCGAATCCTCCCTCGGGCATGGATATTTGTGTCGTCTTTAGTATAAGGTAGTTCATAAGTATGTAAGTTTAGGGACTGATGAAGCCGTAGTTAAGTACCTTAAGCTTTACAAACATTTGAAATACCTCGAACACCTTTTTTTTTAATTTATTTTTTGCTTGTCCATTTGTGTGTATCAACCAGAGAAAATCGAGATCCAGATGGCCGGCAATCGAACTCAGGACCCCGCAGAATGCGAAGCTAGCTAGCGTACTACTACTGCGCTAACCCCGCTCAGTTAATTTAAAAAAGGGGAAAACGACTTGAATTTTAAAAACTGTGAGACTTTTGTTTGACTGGGCGTGGGATAAAAAGAGGTGGCCGGTACTAGAGTCTTTCTATTCAGCTATAATTTAGCTGACGATGAATGGATACAGCTACTTACAGCTGTGCATTTATTTTACTTTCATGAGACGAACTTTCCTCATTTGCAATTAAAAAAATCGCGATTCTTATGGACCTGACGTACTATTTTTGCAGATCTTCTATAAACAGAAGTTTTTAGTACACGCTATTACCGTAAACCAGTTTGCTGACAGGAACGTATTTCTACTATCTTGAGATGTTCAGAGTGTTACGGCGTAAAGTCAGCGCCACACGCCAGACGCATGAGAACGATCGTGAACAAGGCAGCGGATGACCGGCAGCCAATCACACGCCGGCGCAGCGTCTCCTGGGGGCGGAAACCTAGATGTGCGCCCTCTACAAACACCTATATCCAAGCCGACATGCCTCTGTACGAGCCCAGCTGAACTCGGTTCCGAACTAAGCAGTCACTAGGAATCAGCGCAGCTAGCAGTTTGTACAGAAGACGACTGTGTGAGAAGAGACATACGGTCAAAAGTTAAGTAATTGTATTCTTCAGTAAATAAAACTTCTATTAATAATCTGTATAGCTGTTTTAGCTGACCACGCTTCCTGCCAAGAACCTTTCCTGAAAGCTCGGCCGGGAACGACTTAACAGAGGTTGACCAGGACGACAAAACACAGAGAATTATCACCAGACAGTCTATTTGTCAATTACTAATTTTTGTATGCCAATGTTACAATAAAAACATTATAATTCTAATTTTATGAAAGATTTTCATGGGGTATACTTTGAAGGACAGAGATTGTCCCCTAGTTTGCTACAGTTTAAACTAGCTTCACAAACTTTAAAGGATCATTAACGAATAGAAAAATAGACTAATTACATATATTTTGGAGGGAAAAAATACTATTGTTAAAGGTTCTTAAACTCAGAAAATGAATCAAATTTCAGCAATCTCTCACTCAATGGTAAACTATGTTTGATTTTTCAAAATCACTGGTTTCGTAAAATAATAAGATTATTCAGAAATTTTCTGAAACATCCTGGCTTAACCAATATATTTTTTCTTACCACAAAGATGTTTACAAAAAGAGTTATGCAATTTTAGGAAGAAAATTATAAGGAGTTACATTCACCTTCTTTATTTAACAATTTTGGAGTCACAGCAAAATGAATTTAATTAATTTTCATAACCTTTATTGCAAAGTGAGGGCGTTATGAAAGACAATATATATATATATATATATATATATATATATATATATATATATATATATATATATATATATATAAAGAGGTTAACGATTATTACTCACGACTCTCAGGTCGCTCACTCTCTCCCCCCCCCCCTCCCGCACCAATCGTCGTCAGTCTAATGACTCCACTAATGACAGCTTATTCACTGCAGAATTGTTTCACCGTCCCCCCCCCCCCCCCAATCCCCAGCAGACCGTCCTGGATCCGTCCTTGGATACAGCTCTCCATCCTACTCTATCCTCAGCAAGCTTCTTCATCATAACGGCAACACTCATCCACTTGTACGTGCTTACTGTATTAGTTTCTCCCACTACTACATTTACCAAACACACTTCCCTCCAATGCTAAATTTTTGGTTCCTTGATGTCTAAGAATGTGTCGTAACAATGGACCCCTTCTTAAATCAAGGTATGTCAGAACTTACTTTTCTCTCCAGTTCTCTTCAGTACCTCCTCATTAGGTAATCGATCTGCCCACGTAATCTTCAGCATTCTACTGAAGCATCACATTTCAAAAGCCTCTATCCTCTTCCTATCTGAAATATTTATTGAGATTAGCTGACATCGTAGGTTGCTGGCAGATTAATTATCTTCAAAAGTAGAAATCCGTTATTGAAATATAATAATTTATTTTATGACGACCGGTCTCAGTGGGTCATGCCACCATCATCTGGTCATATAGAATTATACAATGAGGTCATTTTACGTTATTTAAAAAACTGAACGTGCACCATAGCACTTAGTCGAAATATAAAATACACAAGTTAAATTGAACAAACTGATGGTATTTGACAGGAAAGTCCTTCGGAAGATTTTTGGAACAGTTTACGATAATGAGAGTGAAAAATGGAGGATACATCACAATACGAGTTCTGTGATATTTACAAAGAGCCGAACATCGTGGCCATAACGAAGACACGACGACTCCAGTGAGCAGAGCATGTTGTTCGAATGCGGGACAACCGATAGCGAAAACTGTACTCAAAACCAAGCCAACTGGCAGAAGGCACGTGGGAAGACCTATAACTCGATGGAGTTACTGCGTAGCCAAAGACCTTCAGAGAGCGGAATTGCTGGAAGAATGACAGAAAAGAGCCGAATACAGGCTGAAGTGGAGGCAATCTCTGTAAGTAGCGCGCGGTCCATTGGGCCTGAGCGCGTAAAAGAATTAAGTATAAGTTAAATCATCAACAGCTTATAAGAGTCTCTTGCAACTGTTCATGATTTAACTTGCTACTTGTAAAAGTCTCCTACAGGCTGTTAACGATTTAACTTATGTTGTTTTTGTTTTGTTTGTCTAGCTTATGGGACTTAACTACGGGGTAATCAGTCCCTAAACTTACAAACTACGTATGAACTAGCTAACACTAAGGACGGCACAAATCCATGCCCGAGGGGGGATTCGAACCCCCGACCTTAGTGGCCGTGCAGACCGTGACTGGCGTGCCGCAGTCCACTCGGCCACCGCGGCCGGCTTAACTTATGTATTTCATATTTCGACTGAGTGCTATGTTGCACGTTCTATTTAACCTTCAATATTTAAATAACTTAAGATGACCACATTATACAATTCTATACGATCAGATGATGGTAGCACAGCCCACTGAAACCGGTGGTCGTAAAATATACAATTACATTGCGATCATGGCTTTATACTTTTGAAGATAATTGAAATATTGATCGTCCATGCTTCACTCCCATACAAGACAACACCTCACACTAATGCCTTCAGAAAAGACTTGTTTACACTTAAATTTAAGAGGGCTGATGCAGCACCCTAGGCGGCCAATAAGCGGGTTCAGTTCACTTCAAACTTAGATCTGCGTCAGCCGGGAGAAGCAGGGACTCAGTTTCGATGTTTTATTTCGTTGTTGCCCATAGACTTTTCAAAATCCGCGTGGCAAGTGTAGACAATATTCTCCGCTTCTGTGGCGAGCGTTATTGTCTTCAGTTGCTGGATAATCGGAACAGTGAAGATAATTACTTGGCAGTTTGCGTCAGAGACGTACCTGAACTCTTTCGAGTGCTGTTTTAATAGAAACTATTTACTAAAAAGTGTGTCTATCTTTCTTGAACGAATATAGAGATTTCCACACAAGAGAACAAACAAATGTTCATAGGAACAAAGCTTACAATAATTCACCCCAGACCTCTCCTCTTATTACAGGAATGATGTAACAACTTGATATAGAAAACCATTATTTTAGACAGGAGGTTTTATTTTTATAATCACTTGTATTAGTACAGAGTCAGCGTTATAGTTTAATGTTGTGAAGAGGTTATTTTTGGAGAGGATAAAAAAAATGTCTCTGGTGATACAGAAGTACTTGAAAATGGTGGCATAGCTTCACTGAAAGTAGAAAAAAAAATCTTTTCCAGTCGTACTTCTCATAGACAATACAATATACTGCTTTGATTAAAGTCTTGTCGAAGTACCAGAATCCTCTTAATTTAGCAGAGAATTGGAATATTTCAGTTTCGGCGTGCTGGTATGTGAAGTTTCTGACTGAGGATTAAGCATATTCTCAATCGCTTTCGGCTGCTCATAACATTATTTTTCAGGCTCTAGAAAGGGCAGTGGTAGATAAAAATCACGCGCAAAGAAGCCAAAATTAGTTACAGCTCCAAACGCGACAGACAGAGTGAACCACCTTCTGCCCCACACACTATAAAAAGTGGGATGCGTATGTGCCCCTGGAATTCAAGAGGGATACATTCAGGATAACAGTTATTTTTACTGTGAGTTACATACGTAAAACAAACAAAGTAAGTGCCAATATTATGACAAACAAATTATTCACAGTTTAAGATTTTTATGAAATATTCCAAAACAGGGCTGAATACGTAACATTATTTTGCTGTACCTACATTAGAAATAGTCCTTATCTCGTACTTCCAAGTGGCGCATTGACACCATCACACCATTCTCCTCTTCCCTGGAGAGTGTTTTCCACGTGAATACAACCGCACTTCACCAGCAACTTTACGAACTCCTGGTCTTTACATGATGAATTCTTCGCTTCCCCTTCTCTTAATACTTCTCCTGATAGGTGCGTTATAAGAGTTAGGAGAAAATATATTTGAAAACATTTTCATCGAGTATGACACGTCCACACGATGAAAATGTTTACTATCGCAATAACCAAGCGAAAATAAGAAAGACGCTCCTCTACAGTCGTAGAGTGGACACTAAGGGGAACTTCTCGCTTGTATTTTCCACGCTTGTGTTTAAGTAAAGGTAGAACGTAAACTTTCACGGCCGGAAATGATCATATTGTTACGACCCAAGGTGTGTACCGGACGTTAAAAAGAGTCACGATCCCCCTTGAGAAGTCCTCCGCAGATGGGGACGAAACGATGGGTCTTAATAACAATTCCATAAGACCGCGGCGCGATAGCTCGGAAAATTTTAACAATATGTTTGAGTAAAGAACAATACGAATGAGCTCAGATCGGTAACACAATAGTACATGAGCTGAAAAATTCCCTGAATTTGAGAAAATGTACACTATCAAACGAAAAATTAGATTAGAATTTTTAATTTACCATCACTTGCATTTTTCATATTTCCAATTGATTTCGTTCCGCTCACAGTACGGGACGACGTTGCTCCCTTTATGTTGTTTTGGTCTATCGTGGTTTGATACTGCTTTCCATGCTTCTTTATCGTGCGCGAGCCACTTCACCTTCGAGTAACTCAAATATATTTGAAATTGTTAAATATATTCGTCTCGTAGTCTCCCTGTCGATTAATACGCCCCTCTCTTCGACAAATGTTTTTTTCTCTAGACTTACAAACTACTTAAAGTAACTAATTCTAAGGACAACACACACAAACATGCCCGAGGGAGGAAACGAACCTCCGACGGGAGCAGTCGCGCTTTCGGCAGCAAGACAATTTTGAATGAACGGCCATTCCCATATGGCTCCCCTCTCTTCCCTCAAATGCTACATCGATTACCCCTTGCTGCCTCAAAATGCTTCCTATCAATTGACGCTTTCTTTTAGTCAACTGCATCAGAATTTTCCTTATTTATCAATCGTTTCCGCCGGTTGTCCTGGGTGTCGGTGGCAGAGTAGAGAGAGACCGACACAGGGAAATAAGATGCACGCGTGTGCGGGTACAGAGTCTGAGGTGACCAGCCAGTGGGGCAGCAGAAACTAAAAACACTAAGCTAGATTAGAACAAGATATATATTTCGTAGAAATAATACAATACTTAACTTGGAGGGCAGCAGACTAGTGGAATGCAGATACATAGTTAAACTAGATAGAGGCCTGCCTACTGATGAGTCCTAGTGCCTGTCCTAATCCCAAGTGACCGATGCAGTTCAGAGTGGCCACGAGCGGAGTTGCCGCAGAGGGCGCTCGTGGCTGACGTAAGAACGCCGCGCCGTGCTTTGCATGGCGGTGCGCGGCGAAAGTACGTGGCGCGCACTTTGAAAGGAGTACGCAAAATAGTTTTCACTTAATTTTTGCCTCTCATACAGCTTTGGGCATGTTTTGTTATAAAATACCTAAGCTATAACTCAGTAGAAAACAAATTTATGTAATATATTGTACCATTTCATTAATCGATATAACACACTGTAGTTATTTTCATATCTTTGCTGTAAACCAAAGACTTTGTTTTATCTTTGGAGTATGTCTTGCTCTCTTAGTTGTAGCGTTTAAAGAGTCGGTGTGTGACCTTCGTAAAGGAGAGTCGATGTCTGATTATGGTAGAGTTGAGTCGATGAGTAGTAGTCGTGAAACTGTGGGTTGGTCTGTCTGTGTGTTAGACTCGAAGAGTAAAAAGAATTTCAGACAATTTTGAAGTCTCGCAGCCAAGTCTGCAGATTGTAATTTTTGCATGGAAATTAATCTGTCTCAAATAAGGTAATTTGTACTTTTCAAAAAATGTTCAAATGTTTGTAGAGTCTATGGGACTTAACTACGGGGTCATCAGTCCCTAAACTTACAAAATACTTATGAACTACTTACAACTAAGGACGGCACAAATATCCATGCCCGAGGGGGGATTCGAACCCCCGACCTTAGTGGCCGTGCGGATCGTGACTGGAGCGCCTCAATCCCCTCGGCCACCGCGGTTGTACTTTTCTATTGCTATGTCTGCTAGCCTGTATTTAAACTTTTGTAGTTGGTGTTTGTTTTTTGCTAATGAATACTGTTTAATGCAGCTCGCATTTATCATTTAACCCTGAGTCATTTTACCAGTTCCTCGTTCCTTTCACCAATTTGAATTGCTATCCGTTCCGATCATTGTTTCTTATGATAGTGTTTCATAATTATTGTGTTTGTAAATTTATGTGCTAATTATAACCGTTCAGTGTAGGTATTTTGGCATGATCAGTTGGTCTATTAATGAGAGCAGGAAGTAGTTTGTTCATAAATCCAATAAAGTTCATATTAGAGATTTTCTCAGTCGTAATGAAAGTTCAGATTATTAAGTCAGTTAATGTTAGTAACAGTTAAAGCGATTTGTCTGATCAGAAGAGAAGTAGATCACGTAAAGAGATGAGAAATATTTGCAGTGAGTGAGACTTGAAACCATTACCAGATTTGTAGGACATTTTTTATTACGTTGAATCAGTATGGTAATTGTTGTTCAGATAGGCACATTATCAAGTGCAGTGATTTTTGGTATCTAATTAATATCAAATATCTTTGACATCCTGTTTATTCAAATGACCAAATTATCATAGTAGCAGCACGCTCTTTTTGATGGCTCTCGCAGTCGAATTGTGCATGTATAGATTGGCTACTGGTATATGGTGCACGCTAACAGATATGAAATTTTTCATTTGCTTACATTGTCTCTCACACAAGCAGTGGCGTAACTACGACTTGGCTTTGGGGGGCGATAGATCTGCTTGATGAGCAAAATTTTAGTCAGACTACCATCTACCACTCCCGTTGAAGATTAATTCACTCCCATCCAATGAAAGCTATGGTAAAACACCCCGAGTTTCCAATCTTTACCTTTACCAGATTGCTGTTATACAATTGCTTTCTTTCTTCCTTTTTTTTCTCATCCCCCTCCATAGTTACGCCACTGCACACAAGAGATTAATGTGTAGACAACTTACGAGTTTAATTACTGTTAATTTATTAACCACTGTACAATTTAAAGTGTTATCCGTTGCGCCTCAAACAAAACCACATTTACGTGAGACCATTGCATTTCATGTCAGTTGCAATTTATTCTAACAGGGCAAAGGAAGGTACTAAGTCACATTGCTTAGTCAAATTATTTTGTAACCAAAACAACAACAGAACATTTATTTGAGAATTTTATCGGGGACGCTCTCTTAACCCTCGTATGTAAACGTTCGGGTCGGATCCGACACCGCCGGCCGCGGTGGCCGAGGAGACTGAGGCGCTCCAGTCACGGTCTGCACGGCCACTACGATCGGGGGTTCGAATCCCCCTCGGGCATGGATATTTGTGCCGTCCTTAGTTGTAAGTAGTTCATAAGTAGTTTGTAGGTTTAGGAACTGATAACCCCGTAGTTAAGTCCCATAGACTCTACAAACATTTGAACATTTGATCCGACCCGCCAGTTAGAAAAGTGTGCATGTCTTTCCCCCCCCCCCCCCTCCTCCAGGGCTACGTGGCCCCAGGTACCCTCCCAGGCAGTCATGACGCACGTTCCGTCCAGTCAACATCAGACTCAGGCGAGCGCTACATTTGTTTGTTTGCTGTAGAACGATAGATTCCCCGATCCAGGGTCGGATCCGACCCATTGTTAATAGTATTGTCCCTCCTCGCAGGGTCGGATGTGACCCAGAGTTTATTATTGTGTTCCAGTCTTATATTGATTATTATGTATAGTATTGTTATATATTATTGTTCCAGAGTTCATTTTCTGCAATCATGGCAAGTAGTACAAAAAATAATTTTACTACATTAGACGAGTTATCGGATGAATGCAGACGACAGGAAGTGCAATCTGATGAGGTATTCAATGATGAAATTTCTGATATAGCCTCAGAATCTGATTATGGTATATTGTCAAATAATGATTTTGAAAATGATGAGTTTGAATTTAATGAAGAAAATGATTTTTTAGAAGAAAACCCTCAGCAACACGACGATAGAAATTTTGAAATTGGTGGAGATGTGGAGACTATATGGACATATAAGCCTCTGATTTCACCATATTCACGAACGCCTAGTTCAAATATAGTGACCCATCTTCCCGGGCCAAGTCACAAAATTTACGTGATATGAGTTTTCTTTAGTCTCTAATCGAAGTATGTGTTTAGAAATGGCTAGAATATAATACTGAAATAATTGTTTTTAAGTTATTTTATTTCATTTGTGTTTCTTCTTTTTTTCTTTTTTTATAATGTCTTACTATATTCGAAAAGACTTAAACATTTCTTTCACTCGCCTTAGTCATTCATTACTTTGAATATATGTAATTGAATGTTAAATAAACTATATTATATATAAAACTATGCGCATTATTGATTCCCGTACTCAGAAATTGCAGTTATGAGGCAAGGGGTTGGATACGACCCAATGTTTATATTTGTGTGGTCACCAGCAACGTTTATAGAGGAGGGTTAACACAAACACTGACACGCTCGCCCCACACACATATTACTTTTAGGCCGGTGTTACACTATCAAATTATTTGTCAAAGAATTGGCCAGGAAAAATTGGACGTAGTGTAATGGGAACGTCGTCCAATATTTCATCAAATCTAAGGCCTCGGCCTAGATTAGATCAAAGAAATCGCTCGTCTTCTGTTTCCTGCATTGAGAAATGTAACCGCTTGGAGCGCTAGTAGTATAGACCTTCCTTGCCACTAAAGCTGTTTTATTTGGAGGTTAAATATCTGACATTACTTGGACATAACGTTCGTATTCGTAAACATGACTAGTAGTGGAATGTTTGTGTAGTGTTTTCTAGCAGCAGCTACATTTAAAAAATCGGATGGGGCGTTGTGTAACAGGCGACACGGCCAATTCACACTGTCGTCACGTCGATTGGCGTAGCCCAATACCCTGCGGTGAAATTGAGGTTGAGTTACAATCCGTGAGGTAAAAAAGTCATTATATACTATCGGAATTGAAGAAGTAATACCCCTAAATCTTATTTACGACCGAAGCAGATTTTAGAATATATGATTTTGGTAACTTGGTGTGCTAAGTGCTGGAAAGTGAAACAACTTTCAAAACATCGACATCTGTTTGCAAGCGAATCTATGTACATATAAATACGTCAGCCAATTTTTGTAAGGAAATAAATAGAGCCTATTTACTTTATCAGCAATGTTTCCCCCTACATTGTTAATAACGTCAGAAACAATTTAGATTATCCTCTTTGTCAGTGCTCACATTTTCCATTTAAAACGTTATTTAATGAAACTTGCTTTATCAACTTAACAATCTTATTCGTATACACTGTTTGAGTCAGCCATTTTGTTACTATATTGCAAACTGTGAATGATGAAGAGCGACAAAATAATTAGCAGTGAACGGCCTGGCTGTTGTACCGACTGCATAAAAAAAAGAAAATCCTCCCGGTCCCGTAACAAAATTTATTTTTCTCGCTCTAACACCCACGGTTTCATCCAAGTGCGTTTCCTTTTCTTTTTTCCCTCCTCTTCTAAATGCAGACACAACGCAACTGTAGTATAAACAACAGCTGAACATAACACGGCCATTTTGAAGCAAATTTGACAAAATATTGGATGATAGTGTAATACCCCCTTTTGCGTTTTATCCAATTTCTTTGTCAAAAAATATGACCAATATTTCATCCAAATTTTTCGTCCAATTCTTTGTCCAATAATTTGATAGTGTAATACCGGCCTTATCATCCTTTCATTCTTTCAAACTAACACACACCACTCTTAATTTCAGACTTGTGCGACACCACATTTTGCTATTTCTTTCTCTGCTTCGACCATCATAAGCTATTTTAGTGCTCAAATAACAATACTATTTTGGTACTTTTATTGTCTCGTTTCCTGATATAATTTACTGTCGAATTACAGTGTCACGCAATAACTCAAAGACTGCACGGACGACTGACTCTATGAAAAATAACGGGCGGGTCAAAATCAGACCAAGGCGTTGGGGCCAGGGTATACGAGGTGCAGCCAAGACTGAGGGCATCATCTCTCTAGGGAAACTGGCCTCAGTATTCCAGGCCAAAATCACTGCCATCAGGGCGTGTGTGGAGGATAATTTGCGTAGGTGCTACAAAGACCGTAGCATCTATATCTATTCAGACAGCCAGGCAGCCCTGAGATCACTGGCAGCTCCTGCAACAAGGTCTAAAATTGTTGCAGAATGTCACAGGGTTCTGGTGGAGCTAGGGGAAAGCAATAGAGTAAACCTATTGTGGGTCCATGGCCACTCGGGGATCAGTGGCAACGAACATGCCGACAGATTAGCCAGGATGGGGGCAGAGACTCCATTTATTGGACCGGAACCTGTCCTGACAATCACCAAGGCAATGATTAAATTGGAGCTATGTAACTGGCTCAGAAGACAGCACGTAGAATATTGGACCAAAGTCCATCAACAAACACATGGCAAGCTAATGATGCCAAAGCCATGTTTTAAAAGAAGCTCTGCAATCCTGGGTCTGAACAGGAGAGAGATTAGACTCATGGTTGGATTGCTGACAGGTCATGGGAATTTCAAAAAAACACTTACGTACAATGGAAATAACAGAAAAGGACCCTAAATGTAGGATCTGTGATGACGGTGATGAAACTGCATCACATCTAATCTTCGAATGCATTGCATTGGAGAATTAAAGGCACAGAATATTTGGGACAACCAGACCCGAAGAAATTGTGTCTAATAAAGAACTGGTAAAGGGACTTCTTGCATTGTTCAAGAGCATTGGTTGGCTTTACTAGATATAGAGGGAGCGATACTGCACAATAAACTTAGTTTCGGTGCGGGCAGTGGCGGGTTGGACCAAGACTGTTTTGGCTTCCCTGGAAAACTCAATCAATCAATCAATCATCCTTTCATTCTTTCAAACTAACAACACACACCAGTTTTAACTTCAGACTTGTTGTTTTTTTTTTTTTTCCTCTGCTTCGACCATCATAAGCTATTTCAGTGCTCAAATAACAATACTCCTTTTGGTACTTTTGTTGTCTCGTTTGCTAATATAATTCCATCAGGTGATTTAATTCGATTACCATTTTCTCAAATCAAATGTTCAAATGTTTATATAGTTTATGGGACTTAACTACGGGGTCATCAGTCCTAAACTTACAATCTACTTATCAACTACTCTATACTAAGGACGCCACAAATATCCATGCCCGAGGGGGGATTCGAACCCCCGACCGTAGTGACCGTGCAGACCGTGACTGACGCGCCTCAGTCCTCTCGGCCACCGCTGCCGGCTACCATTTTCTATTACCATTTACTGTTTTTGCTTTTCGTTAAAAGTTAATATCCTACCTTCCTTTTCAAGACACTGTCTATTCCGCTCGGTTGCGCTTCGAGTTCTTTTTTACTGTCGAATTTGTGTGTCACTCAGTAACTCAGCCGGCCGCGGTGGCCGAGGGGACTGAGACGCTCCAGTCACGGTCTGCACGGCCAGTACGGTCGGTGGTTCGAATACCACCCTCGGGTATGGATATTTGTGCCGTCCTTAGTATTAGGTAGTTAATAAGTAGTTTGCTTAAGTGACTGATCACTCCGTAGTTAAGTCCAAAATCAAAATGTTTGTATAGCTTATGGGACTTAACTACGGGGTCATCAGTCCCTAAACTTACAAGCTACTTATGAACTAGCTAATCCTATGGACGGCACAAATATCCATGCCCGAGGGGGGATTCGAACCCCCGACCGTAGTGGCCGTGCAGACCATGACTGGAGCTCCTCAGTCCCCTCGGCCACCGCGGCCGGCTAGTTAAGTCCCATAAGTTCTACAAACATTTGACATCTGCAATAACTCAAAGAAACTGACTGCACGGACGACTGACTCGCTGACAAATAACGGGCGGGCAAAGATTTCACGGAGACGATTTCTTTCGAGGGGTTTCGTCAGAGAGGCGGAAGGCTAGCTGAGCCCAGCACGGCCCGGCCTGCGACGTCGGCGCTCAGTCATTGGAATAACAGATGCCGGCGGCGCGCAGACGTACGGCCGCGCTGGCCGGCCGGTATCTCCCGGGACGGCGGCCATATTTATGGGCTGCTGGGCCGCCATCTCAGCATCGCCGACACTCGCAGGGAATCGTGTGTGGAATTAAATATTCGGGCCCGTTCGGGGCAAACGTAACGAGGAGTGCGCCTGCACGGGGGGCGAGGGAGGCAGAAGGCCGGAGTTGTTGTGTGACGACTGTCCGCCCGTGATGCACACGTCGGGTCGCGGAAAATAATAAAGGGCTGAGGGATGGGGCGTCGTAAAGCCGCGGCCGGCCCGTCGGATGGATATCAAAGCGGCCGCGCCGCATCTGACCGCCGTCATCGCAGCACGGCTTTGCAATGCCAACTAAGATACGATTTCGTTTGCGTCCTTTTCGTCTGTTTGGTGTTCCCCTTTTGCCTCCACCTCCCGCCTTTATTATCCGCTGCTCCTTGTTCTCGGCCACGTGCTCCTCGTCCGAGAAGGGCCGTTCCCGGAACTGCGGCCTGGTATTCGGGAGACGGGTACGGCGCGGCGATAGCGGCCGCGTGAGCCACCAATCAAGGAGGCGGCTGCGAAATCTGGCGCGCCGACTACTGTGCCGGAAGGCGATGCTCAGATGTCTTCTCGTCAAGTGTGGTTTTAGCTCCAGACGCTGCTTATTACTCTGCTTGCTCATGATTATTACCTGATGACGACCTCCTGCTTATTTCATTCCGTGTCTTTTACTTAAGCATAAACGAGAAAATTTCTATATGAGTGATATTGTTTGTCAATCCTTCACGCTGAAATGACTCGACGTAGAGTAGAAATGGGTTATACTCTGGAGTAACACATATGGAATCTTCCGTAATCCACTGTATGGTGCATGTAGATGTAGAATTTGAAGCGATGTCCATGACGTGCTTAAACTGCCGTTGTTGTATCCGTCGATTCTCGTATCGCCAACGAAGACTCTCACTTGTTGCTGGTGGCTGTAATTTAGAACGTTTCTTCAGAGCTACTTTTCTTCTTTGAAGTCCTTGTCTACCACCCCACACCTAACTATTGCTAACAGTTCTCAGGCATACAACTGCTGCAACATACTTAGAGCCTGCACACAAACCTATATTTTGCAATAGATATCAGGACCTGGATCACAAAATTATTGTCATGTGTTAGCATTACCACTGAATTTTTAAAAGAATGTTGTTTACATCCCGAACGAGAAACCCGAATTGCGACTTAACGCCGAGCATGACTATAAGCTGTAAGAACCTGCATATTGTGCTATGTACGGTTCTGATCCGGAAATTTGGCTCGACGTTATCGTGGGGTAGAACCGTACAGGTCTGCTCTCTTGCCCCAGCAACTTCGTTAGTCGCAGCTATTATCGTTTACCTGTGATGCTGTAGTTAAGAACACTCTGTGCATAGGATCTAGATTAGGAAACAAATAAGAAATATTACATAAAATAACTGGTTCATTAATAAAAAGCGTTTATTCTAACTTTGCAAATGATGTATGCAAAGTCAGAGATGTAGTTGAATAAGGTTTGTTCAGTCAGATTGGTTCCTTGTTAGAAGTGGTCAGATGAATTATTAATCGTAATATGGTTAAACAGTTGCATTATCTACGATAAGAAATTGCTAGCACTTCCCCCTCTCTCCCTCCAACTAAGTGAACATAACTTTAATACAGAAACTCTGTACATATCGCGAGCACTCAACATGAAATTGTCAACAGTTCAGAATAATTTAAGTTTCCCGAAGACCATTTGTACACTCGTAACGTATGTCAGAAAAGACGCAATACGTTGTAATTGACGGTAAGTCATCAAGTAGAACAGAAGTGATATCTGGCGTTCTACATGGCAGTGTTATAGGGCCCCTGCTGTTTGTTCCTTATTGGCCCACTTTAGGTTACGGTAGTAACACTAAAAGTGGGCCTTTGCGATCGTCTTTTGACAGCTCGAAATATAATGAAAATAACGGCTTAACCATTGACCTGACACGAAAATTGAATAACCGAATTTGTAGAGGAGAAAATTCTCTACAACTTTGCTCTCTTATGTTTTTTTAAAGATATTTGCAAAAATAACGGCGATTTTGGGATGTCTGTCCGTAACGTGTTCCCTGTTTTTAAGACGAATGTAGGCCGCCAGAGACCAGAATCTCCCTTTTTCAAATTTTTCGGACAAACAATACGGTAGTAATACCAAAAAACGCCGTTTGTAATATAATTGTAATTGCAAACGAACCGTTCATCGGACACGAAAATGGAATAGCCTAATTGGTAGAGGAGAAAATTCTTCCAAACTATTACGTGTTTTTTTTTCATATCTTGCATCGTTGCAGAGGTATTTGCAAAAATAACGGCGATTTAACGATGTCTGGCTGGCTGTTAGGTGTTCCCACTTTTTACGTCGAACCGTTCAACCGATCGGTACCAAATTTTGCAGACATAATTGTTGACTACCAGAGACCAGAACCTAGTTTTTGAAATATTTCGGACAAGAAATACGTTAGTAAACCCAAAAAAGCTGTTTGTAATGTAATTTTTGTTGCAAATAAACGATTCATCTAGCGCGAAAATTGAATAACCAAATTTGTAGAGGAGAAAATTCTCTACAACTTTGCTCTCTTATGTTTTTTCAAAGATATTTGCAAAAATAACGGCGATTTTGGGATGTCTGTCCGTAACGTGTTCCCTGTTTTTAAGACGAATGTAGGCCGCCAGAGACCAGAATCTCCCTTTTTCAAATTTTTCGGACAAACAATACAATAGTAATACCAATAAAAGCCGTTTGTAATATAATCGTAATTGCAAACGAACCGTTCATCTGACACGAAAATTGAATAGCCTAATTGGTAGAGGGGAAAATTCTTCCAAACTATTACATGTTTTTTTTTTATTTTTTATTTTTTATTTATTTATTTATTTTTTAATATCTTGCATCGTTGCAGAGGTATTTGCAAAAATAACGGCGATTTAACGATGTCTGGATGGCTGTAAGGTGTTCCCACTTTTTACGTCGAACCGTTCAACCGATCGGTACCAAATTTTGCATACATAATTGTTGACTACCAGAGACCAGAACCTAGCTTTTTGAAATATTTCGGACAAGAAATACGTTAGTAAACCGAAAAAAGCTGTTTGTAATGTAATTTTTATTGCAAATAAACGGTTCATCTAGCGCAAAAATTGAATAAACGAATTTGTAGAGGAGAACATTCTCTACAACTTTGTTCCCCTAAGTTGTTTTTTCTTTCTTTTTTTTCATATCTCGTATCGTTTGAGAGATACTTGCAAAAATTACGGAGTTTGACACCCCCCATTGAATTAACGAAAACCAGCCGTTCGCAGATATCACATGACATTCCTCGCCCAGAACTCTCTCTGGCATAAGCCATCTTGCGTTGCGTATTTGATGATGTTTTATTGTAAACTTACACGTTGTCATTTCAAAGCAATGGCACACCGAAGAATTAACAAAAACACATCGTTCTTCGTACGATACATGATAATCTAGTATCTCCAAATGCCAAATTAGAATCAGTTAACAATGGCCACTAATAGTATGAGTTTAATGAACACAACTCCTAACTGTTCGCTGTAGCTTAGTGGACAATGCGTTGACTGTGACGCTGAAGGTCAGAGGTTCGGAACCCGCCACTAACTAATTTTTTCCCTAAAAGGGTCAGACACTCTTATTAATTAATTTTTTATTATTTAGATTATTATTTTGGTCCAAAATGTTTGTAAAAACTTATAAAACTACAAATCTAAAGTAATCTAAGTAAAATACGTCAGTGCGATTTTGTTTAAAACGATTTACGAGACAATCTGAGTAGATTTCTTAGACTGTTCACGGATGATGCTGTAATTTATAGATTGGTAAAGTCACCAGAAGATCAAAAGCAACTGAAAAATTATTTATATGAGATATCTGCAGATATCTTTCAGGAGCTTGACTGCTCATGCCACACAATATTTACGTAAATTACTGGAAAATTGTACAATAAATCGACGCACTAATTCAAATACACTTGAGGTAAATCATTCTGCTTGCATTTTCAGTGTTTTTTGGAGAATATGATGAACTGTTATTATTTCCATTACATATTTATATCAGTTAAAGTAAGTCATTAAATAAACATATACAACTGTGACATTTTCAAGATGATAGCTAGAGATAATAAGTTATCATCCAAACCAGAGTTTGCTGACATTGCATGACGCATTCAAAAGTGGGTCGTTTTTAGCTTGATCTTTCTATGTTTTTGATATAGTACTGATAATACAATTGTACTTTTGGAGATACTGAGATTATTTTTAGAATCATGAGATGTGTGTAATTATTCCAACATCGTAGAGGTCTTAACTGTTGACGGTAATCAATTTGTAAATTATTTTATTTCACTCTGAGTTACTGATGGGTAGAACTTACAGATGCCCTCCATAGACCATTAAGAAACGCTCCGCTAACTGCACTCATTAGTTCTGAGTACAAAGCATTGGCCTCTCCCAGATATGCCGCAGATATGGAGAAACCTTCCGACAGGATGCTCGCCTTTACATGATACTACATGGCTGTCTGGCAGCTGCTCCAAGGGCTTTCCGTCTTTACTGTCGTCCTTTATCTTTCCAAACAATACCATTACTTTCACTAAATGTGCGATTCGATAGACATTACTTCCGTAAAGTCACACCATACAGTTCCCTTCATGTCTCAGCCAGTATTACAGGACGTCAGTGTGATTGGCTAACTGCAAAATTTTTATTTCTTCTCCTTGAACGTTAATTGCGTTTCAAAATTTTTCCTTACTTCTCTTCAAACCTTGCTCAATGGGCATACTGAATAGCACTGGAAACAGACTACAACGTTGTCTTATACCTGTCTTATGTCTACAAAAATTGTACATAACTTTTATTTCTTACATTTTACGCCTGGTACCTTCACAGTTTGGGAAACTTTATTCCAAAGAACATTGTGAAATAAATGTAACCTATCTACTGCGTTAACACGTGCAGTTTCCTAAATTGCACCTAAAACCTAACTAATCTTCCCTCAACATCTGATTCAACGTATTTCCACTCGTCTGTAAATAATTAGTGTTAGTTCTTTCGAATTATGAGGTTTTAAACTGAATCCTCTCGAATTTTTACACTTGCCAGCACTTGCTTTCTATTGATTTGTAATTATTATACAGGGTGAATCACCTAACACTTCCACCGCAGATATTCCAGAAATGGAAAGTGTGATTGATGTGCGGTTTTCACAGAATGGATTGGCATTAGCCAACAAACAGATTGTAATATTACTTAGAAAGTGTATTTATATGCAAACATACAGCTTTTTAAATGGAACAATGGTTGTTTCTAGCACGCACTGGAATTTTTTACACCAGCTGTGTACAAAGAATTTTGTTTGACATTTTTATCGCGTTTAGTTTGTCAGCTACAACCGTTCAAAGTTTCCGGAGCGGAGGCTGCGGTAGCGTAGCTCACTGGCCGAATGGCTAGCCCCTGGGGCACGGTACACTGTCTCATGGCTACCAGCCAGTGAGCTACTATGTCGTAGCCTCCGCCCCCAACATTCTGAATGGTTGTAGCTGCCCAACTAAACGGGATTAAAATGTCATTCAAAATTCTTTGTACACACCAGGTGTCAAAAATTCCAGTGCATGCTAGAAACAACCATTGTTTCATTTGAAAAATTGCATAAAATACACTTTATAGGTATTTTTACACTCTGTTTATAGGCTAACGGTACGATATCCTGGTATCAATCCATTCTGTGAAAACCGCACATCAATCGCACTTTCCGTTTCCGCAACATTTGCGGTGCAAGTGTTAAGTGATTCACCATGTATTCCTTTTGACTTCGTCGAGGGTGTATCAAAAAGGATGGCGCAAACCTACACGGTTGAAAGTACACGATATCAGAAACAAAAATGTCCCAGTAAACACAGGCCGACAAACGAGCCGTTTACGAGATAGTTACGAATATATGATTTCAACCCTCGTTTCGCATTAACATTTTATTTACAGACGAAGAAAGATTGACACATGATGTTGTTTTTAATTATCGCAATACACATTTGTTGTTGTGGCGTGAAGACAGCGCCATACGACAGACGTAAGAGAACGATCGTACGATCGTGGAGAAGGCAGCGATCGACTGAAAGCCAATCGCAAGCAGGCGCCGCGCATCCTGGAGGGAGTAAACGAAGATGTGTGCCCTCTACAAGCGGCTATATCTAGGCCGACATACGTTTGGACAGCCCGTCAGTTTCTAGTCAGAACTCAGGCAGTTAGTAACCAGCTACGAAGTCAGGAATAGGACAGGACTAAGTCAAAACGCGGCTACGAACTTAGCAGTAACTAGGTCTCAGCGCAGCTAGCCAGATACGGAAGACGCCGCGAGAAGCAAGAAGAGAGAAGAAACAGACTTATGTTCTAAAGTTGGTTATTGCAATATCTTGTAAAACTTACTATATCAGTGTTTTAGATGTCAAATGATCCTGCACCAGTACCTTTACTGACAACTAGACCGAGATGAGGAAAACAAAAGGCGATGAGGTCACATTTGTGGTTTAAAATAAACCCACAAGCTGTTCATGAGTAATGTCATCGACAGAGTTTTTCACTGAATGTGTGGTTAAGGGTACAAGGTGATCAAACGGCCAAAGATGTATAGGTCGAGGTGGACCTGTACCTTGGCCTCCACCCGATCTAAATCCTTTGGATTTTTGCGTCTGAGGTCACCTGAAAAGCGAAGTGAACAGCGCAGACCTTAATACGGTTGAAGAACTCGAGTGTCCTCTTTTCATGTGCTAGTCTAAATCTTTATGTTCTCCTTGCTTTGTCCATTGTGGGTAACCTAATTCTTTAACATCGTCTACTTCGTGATGATCAATGTTGATCTGCTTCTCGTTATTTTAATTTCTGATGCTACTCATTACTTATAATTTTTCCACTTTAGTCTCATAATTTGAAGTCAATGGGCGGTTCAAACCACCCTAGAGGTCTTGTAGCTCTTTTTCACGTGCAACTGAACACGACGATGTCATCAGCGAATCTTTGATATCCTTCCACACTAATTATTATCTCTATTGTAAA
This sequence comes from Locusta migratoria, assembly GCA_026315105.1. NCBI lineage: Eukaryota > Metazoa > Arthropoda > Insecta > Orthoptera > Acrididae > Locusta > Locusta migratoria. The sequence continues at coordinate 57,537,576 of CM048751.1, forward strand.
ATTGTCTTATTTTAATCATTGATTCTTTGATGTATAAAGTAGAGAAGAGAAAGACGGCACAGACTGTATCTCTGGTTACACCCTTTCCAATTCGATCACTTCGTTCTTGGTCTTGCAGACTTATTATTCCCTCTTAGTTCTTGTATGTACTGCCTATTACTGGTCTTTCTCTCTCTCTCTCTCTCTCTCTCTCTCTCTCTCTCTCTCTCTCTCCCTCTCTCTCTGTAGCGTACTCCAGAATTTCGAACTTCTGGCATCATGTTGCGCGTTTTGCAGTTCGACAAATCTTAGGAGTATGTTTTGATTTTTGATCAGTCTTTACCCATTTCCAAACGCAATTTCAGTCTCGTAGAGATGCGCAAAACCGTTTCTCTATATATCGAATAAAAAATGTTCACTCACCAAAACGAACTCGCCACTCATCAATCTGTCATAAAAATAAGTAGTAAAAGGAAGGCGTAATGGCTATTTGAATGAGTTGTCTATACCAGGTATTTTAGCTGATTTATCGCAATTTTCAAAGAAAAAGAAATAGGAATAAAAGTATTATTTTATGTCCTCATTAGTACTGAGAGTTTAAAGTTTTAAATTTAGTCTTGTGTAAAAATGTGTTTCTAACCTGACCCTAAATATTTATCTCCAATGGCAAAATTTTAAAGTATGGTTGTGTCTTTTATATTTTAATACTGGAAGATAAACCGAATGAGAATTATAATGTAACAAAGAAGTATCTGCAGTCGTCATTTACAAGCCGTACTCAAGAGAGTAAATATAATTTTGCCTAGCTTAGTAAATAAGATACGGTTTCTTCTGTTGGCGAATATTTGACCTGCTTGTGAAAAGAAGCATTCACAGGTCAGTGACGATATGGGTTGAATAATATGTTTCTTTCCGACTGGTATAGCGTTCGATACGGTGAATTTCATATTACCTACAAGTTTAAGTGATTACTAGGCAAATATCTAGGAAAATATCCCTCAATTGTACAATTTCTGCACGTTCAGGATTGTGATTTCCTTGCAGCTGACTGACAGTTTCATTGAAGTCCTCCCACGTAATGGAAATCACGTTCATTACGGTGCTAAATGGTTGAGCAAATGGCTGCGCCTGTTGTCGTCGAACAAGTTGTTGTTGAGACTAACAAGCAGAACTGAATCTTTTCTCATATGCATGGCTTTGCCTTTTGCAGCGGTGTCTACTTAACTTGCCTGACTGTTGCAAGATATAGCCTCAAACCGCTATTATGATCTTCGAAACTAACGAATGAATCTGTTTCTTAAGGACAATCTTTATTTTAGTATTTAAAATCTTTTAGTTGCCCTCCCTTTAATCTTAGCAAGAATTTAAATTTCGATAATGGGACTACTTTCTCTGTGGAGACTGTTTGGCTGCCTCATCGAAAACTTTCGAATTCTCTATAAGTTGTTGCACTATCTCTCATTCTTTATCTCCTAAGGTGAATGATTTTTGACCCAAATTAACGAGGTTAGAAATTATTGGATATTTACTAAAATTAAGTCCTTGCAGTACTTCGTAACTACAGTTCGTCCTGGTTTAACTACATAGCATTTCAGCAACTTTGTTTAAAACAAATGTACTCTTCTTGAAAACCATAACTGCCCACAACAAAAATGTTTTCTCTTTGATCTTCTGAATTGAGTGTTGGACAGACATCTAACTACGTTCCAAGAATGGGGTAGCTATGTGATAGATATGCGGAAGTTTCAGATGCATGACAGCTAGTTTCATATTCAAAGAATAGATTTGATATTATTTTCATATTTTGTGCTAAAAGTCCTTTCGTAGTTTGAGATGTTTTTGCGTTGTGCCTCTCTTCGAATGATGAGCACCCTGTAAGATTCTTATCACACGAGAAATATGCAGTGAGTGCATATAAACCTAGGTTATTTATAATCATCCACTTGATAATACGTATGACGGTCTCTACGGGGGTGCAATGATTCCTCTTAAATAACTTATGAGCAAGAACAGTGATTATTGAAACCATTCAGCAGTAAGAGCAAACGGAATTTAGGGGAAGCAGATCGTGTACAGACAAAATTTTATCTATTAAGCAAATCATTGATAAAAAATAAGTTCAATGAAGCTATGATAAGGAACTTTCAGTCAAACTAAATGGCGAAAAACGTAAAGGAGGTCTCGAACAAACAAAAGAGGAACTATTATGAACATAATAAAGGCATCAAACAACTTGATTTATTGAATAACAGAAATCTCCATTACAAGATACGAAAAACAAATATCACAAGTTTTATAATGTGGGAATGATGTTTGATTCTTTTCCATATTTATGCGACAACAGGCAGAGGCAAAGGAAAATTTAATTAAATGTTTATAGATATAGCTACAAAAATGAAATTATTATGTCACATGACTGCTTGATGACGAGAAAATTTTACTTGCTGACAGAGAGAAAACTCTGCAAACAGCAGCTCATATTTATTCCACAACATCCAAGTTATAAATCTGTTAATATATGAAGTTATGACTTTCAAGGGCAAGTAGCCAATTTCCAGCATAACAGTAAATGATCAGAGAATGGAGAAAAGTAAACTTATTCACCTATATATTAAGTAGTGTCTCTTTCATGCCGGAAATGGACCTGCATGTGTAGACAGAAAGAGTTAAATGCATTAGTAGAGCAATTTATAGAACCCCCAGAACTACAGGAAGAAATGAAACTACCTGATTTCTACAAAACGATTTCTGTGTCAAATTTGATATGTAAAATTGAATCGTGGCTCGACTGAAAGAGATGAACAAACAATACAAGCAGAGATGTGAGAGCTAAAAGGACTAGTTGGCACCAAATTAATTGAGTCGATAATGAATGCAGACATTAGAAATGAACCTGAAGAACTTAAATGATCATATTAATGATCAACGGGAAGGACTATATCAAAAAATGGGAGAAGACAAAATATCAAAATGAATTATGATTACTGCCCAGTGAGATAATATCTTTGGGAAGGCAGAGGGTAATCACTAATTTCAACTAATAAAGCGTGACAGGAAAGTATCTATACATACAGAGAGAAGTTGAAGACATATGTTAAAATATGTGAGCAGTCATAAAGCCACAATCGCAGATTCACAGTAATGTGGTCTCACAACTAGTTGCGGTAAAAAGAGCCGTCGTTATCAAATGATATAATCGAAATTACATTATCTTCTAGATTAGTAAGATTTTACAACTTCCATTTTCAGTCCAGTAACCGTCCCTTAAGAGATTATATGATTTCAATTCTTGAGTTAAATATTACTGTTACAAGCGAAAGTACATTACTCAAAACAATTAGGGGATCAGGAGACACATCATACACAATATACATATCGGAACGTATCTTATTCAGATGTTGGTTACAGTTGTAATTTGTGTGTGACACAGTACGATATTTTGCTGTCTCAACTCTTTACTTGAGGTTTGCATGACATTTACTTAGAGCGAGGCACCGTAGGACTACCGTAATAGTGAAAAAGTCATTCTCGTTGCCCTCTAATATGGTGTGCACACCTGCGTGGCATGAATAGTATGATGTTATCAATCAGCTCTTGACAAATGTCCAACATCCAGCTCTGCAACCGTTGTAGGAGGTAGTAGTATGGTTGCAATGCGTGTGCCAAGTGCATCCCAGACATGCTCAATCGGGTTGAAGACCGGCGAACAAGCTTGGCCACTCCATTCGTCCTATTACCTCAGTTTCAAATATGTTGTCCACCAGCGCGGCTCTGTGGGGACGAGCATTTCGTCCACCAGAAGGAACCCATCTCCTGTGGCACCAGCGAATGGCACAACAAAATGTCCAAGGATCTCTGAGCCATCAGGGTGACATTATGAACGACATAGAACTCCGTACGTCCGCCAATACTGAATCTTGCCCATACAATTCGTCCACAAGCATGGTATGGTTTTCCTGCACATGCAGCATTTTTCTGAGTGTCACGTTCTCTTCAGATTAGTGAATGACGATTCTCCGGCTGAATTGAAATAATGTCTCATCAGTGAACAGATCCCGGCGTCAAATGTTACGATTCCAATCCTGATGTTCCTCGGCTCAGTTTCTGCTGGCAATAGGGTCTCGTGATTTTAATGAGACAAATACCATAGGCCTCAATGCGTAGAGACTACATTCCCGAAGACAATTTCGTTTCGGTTTGTACGCTTTCTGTCGCTGCCTTCGCTTCTTTTTTCTTTCTCTCTCTCTCTCTCTGGATAGTGCTGTTCCTTGCAGTGGTTGGTCGTGTTTGTTCGTTGTTATTGGACGTGTTCTTGGTCCGAACCACCGGCTCCATGGATGTGACGCCAGAGCGCTACCATATGAGCTATACCAACATATGTTTGAGTTGCATTCGCCTTTTGTCTCGACCGACTGTTAACCGGAGATAACAGCCACTTCTTGCCGACGTTACACGTGGACAATATTACCCTTGCCATCTTTTAACAGTTCCTGTCCTGAAAGCTACACTTCGGGATACTGCAATGCTACAGCCATTTCTTCTGTGTTATCACGCTTCCATAGTTCCTATGGCTGTTCATGCTATAGCTTCCAGTAAATCACGAAGTTGTTTTTGCATTCTAATACCTATGTGAACGCAAATGCTTGTGTAATTCGTCTAGTAGTATATATTCAAGTCAACACCAACCCCATCTGCAGAAACGTTCTGTTATTACCACTATCTCGGATGCCGCAATGTTTCTGAATCGTCGGCCGCGGTGGCCGAGCGGTCTGCGGCACGCCAGTCAAGTCCTGCACGGTCACTACGGTCGCAGGTTCGAATCCCCCCTCGAGCTTGGATATTTGTGTCGTCCTTAGTATTAGCTAGCTCATAACTAGTTTGTAAATTTAGGGACTGATGACCCCGTAGTTAAGTCCCATAAGCTATACAAACATTTGAACATTTGTTGCTGACTCCACGCCGTGGAACCGACAGAAAGACGTCCAACCATTTTAATTCATGAAACTTCCTGGCAGATTAAAATTGTGTGCCGGAACCGGGACTCGAACCTGAGACCTTTGCCTTTCAATCTGGAAACATCACTTAGGCTGTGGCTAAGCCATGTCTCCACAATATCGTTTCTTCCAGGAGTGCTAGTCTTGCATGGTTCTCAGGAGAGCTTCTGTGAAGTTTGGAAAGTAGGAGGCGAGGTACTGGCGGAAGTAAAGTTGTGAGTTGGCATCGTCTACATCTACTTCTACATCTACATAGGTACTCTGCAAATCACATTTAAGTTCCTGGCAGAAGGTTCATAAACCACGTTCATAACTTTTCTCTACCGTTCCATTCTCTAATAGCACGCGGGGTGAAAGAACACGTAAATCGTTCCGTTTTCTATCTGATTTGTCTTATTTTATTGGGATGGTCATGTCTCCCTAAGTAGGTGGGTGCTACCAAAATATTTTCACATTCAGAAGTAAAAGTCGGTGATTGAAACTCCGCAAACAGATCACGCCGCAATGAATAACGTCTTTCTTTTAATGATTTCCACCCCAATTCGTGCAACATTTCCGTGACGCTCTCCCCTCCCTCCCCCCCCCCCCCCCCGTAACGTGATAAAACAAAACGAGCTGCCCTTCTCTGAACCTTCTCAATGTCTTCCGTCAGTCCCACCTGGTGAGGGTCTCATAAAGGGCAACAGTACTCCAGGAGGGGACGCAAAAGTGTGATGTAGGCAGTCTCTTTGGTGGAGGTGGTTCATCTTCGAAGCGTTCTGCATTTGGTTCGCCTTCCCCACAATATTTACTGTGTGTTCTCTCCAGTCAAAGTTGTTCGTTATTGTAACTCCTAGGTATTTGGTAGAATTTACGACCATAAGGTTTGACTGATTTATCGCGTAATTGAAGTTCAGCGGATTTCTTTTAGTGGTCATGTGTATTACTTCACACTTTTTGTTATTTAGGGTCAATTGCCAATTTTAGCACCATGTAGAATTTTGTCTAAATCACTTTGCAGTTGCTTTTGATCCTCTGTTGACTTCACTAACCGATAAACGACAGCATCATCCGCGAACAGTCTAAGGGAGCTATTCAGATTGTCTCCTAAATCGTTTATAAACACAAAGAAGTGTAGGGGACCTATAACGCTTCCCTGGGGAGCGCCAGATATCACTTTTGTTTTACTCTATGTCTTACCGTCAATTACAACGAACTGTGTCATTTCTGATAGGAAATCGTGAATCCAATCGCACAATTGGGGAGATATTCCATAAGCACGCAATTTCATTAGAAGCCGCTTGTGGGGTACAGTGTCAAAAGCCTTTCGGAAATCCAGAAATATGGAATAGATTTGAGATCCCTAGTCGATTGCACTTATCACCTCATGTGAATAAAGAGCAAGCTTTGTTTCGCAAGAGCGATACTTTCTGAATCCGTGTTGACTATTTGTTAATAGGTCGTTCTCTTCGAGGTAGTTCATAATGTTCGAACAAAGTATATGTTCCAAAATCCTATTGCAAAGCGACGTCAATGAGATTGGCGAACACACATGCCTGAAGGAGGACTCGAACCTTCGGAGGGAGCGGCCGCCCAATCCGTAGCAGGACGCCTTAGACCATACTACCATTTCGCACGACCTGCACCAACAAGGGGATCATCGGAAGTCTAAATAACGGATTCTGATGGGTCTCGGATATGTTGTAAAGGGACATCTTCTAGTATGAGGCTAACAGCATTTTTAGCGACGGGCCTTGGTTTTCCAGAAAACTGATGTTGAAGTTCACTGTGTGATGCAAGATACGAACGTTAGCCACGATCCGACCAAGTGAGCGCGGTGAAGCGGATAAGGTCTCCAGCTACCACGCTGCGGGAACTGACCGATCTGTGAAACTGGTGACAATAGCTTCGTTCGAGTAGCGCTGCTGACGGTCTGGAACGGTTTGAGGCGTTCGAGTGGCACTTTTAACTCTTTCTGACGATATCTGACTGACCAATCAGGTGTTCGAGTGGCGGAGCTGATAGTTTGCGACCGTTTGTTTAAGTCAGCGGATTTTCGTCAAACTTTCTGACTGACTCCAAAGCGTTTAACAAGCCTCCTCCAAAAGACAAGCCCGCATATTTACGAAGAGGTTTGTGTTCTAAGTCTTCGATTTTCTCTTGATTGAGGCTGAGCTTTGTATATTAGACAAGCATTCTTTCAACTTATGTTGACTTCTAATACAATACGTCCCCTTTTTATTACACCCATACATACTATAAATGAAAGGTGTGGAAATTTTCATAACATCCGAATTTAAAGATGAATGCGTATGTTTTTACAGTTTGGATTGAGATATTTGCCTGAAAATAAAGTCAAAATAGTCCTACTGAGATTTTCTGTGCCATCTGTAAATGAAGTGATCGACATATAAGAATAATATAGTTCACAACAGGCATTAGCAGTGATAGATTTTTATAACCGACATCTAGCTTTATATGTGCCACTATAGCGTCTCACAATTAATGTTCCGTGTTTCTTCTTGTGGTTATATATTATAGAAATCTATTAGTGCCAATGTGAGCGTTACTGCACTAAATGTGTAACTTCTGAGAAAATCATGTACGATGATAATTCTTGCACAACAACTGCAAATTTTTGTATATTAATTTGTATGTTTCATTTTTTTAATTTTATTGTGACTAAAAATAATGGGACAAAATGCATATGAAGTTGTATGTTACCAAATATTCCTTTCACACACAACTATCCCAATTTACCTCATTTCTGTATGAGGTTTTGTCAGGTTAAATTGGCTACATTATTTATAAATGGGGGGACATGTTTACGTATATTTTGCGTTTTGTCGAAGTTTATGATCAGAATGCATTCCACAATGTATTTCTAATGGCGGAATTCACACTGTCCGTCGCCGGGCCGTCACCTCACGTCAACGTGAGCTTTCTCAAGAAGAATGTTTTGATGGAACGGTCGTCTGGTAACACCGCGACTCGCAAGTTAACTTAGTTTCGTCACGCGATTTTCATTTTATGCTCGACAGATACACGGTTTGCAGGCAAATGTGTCCTGTTAATCTTTATTATTATACTTTGGTTTAACGGTAAATTGCAAATGTTTCATGACGACTTAAGTAATTTTCTCAATTGAGAAAATTGATAGAGGTGGCCCAATTCCATGGCCTCCACGCTCTCCTGACCTCAACCCTCTTGACTTTCATTTTTGGGGGTATTTGAAAGCTGTTGTCTACTGACCTCGGTTACAAATGTAGAGACTCTTCGTGCTCGTATTGTGGACGGCTGTGATACAATACGACATTCTCCAGGGCTGCATCAGCGCATCAGGGATTCCATGCGGCCGCGGTCGAGTAGCCTAGCGGTCTAAAGGGTCTCGCTGCGGAGCGCGCGGTTGCTCGCCGTGGAGGTTCGAGTCCTCCCTGGGGAATGGGTGTGTGTGTTTGTCCTTAGGCTAGTTTACCTAGATTTAAGTAGTTTGTAAGCTACGGACTGATGACCACGCAGTTTGGTCCGATAGATTTACAAACATTTGAATTTCAAGTGCCGCGGAGTAGTTCACTTCTGGCAGGACGTCTGTTTTGTGGACCGATCCTAGAATTGTAATACCGTATCATACTACTCCGGCCGTACTGGCTAGCTTCGTCCGTGGACAGGGATCTGATTATTTGGGAGAACTCTTAAGTTATGTTAAAGTGGCACCTTCCGCCACCGACAGTGTAAAAACGCCAGTCATAACCTCACTCACAGAACACCAAAAATAATAGAAGTGCAAAGACCATGTTATCACACGGAAACACAGAACGACAGCAGCGCTACTAGTGGCCTGGCAGTGAACTTTCAATCCGAAAAAAGTGGCGCGAAAATCCATATGTTTACTTCTAAATACACGAATGAGAAAACGTTATATTGGTGTTAGATAACAATTTTTTTCATTTATTCTTTGAGGGTGGACCTCATAAAAAGGTTTTTAAGACCTTGCAAAGTAATATATACGAGAAATTTAAATAGAAAACTAACATTAATTGCTTGTGGCTGTTGTTTACAGTCGACCAAACTTCGTAAATGATGTCGTGGTAATCTTTTTTACTGTAAAATTGTTTGTTTCTGAAACTCGGCACTGCGATTTTCGCCATGTGGCGTTATAACATGGAAATAAATGTGATTTTGCGCATGTCAGACTAAAAATCATCTGATATTGCATGCATCTATGTAAATGATTTTTCAGTTTTCACATACGCTAAGGCGCAATTATATCCACTCATGTGACCAAAAGAGAAATAGTAGGTTGTACAAATAAATAATTTTACAGCCATATAAACTGTCCTGCAAACAAGAATGTATGCCTGCTGTAATGTCTACAGAAACCAATTTATTTTTATTTCTGTTGATTACTACTTATGCATCTTCAGTCATATGAAATGGAAATTCTGTATAGTTCAAATAAATGAAATTTATGAAACTCAGAAAATGCACACAGAAGATCGCAATTAGGAAGACGTTGCTATAGAACCTCAGCACAGAACACCACCTACGAATCAAAACAAGTATGGAGGACTGAAAAGCGTAAATCATCCAATAGGGAAGCGAGAAGAAAAATCGCAAGGCTCGCAGCGCTCCATGTGGCCTGGCAGCTGCCCAACATCGTGTTACTGGAAATCCCTATATGAGGTTCCCCCCCTGACCTCACTTTCAACATCGGTAGAGAGCAAAGATGCCAACTAGCGCTATGGGTGGCCAAACTGCGAAACAGGCGAAATAGGCGTTCGAGTTGGATTGGGAGTTGGAAACTGTCAAAATGCGCGCATGCGCAGTGGAGGCCTTCCAAATCGTCAGTAACTATCAGTAACTAACAGCGTTTGCGCCACTCGAACGAAGCTAATGGTGGGATGAGACTACGCCTTGTTCAAACTCCGCGTGAGACTATAGTGTTGTTAACGGCGGTCGGGCGCGGCCACTGGCGGCGACAGAAGCCTCCGGATGGCGGCCTCCAGCCCGGCCGTGGCTCACGTCTCGCGACCCCCACAATTACGCCGGCGACGTTTTTACGAGCGCCGCGCCGCCCTGATGGAATCAGCGGCGGCTGTTCAGCGCGACGTGGCGGCGGCCGACTATGACGTTGTTAACTGGACGCGCCGGCTGATAGCCGCGCCGTGCTTCATACGCGCGGACACCTGGCCGGTGGCTGCCACCGCGGCCTTCATAACTCCGCCGCCCGCGCTGACGGACGGCGCGCCGGCGGCCAGCGAGCGTCAGGCAATTCTTTGCCGCCGCGGCGGAGGAGGAGATGCCGGTGCCGATACCGCGGAGGACGCCGCGAGACGTACGGCGGGCGGGGCGGGCAGGCTGCCGAGGGGCGCGATCCGCTGACGACTCATTTGGGAGGGGAGCCAGGCTCTGAACGGCGAGACTCCGCCACTTGCTGCTGCGAACCACGATCGATTACGATCACTGCGGTTAAAGGCGGTACCACATGAGCAGTATTCGAAGAATTCCGAGATAGGAGGGCATAAGTGCTGGTTATGGCAATCACCGAATACGTACACTGATTAGCCAGAGCGTTATGACCACATCAAAAAAAATGTTCGAATGTTTGTAAAGCTTATGGGACTTAACTACTGGATCATCAGTTCCTAAACTTACAAACTACTTATGAACTACTTACGAACTAGGACGGCACAAATATCCATGCCCGAGGGGGGATTAGAACCCCCGACCGTAGCGGCCGTGCTGACCGTGACTGGAGCGCCTCAGTCACCTCGGCCACCGCGGCCGGCTATGACCACATCCCTAATGGTCTGTACGTCCACCTGCGGCATGGATAACAAATAATCGTACGTTAAAATATCTGTAAGTTCGACGGGTTCGAAGATAAAAGGTGCACAGAGAGTTTTACACAAAACCAGTGTCCATGATCACGTGCCCATTAAGTCTAACTTGCCGATGTATTGTTGTTAATGTGGTGTCGCACAAGTATAAAGTGCGCTCCACCTACTTTCGCCGCGCGGCGCCATGCACGCACGGCGCGGCGTTCTTACGACGTCAGCCACGAGCGCCCTCTGCTGCAACTCCGCTCGTGGCCACCACTGCTGCATCGGCCATTTGGGACTGAGATAGGAACCATTTAACACTTGGGAATCAGATAGGCACCAATTAAGACTTGGCTATCGGATAGGCACTAGGAATCATCAGTAGCCAGGCCTCTATTTAAACTATCTATCAGCATTCTGCAGTCAAGAACTATGTAAAAGTTAAGTATTACTAAGTCTCTGTGAAATATATATCTCCTTCTAACTTACTCTAGTGTTTCCAGTTTCTGCTGTCCCACTGGCTGCTCACCTCCGTACCTGCACAAGCGTGCATCCTTTATTCCTGTGTCGGTCTCTTTCTACTCGGCCGCCGACACCTACGACAACGAGACACAAAAGTGGCGACGAGGCTGGGACACGAAAGTTAACATCGGCTCATACATAAGTCGTCGACTGTTGGGGTACACCGTTTGCAATGTTCCCATTGTGGACAAGGTCTGCTACTAGAAGAAGTGATTAGTACTCAAAGGATTTGTTGACAGAAGAAATCAATACCTAACTCTGATGTGCTTGTGTTGGTACAAACGTCTTTTACTATTATATAGTTCTGCTACGCTATAGAAAACAGTTCCAGCTTGTGCATAGAGAGAAGGCTGGCTCTTCTACAATGAACTTCTGGAACTGTAGTGTTCCTGGGACTGCCTCGTACTGACTGGAAATTCCGTACTCTCCTGTACTGCCTGTCGAGGCTGTGGTGTGCCGAGCGCCCTTCTTCCTATTGGCCGGCGCGTGAAGAGGCAAAGAGGTAACGAGACTGCGGTCGCCCCTGGTGGCCGAAGTACTGCGGAGCGACTTACCGCCACTTCCTGGAGTTGCGCGGCGACTTGTGTAGAACGCCGCCGTTGAGACGAATAGTGACGTAGCATCAGTGTGTTCTGCCCGTCTGTAGAATGGAGGGGGCGCGCCATATGTCTGAGTCTGACCGAGAGCACATTCGCGGTGGAGTAGCCGAGCGGTCTAAAGCAAATCTCTGCGGAGCTCGCGGTTGCTCGCCGTGGAGGTTCGACTTCTCCCTGGGGCATGTGTGTGTGTGTTTGTCCGTAGGTTAGTTTAACTAGGTTTAAGTAGTTTGTAAGCTACGGACTGATGACCACGCAGTCTGGTTCGATAGATGTACAGACATTTGAACATTTTGAGAACACATTGTGACGTCACAAAGACTCGGCATGGGCATTTTGTAAACGGCACGACCTGTCGGGTGTGAAGAGTTTTGAGTGTCTTCAAAAAGTGGCGAAACCGAAGTGAAAATACGTCAAAATATCGAGGGGTTGCGCGGGTACTCCTTTTTACAGATAGCCGACGAAAAACGAGACAGACGGGGAACTGCCCGTTCAGACTCATTTCTGCTCTTTCCAGCATTCAAATGTTCAAATGTTTGTATAGTCTATGGGACTTAACTACGGGGTCATCAGTCCCTAAACTTACAAACTACTTATGAACTACTCACGAACTAGGACGGCACAAATATCCATGCCCGAGGGGGAATTCGAACCCCCGACCGTAGTGGCCGTGCAGACCGTGACTGAAGCGCCTTAGTCTCCTCGGCCACCGCGGCCGGCTTTCCAGCATTAATCTCTTGACTGTATAGTAGCAGACCTCATGTGGGCAAGTTAATAGAGTGTTAGTTTGTTTTGCCAAAGGTTCTTGGTTCAAGCCCTGCTCATAGTATTTATGTTTACTGCAGTACGTTGGCAACTGTTAATGGGACAACGTTTTCCTGGCATGTAAAAGGACTGTTCAGATTTCATAGCAGTGTGTTATCGGAAGTTTCCTTGTGCTTCTATTATTTGAAAATAGCAAACCTGAAGGGTTTATTCGTAGTTTCACCGAATAAACAAACACAATCGGAACATAAGAATAAAGAAACAACTGTATCATACGTGCAGCAATATTAATAGTAACAACAATAGAAATAATAGTAGTAACAATAAATATTATAAGCATAATCAATGTTATAGTAGTAGTAATAATGAAAAAATAATAATAAGTGAATAATGTTCAGGCACGAACACAGACATAACCAGACGCACAGTATCGTTCATTCAGGAGCGAAGGTTTCACAATACTGGTAGTCTACAAAGAAGTGTGTGAAGCAAATTACGTTCGTGCACCAACCAAATTTGACAAATCCCATATTTGAGCATCTAACATGTACATTACAGAATGGAAGCTTGTGTTCAAATCAGAACTATGTTGACGTTTGAAAGAGTCTGTGCCCGTCAACAAGTTTAGCCAGTAGCCATCGGTGACGGTGAGAATTACAGAAACGCGGATAACACAATTGATTAAATGTGAACGACTGCAGCTTAAGAAAATGATTGTTTTTTTGAACACTGCTACTCTCTTTTCGAAGAATCCCATGCAGCATTGAAGATTTTGCGACCCATGTGTGAAGAAAATGAAGAACAAGCGTTTGCCACAATGAGATTATGTTTGTTGGAATTACGTTTGTGTTTGTTTATTCTGTGGAATTACGAATAAACACTGCTATAAAATCCGAACAGTCCTTTTACATGTCACGAACACGTTACCCCATTTAACAATGCCATCGTAGTGCACTAGAAGTAAATGCAATAAGCTGAGGTTGAACCCAATACCATCGCTATAACAGCCCAACATTTTACCAACTAACCCACAGGAGCTCGACGTGTTACGCTCTCGCACTTATGCTTTTCCTCTGTTCCATAGGTCAAGTGTTGCTTATAGTTTATACACGTTCTCCTGGACGACAGCACATAACACTAGTTAGTTACATTAAAGATCTGGTTACAACTCTATCGATATACAAGGTTTGGTAACAATCTGACTGTCTGACATCTGGAGGTTTGGGTGTCAGTAACCAGTACAGCAGAGGAATATCCCTATCAGGCCCTGCACACGCAATTGTGCACTACTGTTTTTGCTCGTTTTATTTCTTTGTGATCCGCACAAGGAAGATTGCTCGCCGGCCACGGTGGCCGAGGGGACTGAGGCGCTCCAGTCACGGTCTGCACGGCCACTACGGTCAGGGGTTCGAATGTCCCCTCGGGCATGGATATTTGTGCCGTCCTTAGTGCTAGCTAGCTAGTTTGTAAGTTTAGGGACTGATGACCCCGTAGTTAAGTCCCATAAGCTTAACAAACGTTTGAACATTTGAAGATTGCGCCTGCATCACACAGTCGTGGATGTCTTTTAGTTCGATATTTATACACTGGGTGACGCCAACAGTCGGCAAACTTCCAGTACACTTACAATGGCAGAAAGAAATACTTGTTGACAAGGCGTTGATATCCTTGTTTTGACATGTGAAGCTATCGTATCTGCCAGCCAGTTGATTTAAAACGATCCTGTGGTGTTATTATGTCATTCCTTCCAAAGGAATGGTGCAGATTATAAAAATATGTCGTGAAGGCCCAAAACAGACAATTGTGTAGGTACAAAAATTTTAGAAAATAAATTTATTTTCTTTTTTGTAATGATTTACTGTATGTATTTCATATATTAAACGTCCCTCTCTATATTAGCGTCACGTCATCTACAACCTTGGGTCTGAGAGGGTTATAGGGTAAGAGAGACATTTTACCAAGTAGAATTTCTTAGTGCATACATTTTCGTAAGATTAGAGATTCTACCAGCGGGATAATTTTCCTTGTTTTACTCTTCGTAGCGGGGAGCTCCTTGCGTTTATTCCCAGCTACGTGGGAGGTTCGCGTTTGTCATTGGGCTGCGACTGATATTGAAGCCTCCGGTAAGTTTATGAGCGCCGTAAAACACGGGGAGGCCTGGGGACTTTTTGTCCGCGCGGTTGTCTGCCTGACCGGGGGGTGCCTCTGCGGGACGCTCGGCGTGGCAGGTGGGAAACCCGGGCAGACGTGCCGGCGCCTCCAAGTTACGGGAGGCCGGCGTGTGTGGCGCGTCGCCCAGGGCTGCCAACCGCCGCGGGCACATGTGCTCTCTTTCCGTTCTAATGAACGGCCGCCGGCCCTGGGGGAGGCAGAGGCGTCACCGTTGGTTAGCCTGCCTCCTGCGCTGTGGTCTCCCCTGTAGCCGCATATCACTTACCGGCCACACACGCTCGTGTGTGGAGAATCAGGGGGAGCGGTTTGCGGAAACACTCTTGTCCTGCGGTTAGGTAATTCAGTTATCCTCGTAGTCGGGGATACGATGTCGCAATTTGCTTCCTTTCTACAGTATCTGGCAACTCTGCGAAATAAAAAGAGCTTTAAAAAATCCGTGCTGTGTTACCGAATTCATCCATCGGACACACCGAGAACACGGTTTCTCCTCGCACGCATGTGCGGAGTGTATCAAAATGCAGTCCCCAAAACCGATACAAGTATGCCGAAACATCCCCTACAGTATCACCTTATGAAGTTCCCCTTAGTGACATGAGGGTTAATCCCTGATGTCCTACACTTAATTATCTTGTTCCTTTTTATGGCAGTGTTATCTCTATAGCATATCTGACTACCACGCTGGGGCGCCGGGTTCGATTCCCGGCAGGGGACCTGGTGTCCTGTGTTGTCCTCATCATCACTTCATCATCATCTACATGCAAGTGCCTTAGTGACGTCATCTCTAAAGGCTTGCAACAAGGTGGCAGAACCTATAATGTACCGATTAGAGCAGGCGACTACTGTAGTGTCCGATTCAATCGTATATTCTATAACGCGATACCTCATCTTTATTCATTCATCTGTTCCCTTTTTATTTCTTTTACTGTCCATACTCTTACACTAATATATCTATAGCATGACCTAGCATATATCATGTATCCGGTTTAGTATCGTTGTTTTAATTATCTCTCATACATCAGACGATAATAAATACTTTTAATATATCTGTCGGAATGTTTCTACTGCAGAAAAACCGTGTCAATTGGAAATAGAATTTGTCATGCTGGAAATTTCTAGAAATTAATAAACTGGCAATTTTATCAGATTTGTTATATTTCTATTTTTAAAAATTACAACAATTATTAAGTTCATCATTAGCAGTCAATGAAACCATATTTTATAACTTCCGATGTATGTAACTAAATTTATAATGAGATATTAACATCTGTAATATCGAAACTTATTAAAATGTTCAGTAGTCATATTGTACGAAACACATCCTAGCTCTTAATAAAGTTGTAGCCGCGGTGTAGTGGCCGAGCGTTCCAAAACGTCTAGCTGCGGAGCGCGCCGCTACTTGCCGCCGGGTATGGTTGTATTTGTTGTATTTATCTTGAAATTACTGTTCTAAAGGAACAGAGTTACTGATGGTCCGCAGCTATAAATGTTAACAATACATATTTTAATTCGCAATTTGCGATAATTTCCGACTTCAGCTGCTTTTATTTAGTTGATCTACCATTTTGTAACATATGAAAATTTGTGCCGGACCGGGACTCGAACCCGGGTCTCCCGCTGGCGAAAAGCGGGAGACCCGGGTTCGAGTCCCGGTCCGGCACAAATTTTCATATGTTACAAAATGGTAGATCAACTAAAGAAAAGCAGCTGAAGTTGGAAATTATCTTAAATTGCGAATTACAATATGTATATTTTGTATTTGTTGTCCTTAACATTAGATAGTTTAAATACTTTGTAAGCCTAGGGACTGATGATCAGAGTAGTTAATTCCCATATATTTACATAAAGTTCTAATTGTATAAAATTAATGACTATGTGTGAATAATGAGATGTTCAAATGCTCAAATGTTTGTAAAGCTTGTGGGACTTAACTAAGGGGTCATCAGTCCCTAAACTTACAAACTACTTATGAACTACATTATACTAAGGACGGCACAAATATCCATGCCCGAGGGGGGATTCGAACCCCTGACCGTAGTGGCCGTGCAGACTGTGACTAACGCGCCGCAAAACGCTCGGCCAACGCGGCCGGCAATAATGAGATGTATTGCCATAAACCTATGAATAGAGGCGCATTGCGCCAATTGAGTTAATCTTGTTTTAATAGCCTCGGATTATTACTCTTAAAGTGATAACTGCGAAGTTACGCAAATATATTTATTAATTATGATCTTTTGATGAAGTACTTTTTATTCCCAGATAGTATCGGCCATTGGAGTGTCTCTCAAACCTATAGTACTAGGACATTTCAAACACCAGTTGGGGATTTCCCGGAAAATAAATTCCAGACGATTTTCATAATCACCGATTCTGCGGAGAACCTGCCTGCCTATTCGTAGTCAGGTCACTTAATTTTTAACGTTCTTCTGTAGCACAACATTTCAGAATCTTCCTTTTGTTCCAGTTTTTCCACTTTCCATGATCCACTACCAAACAACGCTGTACTCCAAATGAACATACTCATGAAGTTCCTTCTGAATTAAAGGACGATGTTTGACTCAGTACAGTTCTCTTGGCTATGAATGCTTCCCTTTCCTATGCTAGTCCGCTTATTATGCCCTCCTGGCGTCGTCTATTCATGGTATAATTTTTTTTTCCAAGCCCGCAGAATTAACCCTTAACCGATTCTGCAGATAACCTCTTCATTCGTTATTTCATCAGCTCATCTAATTTTAATATTATTCAATAGCACCAAATCTCACTGCTTATCTTTTACATCGGTCCCTTGTACATTGTAACCTGACAACTCTTTTAAAATGTAAGACAACTGCCTTTAATTATCGAGAATGTGATAAGGCTATTGTGCTCAGAAGTAGCAGAACGTGAAAGTAATTTCTCTGTTTTTGTCGAATTTACGGCCGTGTTATTTCACTTACCTCAAGTTAGATGTTGTTGTTGTTGTGGTCTTCAGTCCACAGACTGGTTTGATACGGCTCTCCACGCTACCTTGTCCTGTGCAGGTCTCTTCATCTGAGAATACGTTTGGCAACATACATTCTTTTGAATCTGCTTACTGTATTCGTCCTTCGGATACGATTTTACCCCACACACTTCCTTCTAAAGTTAAGTTGGTAATTCATTGATGTCTCAGTATGTGTCCCACCAACCTATTCCTTCTCTTAGTCAGGATAAGCCGGAAACTCCTTTTCTCCCCAATGCGTTTAAGCACCTCCTCATTAGTTACGTGATCTACCCATCTGATTTTCATCATTCGATGGAGCACCACATTTCAAAAGCTTCTCTTATCTTTGTGTCTGAACTCTTTATCGTCCACGTTTCACTTCCATACAATGCTACACTCGAAGCAAATGCTTACAGAAAGGACTTCCTAACATTTAAATTAATATCGGATGTTAACAAGTTTCGCTTCTTTAGAAACTCTTTTCTTCAAAAAAATGTTCAAATGTTTGTTAAGCTTATGGGACTTATACGGGGTCATCAGTCCCTAAACTTACAAACTACTTATGAACTACTTACAAACTAGGACGGCACAAATATCCATGCCCGAGGGGGGATTCGAACCCCCGACCGTAGTGGCCGTGCTGACCGTGACTGGAGCGCCTCAGTCACCTTGGCCACCGCGGCCGGCCTCTTTTCTTCCCATAGCCATTCTGCATTTTATATCCTCTTTACTTCGACCATCAGAAGTTATTTTGCAACCCAAATAACAAAACACATCTACTACTTTTATTGTCTGAAGGCCTTTAGCATCGCCTGATTTTCTTAGACTGCACTCCATTACCCTTGTTGTGCCATTGTTAATTTTCATCTTATATTCACCTTTCAAGACACTGTCCATTACATTCAACTGCTCTTCCAGATCCTTTGCAGTCTGACAGAATTACTATGTCATCGGCAAACCGCAAAGTTTTTATTTCTTCTCGCTGAACCTTAATTCCCTCTCCAAATTTCTCCTTGCATTCCTTCACTACTTGCTCAGTGTACAGATTTAACAACGTTGGGGATGGGCTGCAACCTCTACGTCCCTTCTTCCCCTAGACTCTAATAACTGTTATCTGGTTTTTGTACAGGTTGAATATAACTCTTCGCTCCCTGTCATTTTCCCGTGATACCTTCAAAATTTGAAAGAGTGTATTCCAGTCGACATTGTCAAAAGCTTTCTCCAAATCGACAAACGCTAAAACGTAGGTTTCCCTTTCCTTAGCATATCTTCTAAGATAAGTCTTAATGTGAATATTGCCTCCCGTGTTCCTACATTTCTCCTAAATCCAAACCGATCTTCCTCGAGGTCGGATTCCACAAGTTTTTCCATTCGTCTGTAAATATTCGTGTTAGTATTTTGCAGCCATGACTTATTAAACTGATAGTTCTATACTTTTGACATATGTCTGCACTATGCTTTCTTTGGAATTGGAATTACGATATTCTTCTTGAATTCGGTCGGTATATCCCTTGTCTCATACATGTTGCATACCAGGTGGAACAATTTTTTCATGACTGGCTCTCGCAACGGTATCAGCAGTTCAGACGGAATATCATCTACTTCAGGGGCCTTGTTTCGGCTCAAATCCTTCAGCACTCTGTTAATTTCTTCTTGCAGTATCGCGTCACCTATTTCATCTTCCTCCGTTTTCATTTCTAGAATACTGCCTTCAAGTTTATTTCCTTTGTATAGGCTCTCTATGTATTCCTTCCACAGTTCAGGTTTCCCCTCTTTCCTTAGTACTGGTTTTCCGGCTGAGTTCTTGATATTCATACAGCTGCTTTTCTTGTTTCCAAATAGCTATTTTATTTTCTTGAAGGCGGTATCTATCATTCCCCTAGTTATACATTCTTCAACGGTTCTGCATTCGTCCTCTAGCCACTCCTGCTTAGCCAGTCTGCACTTCCTGTGAATCTCATTTTTCAGACGTTTGTAGTCCCTTTTGCCTGCTTCACTTGCTGATTTTTATATTTTCTCCTCTCATCAATTAAGTTCAGTATATCCTGTGTTATCCAGGAATTACTATAAGGGCTTGTCCTTCTCTCCTATCTTCCTATCTCTCAAAACTACCCATTCTTCTTCTACTGTATTACTTTCCCCCGTTTCAGCCAATCCTTGCCTGATGCTCCCTCTGAAACTCTCAATCACCTCTGGTTCCTTCGATTAGTCCAGGTTCCATCTCCCAACTTTTCTACCTTTCTTCAGTCTCTTAAGTTTTAATCTGCAGTTCATAACCAATAAGTTCTGGTCAGAATCTATATCTGCCCCTGGATATATCTTACAGTTTAAAACCTAGTTTCTAAATCTATTCCTTACCATTATAAAGTCAATCTGGTACCTTCCAGTGCCTCCTGGTCTCTTCCACGTATACAGCCTTCTTTCATGATGATTAAACCAAGTATTGGTGATCATCTGCGCAAGCGATCTCCTCTTTTATTCATTTTCCCAGTCCATATTAACCGAACTACATTTTCTTCTCTTCCCTTTCCTACTACGATTTCCATTTCCCCATCCCAATCAAGTTTTCGCCTCCCTTAACTTTATGAATGATTTCATTTATCTCCTCATATATTTGTTCGTTGTCCTCATCATCGGCAAAGCTAGTTGGCATATAAAGTTGGCATATTAACTTACACTACTGTGGTCGGTGTTGATGTTGTGTCTAATGTATGTTTGACTCAAAATCGAATTTCGATTTTTTTTAATATGCAGAGTAAAGGGTGAATTAACAACTTGAATTAAATGATGTAGACTGGCCCTTCTTTAGTTTTAACATAGACTCCTATATTGACTTTTAAGCAAAATTTTTACAGTTAGAAAAGAAATCAAATAATGACATTAAGAGTTCTTCTCAACAATTCACAATAAGCATTATCAATACAAAATTAGGCATAACTTTACTCTAACAATGACAGAATGGGACCAAAGCACACTTTTATTTGATATCTAGCCTGCCATTACAAAATTACGCATGCTTTCTTTCACTGGCGCATATTTACCTCCATGTCCTTCCTTGCCCAAAAGCATAACAACAAAATTCGTTTACAGAATACCTGCCACAGACAAACTCGACATACTGACTGCGTCAGACTCATACTGACTGCTATGACACTCTCCTACTCGCTACAGTCTCAGCGATAATGTATATACAAACATATAAAGTATAAAGATGTGTTGAGAAATTTACATGAAATCATAAATATAAAATTAAATATACTAACATTGCCAAGATACGTAAAATTTACATAGGATCTAAAACATAAAATTAAATGCAGGAACCTTACACAGGTTGGAATTCTACAATATAAGAGGATAATATGCAGCTCACCAGAAAAACGTAAGTCGAGCCACGACAGGCATATAGAAAATTCACCTATATACACGCAACTTAGCTTTCGGCCACTAGCCTTCGACAGAAAAAAAGACATATAGGCCCTACTATCATTCATACAATTACAATAACACAACCATCATTCCATTTGCAGCATTCCGAGTCAGCAGCCGGCGATAACGACTGTATATTTGTGTTCAAAAAATGTTTAAATGTTTGTAATTTTATGGGACCAAACTACGTTGGTCATCAGTCCCTAGACTTACAAACTACTTAAACTAAGTTAAACTAACCTAAGGATAGCACATACATCCATGCCCGAGGGAGGATTCGAGCCCCCGACGCGGGTGGCCACGCGATTCGTAACGTGGCGCTTCAGACCTACCGGCTACTCGCGCGCGCCGTATATTTGTGAATTGTTTGACTGATTTAATGCATTTCTTTTGTCTGACGAAATCTAATGGCCAGAATCTAAGTTGCGTGTCTGTATTTTCTATATGCCTTTCGTGGCTCGACTTACGTCTTTGTGGTGAGTTGCAAACTACCTTCATTATTTATAAATGTTCTGCGCCAACTGCGTCATATATGTCATTTAGAGACATTGTAAATTATTGATGCCAAAGACGCTGCTTTTTATTAAATTATTTAATACGACAGGCCTCTTTCGGTGTGAAGGCCATCAGGTGTATTGTAAAATACAAAAGTGGGTATACTATTTAATTTAAGAAGATAATTCTACTTTATATATACATTGGTAGCTCTTCTTACCCTTTTAAGATCGCTGTTTCTCTTATATATATATATATATATATATATATATATATATATATATATATATATATATATATATATATATATATATTATAATTTAATAAAAGCAAAGAAATAGCCGCGGTGGAGTAGCCGAGTGGTCTAAAGCGTCTCGCTGCGGAGCGCGCAGTTGCTCGCCGTGGAGGTTCGAGTCCTCCCTGGGCATTGGTGTGTGTGTTGTCCTTAGGTTAGTTTACGTAGGTTTAAGTAGTTTGTAAGCTACGGACTGATGACCACGCAGTTTGGTCCGATATATTTACAAACATTTGAACAAAGGAATAATTGCATTGTAAACTTGTAATATCGCTGACATATCTGTCAAAATAGCTGTCAAACATCGACGACATGAGAATTATTTTTAAAAAAAGTATATGTACAGCTATATAAGAGCTATAACAACAACAGTTCTTTTACATATGTAAAAAATGTTCAAATGTTTGTAGAGCTTATGGGACTTAACTACGGGGTCATCAGTCCCTAAACTTACAAACTACTTATGAACTAGCTACCACTAAGGACGGCTCAAATATCCATGCCCGATGGGTGATTCGAACCCCCGACCGTAGTGGCCGTGCAGACCGTGACTAGAGCGCCGCAGACCGTATGACAATTTTTACTTCTATCTTGTACTTGAAAATGAAAATTCTTCTTGTGTTGATAAAAAAAGGAAGATAAAGCTGATTTGACGAATTTCCGTCTTGCTGCCCCAAAGATTTATATATGAAGTATAAAAAAAACTAAAAGCAAGGTCACTTCTTCAGTGGTAAACATTAACTATTTTCTTCTGTTTACTATTCCAAGCCACTGCTCACCGTCGATTTCAAAGTTCGTTTTCACGTATTGTTTTCGCAGTTTTTCGTGTCCGTTTCAAGTTCCTTTTCTTTTTATCTTGTTTTATGTACTTAGTATAAAATTCCTTCTTTTCTAACCCTGAAATACGTCAGTCGGCTGGTGCACAGGATTAAACCCTTCGGCCACCGCGGCCGGCTACATATGTAAATAAGACCCTTTACATATAAGAGACTCAGCGATCTTACAAGAGTAAGAAGAGCTACCAATGCATGTATAAAGTACAATTATCTTCTTAAATTAAATAGTATACCCACCTTTATATTTTACAGCACACCTGACGATGGCATTCACGCCGAAACAGGCCTGAAGTATCAAATAACTTAAATAAACGCTGTGTCTTTGGTATCAATAATTTACAATATCTTTATTATATTAAACACACCAGATGTTTTTCGCATCATTGGCCGTTAATGTTTTATTTAAAAAAAAACATTCAGTTACATTCAGGGCATTCATATGCTTGTTTGAAGGACACTGAAGATGATCACAAAGTGATTGGAATCGACCTGTGGTTTTTAAATAAAACATTAACGGCCAATGCTGCGAAATATATCTGGTGTGTTCATCATTGTGTGGTCGTGGAGCACCTCCAGGAAATGGAATCAAACCTTTATTATATTAATTACTCAATAGAGGTAAGTTCTTTGGGTAGATTTTATTTACATTTCTCAGCTAAGGAAACACAAACCTTATGGGCTACCAATAAGAGACTGCGTAAGGGTTCCGTTTATTGATTAAGGTAATGGATCGTAAAAACCGTCTGCATGCGATGATCCTTTCTTAAATTCCCGTTGCGGAGCACAAGCGTGTAGCTAGGGGAAGCTAACATGAAAGGTGGATGAAAAAAAGAAAAAAAATGACGTTATTTGAGGGAACGGGGACAGGGCGGAAAGCTGCAGATGGGTGGCGAAAGAGGAGATGTGATGCACACGATTTCATTATAATTATTATTATTCCCGTCCGCCTTTAGTCCCCCCGCATTTTCGGGGGTAGCCCGCCGCGACAGGGTCGTAACGACTAATTAATGCTGACGAATAGCTCGGGGTGGCGCGAGTAAATGCGAGCTCGCGACGGCTTGAAACATGCGCGCTGCGTATGTCGCCTTTGTGTGCGAGTATGCGGCCGCACGAGAGGAACACGGCGCGGCTACAGTATTCTCCGCACTACAAGAGGGAAACACACACACGGGCAGAGCCTGGCGACCCCTCGCACTCGCGCGCACGCACACAAATGCTCGCCGGGCCCAGGGAGCCGACACGCGGTTCAGAAAAATAATCCGTCTTGGATACTCCAAATTGAATCAGAGAGAACGCGCCGACCACCGCGGACAAAATGAGAGGAAATGCGCCACCGCCCCGCAGATATTCAAACTGAAAGGCCGGCGCCGACTCAAAGAGGTGCAAGAAATCCGATTAAATTTGTAGTTACAATTTTGCGTCACGTATACTTGTAGCCGGCCGGCCGGCCCTGTGGCCGAAATTAAATAAGGCAGTGCGGGGAGAAGACCGCGACGCGAATACAGGCCCGGGGTTATCGCGTTACGCGTTAGGCGCGCATGAATAAAGAATTGCCAAAGGATGCCCCTTAACGAAGTTACCAAAGGCCGGGACACTGTAACGCGATAAGAATGTCCCGGTACACGCGACCGTGCTGCCGTTACCTCTGTTCGGAATTAAAGAAGTCCGAATCCGCGGAGGTGGCAAAATATTGTCGCACCTTATCTGACGGTATATTTGGGACTGTAATGTGGAGCTCGGCTACAGAGTTCCGCGCCACGTGCGATAACAAATTAAATTGCGACCGGCAAGGATGTATTGTGTGTTTGTCTCAGTATCTAATGTGTCTTCTCTCACCATCGCATATGACTACAAACAATTCTTTGGGGAGGGCACCAACAGCTCTATTTCTTTTTGGATAAAAGCACACTCAGAATCGAATAACAGTGACAATAAATATCATGCAATGTATACTTTCAACGGCCAGCGTTGTCTTCATATGGGATAGGTTCATAGTTTTTTGACTGTCTGGAAGACTACCTAAGTAATAGAACACTCTTCGCTGTTCTCGACGGCTAGTGTTCATCAGAGACGAGTGTATCGTCAGGCGCGCCCCAGGGGAGTGTGATAGGACCACTATTATTTTCTACCTATATAAATGATCTGGTGGACACAGTAACTGTTTGCAGATGATGCTGTGCTGTTTTAGAGGGTGTAGGCACTAATTGGCTGTAGTAGCATACAGGATGACTTAGACAAGATTTATTGTAGCTTTAAATGTAGAAAAATGTAAGGTGATGCACGTGAGTAGGATGTTCAGATGTTTAAAATCCTATGGGACAAAACTACGTTGGTCATCAGTCCCTAGTCTTACAAACTACTTTGTTAAACTAACCTAAGGACAACACAAATATCCATGTCCGAGGGAGGATTCGAAGCTCCGACGCGGGAGGCCGCGCGATCTGTAACGAGGAGCTCCAGACCGCTCAGCTACTCCCGCGTGACACATGAGTAGGAAAAACTATCCCATAATGTTCGAATATTCTTTATGCAGTCGCGTCGTTCAAATATCTAGGTGTAACACTGCAGAGAGATATGAAATGGAACGAACATGTAAGGACAGTTGTGAGTAAGGCGGACAGCCGACTTCGGTTTATTTCGAGAGTTTTGGGAAGATGTACTTCATCTGGAAAGTTAACCGCGTATAAAACACTTGTACGACCACGTCTTGAGCATTGTTCAAGTGTTTGCGACCCGCAGCAGATCAGTTTAAAGAAAGACATAGAAGTAGTTCAGAGGCGAGCAGCTAGGTTCGTTAAGTGCTAGGTTCGAACAATGCGCGAGTGTCACAGAAAAGCTCTGGAAACTCAAATGGGAATCGCCGGAGGAAAGACGATGTTCTTTTCGAGAAATTCTATTGAGGAAATTTAGAGGGCCGACATTTGAAGCTGACTGTAGAACGATCTTGCTGCTGCCTACTTACATTTCGCGTAAAGATAGAAAAGACAAGGGAGATTAGGGCTCCTACAGAGACATATGGACATTCTTTTTTCCCTCGTTCTATTTGAAGTGTTACAGGAAAGGAAATGCCTAGTAGTGGTGCAGTGTACCATTCGCCACGCGTCTTACCTTGAATTGCGGAGTACATATGTAGATGTATATGTAGAACGTCCGGGCTGAGAGGCCGTGATCAATAAATAAAACTTCTTCCTAACGTTTCGTATCCAGATGCGGGAGACAACATCTGAGGTCTTCTGTGACACTGACACTACAGTTCTAGGAGCTCTCGCATTTATACAGTGCATAGAGAGAATCACCATTCATCACGTGATGCTGACTGTGTGGCTGTCTTTGGATGGTGTCTCCCTTCTCAGTTAAGAATAATCGAATGTCGTTCTGCTCTCGCAAAGCTGACATCCATATTTTGTCTTACTTGATACATTCTACTTTTCTGTTAAAATTATTAGGGTGTTTATGAATTTCTATTGCCTTTCTGTAGAAACGCGCTTGGTAATGCGAGTCCTAGATGAAACGGTAGTCTCGTTAAATATTATTTCATGGTTTCCATCACGAAAAACATGTTCCGCTACGGCCTATTTTACGGTGTGCTCCAAACGACAGTTTCTTTTATGTTCGGCTAAGGGAGTATATACACTTATTCAGTTTTTCCAATACAAATTTGACCACAACTACATGGAATCTTGTATATCCCAGTGTTAGTACCGCAGATGACCTCAGATGAGGCCCCCGGAGATGGAGATGAAACGTTAGGAAGAAGTTTTATTTATCGACTACGACCTCTCAGCCCGGACGTTTTACAGGAAGAGTGACAGCAATTACACTCCTGGCCTTTAAAATTGCTACACCACGAAGAAGACGTGCAACAAACGGGAAATTTAACCGACAGGAATAAGATGATGTGATATGCAAATGACTGGCTTTTCAGAGCATTCACACAAGGTTGGCACTTCTGGCGACACTTACAACGTGCTGACATGAGAAAAAATTCCAACCGATTTCTCATTTCCGAGTTTGATATAGACCGGATTGTAGCCTATTGCGATTGCGGTTTATCGTATCGCGATATTGCTGCTCGCGATCCAATGACTGTGAGCAGAATATAGAATCGGTGGTACGGAACGCCGTGCTGGATCCCAACGGCATCGTATCACTAGCAGTCGAGATCACAGGCATCTTATCCGCATGGCTGTAACAGATCGTGCAGCCACGTCTCGATCCCTGACTCAACAGATGGGGACGTTTCCAAGACAACAACCATATGCACGAATAGTTCGACGACGTTTGCAGCATCATGATCTATCAGCTCGGAGACCTTGGCTGCGGTTACCCTCGACGGTGCATCACAGACAGGAGTGCCTGTGATGGTGTACGTAACGACGAACCTGGGTGCACGAATAGCAAAATGTAATTTTTTCGGACGAATCCAGGTTCTGTTTACAGCATCATGACGGTCGCATCCGTGTTTGGCGACATCGCGGTGAACGCACTTTGGAAACGTGAATTCGTCGTCGCCATACAGGCATATCACCCGACGTGATGGTATGGGGTGCCACTAGTTTAACGTCTCGGTGACCTCTTGTTCGCACCGACAGCACTTTGAAAACAGGCCGTTACATTTCAGATGGGTTACGACCCGTGGATGTACCCTTCATTCGATCCCTGCGAAACCCTACATTTCAGCAGGATAATGCACGACCGCAAGTTGCAGGTCCCGTACGGGTCTTTCGGGATACAGAAAATGTTCGACTGCTGCCCTGGTCAGCACATTCTCCAGATCTGTCACCAATTGAAAACGTCTGGTCAATGGTGGGCGAGCAACTGGCTCGTCACAATACGCCAGTCACTACTCTTGATGAAATGCGGTATAGTCTTGAAGCTGCATGGGCATCTGTACCTGTACATGCCATCCAAGCTCAATGCCCAGACGTATCAAGGCCGTTATTACGGCCATAGGTGATTATTCTGGGCACTGATTTCTCAGGACCTATGCACCCAAATTCCGTGAAAATATAATCGTATGTCAGTTCCAGTATAATATATTTAGCCAATGAAAACCCCTTTATCATCTGCATCTCTTCTTCGTGCGGCCATGTGATCAGCAAACAGCCGCAGATTCCAACTCACTCCGACCGTCAGATCATTCATATAAATAAAAAAATAATAACGGTCCTATCACACTTTCCTTGGGCACTCCTGACGATACCTTAGTCTCTAAAGAACAGTCGCAACCGAAACAGCTTACTGGGTTTAAGTATTCATCGAGCCATTCACATATTTGGGTACCTATTCCATACGCTCGTACGTTCGTTAGCAGTCTGCGTCACCGTGTCGAACGCGTTTCTATGATCGAGAAATGCGCAGTCTGCCTGTTGCCCTTCATTCCTAGCATCAGGATGTCAAGAGAGATATGGACATACCCATATAATATGCTGTAATCATGTTCAGCTCAAATATCTTTTTCGCTGGAAATCTGTGTAGTAAAGTCTTAAAACTTTACCGGACTTCGGCGAAAATAATTTGAAAGAAAGATGTGAAAACCAGTTTGTTTTTTAGGAATTGAACCGCGCGAAAAATGTATGTGAACAAAAACTTAATTGAGAACTGCGAAGTGAGTTAGTAAAACCAGGTCTTCCATTTTCAACTTAGTTCCACTTGAAGATGACTGGTAGAAAATTTGTAGCTCATGTCTTGGTATGTGCTAGGTCTACCTGGCACTAGTGCTGCTCCACCACAAATTCTTTATGGGCAGCGAAAACAAAATATTTAGTGTGAAAATGAAATAATTATAACAAGAAATCATTTTCGAAATACTTCATGAGTTCATTATTATAAAAGTCTACGAGAAAATAGGGAACTCCTAAGTGACAAAAAGATTGTAATGTAAAGGACGAAATTTTTGTGGTCATCGATCACTAGACTTATAAACTACTTAAAATATCTTACACTAAGGACAACACACAGACACACCCATATCCGAGGGAGGGCTCGAAACTCAGACGCGAGCGTCCGTGCGGTCCTTAACGTGGCGCAGTCTGAGGTATCCATATGTGTCTCGTATTTTGGTTCTTGAAATCTGGCCCTTCTAAGATAGCCGCTTACGAACTACAATAAATTTTGGTGTGAACAACTTTCGCTGTAGACTAAGAAGGGCCCTAAGTGAACTTCTTGTACTCCTCAAACTCTTCGTACATTTCCTATCATATATATTTTCTTTCATTTGCCAAAATAATGTTCAAATGTTTGTACAACTTATGGGACTTAACTACGGGGTCATCAGTCCCTAAGCTTACAAACTACTTATGAACTAGCTAAGACTAAAGACGGCACAAATATCCATGCCCGAGGGGGGATTCAAACCCCCGACCGTAGTGGCCGTGCAGACCGTGACTGGAGTGCCTCAGTCCCCTCGGCCACCGCGGCCGGCTTTCATTTCCCGCAGACAAACAACGAAAAGGCAACTAATTATTATTTAAAACTCAAAAGTCTTTCTAAGAAGTTCTCATTCTTATATCGGTGCACACGGGGCCCTTAAAATGCACGGCCGGCCGCGGTGGCCGAGGGGACTGAGGCGCTCGAGTCACGATCTGCACGGCCACTACGGTTGGGGTTCGAGTCCCCCCTCGGGCATGGATATTTGTGCCGTTCAAATGTTCAAATGTTTGTATAGCTTATGGGACTCAACTACGGGGCCATTAGTCCCTAAACTTACAAACTACCTATGAACTACTTAATACTAAAGACGTCACAAATATCCATGCCCGAGTGGGGATTCGAACCCCCGACCGTAGTGGCCGTGCAGACCGTGACTGGAGCGCCTCAATCCCCTCGGCCACCGCGGCCGGCTTGTGCCGTTCTTAGTCTTAGCTAGTTCATAAGTAGCTTGTAAGCTTAGGGACTGATGACCCCGTAGTTAAGTCCCATACGGTGTACAAACATTTGAACTATTTTTTTTAATGCACGGGGCCCCTAGGCAGCTGCCTACTCTGCCTTATGGGTAATCCGGCACTGGTTTCCACACTGGGCGGCAATACTCCAAATGAGGACGTACTAGCGTGGTGTATGCAGTCTCTTTAACAGTCCTTCGAAAAGCACAGTCCCGACGCTTATGGAAAACATAACCCGGGACAGGTGTCGGAACCGCCGCCCCCCCGGACACCGCCGCGGCCGCTGGAATGCGGCAGCCGCCCTCGCCGCCCCCGCCGCCCCCGCCGCCCCCACGCCTGCCGGCCACCGCGGCCACACCGCCCGCTATCTGCGGCGTGCGATCAGGCCGTGAAATTGATCCCGGTCGGTGCGGCTGTCACAGCGGACGGCCAGGAGGCGGGCCCAATTTATCCCCCACCTCACCCCTCCCATCCCCCCAGCCACAGGGCCGAGACAACGCGCGCAACTGCCGAGCTCGCTGCGGGGGAGCAATCGAGGCGGGGGCGGCTGTGAAACAGCGCGCCGCTGTCAGCCTGTCAAACGGAACGCATTCGGAAATGTGTATTATATACCCCGACGCCGCGGCGGCGCGACGGATGCCCCGCCACCGTGGCCCAGGATGAAGGGGCCGAGCCGGACGCGTACAGGAGTGACGGCGAGGAGGGGCGCACGGAGTCGGGGAGGGAAAAAAAAGGAAAAAACGGGACGAGGACTTAATAATAAAGGAAAGGATTCTTTACCATCTTCTAACTCATTTCAAATGGAAAATAAGTTCTCCCCGCAGCAGCGAGCGCTCTGCGCGGTCCTTTTTTCCGCTGTCGGTTCGTCTGTCCGTCTGGCGGCAGCTACAGCGACGCCTGTCGCCGGCTGCACCGTGCTGGGGATCGCATCGCCTGTTTAATTACAGGTTAGGGAACCGATTCTCGGCCGGGGCGGGACCGGACCGGACCGGACCAGACCTCGCTTAAGACGCGCCGCGTTGCTCTCGGCCGGCCTACTGACAAAGGAACCAACGGCAGGCTCTGGCGTCCCGTCGACAGCGTGGTCATTAGAGACGGAGCAGACGCCAGGATTGATTTTCCCTGAGTGTAACCTCGGACTTTAAGCATAAGCTTTTCATCAACAGTGGCTTCAATCCCTAAGTATGAGCAGGTTGAAGGATGGAAGCAATCTAAGGGTTTAACGTCCCGTCGACAGCGTGGTCATTAGAGACGGAGCTTACGCTCGGATTTTTGGGTAGGGACGGGGAAGGAAATCGGCCGTGCCCTTTGAAAGGAACCATCCTGGCATTTGCCTGGAATGATTTTGGGAAATCACGGAAAACCTAAATCTGGAAGGCCGGAGGTGGATTTCAACCATCATCCTTCTGAATACGTGTCCAGTGTATTACCACTGTGCCATCTCACTCGGTCAGATTGACCTAAGCAAGAGGAAATGGATCGAGGATCGAGGATCGAGGAATAGATTTTTCCAGACAGTAATTTTAAAATGACAAAATAAGAAACTTTATTTAAACAAACCCAAAAATTACTTTTGAGCATAATAACCTTCACTTGCGCGCCTCGGTTGCACAGTGGTAGAGTGCCAGACTACAAATCCAAAGGTCGCGGGTTCGATCCCCGCCAGGTCCTAGGATTTTTATCTGTCACTTTCCACTCCTTTCACCTCTGGCAGTACTGCTGATGTGAAAAATACCGAGTAGCACCGTGGTTCGGAACCCACGTTAAACTGTAGGTCCCCCTATAACTGGCTGGGTAAGTCAGTTCGAAGGTCGGAGGAAGGCAACGGCATACCACCTCCAAACAGGACCATGCCTAGTAAAGCACTGTGGTGTTCAAACCAATCTTCGGATTGTTGACTGCTTTACCTTTTTTAACCTTCACTTGGAATTATTAAGGGTAACCAAACCACAGCCATCAATAAAGGCTAAACAAGGCCAATAACCCGAAGGCCTTAGCGACGCGTTACAGCAATTAAGATATAAAATTAAATTGATAAGCACATATTTTTGGAAATATTTTTGTTTCGCCTTTTATTTTATTTTATTTATTTATTTATTTTATTTTTTTTTTATTTTTAATTTAATTTGATTTTATTTTATTTTATTTTTTGGCTACAGCACTCTTATTTAAATTTATATATAGAGAACAGTGCAACAATTTATTTTATTCAACTAGTTTCGGTCTTCTTTTAGACGATCTTCAGAAATTTGAACTCCATCGATGTTGTGGAGCTGGCAGGTAACTGGGAGCCTTCCAGTGCATCACTGGCCCCCAGTTACCTGTCAGCTCCACAACATCGATGAAGTTAAAGTTCCTGAATATGGTCTAAAAGAAGACCGAAACTAGTTGAATAAAATTTTTGCACTCTAGACTGTTCTCTATATATAATTTTGTAACGATTTAAAGCATGATCAAATTACAATTAAAAGAAACATGAATGCCCGAAACAATACATCAGATAAAATAGAATTATGACCAATTAGGGGAACATTTAACAACCTGCATTACGATGACTTGATTGTATGAAGAAAGAGGTCACGCCATCTTAACAGCTTAAAACACAAAATATTTCATACAGATCCCCTTTAAAAATTGGAATAATATTTTAGCCAGTACATAACTACTTCCTCAGAAAACAGGGAACCAAAATTGAAATCTCCAAAAAGAAACACAATTTTACTAGTAACACTGAATATATATATATATATATATATATATATATATATATATATATATATATATATATATAGAGTCCGTGTTAATGAACCAGGAAAATTACTCTGGCTCGCAACTTGAATACTTATAGTAAACGACGTTACTTGCTTTTAACAAATGGTTTACAAGGCTTTTAAAAATATTATAAACTCCGAGCTGGTTTGCCCATAACTTAAATTAATTATCCATTACAGTCTTTCACAAGAGGATAGCACACGGCCAAGGGTCGAACACATTGCAGTCTCAGTCTTTGCTGAGAAGACGGCCGATACGGGTGATAAGAATTGCACAGCTACTCCAAAAGGTTCATAATATTAAGCAGCCCATTGAAAAGCAATGTTAAGGTGGAAAGTAAACCACAAGAAAAAAACGGATGATATAGAAGGGAAAACCTGTTAATTACAACCGTTCGAGTACAGGTAACTTGGAAAGAGGGAAACTGCCGAACCAAATACACGACCACGCCTGGGACCAGCAACCAGAACACGAAAGGGCATGACGCCACCATAAAAACCACTTGTTAAGCATACGTAAGTTTGAAATTAAGAAAGACACTGCAACAGGCACCAATGATGCAACAACGGCACACGAACAGACCGATGAACTTAACTCTCCAAATCCCGGGGCAGGTCCGGCGACATTCCACACATCACACCGTCAAAGAGCCAGCCCAACGCCCAAGTGGTCCGACGTGTCTAGGTACCGGCTCAGGCAGGAGGAGGAAGAAGAAGAATAAGAGACGCTCCGGACTACCAAAACGCAGCAGCAATCTTCCACCTAGGCGCCGACCCAAATGTACACAGTGACCTTCGCACGTCAACTCGCCGAGTCTTGTGCGCGGGGCCCTAGATATACACGGCGACTGCGGTGACTCGCGCAGGTCACGAGACAAATGACAAACGAAACTAGGCACGCCGCGCCACCCGCGGTGATGTAAGAAGGAATATCGATACGAGCCCGACGGATAACTGGCACCAATACAAGTAAATCGAGCCGACACGGCTCACTGAGGATGCAGCATCTGGACTGTACCCATCCTTGAAAGAAAACGTGACTAGAGCTCATCTCAAATGGTGTGACCATGTCAAACGAATGGATGATGAAGGACTGCAAAACAGTGGCTACACACGGATGTGATTGGTGAAAGACCACTAGGAAAACCGAGTAAGAGATGGCTGGACAAAATGAAGGAGAACTTAGGAATAAGAGGATTCAGTTGGGATATATTCGTGGGATAAGAATGGTTCATGGACAGACACAAGCGCAGGGTGCTCGTAAACTACTCTGGAATGGGAAACCGATGATGAAGATGATGGAGCATGAAGTCTGTCGTGTCCTTTGAAGTCTACAATATTGACATTTGCCTGGAATGATTTAGGGAAATGACGGATAACCTAAATCGGGATAGTTAGAGACGAGTTCGAACCGCCGCGCCGACCTGCCGAACGGGAGTCCAGAGTGTTATCACTGCCACAGCCACCTCAATCAGTGACCAAACGGGGTTAAACTAAGGGGAGATGCCCGAACGCCACAGAAATGAAGCCTTTGTCGCCATACTGCGGAGCCAATATCATGTGTTGTGGCGAATTCTAAGTTGAAACTGGTACTTTATCTTGACGAAATAAATAATCTTACCTGCGTGACCTATGGATGTGCAAGCATAACAAAGGAAAAGTTTCATTACTTATAACTTCCGGGCTAAGATGTCGTGGTCCATCTATAAAACTTTCTTGTTCTGTCGTTTCTTACTGCGGGCAACATCTTCAGGGGTGAGTCAACGACTGACGTAGCCGCAGGAGGTCCTGCTTAATTAGAGCACATAGAAGGCGCCACCACTTGTCACGCGCTAACGATTATGAACTCTGACTAGTGTTAACTCTAACCAGTGTCATTACAGGTAATCGATTGTCACATTGTTCGTGCAATGTCGAGTACCATATCTTATCTAATAACAAACCTAGTAATAGGCAACGAAACGTCGGGGTAAGAAAGTTTTATATGGATGACGGTATCTTAGCCTGGAACTCTTCTTTAATGACGACGACGCCCATGAAAGCCCACATGTTATGAAGAAAAAAATTGTTTGCTAAATTAATACTTACTACTTGTTTCAGTGTTATTCTCTGAATAACGTCTAATACCTACGGGATGTAGGTTCCCTTGAAATTTTAATATGAATATTAAATGACGTGGTACTTGTAGAAGAATTTTCGTATGGTTTTAACATAAAAATCGTTTCTTCATTGCTTTAACGTATGAAAATGATACAGCTTGGTCCTTTCAGTATTGAAAAAAATATATTGTTCTGCATTTTCTGTGAACTACTGAAGCTGGCAATTTCAGTAATTGTAAATCATTTGGGTACTAATCCCGATATGTAGGTAAAAAATGTTCAAATGTTTGTAAATCTAAGGGTCTTAACTGCTATGGTTATCAGTCCCTAGGCTTACAAACAACTTCAACTAATTTAAACTAACTTATGTTAAGGGCAACATACATACACATGCTAGAGGGAGGACTCGAACCTCTGACAGTAACTCCGCGCTCCGCATCAAGGCGCCTTAGAGCGCTCGGCCACTGCACATCGGCTATGTAGGTCATATGAGATTTTCCGTTAATAAATCGCACTTCATCTACGTGGTAGGTCTGTGTTTGTCCAAGAAAGCAGACTGTATGAAATTTAACAGGGCGAGAACCAGAGAGCCCTTTAAACTAAAAAATAAAAAATAAAATAAAATAAAATCCCTGGCTTCAGTAGACACCTAAGCTTTGCATAGTAGCACCATGTTCCCACTTATAAATGAATGACTTCAGAGACGGCCAACCTGTTCGGTTTATTCGAAAAACTTACGGGTTTTGTAGTCGGAGATGCAATCGACGACGTCTTATATTTTCACTGATAGGAAACAATGTAAGTGGTCATTAAAAATTTCGATTTTCAGTTAAAGTAGGAACGATATCACTCAACCAACAAGTAAGCAAGAGTGTCAACACACAAGCAAAGATCATAAAACGTCGATAGTAAATGTCTCTGATCAACAAGTGAGACGTTTTAAATCTATCCCTCCGATTTTTAGCATTCCACGCAGAACTTAAACAATAATTTCTATTTACCAGATTTTCCCCTTATTTTAATTTCATCTGCTACCTTAATAACAGAATCCCAACACTTCGAACTGCATACCAGATTTTTCTTGTTGTTATATACCATAAGGTGACCTGTGTCTAGACACTGTTCTGCCACAGCACATTTACTAGGTAGATCAACACATGAGTGACGCTTATTATCAGTACGCCAGTCTTCCACAGTGCTGTTATTCTGATCAATATATGACGTCACAAATGCATCAGGTACAGTAGACTCCCGACAAGTAAGTTACGGTCAGAGTCTATATCTGCCCCCTGATACGTTTCACAGTTTAAAAACCTGGTATCTAAATCTATATCTTACCATTATAAAGTCAACTTGGTAACTTACGAATTCTCCCGGTATCTTCCACGTATACAACGTTATTCCATGATACTTGAACCAAGTCTCTGACCATTAAATTGTGCTCTGCGCAATATTCTACTGGGCGACGTTCTCTCGTTCTTTTCCCCAGTTCATATTCACCTGCTATTTTTCCTTCTCTTTCTTTTCCTACTTTCTCTTTTTTTCCACATGTAGTGTTACATGTGCTTCCTAAAAACGAAACTGCTATAATGAACAATTAAAAAAAAGTCATGATTTGCATTTTCTGTATAAAATGGTGTAGGATGCTATGAACAATTTTTAAATGTGAATGCAGAATTGTGAATACATCGATATAAAAAGTGCTCTCTAATAAACAATCTAATGAAGAAGTTTTCAGATTTTATTTATTTATTTATTTATTTATTGTTGCGAAATGGTTACTACCGTCGGCAGAACCTCTCTCTGATAGGCAATCGTAGCGTTCGGACGTATTGTCCTTTTGCTCTGATTTTGTATAAGATTCTCTAGTTGCATCAGATTGTAAAATGTACGCGTTTATGATGAAAATAGTTTACTAATAATAAAGATGATTTCATTTTAATTTCGCAATTGGATTTATTTCATTAAAGTTTATTTTTCTTTCCCAGCAATAATGTAAGATGTGTTTTATTTTACAGCAAACAACCATTATGGTTACCGCAACCATTTTAGGAAACAACCTAATTGAGGAAGACGTACTGATTAAATAGTGTACTTTCGTTGAAATTACTTTTATTTATTTATAGCTCTGCTAAAACGTCCCTGACTTTATTTTATGTCGATTTAAGAATTTCACGATTTTGTGCTATCCGTGGTCAACTTAGATTAAATCAGTGAAACATGTCTCCACCAGTTATGTTCAATTGCGGATACCATCAGCAGGATCAGTACAGTCAAAACTATGTAGTACATTGATTAAATGGTGCGTTGCTTTTGCTGTGCCAATTGAATTTCTACACACTTATGAATGCAGGCACATTTTTAAATTTAAATGCAACGACACCAATAACTTGGAATATATCTCCTGGTTAGTATTTTGCACCAAATACAGTTCTTAACTTTCCGCAAATTTTGTGTTAGAATTTCAATTAATTGGCGGAGCAATTAATTTTTTGGCGCACTTAAATTTTATAACAACCATTACTGTTATTATTACAAGAAATAATGTTAGGGAGATATATTTCACACTCTCCTCATCATCAGCAGAGCAAGTACTATTGTGATCGCTGTTAGCTTTGTGAAAATATCGCTACGATAATGCGAACACCATACTGTTCGCAGTAAGTTAAACGCATACCTCTTTTCTTATTCATTATTAGACGTACTCCTGCGTTACCCCTAGCTGATATTGAATTTATAACCCTCTACTGCCCTCACCAGAAATATTGCTTATCCTCCCACCTAACTTAATTAATCCTCACCATACCTAACTTCAACCTAACCATTTAACTTTTTAAATTTTCTAACTTGCCTGCTCCACTAAGGGCTACAACATTCAGGCTCAGATCCGTCGAATGCCTTTTTGTTCATCTTGATCCTCAGTAGTTTTCGCCCGGATATCCGAATGGGATTATTTTAGCTCCTAAATATTTTACTCAGAAGACGCAATCATCATCATATATTCATACAGTAAAGTTTCATGTCCTCGGGAAAAGTAACGATTGCAGTTTCATCTTGTTTTCAGCCGGCCGCGGTGGCCGAGGGGACTGAGGCGCTCCAGTCACGGTCTGTACCGCCACTACGGTCGGGGGTTCGAATCCCCCCTTGGGCATGGATATTTGTGCCGTCCTTAGTGTAAGGTAGTTCATAGGTAGTTTGTAAGTTTAGGGACTGATAACCCCGTAGTTAAGTCCCATAAGCTATACAAACATTTCTTGTTTTCAGCCGTTTGCTGTAGCTGCATGCCAAGTCCACATTAGGTGATTTTACAAAACAGCTCAGTCAAAATCAAATGTTGAAGTGTTTGTGAAGCTGAGAGACCTAATTCTTACCGACCGAGGTGGCACAGTGGTAACACACTGGACTCGTATTCGGGAGGACGGTGGTTCAAATCCACCTCCGGCCATCCAGATTTAGGTTTCCGTGATTTCCCTAAATCACTCTAGGCAAAATCCGGGATGGTTCCTTTCCGATTTCCTTCTACATCCTTACCCAAGTCTCCGAGCGTAAGCTCCGTCTCTAATGACCACGCTGTCGATGGGACGTTGAATACTAATCTTCCTCCTCCCTCCTCCTCCCACCTAATCTTACGAGTCATCGGTCTGTACACTTACGAATACCTAAACTGACTTACGTTAAAAACAACACATACGTGCCTATGGCAGAGCGATGCCTCGAACCTCCAACGTGGAGCGGCTGCGCAACCAGTAGCGAGATGCTTTAATCCACATGGCCATTCCCGCGTGCCCCAGCTCATTCAGTCATCCAGACTGTTGCGCCTGTAACTACAGGAAAGTCTGACACCCCTATTCAGGAACCACACATTTGTCTAGTCGCTCCACAGACACCCCTCCGCTGTAGTTACACCTACAGTATGACTTTCTGTATCGTTGAGGCACGCAAGCCACCACACCTCGGCAATTTCTGAGGTTCATGGGAGTGCGGAACCAGTATCATGAGTATTTCCATTTATTTATTCCATTTAGATGTATTTACCTATTATGTTCATAGATCTTGGTATAAAATTTGCCTAGCATGCTTGAGCATTTTGATAAAATGGGTGCACTGAACGCATATATACCATAGCAATGAGGATGATATCAGCGTTGCAACTTTGGAATTCAGTATCAATGTCCTCGAGTAAAACTCTCTCACAAAAACGTTTATACCGATTATTTTTCCATTTGCGAAAGGAATATCAATTAAAAGATTGAACAAAGAATATTGCGCCATGTGCAGTGCTTTTTACCTCTATGTATCATCTGGAACTTCCAACAAATTCTGTGATAGAGTTAAAATATATCAAGAATCAGACCACATTTTGTTCCAGCATTGGAAGAGAGACAGTAGTAATATTTCCATTGTTGCTTGATTTTTAAGCCGTTATATATATTCGTTCAGGAAACGGTTCATGTTCTTTTGAACTCCATCCTAAACAAAAACATCACTCAAACAAAATGGAATGTGTCTAGTGCTGGACTGAAACATCCCAACGAAATAAAGAAAAAAATTCTAAAGGTTGTAAATCAAAGGGACGTAACTGCTGCGGTTTTCAGACCCTAGGCTTACAAACTACCAAACTAAGTCCTATGTCATCTTCTAAGGACTCGTTAGGCTTGTACAGGGTGGGGATTTTACAAAACGTGGGATTTTACGTTATGACGTAAATTTACCGAAATGTTACTTTAATTACGAACGTTTCGGTTGCTGCC
The DNA here is from genome assembly GCA_026315105.1 of Locusta migratoria. NCBI lineage: Eukaryota > Metazoa > Arthropoda > Insecta > Orthoptera > Acrididae > Locusta > Locusta migratoria. The sequence continues at coordinate 57,576,921 of CM048751.1, forward strand.
TAAACTACATCTACATATGTACTCCGCAATCCACTGGAAAGTGCGTGGCGGAGGGTACGCTGTAAGACTACCAGGCATTTCCTTTCCTATTCCACTCCCAAATAGAACGAGGGAAAAGAGAATGTCTATATGCCTTTGTACGAGCCCTGATTGCAGTTATCTTGTGTTTGTGATCTTAACGCGAAATGTAAGTAGGCGGCAGAAAGATCTTTCTACACCCAGCTTCAAATTTCGGTCCTATAAATTTCCTCACCAGAATTTCTAGAAAAGAACGTCGTTTTTCCTCCAGCGATCAACATTTGAGTTCCCGGAGCATTTCCGTGACACTACGAGGAGGAGTTGGAAACTAAGTTTCCCCTGTCGACTGTGGGCAAGTTGCGTATGAAAGGAAAATAAATAGAATGAGACATTAAAGATAAGACACTTCTTTATTTTTGTACATACTTTTCAAGTACATTGAGATATTTGTCATACCTCTCTATAAGCTTCAAAAATCCGCTCAGGAAAGAATCAGAGCGTTGCATATGGAATAAGCGTTGAACGGATTGTTTGACGTCAGCATTGCTTTCATAGCGCCTTCTGCCGAGAGTCTTCTTCAAAACTGGAAACAGATGGAAGTCACTTGGTGCAAGATCAGGACTGTATGGTGGATTGTGTAGGCGCTCCCAGCCAAGAATTGCAATATCGATTTGCGTTGCCGTCGCCGAGTGTGGCTTCGTATTGTAATCCAATAGCAGAACACCAGAGCTAAGAAGGCCAGGCCGAATCACTTCTTTCAATTTCAACAGAGTGACACAGAAACGCGCAGCATTGGTGGTTGCAACCTCCAAAAAGTCCAGCAACAAAAATGTTCAAATGTTTGTAGAGCTTATGGGACTTAATTACGGGGTCATCAGTCCCTAAACTTACAAACTACTTATGAATTAGCTAAGACGAAGGACGGCACAAATATCCATGCCCGAGGGGGCATTCGAACCCCCGACCGTAGTGGCCGTGCAGGCCGTGACTGGAGTGCGTCAGTCCCCTCGGCCACCGCGGCCGGCAGTCCTGCCACAGAACTCCTTGTGCACCCCAGAAAACGGCGAGTAGCACTTTACCTGCAGACGGAGTGCTTGCGAACTTCATTCCAACACGTGATGACGGATGTTTCCACTTCACAGCCGTTCAACGCTTCTTCCGTATGTAACGCATTTTTTGAAGTTCAGAAAGCGGTTTGACAAATGTGTCAATGTTCTTGAAAATTATGTAGTAAAATAAAGATATGCCTTATCTTGAATGTCATTGTATTTTTTTCCCTTCATACACTACTATCCCTACAGTTTACAGAGGAAACTTAGTTTTCAACTCCCCCTTTTAAGATTACAATACTGCAGAATCCCCGTAAATAATTTATTTTATTGCATAGAATAACTTAGCAAATTAATAATCAGCCAACCAGTTGCAATATAGTTGTTTAATAAACTTGACCACGGTTTCGACGGTTATAAACCCCTTTCTTCAGAAATACATTTATACCTATAGACAATGTGACATCATAAATTACAAATTCGTAATCGTTATGCCTGTATTTCAAAATTTTTTAGACATTAGACTTGGTTTGACGCATATTTCAGACATAACGATTATGAATTTGTAATTTATGATGTCATATTGTCTAGAGGTATACATGTATTTCTGAAGAAGAGAGGTTTATATCCGTCGAAACCGTGGTCAAGTTTATTAAACAACTATATTGCAACTGGTTGGCCGATTAGTAATCTGAGACACAGTCATGTTTAAAATTTAGAATAACAAACATTTTTTGTAATTGATAGTCAACGTAATTACTTTGATATATCAAAGAGAACTTATAATTACTACCTTCATTTATTCCTTCCTGTTTCTTACGCCAGGCTGAGAACAGCTCGATGTATTTTTCTCTGTTCATTATTGTATTCTTTGTAGGGAATATACCAGTGGGATGTACAATGTGGTACAGATGAAATCTATTTGCTTTCGGTTTATCATTAATAAGGCCCCCCATTCAATTGCAGTTCTACATTTTTAAAAATTTATTTAACTTTTACCATTTCCTCCCTCTGTCCATGAAGCTATTCTCAGTTGGGTCGAACCATCACGGCGTTGGAGGGCTTGGGATTTGGTTGTATTTAAATTGTGTATCTTGCCACCCCATTTTCCAAATTTTATTCCGTATTTTTCAACATTTTATTGGCATAGAACCTGCAATCTTTTTTTTATTATTATTTATTTATTTATTTTTATTTTCACCTGAATTTTTCCGAAGTCCGATTGTTTGTCAGTGTCCATATTTCACTGCCATTCTTTAACAAATAATTCCGCCTTCATTAAAATTGCTACACGAGGCTCGATTTTAAATTCACCGAACTTCCATCCAATGTCGGCGAATACTTACGCGGTTTGCAAATAATTGCCGGCCGCAGTGGCCGAGGGGACTAAGGCGCTACAGTCACGGTCTGCACGGCCACTGCGGTCGGGGTTTCGAATCCCCTCTCGGGCATGGATATTTGTGCCGTCCTAGTTCGTAAGTAGTTCATATGTAGTTTGTAAGTTTAGGGACTGGTGACCCCGTAGTTAAGTTCCATAGACTATACAAACATTTGAACATTTTTTGCAAATAATTTTATTTCAGCTCAACTACGAGATCTTCGACAATGCACCAAAAGGTAACTATTCGTCGAATTCTGTGGGTTGGTTTTTCTTCAAAGTTTTTTACTTTCAAATTCATTTTTGCGACCTCGCATTTCAAAAACTTTTTCAAACGCTTCAGTGCGGAATTTTTCCACCAAAAAAAGTAAGACAAGCAGTATCACTACAGAATGAAACTTGCACTCTGCAGCGGAGTGTGCGCTGATATGAAACTTACTGGCAGATTGAAATTGTGTGTCAGAACCGGGACTCGAAACTGGGACCTTTGCCTTTCGCGGGCAAGCGCACTACCGACTGTGCTATCCCGACACGACTCACGATGCCGCATCACAACTTTACTTCCGCCAGTGCCTCGCCTCCTACTTTCCAAACTTCACAGAAGCTCTCCTGCGAACCATGCAAGACTAGCACTCCTGGAATAAAGAATATGGTGGTGACATGGCTTAGCCACAGCCTAAGGAATGTTTCACGAATGAAACTTTCATTCTGCAGCGGAGTGTGCGCTGATATGAAACTTCCTGGCAGATTAAAATTGTGTGCCGGAACCGGGACTCAAACCTGGGACCTTTGCCTTTCACGGACAAGTGCACTACCGACTGTGCTATCCCGACACGACTCACGATGCCGTCTCACAACTTTGCTTCCGCCAGTACCTCGCCTCCTATTTTCCAAACTTCACAGAAGCTCTCCTGCGAACCATGCAAGACTAGCACTTCTGGAAGGTGAGGCGGCATCGTAGAAGAGGAGCCGAATATTCGGCTACGGTTTCGGCCGCAAATCATTTTTAAGTCGATCTCTTTTGAAAACTAAAATAATATGAAGCAAACAAATTAGAAAGGTGAGCTGAGGCAGTGGGTAAACAAGCAGAAGGAGAAAGAGAGAAGAACGTAGTGGCGCGTGGTAGGCGTGACAGGTAGCGCTGCTTCCAGCCGTCGCCCCTCTCCTCACGCTCTACTGTGTTGTGACGTCAGCAGCGGCCGGCTTTTCCTCACCTGGCATCGCCTCCGCGGCTGGATCGCCATTCCGATCTGGCGCTCCCGACCGATACCCCGCCCCCTGATGCTGTCCGCACGCCCTGCCCCCCCCCCCCCCCCCAGACCCCCTGGTATAATTGGCGCCCCGCTGAGCTGCTGTCGGGCACCGGGAGCCGAGCCGAACCGTACCGCCGCGATGCTCGTTCCTGCCACGACGCCACCTCTCACCCCCTCCTCCGCTCGACTGCGACCTGGCGGGAGAAACTTATAGACTACACTCCCGCCGAGATGTATAAGCCACCGAACAAACCGATGCTTATCTGGAGGCAGAAAAGTTGTTCGGACACCCGGTCCGCGGTCGCCGATCCGAGGCCGATACGCCTTGTCGCCTTCTGCTGTTGCGGGAACTTGGGCAGGACTGCCCGAAGACCCACTCCACGACACGGTTTCACACAACGCAGTGGGACAGCGCTAATCCGTTCCCTATAGACCGGGAACGCGTTCGGAATCTAAAAAGATGGGATAATTATGCGAGGAAGACTTTTACTGACTCATTAACGTTGCTGTGGGTTGTTTCAGATTAAACAGAAAAGAAAGAATAGAGTACACATTTCCAGTAGGGTAAGGTGGTACAAAATCGATATAGGTACAATTCTGATCAACATAAATTTACGCGCCATTTGCCAGTCTCGTAGTGTCTCGTTTTGTGGCATTGTAGCGTAGCAGGTTTCTACAGCTCCTCCTGTCTTTTCCAAGAATACACCACTTTGTGCTAAGGAGGGATAAATTTTTTTCGCGTTAGGTGGTAAGTGAAGCTACTTAGTCTAACGAGCTCTTGTAAATTTTCTATTTAAGGGTGACTAGTTTTTCTACCCAAAATGCAATTTTTTGTTCAAATTAAATGTTCAAATGTCTGTATAGCTTATGGGACATAACTACGGGGTCATCAGTCCCTAAACTTACAAACTACTTACGAACTAGCTAAGACTAAGGACGGTACAAATATCCATGCGCGAGGGGGGATTCGAACCCCCGACCGTAGTGGCCGTGCAGACCGTGACTGGAGCGCCTCAGTCCCCTCGGCCACCGTGGCCGGCTCAATTTTTTGTACAACGAAGTATGCGTTGGTGCCTGACGGAAAAAAACTGCTTTTTATGTGGAAGATGCCCTTAGTCAAAATTCTACTAGGAAATGATCGCAATTGTACCTAGTGTGGTACATTTTCAATCGATGTTTCTCAATTCTGTAACTTTTTTGTGTGTCTATACCGACATTTGTAATTGTCTAATATTTGTATTACATATTAGTTAAACATCCAAGAACAAGTGCTATAATTAAAATTACATCTTTTCTCAATATATTTTCAGTTACAATAACATTTGTCCGAAATGATCGAAATTGTACCACCTTACCCTATGTGCTGTTTCACAGCACTTTGTGTATGGGACCAGGAAACACATCGTACAGTACCTCCTACTGTTATCTGTTTCCGCCCCCCCCCCCCCCCCTCCTCTGCCTATCTCCTTCTACGCCCCTCATTGACCATCTCTTCCTCCCACTCTTTTGTGGACTCCACCTCCTCTACCTCCTTTTACACCGCTGTTTAAAGTATAGTCTTGTTTAGAAATGTGTCAACATGTTATATCTTCCAAAGAGATTGACCGAATGCTTTCAAATGTTCAAATGTTTGTTAAGCTTAAGGGACTTAACTGCGGGGTCATCAGTCCCTAAACTTACAAACTACTTATGAACCACCTTATACTAAAGACGACAGAAACATCCATGCCCGAGGGGGGATTCGAACCTCCGACGGAAGACCGCCGCACGCACCGCAACACGGCGCTCCAGTACGCGCGTCTAATCCGTCGCGGCCGGAATGCTTCCAAATTTTGACAAAGCTTTACATTTATACCACATGGTATTCCAGTCGCTACTCCAGAACATGTGCGAAATAGAATGCAACATAGTGTGAATATTGCAAAGTAATACGTTAAGAAAACACAGGGATTTGAGATTTTGAACAAAAACATTTACATTTGTAGTTATATTAAAATGTAGATGTTCCTAATCGAATATCATCGAAAGTTCTTGACCAAATGTTCTGAAATTTTCACAGAATGTTCCACTCGAATACTTGCATGGTTTCTTATACCTAATTTTTAAACATCTTTCAAATGTGTTGTTTTGGTCTTCAGTCCGCAGTTTGGTTTGATACAACTCTCCGCGTTACCCTGTCTTGTTCAAGACTCTTTATCTGAGAATACTGCTAGGGCCCAGTGGTGGGTCCCAGCTTTATGTCAGGATGAGGCGTGGAACCTGGTGGAGCACCAGAGGACGCTAATAAAACAGAATTAAAGTTTGCACGTTTATTCCGTATCATACAATAATTCCGATGAAGGCGCTAGCTCGGCAGGAGTTACAGCAGTAGGTGGCGACGCGTTCGGGCTGCGACCTCGGTGTTCCGACAGCTGTGAGGCGTCTGATAGTAGTGCCCGCGCCGCGACGTCCGGAAATCGATGCAAGGACTGTTATTCAGAAGTGCTCTATCCCTTCTCCAGTCTATGCAGCTGCCAGTGGATCCTTGCGTGGATCGCTCTGAAGCCGGATGCCGTGCTGATACCCGGCTGTGGATACTGGCTGGACGGATTAGCACCAGAGTGCTAACTCGACGACAGGAACATTGGCCTTTGGTAACCAACCACTGAAGACTGCGCTGGCCTCAGGCAGCCACCATAGGGTTGTGAAGTCGCCAGCACAGCGGTTCACCATCTTCCCCAGATGCTGCTTAGTGCGAAGACTCCATCTCCAAGCTGCCACTAGCAGCTTCCAGTATGTACTGCTATCTGTGACAAAGACTGAGTACAATGATTAAGCCAGCGAATCGACGACTACCTCCTGAGCATCGTCGATCCGAAGACCAAGTGACTGCTACTTCTAAAAGCGGGAGTATATATATCTAAATTTTGCTGAAGCTATGGCGTATGAAACGGTTCAAATGTGTTCCATTTGGAAATGCAGTGTTCACTCGATGTGTCTTTACCGCTGACGCATCCGCGGTCTTATTCAATCTTGTGTCAAAGTTTCGTGTAGTTATGAAATGTTTACTGGCTGCGTCTCTGTCTGACAGCTGTCTCACTCACTCAGCAGTTCGTTGACGGTAGGCTTTCCAACTTGCCGACGCAGCGTCTACCGTCGTCAGCCAAGACAAGTTAGTATTTCTGCTACCGTGCTACTGACCTAGTTCCGTCCAGCTACGGTGAGAAACCAAGATATTAAACACGTTTCCCTGTCACAATTTTTTTGGTGTAACAATACGAACGGCAACCTACATCTTTTGTATCTGCTTACTGTATTCGTCCTTCGGTCCCTCTACGATTTTCAACCAACACAAATCCTTCTAATGATAAGTTGACGATTCCTTGTATTGTCTCATTAGCTAATCTAATTCCTTCACCATTGCCTTATTTTTCGGACACTACATTCCTTTACCCTTGTTTTACTCTTGTTACTTGTACCCTCCTTTCAAGACACTGTGCATTCCACTCAATTGTTAGTCCAGGTCTTTTGCTGTCTCTTATAGAATTAATATCTCATCGGCAAGCCGCAAAGTTTTCTGTTTCTTCTCTCTGAACTTTAATTCTCTCCCCAAATCTCTCATTGCATTCCTTCATAGCTTGACCAGTGTATAGATTTAACAACTTTGGGGAAATGCTACAATCGTGTCTTAATCCCTTCCCAACCACTGCATCCGTTTGATGGCCTTCGTCTCTTACAACTGCTGTTTGGTTTTTTGGACAAATTGAATATATCTCTTCGCTTCCTGTATTTTACCCCTGCTACCTTCAGAATATCAAAGAGTCTATTCCAGCCAACATTGTCAAAAGCATTAATAATAAATCTGTAGCATTGAATTAAAATTTGTGATGCAGCCGCGAATCGTACCCAGACCTCCATGCTTACTAGGGAGATGTCTTACATCGTCAAAAATCTTCTCCAGATCTCAAAATGATACGGTTGCTGCCTAACAAGCAATGTTCAAAAGCACCAATTTTTTAATATATGGCAAATGGCATAAAACTGTATATATGTAATTTTTTCACCACTATTTCCCGTTATAAAATTTATATGTCATAAAATCATGTATTAGAAATGGAAGACGAAGTAGGGGAAGATGAAATAGGAGATACGGTACTGCGAGAAGAATTTAACACATCACGGAAAGATATGAGTCGAAACAAGGCCCCTGGAGTAGATGATATTCCGTCTGTACTGCTGATATAGTTAGGAGAGCCAGTCTTGAAGAAATTGTTCCACCTGGTATGCAAGATCTATGAGACAGGGAAAATACCCTTCGACCTAAAGAAGAATACAGTTATTCCAATTCCAAAGAAAGCAAGTGTATTCTTCTTTAGGTCGAAGGGTATTTTCCCTGTCTCATAGATCGTGCATACCAGGTGGAACAATTTCTTCAAGACTGGCTCTCTTAACTATATCAGCAGTAAAGACGGAATATCATCTACTCCAGGGGCCTTGTTTCGACTCATATCTTTCCGTGATGTGTTAAATTCTTCTCGCAGTACCGTATCTCCTATTTCATCTTCCCCTACTTCGTCTTCCATTTCTAATACATGATTTTATGATATATAAATTTTATAACGGGAAATAGTGTTGAAAAAGTTACATATATACAGTTTTATGCCATTTGCCATACATTAAAAAATTGATGCTTTTGAACATTGCTTGTTATGGCAGCAACCGTAACTGTCTGATTTACTGAAAAGGAAACTAGTTTCACAAGTTGTTTGAAATAATTACACTTTATCTAGATTGCAACACCATCTTAGTGTGTATTCATCAGAAGAATAAAATTATTACCTAGAAAAGTAGTGCATTAGGAAAAATCACATGAAAGAATGAAATAAATGACAACGGTCAAATTACGTACTCACATGAGACGTTAACACATGGAGCATATTATGCTCGTGTTGTATTACATTAGGTTTGTTCATAAAAACACGTCGGGACTGTCGTGATTTTCCTATAGCACTACAGCCATATGCCGGGATGGTTCCTTTAAGAGAACACGGGCAAGTTCCTTCTCCATCCTAGGTAAAAATCAGTCGGAGCATGTGCTCCATCTTTTATGACCATCATGTTGACAGAACGTTAAACCCTAATCTTTCTTTATTCTTTTTCAGGCAATTTTAGTTTTCCGCTTAGGAGTTGTCACATTGTTACGTTTAGTTGACGTCAAAAAATTATACACACTTAAATAACTAAGAAAAGTACAGCCACGAATTTATAAAGAAATGCGAAGATAATACCACTTACTGATCGAGTTACACACCAGTTGTTTCACACGAAACTGATCTAAGTACGGCACCTTTCAACGATCGATTCCTATTGATCCATATCACAGACAATGAGTCACTTCTAGATCAGAGGTTAACTGTAGCCTCGGCTCGTGTACGAAAACAAACACCGAGAAGAGGATCTTCGGACAAAGCGGGCAGTGGGAATAGCGACGTTTTATTGTAAACGTAATCGGTTCGCTAACTAACTTTACAGACAAATGAAGACCTAGGTTGTAAACAATTTACGGAGCAGTGGATGATAAACAATGTTGCTGCATATAAACCATATTATGTGAAGTGCTTTATCATATTAGAAGATAGCTGCACAACAAACCGATCAACGACAGCTGTATATCTTACGTCATTCTCGAAAATAAAAAAAAATTTCGGGACATGTGCATGTAAACAGTACTGCTACTATTAGTAAAGTGTACGATATTCGTGCGAGAAAAATTCTTTAGATATTGCCAAACACTGTAAATGTGAATAAACCCTGAAGACAATAAAAAGTGCTAAGTAACTGTCCACACCATTTATACTCGAATTTAAATGATGACAGAAATAATAAGAATTATAAGTTTGCAATACAAAGCTTTTTGTAACAACTGCGCGGATCTTTTAAATTTGTATTTTACATGAAGTTTCAGACTAGCGTTTCTGGACTAGCTCAGCAAGTAAAATGGTAGGTCACTGCCAACTGATTTTACGTACACTCGGTTTGCAAGTGAGCAATGTCAGGTAACAACTGACTTATTTTTAAGAATACAAAGTAGGACAGAACTTTCTATTTTAAAAGTAGGACATAACTCTAGAAATATTGAAAACAATTACGTACCTGAATATATAAAAAAAGTATTTTATTTACGACAATTTACAGACTCTTTACTGTACGTCGCGAAGGAGCGGCCGAGCGCATTGAGGCGCTATGCTACGATGCGCGAGGCCGTTCCCCGTCGGGGGTTCGAATCCCCCTAAGACATGGATGTTTGTGCCGTCTTTAGTATAAGCTAGTTCATATGTAGTTTGTAAGTTTAGGGACTGATGATCCTGCAGTTAAGTCCATAAGCCTTACAAGCATTTGAACTTTTCTGTACAATTTCTTGAAACAACTAATTTGCCCATTAGAATTGTTTACAGGTGAGGTCTTCAAATATGACTCCTCGTTTAAGAGAAAAAAATCAATAGCAGATAGGCATGTGGTTTCTCAAATTATTAATATTTCGCCTGGTGAGCGTTTCTGTTACGAACCACGAAAATTACAAGGCTAAGTGTAATCTCTACTGCCACAGCTTTCTCTCTTCGGAAGCCTTTTCATTTCTTTATATGATGAACATACCATATGACAGATCATATTTCGTAAACATGGTGTCTCGAATGTTCTCTATGATATCTTAGCAAATGTTCTGGAAAAGAATATCTTCCTTTAAAAAGTATCTAATGAGTTTTTCTTCGAGCTCTTCTCTAACTTCCAATTCTTTATTCTTTATTTTGTAGAACCAAGTGATTCGTTTTTATTCAGTCCAGCTAGTTCTTGTAATTCTCCTCCAGAACCATATTTATTAAGCTTCAGGGTACTTTGTATTCTCCTTTGGTAGAGTCCGGGTATTATTACAGCATTTCAGGACGCTCCTCGTGAAGGTCTCTATTCTGGGCCAACTGTTGTTTTCCATTTATGTAAATGATATTCCTTCAAATATAACAGACAATTTCAAGATATTTCTGTTTGCTGATGATACTAGCTTGGCACTGAAGGATGTTGTCGGCAATATTAATACAGTATCATATAAAGCAGTCAAGGAAATGAGTTCATTGCTTTTGGAAAATAGATGCTAAATCGCAGTATGACTCAGTTTTCAAAGTTTCAAGAGAAACTGACGTTCCAATTACACAGAATGTGCACATTTTCATCACTGAACAGTTCATATTTCTAGGCGTTCAGATAGATAGGAAGCTGCCGTGGAAAACCCATTCAGGAATTAGTTTAAAAAATTAATGCTACATATTTTACCATTCGAACAGTTTCTGAAATAAGCGATAGTTCAACACGAATGGTAACCTACTTTGCTCAATTTCATTCACTTATGACGTATGGTGTTTTTTTTTGGGGGGGGGGGGGAGTAACTCCCCTGATTCAAAATGGGCTGTTCGAGCAATATATTGGGGTAAGCTCGCGTACCTCTTGTCGACCCCTGTTTAGTAACCTGGGAATTCTGACTTTGGCTTGTCAGTACATATTATCTTTAATGCAGTTCGATGTTAATAATATTTTGTTATTCCCAAGAATTAGAAGCTTTCACTCAGTAATATTAGAGAGATCACACGACGACGACACTTGTTTAGAGAAGTGTGCAGTATTCTGCCGCATCCTTTTTTACGATTATAAGCTGCCACAAGAATCCGAAAAGCTTAGTTGCGCTCCATGTACATTCAAGGCTAAACTGAGATGTTTACTCGCGACTCACTCCACATATTTGGTCAAGAAATTACAGTCAAAATTATAAGAAAGGTAACCTCATTTGTGGGTTATGTTGCTGGTTGTTTTTACTTATGCCTAAGCCCGTCGTGTGCAAAGGTTGCTTTCCAATTTCACTTCTTTCTTAGAATCTGATGTGCTGACTCGTCCATGACAATGGAGAATTGCTCCTCAATTCTGTCCTGTGAAATATGATATAAATATAAACAAACAAACACAAGCACTTTTCGTCTTATTTTTGAAGGCATTATTTCCTTGAGAGATTTACTGTTTTCTTGATATTCAGGTAATTTTCAACTGTTTGAAGAGTCTATGGGACTTAACTACGGGGTCATCAGTCCCTAAACTTACAAACTACTTATCAACTAGCTAATACTAAGGACGGCACAAATATCCATGCCCGAGGGGGATTCGAACCCCCGACCGTAGTGGCCGTGCAGACCGTGACTGGAGCGCCTCAGTCCCCGCGGCCACCGCGGCTGGCATTCAGGTAATTGCTCAAAAAATAGTAAATGTTTGTAATTCTGTGGGACTTAATTTCTATGGTTACTAGTCCCTAGGCTTACAAACTACTTAGCCGCGGTGGAGTAGCCGAGCGGTCTAAAGCGTCTCGCTGCGGAGCGCGCGGTTGCTCGCCGTGGAGGTTCGAGTCCTCCCAGGGGCATGGATGTGTGTGTTTGTCCTTAGGTTAGTCTACCTAGGTTTAGGTAGTTTGTAAGCTACGGACTGATGAGCACGCAGTTTGGTCCGATAGATTTACAAATATTTGAACATTTTGAACAAACTACTTAAACTAAGTAAACTAATCTAAGAACAAACACACAACCACATCTGAGGTACGTCTCGAAACTTCGCCTTAGAACGGTTGGCCACTAGACCGCAGCAGTGATTGCTCAATGCATATTTCATACCAGTCTTACTTTCACCAACAACCTTTTTACAACCGTGACTTTTCTCTACGTAGTTTTAGTTTCATTTTTATTAGCTCTTAATTTCAAGCCTTGAGGATATTATTGAGGTCTTTAGCTGGTTTACTATTAATGTAGCATCATTAACAAATCTGACGCAGTGAATATGAATATAATTTTCATTTCAAAAGTTTTATCATTCAGTGCTGTTATTGTCTGCTCGATGGATATATTACATAAGTAAGGTAACACGAAGCACTCATGTCTTACTTCCCGTATGAGTTTCTTGTTACCATTAATATCGAATTCAGTACTCCGAATGTTCTATATGCTCAGCATTAATTACCTTCCTTCTATTGAAATCGTACTTTGTGCACTTCTAAATGACAGCATCTACTGAACCATATCAATAGTTTTTTCTGGCTTTAATAATTTTCTTACATAATTTCTCTGTTTTCTGTTTGATTTAATGCGATTATTACTTTCATTCAGTTTGGTGATCTGAAGTCACATTCGTCATTCTCTACAAACCATCCGGTTTCAATCCCCACATTATACATATTACAGCAATATTACTGTTATACAGTAGGGTGAACTCTTTGGAAACAGGAAAATATTAAAAGCACTTGAGAGGTGGAGATAGATATGAGACAATATCTTGAACGGAAAGGAAGACTAATGAAAGGACATTAAAAGACTTTAAGGAGGAGAACTAAATTATTTCAATAATACATAAGGAGCTACCAGTCATTGGACTTCATCGATGTCCACTTCCAGGCGTACTGCTGGCTGTCTCTTTAGCGGATTTCTGGTTTCTGGCCCCTTTGTGCCCAATGTGCAGGTGTAAGACCAGCATGTCCATTCTAGTCAGTGGGACGTAAACGAGACTCTGCTTTTCCTTCTTCATTGTTACTGCTGTAATATTTTCTTGAAACTTTGTAAATGTATCGCATTCGGTGAAGTGTGATGTATGCCTAGATGTCATGCGAAAGTATACCGACATCTTGAAGGCCAACAAGAAACTTGCTACTGTGATGGAAATGAACTGAAGGTTTTTTTTTATTTTTTTTATTTGACGCTCTCTAAATTATGGAAAACCCTTGTGCTGGAGCGAGACAATAACGGTACTAGAACGGTATTTCACAAGCAGTTTATGCGGACACTCGCCACTATTCAAACGAATGTTTTAAAATACACAGATATTGTTAGAAGGGATGGAGAAGATGAACATGCAATTTGATGTTTCGAAAGAGAATCCAAAGGATATCTACGGAATTACGCTGTCATTGTGGGTGTCACTTAAAAGAACTGGTTTGACGCACCCTTGGACTGTAATCAGTCTTTTGAATGACTGTATGACTGCAATAACACCTGCATATCCTACTGTAGGGAACCGCTTGTCTCCAATTACAATTTTTGTTCCCAACCTTTCACTCCATAACTAGGTTGACTAATTCTTGATGCCAATTGTTCGTCAGTCGCCCATTGCATTTTTGTAAAAGGCTACTCTGCACACAATGGTCTTAACAAAATCTACGTTTGGTGTTAAATATCTATATTTTTACGACTTCCACCATAGTAGCTTATTTCGCTGCCTAAATAACGAAACTCATCGGCAGCTATTAGAGTATGACTTACTGATCTCAATCATTTTAAATCTGTTCTGTCGCCTCTGTTTGCTTTTCTTGTTGTTCGTCTTTTTAAGACAGTATCTATCCAGTTTGCGTTGATTGTCAGAATTTCAGTGTGAACGACAAACTATAAAGATTCATACCTTCTACCAGACCATTAACTTTTCAAATTTACTTATTTTTCCCTTCAGTGATTGCTCAACGCATAGACTCATTAACATGACTCATAAGCCTGTTACTCTTAGTATCATTTACTATTTTCTCAATTAATAGATCCATAGATGCATGATATATTTGATTCACAGTTGGCAAAATTATATGAAGTCGCATGGGGATGGCCGCACGGTCCTTTCTCGAGAATGAGTGTATGTATTGTCCTTAGTGTAAGTACCGTTTAATACTGTGTAAGTCTAGAGACAGATCACCCTAAGCAGCTCGGTCTCTTACACAACCGTTGAACTCTGAACTTTGATCTTTTGGAAAGGACGCGGCCGATTTCCTTTACCTCAATTCTCTAATCCGTTTCTCCATCTCTAACGATCTCGTTAAACATTAATCTTCTTTCCTTTCTTTCACCCAAAGACTGAATAACATTGGGGTGAGGCGTAGCTTTGTCTCAGTGTACGTTAATACCGTGTTTTCATTCTTATCTGCCATTACACATACTCTTCCATATCTGTAGGAGATAAAAATTAATAACTGAATACGTTTTACTGCAGTCAATATCGTCAGAAGCTTTTACTAAACCTACAGGTTCAGCTATGATAGGTTTGTCTTTCTGCAATATGTATTGTAGGATAAGACGAAGAGTCAGAAACATTCAGCTGTTCAAACACTTCTTCGGAACCATAACTGATTTTTACCAAGGTAAGTTTTCTCAAGATGCAAAATGTTCAAATGTTTGTAAATCTATGGGACTTAACTTCTTTGGTCATTTGTTAGTAGGCTTACAAACTATTTAAACTAAGTTAAACTAACCTAAGGACATCACAACCATGCCCCAGTAGGACTCGAACTTCCGACGGCGAGCAACTGCGCGCTCCGCAGCAAGGCGCCTTAGAACGCTCGGCTAATCCACCGCGGCTGCTCGAGTCTCTGATAACAGTAATTATTACCTCAGTCTTTAACTAAGGCGTTTGATTAAATATATCACAAAAAATTGGACTTTTATGGAATAAGAAGGGTAGGTCGCTGTTGGTCTTCCTTACGCGCAAACTGAAACTTTAAGGCCAGCCAGCTGAAGGTCGTTCACCATAGTAATGAGTTAACAGCCATAGAGTGCTGTCTGATTGGCACAGGTTTGAGTGTGGGTGTCGCAGGACTAAGTACTGGGACCACTATGCCTTTTATATAAGCTAATGATCTGTCTTTTGAAATGACAGTAGACAGCGTACGTAACTGTTAGCACTTGTAGAAAACCTCGTCGAAACAGAGTTCATAAAACTGAAGTAAAATCTCAGCACAACAGCATTTTCATTTGAGGTAGTATCTGTAAATGACAATCAATCGTGAAAATTAGTCTGATTTGCTTAATTTCTTAATGACTATCAGTAGTTCTTCCCAATCACAAGGGGTATTTTGGCTCAGAAACAGGCAGTGTCGGATTTTCAATAAAGAAGCTCTTTTTAAATATTAAAACATTTGACTTACAAAACAAAACAAAAATACTATGTAAAACACAAATCACTTGTAATAAGGGAACAAACGTCTTAATTGAAAACAAAGATAAACTTATACTGTAGTAATCAGCTTTTTCTGAGATATGAGGTGTTCAGTAGTTGTGTTTTCGAGATAGAATAGATTTTTTAAGGTTTACCTTGCAGCCTACTTAAAACTAAACTGTCACCTGCTTTTACGTCATTTTCACCAGGCCACGTGACATTTGTTAGATGCACTCACAGCCTCGGTGTGTCTTACTGTATGTGCTGGCAAAGTTTGCTATGTTCCTACAAAAACCATGTATGGAAAGCGTCTTCAATTACTGGATATTCGGCGGTCTTGGTCACTTTCCTGTCACTATTTTCTATTCAAATTGTGCACCTCACTTTATCACGAATTTTAATTTCATAAATGGTAGCACGCCCAACGCTATAAAATGAAGCTAAACGATATTTTTTTAATAATTTAAGATTTTCCAACTAAAGTCAATGTCCTGCGTTTATGTTTTTCCCTATCAGTTGCTCAAGATATATTGTAGGAAACATGCAAAACAATCACTAACACTATCACTATCAAGTTAAATGGGACAATAATTCGATTGCGCAATGTACGCAATAATCAACAATTACTGGTTGATTACGAATTGTTTGCCGAGGCAGAATAGTGGTGCGCACTAAGGCGCCCTGTTGCGGTGCGCGCGGCCGTCAAGGGTTCGAGTCCTCCCTCGGGAATAGGTGTTTGTGTTGTCCTTAGCATAAGATACTTTAAGTTAGTGTAAGTAGTTCATAAGCCTAGGGACTGGAAACCAACATACTTAAGCCCTTTAGATTTACAAACATTTGTACGAATTGTTTACTAATTTCATCACTTGAGTTGGCCCCTCGCGTCGTCGTCACTTTAACTCAGCTCATTGTGTCGGACTACTGGACTTGTCGGACTGGCGAAGTGTCGCATTGTAGAGAGTCTGCTGTATGCCTAAAAAGAAAGATCTCGTAGTTGCTTGTACGTAGTTATGAACTATTTTTAGCCACTTGTTCTAGGGAATTACAGACATTAGAGAGTGGTTTCTTGAACTGTGGACAGGAGCGATGTGTATGAACTAAATTTAGCTGCTAGAAACCGCGGAATAAAGAAAATGAGTGATATACATTCCCTTATATATGATGAGAAGTCTAAGATGACTAATTTTGAATTTCTTCGATAACTAAATAGCTGGTGCTACGAGCACTATGGTACTGCTTCCACAGGCATGCCCGTTTAACTAGAACCGCTTCATCATTTTGTTTTGTTGACAACAGAGGCTCGGAAATGGATGCTGTTTGTGGAACAATTTTTCCTGCGGTTTAAATAGGTGTCATACATGTAATACTTTTGTATAAATAAATATTCCTCTTATACCTTGTGGATTTACTGATGTTTTAATAACGGTTTAATGAATTTATTGTGTAAGACTGTGTGCATGTATAAGTCTGAATGCAGAATATAGACTGCGGTTAAGATGACGAATTATGCAGTTCATACGGAAGACAGGGTGACAGAAACGGAGCAGGGAATCATTGAAGGAGGCAATGCAGCGTGTACGAAATGGTAAGCTTGTTAGAGGCTCCGCTAGGGTGTGCAACTTCCATAAAACTACTTTAGGTCACAATGTAAACAAAACAAAAAACAACAAAAAAAAGGGGGGGAGAGAGGGGGAGGAATATTTGATGAAGTAGCCTCTGCTCTGTGTACGAGCTTACATTCAAATATTCAAATGTTTGTAAATCTATCGGACCAAACTGCGTGGTCATCAGTCCGTAGCTTACAAACTACTTAAACCTAGGTAAACTAACTTAAGGACAACACACACACACACACCCATGCCCCAGGGAGGACTCGAACCTCCACAGCAGCAACCGCGCGCTCCGCAGCGAGACGCTTTAGACGCTCGGCTACTCCACCGCGGCGGGCTTACATTACAGGGATGCAAAGGAGAAATGTTTGTGTCTCGTAAGTAGTCGAATGGTACTGCCACTAACAAAAACAGGTGTAGCTAAAAAATCTTCAGTCTTAGGAAACGTTTAAGAGCTTTCTTACAAAGAAGATACATTAGGCAATTGTTTCAACGTAAGAGTCAGAAAACATATAATATGCGTTAATGTCGCTATATTACCCGACTTTCCCCTATTTTATATATATATATATATATATATTCTATGGTTTTTCATTAATGGGTGCTGAAACGCTGAATCTAATAGTTGATCTGAACTTGCTAATTCTGTCCACCGCTGTATGTTGACTAACCAGTATATTTTCCTTCACTAAATTATAAATTCATAAAATTCGTGTGCAGTAGTGTCTTGGAACAGAGAGCTTCGGTCATTTAAAAGAAATTGGGGGAAGGGGGAGAATGAAGACCGTGGACAAAGAATGGCACAATAAATATTTCGATATTATAAAAGAGGCAGGCGGTGGTGCACCCGCTTTGGAGATATCTTTGGAGGAGTTACGGTCGGCCAATGCCGTTTGCTACGGTTAGAATACGGCTGGTATTGATCGCTGGACGTACGGCGGGCAGCGTGTGGTAGCGTCCGATGTAGCGGTCGGGCACGCCCACGATAACAGCACGACTAATGCCACCGGCGGCGCGGGACGCGACGGGAAGCGAACCCCGACCTCCCGCGGCGGCCGCCGATCATGCAGATACCGGCCGGCCGGCCGACCGCTGCTTGGAGGGGTGGGGGTGGGGGAGGGCAAGGGGGGGGGGGGAGAAGTACCGGTTGGTGGGCTAAGGCTACCCACACCGCCCCACGTATTCTGTGGCGAGGGGCAAAAGGCGGTCAAGTGTGACGCAAAAGTCACTGGCCAATAATGTAAACAAAAGATTGATTTTATGTGTATCTATAAATACAAATAATTGAAGTCTCCAAAACTTGACAGATGATTTCTTCCACCTTGTATTATGTACAAGGGTTGATCTGCAATGTTCTATACCCTAAGACGTTTGGCTCTGCAGGTGGTACAAATCCACCGTGACACGCAGGCTAGATATCAGAAAGCAGTGCCCGTTTCAATCCAAGACAGGTAAGAATGAACCAGACGACCACTCCTGTAAGTAGAAAATAAATATTTGTGGAATTGTTTTCAGCAGTCAGTCGTAAAATATATTTATTTATTTGCAGATCTAGATTTCGACCACTGTGTGGTCATTATTAGTGCTTTAAAACAATGTTTTAAGTATTTTAATTGGTCATTATCAGTGCTTAAAAACAATATTTTAAGTATTTTAATTGTTTTTAAGCACTGATAATGACCACACAGTGGTCGAAATCTAGATCTGCAAATAAATAAATATATCTTACAACTGATTGCTGAAAAAATTTCCACAAGTCAAATACAGTCGTGGAGCACAAATTCCACCATGGAATCAAGTCTGAGTAAACAAATAGTTACAGCTAAAACATCTCACCGGGTACAAGAATGTGGTATTAATCAAATGTTCAAATGTTTGTCAAGCTTATGGGACTTAACTGCGTGGTCATCAGTCTCTAAAATTACAAAGGACTTATGAACTAACTTATACTAAAGAGAACGCAAACGTCCAGGCCCGAGGGAGGATTCGAACCTCCGATGCGAGAGGCCGCGCGATCCGCCACGTGGCGCTCCAGAACGCTCGGCTACTCCCGCGTGGCGATCTGGTATTAAGCAGTGGTTCAGGAAACATGAAAAGTGCTGTACTACTGAGAGGTAAAAATCTAGTTTATTTATGTTTAATAACCGGAAAACAAAGTTGGAATAAATTAAATAATGAAATATAATAATAAAGAACGGATTTCAACCGTTAATGGTATCGTTTTGATGACCAAATCGCAAATATAAACAAAACAATTATGAGCAGAAGAAACATCCGTCAGAGGGTGCTTGAAATCGTCCCTACACTTGATTTTACAATTGAAAATGAGCTAGAAGAGGCTGTCGTGGTAAAAGCACTACTGGTGGTAAAAGTGGTAGGTTCGCAGCTTTATCTCAGGATGAGGCTTGAAACCTAGTGGAGCGTCAGAGGACGATAGTAAAACAGTAGTAGTGTTTACAGGTTTACTCAACTGTATACAAGATTTTGTGGCGTAGGCGCTAGCTCGGAAAGAGCTAGATCAGTAGGTGACGTCTTCTTCAGCTGCGTTAGCCCTCCGTCTCATTGTGTCTTCCATGGGCATGCTGTAGTGGCGTTCGGACAGAGGTACCAGTGCCACGACGTCTAGGTGTTGAAGCAAAGACTGCCAGGAAAAGTCCTAGGTCCCTTCTTCGGTGCTTGTGGCTGCATGCTTGGAACCACTGGCGGCGGATGCCGTGAAGACGACCTCTCGATACTGCTGACAGGGTTAGCACCGAAGTGCTAGCTCGTCGGCAGGATCAGTGCCAAACCAACTAATGAAGACTTAGCTAGCCCCAGGCAGCTATCGTATTCACTGTCGTAATGACGGCAGATGGCGTTCACCATCTCCCCAGAAAATGGTCTGTTCCAAGTGTAGTAGTTGTCTCTGGACTCCATCTCCTAGCTGCGACTGGTGGCTACTAGTCTGTACTGCTCTATCTGAGTCATGAGCTAAATACATAGATTAGATCATTGGATCCACGACTACCCGCCTGAGCATAATCAATTCCAAGACCAAGTGACCAAATTATTTCCAGAAGTTGTAAATTTTTTATGAATACTGTATTGGGATAAGAAGCCATACATAAAACCATAGTTCAAATCTTGAAAGTGAGAGTTTATCCTACGGGTATAAAAAATTAGTGGAAACTATTGTTCTCACCGAACTTTGCAGTAACTGGACTTGATAAATTGAAAAAATATATATACCCATTATTTTTTAGTACAAAAAGCATACTAAACATCTGATTTATTTTTATATTAGTTCATACTGTCCATTGAGTTCACCAAGGTGACGTACTATGGAACTTAGAGAAGCATGATGCTACACACAAATGTACACGACAGTTGCTCCACATTATTTTTGTCCTCTTTTCTTTGTTTTGGCGCCTTCTGTTTGTAGTACCTTTTGTTGGCAAATGAGTTCCAACTTTCGCCAGACGAACTTCATCTGGAACACTGGGCACGCGTCTTTTTGGTGTCTGAAAATGAACAGACCTCCCTCTTCGCTTACGACTTGAGCAGCCGGAGATGAGCTGCCGTTCCAGTTGCAAACTAAATGTTAGCTGGTCTCCTTCTGTAACTTCCACATAATGTAGACATTGACAACTGCCAAGTATACAGAAAAGAAAATTAGTCTGCGCCACCATTTCCATGAACGACGACCTACAGCATACCGTTCTCGCAGCTGATCAAATCTAGACACTTCTCCCATTATTATATTGTACTCTGCCACAGCTAATGGACAGAATCTTCACATCTACTACCATGTTTTGTTCAAAATCTGCGAAGTATTTGGTGACTCAAAATCTTCATCAGAGTCAGCCTCGACATCTGAATCTTCTATATCTTCTGGTAAAGTGCACAAAATTCTCAAAACCTCTTCTGGCATGGATCCAGCCGT
Organism: Locusta migratoria; assembly: GCA_026315105.1. Lineage (NCBI taxonomy): Eukaryota > Metazoa > Arthropoda > Insecta > Orthoptera > Acrididae > Locusta > Locusta migratoria. Next base: position 57,598,121 of record CM048751.1, read on the forward strand.
TCTAAACAACAAGAAACAAACAATAAGTACAATGCCGATTGCACAGCCATACACACTGCACTTCACACACGTTCAGCGGGAAACATAGTTCCCACTAACTTACCTTGTAATAGTTATGTAATTTTCATTGATATCCAGCAAATATACACGAATACTATCTCCCCCGTAAATAGAAAAGTAAACAAATACAACACAAGACACTTCACGCGCAAAAGGAAAGCATACTATACGAAAAACGTTGTTGTGGTCGAAACAGTGGCTTGTTTTCCCGTGAAAAACTGCGCTTCTGCATTGACTAACTGACAATGTAGAACTACACCCACTTTCGCGCGCCTGTTGGCAATCTAACAGAGATGGTAGCACAAGTTAGAAGTGAAAACAAGTGAGAGTATATATACAGAAGTTTTCCTGTGAAAACTGCGCCTCTGCATTGACTAACTGACAATGTAGAAATAGAATAGAACCACTTTAGGGCGCCTGTTGACAATCTAGCAGAGATGGTAGCAGAAGTTAGAAGTGAAAACAAGTGAGAGTATATATACAGAAATCAGCTGAAGCTATGACGTATGGGACGGTTCGTTATGACCTAATGTGTCCTACTTGTGAGTGCAACGTTCACTCAATGAGCCCTTTGCTTACATAGCCTTGACCTTATTCACTCTTGTGACAGAGTTACGTGTAGCTATGAAATGTTTTCAAGCTGACGAATATACCCTCTTGCTCTCCTTGTTGTCCATCACAGTCAACAGTCTATTGTCGGTAGGCTCTTAACTCGCCGTCGCAGCATTTGCCGTCATCACGAGAGACTGGCGCTGCGTTTATGACAGAGCCGATGACCCGCTTCCGCCTAGCTTGGCTGGTGATTGCTAGAGCAATCTAGGATTTTAACAAGTCTCTTTGTCACAATTTTGCGCTGTACCAGCAGTGAGTGATGTTGTACTTGTGTCGCTGCCACAGCATGGAAGCGATCTTGCAGATATAAAACTTAGCTTTTACATTAACACACGATTACTAATCTCTGCGACAGCGGTGGCTGGTCCATGACTCTGTAATCCTATCAAACACTAATTGATTTATTTTCAGGTGACAACTGGTTTAATCCATAGCTGCACTGAATCGGCCAAATCTTCCTATTAATCTTGATGAAGACTCACTAACTTTCCTAGTCAAAACTAATATGGCAGAGTACGCTGATTCATCAAACCAGCCCAACATCGTGCGGATACGTGAACTAATTATTATGAACGGGCAAAACTATCCACTGATCGCTCTATGAAAGTGCCTTAATTACAGGTGAAGCCTACAACTCAACACTGAGCACGGCACACTGCTGTTTTATGACATTAGGCAATACCACTGTGGAGCGTTACATATTCACAGGAGGGCACCGACGGTTCACCCAAAGTGGCAGATCTATAGAAGAGAAAGACAGTAAGTCCATCCCTCCTTGACTCTTGCCTTTTTTATTTTCTGAGTTTTCAAAGCTCGGCCAATCATATGCACTTTTCGATATTTTCTCCCGAGGCACACCTGCTACAGACACCAATGAGAAGCGCCGTACTAACATGACAGTCGCCTCTCTATATCGTCTCCCTCCAAGGGGAGTTTTTAAACTTTTATAGTACGCTTTATATCTGGCGCAACTTGTCTGGTGCCAGGATGTTGGATACTTGTTTATGACTGTGACCTACGGCCGAGGTGAATCAGTGTGCCACCCACAAACCCTGGGCATTTTAAAACTCTACAACCGTGCCGCAGTGGATACACCGGTACCCGTCATATCACTGAAGTTGAGCGCTGTCGGACTTGGCTCGCACTAGGATGGGTTACCGTCGGGGTCTGCTAAGTGCTGGTGACAAACGGGGTGCACGCAGCCCTTGTGAGGCAAAACTGAGGAGTTACTTGATGGAGAAGTAGCGCCTCCGGTCTGGAAAACCGACGCAACGGCCGAGAGTGCGGGGCGCTGACCACGCCCCCCTCCATACCGCATCCAGTGACGCCTGCAGGCAGAGGATGACACGGTGGCCGGTCGGTACCCATTCGGCCCTCGCGGCCTGTATCGGGCGGAATTTAGTATTAGTTTTATTGTCTGTTAGAAGCTTCACTGCCTGCAGCATGGGTCCAACCTGGCTTTCCAGAGAAACAGCTCCTCCTGCAAAACAAACATGAATTCTGTGCCACATCACACAGTTTAAAATGTAGCAGCCTTTTAATATATGCAGTGGACTTCAACACAATAACTTCTGCAAGTACAGTGGCTACTGTCTCTAATTACCATCGCAAATATCACATGTGGGGTATCAAATTTCTCAGTAAAAAGAGGACATGCCGTTGGGTTACATGAAAATGATGTGTAAGATAGTCATAAGTACTTGGCTCCTTACAATATAACAACTGTTTTTTATCACCACACTGCTTTACATCTTCATTAATGTAGCTTTTATGTCGCTTTGGAAATGTTCAAATGTTTGTTAAGCTTAAAGGTCTTAACTGTGGGGTCATCAGTCCATAAACTTACAAACTATTTATGAACTATCTTAGACTAAAGACGGCACAAACACCCATGCCCGAGGGGGGAGGGGATTCGAACCCCAGACCGCAGCGGCCGTGCAGACAGTGACTGACATGCCGCAGACAGCTTGGCCACCGTGTCGCTTTGGAACATTGTTACATACTCTATGATATAGTGAGGTATCGTTGTCCAAATCATGAAATGCTTATGTATGCAGTCATTATTTCAGTAAGGGTCTGAGGCTTTTGAGAATAAACACAGTCCTTGATGACACCTCATAGTAAAACATTTATCAGAAGGTTGAGATATGATACTTTCTGCCCTTCGAAAAACATATCTCATAGAGCATACTTTCAACAATTCATTAGTTCGATTACTGTGCTTTTTGTTTGTCATTGTATTGTATATCGTGTTGACAAGGCCTAATTGTCATCCTTTGGTATTAACAACTTATTGGGTTAAAATTTCCTACTGTATTGCTTCTTGCTCTTACATGTGTTTTATTTTGATGAACGGTCGAGTATGTATAATCAGCTGATGGCTTGTCCAACGTAGGTACCATACGGGAATTTACGACGTCATGCTGCTAGTAATAGCAATGTCTCATTGGAGCAGGCTGAGACTACCTTAGCAGAGAGCATGGTGGGTGGGCTGGTGGAGTTTGTGACAGTACTGACACTTCCCCGGAGAGAGAATGTGTTGACACTTGCCCGGATCCCAGGACACTGCAGGTAGTGGACAGGGTGATCCATGAGTAGGATACACCGGTCTTCCCGCTGCAGGTACCTTTGTGCTCGCACGCCGTCTGCATTGTGGGAGCTCGCTATAAATTGAAACGGTCCGACGTCATTACGTAGCACAGCATGGCCAACTTCAAAAGCAAGAGAACTGCAAACAATGTGCCTTCATCAGAGGAATGATAGTAATTAGGTTCGGCGTAGACTTAGACAGGGTGAAACACCTAAACACTTGCACCGAAAATATTGCGGAAACGGAACGTGCGATTGATGTGTGGTTTTTACAGAAAGGATTGGTAGTCAAGGACTCGTATTGTTAGCCAATAAACAGATTTTAAAAATACCTATATAGTGTATTTTTTATCCAAACATACAATTTTTCAAATGGAAAATGGTTGTTTCTATCATACACTGGATTCTTTGACACCAGCTGTGTACAAAGAAATCTGAATGACATTTTTATCACGTTTAGTTTGGCAGCTACAACCATTCAAAGTTTTGGGGGCGGAGGCCACGATAGCGTAGCTAACTGGCTGGTGGTCATGAGACATTGGATCGTGCCCCAGGGGCTAGGCATTAGGCCAGTGAGCTACGCTATCACAGCTTCCGCCCCCGAAACTTTAAACGGTTGTAGCTGCCAAACAAAACGTGATAAAAATGTCATTCAAAATTCTTTGTACACATCTGGTGTCAAAGATTCCAGTTCATGATAGAAACAACCATATTCCACTTAAAAAACTGTGTGTTTGCATAAAAAATACACTTTCTAAGTAATATTACAATCTGCTTGTTGTCTAAAAATACGAGCTCCTGACTACCAATCCATTCTGTGAAAACCGCACATCAATCGAACTTTTCATTTGCGGAATATTTGGGGTGTAAGTGTTAGGTGATTCACCATGTATATGAACATATAATATAAACGGCGAAGTGTTGAAGGGGAGACTCTGCCCAGAAGTTAAACTTCACTTTCGCGATAGCAACCAAAAAAGTTGACACAGCTTAGAAAAACAGATTACTCGTAAACTGGATTTGTTAATTTTATACAAAAAAATAGATATTACTAGAAGACAAACACCCATTAAAATTTACCGGCACCACAACGTTTTTCCTTCCTGCTCAGAGGAGGGTTTTTCTCTAATTACAACATCATGGTAGCCTTTCTCTTTAATTTTCTGAATAAAGAACTACTCACAGACTTCTTGAGGATGAGCATTAGTATGGATATTTGTTTGTAATTCGCTGTATATGTCCTTATAGTTTTTTAATTGTACTGAACAGGATACCGCCAAATCGTTTTTGGATCTAAGATTAATAATCTAAATAGGTGAAACAGTCTTTAACTTTTTTTTTTTTTCTTTTTTAAATTCAAGCTTTAGGGTGGAATCTCCCTTTAAAGTGGAGAGTAGCTATTTTTAAAAAGATAAAAGTAGCACGATGATCGGGTTAGTAACCACAAAGCGCTCACACACATCAACATATCTGTACAGGATGCCTAATATGTTATTCTCTGCAACAGTGTCTTGATACGCTTAGTGTTCCAAATGAAATGTTTTTAAGAGGTACTACTGAAGAAATTCACCATTATATTGCAGCAGAGAAATATACACCTCTGTAACTTTCCAAACACTTTCACTATGAACATACAGTTTTGTTTTCAGGATGAACGCTCAACAAAATAAACTGTAGTTAGCTCAAGTTAGCACAATGTCTTCAGCTTCCAAAGGATTGTGGAGATTCGCTGATTTTCGTGTTGTTTCGACAAGTGCGGAATCAGCTGGAACTTTTATGCCTTCAGCGTGACTTTTGTGTGATTAGATCCATAGCAAAATTTTCAATTATGATTATGTAAAAGTTTAGGCACACACCTGCTTTTTTTTTTTTTTTTTTTTTTTTTTTTTTTTTTTTTTTTTTTTTTTTACGCAATAAAGAGAACGAAATCCACTCACAGAATCTCACTAGCATGCTGCAATTCCTGAGCTTATTTTTGAATTAACATTGCTGAAAAAGGAAAACATAGCATATTTAATCTATAATAATATGACATTCTTATGTTTTGTACTGCCATACGATAACTAAATAAATAAATTGGAAAAGTGGTTTTCAGACACTGATCCTTTATTGAATAGGAACATAAGTAATAATCGTTGATATTATGTGTTTTTATGTTTAATATTTAAATGACATGGCAATGAAATATACAGTGTGTTCAAAAAGTCAGTATAAATTTGAAAACTTAATAAATCACGGAATAATGTAGATAGAGAGGTAAAAATTGACACACGTGCTTGGAATGACATGGAGTTTCATTAGAACAAAAAAAGTTCAAAAAATGTCCGACAGATGGCGCTTCATCTGATCAGAAAAGCAATAATTAGCATAACAAATTAAGACAAAGCAAAGATGATGTTCTTTACAGGAAATGCTCAATATGTTTACCATCATTCCTTAACAACAGCTGTAGTCGAGGAATGATGTTGTGAACAGCACTGTAAAGCATGTCCGGAGTTATGGTGAGGCATTAGCGTCGGATGTTGTCTTTCAGCATCCCTATAGTTTTCGGTCGATAACGATACACTTGCGACTTCAGGTAACCCAAAAGCCAATAATCTCACGGACTAAGGTCTGGGGACCTGGGAGGCCAAACATTACGAAAGTGGCCGCTGAGCACACGATCATCACTAAACGACGCGCGAAAGAGATCTTTTTTTGAACTTTTTTTTGTTCTAATAAAACACTATGTCATTCCAAGCATTTGTGTAAATTTTTGCCGTTCTATCTACATTATTCCATGATTTATTAAGTTTTCAAATGGATACTGATTTTTTAATCACCCGGTATATGAGTCAATTTAACTTTCGTTCTAAAACTGAAATTATCATTAGGCTGTAATAGTCGTAAGGAAAAACGTGTTTCGTACTTGGCTGTACCCGACCTTTATATCCTCACATTATTAAATGAGATTATAAATTTCATTGTCAATTCTCATTACTACAACAATCTTGAAATTTTACTTAAAACGCGTTCATGAGACATCTTGATGCGATACATGGTTGCTTACTGTTGTAGTGTGAGCGCCAGCACACTTGGTGGAGTGGTGTGGTGAGCTGCAGAACTTGTTAGTGTGCCTGTTCTTTACCCGTGAATAGCCGGTTAGCCAGGCAAAAGCCCCGGGCTCTTGAAAAGATACTCGATTCATCGGGTAGGTCTTAGTAATAACTTTTCTGCAAGTCAGCGTCATTCTTTTCCCTGCAAAGGTACCTCACTGATCAACCCTTTATTATTTCCTCTCTGCAAAGAAGAGAAAGATGTTCACTTGTTTTTATTGTCTTTAGATCCGTTGTCTTGGAAGGACGTAGGCATTCCTGCTCATTCAATTCTACAACTGTTAATGTGAGTAATTTGGTTTTCAAGATAAATAATGAATAAAGTAGGGTTAAAGTTTACTCAAATGTTTTTAGTCATTTCAGCTTTATCCCTATCCATATGGCGTTAATGTTCAAGAACTTAATCTTATTTGGACACCATTATGGTAAAAAAGTATCATGTACAATCGGTTACATAAATTCGTCAGTAAATAGCGGCAATTCCTTACTTCACAGTGACAGTATCGGAAGAGCCTGCAATTATTCGATCCCGCCGCATTTTCTTTTCTTTTCGAAGTCCGATAAGAGAACATAAGAACTATTCTTTGTTCACATTGTTGCAGCGTAATCCTGATTATTTTACATATTCCGATTGTGCATGACATAACAACTATAACTGATCCAAATCACTTTAGGAATAAGTTACCAATAAAAAAATATTTTAATTTCAGCAAAGTCGACAGATTGGTGTTGCAGGACCGGCATCGACTAGCCATACGAGGTAACTTCATTCCTAATTTTTATAATGCTACTAGCCGCCCTATGTACAACTTTTAAATTGAAGTTATGAGTAAAAGTATAATCATTTAACAATGTTTTTGACCATTTTCCACCACCTTGAATCTTGAATAAATTTTATCCATAGATTAAACTAATTCTTATGGGCTGTAGCATTATACTCTGTGAAAGTTCACTCCGTGCAAATGCCACTCAGTGGAAGTGTTCCAACCCCATGCAGGTGTAGGGTTGGTGGAAAGTGGCTGTGTAGGTGCAGCAGAATACGGGTGTGGAAAATAGGCTAGGGACTACTGCGGGCACTTCAAAATGAAAGAAAAGGAACGTGGCCCTTGTCTCTCAATAAAACCATTGATAAAACCATCGATAAAATCACTGACAAAGTCAGCGACAAATCTTTGATAAAATCACTGACAAACCACTGCTAAAATGATTGCTAAATGACAGCGTCACTAGCGTATTACCCAAGTGACTAGTAAGCTTACTGTAACATCGCAAGAGCGACTTATTTCATTTTTCCTGTTTTATGCAGTTGACCTTTCCCGTTGTCGTTTTATTACTTACACTACTTTGTGAACTTCTGCAGTTAGTCTTTTTACGTGTTACTGGTTTTTTCTGAAATTATTGTGTCCCAGAAAGATATTGACATATAACAATTTCTTACTTTTGAAGTTTTTCAGTTATTGCATTTTATTAACTCCTTCCTTTGTGCGTTGTGCTTAGTGTAAGTTACTCAGTAGAGTACTTGTCCAGGGACCGGTTCTCTGGCAGTTTGGTTCCCTAGTTACATAAACTTTGAACTTTGTGAACATTTTATTAGTGTAACATTCATTTGATAAGGTCACAATACATTCTGTTTCGTATTTTTCAATTACTTTTTCCATAATTATAGAGTGCAGAATACTTATGCATACTGTATAGACTAGGGACGGCGGTTATCGCTGAAACAACCGGTTTTCTGTTATACCGGTTCTTTTCATCTCCAGTTTAACCGCACCGCAAAAATTGCTCAAGATAACCGGTTTTTTAAATAACCGGTTTTCGGTTTTTATTACTATTATTTCTAGTAGAGTTCGAACGAAACATATTTTGCGGCCGAAACAGGAACCGTTAATCGTCGGTGCTTCTAGTTTCGGCCGAAACCGAAACTTACGAAATTTAGTTAAATTTACTTTATACGACAAATCACTAGTGTTTCCATATTTTGCAAGATCCCCTCCTAATACTACGCCTTCTTGAGTGTGTGTAAGCCTAGCTAGGAGTCCGTAGAAGACGATATACGAAGCATACAGATTTACTGGCCTAGTATTTCCATCCAGCAGCGCGCAAGAATATCTCGTTATATACACATTATAGATAGTAAATGAACTTCAACCAGTGCTGCAGAAGTATCTCGAAAAATGAAGTCACAAATTGAACTAGGAAAGCTGGGTACTACATGATCAAAGGATGTTCAGATGGGTGTGAATTCTTATGAGACCTAAGTGCTTAAGTCATCGGTCCCCAGACTTACAAACTACTTAATCTAACTATAACTAACTTACGCTAAGGACAACATATACATCCATGACCGAGGGAGGAGGGAGGACTCTAACCTCCGAATGAAGCAGCCGCGCAGTCCGTGACATGGAGCCTCAGACCGCACGGCTACCTCGTGGCACCCCTCGCTTTCAAGGAATCACATTAATATAACTTGTTATCATAACAATATGATAATACATTAAAAGTTAGTATTCCAAGCTTAGAGTACATCACTTACATAATAGGTATATGAATCGAATTAACCTTCTCTTCCAAGGAACATTTTGGATGCTTTCTCCTTAAAAGACATAGCATGTTTGTAGTACCTCCACCCGTTTTCAGCTTTTTAAAGCAAATGCAGCACTGTATCTCACTGCTCCCGTACTTCGTGAAGTACTTCCATACTCATGCCATTTCAGGCACAACCGATGTCTGGCGACGACAGCAAGGAACTGCCGCATGACCAGACGGAGGCAAGTCTTGTACTCTGCCGGTGCAAGTGCGACGTCTAATAGGCCACGCCACACGGCAACAGGTGCATCGATGCCTCAATAGCTGCACCAGTTCTTAAGTTCTTATGCCACGCCTTTGTTGCGCCTTTCTGACTGCCGGGATTGTTCTTAAATTAACACTGATCGCTTTTCTTAGTTTCTGCGATGGGTGAATATTTCACAACAGTGAAAATTTTAGGAATAGCCCTAAATATTAGGGTCTACTAGTTTTAATTTTTTTAAATTATTTACAAAAAACACATTTTGCACCACTACTACAGGAAGTAGTCGTACCGGTTTTTTACCCGGTTCTTGGCAATAACTAAAAGAAACCGGTTACAACCGACACCAAATAAATACAGAAAAAACCGGTTATTCAAAACTAAAATACCGGTATCGGTTTTAACCGGTCGGTTTTTCCCATCCCTAGTATAGACGTCTAACTTCTTTACGACAAAAGCATAATTTGTGGCTACTGAAAGACAGTTTGTTGCGATTACTAGCGCATATAACAGGATGTGTCTGCCAGCTCTGTGCCCTAGTTTACACTGTAGTTTAAACATGTGTGACGAGCTATGTTGATCACTTGGTTCGTAAAACCTTCCATTTTGTGGACAGGCGACCATACGTTGGCATGCATGAAAAAATTTTTGAAAAGTCTAGGTCGCGACCAAGACTTTTCAAAAATTTTTTCATGCGAGCTATGTTGAACCTATGTTTAACCCAGGATAACGCGCGCCCTCTGATGTTTTCTTTGTCTTCATTTCTGATTGTTGTCCGTTTGCAGATGCGTTCTGCATGTTGTGGAATGGCTTTTATTTCCATATTCAGCATTTAATCAACATGTGTTTACTTATTATTGCCACAAAGACCTGTCAGGTTATTAGATTAGATTATTTGTTCGCTCCATAGATCCATGGTGAGGAGATCTTCGTGGATGTGGAATATGGCAATTTTAACGACTTTTTTTATTTTTATTTTTATTTACAAGCTGATAATATAATAATACTAATACTGTGAACATAGGTAAATAGTCTATTAGGCTTCTCTTAAACTGATCTCTATTTGTAGCTAAATTTGTTATGGTTGCTGGAAAATGTGTTCCTGATTAGTGGACCCTTTTTTTCCTTGTGTAGATCGTTTTAGATCCTAGTATTGTATGTACGAACTGTGCTGTTTGTTGGGCAAACGGATATATTATTTATCACAAATTTCATTAAGGAATAAATATACTGTGAGGCAGTAGTTTGTACACCCAGTTCTTTGAAGAGGCTTCTACAAGATATCCGTGAATTTACTGCGCAAATAATACGTATTACACGCTTTTGGACTCTCACAACTTTTGATTAACTTGAATAGTTACCACAAAATATTTTACCATATAACATGGTGGAATGAAAGTGAGCAAAGTATGCAAGCTTTTTTTATTATTATTATTTTTACTTCTCCATCGTCTGATAACATTCGTACTGAAAATACAGAATTTATTAGTCGTTTCTGCAGTTGTGTGGTGTGCTCGTCCAAATGAATTTATTATCAAGCTATAATCACAGGAATTTAATACTGTCAACCTCTTCTATCTGCTCTTCTTCATACTTCATGTATATGCTGGATGGTAACAGCAGCATATGTGCATCCCCATATAATTTTGAGATTCCGAGTTACGGACGGTTGGACGATGGTTGGACGATGCCAGTGCCGCATCACTGAATTAGAACATGTCCTAAAAAAATACGCTCCATTATATTGTAAGTACTGCTTATATATAGGCACGAAATTAATGCTTTTCAGCGTGCCATTCTCAATTCTCAAGATTTAGACTGTCTACCAAGCTTTATCTGATTTCTGGTTTCTTTAATTTTTTCTACAAACCTGAAGGTGATTAAATGAGGATATTTGTTCTCCAGACGTTACCTTAGACTCAATGGCGCCCATACTCCGGAAAAGGGAAAGGAGGGGATCGCCGAGATCTCAGGGAAACGAAAAAATAAAGTAGAGTCAGGTGGTTTTCATTCCAGACAGTGAAGTAAGAGACGGAATTTTAATAATAGTACCAAGTATTTAACAAGAGTAGAACTGATTTCCACATTGACAACTTGCTGTTGTCATTTGTCTTTTAAAATAATAAAAAGTTCACTCAGGGAACGATCTTATTGTATAAATGGAAGGAAAGATACCAAGATCGCATTTATTTATTTAATTTATTCAAGACAAACGGTTTCGACCCTGTATGGTGTCATCATCTGTTCTCGCTGATATTAAACTGCTTATAATAGTGCTCCATTTCTATATCTTGAATATTAAACTTTGGTAGTTGAAATTATATTTATTATTATTATTTTATTTTTGATTCTTTTGAGATAAAGATAATTACTTTGTTAATTGTTCTTGCGGCTATAACTAGGAGAGGTCAAATTCCTTTTTCTTCTTGACTTCCTGCTTCTGGTAGGTGTATTGGACAATATATATAAAATCATGTGCTTGTGGATAGTCAGAAATAAAATAGATGGCTGATCATAATTAAAACAGTAAAATATACATAAAATAATAACCACCATAGGGCACTTGCGAAAATCAACCTCATAGAGGTGCTCAACCAGATATGTGCACTACGGTGGTTATTGTTTTATGTATATTTACTGTTTTCATTTTGATTAGCCATCTATTTTATTTCTGACTATCCACCACCACATTATCTATATCTATAAATGTGACTGTCTGTTCGGTGTACGTTTATCATGTCTGAACCACAAGACATAAATATCTAAAAATTTGTACAGTTACTAATGTCTACCCGGGGAAGGCTTTAGGTACGGTTTTATGGCGACCGGATAGCTATTTATCTATATATATATTAATACGAATGTCTTCGGTGTACGCTTATCACGTCCGAACGACAAGATGCAGAGACTTAAATATTCGTACAGTTACTAATTTATACCTGAAGAAGGTTTTAGGCACGGTTTTATAGCGATCTGATAGATTCTAGTAATTTGAAGAATATAACGCGAAATGCGGAACAATAATTACTCTTTGAAAATTATATTTACTGTTTGAAAATCGTTTTATTTGTTGCATTGTTGCTTGATGGTTGATAATGAGAAAAGGGTGGAGGATATTGAGATGGAAAGTTATTGGTGTATATAAAATTCTACGTGTTTATGTGTGTGTGTTAATATTTCGCTCTGCAGTGAGAACTACAGAACGCAAACGAATGGTCTGTGTGTAATTGTTGTCCGAAGTCTCTCGTTGTACACCATAGCAGTTCCATGCCGATAGCTCTAAGGGGTAGAAGATATGTTGGTTGAAAGTCGTCAAATTATAAAAGAATTTGGACTGAAGGCCAGCGATGACGTTTGCGACTCTATAGCAAGGAGGTTACATACAGGGAAACGTGATGCCACACATAGACCATATCTTTGGTATACGCTTGCTACAATGTCTTCAGTTCTTTCTCTGTAAAGATAAGCATGCGAATAAGGAAATATAAGAATAAATAAGTAAAGCAGTAAAAACCATCAAGAGAAAAGGCTCTGCAAACGGTATACTACGCCTACTACATCGCTTCAACGGGCTCTGCACAAATCTATAGCTTTGTTCCGATATTGATGAAATTTTGCACACTCTACCTCAAGAACAAGAGGAATGTCACTCTCTGTATAAAATTTCGATCGGTGCATAGTTTTGCTCCAATATTTATGAATTTTTGCACACATGACCTTTGAACCAAGAGGAAGATCACTGGATACATAAATGTTTGTATGGTACATGACAGAGGGCACCTTGCAGAAAACTTTGCCGAGAGAGGGAAAGGTGGAAACGAACAGAGATGGGAGTGAAAGAGGTGGATGCAGAGAGAGGGCGGAAGGAGATGTGGACTAAGAGAGTGTGGGATAAATACACACCAGCGCAACGCCGGGTTTACAGCTAGTTTTATATACAACTAACAGCCAGTATACCTAGCAGATTTCATGTGGGGCACTATTATAAGCAGTTTAATGTCAGTGAGACCAAATAATGACACCAGAGTGTCGAAACGGATCGTCTTAAATAAATGAAATAAAATATTGCGATCTTGACATATATCCTTCCATTTATAAAATATTAAAAATTATCATCGTGGGTCTTCCCTTCCCCTCGTAATTATCGTACGGACGCCCTTGTTTTGATTCTTCATCGAGCAATTAGCTACAAATTTTAATCGCTTCTAACCTTAAAGGCAAGAAGTTAAATTCTGCCAGTTTCTGTGTGCTGTACTAACAAGTTTGGTACAGAATCAGACAGAGCGACACCTGAGGAGACAATACATCCCTGACTAAGCAACACAGTCGTTAGATACGAGTCGATTCTCTTAGTCGCTAGAGTTTGAACCATTCACGGGGGGTTGTGTGTGGGCGTGAGAGTATGCTTGTGTGTGTGTGAGAGAGAGAGAGAGAGAGACACAGAGCAGCCGAGAGCGCTGTATACATAACAGCCAACTTGGCTGCCTGCTCGCCAGCTCGCGGGAGGAAGGCAGCGGCAAGTAAGGGAAACCGGGAGTAATTAAATCATTCGGGCGTTAATTAAGATGTCTACTACGGTTTAAGGAAGATCGTTAAGGCGAATCGCGAATCAAACAAGGCTACGATGTAGTGGGAGCCAGTTGCGAGGAAGGAAGCAGCGGCGAGGTTGGACTGGTGGTGGGGGGAGAGGGGGAGGGAGGGGGTGAGGAAGACTCCAGTTCAGTTCCAGCGCCTCTTCCTAAAGGGAAATCAAACAATGCGGCTGAGCAGCGCGCGCGGTTCCAGGAGTTGTTACCCGAGCCGCCGCCAGGGGCGCGGAAGACGAAGCCGCCGCTGCTCGCTTGTTACCGTCCGCTCTCGCACCTGGGCGAAAGCCTTCCCCGCGAGTCGACTCGCCGCTTGGATCATCAATAATCTTTGGTAGGGAAGCGGAGATTTGCAGCGCGCCGAGCTGTGGGGGGGGGGGGGGGGGGAGCGTCTGCGGACTTCTCGGCTACCTCCTCCGCCGGCGGAGCGCGTTGCCACGCTTCAACAGTTTTCAGTGCTAATTTGTAGAAACAGGAGGATACCAAACTTCGGCGCCAACCGAGTTTCTCCATATTATATGTACAAGGCGCAGCGGCGAGGTGGCAGACGAAGGGAATCACCAGCCGTCTCCCTCTCTCTTCCTCTCTGACTGTGTTGTGTGTGTGTGTGTGTGTGTGTGTGTGTGTGTGTGTAAGGCAGAGTGCGATGTGGAACCTGGAGACGAAACGAGACACACACAATACAAACACACTCCTAAAAGTCAGGTGGGGAGAGAAAATTTGCAATTTGTAAGTATGCATAAACAAGGACAATGAACAAAAGTAAAATATCCTCTATAGAAACGCAGCATACTCTATGGAAATATTGTTTTGATAAAATCCAGCCAAGTATTCTTTTGTAGCATACTCTGTAAAAATGTACCTTTGATAAATTTAACCTTAGAACTTATCTCTAACTGTTTATTTATATGATTTGTGACAACCGATATACTTGTGTGCAAAAATAATATATGTGATGTTTGATATATGTGAGAGCTGCCACAGATGGACCAGACGCAAACTGTAAGTAAAAAGCTCTTAAAAAATTTTTGCCATTAACTCCATATAAAGATAAACATAAAGTAAAATTGGGCGTATTTATATATTTCAGCAACGACAGCAGAATGAAGCAGGCACTCACGCACTCAAAACATTATAAAGACTATGAAAAATCACAAAAAACGCACCAGAAGATGAGAATTATTTTTACACCCAGAGATCTCCTCTGATACAAAAAAAAAAAAAAAAAAAAAAAAATAAAAAAAAAGAAAAAATCGCACTGATGTGTTTTACGGATCACTTTAGATTTATAAGTTTTTGCAAAAATTTTGAACCAAAATAGTGATCTAAATAACAAAAAAATCAATTAATAAGAATGTCTGAAACCCTTTTAGGAAAAACAAAAGTTATGTAGTGGCGGGTTCCGAAACACTGACTTTCAGCGCCACAGACCAACGCATTGTCGACTATGCCACAGCTAACAATTACAACTTGCGTTCTTTAATCTCATACTATTGATGGCTGTTGTTAACTGATGCTAATATGGCATTTGTAGACATCAGATTATTATTTATCGTACGAAGAACGACGTGTTTTTGTTAATTCTTCAGTGCGCCTTTGCTTTGAAATGACAACGTGTAAGTTACAATAAGAAAATCATCAAATACGCAACGCAAGGTGGCGTATGCCAGAGAGAGTTCTGGGCGAGGACTGTCACGTGACATCTCAGAACGGCTGGTTTACGTTAATTCGATGGAGGGTATCCAAACTCCGTTATTGTTGCAAATATCTCTCAAACGATACGAGATATGAAAAAAACATAAGGGAACAAGGTTGTAGAGAATTTTCTCATCTACAAATTCGTTTATTAAATTTTCGCGCCAGATGAACGGTTTATTTGGAATTAAAATTAAATTACAAACGTTTTTTTTTTTTTTTTTTTATTTTTTTTTTTTTTTTTTTTTTTTTTTTTTTTTTTTTTTTTTTTTTTTTTGGAATTTCTGAGGTATTACTTGTCCGAAATATTTAAAATAGCTAGGTTGTGGTCTCTGGTGGCCAACAATTATGTCTGTAAAATTTGGTGCCGATCGGTTGAACGGTTCGACCTAAAAAGTGGGAACACGTTACAGCAAGACAGACATCGTCAAATCACCGTTATTTTTGCAAATATCCCTGGAACGATGCAAGATATTAAAAAAAAAAAAAACATAATATAGCGAAGTTGTAGAGAATTTTCCCCTCTACCAATTGGGCTATTTAATTTTCGTGTCAGATGAACGGTTCGTTTGCAATTCCAATTATATTACAAACAGCGTTTTTTGGTATTACTACCGTATTTTTTGTCTGAAATTTTTAAAATGGGATGCTCTGGTCTCTGGAGGCTGTAAAATATGGTGCTGATCAATTGAACGGTTCGTCATAAAAACAGGGAACACATTACGGACAGACAGACAGACATCCGAAAATCGCTGTTATTTTTGCAAATATCTTTGACACGATACGAGATATGAAAAAAAAAAACGTAAGAGAGCAAGATTGTAGATAATTTTCTCCTCTACAAATTAGGTTATTCAATTTTCGTGTCAGATGAATGGTTAAGCCGTTATTTTCATTTAAATTTCGAGCTGTCAAAAGACGATCGCAAAGGCCCACTTTTAGTGTTACTACCGTTATGTAAAGTGGGCCAAAAGTATTGCACACTTTTCTGTTATGGTACCCATTTCTTCTTTGGTCTTCCTAGACTTCTTTATTCTGCCAAATAACAATCTCTTTATAAGTTGGTCGGCCGCAGTTTGTTTGCTTCTGTTATTTTCAGTTTTGGTTACTGCCTTGCAGATGTATATCTTCTAAACGGAAAGATAGATACCAATATCGCAATTTTTATTTTTTTTATTCAAGACGAACGATTTCGACACTCTGTGGTTTCATAATCTCCTCTCATTGACATTAAACTACTTATTATAGTGCTCCACATATAGTATGGTAAGTGTACTGGATGATAATTATATATAAAATCATTGAGAGTCGAATGAAAAATGAAAAATGTCAAGCTTGTACAAAATTTCAAAAGCACAAAACAGGAGAAAATGAAACTACCCTCAAAAACAACAGGAAAATAGTGTTCACAAATTATCGGAAAAACAAATATGCAAGACCAAACGATCTATAGAGTGTCGCTGCAGAAAACTACTGGAAAACCAATTCCAGAGATTATTTCAATTTCTTTTTACAAACAACTACGTAATTAAACCTTTCAACATGATTACTGAGAAATAAAGATGGAAGAATAGCTCATGATAAAAAACAAAACATAGACATAATGATAGAATCAATCAAGAAACTCTTGAACTTTCATGAACCTAAAGAGTTTTTAAGAATAGAACAAGTATCCCTATAAAAACCAAACCATAAAGTATAAACCCACCTACAGTGCAGGAAATAGAAATTGCAGTTACAGATATACAAAACTGCGAAGCATGTAATGAAAATCAAGTATTTGCAGAAATGTGGTTGTGTGCTGGTAAAACAATATCTTTAAACATTATCTTACATAACATTTGGATAAAAGATTTATTACCAGAAGAATGGATCACAGCTATAATAAAACCACTTCCTAAGAAAATAGACAAAAGTGATACAGACAGCTATAAAAAAAATCTCGCTCTTCGAATGTACCTACAAGATTTATTCCAAGAATTTACACAGCAGGATCAAAGAAGAACTGGATAAGAAACTAGGGGATTACGCAGGAGACTTAAGACTTTGATGGATATGTGCCAAATAAATAATTATTGGAATTTTAATCAGGGCTTATTAACTGAAACAAAACAATCCTCTGTCAATTACATTTACATAATTTACGAAAGCTCATGATTTCTTCGGAGGACCTCTTTGTTAAAAATTTTGAGACATTTCAAAGTTCAAGAAAAAGTAATTAGAGTGACAGAACACAAACGAATAAAAATTCGAAAATCAAGTTCATGGGGAAATTTTATGAATAATTCTTGGAAACAATGGTTTACGGTAGGGATATGACCTTTCACAACATACTTTAATTGTGCTGTTGAACACATATCGAGGGAATGGTACTAGGAGAATCAAAAAACATCCAGTTTGGAACAGAAAAAGAGTGCATGAAGTTAAACTGTTTAGGATTTCATTATAACTTAGCTCTTCTTGCCAATAATAACCAAGAAAGAAAACACAAATTCATTTCCTACAGGAAATACCCTCACATATTTAAATTAAAATATAATTAACAAAAACAAATAATTCTAACAAAATCGTCGTGGGCAAACCAAATTAAAATTGGTGAAGACATTAAAATTGTAGAGAATTTTAAATACTTGGGTGAAATAGTAACACACAACCTGAATGAGAGACCATCATGGCAGAGTAGAATAAACAAAATGATTAAAACTTATCATGTTACCAAACATATACAACAAAAAATTCCTCTCTTTTGCCGCAAAACAGAAACACTACAAAGCAGTCACTCAGCCGCAAATAGCATGCGCTAGTGTAACTATACTTGTGTGTTCCCCTCAGTACCTTAAATTTTGAATTTGTCTGTGCAGGCAAGGTCCAGCTGCCAACATCCTTTTGTCTAATAAGGATGTTTCCATATCATACGTTTTCTTGTTTTATTTATTTTAATGTGTTGATTTAGACATGACCACATGTATTCTGCAAAGTTCAACAAATAGTTGTAAATTTTTATAGTTCGTTTATGTTTTTTTAAGAAATTTTATCTGATATTAGAACTGTCAAGTGTTGAGCTAGCGGAGGCTCTTTTTCGTTATCATTATTTTATGATATTTGATGAAAGTGGCATGTATTTCATCCTACGAGAATGCTAGGCCATACCGCTCAGAAAACAATCAAAACTGTAGCAATAGACAGAATATTCGAAATATAAAGAAGGATAGTCGGAACATGCATGAATTAATATAATAAATATAACGGAAACACGGTGTTTGTAGAATATATGTAAATGAAACAGTTTGTACAGAAATAGAAGCAGTGACAAATACAGTAGAAAAGATACGATCTCTATCATAGGACTGTTGAAGAGCTCAAAAGAAAATAGAATTAGTAGGAGAATGACTGAGAGTTATGGAAAAGTAAGAGAGGCATTAGATAAATCAAGGAGGTCTAGAAGCACATAATGTAATTAGAGATTACGTTGGAGGATTTGAAAGGCAAGAGAATCACACACAAGATACCTCACAACAGACTCATCTCACTACCAATAAAAATTTACAAACAAAGACTGGGGTGAGGAGAGTAGGGCATAATTTGAAAGAATAACAAAGTATTTTGCACGCAAAACTGGAGAACCTGATACATAATGCTGACTAAAGTGGTCCAATGTTGTCCATAAATGTAAAATTAGATAAATAAATAAATCATGGTCTTAATTGCAATATTGTGTTTGTGTTTCTTTTGATGTTTTAATTTTAAAATGAGGCAGTTCTGCGGTGGACATCCAGTATTTGAAGTCTCGCTAGCGTTGCTGGCTGAGTTTGTCGCATGTCTTCCGGCAGGCCGCCACCTTGAAAAGAAGAACGGACGAGCGGTGGCGGCTCCTGTTGCAATTAACCCCAAAACTTAGCGCCTGGGGGTGGGGGGTGGGGGGTGGGGGCGGCTGCCTTCAGGAGTGGCCCACGTGCAAGTCTGCTCTCGCCCCAGCCCCAGCCAGATTCGCCGGCCTGCTATCGCCTTAATTATGCCCCGAGGCGGCAAGGCGACATTGTAAACTAATATTGGGAGGGGAGGTGGCAGATTTATAAGACATAATAAATAAGCGTTTCGCCACGCCGCGAACGCCGCGTGGAAAGGGTCAAGAGCTGACAGAGGTTGAGGCAGGGGGGAGAGAAAGGATGTCTCGAAGAAAGGGGGCGTCGTCGCGAAAACCCGAAGCGTGTAAATTAGAGGGCATCTTGTTCAGCTGAGGAATTTTAATCTAGTAGCTCGTGTCAAAAACGACGTCCTCTTAATGTTAGGAATTTCTCTTATCAACACAATATTTCATTTAGCTTCGTACACGGCGGAAAATGCCTTGAAGTTTAGTTTCCACTACTTCCGTTATTTGAGGGTACGAACATGTGAATAGACTTTCCACAAGTCAGCTCGTTGTAGTTCTTACCGTCGAGCTTTGAAAACTTGATGGTGGTGCAGTGTAATTCAAATGTTCAAGTGTATGTGAGGTCTTATGCGACCAAACTTCCTGGCCATCAGTCAAAAAAATGTTTGTGTGGTCTATGGGACTCAACTACGGGGTCATCAGTCCCTAAACTTACAAACTACGTATGAACTACTTACGAACTAGGACGGCACAAATATCCATGCTCGAGGGGGGTAGTGGCCGTGCAGACCGTGACTGAAGCGCCTCAGTCCCCGCGGCCACCGCGGTCGGCGGCAATCAGTCGCTAGAATTACACACTACTTACCTGACTTATTTAAAACTAACTTACGCTAAGGACAACACAAACACCCATGCCCAATGCAGTGTAGTTCCACCACAAGGACGTCAAGATTCACTCGTAATCGTTTTATTGAAGTTCCCTAGTGGTGACGATGGTAGTAATAAAGTAATAGTAAAGAGTAAGAGTAGTATTTCGCCATATCTTAGTCGTACAGCTTTTATCAATTAACTGAAAGTGAATGCAGAAATGTAATTATAAACAGAATATACTGCTTATCGTAGAAAACTGTCAGTTTCGAGAATGTATCTTTGTCTAAAAGTAGTACTTTATATTACTTTATCCTACATGAACATAACGAAAATATCACGGGATAAATGTAAGGAAGTTAGAGCCCACACAGAGGTTTATCTGCAGTTGTTTCTTTCGAGAACCACACTCAACTCGAACAGAAAAGAGAAAGTAACACTGCCCTTGAGGTAGTATGCGGAAAGTATATGGTGATTAGATTTACAATGCAATAGGTTGTAATCTAAACAAATAGTAAAATTTCAACTTCTTATAAAGTCACATATACACTCCTGGCCATTAAAATTGCTACACCACGAAGATGACATACTACAGACGCGAAATTAACCCGACAGGAAGAAGATGCTCTGATATGCAAATGATTAGCTTTTCAGAGCATTCACACAAGGTAGGCGCCGGTGGCGACACCTACAACGTGCTGACATGAGGAAAGTTTCCAACCGGTTTCTCATACACTAATAGCAGTTGACCGGCTATGCCTGGCGAAACGATGTTGTGATGCCTCGTGTAAAGAGGAGAAATATGTGCCATCACGTTTCCGACTGTGATAAAGGTCGGATTGTAGCCTATCGCGATTGCGGTTTATCGCATCGCGACATAGCTGCTCGCGTTCGTCGCGATCAATGACTGTTAGCAGAATATGCAATCGATGGGTTCAGGAGGGCAATACGGAACGCCGTGCTGTATCCCAACGGGCTCGTATCACTAGCAGACGAGATGACAGCCATTTCATCCGCATGGCTGTAACGGATCATGCAGCCACGTCTGGATCCCTGAGTAAACAGATGGGGACGTTTGCAAGACAACATATGAACGAACAGTTCGGCGACGTTAGCAGCAGCATGGACTATCAGCTCGGAGACCATGGCTGCGGTTATCCTTGACGCTGCATCACAGAGGGGAGCGCCTAACGGACCTGGGTGCACAAATGGCAAAACGTCATTTTTTCGGATGAATCCAGGATCTGTTTACAGCACCATGATTGTAGCATCCGTGTTTATTGACATCGCAATGAACGCAAATTGGAAGCGTGAATTCGTCATCACCATATTACCCGGCCTTAAGGTATGGGGTGCTCACCTCTTGTTCACAAAGACGGCACTTTGAAAAGTGGCCGTTACATTCCAGATGTGTTACGACACGTGGCTCTACCATTTATTCGATCCCTGCGAAACCCTACATTTCAGCAGGATAACGCACGACCGCATGTTGCAGGTCCGGTACGGGCCTTTCTGGATATTGAAAATGTTCGACTGCTGCCCTGGCCAGCACATTCTTCAGATCTCTCACCAACTGAAAACGTTTGGTCAATCGTGAACGAGCAACTAGCTCGTCACAATACTCTAGTTACTACTCTTGATGAACTGTGGTATCGTGGTGAAGATGCATGGGCATCTGTACCTGTGCTCGCCATCCAAGCTCTGTTTGACTCAACGCCCAGGCGTATCAAGGCCATTATTACGGCCAGAGGTGGTAGTTCTGGATACTTATTTATCAGGACCTATGCACCCAAATTCCGTGAAAATGTAATCACAAGTCAGTTCGAGTATAATATATTTCTTCAATTAATACCCGTTTATCATCTGCATTATTTCTTGGTGAAGCAATTTTAATGGCCAGTGGTGTAATTTTTTTTATTGATCAGCGACGCTTGTGTCCGTGTTTCCCTCCTTCTTGTAATATTTTATCTGTGAAAAGATTTCTTCACTCATCTTTCGTTTCTTCCGCCGTATCGAGAGGACAGAACCGCTATCAGAGACTCTCTTGTTTCGGGCAATTAAGTGTAGACTTGTACGCAGACTGCTTTGTGGTGTTCGTGTGAGTGATGTTACATTTTACTTTAAAATTTACCCTCTTTTGTTAAAAGCAATATCTCCACCCTGTTTTCATTTAATAATGTCCCGTCCTTTCTTAATTATTCATTTTCTTCGAGGTTTCCAGCTCCTCGATATTCATTCGTAACTTGAAGTTCATTTTCGCTTCGTGAACAGCCTTGGTTAAATCCCGATCAGTTACTTTAAATCATTATCTCTTTTCCTTTTAGAACCTGCATTCGTATTAGCAGTTTCGCGAAGCCTATACATTTTTCTGTCTGTTATTTGCCTTATCAAACTTCAGTACAAGGTCTGGCAACAATGACTTGCGAGGTTAACAGTTTGAACATTAATTTATTCCGGAAAGAATCATTAAGTTTATCTAAACCATTGAGCAGCTTAACAGTTTCAGCTGCTGTGATCAACATTTCAAGAAAGAAGCTACAATGAGTACTTTCCGTAAGTTTTCTCTTTAACGCTATTTTTGTGTGTTGCCTACACCTGAATTGTATTCGACCATTTCATTCTATTCAGTCATTTCGTGTATTAATTTTATCAATCCTTGTCTAAAGCATTTAATAAGGTTTTTATCTGATTTTTTCATGATCGAAATTTTAAAAAATCCTTATTCTTTATATCGCGGAGTTTAGCATTAATGCGTATAGGCAGCAACACAAAAGTAATCTTCGGATTGTTGACTGCTTTACCTTATAACTTAAAAAAATATACTGTATAACCCCTCGTTTATATTTTAATTAATATTTTTAAATATTTTGGGGATGAAGATTTAATTTTGATAACAGGGATTACAAACTTTAAAGTTGTTATGAATATATCATTAAGTTTAGATCAAAGTAATTACGGGGTATACCAGCATGGAAGGCGAATATGGGCAAGGGTATTTTTCGTGTGTAACAGTATAAAAAGAAAAATTCGTCACTGTTGAAGTTAGTTCTCTCTCTTAATTTAGTTCTCTCGTGTTTATTATAACGGATCTAAGACCGTGTATGAAGTAAGTCTTTTAATGTAATTATAAAAGTTATTTGCAAGATTTAATGTCGCATAATAGTTGGCGACCAGTCTGAAATATATCGAAACCAGCTATTAATTCTATACACATCGCCTGAACGTGAATGTGTGGCGCGGACTTTGATTTGATTCAAATACGTACATGAACTGTGATTAGGGAACAGGGCGAACTTATTTAGAGAGTTAAGGGACATTTTCATTCATTCTCATTGCTTCTTTAAATACTGTGCATACATTCGGACATACCACAAAACGTAAGATCGTATATTTCATTTGTTTAGTTATATCTCTGGGTGAATGAACGGACGTGTGTGAAATTATCGGACTGTCACATCGGAACACTGACCATTTAATACTTAATAGACATTAAGTATCAGTGGACAAACTGCATTCAGAGGGGACGTACTCAAAAAACAAGTACGAATATAATCTGTCACAAAATCCACAATTTTTGAGTTACATAAATGAAATTATGTTCAATAGTTGATGGTTGTTCAAAGCATGTACTGAAATTGTGTAGTAATTTTAACTGAAAGTTTTAATTTTTTTGGAAGTTTTTATGTTTATGAACTCATGATTCACAAATGTACCATTTATTAAGAAAGTTTCTACGAATTTTAGTTGAACGTTTTGCAGTATAAATTCAACCATCATATAAAGAAACTTACAGAATCATTTCAATTTATTGATATTCAACGAAGTTTTAGGTTATATTCTTTTTTATTGAAAAACTAAACATAGAAATTGTACTTTCTTTATTCTCTATCTTGACATACATGAAAGATATTAAATATTCACTCTGTATACATGTTTCTTATATAAAATGCAAAACACATGCCAAAAATTACAGTCAAATGTTTTATTGTTTTGGAGAAAAATGTACATGAATAATGAAAACGGTGGTTCTGAGAAAATGCATTTGAAAGGTAACATGCTTTTTCGATGCCATTCCCGCCTTCCGAAGAATCCAGATCTGTAATCAATGTCCTCATTTCCTTCAAGACTTTTGGCTACTTCTTTTCTAAATTGTTTACTCTTCAAGATCTACAATGGATTTAATGGCTGCAGGTATACATTGATTGTCAATCCCCATCAAGATACCGGAGCGATAACTCCGGGCTTGAAGCCCATTCTCTACAAGACTGTTATTCTCTCTGAGCTGCCACTATTAAAGACAATAGCTGCATCATAAACTGCAATATTAACCACACTGGATCAGAAAAATGTAGTTTTGAGGCAATGTTTTCAGATGAGACCCTTCAGAGACTAATTAGGATTCTGCGTTTTGCCATGAACACATTTCTTGGGAGGGCTGTTATTCCACAGACTTCTTGATGTGGTATACACACATTTCCTGCATTCTGATTGCACAACATTGAAAAGTAAACGCCACATAAACAAATAATACGAGAGAATTAAGAACAATGGAGAAAGCATGGCCCTCTGCAAGGTATAACAATTTTTTCTTTTCGCATTTATAGCGGAATTAGAACGTAATATTTGGTAATTGAAATTTCAATACCATGTAATGAAGAACCATTTTAAAAAAATCAGAATTGTCATTTTCGTGTACGTCCCTCCTTAAAACGTACTAAGGTGTGAACTTTGATAGAAATTAATATGGAAAAGCCAATGATAATAAACAATTGCATGAATAGCAATTTGCTAGGCAACTACCTCGGACAATATTCACCACTATTTCGGTTAATAAAATCAAGTTAGTTTTACAAGTGATGGCCCCAAATCAGTGTTTTTTTTTTTTTTTTTTTTTTTTTTTTTTTTTTTTTTTTTGTGGCATGCCTGCCAACAGAAGCATAAAGATCAAACCAGTAAAAGCCGGAAACATACGCCTTGTATGTTGGTTTACGCGCAGCATAGCTAGAGGAATGCCAAAACCAAGGCCGTCTTTACCATGGGGTGTAAGGGGTGCGGGGCACCCTGGAGCCGGTACACTGGGAGCGCCAGGCGGACGCCGCGCGGGGATGGCCGCGTGGTCTAAGGCGTCATGTTGTAGTGGAGAACGCGGCCGCTCCCGTCGGAGGTTTGAGTCCTCCCACGGTCATGGGTTTGTGTCGTCTTTAGAACACGTTAGGGTAAGTTAGTTTAAATGGTGTCTAAGAGTAGGCACCGATGACCTTAGCAGTTTGTTTCCTTAAATAGTCACACACATTTCGCCTGGCGAGCGCCTTGCGTATACCATGTGTAATCTGCCAGTTCTGAAAACTGCTGAGCAAACATTCATTATACCTGTAAAAATGTAGGTATCGATACTGTTTATAAATACGCCTCATGAAGCTTTCGGCACAGTTTCGACTTTTGATGGGCAAGTATAAGTGGCAAGCACACACACACATATGGCAACTCCTCCTCTTACCTTATAATCTCTGTTTATATCCACTGACATTCACCTCTTCTATACTAATGACAATGTGATGCTCAGACTGGCACAGTGTATGTATCACATTTAACACTTTGTGTGACAGTGTCAGATGTCGAAATATCATTTCCCAAACTGAAAATAATAAAACCATAGTCTAACAAATACAGTCGCGACACTCAATGCTGTGAAAGGTGTTATCAACTGTCAGTCGCAACGACACTAGCGTTCCTAGCGGTGGGCAAACCTCCAAGGAAGTGATGTTTGTTTTTGTACGTAATTAACGAAACAGTTACTATACTTTTTCGTTACAAGCGTTAGTAAAACATCAAGAGACATGCATAACACAAAATTAATGTAAAAACAGCCGAATTTAATTGATAAAGTGGTATAAAGAACACCTTCATCATGAACAGATATTTACAAATATGTTTATAATTGCAGCTTATTCTGCTGAAAGTAAGTTGAATATAGATATAGGAGAAACATATATTTCTATTATAGTCTGATTCTTACAGTAAGAAGCCGTTTCTTTGACGCGTATCAATTCGATGTGGAGTCTAATAATTCGCATATTTTTACACCTCACTCGTATTTCTTATACGTGCATACTCTGTTGAATGTAATTACATTAGCTTAAAAAGGCATTTTTAATTATTCTTGCTGTTTCTGGTTCAGCTGTAGCAGCAATTGTGGAACTGGGATCCTCTTTGTTGGAAAACAGTTTGATTCCTTTTTCCCTTTTTATTGCCAAGTGACGTTTTTCCTTCAGTTACAGCTGTGGTGGCTGGTTTGGTACGTTAAATTCTGTGGTTACCGCATTCTATATACGTTTCATACGTTAAACTTCCTCAGTAGAAGAGCGACGTCCTTCAGCCAAAGGGCAGGTCTTCTGGTGTCTCCTAGCCATTTTTTATTTTTAATAGAAAATGAAATTATTCAGTAAAAGCCTGTAATGCACCGTTTCGTACTTTCTTAGGGAGTATAGAAAATCTAAGGAAGGCAAATGTGGAGCTATTTTTACGTTATTACCTATTTTTATGGCTCTACATACGTTCCCTAACGTAAAAAGTAAGTTAAAATTAATATAAATAATGCTATTCGTATGAACCCAATATCGTATTCAGAAATGTAACTTTCGGACCGCTTGGAGCGCTGCTGTCGCAGTGGATAACAAAAATCTGTAGGAGTGTCGTGACTGAATATGTTAGACTGTGATAAAACACCATGACCCAAAACAGACTGACAAATTTAGCCATCATAGTTATCGAATTAAAAGAAGATTTAAAAGTAGATGATATCATACATCTACATCTACATACATACTCCGCAATTCACCGTAAGGTGCGTGGCGGAGGGTACACTGTACCACTACTAGGCATTTCCTTTCCTATTCCACTCCCAAATTGAACGAGGAAAAAATGAATGCCTATATGCCTCCGTACGAGCCCTAATTTCTCTTATCTTGTCTTTGTGATCTTTACGCGAAATGTAAGTAGGCGGCAGCAAGATCGTACTACACTCAGCTTCAAATTCCGGCCCTCTAAATTTACTTAACAGAAATTCACGAAAAGAACGTCGTCTTTCTTCCAGCGATCCCCAATTGAGTTGCCGGAGCATTTCCGTGACACTCGCGCATTGGTCGAACCTACCTGTAACAAATCTAGCTGCTCGCCTCTGAACCGCCTCTATGTCTTCCTTCAAACCGATCTGCTGCGGGTCCCAAATACTTGAGCAATACTCAAGACGTGGTCGTACAAGCGTTTTATACGCGGTCTCCTTTACAGTTGAAGTACATCTTCCCAAAATTCTCCCAATAAACCGAAGTCGGCTGTCTGCCTTACTCACAACTGTCCTTACGTGCTCGTTCCATTTCATATCGCTCTGCAATGTTACGCCTAGATATTTGAACGACGCGACCGCATCAAGAAGCTCACTACTGATGCTGTATTCGAACATTATAGGATTGTTTTTTCTACTCATGCGCATCACCTTACATTTTTCTACATTGAGAGCTAGCTGCCATTCTTCGCACCAACTAGAAATTTTGTCTAAGTCAACCTGTATGCTATTACAGTCAGTTACAGACGACACCCTCCCATACACCACAGCATCATCAGCAAACAGCCGCAAATTACAACTTACTCTGTCCATCAGATCATTTATATAGATAGAAAATAATAGCGGTCCTATCACACTCCCCTGGGGCACGCCTGACGATACACTCGTCTCTGATGAACACTCGCCGTCGAGAACAACGTACTGCATTCTATTACTTAGGAAGTCTTCCAGCCAGTCACAAATCTGTGAACCTATTCCATAAGCTCGTATCTTCGTTAGCAGTCTGCAGTGTGGCACCGTGTCGAACGCCTTTTTGAAGTCGAGAAAAACACAATCCACCTGTTGCCCTTCGTCCATGGCTCGCAAGATGTCATGTGAGAAAAGGGCAAGCTGAGTTTCACATGAACGATGTTTCCTAAACCCGTGCTGATTCATGGAAAGAAGCTTTTCCGTTTCAAGGAAATTTACTATATTCGAACTGAGAATATGCTCCAAAATTCTACATGAAACCGATGTCAACGATATTGGCCTGTAATTGTATGGGTCAGTTCTCTTTCCTTTCTTATACACGGGAGTCACCTGCGCTTTTTTCCAATCACTAGGAACTTTGCGCT
Source organism: Locusta migratoria (assembly GCA_026315105.1). NCBI lineage: Eukaryota > Metazoa > Arthropoda > Insecta > Orthoptera > Acrididae > Locusta > Locusta migratoria. The sequence goes on from CM048751.1 coordinate 57,626,459, forward strand.
GAATTAAAGATTCGCTATAAATCGCTAAAAAACGTGTTCCGATTGAATTCAGTATCTGGAAATTTTTGTGTATTTTTATGTAAGTATTAAATAGAAGATATGGAACATAAACTTTTTTTCCACTTTGGGGGCGCTATCTAATTTATCGCATCCCGGCGCCAAGTATAAGACGACCCTGGCCAGAACTACAAGTTAGTTGGATAAAAGTACGCACATTTATGATGGTCACGGCGTAAAAAATTGAAAAAGAAAAATGTGACTACCACACCCGATTGCAGACTTCTCACAACACAGTTCCACCTCCACGGGGTGGGACACGGGCAACGGCACACTGGTCCTCTATACCATATACGTCTAGACGACCGGTGTGGCGGCTAAGAGATTTTTGTGGAAGACCGACCCGCTATTACACAGGCAGCGGGTCCATAATCGCAGGCACCAATGAAAAGAAAAGAAAACAAACAAACAAATACCCGGACTCCCCTACGTCTTTGGTATCGACTCGAATTTCGTATCCTACCATTCAGTTCGTAACCGAGCGAGGTGGGGCAGTGGTAGCACACTGGACTCGCATTCGGAAGGTTGGTGGTTCAAATCCACCTCCGGCAATCCAGATTTAGTTTTTCCGTGATTTCCCTAAATCAATCCTTTGAAAGGGCACGACCGATTCCCTTCCACATCCTTACCCAAATACTCCGAGCGTGAGCTCCGTCTCTAATGACCATGCTATCGACGGGACGTTAAACTCCAAGCTTCCTTCCTTCTTCATTCAGTTCGTCCCCTTGTAACAGGCCTTCAGTGTACTCTTTTGGGCCCATCAGCTTCTTCTGCGGTACAAAGTGAGAGCCAACTGGTACGGCCATCACTGGTGACGTCATTCGAGAAACGCAGACAGAGCCGACCCTATCTCAGACAGGGTCACAGGCGGGCCCTTTTTAATCTGAGCCTTCAGATACAGCACGGGGTGAGGGAGTGGAGGGGGGAGTGCATAATTACTGCAGCGCAGACCGCCAGCCGAGAGGCCGGTGATCACGGCTAGCCGCGGGCGGGCGCTCAGCCACTTGCTGACAACCGGCGACGAAGAGACGCTTCGACATCGGCAGATTGCCCCGTCGCTGGCCCCCACCCGGCGCGCGCGCATTGTCGCCGTCTGTCGCGCAACCAATCCGCATTGAATCGCGCCGCCGCTGCCAGTGCCTGCAGCCTCCTACGGCGCACAGCCGAGCCCAGCCGTGGCGCGGCGCACCGCGTCCCGTATTGATGAAATGTTTTCCCGCCGCTAGATTGCCGCGGCCCGGAGAGCTCGCCGCTCCGGGGGACAGGTGTTTAGTAATCTCCGCTTGTTTATGCCATTGTCTGCGCCAATCAGCTTCAACGTCGCCCGTTTTTATGTATTTTTCTGTAATTCCTTGGCTGAATGGAAACTTCAAAAAGGCCTTTTGTTTTTGGGGAATTCTCATCTTTCAAAACGCATGACGTGCAGTTCAAAATAATTATTTCCGCGACTCCCTCTCGCTCCCTGCACCCCTTCCCCCCCCTCCCCCGCGAGTCTCTCTACCTCACTCTCTAACGCACCTCTCCAATCTTTCCTTTCTCTCACACACACACTACATCCCCCTTTCCCCTCCTCCTCCACCACTCACTCCTCTTTCTCTTCCTCTACTTCTTTCTTCCTCTTGCTCTCTTTTTTTTTTTTTTTTTCATCCCTCCAGTGAGCGGAGCAGAAGAGTCGCAAGTACTGTGCGCAATAACGTTTTTGCAATCGCGAGGGGGCCCGCTGGAACAAACGGTTCAGCGGGAATTTATAGGGCAACGCTATCGCTAATGAGAAAGTAACTCTCGGGGTATGTTCAATAATACACGGCGGGCCCTGTGTGCCTCGGCGCAATCATCGGCCAGGGGAGGGGATGGAAGGTACGCCATGCGCCAGCCAGCCGCTAAAGCCCCGGCGCAGTCGGCCAGGCCCCACGGTGTGCCCCGCGGCTCTTGGGTGCGGTGGTGGTGGTGGAGGGGATACACGCTGCGCCACTTGCTCACCCCGTCTACCGCCGGACGCTATTACACCAACGGTGCCAAACAATTAAAATTATCTAGTTTCTCTCTCTCTGGGTACCCAGTCTCTAAAGTTATACAGAAATATAAATTCTAAAGCTTCTTTGCAGGTGGCACTGCAGTACCCAACATAATATATTTTTTTCAGCAAAATTATTTTCATTAAGATTTGAATGACAACGAATTTAGTTTTTGCTTTTCGCCATTTATAAGTCACCTGCAATACAATGAAAATATTATCCCTCTTACTGGAACATATTTTTTCTGCAGTAGGGTGGAACATCGGTCTCCGAGACCACCAGGTCTTTTAAACTACATTTTCTCCCCCCCCCCCATTTAAGGTTTTCGCTCTTCAACATCGTTTTTTATTATTATTATTATTTCAGGTATAATGAAACGAATTTTATATATATATATATAAAGAAATTTAAAGTGTATGATTCCTTACATTGTCGTCGTTCAGGTAAAACTTTTCTTCTTTTTTTTTTCACTTTATTACAGTTAGAATGGTGAGAAACTGAATATGCAGAAGTATCTGAACAAGAAAATTTCATAGTCTTCAATATAAAATGCCAAGATCGCACATTAATAATTTATTGAACGACGCCCAGTTTCGGTGAACTGTGTCACCATTATCTGGTCATATATACATATATATATATATATATATTACAAGCTAGTCATTCTATTAAAAATTAATATAAAGTAATAACTGCAACATAGCACTTAGTCACTACATAAAAATACATAAGTTAAAACATGACATTACGTCAGCTGTCATGTTTTAACTTATTTATTGTTATATAGTGACTACGTGTTGTGTTGCAGTTATTATTTTATATCAATTTTAATAAGTTGACCTGCCTGTAATATATATATATATATATATATATATATATATATATATATATGACCAGATGGTGGTGACACAGTTCACCGAAATCGGTCGTCGTTCAATGAATCATTAATGTGCTATTTAGGCGTTTCATTTTGAAGCCTATGAAACTATCAGATCGCCTCCAAAACCGACAATGTCAGGTAATCTCAAAAGAAATTTTAAGATGTATTTTTAAGCACACAAATTTTACACACACGTTTTGCACGCCATGCACCTTGGCTGTTTATGAGAAACACATTTTGTAAGCACTTTTCCTCTTTTTCTTGTATGGACAAAATCGACTTATTTTTTCGGGTTTTATCCTTGGGAATGAAGTTTCATCAGCTCGAACTACAAGTTCATTCCCTTGGCTACCAATTCCACTTTCTTTTGCTCCCTCTTCTTTTGTAGCTCTTGAGGCAGATTGGAAATTGCTAGATGGGATTTCATGAAATCGTAGACCAAATACAGAGAAACTATTTCCAGTAAATCAAAACTTGAAATGATGTTTGTGTCTTCAAACATTCCATACAGAATACTTGCGTTTGATCCAGTCACGGCCAACATCTGTTATAAAATAGTAAAGGGTCACCGTCTTGATTTACAATTAGCAGAATAAACACTGCACATTACATCTAGTGTCTCATTTCACTTTTTGTTGTGTTACAAAAAATATCATTTCATGTATACCATATTAAAACGTAAATTGTTTTTCGTTAGATTAGGAATACAAAAATATTGACTTTCAATAAAAATGATCAAATGTTCCGACAAAGAAAACATAACTTTTCGAAGATAGTAACATCGGTCAGACAGACTGGCAATTATGTGAAATTTCTAGGAACAACCGGTTGAACAGACCGGCAAAAACCTGACGCTTTTAGGAAAACCCTGTCTGTCAGACCGGGAATAAAATGCCGTTTATCGGACCACAGTCACAAAGACCGATAATATGTAGAAAAAAAGTGGACTTACTGGGAAACAATGAATGCGCCGAGAATGAGTTGTTGACCAGCTGACGTTCTGGGCCTGACTGAAGATTACGCAGCTCCTCCCACCCTCGGGATTTATGTAGCGCCCTTAGCGTTGTTAACATCAACTATGCTGTCTCTCACTGATGTTCCGTTCATAGTGATATATAAATATGTAGGTAGACTTAATTTATTATCTTCACCTATATATATATTTCCCCATTTTGTGTGACAGATAACGTCTCGGGGTGTTTCTTTTCTTTCGCAGTTTTAGTGCTGATAAATCTCATATCTCAATTTTCTGCACTTATTTACATTCCCCCAGTGAGCGCATGGTTCTTTCGTGAGTATGTGCTGTAAGATTACCGCCCAATAGAAATACTGACATTAATAGCATTTGATAATTAAACAGTACGAAGTTCACTGCAAACATTGACCATGCCAATGCACTAAATGTTACACAATTTTAATCTTATTAAGTATGGTAGCAATTTATGTACGCAGTTGGGTGACAACATTTATAGTTAGGCCATAGGTAGAAATTCTCCACGTTGAGATTTGCTGTGTGCTTGTAGCTGACGGGAGGCCAGCGAGCAGACCGACGTTGGTAGCTTGTTCCAGCTTAGGATTTTCCAGTTTCGTTTCCGGTGAGGGCAAACAGGGACAATGGCGAATGCCAGGCACAGTGCAGTGCACAGCGTGAAATAAAGTATTCTAATACTACTGTCATTTGAAGTAATACGGTGCAGTAAGGAACCTTTAAGGCCCTCATTACAAGATAGCCTGTTGATAAATAAACAATAAATTAGCTGATATAGTCACATCTGGCATAATATGTTTAATTGACAATGAAAAGTAATAAATTACCAATGAATACAAGACAGTTACACAACTAGCATGGCAATGTTTGTTTATAAAAGTAATATATTAACTATTTCTCATTTTATTTTCAATTAATCTTGTGTATTTTATCTTGAAGTATTCAGTTAAATCACTTATCTGTGATATAATAAATTGCACGATTATGATAAATAGTACAAATGATGTTTATACCAATATAAAAACCTAAGAAGACATTTATTTAATGTGTAGTGTAATTATTTTGATTTTAAGCAAAGTTTTAGAAATGTATTGGCTGAGCGCTGTACGTTGGCAAATCGGTTAGAACAGCTCACATGGGGAAGTTGATGACGTAGGGAAAAAACCCGGGCAGTTGGACTTTTGGTGCGCGCGCGCGCGCGAGGGCAGGAATTGACGAGTCGGGAGCAAGTGGGGTAGCTGGCTGGGCGGCGTCGCTCTGAAACATTCGGCATGTGGATCGCCAGGTGGAGGTTATAGATTTGTGTGTGGCAATTGCCACGTGTGGTTGCTCGTCGTAGACTGCACCAAGTTGAATCGAGTGCTACTGTGTGTTGGTGAATATTTAGCCGGTGGAACAAGGTGTGCATCGCATTGAATTAAAGTGACTGTGATTTGTTAATGTAACACGTGTCGTCGCATAGGCATGAACATAAACGCTGTTTGAGACAGCCACATGGTGTGAAAACAATTTGCGACAAATATTCATTTTGTCTGGGGGCTCACGAGCTATAACTTTATTTGATAAATGTGTCAACGTACAGACGTATCAGCCACAGGGGTCTAATATTGTGAAATAAACAACATAAAGTGAACTTTTACGTGTTTTCAAAAATAGTAGTTAGTACACCCTTTTCTCTCATGAATTTGACTTGATTATGAATTTTTTTGTTAATCATATGCAGGGAAGGTAAGCTGTGAACGTGTGATATCATCCCCTAGAAAACGAGATAAACAGTAGCAATCACAGATCCAGTGTTTTTGCATGTTTAGGAATTTGGTTCGCAGTTGGTGGTTGTCAGTTTTAAAAATTAAACTTTCCCTATTTTAAACTCTCACCCCGCAGTGCGTGACCAGCACAGGGCCCCGAGATAGTTCAATCTTTCTTTCTTCTTTCCTCCCTGGATTGCATTTCCTTTCCTTTGCCCTCCTTTCCTATCCTAACTTCTTCCCCTCCATACCGGAGCATTGATGACTTAAGCAGTTTGGTACCTCTGTCCGAAACCAACAATCAACCATCCAACCAACTAATTTACATGTTTGTTACTTTCACAAAAGTTTCACTCGAGTGACATACATCTGTTTACAATGTACAATTCGCATTTGTGGAATCTCGGTGATATCAGCTATTTATAAAGACTATAATAATTTGTAATTTAATTATACATATTAATGATATGTTTTATGTAAATGTCTCTATTGTTTTATTCTTGAAATGTCGAAAATCATCCTTATGTTATTAGGGAATCAATAAAATTTTCTAAATATTATTTGTGATTTAGATCAGTTTTCTCCTTAAATTTTCTAAAATAGTATAAGGAAACGAGACAATAAAGGTAGCGTAATACATAGATACACGCATTATATATTTCACCGAAAATATCTCTGAAACGACAACAAATATGGAAAATCGAATTTCACGGTCATGAACGTACGGCAGTGGCTCGTGGAAGTAAGTACTATGATACAGTTTGAAATGTAAACAAATAATATTACTTATTTGTTAAATGATTTAAACGACATTTGACTGTATTATTTTACTATGTTTCGTCACAATACGGATTTCGGCTGTATAGCCATTTTCAAGTGTACACTGCAAATTTACAAAAATTAATACATTGTAAGTAATGGCACAGAAAAGTGTGAAATTAGATACAATATTATTTACTTATATTATGTCAGTTGATTGGTACATATTCTTATTTCATTTATTTTACAACTATCTTTGGGAACTCATCTGTATGTAAATATACCAAGATTATAAATGAAAAGCCTACATAGTGCAATACACAAATTAAATGTATCATGACAAGTCGTATATTTCTTTGTATTTTACTGCAAATTCTTTAAGTCCTGACAAGAAATTTGATAATATGGAGATATCTATGCCTGGATTATTTTTATATTCAAAAATGGTTGCAAAATAAAGACATTCTTGCCTTAAAAGGTCTCTTTCAAAGAATCAGCTTGCGACAGACTGATGATATACTTTCTACCAAATCACAAATTACACTCCTGGACATTAAAATTGCTAACCATGAAGATGATGTGCTACAGACTCGAAATTTAACCGACAGGAAGAAGATGCTGTGATATGTAAATTATTAGCTTTCCAGAGCATTCACACAAGGTTGGCAGCGTTGGCGTTACCTACAACGCGCGGACATGAGGAAAGTTTGCAAACGATTTCTCGTCCACAAACAGCAGTTGACCGGCTTTGCCTGGTGAAATGTTGTTGTGATGCCTCGAGGAGGAATGCGTACCATCACGGTTCCGACTTTGATAAAGGTCGGATTGTAGCCTAACGCGATTGCGGTTTATCGTATTGCGACATTGCTGCTCGCGTTGGTCGCGATCCAATGACTGTTAGCGAATATGGAATCGCTGGGTTCAGGAGGGCAATATGGAACGCCGTGCAAGATTCCAACGGCCTCATATCACTAGCAGTCGAGATGACAGGCATCTTATCCGCACGGCTGTAACAGATCGTGCAGCCACGTCTCAATCCCCGAGTCAAAAGATGGGGACCTTTGCAAGACAACAAACATCTACACGAACAGTTCGACGAATTTTGCCGCAGCATGGACTATCAGCTCGGAGACCATGGCTGCGGTTACCCTTGACGCTGTATCACAGACAGGAGCGCCTGCGATAGTGTACACAACGAAGAACCTGGGTGCACGTTCGACTCAATGCCCAGGCGTATCAAGGCCGTTATTAAAGCCAGAGGTGGTTGTTCTGGGTAATGATATCTCAGGATCTATGCACCCAAATTGCGTGAAAATGTAATCACATGTCAGTTCTAATATATTTGTCATCTGCATTTCTTCTTGGTGTAGCAATTTTAATGGCCAGTAGAGTAATTGAATATTTTCTTGTAGCTCGGTGTTGTTATCTACAGATAAAAAATTAATAGTTAGAGTATATAACTTACACTTTCAGAATACTTTTGCCGGTCCCGTTTTTGGCCTTACGCTAAGAAGCGCTGACAGCGATCTTCACAGTTGTGATGTCACCTGGGCATTTAGCAATTACGTAATGAAATATACATTGGTTGAAGTGGCAAGGCATAACCGAAATTGTGAACCCGTTGACACTGAAATCCAGTGGGATCACAGTGGCTCACTGTAATAGAGTATCATTTCTAAAATACAAAGGTGAGTTGTCGTTTTCTCATGGCCACGATTTTCAGTTATCACCACATACCAACACAGACCTTGCCGAAATCGTCTCTGCCCATTACAGTGTATGGTAAAGTACTCCAGTATTTCCTGCAATTGCTATTACTCCACAGGGCTCATTGTGCCAGCTGATTATTGGTAATACAGTTACTTCGTTTGAGACCAGGTACTGGAATATTGGTCATAATCACGTTATTGCTTTTTCAGTAAATGTTGTTTTCTTGATCCTATGACGTTGCTCAAACGACTTGTCCGTCATTTACAGGTTGAGAATACAACCTTATTGTGTCATTATAATCCATAATTGGTCATCTTAATTATAATTGTGTATGTTCGTTTAATTTTTTGAGAAAAAATTAAATAAGGTAATAAAAATCTGATTGTAAAATATATGCTCGCCTTTATTCAGATTAGTCACAGATCCCCTATCATTATTTTTGGATGGGTTTTACTAGTGTAATTTTTGATAGTCAAATTAAGATTCATAGTAGATTCTGATCAGGAGGACCAGCCAAAGTTTGCCGCGATTCCATTTCATTTGCATCCATTTCCTCTGACCCTGCAAGAGTCTCCTCAACTTTCCGCATATATAAACTCATGCTCATAAATTAAGGATAATTGCAGGTTGTGTGGCCACACAACCTGGCAATACACAAAACTTGCGGTAATAGTGTACGCACATAGGGAATACAAACGACACAGAACTGTAAGTCCACGGTATTGGTGATACCACCCTGAAACACATGTGCTACAAAACACCACTGTTTCCTGAGCGTTTATCCCGACATCATTATGGGATATGATCACCATGTACGCTTACGCAGGCCGCTCAATGGGTTGGCATATTCTGGATCATGTGGTCGAGCAGTTTCTGGGGTATAGCCTTCCATTCTTGCACCAGTGCCTGTTGGATCTCCTGAAGTGTCCTAGGGGTTTGAAGACGTGCAGCGATATGTCGACCGAGAGCATTCCAGACGCTCTCGATTGGGCTGAGGTCTGGAGATAGGCAAGCCGCTCCATTCGCCTGATATCGTCTGTTTCAACGTACTCTTCCACATGGCAGCTTCGTGAGGCCGTGCGTTGTGATGCATTAGGAGGAATGTGGGACCCACTGCACCCCTCAATAGGACGTACTGGTCCAAAATGACGTTACAGTTCCTCTGTCAAAGACATGCATTGGTGTACGTACATCAATCATAAACCCACCCCACACCATGAAACCACTACCTTCACACAGGTCTCTTTCAAGGATACGGGGTTGGTATCTGATTTCTGGTTCACGCCAGGCGAGAATCACAGTTTATACCTGGACTCGTCCGTGAACATAACCTGCCACCACTGATCCAGTGATGTGTTCTTGACACCAGGCTTTACAGCTCTCCTGTGACCAAGAGTCAGTGGAATGCACCTTGCAGGTCTCTGAGCGAATAAACAATATCTGTTCAGTCGTTTGTAGACTGTGTTCCTGGAGACAACTGTTCCATTGGCTGCAGCAAGGCTACCTGCAGTACTCCGTGGCCGTCTTCGGGAACTGAGGGTGGTCTTCTTGTGGTGTTGTACACTGTGGACGTCCTGTACCGTAGCGCCTGGACATGTTTCCTATGTGCTGGAATCGTTGCCATAATCTTGAGATCACACTTTGTGGAAAACGGACTGCCTGTGCTACAACTTGCTGTGTTTGATCAGCCTCCAGTCTCCCTAGTATTCTACCACTCATATAGTCATCAATATGTTTTCTTTTATCCAGTTTCAACACACAGTCACCATTAACACGTCTGAAAACGTATGCACACTTACTCACTATACCGTACTCTGACATGTGTGGACTACTGCCAGCGCCACCATGTGACTACTACAGGTCAAATGTTCCACACGGTCATACCACGTGTTGCTTTAAACCCGCAAACCGCCCACAAGAGCTTCACCGTGTATCAGCATTATCCTTAATTTATGAGCATAAGTGTATATAACAGTTCTCATTTCAATACTCCAATGTTCATTTGTCAGATTCTGTCAGAATTTTCACACCTCTCATCCATTTTTCCCACACATACTTTTCAAACTAATACAAACAGATGGTCACGAGCAACCAGTCACACGGTTTGGGCAGTTCCGTTTAGACCGGACGCCCCCTGTGCATCAATCTCGTCCAGAAAAAGGCATACCGGAGTACAATCGGCCGGCGGGCGGTGCTGGTGGATGACGGAGCGGTCGCCGCCACTTGTTCGCTGCCCGCCCCCCCCCCCCCCCTACGCAGCCCCAATAACTGCTGCGGCCAAATCATCCGACCAGCGGCTAGCGCGCGGCCGATCCGGCCGACCGTCCGTCACGGCCCGGCCGGCGGGCGGCGGGCGGCGGCAATCTGTCGCCGGGCTCCGAACCCCGCCCTTCCTGCCGCGCGCCCATCCATCTCGCCGCCGCAGCGCGCTGCCATAATTCCGCCAGCGGCTACAATTTCGCGTCAGTCCGGACTGCATCGAAGCGTGGATAAATTATTCGCTCTCTACTGATTATTAAGCTGATCGTTTCAGCACGTAGTGGCTAGCGAGTCAAAAGCCGAAAACACAGGAAACAACTGAAGGTAGACACTATACTGAAAAATCTTAGCGTAATCCTGGGAATATGTTATGCAACTTTTGTTTTAATTTTTTATTTTATTTATAACTAGCTTAAGCCCGCGGCTCCGCACGCGCGTTGGTCTATTATGATAGATAAGCTATCTTTCAGTAGTGTGCTATGAGATCAAATCACACTTAAAAATGCACTCGTTTCGAAGAATCTAATCACGAAATTCAACAATAATGACTGTAATAATATCACAGATCGGTCACTTGATGTAATTCGCGAAACATCAAATTGATTTTTTTAAAGAGATGTATTAAAAGAAATGTCTTTGTTATTGTTTTATTTATTTATTCTTATATTTCCTTATTCGTATGCTTATCATTACAGAGAAAGTGCTGAAGACATTGTAGGACGCATAGTAGAAAGATATGGTCTGTGGCATCACTTTTCGCTGTATGTAATCCTTGCTATAGAATCTCAAACGTATTCGCTGACCTTCAGTCCGATTTTTTTTATAATCTGAAGTCTTTCAACCACCGTATCTTCCACCCCCTTATAGCTATCGCCATGGAACTGCTATGGTGTACAATGCGAGACTTCGGACAACAATTACACACAGACCATTCGTTTGCGTTCTGTAGTTTTCGCTGCAGAGCAAAATATTAACACACTCACATACACGTAGAATTTTATATACACCGATAACTTTCCATCCCAATATACTCCACCCTTTTATCATTATCAACCCTCAAGCAACAATGCAACCAATAAAACCATTTTCTAAGAGTAAATATAATTTTCAAAGAGTAATTATTGTTCCGCATTTTGTGTTACATTCTTCAAATTACTAAATATTTATCAGATCGCTATAAAACCTTGCCTAAAACCTTCCTCAGATATAAATTAGTAACTGTACAAATATTTAAGTCTACGTTTTATCGTTCGAACGTGATAAACGTACACCGAACAGACATTCACAAATAGCTATCCGATCGCCATAAAACCGTGCCTAAAGCCTTCCCCGGGTTAATATTAGTAACTGTACAAATTTTTAGTTCTTTATGTGTTGTCGTTCAGACGTGATAAACGTACACCGAACAGACATTCACTTATAGATATAGATTTTTACTTTCTTTGGAAAGTTATCCACCTTTTGGACCGTAATGGCAATTGGAACGACATTATATTTACTGAATAATACAAAAAATTAATTTTTTAAACCTAAGTGATCAAAATGGTGAGTTCATCGATCCCGACAAACCATACTGTTCATAACAAATATCGAACAAAATGTTTCAAGCACATGTTCTTTAGCCGTCAGGGGAACATTAATCAGCATGATTGTCTTCTTTGTAGCTTTGTTTTTTACAACAATATGATCAGCGGTATGACTTCTTTAAATGGCATCCCGTATCTGTTATTCGATAATTCATTTCCTCTCCTAAAGACCTATTCAAAAATGTATCACTAAAATCCAAAGTTATTAATTTCATAACATTGACTTTGAGTCCGGGATCACAAAGTCGTCCACTTGCTGAAGTAATCAGAAAACAAATGAAAACCAAGTAAAATTTAACATAAAATTGACTTTGACTCTCCTGTACCATTGTCCAGGAGTAGAACATTCAAAGGTGCTCAAAGTGGTGACTCTGGACACCGATACACTGGTGCACTCGTTGAATAAAAGAATTATTTACTCCTAACAGTGTTGTCTGCTGAAGAATATTACAAGTAAGCATGATACGTATGTACATGCATACTCCCTAGAATTGTTGGAATATCGTGACAGACAACATCTTTAATGTTCCCCCCCCCCTCCAAAAAATTAGTAATAATAATAAAATAAAAATAAAATAAAATGAACAAAATTTTAAAAAAGAAGTCCAGAGGATGTAAATCAGAAAACTTAGCAGGCCAAGTAACTGTTTCTTCTCGACCGATCCATCTGGCAGGATACCTTCGGTTCAATACACGACGTGCACGTAAGGGTTTATTCAGATATTGGTTACAATTGTAATTTGTGTATGATACAGTACGATATTTTGCTGTCTTAACGTTTTACACGAGGTTTCCATGGCGTTTACTTAGACCAAGGAACCATAGGGTTTCCATAATAGTGAAGAGTTATTCCAGTTGCCCTCTAATATGGTGTGTGATCACCTTGGACGACCGGTACAGTTAAACACCTGCGTGTTACACAAAGTTATCAATCAGCTGTAGAGGTATATATAGCCGTTCATCCATGAGTGAAATATCCACTTTTACAACCATTGTGGGAGGTACTGGTCTGGCTGCAATGTACCTGAAAGGGCATCCTAGACATGCCCAATGGGCTTTATGTCCGGCGAACATGCTGGCCACCCCATTCAATTCCCTCAGCTTCTAGCAACTTGTTCAGCAGTGCAGCTCTGTGGGGATGAGAGTTATCCTTCACCAGAAGGAATCCATCTCCTACGGCATCAGAAAAAGGTTAAAAGATGCCGTCTCTATACTGAGTCCCTCCCACACCACTCGTCCATCACCATTATATGGTGGCGTTTCCTGCACACAACCAGGATTGTTCTGAGTTCCACGTTTTCCCTAGATGATAAAATGACGATTGTCCGCTTGAACACAAAATTTTGACTAAAATTCTTATCTATGAACATAAACAGGCGCCATTCGTTACGAGTCCAATTCTGATAATCCTCCAGCCAGTTTCTGTGAGTTAAACGTGGCCTGTTTTAATGGGACACACACCACAAGCCTCCGTGCGTAGAGGCTACATTCCCGAAGGCGATTTCGTACTATTTGTGTTGGTACTGCGCTTGCTACCTGTAGGTCGCGTAGCAGCTGAGTTGCATTCAGCCTTCTATCTCGACGGACTGTTAACCGGAGATAATATTCAACACTTGCTTATCTCTTGCTGATGCTGCGATCTTGGCCTAGCCTCCTTATGACGGTTCTTGTTATCTGAAATCGTGTCCAGGTCCTGGAACTTACACTTTGGACCGCTGGTATAGCTGCAGCCACCTCCCCGAGTGTCTGTCCCGATTGCAGCCTTCCTATGGCTCTCCATGCCATACTTTCAGGTAAGCCACGTTGTTGTTGCATTGCACTTCCTACTCACCACACTATCTGAAAACACATTGCGCACTTCGTATGATAGAGTAAAAACAACAACACCCCACTCTGCAGCAACTTTCTATTATTACTACCATTTCCGTTGCCGTAGTGTTGTTGTCTCCACTCCATAGACCCGAGAGAAACATGCCGAACTATTTACGTCATTCTGCCGATGACGATACTGCAGAAAAAAATATCTCAGCTAATCCCCTAATTGCTTAGTGCAGTGTACTTACCCTAGCTTGTGATAAGGACAACCCACCCAACCATAATTGAAGGAGGACTCGAACGTTAGACGGGAGCTGTCGCCACGTGGGAATGGCCGCGTGGTCTAAGGCGTCATGCTACGTACTTGGCGGACGCTCCCGCCAGAGGTTCGTCCTCCCTCAAACATCGGTGTGTGTGTGTGTGTGGTCTGCACGGCCACTACGGTCGGGGGTTCGAATCCCCCCTCGGGCATGGATATTTGTGCCGTCCTAGTTCGTAAGTAGTTCATAAGTAGTTTGTAAGTTTAGGGACTGATGACCCCGTAGTTAAGTCCCATAACTATACAAACATTTAAACATTTTTGTAAAACTAGGAACTGATGACCATCGCAGTTTGGTGCAGTAGGTTTACAAACACCTGAACCGGAGCGGCCGCGCATTTTGCGACCTAGACCGCACAGCCATTCCCACGGGGTTCGACGAATCCCATTTCTGCCTGCCCCAGCATCATGATCTGATTACAGTCTGCAGACACCACGGTGAGACTGTTAGACTGTTGCCCCATCTATCGTCCTACTGGTTCTCCACCCGGTCTTATGGTCTGAGATACCATTGTATTCTATTGCATTCCTCTGTAGTATGTTTTTACATTTATCTTGGTTCGTGGTCTATTCCTAGCTAACTAAATTGTCCGTTCCTTCATTAAATTGGTACAAATTATAGTAGCAACATTTATGCTGTTATGTACTTTGGGATTTACAAATTACCGAAACATTAACCTGCCATCATTATATATCTGAAATGCAGGAGCCTGTTGACCTCTCATAATTTTAGAGCTTGGCGACATTCACATTGCAAGTGAATGAAGGCGCAACCACAGGTTCCAAGGAATATGCAATGTGAACAATTTAAATACCTTGTAATAAAAACTTTTTATTTCGTAATTTATATTTGAAACTTTCTGCAGGGCTCCATTGTATAACCAATTCTTGTATGTTCCTTTCATCTTCATTACAGATCTTATGATGGCAGATACCGAAACGTCGTAATACATAAATAGAGTTTTATCGAACTATACGGTTTTTATTTTTATTGACTAAAACTGAAGACCGCAGACACGTATAGAAAATGTGTTTCCTTTATACAAAAGTGGTTATAGGATTTTCTTCCATTTTATTGTACACAAGTGCTGGTCAGATTCTGCAATCTTTCCTCAGTAAATACGATATGCGAACGTTTAAAATACGGTAAAGCTGTGAGGTAACAGAAATACCTGGGAACATTTTATTCTGTGTTAAACACATATGAGGAGAATTGCTAGCCGCAATCGGGCAGATTGAACAACATTGGCGAAAGGCTACAATCCTGTCTTACCTCCCATCCAAATCACTGTGTCTCTTTCATGCCCTTCTACTCTTACAATTCCTCTCTGGTTTTTGTACAAGTTGTATATAACTTTTCGTTCCCTATATTTTACCTCTTCTGCCTTCAGAATTTGAAAGCGTCTATTCCGGTCAACTTTATCAAAAGCTTTCTCAAAATTTACAAAAAATAAACTATAGGTTCGCCTTTCCTTATCATCTAGAATCAGTCTAGAGCATTGCCTCGCGTTTTCCTACAAATCCAAACCATCTTCCTCGAGGTCGAATTCCATTCGTCTATAAATAATTCATTATTTTCCAACTATGACTTATTAAACCAATTGTTTTGTAATTTTCACACTTGTCTGCACTTGATTTCTTGGAAATAGGAATTATAACATTTTCATGTAGTCTGAGGATATTTCCCCAGTTTCCATGAAAATCGAGTTTTCGTCTCCCTCTACTAACTCACGTCATCATCTGTTAGCTAGTTGGTAAATAAACTTATACTTCTGTGGTCGGTGTTGACTTCGTGTCTGTCTTTGCTACGATAATGCGCTAACTGTGCATCGTAACCCTCCAATGTAGTTGCACCTACGGTATTGATATTTGTATCGTTGAGGCACACTAACCTCCCCACCTCGGCAGCGTCAGTGGTTCATTGGGCTAATAGTGATAGTACTGCAATTATTACCAAGGCTGAAGGAACAATATGCACATAATGCATGTTCATGTCCTGTCGTGCTCATTATTCACGTAATTATTCTTATATCGTACCTATCATATTGACGTCAATCTGTCCTGTTTATATCTGATGTTCGTAATTAACATGAAAGTGTTAGGTGATTTAGTGACTTCTTTCAAAAATAAAGAGGCTATAACATAATTAATGGGAAGGGAATAGGTTTGTAGCTTACGGAAAACGCCAGATCCCATACATGGTCTTGGGCTTATTCTACATCATGTGGGACACCCACATGTTGAATTGATGGGAGACGAGGTCAGTGAGGTACAGGAGTTGGTCACGAGTGGAGAAATTAGGATGCACACGAAGAGATAGTTTCTGGTGGTGGTGTTTGTGGATGTGTGAGGAGAGGTATAAATCACAGAGGGGAGACTGATGGTACGGTACCAAGATGTGACTCTGGAAGGTTTGTTGGGGTTTATGAAAAGAAGATGGGTCAGGCTAGAAACCGGTGTGGAGGACGATGTTGTAAAAAGTGGACAGGACTTCCAGGAAGGGTGGGGGCATTACTTTGGGTTTCGGTTGGTTATGCAGTTATGAACAGGAGCTGTATCGCGATTGTTGTGGAGGATCTATTGAATGACTTGGTCAGTAATTTTGGTATTAAGTTTGTACAGTGAGAAGTAGTTGAGCTACTGAAAGCCGGGAGCTATAGGAGGGGGAGGGGTGTGGAGGTATCGGTGTGCTCATGGCAGTTTGAAAATAAGAAATAAAGTGAGGGTCGTCTGGTATTGTGAAGAAATGAGAAGTGGTTGGCTTTACTGTGGTTCTCAGTATTGGGCAAAAGGTGGTAGGAGCGAGTTTCCTTGGTTGGTGTGAGTGACACGGAGAAAATCGTGTCAGTAGCTATAGGAGTTTATGAATAGCGCGGCGTTAAGACTGGTGCCCTTCGGCAATGAGCAAGTAAAGAATGTGACGCTATCCTTGACCTGTGAGTGAGTCTCGGTCATGGGTTTTCAATAACAATCGCTAGAGGCGATGGGATTTACGATGATGAGGAGCTCGTGAACGTTTCGTTGGACTTTGATGTATGACGACGTGTGACAGAGTCTGTTGAAGGAAGGTGGCAGTATGGTTGCTGTCATTTGGTTGTTTTAAGGGCAAGGGATGGCTGCAGATTTTGGTAGAGATGGATTTCCGGTAGGCACCACAGCCAGTGCGGAATTAGTCCTCGATGTATTTTGGAGGGGCAGCCTTATGGTGGCTTGCTGGGTATTATGTAGACTTCGTGCAATGAGAACAGCGTCGACGTTCCCTTGAGTACTCGCAGCCATTGGGCCACAGCTGGCCGAGGCAAGGCAGAACGGAACGGCACTGTTGCGTACGTCCCGGGCGCGGTGGAGTGATATATCTGGAGGAGAATGCAATATCGCGGCCGACGGGGGCGCACGGCCGTTACGGCCATAGGCGCATAGCTGGGCAGCCCGCTATTGCCGCCGCGCCGGCTTAAAACTTCATTTCCATATTTTCATCTGAAGATTCTGCGGCGTTTCGGCCGCGCTCGCCGCTCGTCTTCCCTTCGGCACGCAGCCCTTTCCCGTTCTCGACTCCCCGCCCTCCGCACGTCCCCTCCCCCTCTCCCCTTTCCTCCCGTCCCCCTGCCCCACCCTCTCGATTCTCATCAAGTGCAGTGTCGCGTTTTAGTATGTGAATAACGGCGCAAATGGACGTATTTATATGTGCGGTCGAAGAGCCGTCGGTGGTGTGGGCCCCGGGGGGCGCTGAAACCGGAGGCCGGCGTCCTGGTCGGCGGAATTATGGCGATATATCTGGCGGGGAGGTTCGGGTCAGGAATCCGAAGTATTTTTGAGGATATTAACCATTCCTTGGGAGGTCATTCGCACGCGGGTGCCGTTAGGCAAACGGCCGTAAGCCGCGCCCCCTCGGGGGTGTATTAGTCGAAAGCGGGTCGGCGGGACGCGGCGGTTGCGGGGGTGGCTGGACGGGCAGAGGGTGGCGCCGCGAAAAACGGCGCCTTTATTGAGGCGCGGCGCGTTATGGCCGACTGGACTCCAACCCCCTCCAAACATCCCCCCTCCACATCAGCACGCGGCTCGCTTCATTAAAACGGGAAGAACACCGGCCACAGCAGTTCGCATCGGGTCGCTCCATTCGCTGTCCTCTGGAGGAAAGCGATGCCTACGAGCGCCTGCAAATAGGGAGTTTCACTTCTTTTTTTCTATAAATCGTCTTAAAATGTTAATTATGTCTTCGTATGCTAATAACCATCAAAGATTGCAGTATCCTTTGAAACTTAGATTGAAACTCTGTTTAAAATACCCCATTTGAGCCATGTGGTGCCTGTGACGTCAACCCATACGATACTAAATCTTATGTCGAAATATTCACTAAAAGTAACGTTTTCTTTGGCCTTCAAATTTTGTAAAATTGTCTAAAAGTATTGCGTAGTTCTGCACTGTACAAATACATCTATAAACAAACATAAGAAAATATGTATTTTGGACGTTACAAGCATCGAGAATTGCGCGTAATATGATTGAAACTCGGTCGTGTCGAACCCAATGAGAGAGTTGTCACTATCTGTGTTTTTTTCTTTGAGAATTATTTGAAGTGATTTGTAAATGTTTGTATAGTCTATGGGACTTAACTACGGGGTCATCAGTCCCTAAACTTACAAACTACTTATGAACTAACTAAGACTAAGGACGGAACAAATATCCATGCCCGAGGGGGGATTCGAACCCCCGACCGCAGCGGCCGTGCAGACCGTGACTGAAGCGCCTCAGTCCCCGCGGCCACCGCGGCCGGCTTGAAGTGATTAAACACCCACTGTCATAATTGTTATCCCATTACTTCACAAATATTATTCTATGCACATACAAAGGCCGAAAGAATTATTATCCATAGATCAATGAGCTGATACTTACATTTGCGAAACAGCTGTTCACGACATGACACTCCAATAATATGTATTTGAAGTCATATTCTGGCGTAGTTGGTAAAACTACATACATTTACATAAGTGATGCAGTATTTAGGTATACAATGATAGATCCGTCAACAGTTTGTCTCATAAACGCATTTGGAGTGCATCTAGTGAATACAATTATTTTTAATCCAATATGAAATGATTGCTAATTTCATTAATAATCCCATTCTGTTTCTTAGTATCATGTAGGGTTGCATTTGGACACGAAACGCAAAATTTGTTATCTGTAACGCTAACAATTACGCTACCAAACAAATTTCGTGTAACGTGTTCAAGCAAATAAAGCTACTTCAAAATTTCCCCTAATTTTTTCGGTAAATATTCATTGTTGGCAATTGAGCCAAAATGGTTGTCCTACTTTCAGCCTTCTATGGCCTCTCAAGTCAGATTTAAACAGGATTATTCAGATTTCGTGGCACCATTTAAACCATAACCTAATACGATTTTTCTATTTTTTGTAAAAATAACAGCGAAAAAAATATAGGAAATCTATTATGTTCCAGTGATCTTGCATCGACTTAGGTCTAACAAGGTTCTGTAAAATTTTTGTCGAAGTACCTATACCATTTCTGTATTATTAACTGTTCATTTCCCTTGTACAGTCCCTCTATATATTCCTTTCACGTTTCAGCTCTCCATGCCTGGTGGTTTTGTCTGAGTTCTTGATATTCATGTAGCTGCTCTCATTTTATCCGAAAATCTGTCTAATTTTCCTTAGGCGGTGTCTACAGGGGAGTGGAGAAGAAGATATGTACGCCTAATGCAGATAAAATATTTATTTATTAGCAAGGAGTTGGCTTGTTAGTAGGTTTGACAACACCTGCAACTCTTCGAGGAACAGGTTTGTTAAGTGTCGTTATAGTTTACAACAGAATATTATCCCTTCTCGAAGCGAAACAACTGCCAATGTTCCTGAATGTTGTAAATTTTTTCCTCGCTCTGTTCTTTAAAATTCACAGTAATGGTTCCGTTACGTTCAGACATGGCGATTTTGCTGCAAAGGAGGAGAACAATTACCTGATGTTGTACAAAGCAAAACTGAACCTGACGAATACAGTAAGCAGAATCAAAAGGATGTAGGTTGCCGAACGTATTCTCGGATGAAGAGACTTGACCAGGACAGAGTAGCTTGGAGAGCTGCATCAAACCAGTCTGCGGACTGAAGACCACAACACAACAAATTTCACTGGTTCACAAAATATTTTGCCTTGATTCTATTTCATTGGTCTCGTTTAACTGTTATATAGCACTCCTGAAAATCTGAATGCTATTGCTTTAGGGGTTTGTGAGATAAAGATACATATAACATTAAAAATGTCAAATGCCAGAAATTGCGAGTGAAGTAATTTATTATGAAAATTCACAAATACATATTATTCTATAATCAGAACCGTCTTATTCACTTGTAAGCTTTCTTCTTCTTGATTACCTTGCATACTGAGCCTTCCTTACTCGCATATTGCCCAGAAGCTGGAAACCTCTGACGCTAATGATACCAGGAACAATTTCAAGGCTTTCCATGTCCTTTAGCCTGCCCATATAACCATCACTGAATGAAATAACAGAATCACTGACTCCTCATTTCAAAGTTTTTATGGCAAGCTATACATTCTTAGGTACACGAGTCCATATGTGGTTATCGAACGACATATTTACATTGATCATCGACTTGTATTTGAACGACAATGACACCAACGGAAAGATCAAAGAAACTACAACTGAAGAGCGAAATCCACATATTTTTATATTTAACTAGCTAAAAACCCGGCGTTGCCCCGTATTTATTTATTTATTCCTGCCTTGAGTTAGTACTTCTCCTATCCCTTCTCCCTGTCCATCTCTTTTTTTAATATGTTATCTTTATCGGAGAATATTTAATAAATAACACTGTTTTGCATAACGTACAAAATTATACGTGCAGTATCCAAACAAAGAAAGATAGCAATCAAAATACAAATGGCATTTAAATTCGCACGATCTCGTATTAATGAGTTATACGTTACAAAATTAAATAATTTTTCACGTATATATTTGTATACGTGCTGTATGTCTGTAAAATCTGTTGCAAATATAATTAGTAGTAAAGAAGTAATATATTAAAACTTGGTGCGTGACAGGGTGGTTTTCTATGAACGTTACTGTTTATGTGATCATATCTCATGAATTACGTGTCGTATTGTGATACAATTTCGAAGGTACATAAAGCTATATAAAGCTATATGAGTGTATATTGTTTGTAAAATGTCTTGCGGCTACAATTTGTCGGGTAGAAATTATAAATTGTAACGTCATACCGAATGCCTTAGTTTTAGTCCATGAACAGCGGAAAAGTAGTAAGCAAGAACCTTTTTTCCTTTCCTAATTTTGCTATGGCTGTCAGCGAGAAAAATTTCAATAAAGGTTTGAAATTATGTTTAAAGTTAGTTGCAAGTCTCTAAGTGCTGTTATTCTCATACAGTGTGTGAATTAATTCTCGTCGCATTATGTGGCAGTTTCTTGCAACTATATTGTTTACAAGGTCATGGGCATCTACAGCGAGACTTTTGTGAGCGGTAGACTTCGTTTCATGATTATGTGTGTGTTGGGGGGGGGGGGGGGTTCAGTTACAGAACGCTTCATAAATGTCCGAAACTATGTTGCAGGTCCCTAATAACTACCATTTTCCAATAATTGACGCATAAGTCTTCTCACGCGGTAGCCTCTCATTATTTATGTCGTCATATCCCCTGAGCTATGTGTCGTGCTCTTTTGTTTTTGTGTCAGGAACCTTCGTGGGCGTGCGGTGAACAGTTCACCAAAGTTTCATTTCAATCGATTGAATGGTTTATCAACATATAGAGGACATACAGACAAACATTCATTTTATATATGGAGATGTTTTCGAAAATGAGAAGCTTTAAATGTGTAAACATCGGAAGTTGGGTAATTTTCCTGGGTACACATATAATTTTGAAAAATTGAATTAAATACCTCATATTACAAATTTTGCACCACCTTAAGCAGAAAACTTCAAATTATAAGCATAAAAACGGAAAATACGATTTTTACCATGTTGTGGCATTCGAACTCCCCTTAAGCGTCCCTTGAAGAGTTTTGTGGAAGAACAGGTCAAAAAAGACTAATGCTTGAAGGCCTTGATGATGATGATTATACTATCTTACCGAGAAAACTTTTATCGAAACAACTGGAAACTGAAGACCATAAGAAACGCAACAACCACGAAGAAAAAAAAAAAGAACTTTGAAAATTGGTGATGTTTCTGTGGCCGGCGAGGAGCAGAAAATTTGGGTCAGTGTGCAAACTGTTTAGCGGGAATAGCCGTGCGGTTTTAGGCGCCATGTCAGGAAGTGTAAGGCCGCTCCCGCCAGAGGTTCGAGTCCTCCCTCGGGCATGGGTGTCTTTGTTCTCCTTTAGGCTGTCTAGGGACAGGCTGTGACATTACAGATACAGGGGGAAGCTGATTGTTTCCATGTGAAAGGCGGCTTTTGTCAGGCTGTTGGTTCCCCAGCCGGCCGGCTAATAGTTTGGACGTAGTGAATAGAATACAGGTAGTTATGGTTTTCCTAATCTGCTCGAAAACAGGAAACGGCGGTCTTGAATGAGCAAGGCTGCTCTCCTAGATTGCAATTGAAATGCAATACAGCCACACACATTATTCTACAAATCCATATAAAATCAGGGAATGATCATATGACAAATATAATTATATGAATGGATTCGGGAGACTTGAGAGAATCAAGCGCCGTAATTACAATTTCAATATCTCTTACGAATAAAAAGCCGACAAATTTCAGTATTATAATAATGATGTTATAAGACTTAGGACCTGGAAGAGCAATTGAACGGAATGGACAGTGTGCTGAAAGGTGCATATAAGATGAACATTAACAAGAGTAAAACTAGGGTAATGGAGTGCAGTGTAAGAAAATCAGGTGATGCTGAAGGAATTAGATTAGGTAACGAAACAATAAAGGAGGTAGATGAGTTTTGTTACTTGGGCAGTAAAATAACAAATGATGGTCGCAGTACAGAGGATATAAAATGCAGAATGGCAATGGGTAGAAGGGCGTTTTTGAAAAAGAGAAATTTGTTAACATCGAATATTGATTTAAGCCTAAGGAAGTCCTTTCTGAAGACATTTGTATGGAATGTTGCCTTGTATGGGAGTGAAACATGGACGATAAGCAGTGTGGATAGAAAGAGGATAGAGGCTTTTGAAATGTGGTGCTACAGAAGAATGCTGAAGATTAGGTGGGTGGATCGCGTAACTAATGAGGAGGTACTGAACCGAATCGGGGAGAAAAGAAATTTCTGGCATACCTTGACTAAAAGAAGGGATAGATTGGTAGGACACATACTTAGACATCAAGGAATTGTGAATTTAGCGTTGGAGGAAGTGTGTGGGGTAAAAATCGCAGAGGGAGACCAAGAGACGCGTATAGTAAGCAGATTCAAGTGGATGTGGGATGTCGTTCTTATGAGGAGATGAAAAGGCTTGCTCAGGATAGAGTAGGGTGGAGAGCTGCATCAAACCAGTCTCTGGACTGAAGACCACAACAACAACAACATAAGACTTACATTTACAATTATTGATACGTAGTGTATATCAGCAACAGTTTAAGAAGCAAATGGGCAGCATTGCACCACGCTACCGATCTTAAAAGAGGCACCACGTTATTTCCGTATTCTTTCAGTAAACTTTGGTTTACTCTCTGCCCGCCGTGGTGGCCGAGGTGACTGAGGCGCTCAGTCACGGTCAGCACGGTCACTACGGTCGGGGGTTCGAATCCCCCCTCGGGCATGGATATTTGTGCCGTCATTAGTATTAGCTAGTTCATAAGTAGTTTGTAAGTTTAGGGACTGATGACCCAGTAGTTAAGTCCCATAAGCTTAACAAACATTTTTGTTTACTCTCTTGTTCTGCTTTTCGTTGAGGTAGTTATATTCTTGTGTCAGAACATAGATTCCACCACAGAAACACAAAACATGAACCCAGCAAAACACATTACATTTATATATGTATTTTATTATATCTAACATTATTATTAGTAACATTCGTTTTACGTTGTAGACTGCCTCTTAAATATTTCGTGGCCGACTAAAAATAGTAGCTATGTAGCAGATAATTTATACATAAACAATTACATGTATTTGTGGACAAGAACTGAATATGTTTGCTTAAAAAGCCATGATAAGCTAAATATTAGTTTTGTAACTATATTTCTACAGCGACAGTATATTTGAACAGTGAGACGCCACGCTTAATAGCTACCTGAGCAAAAAAGCTTCAGTCTCAATCGATTTTAATATTGTTAAATACGTGTTTGTTAAATGTAAACAACATTTGTAGGGAAGTGGTCAAAGCATTTAATTCTGTGATAATCAAATGTATACTATTTTGGAAGGGAAATTGTATTTTAAAGATGAGGCGTTAGGATGCGCGGAAGGATACAATTTTGGGAGCAGAAAGAGCTTGCTTTCGAACGCTTGGGAAGGGACTCGTAACTTGGACGCGGTGGTGAAAGGTTGTGACGCTGGGCGGTCTGAAGCCGCGTTACGAGATAGGCAAATGTGGACTTCAGAACTTAGTGGCTGGTTAAAAAGTGGTAAACTAAGGACGGTAGTAGGGCCATGGGACTGTGATAATTCAGCTATCGTGTACTCGTGTGCTGACAAACTGTGTTTTATGATAAATACTGTAATTATTCACGGATTAATTCGGAACTGCAATGTTCGATGGACTGCATTACTTTACGAGTGATAATTTGGAAATTTTATTGTCTAGTGCTTATGATACTTATTGTAGCTGTCATAAACAATAGTTGGGGAAATATTCAATTATTTACTGATGTATAAAGTAGGTACACCTCCGCATTTTCATGTCCAAAAAGAGTAATAAACTCCATTTATAAATATTATTTATCGAATGACTCTCTCCTAAACATTATCTTAGAATCCATTTTGTTGGTTATTAAGAGATTTAATTAATGGTTCTTTAAATACATTTTTCGAGTCACCATCTGCACATTGATAGACTGGCTAAACTACAGATTAATTATTGATCTTATTATAACAGTTTGGGTAGCCGTTTATGGCATAGAAGCTGACATACATAACTCACCCCTATGCGCAGAGACAAAGAGCCATAAACCTTTTACTACCCAGAATTATGTATTGCCCCATTCTTATAGGTGAGTACCGTTAAGAAGGTCGCACTGCGACCGGTAGTTTAGTTCCATATGTTAACCAACAATTGAGCATTTTCAGGGTGCAAACACAGCAGTTAGTTGTTACTGACTGAGACGCGAAGCTACGGAGGGCAAGGCGGACGGTCCGGACACGCGATGGCTCCTTGCGCGTATCAGGTGGCTTGCAGTGCTCCGTCCCGGGCAGCTGGTGGCATTATCGCTCAACGCGAATGGGGGCGTACTTCAGCCGCGTCGCGGCATTATCGTTGAGTTAAGATGCAATCACATCCGGAAATGATTTATCGCGGAGAGCGTCCGCCATACAGGGTATCACGTGACCCTATCTTAATTATAAGCAGGGCGCGGGGCGGCTACGCGCATGCGCGCCGCCCTGACGGAACGCTGATGCATGATGGGTAGCGGCGCACCTGCTGCCGCCTCCGCGACGTCGCCGGCGCCGACGCTGCACCCGCGATTTATGACGTCATTGCGGCGCGCACAGATGGATGGCGGCCGAGATAGGGGCTGGGGCCCGGCTGCGCGGCCGCTGACTGGCCCTGATTGAAATTATTCGCGCCCCTGCCTGCCGGAGCGCGTAATTGGGCCGGCGGAACTGCACCGCGCGGGCGTCGAACGCCGGACCGCCCTAATAGTGGCCGCGCGCGTCTATTATTCACTGAGCGTCACGTAGAGGTCTAGGTCTCATCCTCCACTCTACAGTGTAGCGACTACTGTTTTTTTGTAACTTTTCAACAAATTATCACTTTGTCCGTCCGGGATGCAGACAGTTGAAATAAGCAGTTCACATGATATAGTTAAAACAATTAATTCTTCTAATTGGGGAGTTATCAAAAATGGGGTCCCACAAGGTTCGGTCTTGGGTCCTTTGCTGTTCTTAATATATATTAATGACTTGCCATTCTACATTCACGAAGATGCTAAGCTAGTACATTTTGCTGATGATACACGTATAGCTATCACGCCTGACAAACAGGAATTAATTGATGAAAATGTAAATGATATCTTCCAGAAAGTTATTAAGTGGTTCTCTACAAATGGACTCTCATTAAACTTTGATATATATTCAAAAATTTTAGGTGTTTGCATTGGCCAGGGACTGAATTGGAAGAAACATATTAAAGATCTTCTGAAACGTTTTAGTTCAGCTGCTTATGCTATCAGAGTCATTGCAAAATTTGGTGATAGACATCTCAGTAAATTAGCTTACTACGCCTATTTTCATTCACCGCTTTCATATGGGATCATATTCTGGGACAATTCAACATTTAGTAAAAAAGTATTCATTGCACAAAAGCGTGTAATCAGAATAATTGCTGGAGCCCACCCAAGAGCATCCTGCAGACATTTATTTAGGGATCTAGGGATATTCACTGTAGCTTCACAATATATATAAACTCATGAAATGTGTTATTAACAATCCGACCCAATTCAAAAGTAATAGCAGTGTGCATAGCTACAACACTAGGAGAAAGGATGATATTCACTATTCAAGGTTAAATCTAACTTTGGCTCAGAAAGGGGTGAATTATGCTGCCACAAAAGTCTTTGGTCACTTACCAAGTAGCATTAAAAGTCTGACAGATAGCCACCTAGTATTTAAAAAGAAATTAAATGAATTTGTGAATCTCAACTCCTTCTACAATGTAGATGAATTTTTAGATAAAAATCAAAATAAATAAATAAATAAAATAAAAATAAGAAACAAAACAAAAATCCTTAAAGTATTGATTGTCAAGTATAGACAACATTTACTAAAGTGACACGTTCCACATCATTACGAAATGTCGTATATATGATCTATGGAATAAGTATTAATCTAATCTAATCTAAATCTAAAGACACGGGAGAACATCTTATGAGGGAAACTTAACAAATATAGTATTATCCCCAGCCACCATCTCCGCTGTAGTTTCAACACTCAGCGGTGTTCAATCTTCCAGTAGAATGAAACTCACTCTGCAGTGGAGTGTGCGCTGATATGAAACTTCCTGGCAGATTAAAATTATGTGCCGGAACCGGGACTCGAACTTGGGAAGTGAACTTGTGAGGCAGAATCGTGAGTCGGGTGGGGATAGCTCATTCGGTAGAGCGCTTGCCCGCGAAAGGCAAAGGTTCCAGGTTCGAGTCCCGGTTCCGGCACACAATTTTAATCTGCCAGGAAGTGTTTTAATCTTCCAATAGTTCTACTACTGCGGACGATCCCACAGGGGAGAAGAGGGGGCAATGACGCAAACTGCGTCATTGAATTTTTCGGGAGTGGGGGGAGGGGCGGAAATTAGTACTTTTTGCCAGCCTGGGGGAGGCTTCATAAAACAGTTTAAAAAACGTGAAATAAAAGATAATTAATTTCAATATTAAATGGCAGAACCATATAGATTGGGTAACTAGCTGCAAGCACCCGGCTGTGCCCGGGTTTAAAATAACGTTTTCTGCACCGAATGAAAATTTATGTAGACAGTAATATTCATCTTGTTTTCAAGGTTAAGTGTACAACATTTCATCAAGGTAGAAACAAAACTGTGGATTTTGGCGAAATCCATAAGTACCCTCCACCATGCAGTGAACGAAATTTTATGTAGACAGTGCCCTTCCTCTTGTTTTGAAGGTCAGTTGTGCAAAATGTCATCAAGATCAGTGCGAAGATATAGATTTACACGGACACGTTGAAAACGCACATCCACTTTTTCTCAAGTTTTTCCGGTTGGTTTTCCAAAAAAATTGGAACGAAACCTGATTAAGAACCTTCCCCATGTAATTTTGTGTACATGTACCAAATTTCACGTTATTTGGTTGTCTGGATATTGAGTTATAAGAGAACAGACAGAGAGACAACAAATGCGTCTTATCAATATAGAGATAAACTAGGAATCCAAATATCATGGTGTGTGTGTGGGAGAGGGGGGTGATTGGTCGCTGTTTGAGGGGGGGGGGTTCATTGGCCAAGGGGGGAGGCGTGTCTGTACTACTGCGTGTGGAGTTGGCGATTTGTGTCGAAGTTCGCTGGATCTGATAATAGTATTGGCCCAATGAAAACTTCGAGGGCAGGTCGTGGGTCCTTCCTGCAGGTATCACAAGCCAAGTGCCGCTAGCCGATTCCGATAAACTTCGAATATGTTTATGTCAAAATAAGGGACACGTATGTTTTTATATCAAAACACATATGAAAGGACGGCGATCAGTAGTGCACACACTGTAGCTAAGTCATGAGCAAAGAGTTACGTAAACGACTTACAGTTAGCCGGAGAATGTCACTACTGGTGGCGTTCTTTTAGAAGTATATGTGTCTACGTCTTAAAATGTCGCTGAGAGTTTCCATATGTGCCGTGACCAATGTCTTGACCACCGGTAGAGCTGTGCTTTTGTTGAATAGATGTCTGTAATATAGTACTTTGAGGTTGTTATCTTAATATTTAACCCTCTCATGCGTCTCATACTCCACTCTACAGTGCAGCGTGTACTGGTTTTGTAACTTTTCGGCAAATTAACACTGTGTCGGTCCGGGAGTCATTCGAGGGAGCCCATCTGATGAAGGAAACTTAACAAACCAGGTATTACCCACTATCTCTGCTGTAGCTTCAACAAGCAGCAGTTTCAATCTTCCAAGAGGTCTACTACTGGGGATTTAGTTGGCCAATTGTGGCTACATCTACATCTACATGGATACTCTGCAAGTCACACTGAAGTGCATGGCACAGGGTTCATGGAGCCACTTTTAAGATATTTGATATTTCTCTATAGTTCTATTCTCTAATAGCTCGCGGGAAAAAGTAACACCTAAATCTTCCTGATCTCGATCTGATTTCTCGTATTTTATTATGATGATCATGTCTCCATATGTAGGTGGGTGCTACCAACATATGTTCGCTGTCTGAAGAGAAAGTTGGTGAAAGAAATTTCGCAAATAGATCTCGTCGTAATGAGTAACGCCCTTCTTTTAATGATTTCCACCCTAACTCGTGCATCATTTCCGCGACAGACTCTCACCTATATCACGCTAATACAAAACGAGCTGCCCTTCTCTGAATTGTCCCTAAATCGTCCGCCAGTCCCATTTCGTGTGGATCCCACAATGCGCAGCAATACTCCAAAACCGGACGCATAAGTATAGTGTAGAGTAGAACTGTTGCATCTTCTAAGTGTTCTGCGAATGAAACGTAGTCTTTGGTTCGCCATCCCTACAATGTCTTCTATGTATTCTTTCCAATTTAAGTTGCTCGTATTTGTTACTCCTAGGTATTTAGTAGAATTGACGGCCTGTTGGTTTGCTTGATTTATCGTGTAACTGAATTTAAACGGATTTATTTTAGTTGTCATACGGATGACCTCACACTTAACATTATTAAGGGCCAATTGCCAATTTTTGCACAATACAAATATCTTATCTGCATCATTCTGAAGTTGCTTTTGATCTTCCGGTGACTTTACTAATCGATAAATGAAAGTATCATCCGCGAACAACATAAGAGAGCTACTCAGATTGTCTCCGAAATTGTCGAATTACAGAGTATGTAAGCTCGTATACCTATTGTAACATATCTGTATCTTTCTCGTGTATTTCAGAATCTCTTGATGGCAGTCATTGCCGAAATAGTAAGCAATAAATTGTTCACCTGTTGGCACAAGTGTACCTGCCATTTTTTCTGGCAATATATTTATGAAGTTTGGTTTAAATCGATTCACGGAGTTTGTACACATATTTCGCTTGTATCTGTAGCGAATTTCGCCTTCTAGCTTGATTTTGACGCAACTCAGTGGTTCTGTCATCATACCAAATGAAGAAAAATTCATACAGTCCGTAGGTCCTTTCAGTGGAATATTTCGATATTGTTTGCGAATTGTGTTGCGAACAGAGTTAGTAGTAACGACGTAATTATATGTCAAACTTCATGCAGTACTGAAGTTACGTATCTCAAGTTACTGACGTCATATCTCTTGAACTGTGTGTCTACAATGATATAATTTTGCAGGTACATTTAGTGATATATGCACCGCTGTCTGAAAAACCTATCGAGAATCCAGTTAGTTTCTATCCAGAAAATTGGAAGTATCTTCTGGGAAATGGCATCTGCCATTTTATTGCGGATACTGAATATGTCCTCAACCAAATGGCAGACACCATTTCCCAGAAGATACTTCCAACTTTTTGGGGGAAAAACCAGTGGAAGAGGAATGGGTAGCATTGAGAGACGAAATAGTTAATGCAGCAGAGTACAAAATAGGTAGAAAGGCAAGACCTACAAAAAACTTGGATATTACTGGAAGTACTAAATTTAATTCATCAAATGAGAAAATATAAAAATACAGTAAATGAAACAGGCAAAATGGAGTACAGATGACTAAGAAATGAAGTTACCAGGCAGTGCAAAATAGCTAAGCAGGAGCGACTAGAAGGCAATTGCAAGTCTGTAGTAAAATGTATAAATAGGGGGAAAGCAGATGCAGCCTATAGGAAAATAAAAGAGACATTTCGAGACATTTGTATGAATATAAAGAACTCAGATGGAAAACCAGTCTTCAGCAGAGAAGGAAAGGCTGAAAGGTGGAAGGAGTATATGATGGGGCTCTTCAACGGAAATAAACTTAGAGACAGTGTTGTCGAAAGGGAGAAAAAAGTGGATTGATGAAATAGAAGATACTATACTGAGAGAAGAAGTCGAAACAAGGCCCCTGGAGTGAACGAATTCCTTCAGAACTACTGAAGTCTATGTGAGAGGCAGCCATGACAAAACTATTTCACCTCGTGAGTAAGATGTATGAGACAGGGGAAATACCTTCAGACTTTACGAAAAATCTAATAATCCCCATTCCAAAGACAGCACGCGCAGACAGGTGTGAAAATTACAGAACTGCAGTTTAATAAGTCAAGGGTGCAAAATTTTAACACGAATTATTTACGCAAGGATGGAAACGCAGGTAGAAGTCGACCTCGGGAAAGACCAGTTTGGATTCAGGAGAAATGTAGGAACACGGGAGGCAATACTTACTTTACAGCTCGTCTTAGAAAACAGATTAAGGAAAGGCAAACCTACATCTCTAGATTTCGTAGATTTGGAGAAGGCTTATGACAATGTTGGTTTTAATATACTCTATCAAATTCTGAAGTCAGCAGGACAAAAATATAGGGAACCAGACAGCAGTTATCAAAGATGAAGGACATGAAAGGGAAGCAGAGGTTGGTAAGGGAGAAAAGTTGTAGCCTTTCTGCAATGTTATTCAATTTGCACAATGAGTAATCTGTGTAGGAGAGCAAAGAGAAATATGGAGAGGGAATTAAAGTTCAGGGTGAAGAAATAAAAACATAGCGTTTTTCCAATGACATTGTAATTCTGTCAAAAACAGTAAGGGACCCGGAAGAACAGTTGAACGGAATGGAGAGTGTGTTGAAAGGTGCGTATATAATGAATCTTAACAAGAGCTATATAAGGGTAATGGAGTGCAGTCTAAGAAATTCAGGCGATGCTGAAGGAATTACATTAGGCAACGAAACAATAAAGATGTAGATGAGTTTTGTTTCTCGGACCGTAAAATGCAGAATGGCAATGGGAAGAAAAATGTTTTTGAAATATGGAAATTTGTTAACATCGACTATTAATTTAAGCGCAAGGAAGTCCTTTCTGAAGGCATTTTTGTTGAGTGTTGCCTTGTATGGGAGTGCAACGTGGACAATAAACAGTGCGGACAGGAAGAGAATATGGGATTTTGAAATGTGGTGCTACATAAGAATGCTGAAGATTAGGTGGACGGATCGAATAACAAATGAGGTACTGAAGAGAATTGGGGAAAAAGGAATTTCTAGCATACCTTGACTAAAAATGGGATCGTTAGATAGGACACATTCTTAGACATCAAGGAATCGCATATTTAGCAATGGAGGGAAATGTGTGGGGTAAAAATCGCGCCGGCCGCGGTGGCCGAGGGGACTGAGGCGCTCCAGTCACGGTCTGCACGGCCACTACGGTCGGGGGTTCGAATCCCCTCTCGGGCATGGATATTTGTGTCGTCCTTAGGATTAGCTAGTTCATAAGTAGCTTGTAAGTTTAGGGACTGATGACCCCGTAGTTAAGTCCCATAGACTCTACAAACATTTGTAAAAATCGCAGAGGGTGACCAAGAGATGAATACAGCAAACAGATTCAAATGGATGTAGGTTGCCGTTCTTATGAGGAGATGAAGAAGCTTTCACAGGATAGAGTATAGTGGAGAGCTGTAGCAAACCAGTCTCCGGACTGAAGACCAGAACAACACTGAACTTGTTTTGTCATATTAATTCATATGTCATTATTGGGTAACTGTCCTCTCAGATGCGTAACAACCTTGTGATAAGTGAGGGAGCATCATCTCTAATCTCAATTGAACAATCAAGAGCACCCCTCCTGTAGTTGCTGTACAGGCCCCTACGTAGTTCAGTTGTACATTACGTTCCACTCATCTCACAGCCGTGGCAGGCAGCAGCCCAGTAAATCTGTAGGCCCAGAGTAGAGATCCGTAACCCACAATAGACGTCAGTGAGGAGTTATTCCTTTCGGAATGGTTAGTTCCCTGAAACAGATTATAGTACACAGTAGCAAAGGATCTGCTCTGTAGGAATCAGCATGGGTTTCGAAAAAGGCGTTTGTGTGAAACCCAGCTCGCGCTATTCGTCCACGAGACTCAGAGGGCCATAGACACATGTACTCAGGTAGATGCTGTGTTTCTCGACTTCCGCAAGGCGTTTGATACAGTTCCTCACAAACGTTTAATGAACAAAGAGCATATGGTCTATCGGACCAATTGTGTGATCGGATTGAGGAATTCCTAGATAACAGAAAGCAGCAGGTCATTCTCAATGGAGAGAAGTCTTCCGAAGTAGGAGTTATGACAGGTGTGCCACAGGGGAGTGTCGTGGGTCCGTTGCTGTTCACGATATATATAAATGACCTTGCGGATAACATCGGAAGTTCACTGAGGCTTTTTGTGGATGATGCTGTAGTATATAGAGAGGTTGTAACAATGGAAAATTGTATTGAGATGCAGGAGGATCTGCATCGAACTGACGCATGGTGCAGGGAATGGCAATTAAATCTCAATGTAGACAAGTGTAATGTGCTGCGAATACACAGAAAGAGAGATCCTTTATCATTTAGCTACACTATAGCAGGTCAGAAACTGGAAGCAGTTAATTCCATAAATTATCTGGCAGTAGTCATTAGGAGGGATTTAAAATGGAACGACCATATAAAACCAATCGTCGGTAAAGCAGATGCCAGACTTAGTTCATTGGGAGAATTCTAAGGAAATGCAGTCCGAAAACAAAAGAAGTAGGTTACAGTACACTTGTTCGCCCACAGTTTGAATACTGCTCACCGGTGTGGGATCCGTACCAGGTGGGATTGATAGAGGAAGTGGAGAAGATCCAACGGAGAGCAGCGCGCTTCGTTACAGGATCATTTGGTAATGGTGAAAGCGTTACGGAGATGATCGCTAAACTCCAGTGGAAGACTCTGCAGGAGAGACGCTCTGTCGCTCGGTACGGGCTTTTGTCGAAGTTTCGAGAACATACCTTTACTGAGGAGGATAGCAGTATATTGCTCCCTCCTACGTAGATCTCTCGAAGAGATCATGAGGATAAAATCAGAGAGATTAGAGCCCAGTCAGAGGCATACCGACAATCTTTCTTTCCGCGAACAATACGTGTCTGTAATAGGAGGAAAAATCGATAGTGGTACTCAAGATACCCTCCGCCACACACCGTCGGGTGGCTTGCAGAGTATGGTTGTAGATGTAGATGTTAAAATTTCATATGTGACTTGTTCCATGACCACAGAGATTTGATCCTCTGTTGGCTCCTGCAGCACAAGTTAAGTAGGGGTCTATAAATAAAATAAACAAATTATCTAGATGTAGAAAGAAACAGCATCAAAGAAACATAAATAGCAGAAAGAAACCGTTTCAAAAATGAAGTACTAAATTTGGACGGCTTTCAAATCAGAAGAAATAACAAATCAGGAACAACATGGAGAGAAGAAAGGAAAAGCTCTCATGGGCAGAAAATGGGGAAATACTGGAAAAATAGGAAACAACAACAAAGGAAGAAGAGGATTTGAAGGTGTTAAGTTGGACAATATGATTGTAAAAAACAGCTTGATGAGACTGGTAGGAATGTGAAATCTCCGATGCCCCATCCCAGCCAAGCTGCGTAAGGCCACCAAAGACGGTTCAGTTGACGTGTCAATGTGAGCAACTACGTTCCAGAATGCGTCTATAACCAAGCCCAGTTATCGGGCTTCCCGTCATCGACTGACTGTTGATGGCAGGAATATCGGGTTGAGCAGGGTAGTAACGCATCACGTGACTCGCCACAACCGGAAGTGACCTACCGAAGTAGGTTTTATTTACCATTGAGCTCAGTGCTCTTGGCACGTACTTGTTCCCTAACGTAAATAAATAAACCGAAAAATTGAAGAATGGATTCAGAGAAATCTTTGGAAGACTTAAGGGAATTCTGAAAACACGTAAGATTAACAAAGTTTCCAAGTTCAATGTGCATCAGAAAGCAAAAGGATTTTTAGATGTTAAGCATTCCGTAAGTACTGGACAGTATCAAGGCTGTATACTGTTTCGTTTAGTGCACTAATGGGGAATGTTACTCAATACGAATTAATTCCCTGTTCATTGCGTTGGGAAATTGTTTGCCGTTTTTTAGGGAATTGGATTTGCTTTCTAAGGACGAAGTGACAAATTTCGTAGCTTATGGGGAGGAATAGTGTGAGGGACTTGTGCGGAAATCTAAGAGCTGTGATTACCCTTTGCAGGCGCACGAAGAGAACGAGAGTAGTTACAGTAATTTACTTGTTGGACAAGGTCATATACAAGAAGCTATCAACCATAGAGCAGGAACAGCATAAATTATTTACTTCGTGGTCAGCGCAAAAATGTATTCCCGTGTTTCTATAAGATTCGGTTTTCAAATAATATTAGCTGAATCCTATAGAACTACGAGAATATTTTTTGGTGCTGAACATGAAGTTATTAATTAAAGCTGTTACTGCTCACTGGTTGACAGGTTCTTGTATAGACCCTTGGCCGCTCTGTAGCTAGCAAACAGAAGTCTCTACAAAACGGCAAACAGTTTTCCATTTCACTCAAACAGGGAATTAACTCACACCAAGTAAGAGTGCACGTAAGCTGAAAATGACGGGAAAATACAAAGCACTACACCGTCTCATATTCAAACTCAGGACATCGATAGTCTATCAATATCTACAGCTGTATTTACACGAAGTGCTGGCTTCAGTTTTTCGCGTGCAGGTTGTCTCCCTTTATAGTACCCTCCTTAGTATGAACGCTGACGCTTCCATACAACGATACGCAGCTAACTTCCGGTTTCAATGTGTCACGTGATACATTTGTACCCTGCTCAATCCGATATTCCTGCGACCCTGACTGCTGGAGGTTCCGCGGCCGACTGGGGCAGAACTTGGCGGCCCATCATGCCCCGCGCCAGACGTCAGCCACGATCGCCGGTGCGACGCGCTTATGCCTGCTCGTTGTCTGCCCTGTCGCTCCCTGCTCCGCCCTTTCATTTAGCGATTTTCCCCCTCATCCCTGTGTGTGTGCGTGTGCTTTTTTTTCTTTTCCCGTTGGCCACAGCGCACCCCGCGATCTGCCTCAGCCGCGAGGGCTGTTTTCCTTTGTTTTTCCCGCCGGTGACATCTGTATTTGGGCTGTCTGGCCGCGCACCCTTTGATGTATAGGACAAGCAGCGCGAGGCAGATACGGACCACGAGATGTCGGCGTGCAACCGCACGCAGATAAACACCGAAAAAAAAAAATGAGAGAAGGAAACAGCGGGGATGAACGCGTGACTGTAGGGGTGGCGCGGGGGTAAAGGGGTGGCCGGCAGAAGGAAATGATAAGTATATATATATTGTTAGGTAAAAAAAAAATTACAGCGACGTGGCGCAGGAGAGCGAAACAATAAAGGGCCCAGCGCGTCGCAGATAAGGCCAAGGAGCAGCCCGCTATTATTTTGGTGTTTTTGTAAATACGGCCGCGCCACCTTTATCCAGGGAGCTCGGTTTCCATCTCGCGGGACGCGCGTCACAATTTACATAAAAATAAAGACGCGGCGCGAGACGACGCCACCGTGGCGCTACGCCGCGGTGGGGGTAGGCAGGGAGGGGTTGTCCGTTGGCGCTAGTTTATTGTTGCGACGGGGGCGAAATTCTCCCCCCTGATTTACGGGGTTCTGAAGGCGCCGTCCTCTCGCCTTAGCCTTTCGACGTGAACAGTGTCTTTGCTGCACTTTTCCCTATTGGGAACACTCATCTCAGTATTATTGTACGAGACCGTCTTCGTCGGACCCGGAATCGTGTGGTTCAATAGTGATACATGTTGCTTGTGAAGTTAGTTACAAACGAAATAGCCTAGGAATCAGTTTAGGACAGTGTCTCAGTGATACTGTGACTAGTTAACAACTGATAGATTTCATTAAGAGAATTGTATAAGACGTTTCCAGACAGTTCTATAAACAATAGTTTTGTCGTACATTATTTCAATAAATAGACAGACGAATGGTAAAAACTTTTGTATCTACATAAAGACGTCAAAATAAATAGCATTGTATATATGTTAGGCTAATAATCAAGTAGTGTAGACCAGCTAATTGTGTTAATAAGTGTAATAGTCGAGATTTACAATATTGAATTTTTTGTATATAATGACTGACGTGAGATCTTGAGTATATTTTCAGATTTGCGAAGATATTTGATAGTTCAATATATGTTAGGAACATGTATGATGTACTCATTAACAAATTAATTGACATTTAACATTGCTGTTTGATATCAAACAGAAAGGATGGCTATTTCGACTTAAAAAGATATGCGCCATGTAAAATTATTGTATGTGAAAGAATTAAATCCTCTGATAAGTGAATGGAAACAGGAACTGGTTACCAGGCCCGGCAATTCAAATTTTTAAGAGTGGGTAGTTGTCGAAAAGTTGCTTCCCCCACCTCTTATCCCCTCCCCCTACTGTCAGTAATCTCTATACATAAAAATGATCTTTTGGTTTGTGTATAGCCGTTAATTTCCGAAAGTTCTTGACCGATTGGTTTGAAAGTTTGACACAATATTGCACTGTAATACAGGAAGGTTTCAAGATACATATTTCTTGAATATATTGTATAAACCTGTATGTATATTACTTTTACGATTTTTCGTATCAACGTTTCCCCATTATACAATCTATATAAATTCGTATATGACGTACACCGAAAAATTATGTATATAAAACATGAGAGTATTCCAGTAGAACGTTCAGTTAACATTTGAAAACATTGGGTTGAGGTATAAGATATTCAGTATAACACTAAACATGGCTCTAGGTTATAGTTCTAAGACGACACAGAGGAGGTGGAAGAAATTGATGTAGAGGGCGGGGGGTGGGGACGAACAGGTAGATGGGTATTACACGCAGTTACTCCTTAAACGAAAAAGGTTCATTGCGACAACCGTTTCAAAATCCTTTCTGTACTATTAGTTCTATTTCAATCGCTGTAAAGTATGGTCTAAAATGCATTTAACAGTAAGCTATCCGCTATCTATCTAACCAGATGATTTCTTCAAAATAGAGTGGGAAGCGTTCAAATGAAGATTTCGATTTTCACAAGCAACGGATAACATGCAAGGAAAAAATAAGTCGATAAAACGATGTGGGGTGGTCCTATATGACATCAACAGTTTTTACAGCGTGAAAATCGGAATAGAGATTTCCCCCCTTTTCCCAGGTTGGCCAGACCGGGAGTGGTGATACCCGCGTGGCTAAATGTAAATAAATATTCCTTCAAATGAGGAGTCGGTATTTTACCCACTCTCAATTTCTTGGGTGGGTACAGCTACCAGCCGGTGCAGTGGCCGAGCGGTCTGCGGCGTGCCAGTCAGGGTCTGCACAGCCGCTGCGGTTGGGGATTCGAATGCCCCCTCGGGCATGGATGTTTGTGCCGTCTTTAGTATAAGCTAATTCATAAGTAGTTTGTAGGTTTAGGGACTGATGACCTTGCCGGCCGCGGTGGCAGAGGGGACTGAGGCGCTCCAGTCACGGTCTGCACGGCCACTACGGTCGGGGGTTCGAAACCCCCCTCGGGCATGGATATTTGTGCCGTCCTTAGTTGTAGTTAGTTCATAAGTAGTTTGTAAGTTTAGGCACTGATGACCCCGTAGTTAAGTCCCATAAGCTCTACAAACATTTGAATATTTGACTGATGACCCAGTAGTTAAGTCCTCTACACACATTTGAATGTGGTACAGATATCGCGGTAGCCACTTTAACCGCCGGACCTGCCCGTTACGATGACGTAAATAAGACTCTTAAATTCAATGGCTGTATCAGACTAAACATCGTTATGAACGTAGCTTTGAAATTTATGTTCGCGCTAGGAGCGGTGGACTTGATTACGTACGTAAAATTGTAATGGTCGAATAGGATACTCAAATTGCCTTATGTACAGAGAATGATATAACACGTCGTCTTGTTTTTCTTCTCGTTTCAGCGTGCTGGCTATTTGTCCTTCGAAAGTAGCCCTCACAGCTCGAGATAGGAGTGAGGTGCGGCAGCTGACACATATGTGGGTATTAATATATGAGGGGAGGCGGCAGACACGCCCCTCGGGAGGCACAAACCAGATAACGCGGCTCGATATACATAATGCAAACGCCGCCTAATTGATATATCCTATTAATCTGGCCTCCTGTTCAACTGTCGACTGTCGTCCCTCGTCGCACCGCCGAAGATCAGAGGCAGGCCCGACCGTCTCTGAACCTCTTAAAAGTGTTTACTACGTAACTACTCAGTGGGCAAAAGAATACAGGGCATCGCGGTTACGCCATCACTTTGAAATCGCGCGGACAATTTTTTTCGTGTTACGGAATATTGTAAAGTCGACTCCGAAAGTCAACTGACAACATTTCTTACCTTTCTCCCGATTCCCAAACCAGCCTCAAATACGGGATTTAACGTGCGCACACGCTCCACACTAATTCAAAAAAGGAAAATGCGTAGGATTCTATTTCAGCCACGGTGAAGTGGCCTAGCGTTCAAAGACTCTTTCCTGCGAAGAGTGCGGTTGCTCGCCGTCGGAGGTTCGAGTCCTCCCTCCGGTATGGGTGTGTGTGTGTGTTTGTTTTGTCCTTAGGTTAGTTTCAGTTAGTTTAAGTAGTTTGTAAGCCTAGGGACATCACCAGAGAAGTCCCGTAGATTTATAAACATTTGAACATATTATGTTTTCTCACTATTTGTGCAATTGCTTGATAGGAAGGATTGTCATTTCAGCACACTGAAAGATGGAAGTCTTTTACTTTTTTTATTTTAAACTTGTAAGGACTGAATGTCTTGACTGTGGAGAATATTCGATTTAGACGTGCTAGCTCACTCTGTTAGAGATGGAGCGTTGCTGTCACACTTTCATTCTTACGTGCAAGCAGCATAGCATTCTCTCTCTCTCCCACTCTCCCCCCTCTCTCTCGCTCTCTCTCTGTCTCTCTCTCTCTCTCTCTCTCTCTCTCTCTCTCTCTCTCTGTTGCGTCTCAGCAGACCCAGCAGTCGCTCAGTTAATGGAGCAATGTTAATTTGTGAATATTTAGCACAAAAATTTAGTGATTTAAATTAACAATTAATCAATACGTTCCAACGGAAGTGGAAAATAAAATATAGGATAGTTCCTGACAAACTAAAATTGTGTGCCGAAACCGGGATCGGATCCTGGAACGTTTGTATTTCACGAGCAAGCTATCCCGGCACACTTCACGGACTGGCCTCACAGCTTTAAAAAAATTTTCAAATGTTTGTAAATCTATCGGATTCAACTGCGTGGTTATTGGTCCGTAGCTTACACACTATTTACACTAAGGTAAACTAAACGAAGGACAGCACACACACACACACACACACACACACACACACACACACACACACACACACACACACATGTGCGAGGGGGGATCCGAACCTCCGACGGCGAACGGCCGCGCGCATCGCAACACGGCGCCCCATTGCGCACGGCTAATCCACCGCGGCCCTCACAACTTTTCTTCTGCCAGTACCTCGTCTCCTACTTTCCAAAATTCAAAGAAGTTCTCCTACAAACGTTGCAGGAATAGCGCTCCTGGAAGAAAAGATCTGGTGCAGATGTGGCTTAGCCACAGCCTAAGCGATGGAAGAAAGGAAGCTTAGGGTTGAACGGCCCGTTGATTGCGTGGTCTTTAGAGACGGCGTAAGAGATGTTTCCAGAATGAAACTTTCACTCTGCAGCAAAATGAGTGCTGATATGAAACTTCCTGGCAGATTAAACATGTGTGCGAGAACCGGGATTCGAACCTGGGACCTTTGCTTTTTGCGGGCAAACGCTCTGACGTTTGAGCTATCCCGGCTCGCTTCTCAGTCCGTCCTCACAACTTTGGAAAGTAGGAGGTGAGGTAATGGTAGAAGTATAGTTGTGAGAACAGTAAAGCGTGCCGGGATAGCTTAGACGGTAGAGCTGTTGCCCGCGAAAGGCAGAGTTCCCAGTTTCGAATCCCGGTTTCGGCACACAATTTTAATCTGCGAGGAAGTTTCATATCAGAGCACACTCCACTGCGTTAAGTTCTTGATTAGGTGGTGAGCTACAATACAAAAGGTGATTGTAGGGTACCACCTAACCAAGAACTTCGCCACAACGCAAAATTATGAGCATAACCGAAATGTATATGACAAGTAATGTATGTAGACGTGAACAGCAGTCTGATGTTCAAATGTTCGAATGTTTGTAGAGCTTATGGGAATTAACTACGGGGTCATCAGTCCATAAACTTACAAACTACTTACGAACTAGCTAATACTAAGGACGGCACAAATATCCATGCCCGAGGGGGGATTCTAACCCCCGACCGTAGTGGCCGTGCAGACCGTGACTGGCGCGCCTCAGTCCCCTCGGCCACGGCGGCCGGCGCAGTCTGATGATGAACCGTCACATTTGAAACCAGGAACGACGCTATTTTGTAAATAAATTACATAATCAAATGTGATTAGTTGCTTCATTTCTTAATTGTAACAATCATCCCGTATTTTATCCACAACCAGGCGCTCAAACTATGAATTTCTGACAAAAGAGCATTTGGAACATAATAATATTTACATTATAAATTCAAATATTCAAATCTTTGTAAATTGAAGGCACTGAAATGATTGTGTTATCAGTACCTCGGCGTACAAACTATTTAAATTAACTTATGCTAAGGCAACACACATACACATACACCCATGCCAGAGGGAGGACTCGAAACTCAGATTAAGAGTAACCACGCGCTCTGCAGCAAGGCGCCATAGAGCGCTCGGCCGCCCCTCCGTGACGTATCTTGAATCTTTGACACGCCAAATTTTCATTTACTGAATGTCTGTTTTCAATTAATCCACAACAAACGAAAACTACGCACCATTGCCAACAATACAAACAGTTATGTTACTCAGCGCTCAAAAAAGGGGGGGGCGGTGAGGAAGTGAGGGTCAAGTGAGTGGAAAAGTTGAGGGGTGAAAGGGCTAGGAGGAGACAGGCAGAGAGACGAGGAGATGGAATGAAGGGGGAGGAAGGAGCTGGTTGACAGCTGGAGGAGATGGACTAGTGGAATGGTGAAATAAGTAGAAGATACAGGAAATATCACTGGGAATCACCCGTAACGTACCGTATTTGCCGGCGTATAAGACGCACTTTTTTTCCTAGAAAAATTGATGCAAAACCTTGATGCGTCTTACACGCCGGGTGCCAGTTAAGGTAGGTACCTACAAGTTCCATTTCTTTCGTCGGATTTCAAAAAAAAGAAGTGGTGGAAAATAGGGAAATAATGTTTTAGGCGCGAAAATCTGCTTTAAGGTTCTCTTTTCATTTTCGTAGTGTATATTTGATATGAGTACCTAATACGCACCAATATACCCGTTAGGAGCTTTATTATGTACTAAAGGTAATCTAAATTTTGTACCTATTTTTAGTGCCAAGCGTAACTGAAACAGGTAACTTAATAGGAAGTTGAAACTTACGACGTAATTTCACTTGTCATAACCGAATCTTTGAGGCAATCCTGTAAAGGTTCTCATTCATTACTTGAATAATGAAACACCACTCACGTATTTGTCCATGTCTCAATTGACGATATTTGAGAATTTATTCCCATTCTCAAATATGTACAGAAGTATTTTTTGTGATGTTTGCGCAGCGTCTGCGTCTCACAGTTGTATTTTTGAGGTTATAACATGCTGTGCCCCATACAGTGCACCGACCAACACACAGACACAATCCATCCATAATTCTCACAGTTTAAGAAACATCACAAAAATACTTCCACAAATATTTGTGCTTCACAGTAGATTCTCAAAAAGCGTCATTTTGAACATCAAAAGCCCCTACTCGTCGTTCTAAGTCTCAAACTCATACTTGGTGCGGTGACTGATGTGAGCAATAGCAGTCGTAAGCAGTGCCACCTAGGTGGTAATTTTGTAAGCCTCTACGACGCTTTCGTCAAACACCGTGCCATAGTCGGCGCGCACTGTAAACAGCGATAGGCGAAATATCCGTTCGAATAAGCGCAGCCTGTCAAGAAACTTGAGTGTGTAAAGTTTATGAACACTACTTTAAAGCACTGCCTTAGATATTTGATGTACATTAACAAATGTATTATAATTACATTGCAATAGATTTATTAGGTGTGATTTATTATTTTCCCTATAAAAATTGGCTTAAAAGTGGGATGCGTCTTATATGCCAGTGCATCTTATTGTGCCGGAAAATACGGTAGTTGAAGGAAACAGGAGGTGATGGACAGAGACATGACAAGGATGTAGCGATGTAGGTTTTCTATTATCGCGATACAGGAGAGAGAGCCTTACGGAAATGACCCAGGAATTTGGATGGAAATAAAATAAATGCGTTATTTTTTGCGGCAAGATCCTCTCAATGTGAACATTTCTTGTTGCCACCCACCTACAAAGGGAGACATGAGTATCATAATGAAATAAGAGAAATAAGATCTAAATCGGAAAGACTTCCTTTTTCCGCGCGCTGTTGGAGAATGGAAAGGTAGAAAAATGTCTGAGAGGCGGGCAAGTACGTGTGATGCTGAATGCCTTTAGATGCAAAGGTAGAGAGAGACGATCTGCTGCTAGAACAACACTCAGCGCAATTGAATTATTAACGTATTTTGTCGTTTGTTGTTTAGTCGTTTTCGTGAAGTAAGCGAGATGCGGTTGACACGATTTCGCCAATAGGGACGGTGCAGTGTGCCTCCGAAGTTGCGTTTTGTGACATTTGTGTGGTGAAGCGTCAGATGGAGCGGCGATTGATAATCAATCCTGCTAAAGTATTGCCATTGGTTGAGATGAAGTTACGAAGAACCATTCTTCGTGAAGATGGTATTAGTGTAGAAGATGAATCATTCGAATGCTCTCTCTTATCTGTTATGGTACAGAAATATGAGCATAAGTTAGATACTGTTGTAAGACTAACACATAATGATGATAATAGGGATGATAATGACGAAGAACTCATTGCTAGCGGTAGTCCTACGGTAAGTGCGGAAAGAGGCGATGGAAGCAGTGGCAGTGAATACC
This sequence comes from Locusta migratoria, assembly GCA_026315105.1. Lineage (NCBI taxonomy): Eukaryota > Metazoa > Arthropoda > Insecta > Orthoptera > Acrididae > Locusta > Locusta migratoria. The sequence continues at coordinate 57,670,371 of CM048751.1, forward strand.
AACAGTCTTCCGAGAAGAAGGTTAAAGTTGCAACTATCATCACGGCTTTTGATGACAATACGACATGTACGACGATTATTACATAAGTTATAGTTCAGATATCTGCATTACGTATGGCGTCTACAATTACATCTACAGTGCTATATAGAGCATGATTGCAAGGTTTTGCATAAAAACAACGCCCACCAGCACATTGAGGTGTACGTAGAGATACTGTAACCAAACGTTCATACAGATATGTTTGTTCGAGCCCAAGTACCTTCCTTGTCAGATGTCAGCGAGCTGGTGTCATTGACAGGACTGACGAGTTCAGTTAGAGCCAGGAATGCCTTGGGTCGGGTCGTACTGCTACCTGAGAACGGAAGTTGACCATTTCGAGTGTGAGATTAACTGTCCTATCCAGAGTACCCTTATAATGGCCACTAAAAGTCGTCCAGTTCGGGTCTGCCCAGAGCTATATGTTACTGGTATGATTTGATTCGCCACGGTTCCACAGATCTTGTGATTCAGCAAGCTCAGTCGAAACCGGTTGTTTTAGATAAAAAAAAGCGATCTTGAGAAAACAGCAAGAAGATTTTATATAATTTGTACAGTGTGAAATCGAAGTGTATTTAGCACGACGACTGGAATTTGATGTGGTAATTGTGGCTCTACGTCTTTATTAAGGAGAAAAGTGTTAATTATTTCAGTCGCCTATTTGGAAATGGAGGGGGGGGGGCGTTCGAAAAGGCGTTATAATAATCGGACAATATCTGAGGGTATTTGAAGTGGTTAATGGAATGTGGAAAAATAAATGAAATTATTTCAAAATATATATATATATATATATATATATATATATATATATATATATATATATATATATATATATATTCCCGTAGTTTTTCGTACACACTTCGTATGTAAAAAACAAAAATGTTTCGTAGCAAAAGAAGAAAAGGATAATACTTTTCTCGTGGGGGGGGGGGGGGGAGGAGTCTGAGCCCCATGACCCTTCCCTTGGATCCGCCATTGACTTCAATAGACCTTTCTTTCCGTATCCTTTCCTCTATCAATCCCTAGAGTTTGTACTCCGTGGAAAAAACGTATCACGTGTCAGGTTGTGCAATCTCCACCGTCCGAGCCGCACGGTAGTGGGGGTGGTCGAGGCTGTGGACAGGAGCGCAGAGCGCTGACGTCCAACTTGAGCAGCGGCCGCGGTTGATAACGTCATCGATGCCGGTGGCTGCGGGGGAGGGGGAGGGGGAGGGGCGGACAAGTGGCAAGACTCGCGGCGCACAATGCCGCCGGCTGCCGGACTGCGCGCATTGTGCCCTGGCGGCGTAGCGGACGGCCCCGGCGGACATCGGCGGCGACAAAAGGCGCCGATACGATACCCAGTTAAAGTTACATCAGATAGAGCGGCTCGTATTTTCTCTTTAGGAGATATTTCCTTTCAGGGCGCCCTCGCGCTATAAATAAGACAGCTCGAATTAAGGATTAAGGCGCCGGTTGCGGGCTTCCGCAGCCTAAGTCGGCCGCGCGCTTTAACAAGTGTCCCGGTAAGCCTGCTTTCCGGCCTGCGCGGCCCGCGAGCCACCTGGCTAATGCTATCGATCACAATGGCTCGACCGGTATCGGCCGCCTTCATCGGAGACATAACAAGAAACATGGACGCCACCCGCGCCCCCTTGCAGCAGGTTATATATGTGTCTGTGCGCGGGGCCTCCCCTCGTCCCACTATCCGACCGTAAATCTTTTTTTAAAAGACATGTATAAAAATCGTTACCGGGGGGATCCCTACCGCACCTCGCTCACACTATATATCTTTCATTGGTCCCCGCACACAGACGCATTTTTGAAAGGAACGGCAACCTTCGAGGGAACTCGCAGGAAAAGATTTAGCTCCTGGGGAAGACTACCTTCTTTTTTTTCACCCCCCCCCCCTTCCCCGTCCCAGTCTTTACTCTCCACCCCGACTGCTCTGCCCCGAGATGTCACTGTTGAAGTCGGGCGAGAGTCGGAGACGTGATGTGTGTGCGTGGGAGAAGCCAGCCGGCCCTCGTCGAGAAACCGATCGCGTAGCTGGCGGCCCTTAACTCGATCCCGTCGGCGATGAAAGGGCGACGCCGCTCCCAAACATTCTTCGGTTTTTCTCGACGGCAGGGGGGAGCTGACGCCATTGTGGGGTGGCTGCCACTGTGTGACGGGCATGAAAGAAGGCGGCCACTCCACAGCCCAGAAACCGATACGCCGGCTGACACTTCTCTTTCACGAATCTGCGGAGCCGAGCCGCAAGTCTGAAGTGTGGAAATTCGAACGCTGATTGGCGTGACTGACAGGTTTCTCGTTGTGCACTTCTGACAGCATTTACTGCATTCGAGAGATGGAAATATTTTTTAAAAAATGGTCGTTTCACGAAACGTTACATCTTGACGAATATCACACGGAGGTCTGTCATTGATCAACCAACCAGCAACTTCACACTTCTTTCGCAGGTGGCTCAGGAGGGGCATTGAGTTCTGCATTCAGGACATTGGGCCCTCGTTTGAAGGGCTCATTTCAATGATCATTGTCAACCCCAGTGGCCGAGCGGTCTGCGGCGCGCCAGTCACAGTATGCACTGCCGCTACGATCGGGGGTTCGAATTCCCCCTCGGGCATGGAAGTTTGTACCATCTTTAGTATAAGGTAGTTCATAAGTAGTTTGTAAATTTAGAGACTGATGACCCCGCAGTCAAGTCCCTTAACCTTAACAAACATTTGAACATTTTTTGTCAATGATCATTCCATCAACAGCTCATCTAAATAACCAAAGGCTTTTATCTTCAATGAGCTCTATTTAGACATACGATTTTCCACATATCAAATTCCCTAATTAAAATTTCTAGTTATATGTCTTAAGCTGTTTTTTGCGCAGTTGGTGTAACTTAAATGAAAGACAAAATAATGTTCCCAATAAGAAAACACAAAGAGGCTTAAAAAATTTGTTGTTGTTGTCTTCAGTCCGCAGACTAGTTTGATGCACCTCTCCAAGCTACCCTGTCCTGTGCAAGTCTCTTCATCTGAGAATACGTTCGGCAACCTACATCCTTTTGAATTTGCTTACTATTTTCGTCCCTCGGTCTCCATGTACGATTTTTTCCCCACAAGCTTCCTTATAATGCTAAGTTGACAATTCCTTGATGTCTCAGAATGTGTCCAACCAATCTATTCCTTCTCTTAGTCAGGACACGCCGGAAACTCCTATTCTCCCCAATTCGCTGAAGCACCTCCTCATTAGTTACGTGATCTAACCATCTAATTTTCATCATTCGTCTGTAGCACCACATTTCAAAAGCTTCTATCATCTTTTTATCTGAACTCCTTATTGTCCACGTTTCACTCCCATACAATGCTACACTCCAGACAAATGCTTTCAGAAAGGACTTCCTATCATTTTAATTTATATTGGATGTTGACAAGTTTCGCTTCTTTAGAAACGCTTTTCTTCCCATGGTCATTCTGAATATTATATCTTCTTACTTCTGCCATCAGAAGTTATCTTGCTATCCAAATAACAAAATTCATCTACTACTTTTATTGTCTCATTATCTAATCTAATTCCTTCATATCGCCTGATTTTCTGACATTGCATTCCATTACCTTCGTTTTACTCTTGTTAATGTTCATCTTATATCTTCCCTTTAAGACACTGTCCATCCCATTCAATTGCTCTTCCAGATCTTTTGCGGTCTCTGACAGAATTACTATGTCATCGGCAAACCGCAAACTTTTTATTTCTTCTCCCTGAACTTTAATTCCTTCACCAAAGTTCTCCTTCCATTCCTTCACTGCCTGCTCAATGTACAGATTGAACAACATTGGAGAAAGGCTGCAACCCTATCTTACTCCCTTCCCAACCTCTGTGTCTCTTTCTTGCCCTTCGACTCGAATAACCGCTGTCTGGTTTTCGTATAGGTTGAATATAACTCTTCGCTCCCTACATTTTACCCCTGATACCTTCAGAATTTGGAAGAGTGTATTCCAGTCGACATTTTCAAAAGCTTTCTCCAAATCGACAAACGCTAAAGACGTAGGTTTCCCTTTCCTTAATCTATCTTCTAAGATAAGTCGTAATGTATTGTTCCCGTGTTCCTACATTTCTCCTATATCTAAACTGATCTTCTCCGAGGACGGATTCCACACGTTTTTCCATTTGTCAGTAAATAATTCGTGTTAGTATTTTGAAACCATGACTTATTAAACTGACAGTTCTGTAATTTTCACACTTGTCTGCACTTGCTTTCTTTGGAATTGGAATTACATTATTCTTCTTGAAGTCGGAGGGTATTTCCCCTGTCTCATACATCTTGCATACCAGGTGATACAATTTTTTCACGACTGGCTCTCCTAACACACTTCCAAGAGAACTCCACCAGAAGCGTGGCAGATTGTAACAACAGAAAAATGCTTCGCACGCTTAGGGAACAGAAGTCACGTGGTAGCGATCTTCTTACGTTTACTTATTTAAAAATTATTTTTCATTTAATACTAAGAAATTCCCAGAAAAAATATTGATGTATATAGTACTTTGCTGTAAACATGTTTAACTGTCTCAGTGGCGTATATAAGGGGAGGGGTCAAGTGGCCTCAACCCACCCGAAGAAATGGATATAAATAAAAAATTAAATACGGTATCTGAATTATTTTAATGGATGATGCGTGGATGCTTCGTCATGGTAGACACTCATAGTTCCTTGTAATGGTCAGTGGTGTGAAGCTCGTGAAAGTTTTTTTCTTATGATTAGTGTCAACAATAAAAAAAAGCATAATCTCAGTAAAGTAAAAGGAATTCAGCTCAAATTACCCTCTGAATATGAGCAGCAAAACGTGCACAAAAATTGATGGGGTTTCTAAATTAAATTACTTAACTTATCTTGCCCCCTATATTCGCCAGTGCTCTGAGTCACCCCGCAGAAAGCTTGTGATTGCGTGCATCTGGAACATGTGTTTACCTCGTCGTTGCATCGTTTCCTCAGTAACCACATCAGAAAACAGCATCATTAAACGACAAATTTCTACCCTTGAATTAATACAAAATAAAGTGCGTTATATAACTTTTCAAGGTTCCTCCCCTGTATTCGTATTATCCTGTTAATACAATCCGACTAATTAATTTCCGTAAGTTAAAGGTAAAGCTCCTCTTTCTGGCTCTCTATGAACGAATGAGTGCCCGACAATGTCATCCTCGGCCGGTAGTTTGTATATGTAGAGGCATTAGTCAGCACTCCGTATTCCAGATGTTGCCCATTGTAGCAAGTAAGCAGTGTGTTACACAATTAATTCGGCACCATATGTTTTAAGTTTTCTACATCTACATCCATCCTCCACAAGCCACCTGACGGTGTGTGGCGGAGGGTACCTTGAGTATCACTATCGGTTCTCCTTCCTATTCCTGTCTCGTATAGTTCGCGGAAAGAAAGATTGTCGGTATGCCTCTGTGTGGGCTCTAATCTGATTTTATCGTCTTGATCTCTTCGCGAGATATACGTAGGAGGAAGCAATATACTGCTTGACTCCTCGATGGAGGTACCGAGCTAAGGAGCTTCTCTCTTACATAGTCTTCCACTGGAGTTTATCGATCATCTAAATCAAATATTTGTTAAGCTTATGGGACTTAACTAAACCTACAAACTACTTATGAACTACTTACGAACTAGGACGGCACAAATATCCATGCCCGAGGGGGGATTCGAGCCCCCGACCGTAGTGGCCGTGCTGACCGTGACTGGAGCGCCTCAGTCACCTCGGCCACCGCGGTCGGCTATCGATCATCTCCGTAACGCTTTCACGATTACTAAATGATCCTGTAACGAAGCGCGCTGCTCTCCGCTGGATCTTCTCTACTTCCTCTATCAACCCCACCTGGTGCGGAACCCACACCGGTGAGCAGTATTCAAGCTGTGGGCGAACAAGTGTACTATAAGCTACTTCCTTTGTTTTAGGACTGCATTTCCTTAGGATTCTTCCAAAGAATGTCAGTCTGGTATCTGCTTTAACGACTATTAATTTTGTATGGTCGTTCCTTTTTAAATCACTCATAATGCCTACTCGCAGATAATTTATGAAATTAACTGCTTCCAGTTGCTGACCTTCTGTCAAGTTGGAAATTAGTAGTAAGTGAGTTAACGCTGTGGTAATCAGAAGTAGTTTTCAAATCCATTATTTTAACACGCCTAAGATCTACAGCAGACAATGGAATAAAACCAATTTACAGAACGGAAAAAGACAAAGCACTACACAAAATCTTATAAGAAACGTAAAGAAAAGGAAAACGCAATAAAAAGGGAGGTCATTCAGTCACAACGAAGAAGACACCTACTAAACTAAGTGGTACATCTGTAGCAGTCTCTAGCTTCATCTTCCGCCACCTCCGTCTCCACTTCTTTTTAAGGACTGGTATCACTGGATCCTTCCATAGCGTCTTGCACGTACTGTTGAGCGTTTTTCAGATAGTTGAGTATGGAGGACTAAATAATCTAATTAAAGTGTAGTTTTTGGCCATAAAGCCAAACTGTTTCTTCCTCTACAAAGTTTCTCCCCTTTCTATGCACTCTGTGGCAGTTATATCTAGGGTTAAGGTATCTGCAGAGAGTAGGTGTCAGTAATGTGTGTGTGTGTGTGTGTGTGTGTGTGTGTGTGTGTGTGTGTGTGTGTTTGTATGAATCTATGTAGCATAGTACCATGTTCTTCTTGGACTTCTTCTTTTCAGGTATCAGGCAGAAATTGCTTATTACGTTTCCCAGCTATAACGGGGCTTCCTCTCCTCTTCTTCCATGGTACTCGCATCCAGTCTGATGCCAGCCAAAACGACGCTTCCTTCCCTAGCTGTCTCCTCCGGAGGTAATCTTCTTATTTTACTCCTTTTATGATGAGTACCTGTGTCACTGTAATGATTTATATCAGATGTAGGCCACTGACTGTTGAAAACCTACTGTTTTAGGTATGGAATGGATTTTATTCGGTTTTTAATTGATAGTTGACAGAGTCAAACATTTTGAACATAAGTGATTTTACAGAGGTTTTAAAGGCAAATTTCGTTACACCTGGTGATAAATGGTGGGGATCCGTTAGTTAGAACTCCATGTATATATGGTTATGACTTGAATGGAAGTACACAAAATGTTCAGGTTTTTGTAAAAAATCTGTGGGACTTAACTGCTTGGTTATTACTCCCTATTCGTCATAGTTGCACTATTTAGAAGTTGGTAACTAGTTTCGGACTTGTTCGTCCATTTTCAAACCATAGGCCTTATTCCAACCGTGACAACACACTGTATGAAGCAAATGACTGATAAAATCTGTACGTTGTCCACTGCGTTCACGGGCCTCCGACGTGCACTATACATGTCAACGTCGTTTAGATGATACCTCGTGGCTCCGTGGCCTCTAACGGAGCTACGAGGTATCATCTAAACGACTTTGACATGTATACTACACGTCGGAGGCCCGTGAACGCATCATCTATTTTAACCTATTTTAAGTTTCATTTTAATCATGTATTAACAGCGGACGACGTATAGATTTTACCAGTCATTTGTTTCATGCAGTGTATTTTCACGGTTGGAATAAGGCCTATGATTTGAAAATGGATGGACAAGTTCGAAACTAGTTACCAACTACTAAATAGTGCAGTTGTGAGGAAAAAAGAAAAAAATGGTTTTCATTATATGTCGAGTTGATGATCCTGCCCCATCTTCACGATAAATTTTCATAAGTTAAACTAACCTAAGGATAACACATACACCCATGCCCGAGGTGTGAGGGAATCGAACCCCTGACGGCGAACGGTCGTGTAAACGGACAACGACCCAAATAATGCAACTGGTATTTTGCAGGGTTCATAAGATCATGTTCTGATTTCTGTATTTTCTTTACCTTATGTAAAGAAAATAAGCACCTGACGATGCAAATTCCGTCGTGTGTCCTGAGTAAAGAATTTTTAACAATCGCAGAGGCATACTGTGATGAAAATCGGAACATTTTATTTTGCAGAGAAACGACACACATCAACAAATTGAGAGGTACATAATGGTCCTGTAACCGAAACATCTTTCACAGATAAGCTTCCTCAGGTCATTTTGTAGCTCCGACATGGATTCAACTCCGAATGTTTTATTGTTTTTATTATTATGACTATGACCTTGGGAAACTTATCTTACAACTTTTATCACAGCAATTGAAAATGGCCTAAGGCCGAAACCAGGTAGTATTAATAAACAAAACTTTCAGTCAAATGGCGGTCAGCTCTTTTAAAAACTTTTATACTATTTTTGTTCGAGACCAAGTACTTTCCTTGTAAGTAGTAACCAGGTCAGCTGATGCAGTGGCGTGGAATCGGACCTCTGACGAAGGCCGAAACCAGGTAGTGGTGTTAAACAAAATTTTCCGCCAAATGGCGTAGGTGCTACAAAGATCGTAGCATCTATATCTATTCAGACAGCCAGGCAGCCCTGAGATCACTGGCAGCACCTATAACAAGGCCTAAAATTGTTGCAGAATGTCACAGGGTTCTGGTGGAGCTAGGGGAAAGCAATAGAGTAAACCTATTGTGGGTCCCTGGCCACTCGGGGATCAGTGGCAACGAACATGCCGACAGATTAGCCAGGATGGGGGCAGAGACTCCATTTATTGGACCGGAATCTGTCCTGACAAACACCAAGGCAATGACCAATTTGGAGCTACGTAACTGGCTCAGAAGACAACACGTAGAATATTGGACCAAAGTCTATCAACAAAAACATGACGAGGTAATGATGCCAAAGTCATGTTTTAAAAGAAGTCTGCAATCCTGGGCCTGAACATGAGAGAGATCAGACTCATGGTTGGATTGCCGACATGTCACGGGAATTAAAAAAAACACCTACATACAATGGGAATATCAGAAGAGGACCCTAAATGTAGGATCTGTGATGACGGTGATGAAACTGCATCACAACTAATCTTTGAATGCATTGCATTGGAGAGTAAAGGGCACAGAACATTTGGGACAACCAGACCCGAAGAAATTGAGTCTAATAAAGAACTGGTAAAGGGACTCCTTGCACTGTTCAAGGGCATTGGTTGGCTTTACTAGATATACAGGGAGCGGTACCGCAGAATAAACTTAGTTGCGGTGCGGGCAGTGGCGGGTTGGACCAAGACTGTTTTGGCTTCCGTGAGAAAATCAAATCAAATCAAATCGAGGCTCATGACGCCTAAAAAATCATACTATTTTTGTTCGAGCCCAAGTACTTTCCTTGTAAGTAGTAACCAGGTCAGCTGATGCAGTGGTGTGGGATCGGACCTCCGACGAACCCGAAACCAAGTAGTGATAATAAACAAAACTTTCAGTCAAATGGCGGTCAGCTCTTTTAAATAATTTTATGTGACAGTGAGGCTCATGACGCGTACATAAAAATGTTCAAATGTTCGTAAATCTATCGGACCAAACTGTGTGGTCATCAGTACATAGCTTACAAACAACTTAAACCTAGGTAATCTAAGCTAAGGACAAACACACACACCCATGCCCGAGGGAGGACTCGAACCTCCACGGCGAGCAACCGCGCGATCCGCAGCAAGACGCTTTAGACCGCTCGGCTATTCCACCGCGGCTACATAATTAAAAAAAATAAAGTTCAAATGTTTGTAAAGCTTATGGGACTTAACTACGGGTCATCAGTCCCTAAACTTACAAACTACTTATGAACTACTTACGAACTAGGACGGCACAAATATCCATGCCCGAGGTGGGATTCGAACCCCCGACCGTAGCGGTCGTGCAGACCGTGACTGGAGCGCCTCAGTCTCCTCGGCCACCGCGGCCGGCGGCTACATAATCATACTATTTTTGTTTGATCCGAAGTACCTTCCTTGTAAGTAGTAACCAGGTCAGCTGATGCAGTGGCGCGGGATCGGACCTCCGACGAAGGCCGAAACCGGGTAGTGATAATGGCGGTGAGCTCTTTAAAAAATGTTATGTGACTGAGGCTCATGACGCCTACAAAATCACACTATTTTTGTTCGAGCGCAAGTACTTTCCTTGTAAGTAGATACCAGGTCAGCTGATGCAGTGGCGTGGGATCGGACCTCCGACGAAGGCCAAAACCAGGTAATGATTATAAACAAAACTTTCCGTCAAATGGCGGTCAGCTCTTGTAAAGAATTTAATGTGACTGAGGCTCATGACGGCTACAACATCATACTATTTTTGTTCGAGCCCAAGTACTTTCCTTGTAAGTAGTAACCAGGTCAGCTGATGCAGTGGCGCGGGATCGGACCTCCGACGAAGTGTCTGCCGGTCGCGGGGTCCGCATGCGGACTCGCGCGCATCGTCGCCCCCTGTCATGCACCACCGGGCGTGGGAGGAGGGCTGGCGGTACGAGGCGTGGGGGAGGGTCGGCCGGACGGCAGCAGTCGCAGCGGACACCTTGATTTATGGTGACAACTGCCGGCGGTGAAAGACGACACAGGCTCCGGGTGGCTGTGGGGCGCGCAGCAACAGCAGGCAGCGCGGGTAACGCGCGGATGAAAGGGGTTCGAAGTGTGAAGGGAGGAATTGATACGACGCAGAGAGGAGCCCGGGGTCTCCAGCCTGCGACGGACAGCGGTTGGCACGTCCGAGGGCTCAGAAAGAAAAAAAAATCTCGTGACGGGAGATTTTTCTTGCTTTGCCTCCCACTCTCCTTTCGTTTTTGTACTATATAGGCGTATATATATAAGGCGCACCTTTTCGCAGATCTCCTCAGCGGCGGCGGCGGCTTCCCGCAAGTCTCACCTGTTCATATTTTATCGGCTTGGAGTTCCGCCCCCGCACCTCTTGGAAATGCTGGCGGGCGGAGGGTGGATGTGTGTCAGTCCGTCCGGCAGCGACCTCGCAGGTCGGTTATATATATATAGGGAAACAGTGAAAGGGAAGCGATGGCAATAAAAAAAGAAGGACGAAGAAAAGAGAGAAAGTGGGCGAGGAGGCTAGCTGTGCGGGGGAGGGGAGGGCGAAGAGTCTTTTCTCTCTGCGCGCAGTGAGAGATTGAAGTCGGGCCTGAGGAGAATTTTCGCGGGGGAGGAGGGAAAAAATGCGATCTGCGCCGCCATTACGGGCGGGCGGCGCGCGATTCTTTTGTGGCCGGCCGCGATTTGTCAGAATCTCTGCCGGAAATCCCCTGCCGGATCTCTTGCGGACTTCTGCCGGCTCGGCCGATCCGCGGCCCGTCTCCGCTGTCCGAGCTTTTGTGACGTCACTGATTACGGCCGGCCGCTGCGAGAGCTCAGAGAGAGAAAGGCACTCGTCTCCAATACGACCGGGACTCGCCGTAATAAGGAGGAGGCTGGCTCCAGAGAGTCCGTCCAATTTCTCAAACAGATTTTCGCAGGAGATTCCGGATATTTTCCAGTTCTACCATTTCAGGGACTACCACTCCTGTCGTAATCAATCAATCTAAAGACTACTATTGTAAAAATGTAATACCGGGTGACCGAGAGTCGCTCGGTAATTCTTTTTCTGTTATATATCGTATTGTTTAACAGATGCGACAATAATGGGACTGATTTTCTTTGCAAAATGTGGCAACTCTGCAGGCTTGCGTAGGCACAATATCTTTGACCTTAGTCTATAAGCTGCTTCTAGTCCATATGTACGAGGTTCCTCGTACAAATACGAGATTTGTGTCTATTGTACGAAGTACGAGGGCAAGGTCAACCTCGTACAGTTATGTACGAGATTCCGAGATAGGAATTATTTTTTTATATTATTTATTTTTTTCTCTGTTCGCATCCGTAGTCTAGTAGTCAGCATGTAAGATTGCCACGCAGGGGGTCTGGGTTCGATTCCCGGTTAGTTTGAGTACTGGGTGTTGTGCTTTCCTCATCATCATTAACATGCAAGTCGCTGCAGTGACGTCAGTTGAAAAGAATAGCACCAGGCAGTAATAATAATAATATGGCTTTCTCCATGGTCATGGAACAAGTCAGTATATGACATTTTAACACAAGAGTGGTAATAGAAAATCTTAAAACTTACACATCTTAAGCCTAAGTAAAGGGATTTAACAATGAAACAAAGCAATTTGTGTTTGGAAAAAAATGGCCATCAAAACATTTTATTTGTTGTGAGTTGTGCTGTGATGAGTTCAAATGTTTGTTAAGCTTATGGGACTTAACTACGGGGTCATCAGTCCCTAAACTTACAAACTACTTATGAACTAGCTAATACTAAGGACGGCACAAATATCCATGCCCGAGGGGGGATTCGAACCCCCGACCGTAGTGGCCGTGCAGACCGTGACTGGAGCGCCCTCGTCCCCTCGGCCACCGCGGTCGGCTGTGATGAGTTAACACGTGTTTATGTCTTTCCTCACGGAAGTGGAACCGCATAATATTGCGCAACGGTATGCCAATTCTTTTTGTGTTAAATTGGGTGAAAACGTGACGAGAACTCACAGTAAGCTTCGAAGGCTTTTTAGTTGGCATAAAATGTTTAGTGAAGGCAGAACGAATGTTGCAGATGAAGACCGCAGTGGGCGACCATCAACATAACGGACGGATGTCAGTTTGGCCAGGGTGCGTGAACTCGTACTATCTGATCGAAGATTATCCGTGAAAATGATTGCAGAAGAACTCAACATCAATCGAGAAACGGTTCGTCTAATAATAACTGAAGATCTTGGTATGAGACAGATTTATGCAAAAATAATCCCCATAATATGGTATCACCACAGCGAGAAACACGGAAAAATGTGGCACCAAACTGTTAGAGCAAACTGAAATCAATCCAGAATTCTTGAGCCGTGTTGTCAATGGTGATGAAAGTTGGTTTTTTCAGTACAATCCAGAGACAAAGCGCCTAAGTTCGCAGTGGTGTTCAAAGGGATCACCCAGACCAAAAAAAGCTCGTGTATCAAAGTCAAAAGTGAAATGCATGCTTGTGTGCTTCTTTTATTGCAAGGGAATCGTTCATAAAGAGTGGGCGCCTCATAGTGAAACAGTTAACCAATATTACTACAAAGGAATTTTAGAAAGACTTCGTAAAAGAGTTCTTCATCTCCACTCCAACATTGCCGATAATTGGATTCTGCATCACGACAATGCACCATCCCATGCTGATCTGTCAGTACAGTAATTTTTAATCTAAAAACAAATTTCAGTACTTTCACCAGATATTTCTCCATTTGACTGTTTTCTATTTTCAAGAGTCAAAACGGCGGTTAAGGGACACAATTTTCAAACAACACAAGATGTCCAAAAAGCTGTGACGAGTGTCACAGTTGATGAGTTTCAGAACTGTTACCTTCAAGGGTAGAAGCGCTTGAGAAAGTGTGTGCAGTCAGAAGGGAACTACTTTGAAGGAGACAACACTAGACTAAAACGGTAAGCAACAGCAGTCTCCTGACTGATGACCGCAACAACAACGATAATTTAGAAAGGAGCTATTATAAGCAGGCAGATGACTTGGCAGAGGGATCTCCATTGTCCTGCCTTAAAATATTCATGGATAAGTGGAGACAGAATTTCTTATGAGTGAACCTCTGGCACAACATGTAGAGTACTGGTTCAGGTATGTTGGTGACATCCTTTGTTTGTGGAAAGGTTCCACTAGACAACTCGAGAAATTCGGGAAAAATAAGAACCAGTAGTATTCAGACATAAAGACTAGTATGGAATTGGGAGGTCCACCATTAATTTTCTAGACGTCAACATACAGATAGAAAACTGGAACCTTAAATCTCTTGGAAAGACATATTTGCTCATACTGTCATCCCAGCTTGTTCTCTAGACCCAGCAGCTTACAAACATGCAGCATACCAACAAATGATAAACCGTCTCATGTCCAGTCACATGACCGAAGATGACTATGACCAAGAACTCAGCACAATAAAAACTATAGTAACAAATAATGAATTTCAGCCCACTGTGATTGACAATTTTCGTAATCAGAAAAGGAAGAAACATGTAAGAGCCCTACTCTTCAGGTACACGTCTCTTCAACTCGTTTTCGTATACTGTGTGTGTGCTTGCTTGGGTGCGCACGCCTATTTTTGTGTGTTGGCGATTTTTACTTTTTATTTAGTTACTGTACCTTCCAGATGTTTCTTATGCAAAGGGTGGGCCGCAGAGTAAGAAAAGGTTGAGAACCGCTGCCCTAGAGAACAATGCGATACTCGAATTCGGCGGCGGGGGTGGGGAGGGGGGTTCGAGGAGGTGGTGGAAGTAGGTAGTAGGTGAATACAGATGGGAGAAGTAGGAGACAGATTAATAGAAGCTTGAAATAAATATAATGTAGGGAAGAATGACTGTAAGTTACACGTGCTACTTTTCATTTTTGGAGGAGAGGAGAAAGTAGACAGAGAGAGAGAGAGAGAGAGAGAGAGAGAGAGAGAGAGAGAGAGAAGGGAACAGGAGATGGGCTTACTGAAGACTGAAAATAAATAAATAAATAAAATAAAAGTTCTCAGGCAATAACGCGTTTCTGGCGAGTTTGCTATATATACTTACTTTTTAATTGAGCAACATGTCTGTCCTACAGTTATCACGGGTAACTTCTACGAATTAACGGAATTAACTTCTAGGGCGTATTTTATTAATTTATATTTTATGTTTCTGAGATATCAACGCATCATCAATTTAGCATTGCAATGAAGTGTGTGTAGTTGAAAAATCGCAGTGATGCAGAAACGAAAACGGCAAGCAGGTTCAAAAGGATGTACATTTCTATTCTCTTTCAAAGATGAAGAGGCTTGGAAAGGAGAGGGTACCGTGAAGATCTTCTGACTGAAGACCTCAACATTAGAAACAATATAGCGGCAATCAAAAAGGAAAGGCACAAATAATGCTTAAGAGTGCCTTTACCCTACGACTGTTCATCCACCTACACAGAATACTTGACACGGTAGTTAAATGATCAGTCAATGGAACAAGTTAAATGTGAATAAGAAGAAGCAGCGTTGCAACAAGATGTGTAATCAAGAAGGAGGCGTCGGACAGCTAAGGACTTCCAATTACTTCCGCGGCTGCACGTTCTCCGATCAGCGTGAAGCGATCGTGATCGGCGGCAAACACGCGAGGTATCATTATGGTGTCTCGCAGGAGATTTCACAGCTGCCGCTCCTGAGAACGGAATTAACTTCCAGGGCGAAAAGGTTACTAACATTATACTCTCAAAGTACAGTGACGTTTGGAAACTGTTCATTAGTAGCGATGTAAGAAAATGTACTTTTAACTTCCCGTCATATCGACTGTTTAGACATGAGATTCACCTAACTCCAAGTTGTAGCGTATCACTGCCGACATTACCGTGGGTCGTCTTAGCACTTAGGCGCATTATTTTTATTATCTACATCTACCTTAAGGTGAGTAGCGGAGGGTACACTGTACCACTACTTGGAATATCCTTTCCTATTCCACTCTCAAATAGAACGGTAAAAAAATGCCTATATGCCTTAGTACGAGCCCTGGTTTCTCTTCTCTTTGTGGTCACTACGCGAAATGTAAGTAGGCGGCAAGAAGATCGTACTACATTCAGCTTCAAATTCCGACCCTCTAAATTTCCTCAACAGAATTTCTCGAAAATAACATCGTCTTTTCTCCAGCGATCCCCATTTCAGTTCCCGGAGCTTTTCCGTGACATTCGCACATTGGTCGAACCCACCAGTAACAAACCTAGCTGCTCGCCTCTGAACTGCTTCTATGTCCAGAATGCTTCTATGTCTTCCTTTAAAATGATCTGCTATGGGTCCCACACACTTGAGCAATACTCAAGAAATGGTCGTACAAGCGTTTTATACCCCTTTCATAGAGGAAGTACATCTTCCCAAAATTCTTCCAATAAACCAAAGTCGGGTGTCCGCGTTACTCATAACTGACCTTAGATGTTCGTTCCATTTCATATCGCTCTGCTATGTTAGCCTAAATATTTGAACGACGCGATTGCATCAAGAAACTCACTACTAATGCGGTATTCCAACAGTATGGGATTGTTTTTCCTACTCATAGGCATAACCTTACATTTTTCTACATTGAAAGCTAGCTGACATTCTTCGCACCAACTAGAAATTTTGTTTAAGTCATCCTGTATGCCATTACAGTCAATTAAAGACGACACCCTCCCATACACCACAGCATCATCACCGCAAATTACAATTTACTGTGTCCATCAGATCATTTATATAGATAGAAAATAATAGCGGTCCTATCACACTCCCCTAGGGCACGCCTGACGATACACTCGTCTCTGATGAACACTCGCCGTCGAGAACAACATACTGTGTTCTTTTACTAAGGAAGTATTCCAGCCAGTGACAAATCTGTGAAACTATTCCATAAGCACGTATCTTCGTTAGCAGTCTGCAGTGTGGCACCGCGTCAAACGCCTTTTTGTAGTCGAGAAAAAACAGTCCGCCTGTTGCCCTTCATCAATACTCGCAAGAAGTCATGTGAGAAAAGGGAAAGCTGAGTTTCACATGAACGATGTTTCCTAAACACGTGCTGATTCATAGAAAGAAGCTTTTCCTTCTCAAGGAAATTTACTATATTCGAACTGAGAATATACTCCAAAATTCTACAGGAAACTGATGTCAACGATATTGGCCTGTAATTATGTGGGTCAGTTCTCTTTCCTTTCTTATAAACGGAGTCACCTGCGCTTTTTCCCAATCACTTGGAACTTTGCACTGAATTAAAGATTCGCGATAAATGCAAGGTAAGTAAGGGGCCAATGCCGCAGATTACTCTTTGTAAAACCGAACTGGTATTCCATCCGGTCCAGAAGACTATTTCCTATTTAGCTCTCTCAGCTGCTTCTCTACACCGGAAATACCTATTAGTATGTCCTCCATTTCGGAATTAGTACGTTGATAAAATGATGGTACATTTGTGCAGTCCTTCGATATAACCCAGTAACTAAAGTTTACGAAAGGTCTTAATAAGTTACAGTGTGGAAACATCGTAATACTGTTCCTTCCAAACCACTACCACTTAACATTTTAAGTTACTTAGGTTACAATGTTGACACGTAATTTCTTATTTCAAACCACTTTTTTTAGGTTAATATAGTTTACAGTGTTCATACATTTCAATAATGTTATTTCAACCTACTTGTAATTCTAAGTTGCACTTAATTCTAGGCTGTAGATATTACTAATCTATGAACTGCGGCGTTACGAGTGTGCCAGTGGTGGCCTATGAACGCCTAGAGTATTCATGCCCATTTTACAAGAAAGTCTTTCTCGTGGAAACTGACTACATACTGTTCTTTCGTCTTCAGATTTTGATTGTAAATTAGTCGTTTACCATAACGCGAGGACGTGTATGATGTCAATTATCTAAAGCGGTGCTTCCTAATATTTTTTGTAATGGAACCCAAATTCTTCATGGAAATATTTTCGTGACCCAGTGTAACAGCTACAGTAATTAACAGTAACATAAACAGTATATGTAACATGAAAACGAAAGTCGACTTGTAATCTGGTACGATCTTAAAAATAGTGAAGGGCAAATTATAAAGAAAAAAATTTCTCTAATAATAAATTAATTTTATAAAAGTTAAATTGTAAACTCAATAATATTTAGGACAATGTTCATTCTTGGTGTTAATGATACGTTCTGTATCAGTATCGGAGCTTGTTGGTTTACGGCATCTATCGTTTCCCGGGCACATTTATTCCTATATATTTGTTTGTAGATATATATAAATGGAAAAAAAAGAAAGCTGTAAAATTTCCTCTCGCGTAAGTAAGTAGTTGTGAATCCTTTTAATTCCTTCGAAGGCACACTTGCAAGTACTCGTTACTCTCCGTTTATTGTGAGCAAAAATTGTAAAAAGTATTCAAAAAGTAATCGCATCGTAGTTTTATCTGGGAGTTTTAAATTTTTGAAGTGGTCCTCTAGAAACAAGTTTGTGATTCGTCAAAATTCCTGGAAAGTAACTCCTACAACAAAAATCAGATTTAAGTAATATTGTTGCATAAACAAACAACTTCTAGTGGACATAATGTAACAACATCAGTTCGTTAAGACCTTAATGTTAAAAATGAACCTGTAACCATTATCAGTTAAAATAAAGAAGCGGTAAGATAATTCACATAGGTATTTTAAAAGTTCTCTGGTAACCCACTAGTGGGTCGCGACCGATATTTTGTGAACCGTTGGTCTGTACACTGCTGTGCGATGATATTTTACCGAGTGTCATGCACACTGCGCATGCGCATACAGTAGGAACCTTAGCGGCGTCTGCTAACATCGGAAGCTAAGCTAATCTGACGGAGGTCATTCCTGTAAATGCAATACTGAAAAGGATCAAAGGTATCACAGCCGAATATATTCGGGAGATAACAAGTTGCAGAAAGATCACATTGTTGAAAATACAGCCCCGCGAAAACAAGATGATGAGATTAGTAGTGAGTGCAGTGGCCATTGCTGGTTAAGCATGACGTGTTGCTGAGGTATAGCAGGCCAAATTTTCCTTTGGGAGTGGGCGCCTAGCTTTCAGCTGCAAGGCAAACACCGCTTCCCCTTCACTCAGGTGGTCCGCAGCAGGAAAGGCTTCCGTAAGGCCCCTACACACATTCCGATTTGTCGTGACTAATTTATCAGCGGTCCAATAAATTGGACGTGTGGAAGCGCTTCCCAACCAACTTTGCTTGTCGGATGGTTGGTCGGGCACGGCAGTCCGACATCCGACACCCCCACGACTCCACTCGACAAATTGTACCGCTGTGTAGCGCTACCAGACCAGCATCCTGCCTGCGATCGTTTGCTTTCTGCACAGCGAACCAAGCAGCAGCGAACACGCGAAATCAAATACAGTTCGACAGACAGACACCAGAATTGAAAGGCGCTGCAATCGATGCGTGCTATTGGTCGGAACGTGTATAGGCTGCTATGGATGTGGCTGGGTTGTTGGTCAGTTGGTTGGTCGGACGATAAATAGGAGCGTGTGTAGGGGCCACCGATACCGCAGGCCGGCGGCTGGCCAGTAGCCGACACCCCCCGGCGTGCGTGCACGCAGCCTCATGCACCGACGCGCACTCAGCCGCACGAGTCTGCGCCTGGGAGCGCCCCGAGCCACCACGTGGGTCGCCTCACCGACTCATCGCTTAATTAAAAGTAAATTAGCTGGCAGGCATGGCCTGGGGAGGCCAAACGGCCGCCCCTCTCGCCTTTGTAGTCAGGGATTCAGGCGTCACTCAATTACATTCACCATTCTGTCGAATCCTACGCCATCGAACGTTTTAACTGATGCTTGTAGCCCAATAACGAACGCAGAAAAGACGCGAAAATTCCTACATACGGCTGGGAACGGGATATACAGGGTGAGCACGAAGTCTTGCCCTGATTATAAAAATCTACACTCCTAGCCATTAAAATTGCTGCACCACGAAGATGACGTGCTACAGACGCGAGATTTAATTGACAGGAAGAAGGTGTTTTGATATGCAAATGATTTGCTTTTCAGAGCATTCACACATGGTTGGTGCCGGTGGCTGACATGAAGTACGTTTCCAACCGATTTCTCATACACAAACAGCAGTATACCGGCGTTGCCTGGTGGAACGCTGTTGTGATGCCTCGTGTAAGGAGGAGAAATGTATACCATCACGTTTCCGACTTTGATAAAGGTCGGATTGTAGCCTATCGCGGTTTATCGTATAGCGACATTGCTGCTCCCGTTGGTTCAAAAAATGTTCAAAAGTTTGTTAAGCTTATGGGACTTAACTACGGGGTCATCAGTCCCTAAACTTAAAAACTACTTATTTACTACCTTATACTAAGGACGACACAAATATCCATGCCCGAGGGGGGATTCGAAACCCCAACCGTAGTGGCCGTGCAGACCGTGACTGGAGCGCCTCAGTCCCCTCGGCCACTGCGGCCGGCGCTCCCGTTGGTTGCGACCCAATGACTGTTAGCAGAATATGGAATCGGTGGGTTCAGGAGGGCAATACGGAACGCCGTGATGGATCCCAACGGCCTCGTATCACTAGCAGTCGAGATGACAGGCATCTTATCCGCATGGCTGTAAAGGATCGTGCAGCCACGTCTCGAACTCCGAGTCAACAGATGAGGACGTTTGGAAGACAACAACCATCTGCACGAAAAGTTCGAGGACGTTTGCAGCAGCATGGACTATCAACTTGGAGGCCATGGCTACAGTTACCTTTGACGCTGCATCACAGACAGGAGCGCCTGCGATGGTGTACGCAACGACGAGCCTGAGTGCACGAATGGCAAAACGTCATTCTTTTTCGTATTAATCCAGGTTCTGTTTACAGCATCATGATGGTCGCATCACTGTTTGGCGACATCGCGAAGAACGCACATTGGAAGCGTGTATCTGTCATCGCCGTACTGGCGTATCACTCGGCATGATGGTATGGGGTGCCATTGGTTACACGACTCGGTCACCTCCTGTTCGCATCGACGGCACTTTGAACAGTGGTCGTTACATTTCAGATGTGTTACGACCCGTGGCTCTAACCTTCATTCTATCCCTGCGAAACCCTACATTTCAGCAGGACAATGAACGACCTCATGTTTCAGGTCCTGTACGGGCTTTTCTGTATAAGGAAAATGTTCGACTGCTGCCTTGGCCATGACATTCTCCAGATCTCTCACCAATTGAAAACGTCTGGTCAATGGCGGCCGAGCAACTTACTCTTCACAATACGGCAGTCACTATTCTTGATGAACTGTGGTATCGTGATGAAGCTGCATGAGCATATGTACCTGTACACGGTCTCCCTCTGCGGTTTTTACCCCACACACTTCCTTCTAATGCTAAGTTGACGATTCCTTGATGTCTCATAATGTGTCCCACCTATATATTCCTTCTCTTAGGATATGCCAGAAACTCCTTTTCCCCCAATTCAGTTAAGCACCTCCTCTTTCGTTACATGATCTATCCATCTAATTATCAGCATTTTTCTGTAGCACCGCATTTCAAAAGCTTCTACCATCTTCTTCTCTGAATTCGTTTATCGTCCACGTTTCACCCGCACACAATGCTACACTGCAGACAAATGCTTTCAGAAAGAACTTCCTAACATTTAAATTAATGTTGGATGTCAACAAGTTTCGCTTCTTCAGAAACTCTTTTCTACCCATAGCAATTCTGTATTTTATATCTTCTTTACTTCGGCCATCGGAAGTTATTTTGCAACCCAAATAACAAAACTCTCATCTACCACTTTTATTGCCTCCTTACCTAATCTAATTCTTTCAGCATTGCCTGATGTTCTGACACTAATACTCGTTTTACTATTTTTAGCATTTATTTTATACTTTCCTGTCAAGACACCTCCCATTCCATTCAATTGCTCATCGAGAACCATTGCTTCCTCTGACAAAATTACTGAGTCATCAGGAAACCTCAAACTTTTTATTTCTTCTTCCTGAACTTTAATTCTTTCTCCAAATTTCTCCTTGCATTCCTTCACAGCTTGCTCAATGTAGAGATTGAACAACATTGTTGAAAGACTACAACCCTGCCTTACTTCCTTACCAACCTCTGCGCCCCTTTCATGCTCTTTAACAACTGCTGTCTGGTTTTTGTATGATTTGAATGTGACTCTTCGCTCCCATTTTTTTTTTTTTTTTTTTTTTTACCCCTGCTACTTTCAGAATTTGAAAGAGTGCATTCCAGTCGACGATATTGTCAAAAGCTTTCTCCATATCTACATATGCTAAACATGCAGGTTTGCCTTTCCTTAGCCTATCTTCTGAGATACGTCGTAATGTGAGACTGGCCTCCCATATTCCAGCATTCCTCTTAAATCCAAAGTGATCTTCCCCGAGGTTGGATTCCACAAGTTTTTCCATTCGTCTGTAAATAATTCGAGTTGGTATTTTGCAACCGTAACTTATTAAACTGACACTTCTGTAACTGTCACATTTGTCTGCACTTGCTTGCTTTGGAATTGGAATTACGATATTCTCCTTGAAGTCGGAGGGTATTTTCCCTGTCTCCATACGTCTTGCGTACCAGGTGTAACAATTTTTTTATGACTGCCTCTCCTAACGATATCAGCAGTTCAGACGGAATATCATCTACTCCAGGGGCCTTGTTTCGACTCAAATCCTTCAGCGCTCTGTCAAATTCTTCTCGCAGTATTGTATCTCCTATCTCATCTTTCCATACTACCTCTTCCGTATCTAAAATTTTGCCTTCAAGTTTTTTTTTTTTTTTTTTTTCCTTTGTATCGGCCCTCTATATATATTCCTTCCACAGTTCAGCTTTCCCCTCTTTGCTTAGTACTGGTTTTCCGTCTGAGTTCGTGATATTCATACAGCTGCTTTTCTTGTCTCCAACTATCTCTTTTATTTTTCTCTAGTTATACAGTCTTCTACGTTTCTGCATTTGTCCTCTAGCCACTCCTGCTTAGCCAGTCTGCACTTCCTGTCAGTCTCATTTTTCAGACGTTTGTATTCGCTAATGCCTGTTTCACTTGCTGAATTTTTATATTTTTCTCTCTCATCACTTAAGTTTAGTATATCCTGTGTTATTCAGGGATTTCTATTAGGCCTTGTCCTTCTGCCTATATGATCCTCTGCGGCCTTAGCTACCCTACCTCTCAGAGCTCCTCATTCTTCTCCTAATGTATTACTTTTCCCGTTTCAGCCAATCCTTACCTAATGCTCCCTCCAAAACTCCCAACCACGTCTGGTACCTTCAATTTGTCCAGGTTCCATCTCATACCTTTTCTACCTTTCTGTAGTCTCCTAAAGTTTAATCTGCAGTTAATAACCAATAAGTTGTGGTCAGAGTCTATATCTGCCCCTGGATGTGTCTTACAGTTTAAAAACTGGTTTCTAAATCTGGTACTTTCCAGTGTCTTCCGGTCTCTTCCATGTATACAGCCTTCTTTCACGATAACTAAACCAAATGTTGGTGATGATTAAATTGTCCTCTGCACAAAATTCTACCAGGCGACCAGTAATCGATGGTAAGGCATCGACTAAAACAGAGGTGATATCGGGCGTTCCACAAGGTAGTGTTATTGGTCCTCTGCTATTCCTTATTTACATAAACGATTTAGGGGAAAATCTAAGTAGCTCTCTTAGGTTGTTTGCAGATGACGCCGTCATTTACCGTCTAGTAAAATCATCTGAAGATCAAAACCAACTGCAGAACGATCTGAATAAGATATCAGTATGGTGTAAAAATTGGCAATTGACTCTAAATAATGAGAAGTGTGAAGTCGTCCACATGAGTACGAAAAGAAATCCGTTAAACTTTGTTTACAACATAAATCAATCAAATGTGAAGGCCGTAAACTCCACAAAATACCTAGGAATCACTATTACTTCAGACTTAAACTGGAAAGAACACGTAGATAATATCGTGGGAAAGGCGAACCAGAGACTGCGTTTTATTGGCAGAATCCTTAAAAGATGCAACAGAACTACTAAAGAAACTGCATACACTGCGCTTGTCCGTCCATTTTTGGAGTATTGCAGCCCAGTGTGGGATCCTTATCAGGTGGGTTTGACGGAGGACATCGAAAGTGTCCAAAGAAGGGCAGCTCGTTTCGTATTGTCACGATACAGGGGAGACAGCGTTACGGAAATGATACAGGATCTGGGATGGGAATCATTACAACAACGGCGCTTATCGCTGAGGCGTGGGTTACTTGCGAAACTCCAATCGCCAACATTCTCCTCCGAATGCGAAAATATATTGTTGACTCCCACTTACATAGGTAGAAATGATCATCAGAATAAAATACGAGAAATCAGAGCTCGAACAGAGAGATTCAGGTGTTCTTTCTTCCCGCGCGCTATTCGAGAATGGAATGGGAGATAAATAGTATAATTGTGGTTCGATGAACCCTCTGCCAGGCACTTAAATGTGATTTGCAGAGTATCCCATGTAGATGTAGATGTAGATCTTCCATTCCTTTTCTCCAGTCCATATTCAACTACTACTACATGTGCCTCTCCTCCCTTTCCTACTACCGAGTTTTCGTTTGCCTTAACTGTCTGTAATTTCCTTTCTACCCTCAAACATTTCTTCGATATCCTGATCATAGGCAGAGCTAGTTAGCATATAACCTTCTGCTACTGTGGTCGGAGTTGGTTTTGTGTCTAACTTTGATACGATAATGCGTTCTCTCTGCTGTTCATAGTAACTTACCCGTATTTCTATTTTCTTATTCATTATCAGACCTACTCCTGCGTTACTACCTACTGGCATTGCATTTATAATCCTGTACTCAACGGACCAGAAATCCTGTTCATCCTGCCACCGAACTTCACTAACCCCTGACTCGTGGAGTAGAGCGAAAGCATAATACTGAAAGTGCATTACATCGAGATAATGCGGGCAAGTTAGAAGAGTGTTACTTTGTTATACTGCTCATGCAGTACTGCAATTGTTATAAAGGACTGCGTGTTCGCCGGCCGAGGGGACTGAGGCGCTTCAGTCACGGTCTGCACGGCCACTACGGTCGGGGGTTCGAATCCCCCCCTTGGGCATGGAATTTGTGCCGTCCTTAGTTGTAGTTAGTTCATAAGTAGTTTGTAAGTTTAGGGACTGATGACCCCGTAGTTAAGTCCCATAAACTCTACAAACATTTGAACATTGAACTGCGTGTTGTCGGCAGTTTGCTTTTTCTTCGTTTATTTGAAAGTAGAAAACCTGTAGAATATATTCGTAGTTTCAGAGAATATACATAAGCAATCGGAACACAAGAGTAAAGAAAGAATTGTACCATACGTGCGAAAGTATTAATAGAAATAATACTGATGATGATGATATAATAATAACATTAATGTTGCTATATGTGTGATGCAGTTTCTCTATTCTTATGTTACGATTGCGTTTGTTTATCCTGTGAAACTACAAATAAATCATACACGTTTACTACTTTGAAGTAAACGAAGCAAAAGCAAACTGCCGGTAACACACTGCTATAAAATCCGAACAGTCATATTACATGTGAGGAATACGTTGCCGCATATAACAATTGCCAGCGTACTGTAGTAAACAAAAAAAACTGCCATGACTAGGACTTGTAGGACTTGAACCAAGGACTCTCGGTATAACTAAGGCTGTAGCAACTTACACACAGAACCTCAAAATAATTTGCTCTCACAGTTATGCTTTAACTGCACTCCGTAGGTCGGGTGGTGTTTATTATTATAGTTTATTCACATTCGCATAAAAAACAGCTCATAGCACGAATTATATCGGAGTTTTTGTTGATACTCTAATGATATACAATGATTGGTACCGATGTGACTGTCTGACATCTGGAGGTTTGGGTGCGAGACATTTGATAACCATTTTCAACACAGTAACTGGGCCTGCATGGTGTAGCCCTTATTAGCCTGCTATCTGTAACAACGTATAGTTGAATAAATGGTCTCTACCATAGAAACTATGCATTTTCGAACATAAGTTCATTAGTCATATTTTGCTCCATATCCTCTAGAATTTGTGGAACAAATCATCCTGCATATGAATTGGTACGGTATCTATTCTTTGCCGCGACAGAATAGCTGTGCGCACTAAGGCGTCCAGCTGCGGTGCTCGCGGGCGTTCGCCGTCGGGGGTTCGAGTCCTCACTTGGGCATGGGTGTTTGTGTTGTCTTTAGCATAAGTTACTTTAAGTAAGTATAAGTAGTTTGTAAGCTTGGGGACTAATGACCACCGTAATTAGGTCCCTTAAATTAACAAAGCTTGAACATTTTATCTGTCCTTTCGGAAATGTCCGAAGGAACAGATATCACGCCTGCGTTGGTGGCTTGATATAAATACCTCCATTGGAGGTAGGAATTGTGAAGGGATACAATGGATTATCTTTGGCTACATTAGGGGATAGAATTAATTCAACAGCGACAACTAAATATTTCTACCGGAACGGGATTCGAACCCGGAATTCCCGCTTTTGAAAGCGATTGCCTTAATCATTAGACTATCCATGTAGGTCTGACGACCACCCCCAATTTCCGTTAAACCACACGCTAAGGAAGTAGCGCCCTTATCGTTCATACTTTTCTTTTGCGCGCCACACCAGATTTCCTCACGAAGGCGAACGATATTACTGCATCTGGGCTGTAGGAACCACCATACATCATCAAACATAAAACTTCCTGGCAGATTAAAATTGTGTGCCGGAACCGGGACTCGAACTTGGGATCTTTGAATTTCGCGGGCAAGTCGAGGTACTGGCAGAATTGAAGTCGTGGGGCGGTGCCGTGAGTTGTGTCGGGATATTTCAGTGGTACAGCGCTTGCCCGCGAAAGGCAAAGTGCCCAGGTTCGAGTCCCGGTCCGGCACACAATTCTGATCTGCCAGGAAGTTTTATATCAGCGGACTCTCCGCTGCAGAGTGAAAGTTTCATTCTGGCATCATCATACATAAATATACATTTTTGTGTTTCTTAACCCTTTATTTGGCAACGTTGCTGTCAAGCAACATCAAAATTGCACGTAGTTTTCTGAAACATGTTTGAAGTTTCAATTCTGGATGGGCAACAGTGCTTCAAACTAACATTTAAGATCTCCAATAAATTGATGTTTCGTTGTCTTTTGCGAAAAGTTTATCAATAAAGAATTTTTAGCGGACACTGAAACCATTAGTTACCGAGGTACATGTTTCTTTCAATTTTGTGACAATATTTTCGTGATACATGGGAAACTGCTTATAAAAGGGAAAGAGGAAGCGCGGAAATTCGTTTATTATGGAAAGTTGTTGACGAGTTCTGATATGGGAGACAGGTAATTGACCTATATTTATTGGGAAGAGGAGGCCTGGTAGTCAACTACAAAATGGGCAACAAGTACAAAAGCAGAACGAAACAGCATCTCCTGTACCAGTCAGTGATGTACGGTCTGACAGATATGCTAATATGTTGTCACTTGGCAGATTATGAGCCAAAAGGAATTTGCAAGTTTTGTCTTCAGGGACACTTGAGTGTAAAATGTGAAAATCATGGAATTGTTCTGAACTTTGCACCAAAAACGACCTGTTTTCACTCGTTTGAAATGAAATAGTGCAAAATACAATAATTTCTATGGTCACAAAACCAACACTGTAGTATTGATACTGTACCACCGTGCGAAGTTTTTCGGCAATGTTACTTACAAACCAGAAAATATATTTTGAAAAAAAAAAAAAATCATATAATTCTGTTCACATGGCCCTGCGCATTTAAGTAACATAATACTTTTTCTTCTCATGATTTCTGTGTGTGCCAAATCAAGGATTAAAACATAGGGCCGCGGCGGAATGGCCGAGCGCATTGATGCGCTATACTACGATGCGCAAGGCCGTTCCCAGTCGGTGGTTCGAATCCCCTCTCCCCTCGGGCATGGATGTTTGTGATGTCTTTAGTCTTAGTTAGTTCATAAGTAGTTTGTAAGTTTAGGGACTGATGACCCCGCAGTTAAGTCCCATAAGCGTTACAAACATTTGACCATTTTAAAACATGGGGCGAAAGGTATGCGAGCTCTAGTAGCCGTGTGGTTAAGGCAACCACTGGCTCAAAGCGGATATCCAGGGGTCGAATCCCGGTCCTCCACTCGTTGCCGTTTAATTACTTTGCTGTAATAATGTAGACAAAGATAATCACATCCATCCTTGTCCTATTCCTTCCTCCATAGAAAGGAAGCGAGTGTATTTACCTGCAAAAGTACTCGTTCTACACATTCAAAGTATGAAGTCACTG
Source organism: Locusta migratoria (assembly GCA_026315105.1). Lineage (NCBI taxonomy): Eukaryota > Metazoa > Arthropoda > Insecta > Orthoptera > Acrididae > Locusta > Locusta migratoria. Next base: position 57,698,035 of record CM048751.1, read on the forward strand.
AAATTGACTTACGACAATACATTTATTTTCTGTTTTATCTGCATGTAAATGTGTTTCCTGCAGTAACTCAAAGTCGGCGAAACAGCGATGTTGGATAGCAGCACTTCCCGAACATGTCCGCCGGTGTATGTTTCGCCCGCCCGCCTGCCCGGTCGCTAGGAATCTCGAGGCGATGCCTTTCCCCGGTCCCTCCGCAGTGGTCACCGTTGCTTCCCTTCCGAAGCCAGTCGTGAAAGGTGCTCATTAACAACTGGCCCGAGATGGATGTAGCCGCACTGTATTTGTAGTGATGAATTACGCGCTCGCTTGTGGCTTCGTCTTCTTCACAGCGCGCGCGTCTGTGTGTGTGTGTCTGTGTGTGTGTGTGTGTGTGTGTGTGTGTTTGGTATGCCCGATGCGAGTGTCCCCAGGGCTAAAAGCCAGAAACAACATTACATATGAGAGTGCTTAAGGCGCCCCTGAAAAGAAGCATTGGAATCATTTATTCGGTATACCACCAAAAAAAAATATGTGCGTTTAGACAGTGGTCATCAATTTTCATTAACTCACTATCATTCAAATAATTATAGGGTATGAGGTACGGGGAGTCATTTTTCACGCACGTGGCGCCCGAGGTCGCCGTTCGACCATTAGCCGGCCTCCGCACCTGGGTTTAGGATTGCGCTTTCGGTAGATGCATCTGAAGTCTTACTTCACAGTTCTCTAGACAGTAACGAGTCTTGATAAGGCTGATGCTGCAGTATGCATTGTAGCTGTAGCAAAGAAAATTAGTAAAGAAAATGAATTCTGTACAGATATATAATGAGAAGTTAGTGCTTGTTGGTTGTCGTTAAGGGAAACATCTTGTTTGGCTTTATGTTCATTCATCATCTTTCGTCATTTTTGTATTGCGAAGACGTATTTTAACCGGGAAAGTGGCAGTATTTAAGTTGAGAAATTGAACAACTTTCTATGACGTTGTTTACAGTTTTCAGTATATCTTGTGAGTATGAGAGATTTGAACTATAAACAGTAATAGGTTTCCTGCGTGTGAACCTGCACTGTATACCCACTTCTCAGTTTCAATTCATCCTCCTGATATAAAAGTAAGCTACGCTTCTTTATACGATATACCTATTGCATAAAGATTTTATGTACTCCCGCAAAAGAGTTTCGTTTCACATAGGGTCCTTGTTCAAAATTTCTCAACGCTACATCTAGGTTTTTTTTTTTTTTTTTTTTTTTTTTTTTTTTTTTTTTTTTTTTTTTTTTTTTTTTTGTTCTTTTTTAGGACATTGCCTTTACTTTCCTCTTTTAAGTAAATTCGTATTCGCGACAGTGCGAATAAGTTTCGCTGACTTTTACTCGTCACTAAGAACGATCATAAAATAGACACCCAGAGTGTCTTCACTGCAGTACCTGCACTGCAGCGACAATCTTTCGCTTGAGGTAGCTGCATGTGAAATGCGTTATTTCCAGATCTCCAAACGAATCAACCATTTACTTTCTATAAATAGCATAAAATAGCTGACATCCGACTGAATTCAAAACTTTTATTCTGTCTTCGCCGAGGTGGAGTTGCCAAGTGTTCTAACGCGCCTCGCTGCGGAGCGCGCGGGTGGTTTCCGTCGGAGGTTCGAGTCCTCCCCGGGGGCATGGGTGTGTGTTTGTGTGTTATCCTTAGGTAGTCTGAATGTTAGGGACTGATGTCCATAGTAGTTTGGTCCAAAATGTTTACAAATATTTGAATATTCTTCCTCCAGAATAGGTGGGTTCGAAAGGGAAAATTCAGTATTGGCCGTGAAATTAACATGGAGAATAATAAAACTAAATAAGAATCAGAGATCAAGGAAAGAAGGAAGACTATGATTTAACGTACGCAGATCAAGGACGGCATCAAACCAGACTGATGGCAAAGAGAAGAACAATCTTACAATTTATTTTCCTTTTCGCGAAGACTATGCCACTTCTATGAAGTGTATGTAATTACGTAAAGTCACCCTGTTTTTAGACAGCACAATTCTTCAAGGTTTTGTAAAGTATTGAGCAATGTTACACGACCCGTTTGCAGAAGTATAGCTAGGCAAGAATAATGCAGCGTACTGCACCATAATTCGGAAATAACTGCAAAGGTTCTTTGTGTGGCTCTCATGATAACGACCAGACAATAATTAATAAATAAGAGAATTTAGTAAGCACTAGATTTGGTTCCCTTCATGTGCCAAAATATTTTCAGTCACCTATCGAATCGCTCTCCACTGGAAATTATTTACCAGTGCTGTAAAACCAGATGATGAAACTACAATCCTTGATGTCTCTTTCCTTACATATTCTTCTTCGTTCGGTACTTTGATCTTACCGTATATTTATTTGACAGTTAACAAGTGAGTCTCTAGGTTATTTTAAGTACAAACTCATTCGTATGGCTCTCCGTGAGTTGTTACATCACGTTTCCGCGTTGTGGCATTAACGTTAATTTTTTAACCAGACGTGAAATGGGAGAGACAGGATGGCGAGGTTAACTTCTACGATCTATGATAACAGGTCAGTAACATCCTCCGAATTCTGTAGCACGTATCTTTTCGTATTTTCTAATCTCTTCCTGATAATTAAAAATTTGTACTCTTTTTCCCTAACCCACACCAGTTTTTCAACTTACTCTTTTTTCATATTTTTCTTGCTAGATGCATTGGTACTCCTAGGATCCCAACTGAACTTCATGAACTGGCCTTTCCGTTTCTCTCTTCACTTTACGCCACGATGCTAAAACCTGTGGGCGATCCCACAGACATTTTCTTTCATTTTTTAACCAGTATAAATTCCAGTTTGGAAACGAAAATGTTTGATTTTCATGTGAATGACAATTTGCATTTTACCGTAATTTCATCCCACGTCATACGCTTCCAAGTCTAGTGAAATAAATATTCCGAGTATCCCATATTTAGTTCTGTTATCACTGATGAAATTATTATTGTGGAGTAGTAATTCCAGTGAATTTCATAAAGATTTGATTAATGAATTTTTGTTCTATTACACATGTAAAATCTGAATGACTATTGAAGTTCTGTAGAACAAAATGTGTCGAGTCGCAGTCACTCCACCTTCAAGTGCTACTTATTCAGTATCAGCGTTATGAGTTATAGTTCATTGCTGATTTAAGTTTTACATTTAATTAATGTGTTTCCTCTATCAATCTGAACCTTGCACATTTGGCCCAACTACTTAAATATCTACTACACAGGTTGTACAATGAATAGTCACTGTATTCATGATGTTTAATGGGTCAATAAATAAATAATATTAGTAAAGGAATGCTAACATTAGTTAATTTCGAGGTTACGACTGATAGAAATTATTAAATGACCAGTGATAAACATTTCTGTTTGGACACAGGCTGATACAAAGTTTAAGTGAAGATGAGAATATATGGCACAATTAATTTTATATTCTGTGAGAGTAAAGTAAGAAAATTTAAACAGGTTGATTGTGTCTGGTGGTGCTTATTAACGCTGATCAGCTACAACGTTATAAACACTCACCTAATAGCCTTGAGCGTGAATAACAGCGGTGACTCTTTTGGCACGAAAGCAAGGAGGCCTTGGTTGGTCGCTGGATGGAGTTGGCCCACACCTGCACGCACAGATCACCTGATTTCTCGGGGTCGATGAACTGTGTCGACACTTCCAGCTATGTTCGATCGCGTTCAGATCTCGCAAGCTAGGGGGACAACACATCCACTTCAACTACCAACTGTGTTCCTCGAACTACTTCATCACGCTTATGGCCATGTGATATGACGCATTATCTTGCTAAAAAATTCCACTACCATTCAGAAACGTGAGCGTCATGAATGGTTGTACGTGATCTGCAACCAGCGTACAGCACCTCTTGGCCGTCACGGTGCCTTGGGCGAGGTCCACTGGACCGACGGATGCCCATGTCAATGTTGTCCATAACGTAAACCACGGCCGGCCAGAAATTCTGCACACGTGCAGTGCTGCTGCAAATGTGCAACTTCCGGGTCACAGCGTGCACGCCGCAGCCGTCTCCGCTCACGTAGTGCAAGTTCCTACCCACAGGGATCACCAGTGGTAAAGGAGACTTAGAGAGCCTGTACAGAGAGGGAGTGTTTCTGAGGTTAATTCTGTCTAAGAATAACAGTATTTTGATTTTAATAACACTAGTTTTTGTAGATACTGGTGTACATGTGTTGTTGCCTTTGGTTGGCTGAATATAAGATAAACGGCCAAGCAGAGCAGAAACTGACCATGTTGATAAGATGAAAATATCGTTAGTCATAGATAGAATCATAAAAGACGAAATAATGTAAAACTAAAAAGTGTGTATATCCAAGATCCATTGTAAATAAAGGCGAAACGCGTGTGGCAAAAAACTTGTTTCTTTTCAGTTTTATAGACTGACCCTATAAAGAACTATCTACACAGTAATATAAGCAGCTGAATAAAATGAAGACAGCAAACAAGTAACAAAACAAAGTCAGGTTGTCCCGAATTAATTATTGAATTTCTAAAATTGTAACAATTTATTTGTTTTAACGTGTATATTACGTCTACAAATATACTTTCCATTTGGACTTCCTTAGCTTGCCGTCGTATGCTAGGGGGAGCTCGTCCTATGAGATGTTACATCTTCTCTGTCGGCGTGGGCATCAAACACCCCGATATGATTCGGGCTGACTCATTTACGGCCACGTCGATATGTTTCAAGTGTGTGGAAGAATTCGATGGGGTAAATGAGTCAGCCCGCACCATATCGGGGTGTTTGAGACCCACGCTGACAGAGAAGATAGCGATAACTCCCCCTAGCATACGGCGACAAGTAGCTGCCGAAGTGGAGAGGAAAAAACAAATGACAGATAATCGTCACCCTCTACATGGGCAGCAACAATAGCCTAGGCGGCTTCGCTCAAGAAGGAGCTTCCTTTCGACGTTCAATTGACGACACTGCCGAAGGAGGAGGCTTCAGCTATGGATGGAGGCAACACCTAACCCTATCTTGGCCGTGAAAGAACAGCTTGCAGCTGGAGGTAACAAATCGTTTACAATCTGGAAGGATCTCAACAGGCTGAGGATTGGGATCTCAAATTGCAAGTTGAACCTTTCCGGATGGATAATTAAAAACATGACAGTCTAGATCGCAAATTGCTGAGCTTTTTTCGGTCCTACAGGACCATAATCAGACTTTCGGCACCTTGTTAGTGGACAGTGGCGGTGGCGGGAACAGGCTTCAATTGCAGTTGACGTCTGTTCCGGCCACCACTACCGTCCACCAACAAGTTGCCGAAGGTCTGATTATGCTCCTGAAGGACCCAATAAAGCTCAGCAATTTGCGACGTAGACTGTCATATTTTAATTATCCATCATTGTAAGATCGCTGTTTCAAAAAATACTTTCAAAAATTACTTTTCAGATAGGGCTGCCTCGACTGGCAACCTCGATCGATGACCATTTGCCAAAACCTGATTTGCCAAAACCTCATCACATGTTCTACCCCTCTGTATTTAAAGCTAGCTAAAGACAAGACCATCTGTGTAACTGATTATTGGGCAAGACATAGGCAAATTTTTAAATTTATTACTTGGACTCACATTAGATTGTAATGGATGGTGTTCTAGACACGAGAAACGTTCAAATGTTTGTAAATCTATCGGACTCAACTGCGTGGTCATCAGTCCGTAGCTTACAAACTACTTAAACTAAGGTAAACCAACCAAAGGACAACACAAACACCCATTCCCAAGGGGGTACTCGAACACCCGGCGGCGAACATCCGCGCGCACCGCAGCACAGCGCCCAAGTACGCACGGCTAATCCGCCGCGGCTGGGCACGAGAAATAAATAAATTCCTTAGTGGTGCATCGCATTTTTAAATATGTTTTCTAGTGCGCGTCGGTTGCAAGTGGTAGAGTGCCAGACTACGTGAGTTCGATCCCCGCCAGGTACTAGGATTTTTATCTGTCTTTTTCCACCTCTTTCACCTCTGGCAGTATTGCTCATGTGAAAAATACCGAGTAGCACCGTGGTTCGGAACTCACGTTAAACTGTAGGTCCCCCTATAACTGGCTGGGTAAGTCAGTTCGAAGGTCGGAGGAAGGCAACGGCGTACCACCTCCAAACAGGACCATGCCAAGAGAAGCACTGTGGTGTTCAAACCAATCTTCAGGTTGTTGTCTGCTTTACCTTTTTAGACTGTAAGCAAGTATCACACAGCAATAAGTGATTGTCATTTTACAAATTGCTCAACGTATATTGATTTCTAGAGACTCAGGTCCAAAAAATACATTAGCGGAGCTTTACCCTGTCTCAACTCATTCAATTGTAGACAGGCAATTAGACCGGCGTTTCTTTCCTCGGATCGGCTCTGGCCCGGCTGGGAGCTGCCTACGCGCCGATCGCAGCTGCGTGGGTCGGTGCGGTCGGCTGGAGGCTCCGTCCGCCGCCTCGAAAGGTGTTCATTAGGGGCGAGCGGCGAGATGGATGCAGATCCTGCGCGCCGCCCACCGGCTGTCTGTCGAACGTCTCCGCCGCCCACATTTATTTACAGATGGGCGGCGGGCGTGGCGGCCAGCCGTGGCAGCCACTTCAATATAATTGCGGCGGGCGCGCTGATAGGCCGCGAGGCGCCGCGAGGTGCGCGCTTCGTTAATTCCCCGCAGTTGTTGGCCGCGCGCTGCGATCGCCCGGCTAATTACAGGCGGCGCTCTGTTGTGACGGCTGAGTGGCAGCTCCCCCCTACTCTTCGCCGGCGGCTGATGACGAGGGACGGCGTGCGTCCGCTGATAGCCTGTCGGCCCCGCCCAGACCAGACCAGACCGGAGAGCGAGCGCCCGCGGTGCGCCACCGACGACCACCGCCCAAGTCTTTTGTTCCGACCCGAATAGACCTCCCGATGTTCGATGCTCTCCAATTCCCAGCGAGGCGTATCCATTCGGTTTCTCTCGAAAACATTTTGGAAAAACTGCGAACTGCAATGAGGAGGCAGACATCCTTGGATTACTAACTGAGGAGTTATCAATAATGGGGTCCCACAAGGTGCGGTCTTGGGTCCTTTGCTGCTCTTAATACGAGGCGCGTCCAAAAAGTAAGTTCCTTTTGATTATACAAAACGTATGGGTACAGATACAGAAAAAGTATTGATTGTACAAAAATCTACAACTGTTAAACTACTTTTCTACGTAGCTTCCGAAATTTTGTAGGCAATTGTCATAGCATGGCATAAGGTTTTGTGTGCCTTTTTCATAGAATGTTGCTGCCTGTGTATTCAACCATGTGGTAACACGATCTTTCAGCTCGTCATCATCGTTGAAGTGTTGTCCACCAAGGACAGATTTTTGGTGTAAGAATAGGATTACTGTCAATATATATTTTTTTTTTCACGATAATGCCTGACCTCACACACCGAAAGTGACCAAACAATTCTTACGGAAATTTCAATGGGACCTGTCTGATCATCCTCCATACAGCTCGGACCTCTCTACTAGCGACTTTCATCTCATCTTACACCTAAAATCTGTCCTTAGTGGGCAACACTTCAATGATGATAAAGAGATGTTAGCACATGGTTGAATACACAGGCGGCCACCTTCTGCGAAGGATGCATGCAAAAACTTGTGGCACGCTATGACAAGTGCCTACACAATTTCGGCAGTGGAAAAGTAGTTTAACAGTTGTAGAATTTTGTGCAATAAAAATTTCTTCTGTATCTGTGTTCAATTTCATTTTATTACCAAACGGAACTTACTTTCTGGACGCGCCTCGTCTATAGGGTGGTCCAGTGATAGTGACCGGGCCAAATATCTCACGAAATAAGCACCAAACGAAAAAAGTCAAAGAACAAAATATTTCTAGCTTGAAGGGGGAAAGCAGATGGCGCTATGGTTGGTGCGCTAGACGGCGCTGCCATAGGTCAAACGGATATCAACTGCATTAAAAAAAAAAAAGTAGGTACCCCCATTTATATTACATATTCGTCTAGTACGTAAATAAAAATGAATGTTTTATTTGAAATACTTTTTTCGCTTTGTGATAGATGGCGCTATAATTGTTACAAACATATAGCTTACAATTTAATACAAATAAACAATCCCTGAGACGGATTTTCGTGTCGAATATGTCTAAGACAATTATGATAAATCTGAAGCATAGAATAAAAAATTATGATGCGGCCGGGAATCGAACCCCGACTTCCATGCTTACTAGGCAGACGTCTTACCGTTAGACCACCGTTAGACCAAGGTGCCTTGGAATAGTCTAAGTACGATTTCCCTCCACGTCACAAACTTTAATTCAGCGTCTATGTTCCAAAGATAATTGGCAGTAGTGGCAATTATCTTTGGAACACAGAAGCTGAATTAAAGTTTGTAACGTGGAGGGAAATCGTACTTACACTTTTGCGAGGCGCCTTAATCGTTAGTGGTGTGGTGGTCTAACACAAACCCTCCACCCAGCTGGGGTGTCCCAGGTATGAGAAGAGAATAATGATGCAGCCCATAGAACCTGATTGATCCCAACGGTACAAAGGCTACAGCCCTTGAATGCGAGAAGACGACTGGGATACTCATGTGCAGGATTGTCGACGGGTTACATTCTTCGAACAGTTGGCCCCCTATAATAATCATAAAATGAAATAAAGCAATATTACAACTGACTAAAGAGACATTTCTTTTGTTTCATTCATTTACCATGTAGAAGCGTTTTCGTTGCACAGTGTTGCTCATTGTTCACATATTAATTATAACATAGATGATTAATTTGCTTTTTCACTTGCGTTTTCATTACAAAAGGTTTGGTTAAAAACGAAAACATATTTTTTTAAATGTAAGTAACTTTTGAAAAAAAATAATAATAATTTTTAAAAAATCCCATGGCTTCCCAACATATTTGTTTTTCTTTCTTCTATAAAAAATAAATAAATAAATAAATAAAAAACGGTAAGACGTCTGCCTAGTAAGCGTGGAGGTCCGGGTTCGATTCCCGATCGCATGACAAATTTTAATTCTATGCTTCAGATTTGTCATTATATATCTTACAATTTTAGACGAACAGTAGGTAGCCGGCCGCGGTGGCCGAGGGGATAGTGTTTTGTTTCCGTTATACTGCAGTACTTTGTATCTGTACTGGTGTTTACAGTCGCCTGAGTTCTTTTTAAAAGAAGAATGTTTTGATTTGATGTTTCTTAAAGGTTTTTGCAGTTTATTCCTCGTTGCTCTGGCGGCAGGCCATCGGCTGCCAGCAGCCGCGACTTGTCGCGCCTTCCTCCCTGTCCAAAAGAAGTGTTTTGTTTCCGTTATACTGCAGTACTTTGTATCTGTACTGGTGTTTACAGTCGCCTGAGTTCCAAAAAAGAAAAAAAAAAGTGGGGGACTGAGGCGCTTCAGTCACGGTCTGCACGGCCACTACGATCGGGGATTCGAATCCCCCCTCGCGCATGGATATTTGTGCCGCCTTTAGTTGAAGGTAGTTCATAAGTAGTGTGTAAGTTTAGGGACTGATGACCCCGTAGTTAAGTCCCTTAAGCTTAACAAGCTTAACAGTAGGTAACAGGTAGGTTTTTTAAACTTAAAACACAGAACGTAGGTACGTTAGGACTTTATTTCGGTTGTTCCAATTTGAGACATTTACTTTTGTGAAATTATCATACATTATGAGAACACATGCTGTTACTGCGTGATAACCTGTAATTACCTCATGACATCAATAAATGCTCAAAATGATGTCCTTCAATTTCAGTTCATTCGGAAATACGCGTTACGAAATTCCTCTCAACAGCAAGTAGTTCGCCTTCAGTAGTGTTCTGACCTGCATTTACAATGCGCTGACGCATGGTTTCAGGCGTTGTCGGTGAATCACGATTAAAAATATCCTTCAGTTTTCCCCACCTAAAGAGATCCGGGGATGTAAGATTCGGTGAACGTGCGAGTCATGGTATGGTGCTTCTAAGACCAATCCACCTGTCATTAAAAATTCCATTTAAGACCGTCCCAACTGCACACGAGTCATGTGCCGGATTCAAAATCAAATGTTTATACAACTTATGGGACTTGACTACGGGGTCATCAGTCCCTAAACTTACGAACTAACTAATACTAAGGACGTCACAAATATCCGTGCCCGAGGGGGGATTCGAACCCCCGACCGTAGTGGCCGTGCAGACTGGAGCACCTTAGTCCCCCCCTTTTTTTTCGCGAGCAAGCGCTCTACTGACTTTTTTTTTTTTTTTTTTTTTTTTTTTTTTTTTTTTTTTTTTTTTTTTTTTTGGGCCTCCCATCTTCCCATATAGCTCGTCCTTGCAGTCGCCATTTATCGCCTTCATCGGCGTAGGCTTTCATTAGCCTTCTGCTTGAGAATAATGTTAAAGCTTCACAGCTATGAATAAATTCTTCAAAATAAAAGTAAAGAAAATTTATTTTCTCACTGATTTGTCTCTCACACTTGATTTTGAACCTGTCAGATGCTGTGCTGCTTTTTTTTTTTTTTTATCTCGGTTGTTATTCCATTCCAAGGAAGCTCCGAAGCTCGTCTTCTCATAGTTTGCTGCCAAATGCAGATAGTTCCACAATCTTTGTGATATTCCTGTTCCCTTCTTCCTTCTTAGCATTACAGCATCAACCTTATTTCGTCTTCTCATAACTTCGAGAGCCTTCGGTTCCGGAAAGCAAACCTGTTGTTCGAATCATTTTGTTGAATAGTAGTTTTTGTAGGGTTTATTGCTAAGGAGTTGAAAGTAAATATACATAAAAATAATAATAAAATCCTAACATTGTAAAATCAGGCTATTCTAAAAACAAATTGCCTCTCCTATTGAGTTCTGATATAGACTCATAATGTGAGCATAGCACCTCACACACGAAATAAATGTAGAAAAGAAATAAAAGGTACTACTTGCGGAGATAACTGATTTTATCACCTTTCAATTTATACTAAATTTATCAAAGTTATCTTAATATGAACATTGTGAATTTATTTTCATTTATAGGGATTGCAGAATGGTATTATGGTGATATATATATATATATATATATATATATATATATATATAAAGAAACAAAGTTTTAATAAATTTCCCTGTCGCCACTGGCCAGCTGTTTCAGGGTTCTGCTGAGGCCTTCACGGCTACCGTAGCGGCCACGGGGCCCAAGAAGTCCCCACCGTTCTTCATCAGCAGCAATCCCCTACTTCAGCAAGCAACTACCGCCGAAATCCATTCATCCTACTCCCTGCTTCTTGAACAAAATTCGCAACATGTTCATTTGGGTTAATGTCTCTCCCATCGCTCCGTCTTAGGAAGGCGACTTGGTTTTTAACATCCAGCCATATTTCTGCGAATCCTTTACAAGTAAGGCGATGCTCTAATGTATAGATTCCATGGCATTTTCAATATCTGCTTGTATCACTGAGGCCTATTGAATACAATTTCTCATTCGTGCTAATAATATTATTTACCACTTCGTACCATGCAGCCTGTATATCCGTTATAAGAATTTTATTGCTTATATTCTTCCAGATATTATTCCAATTTTTGTTGGGGTTCTTAAACTCCATTTTGTTTTTGTTGTCCTTGGATCTCATTCTTTCGAGAAAATACTTGCAGTTCTGCTTGTTTTTATCCCATGCCATGTCTTGCAAGTAGCTTAGTTCTAAAAAAATTTCTCGAATCTATTTAAATTTATAGTTGATATTAATGATGCTGACAGGTGGCTGAAAGCTTTTTGGCTCAAACAATTTGAACAACTTTGCCGTTATACTGCTTGGATATTTATCAAAAAGTTGCAGGGGACTCTTTATAAATAAAACGGTAGTTTTCTTCCGGATATCCGTTAAACCAAGTCCCCCCACTTCCACAGTTAAAGTCAGTGTTCCGACAGCCACTTGAAATATTTGACCGTGCCAGATGTAACGGCAAACGGTTGCCATTATAGCTTTCGCTATGTCTTTCTGTATAGGTAAAACCTGCCCAATATATGTTGGCTTTGGATAAAACCGCACAATTAATTATTTTGATTTTTTGCTTAATATTGAGATCCCTCATGTTATTTAATATGAGAAAGCCGCGACTTTTGCCTAGTATTGTCTTCCAATTGTTCGAAGTAGGCAACTATGGAGAGTTAGACCCAACGTATGTTGTTCAACGCATTTTGCCCAGGCAATCTGTATGCCGGTGAGTCCATTAAGTTTTAAAAAAGCACTCTTCGTTTCATTTCCTTGTGCACCTGTTGCTTGAGAGTAAAGGTACACATTTTCTGTTAATCTTGCAGCATCATCATTATTCCTGATAATCACACCAACGTCATCGGCATATGCATCGCATACCCTCTTCATTCCGAAAACAGATATACCCTCCAGTGCTTCTTCCAACCGTCGCATCAGAGGTTCCAAGGCAACTACATAAAGCATCATGGACAAGGGCTCCCCTGGGGAATCCCACTAGCAATTGAAATATCCTTTGTATAGTGACCATTTATAGATACATTTGTTTTCATTCCCGTTAAAATGTTTTTTAAAACTTTCAGATTGTGGACATTGAGGTCCATGAATTTTAAGGTTCGAAAAAGGTAGGCATGATTAACCCTATCAAAGTCCTTTGTGAAATCTGTAAAAACCAGGCTACCATGTTCAGTAGTGTTTGAAAAAATGGAGACTATATCCCTATATTCACTTACAGTTTTAAAAATACTACGTCCAGAAAGACATGTTTGGTGATACCCAATGATCTTCTCTAGGATTGGTGTTAACTTATCCTTAATTACTGTGGCTATTATTTTGTAGTCTGAGTTAAGTAAACTTATTGGTCTCATTTTATTGATATCCTTTATTTCCGTATTCCTATCCTTTGGAATCAACACAGTGATACTTAGTTTAAAATCTGGAGGGACAGGTTCCCCATTCACAACTTCATTAATCATTTCAGTGAACTTGTGCCCTATTATATGCCAATACGAGTTATAAAACTCTATGGGCAATCCGTCAGGGCCTGGTGACTTTTTAGTCGGAGATGACTTAATGACATCTAGGACACCTTCTTGAGTAATTTCTACTTGCAGATTCCGATTGTCCTCTTCCGTTTTTGCGTCCGCAAGTCCAGATGTGAATAAAAATTCTCTTGTCACAGTTTCTTCTATCTCCATTTCACTATAAAGAATGTTGTAGACTCGATAAGCCTCATGCAGGATATCTTTTTGAGTTGACAAGATTCTCTTATCCTTCGCTCGTAGGTGTTCAATGAAATTTCGTCTCCTCTGTTGTTCATGCCGTATGAGGTGATATACTGAAGCGATTCCCTCTTCTACAATAGTTTGATCATGGGATTTAATTTTCAAGCCCTCTAGCTGTTTACTCTTCATATTTATTAGTTTTGCTTTTGTTTGATTTATTTGCATTAAAATATCATCTGTCATTGGTTGTCCATATAGGTCGCGTAATGATCGACTGACTTTATTTTACAGCAAGGACATCCCATAAGAAATATACAGAAGGAAATCGCGTTTGAGTATAGAAAAAGGAAGGCGAAAGTTATGTAAATTCTGATACTTGATAAAAATCTCTGGATTAATACCGTTATACATTTGAACACTGGTGTCGGTCCCGCCTCTGGACTTAAGCCAGTCACCAATAAAAGTCACTTGCACAATACAGGCTGTTTTTCTAAGTAAAATTTCCGTTTTAATTGCTGTAACACGGAAAACACCGACAAGAATTACTAGCAGAAGAATGGAAAAATCGGAAGACTCTGACCTCAGGGAGTAACAGTTTCGATCCCGGCAAACTGCAGCAATTCATAACGCATTTCTGACCCCACGACTTATCTTCATGTTATTTGTATTGAGGCAGAGCGCATTTCATCAGATATAATTTATCAAATAAAATACATGACTCATCCAATACAGTAGTTTGATTTGATTACAAAATGTAAAACACAGCCAAAAACCCGGCGTTAATCGGTTTTGTATTTCCTCCAATCTTCTACCTTTTCCAACCCCCTCCTATCTCCATCACCTGCCACCTCCCCCTTTTGTCTGTGCGTTCTCTTCCTCCTTCTCCTACTCGATTTATACATCCCCCTTTTCTCTGTCCATTTCCTCCTCCATTCCTTTTGATATAAACAACGGTACATTCAATAACGGTAAAATATGCTGTAAACATGTGGAACCCATACATTATATACGAGGCGCGTCCAGAAAGTAAGTTCCGTTTGGTAATCAAATGAAACTGTACACAGATACAGAAGAAAGTTTTATTGCACAAAATTCTACAACTCTTAAACTACTTTTCCACATAACTGTCGAAATTTTGCAGGCATTTGTCATAGCGTGGCACAAGATTTTGTATACCTTCTTCATAGAAATATGCCGCCCGTGTCTTCAACCAGTTGGAAACAGTTTCTTTCAGCTCGTCGTCATTAGTGATGACCGCCAAGGAAATTTTAAACCCAGGTTTTCCTGGATCTTGTCATCAGTCGCGTGCACCAGTTCTTCTGTAATCAAAGATGGACGCCCACTTCGTTCTTCATCGTGCACATCACTACGCCCGCCATTGAACTGTCGGACCCATTTTCTCACCATCGAATCACTCATCGCATTTGGTCAGTAAACATCGCAAATTTGCCGATAAATTTCACTTGGTTTCACTTTCCTCGCATTCAGAAACCGAATCACCGAACTGATATCACAGGCAGCGGTATTTTCAATCAACGCCGACATTTCAAACAAGCCCAACAAAGCATATGTAACTGACAGCGATATCCAAATGGCGCACGTTCTTCTCCTTGATACACATCGTCTATAGCGCATGTGCGGAACTGCAATCGCAGCGCTGCAGCGGAGATAAATGGAACTTACTTTCTGGACGCGCCTCGTATTTATCGATATATATTTATCGATCTTGCGTTCGTCCATCTCCTTAGTTCACATGCTGCTATACCCTCTCTGAGTCCACTTCCACCTGCCCATCTCTCTGTGCATCCCTTCCTGTGATCCCTCTGTGTGTACCTCATGTTTCTGTTCGTCTCTTTAATATTTTTATCATTTTAAACATGACTGCACATTAGCAATGGTTACACGTTAGAAAATTAATAATCAGTCAACCAGTTGAACAATAGTGGTTTAATAAATTACGATGCAATTATAATGCAATTATAGTAAGTACCAGTTTATTCTGGTGTGTTTCAAGATGTTTTAGACAATAGGGTTAGTATGACATGTATTTGATGTGATGATTATGAATAGGTAATTTATGATGTTACATTGTCTTTTGTTCACACATGACCTGGTTTATAACCGTCGAAATTTTGGTCAAAGTTTATTAAACCACTATTGCCGCAACTGGTTGGCTGGTTATTAATTTGCTGTTCATCTCTTTCCACCCCACATCCAGTAGCCCATTACCTCCCCTCTCCCCCTTCTCGTTCACTTCCACCTCCTCTCCATGACCTTCTGCTACTCCGCTTCAGACCGTCTCTTCCTCTGCCCAATATTTGTAAAACAACTATATCACTATATATACTATACACTGTATAGTTTATATATTATATCATTTATCTTTCATGTTGATGTGTCAAACGGAGTTGCCAAATACGCTTTCCACCACGCACTATGCTGGGTCTTGAGAAGTATAAAAACATAAATGCCGATTTCCTTGGCGATCAGTCAGACCAAAAGTGTTGTAAGGGCCCTTTGCCATACACCGTACTTTAACTTCCTAAAGGTACACCGCGTTGTGTTGCAGGGAATGACCTATTTTCATTCCATATTTCAGCAAAATTTGTTCAGCCGTTTTAACGTGAAAGAGAAACAAAATTACGCAAAAAAAAACCTATTCATAATATACTAGCGGTTGTCCCGGCGTCGCCTGTGTATTTATTTATTCCACACTCTCACAGCCCATCTACTCTCTCTCTCTCTATTCATCATTTCCTTCTGTACGTCCATCTCTTCCTTCCCCCTCCATCTCCTCCTCCTCCCTTTACACAGTCCGCCTATTTATCTCATCTCCACCTATATTTGAAAACTCAAATATATTTGTCACTTTTCGTGGTGATCAGTGAAACACTGTCAGAGTTGTCATGCACCATACGCTTATTTGTGGTTTATGAAAACCGTTTCCATGAAAACATTCGTCCATGAGCGAACAGTGTAATAATTAATCATCAAAACGGTGTCAAAAACTGTTCTAAGTTACCCTCTCATTTTGATGGTAAATTGTGCAAAATTTCTTCAAGGTAGGAATGAAGTTATAGGTATGAGCCGAAGTCTGTAAGTAAAGTACCGTCTGCCATCCACCGTGCAAAATTTTATATAGATAGTGGCCTCGCTCTTGTTTTCAAAGCCAACTCCAAATGTTTATTAAGCTTATGGGACTTAACTCCGGGGTCATCAGTCCCTAAATTTACAAACTACCTATCAACTAACTTAGCACAAACATCCAGGCCCGAGAGGGCATTCGAACCCCCGACGGGGAGCGGCCTTGGCCATCGGAGTACAGCGCCTCAATGCGCTTGGCCGCTCCGCCGCGTCCAAAGTCAACTGCACATTATTTCATCAAGATCGCAGTAAAACTGTAAGTAAATGTAAATGTTTTGAAACTTTTTAAAACGAAAATATAGTTTTTTAACACAAACTTTTGTTTTTTAAATATACACCCTATATTATTTCGTTAGCAATCTATAGCATCACAAATCACATAAACAATGGCGTTGACTGCATCGCAGTACACAATTACATCCAGAGATATTGCGAAGCAAAGTTGACGCTTGAAATGCGCGAAACGCGCGGCTGGCGCACGTCCTGAGGCTCAGGCGAGAGCCTTATTCTGCTCAGCACTTGTCCTTGGCGCACGTTTCGCTTATTCCAATTGTCATCTTCGCTTCGCAATATCTCTTGATGTAATTGGCTCATTTCGATGCCATCAACGCCATGGTTTGTGTGATTTGTCATGCCATAAATTACTGATGACAAAAATATACGGTGTCCATTTAAAAACAAATACGTTTGTGTAAAAAAAATCACATATGCTTTCGATTTAGTATGTTTCAAAACATTTACATTCATGACTCCTGCCTTACATTGATTCTGGTGAAAGTCGTTTTACAGCTGCTGTTGTTGTTCCAGAGATATTTTGGGTGAGCAAGATAAATGGAACAGCTTGTAAAAGATAGACAACGTATAAAGTCGGTACTTACAGTTTGGTATTTACGCATTAATATTATGCTGCGTAGCAATGGGTCTGCTTCCTACAGAGGTAGCTCTCAAAAATTTGCATACAGTGAGTTGCCTTTCAAGGGGATAATAGTTTCGGATTTTTTTATGTTTCTCAATTTTTCTGCTGTTCCTTTGGAGTTTTCCTATTCTTCTTTATTTTAGCATTATTTATTCTGTTTTTATTTTTTAAGTATGAAGTTAACAGAATAAACCCTGATTACTCAAATTGGCCAAGCCGTTTCTTAATTTCAGCGATTTATTTTCATACATAAACATACGCTGCTGACGATCCAAACTGCACAGCCAAGAACGACCGGAGGTATCACAGCTAAATTTAAATGGGAGATAATAAGTTGTGTAAGAATCACAAAAGTGAAAATACAGCCCAATGTGAAATAAGAAAGATGATTGAATCAAGCCGCGCGGAATAGCCGCGTTGTTTAAGGCGTCATGTTACGGACTATGTGTGTTTGTGTGTGTGTGTGTGTGTTGTCCTAGTGAAAGTTTATTTTGTATGTCTAGTAAAACATTTGTATGCTATATAAGTAATTACAGTTCATTCTACCGATACTCATCTTTTAAATATTGCGATGTATTGGGGTTCTGCTCGCTGCAACATTATTCTCCTGGGGCGTCGTGGTAGAAATAAATACTCGATATATACAATTTTTCACTTCTTCTTTAATTTGAATCAAACTTCTCCTCCACCAAAACATTACAACTTCATAACAGAGCATCAGAACTTCGCTGACAGAACCTCCATTATAAAACAACAGACTGACATAGCTTCCAGTGCACTTTAGAAAAGCCAAAACTCGAACTCCCCCACGCAAGGCGGTGAGGCAAATATATAACATCGGCAATAATGACGTTACATTATGCATTGTTCATAACAATTGAATATACTGATTTACTATTAACAAACACACAATGAAAACATTTCATGTACATAAAAATAATCACAATATAAAACGAAAACTATGCATACAATAATATTAAATGGCGTAAATATTTTAAGTCGTAATTTCCGATCTTTCTGTTGACAACAAAGTGCGATTTTAAATGTCAATTAATTTGGTAATGAGTCCTTCATACATGTTCCTGACATATACTGAACTATTAAATATCTTCACAAATCTCAAACTTAATTCTAAATCTCATGTCAGACAATATATATCAAGAATTACAATATTCAAATTGCTACTACTAAATTAATTAATATAATTAGCTGGTCAATACAATTTGTTTATGAGCCTAACATATATACAATGCTGTTTATTTTCATTTCTTTATGTTTTACAAAAGTTTTTACCCTTCGTCTATTTATTGAAATAATGTACTATGAAAAAAGTATTGTTTATAGAATTATCTGTAAACGTCTTACACAAATGTCTTAATTAATGAAATCTATCACTTGTTTTAATCGCAGTTTCACTGAGACACTGTCCTACACTGATTCCTAGGCTGGCTATATCGTTTTTAACTAACTTCACACGCAACTTTTATCACTATTGAACCACACGATTCCGGATCCGACGCAGACGGTACCGTAGGATGACATTGAGATGAGAGGACCAGGCAGACGGTATCGTACGATAACATTGAGATGAGGGGGTCAGCAGTATCGTCACACTAGGGACTGATGACCATAGAGGTTTAGTCTAATCGGTTTATAAACATTTCAACATTTGATTTTTGACGAAATCAGTATTGAGCGTTGTCATGATTGTTAGCCACAACCAATAACACGCGCCTCAGGGAAACAGGCCAAGATTGGCCTACGTTTTATTTACAGGAAAGGAGAGCAAATATTCGCTGGAGAGACAGCTGTTGTTCATAGAAAATAGATTAGATTAGCTTAGTACTTGTTCCATAGATCATGAATACGACACTTCATAATGATGTGGAACATGTCAGATTAATGAAACGTTGTCTTTACAAATTATTTCTATGTACTAAATATTACATGACACAATTTATTTTTTTTTTTTTTTTATTTTTTTCAGATTTACTAATTTGTATCTAAAAATTCATCTATAGTGTAGAAGGAGTTGCCATTGTCTTAATTAATTTTTAAATGCTAGTTATCTGTCTGTTAGGTTTTTGATGTTGTTTGGTAGGCGACCAAAGACTTTTGTGGCAGCATAATTCACCCCTTTCTGTGCCAAAGCTAGATTTAACCTTGAATAGTAAAGATCATTCATTTTCCTCGTGTTGTAGTTATGTACACTGCTATTGCTTTTGAATTCAGTGGGATTGGTAATAACAAATTTCATAAGTGAATATATATACTGTGAAGATCCCTATCTCTTCAAATAAGTGTCTGCAGGATCATATTGCATGAGCTCCAGCAATTATTTTGATTACACGCTTTTGTACAATGAATACTTTTTTACTCAATGATGAATTACCCCATAAAACGATGCCAAAGGAAAGCAGAGAATGAAAATAGCCGTCTGAGCTATCGAGGGAGGAGTTTTCTCCTGCCTGAGGTGATTGCAGTGGGTCCCCTGACTTAGACAGAACTTGTATTAACAAAGCTGGGTTATGACTGTATCTTGCTGTCCGTAAAACGACTATTCTGAACTTCGCCTGTTACGCTGGAAGTTGTCTCTTGTGTCTAGCGTACCGTGTTTTGAGTAGTTCGTTCTGTTACGTACTTCCATTTAGACGTTACTGAATTCCCACTTGGCTGCGAGATCATAAGTTTGCTGAATACAGTGAATTGACAGACAAGGAAAGTTTAGTATTTCATGGACAGTGAGCTGCTGATTAAGGTCATAAACTATTTAGTAGACGACCCTCCTAAGAGTCGTCACTACATCACTCCGGCACGCTGTTGTACGGTGATATCACCGCGCACTCCGGCATCCGGTGTAGACAACGTAAACTGTTAGAATTACTGGCAAAGGTTTCACCACTGAGGTTTCACGGTAACTAGTAAGAGTAGATTCTTAAAATTTCAGGTTCTGGATGAAACTAGTCATTTTGGGGCTATCTATCACTGAGCGTTATTAGGCTTACGACGGACAATGTCAGTTTCTTTACCTACATCTTTCATTTTGTGTCCACTCAAAATAATGTAACTTTGTCATCGTGCATATAGTTCAGATGACTTTTATTTTGAAAAAAAATTGCATGGTAAAGGCTTGCATTTATGCTCAAATGGAAAGCATAGTTTCCCTTCAACGTTTAAGTGGTTGTTATATTTTGTGGGTCATAAGGAAGATGACACCGCGCATGAATTGGTATAAAAAGGATAAAATCATTGACTAAACTTTTAATGCCTGTTGATGCATTTTTATTAGTGATCAAAACCGCTTCTCGGGGGATTATTTACAAATGACAGGACCATTTTAAGATCGCTTACTTATTGTTCCGTAGCCCAGGCCGAAACCATTAAATGATTCCAGACCTGAACACTATTAACTGCCACGGTGCTGTACTCTGTTGAGGCTTTCCCTCTGGTGTGCTGCATTACCAGGTTCTATTTACAGGACGTTGTCGGATGCCCTCTGGTAAACTTAGGGGGCATCGATCTTTGAAAATCAATAATTTTGGTCCCCCGTGCAGAATGGTGTCGGTCAAGAAGACGACATATTTATAGGATTTTTGTCATTTTGTATATTTATAGTACGTGAAGTTCAGACCTCCGATAATCTTGAGCCCAGTCCATTGTGTAACTCTAAAATATTCTCGAGAAAATCATCTATGATGTTTTTCAAGAACATTTGAATATCTCTTATGGTGCCAATTATCCCACATTTCGGCGTAGATGAAACGCTAATGTAGATGGTTGATTAAGTTAACACGAATCCGGTGGTTATAAAACCGCAAATATCTTTACATTTTCGTTGTTTTCGAATACTTCAACAATTTAAATACGAAATTCGTCAATAAATGGTAAATGACACGTACTTAATCGTTGTTTTTAAGTAAAATACACGCATTTTTGCTTATTCATTTTTTATTTAATTCTTTATTATTACTGTTTTTAATTAGTTTTATATTTTTTACTTTTTCAATAATAGTAATAGAAGTGCATTACTGCCGCCGCTGGTATCGGTATGAACGTCCAAACGTGTCTTCTCATTTCTCACTTCTCACTCCATCGCGGTTCCTTCCGGACAGTCCAGTTCAGTCTGAACCTCCACATGTAATGTGCCGAATCTGTTTACAGGAAAGAAATTGTCAGTGCCGATGTAATTAATATTTCACACGGCCCCGTATGTTTCTTGTTAAAAATAAATAAATAAATAAAAAATAAACACTTTGATTCAAGATGGACGATTTCAGGATGGTGCGAATAATATAACTACCTACAGGAATCCAAACATTCACCCCTACAAAATCCTTCTACTTAATGCTTCAGGGTGACAGTTAAATGAGCACGCCAATGAATTACGGAATCTAACCATTCACAAGGTTCAAAAAATGTTCAAATGTTTATAGAGTCTATGGGACTTAAATACGGGGTCATCAGTCCCTAAACTTACAAACTACTTACAACTAAGGACGGCACAAATATCCATGTCCGAGGGGGATTCGAACCCCAGACCGCAGTGGCCGTGCAGACCGTGACTGGAGTGCCTCAGTCCCCTCGGCCACCGCGGCCGGCCATTCACAAGGATTATTATTTACAGTACTTGAGGGCTTATACTTTACAATATTGATAGTATATTAATGTTGAGAGGTACCTTCTACTGTTCTCCACATTCCTTAAAAATAGACCACCTCGCCCATTCCTTACAGGAATCTTCACGTTTTTTCAGTTCCAGTAGAGTTTTTGAAATAAAACGGTGCGCTGTGATTTTTTACTCACCCTGTAGAATACCGTATAAATAATTGTATAGCTGTCCCAACAGGCAATTGACAATTTCAAAGCGGACGCATTAATACGCTCGATCCCTTGCTGGAATCCAGTATAGGCTGCGAACAAGTGGAATCAAATGGGCAGAGGGCACTACAATCGTAGTGTGCTACAAGATGAGAATTTGCATTTGAAGGGAAGTGTGCCCCGAAAGCCTAAATGATCAACGAACGACAAAGTACGAACATTGAAAAAAAACCGCAAATCATAGATCTACCTGAAGAGAAGAGGAAAAAAAATGGTTAAGGCGACCGATGGTCCATCCGGGTTCGCATCCTGATCCAGCATTAATTTTCATCTTTGACATTTGATTTATTTTAGTGTCTTGAAACGGTCGAATTGTTTAAATATTTGGAAACCATCAATAATGTTGTACGCTCTTAATGTATGAGATATTGTGGAGAGTTTTCAATTGAGGACATTGAAGTCCCTCTCTTTACTTATAGTTGGTAAAATAATGTTAATATTATTTCCTACAACCATTAAGATTCTACCATTTCATTAGGCTGCATCAACAAGTCGATTCCTAAATTACTGCACTGTCTCTTAATTGAACTGGTTACAGTTATAGGAGACTGCTCTTCTATTATACTACTGTAGGATGTTTTTCGTGAGGTAAATTACAATGGAAGAGAAAAGATGTTTCTTATAACATATAATTCTAGTGTAATTCCAGTCTTCCACATACGTCACGTGAAAATTTCGACATAACACTTTAACAGATTACAATTGTCTTCTAACGAGACCACGACTAAATCGCTGTGGTTGAGACGTTAAAATTTGCCTGTTTAAAATTGAATTAAATGATAATTCGCTGTGCGCGCATTAGTGCCAAGGTTAATGATGTAGGCTGACAGGCGAGAGACGCCTGCTATTGGTATCGAATTAAAGGGACGGACGCAGCGTCGGAAACAGGATTCCCCGGCGGCGTTTTGTCTTCCACAGCTATCAAACGACAATTAATAAGCCATCGGAATCGCATAACTCAGCTTTTTCTAGCGAGCTTAATCACGTCCTAACGGAACGCACTTCGTCATTTTTAACTGCCAGCCGGGTCGGAGTATCTCTTAACCGCCGTACAGTCCCTAAAGATCTTCACAAAATTTCATTTTGAACGCAGTCCAACCGGGGCGGAGACGTAATCTCAACCCCCTCCTCTTCCGCAAAGCCACCCTTCGCGGACTTGGAGACGAAAAACATCTCCAGCAATTTCGGTCACTTATTTTCTCATTAGAAAGAATGAATCGTTAGAGGAGCTTATAGGCTATGGATACAGCGCGCGGGGGGACCCTGTCCAGTTTTTGCCCGTTCTTCTGAGCCGCGATCAAAATCAAATAAGTCATTAAAATACAATAAGCAATATGGCTTTCTTCCTAGCGGACAGAGGACGGCACGAGCAAAAATGGTGGGTCCGAGTAAAGCGTAATTTGAATAGCGAACTAGAGATTCTGTGATACAAAGTCGCTTCTGGAAGTCAACAATTGTTTACAAGTACTCTAGTTTGTTACCAGTGGGCATTACAGGTTCACAGTGTTTTAATTCTATTTGCTACTTTTTCCTTCTTTCGCCACTCTTCTTTCGTTTGGCCTTTCTGAGGAGCACGCTATTTCAACAGTGACTTTCATCTACATCTACATAGATACTCTGCAAATCACATTTAAGTGCCTGGCAGAGGTTTCATTAACCACTTTCATAACTTTTCTCTACCGTTGCATTCTCTAATAGAGCGCGGGATGAAAGAATACATAAATCATTCCGTATTCGGATTTCTCTTATTTTATTGGGATGGTCATGTCTCCCTAAGTAGGTGGATGCTAGCAAAATATTTTCGCATTCAGAACTAAAAGTCGGTGATTGAAACTTCGCAAACAGATGATGCCGCAATGAATCACGTCTTTGTTTTAATGATTTCCACCCCCAATTCCTGCAACATTTCCGTGACGCCCCCCCCCCCCCCCCCCGTAACGTGATAAAACAAAACGAGCTGCCCTTCTCTGAACCTTCTCAATATCTTCCGTCAATCCCACCTGGTGAGGGTCCCACAAGGGGCAACAGTACTCCAGGAGAGGACGCACGAGTGTGATGTAGGCAGTCTTTTTGGTGGAGCTGGTGCATCTTCGAAGCGTTCTGCCGATGAAACGTAACCTTTGGTTCGCCTTCCCCACAATATTTTCTATGTGTTCTCTCCGTCAAAGTTGTTCGTAATTGTAACTCCTAGGTATTTGGTAGAATTTACGACCTTAAGGTTTGACTGATTTATCGTGTAATTGAAGTTCAGCGGATTTCTTTGAGTGGTTATGTGTATTACTTCATACTTTTCATTATTCAGTGTTAATTGCCAATTTTTGCAGCATGTAGAAATTTTATGTAAATCGCTTTTGATCCACTGTTGACTTCACTAACCGATAAATGACAGCATTATCTGCGAACAGTCTAAGGGAGCTATTCAGATTGTCTCCTAAATCGTTTATAAACACAAGGAAGAGTAGGTGACCTAAAACGCTTTCCTGGGGAACGCCAGATATCACTTCTCTTTTACTCGATGACTTACCGTCAGTTACAACAAACTGTGTCCTTTCTGATAGGAAATCGTGAATCCAATCGCATAATTGGGGAAATATTCCATAACCACGCAATTTCATTAGAAGCCGCTTGTGGGGCTTCAGATGATGACTGGATTAGATGTATATTTCCTTTCAAACGATCCATAGTGATGAGATCTTGAATGTATAACATGTCAAAAATAATAATGCATAAGAAGTACTTTCAGAAAAAGAATCCCAAATTAAATTGTCCTTTTCGGCGTGGAATCGATAAAAAAAATCGTAAGCGCAGTCACATCTAAAATGACATAAAAACTTGTTTCCAAATAGTAAATATTGATCATATTAAGGTGAATGTGGTAATTCTTAGACTATTACCACGACACGTCATTACATAAAATTAAACTTCAAGACGTTTTACAAAGCTGATTTACAATAATCGCTTTACTGCACAAGATATTTTTACATAAGCCAGATCATATAAAATGTTCATATTATGTTGTATTATGGGTAACATTCGTGCATCAACGGGTTCTGCCAAGAAATTCATCAGTGGAGTAGGAGTTGGCCCACAATAACTCTTTTAGAATCTTTTCAAAAATTGACCTTTACTATGTGTTAAACATTTTGTTATTTCTGGCATGTTATTGTCATTTCTAGTACTGAATTCATGAACTGAGACCTTATTTGAAAAATATTTTAATGAACAATTTCATCCATGAATAAATTTATTTGGAAGCAGTAGTTAGTATCACCGATTCCTTAAGCAGCGGGACTGATGTCCTAGCTATTTAGTCCCCTTAAAACCAACAACAACCACCTTATACAGCCCTCTTAACCCATTGTGCTAGCATCATCAAAACATTTTTTCTGCGGGTCTGCCAGGTTTTCAGTTTCAGTTTCTCTTGACCACGCTGTTATGTTTCAATTTCTTTTTTTGAAACGCCCTGTTCAGATAGTTCATCATATGTGATGTACACTTCCTGACCATCCCGACCAACACCAGTGAAGCAGGGCTCTCTGATTAGGTAAAAAATTATGTAAATTCATCGTAAGATGTTGCAGGATCAGCAACTAATTTGAAAGCAATTTAATTTTCCGTCACACTTGCACTATTTAGGAGTCGGTAACTAGTTTCGGACTTAATCGTCCATTTTCAAACCGTTGGCCTTATTTCAACCGTAATAATACACTGCATGAAGCAAATGACTGATAAAATCTGTACGTTGTCCACTGTTAATACATAATTACATTAAAATTTAAGATCGGTTAAAATAGATGGGATCGCTTGATAGGACACATTCTTAGACAACGGGGAATTGTAAATTTAGCATTGGAGGGAAGTGTGTGGGGTAAAACTCGCAGAGGGAGACCAAGAGACGCATAAGTAAGCAGATTCAAATACATGTGGGTTGCCGTTCTTATGAAGAGATGAAGAGGCTTGCTCAGGATAGAGTAGGGTGGAGAGCTGCATCAAACCAGTCTCCGGAGTGAAGACCATAACACTCATAAAATAGATGATGCATCCACAGGCCTCCAACGTGAACACATTTTATCAGTCATTTGCTTAATGCAGTGTATTATTACGGTTGGAATAAGGCCAACTGTTTGAAAATGGACGATTAAGTCCGAAACTAGTTACCAACTCCTAAGTAGTGCAACTGTGACGGGAAAATAAATTGTTTTCAAAAAATTATGTAATCATTCTACTTGGGTTTATTCGTGATATGTGACCATTAGTCCCATTCCTTCCAGTTATCACACATACTAATGTACTCGTTGTGAAGATGTCTTAAGTTTTCACTCTAATACGACCATATTGGCTGTGCGGGCAGAAGCGAGATTCATCGATAATTTATAGACTATGTATCACCAGCACACTGAGCAGGGAGTGGTATATCTGTGGAGTGTTGGAGCCTGTTGTCCTCCCTCAACTTTCGAGCGTGCGGACGGTTCCATAGCAACAGGGTAAATAAAGCACGACCACGTACCACGAAATATTCAACACTTCTTCTTAGCCCAAAGACTGCAATACCGCCTTGGTTTCTCCGTCCTCTCGATCACTCGCCTATCGCAAACTTTGGTCGATGATGGCGGAACGAGTGGCACGGCATAGACTGCCCAAGCTACACCATATAAACTTTGGCCATATATAGAAGCAGCAGGGACTGATATTCCATAACAGCACATCCATAGCTTCTTAGATTTGGTGTGGCAAAGGTGACAGAACGTAATGGAGGCAATACTCAGGTAATACTGATTTCATCGTCTTCCTCACATTTCATAAAGCTGTAATTTCCATCGTGCGATCTTCGTACAGCGTGTTACCTACCACTTAGATTTGGCTCGATATCTCCAGTCCTCCTTGGTGCTGCATTTTGGATAGTTTGTAGTGTAAACGCGAGTAGTATGACGGATAGGATGAGGAACCATCTGCGGCTGTTCCCTCATTGTAATATGCGGGTATGTAACGTCATATGGTTACTGCATGAGACTACAGGATGAATTCGAGAGAAATTCTGTTGTCAGCTTTTTATAAATGTAAGGAAATATAAGTGAATGCAGATGGATGGGAGTAACAATCCTAATATGTACTAATACAATACTGTGGCGCAGCGTTGACGTAGTTACGCCAGTTAAAAGTCTAGCTATAACAATACAAAGTGACATGAAATGGAAAGAGTGCGTAAGGGCCGTAGATGTGAACGACTGGTTGACTTCATTTGATTGGGAGAACCTCGTCTATAAAAGAGATTGTGTGTGGAACAATAGTTACGTTTTTCTCGAAGTATTTTCCCTGTTTCGTACATCAGTCTTACCTGGTACAATAGTAATGATATGCATTATTACGCCAAAGCCGGCAGTTAATCAGAGAAAACGTCATCTGTTCCATTACGCCTTATTCCGACGTGGCGCTGTCAGTGCTCTGTCACGTTCCTCTCGCAGCAATGGCATCCAGTATCTCGTTTTCATCTTGATCCTCTTTCCAGTCTGTAAAACCGTTTTCAATTGCAGTATTTTCAACAAAATTGACGTAGGGAAACGAGGCGCGACTTTAATGTCACTGTACCTTTATAACAATTGTATTTGCTTGAGCCGTCAGTGAAAGTAAACACCTGAAATTCCAACAATCTAACAAGTTTAACCATCTCCTGCCACAGTCCGTCCCGGAGTCCCATGATGAACCCGAAAGCTGTGGGTTAGTCTCCGCACCAGTTGCATCTTTGTTTTACGCTCCTTTTTTCTGTTTCGATGGCTGCATGGCATAGCAGCCTCTGCAGTCGTTGACGTAGGTGGATCTTGTACCCCTTCCATACCAATCTGTGACGTGTCGGTATCTGAAGCCTGCCGCCACAGATGCCTGCAAGACATCCCGATTCTGAGAACAATGGCAAGCAGAGGGGCAGTCTGGAACATAGGGAGGTATATACACAGACGGAAGCAAGTCAGACAACGGAGTAGGTTTGGGGATAGCAACATATGTTAATAAGAAGCATACTTACCAGATACAGCTTAAACTATCTAATGAATGCTCAGACAATCAAGCGGAACTATTTGCCATTCCCAGTGGCCTTGAGTTAATAACCAATCTCTCGAATATTAATAGAGCTGCAGTAATGCAGATTACTTTGGATTCGTTACGAAATCCGAAGAACCGCAACTTCCTGACTGAAGAAATACGATGTAAAATCAGAACGTTGCAGACACACTAGTAGCAGGCGCATTTCCAGTATTTTAAAGCACATCAAGGGATATGGGGAAATGAACTATCTGATAATCTCGCTAGAAGAGCGGCTCGATCACGACGAATGATAAGCTACAGCAAAATACCTACAAGTGAGCCGAAGAAGAAACTTCGAGAGGAGTTCAGAAACCAATGGGAGATAGAGTGGCAAAGAATTTAAAAAATGGGGCAAGCACTACACCGTATTTTCCTACAATCCGACAACGTTTAATAACTCCCAGTATCTCTGAACTTTACAGCAATTTTAACAGGTCATGGGAAACTGAAAGCCTGTTATCAACGGTTCAGAATAACTGTGAAGACGGAACATGCACGTGGAACAGATATATCCAACCTATTGACCACCTGCTTCTCGACTGCTGCAACTCACTGAAAGAGAGGGACCATTTCAGTAAAAATATAGCTGACAAAGAAGGTGGCAGTAAATTTGGTTTGGTGCATAAATTCACTACAGACTTTTACAACTTCTATAATTCAATAAGATTTCCTGCTGTGTAAAACCCATTTGGTTTATGTCCACCGATAAATCTTGTATAGACAAAATACATTCTTTTGTTGATCCTCTCATCTTACGTACTTTGTTAGTGTTTGCCAAAGTACCTGATGTAACTAAATTCAAAATGTTTGTTAAGATTAAGGAACTTAACTGCAGGGTCATCAGTCCCTAAACTTACAAACTACTTATGAACTACCTTATATTAAAGACGACACAAACATCCAAGCCCGAGGGGGGATTCGAACCCCCGACCGTAGTGGGCGTGCAGACTGTGACTGGCGCGCCGCAGACCACTGCGGTCGGCTAAAAATAAGTACTGCAAGGGGAGTCGCAATGTACTTGAAGTCACGGTTCCCATCAGCTTAGGCAGACGCAGCAATGGGAACATATTGCGATATTTCCGGTGAAGGCTGCGCAGGAGACATCTCCGGCACAGACTCGCTTCGGAGTTGTAAATAAAATGAGGAGGAACAGACTGGGAAGCAAGCAAACAATGTATGGTTAAATCCGACTTATGCAAGATACCTCGTTTCGTTTTAACACCCAAACTTGTTTCGGCACTGCTTGTGCTATCTCTTGTGGGTTTTTGCCTTTTGATTATGTCATTCGCAGGATTTGCATCTGCTTTAATTGAGGAATGACAAGTATTCACAGCAGGTCATATTCAAGTTGAGGTGTTGCTGCTTGATTGTGACGTGTTTTTATGTTTTATGATGCGCTTTTTGTTGTGAACTGGCACTGTATATGTCGCCATGACGACATCATAATTCATGAGGACACGCCACAAATAAGAGGGCAGCGACACCACAACTTCAAAGTCACATGCTGTGAATACTTGAAATTTCTCAATTAAAGCAGCTGCAAATCCAGCGAATGACATATTAAAATACACTACTGGCCATTTAAATTGCTACACCAAGATGAATTGTAGATGATAAACGGGTATTCATATTGTACTAGAACTGACATGTGATTACATTTTTACGCAATTTGGGTGCATAGGTCCCGAGAAATCAGTACCCAGAACAACCACCTCTGGCCTTGATACGCCTGGGCATTGAGTAAAACAGAGCTTGGATGGCGTGTACAGGTACAAATACCCATGCAGCTTCAACACGATATCACAGTTCATCAAGGGTAATGGGACGAGCCAGTTGCTCGGCCACCATTGATCGGTCGTGTTCAATTGGTGAGAGATCTGGAGAATGTGCTGGCCAGGGCAGCAGTCGAACGTTTTCTGTATCCAGAAAGGCCCGTACAGGACCTGCAACATGCGGTCGTGCATTATCCTGATGAAATGTAGGGTTTCGCAGGGATCGAATGAAGGGTAGAGCCACGGGACGTAACACATCTGAAATGTAACGGCCACTGTTCAAAGTGCCGTCGATGCGAACAAGAGGTGACTGAGACGTGTAACCTATGGCACCCCATAACATCACTGCGAAATCGCCAAACACGGATGCGGCCCTCATGATGCTGTAAACAGAACCTGGATTCATTCGAAAAAAAAAATGACGTTTTGCCATCCGTGTACCCAGGTTCGTCGTTGCGTACACCATCGCAGGCTGTCTCTGATGCAGCGTCAAGGGTAACCGCAGCCATGGTCTCCGAGCTGATAGTCCATGCTGCTGCAAACGTCGTCGAACTGTTCGTGCAGATGGTTGTGGTCTTGCAAACGACCCCATATGTTGACTCAGGGATCGAAAAGTGGCTGCACAATCAGTTACAACCATGTGGATAAGATGCCTGTCATTTCGACTGCTAGTGATACAAGGAGGTTGGGATCCAGCACGGCGTTCCATATTGCCCTCCTATACCCACCGATTCCATATTCTGCTGACAATCATTGGATCGCGACAACGCGAGCAGCAATGTCGCGATACGATAAACCGCAATCGCGATATGCTACAATCCGACCTTTATCAAAGTCGGAAATGTGATGGTACACATTTCTCCTCCTTACAGGAGACATCAGAACAAAAAAGTTTCACCAGGCAACGCCGGTTAACTGCTGTTTGTGTATGAGAAATCGGTTGAAAACTTTCTTCATGTCAGCACGTTCTAAGTGTCGCCACCGGCGCCAACCTGGTGTGAATGCTCTGAAAAGCTAATCAGTTGCATATCAGGGCATCTTCTTCCTGTCGGTTAAATTTTGCGTCTGTAGCACGTCATCTTCGTAGTGTAGCGATTTTAATGGTCAGGTGTGTAAAAGGCAAAAATCCACGGAAGACGGTACAGTAAGTGCCAAAACATGTTTGGGTGTTAAAACAAAACAAGGTGTCTTGCATAAGGCGAATTTAACCACACATCGAAACAAGGTCACTGGAGTAGATGACCATTCCTCAGAGCTACTGAAGTCTCTGGGAGAACCAGCCATCACAAAACTATTTCACCTGGGATGTAAGATGTATGAGACAGGCGAGATACCCTCAGTCTTTAAGAAAAATGTAATAAGTCCCATTCCAAAGAAAGCAGGCAAAGACAGATGTGAAAACTACAGTACCATCAGTTTGATAAATCATGGTTGCAAAATTTTAACACGAATTATTTACAGAAGAATGGAAAAATTGCTAAAAGCTGACCTCGGGGAAGATCATTTTGGATTCAGGAGGAATGTAGGAACACGAGAGGCAATACTCACTTTACGGCTTATCTTAGAAGATAGATTAAGCAAAGGCAAACCTACATTTTTGGCTTTTGTAGATTTGGAGAAATCTTTTGACCTTGTTGATTGGAATACACTCTTTCAAATTATGAAGCAAGCAGGAGTAAAATATAGGGAACGGAAGGTTATTTACAACTTGTACCAAAACCAGACAGCAGTTATCAGAGTTGAAGATCATGAAAGGGATGCAGTGGTTGGGAAGGGAGTAAGACAGGGTTGTAGCCTTTCTCCAGTGTTACTCAATTTGTACATTGAGCAAGCTATAAAGGAGAGTAAGGAGAAATATGAGAACGGAATTAAAGTTCTGGGTGAAGAAATAAAAACATTGCGTTTTGCCGATGATATTGTAATTCCGTCAGAGACAGCAAAGGACAGCTGAACGGAATGTACAGTGTGTTGAAATGTGCGTATATGAGTGACATTAACAAGAGCAAAACAAAGGTAATGGAGTGCAGTCTGAGAAAATCAGATGATGCTGAAGGAATTAGATTAGGTAACGAAACAATAAAGGTGGTAGATGAGTTTTATTACTTGGGCAGTAAAATTACACACGATGGTCGCAGTACAGATGATATAAAATACAGAATGGCAATGGGAAGAAAAGCGTTTTTGTATGGGAGTGAAATTTGTGGACAGGAAGAAGGTAGAGGCTTTTGAAATGTGGTGCTACAGAAGAATGCTGAGCATTAGGTGGGGTGAACGCGTAGTTAATGAGGAGTTACTGAACAGAATTGGGGAGAGAAGGAATTTCTGGCGTACCTTGACTAAAAGAAGGGATCGATTGGTGGGACACATTATTATACATGAAGCAATCGTGAGTTTAGCACTGGAGAGAGGTGTATGCGGTAAAATGGCAGAGAGACCAAGAGATGAATACAGTAAGCAGATTCAAACGGATGTACTTTGCCGTTCTTATGAGGAGATGAAAAGGCTTGCTCCGGACTGAAGACCACAACAACAACAACAACTAATACAGCAAGCACGGAAGATTCAGGAGCTGCACCATCATAACATGATCAAGTAAACAATGGCTGGAGGGTCTTACCTGTGAGCCACGTGTGCACTTGGAGTGGGCGCTTTCACTGCAGGCTCCGACGAAAGGGTTGCAGGTGGCACCAGCTGCCTGTTGTGGGGAACTGCGCCACCCACTTGCATCACCTGTCAGGGGTCGGGTTACAGGCCCACGTGGGGAGCAAAGGGTTGATGCAACGGGCGTCCGCGAAGGCCGGGCCTCATCCGATATTGGCTATTAACGGTAAGGGGGCGGGGAGGGAGGGTTAGGGTAGGAGCGGGTGGCGGCCGGGACAAATGCCGGATCAGTCACAGGTGCCGGAATGTCTTCGAGCCGCCCATTCGACAAATCGAACCGTCAAAGGACGTCCACCAGAAAGGAATAATACGAAAGGAATAAAAACAAGTTCCTCGCTCTGCCCTCCCACGACCCGCTGCTGAATGGGTTCGGTCTCGCGCTATTATTTCCAGCGGCGTGCACTTCAATGCGGCCGGCACAATAATCCCTATAACCCTTTCCCTCGCCGCCGTTCCTTTTGTATTGCTCGGCGACCGGCCGCGGAGAGACAGAGGCGGCGGGGGCGGCAGCCTTCTTGTTTGAATATGAAAATCCCGCTTATTCTAATTCCCGCGGCTCGCGGCGCATTCAGGGGAATCTTTTTATCGGAGGCGGCCGGTTCCGCTCCTTCCCTCTCTGGGGATCGCGCGCGGGCCCATTGGCGCGGCGGCTTCGGTTTCCAATCTGGCCGACTTGATCGGCCGCGCTGCGCCCCGCTTATGCCCCGCTCGCCTTTTGTGCCGAAGAATGCGGCGTCCGTCCGTCGAGGCGACGCCGCGGAGCGCCGCAGACCCGCAGCGCCCAACTGGGCTCACGGGAGGGCCGACCTCTGATCTCCTACAACAGGTGGGCTGCGCTGTTCCCTGTAGACGTGGACAGGTCCGAGATTTTATAGGAGTCGGGTGCGGATCTGCAGCCAGCTTTGCGGACATGGCTCCAGATTCCGTATCCAGTGGACCTGTATTGGTACGGCTTTACAACATGCGGACCAAGCGTATTTATTATCTTCTCTGACCGAGAAGCGTTGCAGTTGTGTTACACTAGAGTTCCTTTATTCATGTAACGAGGCAGTCTAGATCGCAATTTCCTTCAGTCCTGATAGTATTCTTTTCAGTAGGATCACCACTATTAAAAGCACTATTGCCGGCCGCGGTGGCCGAGGGGACTGAGGCGCTCCAGTCACGGTCTGCATGGCCACTACGGTCGGGGGTTCGAATCCCCCTCGGGCATGGATATTTGTGCCGTCCTAGTTCGTAAGTAGTTCATAAGTAGTTTGTAAGTTTAGGGACTGATGACCCCGTAGTTAAGTCCCTTAAGCTCTACAAACATTTGAACATTTTTAGAAAAGCACTATTGTCCTATACACAGTAGCGCGAGACTTCCTCCTATGGCGAAAAGAACGAGGCATCTCGTAAGCTGTGGAATGTACCAATACCACTTAGATACTAGGCCTGTGCGCTGCCTGCCAAGAGTAGTCAAAACAAAGGAAGCTATGTGTCTTACGTAGCGTTGTGCTCAGTTTGGGAATACCTGCACGTTGCACAGTGTGTGTCAGAATGTTCTTAATGTTATTTATGTGATTCTCAGTGCTGACGTTTGTTGTTATGAGACAAAATGCCTAATATGAATTGCCCGATTCCAATAACGGTAAGATATCTTACTAATAGTTTATAAATATCTAATACCAAAACAAATCTGTTTGTGAGTCACTTAAATAACATTACCAACATTTTGAAACACAGTAACGTGTACGTGTTACCGAACTCAACACAACGGTATATAAGACAAAGAGTTTGCTTGTGTTATGACTACTCTTGGCAGGCAGCGCACAGGCCTTTTATCTAGGTGACGTTGAATGTACTCTCCTGTGCAGCAGCCCGAGCCAGACTCACAGTGCGACAGTTTGCAGCATCTGCTGATGTACGCTCTGTTATCACTCCCTATCGTCTCAAGTCATATTCATCAAAAACCATGACACGCTTCTAGAAAAACCTAAGGAATATGATACGGTAGCCGCCGTGGAGTAGGCGAGCGGTGTAAGGCGCCTCGGCCGCGGTGGAGTAGCCGAGCGGTCTAACGCGTCTCGCTGCGGAGTGCGCGGTTGCTCGCCGTTGGAGGTTCGAGTCCTCCTTGGGGCATGTGTGTGTGTGTGTGTGTGTGTGTGCGTGTGTGTGTGTGTGTGTGTGTGTGTGTGTGTGTGTTGTCCTTAGTTTCGTTTACCTTAGTTTAAGTAGTTTGTAAGCTACGGACTGATGACCACTCAGTTTGGTCCGATAGATTTACAAACATTGTTTAATTTTGTTTTCTTATATATATACAGGGTAACGTACTCTTCACACAACTTAGAACAAACGTGACGTCAAGCTCGACTGCTCATCACTACATGTAAAAAAAAAAAAAAAAAAAAAAAAAATATCCTGTGCGAACAACAATACATACACATAGTACCAAGTTTCGGAAAGTCGTTGTAGCATCTAGAGGAGATCTTTAATTTTTTTTTTAATCTTACTGCTTGAAATACAGGGTGAATCTAAATTCGCGCACTCGGGCTCCGCAACGCGATTCCCCACCTGTCAACGATGAAAAATGTCTCCCGCAAAATTTCATCCTGTGCTTATTTCCGCCAGTAAATGGACGTCAAAGACTGAGATGGTTGTGTGTTCCATACCTCAGTGTGTTTCATAATTACACCAACAAACTTGTAAGGGATGTATTAGGCGTCATGAGGAACAAAATGGGCATGGAAACCCAAACTCGGAAACGCCATTCAACGACGCTACGGATAAAGCAAGTTACAGGCACCAGCCCCTGCTGCTAGACACACCCTCCAGCAACTTCGACGCTCTGTAGCGCCATTGGACGACGTTTCCGGGCATGGGTTTCTATGCTCACTTTGTTCCTCAAGACACCTCCCACATCCCTTAGAAGTTTGTTGGTGTAGTAGTGTAATTCTGAAACACACTGACGTATGATACACACACCCATATCAATCTTCAACGTCCATTTACTGCCGGAAATATGCGCAGACATTTTTTTTTATTCCTAGCATGTGGAGAATCGCGTTGCGAAGCCCGAGTGCGCGAATTTAGATTCACCCTGTATATTGTTAGTTGCTTATTCATAACACATTGTGGGCCTTTCTTATTTAATGCAATGCAACACATGATGGTACCTGTAAGAGAGCACTGTCTCAGGAATTAGTGACAACGATTTGGTGATTTTGGTCTGATTAGAAAGCGGAGAATGGAATACCTTGAAGTGATACGACCAGTAATCACATTTCTGTTTTTCCTTCTCACAAATATTTGACCTTTGTTCGAAATTTGTAACGATTTACGGAGATATGGTTAGAGATAAGCCTAAGGGAAACGTTTAATAGGCTACACTTCACATATCTATTATCTCCCCAAACAGCGACCACAGGATGAATTTATAAATAAATAAACTGCTGATAACTAAAATGAGTGGCGGTAACATTTATATTGTTCGTTTCTCACAAATATTTGGCTGTTTATTTCCGAATGTCTTGTAATTTGCGAGCGAGTGGTTACTCCGATATTCCTTGCTTATTTCAGTGTTTGGCTGTTTTATTTTCGAAAGTGTCACGATTTCTGAGAGTGTTGTTGGACCGATATTCCTTGCTTTTCGCCAATATTTGGTAATTTATTTCTGAATATATAAAGATTTCGGAATATTTGGTTAGGCAAGATCCTTTAATTTCTTTTCAAATGTATACAGCTTACTCAGAACACTACAAGATCCGTCTACTGCCATCTCTACATCCTAATGCTGATACTACAGTCTTAATTTTGGGGGCATTTGAGAGCGGAAATTCCTCCATAATCCTTTGGAAATATTCATTTCAATCATAATTTCGTACTATCAGCACAGACTACAAAGTCTGCGGCGCGCCAGTCACTTTCTGCACGGTCAATACGGTCGGGGGTTCGAATCCCCCCTCGGGCATGGATATTTGTGCCGTCCTAGTTCGTAAGTAGTTCATAAGTAGTTTGTAAGTTTAGGGACTGATGACCCCTTAGTTAAGTCCCATAAGCTGTACAAACATTTGAACATTTTTTGACACTGCAGATAGTATAAGAGATGCAGCTAATAGCAACATCATACTAAAGGACAAACTTCTGGAATCCGTATCATAAAAAGAAAATCTCCAATGTATTTTGTTATTTACATGCATTTCCATATTTCGGAATATTTAATAAATACGAAGATGAAGAAAGAAAAATAAAACGGTAACGGCTCACAAGCACTAAATCAGGATAAAGTAGCGAATCTTCGGACGATACGAGATGTTTGTTTAAAACACCGTAACGAGAACTAGGTGTGTTTTTATACTACCATTAAATAAGGCAATACGCTAGCTTGTACTGTAATCGTACCAATAGCGACGTTTATTATGATTCGATAGCTCTTATAATAGCCCATACACTATCTATCACGTTTGCACCAGATAATGTGACCGCAAGTCGGTAGCTGTTCGTGCGGTTCTTCGATACAGCGTGTGATGTAAAAGGAATGTCACGTTTGTTCCAAGTTGTGTGAGGAGAACGTTACCCTGTATGATAAGATGGTGACCTCCAGTTTGCTGGAAGCCATATTGCTCTCCAAAGATCTTCTTTATAATGCAGTGCTGGCACCATTAACATTGCTAATAGAAATACACAGAGGTGCCCCACACAGAGAGCATCCCAGCGTGTCCCTGAGAGCTACAACAGCAAGATTAGTTTCTCGGCATTTGACAAGATCAATGAAAGTTTTTCTTCAAGGTAACATTTTAAGTATGATAGTACAGTGTACAATCTCCGTTAAACTTAACATTTTCACAATCACTAGACTCTTTAATCTAAACATTTACATCCTCATCTTCTTCTACCTTACGCCTACTACAAGTCCTTACAGTAAAAGGCATATTACAATAATAATAACACTTTCCAATATCTTTAATATAAACTTCATCAAAATTAAAGGTCCTGTAAGTAATAATATCTCGAACGTTAGGGCTCTCGAGTCCTCCAAAGTCAATGAACGAACGATTGCTACTGTGTGCTTGATAAATATCATTCTTCTCTATCACGCAGCCTTAACATAGCAACAGGTAGTACTGATTAAAACAATAAGGATGCTAACTGTAATTCCACACTTCACTGTTCTAGGGCGCTGTCATAATGAAATATAAATCAACAAAAATCTATTCTAAAATATCTAGCTAGCACGTGTAAACACACATAAAGCATATGTGACTACTAATTTTAATTATATATCGTAAGTAATAAGAAAAACATTGTTAGCTGTAATCACAATTTTTACTATCAAGAACCAGTTTCTGTGGGCCATGCCATCGTTTCAGGTCCTTTAACAAAGGGAACCTCCATTTTGTTATAAACTTTGGTTATAACAACACACATTCATGTCGCGGAAGTGACAGTGGCCGCAGCCTTGCAATGCGCATGCGGGGCCGAGGTTGAAATTATCTTCTGAACCCCCTGGATGCAGTATATGTCGCTCCTACGGCAGGAAGGGGGCGAGGGAAAACGCCGCTTTTATCATCGGCGTTGAAGTTCGTAGACCCACCAGGTCCTGGCTACTCGAGTTCTGGTTCTTGCTCGCAAATGGTCCCGAAGTAAGACAAATGTGGCTACTACGCACCTCGCCTTGCGTTTGTGCAAGTCCTCCATGAAGGCAACATTTGTCATTCATATTTGTTTTGGTGCATTGAAGATTTATCAAAACCACGTCATATTTCGTAAAATATAACTATAAATTAAAAACGCTTCAACTATTAAAGCCTTCAGAAGATCTGATCTGATCAGTGTGGTTAGTGGTATCGTGGTGGACTGTCGAAGATAAAGGGTTCGAGACCGAATGCAAGCAATTTTTTAAATCCAATCTTCTTTTTAATAGGTACTGGAACAACAATGACTTTTGTATTGGTACTTGCCGCGGCGTAGCGGCCGAGCGCATTGAGGCGCTATGCTGCTATGCGCGAGGCCGTTCTCCGTCGGGGGTTCGAATCCCCACTCGGGCATGGATGTTTCTGTCGTCCTTGGTATCAGGTAATTCATAAGTAGTTTGTAAGTTTAGGGACTGATGATCCCGTAGTTAAGTCCCTTAAGCTTTACAAACATTTGTTCCTTTGTATTGCTTTATTGCCATATATCTTTGGACATTTTTGCGAATGTGCCGCGATTTTGAGGGTAAATGACATTCAACTCTTCGTTGTAAGAAATACTTAACTGTTTGAAAAGAGGTTGGGGAGAGCAGCCTTTCCTTTTGTGATAAATTTTGGTTATAATAACACACATGAATGTGTGTATAAGTTGTTTTTCGTATAACACAAAAACTATAACAAAATGCAGCATTCCCTTTGTTAAGTAGCTTGATTATTGCGGTGGCATGGCCCACCGACACTGGTTGACGTTAATAAAAATGACATTACAGATGGTGGTTCTTGTCCTATTAACTTACGATATATATATACAGCTGAAGCCACATCATCCACATGCAGTATGAATGCAATTAAACAAATTAGTTATTGGTCATTAAATCAGCTGGCCAAGATCAGTGCTCATAATTTCACATGCAGTCATTGGCAAAACTGACTTTCAGCGTTCGATTGACAGACAGGTGTGAAAATGAATTAAAACCTTTAATAGTATGCTCACGAAAAATTTAATGAAAATAGGAAATTTGGATTGTCTATTTTCATTTAACACTTTTAAGATATGTACACCTTAAAACCATACTATAAATACACCAAAATCGATCAATAAAATGTTACTACTGAATGTTTAATCACACATTAAATAGTTATAGTTAGATAGATAGATAACCTCATTATCAATGGACCATATACAGTTGCGCAGTGAATACAGCCATAAATCCAGGAAACGGTCTGTCGGGGCTGCATTGTACAGAACCACTGCCACAGGGAGTGCGGACGGACCGCGGCTGCGCAAGGCTGTCACATGCGCACCTGCTGGCGCGTCTGACTGCTGTAAGGCGGGCACAGTAGACCCTTCCACTCCATCACTGCGTTTCTGTTTCCTTCTGCGCGTGACCAGTTTTCTCGCCTCGACACAACCGATACGTATCCGACCTGAACTCAGATTTGCATTACTACTGTAACTGATGCAAGGAACCTTTGTATATGAACATTTCCATCTCTCGTTCACAATGACAGTGTCAGTGGATTCTCTGACGTACCCGTATTGTTCCTCGAGTGAAAGAAAAAGTTCGTTAATTTACATTCTACTAGATGCACATAATTGTAGAACAATGCACCGAGCAGCAATCGACATTGTATCTACTCTTTGCAGACTCTGAAAAGGCATTTGCCAGTGTAACGAAGAAGAAGATGTGGAAAGTCATGAAAGAGTTTGGAAACCCAAAGAAAACTATAAAGATAACCCAAGGAAAATATGATAACTACACGTGTCATATTTTGTATCAGGGGATGCTTCGGAGCCCATCCCCGTAGACACAGAAGCAAGGATGTTTGCTGTCACCTACTCCTGATGGTGCTGGATGTTGTGATTCGGAAGGCAAACAGGAATTTAGTGGGGATTGACAAGCAGGTTGGAGGACTGGGCATTCGCAGATTACTTGTCTTTGCTAGCCAGCAGTTTCAAGGATATCTAAGCAAAGCTGAATGATTTAAAAATCGAAGGGTATAGGAAACAGAAACAGAGTAGTAAGGCTAAAGGAGCATTTGCAGTGCTGAGACCAATCTGGATATCAAAGGAACGCTCATCTATACCAAACTACGCAGCTTCAACACATTGTCAAGTTAGTATTGCTCAATGGGTGTGAATCGACGGGAACTAATACACAGCTGATTATCATATTTAAAACATGTGTAAATTTTGAGGAATATCTTAATGATATGTTCACCACACGTAATCTCCAATGAAGAACGACGGAGAAGAACCCTTGAAACACCCATTCATATTTAGATGCGCCTTAGGAAATGGAAGTGGATTGCGCATACATTACGGCGTGATAAAGACAACGCAACGCGGCAAGACAAGACCTGGAATGGAAGCCACAAAGTAGCAGCTTTAGCTATTAGCTGCTAATTTTATATAAACCAGTAAACGATATGCTGTCAGTACAATATATAGGAGCATGAACCTTCCGGAAAACACGTTATGCTTTGCCAAATTATTACATACACATGAATTTGGAAACCATGTCCGTACGCAGTCACGACGACCACCATTAGTGTAGGCTTTGAAAACCGTATGTTCATTGCAACCGGTATTTGGCATCTTCTATTGATGAGTAGCTGGTTGTCGATAAGCAGAATTTCGATTTAAATAATAATAAATTGACTGCTTTGATGAGACTTTCACTGAGGATTACTGTGTTGCATAGACAATAGAAATAGAGAATATCGCATAAAATTTACGCTGTTGGTGACATTGAGTAAGAAACAACTTCAGCATATAACAATCCGGAGTTCAGATCAAACAACTCACCATTCTGCACTGGTGAATGTTAGCTGGATGTTTGATACCCACATGTAACCAGTTGCGGCTTAATAACCGACGTCTTTGATTCTATATTTTGTTCACCGTGTAAGTGTGAACTTGTGTGTTATGAACGTTAATTTTTATCTTCCATACTTACGTTACTGGGGAAATTTGATATACCGATTTAAATTACTTCTTTACTATACGAGGTTAAATATTTAAGATTGTTATCCTCTCGAACAAGGTGCATCTGAAAAGTTTCGGTGAAGGTTCTCAGGAAATATAGAAAACAAGAGGTACAAACGAAATACCTTTACTGACCGTCAAAGTAATCACCATTGGGTACAATACACTTCTGATATCGGTTGTATAGTTGTTGGAAACTGTCAGCAGACGCTTCCTTGTGGAATCGCTCGAAACACGTAGGTCAAGCGTTGTTGCGAAGCCTAAGCATTTATGGGCTGACTTAAGGACTATTCAGTGCTTCAACACCATACATTTGCACCAACAGCCCATAGATCTCCGTCACCGTTCTGCCAAATTTGAAACAAAACTTGATGTAACCGTTTTGCTCCATTTGCGCTCTATGTTGCAATGACGCGGGATCTCACAATGACCCTGTTAGCTGGGTCGCAGCGTGTACCTCCGCTCCACTGCATTGCTTTGTAGCACGATAGGGGTCATTTATTGACATGGCTCTCAATGTCCATGCGTAGGCACCTCATACTGACCAGCGCGGTTTGTAAAATATGGGACCATTCAATAAGTAAAAATTCGGATTCAAATGTTTGTAGAGCTTATGGGACTTAACTATGGGGTCATCAGTCCCTAGACTTACAAACTATTAATGAACTAGCTAATACTAAGGACGGCACAAATATCCATGCCCGAGGGGGGATTCGAACCCCCGACCGTAGAGGCCGTGCAGACCGTGACTGGCGCGCTGCAGACCCCGCGGCCACCGCGGCCGGCGGACCATTCACCGAACTTTTCAGACGCACCCTGTATTTCCGTTTATTTTTCGAAATCCTTACGGACGTCTATTTCCCACATCCACACGCAGTTCCGACAGGGCTGTTTATGAAGTCCGTTACATCGACAGACTCGCGCAGCTGTGTGCCGCACTCCCGCGAGTGTATTCCCGAACCGGCGGTGTTAAGAGCGGTGCCCCGGGATCGCCATTAGAGATTAATTTATCACCCGGCAGCCTGTGCGTCGCGTACGAGCAGCAGAAAGAGTCGCGACACGCCTCGTCACCCGCGACAAATAGCGACATTGTCGGGACGGGAGCGCGATGACGCAGTCGTTCCACCGCACAATGGCCGGTCGGCGGCGCCCGCGGCCGCTCGGCCTCGCTCCGGCTCCGTCCGTTCACTGTGCGCCGCACTGCGCTCGTTCACTGTGACCGCGCGTCGCGTGACGCGCCCGCGGCAGCTGACGGCCGCCCATTAGGCCGCATGACTCTCCACAAACGAGATGTCGCGGCGCCCGCATTGGCCGCGCAGTCGCGCGTCCTTTGTCGCCGTGCCACCTGCAGAGCAGCGCTGGGCGACTCGGCGTCATCGCAAACCGTCTTCTGGTGCGTCTCGAGCACCACGGAGCAGTAAATAAGCAACGCCAGATTTGGAATGTGGTGCTACAGAAGAGTGCCGAAGATTAGGTGGGTGGATCGCGTAACTAATGAGGAGGTACTGAACAGAATTGGAGAGAAAAGGAATTTCTGGTATACCTCGTCTGAAAGAAGAGATCGATTGGTGGACACATTCTTAGACATCAAGGAATTGTGAATTTAGCGTTGGGGGGAAGTGTGTGGGGTAAAAACCGCAAGAAAGACCAAGAGATGGATACAGTAAGCAGATTCAGATGTAGGTTGCCGTTCTGATGTGGAGTTGAAGAGGCTTGCTCAGGATAGGGTATTGAGGAGAGCTGCATCAAACCAGTCTCCGGACTGAAGAAGTAGAAATATCAAATTTCCCACAGTAAAGTAAGTATCGAAGATAAAAATTAACGTCCATAACACACTGGTTCACACTTACATGGTGCACGATAGCAGACTACGAGATTTTTACACTTTCTACGTGTGCGGCATAATGGACAATTAATTTTTGCCTCTCATACACGGACTTAACACACCCCACAGACTGTTCGCGGATAATGCTGTCGTTTATCGGTTAGTGAAGTCAACAGAGGATCAAAAGCAATTGCAAAGCGATTTAGACAAAATTTCTACAAGGTGCGAAAATTGGCAACTGACACTAAATAAAGAAAAATCTGAAGTAAAGCACATGAGCACTAAAAGAAATCCGCTGAACTTCAGCTACGCGATAAATCAGTCAAACCTTAAGGTCGTAAATTCTACTAAATACCGAGGAGTTACAATTACGAACAACTTAGACTGGAGAGAACACATAGAAAATATTGGGGGGAAGGAGAACCAAAGATTACCTTTCATTGGTAGAACGCTTCGAAGATGCACCAGCTCCAACAAGGAAACTGCCTACATCACACTTGTGCGTCCTCTCCTGGAGTACTGTTGCCCATTGTTGGATCCTCACCAGGTGACACTGACGGAAGATATTGAGAAGGTTCAGAGAAGGGAAGCTCGTCTTGTTATATCACGTTACAGGGGGGGGGGGGGGAGCGTCACGGGAAAGTTGTACGAATTGGGGTGGAAATCATTAAAAGAAAGACGTTAATCATTACGGCGTGATCTGTTTGCGAAGTTTCAGTCACCGACTTTTACTTCCGAATGCGAAAATATTTTGCTAGCACCCACCTACTTAAAGAGACATGACCATCCCAATA
Organism: Locusta migratoria; assembly: GCA_026315105.1. Lineage (NCBI taxonomy): Eukaryota > Metazoa > Arthropoda > Insecta > Orthoptera > Acrididae > Locusta > Locusta migratoria. Next base: position 57,741,908 of record CM048751.1, read on the forward strand.
AAATAAGAGAAATCAGATCGAAAACGGAACGATTTAGGTGTTCTTTCTTCCCGCGTGCTATTAGAGAATGGAACGGTAGAGAAAAGTTATGAGAGGGGTTAGTGAACCCTCTGGCAAGCACTTAAATGTGATTTGCAGAGTATCTATGTAGATGTAGATGTAGATATAGATGTAGATGTAGATGTAGATACGGACTACCCAAGCGCGAACCCTCTGACTTAAATAATCACACGTCCTCCTACTTCATCCAGTACACTCCATGGCTTGAAGGTGGCTCTGTTCTCCCACCAGGTGCCCGGTGCTCGTGTGCATCCCGCCTGAAAAATGCAGCAACCCTACACTGCTCAAAACAAGTACGGGATCAGTTGAGATTTCGTACACAATATACCGGGTGATCAAAAAGTCAGTAGAAGCCGACCTTGGGGACGATCAGTTTGGGTTCAGGAGAAATGTAGGAACACGGGAGACAATACTCACTTTATGGCTTATCCTAGAAGATAGTCAACTTAAATATCTAGCTTTTGTAGATTTGGAGAAGGATTTTGACAATGTTGATTGGAATAAACTCTTTCAAGTTCTGAAGCAAGCAGGAGTAAAATATAGAGAGCGTAAGGTTATTTACAGTTTGTACAAAAACCAGACAGCGGTTGTCAGAGTTGAAGGGCATGAAAGGGATGCAGACATCGCTCCCTCTATCACCTGTTTAGATTAATGGCGCATGGCCTGGCTGACCAATACTTTCGATCTTATGAAGAAGTCACAAACTGTATCGAAAAGGCGAAGAATTTTTTCGACATGGGTGCCGTACACTGCCCGAAAGATGGGAGAAAGTAGTGGCCAGCGAATGTAAAAAAGTTTGAATGATACATGTGTAACCAATTTGTTTCATTAAAGTCTCAAATGTTTTGGATTAAACGGAGGAAGCAATGTTGTACACCCTGTATTTTACATCCAACATCGTTCACGATCTGTTTCATGTATGACATCCTGGGTCGTTTCCGGCTATTTCCTTCCTCAGTAATTCCTTTTGCTATTGTTCCAGTAATGCTGTTATGTCTTAGAATGTGGCCTGCTAGTTTGTCTCGTCTTGAAGTTCCTCCACAAAGAACTGGTTTCCTGTACCCTTCTAAGCACCTTTTCATTTGTTACTCTTTCTCTCCAGCAGGTCTTCATCATATCGGTTGATCAAAAATTCAGTATAAATTTGAAAACTTAATAAATCACGAAATAATGTAGACAGGGAGGTAAAAATTGACACACATGCTTGGAATGACATGGGGTTTCATTAGAACCACATATACCGTTATCGGGCCTTTTTTCCGAGGAACTGCGTGATTCTGGTTTTGTGACTGCTACCGTGACGGGTGAGAGGTACGCCGATATGCTACAGAATCGCATCATCCCCAGCCCGGCTGATAAACACCTGCTGGAACGTACGACTTTTATGCAAGATGGCGCCCTACACCATATTGCTAGACGCGTGAAAGATCTCTTGCGCACATCGTTTGGTGGTGATCGTGTGCTCAGCCGCAACTTTCGTCATGCTTGGCCTCCCAAGTCCCCAGACCTCACTCCGTGCGATTATTGGCTTTGGGGTTACCTGAATTCTCAAGTGTATCGTGATCGACCGACATCTCTAGGGATGTCTAAAGACAACATCCGACCTCAATGCCTCACCATAACTCCGAACATGCTTTACAGTGCTGTTCACAACATTATTTCTCGACTACAGGAATGATAGTGAACATGTTGAGCATTTCTTGTAAATATCATCATGTTTGCTTTGTCTTAATTTGTTATGCTAATTATTGCTTTTCTGATCAGATGAAGCGCCATATGTCGTACATTTTTGAACTTTCTTTCTTTCTAATAAAACCCCACGTCATTCCAAGCATGTGTGTCAATTTTTACCTCTCTATCCACATCGTTCCGTGATTTATTAAGTTTTCAAATTTATACTAACCCGTACATATGTTAACGTATTTTATTCAAATATTGGTTACGATTGTTATTTTTGTATGATGTTGTTGTTATGGTCTTCAGTCCGGAGACTGGTTTGATGCAGCTCTCCACCCTACCCTATCCTGAGCAAGCCTTTTCATCTCCTCATAAGAACGGCAACCCACATCCACTTGAATCTGCTTACTATACGAGTCTCTTGGTCTCCCTCTGCGATTTTTACCCCACACACTTCCCTCCAATGCTAAATTTACGATTCCCTGATGTCTAAGAATGTGTCCTACCAAGCGATCCCTTCTTTTAGTCAGGGTATGCCAAAAATTCCTTTTCTCACCAATTCTGTTCAGTACCTCTTCATTAGTTATGCGATCTACCCACCTAATCTTCAGCATTCTTCTGTAGCACCACATTTCGAAAGCCTCTATTCTCTTCCTGTCTGCACTGCTTATCGTCCATGTTTCACTCCCGTACAAGGCAACACTCCACACAAATGCCTTCAGAAAAGACTTCCTTACCCTTAAATTAATATTCGATGTTAGCAAATTTCTCTTTTTCAAAAATGCTTTTCTTCCCATTGCCATTCTGCATTTTATATCCTCTGTACTGCGACCATCGCATGTTATTTTACTACCCAAGTAACAAAACTCATCTACCACCTTCATTGTTTCGTTACCTAATCTAATTCCTTCAGCATCTACTGATTTTCTAAGACCGCATTCCATTATTTTTGTTTTGCTCTTGTTAATGTTCATTTTATACGCTCTCTTCAACACACTGTCCATTCCATTCAACTGCTCTTCCAGGTCCTTTGCTGTCTCTGACAGAATTACAATGTCATCAGCAAAACGCAATGTTTTTATTTCTTCCCCCTGAACTTTAATTCCTTCACCAAATTTTTCCTTGCTTTCCTTCACCGCCTGCTCGATGTACAAATTGAATAACATCGGAGAAAGGCTACAACCCTGTCTCACTCCCTTCCCAACTGATGCTTCCCTTTCATGCCCTTCTAGTCTAATAACTGCGGTCTGGCTTTTGTACAAGTTGTAAATAACTCGCCTTTCCTTGTATTTTACCCCTGCTGACTTCAGAATTTGAAACAGTGTATTCCAGTCAACATTGTCAAATGCTTTCTCCAAATCTACAAAAGCTAAAAATGTAGGTTTGCCTTTCCTTAATCTATCTTCTAAGATAAAACGTAAAGTGAGTATTGCCTCCCGGGTTCCTATGTTCCTTCTGAATCCAAACTGATCTTCCCCGATGTCAGCTTCTACCAGCTTTTCCATTCTCCTGTAGATAATTCGTGTTAAAATTTTGCAACTATGACTTATCAAACTGATGGTTCTGTAATTTTCACACCTGTCTGCGCCCGATTTCTTTGGAATGGGGATTATTACATTTTTCTTAAATTCTGAGGGCATTTCGCCTGTCTCATACATCCTACACACACATTTTGTATGATAGAGTACGATATTTTACTGTCTCAACTCTTTACTAAATATATAATTGCGTAGGCGTCCGTGACCAGAGTCATATGACATGAAAGTTTTCTGGGTGTTGTACGGTGTCATAATGTAATATGGCTATTACTTTAACAACCGACGTTTCGGCCTACGTTATAGTGGCCTCTTATGGGTATATTGATGTAAGCTGGTTGTTACTCGTCACTATATGTTGTGATATGGGCCACACAACAAAACAGTTCAGTGAGAATACAACTGTTTTTTCCAACTGTGGGAAAACAGGACATAAGCGTACAGACTGTACAAGTCAAGAAATGGCCATCTGTATCACATGCATGAAAAGTAGCAAACAGTGTAATAAAGGAAAAGGAGGAGAGGGTCTCACACAAAAGTTTTTGTACTATAGGTAGTAGTAACTCACAGAATCACCTAACCTCTCTCTGAGGGACAGCTAATAGTTCTTTGACATGATAGCAGATGTCAGGCGAGTCGTTCGTACAGAAGTTTCATGTTTGTGTGTCTTCGATCAAGCCGAGTGGACTCGGTCATTCTGGGTGGTAGTGACGTCATCTTGTGGTTTATTGTGGCGTGTTTGCGTCATTGAGCTATGATCGGAAGGCGATGCGAGTGCCATCGAAGTTTCACCGACTAAATAAAGTGACGAATCCGGTAGTGAGACGATTGGAGACGATTTTTTTCCGTGGAAACTGCTGACTCAGGTTATAAAGATGTATAAAATGATCGGCAATCAGAAACTGAAACAGCTGACAGTGATTTACCTCTTTCACAACGAAAACATGTACCATTCTAAGTTTTTGCACTAGTAAGCACGCACTCCATGTACGTCTTTTTCTGTTCTACTCTTCAGGTCGGATTAATGGGTGTCCTTATTCCGAGTAACGTGCACACTGGATGTCAGGTCAATGACAATACTGACAGGAAACTTACAGAAGCTGTGTAGTTTTATAATGAAACCAAGTGTGACGTTGGTATAGTTGACGAAATGGCAAGACATTATAGTGTCTAAGGTGGCACCCACCGATGGCCTGTGTATGTCTCTTACAATATTCTTGAACTTGCAATGATCAATGCTCGCACAATTTTTAAGTTATGTTCATGTAAGGAGACTTCACGACGAGAATTCATTCTCAGAGTAGCAGATGAGATCCCTCCAGCAATTCCAAACCTCGGAGAAGAATCACTCTCCCCTTGCAAGCTTATGGCACCGGAAATGGCTAATATGGAAGTAGAAGGCATTTTCGAAATCATGTTTACTGTAAACAACAACAGGGGAAGGAAACATTAAACTTATTTTTCAACTCCAACAAGTGTGTGTGCTAAAGCTGCCACACCAGAACTCTTGTCCAATGACTGAACTGTAAGTCCACCCAAGCTTAGAAAATACTGTTAATTATTTGTTCCTAAATATTTCCAGGAAGCTGCAATTATAGTCTGTTTTTTTTTTTAATATTTTTGTCCCTTGATTGTAATAAGCAAGAATACATGTCGCATTTTAGACTCTTTAGCAAAGACTCAGTACTTACTTCATATCTCAGTGAAGGTAAAAATATTAAAACTGGTGCCGTGGCGGAGAGGCCGAGAGCATTGAGGCGCTATGCTACGATGTGCGAGGCCGTTCCCCGTCGGAGGTTCGAATCCCCCCTCGGTGTTGGACGTTTGTGCCGTCTTTAGTATAAGGTAGTTCATAAGTAGTTTGTAATTTTAGGACTGATGACCCCGTAGTTAAGTTCCATAAGCTCTACAAACATTTGAACATTTTTTGAACTAACACTGGTAGGATAAATTGTATGTTTTGATCCTGTTTCAATCTTTCTACAAAGATAAACACTGTAAAATTGTTTTGCTTACTTCTTTGAATGATGTTTGATAGAATACTGTAGAATTTCGTCTGTAAAATGAATATAACATTTATTTCTGAAAATTTACTTTGGACTATGTGCTATTCATTTTGGAAAACACATAATATTTTTCTTGTACATTAGAGTCTTCTTGAATCTAATGTCAATATTTAGAAACCCAAAACATGACCCAAATGTCAATAAAATGGTAGTTTCCTAGTGCGGATAAAAAGACCCGTATGCTACTACTAGGGGTATAGAAAAATCCAGTACTTTTAGTGTTAATGAAATCTTGTTGCTCCACGCTGCAATGACTCAAGTTCTCACACTGACCCTGTTAGCTGGGTAGCAGCGTGTACCACAGTTTCACTGCAGTGCTTTGCACGGTAGGGGGCGCTTGTTGACATGCGCTCAATGTGCACACGCGAGAACCTCATCCTCAAAAATATTCAAATGTTTGTATAGCTTATGGGACTTAACTACGGGGTTATCAGTCCCTAAACTAACAAACTACTTATGAACTACTTACGAACTAGGACGACACAAATATCCATGCCCGAGGGGGGATTCGAATCCCCGACCGTAGTGGCCGTGCAGACCGTAACTGGAGCGCCTCAGTCCCCTCGACCACCGCGGCCGGCAACCTCATATTCGCCAGCGCGGTTTGTAAAAAGTAGAACCATGGGCCGAACTTTCAGACGCACCTCTTGTGATATCAATACTTTCTCTGTTCTGATTTACATGCATTGAAGCATTTCTCTAACCGAGCGATACTCTCCAGTTACACGTGAATATCCAATGAAAATTCGTCATCTATTGGAGATTAAAGTATTCGTAGAGACAGACAAACATGACGATCGTATCACTATGTTTTTGTAATACAATTTTGATGAAATCATGCCCGTTATGTGGACCAAAATTGTTGTGGCCCGAAGTCAGCGCCACGCGCCAGACGCAAGAGAACGATCGTGAAGAAGGCAGCGGAGGAAGCCCGACAGCCTATCGCACGCCGGCGCCGCGCCCCCTGGAGGGAGTAACCGTAGACGCTCGCCTTCTACAAGCTGCAATATCTAGGCGGACATGCGTCTGGACGACCCGTCAAAACTCCGTTGCGAACTAGGCAGTAACCAGGTCTCAGTGCATCTAGTATCGTACAGAAGAAGGCGCCGCGAGAAGCGAGAAACAGACATATGTTCTAAAGTTGAGTATTGTATTCTTCAGCCAATAAAACCTGTAATAGTAATCTCTATAGAATAGTTTTAGCTGACTACGAATCCTGCACCGTACCTTTCCAGAAAACTAGCCCTAGCATCGATGATGACTCAAAAAAATTGTGAAATGTAAACTTTCACGGCCGGAATGGTCAAAATTACTAAGAATTTCCGGGTTATTATGCCGTGGTCTTGTGGATTTATTATGGGAACCTAACGTTTCGTCCCCGACTGCGGAGGACATTTTCAAGGGGGGTCGTAGCACTTTTGAATGTCCGATGCAGTGTGGCTTCAGTCAGTAGCGAGCCAGGGTGTGCATCGGACATTCAAAAGTGCCACGATCCCCCTTGAAAATGTCCTTCGCAGTCGGGGACGAAACGTTGGGTTTCCATAATAAATCCACAAGGCCACGGCATAATAGCCCGGAAATTATTAGTAATTTCAACAAAAATTTTACTCAAGTTTTCTGTGAAAACCACATGAAAATTCGTCTAGTAGTTTTAAAGCTTGAAGTACAACCACAGGCCACATTTACAGTTTTGTCCTATTTTAATACAGAGAGTAATGTCATAACAATTGGAAGTAGGGAGCAGTGGGAGAAAATAGTTCGAAACCGTACAGGGAATATTGTCTGGTTCACTGACGGGTCAAAATCAGACCAAGGCGTTGGAACCAGGGTATACGGGGTGCAGCCAAGACTGGAGGACGTCATCTCTCTAGGGAAACTGGCCTCAGTATTCCAGGCCGAAATCACTGCCATCAGGGCGTGTGTGAAGGAGAATTTGCTTAGGTACTACAAAGATCGTAGCATCTGTATCTATTCAGACAGCCAGGCAGCCCTGAGATCACTGGCAGCTCCTGCAACAAGGTCTAAAATTGTTGCAGAATGTCACAGGGTTCTGGTGGAGCTAGGGGAAAGCAATAGAGTAAACCTATTGTGGGTCCCTGGCCACTCGGGGATCAGTGGCAACGAACATGCCAACAGATTAGCCAGGATGGGGGCAGAGACTCCATTTATTGGACCGGAACCTGTCCTGACAATCACCAAGGAAATGATCAAATTGGAGCTACGTAACTGGCTCAGAAGACAGCACGTAGAATATTGGACCAAAGTCTACCAACAAAATCATGGCAGGGTAATGATGAGCTACGTAACTGGCTCAGAAGACAGCACGTAGAATATTGGACCAAAGTCTACCAACAAAATCATGGCAGGGTAATGATGGCCAAAGCCAGGTTTTAAAAGAAGCTCTGCAATCCTGGGCCTGAACAGGAGAGAGATTAGACTCATGGTTGGATTGCTGACAGGCCATGGTAATTTCAAAAAACACCTACATACAATGGGAATAACAGAAGAGGACCCTAAATGTAGGATCTGTGATGACGGTGATGAAACCGCTTCACATCTAATCTTCGAATGCCTTGTATTGGAGAGTAAAAGGCACAACCAGACCCGAAGAAATCGTGTCTAATAAAGAACTGGTAAAGGGACTCCTTGCACTGTTCAAGGGCGTTCTACATCTACATCTACATATATACTCCGCAATTCACCGTAAGGTGCGTGGCGGAGGGTACACTGTACCACTACTAGGCATTTCCTTTCCTATTCCACTCCCAAATTGAACGAGGAAAAAAAGAATGCCTATATGCCTCCGTACGAGCCCTAATTTCTCTTATCTTGTCTTTGTGATCTTTACGCGAAATGTAAGTGGGCGGCAGCAAGATCGTACTACACTCAGCTTCAAATTCCGGGCCTCTAAATTTACTTAAGAGAAATTCACGAAAAGAACGTCGTCTTTCTTCCAGCGATCCCCAATTGAGTTGCCGGAGCATTTCCGTGCCACTCGCGCATTGGTCGAAACTACCGGTAACAAACCTAGCTGCTCGTCTCTGAACCGCCTCTATGTCTTCCTTTAAACTGATCTGCTGCGGGTCACAAACACTTGAGCAATACTCAAGACGTGGTCGTACAATCATTTTATACGCGGTCTCCTTTACAGGTCTCCCAATAAACCTAAGTCGGCTATCCGCCTTACTCACAACTGTCCTTACATGCTCGTTCCATTTCATATCGCTCTGCAATGTTACGCCTAGATATTTGAACGACGCGACAGCATTTTTCTACATTGAGAGCTAGCTGCCAATCTTTACACCAACTAGAAATTTTGTCTAAGTCATCCTGTATGCTATTACAGTCAGTTACAGACGAAACCCTCCCATACACCATAGCATCATCAGCAAACAGTCGCAAATTACAACTTACTCTGTCCATCAGATCATTTATATAGACAGAAAATAATAGCGGTCCTATCACAATCCCCTGGGGCACGCCTGGCGATAAACTCGTCTCTGATGAACACTCACCGTCGAGAACAACGTACTGCGTTCTATTACTTAGGAAGTCTTCCAGCCAGTCACAAATCTGTGAACCTATTCCATAAGTTTGGTTGGCTTTACTAGATATACAGGGAGCGATACCGCACAATAAACTTAGTTTCGGTGCTGGCAGTGGCGTGTTGGACCAAGACTGTTTTGGCTTCCCTGAGAAAATCAAATCAAATCGATGTCATTTAAGTTTGCAGTTGTTTTGAAGCATTCGAAGGAAAAGCTTTTGTGGTGTTAATGCCGAGTCGTCCAGGACAAATACTTAACGGGCACTAATAATCTCGACGTTGGAAGCCCTGTAACTGAACAACGGGCATTCAGCGATTTGCCTGCGGCACTTCCCCGCTGACAGCAGGAGTGCGGAGCAAACCGCAGAGTCAGTGAGCCGCTGCCGTACTAATTTGTCCGGCGGTAGGTGGGAGTTCCGTTCGTGAATTCAATCGGGAGCGGGCGACGTGTAATGCCCGCCGGATTTCGGGGCCGGCGCGGCGAGACGATAAATCACTTTGCGGTGCGGTCGGCAGGCCGGCCGATTGTCGCCGGCGCGGCGCAACTCTGCGGGAGCGGCCGCTACGTCACAACACACGCCGCCGAGCAGCTGCTCCCGGCTGACGGCCGCTGTTTATTTTACATCCAGCCACTCGCGGCCGCCAAATCATAACAGTGGGGGCGCAGTCGCGGGCAGTCGGCCGACAGACAAATGAGCCGCAGCCATGGAAACGAACACGCCGATCTCTGTGCCTTCTGAGCTAGCTGTTGTTGTTCTTGAGTACAGGGCAATACTGCTGCGATAGGGCATGACTGCCTGTGGCGTACCCATCAGGGGAAAAGAAAGTACGTGTATGGGTAATGATTTAAAATATATATACGAGGCGCGTCCAGAAAGTCTACATCTACATCTACATAGATACTCTGCAAATCACATTTAAGTGCCTGGCAGAGGGTTCATTAACCACTTTCATAACCTTTCTCTACCGTTCCATTCTCTAAAAGCGCGCGGGAAGAAAGAACACCTAAATAGTTCTGTTTTCGATCAGATTTCTCTTATTTTATTGGGATGGTCATGTCTCCCTATGTAGGTTGGGGCTAGCAAAATATTTTCACTTTCAGAAGTAAAAGTCGCTGATAGAAATTTCATAAATAGATCTCGACGCAACGAATAACGTCTTTCTTTTAATGATTTCCACCCCCCAATCTTGCAATCTTAACGATTTCCCCCCTGTAACGCGATTAATCAAAACGAGCTGCTCTTCTCTGAACCTTCTCAATGTCCTCCCTCAGTCCCACCTGGTGAGGGTCCCACACTGGGCAACAGTACTCCAAGAGAGGACGCACAAGTGTGATGTAGGCAGTCTCTTTGGTGGAGCTGGTGCATCTTCGAAGCGTTCTCTCAATGAAACGAAACCTTTGGTTCGCCTTCCGAACAATATTTTCTATCTGTTCTCTCCAGTCTGAGTTGTTCGTAATTGTAACACCTAGGTATTTGGTAGAATTTACGACCTTAAGGTTTGACTGATTTATCGCGTAATTGAAGTTCAGCGGATTTCTTTTAGTGGTCATGTGTATTACTTCACACTTTTCTTTATTTAGTGTTAATTTCCAATTTTCGCATCAAGTAAAAATGATGTCTAAATCGCTTTGCGTGTGCTTTTGATCTTCTGTTGACTTCACTAACCGATAAACGACAGCATCATCCGCGAACAGTCTAAGGGAGCTATTCAGATTGTCTCCTAAATCGTTTATAAACACAAGGAAGAGTAGCGGACATATAACGCTTCCCTGGGGAACGCCAGATATTACTTCTGTTTTACTCTATGTCTTACCGTCAATTACTACGAACTGTGTCCTTTCTGATAGAAAATCGTGAATCCAATCGCACAATTGGGGCGATATTCCATAAGCACGCAATTTCATTAGAAGCCGCTTCTGAAGTACAGTGTCAAAGGCCTTCCGGAAATCCAGAAATATGGAATGGATTTGAGATCCCTTGTCGATGTCACATATAACTTCATGTTAATAAAGAGAAAGCTGTGTTTCTCAAGAGCGATACTTTCTGAATCCGTGTTGACTATTGGTTAATAGGTCGTTCTCTTCGAGATGGTTCATCATGTTCGAACAAAGGATATGTTCCAAAATCTTACCGCAAATCGACGTCAATGAGATTGGCCTATAATTTTGGGGATCACTCCTATTGCCATTCTTGAATATTGGAGTGGCTTGGGCAACTTTCCAGTCTATGGGTACGGATCTTTCTCTGAGTGATCGGTTATATATGATAGCTAAGTGTGGAACTATGCATCAGCGTACTGTGAGAGAAATCTAGGTTCTTTACAATCTGGACCGGAAGATTTGTTTTTGTTTAGTGACTTACGTTGTTTTACTACTCTAGGGACATCTAAAATTCGCATGCTGGCAGCTGTACTTAGTTTGATTTCTGGAGTGTTCACTTCGTCTTCTTTGGTAAAAGACTTTCGGAAAGCTGTGTTTAACAATTCTCCTTTAGCAGTACTGTTATCGGTAGTATTACCATTGCTATCGCATAGTGAAGGTGTTGTTTGTGTTTTGCCGCTAGTGTGCTAGTGTGCTAGTGAATCTCCGTTTCAATTTATCTCCGCTGCAGCGCTGCGATTGCAGTTCCGCACATGTGCTGTAGACGATGTGTATCAAGGAGAAGAACGTGCGCCATTTGGAGATCGCTGTCAGTTACGTACGCTTTGCTGCGCTTGTTTGAAATGTCGGCATTGATTGAAAATACCGCCGCCTGTGAAATCAGGTCGGTGATTCGGTTTCTGAATACGAGGAAAGTGAAACCAAGTGAAATTTATCGGCAAATTTGCGATGTTTACGGACCAAATGCGATGAGTGATTCGACGGTGAGACGATGGGTCCGACAGTTCAATAGCGGGCGTAGTGATGTGCACGATGAAGATCGAAGTGGGCGTCCACCTTTGGTTACAGAAGAACTGGTTCACGCGATTGATGACAAGATCCAGGAAAACCTAGGTTTACAATTTCTTTGGCGGTCATCACTAATGACGACGAGCTGAAAGAAACTGTTTCCAACTGGTTGAAGACACGGGCGGCAGATTTCTATGAAGAAGGTATACAAAACCTGGTGCCACGTTATGACAAATGCCTACAAAATTTCGGCAGTTATGTGGAAAAGTAGTTTAAGAGTTGTAGAATTTGTGCAATAAAATTTTCTTCTGTATCTGTGTATAATTTCATTTTATTACCAAACGGAACTTACTTTCTGGACGCGCCTCGTATGTATGTATTTGGGATGAGCAGGGTTCAGATCTATGACTGGCAGTCATAACTGGAGCTCCGTTGTTGTCGTTTTTCAGAGTACTGAAAAAAAAAGGTTTCACGGAAAACTACGTGGTATGTCCGCAAAGTAAGTTCCGTTTATTTATATAAAACAAACGTGTACAGGCGCAGGCGCTATGCTACGATGCGCCAGGCGATTCCCCGTCGGGGATTCGAATCCCCCCCCCCCCCCGAGCATGGCTGTTTGTGTCGCCTTTAGTATAAGGTAGTTCCTAAGTAGTTTGTTAGTTTAGGGACTGATGGCCGCGCAGTGAAGTCCCTTAAGCTTGACAAACAATTGAGCAACTGTTATATTACTTTCCAACATAGCTTCCAAATTTTGTGGGCACTTGTCATAGCGTGGCACAAATTTTTGTATGCCTTCTTCATGGAAGATTGCCGGCTCTCTATTAACCACGTGGTAACATATTCTTTCAACTCGTCACCATCGTTCCAAGTGTTGAGCACCAGGGACAAAAGTCGCTATGAGCGAGGTCCGGGCTGTACGGAGGATGATCCCAGTGAAATTCCCATAAAAGTTTTTGGTCACATTCGTCGTGTGAGTCGGGCATTAACGTGGAAAAAAAACTTTTGACAATAACCCTCGCCGTTTGTTCTGTATTGCGCAGCGCAATTTCTTAATGGTGTCGCGGTAACCATGTGCACTTATTGTTTGGTCTCCTGGTAAGAAATCAATCAGCAAAATGCCTTTTCTGTCCCAAAAACGGTGCACATGTCTTTTCGAGGTGTCAAGATTTGCTTAGGCTCAACTTCCGTTGGGGATGAAGTGTGCCTCCAGTCCATTGATAGCCGTTTCGTTTCAGGGGTGTCGTACGATACCAAAGTTTCATCCCCCGTGACTCTCCGAGAAAGAAAACGATCGCCATCTTTATTGTAGCTTGTCAAAAACTGAAGTTCACTGCCCATCCATTGTTTTTTGTGTTGTTCAGTAAGAATTTTGGGTACCCAACGTAACCAAACTTATCGAAATTTCAGTTATTCAGTAACATTTTCATGAATAAGTGATCGTGAGATTTGCGGAACTTCCATAGCAAGGGCACTAAGTGTAAACTTACGGTTGTGCTTAATCTTCTCTTCAGTTGTGTGAATCAGTTCATCAGTAACCACAGACGGGCGTGCACTTCGTTCTTTACCGTGTACTTGATCACGTCCCTCGTTGAACAGTCTGGCCCATCTTTTAACATTGAATCACTCATAGCATTTTGTTCGTAAGCCTCGGAGATTTGCCATTGAATTTCCTTTGATTTAACTTTCTTTGCATTTAGAAAACGAATCATAGATCTGATTTCACACGCGGCGGCATTTTAAAACACGGCTGACATTATAAAGAAGCCCTACAAAGCACACGTCGACAGTATCGATTTGAAAATGGCGTACATGTCTCCTCCTTGAGTCATAGTAGTTCCGCACGCGCTCGGAACTGCGATCGTAGTACTGCGCGTATAGAAATGGAAAAAGAACTTAACTTTGTGGACGACCCTCGCAAACTGACGCTTTAGAGAGCCCCATTTCGATTTGGGACACAAAACATGAGTGACGTACAAAGGAGCAATCTTCAGCACTGTGACAATAATTCTGAATTTTGGCTGCGACCTTCCTAAATGTAAAGCATTATCTTTGACCTCCATTTAGAACAAATAGACCCCCAAATTTATTTTTTCGCTGATGTGGATCCCTTTCAGGTCGCAGCCCTGGATGGTCTATATAGACCACATTGGGAATTACTGCATTATAGGCAGACGGTTTTAGCAGCTCCCTCTGCATTTCATACCGACCAGAACTGCTCCTGAGTGTAAGACAGTGTTGCACTGTTATTAGGCGAAAGCCATTTTATTACATTCACATAGCCACATCAACACTCTAAAATGTAATTTGTCTAGCTTTCGTTATTTGACTGCTAGAAGGCGAAAGTGTGTTTTCATGTAAAAAAAAAAAAAAAAAAAAAAAAAAAAAAAAAAAAAAAAAGGTTGTGTTACTGAGTGCTCAGCATTCTTCTCTTCCATCTGAATCCCGCAACTGCACTTTCAGCTCTACCACTACCATTGGTGCAGCTTATGTGTTTCTCGCTCATTATTACGATTACTGGTGCTGAAGCCATCGAGGTAATCTGCTGCATTTCTTATATCTTCATCGTTGTAACTGATCTTAGGCGAGTAGTGGGATAGTTTCTTTGAAGTCACTGTCGAATACGAACTAAACTTCCGTCCTTAGTGACCCAAAGATCAGGGGGATGTTAACCTTTACTCAACATTTCTCGGTTTACTTCGTCTTCCGTTTCGACCACTGAAACTGACAAGCCCTACAGGAAGTAGGTGATTTAGTGCGTATATTGACTGCCTACTACTGCCGCTGATAAATATTTTTGTGTTTACACATCGAACAAATTCACACATTCGTTGATATATTCACTAACATGCCTGCTTTGCAGCGGGTTCACCAAACCACTTTCACTTGGTTTATTTACCATTCTGTTCTCGAATAGAAAGCGGGAAAAACGAAGACCTCAGTCTCACTGTTCGATCTCCGATAACTCTTATTTATCCCCATGTAGATGGGAGTCAACAATGTGCTTTCGCATTGAGAGGAGAAAGTCGGCGATCAAAATTTCGTAAGGAGATCTCGGCGCAACGAAAATCGTAGTTATTGTAATGAAACGCAAGCCAACTCCTACATCATTTCTGCTACATCTCTTCCCTGTATCGCGATAGTACAAAACGAGCTCCCTTCTTTGGACATTTTCGATAACGTCAGTCAATCCTTTCTGATAAGGATCCCATTCACAACATTAATACTCCAAAAGAGGACGGAGCAGCAGAGTGTAGGCCAGTGGCGAATATAGCATATATTTTAAATGGAGGGAGAGCAAGACTAATGTAAAGATGTATTAAGTAATGTTAAGTAGACACTACATGATATTTTATATCACTTTCTCTGCCCATATTCAAAGGATAATTTGTACTAACGTCCCTTTTTAGTAGTTATGTGGATGAATTCACACATTTCATTTCTGAGGATGAATTGACAATTTTGGCACCATACAGATATTTAAGATAAATCGTTCTACAGTTGGTTTGATTTTCTGACCTCCTGATGAATTTTCAAGACGACAAATGACAGCTTTATCTGCATACATCCTTATAGAACTGCTCGGATTTTATCCTAAATCGTTTGTATGGATAAGGAACAGCAGAAAACATGTGACATTACCCTGCGGAACACCAGACATCACCATGGTTTTAACAGATGCCTTTTCATCGCAAGAAAAGTAGTTAACTAAAATATAATATTGATTTTAATACGACAATGGTTAATGAAATATTAATAATATATTTTAAATTGAGTGAATACATGTAGAGAGGATGTTGATAAATAGTACTGACAATTTTAATAAGATTAATATTAGCTACTACTACTCAAACAACTTCTCTGATGCCACTCTAATAATAGAATAATAACAGTGATGACGGCAGATTGAGAGTGCACTTTTGAGTATGCAGAAATTAATCATGTCATGGCGAGTTCTGATGGAAGGAAATTGGAAAATCTGCACCTCTGGAATGCAGTGGAAATGGAGGAAGATCTAATAGGAAATACGGAACTGAGGGAGTAGCAAGAGTATATGGCAACAGCGATTGGCCTTATTATTGCTTTACTGTTGCTTTAATAGTTGTTACAGTAACTGTCTTTTGAAGCTACCATTGTCATTCAGTTACCTAATACAGTGAGAGAGATTGTTCGAGAGTATAGTTCCTGCTACTGAAAAGGACTTTGAGAAAGCGGCTGAATAAAGGAGGGAGACAGAATGGGTTTTGCTCCGATATCAGTAAGTATTTCTGCTATGTTGTTCAGTCAAGTGTGTTAAGGTCAAAGAAAGATACGAGGCACACTGTGCGTTGTTAAGAGGCTATAGAATCAGTCTGAGATTCCTTGTCTGTAGACCAGTTGATTGGCGTTCCTTTTGGTCGGACATCCGAATCCTCATTCGTGCAGGAAGAAACCCGAGGTACCACTGCGGAATTCCGGATTTCGCCAACTGTACCGCACAAGCGCCCCCGCCGAACGCGCATTCGGATAACCCCTTTTGCACAGGGGATCTCGTCAGACGTTAGCAGCGCTGTGGGAGGATAAAGAACCTTAGAGAAAAATGTAAAAAAAGAAGAAAAAAAAAAGGAAAAGAGCAGAGCGTCAGGGAGGTCCTGGACGAGACGGCGAGCGCGGGAGGGGGTGGAGGAACTCTGGGTAGCCACTGCCCGCTGTCGCTCCCTTTTCCACCCCGAGTCCCTGGGCAGTTGTTCACAGGCGCGCAATCACAAGGCTTTAGCAGATAAAAGGAATCATCCCCACGGAGCAGCCGCATATATAATATGCGCGTACGTATATAAAAATTCTGCTCGTCCTCTGCTATCTTTTCTGGCTTACCGCATTTTCCCCCCCAGAGCCGTACCTTTTGGTTCTCAAGGCACGCCTAATTATAACAGACAGTGCTAAAAAAATACATATATATATATTTTAAAAGGGAGAGGGATGAAGCAAGAGGAGAGCGATACGCCGCCCGCCTGAATCGTAATTACGGCTGTGGCGGTCCCAGGGAACAGCGGAGACAGCGGTCAGCCGGCGTGGCGTGCGTCCTTGCAGGTGTTTGACCAGCTCGCCAGCCGCCGTCGGCTCCTGTACCTACAACGGTCAGTAGCGGCGCGTCTGATGTCGTCAAAACAACTAAATAAATCTATATCTATAAATGTGAATGTCTGTTCGGTGTACGTTTATCAAGTCTGAACCACAAGACATAAAGAGCTTGAAATTTGTACAGTTACTAATGTCTACCCGGGGAAGGCTTTAGGCACGGTATTATGGCGATCGGATAGCTTTTTATCTATACTATACCTATAAATGTGACTGTCTGTTCGGTGTACGCTTATCTCGTCCAAACGACAAGACGCAGAGACTTAAATATTTGTACAGTTACCAAGGTTTTAGGCACGGTTTTATAGCGAACTGATAGATATTTAGTAATTTGAAGAATATAACGCTAAATGCGGAACAATAATTACTCTTTGGAAATTGTTTTATTGGTTGCATTGTTGCTTGAGGATTGATAATGATAAAATGGTGGAGTATATTGTGACTGAAAGTTATCGGTGTATATAAAATTCTACGTGTGTGTGTGTTAATATTTCGCTCTGCAGCGAAAACTGCAGAATGCAAACGAATGGTCTGTGTGTAATTGTTTTCCGAAGTCTCCCGTTGTACACCATAGCAGTTCCATGCCGATAGTTGTAAGGGGGTGGAAGATATGGTGGTTGAAAGTCATCAAATTATAAAAAAAGCTTGGAATGAAGGCCAGCGATGATGTTTGTGACTCTATATACAGCGAAACGTGATACCACACACCATATCTTTGGTCCATGCGTGCTAGAATGTCTTCAGCTCTTTCTCTGTAAGGATAAGCATACGAATAAGGAAATATAAGAATAAATAAATAAAACAGTAAAAAAGAAATTTCGTTTAATACATCTCTTTAAAAAAAATCGATTTGACGTTTCGCGCATTACATTAAGCGATCGATCTGTGATATTATTACAATCATTATTGTTGAATTTCGTGATTGGATTCTTCGAAACGAGTGCATTTTTACGTGTGGTTTGATCTACACTACTTACTTCTATATCTATAAATGTGAATGTCTGTTCGGTGTATGTGTTGAGACATTGCAACACAGGCTATAAGGAATAATGTATGTATTATTTATGGAAATCATTAAGCACTTCACATAATTTTATTTATTTATTTGAATGTTGATTAAAAATGATTGTTTCTGAAGAAGGTATTGTATTTCATTACAGCCTTCAAAACCAGTCTCATAGCACAGTACTGGACGATAGTTTATCTATCATAATCAACCAACACGCGAGCGGAACCGCGTGTTTAAGCTAGTAAATAAATAAAATATAAGTGTTTTTAATCTACCATTATTCGTTCTTCTATCAGCTCATTGAAAGTATTTTTAACGCATGAGAAACGTTTTACGTCGCGGAGGCAGCACGTATACGAGATGTAACGCGGCCGCCTTAATATAGGCGGCAGTGGACGCAGCATTGCAATGCGCATGCGCCGCTGAGGTTCAAATTCTCTTCTGAACCCCCTGGAGGTAGCATATGGGCGCTCCCGTGGCAGGGAGGGGCGAGGGGAAACGCCACTCTTGCACCTGGTAGAGACACCAGCTCCTGGCTATTCGAGCTCTGGCGGTTACGCACGAATGGTCCCGACGCAAAGTCAACGGAGCTACTGCGCACCTCGCCTTGCGCATGCGCAAGTCCTCCATGAAGGCAACATCCGCTCTTCATATTTGTTTTTGGCGAATTGAATATTCATCAAAAACACGCCATATTTGGTAAAATATAGGTATAAATTAAAGACGCATCAACTGTAAAAGGCTTCGGAAGATCCGATCACGAATAATAATGAAGGCAATACTAGCCGCGTGGTTAGCGCCATCGTTTCGCGCTCCCGAAGATAGTGGGTCCGATACAGACTGCAAGCAATTTTTTTAAATTCAATTATCTTTTTAACAGATACTGGAACAATAATGACTTTTGTATTGTTACTTGCCACATATACTTTAGACGTTTTTTGCAAATGTGTCCGAAATTTCGATAAATGATATTTATACTCTTCGTTATAACAAATATTTAACTGTGTGAAAAGATGTGAGGGACAGCACCATTTGCGTGTGCGTAAGGTTAGGAGGGGCTGCTGCTTATAGTGTCACGTGACCCAAAGATAGCTTGTCTCTTTATCGTAACAAATTGTTACAGTCACTTAACAGTGTAATCAGTTAGTTTCTGTGATTTAGTGTTCACGTGCATATTCATATGTTTTGGTGTGTATTATCAAAGAAAAATGAACTACGTTAAGTATCTTTTAGAAAAAAAAATTACTTATCTTAAAGCTTGGAAGAGAAATGTGAAATAAAGAAGCTTGGTAGGCCGACGCCTTAGCTGGAGTTGAAGCGAGGGGAAAAAAAAAAAAAAAAAAAAAAAAAAAAAAAAAAAAAAAAAAAGAAGAAGCCGAGGTAAGACAGTCTGCAGATCTTGTAACGAAAATATATCTTAAAGGAGGGGGCAGGGCGTTTTTCCCCGGCGCCACTCGCAGAGTTGCGCCAAATTATATCTTTGGACGCCGAAACATCGACGATCGACGCGCCGAGCGGGATAGAGCAACAACACCTAAAGACAAGGCCTCACAACAGCCCGTGCTACGTCACACTGAGCAGGCCGTGGCCGCCAACTGAATGGCTGGCCGATGAGGCACGCCCACTGCCTCATAGCGGCCAGCCATTCAGCTGGCGGCAGCGGCCTAGACAGTGTGACGTAGCACGGGCTGTTGTGAGTCCTTGTCTCTAGGTGGTGGTGGATAGGCGACGGCGGCGATGCCACTATCAAGATCCGGCACTAAGTGAACCCCAGTCATCTGATCAACCAGCCGCCACTGCTAATGAGCCATCGTCAGTACACTAAAGCCGCTGCAGTCGCTTTATTCCGATTACTGAATACAGAGAAATAAAGATACTTGTGCTGAAAATACGTCTTTAAATAGCAACCAAACTGTCATGCATCAGGAGTGTATGATATGATTCGGGTTACCTGTCTTAAAGTGGCAAAGCACTCAATAATCCGAAGATCGGTTCGATCACCACGGTGCTTACTTGGCATGTTCCTGTTTGGAGGTGGTATGCCGGTGCCTTCCTCCGACCTTTGAAGTGGCTTACCCTAATTACAGGGGAACTTACAGGTTAATGTGGATTTCAAATCAAGGACAACTCAGATTTTTCACATCAACTACACTATCAGTTGAAAGAAGCGAAAAATGAGAGACAAAAATCCCGGGTTTAATATGGGATCGAACACTCCACCTTTTGATTCGTAACCTTAGTTCTATGATGTTTGTCTGTTCACTTCTGTCACCATTTAGTGTTGTTGGAGTGAAAAATTCCGAGTTGCACTGCGGTTCGGAATCTACGTTTAATTTTAGTTCCCTGTAACCGACTGGGAAGTCAAAAGATCACATGAATGCAATGGCGTACCACTTCCAAACATGTCCATGGCGAGAAAAGCACTGTGGTGTCAAACCCTATCTTTGGGTTGTTGACTGATTTACATTTTTTTTACCTTATCTTAAGTTGATAGAAATATTTTCTGTGCCAGTTTTATTTTGTGCATCTCAGTAGCTCGTAAAAGCTGTAAATTAAAAATATTGTACCCTGGTGGCCATTCAAAATTCAGCACCAAGACTGACCGGAGATATGACAGACAATAATTTTTTTTTTTTTTTGGGGGGGGGGGGAGGTAACACGTTCTATAAAAATCTCAATAAACAGCTCCACGTCAAGTGACGAAGATGATGAAATCAGTACTGAGTGGTGTCGCCATCTAACTATAACAGCCGTTACACGTTCCGACATTGAATCAGAGGTCCTGGATGCCCTGTTGCGGCATACTATCCAATGCTGCTTCCACATTTGAAGAAAGTCGATCTGATTTAGCAGCGGGCGGAGTATATCCGTCCAGTCGTTATAAAACCATCGACCAGTTGTTTTCAACATGCCACAGATGGCCACAACAGAGATACCAAGGCAGCAACCGGATAGGTGAAAAGAAGACTTGAACATTATGTGTGACACCTGGTCGCACGTTATCCTGTTGAAATGTGACTGTCGCCAAACTCTGAAGGTATGAGAGAACAGCAGGTTTACAATGTACCTGCAATTTGTCCTCGGGGAGGCGGAAGTAGAAACTAAACCTAAACCTGAGCCAATTCATATTACATTATACATGTCAGTATGTCGATACATAATGCAACAGACTCCTACTACGGTATCTTCAGACTTTAATCTGACCATCGTACTGGTGCATGCTGAATCGAGATTTGTCGGTAAAAACAATGTTGTTCCATTCGGTTGTCCACGAATGTAGTTCATCGCACCAGCTTTAGAAGCTTCTGTGCAATACTGACGAAAATCACTTCGTACAGCCGTAAGTAAAACAGCTGCTGAAACAAGGAACGGAAAGTGCAAAGTGGTTGCGTCTACCAGACGCAAGTCGTGGTATGAACGAGGAAACTAGTAAAAGACTAGCTCTTCAAGGGATACCAGTTCTGATACATATATGAGTCGACAGCTTTCTAGATAAATTGTCTTTCCGATTCGTAAAATTTATCCCAAGTTTCTACCTTCATTCGTGCAGGATATATAGTCCTGTGAAACTATAATCACTTAACGACAGCACTTTGAAAATGAATTTGATAATTTAAGGACAGGCCACTGAAAAAAGGGTACTACTTCATATAACCTCTAACAAAATGTTCTAATGAAAAAGTAATAACTAAAAGCAAAGTCTTCCTTTAATCAATAAAATACTTTAAAAACTGGGTATTGAAAAGGCATTTAAAACAACATTTAAAAGGCATTTAAACATTGCCAAAGACTTGGTATTTCGGCTTGCTACATCACCAGTGTATCAGATGCCTTACACTTGCACTTGGGAACAACGGAAAGACATATGAACACCAGCCTAAAGTAACGCAAGAGTAATTGACCCCTGAGCAAGATGAATGAACCAGGGGTAGCAATCCGTGCACTTGGACCTAGAACGATTAAATTTGATTCCCTGACATCGTAGTTTTAACAGGATCTAACAAATTACTACGCTAGGATGTACAGAGCAGCCACAGAAACAAAACTAAACACATGACGGATAAGACCTAAATTTGACATATTGTGGCCCTCACTGTTGAATAAGATAAACTTGTAAATGCAGCCTCGCTTCGTTGTGGAAAGTAAAGACAAGTAAGCAAAATAATATTTTGCGACATAGACTCCGAGAAATCACGTCATTACCACAGTCTGCTTTACTTTCCTGTGGATCTCATTGTCAGAGAAATCATTATTTATTGTAAAGACAATGGATTGACTAAAGCTTTTTGTTGGTCAATTTTCTATATAAACAAACAGATCAGACAGTGTACCGAGTGCACATCATCAGACTTACAATTGTCCTTGAGACAAGACAACCGTTTTCTACATTCTGATGATCTATTCTCCACTCTGTCTTTGTCCATTTCCATCTCTCCCCCTAATCTTCTCCTCGTCCTGTCTATCTCCCCCCTCCTTCTATATCGTCCATCCAGTCTCCTTCTCCACCAGCTCTCTATGTTAATTTCTCCTTTCTCTTGTTGTAGCAATTCAAAATCAACTAACTACAGCCTTTCTTCAGATTCTGTGATAACGACGGAAAATTACCAAAAAATTGCTCTGACAGAAACGAAAACGAAATAGCGATACCTATAATCACCGTTATTTACAGACTTAATTGTTACGACATTTAAGTTTTCACTGCTGACAACTTCATCTACTTAGCAATTGTGGCTTGTTAGCAGCTCGACATGCTTGTTTTACTGAAAATAAACAAGTTGATCATGACCGTTCTAGAATGCGACATCATGAAGCGTTGTTACTTTACTGTGGCATTTCATTGTAGAATGTAATAGGTTTGTAGGTCAGAATTTGGTACCACATAAGTTCCGATGTTCACTTGTTAGTCTAGTTGGAGATTAAATGCGCGATATGAAGTGTTACATCACAGTTATTGATAAGAAAACATCCACTTCCTTTTACCTCTTTTAAACGGCTACGTAGGTGTACACGTATGATTTTTCTTCTGTACACATCTATGACAAGTCACCTTTCGAGTAAGATTAATTGTCCTCCTTGTATAATTAATATCAACAATCAACTCTACAATTTTCGTGTTAACGTATCAATATAATGTTAACGACAAGTCTTCACCACAAGCTTCACGGATGACAACTACTTATACGGCCGCAGTAGCACCGACAGCCGGTAGAATCAATTGACAGACGCCCGAAAGAGGCCTCTCTCATATCAACACTATCACAGGTGTCAAATCTGATTGGCCAAAGTATGGTCAGGTAGTCGGCGCATACGGCCTGCAAGACACTGTGTTCATCGAGTCACCAGTGTGCTTCTATCTAGCAAACAGTGTGTCACGATACAAGACAAAGTACTTCGCTCTTTCTCAAGTCTTGCGTGTGTATTGACACTTAGAAAATCTCGCGGATAATCAATCAGACTTTGAAAGTCTCACTAAGAAGTATGTACTCTAACTTCATCAGTCAAACTGTACTTCTACAACGACCACATTTGAGTATTCATTGATTTGTAATAAATTTCATATTAATAAGTTTGTGGGATCTTTGTGTTAAATTGCACCTTAAACGCCGTACCAATAACACTCCACAACACAGAGCATACGTCGACGCGACCGCGGGCTGTTAGTAGTCTGGTGGAGTCACGAACCGACCGTTGCGCTCTTAAGCAGCAACAGTTCGACATGCTTAGCTGGCGTGAGTGCGAACAACCTTTTGTGTTTTTAAGGCCTTTGACGATGTCTCCAGCATTCAAAGACGAAACGTTAGGCAAAAAATTACGACGTGAACCATGGCCTTATACCAAAAACTGAATATCGGCATTCAGAGATGGACATTATGGAAAAACGTGTAGTCTGTGCGTATGACATCTGATCACTTTTACGATGTACATTCAAGTTATAACACCTCCGATTTTTTCTTCTGGACTAGCTACTGACGGAAACATGTGGTTTGTTCTAATACATGCGCACACTCACGATAAATGTATGATAGAGATGCCAGTTCTCTACGGCTCATAGTATCCTAGCGACAGCGGAGAGAGTTAGGACTGTTATTGATATTCAAAATGGCGAAATTTTCCGTACAAGAACAGCGTATAAACTTCAATTTACTACATTTGCTTGGGATATCACCTAATGAAATTCATGGCCAGTTGTGTGTCACATGTAGCGATGGTGTCATGACGTATGAAATGTGCGTTCGTAGATACGACAGTTCACAGAAGGCAGAAATTTGTTCTTTTATTACTTTAGGAATAAGAGCACTTAACGCCTCTCCTGAAAACATAACCAAGCACATATATCGGGACATCCTACAACCTTTCATGAAACTGTCACAAAATCGACAATGGACTGTAGTACACATCGTCGGCCACGTTGGTATTTCCGTGGGATCTGCTCACACAATCCTAAATGAGGACCCTAAAATATGAAAAGTGTCCTTCAGGGATTTTGTTTTCATTGGTTGTGGCAGTGGATGAGACAGGGATGCCGTTTTCCCAACACTGACATCAAGCAATTTAATCAGCGATTTTGTGGTCAAATCAGACACCTAATTTCTTAGACATCACAACACACAGACATAACAACGATTTTCCATATTGATAAATCTCGCAAGTAAGAGCACAACCATACATCAAAAGTCAGTCCACCCAATAACCCTCAATATACATGCCTTCAGATACACGCTACATATGAAGAATAGAAATCCTCTAAATGAAGTCAATTATATAAAATAACTACAACCAATAAACCACGATAGGAAAATCACAAAATTAAAATTAAAATTAAAATGAAAGACATACTCAACAAATAACTCCAGCCTAACACAGCATAAACACACAAACCAAAAATATACAAAGCACACAACACACACACCGCACCAGAAAAAGAAACGTAGACAACGACAAATAAGTGGTACACATTCACTTACAACAGCCACAGAATTGGAAAAATATTTTCAAAACAACGACTTAAAATAGCCTACAAAACAGATTAAATAAACCTGAGAACAAGAATCTCGAACACAGTCATAAATAACACCACTAGTATATACCAACTCACATGTAAGACTGCTATTCAATTCATATTGGACAAACAAGTAGAAACTTCAAGGCCAGAACACTGGACAGGGAAGAGCACTCAAAAGTAGCAGCAGCTCCTCCAAATGTTTCAAACCATCTCATAAACATGAAACACAGTCCAACAGATATAAAGTTCTCAAATGCAGCAACAGTACTCCACAGAAACTTAAAAGAAAATTACCACGGACAATAAACCATAATGAAAGGGAAAGAAACCATGAATCAATACACGGTACTTTGCAGCAATACCTTATATTCAGCCAAAAAGAAGTATTAAAACATCACCATAAAAGGAACACACTCCGTGTGCGTGTGTGTGTAAACAAATAGTCAAATCCACACCTTATTCATAGCCTAAAGTCACTGCAATATTCGTAACGCCGGTGCAGAAGACACAAGGGAAAATTACATAAACAGTGAACCTTATTCAGTGAAAATGCGTATGAAGAAAAGCAGTGCTACAGACTGATTGAAATATGAACTCAAGAAAACGACAAAGACTAAGTACACTTATTTCTTCAGTCATAACTTCCACTCCCATAACAGTTCACAAAACTTATCTACAACACATGTATCTTACAAGGACAGTACTTGGGATCGAACAAATACATATACACCAAAATCGTATGAGAGATAATGTAAAGGTCCCTTATTGCACTTATGATACTCCCGCATCCAAAAAACTCTGCAGTCCAGTCGTCCGTTAGAGGCCTCTGCGTGTGCCTTGCCACATTGCACTTTGACCTGTCGGTTTGCCAGAAGGGACGGTGCAGTGTGCCTCCGAAGTTGCATTTTGTGACGTTATGTGTGTGGTGAAGCGTCAGATGGGGCGCCGATTGGTAATCAGTCCTTCGAATGTATTGAAATTGATTGAGATGAAGTTACGAAGAACCCTTCTTCGTGAAGATGGTATTAGTTTAGAAGATGAATCATTCGCATGCTTTCTCGTACCTGTTATGGTACAGAAATATGAGCATAAGTTGTCACACTAACACATAATGATGATAATAGGGATGATAATGACGGACAACTCATTGCAAGCGGTACTGCTACGGCAAGACGGCAAGTGCGGGAAGAGGCGATGGAAGCGGTGGCAGTGAATACCAACAAGTCTTCCGAGAAGAAGGTTATAGTTGCAACTATCACACGGCTTTTGATGACAATACGCTATAAAACATATGCGATGATTAATTCATAAGTTATAATTAAGATTTCTACATTACGTATGGCGTCTGCAATTACATCTATAGTGCTATCTAGTGCAGATTTTTGCAGAAAAACGGCACCCACCAGCACATTCAGGTGTACGTAGAGATCCTGAAATCAAATGTTCATACAGATACGTTTGTGTGAGCCCATGTACTTTCCTTGTTAGATGTACTTTTAAAAAAGAGTAGAAAAAGCAATATATTCGCGTTAGGTCTCAAAGTACTTTGCTTACTGGCATGTAACAAAATTCTGAATATCCATTTTAATTGCTGATGACATACTGGATGGGATTCATAGGTGATCTTCAAATACCAGGCAGCCATGAGGAATACGAAATGTGGCTTTATGGTGTGTGTTATATCTCCTGCAATCTCTATTAGTGTATCATTAATGTAAGTAACTTGGGATCAAAAATTGTCAAATATCATAATGTTAAAACTCTTTACATGTATTTTAACAGAGAGAATAATTTTAAAAAATCCCACTGATGATAGAGTTGGCCTAACTACTCCGAAATACCGGTGATCAAAAAGTCAGTATAAATTTGAAAACTTCATAAATCACGGAGTAATGTAGATAGAGAGGTAAAAATTGACACTCATACTCGGAATGATATGGGGTTTTATTAGAACCAAAAAAAAGTATTGCTAGACTCGTGAAAGATCTCTTGCGCGCGGCCGCGGTCGAGTAGCCGAGCGGTCTAAAGCACCTTGCTGCGGAGCGCGCGGTTGCTCGCCTTGGAGGTTCGAGTCCTCCCTGGGGCATGGGTGTGTGTGTGTCTGTCCGTAGTTTAGTTTACCTAGGTTTAAGTAGTTTGTAAGCTACGGACTGATGACCACGCAGTTTGGTCCGATAGATTTACAGACATTCTTTCGCGCGTCGTTTGGTAATGATCGTGTGCTCAGCCGCCACTTTCGTCGTGCTTAGCCTCCCCGGTCCCCAGACCTCAGTCCGCGGGATTATTGGCTTTGGGGTTACCTGAAGTCGCAAGTGTATCGTGATCGACCGACATCTCTAGGGATGCTGAAAGACAACAACCGACGCCAATGCCTCACCACAACTCCGGATATGCTTTACAGTGCTGTTCAAAACATTATTCCTCGACTACAGCTATTGTTCAGGAATGATGGTGAACATACTGAGCATTTCCTGTAAAGAACATCATTTCTGCTTTGTCTTAATTTGTAATACTAATTATTGCTTTTCTGATCAGATAAAGCCCCATCTGTCGGACATTTTTTTTTAACTTTTTTTTCTAATAAAACCCCATGTCATTCCAAGCATGTGTGTCAATTTTTACCCCTCTATCTACATTATTCCGTGATTTATTAAGTTTTCAAATTTATATTGACTTTTTGATCTCCCAGTATGTCTAGGTGAATATAAAACAAAAATTGATTGCGTAAGGCAGCTACAATAATCTTCACCATATATCCTAAAGAAGCGTTCACAGTAGGCAATGGGATCATGGCGACGTCTTTATGAACCATTTTACAGCTGCGGGGAGTTTAAGTGGAGAAGTGACAAGTTTCACACTTTGCGTGTGATTAGTTTGTGAAAGAAAAATGTTCAAATGTTTGTTAAGCTTATGGGACCCAACTACGGGGTCATCAGTCCCTAAACTTACAACTACTTATCAACTACCTTATACTAAAGACGGCACAAATATCCATGCCCGAGGGGGGATTCGAACCCCCGACCGTAGTGGCCGTGCAGACCGTGACTGGAGCGCCTCAGTCTCCTCGGCCACCGCGGCTTTTGTGAAAGAAAGAAACACTCCGAGGTGTTTTAACGAATTCATTCCCTAAACGCTCGTATTACGCAACTTGCAGACTGAGATCGATGTTGCGTCTCGAACTCGGTGTAAACAAATAAGGGACGGAGAGGAAGTAAGTGAAGGATACGAGCACCTCCGAGGCGGGAGTCCTTTACAAGAGCGGCCAGCGCCGCTGCCGCAGGCTCTCGCTTTCGGTTAAGAAGGACACGGGCTCCGGCGCGAGGGAGGGGAGCCTTTCAGTGTGTTTACTCTTGAATATTCATGACGCCCGGTCCTCGCCCGTTCCTTCATCTATCCAGCCGGACGGGCCCACCCTGGGAGCCGAGAACTGTTTGTTTTAAAAGTTGCCACTCTTCGCCCGATTGGTTCAGCGCCGCTGCCGAACCAGCGGGACTGCGAGGGGTCCCGACACACACACACACGAAGTCCGCGACAGCCAGCCGCCCCTGGAGATCCGCGGAGTCCAGGGATGGCGCTTTATCCGGACTAGGGGGCTGAGTCTGCGGCCGGCCGAGATTAAAAATCTTAGCATTGGAAAGAGGGCCCGCGAACCGGCTGAGCGCCGGCCCTTTTATGTTAATTCGCCGTCGATAGAGCGGGCGGGATTTCTTGCGCTCACGGCTCGGCACTCCAGCTCCGGATTAAACGCCCCTCGCCTGGGAGACGTTGCAAGTGGCCTCAGGCCGCTCACAGGACCTGTAGCCTACTGTGTGTGGCGGGAGGATCGCACGCTGCCGCGCAGGAGTAGCCGAGCGGTCTGGAGCGCCATGTTGCACATAGCGCGGTATTCCGCGTCCAGTGCCGGATTACCCATAAGGCAGAGTAGGTAGCTGCCATGGGGCCCCGTACATTTTTGGGGCCCCGTGTGCACAGATATAAGAACGAGAATTTTTTAGAAAGACTTTTGCGTTTCATATAAAAATTAGTTGCCTTTTCGTTGTTTGTATGTATGATAGGAAATGGATCCTGATTTTCAGTTTTAATAATTTTAATGTGGTCGCTCTGTACCAGATTCCGGATGGAGTCACCTACGTGTAAAAACAAAATAATTAAAATATACGATTTAATATTTTTACCCTTGTATTATACATAACAGGTCGAATTAAATAGGCCTAGTAGATGAGCCGTCATGTCATACATATCTGGTAAAATTTGGTCTCCTTCGAATGTATAACATAGGATTAAATTTGAGGAAGCATTTTGGGAAAAGTGCATTAATTTCTCTGTAACTTTTTAATAACTAAGCAGGTCCAAAAAAATTCAAAATTGTTCTAACTTGTTTATAAAGTGTGCTGCATTACCTGATATCAACAAAAATATGTAAATCATATACACTATATAAACAGTGCCTGAAAGAAGTAGGTGTTGATTTTTACATAATATCATTGTATCCTTAAGGCAACCGCTGACCCAAGGTCGGATACTGAAGTTCGAATCTCTGCCCGGCACAAATTTTCACTTCCCCGGTTGCACGGTGGTAGAGTGCCAGACTACAAATCCAAAGGTCGCGGGTTCGATCCCCACCAGCTGCTAGGATTTTTATCTGTCACTTTCCAATTCATTCACCTCTGGCAGTATTTCTCATGTGAAAAGTACCGAGTAGCGCCGTGGTTGGGCACCCACGTTAAACTGTGTAGGTCCCCCTATAACTGGCTGGGTAAGTCTACATCTACATACATACTCCGCAATTCACCGTAAGGTGCGTGGCGGAGGGTACACTGTACCACTACTAGGCATTTCCTTTCCTATTACACTCCCAAATTGAACGAGGAAAAAAAGAATGCCTATATACCTCCTTATGAGCCCTAATTTCTCTTATCTTGTCTTTGTGATCTTTACGCGAAATGTAAGTAGGCGGCAGTAAGATCGTACTTCACTCAGCTTCAAATTCCGGCCCTCTAAATTTACTTAACAGAAATTCACGAAAAGAACGTCGTCTTTCTTCCAGCGATCCCCAATTGAGTTGCCGCAGCATTTCTGTGACACTCGCGCATTGGTCGAACCTACCGGTAACAAATCTAGCTGCTCGCCCTGAACCGCCTCTATGTCTTCCTTTAAACTGATCTACTGCGGGTCCCAAACACTTGAGCAATACTCAAGACGTGGTCGTACAAGCGTTTTATACGCGGTCTCCTTTACAGGTGAAGCACATCTTCCCAAAATTCTCCAATAAACCGAAGTCGGCTGTCCGCCTTACTCACAACTGATCTTACATGCTCATTCCATTATATATCACTCCAATGTTACGCCTAGATATTTGAACGACGCGACAGCATCAAGAAGCTCACTACTAATGCTGTATTCGAACATTATGGGATTGTTTTTTCTACTCATGCGCATCACCTTCCATTTTTCTACATTGAGAGCTAGCTGCCATTCTTCACACCAACTAGAAATTTTGTCTAAGTCATCCTGTATGCTATTACAGTCAGTTACAGACGACACCCTCCCATACACAACAGCATCATCAGCAAACAGCCGCAAATTACAACTTACTCTGTCCCTCAGATCATTTATATAGATAGAAAATAATAGCGGTCCTATCACACTCCCCTGGGGCACGCCTGACGATACACTCGTCTCTGATGAACACTCGCCGTCGAGAACAACCTACTGCGTTTTATTACTTACGAAGTCTTCCAGCCAGTCACAAATCTGTGAACCTATTCCATAAGCTCGTATCTTCGTTATCAGTCTGCAGTGTGGCACCACGTCGAACGCCTTTTTGAAGTCGAGAAAAACACCATCGGCCTGTTGCCCTTCATCCATGGCTCGTTAGATGTCATGTGAGAAAAGGGCAAGCTGAGTTTCACATGAACGATGTTTCCTAAACCCGTGCTGATTCATGGAAAGAAGCTTTTCCGTTTCAAGGAAATTTACTATATTCGAACTGAGAATATGCTCTAGAATTCTACATGAAACTGATGTCAACGTTATTGGCCTGTAATTATGTGGGTCAGTTCTCTTTCCTTTCTTATAAACGGGAGTCACCTGCGCTTTTTTCCAATCACTAGGAACTTTGCGCTGAATTAAAGATTCGCGATAAATGCAAGCTAAGTAGGGGGCCAACGCCACAGAATAGTCTTTGTAAAACCGAACTGGTATTCCATCCGGACCAGGAGACTTTTTCGTATTTAGCTCTCTCAGCTGCTTCTCTACACAGGAAATACCTATTGCTATGTCCCCGATTTCGGAATTAGTACGTTGATCAAACGATGGTACATTTGTGCGGTCCTCCTGCGTGAAAGATTTCTTAAAGATTAAATTTAGAAATTCAGCTTTCCGTTTGCTTTCTTCTATTACTGCCCTGGAATGATCAGTTCGAAGGTAGGAGGAAGTCAACGGCATACCACCTCCAAACAGGACCATGCCTAGTAAAGCGCTGTGGTGTTCAAACCAATCTTCGTATTGTTGACTGCTTTACCTTTTACCATTGTATCACTTCATTACCCTAGTGCAGCTAGAGTCATTCGTCTTTCATCCTCTCTCTAAAAATACAACATTTAGCTTGTCTAACAGAGCGCTCCATTTTCCGTCGCAGCAGTTCGGCTGTCCCGTCTTCACTCCGCATATGGGAAATTTTCGCCCCAGAATGTTATGACGTGCGCACGCGAAGTACGCAGACCGCAAATTGTCGGCTCCCGCGGGCACAATACCGTGCAGAGTCAGTAATTACAGCGGCGTGCGCTACCCGCTCCCATCTGGTCCCTCCGGTCACCTACCGGCGCACACAAATGACGCTCTGCCAAAGACAAGAAAAGAAGGGGCGGAGCACTGCCCAAAAAAACACCTGTCGGCCGGTCGCTGACCCCCGGCTCCGTCCATCAGGAGTCACAGGTGCACGGACAAAGGCGGCGGGCCCGCCAATCGACGGTAAAGTACCTGTTGCTCGGTCGATTGTCTGCGTGGGTGGGTGTGTTCTACAAGCCGACCGGCGGACGGCTTTTTTTATTCCGTTCCCACGGCGCTGACCGCCACAGACGTTTTATTGAGCCTTCCGAACGTGCAGTGGCAGACAGTCGGGAGCACCGGGCGTCGCCGCAGAGACAATATATTTTATTATTATTTCGTCCAATTGTGTGTGTGTAGTGGTGGGGGGGGGGGGGGGAAGCGGCGATCTCTTGTGGACTGACGTCTCCTCCGTCTCCCCTTTACTGCCTCAGCGACAAAACCCTGCCGCACCCACTTCCCGGCGAGGCGAACGTTTCCGCTTGTCAACCTCCTTAAATGGAAACAAATGACATACAGAGTACTGACTAATAACCCATAACAAGCATTCAATGAAAGGGACAAAATATAGTGTTCCTCTCTGCTGCCTTTGTGGCGCGCGGCGAACGTCGAGGGAAAAAAAAGCGAACGGCTCGGCGATACACCCATTTCCCGGGACCACAATGGGACCGATGCGCTGTTATTTATATCGGCGCCAGGCCCGCTTGCGTCGGCTCCGCTCAGCAAGTCGGAGCGCGTCACTGAAACGTGTTTTAGTCTACGTTCTTTGTCGTTCTCACTGCATCTCATTAACGAGACGGGCAGAGGAGCGACGGATGATGCAATTACAAGTACGTGACATTTCGACACGACTTTCGTTCGCCTGATGCAGATGACATTGGCTGATCAACGGGTAACATTACCTACAAGATGAACAACACATTTACTTGGAAATACAGTATGTAATATTTCAGTGACACCTCGTTACTATATAACACACTCTTAAATAGCAGTATCATTACAATCCTGTGCTCCCTCCTCTCATAACTTCTTTCTATTATCTGCGTAAATCTTACTGTAACATCATCATCATCATCATCATCATTAGGGACTCATTATGCCTTTCAGCGTTAAGACTAGAGCATAGTACCTCTAGTAAAATTCCTCCATGATCCCCTATTCAATGCTAACATTGATGCCTCGTCTGATGTTATGCCTTTTACTTCAAAATCATTCTGCACCGAATCTAAGTACTTTCTTCTTGGTCTACCTCGACTCCTCTTAACCTCCGCTGCTATGGTATTCATTCCCAGTTTTTTTTTTATTTCCTCATTATGGACACCCTCCTGCCATTGTTCCCATTTATTAGTATCTGCAGTCATCCTTGCTACTCTCATATCTGTAACCTGAACCTTATTAACAAAGTAAACTGTATCCACCCAGCTTTCACTTCCATACCAGAAAGATAGTCGATAAATATAGCAGTGAATAGCTAATGTAGCCTTGGTACTAACTTCCTTCTAGTAGAGGAGAATATATCTTAACTGACCATTCACTGCATTAGCTTTGCTACACCTTGATTCAAATTCTTTCACTATATTGCCATCCTGTGAGAATACGTCCTAAGTAGTTGACACTGTCCACCTGACCTAACTTCGTTACTCCTATTTGGCACTCAATCTTTTTAAATCTCTTTCCCACATACATTTCTTTCGTTTTAGAGGTGCTGATATCATAACCCTTACACCTATGATCGAGCTCTGAAATATTAGATTGCAACATTTCAATCGAATCTGCCATCACAGCTAAGTCGTCATGCATATGCATGAGTGCTTATCTGGTTTTTATCGCCTATTTTAATCCCACCCTGCCAGTCTACTGTTTTCAGCATATGATCAATGAATATTATGAACAACAGTGATGACAGTTACAGCCTGGTATTACCCCTGAAACTACCCTGAACCGTGAACTCAATTTACTTTACAACTGCTGCCTGACAGTATACGTAAAGGTATTTAATTGCCTGCATAACTTTGCCTCTTATTCCATAATGTTTGTAGATTTATAGATTGCGAAAAATAAAATTGGGTTAAAAACCGTTAAAAACAATACGTTAGTCTTCGTAATGGTGACCATTGTCTTGGTGTAAGTTCCCATCTTGAGAAAGGCACAGGGATTCACCTAAAATAAACGCCCTCGATGGAGAGAGATGAAGTGACTCTCCTAAAACATGCAGTCGCATGGTGTGGGGCAAGAGAACTCACAATTCAAAACGAAAAGGAAATACTACAAGGTCTTCCCTGTTTTTCCTAGGTATTGTTCGTATAGCTTATGGGACTTAACTACGGGGTCATCAGTCCCTAAACTTACAAACTACTTGTGAACTAGCTAACAATAAGGACGGCACATATATCCATGCCCGAGGGGGATTCGAACCCCGATCGTAGTGGCCTTTCCTGGGTATTGCGAAAAGTATTTTCTAATTTATTAATAAAGACACCAATGAATTATTTCAAATCTTTTCCATTTCACCGAAATTTTCCAATGGAATTACACCAATAATGTAGACTGAATGATGCATTATGTCCTGGAGAATCGATTTTTTGCTATGAAAGACGGTTTCTCATTAAATATTTAGGACTAACTGCCTACCTAAACCTCCTTGTTTCTTTTTTTATTTTAAATGTGTTTATTTCCGTCAACAGTTGCCATATAATAGTTTAATTACATGTTTCGATCACTTGGATCATCTTCAGATCTTATAGTTGCGCCGCAACTCGTCTTGCTGAGTACTAATTGGACGTAACTATAAGATCTGAAGATGATTCAAGTGTAATTAAACATGTAATTAAACAACTATATGGAAACTGTTGACGAAAATAAACACATTTAAAATAACACAGTGCAGTTGCAGACACTCTCCAGTCGATCATGTCGACTATAATAAAAAAACTCCTGGTTCCTATCTGTTACTGTGCCACCTATCAGACAATGAAAAAGTTGACTATAAATTACCTTTTTATTCATGGAATATTCGAAATTGCAACAAGAAGTCGTTATTCCTATTTAAGATTTCGACGTTGACCTCACTATTCTAATGATGGAGCAGGTTGTAAGGTACCTAACAGAAATACCGGGGAATCTTTAGTTTGTGGTAAAAATACATGTGGTATATGTTGCTGGCCAGCTAGCAGCTATGGAGGAGACGGTGGCTTGCAACTGGTGGGGCCCTTTCATTTTTCACAGATATCTCAACCTGGGTAGTCCCATCGGTTAAGCGACAATGCACAGGGCTGGTCTCAATGTACGCAAAGATGGTGGTCAATATGGAGAAAGAAAATGAGTTGAAAGCTGGCCATAACTTCAGATCATTCAATAATAATGTAATATTGGAAGGAGGACTTGCTGAGGTTAGCTGAAGTGCTTCGCTGGAGACAGTGTTAGAATCTGCGCGGAAAGAGGCCACGTCGTCGGAACTCTAGCTTTGCCAAAGGGTAATGTTTAAGGACTCCTAAAGTTTTCCGATTCCATTTCGGATTGGTAACTGTTGTATTTGATTGTACACGATATATTATTTGTCAGACTTAGACTTGAACTATTTTGAGTTGACGATTATTTCACGTTGATTGTTAGCGAAATGGTCATGGTATCGACCATCATCAATGATTACTTACTTGAGGATTTCACTAACATTCTCATAACGCATTTAAAGCGTATGTTTTGATAATATTGAAGCGTTTATTTCTCATTTATTACTTTTATTTGTGTAGGACCACTTCCAATAAAAATGCCTTTGAATAAAGATTATTCATCTTAATTATCTGACGGTGTCGGGCCCGGTGGTCTTGGGGTAAGGTGCTCGAATGGAAACCGAAGGGTCGCGGGTTTCACACCAGGTCAGACGTCGGATTTCTTCAGTCTGCACTTTAACCCATCCTTCACCTCTCAACGATGTGAGCAGTCGCCAGAAACGACACGTGGTTCGTATTCCACGTTAAGCTGTAGGCCCCCCTTTCCCCGGTTGGATAACTCGGGTAGGCTAGGGGCACGCAAGTCGCCTAAGTGGCGTTCAATTGGAAGACTTTCAGCAGTCCAATGAGCCACACGACATTATTATATGACGGCGCGTACATCATCTGCAAACGATAGAATAAAACTTTAGTTCGCAAATGTTAGCATACGCATAGGGGGCGGGGGGGGGGGGGGTCCTCCTTCGAGATGACCGACTTGTGTTTGAAAGATTTTTTCCTGTCAATAGCGGCTGAGTTATTCAGGAGGCGTATCGCAAGTGCCTCACCAGACCCAAGTTGATGTTGACGGCATAAGAGAAGTGATAGTATTAGGTTCTCGATGTAACGCCTTTCGGCTTGAAAAAAACCCTTAGAGGTGGAATTCTTTCTCAAGACCTGCGGGTTTCCGGAGTAGTGTGTGTTTTCGTCGTATAGGATGCAGTTATCTGTATCTATAAATGTGAATGTCTGATAGATATTTAGTAATTTGAAGAATATAACGCGAAATGCGGGACAATAATTACTCTTTGGAAATTATATTTACTCTTCGAAAATGGTTTTATTGGTTGCATTGTTGATTGAGGGTTGATAATGATAAAAGGGTGGAGTGTATTTGGATTGAAAGTTATCGGTGTATATAAAATTCTACGCGTGTATGTGTGTGTGTTAATATTTCGCTCTGCAGCGATAACTACAAAACGCAAACGAATGGTCTGTGTATAATTATTGCCCGAAGTCTCCCGTTGTACACCATACCAGTTCCTTGCAGATAGCTATAAGGGGTGGAAGATATTGTGGTTGAAAGTCGTCAAATTAAAAAAAAAAAAAAAAAAAAAAAAAAAAAAAAAAAAAAAAAAAAAAAAAAGAAAAGAAATCCGACTGAAGGCCAACGATGACGTTTGCGACTCTATAGCAAGGAGGTTACATACAGCGAAACGTGATGCCACAATGTCTTCAGCTCTTTCTCTGTAAGGATAAGCATACGAATAAGGAAATATAAGAATAAATAAATGAAGCCCTAAAAAATAAATTTCTTTTAATACATCTCTTCAAAAAATGGATTTGACGTTTCGCCCATTACATCAAGTGACCGATCTGTGATATTATTACAATCATTATTGTTGAATTTCGTGGTCGGATTCTTCGAAATGAGTGCATCTTTACGTGTGATTTGATCTACACTACTTACTTTCCTGATAGATAGATAATCAAACAACACGCGAGCGGAGCCGCGGGTTTATGCTAGTAAGATATAAAATCTTCTAGTGATACGGAGTACAATGTTAAAGGACTGACAGGGTGATTGCTTGTCTGCAAGCCGACAATTAAAGCTGTTAACAGTGCGCAGTCGTCGCGGCCCGCAGGGGACGTGGGGCAGTGTTCAGCGGAGACAGGTAGACGTGCGAGGCGCTCCGCTTCCGCCACCCGGAAGTTGGTGAGCAGCTGCCGTCCAGGTGCCTGAATGCCTGAAGCTCCCGCGTGCCTTTGTTGGCAGTCAGCCACCAGACGAGGGTTCCAGTCGACACGTACTGCTTTCCAAAGGAAACGTACCGTGCATGATTCTTTTAAAGGTATCGCGGAGTAGGCTTACACTTGACTAAGTATATAAACCTTGGTCTTCCAGTATCACCTCCACCACTTTATTGATTGCAATTTTGAGGAAGCGGACGGACACACGCAATTGCACACACACCCACACACAAAAGACAATGTTATCAACATTCGACATAGTCGAGTAGGGGGGAGCGATCTGTAAATGTTATATAGACTTCACTTAGAAGAATGCCTAGATCGCATATTTTACTTCATACTTTATTATGTGACTAGTTTCGACAACAAGTTGTCATTTTCAAACGTAAAATTAAAATTATAAATCTGTATAAAAACTTTCGAAGGCTAATGCCCTGCTGCGGAGCGCGCGGTTGCTCGCCGTCGGAGGTTGGAGTCCTCCCTGGGCATGGGTGTGTGTGTGTGTGTGTGTGTGTGTGTGTGTGTGTGTGTGTTGTCCTTAGGTTAGTATACCTTAGTTTAAGTAGTTTGTAAGCTATGGACTTATGACCACGCAGATTGGTCCGATAGATGTACAAACATTTGAACATTTGATCATAGGCACATGCATCTGGTGTACACAGAACATAAAATACTCCACCTGTGTGCTGGTTACTGGGGTACCACAGATGACATGCTTGAAACATTAACATATAGATAACATATAACGTAGAACAGTACATTCCATCAGTTAAAAATAGACAACGACTGCAGAGTACATGGTGCTCTCGTAGTACACAGTTGTAATTTGTATGTGTGCTGGCTAACATACCATCCGCAAAATGAAAGGCCAATTTGCTCACATTGGTTGTTTGCAGTTACTACAGGCAACCTCAACCATGTGGCACCATGTACTCTGCATTCATTGTCTATTTTTATCTGCTGCAAAGGGGTTTTCATGTTTAAAATGACGCATTTTGAGAATTTCTTGTGAAGCACAAATATTTATGTATTTTTGTGATGTTCCATAAAGTGTGAGAATGATGGATTGCGTCTGTGTATTGGTGGTCGCACTGTATGGGACACAACAAGTTATAACCGCAAAAATACGACAACGGCGAGACGCAGAAGCTGCTCTAACAACACAAAAGATACTGGTGTACATATATGCACTTGAGGATGCGAATAAATTCTCAAATGTCGTCAGGCGAGACATGGACAAATACGTGAGCAATGTTTCATTATTCAAATAATAAATGACACCGCTACATGATTTCCAAAAAAATCGATTATGATGAATGAAGTCGAAAGTTTCTACTTCCTATGAAGTTAAAAGTTTCAGTTGCGCTTGGTAGTCTATTAAAAATAGTACAAAAATTCAGAAAACCTTAACTGCAAAAAGTAGGTATAAATTTGAAAACTTAATAAATCACGGAATAATATATACAGGTAAAAACTGACAAACATGCTTGGAATGACATGGGGTTTTATTAGGAAAAAAAAGTATTGCTAGACGTGTGAAAGATCTGTTGCGCGCGTCGTTTGGTGATGATCGTGTGCTCAGCCGCTACTTTCGTCATGTTTGGCCTCCCAGGACCCCAGACCTCAGTCCGTTCGAACATTGGGTTTGGGGTTACCTGAAGCTGCAAGTGTATCGTGATCGACCGACAACTCTAGGGATGCTGAGAGACAACATCCGACGCCAATGCCTCACCGTAACTCCGGACATGCTTTACAGTGCTGTAACAACATTATTCCTCGACTACAGCTATTGTCGAGGAATGATGGTGATTGAGCATTTCCTGTAAAGAACATCATCTTTCCTTTGTCTTGATTTGTTATGCTAATTATTGCTTTTCTGATCAGATAAAGCGCCATCTGTCGAACATTTTTTGAACTTTTTTGTTTGTTTGTTCTAATAAAACCAAACGTCATTCCAAGCATGTGCGTCAATTTTTAACTCTCTATCTACATTATTCCGTGATTTATTAAGTTTTCAAATTTATTCTGACTTTTTGATCACCTGGTATATCAAATAAAAATGTAAGACAGAACCTTAAAGCAAATTTTCCCGGTTAAAACATTATTTTCCGGCTTAAAACTTTATTTCCCGCATTTTACACTTTTTTTAATCCCTTGAAAGAAATCGAAATGCGGAACAATAATTACTCTTTGAAAATGGTTTTATTACTTGCATTGTTGCTTGAGGGTTGATAATGATAAAAGGGTGGCGTATATTGGAATGGAAAGTTATCGGTGTATATAAAATTCTACGTGCGTGTGTGTATGTGTGTGTGCGTGTTAATATTTCGCTCTGCAGCGAAAACTACAGTACGCAATCGAATGGTCTGTTTGTAATTGTTGTCCGAAGTCTCCCGTTGTCCACCATGGCAGCTCCATGCCGATAGCTATAAGGGAGTGGAAGACATGGTGGTTGAAAGTCGTCAGATTATAAGATAATTTGGACTGAAGGCCAGCGATGACGTTTGCGACTCTATAGCAAGGAGGTTACATACAATAAAACGTGATGCCACAAACCATATCTTTGGTCTATGCGTGCTACAATGTTTTCAGCTCTTTCTCTGAAATATCTGCTGTAAATGGTAAGTGTTGGTCATTTACGGTGTAGATGACGGAGTAAAAACCTATTTAGTTAGATGGCACTTGTTTTAAGTTCATCTACATCTACATGGATACTCTGCGAGTCACATTGAAGTGCATGGCAGAGGGTTCATTGAACAACTTTATGATATTTCTCCATAGTTCCAGTCTCTAATAGCTCGCGGGGAAAAAAGGAACACCAAAATCTTTATGTGATGATCATGTCTCCATATTATGTAGATGGGTGGTAACAATATATATTAGCATTCGGAAGAGAAATTTGGTGAAAGAAATTTCGCAAATAGATCTCGTCACAACGAATAACGCCTCTCTTTTAATGATTTCCTTGCAAACGCGTGCATCATTTGTGTGATACTCTCTCTCCTATATCGCGATAACACAAAACGAGCTACTTTCTCTGAATCTTCTCTAAATCTTCCATAAGTACCACCTGGCGTGGATCCCAAAATGCGCAGCATTATTCCAAAATGGGAAGCACAGGTGTAGTATAGGCAGTTTCTTTAGCAGAATTGTTGCATCTTGTAAGTGTCCTGCCAATGAAACGCAGTCTTTGGTTCCTGTTCCCTACAATATTTTCTATGTGTTCTTTCCAATTTAAGTTGTTCGTAATTGTTACTTCCTATGTATCTAGCAGCACTGACGGCCTGTAAGTTTCACTGATTCATCGTGTAACTGAAATTTAACGGATTTCTTTTAGTGATCATATGGATCACTTACCATTATTAAGGGTCAATTGCCAATTTTGCACCATGCTGATATCTAAATCATTTTGCAGTTGCTTTTGATCTTCTGGTGACTTTAATAACCGATAAAAGACAGCAACATGCGCGAACAGTCTAAGAGAACTACTCAGATTGTCTCCTAAATAGTTTTTTTTTTTTTTTTTTTTTTTTTTTTTTTTTTTTTTTTAAAAATAAGGAACAGTAGGAGCCCTATACACTTCCCTGTCCCTGTGGAACGCCAGATATCACTTCTTTTCTACTCGATGACTTACCAACAACTAGAGAATTTTTTAGAGAAGTGTTGTCCAAGTAGCTAAAATCCTTTATTTTACAGACAAAGTAAGTCGTCCTGAGAGTCAACACAGTACTGTTTCCCCAGGTACGAAACTGAGACTCCAGTGAAACGTCGTGTTTTATTATCCCGGGTGCTCTGTTCTCTTGCCAATTTTGTAGAGAAATTTAATACGACGCCCGCCCGAAGAGAGCCTAAGCGTTTGATGAATACCCGTCAGCTAAGCTAATACGTTCTGACGAGATTGATCACGTCATATCCTCTTATAAGCGATTGCTGGTGCGTAAGGTGAGACCAGCAGCCGAGTGTCGCCTTTCTGAAGCGAAGCGCTAACAAATGTGTTCCGGATACGCGCAGAGGGCAGTGTTGACCGAACGAAAAGGAAGCTCTGCGCAGAAACGCGATCACGTCCCCCGTGATTTGCCGTTCCGCGAAGGCGAACGACCGCAGAGGGGAGCGTGTTATTCCGACCGCTGGCCGCGCTGATCACATGTCCGCGGTTCGACGCCGCGGCGGGGCATTTGCTCATTGTATAGGCAAACAAACAAACGCTACGGGCTGTTATGAAATACTATGAGTTAATTAGCCATCCAATTAGTTCCGTTCATTGCGCTGCGCGCTTTCCCCATCGGCTCCCCTATTTTAGCTGAACGGAATCTGCTCCACAGCAGAAACAAATGTTTGTGTGTCAGATTCTAACGAAAACAATGATTGCAAATTTGCCCCGCAGGTACCAATCTATAGTCGCGCGTCGGTTGTCATAACCCCTGGGAGCAGTTGTCCCCGGCAGCGGCAAGCAAAAATTTTAAATTGCTTCTCACTTTCTTATTATTTCTTCATTGCCACTGCCTCATCTTTGTTATCATAGGTGATGTGTACCTGATTTCGGTTGTAACACTAGAAGTGCCTAGTTGCTTGCAATGCCGTGAGTAAAGTGCATTCTGTGAAGAAAGGATCCGCACACCTGTTGTCTTCTAAAGTTGTGTCCACAGCGGAAAAGACGGCGCATAGGTAACTGATTCGCGATCGTGCGGCAGTAAAGCTTATTTAGCGAGGAACGTATTCTGTGAACGAAAAACGTACGAGGGTCGCTTACAAAGTAAGTTCCGTTTCCATTTCTATCCGTGGCAGCGATAAGACCGCAGTTCTGAGCTTGCGCGGCAGTTATTCTGACTCAAGGAGAAGACATGTACGCCATTTTCATATCGCTGCTGCCGACGTGTACTTTGTAGTGCTTCTTTATAAAATCAGCCATAATTGAAAATGCCACCGAGTGTGAAATCAGATCTGTGATTCGTTTTCTAAACGCAAAGAAAAATAAATAAACGGAAATTCGTCGGCAAATCTGTGAGGTTACGGACAAAATGCTATGAGTGATTCAATGGTTAGAAGATGGGTCAGACCAATCATGGACGTGAACAAGTGCACGGCGAAGAACAAAGTGGACGCCCGACTGTGGTTACAGATGAACTGGGTCACACAATTTAATAGAAGATAAAGCACAACAGCATGTTTACACTTATGGAAGTTCAGCAAATCTCAATTCATGAAATTGTTACTAAAAACCTGAAATTTCGAAAAGAATTAAGAAATTGCGCAGCGCGATACAGAACAAGCGCCAAGGATTGTTGCCAAAAGGTTGTTTATTTCCACGATTATGCCCGGAACTCGCTCCTAGTGACTTTCATGTGTTCTTACAGCTAGAATCTGTTCTTGGTGGTCAGCACTTCAACGATGATGACGAGCTGAAAGACCATGTTACCACATGGTTGAAAAAACAGGCGGCAATCTTCGATGAAGAAGCTATACAGAAACTTGTGCCACGCTATGACAAGTGCCTACAAAATTTCGGAAGCTTTGTAGAAAAATGGTTTAATAGTTGTAGATTTTGAACAATAAATATTTTTCTGTATCTGTAGACGTGTGTTTTATATAACTAAAGTTACTTTGTGGACAATGTGTTCAAATGTTTTTAAAGCTTATGGGACTTAACCTCGAGGTCGCCAGTCCCCACTTTGTGGACATACCTCGTAAGGTGATTCTTTAAATAGGTACGCAACTCGCCTCTTTATTAATGCAGAAATCGAGAAATTACACAGTTCACTAGTTATGCTCGCATTTAAATCAATTTCTTTCCAACAAATTTATTTATTGATAACTCGATTCAAATAAACTCTCAACTGCAACTACTTATAAATAATCAACCACATCGGGGAACAAAACTGTCCCACATGCAGAAGCATAGGTAACGGATGGGATGAGGACGGAGGGGCGCAATAAATTTCACGTCCCCTCCACCGACGGTTAGAGCCATATCCAATGAATATTCTTCTTTACTTTTGAAAATTTATAAATTTATTAGACTTGTGTAATTTTCAGTTTTCTGCATACGAAGTTATCGTCGAAATACACTAAGATTGATTATTACAGGAAGTGGCAGCTTTAACTAAAGCCACAATGTCGAATTTAATGGAAGCCAAACGGTTCGTAGGCTGGCAATTTATGAAGCGTTCTCTTTGTTTTAATCCAGAGAAATGTTCTAC
Source organism: Locusta migratoria (assembly GCA_026315105.1). Taxonomy (NCBI): domain Eukaryota; kingdom Metazoa; phylum Arthropoda; class Insecta; order Orthoptera; family Acrididae; genus Locusta; species Locusta migratoria. The sequence goes on from CM048751.1 coordinate 57,785,291, forward strand.
TTTCATAAAATGTTTATTTGGAAGATCATTGTAAGTTTTGACCACGTAATGTTAAAAAATCGTCATATACCACGAAATTTCAGAGTGATACCCAAGGACTGCATATATCACACACTGTTATGAATGACCAAATTAATCACGCATTTGTGAAACGTATATGAATTACGAAAGTAATATCTTCTTAAGTGTATTCTGAAGAACACCCTTGGATTTTTGTACGAGGCGCGTCCAGAAAGTAAGTTCCGTTTCAATTTATCTCCGCTGCAGCGCTGCGATTGCAGTTCCGCATATGCGCTGTAGACGATGTGTATCAAGGAGAAGAACGTGTGCCATTTGGAGATCGCTGTCAGTTACGTACGCTTTGTTGTGCTTGTTTGAAATGTCGGCGTTGACTGAAAATCCTGCCGCCTGTGAAATCAGGTCGTGATTCGGTTTCTGAATGCGAGGAAAGTGAAACCAAGTGAAATTTATCGGCAAATTTGCGATGTTTACGGACCAAATGCGATGAATGATTCGATGGTGAGAAGATGGGTCCGACAGTTCAATGGCGGGCGTAGTGATGTGCACGATGAAGAACGAAGTGAGCGTACTCCTTTGATTACAGAAGAACTGGTTCACGCGATTGATGACAAGATCAAGAAAAATCGTAGGTTTACAATTAGTGCTCATCACTTCACCAATGACGACGAGCTGAAAGAAACTGTTTCCAACTGGTTGAAGACACAGGCGGCAGATTTCTATGAAGAAAGTATACAAAACCTGGTGCCACGCTATGACAAATGCATGCAAAATTTCGGCAGTTATGTGGAAAAGTAGTTTAAGATTTGTAGAATTTTGTGCAATAAAAATTTCTTCTGTATCTGTGTAAAATTTCATTTTATTACCAAACGGAACTTACTTTCTGGACGCGCCTCGTATATATATGACGCAAAAGCAGTCAACGATCCACAGGTTGGTTTGAATACCACAGTCGTTTATTAGATATGATCCTGTTTTCGAGTGGTATGCCGTTGCCTTCTTCCGCCAATATATATAGTATATAAAATCGTAATTGTGTTGTTGGTGTTGTTGTTGTTGTCTTTAGTCCGGAGACTGGTTTGATGCCGCCTTCAGCCCTACTCTATCCTGAGCAAGCTTCTTCATCTCCTCACAAGAACGGCAACATACATACATACATCTGAATCGTCTCCCATTGCATGGTCTCCCTCTGAGATATTTACCCCACACATTCCCCCCCCTCCCAAGCTAAATTTACGATTCCTTCATGTCAAAAATGTATGCTACCAATCGATCCCTTCTTTCAGTCAAGCTTTGCTAAAAATTTCTTTTCTCTTCAATTATGTTCAGTACCTCTTCATTAGTTACGCGATCTACCTACCTAATCTTCTGTAGCACCATATTTAAAAAGCATCTATCCACTTCCTATCTAAACTATTTATCGTCCAAGTTTCACTTCCGTACAAAGCTACACTCCACAGAAATGCCTACAGAAAAGACTTCCTTACACTAATATTCCGTGTTAGCAAATTTCTCTTTTTCAAAAACACTTTTCTTCCCATTCTGCATTTATAGCTTCTGTATTGCGACTCTCTTATGTAATTTTACTGCAAAAGTAACAAATCTCATCCACCACCTATATTGTTTAGTTACCTAATCTAATTCCTTCAGCATCTCCTGATTTTCTAACACTGCATTCCATTACCCTCGTTTATTTCTTTTTAATGTTAATCTTACTCGCTTCTTTCAACACACTGTGCATTGAGTTCAATTGCTCTTCCAGGTCATTTGCTGTCTCTGACAGAATTACAATATCAGAAAAACGCAATGTTTTCATTTTTTCACCTAGGACTCTAATTCCTTCTCCAAATTTCTCTCTGCTTTATTTCACAGCTTGCTCAACGTACAAATTGAACAACATTGTAGAAAAGCTACAACCCTGAGTGACCCCCTTCCCAACCATTGCGTCCTTTCATGCCCTTCAACTCTAGTTACAGCTGTTTGGTTTTTGTACAAGTTGTAAATAACCTTCCGTTCTCTATGTTTTACTCCTGCTGACTTCAGAATTTTAAAGAGTGTATTCCAATCCACATTGTCAAAAGCTTTCTCCAAATCCACAAAAGCTAGAAACGTAGGTTTGCCTTTCCTTATTCTGTCTTCTAAGATAAGTCGTAGAGTGAGTATTGCCTCTCGTGTTCCTACATTTCTCCTGGATCCAAACTAATCTTCCCCGAGGTCAGCATTTATTAACCTTTCCATCCATCTGTAGATAATTCGTGCAAACCATAATGTACCAAATTGATGATTATGTAATTTTCACACCTGTTTGCGTCTGCTTTCCTTGGAAAGTGGATTGTTACAGAAAGGCGAGAATAAAAGTCGGGTCACAATATAGATCAACCAAACGAGTTAGAGAGTCATAATATTAGAGTAAATTTGCTTGCCTTTACAGATGATCTAGAAATATTATCTAGGGATATTATAACGCAGCTCAAAAACAAATTGAAACTATTGAAGTTGCGGAAAATGAAGGACTATAAATATCATTCGAAAAAGTGGAATATTTGATACAAACAAGTTCCAAAGTTTTTGAACACGAAATATGGAGAAATAAGAAAGCTTTCTGAGTTTAAATACTTAGATAAAATCATGCAAGAAAACGGTCTTGAAAAAGCTTCAAAGAAAGTCTGCAAAGAATGGCAACTGCATTCAGAATAACACAAAATATTTATCGTAAAAGATTACTTTCTAAATTCTGTAAGCTTTCCGTTACACACTGCAATCAAACCTGAATGAGTTTATGGATCATAAACTTTAAATAGAAAGAGGGTTTTTGAGTAAATTAAAAAGTGAGAAAGGAAGATTATTAGGAAAATTTTAGGCCCCAAAAGTACTGATGGAGATACTTATAGGGTGAGAAGTGATGAGGAAATAGAGGAATACACAGACTTACGTTGTTACTTTTGAAAACGAAGCCTTATATGTTACGGACACCTTAAAAGAATGGACCCCACTAGGTCGACAAAAAAAAATTGTAGAATTATACAAAAACATAAGTATGTCCACAACTGAGACAATTAAATGGATCGCTGCGATTTAGGAGGATCTTAAAGTAGGCGGTATTACTCAGGCAGACGATACAGATAGGATAAAGTTCAGACAAAGGATGTTTGATTGGTCCCTACATCAGTAATAAATAACTTATATAATCGTATAACTGACATACTTTACTCTTGGACACGATTATATTGCATTTTCACAATAGCTATTTAACAATATCCTCGTAAAATTGTTAACTTTCTGGCATATGAGCATATTCATATTTTACCACGAACTTCCATAGATATATAAACGTTATTCAATTTATTTAAGTATGGTCCATTCTCTTCAATGCTTTTATGGATTCAGTAGTGTACAGTATATGAACTGACAGCCTCTGATTTTCAGTTCCGACTTTCATTAAAGGTAAATTAGGCAATTTCCCACTACGAGTAATGCCTGGTTTTGATTATCCTTTTATGGTACACTTAATCAGTGTTGTATGCCTGTAAGTGAAAGAAACACTAACGACTGTGAATTTAATAAGTAATTCTTGTTTCATTTCTTTCTGTGATGAAAGGAAATGTGTAATTTTTCAGTTTACTTGAGTAGGGGTGAAGAATGACAAGCACGTCATAGAATTATATTTATATTTATTACTTTACCTGTATGTGTAACTGAACGTTTTTAAAATACTTGTTCTGAGAGAAGATTGCGGTCTTGTTGGCCATCCTCGCACATCTTTTCCTCCTTGGTTCAACCGACGCATTTTAATTGTACTATGAACGCGAATATGTTGTTACTTCCAGTTCAAAGATAGTAATAATAAATAATTATGTGTCTTATCAACAATATACCAGTATTAGACAACTTGTGTTTCTCTCATTCCCATTCATCTCATGTAAGAGTTACAAGCAGTTGATAATACAACTTATGTATTTTATGTTTTGACTAAGTGCTATGTTGCACGTTCTGTTCAACCTCCATTTTTAAATACCATGACCACATTGTGGGATTTTATACGAGCAGTTGAAGGTGGCATAGCTCATTCAAACCGGTCGTCAGTAAATTAAATAATTATGTAGCGATCGTGGCGTTTTACTTTTGAAGATAATTAGTCTAAGAGTATGTTGTACCAATTGATCCCTTATCTTAGTCAAGATGTGTCAGGAATATCTTTTGTCCCCAGTTCTGTTTAGTACCTCCGCATTAGTTACGTAACCTACACATCTAATGTTAAAAAATCTAATGAAGCACGAAATTTCAATAGGTACTTTGTATTTCGTTGATTGAATCTTCCGTTTGTGCTTGGTAGAATATTTGATACATCATCAATAAAACACACGCCGATGGTATAATATTTCACAATATTTAGTTTGTGAAAAATAATAAATATTGTAGCATATTATACCATTGCAGTGTGTTTTTATTGATCAGCTAACTCGTATGTTTAATTATTTGCACTCATTCTTCCGTTGCTTCTTGGTGGAATATCATCATACCTTGTGGAACATACTCAAAATTGTGACTTTTAATTCACTGCATGATTAATTATGTGTTGGAACTACTGTGCAACTAACTGGCATAAAGGGCGTAGCAAAATACAAATTGGGTTAAAGATAATCTGACGTGCTTTTGCTTCTGTCAGTAGTCGATGCTCTACTGTAAAACACCCAAAGGCATCAATTAATCATCATTTTAATTGTACTGAAAGTTCCGGATTACTGCTTATATTTTATTCAATAGCGTTACAGCTGTTTCAACATTTTGTCATTAGCAAGCGCCTGCGTATATAAGAATTACATTAATTAATTACAAATCAAGTACTACGAAAAATATACATAAGATTTTTGTTATAAATTTTCCTTGTAACTTACGCCTACGGTGTTTGGACGTAACTGCTGTATAAACTGAAAAAAATAAAAAATAAAATGAGCGTATGGCTTTCTTGGCCGGGAGAACCCTTGCGGGATTGTTCGGCCGCCTTAGTGTAAGTCTTTTTATTTGACTCCGCGTGGGCGACTTACGTGCCAATTATGATGAGATGAAGATGATTAGGACAACACACAACACCCAGTCCCCTGGCGGTATCGAACCCGGGGCTCCTGCGTGGTAGTCAGCGACGCTACCGCTGAGCTACGGAGGCGGACAACTGTATGGAAATATTCACGTATTTCGTAGTTGGATACGTTTTTTAGTTGTCAGGTTTTATGCAGCTTTTTACGCTAAAACGTTAAATTAAAGAAAACTTTTATATTTGCGTAATTAACAATCAGGAAGTTAAAAACATTATTTTAATGTTATCTCTATTTGGAATCCAAGGTAGGTATTAAACTTCTTTTGTGCTAAGCATTACTGATCATCAGGTAATCGAATGTAGGTCATGAGCTTGAAACAGTAAAAGTGTAGGCTAAATGATTTGGTAGACTTTTAGTGTCATAAGATCATGATATGAATTTGACAACTATGTGATGAGAGCATTGACCCAGGAAAAAGTTTGGGGTATAGTCTCTTTGGTGATCGAAGGAAAGGGGGGGGGGGTAAGAATTGGGAAGGTAGATGAAACTTGATCGACTAAAGTTGTTTCAAGTGGACGCGGATTAAAATGGCTATGCATAATAAATGTTCAAATGTTTGTAGAGCTTTTGGGACTTAACTACGGGGTCATCAGTCAAATCAAATGTTCAAATGTCTGTAAAGCTTATGGGACTTAACTACGGGGTCATCAGTCCCTAAACTTACAAACTACTTATGAACTAGGACGGCACAAATATCCATGCCCGAGGGGGGATTCGAACCCCCGACCGTAGTGGCCGTGCTGACCGTGACTGGAGCGCCTCAGTCACCTCGGCCACCGCGGCCGGCGGTCATCAGTCCCTAAACTTACAAACTACTTATGAACTAGCTAATCCTAAGGACGGCACAAATATCCGTGCCCGAGGGCGGTTTCGAACCCCCGACCGTAGTGGCGGTGCAGACCGTGACTGGAAGCGTCTCAGTCCCCTCGGCCACCGCGGCCGGCTATGCATAATAAAGGATGTTTCACTGGACAGAAGGTCAGTACAAAAATAACATAATAATAATAATAATAATAAATAAACAATAAAAACTTCCTTGGTATGTGGAAGCCAGACTAGAAAGTGAGAACGTTGGCAGAACGAGCGACAAGAAAGGAAGGAAGGAGCGTAGGGTAGTACGGCATGGAACTCTATGGGGGCTATTACGCCGGACGTAATGGTCCCTTGCAACAGTAGTGTAGTCCGACACGGCCCGTGCAGTTACTTTCCGAGAAGATGATGTACGGCGTTTGAAAATTAACGGCATGGCGACCGCACATCCGCCGCGCCGGAAATATTAACCGGACGGCGGAAGTAGGCGACGCGGCGCGTCAACCGGAGCGTCAGAGCACCAGAGGCACCGGTGTCGGGGACTTGGCCCTCCGCTCCGCGGCCTAAGATATTTATGGGGCCGGACCAAGGCCGTGAGGCCGCGCCGCGCCGGTTTCCCATTATTTTCGGGCGCGTCCTTCATTAGCCCGGGCCATCAGCGGCTGCCTACCTGCGCCGCTAAATCGCGCTCGGCGCCAGAGGGCTGATATTAGCGTGTTGCGGCGCCGCGCGGGCCGCCGCCACCGCCGCCGTGAAATGCGAGCCCCGTAATGAGAAAGCGAGCGCACCGCCGCTGCAGATATTGCTAGATCCATCACGGTAACGGATGTTGGTACCGCCGCGCCGTTCTGTTTATTGTAGCGGCCCTCCGGAGCCGCCTGCTGATGCTGGGACCCTCGCCGCTGGACGCGCCGGCGGCCGCGGTCTGGGTCTGGACTCCAGAGGGGGGACCAGCCGGTAGAGGGGAACCGTGTCTGAGGGCTGCTGGCGACATGGCCCATACCCTGCGCCACCTAGATACAAGGTCTGTGCGCTGCCTGCCAATCGCAGTTTGATGTCATATATTTTATGAATATTAAATAATAACAACTGCAGGATCAGAAGTGACGTCTGTTCTTTCGGAACAGACGCCACATGTATATATATAATACGCCGGTGACGGGCAATTATCCTATCGCTAGTGGGGAGTGGTGGCCAAATTTGAAGCCCTTACTCTTACGGGAATTAGTTCATAACTACGAGTTTGAGTACTGTGGGCAGGCCGAAGCTGGGAATTTGTATCTGACGGGAGGCGTGCCTAGGTAGTCCTTGCAGGTGCGGTGATCACTGTTTCCCCAGTGGCGTAGGGGTCAGCGCAACTGCCTAGAAAGCAGGAGACCCGGGTTCGAATCCCGGCTGGGTACACATTTTCAGCTTTGCCCAATCGCAGTTGATGTCATATATTCTATGAATATTAGTCATAACACAACAAGTAGACCATCTAAAATATCTGGGCGTTATAATCGACAGTAAGTTTTGTTGTTGTTGTGGTCTTCAGTCCGGAGACTGGTTTGATGCAGCTCTCCACAATACCCTATCCTGAGCAAGCCTCTTCATCTCCACATAAGAACGGCAACCTTCATCTGTCTGAATCTGATTACTGTATCCATCTCTTAGTCTTCCTCTGCGGTTTTTACCCCACACACTTCCCTCCAACGCTAAATTCACAGTCCCTTGAAGTCTAAGAATGTGCCCTACCAATCTATCCCTTCTTTTAGTCAAGGTATGCCAGAATTTTTTTTTCTCCGCAATTCTGTTCAGTGCCTCCTCAGTCAGTACCGGACAGGAAGAGGATAGAGGCTTTTTAAATGTGGTGCTACAGAAGAATGCTGAAGATTAGGTGGGTAGATCGCATAACTAATGAAGAGGTACTGGACAGAATTGTGGAGAGAATGAATTTTTGGCATACCCTGACTAAAAGAAGGGATCGTTTGGTAGGACACATTCTTAGAGATCGAGGAATTGTAAATTTAGCATTGGAGGGAAGTGTATGGGGTAAAAATCGCAGAGGGAGAGCAAGAGACGCGTATAGTAAACAGATTCAAGTGGATGTGGGTTGTCGTTGTTATGAGGAGATGAAAAGGCCTGATCAAGATACGGTATTGTGGAGAGCTGCATCAAACCAGTCTCCGGACTGAAGAGCATAACAACAACAACCTCCTCATTAGTTACGCGATCCTCCCACCTAATCTTGAGCATTCTTCTCTAGCACCATATTTCAAAAGCCTCAATCCTCTTCCTGTCTGCACTGTTCATCGTCCATTTTTCACTCCCATACAACGCAAGACTCCATACACATGCCTTCAGAAAGGACTTCCTTAGGCTTAAATCAATATTCGATGTTAACAAATTTCTCTTTTTCAAGAACGCTTTTCTACCCATTGCCATTCTGCATTTTATATCCTCTTTACTGCGACCATCATTTGTTATTTTACTGCCCAAGTAACAAAACTCATCTACCTCCTTTATTGCTTCGTTTCCTAATTTAATTCCTTCAGCATCACCTGATTTTCATAGATTGCATTCCATTACCCTAGTTTTGCTCTTGTTAATGTTCATCTTATATGCACCTTTCAGCACACTGACCATTCCGTTCAATTGCTCTTCCAGGTCCTTTGCTGTATCTGACAGAATTACTATGTCGTCGGCAAAACGCAATGTTTTTAATTCTTCCCCCTGAACTTTAATTCCTTCTCCAAATTTCTCCTTGCTTTCCTTTATAGCTTGCTCAATATACAAATTGAATAACATTGGAGAAAGGCTACAACCCTATCTTACTCGCTTTCCAACCACCGCATCCCTTCCATGCCCTTCAACTCTGACAACCACTGTCTGGTTTTTGTACAAGTTGTAAATAACCTTACGCTCCCTATATTTTACTCCTGCTGGCTTCAGAATTTGAAAGAGTTTATTCCAATCAACATTGTCAAAAGCCTTCTCCAAATCTACAAAAGCTAGATATGTAGGTTTGCCTTTTCTTAATCTATCTTCTAGGATCAGCCGTAAAGTGAGTATTGCCTCCCTTGCTCCTACATTTCTCCTGAACCCAAACTGGTCTTCCCCGGGTCAGCTTCCACCCGCTTTTTCATCCTTCTGTAAATAATTCGTGTTCGTGTTTACATTCAACAAACACGTTCAACATATTACAGATAAATGCACGGTCTTGATTAACGCTCTTTCCAGATCAGCTAGACTCAACTGGGGTCTGCGGGCTACCGCACTGCAAACTATCGATAAAGGAGCAATACTGCCTATATTATCGTACGGCTCGCCGATGTGGATAGACGCACTGGAGCGACAATACAACCGTACCAAAATTAATAGAGTCCAACGGTTAATCAATTTAAAAATGGTTAAAGCTTACAGAACGACATCCAGCGAAGCACTTTGTGTTTTATCAGGTCTCATGGCTATAACACTTAAGATACAGGAAATAGCTAAATATTATAATCTGATCAAAACCAAAGAAGCCAAACCGACAATCGACATCGCCCTAGAGTACAGAAGCTCGGCACACCCAGCAGACTTTACAAGGATAATTGAGAAGGACGCCACCAAAAGCTACGCTGTTGAAGTATACACAGATGGTAGCAAATCAGACGACGGAGTGGGTTCGGGGATAGCAATATTTGTTAATAAGAGGCTTACTTACCAGATACAGCTAAAACTGTCTAATGAATGCTCAAACAATCAAGCGGAACAATTTGCCATCCTCAATGCTCTTGAGTTCATAAATAATCTCTCGAATACTGATACAACTGCGGTAATTCACACCGACAGCAGGATTACTTTGGACTCTTTGCGAAATCCGAAGAACCACAACTTGTTGATTGAAGAAATAAGATGTAAAATCAGAAGGTTGCAGACACACAACTGGCTGGTGCATTTCGGATGGGTTAAGGCACATCAAGGGATATGGGGAAATGAACTAGCTGACAACCTTGCTAAAAGATCAATTCGATCACGACAATCAACGCGCTATAACAAAATACCTACTAGTGCCGTAAAGAAGAAACTTCGAGAAGAGTTTAGGAACAATTGGGACATTGAGTGGCACAGAGCAAAAAACGGGGGAAGCACTAAACCGTATTTTCCTAAGATCCGACAACGTTTAATGATTAAACTTCCAATATCTCCGAATTTTAAAGCTATGTTAACAGGTCATGGGAAACTGAAAGCCTACTATCAGCGTTTCAAAATAATTGAAGACGGAACGTGCACATGTAACAGTGCTGTCCAAACTATTGACCACGTGCTTTTTGACTGCTGCAATTTATTGAAAGAGAGAGACCATCTCAGGAAAAATATAGCTGCCAAAGGAGGAGGATGGCCCGTCAGTAAATATGACTTAGTACATAAATACCCTAAAGACTTTTACATTTTTTGTAATTCAATAAGATTTCCTAATGTATAAAATTGTTTGTTCCTTTGTAAACCCTGTCAACTTATATACTGTACTTGTGTTTGCAAAAATATTTGATGTAACCGCCTGAATCAAACCATCAAACATGTAATATTACTATATAATGGGGCATGTTAAATAGTAAATAAACAAACAAACAAAAAAAGCAAACTAACTGTTTTACGTAGCGTTGTGCTGAGTTTGGCAATACGTACAAGTTGCACACTGTGTTTCAGAATGTTCTTTATGTGTAACACGATTCACCCTCTATGTTGTCTCTATTCGCCACAAAGCCTGTGGTCTACGCAACTCGCTGCGCAACTTGAAAAGAGGTGATAAGCCGCTCCACAGTACTTTGGCCGCCGAGGGCGACCGCAGTCTCGATCTTTCTCTGTCTGCTCCCTGCTCCGGCCAATAGGAAGAAGAGGGCTGGGCTAGATATGCCGTGCCGGCGAACCACAGACACGACAGTCAGTACGGAGAGTACGGAAGTTCGAGTCAGTACGAGGTAGCCCCAGGAATACGACAGTTCCAGAAGTTCATCATAGAAGAGCCAGCCTTCTGTCTATGCACAAGCCAGAACAGTTTCTATTGCATGGAAGAAATATGTATTAGTACAAGGAATTTGCACCACACAAGCACATCAAATATGAATATTTATCTCACTGTATTAATAAATTCTTTTTGGACTAATCACGTCTTCTTGTAGACCTTGCTCTCATTCCTTCCTAGCCACATCCCACCTTTCGAACCTACAGCATCTCAAAGGCACAACACTCCATATACAGGGTTTTCGCGTAAGAGCACGCAAACATTTAACACGACATAGAGGATGCTCCACTGAATAATTTGGGGTAGGGGGCCTGGGTCACCACCTGAAAGTACCATTATTGATACAAAGAACGCACCATTTTCTCTGTGCCTTACAAAATGTGCGGAAACCGACTGCCATCGAACTCATTGATATGATGCACCCGCCAGTTTTCGAATCACATCACAAAGAGCTATCGTTGTGTCAACTAATTCCTTCAGGTATCCCCACAGGAAATAATGAAGGGAGATTCAGGTGAGGTGACCTGACAGGCCGCGGAGTAGGACCTCCCATTCCAATCCAGCGACCAGCAAATACAGCACTGAGGTGGCTGTGGACATCCACACTGAAATGAGGCGGTGCACATTGATGGTGTATCCACACCCTCTCACTAGCAGCCAAGTTTACGTCCCCCAACGACAGCTGTAACTGTATGCGAGAACCCAAGTACTGGTGGCCATTCAGCACCTAACTCGGTGGTAATCGGGCCCATACTCCTTGCACCCTTGCAGGAACTAAAGACTGTAAAATAAATAAATGGAACTAACTAAACTCCAGAATGACACTTTCACTCTGCAGCGGAGTGTGCGCTGATATGAAACTTCCTGGCAGATTAAAATTGTGTGCCGGAACCGGGACTCGAACCTGGGACTTTTGCCTTTCTCGGGCAAGCGCACTACCGACTGTGCTATCCCGACACGACTCACAATGCCGCCCCACAACTTTACTTCCGCCAGTACCTCCCCTCCCACTTTCCAAACTTCACAGAAGCTCTCCTGCGAACCATGCAAGACTAGCACTCCTGGAAGAAATGATATGGGGGAGCCCTGGCTTAGCCACAGCCTAAGGGAAGTTACCAGAATGAAACTTTCACTCTGCAGCGGAGTGTGCGCTCATATGAAACTTCCTGGCAGATTAAAATTGTGTGCCGGAACCGGGACTCGAACCTGAGACCTTTGCCTTTCGCGGGCAAGCGCTCTACCGACTGAGCTATCCCGACACGACTCACGATGCCGCATCACAACTTTACTTCCGCCAGTACCGCGCCTCCTACTTTCCAAACTTCACAGAAGCTCTCCTGCGAAACTTGCAAGACTAGCACTCCTGGAAGAAAGGATATGGTGGAGACATGGCTTAGCCACAGCCTAAGGGATGTTTCCAGAATAAAACTTTCACTCTGCAGTGGAGTGTGCGCTGATATGAAACTTTCTGGCAGATTAAAATTGTGTGCCCGAACCGGGACTCGAACCTGGGCGCTTTCCCTTTCGCGGGCAAGCGCTCTACCGACTGAGCTACCCCGACACGACTCACTATGTCGCCTCACAACTTTACTTCTTTATGTTATTTATAAAATTTTTGTTGGTATAAGATATTTATGAGCTATCAGTAAGAAATCTTACCGATATTGGAATCGTACGTTTCATATTAGACATTTTGTTTCATACCAGCAAAAATCTGCACGGACAATCACATAAATAACACGAGAAACTTTCTGGTACACACTGTGCAACGTGCACATATTTCCAAACTCAATGCAACGCTACACAAGACAAAAAGTTTGCTTGTGTTATCACTACTCTTGGGAGACAGCGCACAGGCCTTGTATCTAGGTGGCGTTGGCCACACCGAGTACAGTCAGTCAGGGTAATTTTGTACCAGTCAGGGTATCGTTGTACCACTTAATATTTGGCTTTCGGGGGGTTGGGTTGGGGTTGTTTGTTTGGGTTAGGAGGCCTAAACTACTGAGGTCATCAGTCCCCCGGTGGGGAGGGGAAGGAGTGAGGAAGTAAAGGAGGGGAGGGGAAAGGAAATGCAGTCCGGGAAATAAAGAAGGAAGAAAGACTGCATTAGCTCGGGGCTCCGTGCTCGCCATGCACGTACTAACGCAAGAACCGTGAGCCTCCTGGGGGCATTTGGGTTTCAAATGGCTCATGTTCCACCTACTGGCAATTTTTTTTTTCTAAAAGTAATTTTTAATACCTCATAAATAATTCTGTAGTAGGTGGAGCATCAGCCATATGAATGACAAATATTTAGTGGTACAAGGATTCCCCGACTGGTAAAAAATTAGCCTGATTAACTGTACAAGTGAAAGTAGTACTGGGTGTTACAGACCAGCCCTCCACCCCTCGCAAGCTCTTGGAACTCTTTTGAAATGTAAAAGTTATAATATTTCATCTGACCAGGGTAACAATAAATCAAGACTAGTGTGTAAGATTCATAAAATTTTAAACAATTTATTTAAAATCGATAAAAATAGTCTATAATGCAAAGTGAATATTTACAAATTGTTGACTAGTTTCGAGTTGTCAGTCATTTCTAACCACTGTTTTTGATTGAATAGGTAAACCAGGTGTGAATATGAGCAGTCAAAAATTGTCAGATCAATTAAAAATTTGTCCAGTTGGAGCATAAAATACATCAGTTTCTGGTGGTACTGGGCGGTTGTCTGTACGATATTAACATTTGTTACATGTATACAGAACCTCGGCGATTCTCGCTTTTGTCTTTTTTTATGCTTTCAGAAAGGGCTTCCTAACATTTAAACCAATATTGGATGTCAACAAATTTCGCTTCTTCGGAAAAGCTTTTATTCCCATAGCCCTTATGCATTTTATATCTTTTTTAATTCGGCCATCAGAAGTTTATCTTGCTACCCAAATAATAAAACTCATCTACTACTTTTATCGTCTCATCACCTAATCTAATTCCTTCAGCATCGTCTCTTTTTCTGACACTACATTCCATTACCCTCGTTTTACTATTGTTAATGTCCTTTCAAGACACTGTCTGCAGTATATCTAACAAGGAGAAGACGCCTACTCGTCATCGACAAATTCGTCCAAATTTATGGTATATATAGGGCGTGGTGTAATGAGGAAGTTTCCCAAATGGGAACTCCAGAGGGCCCACCCATTTAGGAAATAGAAGGAAGTCTGATACGGATCTATCACAATATCAACTGTCTCTGTGAGGTCGTGTTTAGGAAGCGGTGGCTCAGTGCGCCCAATCAGAGGGCTAAACACCCTCTGTAATTAAGGGAAAAAATGAGCCAAGCTACGAACAAACATGATCGACGACTGTAAGGAATGGCATTAAACACGTACTTTGGGACGTCGTGTGTGTAAATCGATACTTCCACTCTTTTGCAATTGATCAGTTACATGTACCGGGGTGAGATCCATCGAAGAAACAGGGGAAGGAATAATTCGTGTTTGCACCTTATGGACCGTTTACAACCTCAAGTTTGCAAGTTAATGTGCTTGTTTTAAATAATGACGTCCCATGCTGATATTGTGCACGTATAAATTCAAGTTAATTGTCAAGTCAGTAGTGTATGCATTGCCAAGGAGCAAAAAAAAAAAAAAAAAAAAAAAAAAAAAAAAAAAAAAAATTGCCGGCTGGCGGAATCGAACCCGCGAACCTTTCAATAAAAATCCGGATTCTTTCCGCTTTTTTTTCAGATAGATCTATGATCTGCGGTCGTTTTTATTGTTCGTACTTGGTCGTTCGTTGATCATGTAACTCAGCTTTTTTGTTACAGAGGACCGGGCGCGCTGAGCCACGGCGTCCGGACATGCTGAGCTAAACACAGCTTTCTCAACGATTCTCTCAGGGGCATTTGATAAAATGCATATGGTGATAGCTCCGTATCTAAATTCCTTTTATTTCCTAAACGCTTGGCCATCTGTAGCTCTCACTTGGGACACTTTCGTATCTCACCGCGCCCTACATGTTCCAAAAATTTGAACGAATTCGGCGATGACGAGTCGGCGTCCTCTCCTTGGAAGAACACATATAAAAAAAAATTACATTCACATCAAATATTCCCGCGTGACAACAAAAATTCAAGATGCCCTAGGAGTGAGTACACTATAACTGATTGAATGGTGGCATTTTCAACTTCTGATCCCCACCGGAAGTGGGCTATTACATGAGAAAGACGTACTTTTTTTTATTAATTTCGATTCTATGCCGAAAATGGAGAATATTTTCTTTAAAATAAATTTCTAAATCGTCATTCTCCACTTAGAGATCGCCTTGGAAATGTAGGTGCTTTTGAGAAGTCACACGAAAAGATGAAGCACAGTACTAGCATGGACATAATGATGTTGTTCCTGCTGTAAGAATGTGTTCAATAAATGACCTTCCACTTCATCTGATTCAGTCCAGCTTACTAGCATGAGTATGTGTTTATGTGCCCGTGTGCCCATATTACTGCACGGTCGAATGCTTTGCGTTTCAAGGTGCTATTGTATACACTGTATCCACCTTAATAACAGATTACACAAGTAGATGTGTGTAACTTAATGAATTTAGTATCTAACCATATCAAGTAAGCATGCCACTTTCCTGATGGGCCATCACACTACAGAAAGCATTTTCGTGTCGAGAATGCCAATTTAGGAAAAAAAATTATAAAACATTAACCATGTTTGAAATGCAGTCGAAATCAGTAAGAAAAAGTATGACGTTCCAATTAAAAAACTCGACTTCCGGTCTGAATAGCCCACTTACGTTGGGAATAGGAAGATGCAAATGACACCAATCGATCCCGCGTCGTACACTTACTACTACGAGGTATTGCACTTTTCATTTCATACGATTCGATCGAGTTCAGAAGGAGAGTACGGGTGGTCTGAGACACCTTTTATATGTGGTGTCTCTTCTTTCCAACATGTCCGAAAGAACAGACGCCACTTTTCATTTTAGAGTTGTTATCTATTCATATTCACTGAATGTATGCAAACGGGTAAAGCTGAAAATGTGTAGGTATCCACAACGTTCCAGAATGAACTAAATTTTAATTTATTTACATGTAGACTGCATGCTGCAAAATCGCTGACATTATATCGGACAGGGAATGATATTGATTTCGCGATTGCAGATTGTCTACGTAGATAATACCTTGCTAGTGTCTGCGGGCTTCGGAAAATTAATTTAATTGCATCAATGGAATAATTAAGTTTGACTAACAGTTAAAGAGCCCACTGAGTTTGCTATCAGTTTATTCGGGAATTTCATTCGGAGTTCGTATATTTTATCAGAATTACGTGATTACTCTTGCTTTGTGATGAGCACTGATCTGCACAGATGTTGCAACTTCCATATAA
The DNA here is from genome assembly GCA_026315105.1 of Locusta migratoria. Classification (NCBI taxonomy): domain Eukaryota; kingdom Metazoa; phylum Arthropoda; class Insecta; order Orthoptera; family Acrididae; genus Locusta; species Locusta migratoria. The sequence goes on from CM048751.1 coordinate 57,801,581, forward strand.
GTGTTGTTTACAAAGTCATCTACATCTACAAGCATACTCCGCAATCCACCGCAAGGTGCCTGGCGGATGTTACACTGTACCACTACTAGGCATTTCCTTTCCTATTCCACTCCCAAATAGAACGAGGAAAAAAGGAATGCTAATATGCCTCCATACGAGCCCTAATTTCTCTTGTCTTTGTAATCACTACGCGAAATGTAAGTAGACGGCAGCAAGATCGTACTACACTCAGCTTCAAATTCCGGCCCTCTAAATTTACTTAACAGAAATTCAAGAAAATAACGTCGTCTGTCCTCCAGCGATCCCCAATTGAGTTGCCGGAGCATTTCCGTGACACTCGCGCATTGGTCGAACCTACCAGTAACAAACCTAGCTGCTCGCTTCTGAACTGTTTCAATGTCTTCCTTTAAACTGATCTGCTGCGGGTCCCAAACACAAGAGCAATACTTAAGACGTGGTCGTAAAAGCGTTTTATTTACGGCCTCATTTACATATGAAGTACATCTTCCCAAAATTCTCCCAATAAACGGAAGTCGCCTGTCCGCCTTACTCACAACTGTCCTTACATATTCGTTCCATTTCATATCGCTCTGCAATGTTACGCCTAGATATTTGAACGACGCGACAGCATCAATAAGCTCACTACTAATGCTGTATCGAACATTATGGGATTGTTTTTCCTACTCATGCGGATCACCTTACATTTTTCTACATTGAGAGCTAGCTGCCATTCTTCGCACCAACTAGACATTTTGTCTAAGTCATCCTGTATGCTATTTCAGTCAGTTAAAGACGACACCCTCTAATACACCACAGCATCATCAGCAAACAGCCGCAAATTATAACTTCCTCTGTCCATCACACTCCCCTGGGGCACGCCTGACAGTACACTCGTCTCTGGTGAACACTCGCCGTGGAGAACAACGTACTGCGTTCTATTACTTAGGAAGTCTTCCAGCCACTCACAAATCTGTGAACCTATTCCATAAGCTCGTATTTTCGTTAGCAGTCTGCAGTCAGGCACCGCGTCGAACGCCTTTTTGAAGTCGAGAAAAACACAATCCGCCTGTTGCCCTTCAAAGTCAGTGTATTACAGGACTTTGAGGGTACGATTGCACGTCATGTTGGGAAACAGCTGTCACTGAACAACACAAAATGTGGAGCCATGACGGCAGTGACCTGCCCCCTGACCCTTGCGCCAGCCCTTCACAGCCCTTAAATGCAGACACGGAGCGCCTCCCAGCTCCCTTATTTAAATCGCTGTTTCCTGGACGATGGGCACCCCGCAGAGAATGGCGAAAAGTCTCTTTGTGGAAACAACGGCGCCACTGACCAACAATTAGTGTATGCATTAAACAACTGCGCTTTCATTTAAATATTTTTACATAAGTATTACAATGCGGAACTTTTCATTGTGTGATACTTTTTTAAACACTCTTCACGGTGGAGAGCTGCGTTTGGAGCGCATGTTTCGCAGAAAATACACAGTTTCACGCTTACCATTTTTTTAAAATAAATGAACCCACTGTAAAATCCTTACGCTGCTTCCGAGGAGGCTTGTAATGATGCGCAATCTATCTCGTCGTCAAAATTCAAACGATTTATTCCTTCTTGCGCTCGTCTTATTTCATCATCAACTGTCTTTTGTTAATCTCTGTGACAATATCGGCAAATTGCTTTTAAAAACAGTAATTCATGTACGTCAAATAACGATATACGAGTGTTACTTTCAACAACTAGGACTACGGTTTTCATCACTCCTTCATTACAAAAACGTAGCTGAAAAAAAATAGGTTGATCGACTTCGTCTGTCTTCTTAGTGTCAATAATCACACTTTCTTCATGTTTTACTCACACCTTTTCTTGCTCCTTCCTACCGGTGACGCTGACTTATTTGTAATTGTAGATATCATGAGAACAGATCGTTTGTCGTGAAATGTTAACAGCCATCATTTTTATATTACGAAAGCAATTTCTGTCACACTTGTTTTTAGACGCAGAACTAATATCTGTAATGAAACTGGATGGCTTATATCTGTCTGTATCAGAAGAAAAATGTGATGGAAAAATCAGTGACTTGTCGTAGCGACGAAATAGGATATCAAACTGCAATTATTACCGTCTGACGTATCTCATATACATTATGTATCTTCATTTTGGTGGATTTTAATTATTGCACATATTGAGTTACACAAAACTCTTGTCTTGAACAACGCTATAGTCTCATCACCAGACAATTCCAGAAACTTGTCAGATAAGTTGTTTTTGACTGTCTTGACTTAGTTCCTGTCATTCCCTCTGGAACATAGGACCGAAACGAAATTTCTCCACCTGAAGCGATTTCTAGCAAGTCACTTCTCTTCACTCCAGGTTTTCCCATCCTCTGCAGCTTCTCTCTGGATCGTTCTTTTCCAGGTGTGTTTGGGACGACCGCGTTTCCTAACTCCTTGAGGGTTCCAGTGCAACGCCACCTTTTCAACAGCTTCATCAGGCTTTCTCAATGTATGCCGAATCCATTTCGATTTTCTCTCCTTGATTTGTATATTGTTTGGTAGCTGATTTGTCTCTCTCCAAAGTTCTTCATTTGTCATTAAATTTGGCTATCTCAAGTTTAAAACACGCCGGAGACAACGGTTAATAAAAACTTGGAGCTGGTTTTTGATGTGGTTTGTCATTTTCCAAGTTTCGCAACCATTCATCAGAACTGCCTTCACGTTGCTATTGAAAAGCCGGAGTGTGATTTTCCTTGAGATGTTCCCCGGGGTACAGCTCTACAAACGCACCATTTGCTTTGCGGATGCGACTACGGACATCCTCCTCAGCGCCTCCTGTAGTCGTGACTATACTTCCGAGGTAGAGGAAAGATTGGACCTGTTCTACATCCTCTTCATTAATGGCCAGACTAGTCGTGATGGTCGAGTTTATCTACATTCTTTGGTTTTGCGGAAATTTATCTTGATGCCTGCAGCTTCTCCTTCTCTCTGTAACCTGGCCAGTTTCTCTTCGATGTCTCGGTATCGCTGTGCTATTAAGCAGATGTCGTCTGCAAATTCTAGAGCTTCTAGCGAATGCTGCCTACTTCATCGCACACCTTCCTGTACTCCCCTCATTACCCTCTTCATTACATGATCCAACACCAAAAGAAATAATGTTGGCGAAAGAATACATCCTTGTCGTACTCCCGAATTAACTTGGAAAGGCTCTATCAGTTCTCCATTACGTAGTACTAATATATTTCCTTGACGATGTTAATAATCTTGTTTGTTTTTACTCAGACGTAAATTAACCTTAGAACCGAACATCTGTACCACTTCCCGGATTATAAACACAAAACCTACTTACACGTTATAGCTATACCTTATCATGGGTCCGTCACAGTAACTGACGAAAATAAATAAATTGTTGCGGTTAAGAAAGTGTGAAACATATGTAGTGATGGCAACCACGATTTTTAAAGGAAGGCCTACAACTTTTACACTTATGTATTGCCACACTCTGCAGCATGTCATGAGGGGGTTTCATTTTTTTCTCTGTGAGAAAATTTTTCCGATCCCACAAGGCAGAATGTTGTGAATGGACTGTATAACTTTTCGTACTTTTGGTGTAATGTACTAATTCGTTTCATGTATTTGCTTAGAGCCCACTAACAGCTATACAGCTTCTCTTTCAGAAAGGGCACTGCATAATAATCTAGTCTTTTGCGTCAACTAACTAGGACGTTTAATAAAACTGATGAAGGTCGGCATCGACCTAACAGAGATGTCAGTAGAGGGTAAAACTATAAGTACTCATGCCTTGTACCGTCGACTGGGTCGAAAAAATGTTGTTTCTTTTTACGAAACGCTTTCATGCATTAAAGTTGTCATTCAAAGAAATACGAGATAAAAAATTAAATCGGTTAATATCTTCCGTTCTTACGAAATTTAACCGTGGAGTTACTTCATTTTTCTGCTATTGTCTGTTACATACAGATAGATGTTCACAAGAAAAGACGCACTGAATAAACATATTTTAAGCCTTTATTACTCCTTGGAAAATGGAAAAACAATTTTCTTGGAAATTTTATACATATGTTTGTAACAATGAGTACTGCGCAATATTTGTAGTCCGTGTTCGAAAAATGAATGCTCAAATAATGTCTAATTGTTAGTTAACGTTACAGCAGCAGCATCGTGTGGGCTGTCACAGGCATCACATGACTCAAATAGAGCGTTCTGACAAGCTTTCAATTTATTTGAATTCCATTCCCGTTTCATTTAAAGAATACTGCCAATAATGAGGGGAAAATGCTTGTTATGACCCAAAGATAATTAACCATTTAAGACGATTTCCAGAAAACAATCGAATACCCTATAACGGAACACAGAACTCACTAGAAAGTGGACCTTAAAAATTTCTCTATAAATAGCATAATTTAATGCCGGTGAATCCAATGCATCGTTTGTATATGTCCTAGACTGTGTGTTTCAAGAAGCTCCAGAGAGCTGGCTGGGCTAGTGCGAGACAGCAGTTTTCCGAGCGATTACCCCCTCGAGCAACACTCCTCCCCCCCTCCCCATGGCTCGCCCACTGCTGCCCCCCCCCCCTCCCAGCCTTAGAGCCAGCTCCACTCGTACCTGTCTGTTGGACCCGTATCCGCCCTGGATACGTGTCATGGTAATGCGTTTCTGATGATCTTTGTCATCATTAACGTTTGTTCATTTTTCTCCGCCTTTCCAGAAGGAACATAAAAAAGGCAATCAGGCAGCGGCCGAAGAGGCCATCCAGGGACAAAACTTGTTACGAGAGAGCAGGCGAAGACAGCGGAACTTCTAGCGACGTGTCTTACTGTTGGCTGGGCCGCCGGCGAGTTGCAGGTCACGTGGCTCTCCTCAGCGGAGACAGTGACGCCTTGAGGCGACCCCTGCGTCAGCATATGCGTTATGATACATGTGCACGACAACCTGTTACACGTCAGCTCATATGGAATGACGAGGGAGTTCAACTGCCATTCGCAATGCAGAGACCTCCAGAACACGGGATATGATTAATGAATGTTTCTTTCAAAACTGGCTTCGAAAAGGATTAACTGAGCCAAAATCAGTTGTGAATTTTTTTTACATGTATCTCGTATAGCGAACATTTCGTTGCCAACATGAGCACCTTTCGCCGCCGCGCTGTAACTAAAATTTAACCCCAGCAGGAAGAAATTGCTGTGTCACTGTAAACCCCTCTTCTTCCGATATAGTTTTTCACGTGCTTATACTGATTTTTAATGTGTAGAGCCATTTTACTGAGTAAATATCGATACGTTGTATCATCAATTATCCAGTAATTTATATATTTGATATTATCCGCTTGCAGCCCCCGCAACACGAAATGATTTCCACAGTTTCATCCTCATCTTTCTTCAAAATGCAGTTTTCAAAGTAGCAATAGCAGAGCATGATAACATTCGTTTACTGTCCGCCATCTTGAAATTAAAAATACGACGACAGTGTAATACCTCTTTTTAGCGTCACTTCAAACATTTACTTCAAAAAAATATTTCGAACTTCTGATGATATTTTTATGTCAAAGATTTGATCAAAAATTCGACCATGTAATATCGGCCTCAGGTCTCATGTTGAGTATATGTCACGGCTGGGTTAATCCAAGAAATTACAGTTATTGCGAATGTATTAGTGGAGGCCTGTCATCAGGACCGACTGTCGGAGGCAATGCTGCACAGATGTTTCACCAAACAACGTGAAGCTGGATATGTGAGACGTTGCCGCGGTGGAGTAGCCGAGCGTTCTAAGGCGCATCGCTGCAGAAATTCGAGTCCTCCCTGAGGCATGGGTGTGTGCGTTGTCCTTAGATTGGTTTACCTTAGTTTAAGTCGTTTGTTAGCTACGGACTGATGACCATGCAGATTGATCCGATTGATTTACAAACATTTTTTTTTTTTTTTTTTTTTTTTTTTTTGGTGAGACGTTAGCTACAGAGAGAATGGATTATTTCGTATGAAAAACGTTTACGATTGAAGTTATTCAGGTAGCGAAATCGACTACAGTCTCGGTTACTGCGCGGTGGCAAGGGGTACGGGCGATGATAAAATTGTCATTCAAATCCTTTCAAGTTTGGTAAAAGCTGTAAATGAACACCATTTTTGAAAAAAAAATGCTTTAGCTAAGTCTTAGTTGGTTGACAGGTAGTTGTTGACTCGAAGTTTTCTGTTACCTAGCCACACTAACTGTTAATTTTGGCCGTGAAAATCATCAACCTCGATCCGAAATTGCCGCATCACCAAATTTAGTCTTTTTAGTTAAATAAAATAAGAGGTCCTTGAACGAGCAGGGGAGGAGAACTAATTTTCAACTGTTGCTGTAAGTTCACTCTCAAAATCAATCACAGGCACCGTAAATTGCTATCGATTTTTTTTAACTCACATATCGAAGTTCACTGCTTGCTAAACCTGAAGTCTCTTATTAAGAGTTAACGTGCTTTACCTCGCAACAACTGAGGGTAAGTCAATGATCAATTCATTTGTCTTCTTGACTGAATTAAATACTTTCAATAAATCAGCTCTATCTTCCTACAATAATGAAGCACACACTAAATAATACTTCATAATAAACTCAAAATGCTTTTCAATATAACACATCCACGTTTCTTTCCATCTGATATAATACATGTCGAGATAATGCAATGTTTATATGAAACGCCAACCCAGAACGACAAACAATAATGTAACAACACTTTTTTTTCTCTTTGCAGACGATCGACGCGCGGCAACAGAGAAGGCACAGCCGGATTCGTAGCTCTGTATTGTCGATAGTGACCAGATACAGCAATGATGGAAGCGGCGGAGATGACGCTGCCGTTGTTCATCGCGGCACAACGATTGAACATGAAACAGAAAGAAAACAAACAAAAACATTTTAATATTACAACATTTATACACAAATAAATACATCCATTTTCATAATATTTACAGACAAACAAATATCTAAATTTGATTTTTGGGTACCAGCTGCCTTGAGCAAATACAATTGTTTTACATTTTCCCAAACATGTTTCGCTGGCGATGCAGCATCATCAGTAAGATTTTTGTTGTATAGTGTCTGTCAGTTAAACAATGAAATGGTTTACTTTTATGTACATTAAGTGTAGCAAGTACAGATAATTGTGAAAACAATATAAATAACTTCGTACTTTTATAGGTACACTAGACTTAGCTTAATCCCACATGTCATTGTATTTATGGTTCTATATCTCACAATACATCTGTGTATACTATTGACAGTTTGTCATCTGCAAACCAAAACGTGTGAAGTTAATGGGATATTGGTTAACTTGTAAATATCGGGATTTTTTCGGAAATATAGAACGTTATTTTTGTGTTTGGGTTATTTTAGTGCCGGGGCGGAGCGGCCGAGTACATTGAGGCGCTATGCTCCGATGCGCGAGGCCGTTCCCCGTCAGGGGTTCGAATCCTCCCTCGGTCATGGATGTTTGTGTTGTCTTTAGTATAAGTTAGTTTATAAGTAGTTTGTAAGTTTAGGGACTGATGACCCCGCAGTTAAGTTCCATAAGCTTCACAAACATTTGAACAACATTTTATTTTACTGTTGCGACTGTTTCTAGAAGAAAATGTCTGTGTGTTTGTGACAAGTTTGTACCACTTACTTTGAAGTATTTGCGGTGTTTTCACGTTGTTAAGAAACACTTTGTCACTTCACCCAATGTTTATGTCATGAAAACAAAATGGCGGGCAGTTGAAATCTGGGAGTAGTGTTCAGAGCAGCTGACTGTAATGTGGGCGGGAGTTTTGAAGTTTGTTTCTTTAGTGAGTGTGTGTGTGTGTGTGTGTGTGTGTGTGTGTGTGTGTGTGTGTGGTTGGGTTCAAAAATGTTTGTTAAGCTTATGGGACTTAACTGCAGGGTCATCAGTCCCTAAACTAACTACTTATGAACAACTTACACTAAAGACGACACAAACATCTATGCCCGAGGAGGGAGGGGATTCGAACCCCAGACCGTAGTGGCCGTGCAGACCGCTCGGCCGCTGCGGCCGGCTAAAATGTTCAAATGTTTGTAAATCTATCGGACCAAACTGCGTGGTCATCAGTCCGTAGCTTACAAGTTACTTAAACTAAGGTATATTAATCCAAGGACAACACACACACAACCATGCCCCAGGGACGACTCGAACCTCCTCCGGCGAGCAACCGCGCGCTCCGCAGCGAGGCGCCTTAGACCGCTCGGCTGCTCGGCCCACCGCGGCGGTGGGTGGGTGTTTGTTTATGGGTTTTCTGTTAGTTCTTTGAGGACAGAGAATATAGTTCCGTTGCAGAGGGCTGTGTATTAATTTATTATTTCTTGTCTTTCTATTATGGCTTTCTGTATGTGGTAGTTCTCTTCGATTGTTAATTTTTGTGGGAGGCTTTTGCTGTATTTCAGAATCTTTAGATCAGAGTTTATGTCTGTTGGCTTCTGGTTCACATTGATAAGGAGTTCTGCAAATGTAGAATGACTTCAATTTCAGGGCTCTTCTGTGTTGTTTGTATCTAATATTGAAATTTCTGCATGTCTGTCCAATGTAAACTGAATTACAATCCTGACATGTCAGAAGATGCCAGATGTGTTATGTTTGTCTGTGTTGGTGTTGGTTGTGTTTAGTTTTCTCTGTATTGAGTTATCTGTTCTCTATGCTATTTTCAGACCTTGTTTTTCGAGAATGTTTCCTATTATTTGGGTTGCTATGTTGTTATATGTAGGAGTGTGACATTTATTTGTTGTTTTATTTGTTTTTTGTTCATGTCTTTGTGTGTTGTGTGTATGGGAGTTGAGTGGGTTTATGTTTTGTATGCTTGTGGTGTGTTACCGGTCTGTTCGTTTTTGTGTGTTACGTGTTCCCTTTAACTTAGTTTCAATTTTGTGGTTTAATTTGTCTATGATGTTTGCGTAATTCTATTCGCACCCTGCAAAACAGTGCTGATGGAGGGAAGTGGAGAAAAAATATTCCAATGTTTGTAAATCTATCGGACCAAACTGCGTGGTCACCAGTCCGTAGCATACAAACTACTTCAACTAAGGTAAACTAACCTAAGGACAACCCAACACCCATGCCCCAGGGAGGACTCGAACCTCCACGGCGAGCAACCGCGCGTTCTCAGCGAGACGCCTTAGACCGCTCGGCTACTCCACCGCGGCTTTGTTCATGTCTTTGTGTGTTGTGTGTATGGGAGTTGAGTGGGTTTATGTTTTGTATGCTTGTGGTGTGTTTCTGATCTGTTCGTTTTTGTGTGTTAGGTGGTCCTTTTGACTTAGTTTTAATTTTGTGGTTTAATTTGTCTATGATGTTTGTGTAATTCTTCTACTCGCACCCTGCAAAACAGGGCTGATGGAGAGAAGTGGAGAAAAAAATTCAAATGTTTGTAAATCTATCGGACCAAACTGCATGGTCACCAGTCCGTAGCTTACAAATTACTTAAACTAGCCGGCGGCCGCGGTGGCCGAGGAGACTAAGGCGCTCCAGTCACGGTCTGCACGGCCACTACAGTCGGGGGTTCGTATCCCCCCTCGGGCATGGATATTTGTGCCGTCCTAATTCGTAAGTAGTTCATAAGTAGTTTGTAAGTTTAGGGACTGATGACCCCGTAGTTAAGTCCCATAGACTATACAAACATTTGAACATTTTTGAACTTAAACTAAGGTAAACTAACCTAAGGACAACACACACACCCATTCCCCAGGGAGGACTCGAACCTCCGACGGCGAACAACCGTGCGTCCGCAGTAAGACGATTTTTTTTTCTTTGGGTAGTTCTCTTGGTTGCGGACGCTGATCGTTTTTGTTCGTTCTTGTTCGATGTGTTGTTGGCTCAGCTTTTTTATTACAGAGAGCGTTGAGCCCTCCGACCGGGCGCGCTGAGCCACGGCGCCCGGCAGGCCTTACACGCCTTAGACCGCTCGGCTACTCCACCGAGGCAGGAACTGGAGATCGTCAATATTCGTCGCACTACAACTGCCCCCCCCCCCCACCCCGCCCTACACCTTAGGCCCTGCCTTCATCCGGCCCTAGCATAGTTGTCAATAAGAGTTTGCTCGCAGGATCTCTGGCCTCGCACTCACCGGCGGAGCACACGGCAGCCGCGCGGTCTTCTTTTGTTCCGTCGGCGCTACCGGAGGGGACGCACAGTGCTTGTTGCCCGGCGCGTCTGTCATTACTTCGCTCATGCAGAGCCCGCTCCAGGAGGTGGGCATGTCATCGGTTCTCCGGCGATGATTTATTTCCGTCCCGCAATTAACCGCAGCGCACCGCACCGCCGACTACCACCGTGCAATTCGTCACGAGAGTTTGCGCCCGGCAGCGCGGTGACCGGCTTCGGTAAATTACAACGCGCGGTATCGGCATCTCCTGCTTCGCTCCACCTCGCCCTAATGACAGTGCTTACCTCCCGCTTACCGCCGCTCCCGCATGTTGTCCGCAGCACGCCCACTAATTCCGCTCCTCGACAATGTCTCCTGGAAGAGGCAACTGGCCGGCAAGTAACGGAAGGCGAGCCGTGCGCCTCCGCTTTCCCAGATACCGCGGCCCGACGACAGGACGTCAATTACGCTCTGTTCTATTGTGAGCGCAACAATAACTTTTTCGGGCAAGAATCCCAGTCCGCGGGAGGAACCGCTCCACCGACCGAGGAGGAATTAATTGCAGGTGCAGGGCACGCAACGCGAGATCCCCCCCTGCACGTCGTTTCGCCGCTCACATGCGTGTCGTCGCGGCCAGAGGGAACTGCCAGATTTTGAATGAAGCACTGTGGCCAAGACACCTGTGCACCGGCGCGGAAAATAATCACTGCTTTACCTAAATAATTCCCAAGAATTTACCACTGCCTATTCGTTCAATGAAACGTAACATAATGGTATTTTCTCAGTAAGGTCCTTTGTGAATTGACTGCAGATTTCCTTTAGGAATTCCAGTGCATATGCACTGTAAGAAGGGGAGAAATACACAACACGGAGTAATGCAAATTGGCCATAGACTGATATTTAGGAAGGTATCGACGAAAAATGAAAAGTTTTAAATTTTGCAGGAATTCACGTAGCAACGAGCTACGGTGGTAAACGTGGAACATATCGAGACCACTCATTAAGTAATTTCCTTCAGTGTGCTCATTTGGACTGTAAATATATGTCGCTGTCAACCGTTTGAACGAGCGTCGCGTGGGAGTGGCCGAGCGCTCTGAGGCACCTTGCTGCGGAGTGCGCGTCTGCTCCCTGTCGGAGGTTCGATTTCTTGTTCGTTCGTTCGTGCATCTCTCTCTCTCTCTCTCTCTCTCTCTCTCTCTCTCTCTCTCTCTCTCTCTCTCTCTCTCTCTCTCTCTCTCTGTGTGTGTGTGTGTGTGTGTGTGTGTGGACTTTTAACATAAGTTACTTTAAGTAGTTTCGAAGTCTAGGGACTGATCACTACTGTACTTTGGTCCCACATATATTCATCATTTTTTCGATTTGCAGCTGTTATTATTGTCGTGCTTGCAATATAAATTCTGGGTATGAGGTCCACCTCATATGAAAAATACTGTTTTATTTTACACCCAAACTAGTTTCGGCACCTCTATGTCACCATCAGTGGGTTTTCTATTTTGTATTTACATATATAATTTCAAAGTTTAATATTTTATTTATTAACAGACTATTTGAATTTAATATGATTCACCGAGCGAGGTGACGCAGTGGTAACATATTTGACTAGCATTCGGAAGGACAGTGATTCAAATCCACATCGGCCATCCAGATTTAGGCTTCCTTCCTACCTCCCTAATATGATTCCGACAAATGAGCTTACACATGTGAAAATTTGCCTACTGAACGAAGAGAAACTGTCGAGTAGATTGCACGAGAGATACAGCAAGGAAAATTTTCAAAGTTGCTACGGATAATAGCGCCAACCAACTACATCCAAATCATTCCAAGACTGGCTCATGTCACCCTTCTGGTTACCATGGTTCGGGGAGTAAGAGTGATCTTGATAATCATGTTAATCAGTTAAATCCAAAGAACTGGCGCTACCAGGCAAACATGTCGACTGACTGTAGCAGTTCAGGTTGGTGCTCTTTATTGTGGTAAGGATTCTCAACCATATTCTTAACAAACATTAGAGTAAACTGAATGTCAATCAGCAAATTATTATATGTGTAATCAAATTTGTCTGAACCATATTAATTTCCAATATTCTGTTGACAAATACAATATTAAGCTTTGAAAGAAAAAAAATGGAATTCCCACTGTTGATGGTACAGAGATGCCGATGAATGTAAAGTAAAACAGTGTTTAGCATATCAGGCGGACATTATAGCTATAATTTTGTCCCATAGCTGTACAAAGATTGGAACATTTTCTTGAACTTAGTTGTCAGCATTTGAGAGAGGACGTGTAGTTGGTGTCATAGGATCTGCGGAGCAGAATCTGCGAATCACTTGACATCTGAATAAAAGCGAAATCAGAATGGAATGTTCACATTTCATCGCAGTGTGCGGCGATATGAAACTTCCTGGCAGATTAAAACTTTGTGCCAGACCAGAATTCGAACGCAGGGCCTTCGCCTTCCGCGGGCAAGTGATCTACCGCAAAAGCCAAAAGTCTTGGGTTCGAGTCACGCACGCAGTTTTGATCTGCCAGGAAGTTCCATACCACCGTACACTCGTCTGAAAAGTGAACATTTCATTGTAGAAACATCCATTGGGTTGCAGCTAAGGCATACCTCCATAATATATTTCTTCTAGGAGTGCTAGTCCTGCAATATTATAAGGATAACTACTGTGAAGTGTGGAAGGTAGGAGGTCAGGAGGTGACGGAACGAAAGCAATGGGACGTGCATCGGTAACGCAGCCAGCAGAGCGCTTGCCAGCGGAAGGCAAACGCCCTGGGTTCGAAAGACAGTCTAACACACAGTTTTAATCTGTCAGAAAGTTCCAGCAACCAAGTAACTAATCACCGATGCAGGTAGGAATGGTGAAGCACAGCGAAACAGCCTCCAGAAGTAAGCAACCACCTGAAGTCCTCAGATAGGTAGTACCAGTTCCGCAATCAACCATCCGATTTAAAACTGGTGATTAAATGACCACAGGATCATTAATAGAAGGCTAACAGAGAGGAGGATAAACTACTGCCATTGACATCTGTAGTCCAACAAATACATTTACAGTGACCAGCTTCGAATCTCATTTAATGAATTATAATAGTTTTCAGTGATGAATCCCGATGAGCAGTGAAGACAGACAGTGCTAGGGCATCCATCTGACTCATCCACCAAACAGCCTGACAACCAGAACTGATGGAGTGGGACGCCACTATTCCGTAGCAGAATCCCTTTGGTTGTCATCCGTGGCACCCTTGTAGCATAGCGGTATTTCGACGATGTTATCCGCCAGAACTTGTTGCCCCTCATCGTCAGCCATTTCGGGGCTACACTTCAGCAAGACGGCGAGGGTTGCTTTTACTCGTCTTCCTGCCCTGGTGGTGAGGAGCGAGCGATAAATGATAAAATCTAAACGGTGTATTAAGTTCCTTGTATTTTTCTATCAGCTACGAATCCTACAGGCACCTCAATTTTTAATTTAGTAAGCTATATAAATTTGTCACAGAGGTTATTTTGTGGAATATGAGTCACATTTTAGTTGCTCAATACAGGTAAATGGTCACATTATTTGAATGTGAATTAAGCACAGCACCATGCTTCTTTTTTCAAACTACTGCCGTATCAAAGATCTGCGTCCTCAACACTCGTATGTGAAATTTAATTGGCCGATCTGGAATCATTTCACGGCTCTTTGGAATACTGTTATAATACACAATATGAAATACTCTGGAGTTGTTCGGACCCCAGTGTATGGTGCAAGGATTAAGATGCGAAATGTCAAAGTTTTTCGTCTATGTGTATGCCAAGATAATGTACTAAGTTATTTTCTCTATGTTCGTGTATCTAATTTTTACATCAGAATTCCTTTGCGGAGATCTATTCAATAAATAGATCGTCAGTTTATCGAGATAAGTTGTAGGGCGCTGCCCAAAGCCCTACGGGTTTTGAAAATTATTTCTTACCTTGCAACGTTTTTCAGTAGCTCTCCCTTCTCCAGTTTGATTCTACATTGAAACCAAATGTGGTCCAGATTCAAGCCAAAAGTGGGTCAGATGTAAACCAAAGGTTGGTCAGATTTAAAGCAAATGTGGACCATAAGGAAACAGAATGTGGTCTGGATTGAAACTAAATGCGTGCTAGATTGAAACCAACTGCAAAACAGATTTAAACCAAATGTGGGCTGGATTGAAACCAAAAGTGACCTGGATTGAAACCAAATGGGCCAGATTTAAAGCAAAGGTGGGCCAGGATTAAAGCAAATGTGATTCTTAAACCAAAGGTAGGCCATATTTAAACCAAAGGTGGGCCATAAGGAAACAAAATGTGATCTGGATTGAAACCAGATGCTGGCCAATTTGAAACCAAATCCAGGTCAAATTGAAACCAAAATTGGTCCAGAAGTAAACTAAAGGCAGGACACATTTAAACCAAAAGTGGTCCGGGTTGATAATAAATGTGGTCCAGATTTAAACCAAAAGCAGGCCAGATTGAAACCAAAAGTGGGCTAGATTGAAACCAAATGGGGATGCAGGTAGGATTGAACCCAAATACGGTCCGCATTGAAACCAAATACAGTCCAGATTTAAAGTTAAGGTGGGCCAGATTGAAACCAAAGGTGGGCCAGATTGAAACCAAATGCAATACAGACATAAACCAAAGGTGGGATAGATTGAAACAGAAAGTGGCCTGGATTGAAACCAAATGCGGTCTGAATGCAAGCCAGACTGAAACCAAATTCAGGCCAGATTGAAACCAAAAGTGGTCTAGAATTAAACTAAAGGCAGGCCAGATTTAAACCAAATGTGGCACAGATTGAAACTAAATATGGTCCAGATTTAAACCAAAGGCAGGCTAGTTTGAAACTAAAAGTGGGCCAGATTGAAACCAAATGGGGATGCAAACAGGACTGAACCCAAATACGGTCCGCATTGAAAGCAAATCCAGATTTAAACCTAAGGTGGGCCAGGTTGAAAACAAAAGTGGGCCGGATTGATATCAAAGGTGTTCCAGATTGAAAACAAAGATGGGCTGGATTGAAACCAAACGTGGTGCATATCTGCACAGCCGACCCCCAGCTGTCCACCCCTGGTCTAATCCGTAACTAATCCATGATTTCACAATACCCTTTCATACCCCTTCTTCCAGGACTGCTAGTTCTGCAGGTTTCACAGAAGAACTTCTATGAAGGAAGGAGGCGAGGTTGTGGCAGATTTAAAGCCGTGAGGATGGGCCGGACCATGAGGTATGCCATTGTAGCTCAATCGGTATAGCGCTTGCTTGTCAAAAACAAAGGTCACGAGCTCGAATCCCGGTGCGGCACACGGTATAACTGTAAGTTTCAGTCCTGCGCCAGTTAGTTTACGGAACGTAGCTCGGAATTTTTCTGTGACACCTGTGCTACCGTGACTCACTAAGTTCCCGGTAAAACAAACAGGTGGGGGAGACACCCCCGGTGCTTAATAACGGCGGCACGCCACTTCCGGCGCCTGGGTGGCATCGCCACCAGCCTCAGCTGCCGCCCGGTCGGACAGCTGCCTGCCGCTTACAAACGAAACTCACGTCTCCCGTTTTCATAAGCTCCTGGCATCGTCCGGAATAATGTTTACCTATTTAGCCCCGCGTCACTCACCAGGGAAGCTACATATCCGACGCGGAACAGCGGAACTGGGTATCCCTTCAGGAAGCAGTCTGTTACTGCCTGCGTACAGTGCTAGAGCGTTCGATAAACACCTTATCTTAAACTTCCAGTAATATAGCATCGTATGTTAATCGACAATGGTACGAAAAGGTTAGTGTCCAGTCACTTGCGGTCGAGGACGTAACAAATGTTCAAATGATTGTAAATTAATGTGACTTAACTGCTTGGTTATTATTCCTCTAGCTTACAAACTACTTAAGCTAAATTAAACTAACCTAAGGACAACTCACATACCCATGCCCGAGGGGGGATTCGAATCCCCGACGGCAACGAGGACGCAACAGAGACAAAAACTATACCATAAAAAAAAGAAATATTGAATTCTGTCATAAAAATCAATGCATTTTGCCGTCATGGAACAGTTGCAAACTATCTATGAGAGGGTCGAATCCTCCCTCGGGCATGGATGATTGTCCTTTCTTTAGTATAAGTTAGTTCATAAGTAGGTTGTAAGTTTAGGGACTGATGACCCCGCAGTTAAGTCCCATAAACTTTACAAACATTTGAAAATCTTATTCCATTATCCTCCTCCCTCATCTCTGCATCTATATCTTGTATCACTTTCATTCCCCTTGACTATCTCCTCCTCTTCGCTGTTGGTACTACTGCAAGAGGAACCTTGACTGGGAATTGAAGTCAAAATGAATGAGTAAATCGGTTGGAATCATTAACACCGTGTACATTTGAAACTGATCTATGAGGATAGTAGCTTTACTGAGAAAATTTGGTATGCATTATCTTTTCAAAAAGATAATGCATCATATCAGAAGGTCAGGAGTGTGATGTAGTAGTTCGAGAAACACAGTGGCGATTTGTAATTGATGCATTGGCTTCCAAATTTGGCACATCTGAACCCCATCGAACACATCTGGCCTGTGCAGGCGGAGTCAGAAAGTAATCACCCACCTCACGGGAATTGGGTGACTCGTGTGTGCTGCCAGGTACCATTCCACGACATGCCAAGGCCTCACTGCTTATGTGCCGAGATGCCTCGACGCTGCTATTCGTAACAAAAAGGGGACATACCTCCTATTATATAGGTGGTCATTAACGTCTGGCTGATCAGCGTACACTATAAGTAAAAAATGAGGATGCTGTTGTTATTGAGGTCTTCAGTCCGGTGACAGGTTTGATGCAGCTCTGCATCCTGAGTAAGCCTCTTCATCTCCTCGTAAGAACGGTAACCCACATCCATTTCAGTCTGCTTACTATATTCGTCTCTTGGTCTCTCTCTGAAATTTTTACCCCAAACACTTTTCTACATGCATCTTTTTGCACAACAATGCAAGATGTGGCTGTTCTGTTTGTTCGATGGGACTGTGAAGTTCTGTAATAAAGTATTCTACCATCCACCATACTCCGAGGACATTGCTTTTTTTCCGAAGATGGCCGGCCGCAGTGGCCGAGGGGACTAAGGCGCTCCAGTCACGGTCTGCACGGCCACTACGGTCGGGGGTTCGAATCCCCCTCGGCCATGGATATTTGTGCCGTCCTAGTTCGTAAGTAGTTTGTAAGTTTAGGGACTGATGACCCCGTAGTTAAGTCCCATAGACTATACAAACAATTATTCCGAAGATTAATGAACCACTTCGTGACATTCACTTCAGAACTGTTCCAGAGATTCGACAGGCAGTAGACAGCTCCATTCGGACCATCAACAGAACGCTCCACTAAAATATGATGACTTTCTTCAGTTATACCTCTGAAAAGCATTTTATTTAGAACACTAAACAGAATAAACGTATTAGGATTCCTGCACAGATAGTTTATGTGTATAACCCTTTGTCCCTTTAGTGTAAGCTAGAGTTGGCCACTGTTTCACATTTTCGAAGCCATGTTACTAAACGCGGAACTGTTACAATGTTTCAAACCCGCCATATTTTACGGTTTCGAAACCGCCGGATTTCATTCTGCTCGGTTTCGGATCACATTAGCGATCGATATTGACACTGTTTCGTCTTGTCGGTTTCACTGTTTCAAAACAGCGGCGTTTCAGATCAATAATGCAGGAGGCGGAACCGACGAATTGTATCGAAAGCGTGGTGTTTCATTTTGTTGTATCTCTGCACAGATACACAGTTAACTTAATAGTATATGATCAGTTTGAACAGTATCAAAAAGTAATGGACAGATGTGAGTGTCTAGCTTAAGATAACTGAATCAAGATTCGTTTCTAAAGTGACTGCAGTATTTCGAAACGACATTATTTCTTAGTTACAGTTTTGTTTTAATTGGTTGGACGTAGCTATTTACAGAATTCTTAAAGGCTAAGGAGTCTATGACTGACAATTATCTTTGTAAAATCTTTGTACTCGAAACATAACAGCTGGTGTGCTGTAGATAATCTGCAGTATTAAGTTGTCTGAAGATGGTGTAAGAAGCCGAGAGCTAGTTCACAACAAAATAAATATTATTGTGGAACAAATATACAGTCTATACAGTCATTTAATAGAAACAACATAGTCTAAAATGACATACTTTATACTAACAAGGGGAGATCGCAGATTTAATCTCGTTTTAAATGGTTAGCTTTTTTCCCCATACCGTTAGTTTCTTGCGAACAATGTTGGCCGGACACTCATGTAGAACAACAGATATTTTTAAAAGATATAAATCCGTGAAAATATAAAAATGTGTTGTATTTGACGAATTTAGTATTTACACTTCCATATTACGAAAGTTTGGACGGTAAATGAAATCACGCATTAAACATATCTCCAATACTCGAATTTTAAGGTAAGGTTTTATTGTAGTAAATTATCCAGCAGTGCGTTAACGATGTATAAAAACTTAACCCTTCCCAAAAGGTTAGCTCAATAAATGTTACGCATAATATGCCTTTTCAATATCAAATGTAGATTATCACACACACCTATCAATATTAGGCACTAGAATAGAGGAAAGAAAAATGTATTAATTATACCTACTTTGATAAAATCCAATATATTAGACATATAAACGTCAGTCTCCAGCTCACTTATTGTGAAAGCAGTGCATTTGGTACAGGATTTAAATTTTACTTATCTTTCTACCGGCCACGCGTGATAATGTTGGCAATCGTGTGACGTTGGCGTTCGCGAATCGCGTTACAATGCAAATGTTTTGTCATGAAATCTTCGTTGTGCTAGGACAATTATTTCACTGAGCGGAAAAGTTTATATACAAGTACCTCTCAACCATAGAGCAGGAAGGATATGAACATCTTGGCAAATAATTTCTAGTGTTCTTGATGTTGCCCACATACCCACGCGAGGCCGCCGGAGTGGTAGACAAAATTTTGCCGGCGTAGTTAATATATAAATGCCATGGCATCTGAATATATAACCGAGCCGCTGAAACATTGCACTGTTTCGAAACCATCACTGTACGGTTTCATTTGTTCCGAAACCGTCAGATGTTTCATTTTTCTCATCTCTAGTGTAAGCATTCGGAAGCGGTATACCAAACACCTCCTCCTTCTACACTAGCTGTCTTAGGCACACTATCGTATCGTGTCCTTCGCATACGATCGATCAGCACGTCCGATAGGACACCTGACTTGCATGGGGATGCGCCGGTGCAGCAGGCTTTTCAGTGGACACCGGACTGGTCTGCATACATTGCCCCCGCTTGTAGGTCAGAGTTGTCGCAGACACTCGCTGCGCGCCCCTTCCCGCTCCCTGGCAGCGCCACGCACACACGCACACACACGCACACACACACACACACACACACACACACAAGGCCGCTGCCGTACCGTGTTCGCCGTTATCGCCATCACTGCGAGCGATCTGGACAACGACTGCCCGGGAGAACTGCCCCGTACGAAAGGAAAGCGCGAGCAAGCGATAGTAGTTTCTCCATTGTCTTACGCCCGCCTCAGAGAAAAAAAGAGCGAACGCAGAACGTAGAGCTTAGCCTGACTTGTCTCGTGTCCTGATCTTCTTCAATTCGTGCACAGGGAGGTGGGTGGTTTCTGTACCGCTGTGGTGATGTGGGAGTATTCCAACGAGCCGAAAGTCGTCATGTAGCTTTCTGACTTTTGGAAGACTCTTGTGCATGAATAATAGTATATGTCCCAGGTCCTCATTTTTATTTGTTACATACATTACTGAACTACTTATTCAGTGAAACTTCTTGGTAAAAAAACACAAAATCGTGAGATACATTGTAACATACCAGAAAAATATTAAAAGGAGCAATTATAGTATTAAAACATTCTAACTTGAACTTTTAAATGAGCAACTGAAAAAATTCATAGGCTCAGAGAGTTAACTCGATAACAATAAACTAATCAAACTGATAAGAACCCTTTATCAAAAGCCAAAAATTTCTTACTAAAAAAATTTTAGACACCATCCTTAGAAACCAATAGCAAAACAAAATAATTCATTTAAAGACTTGGAGAAGAAAACTGCAAATCACAGATAATATGCTCACTGATAAAGCAGAAAAAGTGTTTAAGAAAGGTTCCAATTTAAAGTTAAAATGAACGGCCCAGGTCTCAGAAAAATAAAAGAATACAAGATGACAAAGAATCAATTCTGGTCTAATGAAATACACAGCTTATTAGAAAATTATTGATTCAACTAGTTCCACTCTAGGAGGACACGGAAAAAGAAGAACAAGTAGAAGAAAACAACAGCAAAATATTTTTATTAGAATATTTACGATCTTTATCCGGATGCCTTTTCTTTGACACGTGTGGTTTTATTTGGTCCGAATTGATTATCATGAATCCCTACAGCGATGAACTAGCAGTCAACTGACTTGCCATTAAACTGAAGTTGCAATCCTTATCAACCAATGTATAAGTTTAACATGCCACCTAAAATGTACCAAACGTGAAGTAGCCAAGGACCACATTTTTTCCACTGAAACCCTCCAAATTTTACTAACTTCTAATTTACATATCAATATAACTGTGACCAATAGCTGAATGATATGCACTTCAGCATTCAAGCTGTGCTAGAAAATTCTAGGGATGGAAAAGTAAATGTAGTGTGCAACTCAGAATCGAATAATAAGCATTATAGAGGATGTTGCCGTAGGGGCGCACTGAAATTTAAAAAGTCTCAGAAAAATAAAAGAATACAAGATGACAAAGAATCAATTTTGGATTAAAGAAATACACAGATTATTCTAAAATTATTGGTTCAACGAGTTCCATTCTAGGATGAAACAATAAAAGAAGAACAAGCAGAAGAAAACAACAGCAAAATATTTTTACTACAATCTTTACGGTCTTTGTCCGGATGCATTTTCTTTGACACGTATGCTTTTATTTGGTCCGAATTGATTATCATGAATCCCTACAGCGATGAACTAGCAGTCACCTAACTTGCCATTAAACTGAAGTTGCAATATTTATCAACCAATGAATAATTTTAACACGTAACAAACCTGAAGTAGACAAGGACCACATTTTTTCCACTGAAACCCACCAAATTTTACTAATTTCTAATTTACATATCAATATAACTGTGACCAATAGCTGAATGATATTCACTTCAGCATTTAAGCTGTGCTATAAAAATTCCAGGGATGAAAAAGTAAATGGTGCAACTTTGTTAGAATCGAATGATAAGCATTATACAGGATATTATCATAGGGGCGCGCTGAAATTTGACAGGACATAGAGAATGGTCTACTGAACAATTTGATGTCCGAAATTTGCTATCGGGGAAGATGGATTAAGAACATGTGAATGAAATTACTTCAACTAACTTATGTTCAGCACAACACACACACCCTTACCGAGGGAATATTCGAACCTCCGACGAGGAGTAACTGCGCACTCCGCAACAAGACGCCTTATAGTACATGGTCACTCCCGCGCGGCTTAAGTTCACTACCCCTTTGTCTCATAGTATTGTTTTCTATCTTATTTACAAATAACACGCATAAAAGTTTACATGTGCTGTGCTGTGTCCTTATGTGTAGGTACATCCTATATTTCCTGCAAGAAGACAAGGAGTACGAGAGTGATTGCTAGGATGTCATGATGCTGTATTTCCTGGCCGCTGGACTGGAAGAGCAACTCCTATTCCGTAATCTGAGAAGTCACCTGACATGAATCCCCTTGATAATGTTTCCTATGAGGATATCTAACGTAACTTATGTGTGAGATTCCAGTGGATACGAAGATGAAATTAGTTGCCAGAATTATAGAAGCTTGTTATGTAATTCGAAACATGTCACGGATATTTGTCACGGTGCCTCAGAATCTTGTTCGCTGAAGTCATGCCTCTATTGAGGATGATGGCCGTCATGATGCATTATGAATGCTACGTTCATTGTGTCATTGAGGGTTTTTGCAGTTAATTGCAACTAATGTAAGTAACAAACGTCCACAGTGATGTGACTGTATTCTTATTACCTTCAGGTTGTTCATGGAGCGTCCTCAATGTCCAGAAAATTTTGCACGCTGTTGTGGAAACACGATGTATGTGGACGAAAACACGCAAATTCAGTATATCGTACTTACTCGGCTTTAGTACCCGCCTATTTCCAGTTTTTTACTTCTAAAACTGGGGAGGGTATTATAGGCGCAAACTTCGTAAATTCAGTTATTTATTTGTTTACTTATGCATTTATTTTACCTGGCGAGATTAAGGCCTTCAGGCGCTCTCTTACACCTAACCAGGCTTACTCAAGGCGAACACTTTGTTTAGTACATTACAGACATACAATGTATAATACAAATATTAAAGTAAAAAAAAAGTCATATTATTACTACGATATAATTGTAATATAATACTTCAGATTAGTTACAAGAATCATAAATTATAACAATAATAATAACAGTGGCAATAATAATAATAATAATGACTTTGCATAGGACAGTAAGCATGTTTCATATTGTGAACATCAGCCTATTACCATTTAAGGAGGTCGATTTGTTAGAGGAAGAAAAATAGAAAGGTAAGATTCAAAGCTATGATGGCGAGAATAGAGAAAGAAGTATCCTATCTGGTATAGTGGTTGTGGAATGATGATGGCTGTTTAATTTGACAAGATTATTATTGGGGGCACTGGTGGCTGAGAAACGGATGAAGTAAGAACACCGCTGGAAAATCGCGTCACTTATTTGGCTCATCAAACTTAGCTAGGTATATGAAGGTCTGATATCATCGTACAACCGTAAACAGCAAAAATGTTCAAATGTTTGTAAAGCTTATGGGACTTAACTACGGGGCCATCAGTCCCTAAACTTACAAACTACTTATGAACTACTTACGAACTAGGACGGCACAAATATCCATGCCCGAGAGGGGATTCGAACCCCCGACCGTAGTGGCCGTGCTGACCGTGACTGGAGTGCCTCAGTCACCTCGGCCACCGCGGTCGGCCCGTAAACAGCACACGTACCTTACGCAAGCATTCATCACTAGCTCGAGGCGTCTTGAATTTTCAGTATTTGTGCTGTGTTGAACTACATTACTTCTAACAGCGCAAAGATACTGCTAGCCCCGAACTGCAATATATATATCGCAAAAATACGTACCGTTTTGTTTTTTTTTTTTTTTTTTTTTTTTTTTTTTTTTTTTTTTTTTTTTTTTCAAAAACTAATGTAAGGCTACCCATGTTACTCACAGTATATATATATAAATATATATATATATAGGAATTCAACACTAACTGCGATACTGAATGGAGAGCGGGGGTTGCGGTAGTCAGCTGTTTTTATTGTTATGTTGTAAAAACACCAATACTCCAGCGGACAGCGGCAGTCTTGCCGAATTTCGCTGAAATTAGTGTTGTCGAATTTAACACAACTAAAAAATTCACGAATTTCTGAGGTATTTTAAATTTCATCTTTTGACCTTAAAAGTTAATAGGAGATACTGTGGGCGGTGTGATACTATAACCGAGCAAGTAAGTTAAGTTGTTTTTAATTTAATAACGGGAAAGCGGACCCAAACATGCGAGTTGATATAATTTTGCATCATTTAGATACAGCGGTTTATTCTTTCAAAATGTTCAAATGTTTGTTAAGCTTATGGGACTTAACCACGGGGTCATCAGTCCCTAAGCTTACAAACTACTTATGAACTAGCTAAGACTAAGGACGGCACAAGTATCCATGCCCGGGGGGGGGATTCGACCCCCCGACCGTAGTGGCCGTGCAGACCGTGACTGGAGCGCCTCAGTCCCCTCGGCCACCGCGGCCGGCTGGTTTATTCTTTGCGCCAGATTTCCCGAAAATGAATTTCTGTCATACAGTGCGTTACCCAGAAGCCTCGGCCGCTTCTTGCGAACTGTTTGTTAATGCGTGTGACGCAGACACGCAAACGCAGACCCACTTTTGTGGCCGACGCCGCCTGCCGAAGTATAGGATTCCCCCGTTAATAGTAGGAAAAGCGGCGTATGGCGGAGGCGCATAACGCGTTTTCAGCAGAGTACGACCCCACAGCTGCCACTAGCTACTCCCACCGCGGCCCCGAGGGCTACCGGGAGTCAAAGCAGGGACGGCCAGTCCCCGTCGGCAGTTGTGCAGTGGCTGACGGCGGGCGGACGTCTTTCTGGCTAATTAAGTCGTGGCCAGCGGCGCGACGGCGTCCCCACAGCGCCGCCACCAAGACGCCGCGCTCCTCAAAGGAGCCGCGAAATCCGCCGCAGACTTAAAAACATTTCATTTTGTTCTTTAAAACAATGCCCGTAACAGAAGTTGCCCCCACTGCGGCACAATGGAGCTCCCCGAGTTAAAGAGAATAAGGCGCAATGGACGCAATTGACTTTTCTGTTTCCGCTCATAGCTGAAGGCTCCCACCGTGCCGCGGGCGTTTCTTTTTTCGTTATTATTATTTTCTTTATTTTTATTCCCTCGGAGGGCGACATCGTCGTCGCTGCGTAAGGCTCCCGCAAGTCCCCGTCGACTGCCGTTGTAAGGTAAGTAAATCAAAGAGGTAAGGGAACAGCCCTGGGAAGCGGTGGGGCAGGACGGCGCGGACCGGAAAGGTAGGGAAAAAAAAAAGGACAAGAAAAATAACAAGCACCGAAGTATTTCGTCTCGGAAGGAGGTTCGGCCGGCCACAACAATTCCCCTTGTTTGTTATTCTTTCTGCTAACCCCTTCCCTCTGTAGCCGGAAGATATTACGAATGCGATTCATCTCTGAGTTCTGCCGGCGCCCCTAAGGAGCAGCTAAGAACTGGCGACAGGGAACGCTCCGACACGTCGCCCCTTAGCCGTTTGAGGGCGCTCGCCACGAGCGTGGGTGGCGGGACATTGGGGGAGGGAAAGGGGAGGGGAAGTCCCCCCTCTCCTGCGCCACCTCTTCCGAGAAGAAAACGAGAAATGAGGGGGCGAGAGGTGAGCGGGTGGGGGTGGCTTTTAGCCGCCAGAGGCGCCGGGGCACGCACGTCATTAAATCTCCGTTGTTTCGGCAAGGAGGAGCAGGTGGCGCTTTGATAAGGCGCAGCCGAGGAAGGGTTGCGACGAGAGACGCCGGCTTAAGAGTGACAGCCGGAGGCGTGGGTGGGGGGGGGGGGGGGGGCTGGAGGGGCAGCGGTAGCTGGCAGCGCCGGGCCAGACTGCGGCGGACGCAGGAGGCACCTCCGAGATGGATGCTTCCGAGAGGAAATGTTTCTGTTGTTCGCGGTAAAGCTCACAGTTCCTCTAGTTTTTAAATGACCGTTACAGAGAGAGACCAAATCGGTCATAACTCTTTCCTCTTGGGCTGCAGCTAATTCCGATTCACTCTGCTGTTAGCTCAAGACTGTTTTAGAAAAGTTGGTAGACAGGTGTAAAAAAATGTTCAAATGTTTGTAAGGCTTATGGGACTTAACTACGTGGTCATCAGTCCCTAAACTTACAAACTACTTATGAACTACTTACGAACTAGGACGGCACAAATATCCATGCCCGAGGGGGGATTCGAACCCCCGACCGCAGTGGCCGTGCAGACCGTGACTGAAGCGCCTCAGTCCCCTCGGCCACCGCGGCCGGCTAGAGAGGTGTAAACCCGTCATTTGTTCTATAATTATTTTTACAATCAGCGTTTAAGCACTCAGCTGACACTTTCATTAAAGGTCAGTTAACAGCCGACAGTGAAATGAGAGAGATGTGTGTTTCGTACCTTCCTACCTGAGTTGTCTGATGCAATCTCTTTGGCATCGACGCTCCGTTGTCACGTCGATCTTTGAACTGCTGCAATATGGCGGCGACAATATTGATAATCAATCTGAAAATTAAACATTACTGCAGCAACGATGAACTAATCCTTAGAAAAACATACACTGTACATTGAAACTAGCAAGTCGTTTGTTTATTACAGCTTTCAAAGCTGAGGACTGGAAGTCTGACGCTTCCGAGCGGTCTGGAACGCCACGTTGCGGATCGCGAGGCCTCCCGCGTCAGAGGTGCGAATCCTCCCTCGGGCATGGACGTGTGTGTTGTTTTTAGGTTAGTTTAACTTAGTTTAAGTAGTTTGTAAGCTAGGGACTGATGACCAAAGTAGTTTGGTCCCATAGAATTACAAACATTCGAACAATTGATTTTGACGCCGCCGTAGAATAGATGTGCATACTAAGGCGCCGTTCGCCGTCGGCTATTCGAGTCCTCCTTCGGGCATGGGTGTTTGTGTTGTCATTAGCATAAGTTACTTTAAGAAGTTTGTAAGCGTAGGGACTAATGACCCACGTAGTTAAGTCCCTTAGATTTACAAGAATTCGAACATTTGGAAGTTTGACCTTCACACAGCCACACAATAAATAACACAGTTTAAAATAAGACAGGTCACAGTCCAAAGCACAAGAAGCAGGCAGCCCTTCCCCCCTCAAAATAAAACTGTAGAACCGTACCAAAAGAATGTTCGAATGTTTGTTAAGCTTAAGTGACTTAACTGCGGGGTCATCAGTCCCTAAACTTACAAACTACTTATGAACTATCTTATACTAAAGACAACACAAACATCCATGCCCGAGGGGGGATTCGAACCCCCGATTGTAGCGGCCTTGCAGACTGTGACTGGAGCGCCGCAGACCGCTCGGCCACTGCGCCCGGCAGAACAGTAACATTCGCAGTCCTTGTCCGATCTCGAATATCACGTCCATTATTTCGGTTAACTGTTTTAAAATGCGCCATGACACGTTCGTACCTTGGTATGGTGCTTATTACAGAAGGATCGACGTCTCTTCCTTATCTTTCTTCTTCCGTAGTCTTCTCGCGTCTTTCTCTTCTTTCTTCCCCTTATTCTTATGTCTTCTAATCTTGTGCTTCCTCGTCTGCAATATTTCATATAGTCTTGGAGTTTAATTAATAACAGTAACGAAACTGCAGCAAACGCCTAGTCGAACTTCTCATGTTCGAGTCACATCCTTCACAATAACATCTACATCCAGACTCCGCAAGCCACCCAACGGTGTGTGGCGGAGGGTACCTTGAGTATCAATATCGGTTCTCACAACCTTGAGAAAAAAAACTGTCTCTCAATTCGTAAAACTTTAACATATATAATATTTATCGTACCATGCCCAAGCCTCCAGAAATACATACATACAAAACACATAGTTATGCTGCGAATAATATTACAGTGCAAAACAGCAATTCAAGTTACATCTTCCCGTTACATTTTACTACTCATGAATCGTAAGATAATTAATAATTAAACAAAATTAAAAGATAGAAAATAAACATTAACCGTTTTGTATAGCTCACTGCTAGATATTTATTAATTAAAACGTTATCACTAGTAAA
Organism: Locusta migratoria; assembly: GCA_026315105.1. Taxonomy (NCBI): domain Eukaryota; kingdom Metazoa; phylum Arthropoda; class Insecta; order Orthoptera; family Acrididae; genus Locusta; species Locusta migratoria. Next base: position 57,829,060 of record CM048751.1, read on the forward strand.
TTGAAGAAGGGTCAGACTTTATCCGTCATCAATGGGACAAGGAGATGGGCAGTGAGTGAGAGAAGGGACGAGGAAATAGACTGACTAGAGTATGGAATAAGTAAGTAACCTGGCAGTGGTTGGTTATTAGCTAGCGAAAGTGTATTAGTGCATCAGAAGCAAATATGAAATCATTCTGGTGGCATTACCAGCTACAAATTGAGAAAAAAAACTAGTATAATGTATCGGGGTTGATGAAAAATCATTTCAGAAACTCAGAATCTGGTCGTTTTCATCTGTGGAAGGTGCTTGAAGAACGGTGAAATGAAGTGCAGGCGGTCAGATGTTGAACGACCACACCACCTCACACAGTGTTGTGGTCGTTGATTATTCCACTTCAAGTGTTAGTCTACTGTGGCAAATTGAAGTCTAGAAATAAACAAGTTTATAAGTACTAAAATCATTAATTTGAAAAAAATGATATAATTAATGGTCATAATTGTAGGAGTTATTAAAATGTTTTATTTTAGAGTTAAGGATACTACGGTTCTAATTTCCCAAAGTAAATTACAAACATATTGTAACACTATGGAAGACTTACCGAAAATGGTATTCCAATGAAAAGTTCAAATCGCCATAGATTAGTACTGAGCAAAATTGTGGTAAAGACGACAAACGAATGGAAAATAAACGATTTTTTATTTTAATTTTTAAACTTATATGCATAATTTACATTGTGTAAAGTTTTTATAAAACTCTGTCTGGTCATATTTGTCAGGTATTGGATCATTCATTTCTTCTTTACTTTCAGAGCGGTGGCTTGTAGCCTCCAGGGCCAGTATCTGCATCTCCTTGACGTCCTGTACTCTTACACCGTTTTTTCAAAATAGTGAAAATGTTCCAGTTCTGTTTCATTTAAATTTCTCTTGGTCTGAACTACATAAGGCTTACATGTGTCCAACTATGCACTGTACTGTGTACTACATACACTGTTGTTACTTTCTTGAAAAGATATAAGTCATATGCATTCATGTTTTTGGGATAAACGACATTAATTCGTTGTTTCTTTTTTCTTTTCACTCAAACTGTTATACGATCTTGGCACCTTAGCCATTTTTATCTAACAATGAGGAGCTTTACAAATGTAAACAGCAGGAGCTGTTATACCGCCTGCTCTCTATTGCACGCATTTAGTACTAAATTTACATTCATGTCAGTTTGAGCTTTTTATACGTAATAGGGCTTGGCATGTAGATCCCATTTCACACAGAACTTTTTATGGTACTTAGAAACTTACTTTTACTTCGAGTCTTCAGTCTCCAGTTTTTTTTATTTTTTATTTTTTTTTTATTTTTTTTTATTTTTTTTTTTTTATTTTTTTTTATTTTTTTTTTTTTTTTAGTTGGGCGGGGGCCGTTTCCCGTCGGTGGCTCGAAGAATACACCCTAGGTCATGGATGTTTGTCAATAAAAGTTCAATAAAAACAATTATCAGCATCAGTCACTTATTTTTATTTCTCTCTCGACGCGTTTCGAGAGTTTACACTCTCATCTTCAGGTGGAACAATGTTTTTTTTCTTTTTTTTTCCCCTTGCATTGATCCTGGCAGGATCCAGCCAGTTATTATTTTGGGTTTTATTTTCCTACAAAACACATACAAACTCTTATTAACCCAGATAGCGCTGACATCCTTCCAGAAGGACGAGAACGGCAGCTAACATCCAGTTCCTTACCACAGTCCAATATGGACGACATAAGGTTATGGATGTTTGTGTCGTCTTTAGTGTAAGGTAGTTCATAAGTAGTTTGTAAGTTTAGGGACTGATAACCCCGCAGTTGTCATAAACTTAAATAAAAAATAAAGTAGTTCTTCAGTTGTTATCCTGTGCGTGTTATAGGCTCGTGCAGAATTGACCAAGAAAGAATAAGTGTTTGGGTGTTGGCAGTTCCTAGCTGCCGCACGGGTTTCAGATGTTTGTAAACCTTTGGGACCAAACTGCTTAAATCATCGGTCCATCGACTTACATACATCTTATACTAACAAAGACAACATACACACGCCAGTGGGAGCACTCGAACCTCCAGTGGGAGCGGCAGTACAGTCCGTAACATGGCGCCCTGGACTGCAGGGCCATTACCGGGCGGCATGGATTCAGAACGTATCTGCTGTAATACTACAAGATACACCGTCGGTGGACCATATATCTATTTTTACAGACAATACTGGCCCTCAGTGTGGTGCTCAGTACGTCATATAACAATGAAAAATTCAGTTAGAAGTCACTCAACAAATTGCCCGGAAAGTCGCGGCAACAGCCCGCTAAGTGTTCGATTGCCTAGTGGCGCAAGGGTTAGTACATTGGACTCTTATTCGGGAGGACTGTGTTTCAAACTCGACTTCGGCTATCGAGATTTGGGTTTTTGTGATTTCCATAAAAGTCTCAAGGTTCCTTTGACAGGGCAAGGCCGATTTTCTTTCCAATTATCGACAAAAACAATGTGAGCTTCTTACGACCATGCTGTCAAAGGGGCATTAAACGGTTATCTCCTGTCCTTAGGTTTGTCTACAGGCGCATTCTAATTCGAGTTGTTAGTACGAAGCGCATGATTTATTTACTTGTTCCGTCACGTCTGCTCCCTACTGATTAATTCTGCAACTACGCCAAGTCGTATATTGTGTGACGAAACTTGAATATATGCTCCATTCACTGATACGGGTCGTGTCTTACGTGTCTGTCCTGTAGAGCTCGTGCAGTCGTCTTCTGAAATCGCAGACGTAATTATGGACCAGAAACCAACTTTAAGAGGTGACTTTCGAGGAGAGTCAGAGAACAATCGAATTCACAACTCCGAATATGATTATAATGTTTTCGTAAAGTCACGGTGTGATTTTAATCGATCAGAGAAAGAAAACGGAAGAAGACGAAATTGTTGACCTTTCACCAAATTTTACGTCGCTTTCATTGTTGTGCTCACACAGCTTATAAAGCAACATTGAAATGAAGCGCTATACACCCATTTGATATGCCCAAACAATTTCAATTTGTTTCACAGATGCTTCTTGTGTCTGTCAACGGTGAACAAATCCTACTGAAAATAGTGTTTTGTGATTAGGCCAGATTTCATGTGTGTGAGTACGGTCATGTTGGAAGCTGCTGAATATCCTCGTGCTTACATTGTGCCGTGTTGGAATGGCCGCGCGGTCTGAGGCTGCTTGCCATGGATTGCGCAGACACTCCTCGGCAGCAGAGGTTACAGGCCACCCTTACGGACGGGTGTGTGTGTGTTGTTCTTAGCCTGTTATTAGTGTAAGTAGTTTGTCAGCCTAGAAACCGATGCTCTCTGCACTTTGGTCCCTTAGCTTAACAAACTTTTGAATTATTTTAATTTTTGTGTTTTGTTTCCTTTTTTGTTTTGCCTATGTTAAGTACTAACAGAGCTCCCCTAAGGTGAACGAGTAGTATGCCCTCATGCATCATCAAGTTATAGACCCCTATTTCTTTGCGGAAGAAACTGTAATGCAAAACGTCTGTATAGGAATGCTGCAATTGTACAGAGGATTATGACTGTCTACCACGATAATGCCTTCAAGCATCATTCATTACAGATAATCAGATATCGTATTTCCTTTTTCTTTATATTCATTATTTCGAGGGGGGGGGGGCGGCAGGTACCCTCGGCCCCCTTATATACGCCACTGATACTTGGCTTATCTCAACGACAATGACCATTTAAAAGAAAGAATCAGACACGTTATTCACTCTGCAACGCCTAATGTCCTTCAACGTGTTTGGAGAAATTAGGACAGTGATTGCGAACTTGTGGCAAATAATATGGGCACGGCATCAATTTTAATAATTTATCTGCCAAATTTGATTTGTTCGTCTACATTTGAAAACATTCTACCAGTTCCATGAATAGATTTCGTTGAAATGTTAGGCCACACATACGTGGGCAGAAGCGGCCCGGAGTGCAGGGATCGCGAAACGAACTCCAGTGCAGGCACTACGACTTGGCTACTTGGCCCCCTGTTTTGGGAACGATGCTGGCAGTACTTGAAGGTAGAATCGAAAGTTCTCATTGTTGGAACCTACTTACGGGATCCAACAATGAATTGCTGTACATTATTACCAGTTCGTTTGAGAATATTGTTTTACCAAATGAGCTATTTGCTTTCACTGACAATGACTGAGTATGAGCAAAGATAGGTCGTCTTCAACGGTGGTCAGTTGTTTCTTTAGTGTGCGCTTACGCCTTGTGATGCAATTACAAATTGTTTCTACCAAAGTTAAACGCCTGGATTTACAACGTTTGAATATTATTAAACTTTGCTAGTCGAGACGCTCGATGAGCGCGGTATTCCAAGGCCTAAAATAAATTTTTGTGACAATTTTTTCCGCAGATTAGTAGTTCCTTTCGTGATTTACTTGCATTTTTAATCAAGTTCCGTTTGTTTCAGAAGAAAAAGAAATAAGGTTTCCATGTAATTGCCACGTTGGAAGCATGCTGTCTTATTTATAAACTATCATAAATTCATGGAGCTGCAGACATGCTGTAAAGCAGAAGCTTCAGTAATATACTCCTGCTGTGTTGACCCCCAGTAAAGGTCTAAAACACATGCCACGGTATTTAATATTCTCAAACTGAATCTATAATAAAATATTATTAATATCGCTAACAAATATGTAAACACGATAACTTTGGAGAAGCCTTATGCTGGGGGAAGTTTTGGAAAAATTGCACATATATGCTCACTGGTTCGCCGTTTCGGATCTAGGATTTTTTCATGTGTGTGTACAGCACCAAATGTAACCTACATCGAAATGTATGCAAACATGGAGAGGTTTATGTCATGTGGTGCAGGTTAAACGTTTCTTTCTTGTTTCGTTGCATTTCTGTGACCGATTAAAACTGCAGTATAATTTCACGGACACACTTCATATCAACTGTGCAGATTATTACTGAAACAGTCAAATAAAGAAACTGCAAAATAGTCTTAAAGAGGGACAAATAATGGACGGTTCTGTGATTCACGCGAATGGCAACTGTGCAGTGCAAGGCTACATCCACCCACCACCTTCAGCGCCACTCGCGGTGAAGAAACCCAAACCCCACATACATTTGTGGTTGGAGCATGTACCACCGCTGAAATTCACCGGCAGGTGTCGACACGTTTTAGGATTTCATCTGGATGACTGAAGAGTATTTGCGATGTATATTATCGTGTTTGTGTGCCGTAGATCACTAAAAGTTCTTCTACCACCCGGATACTGTCGACTCCTCTTGGATCGAATAAATTCAGCCTGTTGCGTTTGTTGACTAGAAATTACAGTGCTGTCTTGGGCGTCGCAGGTTCAAATGTTCAAATGTTTGTAGAGCTTATGGGACTTAACTACTGGGTCATCAGTCCCTAAACTTACAAACTACTTATGAACTAGCTAATGCTAATGACGGCACAAATATCCATGCCCGAGGGGGGATTCGAACCCCCGACCGTAACGGCCCTGCAGACCGCGACTGGCGCGCCGCAGACCCCAGGTTCGTGTCCTCCCTCGGACTCTTGTAAGACCTATAAATTAGTTTCAGTAGTTTGTAAGTCTCGGGACCGATGACCACATTAGTTTGGTCCCTTAGAATTAAAAATATTTGGACATTTTGATTTGAGAAAACAATATTGTGCAATTATATACATCACACTCACTTCTGTTTTTATCGCCTGCCGCCGTAGTGTGGTAGATTACGACGCAGGGGGTCCGGGTTGTGCTAGAGATTTTCTCCACTCGGGGACTTGGTGCTGGGTCGTCCTCATCATCATTTCATCACCATCGACGCGGAAGTCGCCACTGTGGCGTCACCTAAAGACTTGCCCGAAGCAGGCCGATCACGATCCCAGCTGTGGTCTAACGGTCAAAAATGTCAAACGAAATCATCAGTCATCATCATCTCTTTCTGTCGAATGACGAAAGGAAATTTTTAGAAATCCACAAAAATGACATATACTTCCAAGTACATTTGCTATCATAAGAATATCGGTAATTTGTGCCTTATTGGCTCAAGGGAAAAAAAGGAAATAAATGACATAACACAGGATATTTTCAAATCCAACAAAATCAATAGCTTCGTTCTATGTCTTTTTTGTCTTGAATTCCGGTAAGGTGAAGATAACAAATTCTTTCCTTACCCTACGTACAATCTAATTTGGTATATGCAGAATGGTTCTGTTTAGACTGAACGAAAGCACTGACACTATGATAGTCTTTTGTTGTCCGCATTGCTTTGATTTGCTGTTAAGTTAGGGTGTTCCGTAAACGACACTGGTAGACGCAGACTGCGAGTACAAATACTGGATCACGTCTGGGTGGTTCAGTTATCAGAACGCGCACCAGCGAAAGTGAACAGTCTGGAATGGAGCCTCGGGTACAACCCGTCAACAAAGTTGCAACACCACGCAGAGTGATAGGTACACCGTGGAAGGAGCCTTTCACTTCTTACCAACTCTTGTACCCACTTCACGTCAGTAAGTCACGAATGAGACCAGTCTCGTTCTATTTATCTATGGCAACAGCAGCTACGTAATTTGTGTCTGGCATGGAATTTAGAGGTACAGTATGGAATGGAAGAATACGAGTGAGCGCTCGTAATCCTCCCTTCATTACCTCCATCCCTATCTCTCTCTCTCTCTCGCTCGCTCTTTCTCTCTGTCTCTCTCTCGAACTGTCACAACATGTCTGTACATACTAATCATGTTCAAGAAGCATCGAAAGTAAGGAAGGATTCGTCTTAAGGGGATTACTGTAAATCTTAAGCAATGAAATATATTACATATAACGTGCACACGAGGTAAAATCAAGATCTGATGATATTGCTGGATTTCTGATCGAGACCTATACACGATTGCAGCTGAGAATGTACAATAGCCATGGGAGATTTTCTTGTGGTAATAGCTCTCTAAACCACAGAAATAGAAGATTAACTAACAGTCTGAGCATACGTCTGTCAGTGTTTTATAGCTGTGAAGTATTTACGAAAGATTTTATGGTCAGGAAAGGTATAAAGAATTGACACGTAGAACTATAGCTGTAATTGCAGCTCTGTTCCGCTTAGTTTCAACTGAACATGAAAGAAAAGGCTATTTCAGCACTGTGCTGCAATACCTACGCTCTGACTCATACTTAAGTCGTTACTTCATACAGCGTGTGATATGGAGGTATACGCTTAGCAGAGGCCCTTCTTTTCTTTTCTTACAGAATTCCTTTTCATAAATAAAAGAGTCTAAAAAACTGCTACTAATTTATTCCAGAGTGACAGACTTTCTTAATGCTGTACAAGTTGTTTGAAAATTACGAGATCCTCAAATCTAGTATAAAAGAATGTTAATTCGACAACGAAATATTCAGCTGTTTTCAGAGAGTTAGGTTTTCTACAAGAATCTTCCTACTGCTAAGAATTCACATATTTCAACCTTCAAAATCAGAAGAATGTGTTTCAAATCTTGCAGTGACAAATTTTCTTAAATCTATGGGACTTAACGGCCCGGTCATTAGTCCCTAGCTTACAAACTAGTCAAACTAAGGTAAACTAACCTAACAACCCATACACCCATGCTCGAGGGAGGACTCGAGCCCCCGAAGGCAGCGCGCACCGCAGCACGACGCACCAGTGCGCACGGCTATTCCGCCGCGGCTTGCGGTGACAGATAACAAACGACGTGCACGCTCAGAAAAATTTATAAGGCGACACACATTGCACGTTCACGAATGAACTTGAGTGTGTCAGAGTATATATGACTTTAAGCTACACTACTGACCATTAAAATTGCTACACCAAGAAAAATGCAGATGATAAACGGGTATTCATTGGACAATTATATTATACTAGAACTGACACGTGATTACATTTTCACGCAATTTGGGTGCATAGATCCTGGGGAAAAAGTTCCCAGAATAACCACCTCTGGCCTTAATAACGGCATTAAGTCAAACAGAGCTTGCATGGCGTGTACAGCTACAGATGCCCATGCAGCTTCAACACGATACCACAGCTCATCAACAGTAGTGACTGCGGTATTGTCACGAGCTAGTTACTCGGCCACCTTTGACCACACGTTTTCAGTCGGTGAGAGATCTGGAGAATGTGCTGGCCAGGACAGCATTATAATATATTCCGTATCCAGAAAGGCCCGTAAAGGACTTCCAACGAGCGGTCGTGCATTATCCTGCTGAAATGTAAGGTTTCGCAGGGATCGAATGAAGGTTAGAGTCACGTGTCATAACACATCTGAAATGTAACGGTCACTGTTCAAAGTGCCGTCGATGCGAACAAGAGGTGACCGAGACGTGTAACCTGTGGCACACCATACCATCACGCCGGGTGATACGCCAGTATGGCGATGACGAACACGCTTCCAATGTGCGTTCACCGCGATGTCGCCAAACACGGATTAGACCATCATGATGCAGTAAACAGAACCTCACTTCATCCGAAAAAATAACGTTTTTCCATTCGTGCACCCAGATTCCTCGTTGCGTACACCAACGCAGCAGCTCCAGTCTGTGATGCAGCGTCAAGGGTAACCGCAGCCATGGTCTCCGTTGCTGCTGCAAACGTCGTCGAACTGTTCGTGCAGATGGTTATTGCCTTGCAAATTCCCCATCTGTTGCCTAAGGGATCGAGACGTGGCTGCACGATCCCTGACATCCATGCGGATAAGACGCCTGTCATCTCGACTGCTAGTGATACGAGGCCGTTGGACTCCAGCATGGCGTTCTTTATTTCCCTCCTGAACCCACCGATTCCATATTCTGCTAACAGTCATTGGATCGTGACCAACGCGAGCAGCAATGTCGCGATACGATAAACCGCAATCGCGATAGGCTGCAATCCGACCTTTATCAAATTCGGAAATGTGATGGCACGCATTTCTCCTCGTTACACAAGACATCACAACAACGTTTCACCAGGCAACGCCGGTCAGCTGCTGCATCTTCTTACTGTCGGTTACATTTCGCGTCTGTAGCACGTCATCTTCATGGTGTAGCAATTTTAATGACCAGGAATGTACAATTAAAGTATTGGATCATATCAGTTGTTTGGTTTAACCTATAACGCTAATAACAATTTTAACAAGAGTCGAAATATGTAGTTCTTGGTTGACAGTTATACACTTTAAAATAATTTGAAAGTAATAATATCCTCCTGAATCATCCAGACTAACGCATGTTTCCCGAAGGGGGCAACTGTCTTTTAGTAGTAACACGGGTGTCTGAGTGATCTGGCATTGTAACATCATATAAAGTGGCCTTGCGGTTGTGGTACGGCGAAAAGCTAAATGAAACTGATGTTAATTTTCCTCATTTGTACGGAACTCTACTTTATGACTTCATGAGGATGTCCATCACTTCGATTTTCCGACCAATGCCTGCTGTTCTTACGGCTAATGTAGGACAGAACGTAATGGTGAAAAGGCCGGGTTGCAGTATAAGTAGAACCGTGAACGCACTTCCGTAGCTTAGGCAGACACAAAACCAACACGCGCTGCAACAGAACAAGTTTATACGCCGACTAGCTTTGCAGATAATATAGACTGTTAGAACGTATGATGAGCTAAAAGAAATTATTTAATTAAGGGAAACGAAAAATTTTTATTCGTGACTGGAATTCGATAGCTGCTAAGACAAAGGATCAAAGACACCTTGGGACACTGGAAATGCCGGCCGCGGTGGCCGAGGAGACTGAGGCGCTCTAGTCACGGTCTGCACGGCCACTACGGTCGGGGTTCGAATCCCCCCTCGGGCATGGATATTTGTGCCGTCGTAGTTCATAAGTAGTTTGTAAGTTTAGGTACTGATGACCCCTTAGTTAAGTCCCTTAGACTATACAAACATTTGATTTGACACTGGAAATATAGCAGTTGATTCTTGGTAACACAGAGATATCTATAATAATCCACTATATTTCAAGGCATACACGTGGACTGGGGATGTATTTTACAGCTTATGCATTGCGGATGAAAAGAGAAGAAAGTAGAAATGTAAGGAGATGTGGCCTGGATAAACTGGAATAATCACAGGTTCTAGAAAGTTCCGCCGGCCTCGGTGGCTGAGACTGAGGCGCTTCAGTCACGGTCTGCACGGCTACTACGGTCGGGGGTTCGAATCCCCCCTCGGGCATGGATATTTGTGCCGTCTTTAGTATAAGGTAGTTCATAAGTAGTTTGTAAGTTTAGGGACTGATGACCCCGTAGTTAAGTCCCATAAGCTTTACAAACATTTGAACTTTTTTAGAAAATTCCAGAGAGCTTATTAAACCATACTCGATTCAAACGGGGTTACTAGATAGAACAGATAACAAATTCATAGTTACGAAAGATGAAGTACCAAAAGCAGTAAGATATCGTAACGTTAAAACACAAGTTCCAGTATAAATTCTTGGATAATACAGGAGATATATAAGTTAACTGAAGAATACATAAAACGTCTAAAAACGTCTAAAAAAGAACATCGGGCGAAAATGCGAAATGATTAAGCAGGAATGGCCTATAGTACAAAAACACGGCTACAGACAAGGGCATGACTAAGGGAAAGGCATGCCACAATACGAAAACTGAAGATGTATTTGGAGAAAAGAGAAGCTATTATAGGAATATTGAGAGCACAGATGGAAAGCCAGTATTAATAACAGAAGGAAAATCTGAAAGATGAAAGGAATATATAGAGGGTAATCATAATTAACAAAAAGGGACCGTGCTATAAGAAGTGAATGGGGAACAGTTCAAGATGAGGCATGTAATAGTGCAAGGAGAATCTGATATAACCAAGTAGATGTAAGAGGAAATAAAACCTCTACTGTAGACACCGTTCCCATAGAATTATCAAGATTCTTGGGATTATAGAAGCTCAAACTGAAAAATACATAAGTATATATATTTATATGTATGTTAGTCTTTGTATGTATGAATGAATCGAACAGAATATTCCGTACAGTAAAGCAAAGCAGTTCATACCCCTGATGAATTCATTGATATAATAATTATTCCTTTGAATACGTACCATGCAGAATATAGACCGATTGTTAACAACTTCTCATTCGCCAGCTTCGTAGTAGAACTGAATTAATTCGAGTATTGTTGAGAGCAGTAATATTTAAATTTCGGTACAATTGATTACAATACCTGATCATAGTATGAAGCAGAAAATAAAAACTCTATTCTTACTGCAAAGGTGAGTCTATTAAAATTTATACTATAGTGGTGTATTTACTCTTTCCGAGCAATGAAAATGACTTGTAATACGGAAGGATCTATCAAACTGGAACAGTACGAACCTAGAAGCACGGTCATAGTTCTCAACAAAACGTCAACGCAAATTAATCTCGCAAGTTATATTCACAGTTCAGACTACTGTTTCCGGTTATGGTCGCGTTCACCATCAAATCACTGAACGTGGTAGACATCCCGACGTTTTACCAAATTCGGAAATTTGGTGCAGATACAACAATCAACTGCTTTGTCTTTCTGCGGGCACTTACTCCGTGCACGAGAATCGACGCACCGAATCAGCGAGCTGTCAAAAGAAGGTCTAATTTCCCGTCCTCTTTCTGCGCCTAATATTAAGATTGTACCCAATTTAAGACAAGTTCGTTCCCTTAGTAGGCTCGGTAAAAAGCTCGGTAAAAGGAGAGCTATTCTGCAAGATATGTGAGCAAAAGCTGTAATGGCTGCAATATACTGACACGAATTATTTACGGAAGAAATTAAAACGTGATATAAGCCGGAAAATATGTCTTCCTTATGGAGAAATGTAGGGACACGCGATATAATACTGACTGCACGCCTCAATTGAGAACATTCTTTGAAATAAACGAAAACTACAATCAGTGTTTGTAGATTTAGAGAAATCTTTTGACAATGTTGAGAGGAATACTCTCTTTGAGTTCCTGAAGGTAGAAGGCCAAAAATACAGAGAGTGGAAGGTTATATACAGCTTGTACATGAACCGGAGAGTGGTTGTAAAGTAACATTATAATACTACTAGAAAAGACAGAGGATTTAGAGAACCATTGAATGGTTTACTTGTGGTCTTATGAGATGAATACCTGCTCAAGTAAAACATTAATAATAGAATTTACTTGGATGAAACCATGCGATGCTGAGCAAATTATAGACGTATCCCGAGGTAGATGTACCCTGCATTAAATGTACTTAGGTCACAAACAATTGTTTGTAGGAAAGGGGGTTTATTAATATCTAGGGTAAATTTTAATATGAGCAACGTATTCGCGTTTACGAGTACGACTAAGCATCATCTACACAATTTGTTAATGTTATATGAAAATTTGTATCGGAGCGGAACTTGAACCTGGAACATTGTCGTTCAAGATTAGCAAGCCCTTTGAAAGTAAATAAATGTTTCGCAGTGTGCTGGAAACACAGATACTGCGCGACCACTGTAGGGTAATATTAGACTGTGTGTCGCATTTGGGTCGGCGGCGTGCACAGATAGCCAAATGGTTAAGGCGACCGCTCACGAAAGTCGGAAAATACTGGTTGTATTCCCGGTCCGTCACAAATTTCTACATGTCATCAACAAATTATACGAATAATGCTCAGTAACCTAAGCTATTATGACTTGTCAGCTGTGTCCTTTTTTTTTCCTGAAGATTTCAGTTTCAAGTGTAGCCTTGATCAGAAGGGACTATAGGCACTTCAGAGAAGAAGCCTTTGAAATGTTTTGCTACAGAAGTATGCTGTAGATAGGCAGGTCGATAAGTAATGACAGCGTATTGACTAGAACTAGAGAGACAAAAATTTTATTGTACAGCTTGACTACAAGGGACCAAGGAATAATTATTTTGGTAATGTATTAAAGAGTGCGAGTTAAAATTTTTAGAGAGAGAGAGACCTAGGCTTGAGTGAATTAAGCACGTCAGACGGATGCAGTAATTCAGATGAAGACGCTTGCACAGAGTAGGATCACTGGCGCCGGCCGCGGTGGCCGAGGGGACTGAGGCGCTCCAGTCACAGTCTGCACGGCCACTACGGTCGGGGGTTCGAATCCCCCCTCGGGCATGGATATTTGTGCCGTCCTTAGTATTAGCTAGTTCATAAGTAGTTTGTAAGTTTAGGGACTGATGACCCCGTAGTTAAGTCCCATAAGCTATACAAACATTTGAACATTTTTTGGATCAGTGGCGCCTATAAGGGAGAGAAGGGCAGGAGGCCGGTCCAGTCCCCTCCGAAATAATGAATATAAAAAGAAAAAAGGAAATAAGTACGGTATCTGAATTATTTTAGTGACAGATGCGTGAAGGTATCACGGTGGTAGACAGTCAAATTTCCCTGTATTGGCGAGGGGAGTGGGGTATTAATGGTGTGAAGTGGTGTCAGTGTTTTTTGAATAGCTATATTATTTATTATTTAATGGCAACAATGAAAAATCTTGATCTCAATAAAGTAAATTTGGCTTCAACTCAATTTTCCTCTGACTATGAGCAGCGAACCTGATACAAAATAGCATGCGTGTCTACACAAAGTTACTTAACTTGCTCTTACCCCCTCCCACCACAGAAAATATATGCAATATTCGCCACTCAATAACATTTGGTAGTATGGATGGCTGAGTCAAATCAGAAATTACCCTGACGTCTAGAAAAACCACAATAGTATTCGTGTATTTCCTGTAATTACTATAAAATTTGATTATTATTTTCTAAACAGGAAACGAATTCCTGCATATAGTTTCCTGGACTTAATTTTTATTTGTTTATCGGTTTTTTATAAGTATACAGCAGTATTCTTGTAAAACCATACGATAAATAATGAGATAAAAGAGAAGTCTATAAAAACGTGTAGTCTGTGCCGGGCGCCGTGGCTCAGCGCGCCCGGTCAGAGGACTGAACGGCCTCTGTAATAAAAAAAGCTGAGCCAAGGACACATCGAACAAAAACGAACAAACTTGATCAACGTCCGCAACGAACAGAACTACACATAGAGCAAAAAAAAAAAAAAAAAAAAAAAAAAAAAAAAAAAAAAAAAAAAAAAAAAAAAAGGGGACTGAGGCGCTCCAGTCACAGTCTGCACGGCCACTACGGTCGGGGGTTCGAATCCCCCCTCGGGCATGGATATTTGTGCCGTCCTTAGTATTAGCTAGTTCATAAGTAGTTTGTAAGTTTAGGGACTGATGACCCCGTAGTTAAGTCCCATAAGCTATACAAACATTTGAACATTTTTTGGATCAGTGGCGCCTATAAGGGAGAGAAGGGCAGGAGGCCGGTCCAGTCCCCTCCGAAATAATGAATATAAAAAGAAAAAAGGAAATAAGTACGGTATCTGAATTATTTTAGTGACAGATGCGTGAAGGTATCACGGTGGTAGACAGTCAAATTTCCCTGTATTGGCGAGGGGAGTGGGGTATTAATGGTGTGAAGTGGTGTCAGTGTTTTTTGAATAGCTATATTATTTATTATTTAATGGCAACAATGAAAAATCTTGATCTCAATAAAGTAAATTTGGCTTCAACTCAATTTTCCTCTGACTATGAGCAGCGAACCTGATACAAAATAGCATGCGTGTCTACACAAAGTTACTTAACTTGCTCTTACCCCCTCCCACCACAGAAAATATATGCAATATTCGCCACTCAATAACATTTGGTAGTATGGATGGCTGAGTCAAATCAGAAATTACCCTGACGTCTAGAAAAACCACAATAGTATTCGTGTATTTCCTGTAATTACTATAAAATTTGATTATTATTTTCTAAACAGGAAACGAATTCCTGCATATAGTTTCCTGGACTTAATTTTTATTTGTTTATCGGTTTTTTATAAGTATACAGCAGTATTCTTGTAAAACCATACGATAAATAATGAGATAAAAGAGAAGTCTATAAAAACGTGTAGTCAGTTCATTGTAACGAGGTCTGACGAATGTGATAAGCGGAACATGCCAAACACTTGCCATAGAATGGAAAAAAGGGAAATAGATACACATTAAAAAATAGAAATACTAACTAAATGTACGATGGCATTACAGTCGTCTCGTACTAATAAGAGTAACAAATTGTCCACTTATTTACTAATATTAATGGTTATATATAATTTGTTCGTAGTATTTATTAAGTGAAGAGGTTGCAGGATGTAGTTTTATGCCCATCGATAGCGTGTCACTGATGTATGTCGAAGCCAACTCACGTAACAGAGAGATTAAACTGCTTCTGTTGCGTAGCAGGCCGTATCGATCGCGAAGTCAGAGAGCGTCCTACTCAAGTCTCAGCAGTTTGCTTTTCACTGAATTACGTACGCTGAATGTGTCACTTCACCGTTCTTGAATTTCTACAGAACTTTCAAGGTAGGAACGTTTTCTTCAGTACATGTTCTGTAATAACTTTTGCAGTGATATTGATAATAATAATTCATATCTGTAGGAATAAAAAATGAAAATTAAATACCATTAAGTATAAATTGTGTGTAATATCTGCACTGGTGGTAGTCAATTTTCTGATATTGATGTTTTGCGACTATCCATAACGTTGGGAGATGTAAAGTTTTTGTTAATTATCTTGAAACAATTTCTGCTTTTCAGTCGCGCCTGCATCTCAATTTAGAAATACGTTTTTCATGTTGCATTTTATCATTATAACCCGATAAATAATTGTCCGCCATTACTGTAATGACTGTTTATATGGAAAACGTAAACGAATGTACTGTGCTTCCAGAATTTTCGTTTAGTATCTGGATATTAATCCATTAGTCATTCTATATCAGATGCACGATAACAGACGGTATATTAAATCTCATTGATTAGTTACCGAAACAGCGTTTATATGTAGGCTAATATATATTTCTTTTTTGCGGTCTGTTTAACATTATATTAGTCTGATAGTATTTTCTGCATTAAATTTAGAATATTGTTGCTGAATAGTACACAATAACCACGCTATTTTGTTTTTTAATTGTAAGAACTATTTCTTAGAAACATTACCACATCACATTATGTGAACTATAGTTTGTAAGAAATTGGTTTTTTCTGTAAACATTAATTTACGACTGTTACTTGCAACAGTAGGTTGTTTAATTAACACTAGTGGCTCTGACCAGTTCTCGTCGTGTCACTAATTAGCGAAGAGCTAACGACACGTAGGAGTGTAAGGAGCAAAGGACAAAATAGTATGGCGAAGTTGTGTTCATTTGACGGTTATTATTTCTTTGATATTTAGCATTCGTGCAGATCATTATCGGGTGAGTGCCGTTACAGAGTAAGAACATTTCATTAGTGCCGAATCTTAGCATCGATCTTTCGGAAGTAATTTTAAAAGACTGAGACCGGAAATTATACTTGAGGTACAAGCGAAAATTTTCAGTAGGCCTCCTATGAACTTTCATTTCAAGGAAAACGCGTTGTTCCACACAACATAAATGTGTCCGCGGCGAGGATATAAGCCTGACTTATTTCGTGCCAATAATTACTGTGAAAATGTTGGATTCTGTAACATTATTGAACGATTCGATAGCAGCACCGCACAAAATACATATACTGGTTTTTGATATTTCCAGTTATATTCCAGTTATGTTTACGATTGCAATTAATAAAATATTGGTAATACTCGATTTCTCAGTTTTACACAACATCAAGTCTTGATCGCTATTGAAGTCTGAACGTAGAAACAGCTCATGCATTGTGATTATGAAACAATAAAAGTGTTTTCACAAGTACAGTACAATTCGTAAGTTACTGAATCTATACGGCTTTGTGTATGTGTGTGTGTGTCTTTATGCCTCTGCCGATCTTTAATAAAGTATACCGTAACTGAGGAAACCGCTGAAAGATTGAAAACTGATATATTTGATGTCAATATTACACAACAACAGGTCTTGATCGGAAATTCTGAGTAACTATTCCGCGCAAGTATCGTATTATGAAACAATAAGCGCATTTTCACATACACGGTAAAATTCATGTCACAAAATATATAGCCTTTTTCTCAGAGTATGTTTTGCTCTATTTAATGGATATTTGCTCGCCACACCCACACACCTCAATGAATTATACACCAAAATATTCCTCATAATCATACCGCCCGTTGGTAAAAACCGTATGGAAAAGTGTTCAACTGTTCTCAAGTTTATCGAGACTAGAAAAACGCGGTGGAAGGACATTTTTGTGAATAATATGAATAGGTGCTCGTCACTCTATCCGAGTTGAGCTATTTTAGAGACTTCTTTTCTGTTAATAGTCTCTTTAAATGTCGGATGTGTTCTACATGCGTCCGTTATTAAGACTGTGGGACAATGCCCGTGAATTATAACCTGATATGTAGTTGGAGACGAAAGTTATTATTGTGTGGTTTGACGCGCAGATAATGTTTTCTATTGTTGTCTGTCGAACTGAGTCTTCAGGGCTTAAAGCTGAGTTTTACTTTTCAATGACTTTCGTATTAAAACAATTCGTTACAAATAGCTTTCGCTGTTATATCAGTGTTTTGCATTAACGTAACGCTTTTGCGGCATCGTAAAGCATTAGCCGAAGGAACATTACTGCGACAACAGTACTTAGACGTAACAATCAGTACTTATTTTAGATTTGCTAACAATTCTTGTAAAGGAAATAATTTTTACATTCTCGGGTAATTACAGGGAAATGAGTTTAAATAATGGTGTTCACAAAGATAGTTGAAATGCTTAGCCGCGATCCACACTCTTCTGAAAAGATGTCCCCACAGGTTTGAATTTTGTTGCGTTTTTAAGTCGCTCCGTTGAAAAGCGTACAAACAATAATGTCAGAACGACAGCGCGGGGGTAATAGGCGCATCATTTAACGCTCTCTTCCCTGTTGATGTAATGTTCGCACCGAGCATTCCTAAATTTTCAGAGGCTAATTAACATGTTGGTCAAACGCGTCCGTTAAATGCGCAGGAAACATTTTGCAAGCACGTCGTGTTTACCTTTGTTTAATTACTATACGTGCATCAGTTTTCGTAAAAATCGCGTGTTATTATTGGTTGTCGGAAGATTAATAAACGTCCTGCGCTATATAAATATGTAATTACATCTCTGGAGACTGGGAAACACCCGCTGTCGCTAAAATTTAACTTGCTTAAAATAAATGCAGGTTGTGCTTCTTTCTGAATGGACCTGCTGATATTACGTGACGACATGAGAGAATTTGCGTAATGTATTAAATTAGTTTTCAGTGCAACCACTACTGCGCTTGAGTACAGACAGGCTGTACAGCTTTTATGTAATCGCATAATTTGTACGACTTTACTAATGAATAAGAAACGATGATATCAGTGGTTTTTAATATGTGATTCTTTTACATCTTCTGTAAAGTCGTAGACTTATATGTAGTAAACTGCTGGTCAAGGCACTTAAAAAAAGGTAAATATAGAAGAAACATGTTTGAAAGGACCATTGCGATGATCAATTCTCATTCATTATCAAAGTCGTGCAGCCTGTGTAATTACATACAAACGACGAAGTGTCATAAAACTTGTGGAAGACATAATTTTGGAAACTGATATCCGCCGTTGTCTTTATACATAGGAAGATATTCATTTTCGTTGCTCAGCGTCCGTGTTAGGCACGAATTCTATCTGTGAATAACCTCTTTGAGTGCGAATATGTAATACTACAGTCACTTAGTTCATGTAAAAAAGACCGAGATCAAACTGGTCAAATAATGTTACAGAACATTTTCCGTACCGTACTTGGAATGACAAGAATAAAACTTCCTAAAATACGTATTGTTAATTCTGCGCATAGAATTGGGAAAGGTTTTGACACCAATCACTTCATATGCTCCTAAACTTCTGCCATATAAAGAGAGAACGCATAGAGCTTTTTCCATCTATGGAGGATACTGAGTAGTTGCCGAAAAGGTCAGTAAAAAGGTCGAGTAAAAAAAAAAAAAAATATGTATTCACGTATGGATGTCTATGCAATTAACTCAAAGATATGTTTCTAGCGAATTCTTTAAACTTTCAGATCGGGCGAATATTCTTGTTTTCCTTCGTCCCGCAGCAAATTACGTTGTTCACACTAACCAACATACTGAAAAGCAACTAGACAACCGTATCATCTTTCAAATATGGTCGAACATTTACATGAATCAGAAAACTGATTGCGATAGATACATTCTGGCAGCCAGAACTGCATTTCCAGAATGGATACTGTACTGCTCACCTAACCAACCGAAAACAGAATTGGGAAATACATTTACGAAAAGTGGATTTGGGATCACCGTGTAAATAAATCATGAATGAAAATATTCGCTGTCTGATTGAACCCGGCGAATGAAGGCCACAGAAAATTCAATTCCAACGTGTGATGTTGCTCGGTAATTCAAACGCGCAAGTGTTGTTAGTACTTTAGTATAGTTTACATTTTACCTACACGTTAACAGGTAGGAAGTATTATGTGATTAGTTACAGTTATGGAAGAAATTTTTATAACGCAATGGGATAAATTTTGTGTCTAGCAAGAAAATTAAAATTCAGATTTTAAATGACATATGGTTGTGGTCGAATGGTAACTAATGACTACGTTTGTGCCTTGCTTGGAGAAGAAGTAAGTTGAGTAGTTAGTGGAAGATGGTGGAGATGCGTGAATTACAGGGAAATCATAAATGTGATGAAGTAATTAATCAAAAGTGTGGGCTTCAATACTTAGACTGTTTATTATTCTACATTCAGCGAAGAAGCGGCTGCGACATGTCTTTCCTAATTGTAAATAGATCATCCTAATTTTTCAGGAGCTTTACCTTTGACTGTGGATTTTGTGTCATTCGTAAATCCCACAATTGCTACAAAATTGACTGCATAAACTTTTAAAACTGCAAAAAGAGCTTGGAAAATTCGAAATTACTTATGGCGTTAAACACTTCATAATTTTATATTTTAATGAGCAAATCAGTTTATTGTATATGTCTTTTTTGGAATGTTGTTTTATGTTTACAATCACGGCGCTTTAAATTAATTAATTTTTCTCAGTTGCTTCCTGTTCTTATTTTTAACTATGATTTTTACTAGACTGTTGACTGTTATGCGATGAAGATATGTATTTTGTGTCGGTGTTTTCAGGTTTGTAAACTAAACTTTAAGTAGATCTTGGTACGCGGTGAGAAGTGAACGTAATTGTTTTCTGTCAAGTCGCACAGTTAAAATTCCAGAAGCATTATTCTGCTGTTATTTACTTCGAGACAGGTGTTTTAAAGAATGCGGTTATAATTACGGGTTGCTATAAACTGAGTCACGTTTCGTTAGTACAATTGCTGGCCGGTTATAGCGTATTACGTGTTATTACGTAAGTCAGTGACTGTAAAACTTCATAGTAAAATAAAAGATTAAATTAGACATGAGTAATCTGATAACATAATTTTCAGATTTATGCTAATGACAGATTTCTATTTGGATTAAATGAAAACAGTGAAACATCAATGATAGGTTGATTCGATTATCATTAAACTTATGTGCATTGATCGGTTTTTAATGACTTATTTTCTTACGCAAAATCTATTTCGTTTTGCATTTTGTAATATTACAATGAAGATGTTTATCAGAATTTTTAATATGTATCAAACGAAAATGTAATTTATTTTAATTAAAATTCATTACTGAATCAGAAATATTTTGTTATCGTCGCCTTATGAAAAGAACTGAATTTTGTCCATGTGACTGGTACTTAAAAGATGCATAGTTGTAAAGTATCTGTTAATAGTGAAAAATTACTGCAGTCCATCTAGTAATCAACTTAACTGATGAGCAAATGAAGTTGGATTAACAGTGAAATACGTTTATGTGAAATATATCAAACACCAGATTTTTTCAGCTTCTATGTAATGTCTGGGAATAACACAGCGTTCGGTCGTAAAAACTCTATTTATTAATTACAGATCGATTTCGGCTAGGTAAATAGCCTTCATCAGTGTAATATGGTAGGTATGTTTGGCAAGCTGCCGTTTAAATTCAACTGATATAAGTTTACAGTAGCAAACAGTAGCGCTAGTGTTCTCTGCTGTACACTTGTATCACTTGAATTTAAACGGCAGCTCGCGAAACAAATCTACGATATGACACTAATCATGGCTAGTTACTTAGCCGAAATCGATCTGGAAATAATAAACAGATTTATTCCGACCGTACGCTGCTTTATTCCCAGTAATTATATCAACGGTCGCTGTGCACAACAATACAGTTATGGATTCAAACTTAATTCTGTGTAATGGTTATCAAAATTGTTCATGTTTAAGTTAATTTTGTGTAAAGATTGAAGACCATCAAGATGATATTCCTTCTGTTTCTCTTCAACGTTGTACATTTACAGTCTTGTCGGCGAGAAGTTATAAGCTATGTGTCGAATAAATGAAAAGTGTGATTACGTTAACGGACATAACCAATGGAGGCAAGTCTGTAGTATATACATTGTATCACGAACTTCGTG
Organism: Locusta migratoria; assembly: GCA_026315105.1. Taxonomy (NCBI): domain Eukaryota; kingdom Metazoa; phylum Arthropoda; class Insecta; order Orthoptera; family Acrididae; genus Locusta; species Locusta migratoria. Next base: position 57,850,473 of record CM048751.1, read on the forward strand.
CAGTCTGTTAAGAGAGAAACAACCTCCGTCAGATACTACAAAAAAAGTCATTCAGGAACAGAGGTGTAATGATTACTGCTTGCATTGAAATAGGTAGACAGTATTAATACAAGAAGTGATTTTTCAAATTTCATCACTGAACTTTGGTAATCAAAATCATGATCGTAAACGAAAGAACAGGAAATTCTACCAAAGATTCCTAACCATGAGCTTCTCCAATTTTTAATATAATCGTCACAACTATTATCTCTCTCCATCGGCTCCATTTAACAATCATTCTTACATTTTTGAGTTTTGTATTGTCACTACGTAATTGGTGATAATATCTGAATCACACGAACATGCTGAAGATAGCGAAAAGTTATGTGATACGATTGATCGATTCATTTAAATAACCGAAAGGGGCAATTAATACATTCTTCTTACTCACAATAGCCCATTCCGAAGACACAATGTCAGATATAATAAACTGCTACTTTAAGGCTATGAGCATGCGAGTCTACTTGTGGAAAGATATTAACAATTGGATCTGTTGGGAGGAAACGGTGGTAGGTTAATATGTTGCTTCTCGGAAACTTCCGGTTAAGACACGGAAGTGACTTTCGATAGGGTGAGGGTTTATGTGTCATATAATCATGTGACTGTTAAAGCCATATTGTACCCACTCATCTGAATTCTGTTCATTACACAAGCTTTTTTAGGATTAAAGGACATGTGATAAGGTATGACAGTATCAATGCTCCGCAAGTTGGGGAAAAATTAAAACTTTTTAATCTTAGCCGAATCCAATTCATTATAAAGGCCTTTATTATTTTGAATACATGAAACCGCGTATCTTTTCCACCAAGTTGCAGCACTAGAAGTATTCCAAATTGTGAAAAAGGCACGATTGAATTACTCCACTTTTAATCGTCTGAGTTTTGTTTAAAGACAAATATTAATGACCGCTTCGATATGGAACGCATCGTTCCCTACAAGAGTTTAAATACTGTGTTGAAGTCGTTTTGTGGTATTTTTATATACTGGACTTGTGATAGCAAAAGCGAAACTAATACAAAGTAATTTACGGGGTTTATGAAATTACTGTGGCATATACCGTACATTTCTCTGCCAGATTCAAATAGCTATAGTTCGTAAACCACGGGGAAGAGAGGAATCGTGCATACATCTACGATATTTTTCCTACAGAATCGTCATTAATGTACCGGGTCTCATCCTGAAGCACACTTCTACAACTTAAGCAGTGTGAGTTGCGGATGTCACAAGAAAAGCTTTTTTCAGGAAAGGTTCAATATATCGTGTGAGGTTTCCTTTGTGATAATTAAGCAAAGGTCACGTAGTTTTGTAGCGTGTTTAATTCTCTTTTATTAACCGAGATAATAAAGAAAGTATGGTTCTTATGGCAATGATATACTTTTTAACGGCACTCGAAACCTCTTAAAATATTAATGCAATGATACAAGCTAGTTAATACCTGAAATCGAAATTTTCATGAAAGTATCCTTTAAGTATGACGAAAGTAAAAAACGTGGAAACTAATATTTGTTCAAAATTATGAACGTTAGAATTAACAAGCATTATATCAAAATATTCGTGTTTTCAGCACCTTTCCGACCGCTTGAATAATTCTTTCTTTACCTACTCTGTTTTGGGCTAACGCACATTCATATGAAGTCATCTTAATAATACTGTAGTTCGAAATAGTAACACGAAAGAGATATTTCCCACCGTTTAGTCACGCAAAGCATGAAACAGTGGAACATTCGTTTCTAGTGACATACATGTGTATGTGGTAACGAAACAAAAGATCATCTTTTAGTTTAAATTATTGTATAACGTTTCATGAAGTACTAGGATAGCTATTTGAGAGTACAAATATTTTATATTTCGTTAGGATATTTTAAATGAAAAGCTTGTGTCATTACATGCTGATTCTACTACCTCATGCGTCAATCACATCAATCCTTCTACATGTATATGACATTGATCTCTTTGCAGAAGATTTTTCAAGTGGTATACATCAATAACATGTAGCAAATACCGATTGGTTCTCGGTTTACCTATCGTGGAACACGTAAATCAGTAGCGAAAGCTTAAGAACCAGGAGAATTCTTGCTTCAGTATCTCTGTTAGTGCAAGATTCAGAAGGATTAAACGTGGATCAAGATCAAGTACCCCTCTGTTTACGTCTAATAAATTTTACGAAAACTTCCATTTGAAATCAGGGGCCGTTCGCGTAATAAAGAATGTTTTACTGCTTTCCTTACGCATATTGTTAAACTAAAGAAAAACAGAAACAAATATTTGCAATTCTCTGCATAATCAGTGTGTTGCGACTACAGCTGATAAATTTGAAGGTGGAAGAAAGTACCGGCAGCTGTATAAATAGTATTCAATTATGTGACCGGTTTCGGTGTTACAACAACACTATCTTCAAACCCCCGGTCTGCAACTGTCGGTACTAGCACAATTGAAAAGGGCAACCGTTAACACTAGTGCTAGTACTGACAGTGGCAAAACGGGAGCTGAAGATGGTGTGATTGTAACACCGAAACCGGTCGCATAATTGAATAAATAATATTTATACAGCTGCTTGTACTTCCTTCCACCTTCAAATATTTGCAAAGTTCGAGGACTTGTAGAGGGAAGTGGTGCATCCCATATCTGGAAATGACATCCAACGACGCTATGAGCGTTTCTTCATCTTCTGTTCCGTGATATAAATGTCTTCTACTGCCAGCTCCTTGCTTTCCATATTTTTGGAGGAGTTGGTATGCCTCCTATAACCACAAAATAAAGGATAAAAAAGGGCCAATACACATGCCTGCCTTAACAGCTAAGAGCAGGTCTTCACCTTGGATACAATGGGCAAGTGCTCCAGCTCTTAACGGATTTAGTAGACATTTTGTCTTCTTTCAGTTCCATACTACCTCCTCCCCAAATATGGACAGCAAAGAACTTGCAGAAAAAGAGATTTTAAATATTATGGAAGATAGCGTCGTTTGATGACTTTTCCGATATGGTTTCCTGTTCAGAACATCATGTTCTTCCTCCCGTCTTCAAGTCCTCGAAGTTTACAAACGTAATTTCTTTTTAACCGAGTAGCCTACATTAACACTTAGACTGCCGGCCATGTAAACCATTTCATACCGTAGCATGCCAGACATTCTGCTTGCAGGAGTAAGCCGAGCTGCACTTGGTTTCCTTATCTTCTGTCTGCTCTTTGAAATGAGCAAGAAGGCCCCTGTCCACGAAACATGAAAACAAATCCAGAACTGAACACACAGCATCTAAATGACAAACAACTCCGACGCCAAGCGCCCTACTAAAAAGTCTATACTTCACAAACAGTGTAAGTCCACCCCTCTGTAGAATCACTACGATAGGTTGCTGTGCCTCTGACTTGGCCATCTCTCAATACTGTCAGGGAGAATATTTTGCGTGAAGCCACGTCCGTTCATTTACCTGCTGAGTGAGCGAACACTACTTTCTACCTGTCCTGTTTCATACAATGAATGTGACCATTCGACTTAGAAACTAAATTTACAAGATCTAAAAGATTAGGAAGTAACGTATTTACGATAGATCTAGCCCGTCAATAAATTTAATTTTGTGTTTAAAAGCACGAAAACGATGATCACATCAAATGACGTGATCGGCATTCTACAGAAATTTCCGTATCCCGTCAATTGACGTGATTGGCAGTAAAAGTGTTAAGACTCATCGATCACAGGCAACGAGCTTTCGACGGTCACTACCGTGTGCCAACACAGATGGAAATACGACGGAGAAAATTCGGCCTTCCGCTGAACTCCCTCAACAAGTGTTGGGGCTTCCGCCGCGAGGAACTCGCGATTTCGGCGATCGCGACGCGACACGGGACGAGCGCGGCAGGCTGGCGTCCGCACATGCGCACCGCCGCCACGTGTGCGCGCGCCAGGTACGCGGCTGACCATGTGCTCGCGCGCGCGGGGGCGGTGGGCGGGCTCGTGGCGCCGCCCCCGACGGCCCGCCCCCCCGCCGGTGGGCGGGAGTCGAACCCCCTCCCGGCTGCCCGCGCAGCCCCTCTCGGCGCCGCCTCCCGCCCGCTGGCGGTCTCTGGTGGCGGCGCGCGCACTACTCGCCCGCGTCGGTAAGGCAGCGCGCTGCACTGCCGGCCGCCACGCGCCCGCTCTCCGAACTTGTTGATTGCCGCCAGGAAGACGGCATTACATTCCGTTACAGCGGGACCGGGACACGGCATTACCTGTCTTAAGGTAACTTGCCTGTGAACTCCTGGAACAATGCAAGAAATTTTTCTAAAGTTTACTCAGCTGCAACTTAAAACCCTGAACTCTTAATAGAATGAAGTTGCAGTACGTTTTGTCTCTCTTCCTGAACAATTTGATATACTGGTAGTTACACTAAGTCCCATATTGAACTTTTTAGAAGTTTGTTTTTTTGTGAAGGACTGTAAAAGATTTTTCTTTCTTTGCTGGTTCATACTTCGATTCTATGCACTGACTAAGCGTAATACTTAGACACATAAAACTTTAGGTACATATAAGGAACATCTGTATCTAGAAAGTAGACTACAATTATGTAATTTGATTCACAAGTTTTAATTCTAGAAATATTTACATTTGATGTTCAAAACAAACGCTACATTTTTATGATTAATGAGTGTAATATTTTTGCACCTGTTGATAGTAGATTAGTGTCTGTAGTCTACTTTTCTCAAAATAGTATCCTGAAACATTCCAAAAAGTTTCAGATCTCTAGCTCAAATAGTTTATTTTTGCATAAAATAAACAAGTCAGAAAATGTATTTGTCGAGAAATTCTATGTAAAGTATATATTTTATCTATAACTCATCTGTGTTGGTCCTATTGGATTCCAGGTTCTTCTTCTTCTTCGTTTATATGTTCTTCTACTTCTCTCTTTCTTTTGTTGCTTCTCCTTGTTGTCCTGGTTTCTTTAGTTGCCTCAAGAACCACCTTTTCAGCTTCGGCCAGTCTCAAATTAACAGTTGCCACCAGTGACTGTTTCATATCGGACCCAGAAGATATTGCTAGCAACTTTAAAACTTTGCATCTGCTTACTGCCCCAACATTAAAACAAACCGATTGCCGTAAAACGTACGTTTTCCAGAACCAAAACAGTTTTTAGGAGACATAGCAACTTCCGAGGAAGTCAAGGTAGCACTAAATCAAACTACGGAAATGTTAATAAACAAAAAACGCTCGATAACCAAAGATATACAAGAGAAAACATAAGAGAATTGAAATGTGTCTTCCAACAACGCTGACAACTTGAAAAACAATCGTTCTTATGTTTTTGGGGTTATAATCGACGTGTGAGAGTAGCAGAAAAACAGTCATGGCTGCACACAGAGTGATCTTTGAATTGATATTCAAACAACTTCCCGTACTCAAATTTAAGTGTGTTAACCACCACTGTTTGCAGAAAGGTCTAACTCTTAACTGAAGAAAAAAATGATTTTTTAAGAGGATTCACGAGCAAGTTACCTTATCTGAGATAGCCAGAAATGTTTCTCAGCATCAAACAACTAAACTGTAAAACACTATCAAACCTCTTCAAGTGAGCAGAACGCAGCTAACATAGCATCAAGCGTGTTATGAAGAGGGAAACATCTGGATTCTCTCCGTAAATCGTGGTTTTTTATTAAAATGCAAATGCCGTAATTATTTGTACATTGCAGGCACCACCAATATCGGACGTTTAGCTTGTAACGCCATGAAATAATTACGACCATACCAAATTAACCTGTATAGGTACGTGTAGTATGACGTAAACCACAGTTTGCTATTAAAAGCGTGCGTGCTCCTTCTACGTTTTGAGAAGTAGTATTCTTTGACAGGCAGCTACGAGTCACTAAAGATTTAAATCGCTTTGCTTATCAGGTCATCTGCGAAAGAATGCAGGACGTTAATGGGAGGTAATTTTCGCCGTCTGTTACATGTCACTTTTCTTGCAGCTGCTCCATAATCAGAAAACATTTATAAAAGATATAGAACGCAGAAGTCTAAAGATAACAGCTGTCCCTGACAAAGAAATATCGGAATTACTAGCATATTTCCATATTTTAGTTCAAACAGTTGTAAGAACAACAGTGATTGTGGAAGCTCGAAAATAAACAGATGGATTGCTTATGTTTGACAATGTTTGGGTACAAGGCCCCTATACGAGTTTATCTTTCAATACTTGTCATTAAATGAAAAGTTAGTGAGTCAAATTATTTGTCCGTAAATGATTATGGACAATTTAATATTGTCTTCTGTCTGATAGATAACACAGGGACCGCTGATTCCGTAAGTACATACAATTTTTCTCAGTCTACATAGATATATTCAGCGTGCTACAGTTATGGCCGTTTGCAGAACGATCATGATTGCTTATGCTATACGATAGACGGACTCTTTAACGAATTTTGTACTAATAATTAAAGATTTACAGCCCAAAGTAATAAATTAGTAATACTGAGATACAGCAATGAAAAAGATGGCAATTTCCAAATCTCACTTCTCCTTGTATACTTTGTAGTTTTCAAGTTTTATACTCCCACTGTAGGTCTTTATGATAAGAAAAAATCTGTCTTGCTAGAAATTCACAGCTACTCATGAAAAATGAATTTTCGAAACCGGTAATGGATGAATAAAATGAGTTGGACACGAAACTCTTTAAAAATTCTTAAACAAAATGCTGATAGTTGTTTTTAGAATACATAGTTTACACAACCATGAAATCCTCTGAAAATATATGATTACACAAAGGGCCACAGACTCGGAATATGTAGATACAACTTAATCTAAATCATCAACATGATAAATCAGTAAAATCATCTCGGAAACGCACTGTATTCACCGTTTTCAAGATCAAATAAATAATTTGAGTTTCTTCGAGGAATTTTTACGGAATACTTCTCATTTCTTTTGGTGAGTATCTGTTGAACATATTCATTTCTCTGTAATTGGATGATATAAGATACTAACAGACAGATGACGTTTTCAAAACATTTAGCTGTCGGCGCCAGAGATACTCTTTATCAGCAAAAGTAACTGAAACAAAGACCCACAGATCACATGTATCCCAACTACCCGATTTTTCACTTTCGAAAAAGAATTAAATGCCCTTACTTACCACCAGAGCCCGATAACGCTAAATATCATTTTTGTATCTGCATTAAATGGAAAATTTATAAATGTGAGTTTTGCATTCTATAAATAATGACTGTATAAAATGATCGATTGTTAGTTCCATATTACCTTCTGTAAAATATAAGTACACTTTGTTTTTATAATAAGACACAAATGTTGTCTATCGAATACTGCCGTATATAAATACCGAATATATATATATATATATATATATATATATATATATATATATATATATATATATATATATATATATATTCTGTACAGTTTTATAAATGAGAGGTAAATCACTTTAAGTAATGAGCAGTTATAAAATCAGTTACTATTGCAAAATATTGTTTTTAATGATCTGATAATCATCTAGTAATCAACATACAGTTTCACTAACACCAAAAATATGTATATGAACGGCGTGGGAGAATTATTTCAGAAAGACGTTTATAAATGTGCTAGAAATATAGTAACTTGAGAGTCAAAGTAATTCTCTAATTTTGTGTGGTATATTAGAGAGCAATTCCGCCTTATGCAAGACGCGTTTTGCGATTTCTTCCCTAAAGATGTTTTAGCACTTACCTGCAATCTTAAGCGGTTTTTTAAGTTTAATCTTTTACCTGAAGTTAATGGCAGAGTTCACATATTGTTTTAATTAAAATGTTAAGCAAGAACATACTTCATATAATTATAATTATTGGACTGTGGTATTCTTTTCTTTTGTATGCTGTTGTAAAACTAAAACAATAAAAAAATATCGGAACAAAACGAGATAACATGACGCAAACAAAAGATACGGACGCCAGAGTAAAAAATAAAAAAGTAACGTGTTGTAAAGCATGTTATTGTTTAACTACAGCAATATATAAACTCTGCCATTAAATTCAAGTAAGAAATTAAAGATAAAAAACCACTGCAGAGAGCACTCCAGTACTGTAACATATGTGGATGAAATAAAAAATATATAAAAAATAACACAAAAGGTGCCTTGCATCACGCGGAATCCCTCTCCAGTTTACCTGAGCAAGCACGAATGTAAGAGGTACATCCACAAGGTGATTATTTGTGTGGTATATTCAGACAACAGTAATTGTACTCTGACGCATACATAATATGATGTGCAGTCTGTCGCTATGCTCTTACACCACTCTACCTCCCTTCCCCTCCCCCCTCCCGCTTTGTCAATTCTCTTTTCACTTAGCGCACTCTAGGGGATGGTGTGTGAGTGACAGCTAGTCATCCTGCGACTAAAATCACGATTTAAGGACAGGAAGAATTTCAGAAAAACGGTAGAAAACCCAGATTGTCTTGAAAATTTATAGAGTCAAAATAATGACCCACAGTGCCCTAAGTAAATCCTTAAAGCCATTTTTCTGCTTCAAACCAAATGACAAATGAAACACATTCTGTATAAGCACAAACCATACTGTATTCATTTCACCTGTATTGCGTTTCAGACTGACAGCCACCATCTTCATTGAAGTCTGTTCTTCTAAATTAATGGTGCTCATTTGCATGCTTTTAATCAATTTTCCTACCATGATTTTTATGAATTAACATTTTTCTAATATATAATTCGCATATCGGTCTCGCAGAAAATATCATACACTAAGAAACAAAGACCATAATGGGGAGTATTCTACACTTTCACAAAATACATGCTGAAATGTATTTTAGTGGAAAATGGGACTTACAGGCATTTCCTTACTACTCATGGAATACAAAAAAATATTTTTGTAATGAACTATTTTTTCTTACATATATGATGAGAACCTGCATTAATCAAGATATCCGTTTTTATAATATTTCTAGATAAATTAGTATGATCGTGATCGAAAAGGCCAATCCAGGTCACTGTTGCCCAGTTTCATTTGATGCTCCCATGGTCAACAATATTTGGTAGAATTATTTACCGAAAGTAAAAACTTAAAATCTTGCATAATCTGAGGTTAAAAGTTTAACTTAATACTACAGTTAGAAACCGTTTGTATGTCGTGAGGCAGTGAAACTCATGAAGTACTGATTATTCAGATTTAATTCATCCAGAAATTGAGAACGAGAACGAAATACTTCATTTCTTCCAACAAAGTTTGCAAATAATTTTAAAAGTTTTCTCACAAATGATGAAGGCGAAAAAGTTCATCGCTTACTGCATTTTCGTTGTTAATGCCTTAAAACTTCAGCATCAGGTATCGTGTTCTTATTTTTTAATTCTTTAGCACTAAATATATTTGCAAGGAATTTTGTAAACAGAATCCATATTTACCATTACTATGCCTGCAAAAGTATTTCCATTGTAGAGTCACAGTTTACAAGATATGACACCATTGTCATTGAGGTGCGTGTACATCTAGGTTTTCCTTAAAAAAAAAAAAGAGAGGAAATCACCATGATATGGTGTAGTGTTTTACGCTGAGTGTACTTAGCTACTTTTAACAAACTTAAGACGTAATTTCAAACCTTTTCTGAACTTTCCCTGCCTTACCTGTCGTACTTGAAATATTCCACAGAATTACTCACTTGTAATGTAATCCTACGTTAGAAGTGTTTTATAACGAAAAATTTCGGGTCTTTAAAGAAACTGGGGTTACTCGTTATGCCGTTTTCAAGTGATAGTTCACTATGAGCTGTACCAGTGGAATAGATAATTACTTATGTAGTTTCTAGCGTCAGCGGAATTTTGCATAAAAACGTTCACACATTGATGAAGCAATTTGCAGAACACGATGAACATTAGTGTTATGTTTGCGACAAACAGGGGGGGGGGGGGGGCAACTGACGTATTGGAATCTTTCGTAAGTAAATGAATAATTACAAAGGTCTGTGTAATAAACAACGGTCGCGCTGAAATTACAAATAACAGACTGTAATATCTGCATAGCTTTTCAGAATCGAAGTTCTTCAAGAATTATACAACTTAATGTACGCTAAAGGCAAACAACCCACATTTAAGTGCAAAGATTGAGTTTATCAATTTATTATTAATCAAAACTTCTTAAGGTTACGCTTAATTACGTACAGTGATATATAATATTTTCTTTGCTATGCTATTTTAGAGCTCAAGTACCTTAAAGAACACCAATCCGGATTTAAAAAATTACTACAATCGTAACATTAGTGCATTGTTCTTGAGCAGTTTATAACTGCCAGTTATTTGGCAATTTTATTACGTGGAGCGTGAAAGTAACATTTGGAAGTGACCGCACGCCAGAAAACGAGCAATGTCGAGATAAAGAAAGTACTTCCGGTGATTGTTGTTGTTGCGATCTTCAGCTCGAAGGTGGAGCTCTCCACAATAGTCTGTTCACTGAAAGACTGCCCACCTTCGAGTAACGGTAATTCACATCAGCTAAAACCTGATTAATGTACTCACCTCTTAGAGATGCAAGAAATGTATTCGAATAGGAATCATCACCAGCTGTACGATCTTTACATCTGCATGTATTATCCGCAATCCACCGTAAGACGATTGGCGGAGGGTACACTATAATTTGTCATTCCACTCCCAAATAGGACGAGGGAAAAAAATGACTATATGCCTTTGTACGGGCCCTAATTTCACTTATCTTTTCTTCGTGATCTTTACGCGGAATCAAAGAGCGCGGCAGCAAGATCGATCTGCAATTAACTTCAAATTCCGGCCCTCTAAATTTCCTCAACAGAATTTCTCAAAAAGAACGTCGTATTTCCTCCAGCGATTCCCATTTGAGTTCCCGGAGCATTTCTGTGACACTCGCGCAATGGTCGAACCTACCAGTAAAAAACCTAGCTGCTTCTATGTCTTCCTTTAAACTGATCTGCTGCGGGTCCCAAACACGTGGGCAATACCAAAACGGGGTCGTACAAGCGTTTTATACGCGGTCTCCTTTACAGATGAAGTACATCTTCGCAAAATTCTTCCAATAAACTGACGTCTGCTCTCCGCCTTACTCAAAACTGGCTTCACGTGCTCCTTCCATTTCATATCGCTCTGCTGGTTATGCCTAGATATTTGAACGACGCGACTGCATTAATAGGCTCACTAATAATGCTGTATTTGAACATTATGGGATTGTTTTTCCTTCTCATGTGCATCAAGTAACATATCAAAATTTGTGTCGGATCGGGACTCGAACACGAAATTCATGCCTTTTGCGAGCAATCGCGATAACTTTATACATTACGTAGGCCTCCCGGCCGACTGAAACTTCCATATGCTACCCATCGCCTACTGCCCATGTGTGCTTATGCATTTCACTATGTGAGTGCTGCACAAGGAGAGAGGTTAACAAAAATTTTATCAAAAGCCTTTCTGTGTCTCATTTGAAATACGGTGTTCAGTGTCACATGTTTTACATTGTAACCAATGGGAAATGTCCTTCAGGCATGCTTGCATGTCTGAAGGAGCGATCACTACAGCGAATACGGTTGTTAAATCAAATACAGCTAACGAATTCGCCGTTGTGAATATGAATCACCGTCAGACAGACGATTCATCTCTTACTCCGACTTTTGCTTTCGACACTTCTCACCAGCACTAAATTGACGTTTCCTTGAAGTCTCAGAATTTGTCCTATTAACAGGTCGTTACTTTTAGTCAAGTTCTGTCTTCGTTAGTTGGACGTTCTAATTATCTAATCTTTAGTATTCTTCCGTAGTATCACATTTCTAAGGCTTGTGTTCCCTTCTTAGCTCCTTATCGCCCACGTTTCACTTATAAACGAGGCCTGACTCCAAAATTCAGGAAACACTCCCTAGAAGTTCAAAAGTTTGCATATGTTTTCCTCCGGAAACTTTCACTTCGAAATTTCTCCCTGCTTTCCTTCACTGCTTGGCCCCTGTACAGACTGAATAATGTTGGGATACGTTCCAACAGTGTCTCCCTCTTTTTCCCACTCAGTGCTTTCCTTTCATGCTGTTCGGTAAGTACCGTCTGGTTTCTGTTCAAGTTGTAAAGAAACTTTCATTCCCTTAAATAATTCATTTCATTCACTGTCTCAAGATTTCTCTACATCTGTAAATGCCTTTACTTGACCTATCTTGTGGGTTAAGTCTTGGGGTCTGTACTGCCTTCGTGTTCCATCTTTTGGTCGGAACCCAGAATGATTTTCTCCGAGTATATAATATAGATTTGATATATAAATAAATAGTGCACGTTATTTTCGTTTAGAAAATAGTGAGTTACTGTTAGTAGCCTTGCAGTGAAGCTTTGAGAATATTTCAAACTGACGTCGATGAAGCAGTAGGGTAATTTTGTGCTTAATGTGACGTAATGTGTAAGGCAGCAGTTGAAAAGGTTTCGGAAGTTCTTCATGCTGCATTTGTTGTACAAAGAATTCCTCCACTAGGGTACGGCGTTCAGAACGCTGTTACAACCATGTGAAGTTTTCTTTACAATATCACTTGTCAAATTGTCTACAATGCCATTTATCATAATCATGTATATTATTTCTTACCGGTGTTTTTTCTTGTAGGTACGCCATATTTCCCGTATAATTGATCCAGAATTAATAATTGTGGTATCATTTTCAAGATTTCGTTCTCAACTAATGACGAAAAATACGCAGATAGTTTAGAGTTATAGTATTCACAAAAAAAGCATTATTTTGAAAATATTGGTAATGTTCGTACACTCTAAGAGATCATTGGACATGTATTTTCGGTTGCTCTCATCAGCCACCACGCCGAGTGTCAAATTAGTTTGCGTGGTCGATATTGTAGGTGCCATCTGTTGATAATATGTTTAACTAACATGAACGGTCGCGGCAGAATAGCCGTACGCACTAATACGCCCAGCTGCGGTGCGCCGGCCGCGGTGGCCGAGGGGACTAAGGCGCTTCAGTCACGGTCTGCACGGCCACTACGGTCGGGGGTTCGAATCCCCCCTCGGGCATGGATATTTGTGCCGTCCTAGTTCGTAAGTAGTTCATAAGTTGTTTGTAAGTTTAGGGACTGATGACCCCATAGTTACGTCCCATAGACTATTACACAAACATTTGAACATTTGAAGCTGCGGTGCGCGCGGCCGTTCGGCGTCGGAGGTTCGAGTTCTCCCTCGGGAATGGGTATTTGTGTTGTCCTTAGTGTAAGTAGTATGTCAGCTTAGAGACTGATGACCAACGTAGTTAAGCCCCTTAGATTTACAAACATTTTGAGACCTCTGGCAGTTGTTTAGATTTTTTATGCGAGCCAAAGACCTTCTTTGATGCACGCATAGTTTATTACACGATTTCGATTATTCACGTCAATGTAAATCATAGTTTATCACACGATTTCGGTTTCGATGTAACGACGAAAATTCAGAAATAAATAATTTAACTAACAGGCACGACACCCCTTGCAGATGTTCGGATTCGTTACGCAAGCGTAGTTTATCATGAGATTTCTGTTTCACACGTCGATACACAACAGCTGATGAATTGTTTACTTTGTTGAAACAAGCGTTGTGTACTGCGCGAATGAACTATATTACCTCAACGTTCATCACACTGGTAAGTACCGCTAACCATTATAACTTATGAAACTATTAATTGTTAGCACTATTCAAAGTTTATTATCTTTTATACATATGTACTTGCATCTGCCTTTTCTGCATTATTATCTTACCTATCTGTGACTGATCAGGACAGGGCCAAGGGCCAACTAGTATCAGGTAAATGTTGACCTGTCATATGGATTACTGCATTTTATCATTTCCGGTTTTTCGTCTCATCACCTGCAATAATTTTTTCCCGAAAAGTATAGTCTGTGTTTTGCAATTGAATCAAGTCGTTGCAGAACATCAAATGTGGTAGACTTGGTCAGGAATCAAAGTGCGTGGAACAAAATTTACAACCATTCTGGATAATTATTGCCGTTAAGTAAGGTGTAATAAATTTTGTAAGGACGCACTTGCAAGAAGACCATTTCATTTATTATACCTTACAGAGCACCTGATGGTGCGTCTATAGGACGCGAAACCGGTTGTGCTTTTTAAATAAAAGCTGCTTGCAGTCAAAGCGGACTTACAAACTATTTATAAACTAACTTACACTAAAGATGACATAAACATCCATGCCCGAGGGAGGATATGGGAGGCCGCGTGATCCACAACGGGGCGCTCCAGACCACTCGGATCTGCGATTTGATACGCGACAACAATGACACACTGTGGCATTATGTCCAACACTTAACACAGAACGGCCACAACTGAATGTTTTAAATCTGGCAGACCACACCAGTGAAAAAGAGAAGTCTGCAAATCAGTAAGGCAATGCTTGAGGCAACTGCCGGCACGTGTCCCTTGAAAAAGGACATCGTCCATTTCCTTTTTCATTCTTGCTCAAACGGAACATATGCTCAATCTGTAATGACGTAGATGTCGACAAGACGATCAATTATAATCTTCTTTAAATTTTTTGCGAGATTTTTGTCTTGTACTTGATGCTTTCTTATGCAGTGGTTGACTAGTAACCTGCGGAGCAACCCAGGTATGAACGATTAATACAATAAATTTTCATAAGATTTCGAAAAAAGAGTAAGCATGAGCAGAGTTTAACGTTCCGCTTGCATCTAGGTCATTTATAACGGTACTGATAGTTGGAGAGGGAAGGGAAATGAGGCAGGTAGAACAATTTAAATATCTCGGGACCATATTGATAAATATTGATTGGGCCATACCGAAGTAAAATACAGAAAGCAGGAAGATGGGTGTATGAATTCTTATTGGTGGGATAAGAATATTTCCAACGACAATAAGAAAAGAGTAGGTAAGATAATGGTTGAATCAGTGCTATGCTATGTATCAGAACTATGGATATTAAATGAGGATCTCAAAAGAAGACTAATGGGCATGGAAATGGATTATTTGCGTAGGAGTGCCAGAATTTCAAGAATCGAAAGAAACATTAATGATGAAAGTAAGAGCTAGAATGAAGGCAAATGATACAGTGATATGCAGAATTGAAAGAAAACACTGAAATGATACGGATATATGATGAGAATGCTAGATCATAGGTGGCCAAAAAAGGTTTATGAATGGAACCACCCGGCAGACGTAAGCTCGGAAGACCTCGACTTTCTTGAACAGACCAAATAAATGAAGTAATGGAACATCGCAGCATTGACATGGAAGTTGCGCTGGATAAAGAGGCTTGGTGAAGGATAATAGGAATACGACAAGATGTTGTTATTAATTAAACTATGATTGATTAATCCTGTAATAATAATAAGGAAGGGAATGGACTGTATCCTTTTCAAGTGAACGATCCAGCCGTTTACTTATTTAGGGAAGCTTTGAGAAAACTAAACCTCGATAGCAGTACGGTGTAGTAATTCATTAATGAATTTTTTTTATCAAAATAACTTGTGCGACACTGTCGATTACTTCCGCCCTCTCTCTGCCAGCGTATCGACAAACATATGACATTTGTCACGTTCAACTTTTTTTGCAACAAGCTGAAGGGAGAGAGCGGAACTGTTCGTCACTTACTGTTTTCTCGTCAATGTATTAGGACGTGTTACAGGACTTTGCCTCATTAATGTAAGTGTGAGCTTAGTTTTTTTATTAATTTCAATAAACCCCCACAGTTAATTTGAAATATCTTACTTACCTACAATACCTTCTCCATTCTCACTAATTTAAAAGTTATTTATTTTCAGCAGATCCAGTACTTCATAAAGTGATGCTCGGGTATTGTTGAGATTTGTTTAGCGATTGTACTAGAACATTCTCTGTGCAGCTTTTATTTATTTCGTGTCTATGAATGGTTTATTACATTTTAATGCCTGAAGAAAAATCTTCGCGATGTTTATGAAGTCGATAATTTTGCAATTTTTGGCGACTATCATGATTAATTTTCAACACGGTCATAGAACAATAGTAAGCGAAACGCACAATCCCAGCATCAATTTATCGAAGTAATGTTCCAGTCATCTCAGCTAGAATCACTACAGTACCAGCTCTCAATAAGGTAAAATTTAGATTCCGCAGACTTCTTCTGTAATGTTGCTCTCTGGTGTTGTACTTGCTACCGAAATTACGACCGCTACCATTTAATGGCGGAATGCAGTAATTTTGTTTAAATTGTCCCTTTCTTGTCAAAATTGCTCAGTATATTCAGTTAAAAATATTTCACTACCTGGTAAAATTTCATTTGCGGTCCCCCAACCTCAACTTTAGTACGCAACACCCATTTTCATACGAAAGCAGCATTACAACGGGATTTGAAGCTCGATCCTCCCGCATGTGAATTTAATGTCTTATATTGCACACCTCATTTTGAGGTGATATTAGTACTGTACAAAGGTTTAGGCAGCTTTAATTCGGGTGGTAACATGAAAACGCAGACAACATCGGCGGAAGCGATGATTCAGAGTCCATTGACGCCTTAGTCACACGAGGAGAGCCGGTCTAATTCGTTTAATTGCCCTTCTGCTGAATCACTTGGCTGTTGCTTTACGTTTCCGTCGAACGCGCGGGCTCGGTTTTCGGCGGTGATGTGTCCGCGCCGCCGCGCCGGCACAGTCTATTTACTCAGCGCGAGAGCAGGACCTTAATTGCTTATGCAGCCTGGCTTAATATTAAAGTTCTTTCTGGGTGCTTCCGAGAAGCCGCAGCGTACACAAGCGCCCGCCGGCCTCCGTAGCGCGGCTATAAACACGCGTCATTACCGATGATGCGATGTTTCCAGAAAATAAAGAAACGGTCTGTGCCGCGCCCACGAGATGCACCGACTTATCGAGCACTGAGATCGGGCCGTCAGCTTCTACGTTTCCAAAGGCGGCACTGTTTTCACTGATCTCGCTCCACTGTTCCAGAAGAGACAATTCGTTCTTGAGATCTCTCAAGGCGTGTCAGATCTGTGTACCCTCACTTACTTAACCTGATACTCGAGAGTTCAGAATGAGCTTCTTCATGTTAACGATTTCAAAGTGCAAATTACTCTTCCGCATTTCCAGTTTTAATGTGTTACGCGGATGCTAAAGTGGAACAGGGGGGCCTTCGAATCTCGACATGTGGAGGCTCGACAGAACTGACCATTTTGATAACGCACACATTTTTTTCGGGCAATCTGGTGTGATTTATTATGTGGATTGGCAACTTCGCTTTATTGATATTATTTTATTTCAATTGAGAACCAGTTTCAGCAGATCTCGGTACCATCCTCAGATGCTCTCACTTCATCGTCGTCGAGATGGTATAGGAGTGGGAAAAATGATACTCGCGTTCGAACATGTTCGGGATTTCCCATTACAGCAGAGATCTCGATACAGTATCGAAGTGTTCGAACAGATAATACGAGGTGCATTCAAGTTCTAAGGCCTCCTATTTTTTCTAATTAACTACTCACCCAAAATCGATGAAAGTGGCATTACTTCTCGACGTAACCGCCCTGTAGACGTACACATTTTTCACAACGCTGACGCCATGATTCCATGGCAGCGGCGAACGCTTCTTTAGGAGTCTGTTTTGACCACTGGAAAATCGCCGAGGCAATAGCAGCACGGCTGGTGAAAGTGCGGCCACGGAGAGTGTCTTTTATTGATGGAAAAAGCCAAAAGTCACTAGGAGCCAGGTCAGGTACTGTAGGGAGCACAAGGAATCACTTCAAAGTTGTTATCACTAAGAAACTGTTGCGTAACGTTAGCTCGATGTGCGGGTGCGTTTTCTTGGTGAAACAGCACACGCGCAGCCCTTCCCGGACGTTTTTGTTGCAGTGCAGGAAGGAATTTGTTCTTCAAAACATTTTCGTAGGATGCACCTGTTACCGTAGTGCCCTTTGGAACGCAATGGGTAGGATTACGCCCTTGCTGTCCCAGAACTTGGACACCATCATTTTTTCAGCACTGGCGGTTACCCGAAATTTTTTTGGTGGCGGTGAATCTGTGTGCTTCCTTTGAGCTGACTGGCGCTTTGTTTCTGGATTGAAAAATGGCATCTACGTCTCATCCGTTGTCACAACCGACGAAAAGAAAGTGCCATTCATTCTGTCGTTGAGCGTCAACATTGCTTGGCAACATGCCACACGGGCAGCTTTGTGGTCGTCTGTCAGCATTCGTGGCACCCACCTGGATGACACTTTTCGCATTTTCAGGTCGTCATGCAGGATTGTGTGCACAGAACCCACAGATATGCCAACTCTGGAGAGGCGATCTGTTCAACAGTAATTCGGCGATCCCCCAAAACAATTACCTCCACTTTCTCGATCATGTCGTCAGACCGGCTTCTGTGAGCCCGAGGTTGTTTCGGTTTGTTGTCACACGATGTTCTGCCTTCATTAAACTGTCGCACCCACGAACGCACTTTCGACACATCCATAACTACATCACCTCATGTCTCCTACAACTGTCGATGAATTTCAATTGGTGTCACACCACGCAAATTCAGAAAACGAATGATTGCACGCTGTTCAAGTAAGGAAAACGTCGCCATTTTAAGTATCTAAAACAGTTCTCATTATCGCCGCTGGCGGTAAAATTCCATCTGCCGTACGGTGCTGCCATCTCTGGGACTTATTGTCAATGAATGCGGCCTCATGTTAAAACAATGCGCATGTTTCTATCTCTTTACAGTCCGGAGAAAAAAAAATCGGCCTTAGAACTTGAACGCACCTCGTAAACGACTGGCGCTACCTATCTGTCAACGATACGCGGGAGATTTTGAAGTTAGCCGGCTATCGCTTTGCTCAGAACAAATTTCATAGGAAGTACAAGTACATGTAAAGTAAAAGAAGGGCAACATTATGAAAATCTGTACATTTTGTTTGAAACAGTGCATACGTGATGCGTCTGGTGTCACTGCAAGATATGAGCCATTGATAAATAAAATATCTGCTACTAGAACAAAACTACTGCACCTCATTACTGACGGCTAACATTCAAAGCAAAAAATGTGACTCCTTCATAAGTAGAATTTACATTTAATGTGATTATAAGAGATAGGTTATTTCAATTGAGAACCAGTTTCAGCAGATCTCGGTACCATCCTCAGATGCTCTCACTTCATCGTCGTCGAGATGGTATAGGGCTGGGAAAATGATACTCGCGTTCGAACATGTTCGTGATTTCCCAATACAGCAGAGAACTCGATACAGTATCGAAATGTTCTAACAGATAATAAATGACTGGCGCTGCCTATCTGCCAACGATACGCGGGAGATTTTGAAGATAGCGAGCTATTGCTTTGCTCAGAACTAATTTCATAGAAAGTACATGTAAAGTAAAAGAAGGGCAACATTATGAAAATCCGTATATTTTGTTTGAAACAGTGCATGCGTGATGTGTCTGGTGTCACTACAAGATATGAGCCATTGATAAACAAAATATCTGCTACTAGAACAAAATTACTGCACCTCATTACTGACGGCTAACATTCAAAGCAAAAAATGTGAATCCTTCATAAGTAGAATTTACATTTAATGTGATTATAAGAGATAGGTTGCAGACGACCTTTCCATTCCCTGTTAATGTGGTACAGTAAGAGATAAAAATGTTACCACCTTTTAATCACCTTGAAAACAAGATTGCCGCGGTGGAGTAGCCGAACGGTCTCAAGCACCTCGCTGCGGAGCGCGAGGTTGTTCGCCGTGGAGGTTCGAGTCCTCCCTGGGGCATGGGTGTGTGTGTTTGTCCATAGGTTAGTTTACCTAGCTTTAACTAGTTTGTAAGATACGGACTGATGACCACGCAGTTTGGTCCGATAATTTTACAGACATTTGACATTTGAAAATAAGATTGAAAGCGATAAAATAGGGAAAACATTAGAAATGTAATACCCAGTAATGGAAATAAGTCATATAGAAATAAATTTTAATTGCAACCTCGGAATAAACGGTGCACGGACTGCTCTGTACGTAGTATCGATAGGAGTCGCCAGATCGCAGCACTATAATTTTTAATCGCGATTGCTATCGTTTACTTATAGCCTAAATTCGCTACTGTTTTTACTTGTGCCCTGCACCCTAGAAGCTACTATAGTCGAAATTAGTACATTAATGACACCCTATCTTCGTTATAAATCATATACTGCACAGCACAAGGAAATATTTATGAATATCATCGTTGTAAATCGTAGAGATAGTACCTCCTGACATTGCTAGATAGCGTCGTGATCGAAAGTTCGAACATTTCCCGAGATTTCCCGAACCGTGACGTAAATAGTTCGAACAGTTCGAGTCATGTTCAAACCCAGCTCTAGGTATGACACTCGTTATTAATTAGAGTATTTTTGCATTTGGGATAGCACATTTTATACGGGAATATTAGGATCTTTATCAATTGGGATATTTATATTTGGAAAACTTTAAATGTCTATATTCAGTTGTCATAATGGGAAGTTAGTTTTTTCGGTAAAAAGAATATTAAAATTCGGGGTAATGCTAAGTAAAAGAAAAAGGGAGTACCAGCATGGAGGATGCAATTGTTTCTGATATGTTCTCTTTGTCGGTGTATACAAGTAAAATTGCGGGATTGTTTTAAAAAAAAATCTGCTGTTATTTTTTGTTTGGTTCGGACGTGTGTGTTAATTAACTATATATCAGAAGTTTATTTAAGATGGAAGGAGAGTAAATTACAGGGGAAATAACTGAAGTCCGCTCGCGTCTAAGATCGACTTCGAATATTGTAGTCGATACAGCAAAAGATTATTAAGTGCATGGCCCGACTTAATTTAAATAATTTGTAACGTTTCACGATCCCAGTGGTGTGAACTTTGGTTTGGATCATTAGGAATGATTAGTAATCAACTAATAATCACTCATTTCATTAGAAAAAAAAGACAGATGTCGAAATATAAGATGAATGGAAAGTTCACTTACGTGTCTGAATATAATTCGGTGCGTATATCTTTTGTGCATGTAATATACTGATATTGCTGTGGGAATATTGTTTTTTTAATGTTTTACCGCTCAGTGTTGATTATTTAGAACTGAAATATTTAGACCGAATATAAATTGACCGTTTTAACTTACACTTGAAAATGTTCAAATGTTTGTATAGTCTAGGGACTTAACTACGGGGTCATCAGTCCCTAAACTTACAAACTACTTATGAACTACTTACGAACTAGGACGGCACAAATATCCATGCCCGAGGGGGGATTCGATCCCCCGACCGTAGTGGCCGTGCAGACCGTGACTGGAGCGCCTAAAACTTGATTTTGGGCGGCAAATATGTTGGATAGTTACAGGAACTTTTAAAGGACGAACATATCGCTAAGCAACAATAAGCATATTCTGTGGAAATGTATTACTCAAAAGTGTGTAGTGATTTGAAATGACGACTTTGTACGAAATTTTTATTTCCGGAATGTCGTTAGGTTTCTTCCCAAACTGGGAAATAAGCATGAGTTATAACCCCGAGGGGCAGTATCAGCGGTCCAAACGTGAAACCACAACATCAACTTCCGGGGATAACCGCTATAGGATACTGGAGTGTAAATTCTTGCTGTTGTGAAATTATTGTTGAAGTGGCAAAAAGACGAGTATAATTGTGAATAGTGAAAGGCTTTAATTTATCCCGGGCGGACTTATCCTTTCCATTATTCTGCTCGCTCTCGAAAGACGCAGACACACACACACACACACACACACACACACACACACACACACACACATACAGAACAGTTATCTTATTGCAAGAACGAAAGAAAATAAATAAGATGGTTGTAATCAAACGGTGCTCAAGTTATAAAATAAGTATCAAGGTGATTTTGTCTTTGACATATTGAACATTTTCATTTCAGTTTTTAATAGTGTGATGACTAAGTACAGTAATATATTTCAAATAATATGAGCACAGCCCCATCTCGACAACAATGAAGTGAGAGCACCGGAGGATGGCAGCAAGGTCTGTTGAAACTGGTTATGAACTGAAATAAAATAGTTTAACAAAGCGATATTCGCAAACCAGTTAACTAACCATTTTGAATCAAATTCTTCAAATGTGTGTAAACCTATTGGACCAAATTGGTATGGTCATCAGTCCTTAGAGTTACGAAGGACTTAAAAACTTTTCCACCTCCATCTTTGAGGTTACATTCATAAGAACGTGGGTCCTTTTCTAGAGTACTGCTGCGCATTGTGGGATCCACACCAGGTTTTGCTGACGGGCGATTTAGAGAACATTCAGAGAAGGGCAGACCGTTTTGAATTATCGCGATATAGGGGAGAGAGTGTCAGGGAAATCTATTTGCGAAATTCCTTAAAACAACTTTTCCTTCTGAATGCGAACGTATTTTGTTAGCACCCACCTACATGGGGAGACATGATCATCATAATAAAATAAGAGAATCAGATGGAAAACAGAAAGATTTAGGTTTTCCTTTTTCCCACGAGCTATTAGAGAATGGACCTATAGAGAAATGTCATAAAAGTGGTTGGATGAACCCTCTGCCATGCACTTCAATGTGACTTACAGAGTATCCATGCAGATGCAGATGTAGAAGCATGATAAAATCTGTAGTTATGGAAACAATTACACACTCATTGTTCATTATTTCCTGCTCCCTATGTCACAAGCGCCTTAGTTGGATAAAACTATCACGAGTAATGTTATCGGACAACTTCTTTATTTTATTTCATTTTTTTTTTTCTTTTCAGCACAGGCAGAACAACCGATCAGCTAAGGAAGCAGATGAGCTTCTGCAGCTACTTCTATTGACGCTAAAAACTAGTCTCTCATCATAAGTTTCTATAATCTTTTTGTTCCTGTTCAAAATGGTATTACAATTACTAGAGCGTAATAAATACATGACAGCTATTTAATTAAATTTTTGCAGAGCTTAGCTAGAAATAATTCCAGCACAGCAGTGGCTTCATTTTCCGCCCCGAGCTTCCGACATGCTTGGTCCGCCACTGCGTTAGATAAAGAGCATAGAAGAGAAATGTTATTTTGTTGTTATATTTATCAGCCACCGGTCACACAAATACGCTATACGGCAAAATAAGGGAAGCATAAAGGAAACCTGGTCGAATTTTAGTGTACGTCGGAGTATGGGAGATTAATGTTCTAAGGTTTTAATTCTTCCCTGGTATTGCAGCTGGAATGTTGAAATTTCGCGAAGACATGCGCTACGGAGAGTATTCGGGTTTCAGATGCAGCTCTAGAGAGAGAAGCCTGAACTATTAAAAAAAGTGGCGCGCATGTCGTCAAAGGGCAGCGAATGTATAGCGATATCTGTAGACCAAAGGGCATAAACAAGCAAAAATTCACATCTACGTCTATGTCTCCAATGCGAAACCGATCTCGCGGTGTATGGCTGGAAGTTCTTTGTGTTCCAACATCACTTCCTGCTCTTCCTTTTCCAGTCGCGTGTTGTTCGCGGGATAAACGACAACCTGGAGCCTCTGTGTGGTCTCTAATCTCTCTAATTTTATCTTCATCATTTTTTCACGAGATATATATGCAGGAGGGAGAAATGTACTGCATGGCTCTCTCGGAACGTTTATAGAAGCCAGCACCGTGATGTAATACGCCTCTCTTGCAGCGTCTGCACTGGAGTTGACCTATCATCTCCATGACGCTTTCGCACTTTATAAATAAACCTGTATCGAAGCGTGCTGCACACCTCTGAATCTTCTCTTACTCGTTATCGCCGAATTTGTGAACCAAACATTGCGTAAATATTATACATCTGTGTATGTCATCCAAGAGTTAATAATGGTTTTCTTGCAACAGTATTTTTCCTTCAGGGCCACTGACAGCAGCAGGGCTGGAGAATATCTGTCCGATTTCCTAGGCTACTATTATCAACACAGCGCAAACGCCCGTGAAGTCGTGTCGTAGACGACCGACGTTGGCTGCTGATAAATTTTGTTTAGCGATACGCGGCGGTCAGGGCCAATTCTAGGGATTTTACCGCCCCATGCGAAGATTTCAAGCGCCGCCTCCTCTTTGTTACTTGCACATTGAGTCATAGTCACTATCTGAAACAGTGTTGTTCACGCACTAAGAATTATTTTGACATATCACAGTGGTACGACGAAAGTGAATTTACGATTCGTGTAATGCAGTTCAGTAATTTTTAAAAGCTTTATGAAGATCAACAGGGACTTCTTGTAATATAAAAATAAAATTAGGGAGTCGAGATCGCAGGATTTCGAATTTTATTTTGTTGCCTGTTTTGGTCAATGAAGACGACCAGTGAAGACCACTAAAATAGCAGTCAGTGGCGGTGGATGGAGCCGGCAGCACAAACATCAGCTGCTCACATCATTTTAATATCCATCGGTTATGACTTCCACAGTGATAAATAAAATAGACTGCGGGTAAACATACTAGAAATTACTTACGGAACGGAAAATATTAATATAGAGGAGTGTACCAAGAAGAAAAGTAATACAGATAACATTAGAGAAAGATTCAAGGATGCGGCAGTCAGAGGAGAGGGATGCCACACAGTCTACTCACAAAGTCTGTAATTGGAAGGCGGTTTCATGTGATCGGCAGTGCGTATTTTAAACCATTTTATCTCTACTGTACTGCACATACAGGAATTGTCGAGCCATTATATGGTGATTATCTGCATTTCTTCATCATAACTATTTTAGCTTCGGAAACAATTTTCTAACTGAAACTTCCTGGCAGATTAAAATTGAGTGACGGAACCAGGACTCGAACCTGGGACCTTTGCCTTTCGCGGGCAAGCGCACTACCAGCTGTGCTATCCCGACACGACTCTCGATGTCGCCTCACAACTTTACTTTCTGCGAACCATGAGAGCTTCTGTGAAGTTTGGAAAGTAGGAGGCGAGGTACTGGCGGAAGTAAAGTTGTGAGGCAGCATCGCGAGTCGTGTCGGGATAGTACAGCTGGTAGTGCGATTGCCCGCGAAAGGCAAAGGTCCCAGGTTCGAGTCCCGGTTCCGGCATACAGTTTTAATCTGCCAGGAAGTTTCATATCAGCGCACACTGAGCTGCAGAGTGAAAGTTTCATTCTGGAAGCTGTCTAACTGACTTAGGTATTCTCCAAGAGGTGTATGATAGAAAAACAGTCTGACAGTTTCCACGCGCAAGCGACTTTTAATAGACGCCTTATGGGCGACTTGAGTGTCGATGATGATGATGAGGAGGAGGAGGTCAACACACAACAGCCGAGAATCTAACCCGGGGCTTTGCATGGGAGTCAGCGACGCTATTGTCTGAGCTGCGTAGACTACAACTGTATGTTGACCACCAGTAAGCAAATGGTAATTGTCATGTAGACGCAAAAATGTGCCTGATACCTTGCGGGAATATAGTTTGGTTGTGAGCAAGAGGAAGTAATTGTCAGGGGGCAGTGCAATCGTAGTGTGCGATAGGTTGGGAATTTGGGCAGGACGAGAGGCGTGCCTGGATAGCTCAGAGCGTTCGGTCAGAGACCTAGCCGCCCCCTCTAATAAAATACCTGACACAAGATGTCACACGATCCGAAGTTCTCAAGGAAGCGATCCACCGGGAGAAAACCCCCTCCCCCTCTGGCACGAGGCGGGAAATCTAGGATCGAATCCTGGCACAGCACAAATTTTCAACTTCGCCATTGAATTTTTGTCAGTGCTCTACAGTAGCCGACATGTTTGTATATTTCGAATAGCTGATATTTATAGGATTTTATGGTACATCCAACACTTCTTTTTAATTGTTAGGAACATTAAATAATGATTTGATTATGTATGGTATACTACAGAAAATCTCCAACAGTACTATACGAACTTCCATTGGGTTTCCTAGGTCAACTGAGAGTAACTTGGGGCAACATTTTATTTCATCAAAATTGCATCAGGGGAAGAAAAGATATCGTAATTTGTAGTTTCTGCTGTATGCTATGTTTCAGTTGCAGCGTAGTATAGCAAAGATCCGATAGGGGCGCTGTTACTTACATAGTATTAAAGCCTTGTATATATCCAGTATACGAAATAACTAATAGATGGCTATGCTGTTTTTTTTTTATTCACATAACTAAAGTGTAATACACAGAAATAAGGGCTACTATTTGCCTTACGGCAGTGATGTAGTGTATCGATATTGGCAACGGCCGTTGAATCCATTTTGAAACACCAGTCACGTACAACGAGGGGAATAATTGTTTTTGTTGTTAATGAAATAGATAATTAATATTGTACCGATCAGAAAATTAATGATCCCCCTAAAGCGAATATTTCGTTGCTAACGTTAATATACTAAACCGCTGCCACTGCAAGTAAACTTTAACCCAGGTAGGACACACACAAAAATTGCTGTATCCCGTATGCCTTGCAATGCCATGGAAAGAGAAAAACTTCTCCTTTATCGGTATTTTCACTTATTAAGAATTCTTTGCAAGGAAACAGGAATTTATGTAATTTCCTTTCTGATTTCGGTGCGTACTTATTGCATCTTGAGTCCATTCTGTTTAGGAATGCCTAGAAAACAGTGTGTACAGTACAGAACAAATAGAGGCCCTGTTAGTTACGTAGTGCACCAAAGAACTAATAGTTGGCGCTGTTACATTTTTTTAATTTTTTCTTTATTTTTCATTCCTTTTCGGATAGAATAGCAACGAACCACTAAAGGTGCTGTTGGTTTTGTAGTGCTGAAAAGAAACAATATGTGCTCATGTTGTGCGTATTCATCAGTAACATAAGTATTTTGAATTAGGAACTGCAATCTTATCTCAGCAAATACAAACTAACATTGAACAGCGAGTTGCTGATTACACTTTGTATATCCACAGATTAACGACATTTCTTTGCTTCTTTTCACAGAGAACATTTGAATTTAAAACATAACGACATTCCTTCGCATCTATCGACGCTCTAATTTACATAAGAATTCTTTGCAAGGAAAATCGAATTTATGTAGTTCCCTTTCTGATTTCGGTTTAGGCCTATCCTCATTACATTTTGAGGGCGTTCTTTTTAGGAATGTCTCGAAAACGCCATATTACAGGAAAGGACAAAGTGAGGCGACTTTAGTTACATAGTACACTAAGTAACTAACTATGGTGTTGCTGCATTTTTTCATTCTCTTAACTATGGTGTATTACAATACCAGAAGAGGTATAATTTTACTTACGGCGGCGGCGTTGTATGCTGATGTTGGCAAGGGCCGTTGAATGCTTTTTCAAAAATGTCACGTAGAACGAGGGGAATAATTCATGTTCACAATTTGGTCAGAAAATAATCATCCTAAAGTGAATAGTTCGTTGCCAACGATAGCAAACTAAAATGCTGCTACTGCAAGTAAAATGTAACCCAGGTAGGCCAACACAATTTTTTTTCTTCCTAGCTGTATCCCATATACTTTGCAATGTTATGGAAACAAAAGAAGTACATCTTTCGACGGGTATATCCACTAAATTGTACTGAGTGTACAAATATCTATGGAGTGAGCATTGCGTTCTGTGCATCTTCTCAACATTAAGTTGCAATTACCACGTGATTTTGAGACAAATCCACTCTTTCCATTTATTTGCTCTTACGATTGGTTTGTAACGCATTGGCTGCTAAGAAGCCCCAGCTCCTTTTCGCAGAGCAACCACATAACATGAAATAGTATGTAAATAAATGTGCTACAGGAGCAACAAGAAAGTTGAGGAAGCGTCGCTAAAAGGGCCATTTACACATAGCGTCTTAACCGAACAAAAAGGGTCCAAGAGAAAGTCAGCGATTAGTAGATTTTTTTCAATATCACCTGAGATTTCCACATTAATGTTGAGGATACAAAATCTGTTCTGAGCATCTGAATGTTCACTCCAGAGATATTTCTGCTCTGTGCCTGACACTGGAATTAATATACACACTCGAGCGACAAACTCGAGAGAAACTCTCTCCTTTAATAATTGCTCGATACAATATTTTGATTAAAATTTGTAATTACTTACTTTTGGTGCGAACTACATTAAGATAGAGAAAGACTTCTTCTTTTGAAGAGACAATTGTACTTCGAGTTATAATCCGACTTATGAATATATAGTTCTATTACACAAGGTCGATTTCAACTTCGTCTTTACGAAGTAATCACTGCAGGACGCGGGGACACATATCAGTTGAAAGAGTGGCCGATGCTGCTAACACAGTCATGTAAATTCACTGTAGATACTATATTTCATGGAAATTCCTTCAACGATTACCCAGATTTACTTTACCGGAAATGGCGTTTTATTTAAACAGACATGAACTGCTCTGTTTATTGAATTACTAGACTTTCAGCATTCTTCGAATTTTCAGTAATAGGGAACACTGCATACAGAATAACTACAGTGTCCCCCGTGCAACTCTGCAGCATACTAATACTTCAGCATACAGTTACTGTGAGAGATAAACAGTTTAGTAGTACACTATAGAACCAATGCATGGCGCTGTTATTATTATTACTTTTACTCATTACTCATACAAGTGTTTTCAGGAGTTTACACCATACAGACAATTACACACTGCAGTCTTAAGGTAACTTTATGGACACAAACTACATCGTTCCGGAGTATGGACTTAAATTTATTAATGATTAGGTAGTACTGCTGTGAAGCTGGTTAGGCCGCAAATTTTTTGTTACTGGTCACTAACTGTCTGCCTGTCTGCTTTTGTATGTATATTGAAGAACATCTTCCATCTGATCACGTGTGCACATGGCACGGAAGAGATGCTAATCTGATGATGGTAATTCCGAAACGCGTCATTTTTTGAGAGCACGCTGTACATGAAGTGTGACCAATGACAAAGAATTTGCGGCCTAACCAGCTTCACAGCAGTACTACCTAATCATTTCATCACGGTCGCCTACCTCCTCAGTGACTTTATGTCGCATTTACAATTAAATTTATTACACTTTTTGTATGAAAAACTTTATGAACATTCATCGTTTTTGACAATGACTTCTACTTAAATTTGACATCTTGGCTAGGAGAACTGAGTTTATTGACATAGCGATCGAACAATGATTCTGTTTTTGCTGAGATAGGTCCAGAAACCTAAAAAACCATGGTATACACAGGTCCCTCTTTAACAACCGTTGCGAAGTACGGGCATATAAGCTACTTTCATTAATAAATCGAGTGTTACATACACTTTCTTCAAGTGTGAATCACGTTTGTTAGAAAATACACTTTAGATTTGCGCTACTACATATGACTTGCTGTGGTTCCGGATGGTATTTGTCGTGTAAGCAAGCGAAACTTAAATATGAATTCTGAAGGAAACTATATCCACAGGATTAGTTCCTTGTAACGCCAGAGTTGTTGCTGCCAAACTTGGTAGCTTCAATGCGCTGGCTTGCTTGGAACTCTATGCATACCTACACAGATCAAATTCTTGATTGACATGTTTGATGAGCCACCTGTTAGTGTGAACTGCATCATTGAGCTAATATAAACCGTGGCCTTCACTTTGAAGAACCAAAGTGTAAAAACGCTCAATCAACGTGTTTAGTTTTGTTGAACTTTGTCGATTTAGCATGCAATGTTAACAAGTACGTATATTAGCGTATTAAGGTTAACTTGATTTTGAATTTAGTTTTTTTTTTTTTTTTTTTTTTTTTTTTTTTTTTTTTTTTTTTTTTTTTTTTTTTTGCTAATCTTCTTTTCCTTTCATTTTAACCGGCTAGCTGTGGCTGATACGGCGGTCACTGAGTAACTCTGAGGCAGAAAGCCTAGTTTGTGAAAATGAAATACCGTTGATGGCATCAGAAATAGTTTGGAGTCAGGATAGCCCCTAACAGTGCGGCACTACCAACAAATCGATGCAGAATAATATCAAGTTAGATTGACAGAACGCAGGAATTTATTTATTGTTTCGTATATTTATTTTATTGTTAGCGTTAGTTCTTGTCATCTCGCGGCAGTGCCTCTGTTCCCTTCTTGTTCCAGTCCATCTCCTTCTTCGCTATCTGTCTATAGTCTTACACGCTACTTTATATTCATATCTGTTTCTTTTTCGAGCAGTTCAACACTTACAACGTCATATCTCATAAACTATGAATTCTAAAATAATATAATTTTCCAGGTTCCTAGATTGGTAGATTACATCCTCGTGCATGATGGATCGGATACTTATGCATGTCGTTGTTTTTAACGGTCATGATTTTGAACTGTGTGTCGTAGGTACATTTAATGGTATGTGTGTATACTGTCTGTAAAATATCTCGCGAATACAATGTTCAAATGTCTGTAATCTATCGGACCAAACTGCGTGCTCATCAGTCCGTAGCTTACAAACTACTTAAACCTAGGTAAACTAACCTACGGACAAACACACACACCCATGCCCCAGGGAGGACTCGAACCTCCACGGCGACCATTGCGCGCTCCGCAGCGAGGTGCTGTAGACCTCTCGGCTACTCCACCGCGGCAACGAATACAATAAGTATTGTAGAAGTAACCTAATAAATGGTAACGTGATGCCGAATGCTTTAATTTTACATGAACATCGGAAAAATAGTAAGCAATAAACTTCTTCCCCTTCGTCGTTTTGCAGGCGTTATTAGTGAGAATACGTTTTGCAAACATATGAAATTGTGTGTAAGGTTTGTTGCAAGACACTAAGTGTTCTCATTTTCCAAAAAAAGATGACTAAAATTACGTCGCATGATAGGGCAGTTTTTGTGACTCATTGTATATGGCATTATCCCCTGAGCCCTATGTCGTAGGTGGTTCTTACCTCCACAAAGATTGTTGTCTGATAGTTCGGTTGAAACCGGCCAAGTAGTGTAGAAGGAGATGTGGAACATGCTTTTTTGTAATAAGTATTGCTATAAGTATTGCTAACGTAGTGCAGGCTGGTTACTGCAGAATAGCAGAAAAAAACCCTAACAGCCGCTTACAATCAGAGCTACCGGTTATCAGCAGCAGTGCCTATTGAGAGGGCACACGCAAAAAAGATTATATTTAGATTAGATTAAATTAGATTCCGTATTTCTAAATCTCTGAAATGCTTTTGACAATGTACCTCACAAGCGGCTTCTAATCAGATTGCGTTGTTATGGAGTATCGTCACAGTTGTGGTACTGGATCCGCGATTTCCTGTGGGAAAGAACTCTGTAGGTAGTAGTTGACGGAAAGTCATCAAGTAAAACGGAAGTTATATCTGGAATTCCCCAGGGAAGGTTTTTGGGGCCCTACAGTTCCTTATCTTTATAAACGATGCATGAGACAATCTGAGGAGCTCTCTTTGACTGTTCGCAGCGATGATGTTGTTTATCGGTTAGTAAAGTCACCAGAGGATCAAAAGGAACTGCAAAACTACTCACAGGTCTGCATGGTACAATAATTGGCAATTTAGCATAAACATTGAAAAGAGTAAAGTCATCCACATGAACACGAAAATAAATGCGTTAAACTTAATTTACACGTAAATCAGTCAAAGCTATAGGCCGTAAATTCAGCTAAATACCTAGGAATTACAATTACGAACTTTTTAATTTGGAAAGCAGACATCGGGTAAACGAACCGAAAGTTACGTTTCATGGGCAGAACTCTAAGAAGATGCAACAGTTCTACTAAAGAAACTGCCTACACTTCACTTGACGTCTTATAGGGGTTGACTAAGGATATGCAGAAGATTCAGAGAAAGGCAGCTCCTTTGATATTATCGCGATATAGGGGAGAGAGAATGCACTAGTTGGAGTGGAAATCGTTAAAAGAAAGATATTACTTGTTCCGGCATGATCTACTTCCGAAATTTCTTTCAGCAACTTTGCCTCCGAATGCGATCATAATTTCTTGACATCCACCAACTTTGGGAGACATGATCATAATTATAAGAGAACTGGATTTTATTTTGATGGAAAAAACGGTGTTTTGCTCTAGGCAGATCCTCACAGAGAAGAAACGAGATATTTATAAAGCAAACACAGTTCAAAAGTGCTTCAACGTCGAGATGATTCAGAGAAATTAGATTTAAAACTGAAAGATTTAGGTGTTCGTTTTTCCGTGTGCGATTAGGGATTGAAATGGTAGAGATATATTATGAACGTTGTTGTGTAAACCCTCCGCCATGACCTGAAATGTGATTGGCAGAGTAAATATGTAGGTGTAGAGTGGATAACTAAACTTGAGAATATAACAAATCCTCTCATATTTTTATTTTTAAACGATTAAGAACATTATATTAGGTTTTTTTAAGTATTTTATTAAACCACGAGCTGATGAATTGGTGAGACATTTGGCATATTTATTTACAACAACCAGTTTTATAAAATGCTGTAGGAGCTCTGAGTGAAACGTATCTGCTACCTACAACTGCTTGTCAGAAAATGTAGCTAACAAGCTGTATTTTTGGCACGCTTATTATAAAACGTACTATCTAATACAACTCCACATAAAATCAACCAAGTTAAAATTTGTGCACTATACCACTTGTAACTCATCGAACTACTGAAACCTCACTTCCGAAACGACAGAATTGAGAACATTTCAGACTACATGTAGTTTGTGTTTGACTACTGCTATAAATAACACGAGAAAAAACACCGTATATATCTTACTACAGTTCCATACCTGTAGTAGCTATTACGCTGTGCTATCAGTTGTGTCATCGTTACAAAGCAATTAATTCTAAGTTATCGCAATAACTCTTAGAATTCATACGTTCATCGACGATATTTAGGGTCGACCAACTGCTGATATTCGTTTAATGGAAATAAGGCCGTGGTCCAAGGCATAATTCCTCACTGAACGTTTCGCCTTGCGATGTTGCAGATACCATCAAAGGCTATTACAGACACAAAATAATCTCACCAAGTCGAATGTCTTCATTTACCCACACCGCCACTTAAGATCTCGGAGTTGCACTGATGTATGCTATGAATGCTGTAGTGGCGAAGAATTGTGCCTTGTTTTATTCATTTACTACTAAGACTTGCAGTCTGTGTAATTTCACTCCTTTTTCATTTCTGTTGAGCTTTTGTCCTGTTGAATTTCTATGCCCTCACTGTACGTCTTTGCTTAATAATTGTTAAACCTCAGCGTCAGTGGTATTTGTTGGTTTCTCGGTTGTATTGCACGGCCTGCTACTGCTGATTGATGCATATCCTCCAGGCACAATTCCCATTACCCATCCCACTGTCTAGACATCCTAACGTTTTTCGACATTTCCTGCCATGGTCGGCAGTAATATTAGGCCCTTCATTGACTCTCTCACCTGGATAAATAGGTATAAAAATACTAAGAGTGGCACAACAAAACGTAAGAAGCATTACAAGTAGTCAAAACATACTGTTATCAACACAGATAATAAGCTACTCGTCACTACCGTCATCTAAACCTTACTGCACAATATTCCCAGACCACCTGTCGTGGTAATACCTCCACTGGATTTTCGAAAGTAGACCTACTTTAATGCTGCCGACCTCTTTATTCCATGTGCCAACTTCTCGCTACCGCAGCACCTTTGTATTGGTTACATTCTGCTCAATGGTTGGTACATCATAGTTTCCTCCATATAATGGGCGCTTTTCTGTTGCGAAAATTACACCGTTTACCAGGAACAACAAAATTGTCTTATAGATTACCAAGTAAATGGTTAGTTTATGTCTGAAATGCGATTCTGTGTCAGCCCACATTGTCAAACTTAACCTGCGCTCACCTTCGAAAATAAAAAGCACGTGTATGGAGGCGCGTAAAAACTATTCCGCAGCCGGTACTTCACCGCACCCGCCCGAGTCGTTTGCGTTTTTATGTCGGGCGTAAGGCGTCAACCGAGTGCGCTTTAAATAATCGAAGCTCGTCCCTGCGACTTTTAGCTGTGTTCTGGACGGGCACTCACAAACGGACGCCCCATTCCCGGTCCTCCCTTTAGCGTTGACGCTGCCACAGTGCTCTTCCATTCATTCAGATGTTTACCCTGCGGCAGTTTCTTACTAAGAGCACATCGCCCGCAGAGCCTGAGGAACGCGAAGTCGCCGCTAGTAATTCCTGCTCAGCGGACTACTGGTAACTGCACGCCCAGCACCGCGAGAAATCATGTTGTCCCGGCACAGCTCCTTGTCGAGACGCTTTAGTTGTGTGGAGCTGCTCTACGGACTATCCCACGAAACGTTATGATCTGGTCTGCAGGTTTAATCTCTCTAAGAGCGGCAAGCCTACATGTACTATGAGCATTAACCGTGTTCCTTGCGAGTACCTGGCAATTAAGTGTACATAAAGTGTGTGTGGAGTATGGTACGTTTCCAAAAGTTATATCATGACATTTCTGCGATGAAACGGTACATTTAAATCACTTTATCTTTACAGTGATTATAATTAGAGTCCGACAGAAACACGATTTGCGGCCGAAACCGAAACCGTAACCGAATATTCGGCTCCTAGTTTCGGCCGAAACAGAAACTTACTTAATTAAGTTAGAATTTCGGTAAATTTACGTTACACCTCAAATCACTAGTTTTCCCACAATTTGCAAGATCCGCTCCCCGTATAAGCTTTCTTGAGTGTGTGTAAGCCTAGCCAGGAGTCCGTAGAACATGACATATGAGGCGTAAAGATATACTGGCTTAAACTTTACCCGGCAGTTTTGAATATTAAATCAACCACACAGTAAGCTGGATTTGTGAGTCAGTGAATACGAATACTTCTTACCTGTTATTAGTGAAGCTGTGTCGTTTTTCCCTCAGAGTTTTTGTAGCGTTTTGCATTTCAAGAAAAAAAAGTGCAATGGAGAATAGCTGAAAATTACTAAGTTGTTGCGGGCAGGTATTCTCAAAATAAAGTCCTGGATTGCTAATGACGCTATAATACAGATATAATATGTACACTTTACCCTCACGTTGATAAGTAAGCAAAATTGTGGAGCACGGTCACAGCATAACAGACTATTAGCTCTTATCGCCTACACACTTGAATCACGCGTACCCAAGACCTCGTATATACGTTGTAAAATTTCGTTGGGTGTTCGTATCTCTTCGTTAACATTTGTTTTTTTACAGTAACTAGATTTAAGCGAAGATTTAATTTGTTTTTATATAGTGCTGCTGACTAATCGGCTTCATTTGTGTCAGTAAGTGAACTTCAATTGGTGCTGCATAAAGTACTTCGGAAAAACAAAAAATTTCACACGTCCGACTTACAGTACGATTATTGTCAGTGTTAATTTTCGCAAAATCAATAGAAAATCAATGTGATCAAGGTTTCCTAAACCCGTAATGGTTATTAAAACAGCCCCTCGTTTTCACATTAATAAAACTTTTCAGCATAATAATATGCTGCGAGAGGCCTTCGATATCTTTTTGAATGTTGTGCGATCCTGGAAAGCTTGTAAGAGTGAAAATTTAGTGACAGTTAGTCCTCTGTCGTAGAATCGAGATCATTCTGGCGTTAGGCTTTATGCTGCGTGACGTGCCAGTTGTACAAAAGATTACAGGAAAGAATAAAAGAATAGTTCTGTGGATACAAGCTTGTGATATTTCTGGCTTGCAGTTATCATATTATTCACTTTCCTCAGAGCAAGTGAGAATAGAACTGTATGTTGCTGAGGTGGGGTGGTGTGAGGTACCAATAACAGATGGTACAATCAGTATTATTTCTGTGGAAAAGGCCACCCACATTTCTGTCACTCTGTTGTGATTGGCCCGTGTATTCTTCTTTAGTCAAAATTATATATATATCTTTCATTTTATTTACTTGAGTTTTATAAGACTCAATAGCAAACTACCTTTCTGTTGATTTAGATCATTTAACAACACGTAAATTAGTAAACAAAAGTAATACGAAAAGACAGACGAAACGCTTCGGTGCCAGTTACGTCACCTGCATACCGATGTGGATTGCGCTGTACGTTCACTCCGTTTACGGCATTAAAAAAAAAAAAAAAAATGTTCAAATGTTTGTAGAACTTATGGGACTTAACTACGGGGTCATCAGTCCCTAAACATACAAACTACTTATGAACTAGCTAAGACTAAGGACGGCACAAATATCCATGCCCGAGGGGGGATTCGAACCCCCGACCGTAGTGGCCGTGCAGACCGTGACTGAAGCGCCTCAGTCCCCTCTGCCACCGCGGCCGGCTTTTCGGCACTCAAGACGGGCAGAGACGCAATGCGACCGGACATAGACTAGTAACTGATATTTGAACAATATAAATTTTCTATTTTAGGTTTAATTGTGCAGTGAATCTGTTTCTGCGTAATAAGAAATAAGAAAAGAAAAACAAAGTGGCATCTATTTATAAAGATTTTCAGGGCATCATTATGCTTTAGCAAACTCGTTCCTCGCTAATTAACCTTAGAGCCTTAAGATTAAGAATCAACGACGAACGTGCCGACTTCTGCGCTGGGGACACAATATGTGATAACAAAAGGTTAGTGAACATTTTATATAGAGACTCTGCATTTCACTCAGGATGGTGAAAGCAACTTAGCACATCGCGAGTACTGCAATTTCGTTTAAAATCGAATTCGTTTAATCTTCATGTGTGGTAACATAGAGGAGAAAAAAAGAAAGAGAGAGAGAGAAAAAAAAGAAAAAGAAAAACCGAGGGAGAGACTTTCAAACAACCAATTGTAATAATTAACAAGTTTTTCTTCTTCCCACCTGCCGTATGTTGAGCATGTACTGATTTGTAAGAGAATACTTATTAATGTAAAATACATATACCTCAACTGTAGAATGTCTCATTAAGGAAAAACAACTTCATTATACTTTTGGGAACATTTCTTGCTGGCAGATACTTTATTTCCATGAACTTATTCTAAAAAGGTGCTGTAACGCTACATTTAACTCTGTCCTGTGTCAATGTTAGATTAACTAAACAGAAGTGCTGTCCAACAGTCCTTTTGTTATTATGCTTGTGAATAGATCTAATACTTTCAAACCGCGTTGATCGTCGACAATGAAGTTCATCAGTTAATTGAAGAACTGCGAGTCAACGCCCTCTAATGATACGACGTGGCTGCTTATTTCCGCTACACAGTTTTGTGAGGAAATTGAACTGACAAGCGCTTGAAAATAAATTAAAACTATTCCATAGAAGCCTGATTCGAAAATTTCATGAAGAGTTTCGAGTAAGGACTCTTTGATTCACTGTTTCACTGTATCCGATATATTTATATTTATCAATTGCCACGAGACAGTTCAATAACTGCATAAAACTGGATTTTTTGTTTCTCTTTTTCCAGTTTCCATAGTTTTACGGGACGACTGTTGACGATCACTGTAACAGTAGTCTGATGTGTAGTTCCTATTTGAACTTACGGTTACTTATGTAATTACGTGGATCTGTATGATCGAAACTCTCCGTACGGTTAAGAAAAGATGCAGCTGAGATGAAAATGGATATTTATGTAGTTAGTTATTTAAAACTAGGTGTACTACAATCCCAACTCGGCCCTCCATGAATCGCAGAGAGAAGCCTTTCAGTAAACACTATTTCCAAGTTCCGTTCGTGAATGGAACGGGAAGAAGCAGTAATAACTGGTAAAATAGAAAGCATCCTGTGCCGTGATTTATAGCTGTCGATATAACTGTACGTTTTTACCTGTAACACAGAACACGTATAACAACAAAAATGTCGTTGTATAAATGTGACGGAGTATGTAGAAAAGTGCAAAGAAGGGCCTTGGGTGGTTTGTTTATTATTTTTTTATGTTTTTTTTTATTTGTTTTTATCACATAGCAAAGGAGAGAGTAGCACAGATACGACGAAGAAGTTTGGATGGCAATCGTCAAAACAAAGGCATGTTTCGTTGCAGTGAGATCTATTTACGAAATTTCAGTTATCACCTTTTTGATCCGAATGCGAAAATAATTAGATGATCACCATGAGCATGGGGTGAAATTATTATCATAAAAGATATGAGTAATCGTAGCTCCAACGAAAGTTGCCAGGCATTTTAAGTGTGCATAGCGGGGTAGTCAGGTATATATAAATGTAGATGCAGTCAGTAATGTCAGGTTAGTTCCCAAGTCTTCTGAGAATGCCTTTTTATTACGCTATGAAAATTTAAAAGTTTCAAAGGAAATAGTAAACTACTATACCACATTTAAATATATAATTTCATTGGAGTTACTTTCAACCTTTTACGTCCTTCTAATGCTCGAAGACACACTGCAAATTTTCTACGGATATGCCATTCTGGGTTATCATCTCACTGACAGTTCTAACATGTTGTCCGACGTATGTAAATTATTTCCGTAGTGGCTTGTGACTCACAGCAGGGATTCCAACGAAGTACACAAAAGGAGAAATGCAGGAAATTACTTTAAAAGCAGGACTGTAATTGTGAGCTTTCTGTGTTGATAATGGAATCGTCCTAGTCTGTGTCGAACATTATTAAGTTGGTGCATGTTGGTGTTTCACTTGCTGTTTGTTCATTTATGGTTGTACTTTTTATTTGTAATTCATTGTTGTCATTTTGGGTTTTGCAAATTATCATTTTGCATCATTTGGAGATAGTGAGTGGAGCTGTAGACTGTGGAATATGAAGAACGAAGTGGATAAATATGAACAATCCGGCATGTTCTTCCGTTTGCGTTCGGTAGAGGGGCATCTAATCCGACTCACTAAACTACAACTGAATAATAATTGTCGAGGGCAGGTAACGTACGAAAAGAAATTATTGAGATCAGCAGAACTAATTTCAGTTTCTGTATAACTACTTGTAAAATTCTTCCTCAGATAATATAAACCTGAATTGGTGTTTGTCTACATTTCATTAGTGGCATACCATACGTGAAGTTCATTGTCGTGTTGACTTAAACTGCCATACATATTATTCAATAAATCGTTAGCAAAATTCTCTCTTTCTGATACAAATACCCCCGGTTTTATTGGCTCCAAAGGAAAGCAGTGTCTGTTGCAAATTGTAATTGTTTATTTTGTTCAACTCCGCTTTTTGCGCGGTTAGCGCATCTTCAGACTGAAATAATAATCAATCTACTACAGCCCAAATACTTGAACCTAGAGGGCATCAGATCTAGTAATGCTAAAGATGAGCAGATTTGAAGAAATTGAGTTATATGAGTGAATGTTGATTGCATAAAAGTATGGGGCTATGGAAGCCATGTCAAGCAGCGTTGGAAAGCAGCTTTTACAATTAACAAAAGTTATTGTAACGGAAACCTACAAACGAATCAAAATAACGGTGCCTTAGATAAAATAACCGTGGAACCAGCTATTCCTCTGCTATGGTGAGCCTTACTATACGAATCCATCTTCTTAATATAACTCCCTGGCGTTAGTTGTTCCATTTTAAATCGCCATTATTTAGCCTTAATTCTTATGTAAGTGTCCAAGACGATAACCGTTATTGTATGTTGAGCTCCGTTCCATTCCTACTGGATATGACATCCAAAACCCCATTCTTTTATACCATCAGAATTCAAACAAGTAAATTTGCACTTTTTCAAATTTGCTCATATTTTGCGTTACTGGCTGTGTTGCCCTCAAAGTTCGCCTGCTAATTATTGTACTAATATGATGATGCGCTGACAGCGCCAAAATGCTTAATTAGCCAAATAAAACAATTAGAATTTGCAACAGATACTGCTCCCTATTCGTATTATTTCTCCACTGTTGCTGTACTTGCCAGTATTGAATGAAATAAATTTACATTTTTGTTGGCTTTATCAAATTAAAATACTCCACCTTTTCATATGCTACAAATATTATTATTAATTGTCTGCTAATATACTAACAATAATATCATTACAAATACGCCTGAAATAACGTTGGTGTAATTCAGTGTTCAATGTTTGCCTCTGATTCACCTCTAGACTAGCACTCCTGGAAGAAGGGATATGGTGGAGACGTAGGCGTTTATGAACTCCGCTCCATTCTCTGAGTATTTACTTATCTTTTTGTTTGCATACTCATGTCTACAACAGTTTCTTCTCGGTGTATTTTCACGTCCTTATTGTAGTTCAATGTTTGTTGGAATGTAAGGTTCATCATGTAAGCATAGCATTATGGAAACAGAACCTTGGCACATTTTTTTTTGCGGGGGCTATTAAAATGGTTTGGATAATTAGTTTATACCCACGGTTATATTGTTCCATTGTTTTATCGACATGATTATAAAGAACTGCTGCATTTCTGTGAGGTCACACATAATGAAACAGAAAAAAAGTGTTGCATCAAGTATAAGAACCACAAAATCCATAAAGTCGAGATTTCACTTCTCAAAACTTGTTAGTTATTCGCTGTTCTTTTCCTCAGTTGTTTTTATTAGTGTGGAGATATTTGTCTTTAGGGTGTGCCTATGCAACTGAAATAACATGTTTTTCTGCCATAAGCGTTTAGTCTTTACTTACAATGCATCTTCAATGTCAGTACTTGTAGAGACTGCTCTACATGTGTTGTTGTCTTCGGTTGGCTGTTTGCCTTCTTTTCTTTACGTTATTGGAACATTCCTATAACATAAAGAAACGAGCGTGGTAGAAAAATTTGTTATTTCAGTGGCAAAGACTGGCCCGAGAAACAAATATCTATACATTAGCTACTGCATTTATTAAATCATTCTGAAAGCTTGCTGATGATCCGCGGAAAATCGGAAAACCATAGAAGTTGCTAAATGTTCTATCAACGAAGGATCCAACTCGGTATCTGCAAGCATAAATTCCATGTAATTTTCTTTGTTCGTTGATTCTCAGTTTTTCTTGTGGCGAAAGGGTAGTTCCTTTTTCGCAAATAGTAAATTGTATTGCCGCGGTGGAGAAGCAGAGCGGTCTAAGGCGCCTCACTGCGGAGCGCACAGATGCTCGTCGTCGGACGTTCGAGTCCTCCCTGGGGCATGTGTGTGTGTGTGTGTGTGTGTGTGTGTGTGTGTGTGTGTGTGTGTGTGTTGTCCGTAGATTAGTTTACCTTAGTTTAAGTACTTTGTAATCTACGGACTGATGACCACGCAGTTTGGTCCGATAGATTTACAAACATTTGAACATTTTTAATTGTATTAATTAATCTGTTCAACGTTTGATGTTATTTCGTTATTTCTTACTTTTTCATTATGTAATTCTTTTCTACCCTTCGCTGAAAATTCTATACAACGTCAGTCGTAGAACGGCTCGCATTAAATCTTTAGTTAAAAAGTAGAACGGCGGATTTCACTCTGACCATGCTCTTTCACTGCAGTATTAAGGTGTTTGAAAATACAATAGCCTTACTTTTTCCAAATGGCTTTTTGTAGGTAATAGTAGACAGGTTCAACAATAAAATCTGTTTGTCACATCACAGTCTTTGCGGTAGACCACATTTTTCCAAAATGCTTTCATTGCAGATTTTAGAACTACTAAAAAATTCACATTCTTTAGAAAGGCAAAACATGAGTAACACAACAGCAATCAGTGAGACAGCAGCATAGTGGTTGCTAGCGAGATAAAGAATGCCTTGGCAGTGGTCTGGTCGACTAGCTCACGGCACTGACGCATGCGCAGTGACACTCACCGACCGAGGGATTCAGCATCAAAGCTGTTTCTGACGCCTTGACCAACACCGTCTAGATACAAGGTCTCACAACAAGTTTGTGTCACGTCACACAGATAGGCCGTCATCGCAAGCTCACTGGGTGGCGCTACGAGGCAGTGGGCTGTGTGAGGCCTTGTATCTAGACGGTGTTGCCTTGACTCCTGTTTAGGGCATCACATACTGCCAGGGCAAAGACGTATATGAGGGGAGGGGGCAGGAAGCCTACCCCCTTCCTGAAATAATGAATATAGAGAGAAAAAAATAAGTTCGGTCGTGAATTATTTTAATGAATGGTGCGTGAAGGCATTGCTGTGGTAAACATACTTCCCTGTATTGGCGAGGGGAGTGGGGTGTGGTAATGTGAATTTCGTGCCACTTTTTTAAAATAGACATATTTTATGATTTAATGGCAACAGTATAAAAGATTGATCTCAGTAACGCAAAACGGGCTTCAGTGCAAATTAGCGTATGATTATGGGCACCAAAACTTTACTTATATTTACATTAATATATATTTTCGCCACTGTGCCAGGGACTAGGCTGGCCGTAGACAGTTGAGATAAGGCATTACCAAGCAAAATGACAGACATAATGCACTTTATATTAATTAAGAATAGGATCATAATTTCCTAATTTTATTCAGGCACTGGCCCACAACCAGCGCTCTCCATGAGACGTCACTACCTGCAGCAGCTGCTCACTTGCATATTTCTTATTGATGACAGACATCAGGAAGCAAATTATTCTTATAGAGCATGAAGTCACATGTGCATATCATGAGATTCAATACCAAACTTCTGTACGATTCGGTTCGCTGGTGCACTGCTCTCAAATATCAACAAATAAGTGCATCGACATGTATTATTCCACACCTGTTTGACCTGTTCAAGTAGTCTCAAGTAGCTCTGCAACAGTTGTGGGATGATGAGAGTAATGGAACAATGCTGCTTTCGGAGCAGTAACTCGGTCATTGACACTGATGACGTCATTCAAGATGGCGGAGGGTTAATTGACCACTATGACGTCATCCATGATGGCGCACTTTCCGGTACCGGAACAAAATGGGCACCAGGGAAAACCCAGGACCACGCACCATGTTCCTCCGCCCTTATGTAGTAATTCAAGATGGCGTCAACCGGTAAATTTGAATTTTGAACTGTACTTGAATGCAATTGGCAATAGCCCAAACGTTTTGCCAAGAAACTAGAGGTAGCCATGAGACTAGGACCACGCTTCCCAGCTCCCTCAACCCCCAATGACATCATCCAAAATAGCATCGTTTCCTGTTCCATAAAAAATGGCTTCTTTGGAAAATCCAGGACTACACACCCCTGCTCTCCCATCCCTATGACGACATCCAAGATGGCGCCGTTTCCTGTGACAGATAAAAATGACCTCCAGGCAAAATCAAGGATTACGCCTCCCTGCTCCCCCAGCTCTAATATTTGTGGAAATGGCCAGTTGCAAGTAAGGAAAATCCAAATTTCCTGCCAGGCGGACATCTTGGATGACATCATAAAGGGTAGAAGAGAAGGAGGGTGTGCTCCTGGATTTTCTCTTGAGGCCATTTTGTTCCAGAACAGGAAACGATGCCATCTTGGATGATGTCATAGGCTTGGTTTTTATCTCGGCTGGGTGGTATCTATGAGTGCGATCTGGAAACACTGTCATGCAGCTCGGTTTCCCTCTCTCCACTGCCACAAGTTGGAGCTGTCTGCGACGTTCAGTGTAGGCTTGGAAGCCATTAGCGATGGAGCTTCCGCCTGTTTCTCCCGCCAGGTGCGAGTTACGATCAGAAATTCGTTTTTTGTGCGCAAAAAACACTGCGCCTATGGATAGTCATGCACAACTGTGTGAAGTTTATGGTGACAAGTGCACGAGTGTACAACACGTTCGTAAGTGGTGCAAAGAATTTAAAGAAAGACGTACAGATGTCCATAACGAACAGCGTTCTGGTAGGCTATCGGTTTCGGACGAAACGATCGCAAAAGTGGAAGAGACAATGCTGAAGGAACGACGAATAACAGTTCGGGAACTTTGTGAACTTATCCCTGATGTAAGCAAGTCCACCATGAACAACATTTTGACAGAAAATTTTAGTTATTCCAAGGTTTGTGCAAAGTGAGTCCCGAGAATGCTTACGGAAGACCACAAACGGCAACGCGTTCTAGCGGCCCGCGAATTTCTCCAGGCTTACGAAAGCCATGGAGAGGAATTCTTCGCCGGCCGCGGTGGCCGAGGGGACTGAGGCGCTCCAGTCACGGTCTGCACGGACGGCCACCTTCGCCGAGCGATTCAGAACAAGAGGAGGGGCATGCTGACGAAGGGAGTGAGTTTTCATCAAAACAACGCTCGTCAGCATGTCGCCCGTGTGACAACTGATCGACAACTTTCAATGGGATATTGTCACACATCCGCCCTACAGTCCAGATTTAGCCCCAAGTGACTATCATCTCTTCCCCGAATTGAAAAAACACATGGGCGGGACGCATTACGCAACCGGAGAGGAAGTGAAAGAGGAAGTTCTACGCTACCTTCGCATCGCGGCGGGAGAATTCTACGACGCAGGCATCAAGAAGATGGTACACCGAATGCAAAAATGCCTTAATCTTAACGGAGATTATGTCGAAAAATAGGAAATATTCTATCATTTTTTTCAATATATAATGTTATTTAAGTAAATTTGTTTTTCATTTTGAAAAAAAAAAAAAACCTTGGTAATTTGAGATTTGTGCTTATGCTCAGGACAAGCCCGAGGGAGGACTCGAACCTCCGATGGCGAGCACCGGCACGTTCCGCAGCCAGGCGCCTTAGAACGCTCGGCCACCCCACTGCATTGCAGGTTAACTGAATCAGCTGGTATTAGTATACGTGTGTGTGTGTGTGTGTGTGTGTGTGTGTGTGTGAGAGAGAGAGAGAGAGAGAGAGAGAGAAAGAAAGAAAGAGAGAGTGACAGTGACAGTGACAGTGAGAGAGAAAGAGTAAATGTG
Organism: Locusta migratoria; assembly: GCA_026315105.1. Lineage (NCBI taxonomy): Eukaryota > Metazoa > Arthropoda > Insecta > Orthoptera > Acrididae > Locusta > Locusta migratoria. The sequence continues at coordinate 57,894,910 of CM048751.1, forward strand.
TGTGTGTATAAGAGAGAGAGAGAGAGAGAGAGAGAGAGAGAGAGAGAGAGCAAGAGAGAGTTTGCCGGCCGCGGTGGCCGAGGGGACTGAGGCGCTTCAGTCACGGTCTGCACGGCCACTACGGTCGGGGTTTCGAATCCCCCCTCGGGCATGGATATTGTGCCGTCCTTAGTTGTAGCTAGTTCATAAGTAGTTTGTAAGTTTGGAGACTGATGGCCCCGTAGTTAAGTCCCATAAGCTATACAAACATTTGAAAGAGAGAGTTTGTTTATATGAATGTACTAAGTTCTTTGGCCTGCTGTTGACCTTCGTAAGGGGCCATCTGATGCTGACAATTGGTCGTTTCTTGACGACTAGCCTTACACTCCTGCAGAGAGGAGTACTACCGCTGTAACTTGTCATTGTTGTGGGACTCCGGCGGGAAGGAAGGAAGCTGTAATAGCAGCGACGCAACGGCTGTGCCTAGTCTTGTAAAGCACACAGCCTGCTACACTGGCCTCGCGCTCGCTCCGTTTCCGATGTGTAGTGGGCGGCAGTGACTGTATGTTTAGGAGGCGCGCAGGTGCTGGGGCGGCAGAGGAGGGGCCGTGTTGACGCTGGTGCTGCTGGCCGGCCTCAGACTGCGGTGGCCGCCCGCCGTTTATTTATGTTGGCCGCGCGCGTCCTTTGTGCGGGGATCGCCGGCCTACACGCGGCCCGCAGCTTCACGCCGTGCTCTTCCGCCGCCGCGCACCAGAGGCGCGGCGCGTCTGATGTCTGGCGTCGTTTGGGGCGGCGGCGCGCGCTCGCCAGCTTCCGTCGCACCGGCCGGCAAAGCGGCGGTGCAGGGTGCGGCGGAGCGCGAGCAGCGCGTCCAAACAGCTGGCCGAGCCTGCGGGCTAGCTAGCCGCAGCCCACTGCTCTGCCGCGGCGGCCAACGCCATGGTCACGTCGTGTGAGGCCTGTTTTGGCAGTGAAGCTACGTGGAAGTGAATCTACAAGTCCCTGATTTGATTTTCTCAGGAAAGCCAAAACAGTCTTGGTCCAACCCGCCACTGCCCGCACCGAAACAAAGTTTACTGTGCGGTATCGCTCCCTGTATATCTAGTAAAGCCAACCAATGCCCTTGAACAGTGCAAGGATTCCCTTTACCAGTTCTTTATTAGACACAATTTCTTCGGGTCTGGTTGTCCCAAATGTTCTGTGCCTTTTACTCTCCAATGCAATGCATTTGAAGATTAGATGTGATGCAGTTTCATCACCGTCATCACAGATCCTACATTTAGGGTCCTCTTCTGTTATTCCCATTGTGGGTGTTTTTTTTTTTTTTTTTTTTTTTTTTTTAATTCCCATACCCTGTGAGCAATCCAACCATGAGTCTAATCGCTCTCCTGTTCAGACCCAGGATTGGAGAGCTTCTTTTAAAACATGGCTTTGGCATCATTACCTTGCCATGTTTTTGTTTTTGTTGATACACTTTGGTATTCTACGTGCGTCTTCTAAACCAGTTACGTAGCTCCAATTTGATCATTGCCTTGGTGATTGTCAGGACAGGTTCCGGTCGAATAAATGGAGTCTCTGCCTTCATCCTGATTAATCTGTCGGCATGTTCGTTGCCACTGATCCCCGAGTGGCCAGGAACCCACAATAGGTTTACTCTATTGTTTTCACCTAGCTCCACCAGAACCCCGTGACATTCTGCAACAATTTTAGGTCTTGTTGCAGAAGCTGCCAGTGATCTCAGGGCTGCCTGGCTGTCTGAATAGATATGGATGCTACGGTCTTTGTAGCACCTACGCAAATTCTCCTCCACACACGCCCTGATGGCAGTGATTTCGGCCTGGAATACTGAGGCCAGTTTCTCTAGAGAGATGACGCCCTCCAGTCTTGGCTGCACCCCGTATATCCCGGTCCCAACGCCTTGGTCTGATTTTGACCCGTCAGTGAACCAAATAATATCCCCCGTACGGTTTCGAACTATTTTCTCCCACTGCTCCCTACTTCCAACTGTTATATTATGCTTGTTGAAGCAGTATGGGGTTATAATATGGTCGGGCAACCTTTCCTATATTTACCTCACTCACTATTTTAGTGTGTGATTCTGGAAATCCCAAAGAGTTTCAGTTTTTGTAAGTTTTGAGTCTGTATGCACCAGTCGCCGCCTCCATCTTGACCCAAAGGTGTAATGGAGGCATATCCAACATGGTTTCCATCCCAGCAGTTGGTGTGCTACTAATTCCGCCTGTTATGGCTAAGCAGGCTAATCTGGTGATCCTCTCAATGCAGATGTCTTCGTTTGCAGAGCGGATGGGTGCATCAACAAAGGAAAGGAAGCCTGGAGTTTAACGTCCCGTCGACAGCGTGGTTATGGTATATCTCCCCAAATTTGCGACTGGATAAGGGATTTCCTGTCAGAGAGGACACAGTTCGTAGTAACCGATGGTAAGACACCGACTAAAACAGAGGTGATATCGGGCGTTCCACAGGGTAGTGTTATTGGTTCAAAAATGTTCAAATGTTTGTAAATCTATCGGACCAAACTGCGTGGTCATCAGTCCGTAGCTTACAAACTACTTAAACCTAGGTAAACTAACCTAAGGACAAACACACACACCCATGCCCCAGGGAGGACTCGAACCTCCACGGAGAGCAACCGCGCGCTCCGCAGCGAGACGCTTTAGACCGCTCGGCTACTCCACCGCGACTGTCTACAAGTCCCTGGTGCTCCTTTCAATGCAGATGTCGTCGTTTGCAGAGCGGCTGGGTGCATGAACAAAGAAAAGGAAGCATGGAATTTAACGTCCCGTCGACGTCATTAGAGACGTAGCTTACACTCGGAGTGTTGGTGTAAGGATGTGGAAGCAAATCGACATTGCCCTTTTAAAGGAACCATCCCAGCAGATGGAAGCTCCTGCACTGATCTATGGTTTCCATGTGTACGAATACGCTGCTTACTATTACAATTTTTCCCCTCCGTACTTTCTATTTCAGTTTCGAATGGAACACGGGAAGGATGATAATCGTACCCCTCCTATATAAACGAGAATTTATTTCGTGAAACGATAATCGATGTATGTAGGAGGAAGACGTGTTCTTTAAGTTGTGTTGATTTGTTAGCCTTTCGTACTATACACGAACAAACCGCTCTCATGTGACGCTCTAGTCACAATCTGTTGATATTTTCTGTGCGACTCTCATGCTGACCGAAAAGACAAATGTTCAGATGTTTGTAATTCTATCGGACCAAACTGCGTGGTCATCAGTCCGTAGCTTACAAACTACTTAAACTAAGGTAAACTAACCTAATAACAAAATCAGACACCCATGCCCCAGGGAGGACTCGAACCTCCACGGCGAGCAACCGCACGCTCCGCAGCGAGATGCTTTAGACCGCTCGGCTACTCCCCCGCGGCACCGAAAAGACAGTGCAACTGTGTTTTGTACATTTTATATGCCTTCAGTTAATTCAACTTCATACGGAAGGAAGCTAAGGGTATAACGTCCTGTCGACAGCGTGATAATTACACGCAGTTCACCTGCGAATTTTTGGGAAGGGATGGGGAAGGAAATTGGCCGTCTCCTTTCAAAGGAACCATCCCAGCATTTGCCTGGAGTGATTTAGAGAAATCACGGAAAACCGAAATCTGGATGGTCGGAGGTGGATTTGAACCAACTACCTTCAAAATGAGATACCAGTGTGTTTCAAAATGTTGAAATGAAATGTTTGTATAGCTTATGGGACTTAACTACGGGGTCATCAGTCCCCAAACTTACAAACTACTTATGAACTAGCTAATCCTAAGGACGGCACAAATATCCACGCCCGAGGGGGGATTCGAACCCCCGACCGTAGTGGCCGTGCAGACCGTGACTGGACCGCATCAGTCCCCTCAGCCACCGCGGCCAGCCAGTGTGTTTCCACTGCGCCACCTCGCTCGGTGGTGCATGATCAGTCACACAAAGCTTGAGTTCCGTGACACCCCAGATGTAGTCGGTGGGGGTTAAGTCCGGGCTCCGGAGTGGCCATCTCAGGCTTTGGACCATCTCTGCATGTTCGTGGAACCACCCTCGGACGGCGCGTAAAGCCCAGTTTACAAGATTCGAAGGCCATGAAAGGATTGCAGGGGTTGGGAAGGGGCCGCGCGGATGCAGCCGAGCGGTCTGGAGCGCCAAGTTGCGGATCGCGCGGCCTCCCGCGTCAGAGGTTCGAATCCTCCCTCGGGCATTGATGTTTTTTTTTCTTTAGTACAAGCTTTTCTCATGTCACTAGCAGTGCTACTATTTTGCCTTACTGCATACCCATAGTACCAATGTAGACGTTCAATCACCTCATCAGTAAACCTGCCTCTCCCTCCTATTGACTTTCCATCTCAGAGCCGAGACATAAGGGGAGGGGAAAGTAGGCAACCGGAATATTAATAAATAACGCCATCGTGTGTTGCTTGGGTAGCAGCGGCGCTCTCCAGCAAGACAGTGACCCTCAGTACTTAACCACATGCTACTAGGCTCAACGTAAACATTGCTTGACTTCGCGAGTTAAAAGCTTTATTAACATTTGAATTTTTTTAAATGTTTGTATAGCTTATGGGACTTAATTACGTGGTCATCAGTCCCTAAACTTACTAACTACTTCCAAATTGGCTAATACTAATGACGGCACAAATATCCATGCCCGAGGGTGGATTCGAACTCCCGACCGTAGTGGCCGTGCAGACCGTGACTGGAGCGCCTCAGTCCCCTCGGCCACCGCGGCCAAAACTAACATTTGAATATTTCGTTGGGAACTGAGTAAGACTGGGTTGTATTCCCCAATGTTGTTCAATCTGTACATTGATCAAGCTATGAAGGAATGCAAGGAGAAATTTGGAGAGGGAATTAAAGTCCAGGGAGAGGGAATAAAAGCCTTCCGGTTTGCTGACGACTTAGTAATTCTGTCAGAGACAGCAAGAGATCTGGAAGAGCAATTAAATGGAATGGACAGTGTCTGGAAAGGAAGATATAAGATGAAAATTAACAAGAGCAAAACATTGGTAAGCGAATGGTCAGAAAATCATGCGATGCTGAAGGAATTAGATTGGGTAATGAGAAAATGAAAGTAACAGATCAGTTTTGTTTTTTGGGTTGTAAGATAACTTCTGATGCCCGAAGTAAAGAAGATATAAAATGTACGATGGCTATGGGAAGACAAGCGTTTCTGAAGAAGCGAAATTTGTGATATCCAATATTAGTTTAAATGTTAGGAAGTCCTTTTGCAAGCATTTGTCTTAAGTGTAGGATTGTATGGGAGTGAAACGGGGAAAATCAGTTCAGACAAAAAGATGATACAAGCTTTCGAAATTTGGTGCTACAGACGAATGATAATTAGATTGGTAATAACGTATCTAATGACAAGGAGCTCAACAGAATATTCAAATGTTTGTAATCCTGTGGGACCAAACTACGTTGGTCATCAATCCCTAGTCTTACAAACTACTTACACTAAGTTAAACTACCGTAAGGACAACACACACATCTATGCGCGAGGGAGGATTCGAACCTCCGACGCGGAAGGCCGCGCGATCCATAACATGGCACTCCAGACCGATCGGCTATTCCCGCGCGGCTGCTCAACAGAATTGAGGAGAAAAGGAGTTTCTGGCATATCCTAAAAGAAGAGATAGGTTGGTGGGATACATTCTAAGACATCAAGGAATCATCAACTTCGCATTAGAAGGAAGTGTGTGGAGTAAAAACCGTAGAGGGAGACCGAGGGACGTATACAGTAAGCAGATTCAAAAAGATGTAGGTTGCCGTACGATTCTCAGATGAAGAGGCTTGCACAGGACAGGGTACCGTGGAGAGCTGCATCAAATCACTCTGCGGACTGAAGACCACCAACAACGAGCTAGCAATAAACAGATCTCGTTGCGCACCATCTAGCGATGTAAGCGTGGAACTACCAGCATTTCGTGAGCACAGACGGCGCTTCATACCAGTTGGAACTAGAGCCCTGTATTGGGAGAGTACCGCCAACCGGGTGAGCGCCGCCATTGTAGGCCTATCTCGCAAGAGCAGCGCTATGGACGGCGCTGTCGAATTAACATTTATGATTAAGGAAACCGGTCTGTACATCGACGTGGTATGACAATACGTTAAGTAAACAATGAACTTAAGTTTTTAATCGTTTCATCACATCTACAGCGAATATTAAGGAAAAAAATGGTAATCTGAGATCAAGACCTTTATTTTTGAGCAAACTAGTTGTAAAATTGTTTCGTGCTAAAATTTAAACCCTGTACCAAATGCACTGCTATCGCAATAAGTGACGTTCCTGCTTTCAAATTAGCTAAGGACTGACGTTTTTATATCTAATATATTGGTTTTTACCAAAGAAGATGTAATTAATACATGTTGTTTTCCATTAATGTAGTGCCTTATGTTGATAGGTGTTGTGTGCTAACCTACATGTGATATTATCACATAACATTAACTGAGCTAATATTTTAGGAAGGTTTAAGTTTTTACACATTGTTATCGACTGCTCGATACTTCAGTAAAATAAACTTTATCTTAAAATTCGAGTTTTGGAGATCTATTTAATGGGCGGTTTCATTTTCCGCCCACACTTTCGTAATATGCAGGCTAAGTATAAATACGAAATTCGCCAAATACGGTACATAATGTTAGATTTTCATGTATATATGTCTTTTAAAAATATCTTTTCTCTTACATGTTTGTCCGTCCAACATTACTCGCAAGAAACTTGTATGAACAGATGAACCTAGAAGTTTACTCGATATTTCAATACAAATGTACTTACTTCGCAAAATTTTGCAGTCTCGTATGGAAATGCATTTTTTGTTCCAATGCGGTGTACCCACAATTCGCGTCTTTTCGCATCTCTTTCGCCCTGTGGAATGCGTAAAACTTGCTACCTCGGGCTGTCTTAAGTATAACAATTCACTTCCAACAATGCGGCATTTTTCACCATATAAAAATGGAATATGCTATGTTAAGCTCTTAATTTAATACATAATGAGTCTACATATTTCCAACACCTCTAAATTCTAAAATAACAGCTAGTTAAGTGAAATATGCCATATACGCTGATGGATTGCTTAGGCCTAAAATGGCGGACGTGCCCCACCCGCGCTCAACTGACCAATAGCAGCCGGCGGTTGTCTGCAAGCCACACATAAAAGGTTGGCGGTACTCTCCCAATACAGGGCTATAAGGACTGGTTCTGAATTTGCTAACAGCGAGACGAGTACGCTTGCGCTGAAGTGAGCTTGTGCCGCTTTCATGTTTACGTGCGGAATCAGCGGCGTCTAGATTGAAACATGTTTGTAAATCTAAGGGTGTTAACTACGTTGGTCATCACATCCTAGCCTCAGAAACTACTTTAACATACTTAAAGTATTAAAGTCCAGCAGCATAATGAAGGAAGCGGGACCAGCAACTTTTTACAAGATTTTGTTCTTCACAATTTCCGTCGAAGTCGGATTAACCATTTATTTGGTGACTAGTTTCCGACCATCCTGTCCAATTTTCCACCACATGCCTCATAATAAATGTTACATACAATGGATCATTTCTTTGCAGAAAACCAAATACATCATTGACACAAGTTAAACTGACGAATTTCAGTAACATTTATGATGAGGCACATGGTTCGAAATGGACAGGATGGCCGAAACTATCACCAACTAAATGGCTAAGGCAACTTCGACGCAAATTGTGAAGAATAACTTAAAGTAAGTTATGCTAAGGACAACACAAACACCCATGCCCGAGGGAGGACTCGAACCTCAGACGGCGAACAACCGCGCGTTCCGCAGAAAGACGCCTTAGAATGCTCGGCTACTCCCCCGCGGCGTCCAGATTGAAATTGACTGTTGTGTTGGAGGCATAAATCTTGCATAAATTTATTGCAGCAGAGCTGGAATTGCGCTTTTGATTGAAGCATACAGGAACGCACCAATGCTGTTCCACGCATAAAATCCTCTCTATAACGATAAGGTGCAAGAAGCGTTATTTATGAAGATAATATCAGAAAAGGGTTCATTTAAAATTAAGTTTGAACACATGTTGTTCGTAACTTTTCATAATATGAAGTCTGTAATATAGTATGCCAGAAAGGAGAAGCGTGGGACAATTATACTTAATCTTGATAGTGTGATGCCAGGAGTTACACCGCATATTTCCAAAGCAAAATTTTGCTGCCTGGGGTCCTATTAAGGAGCGGAAATTAAAATTGCTTTGTCAGCAAAATTTGAAACAGCTTTAGTCGGTGCAGAAATTGTGTGTTCAAAGGAAAGGCTTTTGAAAGATTACCCTCTCGCCAGAAAATGTAATGCTAAAGAGAGCTCACAAAAAATTAACGATTAGCAGGAAGTATTAGAAATTTATCAAAGCTGAGGATGCTAGTAAAGTGTAGAAAGTATTTTGTACCTTCGGCTTGGCGAAATACCGTCTCTAATCACGGTATGTTGGCCTTGAGTTTGTCTTGGGAAGAACGAAAGAAACTCGGTAAAACAATACACATTCGTAGAAAGATTCAGAAATCATTCCTGCGACGTATGTTCCGTCATTAGCAAGCAGTACATCTCATTCTTCGCCCCTTCCTCTCTACCAAAGATGCATCCAACTTCTAGTTTTTCTTCGCTGTTGTGTACAAACAAACGCTGCCACGGCTTCAAATGTCGACAGTGCGTAAACTTCATGAGTTGAATATAATCAGCTGTAAGATACACACGAACTGCAAACCTTACTGCTGCATTTTGCATTTCAACATTTCCCCTGCATTTACGATATTATTAATGAGAGGTTGAAATTGCATCACTACGCTTCACATGGAAGAAAGCACACCAACCGAATAGCATTGTTACGGTCCGTACACACCACGAATGTCCACATGAATTTCAGTCGGGTTACGCCCATTGCCTTACATACCTAATTACTCTTTGCTGCTCTTCACAATTTGGCGCCATTGAAGTTCGTAGTTAAGTCTCCTCTCACAAGAGCTGCATATGAAATAATACCTCTATAGCAGAAACCTCAATTTATATCGGCGTAAAGTTTTAATATTCTAGCTCCAATACCAGCAGAGAAAATTTTTGCGTTACTTTCCCGTCATAACTCGTAGATACCACCCAGCTGAGGTAAAACGAAGTGCCTACAGGGATGGACATAGTCCCCAAGAAGAGATGCAGAGGTGCTACAAAGACCGTAGCATCCATATCTATTCAGACAGCCAGGCAGCCCTGAGATCACTGGCAGCTCCTGTAACAAGGTCTAAAATTGTTGCAGAATGTCTCAGGGTTCTGGTGGAGCTAGGGGAAAGCAATAGAGTAAACCTACTTGGGTCCCTCGCCACTCGGGGATCAGTGGCAACGAACATGCCGACAGATTAGCCAGGATGGGGGCAGAGACTCCATTTATTGGACCGGAACCTGTCCTGACAATCACCAAGGCAATGATCAAATTGGAGCTACGTAACTGGCTCAGAAGACAGCACGTAGAATATTGGACCAAAGTCTATCAACAAAAACATGGCAAGGTAATGATGCCAAAGCCATGTTTTAAAAGAAGCTCTGCAATCCTGGGCCTGAACAGGAGAGACATTAGACTCATGGTTGGATTGCTGACAGGCCATGGGAATTTCAAAAAACACCTACATACAATGGGAATAACAGAAGAGGACCCTAAATGTAGGATCTGTGATGACGGTGATATAACTGCATCACATCTAATCTTCGAATGCATTGCATTGGAGAGTAAAAGGCACAGAACATTGGGACAATCAGGCCCGAAGAAATTGTGTCTAATAAAGAACTGGTAAAGGGACTCCTTGCACTGTTCAAGGGCATTGGTTGGCTTTACTAGATATACAGGGAGCGATACCGCACAATAAACTTAGTTTCGGTGCGGGCAGTGGCGGGTTGGACCAAGACTGATTTGGCTTCCCTGAGAAAATCAAATCAAATCAATGGACGAATATGTAACGAGTTTCTAGTTTAAATATTTTTAAGTTGAAAAATAAGTTGTGAAACTGGTTCTCTTCTTTTACATTTTTAACTCTTGCCAGAACACATTTGGCTTTTGCTGTGTTCTGGTAGGAGAATTTTTAATTCCAGTTATCTTGTAGTTTCGGCATGTGTCGTATACAGTACACATCTCTTCCTCCCCATCTCATTCTTCATATCATGTCAATACAACCTGCACAATACACCATTCCTGAAAGGCGAATGATTCGCTAGACATTCACAACTTTCTTCACACTAACTCCAAATCCTAAAGAACATAATGAGATAGCGTGTTAATATTACGTTATGGTTCACTTCTTCGCTCTGTTTATACTTTGAGCTCTCTAGCTCATCAGGAAGTATGTTTAAAACCACTTCCAAAATTTGTGTTCAACAGACTGACAAGAAAGTTAAGTAACAACAACGGAGTAATAAAAATAATACTTTAAAACATTCAGGTTCTTGTCCTTTCTTTTGTAAATATGAAGATTTCTTAACCAGTAACTACTGAAGAATGATTTAACATAATTAAAGTGCCTTATGTTCGGTTCCCTACAGCAAGAAATGCGCATTGCGGTCTAGTTCTTAAAACGAGATTGTATTTCGCAGCGGTATTGTCGAAGTCTGTCAAATATTTGCCGGCGTATTAACGGAAATTTCACACAGTAAGAGATTTCGAGCTTACCCGACGGGTGTCTTTCAAGGCAAATATTAACGAACCCGGCGTACAAGAACCACAGAAGGTATTTGCTCACTCTCTCTACAGATACAAGACGTACAATAGAAGTGCCTTGCACTTAATGAAATGTGTGTTTTCCTTGGGACTTAAGTGTCGCCCGACAAATTTCGCAGTGCTTTGCCGCTGAACAGCCGAGCCGCAAGCCAAATAACAGCTTTATGGCCTAATTTCGGAGTTAACACCGGGCATTAACGCGATCCGTGCCGGCTCATGCGAGTGCCGACAAGGCTGGAGCGCATGCGCGCTGCGAACACTACCTGCGCCAACGGCCGTGCACTGCAGAACGAGTGTTCGCCGACTGTCCGACTGATTCAAACCGCAGGATGCGCAGTAGTAATACCAGATGACAAAAAAATGACAAATTTGCAGCGCTTTGTTGGGTTATATTCCGATCCCTGATCTTACATCTCATTGAATTCTGCTTCTTATATAAACCAAAGTATTAACAAAAGATGAGAGATATGCAGTCGCGACATTCACTGCTGTGAAATTTGTTGTCAACTGATAGTTGCAACGACACTAGAGCTCCTAGTGGTGGGTAAGCCACTGGAAGAGTTATGTTTGTTTATAATTATTTCTGTACGTAATTAACGAAACAGTTAGTGTAATTTTTGCGTTACAAGCTTCAGTAAAATATCAAGAGACATGCATAATACGGAAATTAAGAGCCGAAATTAACTGATTCAGTGGTATAACGAAGAACTTCGCCATGAACCAATACTTACGAATATATGTATATTTCCAGCTTATTCCACTACAAGTATGTAGATTATAAAGAAAAGAGAAACATAAATTTCTATTATGGACTGTTCTTACTATGAAAGACGGTTTTTTGACATGTATCAATTAGGTATGGAGTCTAATGATTCGCACGTTTTTAGATTGGGTTGGGTTGTTTGATTGGATTAGGGGGACTAAACTACTGAGGTTATCAGTCCCCCGGTGGGAAGGGGGAGGAGTGAGGATAGGAGAGGAGGAAAGGAAATGCATTCTGGGAAGTAAAGAAGGAAGGAAGACTGCATTAGCTCGGGGCCCCGTTCTCGCCACGCACCTACTAACGAAAGAACCGCGAGCCCCCTGGGGGCTCGTATTATTTTGCGTGTAATTACTTTAGTTTAAGAAGACAATGTCTTAGATTCTTACCGTTTGTGGATCAGCTGCAGCAACAATTGTGGAATTGGGTTCTTCTTTGTTGGAAATAGTTTGATTGCTTTTTCCGTTTTCTTGCCACGTCTGTAACGTTCTTCCTTCAGTTTCAGTTGTGGTGGGTGATTTGGTATGTTAAATACTGTAGGTATTGCATTCTATATTCGATTCCTACGTTCCACCATCGCCGATTTTACTGGAATTAGAGTGAAGAAACTTTAACGATCTTGAGAAGAGAAGCGATGTCTTTCTGCCTAAGGCTAGGTATTCTGGTGTTTCGTAGCCATTTTTCTATTTTTTATAGTAAATAAATTTTTCAGTAAAATACTTAGGTTACAAGATAATTGTAAATAAACTGTGTTGCAATGTACCGTTTCGTACCTTGTCAGGGATCTTAGGAAACCTAAAAAAGACAATGGTGGAGCTATTTTTATTACCTTTTTATGACACTACATACGTTCCTACTGTAAAAAGTATGTTAAAATCAATGTAAACTGTACTACTCGCACTCATCTAATATCGTATTCAGAAATGTAGCTTGCCAGCCGCTCGGAGCGCTGCAATCGCAGTGAATAACAAAAAATTGCGGGAATATCGTGACTGTGTGTGTTAGGCTGTGATGAGACTACTTCAGTACAGTTCCTTTGTCCTCGTTTGTCTCTACTGTAGCGAAATGCAGTCTGGCGGCAGCCGTTGTGCTACCCACACAAGGCAGCGACAGGCGTGAGCAAGTGTGTCATTGTACGTCTGGAACCGCATTCCACAGCACGGACAGCTGGAGGTAGCTTCAGTTTGAGGTCAGTGCGCAATTCACAGCCGCACAGCTCCTAAGCGCCGCACACTGCAGAGGAGAAAGTGTTTACTTGTTCACGCGAATACAACAAATGTCAACGATTCATGTGCAAATCCAGCATATACTGAACTGCAATAATCTAACGAGACAGTAAATTACTTTTGTAAAAATTTGACAAATTTCTCAGGAAGACGAATCACTGAAATGAAACATTCACCTCGCATATAAAGCTATGCCGTAATCAAATATCCTGATATATTGATTGTAATAGAATACGCTTCAAACCTCATGTCATTATTCTCATCGTCTTCATTCCAACGTGTGGTTTGATCAGTTATTCTATACCACCCTTTCTCATTTACATCACTCCTGGGACATCCATTTGTACCTGCTTACTGCTTTACTGTACTGGCATCCTACAGTTTTGCAACCCTTACACTCCCCTTTACTACCAAACGGACAACATTTTAATAACTCAGGTTGTGTCTTATCAACCGATCCTTCTGTTGATTAGTTTAATTCTCTCCATAGTTAAGGGACTGGGACTACAGCTGAGATAATTGTGTAGACCGAAAGAAAGTACCAGCAGCTGTGTTTACATTTTGTAATTAATTAAGTGATCGGTTTCGGTGCTTTAATCGCAGGTACCAAACGACTACTTACGTACTAGGTATTTTTTTCTTTTTTAAACAGAGTTGTGCCATAATTTTATTTCCAGTTCCATACATTACCACCTCATTACGCTTCAGCGCTCTCCTCTAACAAAACATTAGAAAGACTTCAGATTTCATTGTCTCTGTACTGCTTTTATAGGCGTTCGTTTATTCTCGCGTGCTGTTACGGAGAGGAACAGCAGAGAAATCCCCTGAAGTGGTTTGATGTTTACTCTCTTACAGGTACTAAGTGTGAATTGCAGAGTCATCTTATAGACATATCAACATTTCACTTTTCGGAATTGTGTAAGGCTGAAAGCATTGAATTAACAAGTCAGCTTTCATCAGCTTGATCACTCACTCGTGTGTACGTATAGTTCCTGGCAAAATAAACAAAAATTCATTATTATTACTACAGTCGACATAAAAGACTTGCGAGAGTTCAGAAAAAGCAATAATATTTGAAATAATTTATCGTCTGATTATCAGTCAACAGTTGCAGCTAGTATTGTACTTGTCGTAACACAGACGAGGATCTAAACATGTTAATGTAAAACAACCAGATGCAACTGTTTACATAATCAGACAATAAATGATTTCAAATATTCATTAAATAGCTACACCTGGTGTAAATGTTTACCTGGTGTGCAAGATGTATGAGACTGGCGAATTACCCTCATAGTTAAAGAAAAAAGTGATAATTCCAATTCCAAAGAAATCAGATGCAGAAAGGTAGGAACATTACGTAACTGTTAGTTTAATAAATCATGGTTTCAAAATTTTAATGCGAATTATTACACAGTAGAATGGAAAATCTGGTAGGAGTTGACCTCGGGTAACATTAGTTATTAGAGTCGGAGGCCATGAAAGGAAAGAATTGGTTGGGTAGAGATCAAGTCAGGTTTGTAGCCTTTCCCCAGTGATAATCAATTGTACATCGAAGAAAAGCAAGGGGAAATTTGGAGAAGTACAAGGAAGAAGTAAATCTTTGCAGCCGCGGTGGAGTAGCCGAGCGGTCTAAGGCGCCTCGCTGCGGAGCGCTTGGTTGCTCGCCATCGGAGGTTCGAGTCCTCCTGGGGCATGGGTGTTTGTCTTTGTCCTTAGGTTAGTTTAACTTAGTTTAAGTAGTTTGTAAGCTACGGACTGATGACCACGCAGTTTGGTCCGATAGATTTACAAACATTTGAACATTTTTTTGAATTCTTTGCATTTTTCTGATGACACAGTAATTTTGTCAGAGACAGTAGAGGACCTGGAAAAGCAGTTGAACATACTTGACAGTATCTTGAAAGGAGCGTAGAACATGAACATTAACAAGAGCCAAATTAGTGTAATGGAATGTAGTTGAAGAAATTAAGGTGATGCTGAAGGATCTAGAGTAGCTAACAAAACAATGAAAGTGGTAGATGAGATTTGTTACTTGCGAGTGCTTGGCTGTAGTAAGGTTGATATAAAATGCAATTGGCAATGGGAGGAAAAGATTTTCTGAAAAAAAAAAAATGTTAACATCGAATATTGATTTAAAAATAGATACGAGTTTGCTGCTTTCGAGATGATAGCTTGAGGTTCTTAATTATCAACTATGATATAGTTTTGTAAATTTAAGTTTAATATTTCTGCATTCAGGTATTGTGCACTTAGATTTTGTAGTTTTGAAGATATTAAAAGTGTTGTTGGTTCACAAGATGCTCCCAATTATTCTGACATCGTAGTTGCCTTCTTAACTGATGGTATAAAAACTGTCCGATTAGCAAAAGTAACTTCGTCGTCCCTAGAAATTTATATGATTATTGATATGGTGTCTGTTCTTTTCGGACATGTGCAAAAGAACAAGCACCATATCAATAATCGGAAATTTGCTCCCAACAAGCAACTGACAATTTCAATGCGGACGCATTAATACGCTCGATCCCTTGCGGGAATCCAGTATACACTGCGCGCAAGACGAAGTAATGGGCAGGGGATACTACAGTCGTACTGTGTTACAAGTTGAGAATTTGGGTAGGAAGGGAAGCATACCTGAACAATCTCATTATTTGTATCTGACAGATTGTTCAGAGGATTCTCTGTTGACAATATAACGATGATTGTGTTAACTGTACAAAAAGTATGTCGTTAAATTATTTCCATCTGCGGTGCCCGAGGGGACTGAGGCGCTCCAGTCACGTTCTGTACGGCCACTAACGGTCGGGGGTTCGAATCCCCTCTCGGTCATGGATATTTGTGCCGTCCTTAGTAGTAGCTAGAGCATAAGTAGTTTGTAAGTTTAGGAACTGATGACCCCGCAGGTAAGTCCCATAAGCTATACAAACATTTGACATTTTTTTTTTTTCCTTAAATTATTAAGCGACAAAATTTTTTTTTTTGTGTTTTACCGTATCAGATTGTGTTGAATTCTGAGACATTCAGATTAGCTTTAATCAGTTACTTTGAGACAAGGGAAATTTTGTTTCTTTCGAATATAAGATTGTGTTAACTTGTGTTACATTCTGAAAAATTCAGTTTTGCTTTTAATGAAATACTTAATTTCAGCAAATTTTTGTTAAAATGCTGTTTAATTAAATGCTTATTGAGTTTTCAATAATTACTTGGTTGTACTACTATAAATCACCCATCATTTTGTAATCAGCATAAATTCTGCTAATATGATTTTTTTGTATTGAGAGATTGTTACTTCTTGACAACCATGCTACTTTGATCCAATTTCGTGATTTATCGTTAATCACAAAAGACGGGCCGCGCGGGAGTATCCGAGTGGACTGAAGCGCCATGTTAAGGATCGCGCGGCCTCCCGCGTCGGAGGTTCGAATCCTCCCTCGGGCATGCATGTTTGTGTTGTCTTTAGTATAAGTTAGTTCATAAGTAGTTCGTAAGTTTAGGGACTGATGACTCCGCAATTAAGTCCCATCCACGACCGCTGGTCAAAACCGGGAGATCCGGGTTCGTATCCCGATTCTGCACAAATTTTCAACTTTGTCGTTCAGTATATTTCAATGCCCTGTAACGATCGAAATGGTTAAATATTTCTAATTCTTAAGTTTATATGAATTGCTTTGCCAAGTTATCGCTCACACACATCATCGTACACAAGTTGTTTGTATTCGTAAATCAATTCTAGTGAAGAGTTCATACGAAAATTTTTGTCTAAGCTTTCTGTCTGAACTACATTAAACATTTTCACAATTGTAGAATAATTACTCGCTTCCTAATAGTGATAATTTACATCTGAAGAATTTCATAGATTAAAATTCTGTATGACACTGGTCAAACTTAAGATCTTTGTATGTTTGTACATCTTTAAAAATTGACAACCGAGAAATAACATAAGCTGACTGTGCTAATGCTATTCGCCAGTAGCGCAGCCACGGGGGGTGGGTGGCTAAATGGGGCTGAAGCCCTCCCCCCCCCCTTTCCCACCGGCATCTTCCAAAGGTTTTTTTTTTTTTAGTATAGTACACATGTAATAAGTCACAACTTAACTATAATTTGTTTAGCTCACGTTAACGTGACAATGTGTAGCCAAGGCGATGCCGCCACTGAGAACATGTGCTGCTGTTACTGTGAGCGGTTTTAATGCCGCTGTGACCTGTTTTGATGCTGCCACTATTGTTACCGCTATGCTGAAGTTACGACTTATGAGCCGATTGTTCACAAGTGGCGACCGGCAACTTAGCAGGTCAGCGGCGGCATCGAGTGGAATCTTATGAAGGCCGCCAAAAACTACGAACAACAATAGTGCAACAATAGTGTTAAGTTTTACACATAGAATCTCATGTTAATTAAACAGTTATAACATCGACGAACTTCTTGTATTTCTGACACTGATAGTGAATGATAAGAAGCCTTTACCATTAATAAATTAAGTAGGTATTATATTTAAAAAATGAGCCTCCCCCTAAGAACCAAATCCTGCTGCGCCACTGTTACTCGCACTCAATGTCAAAGCAAAAAATATGCAAATACACGACGTTATTTAGTACGAAACAAGACACTGCATAACTACGAAGTTTATCGTGTTTGATCTCTTTGTATATTTCTTTTTTTTTATTTAAATTTAATAAGCGGCACTAGATGATAGAGAAAATTTCAAAAAAAAAAAAAAATAAAAAAAATATTACATTGATTTGTTTTGAATGAAGCGTTACAATGCGACTGAAATTGTTGTTTAAACGACCCTCTGGTTGGTAGTGTTGTATTACATTGAAATTTTTATTCAGTAAATAGTTTATCTACGACGCTTGTCGCTGACTACCGCTTTCTCTGGCAGCTAATTAAGCTCTTCATATATTTTTGATATTCTTTTAGAATTGGTGAGAAAAGGAATTTTTGGCATACCCTAACTAAAAGAAGGGATCGCTTGGTAGGACACATTCTTAGACATCGAGGAATCGTAAATTTAGCATTGGAGGGAAGTGTGTGGGGTAAAAATCGCAGAGGGAGGCCAAGAGACGCGTATAGTAAGCAGATTCAAGTGGATATGGGTTGCCGTTCTTATGAGGAGATGAAAAGGCTTGCTCAGGATAGAGTAGGGTGGAGAGCTGCATCAAACCAGTCTCCGGACTGAAGACCATAACAACAACATCTATTTTTTACGAGCTGCCCAGAACACAGTTGTGCACTTCGTCTTTCATGTTTTCACGCTCGACGAGGATAGTCGTACGTCAGGAATTTCTTCACTACTAATTATGTGTGTGAGATCCTTTTTTTTTTTGAGAAATACGATGAAAATATAATCAGTTCAGTTGAAATCTTTTACCTATTTAAAATGACCCACCTTTTAATAATCCATGAAGTGTTTCTATTTTTCCAGTAATAATATTGATTATATAACATGATGCTTGGAGCCATTGTTGGACTTGTATCTATAATTTACTAGATATCATTATATGTAACTTTCAGAATGTGACTTTATAGTAATGCCTGCAAGGAAATCCTCGGAATTAAACAAAATCCGATCGATTGAGTAATATTGTGCTCAGGTGTTGCTTTTATTCCAAATTACTACCGCCGCTAAACTTTCACGTCAGATTCCGCCTCCTTTTTAGAGTCTGCTATTTATAAAGTTACTTAGATGTGTCACATCCACCAAGTTACTTCCCTGTAATATTACAACGGTAGTGAAACTTCTAAAAGCGGCTCCGAACATTAACAACCACTCTAACACCTGATGGGATTAAAGAAAGCGCAATATGTAGCATCATTATCAGTCTCTTAAATAATTTGTTTTCATTGATTTTCGTTTGTGTCTTATTAACAATTGTATCTTATAGATATTTAAAACTAGCTGAAAACCCGGCGTTGCCCGGGATGTTAAATATCTGCCATCCTGCATGTGAAACTGCAGTAGGTGTTTAATTCATTTCTTCAAGTAAATTTTCACTAACTTTAAATTTTTCCTCTATGAAAAGATGATTAGTTGCGCAATCTTTTGTTATATTTACTTATATCAGATTGTGTTTTTGTATAAATCGCTTTCTGTTGTTTCAATTAATATTTCACCGTGTAAAGCAGGGTTGTGTTTCATCACGATTCAGATTGTTCGAACAGTTGCTGTCATAGATCGAGGAATTTCGGGTTACGTTCACTCTTGTGATCAGCCCGCGATCTAGTGAGTGTTGTTGTTACTATATCCTCGAACTGCTTAAAGTTTTTATGACAATGTGGATTTTAATAATTGCAATAACTGTTAAATTTCAACTAAACTATCTTCTACGGTATATGTAACTACGACTATTAATCAATAAATAAGAGCTTGCAGTCATATTTCTGCCAAATTATCAAGCTGCGCTCATCCCGCGATCTAGTGACGACTGATGGTATTATCTTCAAGACGAATATTTGCTCTGCAATTTATTGACTTTCGTTAATTTTCTGCCTTCTTCATTAGAGAAATATGTAAAAGTTTAAAGTAAATCAACCAAGAAATTTTTCTCTGTTTATATATTTGTAGCGAAATTTTGAAGCCGCGGCGGAGTGGCCGAGCGCATTTAGGCGCTATGTTCCGATGCGCGAGGCTATTCCCCGTCGAGGTTCGAACCCCCCCCCCCCCCTCGGGCATGGATGCTTGTGCCGTCTTTGGTATAAGGTAGTTCATAAGTTGTGTATAAGCTTAGGGACTGATGACCCTGCAGTTAAGTTCCATAACCTTAACCAACATTGAAAGTTTTGAAGTAAAAGAATTTTAAGATTTCTTTTTCCCTAATGCAATAACGTTTCCCCCTACATATAACACACACACACACACACACACACGCACACGCACACACACACGACATATGTATATCTTCCAGGCTCTAATATGAATAAATTGTTTGGTGAGCCCGCCTCTGAGATGAAGATGCCAAATCCATTCCGAAGTATTTAATAGATTGCCCTGTAATTTATTAATCGTAATAGAAAATGCAAGTTCCAATGGAAACTGCAGTCTCTTGAAGGTAGATTTGTGGGATATAATGGGTATTCGTTGGGTGGATGGAGCAATTTTCCATGAACGTTACTGTTTACCTACTCATATCTCATGAACTACGTGTCGGAATGTGATACAATTTAAAAGCTACATACAACTATATATATGTATACTGCCTGTAAAATTTCCTGTCGCTACAATTTGTAGTGTTCAAATTATAAATTGTAACGTCATACTGAGAGCCGTAGTTTTACTCCATATACAGCGGAAAAGTAGTAAGCGAGAAACTTTTTTCTTTTCATCATTTTACTGTGGTTGCCAGCGAGAAAAAGTTGAATGAAGGTTTGAAATTATGTTTAAAGTTTGTTGCAAGTCGCTAAGTACTGTCATTCTCATACAGTGTATTTCGAAAATCTCGCCGCATTATATGGCATTTTTTGCGATTTCTATTGGTTATGATGTAATATATCTTGAACCATGTGCCGTATGTGATTCTTAACCATGCAGCAATTGTTACCTCACGGTAAGGAATATGTGTACCAAATTTGGTTGAAATCGGTCCAATGGTTTAGGAGAAAATGAGCAGCATTGTCCCAAATGCAGCAGTTTTTCGCGCATCTCATTGTTTATTAGGTCATATCTCGTGAACTATATATCGTATGTGATTCTTACACTTACGGCGACCGTCCTCATGGATTGAAGCTTACGTGTACAAAATTTCATAAAGATTGGAACAAAACTATAGATTTGTATGCAACACGTACAAACATACAGACACTCTGCTTTATATATTAGACTAGCTAAAAACCTGGCGTTGGCCGGATATTTATTTATTTATTCCTGCCTGGAGTTAGTACTTCTCCTAGCCTTCTCTCTTTGTCCATCTTCTTTTTTTCTAAAAATATGTTATCTTCATCGGAGAACATATAAGAAATAACGCTGTCTTGGGTAATGTACAAAATTCTAAGCGCATTATTCAAACAAAGAAAGATAGAAGTCAAAACACAACTGATATATAAAATTCGCACGATCTCATCTTTATTCAGTTATATGTGGTACAATTGTATAATTTTCGGGATGTATTCATTTGTATAAGTGCTACATGTCTGTAAAATTTCTTGGGAATACAATTGGTTTTAAAGAAGTAATAGATTACTACTTGGTGCGTGATAGGGCGGTTTTCTAAGAACGTTACTGTTTTATGTGCTCATACCTCATGAACTACAGGTCGCACTGTGCTACAATTTCGGAGGCACATTCAACGATATGTGTTAGTTTTACTCCATAACAGCGGAAACGTAGTAAGCGAGAAACTTTTTTCCTTTCATCATTTTACTATGGTTGCCAGCGAGAGAAAGTTTAATAAAGGTTTGAAATTATGTTTAAAGTTTTTTGCAAGTCGCTAAGTACTCTCATTCCCATATAGGGTATTTGCAAAGTCTCATCGCATCATGTCAGTTTCTTGCAACTCCTATTGTTTATGGAGTTATATCTGTTGACCCCTGTGTCGTATGTGGTTCGTACTCCTACAGAAGATGTATCTGCTATAATGAGGAAGTTGATGCATTGGCTAAACAAGCGGCATTCTTAAGCACTGTCTTGGACCTACAACTACCATACACGGACTTCTTATATGCGGTCAAGGAATACGCCAAACAAAAGTGGCAACAGATGTGGAACGTTTCCCAAAAAACGAAAGGCGCTCCCTACGCTGTGCTGCAACCTCGAATTTCTTCGCAGCCGTGGTTTATGAGGACTCATCTGGACCGATCCGCGATTGCTACCATCATTCGTCTTCGCTTCAATCACGCCTCTTATCCAAAACATTTACATCGGATCAACGTCTACGATTCGGTGGCATGTGAGTGTGATCCTGAAACGGAAGCTGATGTCAACCACATCCTGTTCAGATACCCCAAATTTGACCGAGAACGTTTGAACTTCCTGCAGACATTGGTGAAGATGGGATATCCTCTTCCCCAGTCAGCTTCTTCCCTGTATATAAAATCATAGTTAAGTTTACTAAGATCACTGTACTCAATCTATAAGCATAAAGTGTGTTGGTAATATAAGGTTTTGCTTGTGAATATGTGAAGAAGTTCCAGCAGTATTTAAATTGTAATGTAATGCAGTTTTGCTTCCACTTTCCATTTGGACAAAATGTACTTCTGTTTTGTCTGTTCATTTAAATATATGTACATTTCCACTGTGTGTTGTAGATGGCCATATTGAGTTAACACTCAGAAGGCCAAATACATAATAAATAATAATAATAATAATAAAGATGTTATCACACGTAAGGAATGTATACCAAATTTGGTTGAAATCGGTTCAGTGGTTTAGGAGAAAATGAGCAGCATTGTCGCTTATGGCGGCAGTTTTCCGCGCATCACATTGTTTATGACGTCATATCTTGTGAACTATATATCGTATGTGATTGTTACACTTACGGCGACCGTCGTGATGGTTGAAGCTTACGCGTACAAAATTTCATAAAGATTGGGACAAAACTGTAGATTTGTATGCAACACGTCCAAACATACGGACACGCTGCTAAATGTATTAGATGGCGCAGCTTAGTGATGAAACTCCCAAACGTGTAAGAAGCGAAGCGCCTGTCCCCGGCGCTCTGTCAGAAGTTGTTCCTGAGCTGCGCCGTGCGGTCGGCTGCTCCCCGCTATTGCCTGCTGCCAGTTGCCGTCACTTGCTCTGAGGTCGGAATGCATTTTTGATGGGCCTTGTCTCTTTGACAGTGACGCGGCCGGCGCGCTAATCTGCATCTTACTTTCAGCGTTCAGACATCTGACGAACGGCGGAGACACAGCCAAAGTCGACCTCGAAATTTATTTATTAAGAGCTGACGCGGCGATGGCGGCCCACGGGATCCGCGCAGACGGCGAGCAGCCTAATCACCATCTTAATAGCAAAATCCCTCCCCTCCGTCCCCGTCTCCTCCATCCTCTACCCGCTACAGCCGAAAAGAGGAGGGAGAAAAAAAAAAAAAAAAAAAAAATACTAGTGGTACCAGCGGAGCGCGCGGTCGCGCCTAAACCGGAAACGGGCCAATGTTATTTCCCGCTTGTCACCTTCAATCCCTCCTTCTGTCTTTCAGGTACTGCACATAGCGTTAATAAAAGAGAAGTAGCGTTACTGGGGCGACGTTGGTAGCGGAGGATAAAGAATTATGTCGTCTGTCGAGATACCTCTCTCTGTAGACTGTGGTAGAAGAACTAACCGAGAGGACGAAGCACCTCGTTAACGAAAGCAGTCGATGCAATTTTCACTTCAGATTACGATGTTTGGTTTATAAGTGGAACCGAAGGGGAATGATTGCTATCCGGGAAGGCATTACGGTATTTTATTTCCGTAATACCATCAGTCTCAAGCTCATTGTGTCGGGTAGGGTGGGGGTGGTAGAGACAAATCTCACTGGAGCTGAATAAGGGATTGTTATTGTACCGCTGTGCAGAGTGGACGCGTAGTCTAAAGCGCCATGCTACGGACTGGGCGGTCTTTCCCGCCGGAGGTGCGAATCCTCCCTCTGGCATGTGTGTGTATGTGCGTTGTCCGTACTAAAAGTTAGTTTAACCTGTGAACGCCTCGAAAAGTGCGACAAATTTTCATAAAATTTACACAGCTGTAACTTAAAACCCCTAACTCTTAATAGAATACAATTCGATATACAGGTAGTTTCACTAATTCACATATTGAGCTTTCTAGATTTTTGTGAAGGCCTGTAAATATTTTTTCTCTTTTGCTGGTTCATACTTCGATTCTATGCACTGACTAACCGTCTTTTAGACACACACATATAAGGAACACGCGTATCTAGCAAGTAGACTACAATTATGTAATTTGATTAACAAGTTTTAATTCTAGAAATAGTTACATTTGATGTTCAAAATAAACGCTACATTTTTCTGATTAAGCAGTAGATATTTTTGCACCTGTTGATAGTGGGTTAGTGTCTGTAGTCTACTTTTATCCAAATAGTATTCTGAAACATTCCAAAAAATTTCAGATCTATACCTCAAATAGTTTTTTTTTTTTTTTTTTTTTTTTTTTTTTTTTTTTTTTTTTTTGCATAAAATAAACATGTAAGAATATGTATTTGTCGAGAAATTATATGTATTTATTTTATCTATAACTCATTTGTGTTGGTCCTAATGCATTCTAGGTCCATATTCTTCTTGGTTTATATGTTCCTCATCTTCTCCCTTTCTTTTCTTGCTTCTCCTTGCTGTCCTGGCTTCTTTAGTTGCCTGAAGAACCACCTTTTCAGCTTCGGCCACTCTCGACAGTTGCCACCAGTGATTTTTTCATTTTGGACCCAGAAGATATTGATAGCAACTCTTAAAACTTCACATCTGCTTACTGCCCCATCATTAAAACAAATCGATTGCCGTAAAACTTACGTTTTCCAGAACCAAAACACTTTTTAGGAGACATAGCAACTTCCGAGAAAGTCAAGGTAGCAGTAAATCAAACTACAGAAATATTAATAAACAAAACAACGCTCTATAACCAAAGATATACAAAGGAAAACATAAGAGAATTGAAATGTGTCTTCCAATAGAGCTGCCAACTTGAAAAACAATTGTTCTTATGTTTTTGGGAGATAAGTCTAATAAGTAGTTTGTAAGTCTTGGAACTGGTGAGCATAGCAGTTTGGTCCAATAGTTTTATAACATTTGAATACTTGTTACTGTACGCTGATTAAGATTGCGATTGATTCGCCTGCGGAAGAACAACATTTAACTTATAGTTAATATTTCAGATTGCTTACGTAACAACATTTTGGTCAATACAGGAAAGGTTCTTTCATGAAAGCAGTGAGTGCGTTTTTGTACTCTTGTTAATCTGTACTAATCGTAATGATTCTTTTCCCTTTGTTAATGTCGCATTGTCTCAATTCTCTCTCTGTAGCTAGAAATGTAGGTCAACGTTATTATGTAGTCTGTGCCTGACAAGTTGAAGCAGCTGTTTTTGATTATGTATGGATGTCGAAAATGTTTACTTTATCACCAAACTTTTTTTCTGCTTCATCTTCTTAAACTCAGTGAATAATTGCTAATTGTTAATAATGAGCACAACAATCGACATACTATATTTTCAGTACTTGTTATTATTAATGAACAGCATTTGGATAGTCTCTGAAAGTTGTAGTACCATCTGATCACATTATCCTCACATTACAGCCCAATAATTCTCATCTGCATATTGCGAAAGTCTCGAGGTATATTTACATGATAACGTCATGGTTTAAAATTTATCACTCTGCAATCGCTTTAGAGAATGTCACCCCCAAGCTCATAGAAGTGAACCTGTTGCCATTCTAGGTTCTCCCTGTATTGAATGTTTTGAAGATTCAAAAGATGTTCAGTATATATGTTGCTCAATTTTATGACACATCAGCACTGTATATATTGGATTAATAACCGTTAAGTGATACTTGTCTTTCTTTCTATATTTGTAGATTCTGTTAACAGACACCCTTCTTTCGTCGAAACATGTCATTTGTAGCTTATTATGTCTTCTCGCGGTAGTTCAAGTTTTGAAATCAATGCTGTGTAGTTACCTTTTCATATTTGTGCCTCTCTTTTGGGTTGTAACATTGACAGCATTATCAAGAAAGATATTTTCTAAGTCTATAATTATAAAGAAAACTGTTGCTTAATCCTAATATTTACAGTATGACTACTGGAGATGCTCGAAAAATGTAAATCTTATCTGGTGAATAATAATAATTGTGACAATTATTTATTCATATTATTTACGGTTGGTGCCTATGTGTATAATTATTCGTGACTATGCTTTCTTCGTAAAAGCCAGTAATAGAGATGTGAGTAAGACTCACTGTCACTGTTCGGCCCCTAGGCAACCGAGCGAGCTATAGTCACTTTCTAGTCTGCTCGACATTCACATCATCTGATATGCTTGCTGACATTTATTACTGAATCTTGTAAGCTACGCAGAATAACAATGGAAACTCTATTACTAAAAGGTTAGTTCTGAGTAGGCACAGACTTAAGCTTATAAATTCACGTGATTTTTCCTTTTATTTTCCGTTGAAAAATCTGACTCGATTATGATGCTTGGGATTGGTTAAGGTTATAAATTCATGTATTTGGGTCCATGAAACTGGTTCCACGACGAAACTGCAAGTAATTTCGTTTCTAGCATCTTTCTTTCATCTGTTGGTGAGAATAATGTGCAGTAAGGATGAGCGGATCTCAACATCTCCTTTCCAATTTTGAGGTAATGTGGTCGCCTATAGAGATGGCTTAGTTTTATGTGCCCAGTCTTGCTGTTTCTGTGACAGGAGCTACAAGTATGAAACTTTCACTCTGCAGCGGAGTGTGCACTGATATGAAACTTCCTGGCAGTTTCATTCTGGAAACATCCCTTAGGCTGCGGCTAAGGCATGACTCCACCATATCCTTTCATCCAGGAGTGCTAATCTTGCTAATTTCGCAGGAGAGCTTCTGTGAGGTTAGGAAAGTAGGAGGCGAGGTACTGGCGGAAGTAAAGTTGTGAGGCGGCATCGTGAGTCGTGTCGGAATAGCTCAGTCGGTAGAGCGCGTGCCCGCAGGTTCGAGTCCCGGTTCCGGCACTCAATTTTAATCTGCCAGGAAGTTTCAGGAGCTACATCGAAAATCAGTAGGAGATAATTATAAATACATCTGAAACAAAAATTCTCTAACATTTTCTGAAGCAGTTTGACAATGCGCAGGTAGTTCACCGATACCATGACTAGCAACCAACAGTTACTGTTTGGAAGGTTTCGTGAAACCATGTTTGAAGTGTATTTCCGGTCGGAGAGCAGATTTATTGGTGGTTGATCACTTAGGGATAGGAATAATAAACATTTGATGGAAAATAATAAAAACAATAAGTGACATAGAAGTGACTTCCCAGACAACCTACTGAATGTTTAGTTCGTGAGATCAGTAACAATTGTTATCGTGTAGCGGTAATCTGTGATGAAGTTCTTTAGGGCGTTTAAATTTATAGTATTATAGTGAAACTGATCGGTGTCTCACTTGTTTGTAACTAATACCAACTGTGACGCATACAACTCTAGCGTAATGTTTGTGCATTATACAAATTCTAAACTACCATTTGCAAAGTAGTGTGTGCACCTGTACTTTGATCGAGTAGATTTATTTTGTTAATGCTCAGTCATCAATTTCGAAGTAGGACGTCAGAATAAAGGCATCATAACTCGTCACTGCTAACAACAGTGCATTGAAATACTCAGTGAGCCAACTGATGACGTTCAAGAAAAATGCAATGAGAGTCACCTTTTGATTTTAACCGATTTTAGACCTTGCCTAGTAAATACAAATGTCACACGACAATGAATGGTGATAGTTCAACAGGTGAGTCAGTCGTTAGACTTCTTGAATGCCGAAATTCTTTCATGTGAGAGAGATCATTCTTGAAACAAGAAATAATTTCCGTGTTTTGCCTATAAATACTAACCCAGACCACAGTACAGAGGTTTCGGGATTATCCCAGTGCCTTCACTCTCTTAAACCAGCAGGGAATAACACAGGATGTCCCAAAAAGAATGACC
This sequence comes from Locusta migratoria, assembly GCA_026315105.1. Taxonomy (NCBI): domain Eukaryota; kingdom Metazoa; phylum Arthropoda; class Insecta; order Orthoptera; family Acrididae; genus Locusta; species Locusta migratoria. The sequence goes on from CM048751.1 coordinate 57,922,209, forward strand.
CGATTTTAAATAAAATTATTTAGTTTGAAAAAGGGGTTATCACCAACAAATTACATACTAAATTATTCACAAAAGAAGTATATAAAGTCCGTCATAAATGTTCAATAAGTCCTCCATTGGCAGCACGGACAACATCTAGCCGATAGCCGAATTCATCCCAAACTGAGCGTAAGTTGTCTTCTGTCACTGAAGGTACAGCAGCTGATATTCTGGTTTTTAGCTTATCCATGTCACGAGGTAAGGGAGGAACGTAAACACGTTGTTTAACATACCCCCACAGAAAGGAATCACACGGTGTTAGGTCAGAGGATCTAGGAGGTCGAGATGTTGTCGCGTCGTTCAAATATCTAGGCGAAATATTGCAGAGCGATATGAAATGGAACGAACATGTAAGGACAGTTGGGAGTAAGGCGGACAGCCGACTTCGGTTTATTGGGAGAATTTTGGGAAGATGTACTTCATCTGTAAAGGAGATCGCATATAAAATGCTTGTACGACCACATCTTGAGTATTTCTCAAGTGTTTGGGACCCGCAGCAGATCAGTTTAAAGGAAGATATAGAAGCAGTTCAGAGGCGCGCAGCTAGGTTTGTTACTGGTAGGTTCGACCAATGCGCGAGTGTCACAGAAATGCTCCGGCAACTCAATTGGAGATTGCCGGAGGAAAGACGATGTTCTTTTCGTGAATTTCTGTTGAGGAAATTTAGAGGGCCGGAGATTGAAGCTGAGTGTAGTACGGTCTTACTGCCACCTACTTATATTTCGTGTAGTGATCACAAAGACAAGAGAAATTAGGGCCCGTACGGAGGCATATACGTATTCCTTTCTTTCCTCGTTCTATTTGGGAGTGGAATAGGAAAGGAAATGCCTAGTAGTGGTACAGTGTACCCTCCGCCACGCACCTTACGTTGGATTGCGGTGTATGTGTGTAGATGTAGAGTGTAAAGCCTGGTCCCGTGGACACCATATTGCGCGAGACTGGCTGCACACCCCAGGTCAGGACTCGTAGCGACATGTAGCGTTTTTTATTTATTTATTTATTTATTTATTTATAAAAAAACTGTGAATACATTTCATTTAGGCACAAGTATAAACTGTAACCGTTGCATAGATATTGCGAACTGCCGAGAACTAACGCCCATTGTACTACAGAATGTGTAATAAGAATACGATAAGACCTTTTATTGTCGAAATCTACGCTTAATTTCCACTAGCAAGAAGAAGAACTGCGACTCTCAGCTGCACTTCATGTTGTTTGTAATTATGACTAGGGTTTCCTGACTTATATGTTGGTTTCAGTGAATGTCGTAAAGCGCAGTCTATAATATCTATGGTCTATGGTTCGAATCGTTCGATACTGTCCGAGTTCTCCTCTGTATCTGGAAATCTCGACCATGTTCGAACGCCAGTGTCGTTTGAGCAGCTCTACTCCTATCCATAAATCGATATTTTGAGGTCCTTCATGGTGTACAGTTCCAACTTTTCTTTCTGGTATATGTATTTCAGTAGCTATTTTCTCTCCAACTGTCTGATGGCTTCCTGTGTAGGCAGTGTTTCGCATCATATTAACGTAAAGAAATGCCACAGTATGTGCAAGAGCAGTTCCCAAGAGCCAAATGAAGAAAGAGAGTTTGTAATACAGTCTGTACTAGGCTATAGTACCCCACGGCTATAGTCCCCCCCCCCTATATTTCTGACCGCAAAACACGAAATTTAAAAAATCTCGAAAATTCGTGAATTTGTTAGTTACGTGAAAATTGGCAGCACTAATTTACGTGAAATTTGACAATAATAACTGCCCTGACTTCTGGAACAATGGTATTTTTACAACATAACGGTAACAGTAGCTGACTACCCCCCCCTCCCCCATACTCCGTACAATATCGCCAGGCTTCAATTTTCCTGCATTTATTGTTGAATTCAGATTTATACTGCGAAAAATATACGGCCGCGGTGGAATAAGTCATTAACATATTAGTTGCGTTTGTGCATAAAAAAGTTTGAATAAAACATTTCATATATAGCGTGATAAAATGATTAATAAATGTAGCTCATCCTGAACCAACCGTATGCATCATTGAATTTTTGAAGTTTGCACCTATAGTAACGTCTCCATTATCAGAAGTAAAGAAATTGGAAAAATGGCGAGCCCTATAGCCGAGTAAATACGGCATGTAGATGCTGTGAAAAAGTGGAGACCGCGTATAGAACACTATTGCCACCTATTCTTTAGTAGTGCTCAAGTGTTCGTATCTCCATCAGATCGGTGGAAGGGGACTGATGACCTTGTAGTTTAGTCCCCTATAAGCAACAACAACAACAACAAGATCGGTAGACATAGAATCAGTTCAAAGATGGCAACTATATTTGTTACTTCGGTTCAGTCATGATACGAATTTTACAGTGTTGGTTGGGGAGCTCAAATAAGAATCTTTGGAGGGAAGACTTTCATTGTGACGAAAACTATTCAGAGGAGTTGCGTTGAAGCTGACTGAAAAACTACTGTGCTGGCACTAACTTATATTTCGTGTAAGGATCACAAAGAGGATAAGATAAATTAGGACTCAAATGAAGTAGCATTCGTTCTTCACCCACTGCATTTGGAGTGAATCAGAAAATGAGTGAGTAGTAGTGCAACGAGGTAAATTATTATGAGCGAGGAAAATATGCATGACGTTTTAGATGGTATGGACGTAGTCCATTTGTTCAAGATCTTTACAGAGTAGTAATGTGCTTAGTACATGTGGTTTTCCAGTTCGTTATTACATCTGGCTTGACACACAACAGATAATTTGCAGTCTTTCTGATAACAAGGGCAGCGACTTCACTACTACACCTTTCGTGCACTCCATCGAAGAATCATCTCTGACAGCGCCCACCATAGGTCGTTCCTCAGGGTCACAAGTGTCTGCAGCCTCCGGCATTCAGGAGGGGGTGCTCGAGCATCCTCCTCTACATACCCTCGAGCGTTCTTCCCTCATTCTGTATCACGGATAGCTCGCGAAATCTAATTCACGATTTCAATTAAGGAGCCCCGAGACGCAGAAAAAGAAGGGCCCACGCCAAATGAGACGTGGTGCGCGTCCTTCACCGGAGATGAAGCGGGGGAGGGGGGGCTGAGGGGGCGGAGAAGACGGCCGCGGGTCCCTGCTCTTTCATTACGGCCGCCGTCCGTCTCGCCGATAGGCAACTGTTGCGTCGCGGGGGCGATCCAGATATTTGCATTTCTTTTAATGAAAAGGAGGATCCTTTTAATTATGCGCACGACGATGGTTCTGTCTGGTAAGGTAATTATTAACTGACTATCTTTATTTAACTTCTGCATTAAATTGGAGTGGTGATTCATCTGGGAATTACGGTGACGGGCAGGAAGTGCCATATATTTGTTGCACCTCAGGCAGGGCGAGGTACTGGACCAGCAATTACACACATCACGAGTGCATCAAAGAGCGAGGGGTAAGTTATTCATTTATCCGACGAATTTTTTGAAAACCAGCAGAAGGTTGTTCGCGCCGGCCGCGGTGGCCGAGGGGGTCTGCACGGCCACTACGGTCACGGTCTGCACGGCCACTACGGTCGGGGGTTCGAATCCCCCCTCGGAATCTCCACTCTATGTCCTATTACCATATATCTTCGGTTAATTCAATCTGGTACGAAAGAAAGCTTAAAGTTTAACGTCCTTTCGACAGTGTGGTCACTATAGTCGCAGTTCACATTCGAATTTTGGGAAGGGATGGGGAAGGAAATCGGACTCGCCCTATCGAAAGCACCAATACTTGATGGGTACTATCAATTATATATAAACAGTAAACGAGACTCATTAATAAAGAACAGTTTAGAGTTAAAATGCCTAGTAAAATTACAATAAAATGTAACTTTTTCTACCATAAATATACATCATATAATTTTGTTATTTATATGAAATTTTAAAGAGGGCGCCGTAGTCGCAAATGACTCATGCTGACGTCAACTGCGTAAGGATTGTAACAGCTGCGTCAGTACAAACGCAATCTGCAACATGGAGGTCGAGATATTTTAAATATTTCAAATGGTTTTAAGGTATGTATTTTTATCATTGACTTTAACTGAAACTTGTACAATTGGCTTATAATGTGACATGTATGTTATTCTTACTGGCCCTTTTGTATTTATTTTAGCATTGATAATGACCACACAGTGGTCGAAATCTGGATTTGCAAACAAATAAAAATTTATATTTTTTGATTGCTGATATAATTACCACATATTGGAACATTCCTGTTAAGGTGATATAAATATCAATTTAAATATAAATTCGCCGGCCGGGGTGGCCGAGGAGTCTGAGGCGCTCCAGTCACGATCTGCACGGCCATTACGGTCGGGGGTTCGAATCCCCCCTCGGGCATGGATATTTGTGCCGTCCTTAGTATTAGCTAGATCGTAAGTAGTTTGTAAGTTTAGGGACTGATGACCCTGTAGTTAAGTCCCATAAGCTATACAAACATTTTGAATGTCTAAAACAGAAAAATGTTTTATGTTTAGTGGGAATCGAAACTCGTACATTCGAAAGCGCAGGGGAAGAAAGAGTGTTAGCGGTTTTACTTTCCTACATTTCGAAACTTCGTACCACTAAACAGGACGAACTGCGCAATTTGGGACGCGCAATTTGCATTCAATAAAACTGGTGTGTAATTTAGTTGCGGCCGGCGGTGGGCGGATATCGCCTGCCCCGCGGCATTACGCCGGCTTCGCTATCAGCCCGCGGCGTACGAGTCGTGCAGAGGGGGTGGGGATGCCACCGTGGGAGGCGGCAGGTGTGCCGACCAAACAACTGACTGCCGGCCGCGCGTGCTAATTGCAGGAGGCGGCCGCGCGGGGCACGGCTAGCAGCGGAGCGTCAGGCCTCGCCCAACACAGCACACACTGCACTGCTAACGCCGCTCACCGTGCTCACTGGCTGCCGGTTTTCAATTGAGTGGCGGGAGTGGTTGGCGAGCGCGACAGAGGAGCCAACTGCCAGTAACAGAGAAAGTGGTCGCGAGAAGGCAAAGGAGAGGAGTTTTGGAAGAAATGTACATACTATTACTCCAAAAAGTTTTCGTCTAATACTTGATTATATGTTCAAGGGTTTATAGAGTAGAATGAAATATAGCAGGCCCAAGGGTAAAGCACTACATATACCGAGCTGAACAATCCGCCATTTTGAATCCCAATACGACGACAGTGTTGTATGCTCTGTTTGGTGTAGCGAAGTGAATCAGCGAGTATTTTGTGATTTTATTGTTCCACAAGGATTGGTTACGCTGCACCAAAAAAAAAAAAAAAAAAAAAAAAAAAAAAAAAAAAAAAAAAAAAAAAAAAAATCAAATGTTTGTATGGCTTATGGGACTTAACTACGGAGTCATCAGTCCCTAAACTTACAAACTATTTATGAACTACTTACGAACTAGGACGGCACAAATATCCATGCCCGAGGGGGGGATTCGAACCCCCCGACCGTAGTGGCCGTGCAGACCGTGACTGGAGCGTCTTAGTCCCCTCGGCCACCGTGGCCGGCTCTGCTCCAAACTGTTCAGATTATAGCAGACATGGTCGCACTTTTTTTTATTTGTATTAGAAATAGTTATGCTCATAGAGAAATAGTAATGAAAATATAGGCCTATACATGTAAGCTATGGTTTGTTTTTGCTTCAGATTGTTAAATAAGACCGCATACAGTGGTTCTGAAGTAAGCTACTTTTCTTGATTTTATTTAGACCAACTAAGGAAACATTCTAAGGGCTGTGTTAAACAATGCATGAATACAGCAGACTTTATCCAGCTAGTGATATTTAAATTATATTAGTTCGCATTAGTTCAGTGTTTGATTTAAATGTGACTCTCAATACGGTAATAAGCCAAGCTGCGAACAGGTTGTCTGAAACAAAGAAACAAAATTGAATGCGAACAGGAAAGAAGTCGTACATGAAATGCATTAAATTCAAATCTTATGATGCAACATTTACTTTATTTCAAAGTGCATGCTACAAGAGAGCTATACTTAGTTCTCATCTAACGAAAGCAGACGTTCCAAGTTATGAAACACATTTTTGTCGTACGATCTTCTCTGAAATTTGTGTAAAATATGCTGGACATTAGAGGGGGGTAATACGGGAAGTACATTATCGCAATTTAACATTATTCCGCAACTGTTTTCGAATGCAACTCTTAGTTACCGTAAACGCATAAACCAAATTGTTTGTTTGTTTGTATAGCTTATGGGACTTAACTAAGGTGTCATCAGTCCCTAAACTTACAAACTACTTATGAACTTGCTAACACTAAGGACGGCACAAATATCCATGCCCGGGGGGGGGGGGATTTGAACCCCCGACCGTAGTGGCCGTGCAGACCGTGACTGGAGCGCCTCAGTCCCCTCGGCCACCGCCGCCGGCGCGCATAAACCAGAAAATACAATAATTGTAACGTATTTTAACTGTATGCAACATGTGCCTTAGTTTGGAATGTAAATATCTATCTAATTTCTAACTTTAATTGCTTGCCTCTTACGGTCAAATGTAAGCCAATAAGTTTACTATGCTGTAATATTTTCTGCGTTAGTATATAGGAGTATCCCACTAAACTACAGGCCTATTTCATTGACGTCAATTTCCAGCAGGGTTTTGGAACATATCCTGTATTCAAATATTATGAATTATCTCGAACAGAATGATCTATTGAATCAAGGTCAACAGGGATTTAGAAAATATCATTCATGCGAAACACAACTAGCTCTTTATTCACACGAAGTGATGGGTGCTATCGACAAGGGTTCTCAAATTGATTCCGCATTTCTTGATTTCCAGAAGGCTTTTGATACCGTACCTCACAAACGGCTTTTAATCAAATTGCGTGGTTATGTTATGTCGCCCCAAATTTGCGATTGGATAGAGGATTTCCTGTCAGAGAGGACACAGTTCGTAGTAATCGATGGTAAGGCATCTACTAAAAGAGAGGTGATATCGGGCGTTCCACAGGGTAGTGTTATTGGTCCTCTGCTGTTCCTTATTTATATAAATGATTTAGGGGAAAATCTAAGTAGCTCTCTTAGATTGTTTGCAGATGACGCCGTCATTTACCGTCTAGTAAAATCATCTGAAGATCAAAACCAACTGCAGAACGATCTGAATAAGATATTACTATGGTGTAAAATTGGCAACTGACTCTAAATAACGCGAAGTGTGAAGTCGTCTAAATGAATACGAAAAGAAATCCGTTAAACTTTGTTTACGAAATAAATCAATCAAAAGTGAAGGCCGTAAACTCCACAAAATACCTAGGAATTACTATTACTTCAGACTTATACTGGAAATAACACGTAGATAAAGTTGCTGGGAAGGCGAACCAGAGACTCCGTTTTATTGGCAGAACGCTTAAAAGATGCAACAGAACTACAAAAAAAAAAAAAAAAAACAACTTAATACAATACGCTTGTCCTTCCATTTTTGAAGTATTGCTGCCTAGTGTGGGATCCTTAACAGGTGGGTTTGACGGAGGACATCGAAAGAGTCCAAAGAAGGGCAGCTCGTTTCGTAGTGTCACGATAACAAGGGAGACAGCGTTACGGAAATAATACAGGATCTGGGATGGGAATCATTACAACATTGACGCTTATCTCTGCGGCGTGGGCTACTTACGAAACTCCAATCGCCAACATTCTCCTCCGAATACGAAAATATATTTTTGACTTCCATTTACATAGGTAGAAATGATCATCAGAACAAAATACGAGAAATCAGTGCTCGAACGGAGAGATTCAGGTGTTCTTTCTTGCCGGCCGTGGTGGCCGAGGTGACTGAGGCGCTCCAGTCACGGTCAGCACGGCCACTACGGTCGGGGGTTCGAATCCCCCCTCGGGCATGGATATTTGTGCCGTCCTAGTTTGTAAGTAGTTCATAAGTAGTTTGTAAGTTTAGGGACTGATGACCCCGTAGTTAAGTCCCATAAGCTTAACAAACATTTGACCATTTGTTCTTTCTTCCCGCGCGCTGTTCGAGAATGGAATGGGAGATAAATAGTATAATGGTGGTTCGATGAACCCTCTGACAGGCACTGAAATGTGATTTGCAGAGTATCCCATGTAGATGTAGATGGTTAGGTATTCAGAAGTACAGATAGGCAATGTAAAACGCAAAATAAGTGTCCATCTACAGGATTTTAAAATCACACCTTGATCATCGAATGTTATTGTTTGTGCTTAGTAGTACCTCCTTTCCTCTTTATAATAGCTTGCATTCATCGTGGCATGAATTGTTTGTAATTTTACGCCATTCCTCTTGCAGAGAGTTCTGTAAATTATTTCTACTGGATATCTGGAGTTTCGTGATGCTTTGTCGAGTAAATGCCACAAAATCTGTATAGGATTAATGTCTGGGGATTGCGGTGATGTCTCCATCCAATAACTAATTGATGAGAAAAGGAGTATCTGGCATATCCTGACTAAGATAAGGGCTAGAATCTTGGTACACATTCCAAGACATCAAGGAATCGTCAACTTGGCATTAGAAGGAAGTGTTTGGGGTAAAAATCGTAGAGAGAGACCGAGGGACGGTAAGAAGATTCAAAAGGATGTAGTTTGCCGTTATTATTCTCAGATACCGAGGCTTCCACAAGACAGAGTAGCGTGGAGAGCAGCATCGAACCAGTCTGGGGACTCAAGACAACAACAACAACAACAACAACAATTGCAGCTCTGAAGCTGATTCATGAACATCATCAGTCGTACAATTTGTCGGTAACATATGAAAATTTGTGTCGAACCGGAAGGGAAACCGAATTACAATAAACCTTGTAAGTTCTGTCCAATGACGAATTATTAAAAGTCTGCGCAGATTCCCTGCTTTTACGTATTCCATCACGATTAACTATTTACCTTTATTTCTCCCTTGAAGAGGGGTAGGAGACAGAAAGGTCCTCAGGTGTGGTACAAATTTCCTGCAACGCCCAATCAACATGTGTCCATGCACACAAGTAGTGTGTAAGTCTAGTACCAATGACCACAGTAATTTGACCCACGGTTTACAAACATTTGAAAATTTGAACTAATTCTCTACCTTTATTTATATCTATGTATATAGATTATTTTTCTTTGTAGTGTGAATTATACGTATTTTTCATAGTATCTATTCAGTATTTTCGCTATCATTTATTGATGTGTTCCCTGTTGACGCATATTATAAGATATTCGTCAGATCGTCGTTTGATATTTTTTTTTCCTGTTATCGTTTTGTCAACACAATTCTAACATTCATCACAGCTACTGCTGGCAGACCGAAGTCTCTAAATACCGTAGCGAATGCTTACTGGCAACAAAGAATAGTTTTTCAAGATTGTAAGTGACTTTTTTTGCCAATGAACTACATTCCTGAAGTTAGAAACGAGCCTGGTGAATGGTAGACCATTGATGTTAATATGGAAATAGCCTACGTTGTAATGGTGCACGCAGAACGACAAACTGAAGTAAATAAATCTTGGGAGAACGATTACTACACTACTGTATCACAGCCTCATGACGGTAAGGAAGTCTCAGTACGTGTTTCAACACGTGAGAAGTAAATGAGGATGTCAAAGTATCAGCTCAGCTAGGTCAACTGAGGTCAATAACAGCCGATTTGGAAATGGTCAATTCGACGTTTAAAGGTACAGGCGGTTGTATATTTTACCATCTTACCTGCTAAGTTTACGCCATTAATAATTACAAGGGACATTCATTTATATTATATTAATGTGTATCCCTTTGATTCCGGTTTATGTCGATTTAATGTACGTAGTAGGAGAGGGTGGGTTAATATGTTGACTAGGTCACTGGGAAACCTGGTTGATGGTGTGAGACAACAATGAACATGATTGAATTTGCACGTGGTACTTTTCTGGTGGCGGTAAGTCAGAATGCAGCTAACACTGTCGGAACGGAGGGTCCAGCTAGTGTTGGCTAGATGTAACGGTACCGGAGGGAGGCGGCCGCTGTGGACGAGGGGACTGAGGCGGTCCAGTCACGGTCTGCACGGCCACTACGGTCGGGGGTTCGAATCCCCCCTCGGGCATACATATTTGTGCCGTTCTTAGAATTAGTTAGTTCATAAGTAGTTTGTAAGTTTAGGGACTGATGACCCCGTAGTTAAGTCCCATAAGCTATACAAACATTTGAAACATTTGTACCGGAGGGAAGGCTTTTGTTGACAGAACAGAGCTAGGTGACGGGTTACTGACCTGCCGACACCGTAGGCGCCTTCGGGCCAAAACTACCAGGAGACGATGCGGATGATTTCAACCGTCAAACGGTCGAATGTGTCGAGAATGTTACAGACGATTCTAGAAGCATCTTTATGGTGGAACAGATGCTCAGATGGTAGAAAATTCTGTGTGTGTGTGTGGGGGGGGGGGGGAGGCGAGACTTTAGAAACGGGAGCCATGATTGGCTCTGATGTGAGCGACACGAGAGACATGTGGCTTGCCACGAAGTGAATGGAAATTCGGCTTGCTGCGTTCCTAGTGAGAGGACGCAGGTGCGCGGTTGTTGGCAAAGTGTCTGGTGACTAGCCTCAAAATTATTTAGAAGTGCTGACTACATTGTCTGAAATGTTCAGATTTGTTTCACTGTTATCAGTTGAACAAATAATTGGTTCATTGCGTTGTACTTGCATTTAGAAGTACTCATTTTCTGGCGTACAAAAAAGTTTCTCTTCTGCTCCTGGTCAATGTGACAAGCAGTTTGTTCAAAAATGTTTGTAGAACTTATAGGACTTAACTACGGGGTCATCAGTCCCTAAGCTTACAAACAACTTATGAAATAGCTAAGACTAAGGACGGCACAAATATCCATGCCCGAGGGGGGATTCAAACCCCCGACCGTAGTGGCCGTGCAGACCGTGACTGAAGTGCCTCAGTCTCCTCGGCCAACGCGGCCGGCTAAGTAGTTTGTAGGAAACTATTGTTCGTCTTCACTACTTGAGTCACTTTAACGTAGGAATTTTTCGCACGAAATAATTTGTTCACTGTGTAGTCATCGTCTCACAGCTACAGCTTCATGTTGGGTGCTGAGCCATACACGGTGCATTGTCGTCGTCTGTCTAACCAGAGCAATACGACGAACTAACTGGAAGTCGGTGACAATACGCACATTGTATTTGGTATAGCGCAATCTAAAGAAAAGTGTACTGTTCCGCTAGTTTACTGAGTTCTAGAGCTTTTCCTGTATTCTTTGTGATATCGTACTACTATTGAATCAGTCACAAAATACAGCGCCAGCGCCATTACACAAACTTTATCCACTAGTTGCGACTTATCACAAAGGTCTTCACAAAAGACATTTACGGAAACAGAAGGTAAGGACAATGAAGAATATCGGCAATAAAAGAAATCGTTAGGGTTAAGAAAGACGCCAGAACGCGGAATTTCAGTAGATGGGATTGAGGGCATGGAGGTCAGAGCTACAATGGGCCCATGAGGAGGCACTCTATGAAGAGTGTGTGAACCAATGAAACGCTGCACGCATGTGTCCACGAGAAAGCAGTCTTTGAAATGTGTGAGAACCAGCGAGACGCTGCACGCAAGTGAATGAAAACAGGAGGGTCGATGAACTGACAGTGAGGTATGACACACATTGAGCCCCGCTTTCGATTTGCCAAGGAAACGAGTCCACTTCAGCACGTACCGAGATTACGTGAAGACAGTCACAATTATCAACTTTGTTAATAATAGTATGTGTTGGGATTCCTTATTTCATTAACTTGAACTCCATAAATTTTCACCGAGAGTCTTACATCCTACCAATGTGAGGTAATTAAATTATGACAGGTACCTCGTATCTAAAAGGTAGTGGTTTAACCATGACTGTGGCACTACATGGAAGCTGAAGTTGCAGAAAAACGTAACGAATAACGCTTGTTATAAACAAACGATTGCTTGTCGTGAGACAGTGCCGGAAATGACCATTCGAGTGCAAATTATAACAGCACTGAAAACAACTGGTGGTGATTGAGTTAGAGAGTATTTACGAGCTGTGAGGATAATAAAAGTTATAACAATAACTAGAAATAAAAATGAATCATAAAATGGGGATGTAGAAGGAGGCGTGTTTTCCTCACGTAGACAGGTTACTTTTTGAGCAGAAATGTGCAGATATTTTTGAGAGCATAAGTGGAGTTCAAATATACTCTTATGGTGTACTTTGTAACTCCCTATGTCCTAAACATATTTTCACAATAATCCCAGTTATTAAATTCTTTTGTTATTCTTGCAGATCTTCTATAGTTTGAAGGAAAAAAAAACACATCTATATTTAGTGCATTTATTTCCCAGAACAGATTTGCAAGACCTATGAACTGAGAGTAGTAACCACTGGCGACGTCATACAATTTGGGAACAGTCTAGTTCCAGTATGTTTCACCGAAAATTTAATTCCATACAAATATTGTGCTGTTATATAACCTGTACACGTTGAATCTACTCTAATGTTAAGAGTGTCATTTTCCGTTCTCAAATTGAAATTAATAATGTTTTTTTACTACCTGCAAAGAGTGATTTCATTTCATATTAACTAATAGTAAACTTCTTTAGTAGTACATTTTCTCTTCACTTCAAGATATCATTTTTGTTGTTTTTTCTCTCCAGTATTTGTATTGTAGGTGTCATTAGCAAAGACAATTCTTTCGAAGACCTCTTCGTTAGTCAATTATTAATATGTATTATGAGCTAAATTGTGCCCAATATGCTGCCGCTGTGAACTTGAATCGTAAGAATTATGCTTCTTATGTTTAACCGTAAATTTAGTCTCATTTGAGTTTTATGTTACGGTACCTTTATTGTTTCTTCCGTAACTGCTAGATGTGACCGGAACAATTCGTTATGAGGATCTCTTATTACTTATGATTGTAGCTTACTTAGCAAAATATTATGCCAAATTACAAATCATTACAGGCACGCCTACCAAAAGCTGGCGAAAGCCGGAGAAAGTACAGCTAAAATTATTACTAACGGCCAAATGGTGCTCAGAAAGGACAAAGTAAAAATATAGATGACGGAGTATTTATTGCTGTCACAAGCGGTTTATCATGTAGCTAAATTGAAGTTGATTCTTCCTGTGAGTTGGTGTGGGTAGAAGTTACACCTCACAACCAGACAAAATTAATTGGTTCTTTTTACCGACCCCCTGACTCAGACGATTCGATTACACAAATGTTCAAAGAAATCTTGGATCAAATTTAAAAACGTACCTAAAAGTCTTAATTTTTGGCGACTTTAATTTACCCTTGATGTTCAAATACAAGTTCCGAAATTGTACTAAATGCATTTTCCGAAAATTTTCTCTAGCAGTTACTTCATGATCCCAGTACAATGGTAAGTGGTTGTGAAAACATATTTGACATCTTAACAACAAATAATCCTGAACTAATAAAGCGCATAAAAAAAGACAGGGATTAGTAAACACGGAAAAGTTGTAGCGAGACATAATATAGGACTACCCAAATTCGCTATAACTAAAAGAAAATTACATTTATTCAAAGAAGCAAATAAAAATTCGATTAATACTTTCCTGATTGAGAAATTCCAATCTCCCGAAACCAACAATGTGAATGTAGCTCGGGTTACAATGAAAGAAATAATAGCGAGAATATATATATATATATATATATATATATATATATATATATATATAGAGAGAGAGAGAGAGAGAGAGAGAGGGAATAATCGAAAATTTTATTTATATATTATTGACACAGAATGCAAATATTACTGTGAACTAAAATGAAACCACTGATTTTTCAGTGCAGTGAATTAGTTTTCGTACATTGTATGTTGTTTGGTGAAGCACACAGTCTTTATCCTACGGACAACGAAAGTGAGCCAGATTGCTAAGTACTGCATAAAAAATATGTAATATTAAATGTGAAACGGTAAACGAGTAAGTCTCTTCTTATTAAAAAAAAAAAAACTGATGGTTGCTGTTTATAAGTTATGTATGTGTTTTCACACTTAGATGTTCTCTAACACTATTGATCCAATTGCAATCTGAGGGATGTACTGAGTAAATTGAAAAGGTGGAGATTATAAGACGATCAAAGCGACAGTTCGTCCCTTTATTCGGTAAGGTGGCGGACTGAGGATTACCATGACAAAAGGCAGGAAGCAACGCTAGTGTCATTAGGGAGCCCTGAGTGAAGGCTGGGCGACCACTATTATCGATGGTTGTCAGCGCAGACGGCGGTCACCGCCGCCCGTGTGGAACGGCCCGGGAGGAGGGGGGGGGGGGGGAGGGTTGGCAGTCGGGCCGAATACGAGCGGAATGCAATTTGCATGTTAACATCTCAGAACCACGAACGTCGTCAACTTTCCACATTGATTCCAATTTGTTTAACGACCGCTGGGTCAGCCATAGGAAATACAGCTGCGAGCACGGCAGCCGGCCTCGCTCGCTCCCTCTCGCTCCTCGGCGCCCCTCTCCACGCGTATCCCGCTCTCTCCGTCCCTCTCTCTTTCTCATTCTCTCACCGTCCTTCCTGCGCAACCCTGTCCGTTTGAATCAGTCATAGCGCTGCGTCTGAACGTTGCACTGCTCCCCGGGCGAAGGCACTTGCGACGCAAAAATGTGGTAAGTGACGGCTGCCCCCTGCCGATTGACGCTGGGAACGATTCCTTTTCGTGACTGGCGTCAGCTGGCGGGGTTGCAGTGGAGTCGGACGGAGGGGGCGACTCACGCCGGTCATTACAATAATTCATCAGAGAGGAGACGAGATCCTTACACCGGCTGGTACCAGATCATGTCGAAACGTTCGATCGTTTAAAAGTACGGCAGTCGTGCTTTCCGATAACTGCGCCCCTCCTCCCCCCCCCCCCCCCCCCCCACCCCTCTGCCCGATGATCCGCCCTACCCCAGCGCCGCAGTCCGAACGGACGAAATATTCCAGAATGTCATTGCTCTAATAGCCAGGCTATCAAAAGAGGATCCATTATAGCGACGGTGGCGCCATTCTCGGGAGCTATATTTAGACGCCCGAGGCAGTCCCGAGTCCGAAGGGGGGCCGAGGAGATTCGAGACGGGAGAGGAGGCGGCGGTGCCCGGGCACCGAACGGTAATGACAGGTATTTCCCTCTAAATGTGTGTATTTAAAGCCGAGTGGATGTGGATGGACGGGGCCGACCTCTGGGAACGCGCCTTCGTGATCCGCTCGCGTTATGATTGCCTTCCGAAGTGGGCTATCGGACGCATCAGCCCGCCGGGGTGATATATTTCAGGTCCCCGGGCGAGTGCGATCGCTTTAAGGAGATAATCCGAATATCGTGTGGAATCCATCCATCCTGTAAGGTGCAGTTTCACTTCGTCCATAATGATGTTAGCGATCCATTTTATCATCGAAAGACCATAGATCAAGTAAGCTGAAAAATGCACCTGTCGGAGCACAAAAAATATGTAATTTGTTGTTCTTTGGGCCTGCTGCGTTATAAATGTCCTTTAATGATATTACGTAAAATAAATCCCGAACGCTGCTCATTATTTTCTTCTTTATTTATACTATAGGCCTATTTCGGAAATATTGTAAGTAATATAATATAATACTGTAGGTATTCGTTATGCAAAAAAATAAATAAAAAAATAAAAATATGAAATACGAGTTATTATAAGTTATTATTATAAGAAGATAATCCAAATATCGTGTGGAATCCATCCATCCTGTAAGGTGCAGTTTCACTTCTTCCTTAATGATGTTAGCAATCCATTTTATCATCGAAAGACCATAGATCAAGTAAGCTAAAAAATGCACCTGTCGGAGCACAAAAATATATAATTTATTGTTAGTTGGGCCTTCTGCGTTATAACTGTCCTTTAATGACATTACGTAAAATAAATCCCAAACGCTGCTATTTATTTTCATCTTTGTTTATACTATAGGCCTTATTATCCTCTTGTTATGGTGCAGCTCTTGTCTCTTCCGTGCTTGCAGTATTAGATTGGTGGTTCATTCCGCCTTATGCAAGACACTTTTTGTTTTGTTTTAATACCCAAACTAGTTTCGGCACTTATTATGCCATCTTCCGTGGGTTTCTCTTGTTTATTTTCTATAATAACAAGTTACATATTTTCTGGTTATACAATCGTTTGCACAAGTTGTTTGGTTTGACAATTTTGTTAGATGTTTTAGGCCTAATTTATTCAAGGTACTTACATTGTGTTATTCGCAGGATTTGCATGTGCTTTAATTGTGGAATGACAAATTTTGACAGCCTGTCATCTGCAACAACAAGACGTTTTTGTTACAAAAACTGACTAATTTACGCCTACATTAGCCTGGAAGTTACACTGAAATTATTTCTATGTGACTGTTTTGGCTTACTTGCATTTGAGCTGTGGTGTTGCTGCTTGTTTGTTTGTGTCGTGTTCTTATGTCTTTTGGTCTTCAGTGCGATTTTTGCTGTAAAACAGCACTGTTTACATCGCCATTTTTCTTGTTGTCGTGGCTGTATGGTGTTGCGTTTGTTTGTGTGGCGTGTCTGTGATGTGGAGCGCGTTTTTTGAATGATTTAGATAATGACATTGTTTTGTGGGTGTATATTTGTGTATGTTTTTGTTGTGTGAGTGTATATGTGTGTGTGTGTGTGTGTTAAACAGAGAGAGAGAGAGAGGGGGGGGGGGGAAGAGAGAAAGAGAGAGAGAATTATGTGTGTGTGGGGGGGGGGATAGGGGGGTTTCAGCTGTGATGTGGTGGTGGGGTTTATTTGTAAACTTCTTTTATGGTCTCAAAGAGTGCTTTGTTGCATAGTGACGTGTATTCATTTAGTACTTTCTTACCTTGGGCTATTGCTTTTTGGATGTGATAATGGTGTGATTCTGTTTTATTAAATGTTCAGTGAATGTTGAGTGACAGCTGCTACTTTTTCGTGCTCTGAGGTGTTCAGTGTATCTTGTTTTGAAATTTCTGCATGTCTAAGCCACATACACAGATTGACAGTTATTGCAAGTAAGCTGATAGATTCCTGATTGGCTGTACTTGTCAGTGTTGTTGGAAGGTTTCCCTAGTCTATTCTGTATTGTGTTGTTGGTTTTGTATGCTATGTTCAGCCCTTGTTTATTAAGTATGTTGTCCACCCTGTGTGTGATTTTATTGTTGTAAGTCATGATGTGCCATTTGTTGCTTACTGTGTGTTGGTATGTTGTGTGCAGTATTTCATCTCTGTGTGTGGGATTTTCTTGGCTGTGTGTTAGCTGTTCTTGTAATTTTCTGTGTATTCTGTCCACTCTTTTAGTGTCATACCCATTTTCTTGTGCAATTTGTTGTCCAGTTTTTCTGTGTAGTCTTGTTTGCTCATTGTTGTTCTGATTAATCGATGTAGTAGAAATCTGAAACTTGCTTCCTTCTGGGTTATTGGATGATTGGACTGGTTGTGAATCACAGTGCTGGTCATTGTGGGCTTTCTGTAGATTGTGAATTCATGTTTGTTGTTTCTGTTATGAATGGTGAGATCTAAGAAGATTAGTTTTCCATCTGCTTGTGTTTCAATAGTGAAGTGTATTAGTGGGTTTATGGTATTTATGTCATTGTGGAGAT
Organism: Locusta migratoria; assembly: GCA_026315105.1. NCBI lineage: Eukaryota > Metazoa > Arthropoda > Insecta > Orthoptera > Acrididae > Locusta > Locusta migratoria. The sequence continues at coordinate 57,939,769 of CM048751.1, forward strand.
CAGCCTGTAACCATATAATGTCGCTGTCATCTGTCAAAAGAACTGTCACGTGTATAACAACGTAAGAAATATGAAATAAAAATTCTAAAATTACATCGGAATATTACAGCCAGTAACAAAGTAACTGTTGTTACCCTATTGGGGTTGATTGAATAGGAAATCTTAGACAGACTGGCTATAATGTATGGATGTTAAGGAAATGTATGTACGTAAAATAAGTCGTATTTAAAAATAATTTTGCATAAAGAATAGCTAGAGCATTATATTATTTACAGATACCTGATGACGGAAGTATTTCCGAAATAGGCGTGTAGGATAAATAAAGAAGAAAGTAAATAGCAGCGTTTGGGATTTATTTTGCGTAATGTTATTGCAAAATATATTGTTCCTATTATAAAAGAAAACTGGGAAACCATCTCCCTGACCCCTTACTCCATGTCCCTCACCAGAAGTTTTGACATGTCAACATGTTGCAATTATACAGTCTGTATAGGTTAGGTGACTGACTTTTGCAACTGTAAATTAGTCCACTTGAAAACAGACGCGTTTCGCTTTTATTGTAAAGCATCTTCAGTGGTCAACTGTACAGCAACCCCCACCCTTCCACACACACACACACATACGGCTTTGCTATTTGAACTAAAATTATACGTATAAACACACACAGCCGGTTGCAGTGGCCGAGCGGTCTGCGGCTTGCCAGTCACGGTCTGTACGGCCGCTGCGGTAGGGGGTTCGAATACCCCCTCGGGGGTGGATGTTTGCGCCGTCTTTCGTATAAGCTAGTTCATAAGCAATTTGTAATTTTAGGGACTGATGACCCCGTAGTTAAGTCCCGTAAGCTCTACAAATGTTTGAACAATTTGAAACACACACATACAGTACAGTCAGAACACCACGCACAAATTGCTAGCAGACAGAAACAAAACAAGAACACTTCTAACAGTGTGAACCAAAGAACGTATAAACAAATAACACACATACAAACGATAAACAAAAGACAAGCGCTGCCCGCAGGCTTCAGAAATGACGAGTTTCCGTCAACTGTAGGAAAACAAAAAATGGAATTTTAAATAGTGACAGCAAGTGTCAATGTGCTACAAGAAACATATGAAGAGGGCAACATAAAAAAACGTGAGTAATCTTAACATTTCATTTTATACAGAATAAAATAAACCCATAGCAGGATAAATGTTGATGATCGAGTTTATCGAAAAACCACACAAAAATATGAAACAAAAAATATTTACTGTGCTTTTGAGCACTGAAGATACTTTAAAATAAAGGGGAACGCGGCTGGTCTCAAATAGACTAATTTACAGTTGCAAAAGTTGCTAAACTAACCTGTACAAACTGTATATTCTCACTCAGAACATGTAAGCCCTTTTATCGAGTCTGTTCTCGTAGTGAACTTTTCATACAGAGCACCTCTCTCTAGCTGCCACTGGCAACATACGTCTCTCTCCAACAGTCTGCTGTTTCTTCAGAATGCGCTTTTCTTGTCTGTCTGTCCCACTGTCACCGTCTTCATCTCCTTGTCTCGATCTTCCTCACCACTTTCGTTGTCTCTCTACCACTCCCTTTGTCCCATTCTTGTTCTCTCACGCTGCCACTCTTTCTTTCTCATTGGCTGCTGTCTGTCTCCTCATTCACTATTGTCTCCTCTAGAGATGTCCTTGTACATGGGTTCCTCGGACTTAATCGCCGCCAGCCGCGGTGGCCGAGTGGTCTGCGGCGCGCCAGTCATAGTCTGCACGGCCGCCACGGTCGGGGGTTCGATTCCAGCCCCCCCCCCCCCCCTCTGGCATGGATGTTTGTGTCGTCTTTAGTATAAGGTAGTTCATAAGTAGTTTGTAAGTTTAGGGACTGATGACCCCGCAGTTAAGTCCCTTAAGTTTAACAAACATTTGAATTTGAACTTAATCGCCTGCAGATTTGCTGGTTAACCTCCTCAGAAATCTGTGTTCGTGTCGGACGTAACCAAGCAACTCCATTGCCGACTCTGCAGGAAGGCATGACCAACTGACAGGACCAGTTGCACCCACCTTAGGATTATAATCGAAATTAAACTCACCAGTTTGCTGTTATTGTTTAGTTATATTCACACGATCGTTTGTCGACACAATGACGGGGTATATTCAACTACATTAAGTGTTCAAGTTGTGCATAGGACATCGGTGTTATAAGTATTGTAAACTCGAATAATATTCCTTGTCACCATGTGAACTAGAAATTGTTCGAGTGAATTAAACTTCGCTACAATTGGGTAACTGAGCATTTTATTTCAATGAACGCAAAGCTAACATTTGCGGAAAAGTGCAAGTGAAGCACTATATCATAGACCCGTGGTATGAAAAACATCTATCACAGAAGAAGCTGGAAAACCCTACTTTGGATGCAGCAGTCGGCTATGTCAGGAGACTGCGCATGCTCTGTAGGGAGGTCTTTGCTGTGACAACAGCAGATGTGTTTTGTTACTGGTTGAATGGAACACGTAACAGTTCTCGCGATAAAAGAGTGAAAGTTTACTGTCGATTTGACGTGTGGCACGAGTCGTGGGACCCCTTGCAAGTTCGGTGATTATAACTCACCCGTTGTTTATCCTTACATGTAGTAGGAGACCCCTAGAATGAGTCTCATAGACAGTTAAGTATTGATTCTTTGAATTGTATTAGAAGAAAATTGAAATTCTTTAAAAAGATTTAAAATGTATTTGTCGGTCCTGTAAGAGTGACCTATGATCTCCCTTCAACTATTAAACCAACCAAAAGTTCGTGAAACCTCGTTTTTCCACGTCACTATTAGCGTATATTGCCCATCCCCTTCTATCAAATGTTCAAATGTTTGTAGATCTATCGGACCAAACTGGGTGGTCATCAGTCCGTAGCTTACAAACTACTTAAACCTAGGTAAACTAACCTAAGGACAAACACACACGCCCATGCCCCAGAGAGGACTCGAACCTCCACGGCGAGCAACCGCGCGCTCCGCGGCGAGACGCTTTAGACCGCTCGGCTACTCCACCGCGGCCCCCTTCTGTCGCCTGCATTGCAGTTTCTAGTTTACAAAGTTGCGTCGATAAAAAATATGGACTTCCCGTCGACAACTAAGTTCCCTGAGAAAATGTATGGTATAATATTAAGGTTTGTCTCCTGTTGAAGAGCCGCGCGGGAGTAGCCGAGCGGTGTGAAGCGCCACGTTGCGGATCGCGCGGTCTCCCGCGTCGGAGGATCGAATCCTCCCTCGTGCATGGATGTTTGTGTTGTGATTAGCAAAATTTAGTTCCTAAGTAGCTTGTATGTTTAGGGACTGAGGACCCTGTAGTTAAGTCCCATAAGCTCAACAAACATTTGTATTTTCCTGTTGAAGACAAACTGATGTGATATAGACGGTAAACGTTGCAAGGGAAGTGTAGGGAGAAAGATCATTGGTGTATTTTTCATAAGAATTAGCTTGAAACGCTTAATGGAAACCACAGAACACCTAAATCAGCTTGCCCTGTCGGTGACAGGAACCATCATCTTTCCGATTTTGAGTCCAGTGTGTCGAGTACTGCACCGAACAAGTTAGAAACGAAGCTAGTGCTCTGAGAGCGGGAGGTGGTTGTTGTTCAGTCTGAATGTGAACTGCATCATACATCCATTTGAACGTGCTCAATTTAGTGAAGTGCACAGTTTTTAGCTCGCCCTCCCTCCCATAGACACACACGCACATAATCAAACACATGTATATAATCAAATTTGCACACTTTTATCTAACTGACCATTCCGTGATGCCTCAAGAGGTAATCAGTTCTGTCCCAAATGCGAGTGCAGACGTTTAAGTATTTCAGCAAGCCGTTCGGTCAGCAGTTTTCTACTTTTGATGCGTTCGAAGTGTTTAAGCAGCCACATGTACGGGACACAAAGAAAATAAACGAATGCTTGATTAATTAACAGAAACACTAATAAATAAATGGGAGGAAATTATGTATTTGGTTTGACGGTAGTAGATACAATATTCTGAATCGAGTCGAAGGTATTGTATAATATGGATACAACAGATATTGCTTTACTCGCATTGAAATGTCTTTCATTTGTTAAAGTTCGTACTATTTTAAACTGAAAAGGGAATCAGTTTCGCAATACAACTGTCTGAAAAATGACATAAATCGATTCAAGTTTATAACTGCTAAGACAAGTGTTTCGCAAGGGCCAGAAAAAGATAATTATAAGATACTAATTCCTGTCATAGTAGGCCTTCTTTGTAAAGATTTTTTTCTACAACATATGAATACCATGCTTCGCGTTTATCATACAGAATGATTACATAGGAAAACACTGTTTCTAACAAAAAGAAATATAACACCGATTTCCGTAATTTGATGATGATACCCAACAGCATTCCTCAAGACGACGGTCAAAATTGGCCCTTAGTGGTTCTGAAAAGAAATAACTAACACCAGCGCTATCTTCATAAAAAGCAATATCGCGGAATGGGTGACTTTGTTCAATTTCTAAATTCAAATAGCTGTGTATCTCAAACGAAATAAATGAGACTATCGGTAATTATTATTAAACATGTATGCGCCCCATAGGACCACGCAGACTGTAATTAGTGAATGTCGCATTTGGTGTTTGGCCTTCCTTTGTGCTGAAATTTGTTTAATCCTCCCATAATGAAGACTCTCTCTTTCATCAGATCACGGTGTTCCAGTCCATTTTCTAATTTCACTCTGATCGACTATACAATCCAATATTTTTTTTGTCTGAGTTGTTAAAAAATGTTCCAATGTTTGTAAATGTATGGGACTTAATATCTTTGGTTATCAGTTCCTAGGCTTACAAACTACTTATATAAGTTAAACTAACCTAAGGACACTGTGCACAACCATTCCAGAGGGGAGACTGGAATCTTCGACGGCGAGTAACCGCGCGCTCTGCAGCAAGGTGCCTTAGACCCTCGGCCACTCTACAGCAGCTCTGAGTTATACGGGCTAGGTTTAAGACCATCCTCAATCGCAGCAATCCATTCAACTGGCTAAGGATTGCCCTTACTTCTGTTTTGGTTGAATTCTACTATTCGTTTTGTCAGCCTATTGGGTGCAATTCTTTTAATTTGCCCATAAAAATTAAGTATTCGTTTTCACATGCCACCATTTATGTTTGTTATTCTTCTATTTCCTTATTACTTCTCAGCCACTACGTTTCTCCATCAGTAATTTTGGGGCCTACTGTTTTCCTTATAATCTTTCTTTCTTTCGTTTGAATATCTTCATTTTGCAGCTTTCTATTTGAAATTAAATTTTCCGCTCGACACTGCTTTAGACATTCAGGTTTGATTGCTGTGCTGTAACGCCTAAGTTTACTGAATTTAAAATTCAGTTGCCATCTTTTGACAGTAATCTTTCTTCGCAACTTTTTCCAGACTATTTTCTTGTATGATTTTGCGCAAGTATTTAAACCGAGAAACCCAATTTATTTTTCCATTTTTTGTGTTGAAAAACTTTGGTGCTTGTTTATTCCATGTCGTATATTCCAATTTTCGCAACTACTTTAAGAATTTCAATTTGTCTGTGAACTGTGGTGACATCAATAGGTAAAACTGCCTGATCATCTGAAAAGTCGAGGCAATATACTTATTTTGTCGTAAACCGCTTCTTCAAATTGTAAGAGAAATAGGATGAGATGATGAAACTGTAACACTTAAAAAGCATTCGTTATCCGACACTACCTCTAAACTTAAATTCACGGGAGAAATTTCTGAACCATTTTATATAATGACTTGTCTTAGGCAGGGAGATGATTTCTCCCCACTATTATTTGACTGCGTTTTGAAAAAGGTAATTTTAGAATGGCGAGAGCAAAAGTCGATTCAAAACATAATTCAATCAATGAAGTTAGGTAGAAGTAATCTTAAAATATCGGTTATTACTATACAAGCTATACAAAGAACTGGATTTTCGTAAATGAAAAATTGATTGAAGACATAGATGAATCCGACTAATATTAAGTTGCAAATTACTTTGAAACACTTTTGATGAATAATGAAATATATCTAGATATTTTCAGAGGACAGATATCGTGGATCGACCTCGATTGTTATTAGTAGCAAGCTGTTTAGAATACTTGTTTTCTTGGCGCTGTAGTAGTGAGTACATGCAGTAAGTTTGTTTTAAAATTTTCAAACTCTTCTGAGTTGTCTATCTGAAAGAAGTTTTTTAAACTTGAATAAATATCAACAATTCGAAGATTGATTTGAACACCACAGTGCTTTAGTAGGCGTGGTGCTGTTTGGAGGTGGTATGCGGTCGTCTTCCTCCGACCTTCGAACTGACTTGCCCAGCCAGTTATAGAGGGACCTACAATTTAACGTGGGTTACGAACCACCGTGCTACTCGGTATTTTTCACATGAGCTAAACTGCCAGATGTGAAAGAAGTGGAAAGTGATAGATAAAAATCCTGAGACCTGCTGGGCTCGAACCCGCGATCTAGCACCGCGCTACTAAGACGAAGCTAAATGGAAGATAGTAAGCGTTTATCCCAACTTCGAACATTTGGCCAGGCTATCAACAGAGATTTCTCTGCATATGACCTGCGTATAATGCAGTCATGGCAAATATATTGATAGTAGTTTATCCTTAAAAGGCGAAAACTGTAAAAGTTCAGATCCGGGGATGAGATTGAACAGTGATCACTGATCAAAGAAACCCAAGGAAAAAACCGGTAATGACTGAAAATATTGAGATTAAATTTAAAACAGAATCTTTTTCTCAAACTAATTAAACCGAGTGAGGTGGCGCAAAGATAACAGATTTTACACGCGTTAGAAAGGATTGTTGTTAATATCCACCTCGGTCATTCTGATTTAGGTTTTCGATGATTTCACTAAATAAGTCCAGGCAAATTCCAAGATGGTAGTGTTGAAAGTGCACGGCCGATTTCCTGCTACATTCTAACCCAAACAATACTGGGTCAACTCCACCTTTTATGACCCCACTGTCGATGGGGCGTAAAACCATAGTTTCTTCTAGTACTTTTCATATGCAGTCTGGTACCTTATAGTTATTTAAGCCTTTCAGATATTTTAAGTACAAAACCGTTTAAACGTGCTTGGAGAGTGACAAAGACTGGCATTCAATTCTGCCAAGGCGAAAACAATCGCACGTTTGTGACCAAAATGAAGCATTTCCTCTTTCTAAAAATTGTAAAGTCTTATCTATGTTACAGGAAATAGCTGAATATTATAACCTGGTCAAAACTAAAGACGCCAGACAGACAATCGACATCGCCCTGGAGTATAGAAGCTGGGCACACCCGGCAGACTCCGAAGATAGCTGAGAAGGACGCAAGCAAAGGCTATCCAGTTGAAGTGCACACAGATGGAAGCAAGTGAGATGACGGAGTGGGTTCTGGAATAGCAATATTTATTAATAAGAAGCTTATTTACCAGATACAGCTAAAACTGCCTTATGAATGCTCAAACAATCAAGCGAAACAATTTGCCAGTCTCATTTGCCCTTGTGTTAATAACCAATCTCTCGAATATCGATAGAATTGCAGTAATTCACTCCGATAGCAGGATTACTTTGGACTCGTTACGAAATCCGAAGAACCACAACATCTTTATTGAAGAAATACGATGTAAAAGCAGAATGTAGCAGACACACAACTGGCCTGTGCATTTAGAATGGGTTAAAGCACATCGAGGGATATGGGGATATGAACTAAATGACAATCTCGCCGAAAGAGCAGTTCGATCACGACACTCTATACCCTGCAACAAAATACCTACAAGTGCGGTGAAGAAGAAACTTCGAGAGGAGTTTAGGAACACATGGGACATTGAGTGACAAAAAAACAAAAAACGTGGAAAGCACTAAACCGTATTTTCCTACGACCTGAAAACGTTTAATGATTAAGCTTCCAATATCTCCGAATTTTACAGCAATGCTAACCGTTCATGGGAACCTGAAAGACTATTATTAACGGTTCACAATAATTTAAGACAGAATGTGCACATGTAACAGACTTATCGAAACTATTGAGCACCTGCTTTTCGACTGCTGCACCGTACTGAAAGAGAGGACCATCTAAGAGAGAGAGAGAGAGAGAGAGAGAGAGAGAGAGAAAAGAAAGGAGGAGGAGAGCACGTTAGTAAATTTGATTTGGTACATAAATTCATTACAGATGTACACAACTACTGTAATTCCATAAGATTTCATTATGTACAAAATCGTTTGCCTTTTTTATGTAAAGTGATAAATAATGTATAACCAAAATGGTTTCTTCTGTAAATGATTTCATCTTATGTACTGTATTTGTCTTTGCTAAAGTATCTGGTGTAACCGCCTGAAATTAGCCATCAAACGTGTAATATTACCACAGTCTAACATATACAGTCACGACACTCTCACTGACTTTTGTTATACGCTGCGATAGCAGCGCTCCAAGCGGCCGGTTAACTACGTTTCGCACATGAGTGCGAATAGTATCGTTTAGATTAACTTCAGCATACTTTTTACATTAGGGAAGGTATGTAGTGCTTTATAAATAGGTAATAATTTAAAACTAGCTCTCCATTTGTCTTTCTTAGGTTTCGTAAGATCCCTGACAAGGTACGAAACGGTACATTACAGGACAGTTAATTTGCAATTAACCTGTAACATACAGGCTTTAAATGAATAATTTCCTTTTCTATTAAAAATGATAATGCCTAGGAATCACCAGGAGACATGCCCTTTAGCAAGAGACGTCATTTTCTCCGCAAGAATATTAAGTATTCTTCATTACAATTACAGTAAAATCGGTGAGGGTGGAACATAGGAAACGTATATAGAATGCAACAAATACGGTATTTAACGTACCAAATCAACCATCACAGCTGTAACTGAAGGAAAAACGTCACAGACTTGGCAATATAACGAGAAAAGCAACCAAAATGTTTTCCAACAAAGAAGAACCCAATTCCCCAATTGTTGCTACATCTGAACCACAAACGGCAAGAATCATAAAAACATTGTTTTTCAAAGTTAAAGTAATTGCACTTAAAAAGAATATGCACGTATAAGAAAAACAAGTGACGTGTAAAAATGTGAGAATCATTAGACTTCTTACCGAATTGATACTGTCATAGTAAGAACAGACCATAATAGAAATTTATTATAGCATTATGTTTATATGCAACTTAACTGTCAGCAGAGTAATCTGCAAATATACACATATTCGAAAGTATTTGTTCATGACGGAGTTGTTCTTTATACCATTGAATCATACAAATTAGGCTGTTTTTATATTAATTTCCGTATTATGTTTGTCTCTCGATATTTTAATAATGCTTGTAACGCAAAAATTATAGAAAGTATTTCGTTAATTACGTACAAAAGCGATTATAAACAAACATCACTACTTCGGCGGCTTGCCACCGCTAGGAGCGCTAGTGTCGCAGCAACTGTCAGTTGCTAACAACTTTTACAGCTGTGAGTGTCGTGACCGTATATGTTAGACTGTGATATTACCAGTGGCGGCTGGTGATAATGTGCTAATGTGCTGCAGCACACTGTAAATATATTACTAAAATTATGCAATTTCTCTTAGAATGCAAGCGAGAAATCGTTGTAAAATTACATCCTTTCTCTTGGAATACGAGCCAGATATCACAATAAAATCAAGCCAATTCCCTTCCAATGCGTATTAGAATGCTAGTAATACGGACGAAAACGCATTTTGGAGCGGTCTCGCCGCGATAACTGGAGCCCAGCTCCGTGTGCTCAAGGGAGATTCAGCCACGCTGGTACGTGCGCAGAGAGGCGGTGCAGTCGTCTGTTCGCTAGTGCGCATGCGCAGACGTGACGTCGGGCCTGGCGACTCATGTGTGCTGAGACCGACTGCAGCAGCACATCAATATTTATCTTCGCGCTGCGTGTGACGGCTGCGGAAGAATAGTATATGACGAATAATGCGGCTTACAGAGTCAAATAGCGCGCTGACTCAGGCGTCTTGCGCGTCGTCTCTCAAACCTACCCATGTGAGGCTCGTATTCAAATACATCTTGAGTCTACATTTTTAATTTCTGTAAATAAAATTAATATTTTTTAAACGATATATTTACTAGCTGCAGTGAATACATGCAGTTGGCAGCGCTGTTATAGATTCCCCTGAAAGTCTGACTGTCAATACAGTATTAATTGATATTTAATTAAAGGCAATCATACAAAGGTTGACTTTTAATTTAATATATTTTGTTTCCTGTTTATTTTTGTAATATTGTAGCACACTGGGCAAATTCTGTACGAGCCGCCACTGGATATTACTATATAATGGAGCATGTCAAATAAATAATCAAAAGAAAATTCACTCCGTGAGTCAAGGTACCGCCATTCCACGGTAGTGAAGTATTTCCCTGACGGCTCGAACAGCAACGAATCTCTGCTCGCTGAGGCAGCGTCCCTCGTGGCGCAGACCACACACCACGCCCGAATCGCCGCTCGCACTCGTATAGACCGGAGCAGCCGTAACTGCGTGCGGCCCCGCTTTTTTCTGCCCTTTTGGCGACCACGAGCGATCCTCTGCGGCTGATAGTCTCGCCGCCGAAGCAGACTGCGCATGCGTGTCTGCCGGTAACTGATACTGCCTCGCAGCAGCCCTGTCCTGCACAGAAACAGGCCAACAAGTCAGCGCACAGCAGACTTCATTACTCCCTACTCCCTCTATCTGCAGGTCTGCTCTTCTTACGTAAGTTCGACTTCTTCGAAAGTGCTTCGTTCCAGATAGATCCTCATTCAGTATCTTTACGATACGCTGTCGGACTGGAAGAAATTTGTTTTCAGGGAATTTGTGAACACTGAGAAGGCTAGGATGTAGTGCTTAGGATTTTGAGATGTTGTAGGTACTGTATCCTTGATCTGTAGACTTCGGCCTCTCGTAACCAAAGGGTCAAGGAAGGACTGAGCCGGTTTTTATTCACTCGCACATAATTGACAGTTTACACACAATTTCTTTAGTCTTCAATACACAGATAATAAAGTAGAATTTGCAAATTAAATTAATAAAAAAATATTTAAACAATCCAACGCCATAAGGGCAAATTTTGAAGTCAAGTTAATAATTCAGCACCTAATCATTTAAACAACCAACACGGCTGATAAACTATCTTAAAATTCTTAAAAAAAAAAAAAACAGCAACGTTTGAAGAGCGACCTTAAAAAATGCAGTTAGTATGGACCTTATACCCTTGGCTGGTGTTTAATATGTGAACATCGAAACAAGAATCTTTGGTTAAACCTTAAATAACACAGCCAAGATATAAAACAATAGATCTTCCCAAACAATTTTCACATTCGAGCTGTCTTGTAACAGGCCCCAGACTTCCAGAGGATTTAACTTTAATACATGGCCTTCAGACATCACCACGTTAGTAACAGCAGCTTGTTCGCTAACCACAAGTTGCGAGTAGATGTACACAGCATGAGAGCAAATCGTAACACTACAACAACTTGCTCTGCAGGAGGGAGGGTTGAGCTATCACTCTGTTCAACAACGGCGATGATACAATTCAATTACATCGCTATCAACCGAGACCGTTGCCCAAGCAGAAGATTCCCAAATAAGGCTAAGCGGCCAGTTAAACTGTCAAACTCACAATAGCACTGTCTCGCCGTAGCATAAAATGCTGACTCCGCTGTCTTGGAAGACGCGTTGGTAGCTAGTTCAAAACTTAATGTGTGCATCACACAGCGACAGAGTCATCGCCACAGCCTTGGGAACACATCAAGGCAGCTCGGCCAGTCGTTCCATTGCTCGGTATGGCTGCAACTAACACGTCGCGCAGCGCAGCCGACAATGACTACTTCCCAGACAGCGACGTAACTTACACATCCAATTTCACTCCCCATACTGCACGTAGCGTCCCTCTCGTCTCCAGCACTCCTCTCCTAGCCACGCCCTCCAGAGAGCCTTCCACTTGTCTCACTAGGCTCTCTGCCAAAGATAATGAGTCGATCGAAACTCGCCGATCGCTGATGGAGATCATTGGTTCGGCTCACCCTTATTACGTTCGAAACGTAGGACGTGTTGGAACTGAAATAACATAAGCGGAAAATTTAATAGGAGTAGAAAATGCAGTCGACGGTAATAATACCTTTTGTAAAAATAGCGTTACATTCGTAATTTTTTTTCTGGCAACTTGGTTAAACAATCACTTAAGGCATAAGAGAAAATGAATTACTGAAAACAATAATTTTACCATATTGTAAAAGTCAGTGTTCACGTTTTAAAGACGTAATGTTTTATTTCTACTTAAATTTTTTTTTCAAATAATTCCAAATGGTACGCTTTAAAAAGTTCATGAAATGATTGGAGGAGACGGACAGAGAGGGGAGATGGATTGGTACAGGGGCAGATGGACAGTGAGATCGAAGCTTAAGGACATGGGCACTGAAGATCTTTGCTGTACGGTCGGTAGGAGGCGCGCGAGTTACGTACGGACCACGAGAGGCCACCACGATCGTAACCGTGCATCTAAGCGCCGGCAGAGCCCGGCTTGCTCTCATTTGCTCTGTATTCTTAGTTTGTGATGGGCAGAGGCATCGCCTCTCGCTCTTGTAAACCATTCTGTGTATATAACATTCATAAGTTGTATCTGTTCGATGTTTAGATGCTCTACCTCACGATTAGTGGATATTTATTGTAATAATGTTTCTAATAAAGAAAATTACTTATTTCAGTGGTATTCTACCTTATTATAAAACCTCACATTTGATAAGGAACTGCTCTTTTGTGATAGAGAATGAAGGAACGAACTTGCCAGATATAGAGTTAAATGGTACCTATTCACGTACGTAGAAATTTCACATAAAACTTTTAAAACTTTTAGAAGAATGAGTGGAAATTATTATTTATTCATATAAGAACAAACACACTTGAATGAGAAGACGGAGAGAAAGAGGATGAAGGAGGTAATTTATAGAGAAAGGAGGGTCGAGGAGATGAACAGTCAGAGGTAGTAGGAAATAGGCAGAGATAGAGAGAGACAGAGAGGACAGAGGACGAGATTGGACAGTGAGATGTGTAGATGTAAGCACGATTGTGCCAGAGAGGATGATTAGAACATTTGTAATGTCAGTATGCATTTTTGGTTTACGATAAAATGCAAACTAATATCGAGTATTTTTATATTAAATGATTGTATGCATCTTCTCCGCTTCGAGCATCGCTGTAAATTGTATGTTGGTACTAATTCTATTTAACATAACTCTTAATTATTCAGTAACCAATGCTATGTCTTTACGAAGCAGTTACATCTACATCCACCTGCATACTTTGCAAGTCACATTTAAGTCGCTGGCTAAGGATTTATGAAACCGTTTTTAAGATGTTGCCTTTTCTTTCCAGTGTCTAACGACGCCTATTGGATGAACATGCTATGGTCAGCAGACTTAAAAACCTCTTCGACTAACTTACAGTAAGAAAAACACATATACTCATGCCAGAGGGAGGGCTCGAACCTCCGGTGGGAGCGGACGCCTAGACCGTAGCATGATGCCGTAGACCAGGTGGTCATTCCCGCGCTGCTACTTGCTTTTGTTAAGTAATTTGCCTTACAACTCATACTTAGTGTGTCTGCTTGTAATGCAAGCCTTCTTGCACCTGTTCTTGATTTGAATTCTCGAGTATTCGCTTCGACTTCTTTGGTGAAGGAATTTCTGATAGCTGTGTTTAGCAATTCTGCTTTAGCAGCAATGTTATCATAGGTCTCACCTTTGCTGTCGCGTTGTGAAGGTATTGATTGCATTTTCCCGTAGTATAATTTACATATGGCCAGAATTTATTTGCTTTTCTACCAAATTACGAGACAGAATTCATCATTGAAACGTTTTTAAGCCTTTCGCATTGAAGTCCGCGCTACATTTCGAGTTTCTTTAAAATATTGCAAGACTTGAGGATTTTGTGCCTGTTTCAATTGGGCACGCTGTTTTCCTTTCCTCTGCTAATGATCTAAACCTGTTTTGCATAGAACGGTGGTCACTGTACTGAGGTACTCGACATGTCGCATCCAATAACAGGCCTATTGAACAACAAAATAGTTTATGACAGTAGGACAAGTATACAATTAAGAAATTATAAACATTAATGAGAATACATTGTAAGAGGTTGGAGACGGTTGTCGAGACTGTGTTGATCCACTTCAGAAGGCTCCATGACGTAAACAGTGTTGTCGTTGGGTGCACATGAGTGTACTGGAAATAATGAGGACATAAGGCAAAGGACAGTGCACGGAGGCAGTGAAGGCAGCAGGAAGCGGCTAATTACCGGGGATGGAGGCAGACAGAAGCAGAGCGAAGCGGCTGCAGCTGGAAGCGACGCTGCTCGCAGGCCAAGGTCGCATGAGTGTCAACACAAATGAAGGATTATTTTGAAAAAAAAAAAAGACATTTAAACAATGTACTTATGTGCCACATTACTTATAAGTTATATATTTTATATTCCACTACTAAAGATGGTGACACACTTCAATTTGTAAGTCATTGTGTGCATATTGAGAAAAATTTGTTCTTTACTCATTCTTACTGTATTGTATTTTGAAGCCACCGGAAGGTGACAGGCTGGCTGCAGCATCTATGCTGCTCTTCAGCCAATTGTTTAACAAAAAATTGACACGAAGATTTAAATATAGCCCAAGATGAAAAAATTATGCAGAATTTAGCCAATCAAAGGAGATAAAATCGGAGAAACAACAAAGACACAGAGAGCAGTAAAACACACATTCAGATTTTAAAATGCCCACAGTGGTTGAAAGATACATGTATGTGCGGCGCTAAAAACTCATGGAGATTGAAACACACTCATGACGAGAACGAGAGCACACACTTAACATCACATGGCAACTTGAATATTCAGCCTGTTCGGCTGTTGCTCTCGTCTTACAACTGGAACCCAGTGCACAAACCCTACTGGCACTGACACTTGAACAATGACGAAAATCTGATGGCCCAGGTTCCCCGCGGAGGGTAAGGATGGGAGGGGAGGCGTGTAATCCCTATAGGCCACTATTCCTCTTTTTTCGAACACCGAAACGTACGCGAAAGACGTTCGCTGTTTTTATCGAAGCATAACTGAAGCTTATTACGCATAACAATCGCATGATAGAACAGTATATCCACCTGTCGGCCTGTTCCCTCTTTATAAAGATCATGCAGGTGGCACTACTTCTTCCCTTCGTGTGCTCCTGTGCTGAAAGACGAGGAGTGGTATTTTTTTTAAGTAAGTACCGTTTTTACCTTAAAGCCTGTACCTTAATCTAATTATCTACATAATTTCCGTCAATTTTGAGGCATCATAGCGTTGTACCAGTTTTTGAATACCCTCCTCATAGAAGTCTACCGCTTGACTTGTTAACCACTGCATCACAACTGTTTTGACTTCGTCACCGTCTTGCTTGGTCACAATGCCATACAAAACACTACAAGGTACATTAGGAAGGTCATCCAGCAAGGAGAAAATCGTAAAGCGTTTGTTTTCTCTCGCCTTATTGTCCACTTACTGCACCAAACTTACATTAACGACCGAAGGGCTCCCACTCCGTCGTTCATCATGCACATTTGTGCGGCCATCTTTAAATGCTCTCACCCAATTTCTTACCATTCCATCACTCATAAGGCTTTCTCCGTAAACTGCACAGGTTTCACGATGAATATCGATCGCTTTTAGGCCTTTAGCACTAAGAAATCTTATAACAGACAATACTTCACAGTCGGCTTGACTAACGTCTTAAACACTCAGTACACAACGTAAAAAAGGAAGAACCATACTGTAATGGCCTCAGTAGGTAGACAATAGATGTAGGTACCCAATGTGCATAAAATTATTGAGATATCTTGGCACGTCTTATTTAATTTCAAAACGGTAGGGCCTACTTACTTTCAAAAAAAAAAAAAAAAAAAAAAAAAAAAAAATCACGGCTTGTAGTTTTCATTATCGGGACAAAAATTTCACTTATTTGGTGGTTCCTTCAGGATGTTTGATGTTGGGTGCCAGTAGAGTATGATCGCAACCGTTGTTGTTGCGGTCTTCAGTCCGAAGACTGGTTTGATTCAGCTCTCCACGCTACCCTGTCCTGCGCAAATCTCTTCATCTGAGAATACGTTCGGCAACCTACATCCTTTTGAATCTGCTTACTATCTTCGTCCCTCGGTCTCCCTCTACGATTCTTACTCCATGCTTCTAATGCTAATTCCTTGATGTCTCAGAATGTGTCCAACCAATCTATCGGTTCTCTTAGTCAGGATATGCCAGAAACTCCTTTTCTCACCGATTCGGTTAAGCACCTCCTCATTAGTTATGTGATCTACCCATCTAATTTTCATCATTCGTCTGTAGCACCTCATTTCAAAAGCTTCTATCATCTTTTTATCTGAACTTCTAATAGTCCACGTTTCACTCCCATACAATGCTACACTCCAGACAAATGCTTTCAAAAAGGACTTCCTAACATTCAAATTAATATTGGATGTTAACAAGTTTCGCTTCTTTAGAAATGCTTTTCTTCCCATAGCCATTCTGCATTTTATATCTTCTTTGTTTCGAAATTGGACCCTATGGAAACCATCTGATGATTACTGGTGTTTTAGGGCGCTATAAGGCTAGGTAATTAGCGCACGTCAGAAAACCTGAAAAGATGAAGGCGTAAGAAAACATCTGAGACGCTCTATGAATCACCAGCCTGCACTGGAGCCCGCGTACTGGAGCGCCGTATTGCGGTGTGCGTGGCCGTCCGCTGTCGGGGGTTCGAATCCCCCCTCGGGCATGGATGTTTCTGTCGTCTTAGTATAAGGTAGTTCATAAGTAGTTTGTAAGTTTAGAGACTTATGACCCCGCACTTAAGTCCCTTAAGCTGTACAAACATTTGAACATTTATTCTCTTATTATTATTTTTTAACCAGCTCTGAGTTTAAGGAGTGAAAGACATATGCGTTTTACATCAGGAGCTACATATGCCCGGAGTCAAACATACTAATTGTAGGATCTCTGCGGTGTTGTCTTCCAGACGATGACCTAAGCACTGTAAAACGCCGGCCGCTGTGGCCGAGGGGACTGAGGCGCTCCAGTCACGGTCTGCACGGCCACTACGGTCGGGGGTTCGAATCCCCTTCGGGCATGGATATTTGTGCCGTCCTTAGTATCAGGTAGTTGATAAGTAGTTTGTCAGTTTAGGGACTGATGACCCCGTAGTTAAGTACCATGAGCTTAACAAACAACAACAACACTGTAAAACACATGTTGGTCCCATCATGGTAACATACGCTTCAGAACGAGTTCCGTTTGGCGACGAGTGTTGTCGGCAAGACGCCTCGGAACTTGGTCTGCGGCGGCGGTGGCGACCGTCAGTGGCAGACAGGGTGGCGGCCGCCGCAGGCAGCCAACTCCATAATAGGGTGGCACGCCGCACTTGGGCGCTCGCCCCTCCGCCGGGGCATTCGGTTTGCCTCACCGATTAATTACGGTTACCGAAGTTGCCCGTCAGCTGTGTGAACTCCGGCCAGCTGTTGACGGCCGCATTATGTAATCCCAGTTACTGAGAAACGACAGCTTCTGGTATTTCCAGCCTCTTTAAGTTTTCCAACAGACGAATGCTCATCGTCTTGGTCGCACGATCGTAGACGTAATGAGATATTCAACTTTTTGACGTCTTCTACACAGGCTAATCCCGTGTACCTTGCCTTCTGGACACAATTCGGCGTAGTTCCACTCGATAGTTTTATTAGCAAAATACTGCTAGACCGAGCAAATTTGTAAAAGTTCTCTGATCACCCTAGCCAACATATTTTAACAAATCGGCAGACATTGCTAGAAGTGGAACGTGATTTCCAAAATCACATGTCATAATGGTTTGTAACATATATACCCATTAATTTTTTCGAACTGTTTATACCAAATATTTTTGCAGTAATCGAAAGGTAAAAACAATATTTATTGCTGAGTATAATGGAATGGAATGTCAGCAAATCAGGCGATGCTGAAGTAATTAGATTAGGTAATGAGACAATAAAAGTAGTAGATGATTTTCGTTATTTGGATATCAAAATAACTACTGATGGCCAAATAAAGAAAATATAAGACTCAGAATGGCTATGGGAAGAAAAGCGTTTCTAAAGACGCAAAACTTGTTAACATCCAATATTAATTTAATTGTTAGCATGTCCTTTCTGAAAGCATTTATCTGGAGTGTAACGTTGTATGAGAGTGAAACGTGGACGATAAGGAGTTCAGACAAAAGTGATAGAAGCTTTTGAAATGTGGTGCTACAGACGAATGATGAAAATTAGATGGGTAGATCACGTAACTAATGTGCAGGTGCCAGGAGTTTCTGGCATTTCCTGACTAAGATAATGCATAGGATAGTAGGACACATTCTGAGACATCAAAGAATTGTCAACTTAGCATTAGAAGGAAGTGTTTGGGGTAAAAATCGTAGGGGGAGACCGAGGGACGAATACAGTAAGCAGATTCAAAAGGATGTAAGTTGGCGAATGTGTTCTCAAATGAAGACAGGACAGGGTACCTTTGAGAGCCGCATCAAACCAGTCTGTGGACTGAAGACCACAACAATAACAAATGCAAAAAATGTAGCCTGGTCCAAACGCAGGGCATGTCATAAGACACGTATATTGTAAAACCATTGGTACTTCCTCGTAATTGGTGTGGAATGTGCCAAGTTTTGGCGCGAAAGGATGGAGGCAGGGTTACTACATTGTAGCTTAACGACAGAGTTGAGAGTAGACAGCCAGTGAGTGATCACGTATGTAGCGAGACGTGAGCGAGGTAGCAAAGCGGAGGCTTGGAATTGTGTCAATTGTTTCCCAAATTTGGCCTCGGATGCTGGTAGAGTGTCTGTTCTGTCGTGGCATTTAATCATCGTCAAGAAGAGAATACAGTGCCACTCTGCAAGAGCCACGATTGAGGACTCTTCGCTTCTAGTTGACCAATCACGAAACTGCTCGTCGGCAGAACGAAATACTTGACAAGGTTATGTAGTTTCTGAATTGTAGCTCGAATGGATGACACAAAATGTAGTGACTTGTTTCAATAATTGTTTTACGTAATTATTTTAAAGCCATAATTACAACAGATTTGAATCATATTATGAATAATAGTTTCAACGTTTTTTGCCTAATCAGTTTGGTGACCATATATATAACAATTTGTAAACTGATTAATTCTTGTACACAATAATTTGTCCCAGCTTAGTAAATATTCTGTACCAAGTCCAATACAGGTCATGAGTGCCTTATTCTCAGGTACACACATGGTCAAATAAAAAAATCCCACTATGGGTTGTGCCCTTACATTCGTTTTAGATGCGATTTCATAGTGTTTGGAGAGATTGGTAGTTATACCCAGATGTAAGAGGTTATAGGTTCCTTTGAAAGGGTACGGCCGAATTCCTTCCCTATCTTTGGCAAAAATCATTCTGAGTCTGTGCTCTGTCTCTGATGACCACGCGTCGACGGGTCGCTATACCCTTGCTTTTGTTGAGAGAACTGATCCGCTAGACGAGCATTTCAGAGAATGGATTATTACCACGGGGTCGCTGCTTACAATACCGATGTACAGTATGTAAATGACCAAGTGGACAACGTTGGAAGATACGTGAAGCTTTTCGTGGTTGTTGCTGACAAGGAAGGTTGCGATTTTAAAAGTATGTAGAGTTATGAAACTTCCTGGCAGATTAAAATTGTGTGCCGGAACCGGGACTCGAACCTGGGACCTTTGCCTTTCGCGGGCAAGCGCACTACCGACTGTGCTATCCCGACACGACTCACGATGCCGCCTCACAACTTTACTTCCGCCAGTACCTCGCATCCTACTTTCCAAACTTCATATCCTTTCTTCCAGGAGTGCTAGTCTTGCATGGTTCGCAGGAGAGCTTCTGTGAAGTTTGGAAAGTAGGAGGCGAGGTACTGGCGGAAGTAAAGTTGTGAGGTGGCATCGTGAGTCGTGTCGGGATAGCACAGTCGGTAGTGCGCTTGCCCGCGAAAGGCAAAGGTCCCAGGTTCGAGTCCCGGTTCCGGCACACAAACCAGGAAGTTTCATATCAGCGCACACTCCACTGCAGAGTGAAAGTTTCATTATGTAGAGTTAAATTATCAGAAGGTCAGTAGTAGGTGATGTTCAACATCGGCGGAAATAAAATAAATGCAACGCACTGCCCAAGCTTGACGATACGGGGGGGGGGGGGGGAGGGGGGATAGGAGGGCAAGGAGGAGCCAAAATCTCCGGGGCCCAAACCTCAGAGGGTCCCCAAGTCAGTCAAGGTTTTCGGACCTACGTGTTGCTCAGATGGAAAATATCAGAATGTAAAATATGACTGCTATTAAAAATTAATTTTGTATCATAGGGCACAGAAGATGCAGAGGAAAGGTTTTAGGAGTCTCCGCAGCCCAGTGATGACCTGCTGTAGCAAAGTGTAGCAGCTGTCAGGTGGGACAGGGGTGGACAGGCTGGTGCCGTTCAGTGCCAGCGCCGCACCCTTTAGTGTTTTCTCACGCCTCGCTGTGTACAAACTGCTACAAACTGATAACTTCCATAAGCTGATGCTAAATAAATGTCACTTCCACGTAGCAAGGTTACAATTACAAAATTATTAAGTTCAACACATTACCAGATTGTCGTAGTTTGGGTGTATCTCGTAGAATCTGCTTCGCTTGTAAAGTTCTCCACGTGTCTGAAATTCGGGTTAAGTTTGCGTTGCATGCTGGGTGATATCTTACAGACCTACATCACTTAATGTGAACTCAAAACACAAGTCGCACTTTTCATAAAACTATATTCAATAATAAATTACATTGTTGATCTGCATACTGTCATACATAGTGACTGCCCAAAGACAGCCTTAATAATGACGCCCCGAGTCTGTCTGCTCGGATCCTTATATACTATTTTGACATGCGACAACAATACATATTATTGTTAGAACCAGAAAGTTATACATTTATCATTAGCAACGGATTTTTTACAAGATATACTTAACATTGGTAAGTAGAGCATTAAATGTTTATTCTTTTAAATATGATCACTTTGATAAGATTGCCACAATTAAGCAATATATGATCTTATATGTATTCGAACAATGGAATTCATAAAGACGTTAATAACGTGAGAATTATGTTATGAATATAATTCCTAACATGTACAAATTTACATTTTTGCAAGCTTAACTATTGACTGTTTCTTTTAGTTCTATAAATATCACAGTTTCCAAGTAATTCTTAAAAGCTGACCATGTGGTCATCTTGGTTTCAGATTAAGTCTTCGGAATTCACATAATAATTATTGTCAGTATTACATTAATGCATCAGACGGCATTTTAAGTCCATGTACTGAGTTTGATGAGAATCTAATATCATTTAATATGTTTTCTGTTACTATCTGTTAATTCTACATGTGCTTACTTTATATTTCGGAACACAGCTTTAATATGCAATAACTCTGCTTCCTACCAATGGATGAACATAAAGTGAGTAGTTATTAGTTTCTGTGGTGTGTTTACAATTTGGTAACATTCTTAAACCAAAGTTATGTGATATCTGTTGTTCAGCATAGGGCTAATACACGGGAATTTTCTTACAAGAGTTACAAATTATATTGGTGTTGCCTACATGCAAATGTACAGTCTTTAGGTGTTTCCCTAAGTGGTCTGTTACGTCTCAGCTGTCTGCCACATCTGTCCCGCAGGTCGTAGTTGGGCGATCCGTGCAATACAGCAATGCGTATTGCTAATTTTTCTATGGTACTTATGGTCTCCCATATGTTAAGTGGTTTTCCTCAGAACTAGCGTCCGTTAAGTTAGAAGCTTTCCCTCAATATTTCAACGGAAAATTCCATAGACAAAATCCAATAATCGTGTTGTAAAAGGATATAAAAAAGCCAAGATCGCTGATCATAAATTTTTATTTACGACAACCGGTTTCGCTGAACTATGCTGCCACAGTTCAGCGAAACTGGTCGTCGTAAATAAAAATTGATGATCAGCCATCTTGGCTTTTTTTATATCCTTTTACAATATCGTGTGTTGTTCAGTTTGCATATTACTTCACAGAAACTTTTCACTGCTCTGATATGTTCTGTACAACAAGTACTGTCACAGGATGTGACTACGGAAAGAGGTTTGTGATGGACCACAGTAGTGGTAGGGCGCGCTCGCAGCACTGACTGGCTCTCGCCCTGCTTTGCCCTTCCTCTGCTGCCTGCTGTGTGATCTTGCGGCGGGTATGACTGGCTTCTAATGTCATCTGACTGTTGGGAATGTTATTAATATTTATTTTGCTGTCGTTTACAATAACACATCGTCTGGATGCTTATTATTTTTGCACAGTTAATAGTTTATTTACGCTGAATAATTTCTTCTTATATCTCGTTACATTTAACGATATACAGCTTAAATAACTTATGAAATAAAAATACAAATAATAATTAAAAAATTAATTACATGATACATATCAATTTAAGAAGAAGAATTAAAAAATAAGGGCAAGTACAGACGTTGTTGAGAAAGATAGTGAAAAAATAACATGAATTTATAATTAATAGAATAAGATGATAGGAGAGAGAAATTATGAAAAGATGGAGTCAGACACCTTGTGATGCTCGAGGATGGAGTTGGCATTCCCATCAAGTCGTCAACCTTCAACCATTGTTAGTATTTCTGTATGTTACTCTAATTACTAATTCAGATTACAGTGGTCTTCTGTATTGTTGTAATCTATGAACAGGTTAACAGGATTATAGTGCCGTTTTGCCGGTGACAAAAAGCGACAATTCTGTGACACTTTCAAATTTGTTCTTACCACTATATTCACACTAATTATTGTCTATTAAATGATTATCACTGTCCGTGTCCATGTCCGTGTTTGTGTCTGTGTTGGGGTCCATGTTGTTGTACCTGTCGTGTTCTCGATTTCGGTTCCTTTGCTGGTACACTCTATGTACTGTGTTTGCTCGCTGCATACGTTGTTGTCTTCTGTGTGGTCTGTTTCGTTTGTATTCGTCATATGTCGCTGGCGAAATTTTATCTGTTAGTATATTGAGTATTGTCCTCTTGTCTTATGGCCTCGTATATTTGTTGTTCCGTGTGAGCATGTGTTGCTCGTAATGTGTCTCTGAGGTTATTGTACGTCCCGCAGAACAGGACAACGTGTTCGGGAGATCCCCTCTCCCCACATGTGCAGTATGGTGTCTCTCTGAGACTGACGCGGTGTAAGAGCGTAGGATAAGGGCCGCGTCCTGTCAAGAAGTGGACCATGCCGCGGCTTGGATCGACATGTTTCATTCTTAGTCTCTCCGCTACGTGGGGGAAGAATGAATGGACCCTCCGACCCTTATCAGTTTCGTCCCATTCCTGCTCCCATGAGTCAATTCTCCAGCGCCTCAGCTTTTTATTATTTTCCAGAGCCGACGCAGTTACTAAATTCACCAAGTCTACTCTGCCTTTCTTTAACCAGTAAATCGCATCCCGATATTTGATGGTTATATCGACCGGGAAGATCCCCAGCATCACACACAGCAGTACCTCCACTGAGGTGGTCCGGAAAGCTGACAATAGCCTAAGTAGTGCGCTCCTCTGTCCGCACCTTACCGCTGTAACGTTGGTGGCCAGCATCAGACGGTGCGCCCAGCTACTTGCTGCAAAGCATAGTTCTGAGTCGAGAAGTGCACAGTGATAAGTCCGTGCAACTGACAAAGGAAGTTTGTACTGTTCTGTGTTTAGCTTTGCCAGTTTGTGTAGAATTTTTTTTCTGTCTTTTCTGTTTGCACCCTGATGTGTTCCTTGTAATTTCATTTATCGTCAGTGTATACTCCTAGATAGCGTGTACATTTACTCCTTTTAATGTTTGTTTCCTCGATTTTGATTGGTGGATCTCTTTTAAGAGCTGCTTTTAGTAGAGTGCATGTAGTTTAAATTTTTGCTATCAGGAGTTTGTTTATGTTGCACCACTGAGTGATGGTGTTGAGTGTGCCACTTGCCTTCTCCTCTAGCTGGGATCTACTGTTTGCTGAGACAACAACTAGCAGGTTGTCTGCTTAAGCGGCAACTCCATATATTCTATTGTCCTCGTCAATTAGGTTTAGAAGAGGTTCAATAGTGATGTCCCAGAAGATCGGCCCACAGATCGATCCTTGTGGGCATCTCTTGGTAATTCGTCTGACCACCATGCAATTGCCCACGAGCCATTCTACCACTCTATCCTTGTAGTAGTCGATAAAGCCATTGTAGAGTGTATGGGGTACCTCCAGTTCTCTGAGCCTTGCGAAGAATGCAGGCCACCACAAGTTGTCAAATGCCCCTGCGATGTCTATCATGATTGCGATAGCGTTTTTTTGTGTTGAATTTTTTACTAATTCTAATGCCTTGTTGATTGCTTCATCACTTGATTTTCCCTGTCTAAAGCCAAACTGGGGTGTGTTTAGTCCCCGGAGACCTCTATGTGGTTGTAAACACCCACGCAATAGCTTCTCTTGGACCTATCCTAACGTATTAATTAGAAATATTGGTCCGTAGTATTTGTAATCTGAAGGATCTCGCTCGAATCCTCGGATCCTTTTTGTATAATTACTGCAATGGAGATCTTCCAAACTATGGGTACCCTACCCAGCCTTAATACATTTAATAAATTAGTTAGGAAGGGGATGATCGGTGGTGCTAGTTCTTTCTTTAACTACCTCCAGATGTATCGTATCTGGACCTGGTGCTTTTTTATTTTTCAATTCTGATAACGCTACCGCAATTTCCTCTTGCGCAAATGGGCAGTTGGCTGTATCTGTGCTGTAAGGTGTTTGTAGCGCACCTCTCATACATGTATGTTCCTGGGTGTCTGTGTCAGTGACATCTTCAAGGAGGATTTTGTTCAGCAGGCGGTGTTTGTATGTCTCCATCCTTTCGTCACCATGCCATCATTCTGCCGTAGCGTACCAAGCAGTAATGGGGTCTTTACTTTTTGCGTTAGTATCTTGTATGGTCTCCCCAATAAGTTTCGTTGTGTATATGTTGCCATGAAATGTTCCCAGATGTCTTTCCTCGTCTTCCAGAGCGTTTGCTTGTGAAGGTCTTTGGCTTGTCTGTATGCAGGGAGACGTATTTGTTTGTCTAGATCGATCCATGATCTTTGGTACAGTTTAGGCTTCCTTCTCATATCTTGGCTTAGTCGTGTCAGTTGGTCTGTCTATTGTTCTGGCCCATGTTTCTTGCCAGATGCTGTTGGTATGGAAATTTTTTGTGCTTGTTGTATTATTTGTGTGAATATATAGGCTCTATAATCGACGCTGCCATGTATACTAGTGACATTTTTGGTTTGCAAAAATGTTTGTAATTTATGGCAATCAGCTGTATGAAGGACGTATTGTTGTACGGTGTCGCGTGTGAGGTGTTTCTGTTGGGTAGTGTTCTGAAGATAATTATTAATTAAGGACTGATGCTTGCTGCATTTGGTTTTAATAACCCAGGAATTAAGCAATAAAGCTGTTTTATGGAGGAATTGCAAATTTTAGCACCACTGCTGATGCAAGTTGAATTTTTACCGGTTTTCTATTCCCTTTGATTAGTTGAGGTTTTTCCTGAAAATCGTTTATAACCAAATTCAACAAAGAACAAGTAAGTCAGAAAAAGTAAAATACCGGTAGGTTTTTCTCATCCATACTTTGCGTTGTTGCAGTAGCAGATTCCATACGCCAATGCTGAAGTAAATAATTAATGTAGTTACGCCATCTACGGAATTTCCCTTGCTGTTACTCTAAGGATGATCGTCGTTGCATACACCTGTTACACGTCAGCTGCACACAGAACATGGGAATTACAGGGCAGTGCTAACATTTTTACGACTCAGGATTGTGCATACAATACCGATCCAGTAGCAGACAGGAATGCTCCTCCACATTATCTCCAGACATTTCAGTTAGGGACACTGTGATCTGCATTACAAACTTTTGGCATTTGGGAAAGTTTGGTGTGCTATCGTGTGTGTGTGGAAGTCTTGGATGCTGAAAATATGCTCGTATTAAATTACATAGATCCCGTACTGCAAACAGGAAATTTTACTTGCCACGTAAAATCTTTAACTAGTAGATCTATTTTTCTGTAATGTATTTTAATACGTGATATTCTGTGAGTCATAATAACAAACTACCTTCAGTGGTTTCATTGTTTCTAAGATAAGAGGAACAGTTGAAACAAGTCTGGGCATTTGAAACTGCCTTTGTACAGAAAGTCAAGGACTTGCAGATACAATATTATTGATAGGTATTGTTTATATTCGTGTCTCCATGATTATTCTGACACATCTCTGTATGTAATTAGTATTGTGCGTTGAAATATTGTACGTTTTGTTCGGTGGCTTCTGCTGTTTTAATATAATTGAATGATGTCACAATCCGCGAAATTTCCAAGAATGTTTAGAGGCTCTGTAATACAGAATGTCACGGAATCCGAAGTTAGTGCTATTAATAGAGGATCGACAATACACGTGTGCATCTACCATACCTTGGATTCAATCAACTGCCCGTAAACAACCGTTGGTTTGCTCGATTTCTGCCGGCAATATGTCGTGCAACCTTTATTACCATACCATAAATTGCCTGTGTGAACATTTCTGTTTAATAAAAATTATTTTTTATTGGGTATTTTCGTTTTTTTTTCAATATTCACCGTATTACGTGATGTTTTAATCATGTCAGACCGTCTTCAGATTAACAATGAAATTGACTTTGTACGTCAGGAGATGGGGCCCAATCGCACATCCATCCTCTAGCTCAGTGCCGGCTGCCAGTAGTTATTGAACATGTAGGGAATGTAAACAAATATTATGTTGTATAGGTACAGACGTACTGTAGAACTTTAGAGAACAAATTGAAATTCTTAAGCAGACTGCGGAATTGCGATCTTTGTACCGCTAAACTATTTCATGCAAAAGTCAGTGAATTGTAGGAGAAATTGGTGTAGAAAAACGTAGGTTTCTGTGAATGACAATGGAACTTCAAGAAAGTCTCGCGTAACGGTAATATGTGATGTAACATTGTGAAGATTGTTAGAAGAGCTTAAGAAGATATGTAATGCTTGTGAAGAAAATTTACGTGACGGGAGTGCTACAGCTGTCTCGAATTCCGCGATGTATTGCAAAACGTCGCTATCTCGCCATTCTTTCTCATTATCCTTTATTCCTCTTCTCACTGTCGCTTCTTGGATACCCTTTAAGTCGCAATTTCCGTGGTTTTCCTCTTGTTTTGTTCTCATGAGGTTACCATGAATTCATCCCATTGGCTATCTACCATCTTCCATTTGAAACATCCTGGAAGATTAAAATTGTGTGACGGAACCGGGACTCGAACCTGGGACCTTTTGCCTCTCACGGGCAAGCGCTTTACCGACCGAGCTATCCCGACACGACTAACGATCCCGCCTCACAACTTTACTTCCGCCAGTACCTCGCCTCCTAATTTCCAAATTTCCATTTGACTTGACGCTAAACATCCTATGTCTTCCTTCCACTGTATCCGTATAACCATAATAAGTCAGCGTCATTTTTCTTTATTTTCTCCTTTCTTGCGTGGTCAATTCTGGAAATTCTACATGCTCTTCTCAACTGGTCCATTTTACTACTCTAAATATCTTATTATTCTCCCTGTAAGTTTCTGGTACTGACTACCCTAATTTATTATTTTCCAGAAAGGATTTGTATTAGCGCAAATCGCTGCTGAGTTCCAACTTTTAGGGTCATAGTTTTGGAGAGTCATCCTTCCCTGCCGAATTCGTTGTTGGATATCTCAGTAACATATTGTCCATATTACAGTATACTGACTAGGCTTTCGTCCCCAATGACCAAATGACCACCCTAACGACGGGACGTTAAACCATATGGCTCTTCCTTTCTTTTCCCTTCTCTTTTTCTTTCTTACTAACATGGAATTTATATTACGAGTATTGTCCGCCCCCATTCGTCTTAACATAATTACTTTTCAGAACTCACTTTTAGTATAAGTAAGCATGTAAGCTATATGCTCTCCATCGCTTGCTACAACCTCCTGATCAACAAGTATCCAATTCCTTCTGCACACATTCCTCTTACAGAGCGTGGCGTGACAGAAATCTTGTGTTAGTCTCTTAATTAATCTGAAGTTCTCACTAGAAATTTCTTTTCCATCTGTAATGTTCAGATTCAGATGTTTGTAAATCTAAGGGACTTAACTACGTTGGTTATCAGTCCCTAAGCGTACAAACTACTTACACTAACTTAAACTAACTTATGCTAAGGACAACACAAACACCCATGCCCGAGGGAGGACTCGAACCTCCGACGGTGATCGACCGAGCCCACCGCAGCTGGACGCCTTAGTGCAAACGCCTATTCATCGCGCCCCAGCTTTAATGACGCATCCTGCCGACTTATTGAGGTTTGTGATACTTCTTACGCAATTTTTGTGATTTTACCCGCCCATAGCACCTTTTACAATAGCTGCAGTGGCACTGTTTGATGATCTTTCTCAAGGTCTGTGAAAACCAAATAACTGCTTAGACACGTTTCCTTTTTTATGTTTGGAAGTGAATAGTTATTTTCCTTTTCACATACATATTTTCTATATGCATCTGGGTAGAGAGTAGCAGCTGACAGTCGTAACTCACTCAGAAAAAAGGACTGAGCCCTACGCTTCATATCTGAAGAACGCCTAGTAAATTTTGTATCATGTTTAGAGACCTGTGTGCATAGTCATTTTTCAATAAAGATACGTTAGATACCAAATTGTATGAGATAAATCATTATCTAAATCATTAGCCAAGTTATTCTATTGTTATTCTAGTGACTACTTGCACTTCGTATGTCTCATGAACACGAATACTTGCAAGGAAATGGGGTCGTCGACAATGTGAATATTTTTTCGGAGAGAACGTACCATACCTTTGAAAATTCTTAACGTCAGCAACAAATTTCTCTACCTGTAATGGCACACAATAAAATGCAATATCTTCTCTAGAGAGGCAGGTGGGTGGCCATTTTATCCCCCAACGTGGCTGTCCGTTCACCTTTTACGGACCATTAAGGAGCTCTTTGCAAGGCACACGGTAGCGTTCGGTTCAATAACGAGCAGAGTGATGTGCGATTTAATCGTCCGGAGCCGACGGCGCTTGCCTTCAGGATTGGCGGCAAAGCCAAACGCCTAGTTTCTCCAAACAAGCTGTCTCACCGTCGTAAGAATTACGTCCCGACTTTTTCCCCTTCCCTTCCGGGTAGCGATACAACACGCGTTTCATTTTAACAGGAAAGCGGCACTCCGTTACTATTGGAGACCTTACGCCATAAATAAACCTTCTCCAAACACACATCGCGCTGCTAGTAAGCCTGTTATTGCTGAACACTTTGCCGGACAAAAATACCGAGCATATTTATTGGCTTTGCGGATTTCTACTGTGGATTAACGACCGAGAAAGCCAGCTCCTGTGCTAATGGGAACATACCTTTCCCATTGCGTCGCGATGTCACACTTATCTTCACGACCGCGTTTTATGGCGACTGAAACTCGACCCAGTGTGGCGCATACTCGAATGCCTGCGCCCCGTAGAAAGTGCTACTGTTTTAGCAGGAGGCATCAGCGTCATTCCAACTGCCACTTTATTGATACTACGAGGCGGTAGGTAGGTAGGGACAATTTATGAGAATGACAAGGTGCATACCATCTCAGTTTCAGGGCACAACTGTAGCAACATAGCGTCGTGCAAGGCAGTGTGAAACCTGAGCTCGCAAATCATGTAAGAAAAGAGAGCAAGAACACACTTAAAGTATACACTAGCGCCATCACACAACCGATAACACTTACCGATAGTATAAATTAATAACCAGCAGGTGAAGTAGCTTTAATCCGGTCTCCTGGTTTTGCCGCGGTGGAGTAGCCGAGCATTCTAAAGCGTCTCGCTGCGGAGCGCGCGGTTGCTCGCCGTGGAGGTTCGAGTCCTCCCTGGGGCGTGTGTGTGTGTGTGTGTTTCTCCTTAGGTTAGTTTACCTAGGTTTAAGTAGTTTGTAAGCTACGGACTAATGACCACGCAGTTTCAAATTCAAATGTTTGTAGAACTTATGGGACTTAACTACCGGGTCATCAGTCCCTAAGCTTACAAACTACTTATGAACTAGCTAAGACTAAGGACGGCACAAATATCCATGCCCCCGACCGCAGTGTCCGTGCAGACCGTGACTGGAGCGCCTCAATCCACTCGGCCACCGCGGCCGGCCCACGCAGTTTGGTGCGATAGATTTACAAACATTGGATTTGAACTTTTGTCTCCTGGTTTTCACCAAGAGAGACAGCAAGATACCTAGCAGAATTTAGACAAAAAACTTGCAGCCCTATTGATAAAATCACTTATTAATTTAATTTCAACTGTTTCCTTAATTAAATTACCCCCACAGTTGCAAATGAAGCAACAATATGGTTTCGTGTTCCACGATACGACCGACGTCAAGACAATGTTCTGCAGTAACAGATTTGACCGGATGTTGTAGGAGCGTGTGAAGCTACGTCCCGGAAGCTCAGTAACGAGTCCTCGATGGTCCTGATTGTTTGACCTGCCACAGTTGCAAGGAATAAGATAGGAATCCGCCTCGGCAAACGAAGTAAGTCATTTGGATGTTGTATTCGCAAGATTTTTTGCATATTTATTGCATATTTTTATGATCTGCAGCCTAATGTTTAAAAGCAGGTCGTACATTTCACAATATAACACACACTGTTATAACAAACATTGTTTCATATTAACCCTTTCGGACCCTCTGGCTACAAATGTCTACGGTGTCTAATAAGATGGTTCAGAAGCGTTTTTTCTCAATGGAAAGAACATGTATACGACACCTGAGTGTCCAATCATTTCATCATGCACCATTACTGCCACACAATAAAAATATTAAGAAGCGAGTGTTGCACTGCGCAGCAGTTTGCAAACTTCAAAGAACACGGAAACTGTGGGTTACTTGTATTCCACTGTATAACTGAAAGTTGTAGTTGTTATTTTGCGATATAGATATTGAACTATCAGTTTATTTAGTACAACAGTGGGTACTACAAAATTAATTAATTTACTCCTTTAAAAAAAGCCTTGTTTTTCAGTATACGCAGTGAAAATGTTTGTATAGCTTATGGGACTTAACTACGGGATCATCAGTCCCTAAACTTACAAACTACTTATGCACTACTTACGAACTAGGACGGCACAAATATCCATGCCCGAGAGGGGATTCGAACCCCCGACCGTAGTGGCCGTGCTGACCGTGACTGGAGCGCCTCAGTCACCTCGGCCACCGCGGCCGGCTACACGCAGTTATGTAGAATGAAAATGGGTGCATATAATTGCATAAATCTTGCTTCTAAAATGATTAAAAATTTAACTTAAGATTATTAAAGCATTAAAAATAATTTGCTTGACAGAGAAAAAAAATCGGGTCTGAAAGGGTTAATTAGACTATTCTACTGAGCAATAATATGAAATAAAAAAAGAACAGAAGGAAATACTAACTTAAAATGTACTAATTGATTATCCGGTTTCGCTAGATTACCTTTTTACTTCCGTCTCATACTTCTTCTTTTCTGTTTAGCCGTATGAACACCACGGTTTAAGTACCAGCTCCGTTTCTTTCGGCCGTTAACCTTATGAAGTATTGATTTTAAGCATAACAGGAAGAGGATGGATAACACGAAGAGGATGGAAAGGAGTGAAATAATTCAGTGGCGACAAGTGAAAAATTGAACCCGCATTTCCCAATTTGGGGCCGTGGTCGCCTTAACAGTTTAGCTATCCGAGCACGAATCCCGTCCACCCCAAATAACCACAAGTCTTACGTTACGGAAGTAGCGCTATTCTCGACCACGTCGTCTTACGTTCGGCACGATATTACTGTACAGCATCTGCGGTGAAGAAATAAACCATACGCCGTCGTCACACAGAAATACATATATTGATGCGGTGTATGTTCTTTCAGACTGCAGTATCACTTAATAAATCTCGACAAATTGTCTCTTGTCATTTCGTAATTTTTCTTTTATTTAATTGCAACAAGTATTTCAGTCCATGCAAAGGATTCAATACACTTCGCAACTTCAATAATTTTATTCACTCTCCTGGATACCAGCAAAGAGGTACAATGAAACTATTTATTCTTATGGTGGGGTTTTCAGCGTTAATGGTTGTAACACCAAAGAGATCTGTACAAGGATTGTTAAGAAAAGTTAGCTTGATATCTAATCAAGAATTGTAACCGTATGAAGACTCAATAATAACCACAATTGAATTTAAAGTATGTGTGTGGACAATATTTTTCCAACTCATTGAACATATTTATCCCAACTCATAACACCAAAGGATCTATCAGGTTGGAACAGCACGAAACTGCGACACGGTCAAATGCTTAATTTCTCTCAAGGAAAGTGGCGGATAGATTTCACACGATTCTTAACGCTCTTTTGCAGCATTGATAGTGTTCGGCTTTGATTTACGGTTAAATGTTCGACATCCCGACGTTTTAGTAATAGCTGAGAATTAATTTCCGAACCAACGATACGTTTACTATGACGCGGTGTAGCAGACTTAGTGGCATCCCATCATATCATCGAGCTGCGAGATAACTCTCTAACCTCAAACTCTTTCTTTACAGCAATTTCCACGATTTTTGACCGTAACATAATAGAGACACACAATACTGATTAATTTCTTGAAAAGAGACTTGCGTTTAAAGCTAATAATTGCATTCATGCTTGATTTCAAACCTGAACTTCAAAGATTACAATTTTAACTATTCAAAAGAACCTGTAGAGATTTTTAAACACTTTTTACAAGACACCGAGCGGGCGTGGCCTCACGGACTGGAGCGCCTTGTCACACTGTCGCACATCGCATGGCTGCCCTCACCGGAGGTTCAAATCCTTTCTCGGGCATGGCTAATTGTGTTGTTTAAGTACTTTGCATGTGTATTGACCCATGACCTCAGAAGTTTCGTCCCTTAGATTTACAAACATTTGATTTCTTCCGACACATATCAGATGTTAACGGCAATGGAACCATGCTGCATACCATTAAAACAAGTCCTGTTCATAGATAGCACGAATGCAGAAAATAACAATCATATACAGAACAAATAGTTCTTTATTTACATGAAATAGAGCTATCAACGTAGTACTGGTTTTCTACTACGGTTTCGATTTTGATCCACTCAAGTGACTTCTAATCAAGTGGTGTCAGTTGTGTTTTCCTGTGATTTCCTGTCAGAAGTTTGTAATAACAGATGGAAGGTTATTGGACGCCACGAGTACGTATTATAGCTCCACAGCTGCCCATCATTTATAGTATATAACTGATTTACGAAGTAATCTGAGCAGTCCTCTTACATTGTTGTCTGATGAAATCTTCATTTACCGTCGGTTGCAATAGTCAGAAGATAAAAAAAAAAGCAAAATGATGTAGACATGACATCTGTATGGTGTGAACATTAGAAATTGGCCCTAAAGAATGAAACGTGTTTGGTCATACACACGAGTATTAAAAAGACTCCGTTAAATTTCGTTTACACAGAAAATGACCCGAATGAAAAGACTGTCACTTGAACTAAGTATCGAAGGATAACAGAAACCAAAAACCGTTTATTTATATTATAAGAAACATACTTTTGTGGGAATGACAGACTAAAGACTGGCTTTCAACAGCAGCACACTTATAAATGCGACATTTACACTAAAGATACACTGTACACGTTTTTTCTATCGTCTGCTATAGTATTACTGAATAGTAAGTGGTCCTTACCAGGTAGGACTAATCGAAAATATCGAAGTTCAAAGACGGGTAGCTCATTTTGTACTGCGAATGTAGTCTTTCCCGGCGTATATAGCTGATGAAATCTTCTCGGGCTTCCGGCTACCCGAGCAGTTTTCATTTTGTACTGTCACAAAGTAGCGTAGAAAGTTAAAAGGGGTATGACACGAGATGTAGGGTGAAGGGCAATCATATAAGGCAAGGCATTTTTGTTGCACGAAAGTATTTTCACAAAAATTCAATCTCCAGCTTTTCTTTTTAACACAGAAATAACGTCCACCAATTTTGCTTATCCTAATAAATGAAAAAAAAAAAAATAAAAATAAAAATAAAGGATTTTGCGTTTCATTTACACTGCGAGTCCATCACGTAACATACTTCCACCGACAGAAGTTCCTCTGGAAGTACATCAAACCTCCGCAGTGGTGAGATCAATACGCAATTGAATTTAATCTTGTTCTTAAAATTGCTATATAGTGGTAAAATGTTCTTAGTATTTTTAAATTCCGAAAATGTGTACAACTAGGCTGACTAGAAACGTCAGTGGATAAAAAAAATCGTTTTTGCTAAAGTTCCGGACTAATGTTGCTATCATCCATTAAAACACTTAAAATCAGACCAATAGCGGACCATTGTTGCGCCCGGTGGTATCGCTGGGACGGATCAGTTGTCTCCAAAATAGCTGATTAACTTCTAGAAATAATGTATGGAATCGAGATACAAATGATTCGATAAGATCGTGAGGCAAGAAAAGAGTCGTAGGAAAGCATCACAGATTCCTGTTATGACAAAAGTAAATGCGGTATATTATTCAACGTGCACTACACATTTCAGAGTATTTACTTCGTAGTTAATATGGAGTCCAAGACGATATTAACATTTTTCGTACCTGTACGAACGTGTAATTACACATAATACTCTGACAGTCAGTCATAAAGCTTATCGAATCACATGTCATTCGAAAACAGGTACAGGTTTTATATAGAGTGATGTTTTGCACCTACAAAGACAGGAAGAATCATGGATGAGAGTGCCGGCCGCGATGGCCGAGGAGACTGAGGCGCTCCAGTCACGGTCTGCACGACCACTACGGTCGGGGGTTCGAATCCCCCCCTCGGACATGGATATTTGTGCCGTCTTTAGTATAAGGTAGTAGATAAGTAGTTTGTACGTTTAGGGACTGATGACCCCGTAGTTAAGTCCCATAAGCTTAACAAACATTTGAACATTGATGAGAAAACAAAAGCAGACACAAGAATGACACACATTAGCTGCCTGAGACATTGAAATAAATCTGTGGGGAAAATTGACAGTTTGTGTCAAATCGAGATTCGAACCCGCATCTCCTGCTTATTCAGCAATTACGCTGACCACTGCGCCATCCGGCCACAGTGGTCAGAAGGACTGCACGGAATCACAAGCACACATCCTGCCAGACCTAAATTCTAAACTTGTCTACTTACTGCTGACGTTGTGACCCCTTGCTGAATATTCTCATTATTTTCGACCTTTCGCCGATTCCGCAATAGGTTGAGCATGAGGTGAACTTTCACTGAGCCGTTCACTGGCGCTCTTCGCCTCCTTGATTGAAGTGTCTCCTTTTTCAGCGCAATTTTCGAGGGAGAATCGGTGGAGAAATGGCGCGTGAATCTCTCTGCCAGGCTTTAAAGTTTGATAAGAAGGGCAGTAATATACACTGGTCAAAACAATTAGGGGATCAGTCTTGTCATCTGCAGAATGAACTAAAATGGTTAGACGTCTTTGTCTGTTCTACGGCGTGGAGGCAACAACATTACGGCAACCGCGATGTGATAAGAGTTACTGCAGAGGAGCTTTGTATTGAGTTGTGTTTACCAA
This sequence comes from Locusta migratoria, assembly GCA_026315105.1. Taxonomy (NCBI): domain Eukaryota; kingdom Metazoa; phylum Arthropoda; class Insecta; order Orthoptera; family Acrididae; genus Locusta; species Locusta migratoria. Next base: position 57,975,434 of record CM048751.1, read on the forward strand.
TCGTGTTACGCAAGCAGTTGGGTTCGGATAGTGTAGTGAGCAGCTAGTGCAGTGCAGCAACAACGTGACTTAACCTGACGCTGTGGAAAGGAGAGCCATAGGAAGTTTGGAAGCGGGACAGACTCAGAGGGAGGTGGCTGCGGCTATTGGAGTGTCACGAAGTGTAATTTCCAAGACATGGAGCCGGCCGCGGTGGCCGAGGTGACTGAGGCGCTCCAGTCACGGTCAGCACGGCCACTACGGTCGGGGGTTCGAATCCCCCCTCGGACATGGATATTTGTGCCGTCCTAGTTCGTAAGTAGTTCATAAGTAGTTTGTAAGTTTAGGGACTGATGACCCCGTAGTTAAGTCCCATAAGCTTAACAAACATTTGAACATTTGAACAAGACATGGACCCCATTTCAGACAACAGGAACAGTTAAAAGATGGCAAGGCCAAACTGGTCCACGGGTAACATCAACAAGAGATGACCGTTGTCTCCGGTTTACAGCCTGTCGAGACAGAAGGCGTAGGCAACTCGGCTACAACGCCCACTCCAGCCTGCAACAGGATGCAGGATATCTACACAAGCAATCCGAAAGCGCCTCCGGGAAAGTGGCCTCAACGCACCGAGGACAATGGTGTATGTCCCAGTAACATCACGTTACCGTTTAGTCTGCCGTAAATGGGCCCGTTCTGTTCACAAATAAGTTAAGATTTTGTATTCAACCAGACAACCATCGTTCCTTCATCTGGAACTTGGAACTACCCTGCTTATGTGAAGGAAACGTTACTATGTCATGGTGGTGGACGAATGGTGTGGGAAGGAGTTAGCACTGGTAGACGTGCGGACCTATATGTCGTTCTGAATGGCCGAATGACTGCTCAGAGGTATAGAGCCATTGCTGGAGTCATGGGATATGTGTTCCTTCTGGTGGACGATAAGGCTCGTCCCCGTAGAGCTGTACTAGTGGACAAGATGCTTGAAACTGAGAGAATTGAAGAATTGAGTGACCCATCGGACCTCCAATTGAGCATGTCCGGGATGCACTTGGCAGACCCATTGCGGGCAGGCCAGCACTTCACTGAACGGTTTCAGAGCTGGATATTGCACTCTCGGAATATTGGCCAAATATCCGCCAAAAGATGGTTGATAACGTCAGACTGTCCATGCCACGCAGGTGTGCAAGTGTACTGACCGTCTGTAGTGATCACACGCCATATAGAGGGAAATGAGAATGACTTTTTCACTATTATGGTCTAAGGCGCCTCGTTTCGGAGCGTGCGGTTGCTCGCCGTCGAGGGTTCGAGTCCTCTCTTGGGCACGGGTGTGTGTATTGTCCTTAGGTTAGTTTACCTTAGTTTAAGTAGTTTGTAAGCTACGGACTGATGACCACGCAGTTTGGTCCGATAGATTTACAAACATTTGAACACTATTATGGTAGCCTCTTGGGCCTCGCTCTAAGTAAACGCCATGTAAACCTCAAATAAACTTGACGCAGCAAATTACAATTGTAATGTTCGAATGTTGTAATGTTTGTAGTGCTTATGGGACTTAACTACGGGATCAGCAGTCCCTAAACTTACAAACCACTTATGAACTAGCTTATACTAAAGACGGCACAAACATCCATGCCTGTGGGTGGGGAATGGGGGGGGGGATTCGAACCCCCGACGGGGAACGGCCTCGCGCATCGTAGCATAGCGCCTCAGTGCGCTCGGTCGCCCCGCCGCGGCTCATTTTTTTTCTTGTTTCATTATACACGATTGTAACCAATATCTGTATAAAATACGTCACCATATGTATATTGTGTGTAATATTTCAGCTGATCCCCCAATTGTTTTGAGCTGTGTAGAACTGGAGGTAGGTGTGGATGAGGTACCGAGCCGACCGGTCGGTTTTCCTGGACGAATGGATGTGATAGCAGGCAGTTAAGGCAGCGGCGGCAATAACGTGGCGCCTTCGGCGTCGCCGTCGCTGTGCCGTTGACCCCGTAACGGGTGGCAGTGGACACCTGTCAGAGGCGGCGTGGCCGTTAGCCGCCGCGGCGACAGCCTATGGACGGCGGACGACCCCGGCACCGCTGGGGGCAAGGCTAACCCACATCACGCGGCACACATCCCGCCACAGGGCCAGTGTCTTTCCAAACCTGAAGAGTGCGCACCACGTCCGTTTAAGTAGCTGTCAGCGGGATCATGCGCATGCGCATAGCTTAAACCGCGTTTTGGCAGGGTCTTCTCCAGTTTCTGGCTACTTGGAGTGATAATAGGCTCCTAGACTCTACCTGAAAACCTATTTACGTCGCTGTCAAGCTTCCGGATTAGCTCATGTGCAGACCTCTCTGACAAGATTCATTCGGAAAGTGTCTCAACGATACTGAAATTATATAATTTACAATTAGAAGGAAGCGTGTGGGGTAAAAATAGTAAAGGGAGACCGAAGGACGAATACAGTAAGCAGATTCAAAAGGATGTAGGTTGCAAAACGTATTCTCAGATGAAGAGACTTGCACAGGACAGGGTAGCGTGGAGAGCTGCATCAAACCAGTCTGCGGACTGAAGACCACAACAACAACAACAATGGAAGATTGGGGTGTGATCAGTAATTACTACACCAGTTTTAACTCGTCATAGCGGTAATTATACATGCCTTGATTTGATTTGATTTTTTTCAGGGAAGCCAAAACGGTCCAACCCGCCACTGCCCGCACCGAAACTAAGTTTATTGTGCGGTGTCGCTCCCTGTATATCTAGTAAAGCCAACCAATGCCCTTGAACAGTGCAAGGAGTCCCTTTACCAGTTCTTTATTAGACACAATTTCTTCGGGTCTGGTTGTCCCAAATGTTCTGTGCCTTTTACTCTCCAATGCAATGCATTCGAAGATTAGAGGTGATGCACTTTCATCACCGTCATCACAGATCCTACATTTATATACATGCCTTGCTGAAAGTGGTTAAATAATAATAGGACAAGAATCACAGCTGCAAATGTAATATGGAATAAGGTCACCGATTTGTGACTGGCTGGAAGACTTCCTATGTAATTGAACGAAGAACGTTGTTCTCGATTGCGAGTGTTCATTAGAGACGCGTGCATCGTCAGACGTGCCCCAGGAGAGTGTGATAGGACCGCTATCATTTTCTGTCTATAAAAATGATCTGATGGACAGACTGATTTGTAATTTCCGGCAGTTTGCTGATGATGTGGTGTATGGGAGGGTGTCGTCTTTGACTGTAGTAGCATACAGGATAACATAGACAAAATTTCTATTTGGTGTGAAGAATGGCAGCTAACTCTAAATGTAGAAAAGTGTAAGGCAATGCACATGAGTAGGGAAAACAATCTCATACTGTTAGAATACAGCACTAGTAGTGAGCCTCTTGATGCAGTCGCGTCCTTCAAATATCGAGGCGTAACATTCCAGGGGATATGAAATGGAACGAGCATGTAAGGACAGTTGTGAGTAAGGCGGACAGCCAACTTCGATTTATTAGTAGAATTTTGGGAAGATGTACTTCATCTGTAAAGGAGACCGCGTATAAAATGCTTGTACGAACACGTCTTGAGTATCTCTCAAGTGCTAGGGACCCGCAGTAGATCAGTTTAAAGGAAGACTTAGAAGCAGTTCAGAGGCGAGCAGCTAAATTCGTTACTGGTAGGTTCGACCAATGCGTGAGTGTCACGGAAATGCTCCGAGAACTGAAATGGGGATCGCTGGAGGACAGACGACGTTCTTCTCGAGAAATTCTGTTGAGGAAATTTAGAGGGCCGGAATTTGAAGCTGATTGTAGAACGATCTTGCTGTCGCCTACTTACATTTCGTGTAGTGATCACGAAGACAAGATAGAAATTAGGTCTCGTGTAGAGGCGTATAGTCACTCTTGTTTCCCTAGTTTTGTTTGGGAGTGGAATAAGAAAGGAAACACCTAGTAGTGGTACAGTGTACCCTCCGCCACGCACTTTACGGTGGATTGCGAAGTATGTATGTAGATAATTACTATTATTATTTGTTTACTTGTTTCATTTAGTTATACGCATTCTGAAGCATGTTTGAGAATCTTAGAAAGCAGAAATGTAACCGGCAGTATGCACACTTCATAAACGCCGCGGCGGAGCGACCAAGCGCATTGAGGCGCTATGCTACGATGCGCGAGGCCGTTCCCTGCCGTCTTTAGTATAAGGTAGTTAATAATAATTTGTAAGTTTAGGGACTGATGACCTCGTAGGTAAGTCCCATAAGCTTTACAAACATATGAACATATGAACTTGATGAAATTCTGCAGTTGGGTGTTGAGCAACTTAGCTTCTGTATTCTCTAGCACCGCCAAGACACTACGCTTCCACCCACACGGATTACATGCAACTTAAGGTCCGTTATTCACCAATCGGTAAGGGGAGCTAAAATATGCATTTACTACCATTTAGTCGAACGGTTATGGCTACGTACCAAACGTACGGTTAGTATCCGAGGGGTTCTCTATAAATGTACCTGTTGAGTTGTAGTTGTAGAAATTGGAGTTAGCATCGTCTTGATCCCTGTCTACGTGTCGCGATATTCGCTGTTCTTTCTTCGTAAATAACTGCCACTCCATATGGGAGTAAGACTTATTTCTGTTACTTATTTCAAATGGCTAAGATTATATGATAATACTCTCAGTTTCTCGATTTTATTCCCACGTTACTAGAATATGTAGCTTTAATCTTGCAGAAATTTTAAGCTATCGTTGTATATTTTCTAAAGATATTTTGGTTTTAATAATCAACTACAGTAAACTGTTTATTATCTCAGGGATAGTCACTTTATTTGAAACAATTATCCTCACTATTTGTTTCATCTGTTCGCTGGATCTGAAGTGCACATTTTTATATTATCCTTCATAAAGCGTTACCGAATCACTTATCGCGTATGTTCTTGTTAAGCCCTTAGTGAGCTTTGTGAAATTCTTATGCTCTAGGCGTATTCTTTGATGTGCTGTTGTTATCGGAAGATGTAGTAAGATCTGTTAACGCTGTACGGATATTCGTGAATGTCCCCTATAAGGTGAAAATACAGGCGAATATGGTTGGTGCTTTGCAATACAATATTATATATAGTATATATTGATAGCTTTACCAGAAAAAAGGTTTTTGCTACATTCTTTTTTTCTCATAAAAAAAATATCGATCTCAGAATAGGTCTGGTGTTTGATGTGCTGAACTTTTACTTGACGAGATACGTCTTGCACCATCAGTGGAAAGTTTGATAAAAGCACGAAGTTTTTAATGTTTCAAAGCTGTTCAGTTATTTTCAGTTACATAAAAATTCATAAATCTGCACATAACAACTGAAAATAGTCGCCTTCCTACGTGACGCGAACTATAGTCGAGCCGAAATACTATTATTCCTGGTGCTTACGCCAATCGCCTTTGAGCGCTGGTTGCAGCAGGAGGTAAGTCGAACACGAACTTTACACATGCGCACGTCCGGCTGCGTTGTGCATTTTTGCCAATTCTGTCAGACAACAGCGACCGTTAACTATACTGTCCGGCAGCGAACTAACTACTTGGCAAAAAGGTTTCATTCCGTTTCAGCGGCTGGGGCGGTCTCCCAGCGCAGTAGACGGAGCCTTGGATCATCGTATTTCGGCCCGACTATATAGGTAGAGATTCTATTATTGACGCTGAACTTCACTTTCTGGAGCGCCATGCTGCAGTGCGCGCGGCCCTTCGTCATCGGGGATTCGAGCCCCCCATCGGGCATGGGTGTTTGTCTAGTTATTAGGTTAGTTTAAGTAGTTTGTAATCTAGGGACTAATAACCAAGCAGTTAAGTCTCATAGATTTACAAACATTTGAAGTTTTGACTTTACTTTGCTAGTTCAGAGGTTTTTAGATTTGATGATGTCAGAAAATCAGGCGACGCTGAAGGAATTAGATTAGGTAATGAGATAATAAAAGTAGTAGATGAATTTTGGTATTTGGGTAGCAAGATAACTTCTGATGGCCGAAGTAAAGAAGATATAAAATGCAGAATGGCTACGGGAAGAAAAGCGTTTCTAAAGAAGCGAAACTTCAATATTAGTTTAAATGTTAGGAAGTCCTTTCTGAAAGCATTTGTCTGGAGTGTAGCATGGGAGTGAAACGTGGACGATAAGGAGTTCAGATAAAAAGATGCTAGAAGCTTTTGAAATTTGATGCTACAAAATTAGGTGGGTAAATCACGTAACTAATGAGGAGGTGCTTAACCGAATTGGGAAGAAAAGGAGTTTCTGGCATATACTGACTAAGAGAAGAGATAGATTGGTTGGACACATTCTGAGACATCAAGGAATTGTCGACTTAGCATTAGAAGGAAGCGTGTGGGGTAAAAATCGTAGAGGGAGACCGAGGGACGAATATAGTAAGCAGATTCAAAAGGATGTAGGTTGCCGAACGAACTCTCAGGTGAAGAGACTTGCACAGGACAGGGTAGAGTGGAGAGCTGCATCATACCAGTCTGCGGACTGAAGACCACAACAACAACAACAACAACAACGATGGCAAATGCGGAAACGTCGTAATAAATAAATTTTAGCGATCTTGACGGTTCTTTTATTCTTATTAAGGGGGTTATAACTGAAATTCGCTACAATGAAACTCCCAATGGAACAGTGTGTTACTCGAAATATTCTTTTCTATGTTGCGGGTTAATGGGGGTCTTGTTTGCAGACTGGAAGAGAGAAAGGAAGATTGTGGTTCAATGTACCGTCAACATCGTGGGAGTGATCCCAAAAATTACAGGCCAATCTCATTGACGTCGATTTGCAGTAGGATTTAGGAACATTGTTCGAATATTATGAACTACCTCGAAGAGAACGACCTATAAACCAATAGTCATCACGGATTCAGAAAGTATCGCTCTTGCGAAACACAGCTTGCCCTTTATTCACATGAAGTGTTAAGTACCATCGACAAGGAATCTCAAATCGATTCCATATTTCTGGTTTTCCGGAAGGCTTTTGACACTGTACCCCACAAGCGGCTTCTAATGAAATTGTGTGCTTATGGAATATCTCCCCAATTGTGCGATTGGATTCACGATTTCCTATCAGAAAGGACAAAGTTTGTTGCAATTGACGGTAAGTCATCGAGTAAAACAGAAGTGATATCTGGCGTCCCACAGGGAAGCGTTATAGGTCCCCTACTCTTCGTCGTGTTTATTTAGGGGACGATCTGAATATCTCCCTTAGACTGTTCGCGGATGATGCTGTCGTTTATCGGTTAGTGAAGTCAACAGAGGATCAAAAGCAACTGCAAAGCGATTTAGACAAAATTTCTACATGGTGCGAAAATTATAAATTGACACTAAATAAAGAAAAGTGTGAAGTAATACACATGACCACTAAAAGAAATCCGCTGAACTTAAATTACGCGATAAATCAGTCAAACCTTAACGTCATAGATTCTACCAAATACCTAGGAGTTACAATTACGAACAACTTTGACTGGAGACAACATATAGAAAATATTGTGGGGAAGGCGAACCAAAGGTTACGTTTCATTGGTAGAACGCTTCGAAGATGCACCAGATCCACCAAAGAGACTTCCTACATCACACTTGTGCGTCCTCTCCTGGAGCACTGTTGCCCTTTGTGGGACCCTTACTAGGTGGGACTGACGGAAGAAATTAAGAAGGTTAAGACAAGGGCAGCTAGTTTTGTTTTATCACGATACGGGGGGGAAAGCGTCACGAAAATGTTGCACGAATTGGGGTGGAAATCATTAAAAGAAAGACGTTATTCAATGCGGCGTGATCGTTTTGCGAAGTTTCAATCAGCGACTTTTAGTTCTGAATGTGAAAATATTTTGCTAGCACCCACCTACTTAGGGAGACATGACCATTCCAATAAAATAAGAGAAATCAGATCGAAAACGGAACGATTTAGGTGTTCTTTTTTCCCGCGCGCTATTAGAGAATGGAACGGTAGAGAAAAGTTATGAAAGTGGTTAATGCACCCTCTACCGGGCACTTAAATGTGATTTGCAGAGTATCTATGTAGATGTGGGTGTAGATTAGAGACGGATCACATTCTCGGATAGGTTTTGCCAGAAAGGAACCACGCTGGCTTTCTCTTAGACTGATTTAGAGACGCGGATTTGAATCGCCGTTCTCTCGAATGCGAGTCTACTGCGTTACCACTGCGTCACCTCGCTCGGTCGCTGCAGACTGCATGGATCCATTTCACACGAGCGAACCCGGACGGACGATCGAGCACTATACACGGTGGGAAGAATTTTCGAGAGTCAATGGTTGCAGTGTGAAGCAGCAGGTGTCCATAAACAGCGACTGTAGGTAGGGGGCGGTGGTGGTGGTATGGCAGGCCTGCGTGTGCTGGGCGCGTGAAAGAGAGCGATGAATCCGGCGGCGCGGCTTATAATAATGGCCGCCTGTAGTACTCAGTCTCCGGCGTCACGCGGCCTTATTAATGACGCTCTGGCCCGCTGCCGGCTATCGGGACGGTCGCTCCCCGCCGGTGGCATTCGGAACTGGAGGAGCCGGCCCGGCCGGGCCCATTAGTCAGCGCCGCCTAACGAATTAACGGCGTGAAAAGCAAGCCGCTGCCTCCCGCTCAAAAGTCAATATTTATTCGCGCCGCCCTAAGAAGTAAAAATTGCCCGGATAAAAACACACGCTCGCGCACAAGTCATTCGTGGGAACCTTTGATATATGTCTCGAGGAATCCGTTTCCTTTTTGTGCTCGGGCCGCGGGCGCGCGCGTTACGATATATCAAGCATTTACCGGCAGCTCGGGAGGTCACCCGGAGGCCAGCAGCCGGTAGCGCCGGCAGATAGCGAGCGCTGTTGTGGCATCGCGCCTTTCACATTTAAATGAGGCGAAATGAACAAACATCTTTAATCTGCTCCTTCTCTTCAAGGACTAACTTATTACCACCTGCTCCTTGACCACCTCTTCCCAAATGGGAAAGTTACGCGTACTGTACCTAGATGGGCCGATCGGACCCGACTGACAGCTGTGTCTTCCTCTGCCAATGCAATCGCGGGAGTTAGGGTACCTGGATATAGACGGGCATGCGAAAATCAAATGTTCAAATGTTTGTAGAACTTATGGGACTTAACTACGGGGTCATCAGTCCCTAAGCTTACAAACTACTTATGAACTAGCTAAGACTATGGACGGCACATATATCCATGCCTGAGGGGGGATTCGAACCCCCGACCGTAGTGGCCGTGCAGACCGTGACTGGAGCGCCTCAGTCCCTTCGGCCACCGCGGCCGGCCCGGGCATGCGCATCCGCCATTTTTGTTCCTTCGCTTCGACGCGCGATTGTAGAATAGCACAGTCAATACGCTTTCAGCATGGTGGGCTGTGCAGCTCCGAATTATTCTAATCGCTCAGAAAATGGTTTGGTTTTCTTTTTCGTTTCCAATGAATCCTGAAGGGCGTAAAACATGGTTAATAAATTTTCGTCGTCACAAATGGATACCAACAACGTGTTGAAAACTATGCGAGGTGGGTTGACTTATTTGTAGTTATGCACAATTTCTACACGTTGTAAACGACAGGTTTCGACACTCTTTTTTATTTTTATTATTATTTTTTTTTCAGCGAAGTATTCGAAGCTACGCACTAATTCAGTAGCAACATTTAGACAATAACAATACTAATTACTTTTAACTGATGCACACTGTTTTTTACTAGTTATAATGGCTCATACGCCTCGTAACGATGTTTGATGCTACTGCGATGTTAATTTTAGTTACACCATCGGCGTCGTAATTTGCTAATGTTGGCAAGAGAACGTTCGCTTTAGAAGGATAATTAATTTACTGACCGGACAAGTGTACATACAAGAAGATGTTAAACATGAAAAATTATTTTCTCATTCTACCTGTTCGAGTTTTCAAGAGCATTCAAAGATCGTCACCAACATCAGTACACTATGCCGCCGAGGCCGTAAGTAAAATTGACCAATGAGAAAGTAAATTTTTAAATGAGAAATTAAAATATCTCGTATATATAAATCATTTACTGCATCCTCGTTTATCATTATGAATTCTGAAAAATACGTCGTAAAAAAATAACAACCTGAGGGTGTAGGCCTAATCTGGAGCAAATTTATGGCATTCTGAAACGGAGATTTCTCGCATGTTAGCGCAGCTTCGGTATTGCATGTGGTATCCCATAAAAGTGAACTGTCGAATGCGAAAGAGTTGCTCACAATACACACCCAGGTGAACAAATACCAGAAAACATATTTCACGATTTGTCAAACCATATTACAATAAATTATTACGACGATTAATTTTTGATACAAATATATATATATTTTGGTATGTGTATTAGAAATGAAACAAGCGATGTTTGAAAGCAATAACAGCAGAAAAACTCCGACTTTCACATGCTCACGCTATCACCGCCTGGAACCCAAATGGCGCCGGGAGCTGCCGCTATAGCAGAAATTGATGCGCATGCCCGTCTATATACATGTGCCCTATGGAGAGTCGTGACGTCAGCACACCGCCTCCTCGCTCGTTATCTGCTTTGTTTACTTGGAACAGCTACTACTCAGACAAGTAGCTCTTCAGTTGCTCTCACGAGTTTCAACACAGCCCGTTCGAGCTCCCCCACCACAGACAAATTCTTGGAAGTTTCGGAAATCAAACCCGGACACGTAGCATGGCAGAAAAATAGCAGCTTAACTTGATTCCTGAGGTTTATTCCCATTTAGCAAAATTATCGTTTATAATTGATATCTGAGCATCTTTTAGAAATGTTATACCATTATTTTACTAAGATTTCTTTTAAGCATGTCCTTGTCTGATTTTACGAGGGTTGGAACAATAGTGGCAACCCTGCTGTGGAGACGCTATGCAATAGAATCTGCTTTCTTTATTTGGAACAGCTACTACTCAGACAAGTAGATCTTCAGTTGCTCTCACGAGTTTCAAAGCAGCCCGTTCGAGATCTCCCACCATAGACAAATTATTGGATGTTTCGGAAGTCTAACCCGGGCACTTAGCATGGCAGAAAAAATCAGCTTAACTTGATACCTGAGGTGTATTCCCATTTAGCAAAATTATCCTCTATTACTGACATATGAGCATTCTTTAGAAACGTTATACTATTGTTTTACTAAGAAGTTAAGCTTTCCTACAAGATATCTTTTAAGCATGTCCTTGTCCGTTTTTACGAGGGTTGAAACAATAGTGGCAACCCTGCTGTGGAGACACTATGCAATAGAATCTGCTTTCTTTATGTGGAACAGCTACTACTCAGACAAGTAGATCTTCAGTTGCTCTCACGAGTTTCAAAGCAGCCCGTTCGAGTTCCCCCACCATGGAAGTTTCAGAAATCAAAGCCGGGCACGAAGCATGGCAGAAAAATAGCAGCTTAACTTGATTCCTGAGGTTTATTCCCATTTAACAAAATTATCCTTCATAATTGATATCTGAGCATCTTTTAGAAATGTTATACCTTTATTTTACTAAGATTTCTTTTAAGCATGTCCTTGTCTGTTTTTACGAGGGTTGGAACAATAGTGGCAACCCTGCTGTGGAGACACTATGCAATAGAATCTACTATTGTCGCTGAAAGCCCACGTCGTTGACATACCTACCTAAACTCAGAGCAAATGGAATCGCACGTGCCATATCACCGGCGTGCCCACAATCGGTGTCACTAAGCCTACCAGTCTGGGAGACCGTTTGTTCTGCGAGTTCCACCCGGGGCGGTTATATGGTTTGACTCCCTCCTCCCGCAGATTCGTGACTGCAAATTTTATTCCTATGATATTTTTAACATGTACAACCATAGCTGGAGATTTTTTCCCATCATTTGGTTATAAGAATTTTAAATTTGAATGGCTCTTTAACGTCGGAAGCATTAAGCTTTAAAATTTGAGCGGAACACCTGGCAAAGAAACAACTGAAAATATATTTTAGAGCGTTTCTACAGCGGTTAATCCCTGCGCCAAAACAGCTGTATGTGTTCACAGAGATGAAAGTAGCAACACTTCTGATGTGCAGTCTTCAGCATTAGAAGCGTTACCACGTGAGTCACCGCTACAGACGGCATTACCCGTCGATGTCTTCTGGCAGCGTACTTAATTAAATTTCTCCTGCAAGCCTATTCGTCAGCGGCAATTGCCTGGTGTAAAGAAGCGTGTTTATGTCTCCTGACTGCCAAATGGAAAGACTTTTTAAATGCGACATGCAGTCAAGGCGCCAATGTAATTGAGTTGTCTGGAGGAAGGGATTTGATTATGGGGCGCTCTCGCTCCTGGCGATCTTTTAGTGTGGCCCATTCGCCGCGCAATTATTCCCTCTCGTTCGCCGGTTGGCGAGGCAGCTGTCCTCGTGGGGATATCTATGGACCATCTCCTTTAAGCCGCCTTCGTCTGTTATCGGCCGGCTCACTCCTGGCCGGCGAATCCTCCGACTAAAGAGTAATTACTTCCTCCTCCAGCCGATGCCGTTTTCCGATTTATTACCTTGGGCAATCAAATTTTAGATTGCCGCCCGCAACTGGGGAGAAATTTACGTTGTGGGTTTTGCTTTTAATGGCTCCGGCAGATGTGAAAAGCCATAATAGCCACATCTGAAGTATAACGGGATTGTGGCTTCTCCTGCTATATCTTTTGTGACTCAGATCTTCTGATGAGTTCCAAGCTATCAGGCTAAACAAATTATTTCAGGGCGTCTCACATTGTAATTAACGGGAAATTTACATCGTGTATACAGCGTGTTACAAAAAGGTACGGCCAAACTTTCAGGAAACATTCAAAAAATGTTCAAATGTTTGTTAAGCTTTATGGGACTTAACTACGGGGTCATCAGTCCCTAAACTTACAAACTACTTATCAACTACCTTATACTAAGGACGGCACAAATATTCATGCCCGAGGGGGGATTCGAACCCCCGACCGTAGTGGCCGTGCAGACCGTGACTGGAGCGCCTCAGTCTCCTCGGCCACCGCGGCCGGCCAGGAAACATTCCTCACACACAAAGAAAGAAAATATGTTATGTGGACATGTGTCCGGAAACGCTTAATTTCCACGTTAGAGCTCATATTATTACTTCTCTTCAAATCACATTAATCATGGAATGGAAACACATATGTTGTGTCGTACTTGTAAAGGCACATGTTCTAGCAGCACAGGTAGAGTATCCCGTATGAAATCATGATAACGTGCTCCAGTGAGCGTAAGTGGTTACATGAGGCCCAATCTAGACATCACCAACAATACCTGCCCAAACGTTCACAGAAAATCTGTGTTGATGACGTGATTGCACAATTGCGTGCGGATTCTCGTCAGCCCACACATGCTGATTGTTAAAATTTACAATTTGATCACGTTGGATTGAAGCCTCATCCGTAAATAGAACATTTGCACTGAACTGAGGAGTGACACATTGTTGGATGAACCATTCGCAGAAGTGTATCCGTAGAGGCCAATCAGAAGTGCCTGCACACGATGTACATGGTATGGAAACAACTGGTTCTCCCGTAACACTCTCCATACAGTGACGTGTCACCGTTACCTTCTACAGCAGCAACTTCTCTGACGCTGACATTAGGGTTATCGTGAACTGCACGAAGAATTGCCTCGTCCATTTCAGGTGTCCTCGTCGTTATAGGCCTTCCCTAGTCGCGAGTCATAGGCTGGAATGTTCCGTGCTCCCTAAGACACCGAGCAATTGCTTCGAATGTCTTCCTGTCGGGACACCTTCGTTCTGGAAATCTGTCTCGATACAAACGTACCGCGCCACGGCTATTGCCCCGCGCTAATCCATACATCAAATGGGCATCTGCCAACTCCGCTTTTGTAAACGTTGCACTGACTGCAAAACCACGTTCGTGATGAACACTAACCAGTTGATGCTACGTACTGAAGTAATTGATGCTAGTACTATAGAGCAATGAGTCGCATGTCACACAAGCACTAAAGTCAACATTACCTTCCTTCAATTGGGCCAACTGGCGGTGAATCAAAGAAGTACAGTACATACTGACGAAACAATTGGGTATTTTGACAATTGTATGCGCGAATTATTTCAATTTACATTTAAAGAGAAATACTAAAATGAGCTCCAACAAGGAAATTAAGCATTTCCAGACACATGTCCACATAACATATTTCCTTTCTTTGTGTGTGAGGAATGTTTCCTGAAAGTTTGGCCGTACCTTTTGGTAACACACTGTATATGTGGATAACTGTGGTATGTGTGAAATTGAGGATTCAATAAGTCTCGTCCGAGTCATTATGGCTTCATGGTAAAAAGATATCAATGATCCGTTCTCTGAAACATTTCATTACATCAGAGTCATGATCTAATCTATGTACAGTACATTTACCACAAGCATCTGTGTTTTCGGTGAAGGAAGGCACTTTATACCAATAACAAGGATTTCCTATAGTATCTATCCGATACTGGGTACTAAAGCGAGTGTAAACAGTATTTGTATGCCTCTATACGTTCTCTGATGGTATCATTTCCTCATAATCTCTTCGTGATTTACACAGTTGTCGCAGGAGCATAATACCACTTTTTTTTTATTAAATTCACTGTTTCACAAAATTTACGCGACATATTGTCACAAAAACTGGGTGTCTTTCCTCCAAGAATTCCGGTGTAATTTGACAAAGTAATTCAGTTACACATTACAATCATGTACTACACCGCTTGTTGCGAACATAGCATCATCTTTCTGGGTAACTTTCGATGTTTTTCGTTATGTCTAGTTGCTGAAGCCTCTAAACCTTGGCATACTGTTCTACAGTTGTTCGCACTAGTCTGTCATATATTAAATTCAGCAGTATTGTAACAAACCTAAATTTTCAATTTGCCTTTTCAGCTGCTGACTGTAGAGGTTCGACGGATTTCATATATCTTTTTGGTATTGACCCCTAATATCTAAACGATATGAGCTACTCCAGGTGATCACAAGAAACATAATCGTTTCCGCAAAGCGGGTAGCTTTTATAAATTCGATTCAGAATGTCTAAAATAGAATTTTGTAAAAATAAATATGTATTCATTGTTCCGTTCAACAGTTCGGCTGTCTGCCTCACGTTTCTAACGCCGCATTAACTGTATTGAAAATAAACATGAAAATGAAATTATCCGGGCTGAAATGGGAACGAAGGTTATTTGAAAGAATAAACCAAATGCGAAACACAAAATAAATTTAATGATTAACATGTATTCTTTCCATACTCTGAAATAATTATTTCAGTATCCACCAAAAATACACAAAAAATAATTGATGCAGAAAGCAAATGATTGTTAATATTAAGTTTACACCTAGTTATATTTAAGTACAGAGACAAATTAAAACGTAACTCTTTAAACTCGCTAGTGGGGTGATGTGTTAGTGGAGAAAAGGCTAGGAGGGAACTGAAGGAGCACATATTCCTCTATCACAACAAAATCACTGATTGTAGAATATGGTGCAGCAATGTTCACTATGGGTAAATAAATAACAGAATACGTTTGGAATGGATTCCACAATCTTTCGCATTCTTTTCGTGCTAGAAGAGCATGTACCACTTCAGTCTCCCCATGTACTTTGCTCTATTAGCTTAGTAATTTATGTGTGAGTTGCACACTTTCCTGCAATCAATGGTTTCGAAGTAGTTGTTCTATAGTATAACTCTAGCTTCAAGTTTTGATTATTTGAAAAGTATAATTGATGACATTTTTATTGTTACGTACCACAGTCGGTAAAAACGAGACCCTGATAGTGTAATGTTGTTGTCTGTCCATCTGTACGAAATTATGCTGTATATTACTTAAGAACAGGTTTATGCATCAAGTTGAAAATTTATTAAATGAAGGCCTTTGTACCATAGAGGAGCAAAAAATTTAAGCTTCTAAGTCGATGCAATCAAAGTCTATTTTCAGACTCAGTTTAGCGTACTTCACGGTCATCTAGAAACATGTCATTTGGCAAGAAACCTAGGTTTAACGGTTCAAGGAAGGGAGAAAAGTGTAAATATATCAAATCAATTTTTCAAAAACTTTTTTAACCATTGCAAACTTACATTGCAGTACCTGTCTATGAAACATCTGAGGAACTACTGTTGTAGTTTTCTTAGGCAGAGTGATTTCCCAGGAAGATTTGTGTATACAGTGTGTTTCAAGAGGAAATAGTATCTATTTTTCAACATTGAAGTACGATGAATTGCAATAAGTAATGCTGTTTGATACGTGTCCATTTATTATTGAGTTCATGGATGCAGGCGTTACTACTCAACCAAAACAAACCAAAATGGTAAATAACGACGTTGAAAGTTCAAACAGTCTACCATAAACTTCTATACACTCTTGGCTGCTCTTGATAATACCACGTGTAACTGTTATGAGGCAGCCTCTGCTTTCTTATTCTTTTACGTATGAGCCACTATGGACCACGATTACTTCAACTATTTCTACTTTCTTTTCTTCCCTATTTCTCTCATCATTTTCCAATGTTTATCTCTTATTTCGTCTGTCAACTTGGCTCCAGTCTTCTTCTTCGGTTTTCCTGGAAACATCTGGCATCTTTTAATTCCTTTCTGAGTGGTAGTCTTTCCTCGATATCTTGCGGGTTAATTTGGAGCTCGTCCATGTCCCTTCCAATTTTATTTCACCGTGTGTTGTCAATTTTTAATTTACTGAAGTAACAGTACAGTCTTTTTGTCAAACTTTTGTGCTGTTGGGATTAATCCATTGTATGTGACCGTAGAACGCAATTCTACTTTTCGTAGTTACATCATTGATTATTTCAGTATGTGTATATATTTCACTAGTGTAACGCAGTCTGTATTGTATCTGCTCTTATACTGGCCCTATGATTTTCTTTAATTTTTTTTTTTTTTTTTTTTTTTTTTTCAGTAATTTGCAGTAATCCAGTTATTTCCTTTTCGTCCAGAGTCAAAACTTCTGCTGCATAGAGTGCTTCTGGGTGAATTACTGTACAGTAGTGAGCCAGTTTAGTATTGATGGATATTGACTTCTTGTTATACAGAGTGTAAATTTCCGCGGCGGAGCGGCCGAGCGCATTGAGGCGCTATGCTACGACGCGCGAAGCCGTTCCCCGTCGGGAGTTCGTATCCCCCTTCCCTCGGGCATGGCTGTTTGTGTCGTCTTTAGTATAAGGTAGTTCATAAGTAGTTTGTAAATTTAGGGAATGAAGACCCCGCAGTTAAGTACCTTAAGCTTGACAAACATTTGAACATTTTTAAGGTGTAAATTGTAAGTTGACAAACCAGAATAACTCGAATAATAAGCTTCACACTAAAAAATATGTATAATCCAAAGTTGATTGTTTTCGAGGAGGGCCGCGGTGGAGTAGCCGAGCGGTCTAACGCGTCTCGCTGCGGACCGCGCGGTTGCTCGCCGTGGAGGTTCGAGTCCTCCCTGGGGCATGGGTGTGTGTGTTGTCCTTAGGTAAGTTTACCTAGGTTTAAGTAGTTTGTAAGCTACGGGCTGATGACCACGCAGTTTGGTCCGATAGATTTACAAACATTTGAACATTTTTTTAGGAGGACATCTGCTGATATTAAAATTAGACGGCCACCCCAGTCCTCTGGGGGTGGAGCGGAAGGCAACTTTAAAATTTCAAACGGGAGCCCCCATTTTTTATTGCAGAATCAGATTTTAAATAAAAAACTAAGTACATGTTCTCTTAAACATTTGTCTTGATTCTTGGTAGTTGGCGGTGTAATTCAGGAAAATCTATGTTCTCATTTTTGCGTGGAAAAATTAATTTTTTGGGTCAACATTTGTAAAACTCTAATTCTTCTCACTCAGACCCCACCCTATTGGGGAGAGGGAGAGAGTTTTACTTTTGTTGTTGTTGTGGTCTTCAGTCCAGAGACTGGTTTGATGCAGCTCTCCACCCTACTCTATCCTGAGCAAGCCTTTTCATCTCCTCATAAGAACGACAACCCACATCCACTTGAATCTGCTTATTATACGCGTCTCTTGGTCTCCCTCTGCGATTTTTACCCCACACACTTCCCTCCAATGCTAAATTCACAATTCCTTGATGTCTAAGAATGTGTCCTACCAATCTATCCCTTCTTTTAGTCAAGGTATGCCAGAAATTTCTTTTCTCCCCAATTCGGTTCAGTACCACCTCATTAGTTACGCGATCCACCCACCTAATCTTCAGCACTCTTCTGTAGCACCACATTTCAAAAGCCTCTATCCTCTTTCTGTCCACACTGCTTATCGTCCATGTTTCACTCCCATACAAGGCAACACTCCATACAAATGCCTTCAGAAAGGACTTCCTTAGGCTTAAATCAATATTAGATGTTAACAAATTTCTCTTTTTCAAAAACGCCTTTCTACCCATTGCCATTCTGCATTTTATATCCTCTGTACTGCGACCATCATTTGTTATTTTACTGCCCAAGTAACAAAACTCATCTACCTCCTTTATTGTTTCGTTACCTAATCTAATTCCTTCAGCATCACCTGATTTTCTTACACTGCACTCCATTACCCTAGTTTTACTCTTGTTAATGTTCATCTTATATGCACCTTTCAGCACACTGTCCATTCCGTTCAATTGCTCTTGCAGGTCATTTGCTGTATCTGACAGAATTACTATGTCGTCGGCAAAACGCAATGTTTTCAATTCTTCACCCTGAACTTTAATTCCTTCTCCAAATTTCTCCTTGCTTTCCTTTATAGCTTGCTCAATGTACAAATTGAACAACATTGGGGAAAGGCTACAACCCTGTCTTACTCCCTTTCCAACCACTGCATCCCTTTCATGCCCTTCAACTCTGACAACCGCTGTCTGGTTTTTGTACAAGTTGTAAATAACCTTACGCTCCCTATATTTTACTCCTGCTTGCTTCAGAACTTGAAATAGTTTGTTCCAATCAACATTGTCAAAAGCCTTCTCCAAATCTACAAAAGCTAGAAATGTTGGTTTGCCTTTTCTTAATCTATCTTCTAGGATAAGCCGTAAAGTGAGTATTGCCTCCCGTGTTCCTACATTTCTCCTGAACCCAAACTGATCTTCCCCGAGGTCGGCTTCTACCAGCTTTTCCATCCTTCTGTATATAATTCGTGTTAATATTTTGCAACCATGACTTATTAAACTGATGGTTCTGTAGTTTTCACACCTGTCTGCACCCGCTTTCTTTGGAATGGGGATTATTACATTTTTCTTAAAGTCTGAGGGTACTTCACCTGTCTCATACATCTTACACACAATGTGAAACAATTTTGTCATGGCTGGTTCTCCCAGAGACTTCAGTAGCTCTGACGGGATATCATCTACTCCAGGGGCCTTGTTTCGACTTAGATCTTTCAGTGCTCTGTAAAATTCATCTCTCAGTATAATATCTCCTATTTCATCATCATCTACATCCTCTTCCCTTCCTACAATAGTGTCTCGAAGTTCATTTCCTTTGTAGAGCCCCTCTATATACTCTTTCCACCTTTCAGCTTTCCCTTCTTTGCTGAGAACCGGCTTTCCATCAGTGTCCCTGACATTCATAGAGCTGCCCTTCCTATCGCTAAATGTTTCTTTTATTTTCCGGTAGGCTGTATTTATTTTTCCCCTATTTATACATTCTTCTACATCCTTGCATTTGCCTTCTAGCCATTCCTGCTTAGCCATTTTGCACTTCCTGTCAATCTCATTTCTTAGTCGTCTGTACTCCATTTTGCCTGTTTCATTTACTGCATTTTTATATTTTCTCCTTTCATCGATTAAATTTAGTATCTCCTGTGATATCCAAGGATTCTTTGTAGGTCTTGCCTTCCTACCTATTTTGTCCTCTGCTCCCTTCACTATTTCATCTCTCAATTTTACCCATTCCTCCTCAACTGTTTTATTTTCCCCTGTTTCTGTCAATTGTTGCCTGAAGCTCCCTCTGAAATTCTTAAGAACTTCAGGTTCCTTCAATTTATCCAGGTCCCATCTCCTTATTTTCCTACCTTTCTGTAGTTTCTTCAGTTTCAGCCTACAGTTCATAACCAACAAGTTATGGTCAGAGTCTATGTCTGCCCCTGGGTATGTCCTACACTTCAAAACCTGGTTCCGAAATCTATGTCTTACCATTATAAAATCTATCTGGTATCTCCCGGTGTCTCCTGGTCTCTTCCACGTATACAACCTTCTTTTGTGATTCTTAAACCAGGTGTTTGTTATAACTAAATTATGTTCCGTGCAAAATTCTACCAGGCGGCTTCCTCTTTCATTCCTTTTGCCCAGACCATATTCCCCCACTATCTTCCCTTCCCTTCCTTGTCCTACTACCGAATTCCAGTCTCCCATAACAATTAAGTTTTCCTCTCCCTTAATTGTCTGAATAATTTCCTTTAGCTCCTCATATATTTCTTCGATTTCCTCATCATCGGCAGAGCTAGTTGGCATATAAACCTGTACTACTGTTGTCGGTGTTGGCTTTGTATCTATCTTGACAATGATAATGCGATCGCTGTGCTGGTCATAGTAGTTTACCCGCATTCCTATTTTCTTATTCATTATCAATCCTACTCCTGTGATACCCCCAACTGATTTTGTATTTATAATCCTGTAGTCACCTGACCAGAAATCCTGTTCATCCTGCCACCGAACTTCACTAATCCCCACTATATCTAACTTCAACCTATCCATTTCCCTTTTTAAATTTTCTAATTTTCCTACTCGATTAAGGGATCTAACATTCCACGCTCCGACCCGTAGAATGCCAGTATTGTCTTTCCTGATGATCACATCCTCTTGAGTAGTCCCCGCCCGGAGATCCGAATGGGGGACTATTTTACCTCCGGAATATTTTACCCGAGAGGATGCCATCATCATATGTTCATACAGTAGAGCTGCATGTCCTCGGGAAAAAAATAACGGCTGTAGTTTCCCCTTGCTTTCAGCCGTTCGCAGTAGCTGTGTGGCAGAGCCACATTAGCTGATGTTACAAGGCCAGCTCAGTCAATCATCCAGACTGTTGCCCCTGTAACTACTGAAAAGGCTGCTGCCCCTCTTCAGGAACCACACGTTTGTCTGGCCTCTCCACAGATACCCCTCCGCTGTGGTTGCACCTACGGTACGGTTATCTGTATCGTTGAGGCACGCAAGCCACCCCACCTCGGCAATGTCTGTGGTTCATGGGAGTGGGTTTTACTTTTAGCGAATCTAAATTTGCGAAGTGAATAAGTATTTTTTAATCTATCCGTAACATTTTCCACGCAAAAATGAGAAAATGGATTTTCTTGAATTACAGCGACAGCTACCAAGAATCAAAACAAATGTTTAATACAAAATGTACGCAGTTTTTTTATGTAGAGCCTGATTCTGTAATAATAAATTTGGATTCCCATTTGAATCCCCCTCGATATAATTAACTATGGATTCTACACTTTTTTTGTATTTTTATTTATTTATTTTTTTTTTTTTTCGTGTGAAGCTTGTTTTCATCTTACAGACTCTTGATTTAATGGCTTTGTGTTTGTGTGTGTGTGGTGTCCGCCTCCGTAGCTCAGTGCCAGCGTCGCTGACTAACACGCAGGGGGCCCGGGTTCGATTCCCGGCAGGGGACTGGGTGTTGTGTGTTGTCCTAATCATCATCATCTCATCATCATTGGCATTTAAATCGCCCACGCGGCGTCAACTAAAAAGACTTACACTAAGGCGGCCGAACAATCCCGCAAGAGATCTCCCGGCCAAGAAAGCCATACGCTCATTTCAATTTGTGTGTGTGTGGTTGGGGATGGGGGTGGATGGGTGGGTGTTACTTCTTCTTTGTAGATTTGGTCTTAGGCAAGAAACCAAAGAGGTAAGGTCTAGGGACAGTGATGACCAAGAAACGTGCCCATATCTTCCAATCCATCTTCCGGAGAATGTCGTCAAAATATACTAACAATTGATTTAATGTTCGTTTGTTTCGACTGACTCGAGCCTCTGTTGCGTAGTTAGCTTTCGGAATCAAACCCACCTAACAAGAAGGTGAAGGGCCTCCAGGAGCGAGAAAAGGCCGGAGTGATTTACGCAGGGAGCGGGCATTACTGGGAAGCGAGAGAGACGCGACCGATGGCGGCAGGGACACCGGCCCGTCGATTAGTGGAGGGGTCAACAGCCGGGAGGCCGGCTGTGGCGGATGCGCCGTGTCACGGCCCCGCTGTGCTGTGCTGGCTGGCTGGCATGACCCCGACACGCGACCAGCTGGCTGCGCCGACCAACAGCCTCCAGTGACGGCAAGTGGCGACGGACGCGTGGACACCGTTTCCGTTCAACTACATCTACATCTACATGTATACTCCACGAGCCACCCGATGTGTGTGGCGGAGGGTACCTTGAGTACCACTATCGGTTCTCCCTCCTATTCCAGTAACGAATTGTTCGCGGAAAGAAAGATTGTCGATATGTCTCTGTGTGGGCTCTAATTTCTCTGATTTTATCCTCATGATCTCTTCGCGAGATATATGTAGGAGGGAGCAATATGCTGCTAGACTCCTCGGTAGCCTGCCGCGGTGGCCGAGGGGACTGAGGCGCTCCAGTCCCGGTCTGCAAGGCCACTACGGTCGGGGGTTCGAATCCCCCCTCGAGCATGGATATTTGTGCCGTCCTTAGTCTTAGTTAGTTCATAAGTAGTTTGTAAGTTTAGGGACTGATGACCCCGTAGTTAAGTCCCATAAGCTATACAAACATTTGAACATTTGAACTCCTCGGTAAAGGTAGGTTCTCGAAACTTCGACAAAAGCCCGTACCGAGCGACAGAACGTCTCTCCAGCAGAGTCTTCCACTGGAGATTATCGATCGTCTCCGTAACGTTTTCTCGATTACCAGATGATCCTGTAACGAAGCGCGCTGCTCTCCGTGAGATCTTTTCTACTTCCTATATCAACCCCACCTGGTACGGATCCCACACCAGTGAGCAGTATTCAAGCTGTGGGCGAACAAGTGTACCGTAACCTACTTCCTTTGTTTTCGGACTGCAAAAATATTCAAATGTTTGTAAATCTATCGGACCAAACTGCGTGGTCAACAGTCCGTAGCTTACAAACTACTTAAATCTAGGTAAACTAACGTACGGACAACACACACACCCATGTCCCAGGTAGGACTGAACCTCCACGTCGAGCAACCGCGCGCTCCGCAGCAGCGAGACGCTTTAGACCGCTCGGCTACTCCACCGCGGCTTCGGACTGCATTTCCTTAGGATTCTTCCAATGAATTTAAGTCGGGCATCTGATTTAACGACGACTGATTTTATATGGTCGTTCCATTTTAAATCACTCCTAATGCCTTCTCCCAGATACTTTATGGAATTAACTTCTTCCAGTCGCTGACCCGCTAAAGTGTAGCAATTGCCATTCCCTGCACCATGCGTCAATTCTATGCAGATCCTCCTGCATTTCAATACAATCTTCCATTGTTACAACCTCTCTATATACTACAAAGTCACCTGTAAAAAGCCTCAGTGAGGTTCCGATGTAATCCACAAGGTCATTTATATATATAGTGAACAGCAACGGAAACACGACACTCCCCTGTGGCAAACATGACGTCACTCTTACTTCGGAAGAGTTCTCTCCATTGAGAATGACATGCTGCATTCTGTTATCTAGGAACTCCTTTAATCCAATCACACAATTGGTCTGGTAGACCATATGCTCTTTGTTCATTAAACGTCTGTGGGGTACTGTATCGCCGGCCGTGGTGGGCGAGGGGACTGAGGCGCTTCAATCACGGTCTGCACGGCCACTACGGTCGGGGGTTCGAATCCCCCCTCGGGCATGGATATTTCTGCCGTCCTTAGTTGTAGGTAGTTCATAAGTAGTTTGTAAGTTTAGGGACTGATGACCCTGTAGTTAAGTCCCTTAAGCTTAACAAACATTTTTTTTGGGTACTGTATCAAACGCCTTGCGGAAGTCAAGAAATTCAGCATCTACCTGAGAACCCGTGTCTATGGCCCTCTTGAGTCTCGTGTACGAAGAGCGCGAGCTGGGTTTCATACGATCGCCTTTTTCGAAACCCATGCTGATTCCTACAGACCAGATTTCTGGTCTCCAGAAATGTCATTATACTCGAACATAATACATGCTCAAAAATTGTACAAGTGACCGACCCTAGAGATATGGGCCTATAGTTCTGCACATCTGTTCGACGTCCCTTCTTAAAAACGGGGATGACCTGCGCCATTTTCTAATGTTTCGGAACGCTACGCTCTTCTAGAGACCTACGGTACACCAATGCAAGAAGGGGGGCAAGTTCCTTCGCGTACTCTGTGTAAAAACGAACTGGTATCCCATCAGGTCCTGCGGCCTCTCCTCTTTTGAGCGATTTTAATTGTTTTTCTATCCCTCTGTCAATTATTTCGATATCTTCCATTTTGTGATCTGTGCGGCAATCTAGAGAAGGAACTACGGTGCAGTCTTCCTCTGTGAAATAGCTTTGAAAAAAGTCATTTAGTAATTCAATTCCGTACTTTTGTAGTACTGCTTTTCCACAGTATTTTGGAGCCTTGAACGTCCCTCTAGGAACAACTATAGCGACTGGAACCCCAGCGAGATAACCGTCCGGAAAATCAATGATCCGCCACCTTTCTGTACTCGAATAGCGATGAGCCTCTGGCGGGCAACATGCTCTCTCCACACGCATTGTCGACGGTCTTCTGGTATCAGACATATCCGTCATTCATCTATGAAGAGGACATGTCCCCAGTTTTGCATAGTGAATTCTTGGTGATTTTGGGTACGTCTGTAGCGTGCAAAAACGCGTCGGGTTTTAAGCTGCGGACCTCTCAATGGCCGTCTTCAAAGGAGAATTTTGTTGTGAAGTGGTACAGGCGAGATTGACACTTAGCTCCCAGTGGCCCCTCCCAAAGTCATTGTTTATCAAGGCGTCAGTGTCTTAGAGGTCGTTTCTTACGTAGCTGTTGCCCTAGGTGCCCAGTTCGATTGAAGTCTTGAACACTACCTGCAGTTTGAAAACGATTCCAGATCCTTACCACATCACACTAAAGCATGTCCATTCGCCTTGTATCTTCGTTAAATGAAAGTCCCTTTTGACATAAAGCATTAATCATTGTGCCAAGGAACGTTGATATTCTTGGCCATGCCATTGGAGAACGTCCATACAATCTGTACAAAACCCCATACTGTAACATTGTAAGTTCGTTTTTTGTCCTTTCGTCCCACAGTTGCTTTTTATAATATAATGTATGTATTTATTCATGTCATCCGTCTATGTAACTGAATAATACATGGGTATTTAGCGATATGAAATTCGCCTTTAGTTTTAAAGCATCTTGTGTGGCCTGCAATGATTATGTTTCACAATATTTCGTTTTTCTTTTTCTATTTTTTTTTTTCACTTAAATTTTCATTATTCTAGGTTAGAAACAGTTCCGGTGCTTTGTCGAAGTATAGGTAACCATATTTTGATAATGTTACTTACAGTTTTGAAGGATAGAGGTCTACATGGGTTGTGTTTTGTGACTAGATTGTTTTGTTTCTGTCTTTTATTTCATCGGCTTTTTAGTTTTTGCACTTAACTAGGCTCATCTCATTTTGTTTGTGTTGTGTTTTTGTTTTCGGTGGTGTTGCCAACTATTGAATGTGTGTTTATCCTATCTTTGCTTTATGCGTGCGTGCGTGTGTGTGTGTGTGTTTGTGTGTGTGTGTTCAAAAATGTATAGCTTATGGTACTTAACTACGGGGTCATCAGTCCCTAAACTTACAAACTACTTATGAACTAGCTAACAGTAATGACGGCACAAATATCCATGCCTGATGGGGGATTAGAACCCCCGACCGTAGTGGCCGTGCAGACCGTGACTGGCGCGCCGCAGCCCCCTCGGCCACCGCGGCCGGCCCGCGCGCGCGCGCGCGTGTGTGTGTGTGTTTATGTCTGTGTGTTAAACTGCGCTAGTTGTTGATATTTATATTTCTTAATTTTTATTTGTTTTATTTCGTTATTATTATTATTTTATTTAATGGCTCTTGCTCGAGTATGGGGACGGGAGAAAGAGTGAGTGACAGAGAGAGAGAGAGACAGAGACAGAGAGAGAGAGAGGAGAAATAGAGAATGTGACACACACACACAGAGAAAGAGAGAGAGAGAGAGAGAGAGAGAAAGAGAGAGAGAGAGAGCGTTAGGGGACGGGGTAAAAAGGAGAGAAATGTAAGATGTGGGTTTGTGGTTATCTCAGGTCTGGTTATGTATAATATTTTTTCCATCCTTATGAAATGGTGTGTGTGTTAGTGAATTATTCTCTATAATTAATGTCTCATTTCTTTAATTAGGTTCGGCAGTGAGTTTTCATTGATGTTTGTCTGCTTATTTATTAATTGTTTGTTCTCAGCTAAAGCTTTCTGGATGTCGTAGTTTTCTTGTGTTTGTGTGAGGTGTTTGTTGTGTTTGTTGGTCCTGGTAATTTTCATGTCTTGGTCTATATTGGTTGGGTAAAGGTTGTATTGTTTCAAGTGTTCGGCAAATGTGGAGTGGTTATTTTCTTATTTCCAACATCTGATGTGTTATTTGTAGCGTGTTTTGAAATCTGCATCACATCTTTGGCATTCAAGTTTGTATATTCCTGATCCTTGGAATCTGTCGCTCTTTTTTTTATTTTTTATTTTTGTTGTTGTTGTAGATTTGTTTGTAGAGATGCGCAGTTTTAAATGCGATGCTCAGTCCCTGTTTTTTCAATATAATTGTCGCTCTGTGTGTTAATTTGTGTGTATATGTAATGATGTACCATTTGGTTTGTTTTTGTGCAGTGTTGTCATTGTGTGTGTTTGTTGTTGATATTTGTGTGTTGTGTATTTTGCTGTTTCTTGGTTGTGTTTGAAATTTTGTGTTAGTATCCTGTACTGTTCGTACACTATGTGGTTATGGATTATCGCCCCAGATTTGTAACTGGATAGGGGATTTCCTGTCAGAGAGGACACAGTTTTTAGTAATTGATGGTAAGGCATCGACTAAAAGAGAGGTTATATCTGGCGTTCCACAAGGTAGTGTTTTTGTCCTCTACTGTTCCTTAGCTGCATAAACGATTTGGAAGAAAATCAGAGCAGTTCTCTTAGGTTCCATTAGATTTCGGGAATGCAGCCGCGTAAAATTCACTTCTTCTGCTGATATTTCGGCCGCGTACCTTCCGGCCATCTTCAGAGTGAGTCGAAAACTGTCGACGAGGTGCCGGGCGCGGCCTTATAAGCCTGATCACGGTGGCAATGCGCGTGCGCGTCACAGATGCTGGTATACTGCATATCGAAGTACTCACACGCGTGCGCCCCCCGTGGCGGAAGCGCTCCGGTGTTCACTTATCGATATATGCTCGGCGGCGGCAACACCTTCACGTCTTCTCTGTGATTTCAATACTCCAAGTGCAGGGTTCCAAGCTTTGTCTAAATTAAAACCTTTATCTCTGTTTAATAAGTTGTTGGCCAGTCTAATTTCAACAGCTTCCTTAAATATAGCATCCCAAAACGAAGATATGGGTGTCAAAATCTTCACATCGCTATAGTTCATTGAATGACCCGTTTCTATGTAATGTTCAGCCACAGCTGACTTGTCTGGCTGCAATTGGCGGGTATATCTTCTGTGTTCAACACATCTCTCGTGGACAGTGTGTATTGTCTGGCCTATATATGAATTATCACAATTTCCGCAAGGGATCTGGTACACACCTGACTTGCGAAGCAACAAATCATCCTTCACTGACCCGAGTAAGGCTGCAATCTTCACTGGTGGTCGGAAGATAACCTTAACACGATGTTTGTCGAGAATGCGGCCTATCTTTGACGAAAGAGCGCCCACGTAAGGTAAGAAGGCTCTTGATCTATAACTATTATTTTCGTCTTCTTCTTCTTCCACGTCTCGTGCTTGCATTCTATGGGAAGCCCCCTATCCCCTCTGGTAGCGAATTTCTTTATGGAAGACTTCGAGGACAAGGCTCTGGACTCGGCAACTTTTAAACCAACGGTCTTCTGGAGATACGTGGATGACACGTTTATAGTATGGCCTTATGGGAAGGATGAGTTACATCGATTTCTTGACCATCCGAACTCCATCCACGCTAATATCAAATTTACTATGGAAATGGAAAAAGATGGCTGCCTCCCTTTTTTGGATGTACTTGTTCGTCGAAAAGCTGATGGTTCATTAGGACATGCAGTATATCGGAAACCTACCCATACGAATCTGTATTTACATGCCAGTAGCTGCCATCATCCCTCACAAACCGCAGGGGTCCTTAAGACATTGGTGCACAGAGCACATTGTATATCGGACGATGATGACTTGCAGGAAGAGCTCACACACTGAAGAGCATTTTCAAAGCAAATGGATATTCGCAGCAACAGATTTGCAGAGCATTCGATGTGAGTCCAAGAATGCAAGCACGAGACGTGGAAGAAGAAGACGAAAATAATAGTTATAGATCAAGAGCCTTCTTACCTTACGTGGGCGCTCTTTCGTCAAAGATAGGCCGCATTCTCGACAAACATCGTGTTAAGGTTATCTTCCGGCCACCAGTGAAGATTGCAGCCTTACTCGGGTCAGTGAAGGATGATTTGTTGCTTCGCAAGTCAGGTGTGTACCAGATCCCTTGCGGAAATTGTGATAATTCATATATAGGCCAGACAATACGCACTGTCCACGAGAGATGTGTTGAACACAGAAGATATACCCGCCAATTGCAGCCAGACAAGTCAGCTGTGGCTGAACATTACATAGAAACGGGTCATTCAATGAACTATAGCGATGTGAAGATTTTGACACCCATATCTTCGTTTTGGGATGCTATATTTAAGGAAGCTGTTGAAAATAGACTGGCCAACAACTTATTAAACAGAGATAAAGGTTTTAATTTAGACAAAGCTTGGAACCCTGCACTTGGAGTATTGAAATCACAGAGAAGACGTGAAGGTGTTGCCGCCGCCGAGCATATATCGATAAGTGAACACCGGAGCGCTTCCGCCACGGGGGGCGCACGCGTGTGAGTACTTCGATATGCAGTATACCAGCATCTGTGACGCGCACGCGCATTGCCACGGTGATCAGGCTTATAAGGCCGTGCCCGGCACCTCGTCGACAGTCTTCGACTCACTCTGAAGATGGCCAGAAGGTACGCGGCCGAAATATCAGCAGAAGAAGTGAATTTTACGCGGCTGCATTCCCGAAATCTATTGGACTGTACATTACGCCGTGAAAAGTTGAAAATGCACAGTTCTCTTAGGTTGTTTGCAGATGACGCCGTCATATATCGTCTAGTAAAGTCATCTGTCGATCAAAACCAACAAGAGACTGATCTAAATAAGATATCAGTATGGTGTAAAAATTGGCAGTTTAAATAATGAGAAGTGTGAATCGTCCATCTGAGTACGAAAAGAAACCCGCTAAACTGTGTTTACAACATAAATCAATCAAATCTGAAGGCCGTAAACTCCACTGAATACCTAGCAATTGCTATTACTTCAGACTTAAAAAGGAAAAAACACTTAGATAATGTCGTAGGAAAGGCGAACCAGGGACTGCGTTTTATTGGCAGAACACTTAAAAGATGCAACAGAACTACTAAAGAGACTGCATACACCACGCTTGTCTTAAAAGATGCAACAGAACTACTAAAGAGACTACATAAACCACGCTTATCCGTCCTCATTTGGAGTATTGCTGCCCTGTGTGTGATCCTTATCAGGTGGGTTTGACGGAGGACATCGAAAGAGTCCAAAGAAGGGCAGCCCGGTTTGTATTGTCACGATACAGGGGAGACAGCGTCACGGAAATGATATAGTATCGCGCGGCCTCCCGCGTCGGAGTGTCGAATTCTCCATCAGGCATGGCTGTATGTGTTGTCCTTAGGTTAGTTTAACTTAGTTTAAGTATTTTTTAAGTCTAGGGACTTCAAAGTAGTTTGGTCCGATAGAATTACAAACATTTGATGCAGGATCTGGGAAGGGAATAATTACAACGGCGTATATTGCTGCGGCGTATATTGCTTACGAAGCCTCAATCGCCAACATTAGATTAGATTAGATTAATAATTGTTCCATAGATCATGAATACGACACTTCGTAATGATGTGGAACGTGTCAGTTAAATGAAATGTCAATTAATTAATTAATTCAATGCTTCAGATCTATCAATAAATGAAATGGGTCTATACATAATATTACATGACACTCAATATTTGAATATTTCATTATTTTTTAATTTTTTTTATTATTATCTTTTTTCCCTAAAGTACTAACTTTTATCTAGAAATTCATCTAATGTGTAGAAGGAATTGCCATTCAGAAATTCTCTTAATTTATTTTTAAATGCTATTTGGCTATCTGTCAGAATTTTGATACTACTTGGTAAGTGACCAAAGACTTTTGTGGCAGAATAATTAACCCCTTTCTGTGACAGAGCTAAATTTAACCTTCAATAGTGTAGGTCACCCGTTCTCCTAGTGTTGTAGCTATGCACACTGCTATTACATTTGAATTCAGTTGGATTGTTAATAACAAATTTCACAAGTGAATATATATATTGTGAAGCTATTGTGAAGATTCCTAGATCCTCAAATAAATGTCTGCAGGCTGATCTTGGGTGGGCTCCAGCAATTATTCTGATGACCCGCTTTTGAGCAATGAATACTTTCTTACTAAATGATGAATTACCCCAGAATATGATGCCATAAGAAAGCAGAGAATGAAAGTAGGCATAGTATGCTAGTTTACTGAGATGTACATCACCAAAGTTTGCAATCACCCTAATAGCATAAGTAGCTGAGTTCAAACGTTTCAGCAGATCTTCAATGTATTTCTTCAATGTGCTTCTTCCTCATCAATGCAGAAACCTAAAAATTTTGAATATTCTACCTTAGCTATAGCTTTCTGGTTGAAGTCAATATTAATTAATGGTGTGATGCCATTTATTGTGTGAAACTGTGTTTTTTCAAAATTTAAAGGGAGTCCATTTACAGAGAACCACCTAATAATTCTCTGAAATACGTCATTGACAACTTCATCAGTTAATTCCTGTGATTCGGGTGTGATAGCGATACTTGTATCATCAGCAAAGAGAACTAGCTTGGCATCTTTATGAATATAGAAAGGCAAATGATTAATATATTTTAAGAACAGCAAAGGTCCCAGTACCAAACCCTGTGGCACCGCATGCTTGGTAGTTCCCCATTTTAAGGACTCGGCTGTTTTTTGTATTTTATGTGAATTACTTATATCAACTTTCTGAACTCTTCCAGTTAGGTATGATTTAAACTATTTGTGCACTTTCCCACTCATACCACAATACTTAAGCTTATCTAGAAGAATTCCATGGTTAACACAATCAAAGGCCTTTGATAGATCACAAAAAATCCCAACGGGTGATTTACGGTTATCCAGAGCATTTAATATTTCATTAGTGAAAATATATATTGCATTTTCTGTTGAAAAGCCTTTCTGGAAACCAAACTGACATTTTGTTAGAACTTTATTTTTATTAATATGAGAAGCTACTCTGGAAATCATTACTTTTTCAACAATTTTTGATAGAGCGGTCAGAAGTGAGATTGGGTGGTAGTTGTTGACATCCAACGTATCACCTTTTTTATGCAATGGTTTGACAATAGCATATTTCAGTCTATCAGGGAAAATACCCTGCTCCAGTGAGCTATCACAAATGTGGCTAAGAATCCTAAATATTTCTTGGGAACAAGCTTTTAATACCCTGTTGTATATGCCATCAATGCCATGAGAACTTTTACTCTTGAGACAGTTTATTAATTTTCTAATTTCAGATTGAGAGGGTGGGATTTCCGTTGTATCAAACTGTCTAGGTACGCCCTGTTCCATTAACTGCCTAGCTTCTTCTAATGAACATTTGGATCCTATATTCGCCACAACATTTAAAAAATAATTATTAAAAGTGTTTTCTACTTCTGACTTTTTGTTTGTAATTTTTTCATTCACTTTGATGGTCTTCCTGTGTTCTTGGTTGCCCTGTCTCCCTTGTTATAATATTCCAGATTGTTTTAATTTTATTATTGGATGTACTAATCTCAGACATGATGCACATGCTTTTGGATTTTTTAATAACTTTCCTTAATACAGAACAGTAGTTTTTATAATAGTTAAATATTTCTGGGTCACTACTCTTTCTTGCTGTCAGATACAGTTTCCTTTTCCGGTTACAAGATATTTTTATACCTTTGGTGAGCATTCTCCTCCGAATGCAAATATATATTGTTGACTCCAAACTACATCGGTATAAATGATCATCAGAATAAAATACGAGAAATCAGAGCTCACACGGGGAGATTCAGATGTTCTTTCTTTCCGCGCTATTCGGGAATGGAATGGTAGATGAATAGTATAAAAGTGATTAGATGAACCGTCTGCCAGGCACTTAAATGTGATTTGCAGAGTATCCCATGTAGATGTACTGAATGGACCCACAAGAGATACTACCTTAGTTACTACTACCTTAGTTAAACTAAACAAAAAAGGCGTGTTTTCAATATATGTGATTGTAGGCAAGTTTGCTTACTTTTTATGGCAATTGAAAAGAATAGGGTTTTCAATCATGTCATGGTAGGTAGAGAAGAAATATTTTTGTGGTCTACACAGTTGACAGTTGACGCAAAACTTTTTATTTACGTATGTGTTTCCTTGTCAGTTTAGGTTACTCATTTGGTATGGGAACAACAATAAATAAAGACTGCAGGTGCAAGGCAGTTACGCCCCCACCTGCCGACGGGAGTGTCCGCGCAGCCAGCGAGCAGCAGCCAGCGCTAGCGCCGGGCAGCGCCACAGCAGAGCAGAGGCAGCGGCAGTATATCGCCTAACAACCCATATCCGGGGTCGGGCGGCCGCAAGACGCGGGCAATACCCGGCCAGGATATTGGGCCCCTGATTGGCTACAATTGGTGGCCCGCGCAAACGGCGCTGGGCGGGGCGGGGTGGGGGCTCTCTTTCCTATATCCGCCGCGGCTGCGGCTGCGGCTGCCCCGCTGCCAGGAAACCAGCTGATCAAGTGGCGCCCCCCACTGCCGACAGCCATTTCTGCGAACCCACCGTCACGCGCTGGCGCTTCAGCGCCCACACACAAACACCAGACAGGTTTATTTGCAGTTCGAGCTACGTCAGTAGCTCGCGATACTACGCCACGTGTACACATTGTAATGTAACATCATGAGCCACGGTCTACTGAAGTACAGGATACCTTTTCCGTATAGTGAAGCTCAGGATACCAGTTTTCTTCCTTTCTACCTTATATCAACCCAATTGTTTCTACCTCTAAGAATCTCTTTCCTTTTATTTCCTTTATTAAATTCCAATAAAATTCGTAGTATTTATGGTCAGAACAGATTTCAGTACATCTAGTAAAATAAACAATTATTCACGATTGATTGTCAAGCATTATTTACAAATTTTAAGTAACAATGTAGTAAGTTCTAGAAGTTCAATTATTTAATACAATCCTATTGTTAAATAATGCGGAAATTTATCTATTTCTTGTAACATAAAACTATTTTGTCTTACGGTTTGTATCCAGTTAAAGATCTAGTATCGATTTTATAGTTTACATTTCATCAAACTATTTTATTTTGAAAAATTTGATTATATACCAATAATTACAAGTCATTGTTAAGACAATGTTAATTGTCATTAACTCTGTATAAGAACAGTTGGGTTGGTGGGTTGTTGTTGACGAGTTATTGTGCTGAAGTTGTACATTATGAATCTGTGATAGAAATAAAAAGTTTCAAATTAAATATTATCATAAATTCATATTTATGATGGTAGCCCAGATTAAATGGGGATCCTCATAACATGCAATTGCAATTGCGCCTTTTACACGCCATTCGACCTGTGTCACGGGAGATATATGTGTAAACATCACAAATTCTCATAACACCTGTTACCATTTTACGCGTTGCCAACAAAGTGAAAATCGTTTTAGCCTTGTGACGCCACTTTGCTCGGAAATTTATTTCAAGGCTTTTGAATCTGAACAAGTTGTAATCCTTTTAACTTTCTGACGCCACTTCGTTCAGAATTGATTTCAAGGCTTTGGAAGCTAAAAAAAAGTTATATTTGGTGTTTTAGAAATGTATGCCAACATAATAAGTAAAATATTCAGTCTCCATTGCGCAGCACGTTAATGATCTCTCCAAGTGCATCTTTCTGTGTATGGTTTGTTGGCCTACAGTGACAAGATGGTGATGTTTGTGTTAAAATGTTTGTGAAGCTTGTGGGACTTAAGTGCGGGGTCATCAGTCCCTAAAATTACAAACTACTTATGAACTAACTTGTACTAAAGACAACACAAACATCCATGTCCGAGGTATGATTCGAACCTCCGACGCTGGAGACCGCGCAATACGCAACGTGACGCTTCTGACCGCTCGCCTAATCCCGCGGGAGCAAGATGGTGAAATTTCGGGTAATAGCCTAAAATTTGCACCAGCACATGATACTTAATTGAAGTATAATATGCGTGTATAAGATCTTTGTGTAAGAAAACAAGTAGGAGGGGCAGTTGGAAAATAAGTTTTCCCTGTCGACTGTGGGCAGAGCTGTGTATGGAAAAAAAAAAACTGTAATGAAACATTAAAGTTAAGACATATCTTTATTTTTCTACATAATTTCCAAGTACATTGAGACACTTGGCCAACCTCTCTATTAGGTTCAAAAATCAGGGTGTTGCTTACGGAAGGAGCTTTGAGTGGCTATAGACTGGAAATATCCGTCATCACCTGACCGAAAGGAGTTCAAAAGCACTCCGTCTGCAGGTAAAGTGGTACTCGCCGTTTTCTGGGACGCCCAAGGAGCTTTGTTGCTGGACGTTTTGGAGGATGCAGTCATCAATGCTGCGCGGTACTGTGCCACTCTGTTGAAACTGAAAAAGATGATGCCAAAGAAGTGGCCTGGCCGTTTCAGATCTGGCGTTCTACTGTTAGGTGACAATGCGAGACCAGACTCAGCGACGACAAAGCAAAACCATATTGGAACTCTTGGTTTGGAGCGCCCTGATTTTTTTCCTGGTCCGCTTTTTGAAGCTTATAAAGCCGTATAACAAATGTCTCAATGTACTTGGAAATTGTGTAGAAAAATAAAGATATGTTTTACCTTTAGTGTCTCATTTTTTTTTCCTTTCATACACAGCTTTGACTACTAAGGTAGTGATGATAATTATACAGTTACTTGTTCTATTTTCACTAAAAAGAAAACCACAAAGATGACATACGTTTAGTGCTTAAATGTTCAAATGTTTGTAAATCTATGGGCCTCACCTGCTTGCTTATCTGTCCCTAGCTTACAAACTACTTAAACTAATTTAAGGACAACACATACACCCATGACCGAGGGAGGACTCGAACATCCCACGGCGAAAGACCGCTCGCACCGCAGCACGGCGCCTCAATGCGCACGGCTATTCCGCCGCGGCTTTAGTGCTTAAACCAAGGGTAAACAACGCCAGAAAGCTATACAACGACTAACAAACAAACGATGAGCGTAAGTAAATAGTTTTGCAAATATACATCGTTACACCATTGTACCTTGTTAGGCCCTAAAATCTAGTACTGGAATGTATGTTAAGCTATGACACTAATCTACATACTCAGTTCCTAAAGTTGCAAACTAATTAAACTAACTTGTGCTTAGAACAACACTCACACCCTTGGCCGAGGGAGGACTCGAACCTCCGACGGGGAGCAGCCAACCACTCCACAGCAACGTGGAGTAAACAGCACGACCACTCCCGCGCGGCTGTAGTGCTAAGGTGATGAAGTAAAAGCATCGGAGAGTCCATGGGATTTAGCGAGAAACAGAAAACAAAAATAACGTCCACTGCTGCACCACGGCAGCTGTATTTTCATTTCCACACTCGACGTAGTATTAAGGCATCAGCGTGGGTAGAAGGGTTGACGTTATTGGTGTATCTTGTAATAATGGAAAGCATACATAGAAAGAATCGGAAGCTACCACATCATCGTTAGCAGACATTGAGCTGTTACGTTCGAGGCAGATTAGATTAATACTTGTTCCATATATCATATATACGACAGTTCATAATGATGTGGAACGTGTCAGTTTAGTAAATGGTGTCTATACATGACACTCAATATTTTAAGGATTTTTTAAAAGTTTTATCTAAAAATTCATCAATTCATCAAAAGTGTAGAAGGAGTTGCTAATTCAGAAATTCCTTTAATTTTCTTTTAAATACCAGTTGGCGATCTGTCTGACTTTCGATGCTATTTGGAAAGTGACCGAAGACTTTTGTGGCAGCATAATACATCCCTCTCGGTGAGAAAATTAGATTTAACATTGAATAGTAAATATTACTGTTTCTCCAAATATTGTAGCTATACACAGTGCTATTACTTTTGAATTGGCTCGGATTGTTAATATGAAATTTCATAAGTGAATATATGTGTTGTGAAGCTACAGTGAAGATATCTAGATCCTTAAATAAATGTCTGCAGGATGATCTTGGGTGGGCTCCAGCAATTATTCTGATTACACGCTTTTGTGCAGTGACTTCTTTTTTACTCAATGTTGAATTGCCCCAGAATATGATCCCATTTGAAAGCAGTGAATGAAAACAGGCATAGTAAGCAAATTAACTGAGATGTATAACATCAAATTTTCCATTGACCCTGATAGCATAAGTAGCTGAACCCAAACGTTTCAGCAGATCTTCAGAGTGTTTCTTTCAATCCAATCCCTCGTCAATGCAAACACCAAAAGATTTTGAATATTCTACCTTACAGATTTCTGTTCAAAGTCTAAATCTATTAATGGTGTCATGCCATTTACTCTATGAAACTATAGATGCTGG
Source organism: Locusta migratoria (assembly GCA_026315105.1). Lineage (NCBI taxonomy): Eukaryota > Metazoa > Arthropoda > Insecta > Orthoptera > Acrididae > Locusta > Locusta migratoria. The sequence continues at coordinate 58,012,184 of CM048751.1, forward strand.
GTTTCATTAAAGTTTGAACCGAGCGAAGTGGCGCAGGGGTAAGACACTGAACTTGCATTCGGGAGGATGGTGGTTCAAATCCACCTCCGGCCATCCAGATTTAGGCGTCCAGGCAAATGCCGGGATGGTTCCTTTCAAAGGGCACGGCCGATTTCCTACCCCATACTTCCCCGAAAATCCGAGCGTAATGACCACAATGTCGACGGGACGTTAAACTCTAAGCTTCCTTCCTTTTATCAAAGTTTAATGATAGTCAGTTTGAAGAGAACCAGTTAATTTTCTGAAAGACATCGTTTACAATTTCATCAGTTAATTCCTGTTTGTCAGGCGTGATAGCTATACTGGTATCGTCTGCAAAGAAGAACTAGCTTACCATCTTCGTGAATATAGAATGGCTAGTTGTATTATTCGTTGGGGCCAACTAGGACCACGTTAAGTCTTGATGCACTTAGCACTGAGCCTGGCTTTTCTCTGAGCCCAGACTATCATCATTCGTTGTGTGTGGGCCTGCTTGAGCTCTTCTGTCCAAGAGACCCCGTGTCTTCTCTTCGGATGCTGGTCTCGGGTTATTTCGTTTGTCACTATCTTCTTTCGGAAAAGAACTCTGTCAAAGGTATCATCGGGTTTTACGAGGTGCATTCAAGTTCTAAGGACTCCAATTTTTTTTCTAATTAACTACTCACCCGAAATCGATGAAACTGGCGTTACTTCTCGTCGTAATCGCCCTTCAGACGTACACATTTTCACAATGCTGACGCCATGATTCCATGGCAGCGGCGAAGGCTTCTTTAGGAGTCTGTTTTGACCACTGGAAAATCGCTGAGGCAATAGCAGCACGGCTGGTGAATGTGCGGCCACGGAGAGTGTCTTTCATTGATGGAAAAGCCAAAAGTCCTAGGAGCCAGGCCAGGTGATTAGGGAACATGAGGAATCACTTCAAAGTTGTTATCACGAAGAAACTGTTGAGTAACGTTAGCTCGATGTGCGGGTGCGTTGTCTTCGTGAAACAGCACACACGCAGCCCTTCCCGGACGTTTTTGTTGCAGTGCAGGAAGGAATTTGTTCTTCAAAACGTTTTCATAGGATGCACCGGTTACCGTAGTGCCCTTTGGAAGGCAATGGGTAAGGATTACGCCCTCGCTGTCCCAGAACATGGACACCATCATTTTTTCACCACTGGCGTTACCCGAAATTTTTTTTGGTGGCGGTGAATCTGTGTGCTTCCATTGAGCTGACTGGCGCTTTGTTTCTGAATTGAAAAATGGCATCCTCGTCTCATCCATTGTCACAACCGACGAAAAGAAAGTCCCACTCACGCTGTCGTTGCGCGTCAACATTGCTTGGCAACATGCCACACGGGCAGCCTTGTGGTCGTCCGTCAGCATTCGTAGCACCCACCTGGATGACACTTTTCGCATTTTCAGGTCGTCATGCACGATTGTATGCACAGAACCCACAGAAATGCGAACTCTGGAGGCGATCTGTTCAACAGTCATTCGGCGATCCCCCAAAAGAATTCTCTCCACTTTTTCGATCATGTCGTCAGACCGGCTTGTGCGAGCCCGAGGTTGTTTCAGTTAGTTGTCACGCGATGTTATGCCTTCATTAAACTGCCGCACCCACGAACGCACTTTCGACACATCCATAACTCCATCACCACATGTCTCCTTCAACTGTCGATGAATTTCAATTGGTGTCACACCACGCAAATTCAGAAAACGAATGATTGAACGCTGTTCAAGTAAGAAAAACGTCGCCGTTTTAAGTATCTAAAACAGTTCTCATTCTCGCCGCTGGCGGTAAAATTCCATCTGCCGTACGGTGCTGCCATGTCTGGGACGTATTGACAATGAACGCGGCCTCATTTTAAAACAATGCGCATGTTTCTATCTCTTTCCAATCCGGAGAAAAAAAATAGGAGACCTTAGAACTTGAATGCATCTCGTATATGTAGCATTCGGAGGTCTCCTTAGGTGTTTTTAAAGCTTGTCTAGAAGAATCCCATGATCTACACAATCAAAAGGTCCGAAGAAGCGTCTAATATTGCGCAATTTGGATATTTACGGGTAACTTCCTTCAGAGAAGTGAGACATCACACCGCTCACAGACGGACGGAAACGGGCGTGTCATTGGTGTTGTGACCGTGAGGAATGCTTGACAAAGGAAGCGATCGGCAGCCTGGGCCGCGCGCCGCGTCGATAGAGGCGTCGCAGCGCGGGCGAGTCGGCGGCTGAGCGATGGCGCTTAATTTGTCCGGCGACCGCAGCCGTCGCCGCCTAATGAAGCGTATTGTGCCGGAGGGCTGCTAACGCATCGGCCGATCCGTCGCCCCAGTCGGCCGACCGCCGGTGACCGAGTGCGGCTGACACCGAGCCCCGTGTCGCCAAACAGCCAATTACCGACGGCGCCCCCCAGGGGAGAGGCACGGCGGAACACGCGTGCGCCGGCATGCCGCACTGCATGGAATCCCCAAGCCTTCCAACGTTCGCAAGGTTTTCCATATTGCAGTGTATGGCTAATATAAATCACGAAAATTGATGTATAGGGTTTTTTAGACTCTGACCATAACTTGTTAGTCATGAACTGTAGGCTCAAACTGAAAAAAACTGCAGAAAGGTAGAAAAATAAGGAGATGGGACCTAGATAAATTGAAGGAACGTGAAGTTCTGGTGAATTTCAGAGGGAGATTTAGGCAACAATTGACAGAAACAGGGGGAAATAAAACAGTAGAAGAGGAATGGGTAGCATTGAGAGATGAAATAGTGAAGGCAGCAGAGGACAAAATAGATAGAAAGGCAAGACCTACAAAAAATCCTTGGATATCACAGGAAATACTAAATTTAATTGATGAAAGGAGAAAATATAAAAAATGCAGTAAATGAAACAGGCAAAATGGAGTACAGACGATAAGAAATGAGATTGATAGGAAGTGCAAAATGGCTAAGCAGGAGTGGCTAGAAACCAAATGCAAATATGTAGAAGAATGTATAAGAAGGGGAAAAGTAGATACCGCCTACAGGAAAATAAAAGAGACATTTGGGGACAAGAAAAGCAACTCTACGAATATCAAGAACTCAGATGGGAAACCAGTTTTCAGCAAAGAAGGGAAAGCTGAAAGGTGGAAAGAGTACATAGAGCAGCTCTACAAAGGAAATGAACTGAGAGACGATGTTGTAGGAAGGGAAGAGGAAGTAGATGAGGATGAAATAGGAGATACTATGAATTTGACAGAGCCCTGAAAGACCTAGGTCACAACAAGGCCCCAGGAGTAGATGACATACCCTCAGAGGTACTAAAGTCTCTGGGAGAGCCAGCCATGACAAAACTATTTGAACTGGTGTGTAGGATGTATGAGACAGGCGAAATACCCTCATACTTTAAGAAAAATGTTATAATCCCCATTCCAAAGAAATCAGGTGCAGACAGGTGTGAAAATTACAGAACCATCAGTTTGATAAGTCATGGTTGCAAAATTTTAACACGAATTATCTACAGGAGAATGGAAAAGCTGGTAGAAGCTGACCTCGGGGAAGATCAGTTTGGATTCAGGAGGAACGTAGGAACAAGGGAGGCAATACTCACTTTACGTCTTATCTTAAGATAGATTAAGGAAAGGCAAACCTACATTTTTAGCTTTTGTAGATTTGGAGAAAGCATTTGACAATGTTGACTGGAATACACTCTTTCAAATTCTGAAGTCAGCAGGGGTAAAATATAGGGAAAGGAGAGTTATTTGTAACTTGTACAAAAGCCAGACCGCAGTTATTAGACTCGATGGGCATGAAAGGGAATAATCAGTTGGGAAGGGAGTAAGACAGGGTTGTAGTCTTTCTCCGATGTTATTCAATTTGTACATCGAGCAGGCGGTGAAGGAAAGCAAGGAAAAATTTGGAATAGGGATTAAAGTACAGGGGGAAGAAATAAAAACATTGCGTTTTGATGATGGCATTGTAATTCTGTCAGAGACAGCAAAGGACCTGGAAGAGCAGTTGAATGGAGTGGATAGTGTGTTGAAGAAAGCGTATAAAATGAACATTAACAAGAGCAAAACAAAAATAATGGAATGCGGTCTTAGAAAATCAGGCGATGCTGAAGGAATTAGATTAGGTAACGAAACAATGAAGGTGGTAGATGAGTTTAGTTACTTGGGTAGTAAAATAACATGCGCTGGTCGCGGTACAGAGGATATAAAATGCAGAATGGCAATGGGAAGAAAAGCATTTCTTAAAAAGAGAAATTTGCTAACATCGAATATTAAATGAAGGGTAAGGAAGTCTTTTCTGAAGGCATTTGAGTGGAGTGTTGCCTTGTACGGGAGTGAAACATGGACGATAAGCAGTGCGGACAGGAAGAGAATAGAGGCTTTTGAAATGTGGTGCTACAGAAGAATATTGAAGATTAGATGGGTAGATCACATAACTAATGAAGAGGTACTGAACAGAATTGGTGAGAAAAGGAATTTTTGGCATACCCTGACTAAGAGAAAGGATCGCTTGGTAGGACACATTCTTAGACATAGAGGAATCGTAAATTTAGCACTGGAGGGAAGTGTGTGGGGTAAAAATCGCAGAGGGAGGCCAAGAGACGCGTATAGTAAGCAGATTCAAGTGGATGTGGGTTGCCGTTCTTATGAGGAGATGAGAAGGCTTGCTCAGAATAGAGTAGGGTGGAGAGCTGCATCAAACCAGTCTCCGGACTGAAGACCGTAACAACAACAACAGGGTTTTTTAATATAATTACTAGCGTAATAAAATAAAAATGTTTGTGAAGCTTATGGAACTTAACTGCGGGGTCATGCCGCTGTGGAGTAGCTGAGCTAAGGCGCCTCGCTGTGGACCGCGCGGTTGTTCGCCGACTGAGGTTAAAAAAAAGTTTGTATAGATTATGAGGTTTAACTACGGGGTCATCAGTTCCTAAACTTACAAACTACTTATGAACTAGCTAACACTAAGGACGGCACAATTATCCATGCCCGAATAGGGAATCATGGAGTAATTTTATTAGAGGTACTATGCTTCATACTGAACGCTGAAGGGCATAATCAGTCTCTTATGATGATGATGATGATGATGACGATGATGAATTATTTAGCAGTAAAATTAGGACACACAGCTGCAAGTTGCTACAATTCCAAGATTCCCCAATGTTTATCTGTCGTATTTTTTTAGCGGGAGTACTGCTCCTGGCGCCACTGTCGATATCGGAATGCAGATTACTACCATTCCTTTTGGAGTTTCCTCTACCGGAACCTGCCTTGACTCTTTCTTCAGATTGTAGGGACTGCGATATATGGCATCTCCTCAGGCGGTGTTCAAGATTGTTAAGGCTCGAGGTGTGAGCCTTACTGTTGATTTTTTCGGAAGACACAATTTACAGTTGAAGTATTTGTTCTCCCGATCTAGATATTAAATCAACAAAATCACTTAGATGTGGCCATGGGTTTTCATCAAATGTTGAGCCCATGATAACGTTTTCACACGTAAATCTTCTACGACACTCAGATCACTTACATTGGCAAAATGTGCACTTAAACGAACTTAACAAGGAACAACCTACTGCCGACGAGCACAGTTCACTGACACGGGACGTTAAATTCTTTACTCTTTCTTCCTTCCTAGACTCACGTAGCGCAGGTATACGCAGAGTCGCGGTTTTCCCTCAGTTGGAGCAGGCTCCTAAGTTGTGGGTTTCCTCTGGGCTTCTCATTTCCTCTGTTCGGTCTTGGCGGCACCATTCAGAAGATCAACCGCGTGCTTCCTGGGAGTGATTCAACCCATAGCCTGGGCGTAGCAGCGTACAGAAAGAATCTGCACTAAAATGAACATAACTTACGCGGCAAGACTTTTGTCATAAGAAGTGGGTCAAAAGTAACGGACTGACAACCATAGAGTGGTTGGTTCTAACCCCATTATGACTAATATTTTTTCGTTTTCGAATTCAGTTATATAAAACATTTTGGGATCTCAAATTCCACGTATTGTGTCAGGTTTTGTTTATGTCTATGTAGACGAGCTGAACACCTGGTCGTCACGTAAAACGTTAGGTTAGCTGCTTGGAAAGCCATTAGTAGTTATGCAGTAATGAATTTGACTTTTCAAAAACTGTGTCGTAGCTCTTCAGAAACTGAATTATTAAAGGGTACCGTCATCAACTAATAGTGAAGCCCATACTGTAAAAATTGTAACTTACGTTGTTTGATTGAAACCATCATTATTAACAACCTTTTATAAAATATAGAAAATTGCGAATTAATAAAACTACGTGCTCTTCTCGTAAAAAGTACCATTATAAATTATAAAAAAATTGTAATTGAGCACAACGAAGAACAAAATTGAAAATCAAAACATCTGTCATCACAGGATTCGAACTATCGCACTAGGGTTGTAATGGCACAACGCTACCACCTCAATACTTACGACAAATTAACGGAAGTTAAAGAGCCCGTTAACGTTTGTTTAAGTAACTTAAAAGTTAATCCGTAACTCTAAAAGTTAATTTCTTTAATTAACGATTAACGGACTTATGTCCAGCTCTGCTTGTGATAGATGTGCACGAAAGGAAAATCATTATGGCCGAGGGGACTAAGACGCTCCAGTCATGGTCTGCACGGCCACTACGGTCGGGGATTCGAATCCCCCCTCGGGCATGGATATTTGTGCCGTCGTAGTTCGTAGGTAGTTCATAAGTAGTTTATATGTTTAGGGACTGATGACCCCGTAGTTAAGTCCCATAGAATATACAAACATTTGAACATTTTTTTGAAAATCATTAATGTGCACATACGCTGCAGTTGCTAACAGGAAATAGATGTTTTGATATCTATAGCACGGAAGTTACATTCTCTAGCACGCATTAAAACCTCAATACGTAAACATCGAAAACTATAGTGCTACTAACTTTTAACCTGACTTGTTTGTAGATTAGGAGCTACCATAACCGGATAAACGAAGGGGCTATAGCCGGGTGTTATAGATCGGACCTGCAGATGGGCGACAAACTTCCATATTTATTTATTTCTTTATTTATTTACATTGTTTAGATCTACAGAGGATCACATAAAGCAAATTACGTTCTATTGCAAGAATTTTTCTTAGAACTCTTTCATCATCTCGCTGTGTTTAGCTCGACGTTTTTCTGTCCATTTCCTCCTCGATGTGTTGGGTTTATCTTCTGGTAAAATACTCCAGATGTGCATTTTATGTCTGAAGGCTTTTCGGTTTTCATTGTTTGTAGTTGTTCAAAATGTTCAAATGTTTGTTAAGCTTATGGGACTTAACTACGGGTTCATCAGTCCCAAAACTTACAAACTACTTATCAACTAGCTTATCCTAAGGACGGCACAAATATCCATGCCCGAGGGGGACTCGAACCTCCGACTGTAGTGGCCGTGCAGGCCGTGACTGAAGCGCCTCAGTCCCCTCGGCCACCAAGGCCGGCGTTTGTGGTTGTGATTTTGGAAATGTTGAGGTCAATTTCGACTTGTTTGATCAAGAATGTATTTGTTTTTAGTTTCTGTAGGTAGGCATACATCAAAATTTTCTTGTTGGTTGGTTGTAATCTAATCTCATGATGTGTCAGAAGAATTTCAGTCGTCGTTTGTGAAAATCGGTTTCAATGTTGGAGTATTTTTCTGTCATTGTGTGAGATTGTCGACGAATTTTCTTTTAGAACCATAACAAGAACAACTTTGGTTGTGGTGGTTCCGTGACCGACAAGCGTGAACTGCTGAGGCTTGGCGTGACAATGTGACAGCGAAGAATCGCAATTCTGCGCTATATATGGGTAGCCGTCGTGGACTGCTGGTTGAAAGAACGACATGGCACAAAGGAAGATCACGAAATCTCGCGTCCACTTGTGTTAACTGACATATTGACAGTATTGTGGAGCCATGGAGCAGTGATTGAAGCTATTAATTTCTTTTCATTCCGATCTTACAAGGACACCACATGGCTGTCGGATTTTCTATTTTTTTTAAATTTATACTACGTGAAGTTCAGAGCTCAAACAACAATCAGCGAAAGCCATTCGACGCAGCTCTAAAAAATTCTCGAGAAAATCGAATTTGAAGTTTTTCAAATAAGGATAAGTACAGATCATTAAAAGAAATGCTGCGTATGTCGGCGTAGCTCAGGTGGTAGCGTTGTGGCATTACAACCCTAGGGGCGGTAGTTCGAATCCTGTGATGACAGATGTTTTGATTTTCAATTTTGTTCTTCGTTGTGCTCGATTACGTACACAATTTTTATTTATAATGGTACTTTTTACGAGAAGAGCACGTATTTTTGTTAATTCGTAATTTTCTATATTTTATAAAAGGTTGTTAATAATGATGGTTTCAATCAAACAACGTTAGTTACAATTTTTACAGTATGGGCTTCACTATTAGTTGATGACGGTACTCTTTGATTGTTCAGTTTCTGAAGAGCTACGACACTGTTTTTGAAAAGTCATATTTATTACTCCGTAACTACTAATGGCTTTCCAAGCAGCTAACATTCTCAACCATCGTTTTACGTGACGACCAGGTGTTCAGCTCGTCTACATAGACATAAACAAAACCTGACACAATACGTGGAATTTGAGATCCCAAAATGTTTTATATAACTGAATTCGAAAACGAAAAAATATTAGTCATAATGGGGTTCGAACCAACCACTCTATGGTTGTCAATCCGTTACTTTTGACCCACTTCTTATGACAAAAGTAGCGTAAACGAATCAATGACTACAAGAATTTGATGTATGGTTTTACTGTGATGAATCATAGATTTCAATATGTAATAAATGGCGACGTATTGTCGTGTGTGAATAGAAAACCATCAAAGCTGTTGCATGATCATCATCAAATCGGCGATCGACGATCCTGTAGATCATGCGCCGACCTCACAATGCTCCTCCATAGATGGTGATCTTGTGCACTTTGGATCCAGTTATCACGGACTCCTAGCTCACAAAGGTCTTCCGCGGTGGCCGAGGGGACTGCGGCGCGCCAGTCACGGTCTGCACGGCCACTACGGTCGGGGGTTCGAAGCCTCCCTCGGACATGGATATTTGTGCCGTCCTTAGTGTTAGCTAGTTCATAAATAGTTTGTAAGTTTAGGGACTGATGACCCCGTAGTTAAGTCCCATAAGCTATACAAACATTTAAACAAAGGTCTTCCTTCAGTTCATTTAGCGCTTTCTGGGTCTTCCTATTGGACGGGTACCACCAGGTGTTCCTGTAAGTACGGCTTTTGCTCGAGAGGTTTCTGGTCTAACAATGTAGCCTGCCAAGCTTATTCTCCGCGCTTTCAGTTTTTGAACGATGTTCGGTTGCCCCATCAGTTCATACAATTCTTGGTATTTTTCTACGTCTCCATGAGTTCTCTTCCTGGACAGGCCCAAAGATCCTTCTCATAATCTTTCTTTCGAAGAGCAACATTCATTCTTCTTCGTTGTGCAACAATACTGGCACTATCACGGCATTATGTGCTTTAAGTTTTGTCTTAATTGACAGATTCTTGGATGACATTATTTTCTTTAGACTGAAGTAAGTTTCAGACACATTAACAATACGTTGTTTAATTTCCTGTTTAAAATGATTTTGCCCGTTGAACCATGTGTTGAGGTATTTAAAATTTTCCACTTGACCAAATTTCAATCCCTGCCTGTAATGGGATGTAATTTGTGGGATTCCTCCATTACTTCAGTCTTTTCTGCAGTGATCCGTAACGCAATTTTATTTGCATTTTGTCTACAGTTTCTGGCATCTCTGCCTCTGATTCTGATAGAACTACGATGTCGTCTGCATCACCCGGTATATCTGTCCTACTATTTAGCTCCAGACCTTTCTTTCCTCTTTTCATTTCTCGGATTACTTTCTCTAGGACCAGATTAAATAGCAGTGGTGAAATAACATCACCTTGTCGCACACCCGTTCTGATGTAGAATTCCTTGGTATTTGGCTTTTGTCTCTACTGTGTACATCTTGACCATATTTATTTACTTCATTGGAATCCAAGCTCTCTCAGGATGTTATACATATTTAACCTGTAGATACTGTCATATACCATTGAAAAATCCACGAAAGTGACCAGAAACCGATGGTTGAATTCGCAGTATATTCCCATATTTGCCTCATGGTGAAAATTTGATCGATGGTAGATCGTCCTTCCTGGAAGCCTGCCTGGTACTCTCTTTCAATACCTTTTGCAAATGACTCACTTTTATCAATAATTATTAAAGATAATTTTTATAAGATACACTTAGAAGAGAAATATATCTGTAGTTATTACAGTTCCTGTTACTGTTCATTTTAAGCATTGGGATAATAACAGCTGATTTCCAGTCTTCTGGGATTTCCTGTAGTTCTTTTATGAGATTGTATTGCTCTTTCTGGAGTGTTGCTGCCATTGCCTTCAACATTTGATGCATCACTTCTCAATATTTCAAGCATGCTCATAAACTTTGTATTCCTTCGAAACGATAGAGAAAACCCATAACCAGCATCAAGCTACTACGATGCAAGAATAAAATGGTATTGTTATGAAATGAATAAAAATTATAAGCATGGTAAATTCGTTACTATGATCCACTATTAATAAGGATATGAATTTATTAAAAATAACATGAGTTAGTGATTGTTTTTAAGACATAACAATATTCGATCACGTGGCGAAGTCATACAAGAAGAATGCCACCTCTGTAAACAACGGTAGCAGTACTGCACGAACGCTGTTAAGTCGCTTAATTAATATGTCGTAAGAAGTGGAAAATGGCTTCACTGTTTCGTATTTCGGTTGCTCCATCATGAGAAATCAAAAGTGCCATAGGTACATCTTATACCTGTGTCATTTTTTATGTCTGATTAAGGGCCACCCGAAACCTGTCACTACAAAGCCTATTTTCGACCTGCGGATGACTTATTAATTAAGCGATTTTCACGTAACCTTGTCACTTCTGTGTAGCGCTTCTGTCATAGTAGCCGAACGTCGCGAACCGTAGATTTGCTCTCGAACGTGCTGCTACTGCATCCTCCTAAGACCGCGATCCCTCAAACAAGACTTTGCAACACCTCAGGTTACGTATACAGGGTGGATCACCTAACACTTGTGCCGCAAATATTGCGGAAACGGAAAGTGCGATTGATGTGCGGTTTTCACAGAATGGATTGGTAGTCAGGGGCTCGTATTTCAGCCAACAAACAGATTGTAATATTACTTACAAAGTGTATATTTTATGCAAACATACAGTTTTTTTTAAATGGAACGATGGTTGTTTCTATTATGCACTGGAATTTTTTACACCAACTGTGTACAAAGAATTTTGAATGACAGTTTTATCACGTTTATTTTGGCAGCTACAACCATTCAAAGTTACGGGGGCTGAGGCTGCGATAGTGTAGCTGACTGTCCGAGTGATTAGCCCCTGGGGCCATGCCCCCTGTCTCATGACCAACAGCCAGTTAGCTACGCTGTCGTAGCCTCCGTGCCCAAAACTTTGAATATTGTAGCTGCCAAACTAAACGTGATAAAAATGTCATTAAAAATTCTTTGTACACAGCTGATGTAAAAACTTCCAGTGCATGATAGAAACAACCATTGTTCCATTTGAAAAACTATATGTTCGCAAAAAAAATATACAAAAGAATAAAAAATAAAAAATAAAAATTAAAAAAATAAAAAATTTAAAAAAAAATTAAAAAAATAAAATAAAATAATAAAATACACTTTGTAGGAATTTTTACAATCTGTTTATTGGCTAACAATACGAGTCCTTGACTATCAATCCATTCTGTAAAAACCGCACATCAATCGCACTTTCCGTTTCCGCATTATTTGCTGTGCAAGTGTTAGGTGATTTAGGAAAATAAAATCAGTATGAGACAATAAAGATACGACATTTATTTTTCTGCGTAATATACAAGTACATAGAGACATTTATGAAGCCACTATATAAGCTTCAAAATGGCGGATGGTTTAGGCGCTTCCAACCAAGAATTACAGTATGGTTTTGCGTTGCTGTCGCCCTGTGTGGCCTTGCATTGACATATAATAGCAGAACGCCAAATCTGAGAAGGCCAGGCCGCTTTTTCCGAATCACCTCTTCCAATTTTGACAGAGTGGCACAGTACCTGCATTGATAGTTGCATCCTCCAAAAAGTACAGCAACAAAACCCCTTTTGCGTCCCAGGAAACGGAGAGTAGCACTTTACGTACAGACGGAGTGATTCTGAACTTCTTTCGAACAGGTGATGACGGATGTTTCCACTCCATGGATTCTGCCCTCGATTCGGACGTGTAATGATGGATCCACGTTTCATCCCCGACACAATCCGAAACAGGAAGTCATTGGCATATTTATGGTAATGCACGATCTATTCCAGACTGGACGCCATGCGTTGTTCCACGTGTATCAGAGTCAGTTGTATCGAAGAATGTCGTGGATTATCATGTGAGCTCGTTCATGTCCGATTCCTTGTCCTTCCGCTACTCCATCGATGGTTATACACCGGTTCGCTTTAATCATATCATCCACCTTCCTGACATTTGCATCTGTAGTGGCCGTGCGCGTCCTCTCAGGTCTAGATATGTCCTGAACTTGCTGACGTCCATCATTGATTTTACGGCTCCATCTCCGCACCATTTGTCTCGACATCATACTTGGTCCATACACCTCAACAAAGCGGTTATGAATTTCTGCGTCTGATACACCACGTGGCCATTCATAGCGGGTAACAGCTCTCACTTCCGACTTTAAGCAAGACTCCAAAACGCACCTTCTCTCCATAGCTCCGGGAAAAGACAGAGTCTGGACTTTGCGCAGGCACTGCAACAGTGCTATCTGCTTGATCGCGGTCCACCTCTACCCACTGGTGTTTCGGTGTCTTGCACGTGCGCGTTCACCCGAAGGAAGGAAAGAAGTTTATAGTTTATCCATCCGACAACAGCTTGGACATTAGAGACGGAGCTCACTCTCGGAGTTTGTGGGTCGGGGTGGGGAAGGAAATCGGCCGTGCCCTTTGAAAGGAACCATCCCGGCATTTGCCTGGAGTGATTTGGGGAAATCACGGACAACCTAAATTTGGATGGCCGGAGGTGGATTTGAACCACCATCCTTCCGAATGCGAGTCCAGTGCGTTACCACTGCGCCACCTCCCTCGGTGCGTTCACCCGTTGTGTCGTCTTTCGCCCGTAGCCGTTCAAAGCTTATTAGGTATGCAACGCCCAGATATTTTCCTTGGCGGCTTTTTTAAAACGTTCTAAAATGGTTTGAGACAAATGTCTCATTGTACTTGGAAATTATGTAGAAAAATAAAGAAATGTCTCATTCTATATTTTTCGTTTCATACACATTTCTGCTCACAGTCAACAGAGGAGAGGGGAGCTTTATTTTCTAACTGCCCATTAAAAAAAAAAAAAAGAAAACCTTGCTTAAGTCTCAAATGTTTGTATAGCTTATGGGACTTAACTACGGGGTCATCACTCCCTAAACTTACAAACAACTTATCAAGTAGCTAACTCTAAGGACGGCACAAATATCCATGCCCGAGGGGGGATTCGAACCCCCAACCGTAGTGGCCGTACATACCGTGACTGGAGCGCCTCAGTCCCCTCGGCCACCGCGGCCGGCTCTTATGTTTCTTTTCGTGTTGGTTGTGGGCGAGAATCTATATAAGCGCTGCTAATGTGTTTTTATTATTGGTGCTTAATTCGAACAGAAACGACAGCTGCAAGAATTCTAAGAAGAAGCACGCAAATCTACAGTTATTCGTGTTTCTACCACATATGGCAGTTCCCGCATTTCCGTTATTTAGAACGAGGCGCTGACGCTCTCCGAACACGCGGAAGTATCGAACAGTTTGATTAACAACAGGTCCTTGGGGACACGGTCGAAAAAGGCAACGCGGTCGCAGCGGGCGACGTGTCTCGTATATATAACGCTCTTCAGCCCGTTAGCCCGTGAAAGGTCGCGCAGAGCACTCGCGCCTCGCCGGCGCCGGGCGAGCTCTCGAAAACACTGTGCAGCGGTGATCAGTCTGCTGCCAACTCATTCCGCAAACGACGGGGGGGGGGGGGGGGGGCGCCGAAGGAGAAGTAGAGAATAGTGGCGGCGAGGACGGCCGGGGGAGGGGGGGGGGGAGGAGAAGGGGAAGTTGCCGGCAGCGCCACGGCGACACCCGAGTAAAAAGAGGAGTGTTTTAATCGTATGCAAATCCCGCGCCTCTGTCATTACTACACGTCACGGCGCTAAGATGCGGACATAAATATTGTCAATATGTGTTTAAACAGGGCGGGCTGGCGGAAGGGTTATGCGCTGCGCGGACACACTCTGTGGCCGATGCAAGTGGAACAGGGCCCTCCACTTGGGCGGTCGCACGCGATCTGGAGCAGCGGGCAGTCCAGCTGTTCTTCTGGGCCGGTCGCGAGCAGGTGGGCAGGGAGAGGTGGCGCGAGAAAAAAAGGCCTGCGTCCGCGATATACGAGGGCCTGCAGCAGATCACTAATTGGGAGTCGACGTTGGTGCGAACTCCAGTGACAAATTAGGACGCAGCTCCGAACCGGAACTTCATAATGAGATACAGACAGAAAGAGAGTGGCGGAGAGGGGGAGGGATTGAACCGCCGTCCTTTCGAATGCGAGTCTAGTGTGTTAACTCTTTCATTCCCATTGTTTTTCCTGGACAACAACGTATTAAAAGTTAATTTATACGGTACTAGCTGAAAACCCGCCGTTGCCCGAGTATGTATTTATTTATTCCTGCCATTTTTCGGAAATATATTCATTTCTATAGGGGCTGTATGTCTGTAAAATCTCTTGGGAATACTAGTAGTAAAGAAATAATAGATTAAATCTTGGTGCGTGATGGGGCGATTTTCCATGAACGTTACTGTTTATGTGCTCATATCTCATGAACTACGTCTGGTACTGTGATACAATTTAGAAGTGACATTCAACTATATGTGTGTATCATGCGGCTATAATTTGTACTACACAAATTATAAATTGTAGCGTCTTACCGAATGCCGTAATTAGCGGAAAAGTAGTAAGAGAGAAACGTTTTTCCTTTCATTATTTTGCTATGGCTGTCAGCGAGAAAAAGTTTAATAAAGATTTGATATTATATTTAAAGTTAGTAGCTATCTTTCAGTAGTGTGCTATGAGAATGGTTATGAAGGAACTGAAAAAAAAAAAAAAAAAATCCTATCAGATTGCAGAAGTCTATGCACTTACCGTTAATCAGGAAAGTAAGTAGTGTAGATCAAATCACACGTAAAAATGCACTCGTTTCGAAGAATCCAATCACGAAATTCAACAATAATTATTGTAATAATATCATAGATCGAGCACTTGATGTAATGCGCGGAACGTCAAGTCGATTTTGTTTAAGAGATGTATTAAAAGAAATTTCCTTTTTACTGCTTTATTTATTTATTCATATATTTCCTTTACGTATGCTTATCCTTACAGAGAAAAAGCTGAAGACATTGTAGCACGCATATACCAAAGATATGGTCTGTGGCATCACGTTTCTCTGTATGTAACCTCCTTGATATAAAGTCGCAAACGTCATCGCTGGCCTTCAGTAGGAATTTTTTTAATAATTTGACGACTTTCAACCACCATATCTTTCACCCCGTTATAGCTATCGGCAAGGAACTGCTATGGTGTACAATAGGAGACTTCGGACAATAATTACACACAGACCATTCGTTTGCTTTCTGTAGTTTTCGTTGCAGAGCGAAATATTAACACACACACACGTAGAATTTTATATACACCATTAACTTTCCATCCCAATATACTCGACCCTTTTATTATTATCAAAACCCTCAAGGAACAATACAACAAATAAAACTATTTTCAAAAAGTAAATATAACTTTCAAAGAGTAATTATTGTTCCGCATTTCGCGTTATATTCTTCAAATTACTAAATATCTCTCAGATCGCTATAAAATAGTGCCTAAAACCTTCCTCAGGTATAAATTAGTAACTGTACAAATATTTAAGTCTCTGTGTCTTGTCGTTCGGACGTGATAAGCGTACACCGAACAGACATTCACATTAATATATATAGATAAATAGCTATGCGATCGCCATAAAACCGTGCCTAAACCCTTCCCCGGGTAGACATTAGAAACTGTACAAATTTTTAGCTCTTTATGTCTTGTGGTTCAGACGTGATAAAAGTACACCGAAGAGACATTCACTTTTATAGATATAGACTAGCTGAAAACCCGGCGTTGCTCGGGTCTTTATTTATTTATTCCTGCCATTTTTCAGGACTATATTCATTTATTAGGGGCTGCATGTGTGTAAAATATCTTGGGAATACTAGTAGTAAAGAAATAATAGATTAAAACTTGGTGCGTTATGGGGCGATTTTCCATGAACGTTACTGTTTATGTGCTCATATCTCATGGAAGGAAGGAAGCTTAGGGTTTTACGTGCCGCCGCCAGCTTGGTCATTAGAGACGGAGCTAACGCTCGGAGTTTTGGGTAAGGATGAGGAAGGAAATCAGCCGTGCCCTTTTGAAAGGAACCATCCCAGAATTTGCCTGGAGTGATTTAGGGAAATCACGGAAAACCTAAAACTGGATGCCCGAAGGTGGATTTGAACCACCATCCTCCCGAATGCGAGTCCAGTGCGTTACCATTCCACCACCTCGCTCGGTCATATCTTTTGAACTACTTGTTGTACTGAAATATAATTTAGAAGTGACATTCAACTATATGTGTGTATACTGTCTGTAAAATTTTCTGCGGCTATAATTTGTACTGCACAAATTATAAATTGTAACGTCTTACCGAATGCCGTAGTTTTACTCCATAAACAGCGGACAAGTAGTAGGCGAGAAACTTTTTTTCCTTTCATTGTTTTGCTATGGTTGTCAGCGAGAAAAAGTTTAATAAAAGTTTGAAATTATGTTTAAAGTTAGTCGCTAAGTACTCTCATTCTCAAGTAGCGTATTTGAAAAGTCTCGGCCGGCCGTGGTGGCCGAGGGGACTGCGGCGCGCCAGTCACGGTCAACACGGCCACTACGGTCGGGTGTTCGAATCTCCCCGCGGTCATGGACATTTGTGCCGTTCTTAGTATTAGCTAGTTGATAAGTAGTTTGTAAGTTTAGGGAATGATGAGCCCGTAGTTAAGTCCCATAAGGTCTACAAACATTTGAACATTTGAATTTGAAATGTCTCGCCGCATTATGTGACAGTTTTATGCAATTCCTATTGTTTATGACGTTATATCTTCTGCACTATGTGTCGTATGTGATTCTTAACCCTGCAGGAGTTGTTACCTCACGGTGAGGAATGTGTGTACCATATTTAGTAGAAATCGGTCCAGTGGTTTAGCAGAAAATGAGCATCACTGTCGCTCAACACAGCAGTTTTTCGCAGATCTCATTGTTTATGAAGTCATATCTCGTGAACTATGTATCGTACGTGATTCTTACGTTTACGGTGAGTAAAGATTAGAACAAAACTGTAGATTAGTATAGAACACGTACACACAAACAAACATACGGATACTCTACTTTTTATATAAAGATTTTGTGCATCAGTCCTTAAAGTTGCATTCTTGTTTATGAACAACATGCTTCTAGTACGACATTTTGCCGCTTGGTACGGCGTGTAGCCACTGCTGAGGCATTAATCTGTCCATCTTGGAAGTTTTGTTGCGTTGCTGTCTGAACGTGCCTGAGATTGTGAGCGTGAATATGGTTCCTTTTATTTTATTGCAGCAGTGATTTGTCTTGTCTTTGGTCAAAACTGGGTCTCTGGTACCTTTACCTTTCCTGCAGCCAAACTCATAGTCATCTAACAGTTCCTCAGTTTTCATTTTCCCTCTTCTGGATATTATTTTCGTGAATAGCCTGGCTGCATCACCTATTGAGCTGATTTTGCCACAGTTCTCGCACTCAACTGTTACTGCTATCTTCGGATTTGCGTGAACAATTTTTTCTAGTACCTCGCCCATCCCAGTAGTCGTTTCGTTGCCACTTCCCACAGTGTGTTTCAAAATTGCCATTGAATGTAATCTGTGTTGTTTTCTGCCTCACCAGATGTCAAACCTTCCAAATTTCTTTTAAATTCTGACTAATACTGGATCTTCTACAACTTCCATGTCGACCCTAATTTCTGCTTCTAGCATGCAATCTGATTTTTTTTCTCGTGGAGTCCTTATATATCCTCTTTCCACCTACCTGCTCTCTCTGCCCATAACTGTAGAATTTCCATTGTATTCTTGGCCTTACACCATTTGCTTTTAATTCAACCAGTTACTTTCCTTCCAGTTACGTTTGTCTGCTTGTCTGGCCAATATTCCTGACTACTCTTCTATTGATCTCCAGATTTTGTCATTCCTTAGTGCAGAATCCACGTATCCTTCACCAAACCTCAATTGTCTCCCATTGTTCCTCGTTATTTTAGTATTGGGATTAGTTTCACATTCAGTCCTCCTAATTACCCAGTTGTGATCTGTCTATATCTGCTTTTGGGTACGACACATAGTGCTAATCTGATTTTGGAATCTTTTTCTACAGTCGCGTTCCAGTCCCCCATGATTATTAAATGTTGATCTCCCTTTACACAACAAATACCCTGTAACTGAAATGAATAAAATTTCATGTAATTGCTTCACCTCTCCCGTCATTAGTTATACTCGAAAGTACAAAGTAGAAGACTTATACTTTGAATAACATGCAATAAAACATTACATAGAAGCTACAATTGTGGGGATAATAATATTTGTATCGCCTTTACTGTTGGTTCTTGTAAAAAAATAACCGATGATTACAACAAAAAGACACTTTTTGCCACTTATTTTCGACAGACTGTTTATTAATTTTGCATATATGATCTCGGTTTTGATTGTGAGCCCGTCGTTACTAAATTTTGTCCTAATTAATCGGATTGGTCTGTTACTAATTTTAACATCATGTAAATTGAACGAACATTACTTTTATATCTACTACATAGATTTCCTTTTTCGTTCTTCGTGACATACTTGCTTTGTTTATGTTTGTACAGTATTCTCCAAAATAATATTCCCGATAACTGTAGTGAACAGTGTGATAAATCAGAAACTAAATTCACAAGATTTGCACTTTCTCTTCATGATAATAATAATAAATACTGAACGTTGGCTACAGTGCAAGAGCTATCGGATTTCATTTAGGGTGACATCTACTACACAGAAAGTATATTGGACGTGAGGAACACGCAGAATTTACTCCAAAGTTTCCTAGCGTCAGCAGCCTTATGAAATAGGGGAGACCGGGACACGTTGCCCATATTTGTATTTTATTTTTGTTAATATTAATTTATTTGACATATTTAAATTTATGAAATTATTGTTAAATATTATATAGGTCTTTACTGTATCTGGATGGCAGTTATTAAGCTTGAAAATATCAGTTGAAGTATTAGAAAAAAATTAATTACTGGACATATGTCAAGTGGGCCAGTCTGCCCCTACCTCGGGGTAAGATGGGCCACAGGCTGGGGCACATTGACCCACGTAGTCTTTTGGTAAGTACTCGTATAACTAGGAAATCAAAATAAAACTAACAGTTATCAAGAAATATACTTTAATGTAGATGACAACAAGTTGAATATTGAGTTAAATGCTAAACATTGAGGACTATGACAACAGGACAGGTTAAACTTATTACGATTTATAGCGTCTTAAAACAAATCAGTCAACTGTAATCAATGTCCAGCTCCAAGGATCAGCACAGTTTTAACACTCATAGTCAACGGATTTGATTTTTCACGCATCTCTGATGAGCCCAACGCTTACAGTTCGTGAACTGAATTCCTTGTTTGCCAGTTGGTGCCAGTTGATGTTGTCATCATTATCACCATCTTTCCTTTTTGAAAAAGGGATTTTCTAGCCTGTGATCTAATTTTTCTTCAGTATTTATTTCCAATATTTTGGTCCAATTGGAAGGATTGACATTCAATTTCTGTTTCTTGACTTTTAGTAGCCCGTGCAAACTGACATGAGGCCTGTCAGTACTGAGCACAGTACCACCAGTACGATTTTCTTCAAATCCCACAATCTTCGCCAACAGTCCTCACAGATCTTTTCCTTTTCCTTTAATTCTAAAACTGCTCTTAGCATCGTATCTTAAGAAATCATTCCCCTTTCATTATTTTATAATATCGGATCATTTTTATGTTACTACAAATAAAACAGACGTTTAAACCAGAGCCGTAATTCATGTTTTGAAAACAAGAAAATAAAAGAGAACTTGACTTCTCAGATCACTGTTTAAGATTAAAATAAAATTTACTTGTTGGCGTTTGTTCATCGCTTTTTATCTCGTGAATATGACGATCTTTTGACTTCTGAAACATATCGAAATGTGTTTAACTTCGACAATTTTGTTAATAATTTAATAAACTCGAAGAATTATAAACTTTATCATTAAAAGTAACAAACCTTTCACTGAGTTTAAAAAAGTACATCTCCTACAGGACCTGACAGGTTGTGTCTCGTCTGGTTGTGCCCCGTCCTCTCTGGGCCAATCTGCCCCATCGCCATCTTTACAATAAATTCTGTTCTTTAGAAATCCCACTGAAGCAATTACGTCTATATGCCATATAGAAATAATCCTTAAAGTATGACCTTTTATTATACGAATCACCTCGTTGCGCCTAATGCAAGCAAAAGTTAAATAACATGCATCAATCGACGAGTAGAATTTTACTGAAACTCGCACAAAAACAATTAAGGACTACAGCTTGTCCAAAACTTCGCCGCCTGCGATATTGGCCCTGTATAAGGAGAGGGAGAGTGCTACCTACTTTCTGATTGATTTCTAAGTTGATCTAGCATCTACTGTATGAACTGATTCGACTAGGACATCCTGCCCCTATGGCCAACGTGCCCCGGTCTCTCCTAGCACGTTCTGTAGATTTTTGAGTCCGTATACTGTATGTCAATTCTGATATTAAGTTTTTAAATTAAAGCCATCTTGGTCAAGTGGCACCAGCTTACCCGATTGTCTGTAACACGTACATTTAATATGCGGTCAATATGAAAACCGCAAATGACGTTTAACTTTTAAACAAAGAGTTGAGAGCGGGTAGGTGCAAAGTATTACGGGCGAAACAAGAACTATATAAAATAATATGCGTTTGCGTCATCAGCTATTTCATTATTACTAGTTTAGGTCATTTACCACCATTACAGGATAAAAGGTGTAAAACAAACGTATGTCTGGTATGTATGGTTAATGTCTGAAACTAGTAGATATTGAATGTTTTAATAAAACAGCTGATAGTTCAAAATGCATTTTATCATTTATGTAACGGCTGTTCCTTTTCACAAAGCAGCGAAGTATATGCTAGTCTGCTAGTATCAAACATTAAGTTTTTCGAAATAAAATCTAAGAATGTTTCTGGAACACAGCAACCAAAACGTATGGAAGTAAATTATGAGAAAACCTGATAAGGATTGAGTCGAATTGTTTGAGATATGCTGCTACAGAAGAAGGATAGAAGTAAAAGGAATTATAGGATATGATAAAGGTTTTACGCAGAATATTAATGTAGAAAAAATTGACAAGAGGCAGGGACACTAATTTAGGACGTGAGATAAGATATTACGGATAGTGAATTCACTTTTATTTTGTCATGAGTGCCCACTCAGTGCGACATTATTTCATGATTTTAAAATATATTTGACATCTTTTGTGAGTTTTGGCAGAAAGGCTGGGAACTTTATTGAAATAGGCAACTGTAGTGGAAGCAGTGGGTACTGTACCTACTGTGTCATGTATAGCGTGCCACGATCGGTGTTGTTGGCGCCGGCGCGCGGCGTGCGGTCTGCTGTTTCCCTGCAATTGGCTGGGTAGCAATTACGTGCCGGCAATGCTAGCGTATACTGTTGTTACTGCTGCCTATTTCGCTATGATGGATGGCAGACATGATGGGGCAAGTCGGAGTCCATGTTCTTTGTTAATGTTGTTGTGGTGTTCTGGAAGTGGCTTCTCAAATCGTGCGTTTTACCGTCCCCGACTGATTGCCAACTACTCTGGCTATGTTATATTTTTATTTGGAGCCCGTAATATTAGTGGTGATAAGCCCCACAGATTCAGGTTATGTTACCACAGGAAATACAGTTCTCCACGTATGCGCGTTGCCGCTGGCGGACCAGTCTCACCTATTTATTCTTCCCACAATTGCAGGGTTCAGGGCATCTGCCTCGTCTGTGGAACTCTGTACGTCCTGGATCTCGCGTCTGTGATAAAGGACAGACTGGACAACAACCAAGCGAAGATGTTTACCAGTCCTGTCCCTAATGCTTTATATGTAGGCGTACGGTAAGCACTGCTGCCTACAGTTACTCAAGTTCTTTCCTGCACTTTGCTTTCTTTTGTTCGTTTCCGTGGCTGTGTGGATCGATTATGAATGTAACCGTTTGCCAGGAAGTTGTTCGTTGCTTTTTAGCTCGACTGTTGCCATGTTTTCATTGTTTAGGCGCTCTGTGAGAATTAGCAGTGAATGGATTACAGACTTCTTCTGTTCTGCTCTAGTATGACGCCGCGCGGGAGTAGCCGAGCGGTCTGGAGCGTCACGTTACGGATCACACGGCCTCCCGCGTCGAAGGTTCGAATCCTCCCTCGGGCATGGATGTGTGTGTTGTCCTTAGGATAGTTCAACTTAATTTAAATAGTTTGTAAGTCTAGGGACTGATGACCAACGTAGTTTGTTCCCACAGAATTACAAACATTTGAACCCTAGTGTGCCATGAACTGTCCTGTATACTTCCACATCTCGGAATGGAAATGCACTGTCATCTACGTCTAGCGTCAACTAGATCGTTTCGTGAAATTTGTTCAGACAGTCAAGAAAACTGTGTCACACTATCTCGCCTTGAGACAATACAGCGAAGGTGTCGTGCACGAATCTGAACTAGCACCGTGGCAATGGCACATTAGGATACAAGAAATTGTGCTGATGAATTCACGTCAGACAGCAGCATTTGGTGTTCGGAATTTCCCTCCATAAAACCACAGGTGAACTCGCACGATAAATAACAGCTAATTTTAAACTGCAATATGCGGTGACATTTCCTAGCTATTTTGAAGTGCACAGATTGGCTACAAATACAGAAACTGTTTCAGTTCGTTAGTGTGACCGAAGAAAACCGTAACTAAAATTTATTGCAGTGCCCCAGTACCGACGGTGCTAGTCACCGCGTTTTCGAGGCTAACATAATCTTCTGTGATCAGAAAAACACGAAAATACTTATACGTGCGCCTTGGTTGGTAGAGTGCTAGTTTCTGATTCGAAAGGAAGCGAGTTCGATCCCCTCCAGGTCATAAGAATTTTATCTGTCACTTTCCACTTCTTTCCCCTCTGGCAGTATTGCTCCTGTGAAAAACTCCGAGTAGCACCGTGGTTCGGAACCCAAGTTAAAGAGTAGGTCCCCCTAGAACGGGCTGGGTAAGTCAGTTCGAAGGTCGGAGGAAGGCAAAGCATACCACCTTCAAACAGGAACATGCCTAGTAAAGCACTATAGTGTTCAATCTTCGGATTGTTGACTGCTTTACCTTACCTTATATACAGAGTAAATGTGTTTTTTTAACACAAACATGTTTTTTTTTTTTTTTTTTTTTTAATTGACACCCTATATTTTTGTCTTCAGCAACCCATAGCATGACAAATCACATAAACAATGGCGTTGATAATATTTCACTTACATCCCGAGATATTGCGACGCGAAGTTGACGCTTGAAATACGCGAAACGCGCGGCCAGCGCACGTCGTAAGCAGCATGGGGTTCACACCTGAGCCTCGGGACGTGCGCTAGCAGCGCATTTCGCGTATTTCAAGCGTCAACTTCGCGTCGCAATATCTCGGGATGTAATTGGAATATTGCGATGCCATCAACGCCATTGTTTGCTATGGTATGGATTGCTGAATAAAAAATCTAGGGTGTCCATTAAAAAAAAAAAAAAAAAAAAAAAAAAAAAACTTAAGTTTGTGGTAAAAAAACACATTTGCTTTCGTTTTAGAATGTTTCCAAATATGTACATTCATGGTCTCCAGCCGTACATTGATACCGGTGAAAGTCGTTTTCCAATAGCTGTTATTGTTCCAGAGATATTTTGGGTGGACAAGATAGCTGGGTCACTCTGTATATCTCAAAAAATTAATTTAGGGTCTTTCTTTTTTTAAACATCCCATATATAATTTAGGAAAATCGCTTTTTTACGAAAAATACAACTATGTAGGTTAATGTAGAGAGAAAAAACAGTGTAGATACAAAATTCCATAGAAATCGTTAGAGCCCTTTCCGAGACAGCTAATGTAGGCAATATATATATATATATATATATATATATATACAAGAAATTCTCGTTGAAAGATATAAGTTGTGGCCCAGTGCTTTGTGTCGAAGGGAAATGAGTAATTAACGAGCCTGGGCGCCGGTCGCAAGTACACGGCCGCCCTGTATCCTCGTGCGGCCGCCTGCCGCGAGACGCACGTCAGGCGTCAGGCGGCCATAAAACGCACAGCACAGCCAGCCACAGGCGGCCGGCGTAGGCGTAGGCGTTTCCAATTGGCGCGCTGCGCGACCCGGTTCCCCGTTCCCTGCCGCTATCGGCCGCGTCCAGCCGGCTCAATCTAACTTGCGGCCGCCGCAGACCGCCTCCCACGCGCCACCTGTCCCTGTGTGGCCGGCCGGCCGATTGGGAAATGAACTGCAGTGTTACCGCGCTGATGGAGCTCCCCACCGCTGCTCATTGCTGCCACAGCAACTTTTGGTTATGCCGGTTCCCTAGTCTAAGCCATAAAGTCACTCAAAATAACTCTTTTTTTTTTTTTTTTAATATTTTCGGTATTTTGATAGTGTTAATCTTAACCCTGAAAATACAAAGAAAACATTCAATCCTGTAAAAATATTAGACAAAATTAGAGATATGACGCTTCACTCACCTGAAGTATCTCATGATTATAATCAATATTATTAATATTTAAGTGTAGTTCTGTCAATGTCCAATTCAGATGAGGTACCTAATTATTATTCGTGTAATGAAACGTATAATGTTTCACACCTCTAAAGTAATTGTAAAACTATTTAATGTTAATAACCTTTATACCACAAAGTGTAACCAACGTACATTAATTTTATTTGGTATTTATATAATTTCAACAATAAACCATTTCGTTACTGAAACTTCCTGACAGATTAAAATTGTATGCCGGAACCGGGACTCGAACTTGGAACCTTTGACTTTCGCGGGCAAGCGCTCTACCGACTGAGCTGTCCCGATGCCGCCTCGCAACTTTACTTCCGCCAGTACCTCGCCTCCTACATTCCAAACTTCACATAAGCTCTCCTGCGAAACATGCAAGACTAGCACACCTGGAAGAATGGATATGGTTGAGACATAGCTTAGCCACAGCCTAAGCGATGTTTCCAGAATGAAATTTTCACTCCGCTGCAGAGTGAAAATTTCATTTTGGAAACATCGCTTAGGCTGTGGCTAAGCCATGTCTCCACCATATCCTTTCTTGCAGGTGTGCTAGTCTTGCAAAGTTCGCAGGAGAACTTCTGTGAAGTTCAGAAAGTAGGAGGGGAGGTACTAGCGGAAGTAAAGTTGTGAGGGCGGGCCGTGAGTCGTGTCGGGACAGCTCAGTGGTAGAGCTCATACCCGCGAAAGGCAAAGGTCCCAGGTTCGAGTCTCGGTTCCGGCACAAAATTTTAATCTGCCAGGAAGTTTCATATCAGCGCACAATCCGCTGCAGAGTGAAAATTTCATTCTGGCATTTGGTTACTGTTTAGTTCTAGTATTAGAAATTTTTTAGCAAGATGATATGCTTAACTATTATCCATGAAAAAACACTTGAAATGTACTACAACTGTAATTTAATTTATAGTGGAATGCTTAAACCGTATGATGTAACTAATTATAAGTCATGCAATAACACTAATGATGTAACACACCTCTAATTTAACTTATAGCGAAATTATTGTATTACTATTGTACAACAATTTTATTTTTTATAATATAATTTTAACAAGTAAAAAGCTGAAAACAAATACAACGAAGGAGGGCACAAACTGGTCCACCTCCACGTGGTGGGACACAGGCAACCTCACGTCTAGTAGACTCTGGATATGCTTGGTGTGACGGCTAAGAGACCAGCCTCTCAATGAGTAACAGCAGTGAAAAAATAATAATAATAAAAAGAGGTGTTACTTCCAGCTATAAACGTGAATTGAAACAAAGATTGACAACTTTAATTAACCCCAGACGTGGTGTCTAATATATTTGACAACTTATTATGTATTTTATTACGATTGCGTTTTACGAATTCGAAATATTTAAACATTTTGACCGTTTCAGAGCACTGAAATAAATACAATGGCAACGATGAAAATTTGTGCTGGACCGGGACTCGAAACCGCTTTGGGTCACCTGTTGCCTTAACCAAATAGGCTACCCAGGCAAGCATCCCTTCCAACCCAAATTCTCATCCTGTAGCACACTATGATTGCAGAACCCCTTGTCCATTTGTTCCCACTTGTTCGTAGCCTATACAGCGTTCCCGCGTGCGATCGAGCGTATTAATGCGTCCGCATTGACATTGTCAAATGCCTCTTGGGGCAGATATACAATTATTTATATCCCTTTGAGGACCATGGATAAACATAGGAAGAAAACTATAACAACTTCTTACAAAATGTACTTTTACTGTCTCAAAAAGCAATAATATAGTCTAATAACAATAAAATTTGTATTTCACAATAAAATATTCAGGGTGGTTTCATAGTGAAACCACTGGGCTGTTACGACAGTTTTCAGTGGGGCTTGAGTTGTGAGAAGGAATATTTAAACCATATTCCTTTGAAAACTCAGTTGTTTCATTCGACAGTGCCTGTCACACCCATTCAGTAGGCTCTTTTACTTCTGTGTTGTCGTCACAAACATCACACAGTCGTCATTGTTGCCACTACTTAACGTGAAGAGTAGCTTTCTGCACACACCTTCATTGTCAACTTCTTCAAATTCAACTACTGTTTCATCAGGTGAAAGAAGTCGAAGTTGTTCTTCAATTTCGTCTGATTCACTTCCAGTATCCGAAGCAGCTGACTAAGTATCAATGAGAATTTCAAAAAGTATAAATAAGCACATTTATGAGGTCACAAGCTCTGAATTGTTGCTTTACTCTTGAGGGTGTCTATTATCCATGCTCACATGCTGTAAATAATAAAAGAAAAAGCAACCTGTAGATTTGCCGTTATTGAAGGTCGTTATGTCCCAGTGGTTTCATTCTGTAACCACCAACGTTTTCGTAAAAAAAAACTAAACTTTACATTATAGTTATCAATAAAAACATCTTCCAAATATCATAAAATGGTGTATAAGAATATCGCAACACGTGAAATTGCAGTTATCTGCTGTGTAACCTAATTTTGTTATGAAGTCTGGGTCGAAAGCACTTGTACTCGGGTAGATGTATCCTGACTTTCTGAAAGAATAAAATAAGTGATATATAAAAGGAAAGGCAGAAAATAAGAAAACGCAGGTCCTGTCGCATCCTTACACATTATGCATGAGTAATAATATCTTGCTAACGTAACCCTCCTTGAAATATATTCAATAAAATTGTTTGAAAATGAACAGCAGACAGGAATTGGTAATTTCTGTTCAGTGTGTTCGCAGATGTATTTCAGTGTTCTGATACATAACAAATTCCATATTTTAAAAATACGAATCCTGAACAGATATTTCTGACAGTTGTGGCCCTGTGACGTTTGTTTATTGTTGTTTTGCACTCGCAGCTCTCAGTAAGCACATATGCAAGAGGTTCCGGATATGTGCTTGACAGTTGCATTCTTCTCAGCAAAGGTCACGAATTTATCATAAGAGTATTAGCGGAGGAATATGAAACTCACGATTAAATGCTAAAACTTAGCTTAATATTGTTATGCCATATAAACCGTTAAATTAATCGTTGTATAAATAACTTCAACTGCTGAAAGTATCTTCGTGAACGATTGTATGTTACTTTGATGAAGAACCCAAGGTTTGCTATTTTCTTTATTTTTTTTTTTTCTCCGCGGAAGAAATATTACGAAATTTAGCCCTGGAAAAACAGCACCTGTGATAGCAGAGGACAGGTTTCGTTAAAGACGAGACCTGTTTGTAAGTCATGCCGCACGTACAGCGAAACTGTTGTTTTTTTCCTCTCTTTTATGAGCAAATACTAGGACAGCAGTAAGCGCTGACTTATTTATTCACTCCCGTCAGGAAATCCACTGCTTCTGCGCCATCGCGCCGATTTATTTCTGAATCTCATTTCGCTGCGTTGCAAACACACTGCACCAGTGCCATTTTTGCGGCAAAAATGAGTAAGACTCATTCATTTCGTATACGATTATGCACCGACGTAAAATTTTACAGATATGTAAATATATACTTTTTTGGGGCGAGGTGGAGTGTGGGGGGGGGGGGGGGGGAGGGGGGGAGTGTATTAACTGTGGCGAACGCCCCGGAATTTTTTTGAGGCCGTAATTTGACGAGACTTTAGCAGGAGCGTCAAACGCGCGCAAAACGCTCTTGTGAGCGCGGACATTTGTAACTGTTTATGAGAAGCGTAAAGCGCGACCCGCCACCTGAACGCGTCGCCCACGCCACTGGCTGGCCGCCAAGCCTCATCACAGCCGGCAAGGAGCGAACCGAGATAAAAGCACGGCGCACGGAGGGGAGAATGAAACAAAACTACCACCAGAAGATATCACAGCGTAACGCGCGCGATTTCCTGTTTGATTTCAGTAATGCTACCCATTCGTTCAGTTGCTGACAGATTTCTAACATGGAGTATCGTTTGCTCTGTTGTCTGTACGGTTGTAGGTGCTTTTCAAAATATTGGCCACATTGTCGGCAGTGCAAATCAAATTTCTCGAAGAAGGCGCAAAGACTCTAAAGTCGTCGGCACACGGAGCGTGTGTCTGAACGTGTGTGGTCAACGTGGCGAGTCCACCGTGCGGCTGAACGCTCGGAGTCGACGCAACTTGAGCATACGAGACATCCGTTTGTTGTTCGTCATCATAATCGATTGAGGATTATTGAGAATTTTGTGTATGATTTTAAAATAAAGCATTTACGTGTGCCCAGATTAAGGAAGTGTGATTATCCATACTTGAAAGGATCTTGGGCAGAATTGGTTGTTGATTGGTTCAACAGGAGTCATGCGAACAACAAGGTAAGGAAACAGCAGTTGTATTTGTGGGGTGATACAAATATTGGGAAAAGTACCTTGATTGAGTTATTGATTAAGGGGGCTTCTGTTCTTCTGCCTTTTCCTTCAGAATTTGGGTTTGGTGGTTACATACCGGGGAAGACAAATGTAATATTATTTGAAGAATTTGAGTGGTCAGTTTGGCGGAATTATAGATATATTTTGAAACGTTTGTTAGAGGGTCGTGATGTTTCAGTTAATGTTAAAGGCAAGCCACCTATGACAATTTGTCACCGTGGTCTTGTAATATTTGTTGCTACACGCGACCACAGCTCGCTCCAGCGACAGTTGTCGGCGGTATCAGTTGCTGGAATCACACTGTTTACCAAATAAAAAGAGTGGAATTCCTGATTTGCCTCTATTGAACCGCTTATTTCCGCGCTTGTGTTTATGTTCTATGATATGTCTAAATAAGTAACAACAAAATACCTATGAACATAAGACTCTTATGAAAGTTGCCTGTTATGTCAATAAGTGAAGCTTATAAAAGTTTCATGACAAACTGTGCGATATAAAATTAGAACAGGCCTTCAAAACACAAAACTTATTGCAAGAGTCTCGCTTTTTAGTCAATCTAAAAAGATCATGCTTCCACAGTCATTGGTACTATTCAGTAGAAGAATGTTAAGAACGTGTAAAATGCAATACGTGAAACAATAAGTTCGTATTTTACTCTAAGTGAGGTTCAAACTGTTTTGTTCATAAAACGAATCCAACAAACTCATTCCTCAGAGGTTGCGCACTTATTTTTACATAGCATCGAATACTATGCAGTATACTTCTAAGAAATTTATAGGAAAGTCTTTGAGTCTAGCACAAAAACCGAATAAAAGAAGAAAAAAATATATGTTTATGTGGAGCTTTGTACGAGCACGGCAACCTCTCGGAACTTCATAGTCCACGAATTACCCCCTACGCTACGGCCCATTACGTTACGAACGTATCCTCACATACGTTATTAGACGTGTCATATATGCTACTGGGTGATATGTCGGTTGCTGACATGTAATTACAACAAATGACACAAAGAATTATTCGTGTTGATAGATCTTCAGACCGCCTTGCCTTGAAACGGCAGATTACTGTAATACGGAAATTTCTTAACCACGTATAAGACGTTTCTAGTCATTTATTCCAATAAATAGTACATTAATCGTCGGTTTCCGAGAGATTCTCAATTTACTCAGTTACTTTTACTTGCTTTGAAACGTCATACATTCATAATACCTAAGTTATATACATAAAAACCACGAAAT
Source organism: Locusta migratoria (assembly GCA_026315105.1). NCBI lineage: Eukaryota > Metazoa > Arthropoda > Insecta > Orthoptera > Acrididae > Locusta > Locusta migratoria. Next base: position 58,042,689 of record CM048751.1, read on the forward strand.
ACGACTGCCAACATGGCGTCTTCGTCTCTCTACCGAAAAGAGCTGCCCCCTCCCCGGACAGCCACGTGGTGTGACGACAGTGGCGTTCTCCCACCTTATTGGTGATCGTTAAGACGCTCGTTAAGAATATCTGACGTGATTGATATTGCCCCCACAAAATGGGAAAGCCTCTCCAACGTGCGGTTGGCACGTTGTGACGTCAGAAACTCGCCACGTTGGCTACACTCGTTCAGATACACGCTCCGTATGCCGACGACTTAACGGATGTCCTTTAAGTCCTAATTAAATACCACAGAAGGTGGCTTTTGTGCCCAAATCTGTCTAAGACTGAAGTTTGCGCTTTTCACCTCAACAATAATATAGCCAATCAGCAACTGCCTGTCCTATTTAACCAACACCTATGAAGAACATTTTAAAATGTTGGCCAGAGACTAAAAACACGAAATAATATTATTAGAAAACTGGCGGGAAGTTCTTGGGGTGCAGATCCATCCACACTGCGAACAGCATCAAAGCCGATAGTCTACACCATGTAAGATACCTGCTATGGGAAGGTATACATTTCATATGCAAATGTACTGCGAATTTGAGACCAGTGTCAAGCTAGTCAGGCGTGGGTCGTTTATCTTTGGTTGCAGGCTTATTTTTCGTTGGCAGTACTATCGATATTGAGAACGGTGATAGTATTGTTGCCGGGAAGTAGGGTTGTGATGATTGAGAATGCAGACTTTGCTAGGCGCGCGGATGAGATTGCAGAAGCGTGGGGACCGTGGTTGTGTGCAGTTTTCGTTCCGGCGAGATAGCCGAGGAGATGAGATTTTGAGTCTTGAATGCTGAGCCAAGCTGTTTGTTTAAGATATGGAGACGAAAAAAATAGATGACGTTGGAGAAACGATCTTTTGAACTTTTTATTAGGTAAAGTTTTTCATGGCACAACTTCGCATTGTTAGGTTGAACTGATGATAACAGTAACGGTCGGGAAAGATCTTGCTGTTAGTTTGTGGTCTCACGATTCATGCCAGGGACCCCTTTCTGTATTAGGAAAAGTATTTATTGTAATAGTTTAGTTGTGAAATTGTGTTTTTTATGAAATAGGAATTTCATGGGTAGTGTTCTTGAAATATGCTATTGTTGTAACATTGTTTGTGTAAATCGAGTTTTTGTATAATAATAATTTTGTAGGCAGATTAAATATTTGAGTTATATTTTTCTCTGAAAGATTTTAAAATCCAAAACATGACATTGTTAGTAATTTTCATGAAGTTACATCAGTTAGAAAATAAACCAGATATTTCATTTTTAATAATTAGTTCGAGTTTCTTAAACAGATTACCAGTTTATCCCCCCTCACATTTTTATTGAAAGTGCTATAGATGTTTTCTGTAGTTGGTTTTCCAGTAGTTAGTACAGCGGGAAGCAGTTTGGTGTTGCGCAAATTTATGCAGTGTGGCTAAAATAATAACAATCCAGGTTAGTAAGTGAAAGTAATCGAAAAGTGAAAGTGAGAAAGAATCAGTTTTTGTCAAGCTTACAGTTCAGTATCATTTACAGATTTCAGGGTAGGTCAATTCATACAGTGTTCAGATTAACAAATGTTTGCAATGCGTCGGATTGCATTGATAAATATTGTGTTCGTTACATTCCGTTAAAGATTGTTAGTTCAGTCAAGTTTGTAGGGCCAGGATTATTAACACAGTGACATTTAGTACAAGTAATTTTCAGTCAGTTAACTTTGTTACGACATTTTCATACACAAACAACTAGCAGCTTGTGTTTCATTATAATAAACAATAGTCAGACAGATAGGTTTTGCAATACTTTGCCATTCGCATAGAATACAGTTAAAATACGCAGTCAGATTAACATAACGTTGTGCAAAAGCATTCAGGTAAAACAAGTTCCAACACATTCAGTTACATTTCATTCAAGTAGCGTCAGTCAGTTTCATTTCTTAGATCATATGCTAAAACACACAACTTTCGCAGCAGACGTAAATTTTATAAGAGAGAAGGACAAGCAAGAAACTTTCAAACATGCAGAATACTGTGCTCCTGACTGGGAGAGAAGCTACCACACTAACAACGTAGACGTGCAGCTCCACCAAACCATGCGGATAATCACTGGCACATTAAAGTCTACTCCAACACTGTGGCTCTCCGTCATCTCTAATATAGTTCCACGAAAATTAAGAAGACAAGAAGAATCTGTTACAGAATCGGAGAAAAAGTAGTAACAAATGAAGGAAAATGTTTACCTATGCAGGTTGTCATAAAAAACTGGCCAAACTACCGTTTGAAATCACGTAAGTCGATGTGGAATAACTGCTATATAAGAGGTGGGTGTCACCTTCAACCTAAAGGAGAACTGGAAAAAATGATTGGGAGCATTCAGTCAATAATCACACCTCATAAGTGATCCCTCAGAATAACTAAAAGGGTTCAACTTCGCAATAAAAGAGTGGACTAAGCAAAATCGCATCCGAAGTGGCCATACAAGATGCAAGGCCATGCTATATAAATGGGGACTCACGGACAGCCCAAGTTGTGATTGTGGAGCACCTGAGCAGACGCTGGAAGGCATCATATGAGTGTGACCAAGAAGAAAATATAGTGGCTCTGCTGAGGACTTTAGAAGCCACACCTCAGGCTATTAAGAGGATTGAAGATCTGGACATTGATGTGTAACCAAAAGCTTGGCTCGCATGATACATCTCTTAATTCCATGTGTTTTGTCATATACTGTATATCATTGATCGCTGACATGTACTGGAAGTGAGCTCTTGTGCATTCTTTTACTTATATTTGTGTCTATATATATATATATATTCTTGTTTTTGTGTAATTGTGTTTGTATATGTGCTGCTGTCATATGCCATACGATAAATGAATATAAACATAATCGGCATCTCAAAATCCTCTACGGTAGCAAGTAACAGAAACAGTCTCCCCAGCTTCTAGAGATACGAAAAGACGTCGTACAGGAAGTACAATTATATGATGTAATAGGAACAGTACTGCACAAAAGATTGAGTAGGGCGCTGTAGTGAAACGTGATCAGTTGGTGAATGAAAGACTTTAATATTACACGTTTTGAAATGTACATATCATATGACGTCTGATGGTGAATGAAAGACTTTAATATTACACGTTTCGGAATGTACACATTATATGTCGTCTATTACATAGACAGTGTTTTTCAACATTTTTGAATATGCCATGAAAAATTATTCTGGTGATCCCCTTCCAAAAAATAAAAAATATTTTGGCGACACCGCCCCTCCCCCCCCCCCCTCCACATACACCTTAAGAACCGTAACAAGTTTTGTTATCTCGAAGGAAACAAATTAATGGTTTACTGTAGCTTTCCTTTAAATTGCTAGACGAAGTTCGATTTGTATGTTTTTCGGAATGGAGTACAAGATTTCGGAAAGAAAAATATATTTTGCTTAACCAGCGTTTCGCATTTCAGGCACGACTCCGACGCGAATTATGTATTGTATCTTGTTCTTTTACCTATCGATTGATTATCCTGAAAACAGTTTTCAGGTTTTCCTCTTATGCATCATGAACTCACTGTATTATAAAACTATTTATGATTTATTTAATAAACAATCAATGTTACACAAGGATGTTGGAAATTTTAACATTAAATAAATTTCACTTAGGCATGCGTTTTAATTCTTTTAGTGTGTTATGTGACGACGACCCTCCGAGCAAGGCTGGGGATCGATCTTGTGAGATTACCGCCCAATAGAAATATTGGTAATTAATAGCATTTGTAATTAAACAGTATGAAGTTCACTGCAAACATTGACCATGCCAATGCACCAAATGTTACACAATTGTAATCTTAATAATTATGTTAGCAATGTATGTACGCAGTTGGGTGACAACATTTATAGTTAGGCCATAGGCAGAAATTCTCCACGTTGAGATTTGCTGTGTGCTTGTAGCTGACGGGAGGCCAGCGAGCAGACCGACGTTGGTGGCTTGTTCCAGCTTAGGATTTTCCAGGCTAGTTTCTAGTGAGGGGAGAGAGGGACAATGGCGAGTGCCAGGTGCAGTGCAGTGCACAGCGTGAAATAAAATATTCTAATACTACTTGCATTTGAAGTAATACGATGCAGTTAGGAACCTTTAAGACCCTCATTACAAAATAGCCTGTTGATATATAAACAATACATTAGCTGATATAGTCACATCTGGCGTAATATGTTTAATTGACAATGAAAAGTAGTAAATTACCAATGAATACAAGACAGTTACACAACTAGCATGGCAATGTTTTGTTTATAAAAATAATATATTAACTATTTCTCATTTTATTTTCGATTAATCTTGTGTATTTTATCTTGAAATATTCAGTTAAATCACTTATCTGTGATATAAGAAATTGCACGATTGTAATAAATAGTGCAAAGGATGTGTATACTAATATAAAAACATAAGAAATTTGTTTAATGTGTAGTGTAATTATTTTGATTTTAAGTAAAGTTTTAGAAATGTATTGGCTGAGCGCTGTACGTTGGAAGTCGGTTAGAACAGCTCACACGGGGAAGTTGATGATGTAGGGAAAAAAATCCGGGCAGTTGGGCTTTCGGCGCGCGTGCGCAAGGGCAGGAAGTGACGATTCGGGAGCACGTGGGGTAGCTGGCCGGGCGGCGTCGCTCTGCACAGTTGGCATGTGGATTTCCAGGTGGAGACTTTAGATTTTTGTGTGGCAATTGCCAAGTGTGGCTGCTCGTCGTAGACTGCACCAAGTTGTATCGAGTGCTACTGTGTGTTGTGAATATTTAGCCGGTGGAACAAGGTGTGCGTCGCACTAAAAGTGACTGTGTTTTGTTAATGTAACACTTGTCGTCGCATAGGCATGAACATAAACGGCGTTTGAGACAGGGACATGGTGTGAAAACAATTTGCAACAAATATTCATTTTGTCTGGGGGCTCACGAGCTATAATTTTTTTGATAAATGTGTCGACGTACAGACGTATCAGCCACAGGGTTCTAATATTGTGAAGTAAACAACATAAAGTGAACTTTCACGTGTTTTCAAAAATAGTAGTTAGTACACCCTTTTCTCTCATGAACTTGACTTTATTATAATTTTTTGTTAATCATATGCAGGGAGGGAAAGCTTTGAACTTGTGATATCATCCCCTAGAAAACGAGTCAAACAGCAGCAATCACAGTTCCAGTGTTTTTGCATGTTTAGGAATATGGTTCGCAGTTGGTGGTTGTGAGTTTAAAAAAAAATTAAACTTTCCCTATTTTAAACTCTCATCCCGATCTTCAGTCTCGCAATCTACGAGTTGAAAAACACTGACATGGAGGATACACAGTCATGTAATGAAAGCAGCATTACTGACAAGGCGCACCACAGTAACATCAGTGAGTCGCTAGTAAAGAAACACAACCAAAAACATCAAACAGTACAAATCGTCTGAAATTGTACGTTATAATTATATTATTATGTGAAGACAACCATGAAGAACCGATTTTTAAAAATAATGTTAGGTAAGGTAAAGCAGTAGGCAATCCAAAGATTGGTCTAAACACCACAGTGCTTTACTAGACATGGTTCTGTTTCGAGGTGGTATGCCGTTGCCTTCCTCCAACCAGTTATAGGGGGCCATACATTTTTACGTGGTTTCCGAACCACGGTGTTACTAGATATTTTTCACATCAGCTACATTGCCAGAGGTGAAAGAAGTGGAACGTAACAGATAAAAGTCCTAGGACCTGGCGGGGATCGAACCTGCGATATATGGAATTATAGTCTGGCTACCGATCCACATTAATAAAGTAACTTACTTAATTCAGAAACTACTTACAAGGAGACCACATGGCTATCGGATTTTATACTTTCTTAAAATTTATAATACGTGAAATTCACAACACAAGTATCATTCAGCCTAAACCATTCGATACAACTCTCAAAAATTCTCGAGAAAATCGCCTTTGAAGTTTTACAAGTATGAGTAAGTACTAATAATTGAAACAATACCAGCATGTGGTGGTAGCGTTTGAGCCTCACAACTATAGGGTCGGTGGTTCGAATCCTTCAGTGACAGGTTACTTACTTTTTTTTCGTTGTATTCAAATACTTACACTATTTTAATATGTAATGGTAATTTTTACTAATGGCTTTCCAAGCAACTAACCTACTCACCATCGTTTAGTGTTCAGCTCGCCTACATAACATGCGTAAAAATCGACGCAACACGTGGAATTACATAACAACGGAAAAAAACCTATCGAAGCTGGACTGGAACCACTTTTTTTCTCTCTCTCTATCTGTTGTAGTACAGTTCCTTGCGGTTACTGATCATGTTTGTTCGTTGTTGTGCACTTGTTCTTATGGTACTTACAAAACTTCAAAGTCGATTTTTTTCGAAAATTTTCTAGAGTAGCGTCGAATGTCTTTGGCTGATTGTTATTTAAGTTCTAAACTTCACGTACCATAAATACAAAGAAATTACAAAATCCGATACCTATGTGATCTCCTTGTTAGATGTACACGAAATAACAATCATGTGTGTATATCTGTTACTTTTATGTTACCTTCTTTGTCACCCAGTAAAACCTCCAAAAACAAGAAGTTACCATCGATAATTGAAGTGCTACCGACAACTGACTCGTATACCGCTCAGATCATGTGGTACGGATGAGACATGCAAGTAACAAGGATTTTTACCATCGCTTCCTAGGAACGATTATGTATAAACGGATCATTAGCAGTAACTCACTCGTACCCGGTAGCTGTTAGGTCGAGGATGTTGCTAGCAGTGGCAACTAATACCTTCTTAAAGAACTTTCCTGTAACTTTCTTGTTACTTGCTACAGTTTGCACAAAACGTCAAGAAAGTTCTTAAATTTTAATTGATATAGCGTGGAGAGCTGCATCAAACCAGTCTGCAGACTGAAGACCACAACAACAATTTTCATTAGTTTATAAGGGAAAGATGAAATGGACGGAGAGAAGAAGGTAGAAATGTTAAGACAGAAAGAGGAAGAGGAGATGTTTATAGAGGGGGTGGACGAAATGGACGACAGGAAAAAGGTAAGGAAGAGAAAGGAATTAGATAATGGGAGGAAGAGAGAGGAGGAGGAGAAGCTGGGAGGAGGGAACGTTATGGGGAGTACGTGGAGGAAATGTAGATGCCCATTGATATTATCTAGGGGAATTACACGTCACGTAACCAAGCGAGGTGGTGCAGTGGTAACACACTGGTTTCGCAATTTGGAGGACGAAGGTTCAAACTCGCCTCCAGCCACACTGATTTTTTTTATTTTTTATTTTTTTATTTTTTTTTTTCGTGATTACGTGATTACCATAAATAAATCTAAGCCAATTCTGAGATGATTCAAAGAGCACGGCAATTTCGTTCCCCATCCTTACCAAAAATCAATCCGAGCGTATGCTGTCACAATGTTGTTGTTGTGGTCTTTAGTCCGGAGACTGGTTTGATGTAGATTGCCGCGGTGGAGTAGCCGAACGGTCTAAAGCGTCTGGCTGCGGAGCGCGCGGTTGCTCGCCGTGGAGGTTCGAGTCCTCCCTGGGGCATGGGTGTGTGTGTGTGTGTTTGTCCTTAGGTTAGTTTACCTAGGTTTAAGTAGTTTGTAAGCTACGGACTGATGACCACGCAGTTTGGTCCGATAGATCTACAAACATTTGAAATTTTTTTTTGATGTAGATCACCACCCAACTCTATACTGTTGCTTCTTCATCTTATAATGAGAACGGCAACCTATAGACATTTGAATCTCCTTACTTTATTCGTCTCTTGCGCTCCCTATGCGATTTTTACCCCACACGCCTTCCTCCAAGCCGCTATCGAGTGTGTGTGTGTGTCTGTGTGTGTGTGTTGTCCTTAGCATAAGTTAGTTTAAGGGACTTATAACCGTAGCAATTAAGTCCCCTAGATTTACAAACTTTTGAATTTTAACTTCCCTCAAATGCGAAATTTAGGATTTCTTGATGTCTAAGAATGAGTCCTACCAATCGACTTCTTTTAGTCAAGGTATGCCAAAAATTCCTTTTCTCCCCAATTCTATTCAGTACTTCATTAAATTTGCGATCTACCTACCTAATCTTCAGAATTCTTCTATAGCACCTAATTTCAACAGCCTCTATCCTCTTGCTGACTGAACGATTTATCGTCCAGTTTTCACTCCGGTACAAGGCAACACTCCACACAAAACACTTATGAACTGATATCCTTACACTTCAATTAATATTCGATGTTAACACATTTCTCTTTTCCTAAAACGCTTTTCTTCCATTTGATATTCTGCGTTTTATATCCTGTGTACTCCGACCATCATATGTTCTATTTCTGCCCAAGCAACCAAACTCATCTACCACCTTTATTGTTTCATCGCCTAATGTGGTTCATTCAGCATCGCTCCATTTTCTTAGACTGCATTCCATTACCCTTATTTTGCTCTAGTTGATGTTCTTCTTATACCCTTCCTTCAACACACTGTCCATTCCTTTCAATTGCTCTTCCAGGTTCTTTGCTGTCACTGACAGAATTACCATGTAATCGGTAAAACGCAATTTTTTATTTTTTCATTCTGACGTTCAATTACTTTTCCAAATTTCTACTTCCTTTTCTTTATAGTTGCTCAACGTAAAAATTAAATAACATTGGAGAAAGGCTACAATCCTGTCTTTCCAACCACTGCTTGCTTTTCATGTCCTTCAACTCTTACAGCTGCTATCTGGATTAGGTACAAGTTGTAGATAACTTTCCATTCCGTATATTTTCCCCTGCTGACTTCAGAATTTCAAAGAGTGTATTCCAATTAACATTGTCGAAAGGTTTCTCCAAATCTAGAAAAGCTAGAAATGTTGGTGTGCCTATCTTTAATCTGTCTTGTAAGGTAAGACGTAGGACTACGATTCCGACAGGCCGTTAAATCCGTATCCCCAACAACTGTATCCGAACTATTACGACACTTTCATTTCTTCGTTTGTAATGTTACTTGGTGTCTACTCCGCAGCGCGGGACTGGCCGAGCGGTCTGGAGCGCCACGTTACGGATCGCGCAGCCTCTCCGGCGGAGGTTCGAATCTTCCCTCGGGCATGGATGTGTGTGTTGTCATTAGGTTAGTTTAACTTAGTTTAAGTAGTTTGTAAGATTAGGGACTGATGACCAACGTAGTTTGGTTCCATAGAATTACAAACATTTTTGTGTTTACTCCGAGACTGCCAGGAGACAGATAACACGAAGGGATTCTTAGACAGACTTTCATTTTGACAGTTACCAAAATGTTCAAATGTTTGTATAGCTTATGGGACTTAACTAAGGGGTCATCAGTCCCTAAACTTACAAACTACTTACGAACTAGCTAATACTAAGGACGGCACAAATATCCATGCCCGAGGGGGAGATTCGAACCCCCGACCGTAGTGGCCGTGCAGACCGCGACTGGAGCGCCTCAGTCCCCTCGGCCACCGCGGCCGACTTGACAGTTATCAGATAATTAATTTCGTAACGGAAGGAATTGATATGATATAGCTTTTCACAAAAATTAAAACTGATCTCATATACCAGTGATTTGTATGAATGGATTTGATTATAAACATGCGCAGTATTGCACATTGCCTGCATCTGCAATGTAGTGTCTCTAAAGATGAACATCTTTTTCGGTATATCTGTCCTCAATTCTGAAATTGAATTGATTTCTGTGTGATAACGAATATTTAGTTTTCTATTTTTCTTCCTGCTTCCATCCACCCCATCCTATTTCTGTTTGTTCGTGGGGCCTTGTTTTGGCCATTAGACCCCTGCTAGGATCGTGTTCGGCTTGCCTGGCGTAAGTCCTTAGGTGACGCCACATAGACGACTTGCGAGTCGATGATGATGAAAAGATGGGGAGGTCGACGGAACACCCAGTCCCCGAGTGGAGAAAATCTCCAACCCGACCGGGAATCGAACCCGGCCCCCCTGCAAGGTCATCTGTTCAGATGTTCAGATGTTTGTAAAGCTTATGGGACTTAACTACGGGGTCATTAGTCCCTAAACTTACAAACTACTTATGAACTACTTACGAACTAGGACGGCACAAATATCCATGCCCGAGGGGGGATTCGAACCCCCGACCGTAGTGGCCGTGCTGACCGTGACTGGAGCGCCTCAGTCACCTCGGCCACCGCAAGGTCATCTACCACGCTTTCCATTGGACTACGGAGGCAGACAGCTTATATGATAAGAAATCCTGTATCCAGTGTAACTGAATGACTTAAATATCGACAGCCGAAAGACTGAACTTGAAAATTACAAGCAGACCTCACTGAATATTGCCCACACCGCCTACACCAGTCTGGGATTCCTTATGGGAGGACCACGGGTTTTGCGTTGTTTATCGTTCCAGAGCCCTCCCTAACATAGCTAAAAACTGTTACAAATATGTACTTGGCAACACTGTGACAGTGCAGTTACTTCTGAAAGTGGTACTGAATTGGCACACTAAATTTACTTGACGTTCCTTTTCTACTTCCATAACTCATGAGATATAATCCTCATACACCGAGATAGTGAAGTAGAAATTTTAATTTTTCCTCTCAACAAGCTTTTTCAGTAAAAGTGACACCTTTTGTTATCATTTGTGCTGCGTTGCGAAGCTTACGAATGAATACGTGAGAGCGAAAATTACTCGAGGCACCGCAACTTTGGTTGTGTGGTTCCGCATGTGTTCTGCGATGCACAGCTTGTGTCTTGCGTTAGTCGTCAATTCAAATCGATTTGGAATACAGTATAGTCGACCGTAGTTTTTATTTTTCTATTTTAATTCATGGCACAACAAGTACTTAGAATAAAATGTTCAAATGTTTGTTAAGCTTATGGGACTAGGGGGTCATCAGTCCCTAAACTTAACTACTTATCAACACCTTATACTAAGGACGGCACAAATATCCATGCCCGAGGGGGGATTCGAATCCCCGACCGTAGTGGCCGTGCAGACCGTTACTGGAGCGCCTCAGTCCCCTCGGCCACCGCGGCCGGCTGCTTAGAATTAATACCTTAACGAAATCTGAAGAAAACGTTTACACATTAATTTTTCTTGAAAAATCGTATTACTATATGTTCCGAAAGCCAAACTGCTTCACCATTAGAGTCAACCTCCACGACGGTCGACTTGTTTTGAATCATAACGAGTATAAATTCGCAAAGTTTATGGGTTATGCCCCTGCGACGTTGTAGTGCCTTGACACTGTGACTTGAGTATGCCTTGAGTGTTGCCTACATTTCAGTCATCCCGTATGAGAGAGAGGTACGCACAGCCAAACATAGGTTTTTCTTGTTCAAAAGTCAGTTCATTCATTTACTCGAACAGGTAGTTTTTTGTCTTTTACCAATGTGGCGGCGAGTGCGACAGGACAGCTATCATCGCAGGGAAACGACAGTGATTAATTGTGTTACTCCCCACGACGAGACGGATCACCCCTATACGTTTGATCCAAAGATATTGAAACACCCTGTGCTTGGTGTTCGATTCGTATTAGAGTTAGGATCGACGGGTGGAACGTTTTTGGTTTAGTCCGGACCAGTGCCAATTGGTATGGTCATTAGAACGTCTGTCTTACTGTGTAAACTTCAATATAACGTTGTGTTATACTGACGACATTTGGAGGTCATTATGCTATGTGTAATAATATACGGTATGATATTATATATCGTGTCATGTCACATACTCGCGAATCTGACTTTTTTTTTTTTTTTTTTTTTTTTTTTTTTTTTTTTTTTTTTTTTTTTTTTTTTTATCTGAAAGTTTTGGAAGCAGCGAGATAAGACGAGAATCAAATGCTTTACAGTTTTGCCTCTTACCAGGACATATTCGGCTTTTATTGTGCAGTGATGGAAGTATCTTTGATTCTGGTAATCGGCTGTCTGTCTAGAAGCTAATTATGTAATAATCTGCAATCACATTCCTCGTTTCTTAGGCGACGCGCTGTGAGGGACTCCATTCGTCGCTGACCGATAATTCCCTCAATTCAGCCTTCCTATAGGAAGCACTATTAACAGCTGTGTCAGCAGAGCAGTTTCTGAACCATTATTTTGAGGATAAAGTTCGATCTCATGTAAGTCGACGAATGTGTTCCATGCTGAAGATTATAGGACGTCATGAGAAGGTCGTAGAACTTCGGATCGCCACACCGAATTTGGAAGATAAACTGTCGAATATAGAAAAGTGGTAACATTATGGTACAAAAGTAATTTATCTATCAAATGTCCTGCACAATATTTGTATTAATTAATGCAACTTTCTTTCAAGTAGGAAATAAACTCAAGTATTGTCAATATTAGTGTGATATGTGACTCTGTCAGAGTTGCACTCATTATGACTTGGAAGCAGCAAGCATAAGCTACAAATGTGACTTTGAGGAGTTACTTGTCGTGTCTGACACAAGTCGTATGTCAGTTAATGTGAACTAGACACTGGTATAGAAGAGTACACCTTTTCATGGGGTGCACATCTGCGTATCAAATCAGGACATCGCTCCATTCAAGATAGTTGTTCTGCGAAATATAGTATGGTGTTTTGCACTTTGATGATGGAAAATGCCAGTAAACCTGATGTGAACAGTTACGCTATCGGGCCTGTTCTCAAATTCAGTAGCTACATACTAACTGATTCGCCGCGGCGGAGTGACTAAGCGCATTGAGGCGCTAAGCTCCGATGCGCGAGGTCGTTCCCCGTAGGGGATTCGAATCCCCCCTCGGGCATGGATGTTCGTGTCGTCTTTAGTATAAGGTAGTTCATAAGTAGGTTTTACGTTTAGGGACTGATAACCCGGCAGTTAAGTCCCTTAAGCTTTACAAACATTTGAATATTTACTGTTTCCAAAGAGTTGGTTCTCGAAAAGAGGTGTACATAGTATTGTATCTAACCACTTAACTTACAAACACGTTGAAGTGCATCTGAATGCCATAAACAGGTACCACACTTATAGCTGGACATGATTAAATGTTCCATTTCTCTCTAGCTTTACACCATTCATGTCTTTCTGGCCTGTGTTCAGTTGTCAATATTAAACGAAGAATGCAAATTTCAGCTCAGCTTCTGTTAATATGTTCTAGAATATTTGTGGTGACTGTCCGTAATCTCTGCTCGATTTTCTTATCACACACATATTAGTCAGAGACATTCAAATAGTTGTGCGATGTAACGACATGTGCCCTCTTCTTCTCGCATCGTTACACACAGTGCGTTTCGTTATCACTGATTCTACAATCGTTGAAACAGAGCGATTTGCTGGTATGATTTTGCCACGTCTGCCGCACAAATGAATTGCCCTTTCTTAAAATCTAGAAGATAGCGGTACGTTTCACGCTCATCATCACTGAGGCATGCTGTGTGATTATAGCCTTCTGAAAATTTACAGTAACTTTGCTCAAACACAACATCCACCTTGTACTCACACAACTTTATTATGTACTCAAAATAAGCTCGCGTAATGATGAAAAGTTAATCACTTAACTAACAGGCACAGTGATAATGGAGTATCATATTCCTTGCGTGACGTGAAGGTTTCGTGGTGTAGTACTTCCCGTCAGTATTTAAAATACGCTCAGAACTGTCTGTTACCATTTATAGGATGAGTCTTTCAGTGCAGTGTACCTTTTTGAGAAAGAGTCGACCATCCGTGGCTTGTCCTCTCCGCGCGCAGTATCTCGCTCTGAATCACGGCTTATGGAAATGAGAGTCCACTGTTTGTCCCTCCGGATATTGGATCAGCACAAAGGAACGCTGCAGAGCGGATACGCGTTCTCCGGGTCTTATCTCAGGTGCGCGTGTAGGAGTGAATGTACGTCCGATTACGTCACCCCCGACGGTCTAGAATGAGGCGAGTGGTTTCTATAACAGCGAGACAGTCATATCGTAATTGAATCGGTAAATCAATTCGTTTCCTCAATTACTTTCACGGGATAATGAAATTAGGTGGTTTAATCAAGCAGAACAAATATCATTGGAACTTTCTTAAGGACATTACAGCAGCATAGGTTGCTTTGTAATGTCACAACGATTTTCGTGATCTGATCACGTATGTGAACGCATTTCGTGACCACATTACTCAAGGACATATATTAATGTGCTTCTAAATATTGTCGTGAACGGCAGCTCCTTTTGTTAAAGCGTATTAATTGCCAGCATGACCTTTCGTGACATGCGCTAAACTTAGCGCCCAAGGATGAACTCGTAATTTTTCTTCGGAATATTAATCTGTTACTACGCCACATAGTCTAAATTCCCTGGCTTGGTCTTGACTGACTGAAATGAATCTACAGTTTTCTTTTTTTAGCAATCAGATGGTATCGCCTTGAAAGTTTAAGCAGGCTATTTCTGGAGTCTTCTCACTGTAAAACTATAGGAAGCCACTATATTCACTGTGAATCATGTAAGATACTCGTATATGAACATATCGCTATCATTGTAGATATTGTTAGTGAAGGAGTCACTGATTCAATTAAAGTCAATGCTGCTTTCACAACTGAAAAACAAGTGCAAACTTTGCTCTGAGCCTGAGAATGGAAAAATTAATTAAAAATATGCTGCTTCAAGATTCACTGGCTTTGTAAAATATTTTAAGGAGAATGAAGTTTTGGAGTCTGAGATGTTCTGTGGACATGTTTTTATTGTCTTTTTTCTTAGACGGAAAGGCTTCTGCCCATGCATCAGTACACCTCTATCAATCAACGGTCGAGTGAAACTCAGATTACCCTTTTATCACATGGTATCTTACGAAACACTAACTTACGGTAACAGGCATATTGCATATTCCATAATTTTTAAATGTGTGAACTGTGCCCCACTGCAGATTACAAACGAAGGTTCCAACACATGGAACAGGTTCCGTATGTGACTCGAAGACTTCTTAATAGAACCCAGTTAGAGAGAGGGTGTTCAACAGTCACAAGGGTATTGTCGAGAGTGCTCAAGGGACTTGCAATACGCAGCTATTATTTTACGTATACCTAAATGATCTGATGGACAGGTTAAGTAGTAATCGGTGGCTGTTTGCTGTTGATTCTGTCGTGTACTGGAAGGTGTCGTTATAGAGTGACTGTATAGGATACAAGGTGGCATAAAATATGGTGTGATGAATGGCAAATAATTTATTCATATCACAGAATTGACATAAAGATGACACATGTCTTTATTTCCTATCGATAGGTAATAAGTGAAAGCGAACACGTCCACTGCTTGTTTGCCAGAGGTGAAAAGATTCAGCATTACGAACACGCAAGCCCAACAAACTTGTGCATTCTGAAGCGATCTGGAACTAAAACAAGGAAAAAAAAGGCCACTAAATGTGGTGTATAAGATGCATACTTTGAGAGCTATAAACGCTTCTTCATCTACCGTAATGTGAAGCATATCTTTTCTATTGGGCAAGCGTTCACAACGTTTGAGGCATGCATTTATTGCCAATGTTTACTTGACATTTCTTCTTCTTTTGGTATATGAAACGATGGTTGTCGTGTTTTCGATGAATAGCCTGTGGCAAGGTTCTCGTTTTATTACAGGACAACCTGCATCACATATGACGATGACTTCAAATATACTCTTTTTTATCATTGTGAGACTTGACAGTGATCACAAGGCCGAAATAATTTTCATCAATTTAAATAAAAAATTTATTCAGTAAAATGGCTGAACTCTCTCTTAAACATATGCGTTAAGCCATAAAGAATTAACATCTATGGTGCTGGAGGAAATTGTATAGTGCTAAAAATGTAGCGAAAGACAGATTGCAGTATATACACCAAATAATTGCTGGCACTGAGTGCAAGCTCTACTCTGAGATGTAGATCTTGGTACATGAGATGAACCTGTTGTAGGACGAATCAAAGCAATCGCCTAGACTGCTGATACAACATGGGTTACCTGCAGACATTCTTCCTGCGCTGATTTCATTAACAGTACAAAATGAAGGAGAAATGGTATCTACCGTCACATACCATATGGTGTAGACGAAGATATACAAAATAATATAAAGTCAACTATTTCTTATAACTGTAGTAATGTCATCGAAAGAAGATCGTTGGTAACTGATAGCTAAGTTTCCCACATTCACCTGTGAAGTGCAAGCTGCTCTGGGTGAAAACAATACTCGTCTTTAGTGATTCCAGAGAGACGTTTACAAATCCGTACTGGTTGCGATAGACGAACGTTGCACCGATGCCAAGCCCGCTAGAGCTCGCAGGAAACTACTTTCGCTGAGTTTGTAATATATTTTTTAATGGGTAGCTCATAGTTTCTGTAGATGAAGTAATGCATTATCCACCGATGACTTTAACACTAGAAGTACCAGATTTTCCTGTCGTCTAGTAGCACCATGTGGGTCATTTTGACCCACACTAGGAAACTACCATTGAATTGATATTTAGGTGGTGTTTTGGGTTTCTAAATGTTGACGGTACCTCCAAGAAGATTAATGTACAAGAAAAATATTATTTGCTCTCTAAAATGAATTCTACACAGTTAAAAGTAAATTTTCAGAAATAACTAATTTCCATTTTATCAAACATCATTCAAACAAGTTAGAAAAACCATTTTTAAATGTTTATATTTATAGGAAGATAAAAACAGAGTCCAAACATACAGTTTATGCGGATAGTAATATAAAAGGTAAAAGGTAAAAGTAAGGTAAAAGTCGACCACTGTACGTAACAAGAGCCTTGCTTTGTCACAAAAATTAATAAATAAGGTCCGTGTGAACTACTGGTTACTCCCTGCCACAAAGCCTTGTTCCCTGGAACAAACTGAGAACTGACTCGCTTCAAATTACTTCAATAACAGGAAGTTAATACTACAGTGGTCAATATACATAGAATTTCACACGTTATTACACACAGACGTTAATAAGCAAGCTACCACAATTAGCTATCATAGTGGCTAGGAAACATTTATAGCGCAAAGGAATTTACACTTAAGAAAGTTTGCATCTAAGCTTGTTCTCAGCACTTGTGAAGAACAATAGTAAATAAAATAGGGAATTATGCTGAATATAAACTTGTTTATTCAGATAGAAAATACGCAAAATGTTTAAATACGAGTATAAGGCAATGTGTAATGAAAGTAACATCTTTACAAATGACGTTAATGCTGAATTTGCGAACTGTATCCCGTTAACTCTTCTCGTCCACCGTGAAAAAAGAAAGGATAACGCTCCTGCTGTGATGAATCCCTCATACACATCATTAATCGTGTGTCTGTCATTTTTTCCAATTTGTAAACCCCACATAAAATGCATCGTCAGCTCACGTCGTCGCACCACCATCGATTTACGCGATTAACGGCTCATAAAATTTCCGACGTCACTAGGTCCACTTGCAGGGCAGAATGAGTGTACATGTCAGAGTACAACTTGGCTACAATACATTACACCAGACTACTTTTTCCCCCTTTTTTTTCGTTGCTGTTGCCGTTGGCGAGACTACAGGGGCTTATGTACACGGAGCGAGGCCTGGGGGCGGAGACAACTAGTGCGGGCCTCGCTCGATGATCCTTTTAGCCCTTTTTTTTCTCCTGTTTTATTTTCAGCGCAGAGACTCCGAGCAGATTACCTATCACTGACCAGACAAATGATGGAGCAGCGCGGAAAATAATTGATGCGCGGCTAGGGTCTTATCAGCGACGGCCGTGGCTCGGCGCGTGCGTTCGGGAGTTGGCGTAAATTGAGGTTAAAGGGTGGCAACACTGGGCGGACCGCAGCGGAGAAAGAGGGAGGGGAATCCCCTGGTTCATGGGACTGGCGGTGGTGGGGGGGGGGGAGAGGGAGGGGGAGGGAAGAGCGCTCGGCGGCAGCGACGAAGGACCGGGGAGTCACCTCTCGTCGCAATATTTTGGGTGGCGTGAAAACACTGATGTTTTTTATTGGTGGGAACCGGCCACCACCCCGTCCGTCTCACACTCCAGGGCAGCTACAGTTCGGCGTGCGGGACACCGCATGTGTGTGTGTGGGTGTGTGTGTGTGTGTATGTGTGTGTGTGTGCTTGTGACGTCGTGTGTGTGTGTGTGTGTGTGTGTGTGGTAATAAAGGGGGTTCGGTGGCGTTGGCGGACGCGTCGCAGGATAAGCGGCGTGTAAGTTGGCAGCACTGTGCCCCCGACCGCCGTGGTGAGCAAACAAAAGTGTTTTAGGTCCGAGGCCCGGGGCCGGTGAAAGTTGGCGTGTGTGCTCCCGGTTGATAAAAATAAAAATGGGCCGGCGTTGTTCGAAGGGGGATTTATGGGGTGATACAGGTGGATTAATGTGAAGAGATTTTCGTGAGCTGTGAGCTTAGTGGCCGCGAGGGTCGCGAAAAAAATATTTAAAGGGCGAAAGCCGCGTCTAATATTTTACGCGGCGCGTTGGCGGGTTTTGGCGTCACGCACGCTCCCGGGGTGAGTGAATGGGGTCGGCGCGTGCTTGCGTGGCCCGGCAGGCCACGCAGTCAGCAGCGCGGTGAGGCCTAATTCTGCGACTTCTGTTACCGTGTGGCCGAATCGAACACGTGGTCCGAATAAAAGTGTACCGTAAACTTTGGCACTTTAGTGTTTTAAGCCGTCTGTAGAAGCAGGCAGGCACGATATCTTCTCCATCGCCACGTCCTCAAGTCAGACTAGCATTTACAGACAACTTACCTGTTTGTTACATACACTACGTGATGAAAAGTATCGGGACGTCTGTTTGTGGACTTCGTATGAGGCGTTCAACCTTTTGCCTTTATTACCGCTGAACTCCGATGGGAATTTTTTCCAAGATGTCTCTACATACTATTGGACGAATCAATGGCCATATATCCTTTTATTAGAAATAAAATCTGAACATTCAGATATGTTGCACCATGGATTGTGGAACGAGGCGAAGTTGTAACGAATCTCGAAGGTTTTGGTTAATAGAACATTGGCAATAGAGGTTCCCGTGTTATCGCGTGGCTGAGTCGAACACATAGTTCGAATAACAGTATACCGTAAACTTTAGCTCTTTAGTGATTTAAGCCATCTGTAGAAGCAGGCAGGCACGATGTCTTCTTCATTGCCATGTCCTCAAGTCATACTAGAATTTCCAGTCAACTTTCCTGTTTCTTGCATACTTTACGAGATCAAAAGTATCGGGACATCTGTTTGTCGACCTCTTATGAGGCATTCAACTTTTCGTCTTTGTCACCGCTGAACTCTGCTGGGAATTTTTTCAAATGTTCAAAGATGTTTGTAAATCTAACGGAGCAAACTGCGTGGTCATCAGTACGTAGCCTACAAACTACTTAAACGAAGGTAAATCAACGTAAGGACAACACACATACACACCCATGCCCCAGGGAGGACTCGAACATCCGACGGCGAGCAACCGCGCGCTATGCAGCCAGGCGCGTTAGACCGCTCGGCTTCTCCACCGTGGCGGATGTTTTTTAAAGATGTTTCTGCATACTGTTGGATGAATCACTGGCCATTTGTGAACGAGGCGACGTTGTAACGAATCTCGAAGGTTTTGGTTAACAGAACATTGGCAACTGAGCTTTCCGTGTTACCACGTGGCCGAATCGAACACGTGGTCCGAATAAAAGAGTACCGTAAACTTCGGCACTTAGTGTTTTAAGCCATCTGTAGAAGCAGGCAGGTATGATGTCTTCTCCATTGTCACGTCCTCAAGTCAGACTAGAATTTCCAGTCAACTTTCCTCTTTGTTGCATGCACTACGTATTCAAAAGTATGTGGACATCTTTGTCTACTTCGTATGAGGCGTTCAACTTTTCGCCTTTATCACCGCTGAACTCTGATGGCGATTTTTTCAAAGATTTTTCTGCATACTATTCGACGAATCACTGGCCATATAATCTAAAAAAAGGGATGCATTGTGAACGAGGCGACGTTATAACGAATCTCGAAGGTTTTGGTTAACAGAACATTGGCAACTGAGGTTTCCGTGTTACCGCGTGGCTGAATCGAACACATGGCCCGAATAAAAGTAAACTTTGGCACTTTAATGTTTTCAGTCATTTGTAGAATCAGACATGCACGATGTCTTCCCTATAGCCACGTCCTGAAGTCAGACTAGCATTTACAGACAACTTCCTTGTTTGCTGCATACACAACCTGATCAAAAGTATCAGGACTTCTTTTAGGGCCGCGGGGGAGTAGCCGAGCGGATTGAGCGCTAGGCTCCGATGCGCGAGGCCGTTCCTCGTCGGGGGTTCGAATCCCCGTTCGGACATGGATGCTTGTACTGTCTTTAGTATAAGGTAGTTTATAAGTAGTTTCTAAGTTTAGGGACTCATAACCTCGCAGTTAAGTCCCATAAACTAAACAAATATTTGAACATTTTGAACTTCTATTAATCGACTTCGCCGCGGTGGAGTAGCCGAGCGGTCTAAAGCGTCTCGCCGCGGAGCGCGCGGTTGCTCACCGTGCAGGTTCGAGTCCTCCCTGGGGCATGGGTGTGTGTGTGTTTGTCCTCAGGTTAGTTTACCTAGGTTTAAGTAGTTTGTAAGCTACGGACTGATAACCACGCAATTTTGTCCGATAGATTTACAAACATTTGAACATTTAATCGACTTCGTATGAGCCGTTCAATCATTCGCCTTTATCACCGCTTGAACTCTGATGGCGATTTTTTCAAAGATTTTTCTACAAACTATTCGACGAATGACTGGCCATATAACCTAAAAAAATGAAAAAAAAAAAAATCAGATATGTTGCACGATGGATTGTGAACGAGGCGACATTGAAACGAATCTCGAAGGTTTTGGTTAACAGAACAATGGCAACTGATCTGTCCCTGTTACCGCGTGGCTGAGTCGAACACATGGTCGGAATACAAGTACAGTAAACATCCAATATTACTTTAAATGTTAGGAAGTCCTTTCTGAAAACATTTGTCTGGAGTGTAGCATTGTATGGGTTCAAAATGTTTAAATGTTTGTTAAGCTTATGGGACTTAACTACGGGGTCATCAGTCCCTAAACTTACAAACTACTTACGAACTAGCTAATACTAAGGACGGCACAAATATCCATACCCGAGGGGAGATTCGAACCCCCGACCGTAGTGGCCGTGCAGACCGTGACTGGAGCGCCTCAGTCCCCTCGGCCACCGCGGCCGGCCACTGAATGAGAGTGAAACGTGGACGATAAGGAGTTCAGACAAAAAGATGATAAAAGCTTCCGAAATGTGGTGCTATAGACGAATGATGAAAATTAGATGGGTATATCACATAACAAATGAGGAGGTGCTTAACCGAATTTGGGGGAAAAAAAAGTTTATGGCTTATCCTGACTAAGAGAAGGGATAGATTGGTGGGACACATTCTGAGACATCAAGATATCGTCTTAGTATTATAAGAAAGTGTGTGGGGTAAAAATCGTAGAGGGAGACCGAGGGACGAATACAGTAAGCAGATTCAAAATGATGGAGGTTGCCCAACGTATTCTCAGATGAAAAGACTTGCCCAGGACAGGGCAGCGTGGAGTTCTGCATCAAACCAGTCTGCGGACTGAAGACCACAACAACAACAACAACAACTTACATTAGCACTTTAGTGTTTTAAGCCATTTGTAGAATCAGTTAGGCACGATGTCTTCTCCATTGCCACGTCCTCAAGTCAGACTAGCACTTACAGGCAACTTCCTTGTTTGCTGCATACACAACCTGATCAAAAGTATCGGGACTACTTTTAGGGCCGCGACGAAGTGACCGAGCGGATTGAGACGCCATGCTCCGATGCGCGAGGCCGTTCCTCGTCGGGGGTTCGCATCCCCCTTCTGACATGGATGTTTGTACTGTCTTTAGTATAAGGTAGCTTATAACTAGTTTCTAAGTTTAGGGACTGGTAACCCCGCAGTTAAGTCCCATAAGCTTAACAAACATTTGAACATTTTGAACTTCTGTTAGTCGACTTCTTATGAGGCGTTCAATCTTTCGCCTTTATCAGCGCTTGAACTCTGATGGCGATTTTTTCAAAGATGTATCTGTGTACTATTGGACGAATTACTGGGCATTATTCATCAAGAGAGAGAGAGAGAGAAAAATATTCAAATATGTTGGACCATAGACCAAACATAACATAGACTGCGCACGTGCCTAATTCTGCTGTGTTCTGGTTTCAAACTATCACCTAAAATTGCTCCGTATCACGTGACTGAGCTTTCCTCATTATGAACAACAGTGTTTTTTTTCTCAATTTTAGGTGAAATCAAGCTTTGACTTAAACAACAAAACGACTTATCGTATCGTATTCGTGTAACACATGCATATACAGTAAAGGTAACGATATCTCTCCAAAATACTCATATTAATGCGGTGATTACCGTTGTTATACATGTGACCAGGTAAAAAGTATTGTCGGTTCTTTTTACAAGTTACAGAATTACAGATCCTCACTGTTTTTGTTGCACTATGAATATTTTCCTTTCCTACCCATGAATGGGATTATCGATGGGAATATTATTCAAGCAGCTATGGACCGAACTTATATGTCAGCAAGTAAGTCATTCCTGGTGCCATTTGCTTTTAATAACGTTATTTCTAAAGGTACTTACAGACTGTTCACTATATCTGAAAAAAAAGATAAATAGTTCATCTTGTAAAACGCACCGGTAATGTTTCCCCATCACATTTTGTTACTGTAAATAACTAATACTTTAAGTATTTTATCCATAGCAGCCACTGTTCAACTTATTAGTATATAAAATGTAGCAACCGTTTGCTTGTGATAATTCTATTTTTGACGACCGGTTTCGAACGCTTGAGTGCCCTTCTTCAGTCTCCTGCTAGAACGTACATATATTAAGAGACAATACTAAAATAGACCAGACGAAAGGCACTCAAGCGTACGAAACCGGTCGTAAAATATAAAATTATATATTAATAGCTATTACTTTGCTTGTTTTAGTCATTGGAATCACAGAAAGTGGCAGAAGTCATAATATATAAATGCTTTTATTGTGTAAAAACTCTGTTATTGCAGATACAGATATTTCAGTTCTTATAAAATCATAATGAAACATTTTGATGGTATTATTGAGAAATCTCAAGAAAACTGATGTTGCCCGTCGAACTAATATTTCCTCATTGACGCCTTTACAAACTGCAAATTAAAAGACCAACAAAACAAGTATTCACTGCCATTTTTGTTGCTAATAGAGATAATTGTCACTACCTTCACTTAGGCACAGGTAAAAATCTGTAATCATTGCATTAATATTAGGAACTGTGAAGAAGAAACGTTAACTGTACTTCTAAATATGTACTGGGAACACAGTAAGACTTTTGTTTGCAAACATTTTTGCTTAATAACAGGTATAAAGGATTAGAACTACATCTGTCAGCTCCGCTTCACATTGACCGTAACGTCAAAAAAGGCTTCTTGCCCCGAATCACGTGACGTGGATGTTGGTTCCAATATAATGACGTCACGCGCAGTCTATAATATCTTTGGTTAGTGCGTTGGATGATGGATTGTGAACGAGGCGAAGCAGTAACAAATCACGAAGGTTTTGGTTTACAAAACATTGGCAACTGAGTTTCATGCTAAAGACGAAAAGGAGAGACTACACTCCCTTCTTGTACGATGGTCCACAGTTTTCTCCAGTATGCGTTATTCAGTTCTTCGGTTTTTTACGCGGTGGTCACCTGGCCGCTAACTCGTTTTGGCAGGGGGCGGCGGCCTCGGTCTACCCGAGGGGGAAGTGGGGGGGGGGGGAGGGATGGGACAGGTGCCCCTAGAGAGACCTCTTGATTTTGTGACCTAAAATACCAGAAATTTCATCAAAAGGAATCTGAAATTGTATCGATAAAATTACGTAAAAACTTTATAAAACATCTTAAACGCACTACAAAACGAACGAGAGCAATCGGTCACTACCGATTGCAAACATTAAGAAGAAAATTCCAGAAGTTTTTCACTATTTATAGCAAGGTCAGATGATGAGACATGCCGGTTTTGAAAGTTGTCCTAACATGCTAGCTATATGTCATACCATTAAAATCGATTTACATTTACCTATTGTTTGATGTTGTGCATAACCGTAGCCACGCAAGCTATACCACAGATTCCTTTCCTCCGCAATTTTATTCGGTGTGTCCTGAACAGTTCCGCGATACCCTTAAAATATTCACCATTTTTATGTAGCAGTATAATTGAAAGGTTTCTGTTGTGTTCTTGTCTGAATTGAACGTCGCTACACTCTTTTTATAAGAAAAAGTCCTAGCATGGAAATTTACATTCGATGGCAACAACATTCTGTTCTTCAAAAACGCTTTTCTTGTCATTTCCATTTCAAATTTTCTTTCACCGTCTCTATTTCGGCCACCATGTGTAATTATACTGCGCAGCTAGCAAGACCTATCCATCGGTGGGAGTATTCTAGAAGTCAAATTTCTGATCATTATGGTATAACGATCAAAAATAATATATGCGGGAACCATAGAACTACAGAGGATGGCGTCTACGGTGATATTGTTCCACCTGTTTTCTAGAAGTTCTGCAAACGCTTCTTGACTAGACGAGAAACGATATCAGAAAAAATAATTTCAGTCCTGAGAAGAAATTGAAGTGAAGTAGAAAAATAACGGATCAAGGCAGATTTTACAACACTTCTTAACCCTTTAATCATAGTGTAGCTGATCAGCTACACATCTTTTTTCCATTATCTCTCAAACTGATCAACATTTTACCACAAATTCATTTGTCGATGCTTCTATACATTGTGTTACATATGTTAGTAGCTCGTCCTAGAAATTATAAATTGAAGAGTGCTACTAAATCAGTTCGACAGTTAGCTGCATTCAGTTGCTCCTAACATACGTGTGTTTGTTTACTTTAGTATTCCTCCTTTGCCACTTAAAAGTAGCTAATCACAAACTACTGTTGCATTATGTGTTACTTTCTGGAAAGATGAAAGGCACAGTAGTGACATTTACTGTACTGAGTACATCTTGAAAGCGCCATACACAAAATTACATACGGAAGGTTCTTAAACAGGTTACGTTCCAATTTTTTTTTTTTTTTTTTTTTTTTTTTTTTTTTTTTTTTTTTTTTTTTTTTTGGAAAACCAACCGGAAAATTTGAGAAAAAGTGAAAGTGCGTTTTCAATGTGTCCGTGTAAATCTATATTTTCGCACTGATCTTGATGAAATGTTGCACAATTGCCCTTCGAAACAAGAGGAAGGGCACTGACTACATAAAATTTCGTTGAGGACATGGTGGAGGGTACTTTTGGTACTTTTGAATATCGCCAAAATCCCCGATCTTGATGAAATTTTGGGTACGCTTTACAGAAAACCTTATTTTAAACCCGAAAAAAGCCGGGTACTTACAGTTAGTTTTTCAAAATTTTTCTCAATATTTACACACTGTATTTTAATAGTGGAGGTTTTTAAAGCTTGAAATAAAAAGTCATGCCGTCCTTAGTCTTAGCTAGTACATAAGTAGTTTGTAAGTCTAGGGACTGATGACCCCGTTGTTAAGTCCCATAAGCTCTACAAGCATTTGAACATTTTTAGAAAGTCATGCATTAAAGGGTTAATTCAGATCCAAGGTGAAGAAGGATAATATTTATTTCTGTCTTTTTCTTTCGACCTGAAGAACCTGGTTCCGTCCGCGGTATCGATTAGTATTCTGTATTTAGATATATAGCCATGAGTCTATGTTTCATCCTTTTCTCCATAACGATGCAGAAAATAACTTGCTTTTGTTCGGATGAGGCTACTATCTTTTGAAGTCCTTTCAAATCCGCCGTGAACACTTTCGGTACCCATAACACGTAAAGCTCTCTAATGTTGAGTTGTTCATGCAAAATATAGACATTGTTTGGAAATACCTATAGACTTTTAAATTTAACGTAACTTCATACGATGTAGATATTCCAGAGTTGTACTAAACACGTTTACAACTGTGCTTGCACTTCTCGCAAGCCAAGCCGAAACAGCTGACGGAAAACTGTGAAATAGTGGGATAAAAATTATCATCGGACGGCCATGTTCGTCTAAATTACAAGTAAGAGCCGCAACATTAGAGTCGAATGGTTAAACTTTAAGGAGAGAGAAAATAGGTTCAAGGAGTACACTGAAGGTCTCTCTGACGAGAAGGATTTAACTCATAATCCGATAGATGAAGAAACTTAAAAGTCGATCACTATACGAAACAAGAGCTATGATTTAACACTAAAATTAGCAGATGAGGTCCGTGTGAACTACTGGTTAACCCCTGCTATAAAGCCTTGTTCCCTGGCCCAAACTGAGAACTGACTCGTTTCAAATTACTTCAATAACAAGAAGTTAATACTACAGTGGTCAATATACATAGCAACTCACACGTTAATACACACAGACAATAACAAGTAAGCCACCACAATTAAAGTTATCTTAGAAAGGTGGCCAAGAAAACATTTATGGCGCAACGGAATTTAGACATAAGAAAAATTGTATCTAGTCTTGTTCTCAGCACTTGAAAAGAACAATATTAAATAAAAGATGGAAGGTGCTCTAAAACTACAATTTATGGGCAATTTATAGGGAACCAATTTTGTTAATACAATAAAAACGCATCTCTTACATGGATTAATGCGGACGGTGCCCAGCCTAAACTATAGATGATTTAATGCTACTGGGGGGAAGGATTCACAAACAACACTCATTCTCTCTCTCATACACGCAATGGCACAGCGAAACTCACCAAAATCAGCGTGCTGAGACGAGGCGGAAGCAGGCGCCGCTATCGTAGGCGAAATTCAGCAAGTCGGAGGTAGCACAAAACACAATATACAAAATCAGTTTGAAGCTGGCTCTGGTCTGTCGTGCATGTTTTGAGAGAGTGCGTGTGTATAGCCAAGTTAAATTACATCTGAATTGGAGCGCGAGCAAACACGCTAACGGCGACACACAGCTACGTTACATGAACGCACTCCACTGAAGGTGAAGTGGCTGAAAATCGGATTCATTATACAAAATCACGGTGGATTCTTTAGTTGCTGTCTGTTAGAAATAAAATTATATGAGAAGTGGCGTGAATTCAGGCGACTAGCTGCAAACCCCGGAAGTCGGAACTCGGACCCACGTGGTTCCGAAAACCGATAAAATTGAGTAAATTCAGTTTCCGAAAAATAAAGAAAATTAACTATAGCATGCAGCCCATAGAAATTCTTAGAATTATGTAAGGAAGCGAATGAAATACAGCTACACGCGATAGGGGGCGATTACAGAGACGGATGATGTCCTGTCTCATAAAAACCACAAAAATGAAATAATTACAAAGTCGGAAAAATCAAAATAAGAATTACGGAATACAACCCATAGAAATGTTTAGATTTACACGAAGAAGCGGGAGAAACGCAGTTACACGGGGTAGGGAGCGATTACAGAGACGGATGAAGTCCAGTCTCAAAAAACCCGTAAAAGTAAAATAATCACAAAGGCGGAAAATGAAATTAAGAATTACAGCATGCAATCCAAAGAAATGTTTCGAATTACATAAGGAAGCTATTGAAGGAGGTTTTACAAGGCTCAGAGAGAATTACTGACAAAAACAGAGTGCGTACTACCAGTCGGAGAAGAGACAGCAAAATTAAAATAGGTGGGGAGAGAAGAACGCGAAATATTAGAGGAAATCAGAAGAATACCCGCATAGTTACTTGCCTGATGGGCATGGAACAAACAAGAGTGGAAGCTGAAGGCTTTGCTCTATGAACAACCACATATCACTCATATCACTCACAGAAGGAAACGATGGGAAGATTTTTACATGCACTGTATAAAATGAACATATCACCTATTAGAAATCAGGTCCCACAAAGCTAGAAAGTATTCACGCAGAGTTCATACACCGCCACACGATCACAAAAGGTTTTAACATACCAGGCCGTCATCAAACTGCAACTTGAATCACACACACTGCGTTTATGTATTGGAAATCACTGAATTGAAAAACGAGAACACATTTCCGCACATGATCGGAGAAAATATTCAAAAAAATGATTCTAAATTCATGAATCTATGTTAAACATGCTAGTCAATGAAACGCTACCATCTCCAGAAACAAGAGCAGAACCAACCTTACCTCACCAGACGACCAGCTCAGAATGACCAGACCGAGTGGCCACAAGGCGCGTGAAGCCACCGAAAGCCGGAATATCCAAGATCAGCGGTGGTGGGGATGGAGAGACTCGCCCTAGAGAAGGCTCGTTGACTGGATTGTAACCAAATGGTATAGAAACCTCTTTGGTAGCCTCAGCAACTGTCGACACTGAGCCAGAGAGAACGATGCAAAGTGAGCTATCACTCCCCACATTCAGACAGTCATAGATTCTTCCACCCACTTAAAAGTAAAACAACTGCACATTCTCAAAGGGACAGTGGTGTAGCGGAGAAGCCGTATTTATGCCACATTAATTAATGTAATAATAAATTATTATCATCACAAAATAAGAAAAACCTAGCAATATTAACTAATATTTTAACACATGAAATAAAAATGCTATTCATCAAGCTTGAAAAGAGTTGGGTTCAAGTTTTAACAAAATGATAATCTAGCGACATTAAATAAATTATAACTTTACAGAAATATACAAAAAAAAAAAAAAAAAAAAAAAAATATGGAAGACAATAGACGGTCGTCTTTCAAACTCTTAAGTATGGAAGGCAGAGGTCACAGTAGAGCCAGACTTTATAAGAACTATGAAAGACTTAAAATAAGGCAGAAGGCATAGAAAATATTCACTTGACGATTGTGGACACGAAATGATTATTCAAGTGAGTGAGGAGTGAGTAGAATCTGTGAGGCAGTAGTAGTACCGTCACACTTTCGGGTGGGGGGGTATGCAGCCTTTTCCAACAACAGAAGCAGGTAAAAGCGAAAATTACCAAACAATATGCTTATAATGTCATGCATTCAATGTACTACAACAGTGTTGTATAGAAGAATGGGAAAGGAAACTGAGGAGCTGCTGGATGACGATAAATTAGGATCTTGACAGGTAAAGCAACTAGAGAGAGAGCCGTGATATTATGTTTGACAACTGAAGCAAGTCTGAAGCGATTCTGATTCTGAGATATGTTCACGCCCCCAATTCATTGTTTCATGTTATTGTAGTGGATAGGTCCGAGGCATAAAATTGACATATTTTCGTTGTTAAAGTGTTCTGATTATGTGCCAAAAGCGCTAAATGCGTTAGAAGCAATAAATATTATAATTCGCAACAGAGACTGCTTTTCAATTCCAATGCGAAATAAAATATTTTGTTTGGCGGGAAAAATCTGTTGTTAGGTGTCCCTGTCGACTATGGTTCGATAACCGATTGTTGTCATGGTCTTCAGTCCGGAGACTGGTTTGATGCAGCTCTCCACCCTACTCTACCCTGAGAAAGCCTTTTCATCTCCTCATAAGAGTGGCAACCGACATCCACTTGAATCTGCTTACTATACACGTCTCTTGGTCTTCCTCTGCGATTTGTACCCCACACACTTACCTCCAATGCTAATTTACGATTCCTTGATGTCTAAGAATGTGTCCTACCAAGCGATCCCTTCTTTTAGTCAGGGTTTGCCAAAAGTTCCTTTTCTCACCAATACTGTTCAGTACCTCTTCATTAGTAATGCGATCTACCACCTAATCTTCAGCATTCTACTGTAGCACACTTTTCGAAAGCCTCTATTCTCTTCCTGTCCGCACTGCTTATCGTCCATGTTTCACTCCCATACAAGGCAACACTCCACACAAATGCCTTCAGAAAAGACTTCGCCGGCCGCGGTGGCCGAGGGGACTGAGGCGCTCCAGTCACGGTCTGCACGAGCACTACGGTCGGGGATTCGAATCCCCCCTCGGGCATGGATATTTGTGCCGTCCTTAGTTAACTCCCATAGACTATACAAACATTTGAACATTTTTTTGAAAAGACTTCCTCACACTTAAATTAATATTCGATGTTAGCAAGTTTCTCTTTTTCAAAAATGTTTTTCTTCCCATTGCCATTCTGCATTTTATATCCTCTGTACTGCGACCATCGCATGTTATTTTACTACCCAAGTAACAAAACTCATCTACCACCTTCATTGTTTCGTTACCTAATCTAATTTCTTCAGCATCGCCTGATTTTTTAAGACAGCATTCCATTATTTTTGTTTTGATCTTGTTAATGTTCATTTTATACGCTCTTTTCAACACAGTGTCCATTCCATTCAACTGCTCTTCCAGGTCCTTTGCTGTCTCTGACAGAATTACAATGTCATCAGCAAAACGCATGTTTTTATTTCTTCCCTCTGAACTTTAATCTGTTCCAAATTTTTCCTTGCTTTCCTTCACCGCCTGCTCGATGTACAAATTGAATAACATCGGAGAAAGACTACAATCCTGTCTTGCTCCCTTCCCAACTGATGCTTCCTTTTCATGCCCTTCGAGTCAAATAACTGCGGTCTGGCCTTTGTACAAGTTGTAAATAACTCTCCTTTCCTTGTATTTTACCCCTGCTGACTTCAGAATTTGAAAGAGTGTATTCGAGTCAACACTGTCAAACGCTTTCTCCAAATCTACAAACGCTAAAAATGTAGGTTTGCCTTTCCTTAATCTATCTTCTAAGATAAGATGTAAAGTGAGTATTGCCTCCCTGGTTCCTACGTTTCTCCTGAATCCAAACTGATCTTCTCCAAGGTCAGCTTCTACCAACTTTTCCATTCTCCTGTAGATAATTCGTGTTAAAATTTTGCAGCCATGACTTATCAAACTGATGGTTCTGTAATTTTTACACCCGACTGCGCCTGCTCTCTTGTAACGTTGATTAATTCTTGAAATAAAAAAGAAACATCTCACTAACAATAACTGTAGAATATCTAGGCCCATTAATGTATAAGGTGATGGGTTGTATAGAAGAATTGAAGAATATATACAGGGTGTCCCAGCTATCTTGTCCACCCAAAATATCTCTGGAACAATAACAGCTATTGGAAAACGACTTTCACCGGTATCAATGTACGGCTGGGGCCCATGAATGTACATATTTGGAAACATTCTAAAACGAAAGCAAATGTCTTTTTTTTTAATACAAACTTATGTTTTTTTAAATGGATACCCTATATTTTTTCTTCAGCAATCCATAGCATGACAATTCACATAAACAATGGCGTTGATTGCATCGCAATATTCCAATTACATTCGGAGATATTGCGACGCGAAGTTGACGAAATACGCGAAACGCGCGGCTGGCGCACGTCCTGAGACTCAGGCGAGAACCCCATACTGCTCACGACGTGCGCTAGCCGCGGGTTTCGCGTATTTCAAGCGTCAACTTCGCGTCGCAGTATCTCGGGATGTAATTGGAATATTGCGATGCAATCAACGCCATTGTTTATGTGATTTGTCATGCTATGGATTGCTAAAGAAAAAAATATAGGGTGTCCAATAGCTGTTATTGTTCCAGAGATATTTTGGGCGGACAAGATAGCTGTGACACCCTGTATATATAGTTCGCAACAGAGACTGCACTTCACTTCAAATACGAAGTAAAATATTTTGTTTGGCGGGAAAAAATCTGTTATTAGGTGTCGCTGTCGCTGTCAACTATGAATCGATAACCGATTACGGAATTATATCACACCACGCTCGCGGGAGCGTCTGGTTGCGCTACGGGTGATGCCGAAGCGGGCGAAGGTGGGCGGAGCCGCAAGACGGCATTGATACAGAGGCACCCCCGCCCCTGGTCGACGGACGCCTTCGCCCCAGCGCGGTGCTCAAGTTTCGCTTTCATTTGGTATAAAGGAGGCGTCGGGGCGGAGGGCGGCGGAAAAAATGGGGGCGAACGCGGAGAGCACCGAAATAAAATAAGGCGAGGAATTTATGGCTTTCATTTGGGTAGGTTCTACACAGAGACCTGCATCATCTTCCTGTTTCTTTCGTCTGTAATTCTGGCAATATCTCAGTTTTTATTCCGGCCCCTTTGTCACGAGCCTTTTTTTACG
The DNA here is from genome assembly GCA_026315105.1 of Locusta migratoria. Lineage (NCBI taxonomy): Eukaryota > Metazoa > Arthropoda > Insecta > Orthoptera > Acrididae > Locusta > Locusta migratoria. The sequence goes on from CM048751.1 coordinate 58,074,627, forward strand.
GGCGAGCCCCAGGTTCGTGCCTAAGTGGCAGAAATAGACGAGTAATTCTCCTAGCCCAGCAGATCGAGTCCCATCTCGCCGCATGAAAGACGAAAGGGAATTCGCGTAATATTTTCCCTCCAGAAATAATTTTTTGTCTGCTTTATGTCTTACATCGTGTTTCTTGACAGGAGCAAGTATCACCTTCAGTCACTACGTGTTCGTCACCCAGGTTCCTAACGACGGCGGAAAAAGAAAACATTATTGAAGAAGATTTTTAACTTTTATAGACCAGTGACAATGATTTGTCTTTCAGAGAAATGACGTGATGTAATATAGTGTCAAAAATTAACTTTACGACCCACTGTAATAGGTTAGGCAAGTCAGTTCGGCATATACTCTCTAACACGACAAAGCCAGGAACATCACTGCAGTATTCAGATTAATCTTCTGAAAACAACAGTCTTACCTTTGAAGACGTTATATACACATCAGTTTATCGTAATACAGGTAGAAGAAGGAAAATTTATCTCAAGCACAAATTTCAAAAATGGATACTAAGTCGGTTAAATTCCAGGAGAAATGCGATCGCATAATGTTAAAGTTTACCACACTGTTTACTCCTGACTGTAATTATGCGCCAAATCAATATTCTTGAAAAGTGAAACGCCTAGATAGCAAAATACTTATTTATTTAAAGACGACTGGTTTCTGTGGACTATGCCACCATCATCTGGTTATCAAAATTTATAAGTTGGTCATATTATCTTAGAAAATGGAGATTAACTAATACGTGCAGCACATCACATAGTCTAAGCACGTATTAGTTAATCTCCATTTTTTTAAACAAGATGACCAACTTATAAATTTTGATATAACGAGATGATGGTGGCATAGATCACCGAAATCGGTCGTCTTTAAATAAATAAGTATTTTGCGATCTAGGTGTTTCTTTTTTGAAGAACATTAATCTATCAGATCACCTCCACAACCTGCGAAGTCAGGTAATGCCAATATATCAGTGTCTGTATTTACAGCTGATGGTGATACGTCTGCTGGATGATTTAAGCCGGGTGGCTTTCAGTGGAAGTCACTGTATGCCAGCACTGGCATACACCATGTCCTTCCTAACACCAGTATTGCATCACACACAGAAGTCACATACATTTCGCAATACAATTCTGTTGACAGGAATCATAAGAACTCATGTGCCTGAAACACAACCGTCCTCCTAGTCAACAATAATATATGTTATTTATATACATTGAATACATCACTTACAGAAATCATTTTTCGAAGAAATAGAGAAATGGGAATCTATGAAAACGTGTCTGGACGTACTTTCTTGCACAAAAACTTTAATGCGGTCGATATGCTTCAGTTGACATGATTTTCAAGCTCCATATCCCAAAGGTAGCATGTATCACTCGTTATTGAATGTCGAATATAAATTGGTCCAAACCTCTGAAGAATATTCTGGCTGATTTTAAAAACATAGGTACCTTCGATATGTAGTATTTATTTTCCTGTACATTATATGTCTTTTATGTGCAGCAAATTATTATTCTTTTTACCTTTTTAAAATGAAACTAAAATTTCTTTTCATTTCCTGTAAAGACAACAATGATTAAAATGCTGGCCCTTGAGAGACGCCTTGTGTTGTCTCCCATCATCTCGTATTTCCATCAGTCTGGAATGTGTGAAGTGCAGATGTGGTCTATGAAAATCACTCTGAAACACCATCTGTAACTCTTCATTGACATTCTAACTGGATGCAGCATTTGAGTAAATCATTTCTCTAAGACGTTTATGATGTCATTTCCCTTACTACGCCAAGTAACTGTACGAAAACACATTTATTGCTATATCAGTACGTTTCTATTTCTGCAGGGTTCCCTACACTTCAGGGATACAATAACATGGGCTATATACGATGGACACTAAACGTATATTTACCGAAAAGAAACATAAGAGTCAAAACATTAATATCGTACACAATAATGGATTTATTCGATAATATAATGACTGCTAAACCTTCATCATTTCTCATAAGATTTTCTTACAACATTTTTCCCTTAAATTTTCTATTTTCTCTTTTGTGAACAACATTACTTACGTGGCTATAAAATGTGTAACACTAAAATTCTGCCCTCTTTCTGAGCTCCGCGTCACAGTATAAAAGATGTAAACTAAATTTAGCCCTAAAATATACGGTGTTTTAACACACAAGTGGAAACGCAACATCAGTGTTATGTTTCTGTGTCAGTTGATAGTATGTGAAATGTTACAGTGTGAATATTGAGAATTGTATGTCCTGGTTCTTGTAGTAGAACGATCGGATCGATCTACCCTTTAACATTATTAAATAACGTCTTCGAAATACAGTTTTTATTAATAAGGAAGGACTAAATGAGGAAGAAATGTTTTAAATAGCCTAGCCTTTCATTTCGGAGGATGTAGGTTTCAATATCCATCCTGTCTTTAGGTGATTTTCGTTTCCTGTAGTTTTCCTAAAATACTTCCATCAAACGTCAGAATCGAATGGAACTATTTCTGTTGGCCTCTACTCTGATGACAGTTAAAATATGTAATATCTAGTCTGTTTTGCTGCTTTTATGGCGACTTTATATTATTAAGTAAAATAAGCTCCTGAATTACATTTATGTTGGATGATTACATTCGGAGGCATTCTATCACAGTGCGTTAATCATGCCCATAAGCAAAATTTCAAATTTTGAACAAAATGATATCTTTGTTACTAACAAACATTTCACCTATTCATTAAAATATTTTACTAGGACCTCCTTGTAGCTAACATAAATTCCCCAAAAAATTACATTACGATTTCTTTCTTATCCCTTCCTCAGATCCAGGTGTGTCCCCGTCGCTACTAAATGTTTGCAGACACCTTTATATGTTTCACGCCACATAACCTTCTCTCTTACACAGAGTACGTGGTCTGACTCACTTGTTAAATGTCTCCAAAGGATTCTTGGGAGCTTTAGAGGGTAGGATTGGACTAGAGTGTGGAGCTTGAGATGGAAGAAAGGCGAGAGGTGATGTCACTCTGTAATCGTGTCTGTCCCACTAATATGTGTGCACTGCATCCTCTCTTATATTACTCTTTGATTCATTGAGATTTGTTTTATCCAAGGCATTCTGTATGAAATATTCTTTCTGGAGACTAAGCATTCCATTTCGTTTTGGCATAAAAGTACTTGTTTATTTTCATCCTAGTTGTACGGTGATAATTTTCTATTAGTTTTACTGCAGACGTGGAGTGTGATTTACTCCTCAATGCCCTTTTATCTTCTTTTGTGTGAGATTTAAGTTGCATGGAGTAGGTCATAGCCACACCTATACATCTTTTTAAATTAATTTACTTTTTAAATATTTTGTTTATATTAAAAGATAGGAAATTCCACCTTACGCAAGACATATAATTGCTTTTTTTCTTACCGTACAGTGGAATAAATTTATTTCATTCTAGGTTTTACCGGAACACCGTACATTGTCATTTGAAATTCATTTAAAGTTACATATTTGTATCTAAAGAAGTGATGGATGATGTCAATTGTTCAATGGGTCATATCTTAAATTTATTGTACTTCTCACGAAAATTATATGCTCGTGTTGTGACTAAAATTAGACCTAGAAAACAAATTTGAAAATATGTAGGTTTCCAGCCAATACCGCGCTTTTATTTTTTTTAGGATGACCGGTTTCAACGTTACTCAGAAGTCATCTTCTGATATCCTGTATCTCACAATGTCATATCTGATGAGAGATATAGCAGATCAGACTATGACGTCTGAGTAACGTCGAACTGGTCACCCTAAAAAATGAAAACGCGATCTTGGCTGGAAACCTGTACTAATTGATTTAGATCACCCCAAAGAACCATGAGTTCCATACATAAATTTGAAAATGATACATATTTACACATCTTTGTTTATAGCTTAGATTATGCTAATGGATTGTACATAAGTTCACTGATACAGCTTGTCATCTGAAAAATACAAGTGCTGGTTTGTGTTATGTTTCTTTCCTTCTTTCTTTTTTTTCCTACCAGTATATAGTAATTCCATGTTCCTTGAATATGCTATTACTTGTGTGTGAAATTGTTATCGTATGCAATATTGTGTTTGGATTGAATAATGTGTGTGGTTGGGTGTGGGTGTGTGTTGTGAGGAGGATGCCCCTCTTAACTCATTCATTAAAAATAGAAAAATCCAATGTTAGCAAATCTTTGGGACTTAACTTCTTTGGTTATTAGCCCCTAGGCTTCCATACTATTTAAACTAAGTTAAAGTAACCTACGGACAACACACACACCCATGCCCAAGGATGGACTCAGACCTCCGACGGCGAATAACCCCGCGCTCCGCAGCAAGACGCCTTAGAACTCTCGGCTTTTAGTGTATATGTGGCTTAAGTCACCAGTGGTTGAAAAATTTAATTTCATTTCTGAGAAGAAGCCACTTATTACATTACACTGTTTTTCCACCGTGAGAATGGGGTTATTAAAAATTAACTGTGAAATGTCGTTATATTGTCTTGACTAATGTTCATCAAGTTTCTAAGTGAATGTTCGATCATCAGGGTATATATAATCGTACTGTGCTTAAATATGGGAAATGAAATTTTGCTGCACTTAACCACCCCATATTATTTGGTAGTAAAATAAAACCTTTAAAAATATATGTGTACGTATTAATGAATATGGGTTCCGCATTTTTATCAGTGATATGGTTGCCAAGGAAAATTAAACAGGCTCTGGGTTGCAATGTTGAAATATAGATGTTGGTACAGGAAATGTTAGTGTGTAACGCAGTAGCAAACATTGCTTGACACTCTGCCTAGACGTGTTTTAAGTGGTAATTACAACTTATTATGAAAGCCAACGGCTACGATGGTTTGCTCTCAGAAATTTTAATACTAAGAAGCATAACAAATGGCATTCTCAATCTGTTATGTTACCGTCCCTTTCAGGAGTTATTGACCGCATCTGCATAACTCTGCGGAAAAATGTTATACGTTTCCATTGAGAACAAATACTGTAGGAATTTTTCAAATGCCCAACGGATGCACCTGATCACCTCCAAATTGTGGAAGTCTATGTAACGAAGTGTGATTTTGGCAGACTTATTTGTGTTTCCAAATGATGAACGATGTGGTGACGTCAGAAACGTGACGTGAATGCCCGATTACGAGTGAGCTGGTGCACCTATGACTGCGGCGTATAGGCGAAAAGTGAAGGATAGTAAAATAACCAGATGCAGACCACGAAAGCTACAAGTGGCTAAAAGTATGAATTTGTGGTAGTGGCACATGGGTACTGGAACCAAGAAATTGAGAAACTATTTCCATTACTTAGAAATGATGAAACGTATACAGGGTAGACGACTGTAGACTTCCAGATCAGAGAATTCTTGCCATCAAGCAAGTGCACGAGAAACGTAACAACCGAGAGGGCACGTCTGCAGCACGACTGAAATATTTTGATAAATATAATAATTTAGGGGTTTCACTTACTGGCCGGTGACGATGGCCCATCAGTAACAGCCAGAATATTTTAACTAACTACCCAACTCCGCAAGTACCCAAAGAAGAAGCGCGGAAATAAGCCATTTCATAAGAGAATCCGACAGAATGCTCGGCTAACTGTGTACACTGCAAGATCCGGAAGAAGATTTTATCAGAGGAAGGTAGGATATTGTTCAGAGGGAACTGAAGAGAAAGAGGAGTGGACTCAAAGAAGAAGTTGCTTCTATAAGAATGAAACACATGTGACAATAACACTGTGTTGAAGATTACAGTATGTGTTATTTGGAGATACGGTTTTCTGCTGTTACGTCATCATCAGGTACAAAGTTATAAACATGTGACTGAGAAAGTTGGCAGATTCAAATATCTGAAACAGGGGTATACAGAGTGTCCCAGTTCATTTCCAAATATGAAAAGTGTTTTAGGTTCAGAACTAAACTGAGGAGAAATGTAATTGAAATCATTGGGTTAAATTAATGAAAATAAATAAAATGTGTTACACATTAAATATAAACTGTACAGTATATTACGAGAATTATTCTAAGATGAAAATGAAACAATAAACTTTGTCAATATGTTCCATAGAGATTAATTTGATAAAACAATTTAACTTAATTACTTCCAACCCGTTTAGTTATAAGAGTTTAATACTTTTCAACTTTGAAAATGAACTGAGATAATTTGCAGTTCTTTGTTTTAAAGCTTTGAACCCACAAACATTCAGAGCCACGTGTTTATATCTCTGTACCTAATGATGACGTCTTCTTCTTTTCTCTTCTTGCGGTGCCTATCTAGTTTGGATGTTGGCGATCATGACTGGCTTTTTTTTCTTTATGGTAGCAACGAGGAATATTTTTATTTACGACAGAATAAACAAGCATCTAAGTTTGTCGGGCCGTGGTGGAGTGGCCGAGTGCTCTAATGCTTTGCTGCGGAACGCGCTGTTGTTCGCCTTCGGAGGTTCGTGTCCTCCCTCGGACATGAGTGTGTTTGTTTTCCTTAGTGTAAGTTAGCTTAAGTAGTTTGTAAGTCTAGGGACTGATGTCTATAGCAGTTTGGTCCAATAGTTTTACAAACATTTGAACATTTCAGATTGTCGACACAAGATATTCGTCATTTATCAGTCTCTCTTTTGCTGTTGATTTTCTGTTGAAGTATTTTTGTAGAGAAACATACCTATTTGGACTACGCATGATATGTCTTACATATTGCAACTTTCGGCATGTCACTATATCGATTAATTTAAGTGCTTTGTTCATATTTCTCAACACCTTTACGTTCGTCGCGCCCTGGGTCCAAGGTAATCTCAGGATCCGCCTACAAAGTCAGCTTGTGTTTTGAGATCCATATCTCTACATGTAGAAGGACAGACTATAGAAAGCAGTGCAAACGTATGATTTTTGTCCTTAAAGTAAGGTTATTTCTTTTGAAGACAGCACTCATATTCTGAAAATCTTTGCTTTCTGATGGGAATCACAATTTATTGTAATTGTCCCAATTTTTGTTCATTACGGATCTAAAGAATGAATATTTTTTTACCTTTTCATAGGTCTTCAGTGTGTGACAAAGTTTACATGTATTATATTTTCTGTACTCACGACCACCATTCTTGCCTTTGTTGTGTTTATTTTGCAGCCGACACTGAGTGTTAACTATATCTAGCCATTAATAATTGTAGCGCTTAAATAATTAAATAAAATATAACAGTATCATTAACATATGGTTTATTATTGATTTTACTCTATTTATCAAAATTTCTTCTTCTACTTCTTCCAGGGCTTCTCTAAATCTGAATTCTGAGTACATATTAAATAGTAGGGGTGACAATATACATTGATTTCTTACTCTCCTCATAATTTTGACTGTTTCAGTGTGTACTCCATCAATACAGGATACCACTGTTTGATTTCAGGACAGGTTCGTTACAATTCGCAGATATCTTTGTCCATTCCAATATTTCTGAAAAACTCTCTCAATTTTTCGTTTGTTACCTCTATCAAGAGCCACTGGTAATCTATTAAACATGCAAATACATTTTTATTTAGATCTCTACATCTATGAAATAATAACTGTTCGCTAAATATTACATATTAGAGAATATTAAACGATGTCTTCTATGCTTCATTGAATACGTAGAAAATATTCTAACAATAACAGTCGGTCTATTAATTTGTGTTCATTTTGAGTCATTCCTGCGTCGGTTCTTGGTAGAATATTCATATTGAATGTGAAGCAGAAACTTGAGTATTTTCTACAGTTTTATTTTTATTTAGTTCACCAGTTTTCGGATTAGAAAGTCATCTTCAGACTATACCTGTTTCTGTCGAACGTCCGAAAGAACAGACACCACACCCATACAATAAGTAATTAAACGCGACGACGGCGTTAGCTTCAGTTATTTCACCGCATATGCGGTCATACGTTCGACCTCGCACGGGAATCCGTAATGGCGAGTGTAAGAGGGCTTGGGCAATAGGGGCGCTACAAACATAGCGTGCGACTTGTGCGAATTTGAGACGGACGGGAGGCGAGCACGGGTGGGTAAGGCGACCGCTGGCCCGAAGCGGGAGACCCGGGTTCGGTTCCCGTCTGGCTTACATTTTCACTTATCGCCATTGATTAATATCAATACCCAAATACGGCCACTGTCAATCCTTTCTTTCCTATCCTTCTTCTTTCCCTTCCTATAACAATCATTTGCAAATGCTATTTGGCTGCCAAGCAGGTGTGGTGTCTGTTCTTTCGGACGTCCGAAAGAACAGACCCCACACCAATACAATAAGTCCGGTATGTTCAAAAATGTTTGTATAGCTTATGGTTCTTAACTATGGGGTCATCAGTCCCTAAACTTACAAACTACTTATGAACTAGCTAACACTAAAGACGGCACAAATATCCATGCCCGAGGGGGGATTCGAACTCCCGACCGTAGTGGCCGTGCAGACCGTGACTGGCGCGCCGCAGTCCCGTCGACCACCGCAGCCGGCACTCCGGTAGGACCAGTAAGTAAATAAGTAAGTTATAGTTGTAAACAAAGTAAATTTGGGGTAGCTAGGTAACATAAATAAATAATAACATGTGTAATGTGATACAGTTATCAGAGTCAGAGATGGACTGAACCTTTGTAGCAAACATAATCTTCTCAAAACTTAGGGAAGTAAAAATGAATGTAATATGGGAAACATGGATAAAGTGTCAGAATCAGTTTGGGTAGTAATGGAAAGCCAGGAGATTATCCATCTGGATCGGACGCTACTACGGCGTGAGGACTGTCGCCTCCTCGTCGTGTAGTCCCGCTGGACTTCAGGGTGCTCCCTGGAGAGCAAAGTAAATTTGGGGTAGCTGGATAGCATAAATAAATAATTAATAACATGTGGAATGTAATACAGTTATCAGAGTCAGATATAGACTGAAGCTTTGTAGCAAACATACTCTTCTCAAAACTTAGGGAACAACAAATGAATGTAATATGGGAAACATGGATAAAGTGGCAGAATCAGACAGTGTGGATAGTAATAGTAATTATCCGTCTAGACCGGACACTGCTACGGCGTGAGGACTGTTGCCTCCTTGTAGTGTAGTCCCGCTGGACTGCTGGGTGCTCCCAGGAGAGAGGACAAGTGTGTCCCAGGACCGCTGCACGCGCTAATATTCGAACACAGGCGCGCGCGCTCACACACAGACCCTGCTGTATGGTTTCTGTTGCGGACTCCTGCGGCCGTTGCCCTTTACGACCATCGGCTCCGATTCGGTTCCCAGATACGGCCGTGTCGAGCGCACTGCTTGCCTGCGGTCTCCCCGCCCACCTACACACACACACACACACACACACACAGGTTCACCCGCAACACGCACATCCACTACACGCGTTCCCACACACGCGACCCTCCGGGCACAGTCTGCCTCCCGGGCGAACGCTCTCCGTAAAGTTCATTGCAAGAAGTCATCTTCCCCGCAAAACTCAATTCTTGCGAGTGAATCACCCCCTTAATACACAGCCAACGGCGTCTGGCTTCTGTTTTCGGCGGCGGCCTGACCTCCGTAGCGGTGGGGTGGGAAGCGAGAAATAGGGGGAGGGGGAAGGGGTTAGCACAGCACCAAACACCCCTCGGAGCACGGCTATAACAAACCCCTTTAGCCAACCGCACATAACTACTAACACATTTTCCACGTGAAATCCAATTCTAGCAGTTCCCCCTCTCCTCCAGTCTTGGCGTAGCGTCCTCCTCCTACTCATTTTCTCCGACTTTAGCTCTCCCCCTGCCCCCTCCCGCGCCGCCATCACCTCCCGTCAACCCTTTCAGTCGAGTCGCTTAACACATACTGCCGCCATTGTGCTGGGGTCTGGCCTCCCCCAGTGGCAGCGACTTGAGTGTATTTTCTTTTCAACATGCTTTACCGTCAAATAAATTTTGTTTACATTACTAATTAGATCTTCGTCATTGAATGAATCTTAATTATTTGTAATTTGCCGGAAAGGAAAATGTAATTATTCCGGAAGGGTTGAACGCAATGCCTACCGGAGCGCGACGCGGAAAGGGGGAGGCGGTTCAGAATGGCTCTGCCCACCCCGCCGCCTCCACCGCACCAGAATACCTCCCAGCCGGCCGAACTACCGAAACTCGGCGCGCCCGCGCTCGCCGGCAAAACGCTACATTAACGTTTCTATAAAGTTCTAATTTTCCGACGTAATCATCTGTGCAGCTGCCGACTGCGGCTGCAGTGTAACGGGCTGCTAACAATGCGTCGCGCCCTTCGCCTCCAGACAATATTCCGACCGCGTGTCGTCGAGGAACCAACACTTTGCTCGCATCGCCTGTTGGGACTTTTCGCCAGGAGCACGTCAGTCTTAGGGGCGGCCACTTATTTAGTGAGGCGATTTTTCGATCCCTCCCTGCACGGCCACTACGGTCGGGGGGTTCGAATCCCTCCTCGGGCATGGATATTCGTGCCGTCCTTAGGATAAGCTAGTTGATAAGTAGTTTGTAAGTTTAGAGACTGATGACCCCGTAGCTAAGTCCCTTAAGCAACACAAACTTTTGAACATTTGAATTTTGCTAGACTCGCTGCCCCCAACTCACGTGAGATTTCTCATTTTTTACATTAAATCAGTGCTTGATCGTAATCAATTAAAAAAAAAAAAAAAAAAAAAAAAAAAAAAACCACACACACAATTAGCTTTTTTTTTTTATTTTAGACCGGGTAAAACTTAATTTAACACAGACCCTTGGCGGATGATGCTGTCGTTTATCGGTTAGTGAAGTCAACAGAGGATCAAAAGCAACTGCGAAACGGTAGGTAAAGCAGTCAACAATCCGAAGATTGGTTTGAACACCACAGTGCTTTACTAGGCATAGTTCTATACATATTTCTTCGTTTTTTGGCCTCGTTTTCCGCAGTTGCAGTTATACAATTTGTATAGGTTATGGGACCGTCTTATGCAACTGTAAATTAGTCTACTTTAGACCAGACGCGTTTCGCTTTATTCTAAAGCATCTTCAGTGGTCAGCTGTACAAACCATTTATTGTACAGCTGACCACTGAAGATGCTTTAGAATAAAGCGAAACGCGTCTGGTCTAAAGTAGACTAATTTACAGTTGCATAAGACGGTCCCATAACCTATACAAAAAGGCATAGTTCTGTTTGGAGGTGGTAAGCCGTTGCCTTCCTCCGATCTTCTGACTTACCCAGCCAGTTATTGGGGGACCTACAGTTTAACGTGGGTTCCGAACCACGGTGGTACTAGGTATTTTTCACGACATCAGCAACACTACCAGAGTTGAAAGAGGTAGACAAAATTTCTACATGGTGCGTCAATTGGCAATTGACACTAAATAAAGAAAAGTGTGAAGTAATACACATGATCACTTAAAGAAATCTGCTGAACTTCAATTACACGATAAATCAGTCAGACCTTAAGGTCGTAAATTCTACTAAATACCTAGGAGTTACAATTACGAACAACTTAGACTGGAGAGAACTCATAGAAAATATTGTGGGGAAGGCGAACCAAAGATTACGTTTCATTGACAGATGCACCAGCTCCACCAAAGAGACTGCCTACATCACACTTGTGCGTCCTCTCCTGGAGTACTGTTGCTCATTGTGGGTCCCTCACCAGGTGGGACTGACGGAAGATGGAAGATATTGAGAAGGTTCAGAGAAGGGCAGCTCGTTTTGTTTTATCACCTTTCGGGGGGCGGGGGGGGGGGCGTCACGGAAATGTTGCACGAATTGGGGTGGAAATCATTAAAAGAAAGACGTTATGCTTTGTGGCGTGATCTCTTTGCGAAGTTTCAATCACCGACTTTTACTTCTGAATGTGAAAATATTTTGCTAGCACCCACCTACTTAGGGAGATATGACCATGCCAATAAAATAAGAGAAATCAGATAGAAAACGGAACGATTTAGGTGTTCTTCCTTCCCGCGCGCTATTAGAGAATGGAACGGTAGAGGAAAGTTATGGAAGTGGTTAATGAACCCTCTGCCAAGCACTTAAATGTGATTTGCAGAGTACCTATGTAAATGTAGAACACATAGAATCACAGAAAAAATGAGCAATAAAATTCTGAAATCAAAGGAATTCAATGGGAGGGAAAAAGTAAAAGGTATTCAGTTAGAGAGAACATGTGCAAACAAAACAATCAGAAAATCTTCGGCCTTTGCAGACGATCTGGCAACACTCAGTGACAATATGAAAGAAGCACAAGAAGCACTGGAATAATTACATGACGGCTCTGTAAAAACAGGTCTACAGATACCATATGAGAAAACTGAGTACATGGAACGAAATAATAAAAACACGGAAGATTAAAAGAGTGGAAAATTTCTTATATTGAGGTGAATACATAGAAATAGGAGGGATCAAAGAAGGCATCCAATGTAGAAAGAATAGAAGAACTTCGGTAAGCATAAAAACTCATATTGATACACTACAATAAAAGGAACATATGAAGTCAGGCCAAACACATACACTATAATACAGTTGTACTACCAGAGGCACCCTATGCGTCAGAAACAACCACAATTGGGGCATCAGGTATCACAGAAATTGAAACAATATGAATGTAAAATTCAGAGAAAATTTTTTGGGGCAGTTCAAAGAGATTGTATATGGATGAAGAAACCGACCAAAGAATTAAACGAACAGACAAATAGACTCTCAGACACGATGATAAAACGTCTCCTAACATTCTTTGGACACATACGTAGGATGAACAGCAACCGACTGACAAAGAGGATTTTTGATGTAACAGAAAACTCAATTTAAAAAAAAAGAAAAAAAAAGAAAAAAACTGGTTTCAAGAGATAGAAGAAGCCCTGAAACATGCAGAAATCAATAGGGAAAGGGTAAATGAAAAGTACAAATTCAGAAACAAAATTATGAGCTTTAAAAAAGAAGTAAAATAAAGGAAGATAACAGGGGGGAAAAAAATCAGCGAAGCAGTCAAAGAACGTAGAGATTTAGGGGAAAAAAAGAACGAAGCAAGAAAGAAGAACTAATCACGTTAATTGAAGTTTAAACGCTGGTTTAATGAGGATAACGTACAATAATAATAATAAATAAAATGAATTTGTACAGCAATTTTCATACAGATTCAGTCCACGGAAACGCAGACGTAAAATTATGTAATTTTAAGTGGCAGGTCTGTGATACTTTCATTCAATATCTTTTAGGGATAAAAGTATTACAGAAGATGTGGATGAGTATGAAAGATTTATTTGGAATAGATCAAAAACTATGGAAGGAGTAGTGAATGTGCGTCATTCGGGACACTATTTTTCGTTTCATAAGCAGGAGTGTTTCATTGAAGTAGTACCATAGTGGAGGACATCCGTTATAAACGTGCGTGGAAAAAAAAGGCTCGTATGGCCGTAGTCAAACGGACTGTGCAGGGCTTCTATTCACGCAGCCTAAGGAAGGCACGGGTGGCTTTCACTGCCGCTGCCACGCGTGCTGGATGCGAATCTCGACAAAAACACGCCTGGAGAAAAAGGTTGTGTATCCTTAGAGAAAAACTCGAGGGGCTACTGTTTACTATGGTATGTTTGCATAACCGTACGTCCGCGGTATATATTATTGTGTGGGATTTTGCCATATTTTAGACGTGAACAATGTTTTTCTTAATTTAACCCAGTTATTGCGCTGTTTACACTCTTTCATGCGTGGAAAAAAACGTGTGATCCCTCTCCTCAAGCGAGATTGGTGAGATTCAGGTCAAACCCCTCCCCTCAAAACATCTCACGTAATTAATGGACGCCCCGTTACATTCTTGGATTTCTTAAATGTTTGGAGTGAAATCTCGAATCATCCCATATGGCATCATTACCTTTTCTGTACCTAGCATCATTTTCAAACTGTTAACTACTAACTTAGCCACATTGACAAATATTTATTAATGAAATTTTCAGATTAATTTGTCTCCTTTACCTTGGGGTAATATTTTGAGTCTTATCTGCGTGTATTCTTAGACATTAAACAACAATAGCTTTTTTGGCTATAGATTGTAGTCTAATGCTCTGTGTTTCCTCGATTTGGTCAAATGGTTGCGCCTAGAGGAACAGATAAAGATGACAGTGCCTTATGGCACCATTGGGTTGGGAAGCGTAGATAAACATTAACAAGAGCAAAAACAGGACACTGGAATGTAGTGTACGAAAATCTGGGGATGCTGAAGGATTTATATTATGGAACGAGACAATAAAAGCTACAGATCAATTTGGCTATGTGGGTAGTAATATAACTGACAATGTCCGAAGCAGAAAATATGAAATGTAGAATGACTATGGAAGAAAATATATTCAGAAGAAGACGAATCTGTTATCGTCGAATATTAATTTAAGTGTTAAAAATCTTTTATGTAGGCATGTGTTTGGAGTGTAGCCTCGTGCGTTAGTGAAACATTGACGATCAGCTGTTCAGAAAGAAAGAGGAGAGAAGCTATTGAAATGTGTTGTTGCTACAGCAGAATGCTGAAGATTAGATGTATGGATCACCTAACTACTAGACTTAAATAGTTCGAAAAGAAATTTTTGTAATATCTTGTCTAAAAGATTGGATCGATTTGTAGGACAAGTTCTGAAACACGAACGAATCGTCGATTTAGCATTAGAGGGAAGTGTGTGGGATACCGAGAGACGAAAATAGCAAGGGGTGTTCAAAAGGATGTGGATTTGCGTTGTTTTTCATGATAGGGTAGCGTGGAGTGCTGCACCGTTTCCCGTCTGGAGTTCGAATCCCCCCTCGGGCATGGATATTTGTGCCGTCCTTAGTATTAGCTAGTTCATAAGTAGTTTGTAAGTTTAGGGACTGATGACCCCGTAGTTAAGTCCTACAAGCTCTACAAACATTTGAATTTTTTTGGACATAAGACCTTAACAATATCAGCAACATTTGTCTTCAACATATCATTTCTGTTTTGAAATTTGCTAACATACTTACACAATTAAGGGAGAGAGGAAAGAAGATGTGGGTTAAACATCCGGTTGACAGCGTAGAGACGGATATCATGATCGTGTATTTGGAGAAGGATGGGGAAGGAAATCATTTGTGCCTTCAAAGGAGCCAGTCCGGCATTTGCTTGGAGTGATTTAGGGAAATCACGAAAACTTAAATCTGGTTGGCCGGAGTTGGCTTTGAACCACCGTCTATAATTAAGAGAAAAACCATTTCACGCTGCTATCTGTAGAACGTAATTTATTTGTTTTTCCCAGTGACGGTACCCTCCTGGTAATCCCTAAGAGAACACCATCATCAACTATCCATTCAGTACAGTTGCATGTCCTCGGGAAAAGTGCCTGTAGTTTCCCCTTGCTTTCAGGCGTTCGGAGTAACATTATGGCAACGCCTCAGTGATTGATGTTACAAGACCAGGTCAGTCAATCAGCCACGCCCTTAACCAGCCGTTGGTCTGCATCCACACGTTAGTCCCGGCTCTCCTGTGTGGTTGCACCTACACTTCGGCTGTCTGTCGTATTACGTACAAAATACTGTCAACACCAATGACAGAAAACTGCTCAATTTGCGAGAGGAAATACAACTAACAGCTATCACCTTGTATGAATTGAACTCTTAACGCTTGAAGTAGACAGCTACTACTTCGAAAAACACTGTTAAGAAAGTTCCAAAAATTGGATTAAAATTTGTACACATAACGATGAATGAGCAAAAAATTAATACATAACAGCTGCTGGAATTTAATTTTTGTATAATGATATATTTCGACGAAATTTATGCTGCAAGCTTGCTGACAAGGAACAGATCGAACTGATACTCATTGTAAAGTCGAAATGTTGCATATGTAGAACATAAATTCTGGACATTTTCACTTAAAGTCATATCCGTAATGTGCTCATCTTACAAGGGACACTTTTGACCTCGAACGCTTGGAACCACACGAAACCATGCTTGGAATAACAGGCAAACATAAACAGGACAGTTGTGAGCGTCATTTCCATGTAAAACGTTGCATTGTACCTCGAGTAATATTTTAGAAGAGAGAAACAGAGTAACAAGATATCAGCACCATAGGAAGGAAATTATATGAATTTAATGGTGTCAGTTCATCATTATATATTCAATCAGCAGCGTCAAAAACTCCGATTAAAGTTCTTATAATAGCGCAAAACACACTTATACAGCAGTGCCACATTTGAATGTGCTTATATTAGTTCTAAAATTGCAGATGCGGGATTTAGATGAAGTGGTTAAAACAAAGTGGGAGAGAAGAATGTGCACACTTCACTACAGCCACGTTGTTATATTCCAAATCACTTTCACGCAGTCGAATATGAAAAGCTACACTAAGTACATTTTCAAATGATTATGTTGGTGTGTCAATGTCATACCCTGGATTTCGCCAAGCATATTGCAACATAGGCTCATATGTAGGTGCAGCAAATTGATTGTAAATCACAGCGTGAAGTTTCACGATAAAATAACGATCATATACCTTCCCTTGTGGTTTGTCTCCTTGTAATCCTACAAAGTCAGTAATCCTTGTGTGAAACAGAGTTTATGTTGCCGAAAGATGAAACCACCAAGGTTTTGGCAATAATTTGTTGTTTCAGATCTTTGTTCGAAAACTTGCATCTAGAAGGGTACGAACTGTATGACCCACTCAGGAATCACACACCTATAGTATATTTTCATTTGTTACATGTTCCCCAGGGGCCGAAATTAGAAAAAGTTTCAGGTGTTCGTTAGTCATTTTTCCACTTTTGCTTCCCTTACATTAATGTTTCGAGGACAGGTTGTTACAGGTTGCTTTAAAACATTTAGACCGAAAGCGCCTTGTGTCTCTTGAAAGAAGAATATGTACAACTTATTTGCTATTCTTCCACCCATTAATAAAGCCACGTCAGTTGTGTAGCTGTGGGTAGAGATACGTACAGACTGCAACACACTACCTTTAGTTTTCTCTCATCTGTAGGGGTGTGTTGATGCTGAAGACACTTCTTACTGGAATTGACCTTTGTCCACACCCTCCTCTGTAATAAACATGGTCTCCTCCTCCACAAACTGTTGTGCGATCAAACGTATAATGTTATTTGCCAGGATGATATGCCATATTCAGCCTTGAGGTGGTCGATAAAGGAAATGGACGCTTTGAAATTGACCAAACCAACCATTTCAGCACTTTCTAGTGCCCACATCTGCACATGTTAATAATGAAGTGTAGATCCATACCTCCTTTAATCATCATATTTCGGTATTAAATATTCTTTTACATTTTATAATTGCGACAGTCTGTTTCCTTTGAAACAAGCACCTGCTCCTCGTTTCCTAGACACATAATTTAAAATTAATGTGAATTTGATTTACTTTTGATGCACTTATTGCGCTTCATTAGTTTGCCGTAGAAATTGAAGAGACGATTGTAATAGTCCCCATAAATGTTCTCTATTTCGCTATCATCAATATCTTTTAATACAGTGGACTTCATCTTTTTGGGTGGCGAGGGTTCATACTCACTGTGACTTGACTGTTCCTGTTGCTCTGAAGATGAATGTCGTGTACTGCTTGAAGAGCCGCCTTCAGGTTCAGGTACCTCAAAATTCCGTATATCTATCCAGCGTAACATCGTGTATTTCTTTGTCGTCGCCATTATGTTTCTGAATTATTATGTTGTATAATATATCCGCTAACTCCATATCCTCTACCCCTATGTCATTTCCATATTCAGCACGTAGCAACTTGGTCCCTAATATTTGGACCATAGGCGTAGGATTAATTCTCTTCATTATATCACTACGCTGTACACAGTTTACACAGTAACACACTTGCAAACACTCCGAGAGACAAATACGTACTGCAGCTATAGAACTCACGCAACTGGAACACTGGTTAGTGTAGCTACACTACCTCACAATCTAGTGGCGCTAGCAGATAAGTGCAGCATTTTGCATGGGAATGACGCACACCGCTGTTTTGTTTATGATTGCTTGCTATTCTAAACATGGTTTCTTGTGGTTCCGAGCGTTCTAGATCAAAGGTTCCCTCGTTAGTTGCAAACAAAGAAGGACTTATTCAATAGAAATGTTAAACTGGCCCAGTTAACCCTTGTGGAGATCCAGCGCTACAAAAATATATCTGACTTCTGTGGACTTCCTGCAGACCTAGAGTAGGAAAGTCTATAATATTCAACGTATTTTTGCTGATGATACAAATATAGTTATCACACCTGACAGACAAGAACGAACTGATGAAATTGTAAACGTCATTCAGAAAACCATTAAGTGGTTCTCAGCAAATGGACTGTCATTAAATTTTCATAAAACACAGTACATACAGTTCCATGCAGTAAATGGAATGACACCATCAATAAATATAGACTTTGATAAGAAATCTGTAGCAAAGGTAGAATATTCGAAAATTTTATGAGTAAGCATTGATGAGGGGTTGAACTGGAAAAAAATACATTGAAGATCCGTTGAAACGTTTGAGTTCAGCAAATTATGCTGTTAGGGTGATTGCAAATTGCAAATTGCAAATTAACTTACTATGCCTATTTTCATTCTCTGCTTTCGTATGGCGTAATTTTCTGGGATAATTCATCATTGAGTAAAAAACTATTCATTGCTCAAAAGCGTGTGATCTGAATAATTGCCGAAGCACATCCAAGATCATTCTTCAGAAACTTATTTAAAGAGCTGGGGATCTTCACAGTAGCTTCTCGTTATATATATATTCACTTATGAAATGTGTTATTACCAATCCCACCGAATTCAAAAGCAATAGCAGTGTACATAACTACAACACTAGGAGAAAGAATGATCTTTACTATTCAAGGTTAAATCTAGCTTTGGCACAGAAAGGGGTGAATTATGCTGCCACAAAAGTCTTTGGTCACCTACCAAACAGCATCAAAAGCCTGACAGATAGCCAACAAGCATTTAAAAATAAATTAAAAGAATTTCTGCATGGCAACTCCTTCTACACAATAGATGAATTTTTAGATATAAATTAGTAAATTTGGAAAAATAAATAAATAAAATAAAATTTTGTCATGTAATATTTAGTGCAAAGTAATAATTTGTAAAGACACCTATGATTAACCTGACGCATTCCGCATCATTACGAAGTGTCGTATTCATGATTTATGGAACAAGTACTAATCTAATCTAATCAACCATATCGTACATTAGATGATATTACACCTCATGGTAAGTACCAAAGGCACAAGTAATTCAGAGTGGGCCTCCTCGTCCACCTGATCTGCAGCCATCCTAAGAACACCCTGCCTCTAATCTGGCCGTGAGCGAAAGCTTCTGTGTCCGAGGATCATAATTTTGGAAAAAGGGAGTAACTACAAAAGCTCTCGGTATTTTCAATATGAGGAATTGTTATCAGTTATTAATTGTAAATCAGTCAATGATTATTTATTATTTATTATTTATTAATATATACGAGGTCAGTTATGGCCTAGTAATGGACCATCTTCAAATGCTATGTGGCTTCGTATTGAACCCCGTGCAGCAGATGGACAGGTGGCTTGAAATATTGCCTCTTTACTGCCTTAGCACCGCATCCAGCGGGTTGACTCATGAAGCAGCTCACTGGAAGCGCTCCTTGTGGTAAGGGACGAGCAAGGCCAACACCTCGACGCACCGTCCATCAACTTCGTGCGCCTCGCGGTAACCTGCAGCGCGCTAAACCTGGGGCTGAACTCGGCACAAAGCTTCCACACGCCGTCGCCGTATCCGGCGATATTCCCCGCAATAAAACTCGGCGCTCCATCGTCTCAGGTATCACCGCGGTAACCAACATTTACGTAGCGCACCAGATGATTGCCGCAATTCTAATTCAGCGTAATGCATATTAATGAAGAACAGCTCCCTAGGAGTGTATGGGATTACATTTTCTTGCGGTGCCGAGGAAACACATAAGCAGAAACACATAAAGATGGATTTACTGGAAAAGGCATTACCATATAGTTATGTAAATCTCGATTGTCCTGCAGCGCGATAAATACGGCCTCGCTCTAAGAGAGACAAATGCAGCACGGCGGAGCGGGGAACACCGCCGAAGAAATTAATCGTGAAGCAGTCCTGCGGGACCGCCCGCCAAGGATTAGCACGTGCAGTCGAGTCTCAGCGCTTGATCACACTAGCGGCTGTGTGTATCTGCGCGTATTCAAACACTGCTGATTATGTTGCTCGTAATGCTCTGGGACTTCCAGACCTCAGCAATTGTTTAGTGATGTAGTCAGAAAACCTCAATAATGTCAGAAACTAGTATTGGCTTAGTTTATCTATTGTTCCTCCGTGTCGTCTGCTACGATATATCTATAACAAATAAAATACACGATGTTTAATAATAATAATAGTAATTAATAAATAAACTTTATAAACACTGGGGATTTGTACAGTACGTAGTACATAATATTTTGATCAACAACCCATGTCCGAAAGTGTTATCCATTGACGCTGAGGGCACTTTTTTGTCTTTGATACTGCGAAAAAAATATTTTCTAACAAGCGGAGTAATGTTTGTCCATCTGTGCAACTACAAATAAGATGCGACTTTTCTCGCCAGACGCGTTTCGTTTTAATGACGAT
This sequence comes from Locusta migratoria, assembly GCA_026315105.1. Taxonomy (NCBI): domain Eukaryota; kingdom Metazoa; phylum Arthropoda; class Insecta; order Orthoptera; family Acrididae; genus Locusta; species Locusta migratoria. The sequence continues at coordinate 58,095,216 of CM048751.1, forward strand.
AAAACATTTTCAGTGGTCTGTAGTCATACATACCTACAATTTATTCAGTTTTTTGATCGTAAACAGTTCATTAGCAAAACATGTAAAGTACTGTATTGTTATTTACGGAACTTTTAGTCTTGGTTTTTTTTGTGTCCCAGCCTCGTCGCCGCTTTTGTGTCTCGTTTCCGTCGTAGGTGTCGGTGGCCGAGTGGAATGAGACCGACACAGGAATAAAGATAGCACGCTGGTGCAGGTACGGAGAGGAGCAGCCAGAAACTAGAAACACTAGAGTAAATTAGAACGAGATATATATTGCACAGAATTTATACAATACTTAACTTTTACATAGTACTGCAGAATGTTGATACATAGTTGAGCTAGAGTCCTGCCTAGTGCCTAACTGATAGCAAAGTCTTCACTGGTGCCTATCGGATTCCGAAGTCTTTACTGGTTCCTAACTCAGTCCCAAGTGAACGATGTCGTTCAGTGGTGGCCACGAGCGGCGTTGTAGCAGAGGGCGCTCGTGGCTGTCGTCGTAAGAACGCCGCGCCGTGCTAGCATGGCGGCGCGCGGCGAAAGTAGGTGGCGCGCACTTTGTACTTGTGCGACACCACAGTTTTCGTCTTACATCATGGAATGCCGATTTATTTTGTGCTGTACTGCAGATTCTTCTTTCAGCATCACTAATTTTCATATTAATTTCCACTTCACTGATGCACTATCTACTCAGTGTGTTGTTGTAGTGTTGCCGACATCCCAGTTGTAATTTATTTATTTTTATACGTTGTATCAAAATATGTCTTAGTGTTTTTATGGTGATTATCAGGGCAGAGATAACTGAATAACGGTTGAAAGTGGTCAGTAGTGGGCTGTAGAGTCAGATGGAAGAGTATGATGAGCAGGAGGTGGAATTGTTGTTGGGGCAGGAGGAGAGCTTTGAGAATCTGTTTTTGTATTGTAGTGAAGAAGTGCCAGTAATATTGAAATTCTGGGTGGTAAGTGTTTCTGTGTGAGGGGTGAGGATGGTCGGATTGACTGTACAGTAAATGTAATGTTGTGAGTGGTTGAATGAAGAGTGAGACGTGGGATAAGAGTGGGCAGCAAGAGGTGGGGTAATGTTTGGGGAGGATACAGAGTTTTGATTTTGCTGCAGTGTGGGTGAACATATATTAAGAAGCTGAACATCTTTGTAGTGAATGTTTGTGGATGTCGGGAAAGAAGGGGGGGGGGGGCAAACATGACTAGATAGTACGTGTGAAGTTTCAAATAGTGGGATATGTGGGGGCACAAGTGAGGAGTGGATTAGAATCAAGTTATGTGTGTGTGGGGAGGAGGGGATTGAGAGTCCTGTTTCTAATTGGCTCTAGTATGTAATGTGGGACAACAGTAAGAAGAACAAGACCGATTAGTTTTTAGTGGGGAGTGGAAAGGTTTTGGAGTTTTCTTTTAATATGAGCGACATGTCCGGGGAGGGGTGGGTATGTGATTTGATATTGCATCCAAAAAACAAACAAATTGTATATATCTATGGAACAGACCAGTGCAGAGTTTTTATTGCCATTGAAGCGAAGAGCGTCTGGTGAGAAAATCGCATCTTATTTGTAGTTGTATAGACCGACAAATATTACCCACCATAAGTATAAAAGCAGCTACGGACATCATGGCCATACAAATGATGAAATATTTTCTACTACTAGTTCTTCTAGTTCTTTGCTTTCCATATTCGGGGAGGAGGTAGTATGGACCGAAGTAAGCAAAATAATCAAAAATGTTCAAATGTTTGTTAAGCTTAAGGTACTTAAGTGCGGGGACATCAGTCCCTAAACTTACAAACTACTTATGAGCTACCTTATACTAAAGACGGCACAAACATCCATGCCCGAGGGCGGATTCAAACCCCCGACCATAGCGGCCCTGCAGACTGTGACTGGCGCGCCACAGACCGCTCGGCCACTGCGGCAGGCAGCAAAATAGTCCAGTACATATGTTAAAAGTATGAGCACTTCAACCGTAGAAGAGATGTGCTTTAAAATACCGAAAATGAATAAGTGCTCACAGCGTTGTTGGATGAAGTTTACGGCCATGTGTTCCTGTTCAAAATAATGATGTACTCACTTCCCCCTACAACTACTCGGATCTTATAAACGCCATTTTTTTTATCGCCCTGTATTTATTTAGCGGAGGCAAGCGGGCCGCGGTGGAGTGGCCGAGCGTTCTAAGGCGCCAGGTGGCTGAGCGCGTGATTGCTGATAGTCGGAGGTTCGTGTGTGTGTGTTGTCCTTAGCTTAGTTTAACTTAGTTTAAGTAGTTTGTAAGCCTCTGGACTAATAACCTAAGAAGTTAATTTCTATAGATTTACGAATATTCGATCATTTTTGAGAGGCAAGCGGTAAGAAAATTGTGCCCAGCGTATAACAACACATGTTACTTAACCCTCCTTATTGATCTGGGAATTTTTACCCTAACATCCCAGTACAATTCTTTACTAAATGAATTAGCAGCCAATAGTAAAAATCAGTTTCAAATGAATTGTGAGGATATCGCAGGTCAGGCTATTAAAGTTGTTTTCATACAGACATTGCATACGGAAGATTCAAATTGAAATGTTTGTATAGTTTATGGGACTTAACTACGGGGTCATCAGTCCCTAAACTTACAAACTACTTATAAACTAGCTAATACTAAGGACAGCAAAAATATCCATGCTCGAGGGGGGATTCGATCCCCCGACCATACTGTCCGTGCAGACCGTGACTGGAGCGCCTCAGTCCCCTGCATACGGAAGACAGGGATAATTAGGTTTTAAAATAAAGGGTACCGAAAAGCAATCCCAACATATATATCATCTGTATATTTTGAACAAAACTTTCGAAACTAATGAGTGATGACATTTCTTAAAATTACGAAGGTAGTAGGAATATAGGGAGCTAAACTTTATTCACAGATATGAGGCTACAGTTCTTACTGGAAGCACCTGAAAGTGGAGCAGTAGTTGCGAACGAAATTTGTAGTCTGCCCAAGTGCTGAACAATCTGTACACTGAGAAACGTGTGAAGGATGCCAAGGAAGCTCCGATGCAATGGCCGAGAGCTCTAAGACCCCTTGCTGCGGAGGGCGCAGTTGCTCCTCGTCGGAATTTCGAGTCGTCTCTCAGGCATGTGTGTGTGTGTGTGTGTGTGTGTGTGTGTGTGTGTGTGTGTTTGTGTGTGTTGTCTTTGGGTTAGATTAGTAGTTTGTAAGCCTAGGCACAGATAACCGCAGTAGTTAAGTCTCATAGATTTACAAACATCTGAACATTTGATTTGAAGCCAGGTTGTAAAACACAGAGAGAATTTCAAATCTCCGGTAAGATATACTTACTTTGACTTTTTCCAATGACAATTAACTCTTCCGGAGACAGTATGTGACCAGAAAGAGCAGCTGAATGGAAATGATGTATAGAAAAGAGGCTATAAGATGAGAAGTTCAACAAAAGTAGTTTAAACAAAATTAAATTGTATATTTTTCCAAAGTGGCGCTACAGAACTACTGAACATTAAATCGTCAGATCAAATAACTGCTGAGGATGTACTGAATATATATGGGAAAAAGAAACTTATGGTTCAGTTTTGACTAAATTGAGAGATCAGTTTGGTAGGACACATCATGAAAGGAATAGTAAATTTGCTAATGAGTGAATAACCAAAGTTGGGCGGTAGGGTATAAGTGTGTATGTGTGTGTGTGTGTGTTTGTGTGTATGTGTGTGTAGTTGGGGGGGGGCGGAACTAAGGGGGAGTAAGCGTATAGGGAGACCTAGGCATGAATGCAGTTACGAGTTTCACCCACCTGATAAGGATCCCACACTGGGCAGCAATACTCCGAATAAGGACGGACAAGGTTAGTGTATGTAGTATCTTTAGTAGTTCTGTTGTTGCATCTTTTAAGGTTTCTGCCAATAAAACGCAGTCTCTGGTTCGCCTTTCCCACGACATTATTTACGTGTTCTTCCCAGTTTAGGTCTGAATTAATAGTAATTCCTAGGTATTTTGTGGAGTTTACGGCCTTCACTTTTGACTGATTTATCTTGTAAACAAATTTTAACGGATTTCTTTTCGTACTCACATGGACAACTACAAACTGCTCATTTTTTAGAGTCAATTTCTAATTTTTACATCATAGTGATATCTTATTTAGATCCTTCTCCAGCTGTTTTGATCACCAGATGATTCTACTAGTCGGTAAATGACGGCGCCATCTGCAAACAAAATAAGAAAGCTGCTCATATTTTCTCCCAAATCGTATATGCAAATATGGATCAGCAGAAGACCAATAACACTACCCTGTGGAACGCCGGATATCACCTCTGTTTTAGACGATACCTAACCGTCGATTACTACAAACTGTGTTCTCTCTGATAGGAAATCTCCTATCCAGTCGCAAATTTGAGACGATATGCCATTACCACGCAATTTGATTAAAAGCCGTTTGTCAGAAGCCTTTTGGAAATCAAGAAATACGGAATCAATTTTAGATTTCTTGTCGGAAGCACTCACCACTTCGTGTGAGTAAAGACCTGGTTGTGTTTCGCATGAACGATATTTTCTAAATCCATGTTGACCTTGGGTCAATAGAACACTCTGTTCGAGAAAATTCATAATATTTGAATACAGGATGCGTTCCAAAACCTTGCAGCAAATTGACGTCAATGAATAGGCCTGTAGTTTAGTGGGTTTCTTGAATGTAGGTGTGACCTGTGCAACTTTCCAGTCATTTAGTAATTATACATCTTTCAGCGAGCGGTTCTATTTGGCTGTTAAGTAAGGAGCTACCGCTTCAGCATAATCGAATAGAAACTCAAGGGGTATACAGTTCGGACTAGAAGAGTTGTTAAGTGATTTAACTTGCTTCACTACTTCGAGGATATCTACTTCAACGTTATTCATTCTGGCCTCTGTTTGTAATTCGAAATCTGGAATATTGGTTTCGTCTTCTTTGGTTGAATTTCGAAAAGCTGTGTTTAGTAACTCTGCTTTAGTAGCGCTATAATCGGCAGAATCGCCATTACTATCACGTAGTGAGGACAGTGTTTTTGTTTTGCCCCTAGTGTATTTAACATACGACCAAAATCTCTTTGGGTTTTCAGTCAAATTTCGAGGAAGAGTGTCGTTATGCAACAAGCACGGGAAGGTGTTTGTTGGATGGACAATACTCAAAATAGATGTGGTGGATGTTGTTCTCTGTTTTAATGATAATTTAATTAGTAGGACAAAAGTCATGGACAAATTAGGGATTCACCAGGAAATAATACGATAGCTGATCTGTATGCCATAAATCGTCAGCGACTAGTAGAAGGTGAAACGGCTGAGGAAGCCTCCACTAAAAGAGTCCAGAGTGAGGAAAAGACTCCTGAAAAAGCCTGCAGAAAATAAAGAAGCTGCAGCCGAGCTATATTATGCCACTGGAATGTTCTGAAGGACGCATACGGCGAGACAAAAACACTGCGAACATTCTTTTCTCATTTTCTCGAAATTACATTTTCAGAAGATTATGTACATATATCTTCATACAGGATTTAGCTATGTTCACCAAATTTCTCCCAATTATTATGCTGAATACATTGCAGAATGATCTAAGTTTGTCATTCTGTCTATAATTTTAACGGTAATTTTTAGACAAAATAGTAATGAATTGTAATGAGGGCTTTTCTATTTTTTAAAATATATTCCAAACTAAAAAAACAAGAGGCTTAATGTGTTCCTACGTATGTTGACAGCAGCCTGCCACAGTCTAAATGCCGTTAGATTGAAGATGCACCAGAAAGTTGTTCCAGAATGCTAAAGTGTATTAGGCAAAATATTTTAATTCTTAAACTATAACAGTATTTTTTGCAATAAATTTCCTATTACAGCTAGAGTTAATTTCATTCAGCGTAGGCATAAAATCGCAACTTCGTCCGCATTGTAGATCAAAAGTAATGTCCATCGAAAGCAAGGTATGAAAACACAACCCGTTCACGTCCAAGTCACCGTAAGGTAGCCACTGACCTAAACCGGAAACCAGGGCTCGAATAAGGGTCTGGCACAAATTTCACTTTTCGCCGCGAATTTTTCATCCTTTCCGTCTAGCTTCCCCTCGAAGTAAGTAACCCACGATTATTTGTTAACCTACAGAAACACCTTTAAACGTTTATCATAACGGGTAGAAGGTAGAAAGTATGATCACTTGTCGAGCACACCAGTTACACCGCTTGGCGGCGCTACCTCCGATTTACGCTTTCGCATTCGAACCTCTATTTTGCATGTTATGAAATGGCGATTCTCATATAGGCCCCTATGTTGTGAGAACATGTGTAAACTATATTATTTAAGCGCACTGATTTTTTTAAAAATTGTTCTGGGATGAAAACAGGAGAACGCGACAGTGAATAATTGGACAACATCACACAAAGTAATTAATGTTTGGATTGTCATTGTAGTGAAGTAGCAAGAAAAGGGAAGAAGGAATCATTAAATGTTATACAGCAACATTAATATTTATTCTTTCTGCCTCACTTCATATTCCCTTAGAAGAGCAACTAGATAACAATCGTGAAATCTACAATGTATAACACATTCACAATTCAGTTTTAGTAATTCTGCAAAGAAACTAGAGTGAAAAGTTTTCAGTTCTATAAATACATATTGCAGAATATTGTCGATCTTTAATCCTCTCCTAATCTTGTGTTTTCAACCATTACTTTCCAGCAACGAAACTGAAATCCTCGTATGCATTGACATGTTTAATGTTGATCCTGACTGCAGCAATTACGTACACTCATCGCAAGAAAAGGAAACATTAGGAACTACAGTGATGTACAACAGAGTCAGGATTTAAATTTTATAAGCCGGTAATCAAATAAAAATGCATCGGCAGCTATATATAGAAAGGAACAATAATTCTGCTCGTCCAGAAGGGACGGTAATGTGATTTGCCTACAGCAGGACAATTACTCTATCCTTCTCTGACCTGAGTTTACTTTTTCTCCTGGCCAAGCACCGTACCTTTTAATTTTTGTTTACTTGCGCTTTCCATACACTTAGTTCAAGTGGATCAAGAAACGTAGACCTAACAAACAACTGATTTCTATTAAAATCAGAAGTGTTAAAACTGTCACAAATTGGTGGGTGTTTTATTCATTGTTTTGCAAACAGCTTTCCTTTTTGTAGGAGACATCCATACCTTTAGTGGGATAGTCAGATACATGGGAAACTTCTGGAAAAAGTGATTCACTGAATTTGGTTTCAAGTGCCAATAAATTCTGGGCAGTTCGACTTCGTTTCCACAAACAATGAATTTGTCAGTTTTTAAGTTTCTAATATAAAATTTTCAGCAAAAGTGAGCAACACAAGTGTACGAGTTATTTGTTGGTGCTTTGTCTTTTATTTTTGGGATAACTTTGTCCATTTGTTAAAAATTTCTAAATATTTTGGTGGCGTGAAAAAGCGTCTTAGCTCCTTGCAAGTTCTGTATCCTGACTTGCAACCAGGCACAGAACTGGAAGGCATCGTCATTTCAGCTTAGGAGACCGCCAATCTATTAACCTTTTCAATCGAAATATTTGCTTGGCATTCACGTATTTCGGTTTAGATGAATATCGAACACCACTAACAATCTTTATCACTACATATTTCTTCATATAAAACACCAAACATTCACAAATCAGCAACGAAGCACACTATATTGCGCAGTGCTTTCCAAACTTTCCCTCATGGCGACACCCTTTTATAGCTTATAGTTTTGCGCCACACCCTTTCACTAATATAAATACATATGGTAGAATTTAGATGGTTCTAGCGGGGCGGGGGGGGGGGGGGGGGGCGGACGGACGGACGGAAATAAAGTATCGCTTAAATGTAGTTTGGAAACGAAACTGAAATCCTCGTATGCATTGACATGTTTAATGTTGTCCTAACTGCAGCAATTACGTACACTCATCGCAAGAAAAGGAAACATTAGGAACTACAGTGATGTACAACAGAGTAACACCGCAGACAACAATGCTTAACTCACACAGTAGTACTTGCTTCTTCTACATGCGACCCAACTTCCGAAACACGAAAACTGAAATTCAGAAAACGTGTTTCGCTGTCGTGTATACATGTCAGGGCCAGATACGGTTTTGGTGGATCGATTGAAAACGGCATCTGGAAATTAGTGGCTCGGATTTCTAATTTAGACAGCACAGTCGCTGTTCCCTTTCAGTTCAATATTATCACATTATTTTCAGAAATAAGGAGGATGTATTTATGACAAGTGATGAATTATTATTTAAGTTCTGTTGTTAGGTTCTTGCTTCACCACGACCTTGGAAGTCCCGACATATTCGGAAAAAATGGATAAATATTTGTGACAAGTAAGGATATGAATGTCATTTCTGGTCCCAGAATCTGTTACATACAGGAAACTTAGAGAAAAAAAATATTAACGCATACCAGGGCTCGAACCAACGATCACTGCATTTAAAATACTACTCTCCGTTAATCGCCCGGCCATACTCCATACTAAACACCGCTACTGAGTAGGTTTAGTCAGTGGACAATCATAAGAGTTTTTACAATCTGTGACAGATTTTATAGCCACTGTGTCAATGATTGATATTTATTCATAAGAAACACTACCGAGAATGACGTGGCTTTGCTAAATCCATTAAAAAACGCTCAGGTACAGCTTTTTGAGAAGTAAAGCAGACTGCAGTGAAGGTTTGTTCAAGCAGCTGCCAGTTTCAGCAAACTGCGTATGGGAAGAGCTGTTATATAGCAGCAGCAGCAGCTCTGTGCATGCACAGTTTGCTGGAATCTGGCAACTTCTTGAACGAACCCTGAGTGTCTACTGCTGCTGCAGCAGAGCTTGCCGCCTGGTGCCTGAGCACGCAATTAATGTGCACCGATCATTCCTTTGATCCTGTTCTGTGAATGAAGAGAAGGATGATTAGCTGCAGGCGAGTCTTCAGGGTAGTACGAAGAGAAGGATATTTTGTGTTATTTTATGACAAGTTTTTTGTTTTGTTTAGAGTCTAAATTTGTTAGTCTCGCGACACCCTTGATACTACCACAGAGTAACATATACAGAGAAGAAACCACCCCTACACCACTGTCCTACGCTGTCCTAGTAGTTCCGTAAGATGCTACCAGGTGTCAGGCGGATCGCTTGCTTAGGGTGCCCCTCGCACGTCAGAGGGTAGCGTGGAGGGGAGACTGAGGGGAGAAATTGTGCCGCCTGCCACGAGGCCACGGCTGTGTCCAGCTTGCTGGCGTTTGAGGGGAGGTGGTTGTGGGGACAGCCGCTACCTGCCGCCTGCTCTGGTCAGTTTAAAGGACTGCTTCTGACCGCAGCGCCATCATGGGTCATCTTACGGAATTGCTGGGAAACCTCACTCCCCGCGTTTATAAACATGAACTGAAAAGCGCGTAAAACGATCGCAGCGCCGCACCAACCCTCTTCAGCCCATTTTATCGGAAACGAGATATCACACTTTCCACTTCTATACATTATGTGTTAAGGTTACAGGGGTCAGTATCTACAAGGGGAACAGTCCAGACTCATTGCAGCTGAGTTGCCCTGCAGTGCGGCGCGGCGAGCGTCTGCCGGGGCGCTCGTCTTGGGCAGCTGCGGCCGCCGCTCCCGCCGCCCCCGCCTCCCCACCGCAAGACGTGGGCGGCGACCGCAGGCCGCGGTGAAGGAGCGCCGGCGTCTGCGATTGACCGCAGCCGCCCGCCGCCGCCCACCCGTCTCTGGCCGCCGCAACACAACTCACATCAATTGTTTAGGGCGCCCCTCCGCCCCAAACGGCCCCGCCGTGTCAATGGCTTCCGCCGCTATAGCTCTCGTCGCTAAACCACCTCCTTCGGGGAGCTGCGCTGTATTGTCCACTGTCTGAACATTGCAGGTCTCACCCATGAATGTCAATGTTCAGTACAGTGAGAAAGACGAAATAAATGTGTGTGACAACTTAGGAGACCATCTTATTGGAAATGTCGACATTATTTTTTATTGTTACTTCACAGTAACTACATAGAGTCATCAGTCTGTCAGCAGTACGATACTCCGCTCTTCAGCCGCGAGAAAATTAAAACAATGAACATGATGAATATGAAATGTTGACATGGAGTTAAAATATGGAGTACTTAAGTTGTTGACGAACACTGACCAAGGCAGATGACAATAACATGTTGCAAGTTAAAAAGTCTTGTGCCACAGTGACTTTAAAATTACATTGAGAAACCAGGACACGTGCCTCGACGAAAAAAAAAAAAAAAAAAAAAAAATCGGAGACACTGGTTAAAACGACAGATGCGACACATGTTTGTGACTGGGACGCACTGATAAAATCAACAGATGCACTAGGATAAACACAGACACTGAACGAGGCACCAGACTAAAAACTCGATTGAGCTGTTCTGAGGACCGCGCAGTGGAAGGTGGAAGGCTGAGGACCCTGCAGCGGAAGATGGAAGGGTACGAAGCGCGAGAGGAGGGGTGGGAATGGGGTAGGAGAGGGGTGGAGAAGAACTGTAAGGACTCCATGGGTGGTAGGGGGATAGCGAACGGGTGGAAGGGACGAGGCGTGGAGGGGGAGAAGGGGCGTTGCATCCATGGGAAAAGGGTTAGAACTGGTAGGAGGGATAGATGTCGGGACGGAGAGCGCCACCCGGGAGGAGGAAGTGGCGGAAGTTACCCTGGGCACAGACAAAAATATACAGATGGGAAAACTCCGAAAGGGCCCGGTCGCACACGCTGGGGTGCGGGGCAGTGTGTGTTTAAGGAGTTCCGTAAAATGTCCCGTGATGGCGCTGAGGTCAGAAGCAGACCTTTAAAACTGCCCAGAGTAAGCGGCGGGTAGCGGCTATCCCCACCACCACCACCTCTCCTCAAACGCCGGCACACTGGACACATCCATGGCCCCGTGGCAGGTGGCGCGAGGTGTCCCCTCAGCCTCCCCTCCATGCTTTCCTCTGATGTGCGAGAGGCACCCTCAGGAGCGTTTCTAGTGTGGTCTACTGGTACTAAGCCTGACATCTGCTAGCATCTTACAGATCTACTAGGAGAGCGTAGGACAGTTGTGTAAGGGGGTTTCTTCTCTGTATGTGTTACTCTGTGCCCTGGTATAGGACGTGGAGAGTGTGCAGGTGGAGGGAGGGAGCGATGCAATGATGAAGGCGTGGTAGAGTCCTGAGATTCGTGAGGATGCGGCAGACCAGTGGAGTGTGGGATTCTATTTTGCAGGAGATGTAGATGATCCGATGTGTTCGAGAAACTGGTGGAGGTGGGGGAAGGAAATCAGGTCTTACAGGATCCACGTGGAGGGAAGGGAGGAGGCTGTCGTAGGCGAGGTTTAGGGCATGGCGTTCAAAGATTTTAAGGGTTTTATAGTAGGTAGGGGGACCGGAGAACCAGGCTATGGAAGCTACAAAAGTCTGGCCAGAGAGGACTTTACGCAGGTTGAGGCGGGACAGGGCTTTCTGTCGGACGGTGTAGAGGTGCGAAGTCCAGGAGAGGGATCAATCGAGGGTGAGGCCAAGGTTTTTGAGAGTGGGGTATGACGGATGGGACATTGGTGAAGTGTAAGGTAAAAATAATGGAGGCACAAGAAGGGGATGGTGGTGATTGGCTGGGATTTATCGGGATCGACGAAGAGAAGCCACCGGTTACACCATGCTCCGAACTCGGTGAGGTGAGACTGGAGTAAGTGCTGGGAGCGGGCGAGGGATGGGATGAAGGCGGGGAAGGCAGTGTCGTCAGCATATTGCAGTAGGTGAACGGGAGGCTGGGGTTGGGGCATGTCTGTGGAGTAAATGAGGTAGAGAAGAGGGGAGAGAACGGAGCCTTGTGGCACCCCAGCAGAGGGGTAGTCTACATTAAGTTCAGACGTGAGAATGATGCAGAGAAAACTGTTGCTGATTTGAAGAATTGTTGGTTTTAAGTGCGCCCTGTGTATGTAGAGTTCTGTCACAGATTTTCGTCGTGCTTGCTGTCGTCAGTATGAAATGGGAGGATGCACTGGAAATTGTTTTTGCAATTTCATCAACTAGCTTATAAAGATAATAGCTGAAATTCCGTGGGATTTACATGTGTTTGTCAGGCGACACTGCTAGCAGATTCGTCTGTTGGTTCGAGTTGTAAGCTATTCTTGCCTTGACATCGGCGATTCCGTATTTTATGTCGCTGCGTGCCAAAATTACTTTGCATTTATTACACCACTTAAGATATTATGTTAGACGATATTTTTTTAAAGTGTAGGGCAGAACTGCGCAACACATTGGCGCTTCATGTTGCCAGGAGAAAATCTCGAAAAAATTTCAGTTAAGTAAAAAGAATATACATTTTAAAACCACTATTCAGTCATTTCTGCCTTGCCAATCCCTTTAAAAAAATAAAATAAAAAAATATATCCACTTGTCACACAGATTTGTTATGTCGTCACTACTCCATTTCGCTTACATAAAAAATACAGTGTAATATATTTTCATACAAAGTATAAAAAATAAATAAATTTTGTTTACACCAAATATAAATTCACTATAACATATTTTGATACAAAGAATAAAAATAAGTAAATTAGAATTGCGATATTCACAACACTACAACAGCACACTGTGCAGACAGTGCATCAGTGAAGTGGAAATAACTGCGAAAAATAGTGATGCAGAAAGAAGAATCTGCAGTACAGAATGATATAAATCGGCACTGCATTATATAAGGCGAAAACCAAGTCTAACCTTCCCGTAAGTAACAATACAGTTCTTTGTACATGTTTTGCTATCGAACTGTTTTCGATCCAAGAAACAGAACAAACTGTAGGTATTTACAATTACAGACAACTGAAGATGTTCTATTGTCAATAAAACGAAACTCGTCTGGTGAGAAAAGTCGCATCTTGTAGTTGTATAACCGTCAGAATTACAAAATATTTGTTTCCCTGTATCAGAGTTTTAAAAAAGTGTCCTTAGTGCCACTGGATATCATTTTAGAACATGGGTTCCTGATCAAAATATTATGTACTACCTGCTCAATCAGTTGTTCAAGTTCCCAGTGTTTATAAAGTTTGTTTACTATTATTATTATTATTTTTAAACATCATTTATTTCAGTTTATGTAGATGCATCGTAGACCACTGAAATTTTTATATTCAGTGAAACGAAACGCGTCTGCGAAAGCGATCGCACTTATTGTAGTTGCGTAGACCGACAAATAATACTTTTCATAATGGGTACAATTTATTTGGATAGAAATAGAATTCATACCAACGCAATAGCCTACATGACGTAAATTTTAACCATATACATGAACGCAGTTTCCATGAGTTAGGCAGTAGAACGAAAGGCAGTGCAATAGGCCAAATATTGGATATGACAACGGAAATGAAACACATTTTATATTTCTGTTAAGATTTGTGTTTAAAAATATAAGTTTTGCTTAAATACAAATAGCTAACAGTGAAGGGAACGTGCTGATGTTTCTAAAGCCTCGTCTACTCTTTAAATGAAGGGATTCAAATAAAACTTTTTGTTAAACATTTGTTGTTATAATAAGTCATCCACCATTTTTTAAAACTACATGCAACGAACAAATTACATGTACCCTTGGCGTTACAGTATCTTATTTCTGAAATCTTTCTCCTCAAAGTCGTCTCGGCATAATACATAGCTTTTATTCAAATGCTCTGGGCCCTTCTTACTCAAATTTTTATCAAAGACACCTATTCGCTTATGAATAACTCATTGCCTGTAAACAACGCATAAAAAAGAGGTAAATGAAAGCGTTAAAGGCACTATTTATTAGAAGTAAACGATTTCAGTATGTCTAATAGTAGCCTTCTGAAACTATCATATTTAGAATTCTTTTTTTTTTGGGGGGGGGGGAGGGGGGGTGAACTGAAGAAAGAGTTTGGAGAGCATCGCTGTTTGTAGTTAGCTGTTACAGCCGTATGTAGCACATACATGCAAGGATTTCCTACTTCTATAAAGTACGCCGACGATGATGTAAGTGTTCTGAGTTTCACAGAGTTAATCGGCCGACTCCCAGTTATAGTTTACAGCTCACGCCGCTAGGAGGTGCTCGGGAGCACTGTCAGCTACAAGGTCTATATAGAAGAGGTCTGGCCACGCTACCATGAGCCTTTGCGGTGGCGGCCACCTTGGTTCCAAGACGCGACTACAGCAGACTGTATTCCGATAATGTTAGTCACTAGAAAGTGTTTTTTGCATAAAGTAGTGAATGTAAAATTGCAACCAAGTATGCAGGTTACAGATAATGTCGCTTTATTAATTCTCATTGCAATGTAAACGTGATACGACTAAAGATACAACCACAATTATAAGAAAAGTAGCTTTTTCATTAACAAAATTCTGCTTTTCCCTAATCGTGTCTGTGTTACACAAGGCTGTACGTCTTCTGATATATTTTCACTTTTCTTATCTTCTCAAGTTTCCTTTCGGTATGGTGAAGACGAAGGATCAACGAAAGTTTCTTGTGTTGAACTATCCGAGAACAAAATCTTACATGGAATGTCGGCTTCCATTCGTATGAAAATTTCCTAGTACACCGTTTCCAATGATTCGACATTACGTAAACGGAAGAAATTTCGAGATACTGGATCTGTGTCAGACAAATGTAGGGCAGAGCCTAGTATTTTAATTGTAATTAAGTTTGAAAGGCTAGAAGAGATATTGTAAGAAGTCCAAGAAAGTCATTTCGCCAAGTGAGAAATTACGAAACCGAAATTTATGTAAAAATCAATATATTAGTTTGAGTTATAATTAATTTAATTACGGTAATTAATGTAGTTAAATCATTTTCATTATTTGGTGAGGTGTTAAACGAAAAAAAAATAGGTTTCTACAAAAAATCTATCGATTATCTGCGAAAGTTACATTACATTTATTTTGGGTGATAATCGTTACTAAAAATTATGTTTACACCATTCAGTATTTTTCAGCAAGATATTTCATCCCAAAAGTGTTTTGCTGCAAAGCATACTAATTGGTGATTCAAAAGTGCGAATACTTTTTGTTTTCTGAAATCCGAAATCTTGTATGAACGTTTTTCTTTTCCTATGGCCCGCTCAGGGCACATATTTCAGGAATTTAAAGCGTTCATCTAGCCGGTTCTTCTCACACAGTTTCAATCAAATCATCTTGCGGTCTCTCCTGGTAAGACTGAGCAATACAGGCCTTTCGAATTATCTTTATTTTATTATTAAACCTAAGAATACAATTTCTGACTCAAATGGTACGCAAACTGGCTGCAGAATAGTAATAATAATAATAGTAATAATAATAATAATAATAATAATAATAATTTGTGAAAGCGACTGTTTTCCCTCCTAGCGATACTGCGCAGCGCCGTCTGCTCTAGAACCAAAATGGCGTCTCCGTAAGGAACAATGTCTTCTATAGACCTTGCTCAACTAAGAGTTTCCGCTATTATCTTTATAAGCTATTTGATTTCATGCACTTGAAACCCATTTCAAGAGAGCTGCGTCGTTATTTTTGCAATAGACGCGGGAGGGGCCGAAAATCCTGTTCATACTTCGGAAGTCGTAATCATGATGGAGAAAAGATTGTTGGGTACAAATGTTCAAGGTCAAGATCTCGAGGCCATGGTAGAGATCGTGTCCGGGGTCACTTTGAGAGTTCCACTCTGGTCGTTATTAAGTGTATACGCTGTCATAATTCACATAATAGGTTCATTATGACTTCGTGTATGTTCAAACAGTGCAATATGTGTATTAAGTAAGTTTGATAAAATAAGTGAAAACCTGTAAAAAAGCCGCGATACAACAACTTTACCATACCACCACTTGCGTTTTCTTGCGATGAAAGCGAAGATGGATCCAAGTTATTTGCTTTGATTCACACATATCCTTTCCCAGTAAACATTACAGGACGCACGGACTGCAAAGCAGCCATCGTGCTATAAACACAAAACATCAACGTTATCAGAATTTCACAAAATTGTAACACGCATTTGGTACCAATAGATGTGAACTGCGGTCCATCCACGACATTGCAACATATGTATACTATTCAAGTCTCAAAAAACTAATCATATGCAACGTCCTCCCTATGGCACTTCTATAGGATTGTCGACAAAATCAGATACATGAACAATGTAATAAACGATACTGAACTATGTGTTGTTAACTCAGGGGGCAACTACGTACTGCGGAACTGACATTTCACACAGTCAGATTGACGTAATAGAAGCAAATAGTAAATCATTTCACACATTTCGGACTGGACTGTACATGATAAGCGACCAGAATGTAATTACTTTCAGAACACTATCGAACAGCTTACACACCCTACCGCACAAACACTACATCTTTCATAAAGCTACTTGGCATGTATTATAAATATTTATTGACGTCAGAAATATAAAGTAGACAAAGCAGCGTGGACTACAGAACCAATATACTCACACAAAATAATATAAAATGCACTAACAATACGCACACGCACAGCATCTGGGAAGAAACATGGACCAGAAACGTGGCTAGACGAAGTGACACGACCAAAGTAAGACTTTAGAAGGAAGCGCAAACTGTAGCAAATATCATGCATCGAACGAAACACACAGCCTACGTGTCGCTGCATACAGACAAGCGAAACATTTTACAAATAAACGCTCAAGAGAACGATGAAAGACCACTGGGAAATTTTCATCGCAACCGACACACAAAGAAATATGTGGAGGGAACCGTACAATTATACAAACGCAAAACACAAAGATCCCTTTAGTTTTTGGCACGCTACGACAGTATGACGATGCAGTGACACAGGTATGGAGACACACAGCACAACACCTGCTGAACAAACTCCTCTACTCCTCTCTGAAATCGTCACAAACACAGACACCCAGGATCAAACCCATATGAGAGATGAACTACAGTCATGTTACAGCATAATTGTTGTCATCTGCCCATTTGTGCAAGAGGAAGTAGCAGCAGCATATATTACTTTGTAAATTGGTTGGTGCTAGTTGTTAAATTACCTCTGTGTGCGTATTGTGCGTGGAACTGAAGCTCCAGTTCCACGCACAATACGCATAAAGAGGTAATTTAACAACTAGCACCAACCAATTTACAAAGTAATCCCTTAAGGCTGGGTAGGGTGCTCACCATTTCGAAGACTTCCATTGCAGTAATTATACAAAAAGGAAGGGAGCAGGATCCTTCAGGTCCCAAATCCTACAGACGAATACCTCTAATTAATACACTAGAAAATATCCACGAGAAGTCACTGTGTGGGCGCTTACAATCACACAGAACTCTCTGGGGACTATAAACACACATTATTTTGCTTTACACAGGGAAAATAAATTGAAGATGCACTCAATAAGGCACTAGCATTAGTACAATACAACATAAAGAAAAATCACCCGCAGTCATGATAGGTATCGAAAGGTGCATTTTATAGCTTTTGGTGGCCGGCCTCGTTGCCTAGGGTTAGAAAACTGGAGGCACCCATACACACGACAATAGCTTTATCGAAGAATATGTTTATAGCATACACAGTTGGTCCCATTTTATATGTTTGTATTAATTTTAAGCAAGTGATTGACCCCTCCCGCCCCGGTTTCTTCGATTGACCCTGTCCTTGATTTAATTACCGGCGCAAGTACCATCGATCTCTCTGTGGTTGCAACTCTCGTGGCACTGTTTGATCTATCGCGCGTCTATTGGCTTCTGACTGGTGTTTTCCTTGCCAGGTGTGGCGCTACGTTGGCGAGCCGATGCAGTTGGAGAGAGGAGTGAGAGTCGCTGCGAGGATAGCAAAGAGAGTTTGATGCAGTGATTTGATACGTTGCAGGGCATCGCCATGGTCGAGTTATTTTGATTAAGGGGCCGTTTGTACCGGGCCCGGCGTGTCCATCGAAGTTGTTCTGGGTGGGACTCTGACTTTCTGTGGGAACCACGCATGCCATGAGCTGAAGAGGTTGGTTCAGAGAGGCCGTTCAGTCAAGTCATAACAGCCCCTCAGCGAGGGCTCTTCCCTCGTCTCCCGGCTATGTGATTGCGTTCCTAGCGGCCGTGTGACACCACGACCGTCCCTCGCCAAGCGTCGGAGCTGTCAACAACTGCTAGAGTACTCCGCACTCAGCCCCGGCTGCACCTCGCGTCGTTGCAGCCGCTTTGACATCTGGGGTCCATGAAATGTTTCCCTGGCGTTGGTTGACACCCTCCTCCTACACCATCGCGAAGGTGCCTGCACTTGTCGTGGAGTAAGAAATAAATAAGTTAAGTGACTGATACAGTCCTGCTCCGCAAATTTGTGTGTATCGGGGGTCGTTCTCCAGGAGTCGTCGCTGCCTGTGTCTATGTCCTTAGTTGTTTATTCATGCTGTGCCGCACTTCTAGTTTGGTTTAATGGAATTATTTTTCTCTTTGCTCTGAGTAGCAAGTACTCTATATTCATTAACTTGGTTAACGTAACTGGGGAATTTAACTGGTTTGTGCCCCGCTGCTAGCTGGCATCTGCACGGGCGGTAGTGTGTTTTTTTTTTTTTTTTTTTTTTTTTTTTTTTTTTTTTTTTTTTTTTTTGTCTCAATCTTATCCTTGCAGAAATTTTCCCTCCGTGAGGCATCGCCACACCGCGGTTGTATTTGACTATCAATCCGTTTGTGTAAGCCCCTTCGTGTCAGAGATGTAGTTCTTATTGACCGTTGGGCACCTTATTCCTTTCCTTCCTGTTTTACCTGTGTGCGTGTATTAAATTAACGAGTTGCCAGCTCCTCACCTTACTGTGATTTTCCTGTAACGAAGCTGAACTGCTGTCATTTAAATTGCAGGGCGTATTCTTAAATTTTATTGTGTTGTTTAATCGGCCTTCTGCCTACTGACATCACTGAGAGGGGTTTCCTACTATCAGCCTTTACTATTCAAGTAAAACTCAAACTTTACTTAAAATTTTGAGCTCGTCTTTAGTGTGTTTTGGTAATAGTATTTTTAAAGGGCTGCGTTCTCTTAAATTTTGGTGTCCCGCCGTAGTGTGATTTCCCTGTAACTAAGCTGAACTGCTTTCATTTAAATTACAGGGCTCATTTGTAAATTTTTTGTATGTTGTTTAATTGGCCTTCTGCCTATTGATATCATTGAGCGCAGTTTCCTGCTACCAGCCTGTATTAATGAAAATAAAACTCAGACTTTTACTTAAATTTTTGGGCTCGTCTTTAGTGTGTTTTGGTAACTGTATTTTTAAAGCACTGTGTTCACTTAAATTTTGGCGTTCAACTTTAGTATGATTTTTATAATTAAGGTGAGCTGTTTTCTTTTAAATTGCAGGGGTCATTTGTAAATCCTATTATATTTTCAAGAGTTGCTGTTCACTTAAAATTTTCGACTTTCGCTTAAATTGCTTGGCTCATTGTGTCTTTTACTTTATTTTAAAATGTTTCTTTTACTAAATTTCGAGCCTATCTCTATGATTGTTGGTATCATGAAAAATTGCTCCAGGCCCTCAGCCTGTTATTAACTAATCAAAAAATTGGTTCCCTCAACTTGTCCTTCAGCCTTGCATCACTTACCTGAACTGTCTTGTTGGGCCTTCAGTCTCTGATTGTAATATTCAAAATATATATCATAATTAAAACAAATGTAACCTCAACTGACTATCCTTGCTTAACTTCACCAAACAACTACCCACCGCTCCCACAACCCTAGCCTCTCAGGGATGTACGGTTAAATTCTAGTGGGCCAAATGACAGTTTCCATGGATAGTCGAGCGTCGAGCGTCGAGCGCTTGTCTCTTTAATTGTTGCAACAAATGTTACGGTAGCATATCAGTGTGTTATCACTGTGGTTGTCAGATGGAGATAATAACGAGGCAGTGAAATCAGGTCGATCAATTTGACAGTCAGACCAGAATAGACCACGGACAATTTTGAAACTGTGCTCTAACGAAAAACATAGGGTGAAGGATATAGCTCCATATAAATTTGTTGTATTAATGCCGATTTTAATTAACTGTAAACGAAACGTTATACGAAGCACTTATCTATGTGTTGTTCGTCAGAAATGACCAAAATATATAAGACAAAGATTACCAAAACCCCAATACCGTAGTTTAGTGTGACAGGAAACCAATGTGGCCTGGGATTTGGTCTGAGTGACAACACATGTCGAATGTCTTTGAATAATTCCCCAGTAAAATCATGAAATTATTAAAGATGTTGCTCATAAAAAAGTACATTCAACTTCCTGTAATTTGTATCCTTAAAACCAAAGCGGCCATCATCATCAGTCCGAATGTTGGTTTGACATTGTTGAACGCTGTTAATTAAATACTGAATTCAAGACTTATCTTCCCTTACTTTTTAGCTTGCAAATACACACACACACACACATACACACACACACACACACACACACACACACACACACACACCAAGCAAGCGTAATTACCATGACAAGAGAAGAACAGTATTTGCTATTTTTTCTTGACGATCATAGATAATAACATATCATATCAAAATTACCTCAATACTAAACATAAATATAATTAGTAATTTGTCGTGTTTCCATATCACCAATATCTCAGTCATAGTCACTTAAAACTGCAGTTCTTCAAATAATATTCTATGAAATCGGACTTCATGACTAGATCTTATTAACCTGGTTTTTTTATTGTCTCTAAAGTCTGGTTGTATATCTGGACTGACGGTTCAACTGGACTGTGTTCACGCTGCTTGTCATTATCATTCATGAGGTAAGCACGTTTTATCGATCAGTGGAGATCTTCTTTACCTGGTCTTGATTTTAACAATAAAAAAATTTGTGGACCTTTCTAATTACTTAATTTCGGCCTTCACATGGAGGCTATAATCCTTTCTTTATTCGGTCAACTGGCACAAAAATATGAATTATTGGGATCCCTGTATATGACTGGGCTTTCTTTATATTTGTTGTGGTACTGAATAGGTTTCAGACGATTCACAGACAGCTTCAGTTGCGAAACAATTTGTGGGAAATTTACATCAATACTTGTTCCATTCTCTTGAAAAAAAAATCTACTGTTAATTTGATAGGTGAGCCACAATCCATTTCTGCAATTGTAGGATTAGTGTTCTCTCTGATAGAACATTGTAGACCAAGGAGGATTGCAGTCCACAGGAGGATTTGAGTCCATTTGGAATTTGCAAGGGCACGTATGTCTGCTTTAAGTGTGTGGTGAAATCGTACAATTTTTCCATTTGATTGTAGTTGATGTTTGGTTACAACCATATACTTAGTGCTCGGAATACCTCAAACTGCCAATCACGATAGGTCACTATTTGGTATGGTGTTCCGAATCTAATGATCCAACAATTGAAAAATTTTTGTGATACTGCTTCTGATAACATATCCCGAAGAGATACTACTTCTGTCCAGTTTGTAACTCTGTCAGTGCATGTTCAATAATAATCATATTCATCTGAATGAGGCAATGGTCATGACAAGTTGTGGTAAACTATTTTGAAACGTTCGTCGTCTTACTATCTCTTCAATATTTTATTTTCATGGCATGCTAGTACATGTTTTTGCCCAAATTTTGACATCCTTTCTTAGATTGATCCCGACAAACCTTGATGAGATCATTTTTAGTCTTAATGCCTGGATTAGCCAAATTATGATAGTTTTGGAACATGGGATATGTAAATGGTTCAGAAATATTATGGCGAATAATTTATGTTGGCAAGTCACTCCGCAATTGTTTTTTCCTCGTGTGAGATGGTATTTTAACGTTAGTGATGTATAACTGTTGGCCTGTATTGGACGAAGTTCTTCATCATTTTCCGTGATTTTCCTAAAACACTTCCGGCAAATGCCGGGATGGTTCCTTTCAAAGGGCACGGCCGATTTCCTCCCACATCCTTCCCCGATAATCCGAGCGTAAACTCCGCCGCTAATGACCATGCTGTCGACGCGACGTTAAACCCTAAGCTTCCTCCCTTCTTTTAGTGCTCTGTCAAATTCTTCTCGCGTTTTAGTATCTCCTATCTCATCTTCCTTTACTTCGTCTTCCATTTCTTGGTTGGACTATCTCTTCATAGTTAACTGGAACTAATTCAAGCCTTGATACGCCATTAGCAACAATTTTTTCTTTGCCTGGTATATGACGTGGTTTTGTGGTAAATTGCGTTATTTCTAGAGTGCAGCCTTGCAGATTATTTCTTTTGTACAGGGCTTTTATATATTCCTTCCAACTTTTTGCATTCCCTTTGGGGGCGAGGTAAACAAAGGGGTGTAACATGTTGGGCTGAGTCACGGCTTGTGTTAGGGCCACTGGCTGTGAGACACGCGCCTTGGCGACTCGGCTGATGCCGACAGCAGTAGTGTTGTCTGCCGGTGCTGGTGCCGTATCGTATCGATCCTCGCTGTGTACGCCCGCGGGAGGAAGGGACGGCGTCCCGATAGCGGGCAGGCATCGGCCGTCCACTGTGCGCTACAATGGGCGCCGCAACTTGCTCCCGCCGGGCCTTTGTCGGCCAAGACGCGCGCCGCGTCATCTGCCAGTGTTCATCTGCCAGCGTGGCCGGCCAAATCCTGTCAGCGGCTAAGACGCGCCGTGTCAGCCGCTGGTATTGCAGCCACTGCCGCAGCCGCCGACGCTACCTTAGCGAGGGCCCTCGGGCGATAACACAGCCGCTGCGCGTGGCAGGCGGCGCGCCTCGTGCTGCCTGTCACTGCGCCTCAGCAGCCGTCTGCTCCTGTGTCTGCTGTACGTTATAGCCGTGGAGGTACGGATTAGGGTTGTAGTCAAAAACTTGATGCTGACGTCTGACAACTCACAAAGGGACCATCAGAAGTGCGAATAACGGATTTTGGTTGAGTCCAGGATATGTTGTAGAGGGACATAACGTCACTTGGGGTACCTGGGCCCAGGGGGTAATATTTTTTCATAAAAATTTTGAGAATAATTTCATTTCAAGTGGTTGGCAGCACTGAAGAACAATTTCTCCCTTGAATAATGGATTTTGGTGAGTCCATGATATGTTGTAGAGGGACATAAGGTCACTTGGGGTACCAGGGCCAGGGGGGTAACTTTTTTTCATAAAATTTGTGTGAATAATTTCGCTTCAAGTGGTTGGCAGCACTGAAGAACAATGGCCCTTGAACAAGCAGTCTCACCTATCTAAGTGATGTTGTTTTCGAGTGGCAGGTTTTTCAATTTTGTAGTGCTGGATTTCTGTCGCAATGTGATGTCATCCTTACTTTACAGAGCACCTATATGTTTACTGTAAGTATTATCACTGTGAGCCGGCCGCGGTGGCCGAGCGTTCTGCGGCGCGCCAGCCACAGTCTGCACGGCCACTACGGTTGGGGGTTCGAATCCCCCCTCGGGCATGGATATTTGTGCCGTCCTTAGTATTAGCTAGTTCCTAAGTAGGAAGTAGGGACTGATGACCCCGTAGTTGAGTCCCATAAGCTCTTCAAACATTTGAACATTTTTTTGTCACTGTGACAGGTATTTTAGCATAAAGTAGAAGCACAAGTCACTTGAAACGTTACTGGCAACATGTGTTCTCCTTTATTTTATTAGTCTGAGGCGGTGGCCCAGTTACCACCAAACATTTTCTAACTGGGCTATGTGGGCAAGGTGCTTGGGGTATCTGGGCCCGCCTAGAACCCATTTACCCCAGGCACACCCATTTACCTCAAGTATATTATCATTATTGGTTCTTTTTAACTCATTACTGAGATCAATTTGTTTATTTATTCCTTGTGAATTTTGTTAATTTCATCTAGTGTAAAATTCTTGAATATCCGTCAGTAGATCGCTTTTATTTTGTATAACCGATTACGTTCCGTACCATTTTCAAATGTTAATGGTAATTGTAAGCGACTGTTTACAACGTAGAAAATCCAAAAAAGTTAATAGACAATCAAATTATGAGAGACATACCAATTCTATGAAGTTACAGAGTAATTGTCGCGTGATGAACAAGTGTTCACAGTCGTTACTAAAATACAGTAGCGACCTGAGGCTTTATACAGGATGAATCACCTAAGACTTGCACCGCAAGTATTGCGGAAACGGAAAGTGCGAGTGAAGTGCGGTTTTCACAGAATGGATTGGTAGTCAGAGGCTCGTATTTTTAGCCAACAAACAGATTGTAATATTACTTAGAAAGTATATTTTTTATGCAAACATACAGTTTTTTTAAATGGAACATGGTTTTTCTATCATTTTTGACACCAGCTGTGTAGAAAGATTTTTGAATGACATTTTTATCAACTTTAGTTTGGCAGCTACAACCGTTCAAAGTTTCGGGGTTTCGGGGGTGGAGGCTGCGATAGCGTAGCTAACTGGCAGAGTGGCTAGCCCCTGGGGCACGGTCCACTGTCTCATGACCATCAGCCAGTCAGCTACGCTGTCGCAGCCTCCACCCCCAAAACTATGAACGGTTGTAGCTGTCAAACTAAACGTCATAAAAATGTAATTCAAAATTCACACAGGTGGTGTCAAAGATTCCAGTGTATGATAGGAACAAACATTGTTCCATTTGAAAAATTTTATGTTTTCATAAAAAATACACTTTCTAGGTATTTTTACAATCTGTTTATTGGCTAACAATACGAGTTCTTGACAACCATTCCATTCTGTGAAAACCGCATATCAATCACACTTTCCGTTTCGGTAATATTTGCGGTGCAAGTGTTAGGTGACTCATCCAGTATAATGTATTTCCATTTATCTGATTGATTCAAAGGCATGATCACTGATGATATGAGTGATTTAACGAACATTTTGTAACTATTTAGGAAGATATAAATAAATGTTAATAACTGAATTTGGCCTTATTAACTGTACTTGTGTAACTCTAACTCTTGATTCCATCATAAAATATGAGTTATTAAAAAATTTGAAGTAATTTTACACCCCGTTATTCTCTAGAGGTTCACTTGCATTGTCAATAACTCGACTACAGTGCCATTGAAATGACTTGTTTTAATTTTGTCCTGGAGTTTACATGTTACCCAACAGGCCCAATTACCTCAATTGAGACAGCAATAATTAGTATTTAACTAAGATCCCTATGGTCCAGTTACCCCTCTCTATGGGGGTATCTGGGCCGATTGGGCATTTTTTTCTTTTCCCCTTCTCAAGTTTAAATATAATGCAGGTTACCATCTGTTATAACATAATTGTAGGTAAAATGTTGTATTATAAGAAAATATGTTTTGGATGGTAATTTAACGCATTAATACTTCCTAGACTAGTATTCAGTTAGAAACTACGCACTCATGTTATAAAATCATGGCCCAGTTGCCCCAACTGACATTACTCTGAGTACGAGGCTATCCACTGTTTTGCGACGGTTATTGGGTTTCAAGAAAATTGATGTTGAAGTTCATTGCGCTATGTAAGACGCATAATGTTAGCCATCTTCCGACCAAGTGAGCGTTCAAAATGATCAAATGTTTGTTACGCTTATGGGACTTAACTGCGGGGTCATCAGTCTCTAAACTTATAAACTACCTTATACTAAAGACGACACAAACATCCATGCCCCAGGGAGGATTCGAATCTCCGACCGGGAGGCAGCGCGATCCACAACGTGGCGGACCAGACCGCTCGGCTACTTCCGCAAGTGAGCGGTTAAGGTATCAAAACATTCTTTCTATAGTACAGGTATGTACACACGAAACGTCCCAGCAACAGGATACCAACTGCACGAGATGTGTACAACCTGCTAATCAAGAATTATCATCGGAATACCATAGATAGATGACACCCAGAAGTGGCGTGGCCAAAGGTGTGGCGAGCGAATCACCAAAAATACTTAACGACGGAGATACGTGCCACCTGGTACCTCGTCGCCAACGGAAAATATCCGACAAGGAGCAGATTACACGACATTGCACTGACCGAGCCTCCTATGTGCGTGCGATGTCGTGTGCCTGACACGGATGACCATCGCCTGGAATACGGAACTTCAGCAGACGTGTGGCTTCTAATTCGGAAGATACTTGCCTTTTATCTCTGAGTGCCAACGCACATGATAGAGCCTAAAATACTCTCACAAGAGAGCCAAACATACTTTCCCCAATCGAAGACACAGCCAATGCACTGGATAAGAATTCTGTCCACAGTATATTCTCTCTTTAATGACGGTCGTAAAGATGTCCTTGATTTTTTGATCTTCTTACAGGAAAGACACGAGAAACTGCGGTACTTTTCCAGATATCGTCAGACATTAGCTACTTAAGTCGTATATTCAATGATCCCCCTCATATCTGGGCGGTCCCGGGTAAGAAATGTTCAAATGTTTGTTAAGCTTAAGGGACTTAACTACGGGGTCATCAGTCCCTAAACTTACAAACTAATTATGAACTACCTACAACTAAGGACGGCACAAATATCCATGCCCGAGGGGGATTCGAACCCCCGATCGTAGTGGCCGTGCAGACCGTGACTGAAGCGCCTCAGTCCCCTCGGCCACCGCGGCCTCTTCCGGGTAAGAGATGACGCTATGATCATTGGTTCACAATTAGAAACAAAACACGGATCTTGATGATAATACGAAAAGACGTAGTCGGGTCTCCAGTATGAACAGTTGGGACAAGAAAAAGTTTGCATTCCTTCATACAAGTGACGTTTGTACACAAATCATACTGTCATCAAATATGTACAGTCGACTCTTACTGATATTAAAGGCGGTAAATCGATTGTGTTGATAAATTTTTAGTAGTTGCCTGTTTACTTGCGAAAAGAATCTCAGATAAATAGAAATCGTATATATTCTGTTACTTCTCAAGAATCGAAGTAATTTCCGAGATGGAGCGCTATTCTGTTATCAGGGTAGCGACTATCCAACACGCGACCATTTGAATCCATCAGTCAATCGCGTAGTACTTGTTTTATCAATCAACACTTTGAGAAACTTCTCCATTTACTCAACTATATATATATATATATATATATATATATATATATATATATATATATATATATATATATATGTGTGTGTGTGTGTGTGTGTGTGTGTGTGTGTGTGTGTGTGTTCGTCTGTATGTCCTCTATGAGTTCACAAACCATTGATTCGATTGCAATGAAACTTTGGTAAACTGTTCATCGTCTGCCCACGAAGGTTTCTGACCCAAAAACAAGAGGACGACACATAGCACAGGAGATATGACGTCATAAATAATGAGAGGCTACCGCGTGAGAATACCCAGATTTATGCTTCAATTATTGAAAAATGGGAGTAGTTTGCGTGTAATTTCGGACGTTTATGAAGCGTTTTGTAATGACCCCCTCCCCCCACACACACACAAAATGATGAAACGAAAGGAAGTCTACCGCTCACAACAATTTCACTGTAGATGCCGTAAAACTGTTGCATCAGGCATCAACTTGTATCAAATACAGTTAGCATTACAGATTTGCACGTTACTATTTATTTTTGCCTGCAAGTCTCCCTTAATTATCTTGCATCCAAAATTAAGCAATCTGTTTTCTTAATCTCTATCTATATAAAAGTGAAAGGACACTCACTCACTGATCAAACAGGAAATCTCGAAAACTACTTCACCTATGAAGCTTAAATTCGACAGGAATGTAGTTTATAGGTACAAAACGTCAGCTAAGAAAGTATTTTGTGATAGGTGCCTAGCGGAGCACACTTCTCCTACAGAGTCATGAACATAAAAATGGATCCCTACATATCTTGGTTACGCAAAAACTTGAGAACGGCTCGACCGATTTTACAGATCCTTTTTTTGTTGTTTTCGTTATTCTCAGAAAAAAGCGGTGTATGAAATAAAACTGGAATGTTTGAGAACAGTGAAGTGCATTTTTCAATGTGACCTTGCGTTTCCATTGCATAGACATCTATAGTTTTGTTCCGATATTGAAGAAATGTTGCACACTCTACCTTGTAAACAAGAGGAATGTCACTGTCTGTATAAAATTTCGATCGGTGCATGATGGAGGGTATTTAACTTACGGAATTTTACAAAATGCATAGTTTTGCTCCAATATTTATGAATTTTCACACAAACGACCTTTAAACCAAGAGGAAGATCACTGGGTACAAAATGTTTGTGTGGTACATGACAGAGGGTACCTTGCAGAAAACTTTGCCGAGAGAGGAAAAGATGGAAATGAACATAGTTGTGAGAGAAATAGGTGGACGCTGAGAGAAAGCCGTGGGGGGGGGGGATGTGGACGGCGCGATTGTAGGATAAATAAACACCCGGGCAACGCCGGGTTTACAGCTAGCTCACTTATAAAAATTATTGTAAAAAGGTTGACCTTTTTCAATCTCACAAAAAAGAAACAGGTTTGGTAATTTTTTACCTGCCGACGTACAAGTGGTCGTCTGCCATACCTGACTGACACTGAAATTTTAGGTGTTCCGGTTGATTAAAAAGAAGATTGCGAATGGAAAGAAGGACAAGGCAAAGGAGAAGGCGCAGGTATCAACTCTGGATGGCAAAGCCAACTTTGGAAATGAATGTGTGTTTACAATATTAGAATGTAAATAGATAATATTTTCAGCTTTGATCACAAGAGACAGTAGGCTTGTCCAATAACGTTACATCACTGAAGCGGAAAATGCGAAATAAAATTAACGTTTTCTTTAAAATGATCAATAATTTGTATTAAGTTTGATAAGTTGAAACTAGTAAGTCAGTAAAATTGTTTACTGAGACGATTCTTCCGAAGTCTAGTTTCTCATTTGTAAGGTAGTATGTTATTGAAAATACACTGTTATATTTAACATTTATTTGTACTTTTATGTTTTTCTGATTCTAACATTCGTTACTCGAAGTCTCTGTGAACGAGGATTGCATTTTGGAGGTCGCGGTGGTAATAGGAGATGAAAAAGACTTCAAAATCGACAACACAGCATTAAAGTTTTACGAACGCGTTGCCCCTGCAAAGACAATCTTCAAGAAATGAAGGAAATGATTCTGTAGATATTTAATGTGAGGGAATTGTAGAATCGTATATGTGCGAATCACATAAGGATTTTTTTCTCGTTTCGGTATTTGTATTTTCATTGGTTTTTACCTACTGTGTTTTCAGCTCATAATGTCAATTTTGCGTTAAGTACTATTGTATCTTTTTCTTATAATGTATATGTATTTTAAGTTACTATGTGTATCTTGTATGAAAAATCTTCTAAATAAAGCATAGTATACAACATGTATTCACTAGTAACTGTTTTACCCTACAAAAAAAAAAAAAAAAAAAAAAGAAAAAAAAATACTTAGGCGTAAAAAGTGTAAGTAATTTTAAAAGTGAAAAGAATGTAATTCAGCGACTGTAAAACATGTAAGGCTACTCATATATACATAATCAAACAAGAAGAAAAACTCTGATATTTCTATAAAAAGTCATGTATTTTACAAACACCTTTTATCTTTGACAGTCATTAACTCAGTTGAAAACTAATTTAAAAAAACAATCCAAAGATCATTTATTTATTTCCAGGTGACCGGTTTCGGCCTTTTACAAGATAATTCTTAGACAATTCTGGAGCAGGCTACGCTGAAACTGCGATGGTGCACGGCAGTTACTGGTTTTTAAATTAATTTTAATTATTTACCACATATCACTGATACTTTACAAACGATTTTACAAATAATTCAAAATGTTCAAATGTTTTGTCAAACTGCAGTGGTCATCAGTCCCTAGGCTTTAACTTATACTAAGGACAACAAACATACCCATGCTCGAGGGAGGACTGGAACATCCGACGGGGAGCACCCGTGCAAAGCGCATTGGTTGCGCACGGCTATACCCGCGTGGCTAAAAAACAGTTAAAACGATTTTCTTTCTGAAGCGGAGTGTGCGCTGATATGAAACTTCCTGGCAGATTCCATTTGTATGCCGCCATCGGAATTAGAACTTGGGACCTATGTCTTTTGTAGGCAAGCGCTCGGGATGGCTGTCGGATGTCGGATTCTGGTTCCGCACAGTTTTAGTCTGCCAGTAAGTTTAAAAATTAACTCAGTTTGTGGAGCTGAGTATTTGCACAACATTTCGGTTTTTTTTTTTTTGTTTTTTTTTTTTTTTCAGATACCTTAACTTTCGAATATTGGAGAGCAGACCTTAAGAAGAGAAGGAAGGAATGTGGGCTAAAAAAATCGATTTTTAGATTTTAGCATATCTGAAATGCATGGTATTTCCTACATGATACAGTTTTTGTTTTATATAAATACAATTTTTCCTGAGTTATGATGGTTTTCCTGACACTACTTTTAGGCATATGACCAGGTATGTGGGAAACAACCATATGGTCCTAATGTCACAGTTTCCAAATGAAACTGCATTGGACATGTCCAGAAGGAAATGGGGTCCAGGTTGAGAAGATTATTAAAAGAAAAGTCAAAAATAGTATTGGAAGATGGTAAGAAGATAGGTGGTAAAGGTCGCCTGACAATTGTTGAAATAGATTACAGAATTATTATTGCTTTGCCATAAGGAGGAATGTAGGGAATTTAGAAAACGTTAAAAAGGCTGTCTGATCTATCTTCTTCCATAAGCTTTCCACAAATGAAAATTCAGTGCATGCTCCGCCCGAATGATCCTGACACT
Organism: Locusta migratoria; assembly: GCA_026315105.1. Lineage (NCBI taxonomy): Eukaryota > Metazoa > Arthropoda > Insecta > Orthoptera > Acrididae > Locusta > Locusta migratoria. Next base: position 58,125,748 of record CM048751.1, read on the forward strand.
CGGTGCAAACACAGGAGACAATGTAGATGAAATATCGTCATAGAAAAACCCAAAATTTAAATGAATGTGTGAATTCTATCACTTAGACCCGATAACCGAAAACTGCATTTGTTCATCTTAAAACCATCAAATTTGGTGTTAATGATGAAATATTATGCTTCAATGACGGTGAATAGAAAACTGGATGTTTTGGAATTATTGAGCGTATAATCTAATGGCGATACTCCAAAATCCATGGGTCAAATAGATAAAGAGAATCCGCAACGCAGATGTTGCTAATTTAAAATGCTCAAAAGAAGCAAGACAGAAAAGAAGAGGGACTAAGAGAAGAAAAGATCAGTATGATTCAGATGATACTCAGTATGGTGCAAGATAATATTAGTGGTAAGTAATTCTCATCAATAACTGTACTAAAATTCCAATGTTAAACTTTAAATACATTTTTCTCAAAACTACTTTTTTTTAACTTCAGGAACCATTATTTGATAAACTAATGCAGCTAGAGACATGAAGTTTGGTCAATTTGTACTGCAGATGGTAATTAGTTATTACAGGTAAATTGAGAACCATCAAACAATCAAACTGTTTTATAATAATGAATGTGCTAAAAGAAGTTAAATTTTACTAGTGAATTTTTTTCTTTAAAACCACAAGAGGTATTACAATCACCCCACTTCATATTTTCGTGGCGCTGGCACAGCAACCGTAATAGATATTTTGGTAAAAAACCGTCTTGGTTGCTCGAAATTGATGTTTCATTTATTTATACATGAAGCGTTTCGTATCTTCTGGGCATCATCAGTTATTAGCAAGACACGAGCGCGGAAGCAGTCCGCGGTTGTGACACAGAGCGGCTCTCACATGAGTAAACAAAGCTTCGCGTGGCTAAATTAGGTTTTACCACTGACTTCGTTGCCCCTCACTCTTGAGTAACTGTTACCTCATCTGTGCCGGCCGCGGTGGCCGAGGAGACTGAGGCGCTACAGTCACGGTCTGCACGGCCACTGCGGTCGGCGGTTCGAATCCCCCCTCGGGCATGGATATTTGTGCCGTCTTTACTATAAGGTAGTTGATAAGTAGTTTGTAAGTTTAGGCACTGATGACCCCGTAGTTAAGTCCCATAAGCTTAACAAACATTTTGAACCTCATCTGTTGTAAAGGTTTTATTTTACTGAATTTAATAATTTGACGTTCTGCAACCACGGAGATAAGTAATTTTATTTTTTTAAACTATGCTCGTTAGCGATATTTATTGGTTCATCCCCCCCCCCATCCCGGCCTGGGACAAAAGGTGAATGTGGTTACTTTTATGGGACTTCACTGCGGGGTCACCAGTCCCTAATCTTACAAACTACTTATGAAGTTTCTCACACTAAAGACAGCGTAAACATCCATGCCCAAGGGGGGATTCGAACCCCCGACGTGGAACGGCCTCGCGGACCGCACCATAGCGCCTCAATGCGCTCGGCCGCGGCTGTGGTTATGTGGCTTATATCATTATACACCTTGCCTATTTCTAATATTTCTTGTTTAGGAAATATTAAACATATTTTAGCTCTTTTTTCCTCAATTTTTTTCTCCTTCTAACATCTGATGATGCCCAGAAGAGGCTAAACGCGTTACGTATAAATAAATGAAACATCAGTTGTGTACTACCAAGACTTTTTTTTACCAAAATAAGAGGTATTAAGTTCATTTTACTTGTAAATTGAGGCATATATGTTGTATATAAGCAGTAAAAATTTCATTTTTTCATCACTTATAGTTGTGTTGAAAAGTTTACCTATTTAAAGGGTAAAAGAGGGATACAAATGGCCATCCGTCTCCCCTTAAGTGCGATTACAGAATTAGAATCAATAAGGGATTTTTCGAGATCTGATTTTAATTTATGATATATTGAGCGAATAGAGCTTTCACGTTAGCTTGTGTTACATGACTTGATGGTTAAGTGAAGATGTTGTCCTGTTCACTCCACTACAGTGTAGCCTCTGTAACCACGCCAATTTCTGCGCGTCGTTAAACGCGCCGCTGGGACGCCGGAAACACAATGTCGCGACCAGCGTCGATGTCTCCCAAGAAATGTAATAGGAGCGGGCCCCGAGGTCGGGCGCCGCGCAGAATAAAACAGTTTCGACGCGCCGGCCGCCGCCTCTGGAATGCGGGCGTCCCCTCGGGGAATGCGACGTCCTCTGGCCGGCGGTGTCCGGCGGGCCGAGGAATCGCATGGCGGGCCGCGGGGGACCGGCCGAGACGGGAACGAGCCGGGGAAGAAGCGCCGAGACGCATTCCCCACAAGGTAGCGTATAAACTCCCATCCCGTTATTGGAATTCCCAATTGACGTTACGGATTTCCGGCTGGAGACGCCGACTCGGTGGCTGGGAGAGGAATTCTGAGCGCCGCCGGCACAGGGTGGTCTGCAAGTGCGGACCGGACCCTGTCTTTTCTTTTTTTATTTCTTTATTATAATACCATACAATATAACCCATTACCTATGACTAAATGGGCAATTTTTTTCGGCCTACTAGGGACCACGAGGCTCGTCTTAACTCTTAGCTAGGATCTTCTGCTTTTTCTTGGCCCAGTACGCCTTCATCTTCTGGCTGTGAGCCTGTTTCCTCTCATCCGTCCATTTAGGTCTGGTGGTGCCTGTACACTTCTTGCTTGTGAGACATAGTGGGAAGACTGCAAGTAGAATGGCCTGACGGTATTGAGTTCGGTTCTCGGTTATCTGTAATGGGATCTGCAATTCCTCTAAGTCTGATCTAACAGAGATGAACCACTTAGCTTTGGACGCCTTTCCCCTGCTTGTCACTGTGAGGATCTTCTTGGTTAGCCTTGAGTGATTCAGGCGAGTGATGTGCCCGTAGAAGGTCAGTCGCCTTTTCCTCATACATATGAGGAAAAGGCGAATGACCTTCTACGGGCACATCACTCGCCTGAATCACTCAAGGCTAACCAAGAAGATCCTCACAGTGACAAGCAGGGGAAAGGCGTCCAAAGCTAAGTGGTTCAATATATATATATATATATATATATATATATATATATATATATATATATATATATATATATATATATTATAATATTATACAAAGACATTTTCTTACAGGCTAATTGGTGACATTACGTATCTATCTACGGCAAACCACTGGACATCCTGCTAGTGTTGGTGTTTAGTGTGACTTGGTGTGTTGATGTGATGTGCTTAGTTCTGGTATGCTACTGCTGTGGTGTAACAGGTGTGCCAGCGTAACAAACCTACTTGGAGTGGCCAGCTCACCGAGCGAAACCCAGTGAGCGTGCACTTGGCACTGGGCGGCCAATTTCCTTTGTCACCACAGCCCCCCTGCAAAATTATCCCCATTTGTGTTCTAACCTACGAATTTATTGAAAAAAAAACCTACATCTAACTTACGTCTAATGACACGATCGGTGTGCGTCACATCTAACCCCCGAATCCAGGGGATGGCGGATTCTTCCATTTCTGGAGACCAGTCCATCCCCCAACGGCATGGCAGATGTGGCTGTCTCAGTCGGGTGTTACGTCAAGTTCGGTTATTGGTTCAGAATGAAGCCCTGAAGCACTTTGCGCGAGATGTTGTTGGCAATTTGATCTAGTATTGAGCACTTGTCTGGGGTCCTGATGAGCTCAAAGGTATTGTTGTTGGGCAGAGCTCTTCTAAGATCCGCAGCCACGCCGTCATACGCAGGACATTCATAGATGACGTGTTCTGGCGTGCCTATCTCGGAACCATAGGCACAAGCTGGCATAGCCTGTCTTCTAAACCGACATAGATATGTCGGATAGGGTCCATGTCCGGTGAGGAAGTGCAGCATTCTCCTGGAGGGTTTAAAGTGCTTCATCCCTAGTCTTTCTCGGATATCTGGTAGGAGAGCATGAGTTATCCGCCCAGATTCCTCTCCATCCCACGATTGCTGCCAGAGTTGGAGCCCTTTCTGTCTGATTTCCGGTTTGCTGAAAAGTGGTTCCCCTAAAATTTTGGCTACATTCTCTCCGTTCCCTTTTTTGGCCCAGTACCAAACTCCCTGCTCCCTGACATTGATGTCAAGGGGGCATAGCCCCATCAACACCAAGAGGGCCCCGCCGGGAATGGTCCTGTAGGCTCCAACTGAGTGAAGGAAGATATTGCGCTTCACCCTTCTCACGGCCATGGCAGACATCATCCTCGTGAGCCTTTGGGCCCACACCGGAGATCCGTAGCCCGCGATCCCGACCCTATCTTGCTCGAGGTGCGCCTCAGCTGATCGGAGGAATGTCGCTAAGCGACTCGGCACTCAGTAGTCTTGTGCAGTTCGCTAACGAACTAGTTCGGAAGAGGTCTCCGACAGGCGAACTACGCGAACTAGTTTGCAGATCCCTCGCCTCTTAGTTTGTCCGCTCCTTTTCCGAAGACTGACGGTGAAGAGTAGCCGTGTGGTTAGAGGCATCTCATTGCGCCCAAAATACGGGTAATAGCACACACAACACTGATCATTATATGAAAAAGCTTTCATAACAAAAGAAAGAGCTCTTTAGTCATCATCATCAGTTTCCAGCTCCAGTTTCCCGGGTGTGGTGTACAAGCGCTCGCCATCTCCCCCTGTCTTCATACATCTTCTGTTCCAGAATGTCTTCCCCATTTGTGTTCTTTCTCCTCCACATCTGATCTTACAGTCTCTATCCAGCGTTTTCTTGGTCTTTCCCCCCAGGTCTTCTTCCTTTGAGGTTGAGGTTGAAATACTTTTTAGCAGGTCTTTCACTATTCATTCTCATTAAGTGCCATACGACTGAAGTCTACGTTTCCTTATGATGCTGATGACAGGAACCTCAATAACATCTACTTTTCTATTCACCTCATTCCTAATTTTGTCCTGCCTGGTTGTTTGATTCATAGTTCTAATGAATCTCATTTCCATTGCCTGAATTCTACTGAGGTCTCTGTTTAGTAGGGTACATGTTTCTAAGCCGTATGTAAGGATCGGAACGAAATAGGTATGGTACATGGTTGCTTTTGCTTTTTGTGGCATTTTATCATCCCAGAGAAGATTTCATATGTCACTGTAAAAACTGGATGCTTTCTGTGTTCTGCTAAGTATTTCCTGCTTATCTGTGTTGTCTTTAGAGATCATACTTCCTAGGTATTTGAAATGAGAAACAGATTCTACTTTAGACCCATCTAGAAATATATTTGATGTTGTTCCTTGCCTGTTGACGGTCATTTCTACTTTAGTAGCGGTAGCAAAAGCCAAAAAGCGCGGACGAACTAAAAAGAGCGTCCTACTTCGCGGCCGAGCTGCGAACTAAAGGGAGAGCTACCAGTCGCGAACTAAAATATGCGCGATCGCTCGCGAACTAAAATATACGCGATCGCTTGTGAACTAAATATGCGCGATCGATCGCGAAATAAAAGCGGGATTGGTCACGAACTAAAACATTCATTACTGGTCGCGAACTATTATGCCGAACGTATCTCGCTTCTTAGTTCGTTGGATTCTTTTCCGAAGACCGACGGGCAACAGCGAGAAGACGCGCAGAAAAATTAAAAATCGCGTTTTTGCATTCTGCTGATGATAGCCATTTCGAGGCGAGCGTCTGCCTGCTAGAGCGGTCTAAAGCGCCTTGCTGCAGATCGCGCGGTTGCTCGCCGTGGAGGTTCGAGTCCTGGGGCATGGGTGTGTGTGTTGTCCTTAGGTTAGTTTACCTAGGTTTAAGTAGTATGTAAGTTACGGACTGATGAGCACACAGTTTGGTCCGATAGATTTACAAACATTTGAACATTTTTTTAAGTATTCTGCACTCTACAGTATCTGACTAATAATTTCCATAATGCCAAGATATAGAGATAACTCTAAACTTAAACGCGAGAAATTATCCACAAGCTTTTTCTTTTGGTTTGCGTGATATCGTTAGCGGCTCAAGCAGCAAGCGTATGAAGCAGCTAGGTGGGGAAACTTCTCCCTCCACCTGCATACTCAGACCACGCCGCTCAGCCATCACTTGGAGCGGGCGAACTAAAAGGACGAACTAGTTCGCGGCAGAGCCGTGAACTAAAGTTTGCGCTCCCGATCGCGAACTATTATGCGCAAGTCTAGCACTCAGCGAGCAGTGTAAACTCAAGCGGGCGGGCGGGAGTTACGGAAGGTTTTCCAGCTCGTTACACCGGCAAACGTCTGCTGTCTACCGGCATGAAATGTACGCTACCCTCCTGAAATAATGTTCCTCGGTTTCTGTGTAAGTGGTCATGTTTCTCGTGTATCAGTCGATCGACTACAGTGCCGTTTCAATTTGCATTGTAGAGGCTGTCTCAACCAGTGCTTTGTCCGTGCTGGTAATGCCCAAAATTTTGTATTCTCAGCACACCACTTACACGGTGTCTGTCGGAACACTGAAGCCGGCCGCGATGGCCGAGGGGACTGAGGCGCTCCAGTCACGGTCTGCACGGCTGCTACGGTCGGGGGTTCGAATACCCCCTAGGGCATGGATATTTGTGCCGTCCTTAGTTCATAACTACTTTGTAAGTTTAGGGACTGATGACCCCGTAGTTAAGTCCCATAAGCTATACAAACATTTGATTTTTTTTTTTTTTTTTTTTTTTTTTTTTTTTTTGGAATACTGAATTCGTTAACGATTTCAGAAATGGGACGTCTTGTTAGGACTACAAATGACCTGTATTTCTGACTTACTAGCTTCGTGCCTGTGCATACCACTGTCCCATGACTTTTGTCACAACAGAGTATGTCTCCGAGAAGCCACTGACACTCTGGTGTGACTACTAGACATTTTAGTTAGCGAACCTGAGCAACCAGTCAATATTGATGCATGCACATTCTAGCTATTTGGTCATTGTCCTCAAGGAACACACAGCTAAAAATTGGGGCATCATGCCCAGTCTCTGTAGCACACAACACTACAGCTGGTAGAGGTCAGTGGTTTCTTGCGTACACAAGATAAGCACCTCGAAGATCGTTGTGCCTGAAGAACGCGGCCATCGAGCACTGTCTCAGCTACGCCGTGACTATTCCGAATATTAGCAATGTACGCACTTACGAACATACCACGTATTGGGCTTCGTCGTGCAGACGGAGTGCCTAGGAGACCTAGATGATCTCGTGTCAACTATAAACCCTACGAAGGCAACAAAGTGTGAAGTACTGTGATTAGCATACCACATTCACATTCTGGAAGACGACTTTTTAAACCCGCATCCCGCAGTCTCGATTCACGTTTTACATGATGCCCATAAGTCGCTCCAGGCGAATGTCAGCACAGTCGGTAGTGCGCTTGCCCGCGAAAGGCAAAGGTCCCAGGTTCGAGTTCCGGTTCTGGCACACAATTTTAATCTGCCAGGAAGTTTCAAATGTCAGGATGATAATATGTGCAATGAAATTTCATATTAACAATCCGACCCAATTCAAAAGTAACAGCAGTTTGCATAGCTACAACACTATAAGCGGAAGGATGATATTTACTACTCAACGTTAAATCTAAGTTTGGCATAGAGAGGGGTGAATTATACTGCCACAAAACTCTTCGGTCACTTATCAAGTAGCATGAAAAGTCTGACAGATAGACAACTATTTAAAGGGAGTTAAAAGAATTTCTGAATGGCAACTCCTTCTACTCTGTAGTTGAATTTTTAGATAAAACTTAGTAATTTTCGTAAAAAATACATATGAAACAAAAACGATAAAAAGTTTTAAAAATTAATTAAAAATCAAAAAACTAAAAACCCTTAAAATGTTGAGTGTCATGTACAGACATCATTTATGAAACTGAAACGTTCCACATCATTGTAAAATGTCGTATTTATGATCTATGGAACGATTATTACTCTAAACCAATCTTATCTCTCCACACACATTGGCGTTGTGTCCACAAAGTTTGGGAATCATATTCAGTACTTGAAGCTTAGTTTCTAGAGTTTTAAAAGTCGCAACCTGTCCCACGCTTGTCCAATCTAGGCCTCTACACTACTGCAGCACTGACAGCACTAGAGGAATTGTCGTCAGTAAAGTGAAGGGATATGGTGTAGAGGCCCAGATTGAACAAGGTTCGAAATCCTTGTGCAATCTTGTCGTGCACACCAGTTCTTTGTTGTTGATAGTTCTTGCCATAGTTACTTTACTTAAAAATGAATAATAGAACCTGATCTTTTGCACGTTTGAGTCTTGTAATCTTAGAACCAATGGCGACAAAATGCTTCATTTCTTCTTATCGGCAAGTATAGTAATGGCTGGACATTCGAGTCCTATTGCTCCATAAAAGGTAGATACTTAAGCCTAGTTGCTTTATCGAGAAAAATTCTGTATTGGTAAATCAGTCGAGAGACAAATGCCTCAGTACGAGTAGCCTACATCGGAGCGTTTATCATTCTGACTTGTGGTTGTCAGTCAGCAGAGCTACACGGCATACAACGCCACGCCAAACAGTCACACGCTATGCGTTCTCCATTCCGCAGAAAATTCTCAGACATGACGTCAGCATGGGGTTTCTATACTGGCCACATACGCGTTAATCAATCGCTTTATTTCGGCGGAGAATCCGCAGTGGCCTCCCGAAAATAGCGGCGTAGGTCTAGAATTATAGCGATTTTCTGGTGTTCTCCTTGGGATGGGGCGGGTCGAAATTTTAAGGCTTATTTAACAGACCTATCAGCATCTTGACGTCAATAAACCTCGGCCAGTAAACGAGTTTAGTGCGCTGTAAATTAGACTCGGGGCGACAGGAAAACCGCGAAAATACAGCGCCGGTGCTATTTTCAATGTGTGACGCGCGGCGCGGCACCGGACCGCACCAACGACCCTATCAACGCAGCCGCCTTTCGTCAGGGCGGGATCATCCGGCCCGTTACATCCCTGCTTCAAACACTGGACTCCTTCTAGCGGTACACCGCAACTTGTTCCTTCGAGGTTTCATGCTCTGTACCTAGCGTTACCCTCTATACCTAGTGTTACCCTCAGTATCCAGCGTTGACCGGCAATGTATATGTTTGATTTTAATTAATAAAATACCCCACAAACGGCTTTTAATCAAATTGCGTAGTTATGGTATATCGCCCCAAATTTGCCATTGGATAGAGAATTTCCTCTCAGAGAGGACACAGTTCGTAGTAAACGATGGTAAAGCATCGACTAAAACAGAAGTGATATCGGGCGTTACATAGAGTAGTGTTATTGGTCCTCTGCTGTTCCTTATTTACATAAACGATTTAGGGGGAAATCTAAGTAGCTCTCTTAGAATGTTTGCAGATAAGGCCGTCATTTACCGTCTAGTAAAATCATCTGAAGATCAAAACCAACTGCAGAACGATCTGAATAAGATTTCACTATGGTGTAAACATTGGCAATTGACTCTAAATAATGAGAAGTGTGAAGTCGTCCACATGAGTACGAAAAGAAATCCGTTAAACTTTGTTTACAAGATAAATCAATCAAAAGTGAAGGCCGTAAACTCCACAAAATACCTAGGAATTACTATTACTTCAGACTTAAACTGGAAAGAACACGTATATAATGTCCGGGGAAAGGCGAACCAGAGACTGCGTTTCATTGGCAAAAACCTTAAAAGATGCAACATAACTACAAAAGAAACTGCATACACTACGCTTGTCCGTCCATTTTTGGCGTATTGCTGCCCAGTGTGGCCAGGTCGGTTTGACGGAGGTCATCGAAAGAGTCCACAGAAGGGCAGCTCGGTTCGGGTTGTCACGATACAGGGGAGACAGCGTTACGGAAATGATACAGGATCTGGGATGGGAATCATTACAATAACGACGCTTATCGCTGCGGCGTGGGCTACTTACGAAACTCCAATCACCAACGTTCTCCTCCGAATGCGAAAATATATTGTTGACTCCCACTTATATAGGTAGAAATGAACATCAGAATAAAATACGAGAAATCGGAGCTCGAACGGAGAGATTCGGGTGGTCTTTCTTCCCGCGCGCTATTCTAGAATGGAATGGGAGATAAATAGTATAACGGTGGTTCGATGAACCCTCTGCCAGGCACTTAAATGTGATTTGCAGAGTTTCCCATGTAGATGTAGATGTAGAAATGTCACCGCCATCTCCTTCTTAGCCCTCCGCCCTTCGCATTCTGTCCCACTCTCTGACAACTTCACCTCTCTCTCTCTGTATCGTTTTATATCAGTTCACTCCTAAACGACGTATTCAGTCATATAATTTTCTTCTCACATTCAGAAGAATATTCGGAAACTGTCTACCAGATGTGTTGCGAACTGATGTAGTAGTAAAGACACGAAAAATTAAAACCTCGTGAGTGATGGGGCGGTTTTTAGGCATCTCATTATTTATAGAACACAGTTTTAATGTCTTCTTTCAGTAAATCTGTCCTGAGACAGGTATCAACTAGATATCCGCCATGTCTCTATGTGCTGCGCATTTTCCTTCACTTGCTTGTAACTTCTTCCTTTCTTCACACAGCAACATTCTTATTCCTCTCCCTCTTTCTTTTTTCTTTCAACATTTCTCTCCATTATTCTCTGCAATAGACAGACCGCCTAGCCACGGTCGAGTGTCAGAGCGTTCTAAGGCGCCTTGCTGTGGAGCGTGCGGTTGCTCGCCGTTGGAAGTTCGAGTCCTCCCTCGGGCTTCAGTGTGTGTGATGTCCGTAGGTTAAGTTTAAGCAGTTGTAATTCTAGGGACTGATAACCAAAGAATTTACGTCCTGTAGATTTACAAGCATTTGAACATTCCTTATGTTTCCTGTCCAGGATGTTTTACTCTTCTTGATCATCCTCATGACCCTGCTTTTCTTATTCTTTCGGTGCATTTCACTTTCTCAATGCAGACGTAATAAAATGCAGTTTCATACTACGAACTGCGAAAAAATATCGAGAAATTTTGACGACACAAAGCGGCAAGCTTTTACGCATCCTATAGTTTACGACGTAATATCTCCACAACTTTGTGTCGTACTATTAATTTTGAAGTTCATTCAGTAGTGTACGTACATACATACTGAAAGTAGCTTGTTAAGTTTTCTATGTGAGCCCTCGGCAGTTGAGATCTGCAAATGCAAGTTAAAACGCTTACTGCTGCTCTAAATTACTTTCCGAATGGCCACAGTACTTGCGCAACAAAAGTTTATCCAACGGCTCACTCCTTAAGAAAGCAGCCACGTTTTAACAAACACAAAATAAATGTTAAAAAAGGAGTAGACAATTAAACATGGGATGGGATCATGAAATTATAAAGCAGAGGTTTGATACTTTAAATCATTATCTATTCAATAAAATGAACAAGGAAATAAATGTGGGTAGACCATATTAAGCACAATGAAGCACACACCTTGTACAAAAGTGAATTAAATGATAATGTTACTGCCCGTAATGAAACTGTTTCTTCCCTTTATGAATATGGAGGTAACGTGGCAGGAAATTTGCAAATACACAGTGGATAAAGGAAAGCAAATTCACAGACACATGCATAATGACTGCGACACATTATTCATGTTGCAACACTTGATAGCAGCGGCGAAACGAAGTGTCGGCGGCGTTTTGACGAGATGGCGGGTGTCTTGAATCACAAATTAAAAGAACACTATGCACCAAAAGAGCTCATGTGCAGGGACGCAGCGGCATACTATTAGTAAGTATCACGTGGTGTGCGACCATGGTGAATTATGTAAGATTTAGAAAAAGAAATTAATTTAGAATAAGCAAGTAAAGCACGCACGACAATCCACATAGAAGAAAGCTAGTATTAGTAAAAGCATGGCTGAAGACAGAAGTAAAGACCGTTACGAAAGCACATGGTGCAATTGGTCATACCAAGCCAGGAAAGAAGGAATCAAACCAGAAAATCTGAGAAATATTTAGCATACTCGGGGATACAGACATGACGCGAAAACGTTAGTTAGAAACAGCAAGGAAATTAAAACATAATAAGTTTACACAAAAGATGAAGGCCACACACTTGAATTCTAACTTGCAAAAACCGGACACAAAATCTTCACCTGAATGAGAATGCAAATACTAAATTTAATCCGAATTACTCGAGTTCTGTAAATGAAGAAACACTTCGCCTCGCATGACGAAAGAATTACTCAAGATAACTATCAATGATAAACCAAGACTACCTGATCACAAAGAAAGCAAAGCTCTAACAGCATGCCATTCCCTCAGCATGATTCCACGATATACTCACTACGGCAAGAGAGAAACCTAAGGCTACGCCTTCCCCACCTTCCCCACCGGATGCAGAGCGCGTTCAGAACATAGTGTCTACCAACCCCTTGCTACCTGAAGAAGATAATACCCTCTTCTAGAGCTCCAGAGAGGTCTCTTTTGTCACCTATTTCGACCATGATAATGTTGTTACTACACTAAGAACAGGCCAACTCGCCATCTTGCCAAGTAAGATTGTCTCTGGCCACCCAGCAGACGCCAGTGTAGACGACATGCGAAGCCATGAGTTCTTAACTAAAGTAAACGAGGCGTAAAGCGCGAGGCGGCGACTGTAAGCCACTGCGCGGAAGTCAGCCAATATTAAAATCAACCTTCCACATTCACATGAAGGCACAACTTCAATCACACGGGTGGGGCATTGATCATTAAAAAAAATTGACATACAATAGACAATATTGATGGTGGAGAAACACTTAATAGTAATGAATAACTTAAAATTTAATATGACCACACATTCAGTGGACGTATTTCAAAACTGTCAGCAAAAATCTCGCAAATTCAATCAGTAACTTCAATCGTAACTTCTTTCCGAATGCCGTACTTCTACTCCATGAATAGCGTACAACTGAAATTATATGTGTAAGATACCATTTATAGAGACGACACAAAATCAAATGTTTATAAGCAATCTGTGGGACTAAACTGCTGTGGTCAGTTGTCCTTGGATTACTTAAACTAACTTATGTTAAAGAAAACACACACACCTGAACGAGAGAAGAGTCGAACCTTCAGTAACGTTCCTTCTGTATTTATTTATTTATTTATTATTATTATTTTTATTTTTTTATTTTATTTTTTATTTATTTATTTATTTGCCAAGGTGTTGTGACTGCTGTGCGAAATCAATTCCAGCAGTTCGACAAGAAGGTTGAGCTGTGCGTGAACCGTGTAACGTGCATGGAACAGCACTTATTAGCACACAGTATCACAGATGATAAGCACAGGACGCCTTCTGTCTGGGACATGTGGACCAACCCGTACAAGTTATCGGAAGTGAAGTCCCACGCTGAGCCCTTTGACTGGCTGAGGTCCAGTTTGTTACAATACTTCTGGTCCCAAGTGGATATGGTGGCATGCAGCCAGAAGTTTTCAGCTGTCATAACCGTAACAGTCTTACTGTGAATAGATCACCCTGTTCAGTGGTTTATCTCGTGGAGGTACTTGGTGTAGTGATATCCCTCGACAAAGCACTACACGCTGGCTTCCTTGATGCACGCAGCATTGGATGCAGGTTGCGATGTCTGCTTCACCTAGAATAGCAAAACACCGTTGACAAAATTTAAAGAACCGGCGTTTGAAGCAGAATGGAGAACTATTCTGCTGCCGCCAACGTACTTCTAGGAAGTACCAGAAGGACAAGACCAGAGAAATTACGGCTCGTGCAGATACAATCATCTTCCTTGACTAAACTATATGCGACAGGGTAGGAAACGACTAGTAGTGTTCAAATGTTCAAATGTTTGTATAGTCTATGGGACTTAACTACGGCCGGCCGCGGTGGCCGAGGGGACTGAGGCGCTCCAGTCACGGTCTGCACGGCCACTACGGTCGGGGGTTCGAATCCCCCCTCGGGCATGGATATTTGTGCCGTCCTTAGTCTTAGGTAATTCATAAGTAGTTTGTAAGCTTAGGGACTGATGACCCCGTAGTTAAGTCTCATAAGTTCTACAAACATTTGTTTGACTTAACTACGGGGTCATCAGTCCCTAAACTTACGTACTACTTATGAACTACTTACGAACTAGGACGGCACAAATATCCATGCCCGAGGGGGGATTCGAACTCCCGACCGTAGACTAGTAGTGGATGACGGTGCCCTCCTCCCAGAAGCACACCATGGCTTGCAGCTGTTTACGGAAGTAGATGTACAACTGAAGATTACTGTATTCCTTTTTGGGTACATATGAAAGTCACAACCGTTGTATGCTATCATAAACGAAACACTGTGATAAGTTTAGGGATGACATCCTGATTAGTGGTGTACAGCCTGATTGTCGTGCTCTTATCAACCAAACATTAGCCATAAACGTTTATTCTACCACTACAATTCGAACCAACCAAGTGCGTGTTGCATACCACTGTACTCGCATGCGTTAGCTTCCTTGGACTCAAACGAACAGCAGATATTCTTCGCGAGCGCCACTTCATGGCAAGGTGTACATTTCCAGCGATACCAAGGCGCAGTTTCGCAGACAGTAAAGTCGGTATGCAGCCAGCATCGTATCCCCTTTATGTCAGACGCTGCGTGTGTCGATTCCGCGGGCATCGTATCGTCGCAGAGCGCGCAATTCCTAAATAGGGTCCGCCATTGTCAGATATACGAACACTCTGAGCCAGACGCGCGGAAAGCCATGAGCCTACAGCTAAATAAAGACTTTATAGCCAGCGTGCCCTAGGAATTATTTCCCGCCGGGCTTTATCTCTTAGTAAATTAGAGATTTAAAGGCCGTACTTATCGCTCGGCCGCAGGGCTTTTAATAGGTTTAGCGGCAATATCATAAAGTAAACAGATGTTTATTTTTTTCCCCTCCCTCCCTCGTCTCGTCTCCCTCCCCGCCTCCTCTGTCTCCGTTCCACCCTCGGCTTTTTCTCTGTCTTCTTCTCTTTGTCTTCCGAGATTTGTGTGCCCGATAAAATGCTCCGCGCGTGTGGACTCTGGCTAGGAATTTATGCGGACGAGACACCACTGCACAAATAACACATGTTTCTTTTCCGGGCGCCGGGCCGATGCTTATTTATATAGACACGATTCCGAAAAGGATAGTCCACCAGGGAGGTTGAAGAGGGGGGGGGGATTCAGAAAAAAGGAAAGAATGGAGGGGAAATGGCGGGAAGAATAAGTCAGCCGCGGCGCGGTCGCGGAGCGACAGCTACCGCCAGTTCCGTCCGCTCGCGAAAACGTCGGGTGTTGACGTGTTTGCGACCCCTACGGCGACGGCGTCCGCCTGGGAGAGCGAAAGCGCGTCGGCCGCTTCTATAAATTAATTTGGCAGCGGCATCCGTGGTCGCCTTTGTGGGTCGGCAGACGCGCGCTATTACCGATGTAGATGTCTATCAGCTGGGCGGCCGTAAACTTTGTTTTTAGGACTGCGGCGCGCCTCCTCCGACAACCACACACACACACACACACACACACACGGGCCGGCTAATAGCTTCCAGACGCGCCGCCAGCCGGCATGCGGAGGCCGGCGTGAGAGACAGACACAGCCTCACGGCGTATCGGGTATCGCCGGAGTGTCTAAATGCTTGTAGAGCGCCTCCGGCTCGGCTCGCCGTCGTCACACATCACCAGGGGCCGCCCACTCGTGCTGCAGGCGACCGCACGTCTCGCGCCGGTATCTTCACACAGCTCTATTTCACTGTCTAACTACGGCAAGTTCGGGTGGTATTGCACACTGTAGTTTGATTCCATTTTCAGGATGGTGCTCAAACGACCACACAATGATGAACACACCAGATGTGAAACTTCCTGGTAGATTAAAATTGAGTGCCGGAACCGGGACTCGAACCTGGGACCTTGGCTTTTCGCGGGCATGCGCACTACCGACACGACTCATGATGCCACCTCACAACTTTATTTCCCCCAGTACCTCGCCTCCTACTTTCCAAACATCACAGAAGCTCACCTGCGATCCATGCAAGACTAGCACTCCTGGAAGAAAGGATATGGTGGAGACACGGCTTAGCCACAGCCTACGGGATGTTTCCAGAATGAAACTCTCACTCTGCAGCGGAGTGTGCGCTGATATGAAACTTCCTGGTAGATTAAAACTGTGTGCCGGAACCGGGACTCGAACCTAAGACCTTTGCCTTTCGCGGGCAAGCGCACTACCGACTGTGCTATACCGACACGACTCACGATGCCACGTCACAACTTGTGCGCTTGCCCGCGAAAGGCAAAGGTCTTAGGTTCGAGTCCCGGTTCCGGCACACAGTTTTAATCTACCAGGAAGTTTCATATCAGCGCACACTCCGCTGCAGAGTGAGAGTTTCATTCTGGAAACATCCCGTAGGCTATGGCTAAGCCGTGTCTCCACCATATCCTTTCTTCCAGGAGTGCTAGTCTTGCATGGATCGCAGGTGAGCTTCTGTGATGTTTGGAAAGTAGGAGGCGAGGTACTGGCGGAAGTAAAGTTGTGATGTGGCATCATGAATCGTGTCGGGATAGCACAGTCGGTAGTGCGCTTGCCCGCGAAAGGCAAAGGTCCCAGGTTCGAGTCCCGGTTCCGGCACACAATTTTAATTTGCCAAGAAGTTTCATATCAGCGCACACTCCGCTGCAGAGTGAAAGTTTCATTCTGGAAACATCCCTTAGGCTGTGGCTAAGCCATGTCTCCACCATATCCTTTCTTCCATGAGTGCTAGTCTTGCATGGATCGCAGGAGAGCTTCTGTGATGTTTGCAAAGTAGGAGGCGAGGTACTGGGGGAAATAAAGTCCTGAGGTGGCATCGTGAGTCGTGTCGGTAGTGCGCTTGCCCGCGAAAAGCCAAGGTCCCAGGTTCGAGTCCCGGTTCCGGCACTCAATTTTAATCTACCAGGAAGTTTCACATCTGGTGTATTGAGCAGCATTGGCTGTTAATGTTTTATTTAAAAACAACAGATCGATTTCACTCACTTAGTGACTATCTTCAGTGTCCTTCAAACAAGCATTATGAGTGCCCTGAATGTAACTGGCAGTTACATTCAGGGCACTCATAATGCTTGTTTGAAGGACACTGAAGATGGTCACTAAGTGAGTGAAATCGATCTGTTGTTTTTAAATAAAACATTAACAGCCAATGCTGCTCAATACATCTGGTGTGGACACTGTAGAGTCCGTGTGTATATGCAGTGCGTGTGTGTGTGATTTTTTATCTGTTGCTTGTGTTGGTGCATAAGAATAAAACTGTTGTAGTGGTGTAGAAGTATTACTGTACTTGACGTGTACCTACTCAAACATAAATTCATAAAGGTCTGCAGTATTTCATTAAACTATTTTGACTTAACACCAGTTCATCGAATGGTCAATGTTAACTGTGACATGCAACTAAAAATTGACCACCAAAATCCAATTTAAACACTGTTCATGGAATATGGAGACTAAATTCACGTAATAGATTAGATTAGATGTACTTTTCGTTCCAGTAGATCCGAATTGAGGGAATCCTATTGGAAGTAGTACATGTCAGAACAAAACACACAATATATACTTACAAAAAGAGAGCATATGTGTTAATGTACCTTCCACAGACCCCAAATGTAATTGCCCTTGTGGATGTGGAATTGGCCAGGAAAAGCAATTATCTTAAAATATTTACATTTTAAAGGACACAAAACTTATTACTACTTACTAATTTACTAGGTGCATATTAAAATTCTTAGCAATTACTTTTTTGATGTTTTTTTGAAAATTTTTTACACTGATTTACAATGATTATATTACTGCACAAAACTTGTACTGAAGTCAAACTGAACACATTCATATTTGTGAATATTATATACAATAAGTTACAATCGATCACTTCTGGTAAGAAATTCATCAATGAAGTAGAAGGATTTGGCCACCAACAAATCCTTATACTCTTTTCAAATTGTACTTTATTGTGAGTTAAATTTTTTATGGCTGCTGGCATGTTATTGAAAATGTGTACTGCTGACTATTGGACACCTTTCTGAGCCCAAGTAAGTGACTTTAAGTCTTTATACAAGTTATTCTTGTTACTAGTATTGATCCCATAGACTGAGCTATTGGTTTGAAAAAATATATATATATATTATTAACGACTAATTTCATTAGAGAATAAATGTATTGGGAAGCAGTAGTAAGTATCCCCAGTTCCTTAAATAGCCCTCTACATGAGGTTCTTGAGTTGACACCACAAATGATCCGTAACGCGCGTTTTTGTGCTCTGAAAACTTTTTCTTGGCTTGATGAGCTGCCCCAGAAAATAATCCCGTATGACATTATGACATTAAGACATAATAAATATCGGGATTATTTCCTTTCAATGGCTAGTTCTGAAATAATATAATCTGGGCTCTGAGACACTTTAGTAATTGTACAGTCTTCGACTACACACAACTAGTTCGAACACCACAGAAAGTTTCAAGATTAGGTCTGTCATAAATGAGGGAAGCGATTTATTTTGAAATTTTGACACTTTCTGCCATACAGACAATTTCACTACTCACTGGAGATCTTATCAGCACACCAATATTTACGCAACTGATCAATGCAGTAATAATTTGAAATTGCCATAGAAAATAGTTTTCATATCAGTTTATGTTTCTCATTTCTCCTCTTTAGTGTAATTTATTATAGTCATTCATTTAGTTTTGTCCGCCGTTGGTTCGAATAATAATGACGACAGCCTCCCGCCAAGAACGGATTTTAAACAGCGGCACTAAATATTTTGAAAATGCTCAAAATCTGCGATTAATTCTAAATACTTGAATTAAATCCATAATATTCTTTATGTCACTGTATTTTCAAATAATAAAACAAAACCAATCTTCGTTACAGACCTAAACTTAATGGCTGCTGAATAACAAACATTTTTTTATCTTTTCCACATATATTACGTGTTAACAGTTCAACGACGTATTACAAAGAGACCAAATCAAAAGTTACGTATGGATTACAATCTATACTGCTGTATGTACACATGCATATATAATATCCACTATGGTAAAAGAATAATTATGTGATTTGACATTCCGTGAAACAACTTAGTGGCAACGTGTAAACCTCCGTTTACACACAACTTTAGTGGCGTCAGTAGTAGATGTTATTTTAACAGATCAGGTGGGACTTGACAACACGCTAGCTATTTCGAAACTGCCGTACGAAAAGTACCCTTATCCATAGTAATAAAATTGCTGTTAACTCTCTTCCCCAAAATTTTAAAAAGTTCATAATAGATTTCTCCAGATCCCTACACGATGTCCTAATAAACATTCGTACATATATGACACAGTACTATGATCCAGAATGGAAATTTCACTCTTAAACGGAGTGTGCCCTGATATGAAACTTGCTGGCATATTCAAGCTGTGTGCCGGAGCGGGATTCGAACCCAGGACCTGTCCCCCCGGAAAGGTAACTAAATAACTACTAATTACAGTTACGAATACCTACAATTGGAGAAAACACATAGAAAATCTCTTAAGGAGGGCGAACCGAAGCTTACGTTACATTGGCAGAAGACTCAGAAGATGCAATAGTTCTACTAAAGAAACTGTCTACACTAAACTTGTCCGTCCTAGTTCGAAGTATTGCTGCGCATTATGGGATTTTTACCATATGGGACTGAAGGACAACAGAAAAAGTTCAGGGATGGGCAGCTAGTTTCGTATTTTCGTGGTACAGGAAAGTGAGTGACATAGAAATTATGCAAGAGTTCTCATAGTATGGACAGGAGCCGTGCGGGAGTAGCCGAGCGGTGTGGAGCTCCATGTTGTGGATGGCGTGCCCTCCCGCGTCGGAGGTTTGATTCCTCCTTTGGGCATGGATGTTTGTGTCTTCTTTAGTATAAGTCGTTTGTAAGTTTAGTAATTGTTGACTCCGCAGTTAAGTCCCATAAGCTTTACAAAAGTTTGAACATTTGATATGGACACGATAGGTATTTCTTAATCGCCGGACTGAAAGTTGTATCGGTACATACAAAACAAATGATTTATTCAATTTCTTTTGTTCAGTTTATTTATTAGGACAAATGTTCTACTTTATATCTTATCATAAATGTTTTACTTTATATCATGTCATATTCTATCAACGTTAATCTTGTATTTTATCAATGTTTATTGTCATACTACTCCTCTTTGAAAATTAATGAACATGTATTACCTACACAGCAACTTAAGATCTTTGAATGTAAACTCCCAGCTGCATCGCTATATCTCTGCACTGTTTACCTGATGATAGCAGAATATTATACAGTTATCTCGTGTGTTTCATTCAAAATCAAAATAATATTATTCATTACGTTATCCATACTGCTATATCGTTGTTAACTTTGTTTCAAAAAATTGTTGTGGATCGCACCATATTTCTACACGTTGCTCTCTAAACATTCGTATCTGAGATATACAACCTCTGGCAATTCCCGTAACATGAATGTAGACGAACTTCAGTTACATTACTGTCGTTCGAAAATAGCCACTTCCCATAACTATGCAGCTCTGAGCTCTGCCAGACATGTTCCGAAAACCTTGCATAAAGTCATCCTTTGGGATGGGGTTCAAAAGTCTCATCATGTTTTGTTGGATGTCTGGAAAATCGTCAGGTCCCTTTCCTTTCAAACCGAGTACGAGTCGATGGAATAGGAAGAAGTCTGGAGGATTCAGATCCGATGAGTATGCTGGATGTTCAAGTTTTACACAACAACGCTCGCTCACATACAACTAATATCGTCAAACAGTTTCTGGCAAAAGTATAGGGCGGTTGGAAGGGGGGGGGGATGCAACTCACCTGATCTCAATCTTCCAGACTTCTTCCTATTTTCTCGAATCAAACTCGCTTTAAAAGGAAAGAGATTTGACGGAACACTGACAGCCAAAGAAATGTGACGGGGCTTTTGAACATCATCCCAAAGGAAGATTTCGTGCAACGTTTCCACTATATGTATCGCAGAGCTCACCGGTGCATAATTATAGGACGTGACTATTTCGAAGAACAGTAAAATAACAGTAGTTCATAGTTCATTCACGTTAATAAGACTATTCACCGAACTTTATTGCCGGAGGTTGTATATCACTCAGTACGATGATGCAGAATGGAAATTTCATTCTGCAAGGATATGTGTGCTGATATGAGATTGTCTGACAGAATAAGACTGTGTGTCTGACCTGGATTCGAACACAGGAAGTACCCCAGCGAAATGGCAACTAAATACAAATTACAATTATGAACAACTTTAACTGGAAAGAAAACACAAAAACATCACAAGGAGGGCGGACCAAAGACTACGTTTCATTGACAAAACTCTCAGAATAAGCAGTAGTTCAACTATGGAAACTGCCTACACTACACTTAACCCTGCAATTTGGAGTATTACTATGCATTATGGAATCATCTGGAATCATCACCAGATTGGAATGACGGACGTTATAGAAAAGATAGAGAAGCTCGTTTTGTATTACCACGATACAGAGGAGCGAGTGTCACAGAAATGATTCGAGAGTTATGGTTGAAAACTTTCAAAAGAAAGACGTTATTCGTCGCGGCGACAATTATTTGCGAAATTACTTTCACCAACATTCTTCTCCGAATGCGAACATATTTTCTTAGCACCCACCTACATAGAGAGACATGATCATAATAATATGACATGAGAAATAATATCTTAAACAGAAAGACTGAGGTGTTCCTTTTTCTCCGCGAGCTATTAAAAAATGTAACAGTAGAGAAATATGAAAGCGATTTCAAGAATCCTTAGCCATATCGTAAATGTGATTATCAGACTAAATACGAGGCGCGTCCAGAAAGTAAGTTCTGTTTCAATTTATCTGCGCTGCAGCGCTGCTGATGTAGTTCCGCACATGCGCTGTAGACGATGTGTACCAAGGAGAAGAACGTGCGCCATTTGGAGATCGCTGTCAGTTACGTACGCTTTGTTGTGCTTGTTTGAAATGTCGGCGTTGATTGAAAATCCCGCCGCCTGTGAAATTAGGTCGGTGATTCGGTTTCTAAATGCGAGGAAAGTGAAACCAAGTGAAATTTATCGGCAAATTTGCGATGTATACGGACCAAATTCGATGAAGGATTCGATGAGTGATTCGATGGTGAGAAGATGGGTCCGACAGTTCAATGGCGGGCGTAGTGATGTGCACGATAAAGAACGAAGTGGGCGTCCACCTTGTTTGATCATCCTCCGTACAGCCCTGACCTCGCTCCTAGCGACTTTCATTTGTTCTTAAATCTCAAGTCTTTCCTTGGCGGTCATCACTTCACCAATCACGACGAGCTGAAAGAAACTGTTTCCAACTGGTTGAAGACACAGGCGGCAGATTTCTATGAAGAAGGTATACAAAACCTGGTGCCACGCTGTGACAAATGCCTGCAAAATTTCGGTAGTTATGTGGAAAAGTAGTTTAAGAGTTGTAGAATTTTGGGCATTAAAAATTTCTTCTGTATCTGTGTACAATTTCATTTTATTACCAAACGGAACTTAGTTTCTGGACGCGCGTCGTATGTAGATGTAATGGTGGAAGGCAAAGGTATTGGATTAAAATCTCCGCCCTACACAAACTTTCAGTCTGCCAAGAAGCTTCGATCATTATCATATTTAGCAGATACAAGCACCTTCTACACCGATAAACCACAGACATTACCAAGGTGGGGTGACTTGCATGCCTCAACGATACAGATAGCCCTAACGTAGGTGCAACGAGAACGCAGGGGTATCTGTGGAGAGGCCAGACAAACGTGTGGTTCCTGAACAGGGCAGCAGCATTTTCAGTAGTTGCAGGAGCAACATTCTCGATGATGGACTGATTGGCCTTATAGCATCAGCTAATGTGGCTTTGCCAAAAAGTTACTGCGACGATTAAAATCAAGGATAAACTACAGTCGTTCCATCCAGCTCTACTGTATCAATATAATGATGATGACATCTTTTAGGATAAAATATCCCGGAAGTAAAGTAGTCCCAGGGGCAGGGACTACTTAGTAAGATGTCATTATAAGGAAAGACAGCTCTGGCATTCTACGGGTCGGAGCGTGGAATATTCGATCCCTTAATCGGGTATGAGGGTTAGAAAATTTATAAAGGGAAATGGATAGGTTTAAGTCAGATATAGTTGGATTAGTGAAGCTTGGTGGAAAAATAAACATGATTTGTGGTCGGATGAGATCATGGTTATAAATAGATCAGTTGGGTATTACAGGAGTGGGTCTAATAATAAATAAGAAAACAGTGCGGGTAACTGCTATAAGCAGCACAGTGATCACATTTTCGTAGTCAAGACAGGTACGAAAACAACACTGACAGCAGTAGTACGAGTTTATGACAATAGCTCGGCCGATGATGAAGAGATCGAATAAATGTATGAGGAGATAAAAGAAACTGATCAGACAGTTAGTGGGAAGGAAAACTTGAGTGCGTTGGAGAATGGAATTCAATAGCAGGAAAAGGGAAAAAAGTGAATATGGACTGGAGAAAAGGAACGAAAGAAGAACTGATGACTGGGGAAAAATAGATAACGCCTAAAGGAAATAAAAAGAGACATTTTAGAGACATGAAAAACAGCTATATGAATATCATGAACTCATATGGAAAACTAATTCTGAGAAAATAAGGGAAAGCTGAAAGGTGGAAATAATTTATAGAGGAGTTCTAAAAAGGAAATGAAATTCCATACAGTATTGTAGGAAGGGAAGTTAAGTAGATGAAAATGAAATAGGAAGTACTATACAGAGAGAAAAATCCGACAAAGGACTGAAAGACGTAGGTCGAAACAAGGCCTACGGAGTAGATGACATTCTCTCAGCGATACTGAAGTCTTTGGGAGAAAATGATCTCATCTGGTGTGCAAGATGTATGAATCTGGAGAAATACCCTCACACCTCAAGAAAAATGTTATCATCCCAAGTTCAAAGGAAAGGTGCAGACAGGTATAAAAATATTGAATGATTAGTTTAATTAGTCATGGTTGAAAAGTTGTAAGACGAATTAATTATAGAAGAATGGAAAATCTGGTAGAAGCCGATTTCGGCGAAGATAAGATGGAATTTAGGAGAAATGTAGGATCACAAGAGGCATTACTCACTTTGCGACTTATCTTAGAATATAGATTAAGGATAGATAATCCAATATTTCTAGCTTTCGTATATTTGGAGAAAGCTTTTGATAATGTTAATTGAAATATACTCTTTCAAATTTTTATGTCAGCGGGGGTGAAATATAGGGAATGGAAGATTATTTAGATCTTGTATAATAGCCAGACCTTACAGTCGAAAGACACGAAAGGTAATCATTAGATGGGAAGGGAGTGAGACTGGATTATAGTCTTTCCATCAAGCTAAGAAGGAAAGTAAGGAAACATTTGGAGAAGGAATTAAAGTTCAGGGGGAAGATATAAAAATCTTGTATTTTGCTGCAAAACTGCAGTTATACAAAAGAATGCGAAGGACCTGGGAGAACAGTTGAATGGAATTTAACGTATCTTTGGAAGGAGCGTATGAGATGAACATTAACAAGACAAAAATATGGGTAGCGGAAGGTATCTAATAAAATCAGGCGACGCTGGTGATTTACAAAAGCTAACAAAACAATAAAGGTGGTAGATGAGTTTTGTTACTTTGGCAGTAAAATAATATACTGTGGTCGCAGTATAGATGATATAAAATGCTTTCTGAAAAAGAGGAATTTTTTAACATGTTAACATCGAATATTTATTTAAGTGTTAGGAAGTGATTTTTGAAGGTATTTGTGTGGTGTATTTGTACGGCAGTGAAACATAGAAGTGAATACTTCAGACAGAAAGAGGATAGAGGCTTTTGAAATTTCGTGCTACAGAGGAATGCTGAAGATCAGGTGGGTAGACGCGTAACTTATGAGGAGATACTGAACAGAATTGGGGAAAAAGGAATATCTATTATACCCGAGTAAACTCCTATGGCCATCTGTCCCTAGACTTACGAAATACTTAAACTAACTTACAGTATGGACAACACACACACTCATGCCCAAGGGTGGACCCGATACTCCAGCGAGGACAGCTGCCCCAAACAGGCAACTGACAATTTCAATGCGGACGCATTAACACTCTCGATCCCTTGCGGGAATACAGCATAGGCTCCTCTGAAATAGTCGAAAATTTTAAATACTTCGATTTCGTAAAATTACGGCCGCCAATGTCAATAAATAGTGTCTGTTCTTTCGGACAGGTCCGAAAAGAACTGACAACTTATTAATAAATGTATTTTATTTTGTGACATAAATGTACATACTTACTTTGTGTGAATTGTTATTCGGATGAGAAGCATGATCTAGAAAAATACACGACGAATGAAAGGTGTTTACACCAGCTACAAAGCGTACTTGTGAATTAACACGGCGATATCGAAATACAAACATCGGTCACTAGCTCATGCAGTACGAGAGTAGCAGGGTAAGCGGTCGTGAGTACGCCTTGAGGAGGGCGGCGGATTGAGGCTGCGGGGTGGGCGGAATCAAAGGCCACCCCCTGGCCCCACCCACACTCCCACCCCCGCCCGCCAGCCGATCCCAGCGACGAGGCGCGCTGCCATCCCCGAGCCGTTGATTTAGGGCTGGTATGGGCAGACAGGTGCCGCGGAGATCCGCCTCTATACATCAGGGTACAAGTGAGATTAACTGCGGCGCGATGGAGATGGAAGCCGATAAATCTGGCCGCCCTCTCTCGCCCGAAGACTCCGGCCGGCTGGAGAGGCCGGGCGTTCCCGAGGACCGATCAAGAGCCTGCAGGGCCTTCCAGGAGCGGCTCCGGAGCGGCTGCTGGCACTGAGTGAACTGAGCACCGCCTCCTTCTCAAGGCAATAGAGTATTTGACTGTTTTCTGGAAATCGTTTTAAATTGTTAATTATGTCATATAATGGTCCCAACATGCTTTTTTACCTCAGGGATTTCAGTACTTAAAAAAAAAATTAAATTCAAATAATTTGAAAGCCAGCTAAAACGCTACATTTTAGTAACGTGATGCCTGTGACGTCATACAACACGCTGCTGCTGTTGCTCTCGTAAGATAAACAAATACCTGTATATTGTTTGGGCCGGGACCTCGTATTTGGGCGTTAACATTTGCATAATGCCCTACAAATATTGCTTATTTCCGCACTGTACCAATACATCTGTCAAGACTCCAGAAAAATTGTTCTTGCAAGTACCAAAAAATGAGAAGATATGCAAAAAGTGGTTGAGACTAGCGCGAAGAGATCCAAATAAAATAGCGGCTACTTCATCCGTGTATTTCTGTGAGGATCATTTTGATGTAAGTAAACAATATTATTCCATTGGTAAACTAAACTGTTTAGTATCATTCTCTTCTACTGCAAAGGTGTAAAGTAGTATTATGTGTAGGTTAATGACCTGATGTTTACATTTGCGAAGTAAAACTTCATAATGTTACACGCCTACGATTTAAGTGTAGTTAAAGCCGTTTCCTAATATATTTGGTGAAAGAACAACATGAATATTGTTGCAGCCCACTATAAAAGTATAGCACTGATTATTTATCTCCAGTAAGTGCAATTTTATCACAAATAGATCTTAGTCAAACAACCGTTTTATACATTCACAACGCCCTTCTGGGTTACTTTACAACAACTTACCCTATCGTAATATATGGGATATGTGTTTAATGAGCAGATTTATTTAGCTTTCAAACTTTCGTAATATGCAAGTGTAAATACGATTAAAAGTGTTAGTTACCCAATGTGTATTTGGACTGAAGCAGCATTTTCAAAATAATTTCGTATTTACGGGCTTTTGTGGCGCTATAAATTGTAACAACTGTCAAAAATATAATTCGGAAATCTCTCAGTTGCAAAGGATGCTCAGAAATAACGGAATAATCATTACTTAAAGCTTCCGGGCTGAGATGCCGTGGTCCATATATGAAACTTTCCCTGACGTTTCGCCCTCGTCTGCGGAAGGCATTCTCGGAGGTTAAGCGGCGTACTGCAAAGAGAGCGCGAGTAAGCGTCGTTGCAGTACGCCGCGTTACCTCCGAGGATGCCTTCCCCAGACGAGGGCGAAACGTCAGGGGAAAGTTTCATATATGGACCACGGCATCTCAGCCCGGAAGCTTTAAGTAATTACGACACCTGCTGTGATCATTCTATGATCTAACGGAATAATGTTGTGAACAACAGATGTTCGTTTACAGTGGTTAGTTACACTTTTAGACATAGAAGTAAATCTTTAACAATTCATTCACGTCCAAACTTTTGCTGTTAATGAGAATCGCAAATACTTGACCACTATTTCATAATATTATTGGGACTGTGGGACTGATGACCTCCGTAGTTTTGTCGCCCTAAAACATCCAAACAACATCCATAATATTACTGCTGAATAAAAGTAATGTATGAATGACTGATTAGGTTCGTATTTCAGGTTCACAAAAAAGATAACCCTGTATACTAGCCAGCCGCGGTGGCCGAGGAGACTGAGGCGCTCCAGTCATGGTCTGCACGGCCACTATGGTCGGGGGTTCGAATCCCCCCCTCGGGCATGGATATTTGTGCCGTCCTTAGTTGTAGCTAGTTCATAAGTAGTTTGTAAGTTTAGGGACTGATGACCCCATAGTCAAGTCCCATAAGCTCTACAAACATTTGAACATGTTTTGAACCTGTATACTAACATATTTAGACGGTTACCTACTAGTTTGATAAAGAGAAAATGTAGCTACAAATAAATAATATGTCCATATATAAACTGTTAATGTTAGCACGTCACATTCTTGAAGATATTCATTTTGATACCTGCCAAGTAGCTAAACAATTGTGATAGGTACAAGAAAGGCACAGAAGCAAGAACGAGGTGAAAAGATGGTTTAAACGACGCTGTAGTATCTAGTCCCCTACGATGTAAAAATCGTGTTTACTTTTGAAAACATTACAGTCTCCGAAATTCGCTAAAACGAAACTAGTGCAACAAGTCAGTATGCACCGAGCACACGAACATAATGCAATTCATTTCTGCTTTCAAAAGATTTCAGACGATATTAATATGACTCGGGTATTGAACAGTATGAATTGCATTGCACTTCTAACCCCCTGCCCTGTGTCATCTCCGCATTGCTTCAGTGTCAGCACACGTAATACCACTGGGGACAGGCCGCTGCCCGCCCACAGGAAGAAGTGCGCTAGCAGATTGAGACGGCTCGCGGCGGCGGCGGCGGCGGCGGCAGGTGGCTGGTTGTCAGGTGAGCGATGGGTGTCCAGGGCGCAGCTGCCGGGCCGTCGATGCCCCCAGATTGCCCGCGCCGCCTAAGAGGATTTCCCGCCGGCCGCATTTCTCACTGTCCGGTTGTCTACCGGACACCCCTGCCTCCTCCCCCCAGCCATGGCCGCCCTGCAGGGCGAGAGGAAGTGTTCTGTCATCTGACGAGCAGCCGGCTCGCAATCTGCAGAATGAGGTAAATATCTTACGCCGTCGAGCCGGGCGTCACCACTCCTTTAGCCGGTGGCCTTCTCTCCAGTTGGAATATTATACCCAAGGAAGAATTTCTGGCATCGTGATTGTCTTATTTGGCACAATCGAGTTGCAGAATGGTCAAGTATCATCTGTTTTATGTCGCATTCTCGATGAAACTTCGGATTAGAATAGGAATGCTCGTTCTTTTAATTAACATCTTCCTGTTTCTAATCGTTTCATCTTTCTACAGACCCAACTAGAGCAATTGCAACTGGTTGCTGCTAGTTTAAAACCAAAGAATGTAACAGTTGTTGATATGAGCGTAACACTATCTCTAAATTATCTAATAGCTTAAACCCGCGGCTCCGCTCGCGTGTTGGTTGATTATGGTAGATAATCTATCTTTCAGTAGTGTGCTATCAGACGTGTTTTGAGAGAACTGAAAAATATTCCTATCAGACTGCAGAAGTCTATGTACTTACAGTTTATCAGGAAAGTAAGTAGTGTAGATCAAATCACACGTAAAAATGCACTCGTTTCGAAGAATGCAATCACTAAATTCAACAATAATGATTGTAATAATATCACAGATGGATCACTTGATGTAATGCGCGAAACGTCAAATCGATTTTTTAAAGAGATGTATTAAAAGATTTTTTTAGTACTTTATTTATTTATTCTTATATTTCCTTATTCCCACGCTTATCCTTACAGAGAAAGAGCTGCAGACATTGTAGCATGCACAGACCAAAGGAATGGTCTGTGGCATCACGTTCGCTGTATGTAACCTCCTTGCTATAGAGTCGCAAACGCCATCGCTGGCCTTCAGGCCGAATTGTTTTATAATTTGACGACTTTCAACCACCATATCTTCCACCCCTTACAGCTATCGGCATGGAACTGCTATGGTGTTCAACGGGAGACTTCGGACAACAATTACACTCAGACCATTCGTTTGCGTTCTGTAGGTTTCGCTGCAGAGCGAAATATTAACACACACACACACACGCACACGTAGAATTTTATAGACGCCGATAACTTTCTATTCCAATATATTACACCATTTTTATCATTATCAACCCTCAAGCAACAATGCAACAAATAAAACCATTTTCAAAGAGTAAATATAATTTTCAAAGAGTAATTATTGTTCCGCATTTCGCGTTATATTCTACAAATTATCAAATATATATCAGATCGCTATAAAACCGTGCCTAAAACCTTCCTCAGGTATAAATTAGTAACTGTTCAAATATTTAAGTCTCTGTGTCTCGTCGTTCGGACGTGATAACCGTACACCGAACAGACATTCACGTTAATATATATAGATAAATAGGTATCCGATCGACATAAAACCGTGTCTAAAGCATACCTCGGGTAGACATTAGTAACTGTACAAATTTTAGCTCTTTATGTCTTGTGATTCAGACGTGATAGACGCACACCAAACAGACATTCACATTTATAGATATAGATTTGGAAATCTTATCTCACTTTTAGAATTCGGTTTAGCCCCTCAAGCCTGATTTCAAAGCGAAGAAATTTGTAACTACGAAACAATAAATTCATTACGCAGACACATTATGTTATCTGTACATATCACCGGTATTAAAAAGTTTATCATAAAATTATGATTTGTGCCATGGCAGGATTCGAACCCGAGGTCTCCTACTTAAGCGGCAGACGCCTTACCGGACTCAGCCACTGCGGCTTCATTGAAAACGCCAATACACTGACCAACCTACGCAGTTTTCATAATGTTGTTGTCGTCTTCAATTCGGAGACTGGTTGGACGCAGCTCTGCACCCTGCACTATCCTGAAGAAACCTCTTCATCTCCGCAATAGAACGGCAAGCCACATACATTTGAATCTGCTTACTCTATTCGTCTTTTGCTCTCCCTCTGCAATTTTTACGCCAGACACTTCTCTACAGTGCTACATTCACGATTCCGTGATGTCTAAGATTTCTTGTATCGATCCCTTCTCTTAGTCAAAGTATGCTAAAAATTCTGTTTCATCCCAGTTATATTCAGTACCTCCTGATTAGTTACACGATCTTCCCAATGAATCTTTAGAATTCTTCTTACTACCACATTTCATTGTTATTTAAGGTGATAGGGAAAAATTTTCTTCTTCGGCACTGTTATGTCCATAGCTGTAACAGTAAATTTGTTATTTGGTGAGCACAGTAGACATTGTTGAAGACTTGTTCGTCGCTCATCGGTTTGCATTGCTGCCTTGATACCCTCTTCTCCTGATCTCTCGCCTACTGTAATCGTCTCGTCAATGATTGTGGAATAACTGTCTCGGAACAGACCATCCACCGCCACAGCGAATCAATTTTGGCAATGTGTGGAACCAGCATGAAGTGCTGCACCTGAAAGACAAATGCATATCCTCTTTGATTTAATGTCAAGCCGTGTAGCAGCGGTTATAGTGTGAAATGGCAGGCACAGTACTGATTTAAATACCTTGCTCATTTCACATCGGGCTATATGTTTCATCACGTGATGTTTGTAAAACAAGTTATCTCCCAAATAAATCTGGCTATCATATCTGCAGTCAGTCTTGGTGCTGCATTTCCGATGTTCATAAGTGTGACATTTGCTCATTCAGATTTAGTCGACTGGTTTTAAATGGTCCCTACGTGTACCATGTTGTACACCAAAGTAAAACTTTCGTTCGTGCTATACTCCAAAGCAGTGACATTTCGTTCAATGTCGTTTCAGACGTATGATGTTCCTAAGGAATTCCTAGGAGGCTGTAAGCAGTTTCTAATCTTTTCAAAAACATCGTTTTCGGCCGTGAAATGTGAGCAAATAAACGCTTCCAAACAAGGAGTAGTTTCAACGATGCACTGTGTGCCACCCACAGAGACCTTTCAGTGGCACTTCTGGTAATCCTGAAAGTTCTCCTCCACACCAAGAAGAAAAAATTACATTACTAGCTGAACGTTGCAAATATGAATTCCATCATAGAAGTGCAATTTGAAGCGGTGAAATGTGAGTAGAGTAGGGCGAGACGAACTACCCATATTTTGAAACGTCAATGGTGGCGTTGGCACAATTTTGCTGAAAATTGTGGCAACATTAATACAGTGCCACAGCACCGGTGTGTGTACCATTGTTGCATCACCTTACGAACTTATGTACTGCACTATTCATACCTCCTTATACTTTCAAGTATTACACGCTCACCATACGTTAGATGTTACAGGGTTAAAATATCTTTGGTGTTCCCAGAATTCCGTAGGTTGGATTTTACTGTAATGATTCACAGACGAGCAAACAAGTCTAACGACGCAATTCCAATTAAATATACTGTTGTTGTTGTTGTTATGGTCATTAGTCCGGAGACTGGTTTGATGCAGCTTTCCACCCTACTTTATCCTGAGCAAGCCTTTCTATCTGCTCATAAGAACGGCAACCCACATCCATTTTAATCTGCTTACTATATGCGTCTCTTGGTCTCCCTCTGCGATTTTTACCCCACACACTTCCCTTCAATGCTAAATTTACGATTCCTCGATGTCTAAGAATGTGCCCTACCAGGCGATCCCTTCTTTTAGTCAAGGTATGCCAGAAATTCCTTTTCTCACCAATTCTGTTCAGTACCTCTTCGTTAGTTACGCGATCAACCCACCTAATTTTCAGCATTCTTCTGTGGCACCGCATTTCAAAAATCTCTATTCCCTTCCTAGCCGCACTGTTTATCGTCCATATTTCACTCGCATACAAGGCAACACTGCACACAAATGCCTTCAGAAAAGATTTCCTTACACTTAAATTAATATTCGATGTTAACAAATTTCTCTTTTTCAAAAATGCTTTTCTTCAAATAGCCATTCTGCATTTTATATCTTCTTTACTGCGACCGTGATATGTTATTTTACTACCCAAGTAGCAAAACTCATCAACCAACCTCACTGTTTCGTTACCTAAACTAATTCCTTCAGCATCGCCTGATTTTCTAAGACTGCATCCATTATCTTTGTTTTGCTATTGTAAATGATCATTTTATAAGCTCTCTTCAACATCCTGTCCATTCCATTCAACTGCTCTTCCAAGTCCTTTGCTGTCTCTGACAGAATTACAATATCATCAGCAAAACGCTTTTGTACGTTAAACACAGGGAGAGATCTGCACGGTAAGCAGGTACAAATGGATGTAGGTTGCTGCTGTTATTCAGGGATCAGGAGGCTAACCCAGGCTAGAATGCCATTTGGGAATGAACGCGTGGTTCTAAGTGCCATGTCAACCACTGCGAGTTCGCTCCACTGCGAGTTCGCTCCAGTGGAAGGTTAGAGCCTCCCGACGGGCATGTGTGTGTTTGTGTGTGTTTCGTCACAGTCTATCACAGACACTCGTGAAACTCTCTACGAAAAAAATGAAACTGAAGCGATACTAGCGCTCCAAGGAGCCAGTAGGGAGAAACAGTGGAATGGCATGATGCAAACTGAGAAGTTGTCGTTTTTAATGCTGTTACTTTCATATTTCCTGGTCACTGAACGTTGCTGTGAACTTTGTAATACAAATACGATAACATCATTAAAGTAATATCAATACTTCTTTTAATGGCAGTCTATAGCTTCTGGTACAACACAATCGGCAACATGTCAACATGTTTATTATTCATCATCTCGAAAGTGTAATGAAATTTAACAGTTTATCTTAACTAGTGATGTGGGCCGTGAATATTCCCAGTGGGAAGGAACTTATGAAATGGAAATATTGCCGGGAATATTTCTTTGGCCCGGAAAGATTGCAAAAAAATTGTGAATTAATGAAAATTTTTATATTTGCACGTTTTAACACTTATTACAGTTAAATAACTTTATAACTAGGTTAACTAAGTAAATTCATATATTTTAAAGCAAGATTTATCATTCTCTGCATTAATTTCTTTGTTAATTCCATGCAGAACATCATTTACTTTAAGTCTGGTGGAAAAAATAATTAAAAAAATTCGCTAGGGCTAAAATCTTTCGGCAAGTTTAGACACTACATTTCTCTGAATGAAATTTAAAGTTACAAAATATTTCTCTGAAGGCGTAATTATCAACTGGACGTCATCTGTAGCATTTTTTAATTTAATCAAACGAATGACTAGAGGTGTTTCACTTTTAGAATTCAAAGACTCCTCAATTCCTGTGATGTCTTATAAAAAATTAATTTCGAAAATATCACCAGCAATTTTAGTTTTAGAATTTTTAATTAATGTTTTACAATGTTCTATGTCAATAAAATCACTTGTGTTTTCAAGTAAATCATGAATCTCGGCCGGTTTATTTGCATAATTTTTCCCCAAAATGCTATTTTCATTGACTAATGTCTATAAATTTCGGAACAGTTTATTTTAAACATTATAGCATAAAATATCACTATCATCGACAGAAAACTTAACAAATTGAATAAACAAACCTCCCTGTGTATTTTCGTATTGAGTAACTACTCATCAAATGGCATATCAATATTATAAATTCGGTTTCTCTAAAGGTTGATTATTTCGAGGTTGGCAGTTCTAGGAAATGTAAGAATCGTAAATTTTGCATTCTGATTATTTTTGTGCATTTTTTATTCAATTATAATATTTTTCTCAACATATAAGATCGTTCGTGTTTGTTTTAATAACACAGTTACTACATTTACCTATTAATGTGAGCGATTTCGTTTTTAAAATTATAAATTCTCAAGAAATTTATTTAATTATAATTTTTCTTAAAATATATCTATGTTTTGTGTTTGATGTAACAATATAATTACTGCTTAAACATATTGAGCTATCTGGCTAATTAATCACAAATTCCTGGGAATTTATGAATTTGGGGAATATTGCCGGCAATATTCCCTGGGAATATGGCCTCGATTTTCAATTTCCGGAATTTATTTTGGCTTGAGAAGAGCCAAAGGCACCAAAGAAGCAGTCCTGACATTACTTCTGATAATGGAAGCAAGACTGAAGAAACACCAAGACACGTCCATAGCATCTGTCGACTTGGAAAAAGCGTTAGACAATGTAAATTGACAAATTATTAGAAAAATATGAGTGAGCTTTAGGGAAAGACGAGTAATATACAATACGTAGAAGCCTCAAGAAAGACTAATAAGACTTCAAGGTCAAGGACGAGTTGTTCAAATTAGAAAGGCTATAAGATAGAAATGCAATGATTCGTACTTATTGTTCAATATACACATCGAACAAAGAATGATGAAATAAAAATAAAGATGAGAGAGACAAAAATTCATTGTGAAAAAACAGCAATGATAAGATGCGCTGATTACATTCCAATCCTCATTGAAAGTGAAGGAGGATTTTTTTGGATGAAATGAATAGACGAATGAATACGTAATAAGAGTTAAAATATATAGCAGAAAGACAGAAATAAGAAGTTTTCTAATGAATCGACCCAGCAAGGGATGTGTAGCTTCATGATCCCTCGGGGTATATTACATCTGCCTCCACCAGTAACAATTCCCACAAATCGTATGTAGTTTTGGGGCTACCCAACGTAGGTTGCTCTCAACTTCATGACTATACTGATCCTCGTTAGCTTTCTTGAAAATCTTTCTTGACTTGTTAATGGAATTTATTTATTACGGATGTTTGCAGCCCTGTCCTGATTATTGTGGGGCAGCGTTGGCTTTATAGGAACCCCTTTAGGAGTTTTCTTGTATTACTCAAGAGGACTATGTTTTAATCGGAGAAGAGAAAATACAAGTCATGGTTACTTTCAGTGTACCATCTAGTGGATCGTGAGGTTTTCAATTCTTTGGCATCGTTGCTGAGCTAGAAATTTCCCCTTCTCCCTATTTCACTAATTTTTCTCCATGCTTAATGCTCGTATAGTCGCAGTTTGCAGAATGCTGTTTAAAATCGTCTAGGTAATGAAATGCTGGGCTACAGATCGTAAGGCTAGAGTGGGCCACTAGACGTCTGGTGGTTTGTGGACTGAGACAACAGTTAGACCTCTCAGCTTTAGGGTTATTACTCCTGGCAACAATTTCCCTTAACATCCAAAAGCCTCGTTCTGACGTATCTGGTAGAGACATGTACAGATGATGGCAAGTATCGTACCATTTAGTATCATGTAACCTTGCAGTTTTTTGTTTTGTCTTTATTTACATGGGCTATGATATCATTTATATGGGCTGTATGATTCCATGCTCAATAGCCAGTTTGCTCCAGTAGTAATATTTGCCTTAATTTTGTCCGTTATTGCTAGTGATGTTCTTTGACTGTTGTACTTCAGTAAAATAAAATGAATTCGCTTTCAGTCACAATATTGTTTTATTCTACACATTGCATTTCGAGCCCGAAGGGCTCATCATCAGATGCCTCAAAGACTGTGAGTCGTTGTTATTCCACAATGAGTCTCAAGATGAGAAATATTTGTTTGGTGATTATTTATACATACAAATGTACTTCAGTTGTCATACTACATCAGACTTACTTGTACACCACCTTTTAATAAGCCCAGGCCCTTAAACATGTATAAAAATCATAGAGGTACCTATGATGAGCCCTCAGGGCTCGAAATACATTGTGTAGAATAAAACACAATTTTGTGACTGAAGGCGAATTCATTTTATTTTACAGTGATATTTGTCTTTTGACAGTCCTTCCATGTTGATTTACTTGATGTGGATACTCGGACCAAGAACAGTATTGCAGTTCTTTTTCTTG
Organism: Locusta migratoria; assembly: GCA_026315105.1. Classification (NCBI taxonomy): domain Eukaryota; kingdom Metazoa; phylum Arthropoda; class Insecta; order Orthoptera; family Acrididae; genus Locusta; species Locusta migratoria. Next base: position 58,161,745 of record CM048751.1, read on the forward strand.
AAAAGCCATAAGAGATCGCTGATCGAGTGTGGCTGCCAGTGGTGTAGACGTTTCGCCGTCCTGTCGCAGCAGTCCGTTGTCCAGGGTACCGTGGTACGCTATCATGGAGGTTGTCTACACGTCGCGCCACAGTAGAGTGTTGACGTTCATCATATGAAGTCGGGCCTTAGTTTACTTCGAAGTTTTCATTCCGAATTGTTGGTCAACTTTGCTGCACTGTTCAAAATGTTCAAATGTTTGTAAATCTATCGGACCAAACTGCGTGGTCATCAGTCCGTAGCTTACAAACTACTTAAACCTAGGTAAACTAACCTAAGGACAAACACACACACCAATGCCCCACGGAGGACTCGAACCTCTACGGCGAGCAACCGCACGCTCGGCAGCGAGACGCTTTAGACCGCTCGGCTACTCCACCGCGGCTGCTGCACTGTAGTATGTAAATATGCCGCACGGATTTACACATTGTGAGTATTCCAATATCAGAGTTTGTGTTTTGTAACGGAAACGCTACCGCTGCTTGTAGAGAGAACGACATACTATATCCTAACCGTGGACTACCAGATTTAAGTGTTTATCGTGTTTTCAAATGTTCAAATGTTTGTAAATCTTATGGGACTTAACTACGGGGTCATCAGTCCCTACTTACAAACTACTTATGAACTAGCTACAACTAAGAACGGCACAAAATATCCATGCCCGAGGGGGGATTCGAACCCCCGGACCGTAGTGGCCTTGTATACCGTGACTGAAGCGCCGCAGTCCCCTCGGCCACCGGGGCCGGCTATCGTGATTTCAATACACTGCGTGACACTTGAACAGTGACTAGCACGTATACTGCAGCTCATCGACGAATGAACAGACTGTGGAAGAGATTATTCAGTCGGTAGAACTTAGTGCTTCATCGAGCAAACATAGAATTTCTTCCCATATCAGTGTTCTACATACAAGAGTATGGCTGACATTACGTAAACTCGTCGATCCATCCGTATCATTTACGTTTTATTCAAAACCTTCGAGCAGGAGATGTAGACGATTTGAATTTTCTCTTTGGATACTTGACACTCGCCATGTAATCCGTTTTCACCTGTCACTGATGAAGCCTCTTTTAGTCATGATGGCATGAACAGCACTCGTAATAAACGTCAATGGTCCGAAGAAAACCCGCATGCCATTGTGGAAACATTCTGAAGACCTCTTCTCCGGAAATGTGTGATGTGGTTTGATTGAAAATTAGATACAGAGTAATCAACATTTTATAGATAAACAAAAAATTTTAACAAAAAATTGACTTAAAAAAATTCATAAGCACTAAAAATGCCTATTCTTCTACAACTTAATAATCAACTTACTTTTAATACTCATCAATGTGCAGGTTCGAGCTATGTGTTAACCACGCAAGATGTATTGTAGTGTTTCCTTCGCTGACAGCGACTCCAAAAATAACAATAATTGTAACTACATTATATGAGATAGCCCTCTGTATCTTCCTGGACATTAAGGGGGCTTTTAGCAACACGACCTTCGATTCCATGGTTAGGGCAGCAGAGGTGCATGACCTAGGGACCACTATATGTAGGTGGACTAGGGCCATGCTCAGTGGAAGAAAGGTAGAGGCTACCATGATGAATGAAAAAATGGTAATCAATACCACTAGGGGTTGCCCGCAAGGAGGAGTTCTTTCCCCTTTATTGTGGAATCTAGTGGTGAATGATCTAATTGGAGAATTAAACTCTAGGCAGTACTTTTGCCAAGGATACGCAGATGATCTTGTCATAGTAATACTTGGCAAATTTGCTGACACAGTGAAGAATATGGCACAAGGTGCTTTGGATATTGTGCAAGACTGGTGCAGAAAACAGGATCTCGGGGTTAGTCCTGAGAAGACTGTTGTACCATTCACAAGGAAACATATCCAACACTCAAGTTGGAATCTAAAGCTTTTCAATGAAGCACTACCTGTGAAGGGGACAGTGAAATATCTAGGGGTTACCCTAGATGAGAAACTGACATGGACCCCTCACATTAGGAATATTTGCTTCAAGGCAAAAGGTACTTTAGTAAGTACCAGGAGAGCTTGTGGCAAAAATTGGGGCCTGAGCCCCAAGGGTATGCACTGGCTATACACCACAGTGATTAGACCCAGGATCACCTATGGGGCGGTCGTGTGGTGGAAGAAGGTAGAACAGCAGGTTGCTGCTAAGGACCTTGGTAAGGTGCAGAGACTAGCCTGCTTAGCCATAACAGGCGGAATTAGCAGCACACCAACTGCTGGGATGGAAACCATGCTGGATATGCCCCCATTACACCTTTGGGTCAAGATAGAGGCGGCAGCTGGTGTCTACAGACTCAAATCTGTCAACAACTGGAACTCTTTGGGATATCCAGAATCACACACTAAAATAGTGAGTGAGATAAATATAGGAAAGGTTGGGGAAATGCCAGCCGACTATATTATAACCCCATACTGCTTCAACAAGCCTTTCAGTATAACAATTGGAAGTAGGGAGCAGTGGGAGACAATAGTTCGACACCGTACGGGGGATATTGTCTGGTTCACAGACGGGTCGAAATCAGACCAAGGCGTTGGGGCTGGGTATACGGGGTGCAGCCAAGACTGGAGGGCGTCATCTCTCTAGGGAAACTGGCCTCAGTATTCCAGGCCGAAATCACTGCCATCAGAGCATGTGTGGAGGAGAATCTGCGTAGGTGCTACAAAGATCGTAGCATCTACATCTATTCAGACAGCCAGGCAGCCCTGAGATCACTGGCAGCTCCTGCAACAAGGTCTAAAATTGTTGCAGAATGTCACAGGGTTCTGGTGGAGCTAGGGGAAAGCAATAGAGTAAACCTATTGTGGGTCCCTGGCCACTCGGGGATCAGAGGCAACGAACATGCCGACAGATTAGCCAGGATGGGGGCAGAGTCTCCATTTATTGGACCGGAACCTGTCCTGACAATCACCAAGGCAATGATCAAATTGGAGCTACGTAACTGGCTCAGAAGACAGCACGTAGAATATTGGATTAAAGTCCATCAACAAAAACATGGCAAGGTAATGATGCCAAAGCCATGTTTTAAAAGAAGCTCTGCAATCCTGGGCCTGAACAGGAGAGAGATTAGACTCATGGTTGGATTGCTGACAGGCCATGGGAATTTCAAAAAACATCTACATACAATGGGAATAACAGAAGAGGACCCTAAATGTAGGATCTGTGATGACAGTGATGAAACTGCATCACATCTAATCTTCGAATGCATTGCATTGGAGAGTAAAAGACAGAATATTTGGGACAACCAGACCCGAAGAAATTGTGTCTAATAAAGAACTTGTAAAGGGACTCCTTGCACTGTTCAAGGGCAGTGGTTGGCTTTACTAGATATACAGGGAGCGATACCGCACAATAAACTTAGTTTCGGTGCGGGCAGTGGCGGGTTCGACCAAGACTGTTTTGGCTTCCCTGGAAAAATCAAATCAAATCAACTACATTATATTATCGTAATAATGTGATTGACTTTCAAGTAATCTAATATTTTTCATTTAATTTTACTGAAGAGAACTCTAAAAAATATATTGATCATTGTTTTTTATTCATAGGTACGTGATGAGTTAAATTTAAAGGCGCCTCGCTGCGGAGGTTCGAGCCTCTCCTGGGGCATGTGTGTGTGTGCTGTCCTTAGGTTAGTTTACCTTAGTTTAAGTAGTTTGTAAGCTACGGACTGATGACCACGTAGTTTGGTCAGATAGATCTACAAACATTTGAACATTTTTATCTTGTTGCGTGGTAAACACATAGATCGTACCTACATGTTGATGAGTAGAAAAAGTAAATTAATTATTAAGTTGAAGAAGAATACGCTCATTTTTTTCATTGTGTATTGATTTGTTTTGGAATAGTTTTTTTTGTTAAAAATTTTGTTTAGTTTTTTACTTTTCAGTGAATCTGTGAATGTGAGCAGACCTACTGAACGTGCTGCTCATATGAGACTCTACGAACTCTGTCCGACAGGCTTCGAGAGGCGCACTGGGTACTGACCGGCCATCGTGTCATCCTCTGCCCGAAGGCGTCATCGGATGCGGTATGAAGGGGGCGTAGCCAGCGCCCCCGCACTCCCGGCCGTGACGTCAGTTTTCGTAAAAGGAGGCGCTACTTCTCCATCAAATAGCTCCTCAGTGTGCCTCACAAGGGCTGAGTGCATCCCGCTTAACAACGGCAATCGACAGACCCGGACGGTAACCAATAGGAGTGCTAGCGAAGCCCGACAGTGCTTACCTTCGATGATGTAACGAGAATCGGCGTACACACTACGGCACGGCCGTTGGTGCTCATATGAGACAACGCCGTTTAAATGAGAGAAACGAAGTCAGGGGAAAACGCCCATCTCAACAGAGGAAATCTACCTCGAGGAAAATTTCAAAAGTATCTTGCGAAGAGTGTGAAAATTAGCTTAAAAAATACGGCTTTACTTGAAAAACGTTTTGAACAGGAAATTACTTGATCATAACGACGTTACGTTGGTGACGGCTTTGGATTTTTTTTTCCGATGATGATGGACGAATGACTAAATCTGGAAAGAAAAAATAATGGGAACGATAGCCTATAAAGTATTCGGCCGAGTATCGTTAATTTGCCCCTAAAAATTGAATAGTTGCATCACTTTGTCATTGATCCCATAATGGGAACCTAACCAAACTCTTATCAAACTACCCTGAAGCCGCGTGGGAGTAGCCAAGCGGTCTGGAGAGCCACGTTACGGATCTCGCGGCCTCCCGCGTCGGAGGTTCGAATCCTCGGTCGGGCGGCATGGATGTGTGTGTTGTCCTCAGGTTAGTTAAACTTAGTTTAAGTAGTTTATAAGACTAGGGACTGACGACCTACGTAGTTTGGTCCCACAGGATTAGAAACATTTCAACATTTCAACTACCCTTGAAGTACATCCTTTTCAAAAAGAATCATCGAAATCGTTTGGGGTGATATTGAGTTATTCGTCCATTTGTCGTGCACATAACACAAATTTAAGACATATAGTTTTCTTATGGATGCCATTGTCAGAACTGGACCTAATTGAAATGGGACCAAACGGGAAACATCAACTTTCAAATAAAAAAAGAAAACAAAAATCGGTTCTCACAGTCGAAGGTTCTGAGGTGAGAAGCATAAAAAACACAGTCGAATTGAGAACTTCCACCTTTTTTTTTTTTTAAGACGGTTAACAATGAGCTTCCAGAATTGCTGGAGAAGACTGCTTTGGCTACAAGAATGCATATGTTCTCCCAGCATGACGGGGCTCCTGCGCAGTCGTCAGCTCGTAAGATGTATCGGTACATACGTACACTATTCTTGACCACTTAGGTCACCGGACCTTACGCCATCGGCTTTTTTTTTCGGTGATGATGGACTAAAGACGAAATCTGGAAAGAAAAAAATAAACACAAGGGCCGATTTGATCGTTCGGATTATAAAAAGCGGAGCCCTTATAAAAGAACCTAATGGCGAACTCAGAAGAGCCACACCTTGTGTTAGTAACAGAAGTCAAAAGTGCATTGAATTTGGTGGCGGAAGTTTTGAAAATTAACCGTTTGAAATCCGGCCCATAAAGAGTCGCGGCTCTATTTAGCCAATTATCAGACAAACTGATAGTGGGGCAAAGGGGCTTACCAGTTCCGGCACACGCCTTACAACCAAGGAAACCTTCCGAAAACCTTCGTCGGAATCGGGGCATCGGGACCAATTTAATTTATCTCTGGGACGTTGCCCCAGACTACAAATGAATTATCGGGAGATCACGAGTGCATTCACGACAATCAAGAATCGGTCGCCCGAGTTACTCTCGTAAACTCGTGGAGATCAACTCGAACAGTGGACAAGCCTCCCCCTAAAGGAACCGCACCCGTGAGCACGGTATCCTCTGCGTCCTGTGTAAACGTCTAGCAAAGGATGGGGCCCCTCCACGCCCACAACAACGTGGTGACCATCACAAAAGTTCTACTGTCACCTCCGTAATTAGGTTAGTTTGCTAAGGTGGATCACGGAATGTGGGGACCGCGATGTTATCCGTACGTGTTGGCATGATCACCCATTAATACGGTGCATCTGGAGATAGAATAGGTCGAAAGGTATACGAAGGTAAAGGTAGAGGAAAAAAAGTGCCAAGGCAAGAGCCAAGGGAAAAAAAAACCTCTGCGACAGTGGGGTAGGTTTGAAGGGCAGTAGCGGTATGCTATCTGCGACAGATCATGCAAGGTTTGGTAATGTTAGTAAAGGGTATGTCTCAGTACCGTTAACTTTACTAGGTTCGTCATAAAGAATCAGTCCGTCTGATGCAAGGTTCTGCTGCGGCTGAGCTCCTGTGAAGTCTCCTGGGTCGGCTGCGGCAGGATACCTGTAACATAGCCAAGTTTGTCATGGTAGTTAGGTGATTCGGTCATAGAACTAAGTGTGTGGGACTGTATAGGTTTGTTTGTGTTTGAACGTCTTCGTTTCCCTTTGCCTTAAGTTTGTTTGGATTTCATATTCGAGAAAGAGAGAGAGAAATAATAATAACAAAAAAAGGACACGTGTATATGGAATAAAATTGGATGTTAAGGAAATATTACCTCTTTCTGTTTTTCTCAGGAGGTTCGAGACATCCTGTATACGCCGATAATAGTTACAGTTTCGGAGTCTGGTGGAAGGATCCTGCGATTTAAGACGAATACCCATAGTCTGCATAACTGTAAACACAAAAGTGTTTCTTTGCGTTTTCTTAAACAAAGGGCCACTTACGGCCGCTCTGTACTTCAGCGACTGCGGCCTGCGGTCTCAGCCAACAGAGGTTTGTGGTCCCTGGGTGAAGGGCGAAGGCGGCGCCCGCCTCCTCTCGACCCTGCAGTCCCGAGACGACAAAGGGCTGGCGAGGGCGTGGAGGGCCGCCGGAGACAGAAAGACAAGAGGCGGCCGAGGAATGCCGAAGTGACGCTGAAAAATCTGGCCGCCTCCACTCGACGTGATTCCTCTTGGTGGACCGAGGGGAGTCCGAGGCTCCGGTCAAGGGAGGCGGAGGCAATGAAAGCGGCGGAGCGGGGGATTGATGGGGGCGGCGGGGGCGGCATTGTGAGGCGGTGACCGATGGGCGGCCGCCGCCGCCGCCGCCGCCGCCGCCGCCGACCCGCGCCTTTCGGCACCTCCACGGCTAGTTAGCCGCGCGGGGACCGGCGACCAACGCACCGGCCCCATCTGTCAAACGTCCCCGGAACGTGCTAGGCATGTCGAGCCTGCATATCGTCTCGAGAGGTTGTAGTGACTCTGATAGCAATTAACTACAGTCAAAGGCTTACCTGAAGGATGTAACTGTCATTTGACCGATTTATACTGTTTTATTGGCACGATACAGTTTCGGCCATACACCATTTTCAATTGATATGACCAATTGATCAAATAGTATGAAGATCAGCTTCCTCAAACCGAAAGTAATGTCTGTGGAAAAGAGACTTCAACGGATTCAGGGCCAAATATGAGGAACAAAGTTAGAACAGGTGTACAGTTTCAAAGTACAGTAAAACTTTCCTTAACGGACACTTCCCAATAGCGGACTCCTCTCAATAGCGGACATTTTAAAATTCCCCTGCAAAACAACATTAGGCCTTATGCTAAAATTATTCCGAATAGCGGACATTCTATATAACGGACACGGACACCGTAATAAGTTCCCCAACAACAATCAAACCTTCCAAATAACGGACAACGTGGAAGAATCAGTACATTATTGCGTGTCAAAACTCTGAGTTACGTCAATTCTAACGTGTGTTGATTAAAGATTTAGCGCGTTTCTTGTTCGTATTGCGTGGTTTCATGGCATTGCCATCTATTGGAACTTCTTGCAAGTACAGTACGCACATTATTGGTTCATGTCGCGCAGAAACAGACGATGAGAGTACGGCGGCAAACACTATCCGTCTGTTGTCGGTACACCAGACGAAGCCAAGCGTTGAGTAGTAGTCTCACTATTGTGTTACAGCGTGGGTTTGGGTAGGACAGGGGAGAGGCGATAGGTGTATCGAATGTTTTCATTCGATGGCTGCCACAGCCTGGTTTAAAAGTAAAAAAACTTCGTCTAATGCGTCTTGAGTGTTTTCGATTTGAAGTTTAGTTTTCGCGCTACACGCTTTAATATGCCCAGAGATAAAAGTGACCAAATACCAAAAAAGCTGAGTACAGGCGCGAAACGAAAAAAGAATGTGATCTCGTTGTAACAAAAGTTTCGCTCTTTGCAGAAAATTGATGCTAGTGAGCCACCCGCGAAAGTTGCTGCGGATTTGAGCGTCTGTACGAGTGCGATTACTGATTGAAAAACAAACTGATCAGATATTTAGACATTTTGTTCCATTCAAGCGTCAAGCAGCGCAATGAAATCTCGAAGAAGAATGAGAAAAAGTTGATATCCGCAGTTAGAAGAGGCTATATTTTTGTGGCATGAACAAATAAGAGCCAAAGGCGTGCTAGGTTGAGGTCTTCTACTTCGTCTAAAAGCGATGACTTTTTATGCGCTTATTGAAGGAAAGGAGCAAGAACTCCTTGGAAATTATGACTGGCTGGATCGGTTCAAGAAGCGGCGTACTTAGCGGTATTGACGCAATTCGGTGTGTTTCACACGTGAAAACAGGAGACTTTGGTTTTATCCGAGATTTTCGTTATCCGAACCGGCCGCCATTCCGATCATTTCGGATAAACGGTAGTTTACTATTTTGTTTCTTATCCTTTACTTAACAGCGGACACTTCTTAAAAGCGGGCAGTTTTATTTTCCCCATTGGTGTCCGTTATACAGAAGTTTTACTGTACTTATGTTGTAGTTTCTCATAGAGTGGGAACATTCTGAAAGTACTTTAATCAAGGTGCAGCAAAGCCAATGCAGTGAGTGCTGACCTGCAATCTACTCTCTTCTACAAGAAGGGATCAGTACGAAGATTAACAAGAATAATACATGGGTAATCAGATTTTAGAATTTTTCTATATTTATGGCATTTGAAGATCAGGACTTAATTAATATTCAGCCAAAGCCACTCGATTGAACTCTCAAAAAGTCTCGAGAAAATCGACGTCTACAAACAGCTCAATCAACAGCACAGCAAAATACAGTTCACAAAGAGGTAGAAAAGAATGCGGTACGGTCGGGGGTTCGAATACCCCGTCGGGCATGGATATTTGTGCCGTCTGTAGTGTTAGCTAGTTCATAAGTAGTTTGTAAGTTTAGGGACTGATGACCCAGTAGTTAAATCCCATAACTTCTACAAACATTTGAACATTTGAAAAGAATGCGGTGCTCCCTTTCCTCGACGTCCAAGTCTTCCGAAAGTCTAACGGCAAACTCAACCATAGAGTATACAGAAAAAGCCACCAGCACGGGCAGGTACCTCCACGATTCCTCCCACCATCACCGTATGTAGCAGGTATCCACCATTTAAACTCTAACAATAAGAGCCCAAAGGATCAGCTATGCAGATCACCTACACGCGGAACCTCTACACCTCAGAGCCACCTTTCTGGCCAGTGACTATGGGATGGGTGGGATAAGCAAAACAATGTCCAGAAAGAATGAAAGCAATAGAGAGGAGCAGGAGGAAGAATGAAACATCTGCCGATTAGCTTACGTACAAGGCGTCACTGGACATGTGGGCAAAATTCTTCGTCAGGCTGGCATCAAGCCAGTCTTCCGCAGCACCAACAAGATTAAAGATGCCATAGGGTCAACAAAGGACACAGTTAAACTGCCGGCCGAGGAGACTGAGGCGCTCCAGTCACGGTCAGCACGGCCACTACGGTCGGGGGTTCGAATCCCCCCTCGGGCATGGATATTTGTGCCGTCCTAGTTCGTAAGTAGTTGATAAGTAGTTTGTAAGTTTAGGGACTGATGACCCCGTAGTTAAGTCCCATAAGCTTAACAAACAGTTAAACTGAAAAATGCCGGCCTCTATGAAATCAGCTGTGATTTTTGGCTGGTGTTTATAGGACAGACCGGACACGACTTGGGGAGCACACAACGCGGTTTCAGAGCATCACAGTCACTTCGGAAAATAGATATCTTTCGGCGAGGTCCGCGTGCTGGCGAAACAACCACTCCCAATGAGGAGGAAGATTACAGAAGCTATAGAAATACCCAAGCGCATAACCAACATGAATAGGGAAGATGGATACAGACCTCCGGCTTCTTGCCTGCCAGCAGTTGCAACACTACGAGACGGGACCGCGCGCAGAGCGACTCACGCAGGCGTCCTGGACACCACAGCGGCCGCGCACACTCAGAGCACCTTCTGTGCCAGACGACCAGTGAACAGCAACACGACACAACTCTTGCCAGTTCCCTCACGTCCATCCCGCCAATAGCAATTTCCAATGCAAAAGCCAATCGAAGATGCCAAATTTCACCAATGAGAGGGAAGAATGCAATCTCCAATCAAAATGTTCAAATGTTTGTAAATCTATCGGACCAAACTGCGTGGTCATCAGTCCGTAGCTTACAAACTACTTACACCTAGGTAAACTAACCTAAGGAAAACACACACACACACACACACACACACACACACACACACACACACACACACACCCATGCCCCAGGGAGGACTCGAACCTCCAACGGCGAGCAACCATACGCTCCGCAGCGAGGCGCCTTAGACCGCTCGGCTACTCCACCGCGGCAATCTCCAATCACATGAAAAACTTGTCACGAAAACCCCAGTAGTTGACGCCTTTTTTCATGGCATGTAATAATGTAAACACCATTAGAAAAAGACCAAATTCCCTCTTCCTCTTCCTCAAACCGCTGTTAGCACAATTATATACAGAGGCAGAGGAGAGTATTCAGACCCAAGTCATATGCTTATCTTTGACTCAATTGTGTCTAATGCACAGACGGAATGTGGATCTGCGTATCTGCTATAATACAGGAACTATTTCAGAAGACGTGACTATATGAGTGTCACCGTACCCTCTACGTGAAATGATTAGTTTTGTGTTACCATCACAGGCGTGTGTTTCACACAGGACAAAAGTAAACAGACACTTTCCCGCTTGACAAGGTAAACGAAGTCAGAAGGGACAACTCGGCGGCAGCAATTAGTCAGTGAACGCAAGTCAACTGTCTCGTACTACATAAAAGCACAGGTCTCATCGAAAAACACTTACGTAGCGCTATGCCCCGTAAAGGTGCGGTAACGACAGTGGAAGGACGAAGGCATATTGTGCGGCTGCATAATGAGGGCAAATCATATGCAGAAATAGGCAAGGTCGTCAACCGACGCTGTAAGACTAAATTTAGTATCGTTCAAAAATGGAAAGAAGTGAAAATCTCGTCTATCGTCCACGACAGGAGCGTCCTCAGAAGCTCACGAACAAAGACAAAAGGAATATATTTCGAATGGCGAAAGAAGACCCGCAGACAATGGCTGCTATATCAGCAGAATTGGCAGAAGGTGTTGGTACCGAAGTTAGTATTGGAACAGTGCTCAGATGCCTGAATGGTGCTTGGTTCTTCAGTAAGTGCAACGCAAAAAAGCGGATGGTTTTTGCAGAAGAATTCGGCGGCAAGGGCGTGACCTTTTGGAATAAACTTCTGTGGAGTGACGAATGGAAGTTTACTATGAGCCATGTGGATGGCCGCAGTTTAGTGTGGCGTCAAGCAAACACAGAATGGGAGCCCAGAATCATGCAAGCAATCATCAAACATGGAGGCGGTAGTGTTAGGGGGGTGGGGATGCATGTCTTCCAGAGGTGTTGGCGAGCTTCTATTTACCGAAGCCACCATGGACAGATTTGTGAATCTCGATATACTCGAGGAAAATCTGAAGAAAAATGCTGAGAGGTTGGATCTTGAAGATGATTTTTACTTCCGACAAGACAATGATCCCAAAAAATTGTGGATTCTAGACAACGGCTCATCGCCTCATTACTCTACCGCAGTCTCCGGACCTCAATCCCATCGAAAACGTCTGGAATGAACAGAAAACGAAACTACAAAAACGACATGTGAGCAGTTTGATACATCTACGTGCATATATAGAAAACGAATAGGCGAATGTCGGTTCGCATATTAACAAAAAAGTTTTGTTTACTCAATGCCATAAAGACTGAGCACTGTAATACAAAGAAAGAAACGCAATACCAATTAATGACTGCTGAGTGTCTGAATATTTTTGCCCATTGTGTGCAGGGCGAATCACCTAACACTTGCACCGCAAATATTACGGAAACGGAAAGTGCCATTCATGTGCGGTTTTCACAGAATGGATTGTTAGACAAGGACTCGTATTGTTAGCCAATAAAAAGGTTGTAAAAATACCCAGAGAGTGTATTTTTTATGCAAACATACAATTTTTCAAATGGAACAATGCTTGTTTCTATCATGAACTGGAATTTTTGACACCAGCTGTTTCAAAGAATTTTGAATGACATTTTTATCACGTTTAGTTTGGCAGCTACAACCATTCAAAGTTTTGGGGGCGGAGGCTACGCCAGCGTAGCTGACTGGCTGGTGGTCATGAGAAACTGGGCCGTGCCCCAAGGGCGAGCCACTCGGCCAGTGAGCTACGCTATCGCAGCCTCCGCCCCCGAAACTTTGAATGGTTGTATCTGCCAAACTAACAGTGATAAAAATGTCATTCAAAATTCTTTGTACACAGCCGGTGTCAAAAGTTTTAGTGCATGATAGAAACAACTATTGTTACATTTAAAAATTGTATGTTTGCATAAGAAAATACACTTTCTAAATGTAAGTAATATTACAATCTGTTTGTTGGCTAAAAATACGAGCCATTGACTACCAATCCATTCTTTGAAAACCGCACATCAAATCAAATGTTCAAATGTTTGTATATCTTATGGGACTTATCTACGCGGTCATCAGTCCCTAAACTTACAAACTACTTACGAACTAGCTTACAATAAGGACGGCACAAATATCAATGCCCGAGGGGGGATTCGAACCTCCAACCGTAGTGGCCGTGCAGACCGTAACTGACGCGCCTCAGTCCCCTCGGCCACCGCGGCCGGCAAACCGCACATCAATCGCATTTCCGTTTCCGCAATATTTGTGGTGCAAGTGTTAGGTGATTCACCCTTTATATCGATTTTCTTTTTTCTTTGTTATGTAAGATGTGTTTTGTTACTTGTTGTTCTAAATATTCAAATGTTTGTTAAGCTTATGGGACTTCACTGCGCGGTCATCAGTACCTAAACGTACAAACTACTTATGAACTAGAATGAAACTTTCACTATGCAGCGGATTGTGTGCTGATATGAAACGTCCTGGCAGATTAAAACTGTGTGCAGGAACTGGGACTCGAACCTGGGACCTTTGCCTTTCGCGGGCAAGCGCTCTACCGACCGAGCTATCCCGACACGACTCACGATGCCGCCTCACAACTTATGAACTAACCTATACTAAAGACGGCACAACATCCATGCCCAAGGGAGGATTCGAACCTCCGACGGGGGACGGCCTTGCGTATCGTAACACAGCACCTCAGTGCGCTAGGCTGCTCCGCCGCAGCACTCGTTGTTCTGCATATGTTCAAATTGACATTTGTGTTGCATATCTGCCAAGAATAAAATATGTATTTTTTTTTAGTTAAAAACTTATTAGTTTTCTGATTACTCCCAGTGTCTGAACAGTTTTCTCCGCGTCTGTAATTCACAAGCTACCTCACATTCAGCAGTCAGACACAAACCCCGATGAAGGCCGTTTGCAACAGTGCCCGAAACGTGAGTAGATTTTATAAAAATCACAACGCAGTTTATAATGTTTTAATATATTTTTAAGTAATTACATTTCAGTCTACCAGTTCCAAACAAGATACTTAGCTTTTCAACATTACAATGTATGGGGGTTCTGCTCGCTGCAACATTATTCTCCTGGGGCGTCGTCGTAGAAATAAATACTCGATATGTACAATTTTTCACTTCTTCTTTAATTTAAAATCGAACTACTTCTCCACCAAAACATTAAAAATTCAAACTTGTGTACAACAACAACAACACAGACTGATATAGATTCCAGAGCACTTTGCGAAAACAAGAACTCCAACTCCCCCACGCAAGGCGGTGAGGCAAATATATAACATCAGCAATAATGACCTTACATTATGCATTGTTCATAACAATTGAATATACTAATTTACAATGAACAAACACTCAAAGAAAACATTTCATGTACACAAAAATAATCACAATATAAAATGAAAACTATACATACAATAATTTTACAAGGCACATATTGTTTTAAGACTTAATCATGCTACTTTTTATTTGACAACAAACCAAAATGTTAAATGTGAATTAATTAGTTAACGAGTACATCGTACATGTTCCTAACATATAGTGAACTATCACATTCTGAAAATAGGTTCAATACCTCACGTCAATCAATATATACAAAGAAATACAATATAGGAATTTCGACTATTACATTAATTAACACAATTAGCTGGTCAATACAACTTGTTTATGAGCCTAACATATATACAATGCTATTTATTTTAATGTCTTTATATTTTACAAAAGTTTATACCTTTCGTCTGTCTATTTATTGAAATAATGTACGATGACAAAAGTATTGTTTATAGAACTGTCTGGAAACGTCTTATATAAATCTCTTAATTAATGAAATCTATCACTTGTTTTGATCACAGTATCACCGAGACACTGTCCTACACTGATTCCTAGACTGGCTATTTCGTTTGTAACTTCACACGCAAAATATACCACTATTACACCACACGATTCCGGATCCGACGCAGACGGTATCGTACGATAACACTGAGATGAGAGGGCCAGCAGTATCGTCACAGGTCTCATACCCGGAAGAATTTTATTGACAAGTTATTGATCCGCAATAAGTCCTCGTGTCTGTCGATGTAGACAGTACCGTACTGCCCGCAGTGTGTGCACGTGCTACTTCGCTCTGTTAATTGAAGCGCAGCAGTGGCAGCAGCGGTGGCAAGTGGCTGTGATCTGTTGCCAAGGCGCGGCCGCCTCGGGGCTGGCCCGGCGGTTGTCAGGGCGCGACCTCGCGGATCCCGGCGACGGCGAGCGGTCAGGAGGGGCCGCGGACGGCAATATCGCCGCCGGGGCATCATCAGGGGTAATGGATGGTCCGCGCTCGGCCCCGGCGCTCCTTATGGCTTCCCGGCAGCGTCGAATTAATCAACGGGGCGAAAACAATTGCGGGCGACCTGTCGCGCGCTCGGACGCGCAGACCCACGGCGGGGGATTTCTTGGGCTGTCCATTAGGGCGGGACGGCGGCGGCGGCGGCGGTCCATCCGCAGGGCCGATACATCTCTCACTCGGTCGCGCCGTCGGCGGCTGATGGCCGGCTTTTTCTGGCGGTCTGGCTTACCCGCAAGCCCCGTCCTTTCATCGGGGTGGAGGGAGGGGAGGGTTTTCTGGGGCCGAGGTGGCGACGTCTCGGCTGGATAAACAGCGTCCAGGGCCTCCCCTCTGATCCCGGCGGTCTCTGCTGCCCATCGAGACAGGCACTCGCTACGCGCACGAGTCTCGCGACGAGGTCGTTGAGGCGGATCTAATCGCGAAAGGTTACGAATTTGGTATATGGAATACCGGCTCACTCTCGGGGAAGGTCGCCCGCATTTTGAAGAGAAAGGAAGATGTGTCCATGACTTTTTCCCGAATATAAGGGAACGTCTTCGAATGGGTCATATCAATCCCAGCCGGGGTATGATCCATTTCCTATCGGGACACGGCCCCTACCCCACACACCTCACACGTGTGGGTCTCAGTGACAATCCATACTGTACGTGCGGAGAAATTGGGACTCCAGAACACACTGTCATACACTGTCAACTCTACAAAACACACTCTCACACAATGTTTGACACGACTAAAGACGTAAACGAACTAATACGAAATAAGAACGGATGGGACATAATGAACAGGCTGACGGACGAAGTCTCACTACGTAAAAAAGACGAGTACACACAGAACGTAAGACGTAATGCAACACGAAACGCCCACAACAGAAGACAAAACACTTATGATGAATCTGACACTGAAAGCACAAACAGTACAAATTACACCACAGATGACAGCCCCAACACAGAGGACGATATAAACACATGCGAAATGTAACCTACAGATATAGCCAATTATAAGAGTCTCAAAATGAGAATACTCCAGGATGACAGGGCTCGAAGTAAATTCCGAGGCCTCCCACCCTGGACTTTCCTCTCTTATTCTTCAGACTGTCACTCAAACCAATCTTTCCTATCTTCTATTATTCTCTTCTTAAAATAGTTGATGTTTTTAAGTTGCCTTTCCATTTTCCTTATGACAGGTTTTTAAGCTTTTCTTTGTATTTTTTATCAAATTACTGTAAATGTATAAAGAAAACAATGTATCATAGTCGCATAAATGTATCACATAGTTTTTGTAATCACGACCAGCCATTTACCCAAAGGCAGCTGGTCCGCAACAAGGGTAAATAAATAAATAAATAAATTTTGAAGAAATACCAGGTCGGAACTGTCTTTTGTCAGCCAAATAAAATTCGAGCACTGGTGAGGAGTGCCAAAGATGATCTCGGTTTGAGGGAGGCCGGCGTGTACCAGATTCCGTATCTGTGTGGCAACTCATATATTGCACAGACGTTGCGTACCGTCGAGGATCGAAGCGTTGAACACCAGAGGCACACACGATTGCAAGTCGCTGAACATTGTTTGTCGGAGAATCACGTGATGCAGCATGAACGCACTAGGATTCTGGTACAGACGTCTAAATACTGGGACTGCGTCGTTAGAGAGGCCATTGAAATTCGGACAAGTGACGACCTCATAAACCGTGACTGTCGCTATAATCTTAGCAAAGCTTGGAACCAGCGATTGGGTTAATTAAGAGTAAATCTAGCAAACGTACCGTAGTGACGACCACAACGGACACGTCGGTCACATCGACGTCATCTCAGACGCCAGCGCAATCGGTTCCACTGCGCGTCCGCGGCGCGGGGCGCGGACCACGAAGGGGTCGCTCCACGGGCAGAGGGTATTTAAATCGCCCGCTACCGGGCTACCACCCAGTTCCCTTCGAGTCGCCGTAGCGTGCGGATCGTCTTGCCGGTGCGTTTCCAGGAGCTCAGTCCGTCAGTTCACCTGATGATGGCGACATGTATGATCGCCGAAATATTGTGCCCGTTGGACACTATAGACCGGCAGTACACCCATGGATATTTTATCAAATACGCCGGGAGAAACTCATGAATCACACTGTATTTCTTGATTTCCGTACCTCACATAAGACTTTTAATCAAATTGCGTGGTTATGGTATATCACCCCAAATTTGCGATTGGATAGGGGATTTCTTGTCAGAGAGGACACAGTTCGTAGTAATCGATGGTAAGGCATCGACTAAAACAGAGGTGATATCGGGCGTTCCTCAGGGTAGTGTTATTGGTCCTGTGCTGTTCCTTACTTACATAAACGATTTAGGGGAAAATCTAAGTAGCTCTCTTAGGTTGTTTGCAGATGACGCCGTCATTTACCGTCTAGTAAAATCATCTGAAGACCAAAACCAACTGCAGAACAATCTGAAAAAGACATCACTATAATGTAAAAAATGGCAATTAAGTCTAAATAATGAGAAGTGTGAAGTCGTCCACATGAGTACGAAAAGAAATCCGTTAACTTTGTTTCAAAGATAAATCAATAAAAAGTGAAGGCCGTAGACTCCACAAAATACCTGGAAATTAATATTACTTCAGACTTAAACTGCAAATAATACGTAGATAATGTCGTGGGGGAAAGGCGAACCAGAGACTGCGTTTTATTGGCAGAACCCTTAAAAGATGCAACAGAACTACAAAAGAAACTGCATACACTACGCTTGTCGGTTGATTTTTGGAGCATTGCTGCCCAGTGTGTGATCCTTATCAGGTTGGTTTGACGGAGGACATATAAAGAGTTCAGAGAAGGGCAGCTCGATTCGTATTGTCACAATACAGGGGAGACAGCGTTACGGAAATGATACAGGATCTGGGATGGGAATCTTTACAACAACGGCGTTTATCGCTGCGGCGTGGGCTACTTATGAAATTCCAATCGCCAACATTCTCCTCCGAATGCGAAAATATATTGTTGACTCCCACTTACATAGGTTGAAATGATCATCAGAATAAAATACGAGAAATCGGAGCTCGTACGGGGGGATTCAGGTGTTATTTCTTCCCGCGCGCTGTTCGAGAATGGAATGGGGGATAAATAGTATAACGGTGGTTCGATGTACTCTCTGCCAGGCACTTAAATGTGATTTTGAGAGTATCCCGTGTAGATGTAGATGTAGACTCACTAAACAGTGCTTGTCCTCCACGCTATATTTGGACTACTGGGCACGCTACCTAATGAATTCTGCGAGTGTTCCAATCGGCCTGCTTAGCCTGAAACCACAGTCCTGACGACGCAGGCCCGACGCTACCTAAGTGACGCTGCGACCGATGCCAGTTCGAAGTGGGGACTCGTGGAGTTCTTTTTGTGCCTACATGGGCTAAGTAGTAAATAAATTACAAATTATTTCTCTGATTCTCTGGCATTTCTGTAAAACAACAGCAGATACCTTTAAAAATAATACATGAAACTGGAAACGTTTATTGTACTGGGTGACAAAAGTCTGTATCAATTTGAAAACGTAATAAATCTCGGAATAATGTAGATAGAGAGGTAAAAATTGACACACTTGCTTGGAATGACATGGGGTTTTATTAGAACTAAAATAAATAAATAAATAAAAAATAAAAATAAAAAAAGTTCGAAAAATGGCGATTCATCTGATCAGAAAAGCAATAATTTGCATAACAAATTAAGAGAAAGCAAAGGGATGTTCTTTACAGGAAATGCTCAATATGTTCATCATCATTCCTCAACAGTAGCTGTAGTCGAGGAATAATGTTGTGAACAGCAGTGTAAAGCATGTCCGGAGTTATGGTGAGACATTGAGTCGGATGTTGTCTTTCAGCATCCCTAGAGATGTCGGTCGATCACGATACACTTGCAACTTCAGGTAACACCAAAGCCAATAATCGCACGGACTGAGGTTTGGGGACTTGGGAGGACAAACATGACGAAAGTGGCGGTTGAGCACACGATTATCACAAAACGACGTGCGCAAGACATATTTCACGCGTCTAGCAAAAATTTTTTTCTAATAAAACCCCATGTCATTCCAAGCATGTGTGTCAATTTTTACGTCTCTATCTACATTATTCCGTGATTTATTAAATTTTAAAATTTATACTGACTTTTTGATCACCCGGTACACGGTGATTCACGAGGATATTTTACTCCATATGTAAAACTAAAGACATAGGTCCACAAATGTTTAGCTGCGGTTAATAAAATATTTTGCCTGATATTTAACAACCTCGCTAATATTAAGCGGATTTCAGTTTGAAGAACCCCTTAGATGAACGTCACCATGATGAATAATGACTTTCATCCAGCCAGAGAACTTCATATTTGGACTCAAACTGTACATAAAAGGCCGCATGGCATGCAGTTTCACTCTCAACCTTCCATAAGAACCCATGTCTTATAAAGTACTAGCAAAGAATCGCTTCATACTTTTCAAAACTACG
This sequence comes from Locusta migratoria, assembly GCA_026315105.1. NCBI lineage: Eukaryota > Metazoa > Arthropoda > Insecta > Orthoptera > Acrididae > Locusta > Locusta migratoria. Next base: position 58,181,356 of record CM048751.1, read on the forward strand.
TGCGTTTTAACTATACAAGTAACAAAACTTTACAGTAAAGTGAATGTGAAATTAGTCGTGGGTAACGCAGATTCCAGACTGAGAGTCACTGGAAGAATCAACAGGAGATGTAGCTCGTCAAGAAAGTAGATAGTTACAAAATACTTGTTCGAGCTGCGCTTGATTATTGCTCATCAATGTGGGAACCGTACCAGGTAGGGTTAATAGAAGACAGAGAAAATCAGACGGATAGAAGCAAGCTTCTTTGCGAGTTCATTTAGTAAGCGCGGAAGCGTCACAGAGATGATTGGAAAAACTCCAGTGGCAGACGCTACAAGAAATCGAGAAAGAGCGTACGGTTGTCCATAAGTCAACGAATATATTGCTTCCTCCTACGTATTTCTAGCCAAACGTCCACACGGATAAAAGCAGAGAGGTTAGAGTCCACACAGAAGGCATACCGGCAATCCTTTTTTCCGTTAACCTTAGGCGATTGTAAGAGGAGCAGGAAGTGACAATGGTACACAAAATAATAGAGTCCGACCGAAAAATGATTTTGTGGCCGAAACGGAAATCGATACCTTAACCGAGTATTCGGCTCCTCTTCTAGTTTCGGCCGAAACCGTAACCGAAACTTGCGTAATAGGATAAAGTTTCTTTATATTTACGTTACAACACAAATCAGCAGTTTTTCCACATTTTTCAAGATCTAAGACTAATAAGGAGTCCGTAGAAAATGGCATGGAAGGCAAGCAGGTTTAGACAAATCGACGGTACTTTTATTAAAGATGTAATATTTTTTCTCCTCATTCTGAAAAACTAAAGGAAGTTAGACAGTAATAAAACTGAACCCGATACAGTCGAGACTCTGATTTTTTTTTTAATTTAAAAAAAAAAAAAAAAAAAAACAAAAAAAACAAAAACAAAAAAAAACACTTATTCTTTTCATTCTCCACTCCGAGGAGTAGAGCGGGCTGTTTGAGATCCGGCCCATAAAGAGTCGCGGTTCTGTTCAGCCAATTATCAGACAAGCTGATAGTGGGGCAAAGGGGGGATCCTAATAGGGAATAAGTGGGAGGGGCTTAACAGTTCCGGCATACGCCTTACAACCAAGGAAAACCTCCCGAAAACCTTGGTCGGAACTGGGGGATTGGAACCAATTTAATTTATCTCTGGGACGTTGCCCCAGACTACAAATGGATTATCGGGAGAATACGAGTGCACTCACGACAATCAAGGATCGAACGCCCGAGTTACTCTCGTAAGCTCGTAGAGATCAGCTCGACCAACAGTGGGCAAGCATTCCCCTAAAGGAACAGCACCCGTGAGCACGGTATCCTCTGCGTCCTGATGAGTCTCGGAATTAAGAGTTTACCATAAATACGAATTTAATAAAACAAAACAATTGCGGGTACACTCTATCTTCACAGAAAAAGGCACTCCACCATTATAACGTGAAGTAAATAGTGAAATTTAGGCTCAAATTGTGTTTTTCCTCTTTTTCACGCGTAAATTCCGATATTTCGAGGTGATTCCGGTCCAGTTCGCCTCGAATTAACGAGACTACTGTATGGCTACCACAAACTCCACAGTCCAGCATACCTTCTTGTAGGAAGATAGTCTTTAGTCTTTATGTACACAATGAACATGCCAAATAAATCCTACGAAATGTCAGAGCCTCAACATGACTACCAAATACAAAATACACAGAAAGTCATTATTTGTTTGCTTCCACAAGTAGCCTCTACGATTTTGTTCTCGAGAGCGCTAGCTTTATGTTGCCATCTTCATTTCCGTTTTTGCAGCCGACAAACAACTTTACTTATCTCCTCTTTGGCATTCCTGAATACATAGCAGCTTCAGTCAGTGCTGCTGAAAGTATTTCCAGAAATAAAATCGCAGTTCCGACTAACAATATGATTGTTGTCAGTATAATTTTATGCAAACTGATCAGGAAAAGGTGTGTACAACATTATCAATGTTTCCTAAACCCATATTAGTGGTTTAAAAAAAGCTTCTCGCTATCGAGGAAACAGATTAATAAGCTTTACAGCATAACAATAAGATAACCCAGTGGCGTAACTATGGGTGGGGGGATGAGGGGGATAGAACCCCCCTCCCCCAGAACCCTAACATGGCCCCAAATACCAAGAAAACTTGAGTTTGTCCTATAACTTGTAATGCTACAGCACCTTCATTTTCATACAAACAAATAGAAGTCTTGTAACTTTCTAAAATAGATTCATGTTATAAAGCAAAATTTCTAGTATTATTATTGTTCATTATTTTACCTTAATTATTAGAAGGACAGGGTCTACTAATCTACTACGTTTGTTTTATTGTAAAAACAGTCAATACGCTTTCGAGTAACATAATTTTCTAAAACAATTGTATTAAAAGGTTTTTTTTAAATTTTGACTAAATTTTTCTCGTCAAGCAGGTCTATCCCCTCCCCCACCCAAAGTGGAGTCCTAGTTACGCCACTGAGATAACACGTTGCATTATGTACAATATTGATTAAGTTAAATTGTTACTAACATACTATATCACTATAAGATACGAGTCAGAGGTGCCTCCCCTACGCCAATGACTCACCCTCTGCCCCCCTCCCCTCCAAACTGCGGCGACCAACACCCTCCCTCTCACACTTAAGATTTATTTATTTATTCTATTTTATTCATTTATTTTGCTGTCTTTTACAATGACCTGCTATGTAGATGCTATAACAGGTCGTATTTTGCACAGGTAATTAATTTTTTTACTCTGAATAATTTCTTCTTATATCTAGTTGAGATGTTAGGTCCTGGATAAAGATGGTTTTGCCATTTAATATTGAAATTAAATACCTTTTATTTCACGTTTTGTAAATTGTTTTATAAACCCCCCCCCCCCCCCACACACACACAGAAATTTCAATGACGCAGCTCACGTCATGACCTCTGTGTGGTCACCTCTGGTACCACTGCTTTATAGTATGCTTAACAACGAAATACCCACAATTTTTAGCTGGAGGAGACACTCCTAGCAGTTAAACGGCGCACCGTCAACTGAGGTAAAGCGTTACTGTTGACTGAATCCATCCAGAATGCTACCAGTCTTCATCAGTGAGTTCAAGATAGCTCATTTCGCCGGCCGCGGTGGCCGAGGTGACTGAGGCGCTCCAGTCACGGTCAGCACGGCCACTACGGTCGGGGGTTCGAATCCCCCCTCGGGCATGGATATTTGTGCCGTCCTAGTTCGTAAGTAGTTCATAAGTAGTTTGTAAGTTTAGGGACTGATGACCCCGCAGTTAAGTCCCATAAGCTTAACAAACATTTTGAAAGCTCATTTCGCCGGCCGCGGTGGCCGAGGAGACTAAGACGCTCCAGTCACGGTCTGCACGGCCACTACGGTCGGGGGTTCGAAACCCCCTCGGGCATGGATATTTGTGCCGTCCTAGTTCGTAAGTAGTTCATAAGTAGTTTGTAAGTTTAGGGACTGATGACCCCGTAGTTAAGTCCCATAGACTATACAAACATTTGAACATTTTGAAAGCTCATTTCGGGCAAACCGAAGATTCGGCAGACTTTTGGCCGAAACCATAACCGCAACCGAATTTTCGGTCGATCCTTACAAGACAACATTCGCCAAACATTGCGAGGTGGCTTTCGGTGTTTGGATGTGGAGGTAGATACAGAACATAGTTTCGGTGTGGTCAGCACTGGACTATGACCAGTTTGCCTGAATAAACCGAATCTAATCAACTCAGGAGACATCATTACAAAACTGTGCGGCTGTTCCTTCATCGCGAATGACAAGCTATCTGTCCTGCCGACTTCAGCCACCCTGAAGAACAGAGCCGCCAGGTGGAAGCCGGCGGCCCAGTCTTCAGCGCCAGCTCCGCTAATGCGTTTGTGCAGTCGAGAGGCCCCGCCAGTCTCCGTAATCAACCCACTCAGCCCGTGCCTCTCGTGCGAGCCACGCGGCGGGCTCGCTCAGACATCTTTTCTTTTGTGTCGGTCCGCGCGCAGCACCAAGATATACACACAAACACCCCACACGGCGCTCCGAGCCACTGTAAAATGGCATTCAAAATTCCGCTTTGAGGTGCCGTGCGCTCCGTACGTCTGCGCTCGTTCACGCTGCATTACTGGCGTACGACTGTCGCGAGAGGACAGGCCCGCTGCTTGTACAAGAGGTACTGGGGGGAGGGGGTGGAATGGGAAAGGCGGGGGCGGGGAGGGGCGGACAGGCGTCGCCGAGGAGAGAGCGCCTCGGGCGTGTACGTCAAAACAAACGTGCAATATTCACGTGGCGTAACGCACGCCTAAGTACGTTACTTATAAGGAAAACTTGACGTTTCCCTTTGTGAATTTGATAGAACACAAAAGCGCCACACGCGCAGGATAATGCGCCGTGAGCCCGGGAGCGCGCGGCGCGGGTCGCCGGCTGCGTTTCGACGTTTATGCTAAAAGCGCGCCCCGTTCCGGGTCGATGTTTAATTTGGAGGAAGTGTCTGCAGCCGCGACCTCCTGCTCCGCTGCCCCAAGATACCTCCCGCCTCCCTCCCTCTTATCAAAGCCGGGGGCTGCGTCCTCTGTACCGTCATTTGATTCCGCCGCCACACGGGGGCAGAGTGGCTGGGTTGTCGTGCACTCTCTAAGGTGTCTCCTCTGTACAGAATTGGATTACTTTTCATAGTAAATCCTACCATCCACTATCCCCTATCATACAAAAGCGCATGGCAGGATTACTATATTCTTCCACGCACCTTTTTCGCTTTCTTGAGACGTTTACCCCCGTTTTACCTCGATCAGATCCGTTTCCGGAGGCTAGTGGTGCCGGGCGCCGTGGGCCAGCGCACCCAGTCAGAGGGCTCAACGCCCTCTGTAATAAGAAAGCTGAGCCAATAACACACCGAACAAGGACGAACAATCACGATAAGCATCCGCAGCGGACAGAACAACCCAAAGGGAAAAAAAAAGTGGACAGCGTGGTGGATTCCCACACAGGCGGCCGCGTTCGATTCCCGGTTGGGGCGGAGTTTTTCTTTGGACATACTACAAGCCTTCTAATCTAATACCGAGCAAGGTGGCGCAGTGGTAACGCACAGGACTCGCATTCGGGAGGATGGTGGTTCAAATCCACCTCCGACCATCCAGATTTAGGTTTTCCGTAAATCACTTGAGGAAAATGCCGGGATGGTTTCTTTCAAAAGGGCACGGCCGATTTCCATCCCCATCCTTACCCAAAACTCCGAGCGTTAGCTCCGTCTCTAATGACCAAGCTGTCGACGGGACGTTAAACCCTAAGCTTCCTTCCTTCTTCCGTCGCTGTGAGCTGGAGGACGGCTCTGGCTGTTCTGTCACAATCAGTGCTTTTCGTTGACTTTTATTGCCTACAAGAAGCAGAGGTTTAATATATCATTAAACTGCTTTGGAAATTCCAGACTGAAACTTTCACTCTGCAGTGGAGTGCGCCCTGATATGAAATTTCCTGGCAGATTAAAATTGTGTGCCGGAACCGAGACTCGAACCTGGGACCTTTGCCTTTCGCGGGCAAGCGCTCTACCGACTGAGCTATCCCGACACGACTCACAACTTTACTTCTGCCAGTACCTCGCCTCCTACTTTCCAAACTTCACAGAAGTTCTCCTGCGAAACATGCAAGACTGGCACTCCTGGAAGAAAGGATATGGTGGAGACATGGCTTAGCCACAGCCTAAGGGATGTTTCCAAATGAACCTTTTATTCTGCAGCGGAGAGTGCGCTGATATGAAACTTACTGGCAAATTAAAACTGTGTGCCGGAACCGGTACTCGAACCTGGGACTGGAAAAGTGCTCTACCGACTGAGCTATCCCGACACGACTCACGGTGTCGCCTCACAACTTTACTTCTGTCAGTACCTCGCGTAAGGGATATTTCCAGAATGAACTTTTTAGTCTGCAGTGGAGAGTGCGCTGATATGTAACTTACTGGCACATTAAAATTTTGTGCTTGAACCGGGACTCGAACCTGCGACCTCCGCTACGGAGTGAAAGTTTCATTCTGGAAACATCTCTTAGGCTGTGGCTATGCCATGTCTCCACCATATCCTTTCTTCCAGGAGTGCTAGTCTTGCTTGTTTTGCAAGAGAGCTTCTGTGACGTTTGGAAAGTAGGAGGCGAGCTACTGGGGGAAGTAAAGGGTAAAGGTGTGAGGCGGCACCGTGAGTCGTGTCGAGATAGCTCAGTCGGTAGAGCGCTTGCCTGCGAAAGGCAAAGGCCCCTGATTTGGAAATGTTTACTTTATCGTTGAGGATTTTGCTTTTGCTGGTTGGAAACATCAATTCCACATACTCCTGCAAGTCATGGATAAAATGTGCACTGAATGTTCTATTAATGTTCGCTGCTGGGTGGAAGACCTTCTTTTGGATTTACAGAGGAATTTTTCGTTCGTTATCATTAGACGATAGCTAACGAAGCTCGGCCGAAGTAGGTGAAAATTAGAGAGCGTACGGACGGGGTGCAGGGGAGAAGGGAGTCCCGACGGAAAAATAATAATAATTCACCGTCATTGACACGCAAGTCGCCGAAGTGGCATCAGCTCAAAAGACGTGCACCAGACAGACCGAACACGACCCTAGTTGTGGTCTAACTATCGTAAATGCCACATGGAATCATCACCCCAATCAAGCCCAGGAGCCCGTTTTCCCACTTTAATCTATACGATTCCTAATCAATGTAAAATATTAAAGTTTCAATTAACGTGTTCTCAGATTGGTGTGTAGTGGCCATTGATAACCCTACTCCTACCTCTTTCAGTAAATGCGCGCAAGAGCTGAAAGCACATCTACTACAATGGAAAAAAAAAACAAAGTGTGTTCAACAAAATCTCTTTCTGTTGCTTTACCGATAAAAAGTATTCCGCACTCTTCTAATTGACAGTGAGTAACTCTGGTCCATCAGAATTAATAGCCTGCTGATCGTGAATGTGTTTTTTCTTACTGTGAGAGACGTCATCTGTTTGGGTGGAAGCGGAGAATGGTCACACAGAGACGACGGTAACATCAGCGGCGTAGTTAAGAGAATTTATTTATTTATTTATTTATTTATTTAGCCTGATCAGATTAGGGCCATCAGGCCCTCTCTTACATCGGACCAGGGTTTTACACATACAGTATTTCTTTACATGTGAGTTACCTATAACATAATAATGATTTTTACAGATGAACAGTTAATAACATTATTTATACAGGTTGATTACATGTAAAAGGATGTAAATAAAAGGTAATAACTTAACTCTACATATGTAATAACTTAACTCTAAATAGGATTAATACAAACAGTACCACTGAGACACCTTCTGGTGCTGCTGCTGCTGGTGTAATAATAGAAGTAACAACATTTATATTAGCAGATACAATATTTACTTTTGAATATATCGAGACTGGTTAACGCATGGCGAATTCTGACAGAAGCTGTACCTGGCGAGAGCAATGGCAGTTGAAGAATATCTGGGAGGAGGAATGGATGTGACGTACCTGGACCGTAGGGTAATAAAGACTGGCGTCATTATTGCTTTAGTAGACTAGCAGTAGTAGACTAGCAGTTGGTGAGACTGCCTACAAATAAAGTTTGTAAATATGTGGGACTTAAATACTAAAATTATCAATCCATAGGCTTACAAACTACGTAAACCAACTTAAACTAAACTAAGGAAAACATACACACACACACACACACACACACACAAACACAAACACGCGCGCGCTCGCTCCTTCACGCCCGAAGGACGACTCGAACCTCCGAGGGCGAGCAACTACGCGCTCCTCAGCAAGGCTCCTTAGAGCGCTCGACCATTCCACCGCGGCGGCGAGACTGCAGTTCAAGCATGAACGAGAGTATGCTTATGATTATCGCCTTGTTATAAAGGAATTACTTGTATTTACTTTTTCAGTCGGGACTCTCCGTCATCCTAAATTATTGGCCCAATATCGGGTCACGTCAACTGCCGCATCGCCGACCAGCCATAGATCATCGAGATTTCAGAACTGTGGGAAACTAGAACATTGAAGCAAATGTGTCATGGTCTGTCGTTCTCCACATTCGCACAGAAGATCCTCAACGTCCGACAACTTTAATGGTTTTCACAGGTGCAACTTCCGTTCTCATCCTATTCAGGTTTCTGCTGGGTAGTTGTTAGGTGGTTGAATCGCGCGTGTATGTGTGTGTGTCTGTGTGTTTGTGTCTGTGTATGTGTGTGTTCCACGTCTGCACCTAAATCAATGGATCGATTTCAACAGAACTTTGAATTCGTATCCCTTACAATCAAACAACAGTCGCTGTCTTGATAAGGACTACCTGCGATGTATGATTCACGAGACAGGACTTCATAAACAAAAACTGCTGTATTATGTGACATTGTTCCATATCTCATCTTTAACTAATGGACCGATTTCAAGCAAACTTGGACAAATATTTTTTACTCTCAGGAATCAATCATTGTCGTGCTAAATATTACCTACGACTCATAGTTTAGGACATATGACACCGTAAAAAATCATAGACAAAAAGAAAAACTGCTTCATCAAACAACACGTGAGTATCGAGACTTGACTCACTGTCCATTTCAGAATTAGAGCACTGTACGACCTACAAAAGTCTTTACACATGATTTCAAACATTCAAGATACTTTTTCTGGCTTACATCCTTAGTTCAAAAATGAAATGTTAGAAGTGTATTTCTTTCTACTTTTTCATTGCTCATGTTGTAAAAACATGGCATTCGATATGACATTACATTTTATTACTTTAGAAATTTATCATAGTACTACTCATAGTTCATAAGGTATAAGGACGCAAACAGTAAGGTTCTTGAAAATCATCCCATTACAATTTGTAAAGGTTATGGCACCGTCTTATGCAACTGTAAATTAGTCTACTTTAGACCAGACGCGTTTCGCTTTATTCTAAAGCATTTTCAGTGGTCAGGAATTTTTATGTTTTCCTCTTCATGTGTGATTTGTAGCACATTGCCACTTGCTGTCACTGCTTCTATTTACACTATTTACACTTTTTACAGTAACACTTTACAAAAATTTTTGAAAAATAGCCATTTGTTTGGCCTGGCAGGCTCGTCTTTACTACAAACTACATGCGTGATATATTTTGCAGACTGTGAACACATATACTATTGAATGTACTTTCGTAATCATATCGTGAGACACATAGTTCAGAAGATATGACGTTATAAACAATTCAGTACATGAAAAACCTCCCTATCACGCATGAGTTTGTAATTTATTAAGTCTGTAACACCAGTTCAATCCGCAACACGTATCACAGGCTGTTTACTAATTTTTACACTCTACGTGCCTGAAAAATATATATGATAGGAGAGAGTGGCGTAGAAGGCGATGCACAGTGGAATTAACTTAGCATCCAGTATTTGTTGCCTCTCAGGGAGTAGCAGACGCACAATATCGTCACTAAACATACAAGTATGACGTCATACCGGCAGCTGGGTTTGATGGATTCATAAGGAAAATGTGTTTGTAAGGTTGGCAGCCGTGGCACAGTGCCGACCGCCGCCCTCGCTGAGTCCTGACACCGCCGGCCTCGCGTCCTTGGGCCCGGGATGAATGTCGCCCTGGCCTTAATGCGTTCTCAGGAAGGCGGAGCGGCAGAATTTCTAATTATCCATCGCCCGGGGCCGCCTGTTCGGTCATTTGTACCATCAAGGGCTTTCGAAATTGCCTTTATTCTCGCATTTGGTGACGAATCCCTTTATTAATAGAAAATGTTGGCGGATTAAGGGTGCCGCCGTCGCTCCAGTATACACACAATTGCATTATTGATGATCAAAGGAGGCCCCCGGGTGGGGACTATTGTCAGACAAATTAATAATTACCGCGGCGAACCTGTTGGTTCGGCGCCGCGGGAACCGAGAGACCGGCTGATACCGAGGAATACGCTTTCCACACAATAAAGCAGGCTTCCTCCCTTAACGACCGCGCACAAGTTGCGAGCGGACTCGGTCCGACCAATATTTCTCCTTGTTTCGCGGTTCACGGCCTTGAAGGCCACTTTAATGGAAATGAATGGCGAACACGTGTCCGCAGAGGAGTAGCAAACGGACACGTTTTCCTAATTTTGCGATAAACTGACAAGGAAAGTTCAAAGTTCAAATGTTTGTATACCTTATGGGACTTCATCTACAGCTACATCTACATAGATACTCTGCAAATCACATTTAAGTGCCTGGCAGAGGGTTCATTAACCACTTTCATAACTTTTCTCTACCGTTCCATTCTCTAATAGCGCGCGGGAAGAAAGAACACCTAAATCGTTCCGTTTTCGATCTGATTTCTCTTATTTTATTGGGATGGTCATGTCTCCCTAAGTAGGTGGGTGATAGAAAAATATTTTCACATTCATAAGTAAAAGTCGGTGATTGAAATTTCGCAAACAGATCACGCCGCAATGAATAACGTCTTTCTTTTAATGATTTCCACCCCAATTCGTGCAACATTTCCGTGACGCTTTCCCCCCCGTAACGTGATAAAACAAAACTAGCTGCCCTTCTCTGAACCTTCTCAATATCTTCTGTCAGTTCCACCTGGTGAGAGTCCCACAAGGGGCAACAGTACTCCAGGAGAGGACGCACAAGTGTGATGTAGCCAGTCTCTTTGGTGGAGCTGGTGCATCTTCGAAGCGTTCTGCCAATGAAACGTAACCTTTGATTCGCCTTCCCCACAATATTTTCTATGTGTTCTCTCCAGTCAAAGTTGTTCGTAATTGTAACTCCTAGGTATTTGGTAGAATTTACGACCTTAAGGTTTGACTGATTTATCGCGTAATTGAAGTTCAGTGCATTTCTTTTAGTGGTCATGTGTATTACTTCTCACTTTTCTTTATTTAGTGTCAATTGCTAATTTTCGCACCAAGTAGAAATTTTGTCTAAATTGCTTTGCAGTTGCTTTTGATCCTCTGTTGACTTCACTAACCGATAAACGACAGCATCATCCGCGAACAGTCTAAGGGAGCTATTCATTTTGTCTCCTAAATCATTTATAAACACGAGGAAGAGTAGGGGACCTATAACGCTTCCCTGTGGAACGCCAGATATCACTTCTGTTTTACTCGATGACTTACCGTCAATTACAACGAACTGTGTCCTTTCTGATAGGAAATCGTGAATCCAATCGCACAATTGGGAAGATATTCCATAAGCACGCAATTTCATTAGAAGCCGCTTAACTACGGAGTCATCAGTCCCTAAACTTACAAACTGCTTATGAACTAGTTAATCCTAAGGACGGCACAAATATCCATGCCCGAGGGGGGATTCGAACCCCCGACCGTAGTGGCCGTGCATACCGTGACTGGAGCGCCTCAGTCCCCTCGGCCACTGCGGCCGGCGACAAGGAAAGTACTTGGGCTCGAACAAACATATCTGTATGAACGTTTGGTTACAGTATCTCTACGTACACCTCAATATGCTTGTGGGTGTCGATTTTATGCAAAACTTTGCAATCATGCTCTAGATAGCACTGTAGATGTAATTGTAGACGCCATACGTAATGCAGATATCTGAACTATAACTTATGTAATAATCGTCATACATGTTCTCTAGCGTATTGTCATCAAAAGCCGTGATGATAGTTGCAACTTTAACCTTCTTCTCGGAAGACTGTTGGTATTCACTGCCTCTTCCCGCACTTATCGTAGCACTACCGCTAGCAATGAGTTCTTCGTCATTATCATCCCTATTATCATCATTATGTGTTAGTTTTTTTAACAGTATCTAAGTTATGCTCTTATTTCTGTACCATAACAGATACGAGAAAGCATGCGAATGATTCGTCTTCTACACTAATACCATCTTCACGAAGAATGGTTCTTCGTAACTTCAACTCAACCAATCGCAATACTTTAGCAGGATTCATTATCAATCGCCTCTCCATCTGACGCTTCACCACACAAATGTCACAAAACTCAACTTCGGAGGCACACTGCACCGTCCCTACTGGCGAACCGACAGGTCAAAGTGCAATGTGGCAAGGCACACGCATAGGCCTCTAACGGACGACTGCAGAGTTTTGCAGATGCGGGAGTGTCACTTGTGCAATAAGGGATCTTTACAATATATATCGTACGATTTTGATGTATATGTGTTTATTCCAAGTACTTTCCTTGTGAGATGAAGACATGGGAAATCATGTACATGAGAACCGCAGGAACGTGAATGAGGATTCTCCTTTGGTGAAATAGTTTGTGAAATGCGCACAAATCTTACGATGATCGAATTCAACTGCCATAAATATAGTTAGGATTAAATAACATTACTTCCATTCCATGTTGGAAGAGTGGTACAACAACCGATTGTGAATTAACAGAAAGAAGGCAGTGTTAGTTTAAGAAAAAATATTTGCAACCGAAATTTCATTATTTCAATATAACGAAGTTTGTTCAGTGTCATCCAGTGCTGTCACGTGTTTTGATAGAACAACTGTTATCGTTGAGGAGATTACCACTTGGTTCAGTTTTATGAGAAACGTAAAGACATTAAATGTCGTCGGCTTTCTCTGATTTTCGTAGATGTAAATCTTTTTTCCCAATCTTCACATCTCCGTGGCCACATACGCTTTCTCTTTGGTCACCTTTCCCTTACAACCTATCGCCTGTAACTGCACAGGGATGGTAAAATAATTACTTCTTGGAGTATTTTGAAAAAAATTGCAAGGTTGTGAAATGATGTATCTGAGAAGCGTGGAAATTCGAGAGTGTGTTTCAGCTTGGACCTAAATGTAACTAAGTTGACCTGTTTATAGAATAATGACTATATGTCACGCTAAAACGTTAGTATGAACTGTAATTAAATCGACGTCCTTTCATACTCTTTTTCATTATATTTATAAAAATAGAAATCGTATTAATAACAAATTGCAAAAACAGTTGATCACCTCCAAGACGGACATTTGTTAACATAAAACTAGTCCCCTCCCCCCTGCATCACCCACAGGGTGGGGAGGGGGTGACTTTGATATCTTAAATAGGATCCCCTGTATTTTACTGCAGATTCGGATTCTATGTGATAAAATAAGGGTTTTGTATGATTTTTTCTTGTATGGTGGATTTAATCGCTAAAAACAGAAATATGTTGAAAAATTGTAATATAGCGAACAAATAGACATCGGACGGGTGACGGGTTCTCCAGGTTTAACACTTCCAGTTTCAGCAAACAATTGGACAACTGTAAAAAGTCGTTGCTGAAGGAAGTGCCTATCCGGTAATAGATTAGCAAATCTTTGACGAGCTTGTTCGACATTTCTCTGAGCCTCAAAGTATGAAAGTACGAGGAAATGATAGCTACTCTCTCTCTGCAGTCCATAACATCATGGAACAATTGAGTAGAGACGTGTAGTCTGAATCACTGAAGAACAATGAACAGTCTGACCGTGGACCGAAAGCAGGATAACAATCTGTGCTTCATTCTATTGTGGGGGGTGTCAGATCATAGCATTATCAAAATGTCAAATAACGTACTTAGATTTCCTTATCTGATGTGTTTTTGTTTCAGATGCTACCGTTTTTCAATAATTTTCAAGTCATTTTGATTTTTAACGATTACAATGCTATGTATCATGAAACGAAAAAATGTTTCATACAAAAGTACATATTTTTTCCTCAATTTCGGAATCTGTAATAAAAAAATATGTATAGGTTTCAATTTAAGATTTAGAAGTCACCCTCCCTCCCCCAGGGCTGGTGCAGAGGGGTCGAGTTTTATGCTAATGGTTTTCCCTCTTGGAGGTGAACAACTTTTATTGCAACAGTTTTAAAACACCGATTCGTATTTTTCCAAATAGCCCAAGAAACAGTTGTAAGTGCCTCACCCCCACATATGTTTCACAAAATTTGACAGGTCGTTCACCCTCACCAAAATCAAATTCATGTGAAAAGAACACAGTTTTATTTAAAATATCTTTGAATTGCATTGTCAGGTGGAGATGATAAAACCGAAAAATTCCGTTGTGAACAATATAATCATATTAAATAAAATTAATTATTATATTACCATCTGTAAATAAGATACTCTTATAAGCAGGTGGTAATATAACTTGTGTATTGCATGTTTTGACTAAGTGTAATGTTACACTCTTTCTGTTTATCATCCATAAAAAAAAAAAAAACGATGGCCACTTAGTAGGATCTACACAACCAGATGATGATGGCATAGCCCATTGAAACCGGTCGCCAGTAAATAATTAAAATACCGCGATCTTGGTGTTTTCCTTGTGAACATTACTAAGCCATGACAATAATTCAGCTAATCAGCAAAAATGTTAATTCAATTACGATTAAACATTTTAAAATAATTAAAACATGCTGTTAAATACATTTAGTACTGTAAAACGTGAAGTTTCAAACTGGTGAACCACCCATTGTATCTGTCTGCCATATAGATGCAATGGAAAGAGAAAGCGATATTAAGCCAGATGTCAAATGTGATATGGAAGGACAAAATATTACCACAAGCCGCTAGGATACCCATTGCGTTTGGCCAAATTATCCGAGATATATCTTACGAGAGCGATTCGGTAAGTAAGTTTTTGTGTTTTAAGGCACGCTAATGAGGTACGATAGCATCGTTAACTTCGTTCGGTCGTGCAACTTGGTTCAGTAAGCTCCCGGCAATATAACCTTTACTTTACTTTGTCGTGTATGATTCTCAGATTCAGAACTTCAACTTTTCAGCCCAGTACCGGGCTATTAATCCTCGGCATTGCATTTAGATGGACAATTAAAGCAGTTTCTGATTTGCATCATCGTCTGTTTCTCACCACATTGATGATGACCCATTTTGTGGGATTTGACTCGGCGGAAGTGATCTCCTGTAGAAGAGGGAAATTTTCTTATGGCTCAATACTCACCGTGGTCGGAAATCTTCTTATAGACATCAGTCCACTGGGTGGTGTTTCTGCTCCAAAACGTGGATGCCTGTCTTCGAAACGTATTCTGCGAGTTTCAATATATTCACGTTCAAATCAGCGTGTTGCAGGTGTTTCAAGAGGTGCCGCTTTGTACAGTTCATTTTGAGGTGGGGGGAAGGGGGAGTTTCATGCAGCCTGTAATAATTCCGCAAGTTTCCTGTAGAGCAGTAACGTCTTGTTCTACATCTACATGGATACTCTGCGAGTCACAATGCAGTGCGTGGCAGAGTGTGTGGCGTTTATAGATCTGCAAGAGACAGGGGCTGCAAATTCTCCAGTGCAGAATCAGAGGGCTTGTGCGGTAGTCATTAGGGGTTTTGGGCTCACTCCCCATTTTAGCGCACCTCGTTTCTTCTGGAGAAGATATCTTGTCATAAATTTCTGCGTAGTTTTACGACACCGATATTTTTAAGTTTATGATCTGTGCAGGATAACGTCCAGATACTTCGGATTGCTTTCGTGCTGTAGAAGATTACTCTCCCATACAACGTGCAGCTGTTTCTTTGCTGTCTTAGTACATTTGTGGAAAACACAGACTTGGGTATTGCGTTTGTGAGAATTATGTTGTTATTAGTTTGACATACATTCGTGATCTTCTTTTAATTTATCTCGCACATTTTCAAAGCTGTATCCGTGAACAGCTATGACCAGATCATCAGCATAGTGGAAATATTCAGAGTTCCCTGGTGTCGATTAATCATTTGTGTACATATTAACCCTTTCAGCCCTAGCGTACTAAATAAAGTGCTTCACTTTTAGACATACTTATTCCTGTATGAAACAGTGTCTATCAATTGAGATCTAGTGTTCTGAATGTATTAACATTTCCAGTTGACATTCTGAGAGCATCAATTGCTGCCTTTTGGTGGACGTGGGGAAAAATCTTGCAGAAGTCAACATTGTAGACAGAAACGTAGCTCCTTCTTGAGAGCATAACGTTTTACTGCCTATTGTCATATGTATACTTTTTATTGGCAGTATTGGCACAGTTGAAAGAATGTTGATAATTGTAAGCAATAGAATTATTATGTTAGAAAAGCACTATAAGTGTCTCTATATTCATCTCAAACTTCACGTACTAAATGTAGCACAAGTGGTCTCAAGAGTTACTTTTTGTGAATGTATATTCTACGTAGTGCATAACAAATCTATCTGATGTAAAATATTATTTATGATTAACAGGTACGCGTTTGCCGATAGCTGATCTGCTTCCATATTGTCAGAGTTACATGAAATTCTTGTGGGGAAACGACAACCAGAATCTGTTGAATGATGGAATAAAACCGCAAAGGCGTTTGTAAAAGTGAAAAGACCACAAATTATAAAGTGCTACAATTAATCAGAGGCTAGTGGTGATATTCTTAATTGAACTCTGCGAATATTTATCCGCTCAAGGAAATGGACACAGGGCTCCACTTTATTATCTAACAATCAGAAACAGTTGGCTAGAATATAAACGGGATGTAAAGGTAAAGGAAATGCTTAAGAGAGAGCGAAAGAAGTGCTAGAATTTTCCTTTGATACTGCTGAGGCCGTAGGTAAAGCTAGTGTAGGATTTGCGAATCTAAAGAGAGGAAGACCAGGCGCTAAAAGCTCATCACACTTCCTTGTAAGAAGAGAGTGAAGAAAGAAGTGAGGTCACTGGGTGATATTTGATATGAGAATGTCGGACTCCGGCCAAAAATTGTGGACAAAGAAGAAAGATATAAGAAGCAAATGTGTACCCTGAAGTCAAAAATCACACATGAAAAGTCTGATGTTTATTTATGTTTTTAAGAAACATAACAGCTGCTTTGTCGTTTCACAACGTGTGAATAAGTGACGAAGTAAATATTTTCTGTTGTATATTATTGGTTAGAAGGACATTTCAACACAGACTTTCTGAGTCCATTGCTGAAACAAAACTATGACAATGCTTGTGTGTAGCTGTTTACTCCATATGGGAATTGAGGTGCTGTTTATTTTACACGCTATAATTTTGAATCAAAGTATGTACAATTTTATTTCTGTTCATTTTATTGCAAAATAAATGCATTATAATGAAGAATACAACTTTTCAAATGTTTTTTATGATAAGAAAAAGGGACTGAAGGAGTTAAATATCGTGATTGTGAGATCACCTCCCTGTGGAAGACCGTTTTTCTGTCTCCTCTAACTGCTTTTCTTTCCCTCAAGGCTTACACTGAAGGGTCGGTTCTGAAGCGTGGACTCTATGACTTTTTTCAGCTGGTAGTCATTGGTAGATTCATATCATTATAAACACGTTTTCTTTGATTAGTAGTATCATAAGCAGCAAACAAATCGACGAAAACTGACTTCTGTTACCTGTATTGGTGTTTAAAATGTTTGTAGCAACAGATGACAATAGGCAGTAAAACGTTATGCTCTCCAGAAGGAGCTACGTTTCTGTCTACAATGTTGACTTCTGACTGAGAGTGTTGGTCAACGTTGAGATCGTGCATTTAGTGACGGTTACACTAATGTCCAGTATGAATAATGAAGCGGCTGAGCGTCTGCTGTAAATGATGTGGCATAAGTTTATGAAGTGGTCAGACGGAACCAGCGTTTCGCCGTTTCAGAACTGTCACTTCTTCATCCACTCAAGAAGGTATCATTGACTGCCAGCAGTTATATGCAGGAAGAGTTTCGAAGCTTCGAATGTGTATGAATATGATGTTGAAAAATAGCTGAAAGGGTGTATTGTTTTTTGGTATGTAAAGTTACCGAAATAATGCATTTTCTTTTAAAAAATAAACAAATAAAAAAAAATTAAAAAATCGTAATTTTACTTACCGGTTAACCCTTGTGGAAGAATACATAGTTTCTTTTCACCATGTAAATAATTTCGTTAATTTTGTTATTCATATGATTAGTAGTTGTTTTGTAAATTAGAGTACGTATATACGTCGGGGGAAGATGCCTCCCTTTTTTGGCTCTGATGAAATAAAAAAGGTAAATTTAGGAATATTCAAAACATACAAACCTGATTATTTTTGTTTTAAAACTGGAAACTTAACGTTAATGTAAAGAGGGTCGGTATTTTTCTCCCATAGAATATTTTATGTGTATGTTTGAGTGGTAGGCACCCCACCCCAAAGACTTGAGTTAGATTGCAAACTAAAATTAATACAAATATGTACATTTTCCAATAATAATAAATGATCTATTTCAAAATAATGCAATGTAAATAGTTGTAATGCATTTCCCATCCATACCGTCGACGATATTAACTGTTTTCATTACAGTCGTTAGACATATCTTCTGTGCATGTTTCATTAAGATCTTTTTTAACTATTCAACTGAATCCACTCCACTTGAGGTCCATTTGGATCGCAGTAGTTTATTCTGCTCTGAACACAGTCATTGCCTTCAGTCGCAGATTTTCCTCTCCTGCATAGTTTGCCGACTGATGGAGTTTTTCCAGTGTTATTGCTCTTCTCTTGCTTTTACTGCATGATGATCAGATTTTTCCTACTTGTCAACATCATTACTGATTTCTTCCTTCTCTTTCCGGTTTTTCCCACAACCGGTATCGGAGAAATATGTTGAAACGATACCGCTATTCTTAGCGCAGAATTTGCATTAGACTTAAGCCTCTTCCTGAATCGTTACTAACTGGCAATTCAGATTGTTCATTTGTTACATTGCTTCGTGCCGCAAGTTTTTGTAAATTGCTTACTCTGAGATCGCATCGTCTTTTCTCTCATCATTCTTCTCTAATCTTCATTCTTCTCTAATCTTCAGTCTTGTATGGAATCCCATATAATTGAGACACTCGAAAGCAGTTCATAACATCAGTTTTTACATGTTACATTGTTAATTGAAGGCATCATAATTTATGTTTGAATCGTAATGTCTAGGCATTATCTATAAAGAAATAAATTCACGTGTAAAAGTTAATTAAAGTGAGCACCATACCCCGAAGAAAATATCGCGTCTTCCCCAGCGTTCTGGATGTAATTCCATATGGAATATCTCATCCAATATGGCAACAAGATCCATGTAACTCCATTTAAAACATAAGATTCATAGTAAATGATAATCATACAGTTTTACCCAGATATATACAGAACACTATTCGTACCTGATAGGCCCTATTGTGTGGGTTCCGTTATTATTATTATTATTATTATTTTTTTTTTTTTTTTTTTTTTTTTTTTTTTTGCATGTTAGCGTCGTATTATTGCGCTACGTAGTTCAGTCCTGAGCGAAACGATTGTACAGAAATCGCTGGAAATGTTCAAGATGCCGGGTCGAAAGCATCAACATCGAGATAAGTCTCAATTGTACAGTATTTACGGCGTTTTAATCGCTGAATAAATGTGTTTGAGAATCAGTAATGTCTACAGACGTAATTAAACATTAGTTGGACGAAAATATTTCAAATACTTTCGTAGCTATAATGAGTAACTTCCACACGCATAATAGAGTATTTTGGGAGTAGGTTACCGGCGTATGCTCATTTTCAGTCGATGTATGAGTTTCGAATTGGAAATTCATTACGAAATAGATATATCACTATACGCATTACATATTATTTTACAGTATGTAAGTTATTTTACTTTTATGCTTACCGTTGAGGAAATTCTAGAGTTATTAAATGATTCGTGAAGATGATGAATTGTCATATACCATACGCAGGACTTAGCACACTGTCAATACAAAGGTGATTGTGAAGTTGCAAAAGTGCAAAAAAAAAAAAAAAAAAAATTAGATCTTCTGTGTTTCCGACAAGTGATTGGAGATGCTCTGATTTCTCCATCCTCAGGTCAAAAAATTTCAAGTAGATCTTCTGATCAAGGACTACCAAACAAAATTTACAGACCAAGTAATACACCATGTGATGATAAGAGACTAAGTGGATGTCATGACTGGCCTACTGTCACTGATTTGCAACCAGCTTGCTGCCAGACCAGGACAAGAAGTAGCACTTTAAAATGTAACATTTACCTTTGTTCCTCAAAAGGCAGTAACTGCAAGAAATAAAGTAAGAAATGATTGAAATATATGTAAGACGGTCATAACCCACAGAATTGTGTAGGTCCTAAATTTTTGTGAAAATGAGAAAATAAATGTTTTTAATTAAGTATACCATTCTTTTTTGTTACAAAAGCAGTGATTTTAAAATTTCCAATTTGGGTTAAATCAGGGTTCTTAATGGGATAATATACGTCTAAAACTTTTTAACAGCGTAAATCGAATACTTAGTACAGATTTTAAGCTCACAAATGCGATAAATAACTGTTAGGAATAAATCGAACGCTAATACTGATTAAATTGTAAATGATGTCTTTCAGAAAATTGTTAAGTGGTTCTCTACAAACGGACTCTCATTAAAGTTTGATAAAACCCAGAACATAAAGTTTCATACTTAAACGGCAAGACACCATTAATAAATACAGACTTTGAACAGGAATCTGTAGCCAAGGTAGAATATTAAAAATTTTAGGTATTTCCATTGATGAGGGATTGGATTGGAGAAACCACATTGAAGATCGACTGAAACGTTTGAGTTCAGCTACTTATATTATCAGGGTCATTGCAAAATTTGTTTATATACATCTCAGTAAATTAGCTTAGAATGCCTATTTTCATTCACTGTTTTCTTATGGGATCATATTCTGGGGCAATTCTATATTGAGTAAAAAATTGTTCATTGCACAGAAGCGTGTAATCAGAATAATTGCTGGAGCCCAACCCAGATCATCCTGCAGACATTTATTTTAGTATCTAGGGATCTTCACATTAGCTTCACAATACATGTATTCACTTAAGAAATTAACAATTAATAATCCGACCCAATTCAAAAGTAATAGCAGTGTGGACACTGCAACACTAAGAGAAAGAAAGGGTGATATTCACTATTCAGGTTTAAATCTACCTTTGGCACAGAAAGGGGTGAATTATGCTGCAAAAAACGTTTTTGGTCACTTACCAAGTAGCATAAAAAGTCTGACATATAGCCAACTAGTATTTTTTTTTAATTATAAGAAATTCTGAATGGGAACTCCTATAAGTCAGATGAAGATTTAGATAAAACTTAGTAATTTCAGTAAAAAAAGAAAAAAAAATTAATTTAAAAATTGAAAATGTTGAGTGTCATGTGGTTGACGTACTTAATTCCTTTGGCCCCTATGGAGGCATAGAGCATCCGGAGAGCTCGCCTTCCATCTCTGTCCTTGGCCATTTGCCTCAGTTCCGCCCAGGTCTTGCCAACTTTCTTTGCTTCCCTTCCACTGTCCTCTTCCATGTACCCGTAGGCCTTCCTTATTTGCTTGTTCCCTTCTTTTCTCATGAGCCCCGTCTGGTTTCCTCATTGTGTGTCCCAACCACCTCCACTTTCTCGCCCGTATCAGGTCTTCAGTAGGTATCTGGTTTGTTATTCGCCAGAGCTCCTTATTACTTACTTTTTATGGCCACCAGATATTCATAATGCGTCGGAGATATCTATTTATGAAGAACTGTAACTGGGATGTTTTCTTTTTATCCACACTCCAGCTTTCACTGGCGTACACAAGAACAGCTTTCACATTTGTAGGTATTTTGGTTTTGTACGTGATATTTCTGTTTTTCCAAATTGGATACAATTTCATGAAGGCAGCATTTACCTTTTGATGCAGTTCTTCACATCGTCCCCAGCTCCACTATCTTCTGTCACTACACGACCCAGCTACGAGAATGAGTTGACAGTCTCCACCTGCTGCTCCCCTATTAACAGTGGTACCTCCTTGTTCACCGAGTTCACTCTCATTTCCTTTGTTATTCCTATATTTATCTTGAGGCCACCAGTCTCTGTTGCTTCATTCAACAGGTTTAGTTTAGCCTACTTATTTGTCGGCATTTGAGCTAATAAAACTATATCGTCTGTAAAATCCAAATCCTCCAGACGTTTATGATTGTTGCACTCTCTTCCCAGAGTGAAGCAGTATGAGTTAATATGCATCTCACCCCGATTGTTGTCATACCCAGATCCACTCCGTGGGTATTTCCTAGGTGTGAAGATGGTCATTACCGTGTGAAATTAACCCTCAGCGACAGCGCCAATTATTATGACCTCAGCAGCAGCGCGGTGCAGAATTGCTACCACTGTGTATTCCGTGTTTCAAACCTAGTATATAGCTACTAAGTGATCGTAATGGCAAAAATAGTTTAATCTACAGGTAGAAATATCACATTTGTTAATATCTGAATGTTGTTGTTGTGGTCTTCAGTCCGGAGACTGGTTTGATGCAGCTCTCCACAATACCCTATCCTGAGCAAGCCTCTTCATCTCCACATAAGAGCGACAACCTACATCTGTCTGAATCAGCTTACTGTATCCATCTCTTGGTCTTCCCCTGCGATTTTTTCCCCATACACTTACCTCCAACGCGAAATTCACAATTCCTTGATGTCTAAGAATGTGTCCTACCAATCTATCCCTTCCTTTAGTCAAGGTATGCCAGAAATTCCTTTTCTCCCCAATTCTGTTCAGTACCTCCTCATTAGTTACGCGATCCACCCACCTAATCTTCAGCATTCTTCCGTAGCACCATATTTCAAAAGCCTCAATCCTCTTCCTGTCCGCACTGTTTATCGTCCATGTCTCACTCCCATACAAGGCAACACTCCATGCAAATGCCTTCAGAAAGGACTTCCTTAGGTTTAAATCAATATTCGATGTTAACAAATTTCTTTTTTTCAAGAACGCTTTTCTACCCATTGCCATTCTGCATGTGATATCCTCTATACTGCGCCCATTGTTATTTTACTGCCCAAGTAACGAAACTCATCTACCTCCTTTATTGCTTCGTTTCCCAATATAATTCCTTCAGCATCACCTGATTTTCTTACACTGCACTCCATTACCCTAGTTTTGCTCTTGTTAATGTTCATCTTATATGCACCTTTCAGCACACTGTCCATTCCGTTCAATTGCTCTTCCAGGTCCTTTGCTGTATCTGACAGAATTACTATGTCGTCGGCAAAACGCAATGTTTTTAATTCTTCCCCCTGAACTTTAATTCCTTCACCAAATTTCTCCTTGGTTTCCTTTATAGCTTGCTCAATGTACAAAGTGAACAACAATGGAGAAAGACTACAACCCTGCCTTACTCCCTTCCCAACCACTGCATCCCTTTCATGCCCTTCAACTCTGACAACCGCTGTCTGGTTTTTGTACAAGTTGTAAATAACCTTACGTTCCCAATATTTTACTCCTGCTTGCTTCAGAACTTGAAAGAGTTTATTCCAATCAAATTTGTCAAAAGCCTTCTCCAAATCTACAAAAGCTAGAAATGTAGGTTTGCCTTTTCTTAATCTATCTTCTAGGATAAGCCGTAAAGTGAGTATTGCCTCCAGTGTTCCTACATTTCTCCTGAACCCAAACTGATCTTCCCCGAGGTCGGCTTCTACCAACTTTTCCATCCTTCTGTATATAATTCGCGTTAATATTTTGCAACCATGACTTATCAAACTGATGGTTCTGTAGTTTTCACACCTGTCTGCACCTGCTTTCTTAGGGATGGGGATTATAACATTTTTCTTAAAGTCTCAGGGTATTTCACCTGTCTCATACATCTTACACACCAGGTGAATCAGGTTTGTCATGGATAGTTCTCCCAGAGACTTCAGTAGCTCTGAGGGAATGTTATCTACTCCAGGGGCCTTGTTTCGACTTAGGTCTTTCAGGGCTCTGTCAAATTCTTCTCTCAGTACAGTATCTCCTATTTCATCTTCATCTACATCCTCCTCCCTTCCTACAATATTGTCTCTGAGTTCATTTCCTTTGTAGAGCCCCTCTATATACTCTTTCCACCTTTCAGCTTTCCTTTCTTTGCTGAGAACTGCTTTTCCATCAGTGTCATTGATATTCATAGAACTGTATTTCTTATCTCTAAATGTTTCCTTTATTTTCCTGTAGGCTGTATCTATTTTTCCCCTATTTATACATTCTTCTACATCCTTGCATTTGAATTCTAGCCACTCCTGCTTAGCCATTTTGCACTTCCTGTCAATCTCATTTCTTAGTCGTCTGTACTCCATTTTGCTTGTTTCATTTACTGCGTCTTCAAATTTTCTCCTTTCATCGATTAAATTTAGTATCTCCTGTGATATCCAAGGATTTTTTGTAGGTCTTTCCCTCCTACCTATTTTGTCCTCTGCTACCTTCACTATTTCATCTATCAATTTTACCCATTCCTCCTCTACTGTTTTATTTTCCCTCGTTTCGTCAATTGTTGCCTAAAACTCCCTCTGAAATTCTTAAGAACCTCACGTTCCTTCAATTTATCCAGGTCCCATCTCCTTATTTTCCTACCTTTTTGTATTTTCTTTAGTTTCAGCCTACAGTTCATAACCAACAAGTTATGGTCAGAGAATATATCTGCCCCTGGGTATGTCTTACACTGTAGAACCTGGTTCCGAAAACTATGTCTTACCATTATAAATTCTATCTGGTATCTTCCGGTGTCTCCTGGTCTCTTCCACGGATACAACCTTCTTTTGTGATTATTGAACCAGGTGTTTGTTATAACTAAATTATGTTCTGTGCAAAATTCTACCAGGCGGCTTCCTCTTTCATTCCTTTTGCCCAGACCATATTCACCCACTATCTTCCCTTCCCTTCCTTGTCCTACTACCGAATTCCAGTCTTCCATAACAATTAAGTTTTCCTCTCCCTTAATTGTCTGAATAATTTCCTTTAGTTCCTCATATATTTCTTCGATTTCCTCATCATCGGCAGAGCTAGTTGGCATATAAACCTGTACTACTGTTGTCGGTGTTGGCTTCGTATCTATCTTGACAATGATAATGCGATCACTGTGCTGGTCATAGTAGTTTACCCGAATTCCTATTTTCTTATTCATTATCAATCCTACTCCTTGTGATACCCCCAATTGATTTTGTATTTATAATCCTGTACTCACCTGACCAGAAATCCTGTTCATCCTGCCACCGAACTTCACTAATCCCCACTATATCTAACTTCAACCTATCCATTTCCCCTTTTAAATTTTCTAATTTTCCTACTCGATTAAGGGATCTAACATTCCACGCTCCGACCCGTAGAATGCCAGTATTGTCTTTCCTGATGATCACATACTCTTGAGTAGTCCCCGCCCGGAGAATGGGGGACTATTTTACCTCCGGAATATTTTACCCGAGAGGATGCCATCATCATATGTTCATACAGTAGAGCTGCATGTCCTCGGGAAAGGTAACGGCTGTAGTTTCCCCTTGCTTTCAGCCGTTCCCAGTAGCTGTGTGGCAAAGCCACATTAGCTGATGTTACAAGGCCAGCTCAGTCAATCATCCAGACTGTTGCCCCTGTAACTGCTGAAAAGGCTGCTGCCCCTCTTCAGGAACCACACGTTTGTCTGGCCTCTCCACAGATACCCCTCCGCTGTGGTTGCACCTACGGTACGGCTATCTGTATCGTTGAGGCACGCAAGCCATCCCACCTCGGCAATGTCTGTGGTTCATGGGAGTGGAATATCTGAATTAGTATATCAAATACCTTCGGTGTATTAATATATATTAATATAACAAATGTAACATTATTCGGAAAGTAGACAATAATCATGTATAACAGACCCAGCAGTACTATCATTTCCTCTTTCATTACTTCCCTTGAGTTCCTGTCTCTTAAGTAATTAGTGTCAGTTTCTTTCTGTGTTATATGGAACTTAGTACACATAATTACCTCATCAATCATATTATCATCTATCTTGAATGAGAGAGTTTGCGTCTCTGATCTCACGCCCCCTTGCGTTCCCTTTTGAACCAGGGAAGATTTTTATGATATTCTTTTCCAGTGTTTTGGAGTGCTGCTTTTACGGCGTTTTACGCCACAGAGTGGTACCGTATTCAATATCAGATTCATTGCGTCTGAAATCTTGTTCGGGATCGGGACTAGGATTTACATTTGAATAATAGTATCCTGTTCATGATCTGATGAGGTATCTAGACAAACATCTCTAACATATTCATTACTTGTCGAAATAAGTCTATTTCCTCATCTGTTAGACCCACACCACATATACGAAACCTGATGATTAAGTTATGTAGTAGAATAACACTCATTTTCGCATTGTGTAATGCTAAAATATGGTTAAAAATGAGGTTGACGAAAACTGCAGCATGGCTAATCAGGAAAAACTAGAGGACAATTTATCGAGAGTTACCCTTCTATTTATGAAATAAATTTAAAGTTTTGAGCGTTCTAATATGTAGAGTAAAACTTATACAATAGAGTAAAACTTATACAATAAATATATAAACTGCCGCAAATACTTTTGCAATGAAAACTAGACGTAACATAAGACAATTCGAATCTACTTACATGACAGGCAGCTCGCTGCGAATCTGCTACCAGTGGTGCGCCCGCTAACAAAATTGTTTTTGAGTGGACACTTCCGTGCACTAGAAATTCAGAACCTACACTGACACCACTGTTAAGGCTTGACTGAGGAATAGCTGAAGCGAAAATACGGCATCTCTATTATTGCGTCAGCAGTGAGATTTAAAGAGAAGTGGTAGCAGATCTGCAACAGCGCTGCCGCTTGAGGGGTAATAACCCCTTATAAGAAGACGTTGTGATCCAAGGCGTTACGTGTTTCGATATTTTTGGAAATTCAACCATCAACGCGGTTAAATTGGAGAGGGGGTGTTTTTCGAAAATCTGTTGCAATTTAGGCAATTTTGAAGTTAGAACTACAAATTTTCGGATTTGGATACTGAGTTCGAATTAAAAAGACACGTGTTTCGGTATTTTTGGAAATCGGACTAATAAGGGGGTGAAATATGGGATGCAAAAATTGATTTTCAAAGATATGTTGCTGTTAACTCAAATTTCGAGCTATAACTACGAAACATAGGATATGGACTCTTGATCATGATTAAAAAGACACGTGTTTCGGTATTTTTGGAAATTCAACCATCAACGGGGTTAAATTGGAGAGGGGGTGTTTTTCGAAAATCTGTTGCTATTTAGGCAATTTTGAAGTTAGAACTACAAATTTTCGGATTTGAATTCGGGGTTCGAATTTGAATGACGCGTGTTTCGATATTTTTGGAAATTCGACCAATAAGGGGGTGAAATACGAGATGCAAAAATTGATTTTCAAAGATTTGTTGCTGTTAACTCAAATTTCAAGCTATAACTACGAAACTTAACATATGGATTCTTCTTCAGGGTTAAAAAGAAACAACTGGTGTAGACCAACCAGCCTACGCATGCGAAGCAGCGGGGTTTCAGGTAGTTATTACAATAAAGGCAGTGGCTTTATCCCCCTCTCCCTCTGGTCAGCTGGTAACGCGACGTGAGGGGAGACAGAGCGGGCAGCGGCAGCGTTACCTACCTCTGGATACCCCTGCAGTAGACAATGCCGAATCCCCGATCCGGTTGGCTTTAGGACATCCCTGTGGCGGTTTCGTTGCGAGCGCGAAAGGGAGAAGTGGCGGAGAAGGGGAGGCAAAACCGCGGACTTGGGATGTTGGGGGTGGAGGAGGAGGCGTGGGAGGAGGCCGAGGGCGGCGCGGCGCTGCCTCTGCCGAAACATCTCATTTGGATCTGGAAGAAGCGGCCGCGCCGGTCGTCACTTATTCATAGACATCTGCATACAGCGCCCGCCCGCGGCGCGCTTCGCGATTCCCTTTCATGATGGATCCACCCCGCGCGCCCCACCCGCCTCCGCCACCGCCCAAGGAAATAGATTTTAATAAGTAATAAATATACGTATCCTTACACAGGCCATCAAAGTTATCGATCCCGGCAGCGGCAGCTGCGCGTGGTGCTGGTGTGTGTTGGTTGGTCGCTCTCCCTGCCTTCCCGCTCAGCCATCCGTCGTCCTCCGCCAGGCGTTCCGCCGCCACCACACCCCCGCTACCGCCCTCCCTCAACCCCCCGTGATCCCAGCCGCCGTTGTCTCCTCGCGGCCTATTATATATTCCTGTTTATTCGGAATGAGGTCGGGGCTTGGGATTAAGACACCAAGATGGAGGAAGCCGACGTGGCTCGGAGTATTGGCTGGCAAGGGGGTGGGGGTGAGGAGGAAGGTGGCTTGGGGGAGGAGGGGAAGGGATTCCGCGGCTGATGCTACTTCTGTCGAGGGTGTGGAAGGGGGAGGGAATGCCTTCGCTCACCGCGAAATTCCGGGCAGGAGACGCAATGGGCAGATATAAAAGTCGACCGGATGCAGATGGGAATCGGCGGCTGGTGCCGTGACAGTGTTGGCGAAGGCTTTGTTTCCTGCCAACTACGTAGCTGTATTTGGACGTTGCGAGTGAAGCAGATGCTGAATTCAGACGTCTTGTTACCATTCAAGATGTGTTCTAATAGTGAACGTCGTACATAAAACTTTCAAAAAAAATTTCAAATATGTGTAAATCTACCCAACTGCGTGGTCATCAGTCCGTAGCTTACAAACTACTAATATAAATTAACCTAAGGAGAAAACACACACCAATGCCTCAGGGAGGACTCGACCCTCCGACGGTGGAGCAACCGCGCGCTCCGCAGCGAGATGCCTTAGACCGCTCGACTACTTGACCCTGTAATGCATGACTTTATTTGAAGCTATAAACATTAACACCATTAATATATAGGATGTCCCACTCCACTGTTACACCCCAGATATCTCTGAAACTACAAGAGATATTGAAAAACGACCTTCACGATCATGAACGTAAGGCAGGGGTTTATGAAAGTAGGTAGTATCAGACAGTCTAAAACGTAAAGAAGTGTTATTTTCAACGCAACTTATGTTTTTCTTAATGGATACACTATATTATTTCTTAAGCAATCAACAGAATGAAAAATCACAAAAGGTTGCATCGTAATCTGTCAATTACATCCGGAGAAACTGCGAAGCGAAGTTGACGTTTGAAACACATAAGGTGCGATGCCAGCGCATATCTGAGACTCATCCGCGCGTCTCGCTTGAGTCTGGGGACGCGTTAGCTGTGCTCTTCATGTGTTTCATACATCAACTTCGCTTCGCAGTTTCTCCGGATGTAATTGACGGATTGCGATGCAACCAACGCCATTCTTTTTGTGATTTTTCATTCTATCGATTGCTTAAGAAATAATATAGGGTATCCATTAAAAAAGACATAAGTTGCGTTGAAAATAACACTTCTTTGCCGGCCACGGTGGCCGAGCGTTCTGCGCCGCGTCAGTCACAGCTTGCAAGGCCACTACGGACGGGGGTTCGAATCCCCCCCTCGGGCATGGATATTTGTGCCGTCCTTAGTATTAGCTAGTTCATAAATAGTTTGTAAGTTTAGGGACTGATCACCCCGTAGTTAAGTCCCATAAGCTCTACAAACATTTGATCATTTATCACTTCTTTACGTTTTAGTAAAGTACCTACTTTCATAAGCCCCTACCGCACGTTCATGACCGTGAGGGTCGTTTTTGAATATCTCTTGTAGTTCTCAGAGATATCTGGGGTGAAACAGTCGAGTGGGACACCCTGTATAGTGCGTACATACTGAGAAAAATATTGGAAAAAAATCCTTAAAATTATTATGCACTACTAGCAACAAAAATTCCATAGCTGGCCAGCTATATAGTGCTTCAATGATGTACCCGATGCAGTAAATGTCACTATTATGCCTCCAATCTTTCCAGAAAGTAAATCAGAATGCAACAGTAGTACCATACGTAATTGACTACTTTTACATGGCAAATGAGAAATACAAAAGGAAACAAACGCACACGTTAGGAGTAACTCAATGCAGCTAACTGTCGAAAGGATTTAGTAGCACTCTGCAATTTATAATTTCTAAGACGAGCTACTAGCATATGTAACACTACGTATAGAAGCAGCTATAAATGACTTTGTGGTAAAATTTTGACCAGTTTGACAGATAATGGGGAAAATAAGATATGTAGCTGATCAGCTACACTGTGAATTAAAGCGTTAAGAAATAGTTACCAACCGTGTGCCGCATGTGCCTCATATGGTTCCGATGAAAAGCAACAATTTCCGGGAAGAATCAAGGAGTGACCAGATTTACAGTATGATGTTTATTGAGGAGAAAATTGAGGTAATTACTTGATAATAATAACAGCTGTCTTTTTAAAGGAAAGAGGAAAGGGAGATCAGATATGAACGATCGTGTAGCGGTAATGTTTTTAGCGTAAAGGGAATTTTAGCATGTGGTATAAAGAGGGGCTCTAAAAAGGAAATGAACTTCGAGACAATATTACAGGAAGGGAAGAGGAAGTAGATAGAGAAGAAATGGGAGATACTATACTGAGAGATGAATTTGACACAGTACTGAAAGGCCTAAGTGGAAGAAGTCTCCTGGAGTAGACGACATTCCCTCAGAGCTACTGAAGTCTCTTGGAGAACCAGCCATGACAAACAGCTGCGTAAATGACGGAACCATAAGTCATGGTTGCACAATTTTAACACGAGTTATTTACAGAAGAATGGAAAGTTTGATACAAGCTGACCTCGTGGAAGATCAGTTCGGATTCAGAAGAAATGTAGGAACACGGAGACAATACTTCCTTTATCTCAGATGACAGATTATTGAAGAGCAAACCTACATTTATAGCTTTTGTGTATTTGGAGAAAGCTTTCGACAAAGTTGTTTGAAAAACACTCTTTCAAATTCTGAAGTCAGCAGGGGTAAAATGTAGGGAACGGAAGATTATTTACAAATTAAACATAAACCAGAAAGCTGTTATAGAGTTGAAGGGCATGAAAGGGATGCAGTGGTTGGAAAGATAGTAAGACTGGTTTGTAGGCTTTCTCCAATGCTATTCAATATATATACCTTGAGCAAGCTGTAAAGGAGAGCAAATAAAAATTTGCAGAAGGAATTGGAGTTCAGGGGGAAGACATTAGCCGGCCGCAGTGGCCGAGGAGACTAAGGCGCTCCAGTCACGGTCTGCACGGCCACTACGGTCGGGTGTTCGAATCCCCCCTCGGGCATGGATATTTGTGCCGTCCTAGTTCGTAAGTAGTTCATAAGTATTTTGTAAGTTTAGGGACTGATGACCCCGTAGTTAAGTCCCATAGACTATACAAACATTTGAACATTTGGAAGACATGAAAACCATTACGTTTTGCTGATGACATTCTAATCCTGTCAGAGACAGCAAAGGATTTGGAAGAACAGGTGAACGGAATGGATAGTGTGTTGAAAGGAGCGTATTTGATGAATTTTAACAAGAGCAAAAGAAGGGTAATGGAAAGCAGTCTTAGAAAATCGGTGATGCTGCAGGAATTACATTAGGTAACGAAGCAATAAACGCACTAGATTTGTTTTGTTACTTGCGCAGTACAGAGGATGAAAATACAGAAGGGCAGTGGGAAGAAAAGCGTTTTTAAAAATGAGATATTTGTTAACAACAAATATTAATTGAAGTGTAAGGAAATCTTTTCTAAAGTCTGTGTGGAATGTTGCCTTGTATCGGAGTGAAACTTGGACGATAAGTAGTTTAGAAAGGAAGAGGATAGACGTTTTGAAAACGTGGTGCTACAAAAGAATTCTGAAGACTAGATGGGTAGATTGCATAACCAATGAAGAGGTACTGAACAGAATTGGACAGAAACTGAATTTTTGGCGTAACTTTACTAAAAGAAGGGAACGATTGGTAGGACATTTTCTTAGATATCGTGTAATCGTAAATTTCACATTGGAAGGAAGTGTGTTGGGGAATAATCGCAAAGGGTGACAAAGAGACGCATATACCAAGTAGATTCAAATGGATGTGAGCTGCAGTTCTTATTAGGAGTATAGACAACAACAAAAAAGATAATTTTAGAAAAACTACACTAACTCAATTCAGCAACACGTGTTGCACTCACTGACTTTGTACGAGCCTTTGACTCGGTCATTAGAAGTAAACCATGCACGAGAATAGATAAGCAAGGATACCCCACACAAGCCTTACAGGTAATCAAAATCCTATTCCAAAAACACCAAAATAATCATAAGTGCGAGTAGTTTTAAGAAACGCAAGAAGACAATAAATCAGGGTCTTATATGTGCTTGCTGTAGGTTAGCGCCTTTTTTTAACATTTATATTGTTGTTCTCATGGGAAACTGGGAAGTTCGCGAAGGTATACAGCTAGAAAGGAACTAAAATATTAATGTTGTGCTGTAGGCATACGATGAAATAGTATTACGAAATATAGAGAAAGGCTTACAACGCCCTGTGTTTGTTATATCAGTTGGAAAGCCACGCCGGGATAGCTGTGAACACTAACACGCATTGTTGCGACGAGTGCGGCCGTTCGCCACCGGAGGTTCGAGTCCTCCGTCGGGCATGGATGTGTGCGTTGTTCTTAGGATAAGTTAGTTTAAGCAGTCTGTAAGTTTATATACCGATGACCACTGCAGTTAGCTCCCACAATTTTACAAACATTTGAACATTGGAAAGGAAACATTAAAATCTAAAAATATCTGCTACTAAAACAAAGGTTTTGCCCCACTACCGAAAAATTCCATTTCTATCTAAAATTGTTACTACAAACAACAACATGGATATCGAACTATAAAGAAAACTGTAAAAGTAAAGTTAGGAAAGCTACAAAACTGAAATTGTATAAAACTGTGGCAGTGCTTGAGCTCCTTTTGTGGCAGTGAATCCTGTACTGAGAGAAAAAGATTAACATATGAAAAATAACATAGTCACAAGAAATGAAAGTTTTAAGAATTGTCTAAAGATGCCCAACGACTAATTTGTAAGTTAAATGAACATACAGAGGAATATAGCAAAAAATTGGGATATCATCTTAAATTTCCGTCGGAGGTTCGAGTACTTCCTTGGTCATGGTTCTGTATGTTGTCCTTACCTTAGTTTAACTTAGTTTAAGTAGTAAGCCCTGAGATTAATAACCACAATAATTAAGTCCCAAATATTTGAATTTTTCATATCATCTTAAAAGGATGGATGAAGATTTTGTTCCAGTCGTTGTAAACCCTCAGGAAGAAGAAATGAAGAAGGCCAAGAAAGATGTAGAGCTAAGTATGGAAAATCGGAGCTGACATATTGCATAATCCTTGAAGCGCAGAAGGGAAACCTTTTTATTTAAAATAGGTTTTTTCTCAGTGTACTACAATGTAAACAATGTCGCCTTCAATGTACTACACTCCACTAGCAATACACCACTCGGAGCCTTTCTTCAATTTTGCAATGCCCAATGGAATGCACATTTTGAGAAGACGTGCGAATCTGTTGTTCAAATGTCCTGAGTAACAGTTATCATTTACAAACGACGGTCTTTCAACGCGGTTTTACGTTTGTGAAGCAGGTGAAAAGCTGTAATGGCTGATCTGGAGAATGGGTTTGATAAGACTCAGCGAGAATCGGATGTATTATAATATAGCTGCGGAAACGGATCGATGAGCGATCCGGGTCTTGTCTTGATGCCACATCCAACGCTCCATTGTCACTCGACGGCAGTTTCATGCTCCGACACCTTCCTCAGCAGCTTTTCCAACAGTTAATCTAGTTCATTGCCTCTATAAGGAAAGACCGATCCGTTTTAAGATAATTATTTTTATTAATATTGCAAAACATTGTCGAAGGCACGGCGACTTTCACAGGTAATTAAAATTGATCTTGAAAGAGTCTAGATTACATGGACATTTATTAACAGGCGACTGGTTTAGACCCTTTACAGAATAATCCTCAGACCCTTATTTGGAGCAAATATCAACTGCAGCTCGTTATCTTGTTAACGGTGCCTTATGCAGCCATGGGTGTGAGGATGATGACTCTGAAAACTATCGATACAAGTCACCTCTTAATAAATATCTATGCGATCTAGACTGTTATAAGATTAATTTTATGTTTATTAATCACAGCCTTGATCACAACTAATATTTTGTTTTGCGACCGGTTTCAATCTATTAATATACAAGACGAATTCCCTATTTTTTTAAACAAAGAAAACATAGTTATATGAAAACTTTATTTCTAACAGGTACATCAATGATTGAGCAATTTTTCGACATCGTTACCAAATGAACTGAGACCCTTGTCACATATTGAGATCAACTTTTGTATTCCTGATGGAAATTGAGTGTGGTTTTCATACTTCAGGTTTTCGTCTTTATAAAAACGCTGGCAGAAGACAGGAATTTCTTAAGGTACAGAAAAATTAGGAAATCGCTAGGAGCAAGTAGACCAAGACTGTTAGCTGGGTGGTGAAACAATTCTCAGCGAAACTTCAGCAAAACAGTTTGTGTGCGTCGAATGACATAGAAACGACCATAATCAAGGAGCAGCACAACACTTGCTGTAAGCATTTAATCTTTTCTTGCAGTTCATGAAATTCCTGTACCCCTGTCTGGGTTTTGACAATGACGAAGAGGTGAACACGACTGTCACAGTCAATCACTGGTCTATACAAACGATTTTTATAAAAATATTGTTCTGACTAATCATCTGTACAGGGAACACAGTGTGACGCAAAATGAACGTATAAGCAATCTTCTAGGAATGACCTTCAGTCAGTTTAATTAATACGATATGTTAATAAATCCAAAGGTGAACTTGTAACGTAGCCTGTAAGGTCTCGTTTATTAGTATTATTATTATTTACATGGGGCTCGAGTTTAGGAGAGCCAGTTAATAAAAGAGAGAGCGGTTCTGAAAGACAATACTCTTAGTAGATCAGTGTGAAATGGGCGAGTGCAGAGACGCCCATTTTGGGGTTTTGACGTTCGGTTCCTGTTACAGCTGAGCCCATCAGATGAAAAGTTTTTGGTTTAGATAGTACCGACACGCATGTATATAAGGATTTGAACACGTCTTAGTGCAACTGTGTAATAAAATGTGAGTCAACCCTTTACTGTATGACTCTTTATTTGAAGCTATAAAAACTACCACGATTAGTGTACAGTGCATATACGTATATACTGAGAAAAATATTGAAAAAATCCTTAAAATTATTGCTCACTACTAGTAACAAAAAATTCATAGCTGGTCAGCTATGTTGTTTTAATGTTTGTTAAGCTTAAGGGACTTAACTGCAGGGTCATCAGTCCCTAATGTTTCCATGGTGTACCCGATGCAGTAAATGTCACTACTATGCCTCTAATCGTTCCAGAAAGTAGCTCACAATGCAACAGCAGTATGTGACTGACTAATTTTACATGGCAAAAGAGTAACATTAAAGTTAACAAACGCACATGTAAGGAATAACTGAATGAAGCTAATTGTCTAACTGATTCAGTACCACTCTGCAGTTTATAATTTCTAGGACGAGCTACTTGCATGTGGAACACCATGTATACAAGCAGCTACAAATGAATTTGTGGTAAAATGTTGCTCAGTTTGAGAGAGAATCGAAAAGTAAGGTATGTAGCTGATCAGCTATACTATGCATTCGATATTTTATTTTACATGCAAAAAACTGCTTTCATTTAAGTGCGCATTTATTTAACATTTAATTAAGAAATTTCGATTATTTAATTCCGAAAGTCTTCTACTACGGCAGCTAATGAAGTACGGTTTCTACTGGTAACAGAGGTACTTCCAACTAATATCCTACTATTGAGAATTCTGGATGAAACATTATCATAAACGGTTATTGTTAAATATACTATTACATTTACTACATGTGAAGTTTTTACCGTTTCAAAAATTGTGAGCTGCGGAAAGGATTTTGAAATATACCAAAATGCTTAATGACGCGATAGCACAGTTGTAAAGCACAGTAGCAAACTTGGAAATTACGTTTCAACATTTATGTTGTATCTAATACTGTTTCGACGCTATGTGCTCAGAAGGATAACAACAGCGTTGCCTTCTGGAGGGTATGTACGTACCTCTCCAACGGCCGTATGAGTACGTGTAAAACAAATTGCACTGTCGTCTTTTACAGCACACTTTAAATTTGACTGCAGTTTTATGTCTTCCTGCAAACATTTCGGTCAAAAATAATAAAAAATTATGGACGATATGATTACGACTCTACTATTGTGATAATTTCTATGCACCCAGCACATAATATTCTTTCTGACCGTTATTAAACAAACAGCCAAAATGTCACATTTTCGAACGCCGGGTTTACGAAAAATCAAGTGACGGTGTCAAATAACCGCTATTTTTGCAAATACCACTGAAACTATACAAGCTATCAGAAAAACATAGGTGAGCAAAGTTGTAGAGAATTTTCTCCTCTACAGATTCGTTTAGTCCATTCTCGTGTCAAATGTACGGTTAAGCCATTATTTTAATTTTAATTTCCTGCTGTCAAAAGACAATCGCAAAGGCCTACTTTTATTGTTACTACCGCAACATAAAGTTGGACAAAACATAAGAGAGCAGAGTTGTAGAGAATATTTTCCTCTACAAATTCGCATATTCAATTTTCGTGTCATATGAACTTTTATTTTATTCATGCAATGAAGGATTTCACGACCGGATGTCATAGTTGCTGGTAGAACTTCCGGCTTATAAGGCCGTGGTCCATAAAACTTTGCAGTTTTTCCTAACGTTTCAACCAGAGCTGTGCCGGACGTCTTCGGAGGTCTTACTACTTCTGCTGAGTCTTACCGACTGATGAGTCGGATGTCTGAGAACGACATATGTACTGTGGAAAGTGGGCGTGTTCAAGCTGTCACGTTATCAGCATAGGTAGTTCTTGTCAGAGGTAAAACATCACTATCGATTGCAATCGGTCAGAGATAAAACCTGTCGATCTTTTAAAGCTACTGCCCACATGTCGCTAAGTTTCAATGCTACTGCTTTCCTGTTAAAGTTTTCCTTATGTTTATATATTTCAATAGCTCCCCTGTATTTTCGTGGATAATAATTCCTCATTGTAGATAAAACTGTTGTTTCAGAAAACCTCACTATATGACTTCCAGATTGAAGAGCATGCTCAGCCACAGCCGATTTCTCTGTTTTTCCTAGTCGACAAAGACTTTTGTGTTCGTTCAACCTAGTTTCTATTCTTCTTTTTGTGGTTCCAATATAAACTTTACCACATGTACATGAAATTTTATAAACGCCACAAGCAGAAAGAGGAGGTCGTTTATCTTTCACAGAACGGAGTACTTGACATATCTTCTTAGTTGGTCTGAAAACTGGTCTGATGTTGTGTTTGCACAATATTTTTCCTGTTTGATCAGTTACTTTTCCGATAAATCGCAGGGAAACTGTATTCCATCGCTTTGTTTGATCACTTGTTATTAGACTATTGTTATTTGCTGGCAGAGCCCTATTTATTTTTTATCTCTATAGCCATTTTATTTTATTTTCAGTTTTATTTATTTTTGGCTATTACATTTCCTACTGTCAATAGGTCATCTCAAACGGCCTTTTTTTAGTGTTACTAACCTATTTTTTCCCGAAATATTTGAAAAAGGGAGGTTCTGGTCACTGTTGGACAGGAATTATGTCTGTAAAATTAGGTGCCGATAGGTTGAACAGTTCGACCTAAAAAGTGGGAACACGTTACAGACAGACAGTCGGACAAACAGACAGAGACATTCTCAAATCGGCATCGGAGGTTTCTTTTCCCCCCGTTAAAAATTCGTTTAGTCAGTTTTCTTGTCAGATGAACGGTTTGCCGTTATTGTCATTTAAATTTCGAGCTGTCAAAAGACTGTCGCAAAGGCACACTTTGTGTTACTACTGTAACCTGAAGTTGGACAAAACATGAGAGAACAAAGTTGTAGAGAATTTTTTCCTCAACAAATTCGGTGTCATATGAACTTTATTTTTATTTTTTTTTAATTATTTTTATTTTTATTTATTTATTTATTTTGCAATTAAATTTCCTGCTGTCAATAGACCATCACAAACGCATTTTTTTAGTGTTACTAACCTATTTTTTCTGAAATATTTGAAAAAATGGAGGTTCTGGTCACCGGCGGCCAAGAATTATGTCTGTAATATTTGGTGCCGATCGGTTGAACGGTTCGACCTAAAAAGTGGGAACACGTTACGGACAGACAGTTGCCCAAACGGACGGACAGAGATCATCAAATAGGCTGGGTTGCTTTTTTTAATATATATCTGTGAGACGATGCGAGATACGAAAAATACATTACAGAGCAAAGTCGTAGAGAATCCTCTCCTCTAGAAAATCGTTTAGTCACTTCTCGTGTCAGATGAACGGTTGAGCCATTATTTTCATTTAAATTTCCAGCCGTCGAAAGACGATCGCAAAGGTCCACCTTTAGTGTTACTACCGTAATCTAAAGTGTACCAGTAAATACGTGTGTCATATTTCAAATGTTCAAATGTTTGTATAGCTTATGGGACTTAACTACGGGGTCATCAGTCCCTAAACTTACAAACTACTTATGAACTACTTACGAACTAGGACGGCACAAATATCCATGCCCGAGGGGGATTCGAACCCCCGACCGTAGTGGCCGTGCAGACCGTGACTGGAGCGCCTCAGTCCCCTCGGCCACCGCGGCCGGCTGTCATATTTAAACCTGGACCACAGCATATTCCAAGTGTATCTAAATTGGCGAGTGTCAGCTTAGGCCGGTATTACACTATCAAATTATTTGTCAAAGAATTGGACAAAGAAAAATTGGACGTAGTGTAATGGGAACATCGTCCAATACTTCATCCAATCTAGGCCTCGGCCTAGATTTGATCAAAGAAATCGCTCGTCCTCTGTTTCCTGCAGTGAGAAATGTGACCGCTTGGAGCGCTAGTAGTATACAGCTTCCTTGCCACTACAGCTGTTTTATTTGGAGGTTAAATATCTGACATTACTTGGACATAACGTTCGTATTCGTAAACATGGCTAGTAGTGGAATGTTTGTGTAGTGTTTTCTAGCAACAACAAAATTAAAAAAAAAATCAGGTGGGGCGTTGTATAACAGGTGACAAGGCCAATTCACACTGTCCATCACGTCAATTCGCGTAGCCCAATAACCTGCGGCAAAAGTGAGGTTGAGCTACAATCCGTGATGTAAAAAAGGCATTATATACTATCGGAATTGAAGAAGTAATACCCCTAAATCTTAATACGGCCGCAACAGATTTTAGAATATATGATTTTGATAACGTGGTGTGCTAAGTTCTGGGAAATGAAACAACTTTCAAAGCATCGGCATCTGTTTGCAAGCGAAACTATGTACATATAAATACGTCAGCCAATTTTTGTAAGGAAATAAATAGAGCCTATTTACTTTATCAGCAATGTTTCCCCCCTTACATTGTTAATAACGTCATAAACAATTTAGATTATCCTCTTTGTCAGTGCTCACATTTTCCATTTAAAACGTTATTTAATGAAACTTGCTTTATCAACTTAACAATCTTATTCGTATACACTGTTTGAGTCAGCCTTTTTGTTACTCTATTGCAAACTGTGAAGGATGGAGAGCGACAAAATAATTAGCAGTAAACGGCCTGGCTGTTCTGCCGACGGCATAAAAAAGGTAAATCCTCCCGGTCCCGTAACAAATTTTATTTTTCTCGCTCTGACACCCACGGTTTCATCCAAGTGCGTTTCCTTTTCTTTTTTCCCTCCTTCTCTTCTAATTGCAGAAACAACGCAACAGTAGTATAAACAATAGCTGGGCATTACACCACCATTTTGAAGCAAATTTGACAAAATATTGGATGATAGTGTAATACCCCCTTTTGCGTTTCATCCAATTTCTTTGTCAAAAAATATGACAAATATTTCATCCAATTTTTTCGTCCAATTCTTTGTCCAATAATTTGATAGTGTAATACCGGCCTTAGTGGTGCTACTTATCAGTGCGACCGTTTCGGAAGTCGGCAGGGCGGACCGCGCTAGCACGCCAGCCAGCCAGCACAGTAGCCGCCGTCAGCATGCTCCGCCCACACGCACGAGAGCGCGCACACACACACACACACAGACACACACACACACACACGAACACGCGTCGCGGAGGGGCGCGCGCCCGCCCGTTGTTTTTATGGGTGACATCTTGGAGCCGTGATGCATGGCCCGCATGGGACGGCCGTTATGACAATCATTAATTTCCGTTAAGGTGCCACACCCAGACATTTGTCTATAGGAGCCCAATGCGCCTCCTACGGTCGCCATTGTTTACCCGCTCACGAATGCGGGCAGGCAGGCCACTACACTACACTGCACTACACGGCCACTGCCGTGCAGCGGGTGCCCGCCGTCCCACCACACGCCGGCTTTTTTGCTTTGTAGTCCAAAATTAGGCGTAAGTGGCGAGGCGTAAGCGCGACATTGTCGAATTAATATCCTTACTGACCACTGCCTCGTTGACAAGGTTTAGGCACTACGATAAACACCGGGGGGCTCCATAGAAGGAGAAGGGTTGCTTAGCTGCTAACAAATGTGGCTGTAAGATTCGACTACTATGCTGACAAATTCAGAAAAAAAAAGGAAAAAAATGTCATGAGTGAATCCACCACGATGTTAATAAACTCCTTACTTAACTGTTTGATCCAAAGTCCTATTCTCACAATACCACTATTTTATTAGCTTCTCCGTCTTTTAATGTCTTGTATTGTGAAAATACCACCCATAATGTTGTAATTATGTGAAACGAATTTCTGAAACTAAATTTACATATAAACATTAGTGGTCTCTTTTGTTACTTTGTGTGGAACAATTACTGAAGTTCAGGACAATTTAATTTGATGTGCCGCAAAGGGTTAAATGAATACCGACTCTCCTCATGCAGGCCTGTCTACAATCTGTTCACCCGACGATTCTTACTCACTAATACAACTAAAAATAATTTCTCTTGAATAGCTTAGCCAGACATGAAGATACTGTTCAACATAGTATGCAAGATGTATAAGACAGGGGAAATACCCTAATCATTTAAAAAGAATATAGTAATTCCAATTCCAAAGAAAGAAAGTGCAGACAAATGTGAAAATTACAGAACTATCAGTTTAACAAGTCTGGGATGCAAAATATTAACACGAATTACTTACATCCGACTGGCTGGTGGAATCCGACCTTGAGGAAGATCAGTTTGGATTTACGAAATGTGTAGGAGCACTCGAGGCAATATTCACATTAAGACTTATCTTAGAAGATATATTAAGGAAAGGGAAACCTAGGTTTTTAACATTTGTGGATCTGCGGAAGCTTTTGACAATGTTGACTGGAATACACTTTTTCTTAATCTAAAATTATCAGGGGTAAAATATAGGGAGCGAAGAGCTATAATCGACATGACAGCAATTATTAGATTCGAAGGTCATGAAAGGGTCGCAATGGTTACGAAGGGAGTAAGACAGTGTTGCAGCCTTTCCCCAATGTTGTTCAATCTGTACATTGAGCAAGCTGTGAAGGAATGCAAGGAGAAATTTGGTAAGGGAATTAAAGGCCAGGCAGAGGGAATACAAACCTTGCGGTTTGCTGATTACATAGTAATTCTGTCAGAAGCAGCAAAGGACGTGGATGAGAAATTGAACGGAATGGTCAGTGACTTGAAAGGAAAGTAAAAGATGAACATTAACAAGAGCAAAACGATGGTAATGAATTTAGTGTCATAAAATCCGGCGATGCTGAAGGAATTAGATTACGTAATGAGACAATAAAAGCAGTAGATGAGTTTTGTTATTTCGGTAGCAACACAACTTGTGATGGCCGAAGTAAAGAAGATATAGAAGGCAGAATGGCTATGGGAAGAAAAGCGTTTCTCAAGAAGCGAAATTTGTTGACATCCAATGTTAGTTTAAATGTCAGAAAGTCCTTTCTGTAAGCATTTGTCTGGAGTGTAGCACTGTATGGGAGTGAATCGTAAACGATAAGGAGCTCAGACAAAAAAATGATAGAAGCTTTCGAAATGTGATGTTACAGACGAATGATGAAGATTAGATGGGTAGACTACGTAACTAATGAGGAGGTGTTCAACAGAATTGAGGATATATTCTGACAAAGAGAAGGAATAGATTGGTCGGACACAGTCTGAGACATCAAGGAATTGTGAACTTTATATTAGAAAGAAGAGTGTGGGGTAAAACTCATAGAAGGAAACCGACGGCCAAATACAATAAGCAGATTCAGAAGTGTGTAGGTTGCCGTTCGTATTGTGGAATGAAGAGGTTTGCACAGGACAGGGTAGCGTGGACAACTGCATTCAACCAGTCTGCGGACTGAAGACCACAACAACAATATGAAGATTCATCTCATCTCTCATTTCGTCGATAGTATTAAAACAACAACTATTGCCGAATGTATGTTAGAGGATCACTTTGAAGCATTCCCCGATTTGGCTAATCTTTTTGGTGTTGTTGTCGTCGTTCTTGTATTCATAATACTCAGAATAAGGTTTGAATGAAAGACAATTTTTGTAAATTCTACTGGAAATTAGGAAAATTTGATAAAAACTGAAAGAGCGCTTCTCATTGTGTTTTTCAATGATCTCAACCCTTAACTCAGGGTTCAGACGATGGAGACGGCTAATTCATGTTTTATTTGGATATCCTGGAACATTTTCCATAAAAATAATTCGGAACAGTTACAAAGCAGAGTTGTAAAATTCGAACAAAGAGCAAAATTCATAACTTTTGTATACACCCACTATAATAGCTAACGATATAATTGGTTTGACCGGCAATCAACAAATTTCCAAATTTCTCAAATTTCCGTTTTTTTATCATTCTTTTTTTTCCGCAACCGTCCGTATGGTGCAAGACAGATGGTACCTTGCCATAGATTTCGACGCCATTTGACCTATAAATACATTTCATCACCGTTTTGCCGATCACCATAGAACTTGGCGCATGTTTGTGTTTTTCATGGACAAATTTTTTACCCTCTGCAAGCCACTGTATGGTGCATGGCGATTGGTAACTTGCAATAGGCTGCGACACCGTTCACTATGAAAGTTGGCAAGAAAATATGACCGTCCGTAGAGGGGCAGAAGGAGATGAACAGTGGAAGGGAGAGGAGCATGTGGACATAGAGAGAGGAGGATGGAGGCTCCAGTAATGTATGATTTCTCGTTAACGTTCTTTGCTGGGGTGCTATTGGGCTGTTGGAGAGTCTTGGGAATTTGATACCTGTTTATAAGGGAACATGAGGCAGATTTGGAGTGTATGTAGTGGAGGGGGACGTGCCTTAAGACCGTCCGTGCAGTCGCTGTACCCATTAAGTCTCGGTGGCATAGTGCTTATGATGACTGCCTACTAAGTGGGAAGTCTCAGGTTTGAATCCTGGCCGCGAGATAAGTTTGAATTCAATGCCTCTATTTCATTTTAATATCTTTAATAGATTTCGGGAGAAAATATGTCTGTGGACTTTGTTCATTGGATATTTATAAGGTAGGAAATGCTACTGTAAATTACGCGTACCATTGTTCATATCAAGAGGGGAGAAGGACATGTACAGAAACAAGCGGGACGGAGGCATAGGAGGGGGAGCTAAGGTAGAGGTAGATAGTGTGATAAGAAATTTACCGGTACAGGGTGTGGGCCGAAGGTGCTGGAACTGATTTGGTGAGTATGGACAAATGTAGGGGGAGGAGGAGATGGACAGATAGAAGAAGTAGGAGGAGAGGTTTAGAGAGAGGGAAGAAGGAGCACAATAGGGTGTATATCCAATTCGCATACGTGTTAGAAATAGAGGAGGACTGCAGAGTTCGCTAATGCATGTTTGTCACCCTTTCACGCTTGAACGGCTGCACGAATTTGCGTAAAATTTGGGATGTAATTTATTAACACACGTATTACTTTTCATAAGTTGCAACATGGTGAGTGGTGCCAGGTAGCTTTTAATAAAATCCGACACTGTTTGACTGATTACCTTGGAAGCTGTCAGATCTGAGAGGACGTGGAAGAGTTGGAGGTGATGGACGGACCACGGTTTATATCAGAAAGGGAGGGAAACAGATGTGGTGGAAAGTAGTAGACGGAGGAGGAGATGGACAAATGGAACAATAGATAATTAATCGGT
Organism: Locusta migratoria; assembly: GCA_026315105.1. NCBI lineage: Eukaryota > Metazoa > Arthropoda > Insecta > Orthoptera > Acrididae > Locusta > Locusta migratoria. The sequence goes on from CM048751.1 coordinate 58,225,142, forward strand.
TTGTTTGGTTAGTTGGTGATTGATATCTGGCAAAAAATATGCGTCATGTGAGCCGTGAGGGCTCATAATCAAGTGCCTCTATGATTTTTTACACTTGTTTACAGCCTGGGTCTGTTAAGATCAAAACATAGGTTGTGACAATATGAAAAACATTTTACAACAAGGTTCATTTGATTAAAGAGATTTAACAATTGACTTACTTATTAAAAAATGGAGCACAAATAAGTGTGATGCAGTGTGGTAATTGTCTACCCTGGAGTACATTTGTACGTAAAAATAATCATGAACAGAAACACTTCCTATGTTGAAGCACATTATGGAATAAAAACAACTCAAAAACTTAGAGCTATGAAGATTTTCCATATCTATAATACTAAGGTTCTCTATGCAAATTAAGGATACAGATTTTTATGTTAAATTTTTTACATTTTAAATTTATATAAATTGGTATTACTTTATAAGAGGTATGTATAAACATTAATTATGGTTATAGGCTGGCAATTGGTTTGTAATGCTAAGTATTTGTGTTACCAGGAAAAACTTTTGAAATTACTGAAAATACTGTGGCTGCTAGTCTGTTTGTTTATTTTACATGTTTTCAGTGTATTATTCTTTATGTAATAGTATTTATAACTGTAAATCAACTGTTTTGCCATTTATTTGTATGTGGAGTACTGTTAGTCTACTGTGGATGTCAATTACCTTGTGTTTATTATGGTATAGATGGTTATCTATTGTTGATTTTTCAAAATGATTAAGCCCAAAAGCATCAGTTTGTTCTTTGTAACGTGTGGGAAAAGTTCTTCCAGTTTTGCTTATGTAAAATGCAGGGCAGCTGTTACATTGTAATTTATATTTCCAACTGTACCTTAATGAGCACGTTTATCATTCAAATTCGAACGACGTTGTCTCTTTCATGCCATACTGTAATCGGTTCAATAAAATCACGTAGTCATTCACCAAATGTATTGCCATTCAGTTCCAACCATTCCCTCTGTGTGCTTCCAATTTTGTCACACAGTGTGTTAAAATTCTAAATTTCGAAAATTAGAATGCGCTCGCCTCAAATATTCAACAATGCTACTGAAACATTTAATTTAACGACATATAGTCTTATCTCGGAAACAGTAATTTGACAGATAATTTCAAATGGCACGGATTATATCCTCTCTTAGCTTTGTCACTTGATAACTGTCTCTTTGCTGCGCAGAAAATATGATGTCGACCTAAAAAAAAAAAAAAACTGCTTTTAAACGCAGCTGAATTGTAGGGTCTCGTTCTATTTTTCGTGACTAAATATTAAAAACAAATTCATATCACATTTGTGGTTATGGAAGAAAGTGTTCCATGAACTGAAACACGAAGATCACGACGTTACTTGGTATGAGTTGCAACTCACACGCAAAACTCTTTTTGTTACTCAAATTTCAGCACCTCTGCACCATGGTCAGTGTTCTGTTTTCTTCTTGTTTATTGTTTTTTTTTTAAATTTAGAGCTGTGATAATGTAACTTTTCAGTAATGACCTAGGTATGAAAATTAGGCCTATAATTCGTATGTATTAGTTTGGTTTATTTTCTCATTTTTTCATTATATGTTCATGTAACACCTTTGTAACTACATCAGATTTTGATAGCGTTGTCATTAATGAGGAGCAAAACATGGTTGGGTAATAAGAAAAATCAGTCTATCGCATATCGGGTGGACCTTATAACCTATATCTTTATTGCAAACAAGGAAATACACAAGAGATAAAAATCCAAAATGATGAGTATCATGACGATCTTACTAGTGTTGAGCGTCGATTGGAAATAAACTGGGTAACTAAGTAACCAAAAAAGAAATTTGCTAACATCGAATATTAATTTAAGTGTAAGGAAGTCTGAAGACCATAACAACAACAACTAAGTAACCTAAGTTTTAACTAAGCAGACATTAATTTAATTTTCTCAGTACATACGATCTCTTTTCCCAAGTCCAAGTAAATAAATCTACCTTTGTAGTGGCACAAACTATTCTATCACCTTGAGATACCCAAAGCTTTGCTATTTAATTTATGTAAATATAATTGCGCCTATTCAAGACAGAAGGTGCCGCCAGAATCTGTCTGTTTCAGATTCTGGTAGAGGCTGCAGCAGCAAGTTGGCAAAGAAGCCATGTATACACAGTCAGAGGAGTCCCAGGATATATATTCCATGGTTAAACAATTTACATAGTTATTGGAACAAAAGACTGTATTATTGATTATTCTGGTGCTGAATGTCAAGCATGTATAACTTTCTGAATATTAATCTGTATACGGTAGTTATCACTATAATAAATAGTGGATTTTAAAGTTACTTCTTCACTTTAAAGTTTTATTCAGTGATGTACTTCAAGAGAATATTATATAAAAACATGTTTATGCCAATCACAATTAAAGAAGAAAACTGAAGGAGGCACAACTTAAGTTGGACCTCTCTCCTTAATATGGTTCCTACATAATGATTCATTCCAACCAATTAAGACGAAATCTTCAGTAAGGAAGATATATTTCCATTCAGTCTACACCAACTTGTGCTAGGCTGAACTTTATGTAAAAAGAACTGTTACATTGGTGAAAATACCAGGCTATTTGCATCGAAGAAGCCAACACGTGTAATAATTCACCCTCTACAATTATTCATGCTGTTTGATAGATTATGTGAAGTACAGACAAAATGCGTAAGGCTGGCAGTGCATTTAAGTGCTCCCCAGGTTCTGAAATGTCACCAGTGAGCTGAACTAGGAAACAAGGGCCATCGCTATACTTTCCGGCGGTAGCTCCATAAATATGACCCAGTGAATAATTTCTTTCTTTTTCTTTTTAATTCTATACTTGGTTCGTGACGCGCCGACCCACGCCGTGGCGCGAGCAGGGAGGTGTGTGAGTTGAGATATGAGACCACCCGGCGAAGGACGGCCTACCCACGGGTGACGTCACCTCCCTCCAGCAGGTGTGGACTGGAGTGCAGGCGGGTGCTGGCAGGGGGTCCTCCTTCCTGGAGAACCCGCCGCCGGATGGACTGATAGTGAGGGGTTGTATTATCATCCAATAAACAGACTTTAATAATTCATGGAATGGGTAATTTGTATGCACATACACTTTTAAATGGAACAGTTGTTACTGACACTAGTAAAACTAAAAGTAGGGTAATTTGGAATGTCAGTGGTGTTTGTTGCAGGACCCTACATTCCGTTCACCGAGACGAGAGAGATACTGTAAACATACCGAGGTGAGTGACCAGGGGTAGACAAAACAGGGACGCTCGCTCAATTCCGCTGCATCCGTTTCAGGTGTAAGGTCGTTGTGTATGTTATTACACAGGGTGTTACAAAAAGGTACGGCCAAACTTTCAGGAAGCAGTCCTCACACACAAAGAGAGAAAATATGTTATGTCGAGATGTGTCCGGAAATGCTTAATTTCCATGTTAGAGCTCATTTTATTACTTCCCTTCAAATCACATTAATCATGGGATGGAAACACACAGCAACAGAACGTACCAGCGTGACTTCAAACACTTTGTTACAGGAAATGTTCAAAATGTCCTACGTTAGCGAGGATACATGCATCCACCCTCCGTCGCATGGAATCCCTGATGCGCTGATGCAGCCCTGGAGAATGGCGTATAGTATCACAGCCGTCCACAATACGAGCACGAAGAGTCTGTACATTTGGTACCGGGGTTGCGTAGACAAGAGCTTTCAAATGCCCGCAATAATGAAAGTCAAGAGGGTTGAGGTCAAGAGAGCGTGGAGGCCATGGAATTGGTCCGCCTCTACCAGTCCATTGGTCAGCCATTCTGTTGTTGAGAAGCGTACGAACACGTCGACTGACATGTGCAGGAGCTCCATCGTGCATGAACCACAGGTTGTACCGTACTTGCAAAGGCTCATGTTCTAGCAGCACAGGTACAGTATCCCGTATGAAATCACGATAACGTGCTCCAGTGAGCGTAGGTGGAAGAACACGAGGCCCAATCAAGACATCACCAACAATTCCAGCTCAAACGTTCACAGAAAATCTGTGTTGATGACGTGATTGCACAACTGCGTGCGGGTTTCCGTCAGCCCACACATGTTGATTGTGAAAATTTACAATTTGATCACGTTGGAATGAAGCGTCATCCGTAAATACTAAAATGAGCTCTAACATGGAAATTAAGCATTTCCGGACACATGTCCACGTAACACATTTTCTTTCTTTGTGTGTGAGGAATGTTTCCTGGAAGTTTGGCCGTACCTTTTTGTAACACCCTGTATAGCAGTGATAATAGTTATTGACTGTCGTCTTCATATTAAAGGACCAGTTCTTGTATCGGAACGCAAGTATTAGTGTTTACAATAACATTCAGCATTCATAGTCTATGTGTCTTTTTTTCTCTCTCATTGGTATCACATAAGAGTAACTTCATTATGCCTTTCTTAAATCTGAGTCCACCCAAAAACCGTTCAAGAAAGAAGTGATAAAGTTATTTAGAGAAACAAATGGTTCCTAGTATGTAGAAAATGCAACTTCGGGTCCAGAACTGTCAATGACTTATGACTTATATTGTTATGAAAATATTCAATAGAAAGCAACACACTCTTTGAAGCCGTAAAAAAAAGCGACAGAAAGTTTCTGGACGTCTTGATGACTTTGACTGAAAAGTAATTAGAAGAAACGTTTGTCGTAAGAAATTTCCAACACTTGACAAAGTGCTTTCTGTGGTAAACGAAGATGCAGATTTGGGAAATTTTCGGAGAAAATCACTTTTATAGGGTATTAAAAGAAATGAATTACTTCTAAGAGCACCGGTTTATAATACACACACTCTTTACACCTGAAACGGATGCAGCGAAATTTAGCGAGCAACCCTGTTTTGTCCACCCCTGGTCACGCGCCTCAGTGTGTTACAGTACGTTTCGGTGAACGGAGTATAGTGCGTTTCGTTTTACGGGATATCCTGTTGTGAAAAAATCTGCAATCCGCACTCGTTTGGCCAATGCAACCTGCGTAGTTGCTAGTTGCTGGTTGTTATCTTTGCTTACATTGGGCTTATGTGTTCCGTGACTGCATTGCATCTAGCTAATATGTTAGGTTGCGTTCAAATGTTCAAATGTTTGTATAGCTTATGGGACTTAACTACGGGGTCATCAGTCCCTAAACTTACAAACTGCTTATGAACTAGCTAACACTAAGGACGGCACAAATATCCATGCCCGAGGAGGGATTCGAACCCTCGACCGTAGTGGCAGTGCAGACGGTGACTGACGCGCCGCAGTCCCCTCGGCCACCGCGGCCGGCGTTAGTGTGTGACAGTCCAGGCAGTAGGTTGTGAGTGGATCCGTCCATCGGTTCTGTTGGTTAGGTGCCACGGTTGCCACCTCGTGGGTAAACACTACCACGTGGTGTCGGATGTTGACTGCAGTTTCTTTTTCACCAGAGAACGTTCTCAGTTGATTATTGTCGTAAGTCTAAACGCCAACGACTAGCTCGCTGAGCACACACAGGCAACTGTGCGCCCCTCCACTCGCTCCGAACATACCCGTTAAACGCAAGACTCGAAGAGTAAAAATTCAGAGAGTTTTGAAGAAACGCAGCCAAGTCTGCAGATTGTAATTTTGTATGGAAAATAATCTGTTTCAAATTAGATACCAACTTCTTTTGTTGCAATGTAAATTTTATTGCATTAAGCACTGTACAAAAGGTAAAGTCAAGGCAAAAAAAATTCCAACGGTAAAAAAAAAAAAAAAAAAAAAAAAAAAAAAAAAAAAAAAAAAAAAGAGAGAGAGAGAGAGAGAGAGAGAGAGAGAGAGAGAGAGAGAGAGAGAGAGAGAGAACAAATTAAAGCATAAATTGCTGGAGGTATACTGTATAAACAAAAAGTGAACCATTGAAAATAAGGGAAAGATATGTATATAGTAAAATGAAGGGTAAGATACATCCACAACTAGAAAACTGAAGTAAAGGAATGACAAAGAAGGTGAAGTATGTTATTGTTATGTAGATGAAGAAGCATAGAAGAAGTTAATTGATATTAGGAAGCTAATAAATATGTATAATAATTAATATAAAGCGTATGCACTAATGAAGTTTTATTGAAGGATGAGATATTTTCAGGTGATTAAAGGAGTAGAGAGGAGATTTAATTTTGTTGTCATTTTGTCTCAGTAATGTTGTGTGCATGTAACTAATGGACTTTAACCCTGTAACAAAGATTTCAGGTAACTGAGGAACCAAGAAGTAGATGTCTGTTTCAGTAATTACTTTATGTAATGATAATTAATGAAGTATCTTTGCAGGTGTATCTCCACAAGAGCTGATATTTTCTAACATCTTTATGTGTAAATTTTGTGAACTTTGCAGGTATTTTATGTAGCAACAAAATGAGGCACTAATATCATTTAATCAAAATTGCCTTTACTGTACAGGATAGCAGCAGTTATAGCAACGATAAAAAAATCATTCATTAAATTGTATGCCATAGGCATCTGTCGTAACTAATGTGCTTGGATTTACCTTACCCTTTTTCAGGAATATGTACTTTGGCTATTTGCTACATTATACTTACTGATACAATATTTCCTTTGCTGTTCTGTTGTCATAGAAAATAAGCTGACTATGAAGTGCTTGCACTACTAATATGTTCATTCCTTCATATTCCTCATGACAAAGACAATGACGAAGACTGAATCCCTTGCCCCATTGACTATTGACAGTATTTGGTACAGCTTGGTAGATTCAACTATGTGATTAACATTAGTACAATTGTTTATAATAGTGTTAAGCCTATTTGTAATACGTTATGAAGGCCTGTCCAATTGAATATAAAAATGTATGAAAATTTGACGAAATGAAATGGCAATCTTGGCCCACCAAGGTGGATCACTATTGAAATTTATGTTAAGAAAAATGTGGTAATCCCACAGTAATTCTGTATACTTGTACATACCTATTTTATCTAATATTTTGTCTTATACGGATCATAAAATTTGTCTTACATATGTACCATGAGACTTAATACGGTACTGATTTACTAGTATATTCCGGTATCTAACGATATCTTTGGAACAAATGAGTTTCAACAACACTGTACACATACTTGTAAGATAATCTTTTCATATGTAACTATAGAATAGCATTCCTAGAAACTATCTGAGTTTATAATAACTATCTTATTATGATTACATACTGTATATTTGGTAAAGTAACATATACCTTACTAAGTTGTTGTTGATTAACTGACTGTAAAGAAAGGATATAACAAATTTAAGTGCAAAAATAGCACGTGAGCCAACTCTGGACGCCTAAATAAAAATTATATTTTTCATATTTTGAGGATATACGTAAAATATCATAATGGACGTGTCTCTACCAGCTAACGAGGAGATACCACTAGAACATTTCTAATTTTGGCTTTGATATATTTGTTTCATGTTTCTGGACACGCACGGGAGCTGGCACTACGCACACGTAATCTGACAAAAAGTTGACCAGTTGCCTTACTAGTTACACTGATGGAAGCTGGAAAGCTGAGTCTGAGGGGAAGTCTGTGGCAAAAACATTCCACATTCCCGGTACCTGCTCAGCCACAATCTTAAGAATCTGTGGGTCATCACTGGAGAAGCTGAAGATCAAGACATCCCATTCCCGAACCTTTGACTGCAGATGAGCATTATATCCATCATGTCGTTACAAATGTGATTAGTGTGCGTGTGTAAAATTGGTGATGCGTGTGGCATTTAAGTGCCGCCATTCACGTAATTTCTCCCATTGCAAACGTTGTCCATAATAAAGTGTTCTGATAGGTTTTTTTTTCTTGCAAACAACCAAAAATATTTGTGTGTTGTACTGGTATAACAGCCATATAAATTTTCATTTTTCATTTAATCATCATGTGCTGGCAGGACAGCCATGTAAATTTTTTTGTTCACAAAACCACATTACATGCTGGAAGGACAGCCACGTAAATTGTCATTGATCCTCTAACCATTCATGAACAGACTATGTAACCATATACGAAGTATCTGCCAACACTGCAGGCAAATCTTGTAATTCTTGTATTTTTTTTAAATTTTCTTTGTAGGTGAACAAACTTTGAATAATGAGTATATAAATGTAATCTTAATGTAATTGTATGTAAAAGTAGCCCATTTCTATTGAATTTGATACTCAAGGTGTACTGTATCTACTGACTTATAATCTGAAAAAAATTGGTCTAAACCCTCAACTGTTTTATTTATGTCAATTGTTCTACAACTGATGTTTGTTGAGCACTGATATACTAATCTTTGGTGTAAATCATGCCATAATGTATTAACTTTGTAACCTTTACGTCTCACTGGTATTCACTTGTAAAGACATATGAGAACTGAGATTCCTTTGGCTGTGTCCACTAAATATGTTTATGTACCTTTACATATGACTTTCGTTTCATATTCAATGTTAATTGAACTCTGTAATTAATCATTTTAAAGAACAGTTTACAAACTTTGCGAATCTAATGAGTCTACAAATGGTTTCATGATGTGTTTTGTCCTGTTAAGAATTTCTTGGCTAGCTGATGCTATCTTGCCAGCATAACCTACCCCGCAAAATTCTTTTCCCGTAGGGGAGGGGTGATGAAAGGAGTACGGAAAATAATTTTCACTTAATTTTTGTCTGTCATACAGCCTTGAGCATGTTTTGTTACAAAAATCTAAGCTATAATTCTGTAGAAAACAAATTTATGTAATATTTTGTACAATTTCACTAATCGATACTGTACTTATTTTCATATCTTTGCTGTAAACAAAAGACTTTGTTTTATCTTTGGATTATATCTTGCACTCGCAGCTGTTACGTTTAAGGGAGTCGGTGAGTGACATTCGTGAACGAGAGTCGATGTCTGATTATGGTGGAGTTGAGTCGATGAGTTGTGATCGTGGAACTGTCGGATTAGTCTGTCTGTGTGTTAGACGCGAAGAGTAAAAATTCAGAGAGTTTTGAAGAAACGCAGCCAAGTCTGCAGATTGTAATTTTGTATGGAAATTAATCTGTCTCAAATAAGGTAAACTTGTACTTTTCTATTGTTATATATGGTAGTCTGTATTTGAACTATTGTAGTTGGTGTTTGTCTTTTTTGCTAATGAATACTGTTTAGTGCAGCTCGCATTTATCATTTAAACCTGAGTCATTTTCCAGTCCCTCGTTCCTTTCACCAATTTGAACTGCTATCCGTTCTTATATTGTTTCTTATGATAGTGCTACATAATTATTGTGTTTGTAAATTTATGTGCTAATTAGAACAGTTCAGTGTCTTGATCAATTGGTTTATTAATGAGAGCAGGACGTAGTTTGTTCATAAATCCAGTAAAGTTCATAGTTAGAGATTTTCTCAGTCTTAATGAAAGTTCACATTATTGAGTCAGTTAATGTTAGTAACAGTTAAAGTGATTTGTTTGATTAGAGGAGAAGTAGATCATGTAAAGAGATAAGAAATATTTGCAGTGAGTGATATTTGAAACCATTAGCAGATTTGTAGGACTTTTTTTTATTACGTTGAATCAGTATGGTAATTGTTGTTCAGACAGGCACATTATCAAGTGCAGTGATTTTGGTATCCAATTGATCTCAAATATCTTTGTTTGACTTCTTGTTTATTCTAGTGACAAAATTCTCATAGTAGTAGCACGCTCTTTGTATTGGCTCTAGCAGTCGAATTGTGCTTGTATAGTCTGGCTACTGGTATATGGTGCACGCTAACAGATCTGAACATTTCATTTGCTCGCATTGCTTCTCACACACAAGATTAATGTGTAGATCAATTACGAGTTTAATTACTGTTAGCTTATTAACAACTGTAGAATTTAAAGTGTTATCCGTTGTGCATCAAACAAAAACCACATTTACGTAAGATCATTGCATTCCATGTCAGTTGCAATTTATTCCAACAGGGCAAAGGAAGGTACTAAGTCTCATTGCTTAGTCAAATTAATTTGTAAGCAAAACCCCAAAAGAACATTTATTTGTGTATTTTAGCGGGGACGGTCGTTTAACACAACAGTGACACGCTCGCCCCACAAACACATACTACTTTTCATTTCAAACAAACACACACTAGTTTTAAAGTATACTAAGGGAGACTAGCTACAGTTCACAATGATATAATGAAAATCTATAATTCTACAACTGTTTTCTACATAATTTTTAGAAGTGACAATAACAATTGTTATGGTATCTTGTTATAAGAATTTGTCTTATGTGATAAAAATAAGTGACGTTACTGGTAAAAGTAACGTGGTTACAGTTAAAGGTACCTTATGGAAATGATAATGCCGTTATCGACCATTACCTTTGAAAATTATCTGTTACTAGTAACGCTGTTATCAGTAATGCGTTACTCCCCAACCTGGGATTCAACCACACGGCGAACCTGTGGCGACGTACTTGTTAACCCGTGCGCCAGAGTGGGCTGCTACAAGGCGCCTGTTGGACTGGAGCAGGCAGCCATTGTTTTAGTTCCAGTGGTGTGGCGAAGTTTAATAATTTAATTTAAATCTATAATTCTGACTGCAGCTGTTTACTATGTAATTTTTAGAAGTGACAGTAACAAATTTCATGGTGTCTTCTTATAAAAATTTGTTACTTATTATAAAAATAGTGATGTTACTGGTAAAAGTAACGTGGTTACAGTTAAAGGTACCTTATGGAAATAATAACGCCGTTATCGACCATTACCTTTGAACATTAACTGTTACTTGTAACGCTGTTATCAGTAACGCGTTGCTCCCCAACCTGGGATTCAACCACACAGTTAAAGGTAGCTTTTGGAAATAATAACGCCATTATCGACCATTGCCTTTGAATATTAACTATTACTAGTAACGCTGTTATGAGTATGCGTTACTCTTCAACCTAGGATTCAACCACATGGTGAACCTATTGTACAGCCAACATTCAACCAGTGTACGTACATTGCAATTTTTCACGATGCTCTTGGTACTTTGAGGAGGGAAACCGTTTAATAAAGTATACTAAGGGCGACTAGCTGCAGTTTACAATAATTTCATTAAAATCTATAATGCTGACTTCAGCTGTTTACTATGTAATTTTTAGAAGTGACAATAACAAATTTTATGGTGTCTTCTTATAACAATTTGTTACATGTGATAAACAATAGTGACATTACCGGTAAAGGTAACGTGGTTACAGTTAAAGGTACCTTATAGAAATAATAACGCCGTTATCGACCATTACCTATGAATATTAACTGTTACTAGTAACGCCGTTATCAGCGAAATAAATCACAATTTGCAATGTTATGGCTTCACTGTATTCGGTTTAGATGGAATACCAAACTGTGGCGAATGAAAATTTGTGCCCGGCCAGGATTCGAACCCGGGATCTCCTGCTTATTAGGCAGACGTGTTGACCACTCCGCCACCGTGGACACAGTGACCACCACGACTGCAGAGGACTGTTTTCTGCACGTCCCCCGCCACACCCAAATCTCCATTCGCCACGCTGTCTCTTTCCTATACCATAGCCGAGGCTGGGCTCCTGACGACGATTAATTGTGTCTCGATACCTCATGGTCTGTTCTCCCTGATGCGGGAATACGGTGCGAGCATTATAGAATAAAGAGGCTGTGGTATTGGAAAGAGACAGCGTTGCGAATGGAGATTTGTGTGTGGCGGGAGACGTGCAGGGAAGAGTCCTCTGCAGTCGGGTTGGTCACTGTGTCCTCGGTGGCGGAGTGGTCATCGCGTCTGCCTCGTAAGCAGGAGATCCCGGGTTCGAATCCTGGCCGGGCACAAATTTTCATTCGCCACAGTTTGGTATTCCATCTAATCCGAATACAGTGAAGCCATAACATCGCAAATTGCGATTTATTTCATTCATTTGAACGCTGTATTTCGTCATATATATATGCACGGCGAACCTGTGGCCACGTACTTGTTATCCCGTGCCCCAGAGTGGGCCGTTACAAGGCGCCGGCTCGACTGGATCAGGCGGCGGTTGTTTTCCTTCCAGTGGAGTGGCGCGAGGTGCCAAATTCCCGGGTCGCCGGCGCCGGGCCCTCCATCACGGCGGGCGGCGAGGACCTGCCCGGTCCTCCTGGGTGGTCGCCGCGGCCGCTTCCTTTCCGGCGCGGCGGCGATCGCGGTAATTGGAGCGCGAACCCAGATTAATGGACCTTACAGGGAGCTAATTTGTAAACTGGCGAAATGAGCCGCAAGTCTTATGGGTCTCGATAGGCCGGGATCCGGTTCCCCTGTCCGTATATTTTATGCTAATTTAGACGCCGCCGAAGGCAGTTAATTCCTTTTTCTGCCAGACTGCGACAAATTGAGTGAAAATTTAACACTACACGAGCACGCAAGGGGGCCCACCGATGAAGCGAAACAAATTAACTCGCGTGTGTGTGAGAGAGGAGGGGGCTGGGGGGAAGATAAGTGGCTCGGGGATCTGGATGGCGATTTGTCCAGCCGTCGAGCTGGATCTGGTGGCGACACGTGCTACGGTAACCTCGATTTTGCCTGTCTGGCTGGTTAACTGTGTTGTTAGGTTCTTTTTTTACCCAATAGTTTACATTCTAGCGTTGAGATGCTCACCTTTAGCTTCAAACCTGGTCGTATATAAAGTGTACTAGCGGCAAAACACTGTGAATACCTGTACTTCGCAACAGCAATGGTGATGCTACTGATGAGAGTTATGCTAAAGTAGAATTGCTTAACACAGCTTTCTGAAATTCCTTCACTAAAGAAGACGAAGCAAATACTCCAGAATTCGTAGCAAGAACAGCTATCAACATACGTAATTTAGAAGTAGATACCCATGGAATTTTAAAGCAACTTAAATCACTTAATAAAAGTAAGTCTCCATGTCCCGTTTGTATGCCTATTAATTTCCTTTCAGAGTATGCTGATGACAGAGCCCCATACCTAGTTACCATATACAACCGCTTGCTGAGTGAAATATCCGTACCCAAAGACTGAAAAGTTGCACAGGACACTCCAATATTCAAGAAAAGCAATAGCAACGATCCCAAAAATTATATGCGTATCACTGACGTCAGTTTTCAGCAGGATTTTACAACATATACTTTCTCAAATATTATGAACTACCTCTAACAGAAAGACCTATTAACCGACAGTCAACAGGGATTCAGAAAGTATCGCTTTTGGGACACACAGCTAGCTTTTTACTTCCAAGATGGGATGAGGGCTATAGACAAGGGATGTCAGATAGATACCGTGTTGCTAGATTTCCCGAACGCTTTTGACAGTGTATTTCACAAGCGACTTGCGTGCTTATGGAATATCACTACAGTTGTGCGATTGGATTCGTTATTTCCTGTCAGAAAGGACTCAGTACTTTGTAATTGACGGAAAGTCATCGAGTAGAAGAGAAGTGATATCTGGCGTTCCCCAGGAAAGTGTTAAAGGGGCCCTTACTCTTCCTTATTTTTATAAACGATTTAGAAGACAATCTGAGTAGCTCTATTTGACTGTTCGTGGATGATGCTGTCATTTATCGGTTAATAAAGTCACCTGAACGTCAAAACCAACTGGAAAATGATTTACATAAGATATAAGTATGGTGCAAAAATTAGCAATTGACTTTTAATAATGGAAAGTGTGAAGTCATCCATATGGCCAATAAAAGAAATTTGTTAAAATTCATGTACACGATAAATGAGCCAAAACTACAGACCACAAATTCAACTAAATACCTGGGCGTAACAATTAGAAACAACTTACTTTTGAAAGGACACAAAGAAAAATAGGAGGGAAGGCGAAACAAAGACTACGTTTCATTGACAGAACACTTAGAAGATGCAACAGTTCTACTAAAGAAATACCAAATAAATGGGCATTGGAGGAAAGCTTCAAATGTAACATTACGTAAGAAAATAGAGCCACTAATGAGCACAAACGGAAAGAAACACATCTCATTCTTTAGGCATCTGATAAGAACTCCAGGAAACAGAACTTTAAAAAGTAATAGAAAAATTGTGGAGTAGTAAGAGCAACATGAAATGGTCACTGAAATTAGGGAAGATTTAAGAGCACTGCAAATTACAGTAGATGACCTAAAAAGAAAGACCGAGAAAATTTGAATACTGCAAGACACACAAACCAGCCTGCAAACGAAGATCAATAAAAGGCCTACACGAAGAGTTATCTCAGACAAGGAAAAAACGAAGATGTATGCAAGAATGAAGAAGTATTGGGCAGATAGAAGAGCAAAACATCCTACATATAATAAAAAATCATAACAATATTAATATAACTTGCGTGTTATTGAATTATGTTGAATTAGTTGTGAACGAAATTGTGTTACTGCAAAATAACAACTTGTAATAACCTTTGACTAAAGTGGACCAATGGAGGCCATAAAATAAATAATAATAAAACCCGTGGGACCAAACTACTGCTCGGTCATCAGTCCCTAGGCTTTCAAACTACGTAAACTAACTAGAACCAACCTAAGAATAACACAGACACATCCGTACCCGAGAGAGGACTCGAACCTCTGGCGGGAGCCACCTCGTAGTCTAGGAAAAGACACCTACAACCGGTCGGCCAGTCCCCGCACGGCTAAGGGAATTGATACCTGCCCGTTATTCACCTAGTGAGTAGGAAATAAATGTGTATGGAATAACTGTGTATGGAATGTATACTCTTGATTCGTTAGAAGAGTTTCTAAATAGATGAATTTTTAATTATAGCTATAAAACCTACCACGGTTAATGTACAGTGAGTATATATTGAGAAAAATATTGAAAAAAATCCTTAAAATTATTATGCACTACTTGTTCATAGGTGGTCATCTATATAGTGCTTTCATGATGTACCTAACGGAGTAAATGCACTATTATGCAACCAATCCTTGCAGAAAGTAACTCATAATGCAAAAGTAGTATGTGATTGACTACTTTTCCATGGAAAAGGAGGACTACTACAGTAAACAAACGCACATGTCAGGAGTAAGTCAATGCAGCTAACTGTCGAACTGATTCAGTAGGACTGACATCACAAATAATCATAAAGACCAAGAAACCACAAAATTAGAAACACTAAATATAGAACAAAAAGAACAGGATAGCAACTACTCAGAAGAAACAAGAAAAAGGACCAGTACGAAAGAAGTGTGCAAAATAACAAACACTATCAATCACCACAAAACTCAGATTAAACCATAGATACTAAAACAGAAGATGTTACATCATACCTGTACACCTGGTGACAATCCCAGCTGAGGTTTTTTTTCGACCGAGAGGTTTTTTCCCTCACCCTTTAGGCGAATGCCGGGATTTTATAACATCAAGACGACATCGGAATTCCATACCAAAGAAGGATAATGTAGAAAAATGTAAGGTGATGCGCATGAGTAGAAAAAACAATGCCATAATGTTCGAATACAGCATTAGTAGTGAGCTTCTTGATGCTGTCGCGTCGTTCAAATATCTAGGCGTAACATTTCAGAGCGATATGAAATGGAACGAGCATGTAAGGACAGTTTTGAGTAAGGCGGACAGCCGACTTCGGTTTATTGGGAGAATTTTGGGAAGATGTACTTCACTTGTAAAGGAGACCGCGTATAAAACGCTTGTACGACCACGTCTTGAGTATTGCTGAAGTGTTTGGGACCCGCGGCAGATCAGTTTAAAGGAAGACATAGAGGCGGTCCAGAGGCGAGCAGCTAGATTTGTTACCGGTAGGTTCGACCATTGCGCGAGTGTCACGGAAATACTCCGGCAACTCAACTGGGGATCGCTGGAAGAAAGACGACGTTCTTTTCGTGAATTTCTGTTAAGTAAATTTAGAGGGCTGGAATTTGAAGCTGGGTGTAGTACGATCTTGCTGCCGCCTACTTACATTTCACGTAAAGATCACAAAGACAAAATAAGAGAAATCAGGGCTCGTACGGAGGCATATAGGCATTCTTTTTTTCCTCGTTCAATTTGGGAGTGGTATAGGAAAGGATATGCCTAGTAGTGGTACAGTGTACCCTCCGCTACGCACCTTACGGTGAATTTCGGAGTATGTATGTAGATGTAGAATAATGAACAACGAATGCAACTAAAATTAGAACAAAAACAAGATAGTAAAGAAGAATAAGAACAAGGAAATACAATTAAAATTAGCACCAAAATACCAAAATACATTGTGCCCACCCTATTGGCTGTAAAGGGCGAGAGCCCTCCTGCAGCCCGCCATCCCCTTCAGGGGTGGAATGAAAGATTTTAAAAAAATAAATAAAAAAGACTCTGCAATTTATAATTTCTAGGACGAGCTAATTTCACATATAGCACTATGCAGAGAAGCAGCTACAAATGAATTTGTAGTAAAATGTTGATCACTTTGAGAGATACTGGAAACTGTAAGTTATGTAGCTGATCTGGTATACTATGCATTAAGGGGTTAACGAGTGTAAGGAAATCGTTAATCAGCTCCCCTATTGTAGTAACAACGCACAGAGATTCCATGAGAGTGGTACATCGGTGGCGTCCTTTTCTGCGGTGCGCCTTTGTCTGAGCAGACGCTGCCTACACGTGTGTGATCCGGAGCGGCGACGACACCGCTGCGAATTAGGGGCTGCCGCCCTCTGCTCTCCCCCCGGGCGTCTCAAGCAGACTGCGCGAGCGGCGGCAAAGAGGAGGAAGGCGGGGGCGTGTTCCGCCCCCAGCCAAGCCGCAGCAGCCGCCCCCAATCAATAGGATCAGGGCGGCGGGGCCGGGGGTGGCTTCCCTGTTAACGGATAAATATTTATAAGATCACGGGGAGCGAACGTGGCGGCACGGCGCCGGTCTTAATGGGGCAAACGGGAGGCGGTGGGGGCGGATGGCGATGCGGGGGCGGCGGGAAGGGTGGGGGGGATGGCGGGCGAAAACCGGAGGCGGGGGCGGGGGCGTCTAAAGTAGTGCCCGGGGGCTGGCGGGATCGCTGCGGCGCTAACAACGATGGGGTTGAGGAAATGGAATTGGTAAATGTGTGCGTGGCTGGCGGGGCCCGTGCGGTCGCCGCCTATTGGCAGCGGCTCGGCGAGATCACAGGCGGCAGTTTGCCGACGCCGTGTTAACAGGTCGCGCTGAATTCCCTTTCTGTGCGCAGCCGTTTCTTCCTCTCCGGCAGTCGGGCGCGAGACGGCTCCCTGTGTACTCGGCGAACTAGCGCTGGGCGTCGTCGACTGCACACGATTGCGGCAGCGCTCAGCCGGCGGGAAGAACGCACCGAAGCACAACAGCACGCACAAGGCCGCGTGACGGGTTAAAGCGAAGGTTTCGTCCACACGAGTACGAAAAACTTGGTGATTCTTGAGTATCTCCCGGCGTGTTTGATAATCAAAATATTCACGGGTATTCTGCCAGTCTATAGTGTCCAACGGGCACTCAGAATATATCCAAAGGTGTACTGCCAGTCTATAGTGTCGAATTGGCACTCAAAATATCTACGGTGTACTGCCGGTCTATAGTGTCCAACGGGCACTCAAAATATCCACAGTGTACTGCCGTTTTATAAACGGGCACTCAAAATATATCTATGGGTGTACTGCCAGTCTATAGTGTCCAACGGGCACTCAAAATATATCCATGGGTGTACTGTCGGTCTTTAGTGTCCAATGGGCACTCAAAATATATCCACGGGTGTACTGCCAGTCTTTAGTGTCCAACGGACACTCAAAATATATCCATGGTGTACTGCCGGTCTATAGTGTCCAACGGGCACTCAAAATATGTCCATGGGTGTACTGCCGGGCTATAGTGTCCAACAGGCACGGGTGTACTACAGGTCTATACTGTCCAACGGGCACTCAATATATATATATATATATATATATATATATATATATATATATATGGGTGTACTGCTAGTTTATAGTGTCCAATGGACACTCAAAATATCCACGGATGTACTGCTGGTCTATAGTGTCCAACGGGCACTCAAAATATCCACGGATGTACTGCCGGTCTTTAGTGTCCAATGGACACTCAAAATATATCCATGGTGTACTGCCGGTCTATAGTGTCCAACGGGTACTCAAAATATCCATGGTGTGCTGCCGGTCTATAGTGTCCAACGGGCACTCAAAATATGTCCATGGGTGTACTGCTGGGCTATAGTGTCCAACAGGCACTCAAAATATATCCACGGGTGTACTGCTGGTCTATTCTGTCCAACGGGCACTCAATATATATATATATATATATATATATATATATATATATATATATATATATATATATATATCCACGGGTGTACTGCTAGTCTATAGTGTCCAACGGACATTCTAAATATCCACGGCACTCATAATATATCCACAGGTGTGTTGCCAGTCTATAGTGTCCAACGGGCACTCAAAATATCCACAGGTGTACTGCCAGTCTATAGTGTCCAACGGGCACTCGAAATATATCCACAGGTGTACTGCTGGTCTATAGTGTCCAACAGGCACTCAAAATATATCCATGGGTGTACTGCCGGTTTATAGTGTCCAACGGGAACTCAAAATATATCCATGAGTGTACTGTCAGTTTATAGTGTCCAATAGGCACTCAAAATATCCACGGTGTACTGCCAGTCTATAGTGTCCAACGGGCACTCAAAATATCCATGTGTGTACTGCCGGTCTATAGTGCCCAACGGGCGCTCAAAATATATACATGGGTGTACTGCCGGGCTATAGTGTCCAACGGGCACTCAAAATATTCACGGGTGTACTGCCGGTCTATAGTGTCCAATGGCCACTCAAAATATCCACGGGTGTACTGCTGGTCTATAGTGTCCAACAGGTACTCAAAATATATCCACAGGTGTACTGACGGTCTATAGTGTGTAACGGGCACTCAAAACATCCATGGTGTACTGCCAGTCTATAGTGTCCAACGGGCACTCAAAATGTATCCACGGGTGTTGGACACTATAGACCGGCAGTATACCCGTGGATATTTTGATTACCAATAAACTTTGTTTACAAGATAAATCAATCAAAAGTAAAGGCCGTAAAATCCACAAAATATCTATGAATTACTATTACTTCAGGCTTAAACTGGAAAGAATGCGTAGATAATGTCGTGGGAATGGCGAACCAGGGACTGCGTAGATTCAGCATAATCCTACAGCGAAAAGAACAAACTATTTAACTAATTAATTAAATAAAATCAATCTAAAAAAATTGCTCGAGAGACAAGTTCTTCCTTTAGTCTGCACTTACGACATCTCGTGTAAAACTCACCTTGTCAAACGTGAAGTTTATTTTTATTCTTTTACTAGCTGTACCCGACATTCTTTACAATGCCATCGAAAGAAAAAAGTGTTTGGTTATTTCACGGGTTCTTGTGTGTATCCCTGTCCGGCCAGTAAAATAATTTTCCTCGGAAAGCGAATATTTCGTTGCTGACATTAGCACATTATGCTGCCGAAGATTTGACGCCTGGACGATACGCAACCCCCACAATCCGTATGTTGCACATGCTGCTGCGTTATGCCTGTAATCAGTAAATATCTTGAAATCAATAAAAAAAACTTGATCCGATCAAAAAAATGTTCAAATGTTTGTATAGCTTATGGGACTTAACTACGGGGTCATCAGTCCCTAAACTTACAAACTACTTATGAAGTAGCTTATACTAAAGACGACACAAACATCCATGCCCGAGGGGGCATTCGAACCCCCGACTGGTATGTGTGTTTGTCCTTAGGCTAGTTTACCTCAGTTTACCTTAGTTTGTAAGCTACGGACTGTTGACCACGCACTTTGGTCCCATAGATTTACAAACATTTGATCATTTTTGAACTTCCTCGCCTGATGGGCAACGGTGTGGGCCCATACGGGTCGCTGCACATTGAATTACATTTGCGTTGCCCACAATTATGTCAGGAAATGATGTTTACTGCACCAGCGTTTGGTTTTTTATTGTGTTTTGTATTTTTTACTGCCTTGGTTTCTTGTTACATGTAACTCCTGAAGTTTGTATGTTTCTGACATGGTAAAAGGTGAAGCAGTCAACAATCCGAAGATTAGTTTGAACACCACAGTGCTTTACTAGGCATGGTCCTGTTTGGAGGTCGTATGTCGTTGCCTTCCTACGACCTTCGAACTGACTTACCCAGCCAGTTACAGGGGGACCTACAGTTTAACGTGGGTTCCGAACCACGGTGCTACTCGGTATTTTTCACATCTACAACAGTGCCAAAGGGAAAGAAGTGGAAAGTGACACATAAAAATCCTAGTACTTCGCGGGACTCAAACCCACAACCTTTGGATTTGTAGTCTTGTACTCTACATTGTGCTACCAAGCCGCACCTATGACTACGGAAAGAATGGCCAGTGGCGGACCACTAGAGCGCATCTTGCTCTATTGGTACCTTAGCTTATGTAATACTGTTTTGGCACTATTTATTTTATTGGATACTAGCTGAAAACTCGGCGTCGCCCAGGTATTTACTTATTCCTGCCTTGTGTTAGTACTTCTATCCCTTCTCTCTACCTCTACACCTATCTACATCTACGTCTATCTACATCTACATAGATGCTCTACAAATCGCATTTAAGTGCCTGGCAGAGGGTTCATTCACCCACTTTCATAACCTTTCTCTACCGTTCCATTCCCTAATAGCGCGCGGGTAGAAAGAACACTTACATCGTTTCGTTTTCGATCTGATTTCTCTTATTTTATTGGGATGCTTATGTCTCCCTATGTAGGTGAGTGTTAGCAAAATATTTTCACATTCAGAAGTGAAAGTCGGTGATTGAAATTTCGTAAATAGGTCTCGCCACAACGAATAACGTCGTTCTTTTAATGATTTCCACCTCATATCGTGCAACGTTTCCGTGACGCTTTTCCCCCTGTAACGTGATAAAACAAAACGAGCTCCTCTTCTCTGAACCTTCTCAATGTCGTCCGTCAGTCCCATCCTGGAGTGTCCCACACGGGGCAACATTAATCTACTAGGACAGGACGCACAAGTGTGATGTAGGCAGTCTCTTTAGTGGAGCTGCTGCATGTTCGAAGCGTTATGCCAATGAAACGTAACCTTTGGTTCGCCTTCTCCACAATATGTTCTGTGTGTTGTTTCCAGTCTAAGTTGTTCGTAATCGTAGCTCCTAGGTATTTGGTAGAATATACGACCTTAAGGTTTGACTGATTTATCGCGTAATTGAAGTTCAGCGGATTTCTTTTAGTGGCCATGTATATTACTTCACAGTTTTCTTTATTTAGTGTTAATTACCATTTTTCGCAACATATAGAAATTTTGTCAAATCGGTTTGCAGTTGCTTTTGATCCTCTGTTGACTTCACTAACCGATAAACGACAGTATCATTCGCAAACAGTCTGAAAAATGTTCAAGTGTTTGTTAAGCTTAAGGGACTTAACTACGGGGTCATCAGTCCCTAAACTTACAAACTACTTATGAACTACTTACGAACTAGGACGGCACAAATATCCATGCCCGAGGGGGGATTCGAACCCCCGATCGTAGTGGCCGTGCAGACCGTGACTGGAGCGCCTCAGTCTCCTCGGCCACCGCGGCCGGCGCGAACAGTCTAAGGGAGCTATTCAGATTGTCTCCTAAATCGTTTATAAAATGAAGGAAGAGTAGGGGACGTATAACGCTTCCCTGGGGAACGCCAGATGTCACTTCTGTTTTACCGTCAATTACTACGAACTATGTCCTTTGTGATAGGAAATCTCTCTACCTTGTGCGGGTATACAGTATAAGCTGCGAGTTCCAGGGCATGAATGTAGTTGACTCATATGTGCAGTCAGCGAGACATACAGAAGTTTGTGCCGGTTCAGGAGTAGTGATCGGGTAGCCTAATAGTAACCGAGCTCCGTGGCTCAGCGCGCTCGGTCAGATGGCCGAACGCTGTCTGTAATAAAAAAAAAATAAAAAAAATAAATGAAATTAAAAAACTGAGTCAAGAGCACATCAAACAACAACGGACAAACACGATCTGGGGCCGCAAGCAACGGAACTACTCATAGGCAGAAAAAAAAAGTAAAATGGTAAGGCGACCACTTGCGAAAAGCGGGAATCTTGACCAGGCACAAATTTTCGTAAGTGACTTTTGCTAGAACATCCATAGCTTATACTGTTAAAAGTTCGTAATTGCGAATAAATATTGATAACTATTTTGTTTCATCGTGGATTCCGCAACGTACCTTTAATGTCATCATCGGCTGTTACTAGCCGTACGTGTGCGTGCTTTCTCAATCCTACTACGAGGCGCGTCCAGAAAGTAAGTTCCATTTGGCAATAAAATGAAATTGTACACAGATACAGAAGAGATTTTTATTGCATAAAATTCTACAACTCTTAAACTACTTTGCCACATAACTGCCGAAATTTTGTAGGCACTTGTCATATCGTGCACAAGTTTTTGCATGCATCCTTCACAGAAGATTGCCGCTTGTGTATTCAACCATGTGGTAACAGCTGTTTATCATCGTTGAAGTGTTGACCACCATGGACTGATTTTAAATGTAAGAAGAGATGAAAGTCGCTAGGAGAGAGGTCCGAGCTGTATGGAGGATGATCAAACAGGTCCCATTGAAATTTCCGTAAGAATTGTTTGGTGCCGGCCGCGGTGGCCGAGGAGACTGAGGCTCTCCAGGGGCCCTATTCTATATCTTTTCGGCGCCCCAGAGTTCGGTTCGGTCAGAGAGCGCACCGAGGGGTCGAGTTATCGAAGCAGCTCCGTTAGTTCATTCTGTATGCCTTTCGGTGGCGTTGCGGTACGCCTTTCTGGACACCGTAGCTCACGGTGGCGCTGTTGCCAGATCCGCTCGCATCAGCCAATCAGAAGTGCCTGACTGCTTCTCCGCGCATGCGCACTGCTGGTGAGCAGCGGGAACGGCAGCCGTGGCCGGCGTTCGCTGCGTTTCCTACCGTGAGAGACAGCCCAAAAAATGTAAAAAATGAAAGTCGTGTATTTCATAATCTGGTGACATAACACGACAGTGTGTTCCGAGAACTACCTACTGAGACTTTTTTTAAATTTAATAAACACTTTTTGTCACTGAAAAATGAGAATATTTAAACTTTTATGAAAAGTTGTTTATTCACGCTACTCTATGTTTATCACACCGTATCTCCTAAACTAAGCGTCGCACAGCAAAATAATTTTATAATTGCCTTCAGTGCTATATGTTGTCGATGTCTGCAAACTTCCCGGCCAATATATTCAGTGGTAGTGAAGTAATAAATTAAAATCCCACGCCTGACGCAGAACTTTTACCAAACCAACGTCCAAAAAGTAGTAAGCGACAAACTTTTTCCCTTTACATTTTTTTGTGGGGGTGTAAGCGACAAAAAGTTTCGGAAAGGCTTGAATTTATTTTTGCCGTTTGTTGGAAGGCGTTAGGTGCTACCGTTTTTCCTAGACGAGAGCAGAATTGTGCGGTTCATTGGCGCGGCGCGAGTTCAACGAGCTGGGAGGGAAGACGCGACGTTAGCAGCAGAGAGAGCGCAGTGCTAGCAGTGAAAAATTTATTTTGGCACTACAGAAGCACATGGAAGTTGCGTGAAAGGAAAAGGATTACATATTAGTGGAGACAGCTCTTAGAAGCGCAAATTAGTCAATGTTTTTGTGCTGAAGAAAGAGCGTACAATATTTTAATAACAAAACAGTTGTTTGCCGATGCGGGAAAGTTAAAGGAATTTCTTTAGATTCACTCATAACCAGTTTTAGTATTTTCTGCAGTTAACTGGACAAAACCTGAAACGTCAAGTTTGATTTCATCTTGAATCCAACTGCTCAGTGGCTATTAACATATACGGATGATGAAGAGCAGTCGCAAATATTTCTTTACTGTCGCAAAATTTGATTTTGGTCGCTGTCAGACTCTCATCAGTGCTTAAAAAATAGTTTGAAACGTACAAAAATTTTCAGCCTTCGTATTGAAGATTATGTGATCGTCAACATGAAGGCTGAAAACTTTTTTTTTTTTCAAACTGCGTTTCAAGCATTGAGAGTAGTCACACATGAATTATTTGAAACAAGACTAAAAAAGTAAATGAATAAAAATAAAAGTCTACGTTTGTTTCACTCACAGAAATTTCATCTTTTGTTTTATAATAAGAGTGAATCCAGATTTATAAGAAACTACTGCTGGCGCTCGCTCTTACATGTACATGCTAAAGAATATTGCAGATCATGCTTCTCTTACACCACTAGAAAAGTGTTTCAAACAGGATGACTGGTGAAAAAATATTTTGGACCAGGAAGTATTCGAACCTAAAACACTTAGGGTAGGAGGTTGTCGCCTTAACCGCGAGACCAAAGCGTCTACAAGAGAGGCCAGTCTTTGTTTCCATTGACTTCTTTGTGGAATGATTATCAGTTATTTATACTGCTGCTAATTTGTATGATTTCCACTATCTAACTTCACAAACTTCCTTTCCATTTTAACTTAAACGTTGTAAAAGTGTTTTCTGTAAGTAATAAATACTCAGTTTGTACGGAAAACTGCGCTAAAACACTACTAAGTGCCGTTCAGATACATCGGCAACGTGCTTGTTGGCACAACAGGTCTTAAGATTGCGGTGAAAATGGCTCATTTTATGAAGATTTTCAGTGCGGTGGAGTATATGGAGTGCATATTTGAGTAATTCTCACATACAAATACGTAAATTTGCCAAATACGACGCGACAGCTTTGCGAACGGCGAAAACGAAGGTGACGCCGTATTTGATGGATTTCGTATTTACACTTCCGTAATATGATAGTTTGCAGGATAAATGAAACGGCGCATTAAAGACATTACCGAGACGCGTATTTTAAGATATAGTTTATTGCAATAGAGTTTACAGAAGTGCTATGTCGTTATATTAAAATCTAGAACGCTAGCAATTTTAACGTAATATTCTGATAATATTTGTAGACAACCTTGAAAATTAACGTTTTAAAGTTACTTATTACTTAAAAAACAACAGATGTAACATTATCGGAATTTAAAATGACACAGCATTGCTAAAATAGTAATTTATCTTCGCAATCCAAGCCCACCGAAACGAACCAAACGGCCTCACCGAAACCTCAGCGGCTTTCGGTGCAGCGCCCGAAATTTCGGTGGCCGTTTCGGGCGGTAGCAGGCCGCAGAAACGTACAGAATAACCATTTTCGCTACCGAACCGAAATTGACGTCACCACCGAGAAAAACACACCGAACCGAACGGTACGAAAGATACAGAATAGGGCCCCAGTCACGGTCTGCACGGCCACTACGGTCGGGGGTTCGAATCCCTCCTCGGGCATGGACATTTGTGCCGTCCTAGTTCGTAAGTAGTTGATAAGTAGTTTGTAAGTTTAGGGACTGATGACCCCGTAGTTAAGTCCCATAAACTATACGAACATTTGAATTGTTTGGCCACATTCGGTGTGTGAGGTCAGGCACTATCGTGAAAAAAAAAATCTTTTGACAGTAATCCTCTTCTTACACCTAAAATCTGTCCTTGGTGAACACACTTCGACGATCATGACGAGCTGAAAAAACATGTTACCACATGGTTGAATACACAGGCGGCAACATTCTATGAAAAAGGCACACAAAACCTTGTGCCATGCTATGACAATTGCCTAAAAAATTTCGGAAGCTATGTAGAAAAGTAGTTTCACAGTTGTAGATTTTTGTACAAACAATATTTTTTTCTGTATCTGTACCCGTTCGTTTTATATAACCAAACGGAACTTACTTCCTGGACGCGCCTCGTATGTTGGTTGGCATATGTTCGGTCAACGTCTACGCAGAAGCCTATTGGGCAGGTGCGACCCTTACAGTATAGCCCACGAAAGGTAAATCAGGGCACTTTGGCGAGTAATTAGCAAACAGGAAAGACCGGACAACAGGGGCGAGGGGGCGGGCGCGGGGACCTCCGGCAATTGAGTCGTCAGTGGGAGCCAGTGCGAAACTCGGAGTACGCAGTTTCCAGCATTAGCAAGTTTAATGCGCACTGCGCTGTTATGATGTACGGCGATGACGAGTTGCCGGTGCAGTTTGCATGTGCGGTTGGCGTCCCTGTCCGCACCATACACCGGGGTGCACCAATGCTCTCTCTCTCTCTCCCTACCTCTCTTCCTCTCTTTCCCTCTCGCTGTTCTGCACTAACGGCCCCCGCTGCACCTCCGCGGCACACATATGCCGCGATCACCGCTATTGATAAGCCAATTGAAAAATCGGCATGACAAATTACGCCAGGCGGTACCATGCATGCGCGCGTGTGGGTGCGGCGCCACATGTGCTGCTGCCCCCCCGCCGACGCCCCGATAAGCATCTGCGCGGCGCGGCGCGGGGCCGCCCCGCCCCCAGGGCTGCCAACTTTTGGCCGCCGCGGCGCTGAGCGATCGCGCTGCTCGCCCGCAGGCGACGCGGCCGTGCCGTCCTCCGCCACGCCCCCCTGCCGCACGCGACGCCGCAGTTTCGCGGCCGAAGTTGGCCACACGTAAATCCGGCGTGCGCGCGCGCCGCTGGCCTACTTTAGCGCCAATTGTCACGCAGGGAGGGACTTCCCTAAGTGCGATGTAACCGCCGCGGGGAAGTAATTATGGCCCGCTATATATACGGTGTCACATGCAAGCGTGCGCCCGAAAGCCTCCCAACACTGCAGGGGGATCAGAACGTGTGATGGCCAGAGAAACTACCGAATCGCCACCCCCTCCCCGCCTCAACGGCACCATAGAATGGTTCTGCGAGGGCAGATCAAAAATTAAGTTGCGGAACTAAGAAGTTTTACGAGAGGAAGTTGGAAAAAAAAAATTCCCTGTCGACTGAGGACAAAGTTGTGCATGAAAAATAAATAAAATAATAATAATAATAGAATAATAATAACCTCTATAATAAAAGATGCCAAAATTAGGCATTACAATACAGTCATTAAACCATCAATGTTATATGCCAGCGAAACCTTGGCACTAAACAGGAAAACTGATCTAGAAAATCTAAAGAAAGAAGAAAGAAAAATAATTAGATAAATTTTGGGACCAAGATGGACCGAGAATGGATATAGATTACAGAAAACATCAAAAATTGAAGCATATTCTAACATAGAGATAGACATGAGAAAAAGACGCCTCAAATTCTATGGCCACATAATGAGACTCCCTGAACACAGATTAACAAAAAGAATTGTAAAATACGTAGATTCTCTTGTTAATGGAGGAGAATGGATCCAAAAAGTTAAAAAAGATTTGGAATTAGCCAAAATTACTAAAAAAGAAATAGTGGTTGTCCGTGTTTGCAACTACAATAAAAATGCGATTTTTATTAACAGTTCTTAAATGGATCATGTACTTTTCATGGTCCATTTAAGAACTGTTTTCGATCTAAATACAAAACAAACTGTAGATTTCTATTATTACAGACCACTGAAGATGTTTTACAGTCATTAAACGAGGTGAGAATTAAACTGGTGAGAAAAAATCGCATTTTTATTGTAGTTGCAAAGACGGACAACTACTGCTATTCATAACTTTGAGACATTTCTCAAAGCTTCAAACCGTCCGCAGTGACCGAGTGCTCTGCGGCGCACCAGTCACAGTCTGCACGGCCGCTACGGCCGGGGATTCGAATCCCTCCTCGGACATGGATGTTTGTGTTGTCTTTAGTCTAAGGTAGTTGATAAGTAGTTTGTAAGTTTACGGACTGATAACACCGCAGTTGAGTCGCTTAAGTTTAACAAACATTTGAACATTTTGATTTTATAAGCTTCAAAAAGCCGTCCAGGAAAAAATAAGGGCGTTTCATAAGGAACAAGCCTTGAACAGCTATGGAGTGGAAACACCCGCCATCACCTGTCCGAAAGAAGTTCAAAAGAATTCCACCTGCAGGTAAGGTGCTACTCACTTTTTTCTGAGAAGCCCAAGGAGTTTTGTTGTTGGACGTTTTTGAGGATGCAAGCATCAATGCTGCGCGGTTCTGTGCCACTCTCCAAAGTGAAAGAAGTGATTCGGGAAAAGCTACCTGGCCTTCTCAGATCTGGCGTTCTTCTGTTTGATGACAATGCGAGACTACACTCGACGACAGCAATGCAAAACCATATCGCAACTCTTTGTTGGGAGCGCCCACACCATTCGCCATACAGTCCTGATCTCGCACCAAGTGAATTCCATCTGCTTTCAACTTTGAAGAAGAGAAGGCGGAAGCGGAAGAAGCGGAAGCGGAAGGCGCTTTGGAAGCAATGCTGACGTCAAACAAACCGTTCAACGCTTCTTCCGTTTGCAACGCCCTCATTTATTCCTGGAAGACTTTTCGAAGCTAATAAAGCAGTATGACAAATGTTTGAATGTACTTGGAAATTATGTAGAAAAATAAAGATATGTCTTATCTTTAATGCCTCATTCTACTTTTTTTCCTCTCACACACAACTCTGACCACAGTCGACAGAGGAAACGTATTTTCCAAATCCCCCCTCGTAAACTGTGTGAACAAGCCAACGCCTGGATGGTGCTTTGCCCGAGTATTTTAGAGCAGTCATTATTTTCGAGCTATCGTTACTTAGGAAATCGTCACATGGTGAATCATCATCTGCCGAAGAAGAATCTGCAATACTTCCTCAGAAAGACAGTAGCTCACCCTCAGATTCAATAATGTTAAAATATTTCTAAATATAAGGGACTTAACTACGTTGGTCATCAGTCACTAGGCTTGCCAACTAATTAAACTAACTTAAAGTTAAAAATTATATATTGTGGGCATCCGCAGTTATAGACTTGAGTCATATTGAATGGAAACCGCTTCAGCTGTATGGTACTCTTTTATTTTCAACCAACTAGTTTCGTGGCATTAAAGCCACATCGTCAGGGTTATCTGCATATAAAGAAGAGCAAATGCCACTCTATGCATTAATAAAACACCATGACAAACGAAAATATTGGGGAACGGGTCACGAGCGACCAAGCAGAGGTTCTAGTCTTAATAAAATAAGAGAAATCAGATCGAAAACGGAAAGATGCAGATTTTTTTTATTTTTTTTCCCCGCGCGTTAATAGAGAATGCGTTGGTAGAAAAATATCATAAAAGCGGTTAGATGAATCTTCCACCTAGCGCTTAGATGTGATAAGCGGAATATTTACATGCATGTACTAGGGCAGATCAAAAAGTAAGTTGTACTTCCTCGTTATGGACATTTTTAAACCAACTATTCAAAAGCAACACAGCTACGACAACATAAATGTAAGTTCACTTTTCTACATAGTCTCCAAAAGAAAGTAAATATTTCTCGGAGCGGTCAACCATCTTTCCCATAAGCTACGCCCTTGAGGTGTAACTTTATTTTTTTCTTTAAACTGCAACTCACCAGACGGATGTGTCGTAGTTGTAGAGAAATACCCCTACACAGAGCACTGTACTGGCGTTTCTACCTCAGTTTCCGACTTATTTACTGACTCACACTCGTATTAACACTAAAACCGTTGGTGGGTCGCTCGTGATCCGTTTTCTGATATTTTCGTTAGTATTGTATTGTTATCTAGAGTGCTGAATTTTTACGACTTCAAGTATATGATGTAATTATGGATGATCTTTAATATTACATTTCTTGTCGCAACAATAAAGGAGAAAAATCTAGATTCACCTAGAACCATGGACGGGTCAGATCTGACCCACTGCTGAAGCCGTAATATTTATCTCGTATCTTTTGCAGCTTCGTGATTATTTTTAGAGTGAACTCGTTCAACTATCACGAGACACTGTTTTATGTCGCTACATGACATTCTTTCCGTGCTTCAGCAGCGGGGGGAAGATAAGTTCGGAACTTGTCTGAACACGTACACAAATATCGTGCAACCAGTGCTATGTTCCATCAAAAACGGGCTGAGTAGTACATTTTTACTACATGAATAGTGCTTACAACACACACATTTACTGTGGCCAAACGCTTTAGAAGGGAACATGGTAAAACCCATAAATGAGATTTCTGGATAATGAACCTGAGGAAGAATTACAACAATCTATAGTTTCAGATTCTTGATCGGCAGATGATGTTACACCATGTGACCATTTCCTGGATAATGATAGCTCGAAAGTAATCACGGCTCGAAAATATTCAGTCAAAGAACCATCCTGACGTTAGCTTGTTTACAGATTTTTACAACTTCTTGGTTTTCGATGCAATAAACGCCTGGATATTATACAATACACTAAATGAGAAAAAAATGAAACGCAGTTACCTGATTACTGCAGCTAGGAGAGGAACGTGCTGAGAAGTACACAGCAACCAAGAAGCCCTTTGCCTGCGTCACTCCCGAAGACATTTCTGAGAGACAACAAAAACGTATACGTTGCCTTGTGATGTCAGACTGCACTGGAAACAAATCATTTGTAAAGCGTCATAGGTGTTAGAAAACAGTCTGCAACAAATACACTTCAAACGATTATTATTTGTGCACATTATGTAATGCTAGAGAGTAAAAACATTCAGAAAATGTGTGTAACTTTTCTGATATTTTGTGAAAGTACTGTACATTTGTTTATTTTATAATAAAATACCCACCACTTCAAATAACGTATAGCAACAATAAACAAATCACCTTGGAGAACGAAGACAAATCAAATATTTGTATAGCTTATGGGACTTAACTACGGGGTCATCAGTCCCTAAACTTACAACTACTTACAAACTAGCTAATACTAAGGACAGCACAACTATCCATGCCCGAGGGGGCATTCGAACCCCCGACCGTAGTGGCCGTGCAGACCGTGACTGGAGCGCCTGAGCCCCCTCGGCCACCGCGGCCGGCAGGACAAGACACCCGGGTCATGTGTGACCCAGCTGATGTTGTAGGTACGCCCAAAAATCAGCCGTTTTAATGTTACGATGATCATGTCTTCTTATGTAGGTGGGTGATAAAATGTGTACGCATTTGGTGACAGGAATTTCACAAATTCTTTTAATGAATTCCACCCCAACTCGTGCATCATTTCTATGATACTCTCTCCCTATATCGTGATAATACAAAACGAGCTGTCATTCTCTGAACATTCCCTATGTCATCCGTCAGTTCCACTAGTTGGGGATCCCACAGTGGGCAGATATACTTCCAAGTAGGATACACAAATGTATTGTAGCCGGTTTGTTCAGTAGAACTGTTGCATCTCCTAAGTGTCCTGTCAATGAAACGTAGCCTTTGATTCACATTCCCTACAGTATTTTCTATTTGTTCTTTCCAATTTAAGTTCTTCTTAATTGTAATTCCTAGGTGTGTACTGAATTTACGGTTTTTAGATTTGACTGTTTTGTCGTGTAAATGAAGTTGAACGGATTTCTTTTAGTGCTCATGTGGATAACCTCACTCTTATCATTGTTTAGGGTCAACTGCCAATTTTTGCACCATGCAAATACCTTACATAAATCATTTCGCAGTTGCTTTTTATCTTCTGGTGTCTTTACTAATGGATAAATGTCAGCATCATTCTGAAACACTCTAAGAGAGCTGCTCACATTGTCTCCTAAACCGTTTATAAAGATAAGGGACAGAAGGGGCCCCTGAACACTTCCCTCGGGAACGACAGACGTCACCTCTTTTTTTAATTTTTTTTTTTATTTTACTGGATGACTGTGTTGCACAACTGTAGCGATATTCCATAAGCAAGCTACTTGGTTACAAGATGCTTATGAGGTACAATGTCAAAAGCCTTCCGGAAATCAAGAAATACGGAATCTATTTTAGATCCCTTGTCGATAACACTCATCGCATCATGTGAGTAAAGAGCTATGATCCACAAGAACGATACGTTGTGAATCAGTGTTAACTACGGGTCAGTAAGTCTTTCTCTTCGAGGTAGTTCATAATATTTAAGGAAGGTATATGTTCTAACACCCTGCTGCAAACCAACGTCAATGATATAGGCCAATGCTATTGCCTATCTTGAATACTGGTGTGATCTGTGCAACTTTGCAGTCTTTGCCTAACTTTCGCTGAGCGAGCGGTTGTATATGATAGCTAGGTATGGAACTATTGCATCAGCATACTCTGAAAGTAACGTAATTTCAAAAACAACCACTGTACCTGTTTAGACATTTTAGCGACTGATGACCTTGTGAAGGAGCTGATCGGTAGGCACTTACTTGCTCTTTCATATTTTATTCTGTAAGATACCTTTTACTATGTTCGAAGAGCATTACATAATATGTGGTGTGAGTGAAACACAGAGCATATGATGCGATGAACAAGTATCCTGTGGATTAAACTCCGCCCATGTTTCCATCTAAAATCTAGATGGCTCGTTCTTGCAGTCATAGTGCGCCAAAACCCTCCACCAATTTTATTAATATTTTACATTCTACTATTTATTTAAATATATCTGTTGTATTATGTAATTATCTTGTGTTAAGCATTGTTTCTGATGTTTAGTAACGTTATTTAATTCTTAGTTTGACAGGCGTAACACTCTACACTACAGGTTTCTACTGGCGCCAAAATGTAGCCATAGGCACGGATGTCGCCCCTCCAGCAGTCAGTCTAGTTAGAGGCCTCGGACAGTGAACATCTGTGTCAATCGAGTGCGTGTACAGCGCAAGATATATTATAAAATTGTAAATTTGTAAATTTCCGTCACACAGTTGTGGCTTTCTGTACAGGAACAAGGACTTATAAATAAAAAGGAAAAGCCACTGGCATCCCTAAATTCCATGCGACAAAAGTGATTGTAGAATTTGAAACCTGGCCACATTAAACCTTCATTTCAAACTCACATCGGAAAACGTCGCACCTATGACGTGAGTGCTGCTTCTGCACAGCGGACAACAGCAGCGAAAGAAGTTATCAGGTTAGTGAAAAGAAATTCTGGTCTTCATACGCTGACGAGGTACGAAGCAATACGGCTTTTTTTTCTTGGAGTGCTTCTTTCTATCACAAATAGGAACATTGGCACAAATAGTGTCCTGGAAATATGATCCAGAGTAGAAATAAGAGAAAAAAGATGGGAAAATCTTGGGTAGACTATGGACTTATCCACTTTCAAATAATTTTCTGGATATATAAAGTCAGTATCCGCTTCTATTTCTCCCTTATCACTTCGTAACCATTGCAGTTTGGTGATTTTCAACCTCAATCCAATACCGAATAAAACATTTTATAGCCCTACCTTTCTAATTGGCAAAATTCGGATATTTACTAAAACATAAAAAATGTATCACACGACCACAATTCTACGGATAATGGAATAGAAATATACAGGAATAACATTTCAGTTCTCTTTATTGCTTGTGGAAACAGAAATTGACAACTATCACTACAATAACCTAGAGATTCTGAATGTTGTTTGCAGACGATCTCATGGTCTCGGGCAACAACGAGCAGGAAATCGAGGAGCAGCTACATGCTTGGGAAGAAACAATGGGAGAATACGGATTGAAGTTCAACATCCGAAAATGTGAGTTCATGGGAACCAGCAGGAAAAAGGATATACCAGTGAAGTGAGGTGAACAGCTTGGAGGTGAACAGCTGAAGAAGGTAGAAAGCTTCAAGTATCTGGGTAGTGTAATTGAGGAAGATGAGAGAAATGTCAAGGAGATTATAGAACGTGTTAGACACGCAGAAGTATTTCTGAGAAGTGTTAGGAGTTCAGTGTGGAGTAAGGATGTACGACAGTAAAGGAGTGCTACACCAAAATTATTATGTTCCGATATTTACATATGCATCGAAAACTTGGGTGACAAAGAAAAGAATAGGAGCAAAATACAAGCAGAGGAAACGAAATTTCTACGAAGGAGAATAGGGGTAACAAGAAGGGACAGAATGAGCAATGAGAAGATCAGGGAAATAGTGTGATGACACCTTACAGGATAGGATAGAGAGATCAAGACTGCAGTGGTATGGCCCTTTAAAGAGAATGGAGGAGAAGAGGATCCCCAGGAGGATACACGAAATACAGATACAGAAGAAACGACCAAGAGGAAGACCAAAGAACAGATGGCTAAAAGGAGTGGAGGATTTGTTGTGCACTTCCTGTTGCCATGTAATATATATATAAATGGAAATATAAAATATCAGAATCTCGCTTGTCAACGTGATTCTCTTTTCCTCCACATAAGTCTTAATATGTGAAAGATCTCAATAAAATATTTCTGATCATAGATCACAATGTTGTATTAATAAATAATTCGGGCCCTGGTCGCCTATACATAGCAACGAGATGTTAACAAGAAAATTTTTCCTAATGACCTCTACAGAAAATGTCCCATATGAACTAATATATATCACAGAAGATTTCTCTAGGTTCGCCTTTTATCGTTTGCAGTCATTAGGTAAGGATCAGTACACAGTTAAGGCAAAGAATGGTTTACAATATTAAATAAGATCATAATAGTTTCACGTTTATACTTTTAAAATAACTAAAATGGCAAATATTTGTTTTATTTATTCATATATTTACTGTGTTTCGTATTTCCAATCGTATGTTCTTCTACGCAGTTTCTCCAGTCCCAACTGTTAATTTTGTACACACAAACAAAAATAATGTTTGTAAACCACCCTGAGATGGTGTTGAGATTTTTCGTGTATCACCTTTGTCCTGATACCAACTTTCGAAAATAATAAATAATATTGTTCCACCCGTTCTTGTACTGGCAAACTATCGATTTCGTCACAAAAAGAAAAATATTTATTATTAAAAAAAAAACTGAATTAAGTACAGTGGTGAATATTTCTTTCGTCAAGTATTGCTTGACCATTTATTGAAAAAAAAAATAAATAAATAAAATAAAATAAAATAAAATTATTTCCATAAGATTACACCGTAGTAAAATATTCTCTTCTTGGATAATGGTGCATTTAAGTTTTCGAGTGACTTATGGACCTAGTCATAACACCCACTAGCTATCTTTTGAATTATTGTTCAAAATAAAGCAAAATAAACCCTACGGCACCACCGCCACTTTGATTCTTAACCATAAATTGTGATAACTGATTCAAAGCTGTGCCTCTTCAGGCGTGGGTGACTTATCAAAACTAATTTTCTACAAATAGTATTCCCCCGTTTGTCACTCGAAAACTAAGACGTCGGATACTCGATGTATTCCTTGCTAACATCACGTAATTCAAATTGACTTTAATTACTGTATAGTCACACTCCAGTAAGTATTCAATGGCGCCATCAGTTTTAAATGACCTCCCAATCTTTGTATCAATAACTGCTTTTTTTTATAATTACGTTCTGCCGTAGGAAAGTAAAATAGTTGTGATAAATAGTTACCGATCCTAACTTTTAGCACACGAACATTTCGTTGCTGTTCATATGACTCCCTCAGGATCATTAAACGATTCGGCCAACTAAATTATCACAAATAAAACAGCTCTCATCAGGACTGCTCATAATTACATTTCCTTTTCCCACTGGTCATGAACTAATTTGGTATCTCAGCAGTTACTTGATAAAATTTACTATCTTTTAAACAAAATGAGCGGCTCCCACCACATCTATATCTTTTTTAATAATAAGGGAAAAAATTATATCGCTTCATTGCACCACCGTTATGGAGCCCTTTTGCTGTCTTAACTAAATAAATCCCTGGGAATATTCAATAACACTGATTGCAACTTCTAATCACTTCTAACAGAAGTTAATGAACCCATAAGCAACATTTTTCCTTAAACATCCAGGAATTACCTTTAGTTAGATCGACTTCCTATATTTCATGCGCCGATCTTTATGATTGTACCAGTAATCATTCCCTTACGGAAGCAATTTTTTTTCTTTTGACCGGTAAATTAATATTTCATATACACTGAATGAGGCTTCCATCAGACGGAATGAAAATCGACAATAATGAAACGTAATTGTGAGTAAGGAATAACATCTTTCTCCCCCTAACATTATTCTTTGCTTACGGCCTGCGAGTTTTTAGTGGCCAGCTCTTGATGCAATAGCGCAGGACAATGGGCGGCGACGGCAGCATACTCGCGAGCCCGTCTTAGAATCCAAGGGTCGATCAGCTGAACGGCAGTTACAATTAAGTTCTACAACATTTTACACAAAAACAATATTAATTTATAATAATACAAATGACAAATAAATCGCCTTTTCCTAATAAGCAATGAATATTTATCTGTCGCAATAAGTTGTAGCGACCTTGGGATATCATTTAGCGAGTTGTAAAAAAAAAATTAAAATTTCCCGTGACAGATTGTGTCAAAGCCGCGGTGGAGTAGCCGAGCGGTCTAAAGCGTCTCGCTGCGGAGCGCGCGGTTGCTCGCCGTGGAGATTCGAGTCCTCCCTGGGGCATGGGCGTGTGTGTTTGTCCTTAGGTTAGTTTACCTAGGTTTAAGTAGTTTGTAAGCTACGGACTGATAACCACGCAGTTTGGTCCGATAGATTTACAGACATTTTTGAACATTTGATTGTGTCAAGAAGAGAGGAGACGACCGGGACAGAGTGAAAACAGAGAGATGGTGGTAAAACAGGACGAAGTGGCGAGGCTTGTGTTCCAAACAGACCCAGCCTGTGGCTGGAAACTGTGCAAGATGACGATGATTTTTGTTCGAGATTGCATCATACACCAGTACCCCTAATACGTGGTAACACGTACCTTGCACAGATGAATGCTTGAATTCGTCGTGGCATATTGTCCACTAGATCATCAAGAGACTGTTGATCCTGATTGTCCCAGTCTTCAACAGTTGTTCGACTTGAATCTCTTAGATTGGTTGGTGGATGGTCTCATCCAAAGACAACATTCTGCCATGTATCCCAGGCAAGTTCGATAGCATTCATGTCTGGAGAACATGCTGGCCATTCTGATCTTGCGATGTCTTTATAATCAAGGATAGCATTCACAAGATGTGCACGATGAGCCAGAGAATTGTCGTCCACTAAGACAAATCCATCACTGAAATAATGCCGGTATGATTGCGCTTTACGTCGGAGGACGTCACCCCTGAATCCTATAGCCGTTTGATTACCATCTACGACCACCAAAGGCATACAGTGGCCCCACTTAATCGTATCCCAAAATATTAGGGAACCCCCGCGTTGATGCAATCAATGGTCAGTGTGTTTAATGTCGGGAGCGGGGGTTGGGATGGTATTAGACGAGCCATATGACGTTTTATTCCCGCACAGTCAATGTTCCAGTTCCTGCGAAGACTCTTGAAGATCAGGCCAGCAAACAACACTGTAGTTGCATATGTCCTACGACTCTATTGACAGGCAGACTCTCTTTGACACTCTAAAAGAATAAATAGTAGACAACTACGTCAGTGATAGCAGCATAGATACTCACAGACACTACATCGAAAATCAAATTTATGGGAGAAGTCTCAGTCCCGGTCGATAAAGATTGAGGAGTCAGATAAAGGGATGGTCCATCACCACTTTTATTCATCAAATTATTGATCAAACAATGGGAGCAAATAGTAAAAGGGATTTAGTTAGAAATATCACGTGTGAACAAGACAATCATTAAACGCTTTGCATTTGCAGATAACCTGGCAATACTCATAAACAATTTACAGGTTTCCTGCAATACGTAAGTGAATCATCTGCCGAAACAGGGTTACAGATATCATATGAGAAAACACAATACATGGAAAGAAAGAAAAACAACACACAAGCCATGCACACAAAATACAGATAGGTTAACAGAGAGGATATATTCAAGTATACAAATGTGAGGATCCAACAAAACAACCAACATAAAAAGAGTAGCATTCATCCTAACGTGGACACACTACAGTTAAAGAAACATGTAAATACAGGGCAAATTTAAGCACTATAATACAGTTGTACTACCGGAAGCACGAATACAATCGGAATATCAAGAATCGCAGAGACAGAAAAAATAAAAAGTAAAATTTGCAGAAAACTTTTTGGAGAAATTCATAGAGATGATGTCTGGATGAAGAGGCCAACCGCAGGATTATACGAACACACCGACTAACTCCTGATCAGAAAATGCCGACTAACATGCTGTGAACACATTCATAGTATA
Source organism: Locusta migratoria (assembly GCA_026315105.1). Taxonomy (NCBI): domain Eukaryota; kingdom Metazoa; phylum Arthropoda; class Insecta; order Orthoptera; family Acrididae; genus Locusta; species Locusta migratoria. The sequence goes on from CM048751.1 coordinate 58,263,062, forward strand.
AACAAGATCAGATTATCAAAGAGGATTTTCATGTAGTAAACAGCTCAATGAAGAAAACAAACTGGTTTCATGAAATGGAAGAAGATTTTAAGCAAGCAGGAATCAATAGCGATTTGATAAATGAATCAGACACATTCAGAAATATAATTATGAATACAAAATTTGAAGTGAGAGAAAGGTAGTAAACAGGATAAGCATGGACAGAAAAAAAGTACAGGAACACAGTACAGAATTAAAATGGTTTGGGAAGAGAAGAAGAACGAACAAATCACGAAAAAAAGTTAATACTTTCATAATCATGTAACTTGCAAGTTTAATCACTGTATTAATGACAAAAATGTATGATAATAAATTGCGATCTTGGCTTTGACTCTCTCTTGGGAGTTTGTATCAAATCTCTCAGATCTCTCTCAGGTCCTGCTTTTGTAGGGTAATTTTAACAAATTGAATTACCGCTTTTTTTTACACCTTGTTTTCTGAAGCGTATAAGACCCCATTGGTTACCTACTTTGGTACAACTACAAGGAAGTTTAGAACAATCTTTCAAAACTTCTAAGTCGTAATGGACAAAAATTACGACGCTTCGAGAAGCGTTTTATTTAATTCTGTTACGCAGTGTAATATGGCAGACTCTAGCGCCCGTTTCTTCATGTGATAATAAAATCAGTCACTACATTGGAATACCGCCCCGAAACACCGTATCCGCCTAGATACACTGTCGTAAAGGTACATCATTCATCCGTAGTCGAAATTTTAAGTTGCTTCAGACTTTTCTGAATCATAAATACTCATACAACTGTTCGTGATAATTTTCTGCTATCAGGTCTGTCCTGCATCGCAGTTCAGCGTTTTCACTAAGAGCGCTCATCGATTACCTATTTAAATAATAAGTTTTACCCGTCCAGATTATTTTCGCCAGTTATTTTTTTTTTTCTTTTTTAGCTCCTTAAATGTGTATTTTTGTATGTGATTACTAATTATCTACGAGCACTACAACTGTGTGTCAGGAAAACAAATTGTCATCAGTAACGCAATTCCTTTTTAATAATATCAGAATTTAATTTCATTACCTGTAAAGTGTATTTCATTACTTTAAATATTTAACAGCTTGTGGTCATATGACGTGTTTTGACTTAATTGCATTTCCTGTAACTGTCTGTATATTAGTAAAACATATATACTGTAGCAACACCTATTGAATTTTCACAGAAACTTTTTATTTCAATTTATTTATTTTTGGGGTTAAGTGTGACCCAGCACGGAAAGAAAGAACACCTAAATCGTTCCGTTTTCGATCTGATTTCTCTTATTTTATTGGGATGGTCATGCCTCCCTAAGTAGGAGGGGGCTAGCAAAATATTTTCACATTCAGAAATAAAAGTCGGTGATTGAAACTTCGCAAACAGATCACGCCGCAATGAATAACGTCTTTCTTTTAATGATTTCCACCCCAATACGTGGAACATTTCCGTGACGCTTTCCCCCCGTAACGTGATAGAGCAAAACGAGCTGCCCTTCTCTGAACCTTCTCAATGTCTTCCGTCAGTCCCACCTGGTGAGTGTCCCACAAGGGGCAACAGTACTCCAGGAGAGGACGCACAAGTGTGATGTAGCCAGTACATTACATTGTACATTAGTTACGCGTAGTGGTCTATTTTCGACATTTCATCATTGATCGAAATCGATAGTCTTCGAGCATATGTAACAATCATAGATGGGAAGAAGAGGCAGTATTAATTAAGAGCTGCGTCCTTAATATATGGATGGCGTTAGAGAGGGGGGAGGGGAGGGATTGTGACTTTGAAACATCCTACAGGCTGATGCGTATAACTAACCTTTAACATAGAATTTTAAGATTATCCCTTATTTCATTTTGAACCGATGACTTTCACTTTTTGTGTATTTCAGTCATTTTATTATAGTGAAAATGCTCTATCAAAGGAATATTATTCCAAATATGAAAAACACGTTTCAAAGTAATCTCAAACACAATATCTTATACCTTTAAACGATATATATTAGGTGTACCACCCCTATGAACCACAGACATTGCCGAGGTGGGGTGGCTTACGTGCCTCAATGATACAATTTTTTCCCCATCCCCATGAACAAGAGACAGTGCCGAGGTGGGGTGGCTTACGTGCCTCAACGATGCAGATAGCGTACCATAGGTGCAACCACAGCGAAGGGGTATCTGTGGAGAGACCAGACAAACGTGTTGTTCCTGAAGAGGGGCAGCAGCCTTTTCAGTAGTTACAGGGACAATAGTCTGGATGATTGACTGAGCTGGCCTTGTAATGTCACCTAATATGGCTTTGCCACACAGTTACTGCAACGGCTGAAAGCAAGGCAAGGCAAGGCGTTACTTTTCCCGAGGACATGCAGCTCTACTCTATGAATATATGATGAAAGCATCCTCTCGGGTAAAATATTCTAGAGGTAACATAGTCCCCCATTCGGATCTCCAGGCGGGGACTGTTCAGGAGGATTTAATCATTGGGAAAGACAACAGTGGCATTCTACGGATCGATTCCTTAATCAGGTAGAGAAGTTAGACAATTTACAGAATTGGGGAGAAAAGGAGTTTCTGGCAAATGAAGAGCTCGACTGATAGGACATATTCTTAGACATAAAGGAATCGTAAATTCAGCGTTGGAGGGCAGTGTGTGAGGTAAAAATCGCAGAGGGAGGCCAGATACAGGAATACAATAAGCAGATTCAAATGGATGTAGATTTCAGGTCTTATGATGAGATGAAGAGGCTTGCTCAGGGGACAGAATAGGATGGAGAGTTGCATCATACCAGTCTCCGGACTGAAGACCACAACAACAATATTAGATGTTTCGAAGATGGCTCTAACAATATCGATTAAATTCAGTATTTACACAGTTTTCTTTGTTTACAAGTTCACCTGCATATTTGTATTTTTCGATAGACGCGATTTTCCACAATTATATATGCCAAACAAATTAAGAGCGTCTTTCTCGGATCATAGAATCATGCACGTAATGTGCGTGCGACGACGACGTGACTGTTACTACATGTGAGAAAGGGTAAAGAAATTACATTATCACAGTAACGTGTAGTAGGTGTATTATAAAACTGCAGTTACAAGTTAAATAATTGTAATATAAAAATTAAAAAAAAAAAAAACGCAAGTTTTCAGTTTCAAGACAGGTAAAAGTGTTAAGAAATCAAGGAAATTCACTTGATATAGAAATACCACACGTTCCATGTTGGAAGACTTCTTCTGTTTCAAGGTGCAAGATGGTGGCTGACTGACGAATTATCGCTGGCCTGTCCGGTCATTAACTGCTTATACGGCACTTCAATATATATATATGTACACTGAAGAGCCTAAGAAACAGGTACATCGGTCTAATATCGTGTATGGCTCGAACGAGCATGCAGGAGTACTGAAACACGATGTGTCTTGGACTCCACTAATGTCTGAGTAGTGCTGGAGGGAACTGATGACATGCATCCTGCCAGGTTGTCCATCAATCCATAAGATTACGAGGGGGTGTTTAATGTCGTTTGTTGTTAATAATATCAGCTTATTCTCACGAGTTAGTAGCTTTCACTCGGTGAATACTAGACAAAAGTCGAATCTACATTTGCATCACACCATCTTGACACTTGTGCAGAAAGGTGTGCAGTATTCTGCAACATTCATTTTCAGTAAGCTGCCACAAGAACTAAAGAATCTTAGCACTCACCCACACGCTTTCAAATCTAAATTGAAGAGTTACCTCATGGCTTACTCCTTTAATTCTCTTTAGGAACTTCTAGAAAAGTTAAACAATTAAGCTAATTCTTTTTTTCTTTTCTTTATCGATTCTTTTCACTTAGTCTTAAGATTGTTGTGTGCATAGGACTACTTAAAAATTTTCTATTACCATTCTTGTGTTAAACGTATTGTATTGACTTGTTTCATGACCATGGAGTCTTATTCTTCAATTAGACCCTGTGGAACAGAAAACCATATTATTATTATTATTATTATTATTATTATTATTATTATTATATTATCCTTTCTGAACAGAACTTCGCAAGATAATATTCTCAATAATAGTAATATCTGGAGAATTTGGTTACCAGCGGAGGTGTCTAAAGTCAGATTACTGTTCCTGGATCCACTCTATATCAATTTTGGACATATGGGGTATCGCATTATCCTGCTGAAATTGTCCAATTTGGTCGGAATGCACGATGGACATGAATGAATACAGGTGACCAGCGAGGATGCATTAAGTACCTGCCACCTGTCAGAGTCTCCACAATTTTGAAAAATCCCCTGGTGAGAAGCAGTGTCCTTGGATTCATTAAGTTGTCTTCAAACTAGTGCAAGCCCTCTCGCTTGATACAATTGGTCACACCAAGCATACGTTTCCAGTCATCAACAGTCCATTAACGAACCCAGGGGAGGCATAAGGCTTTGCACTGCGCAGTCAGCAAGGGTACACAAGTGGGCCTTTGAGGCTGAAAACCCATTTTGATGAAGTTTCGTTGAGTGTTATGGTGACACTCGTTGATGGCCCAGCATTGAAATCCATAGTAATTTGCGGAAGGTTTGTACTATTGCCATGCTAAACGATTCTCTTCAGTCATCATTTGTCCCATTATGTAGAATTGTGAAATGGTCTTTCGGGAAATTCCGCACCACATCACTACCTCAGAGATGCTGTCTTATTTGTCATGCGACGAATAGAAACTGACTTAAATAGTGATTACCTACCATTGTGGTGCCAGTAACGGATCAAACGTTGGTGCCAAACAAGTGTTGCCGACCGCAGCACCATCTTCTGAGTGTTCATGTGTCTGTGTTTGAATACACACGCCTATACCAGTTTTTCTAGCTCTTCAGCATATATTAATTACCTTTCCTGAATATATTTTATATAGCTTTTTTAACAAGTTCTTTAGCCATTATTAAATATTAGAAGAAATCATTCTGCATTTTTAATATTTCACAATGTAAAATGCGATTCCACGCTGGAATGGCCGATACGTCTACGGCTCCACTACAGAGAAACTGCAGTGATTTTGTGGAGGATCTGCATGTCACTCACACAGCAGGCGGTTCAGCTGCACTGACCTTGAGGACCCATTTGTAACTGGTGGGGGAGACAAAGTGTGCACTGACAAAGGGCGCATAGATCTACCGCATGCATCGAACAGCCCCATAAGCTGCCATGTAAACAGACACCTCTGCAGCTTCACACAACAGCAGTGGGTTGAAAGTGCAGTTGCAGGAATTTTGATGCCGCAGCAAAAGTGTGGAGGGGCAGCATCTGCAGCCATGCCTATAAACAGGTCCCACACAGTCTTGTGAGAAACAGCACACTGCTGAGCGAACCGCTGAGAGTCCTCCACAGCGGAGGAACTGCAGGATATAAAAACAGCCCAAGGCGGCTGCACTACCAAACTGCCATGGATATGTGGCGTTGCAGCAGCGACTGTTGATGTGGCAGCTTATGGGGCTATTCAGTGCATGCAGCGGAAATGCGCACCCTTTGTCAGTGCATCCTTTTTACTCCCACCAGGTAGGAACAGGGTCCTCAAGATCACTTCGGCTGAACCGCCTGCTGTGTGAGTGACATTTGTACGGTCCTTAAAATCACTGTGATTTCTCCACAGCAGAGGAACTGCAGTCTATAAACAGAGCCTAAGACGTCTTGCTGTAGAGCACACAGTTGCTCCGTAATGGAGGTTTCAGTCCTCCCTCGGGCATGGCTGTGTGAAGTGTCCTTAGGTTAGTTTAAGTAGTTTGTAAGCTTAGGGTCTGACAACTTCAGTAGTTAAGTCCCATAGAATTATCAGAATATCAACTTAAAAAAAAATATGAGCATTTTTGCTTTGGCGGTGGACATAATAAAATTGAAAAAAAAAAATGTAAAATATGACTTATCTTAGAAACTAGATGGCAGCAAATAAAGAAATAAAAAACAAGGCATGTTTCAAAACTGTTGCAACACAATTCCAGTGCTATAGTGTGTGCCATGAAGAACAAGTTCAGGAAGGGAAAATGGGTCTGAGAACATCATAGCATGTTACAGAACGTTTACTTTCGAGTTCAGGAGTTGGTAACATACCCAGAAAAAGTACGTTACATGCTGGAGAACTGTAGTCAGAACATTTTTAAACGTTGTTGTTGCGCTCTTCAGGGCAAAAACTGGTTTGATACTAGTCCCCACAGTACTCTACCTTATTCAAGCCTCCTCGTCTCTGCGTAAGAAAGGTAACCTCCATCCTACCGAGTCTGCTTACTGTATTAGTCCCTCTGTCTCGCTTTGCAATCTATTCCCTCCTTGCCCCCAGCAGACACTTCGATCAGTCGATCCAGTTATTAGTCAAGAACCGATTACAGTTTCTGTTCACCAGAGGTTTTTTTCAGCACTTCCACGTTAGTAAAATGAGCTACCCATCTGATATTCGACATTTCTTTCATGTACGTAGTTCTTAACAAAATATTTCATAAATAAAAGTTATTTAACATACACTGTAAACTTTCACGGCCGGGGTTTCCTTCAGGTAAAACTTTCGGGCCGAGAGTCCGTGGTCCATGCATCTTTTAATAGAAAGGAAGAATAAAGTTAGACAAATTATGGATGTCGATTATACGCAAACAAAATGACAATCGAGTAAAAGTAATCGAGAATGAAGACAACATCCGAAGATAACTACGTAGTCGGTATCACGTGATTACCGTTGGCGCCCTATATGCTCTCTTTAAATATGAAATGAAAGAGATTTTGACTTCTCAGATCACTGTTTAAGATTAAAATAAAATTTACTTGTTGGTGTTTATTCAACGCTTTTTATCTCGTGAATATGACAATCTTTTGGCCTCTGAAACGTATCAAAATATGTTTAACTTCGACAGTTATGTTAATAATTTAATAAACTCGAAAATTATAAACGTTGTTATCATGAAAAGTAATAAACCTTTCATCGAGTTTAAAGGAGTACAGCTCCTATAGGACGTGACAGTTTGTCTCGGGTAGCCATTGTGCCCCGGCCTCTCTGGGCCAACATGCCCCATTGCCACCTTTGCAATAAATTCTGTTCTTCATAAAACTCAGTGAAGCAAGTAGGACTGTATGCCATACAGAAATAATCCTTAGAATGTACGACCTTTTATTATACAACTCACCTCGTTGCGCCAAAAGCAAGCAAAACTTGAATAACACACATAAACTGACGAGAAGAATTTTTACTGGAACATGCACAAAAAAAAAAAAAAAAAAAAAAAAAAAAAAAAAAAAATCATGGACTACAGCTAGTCGAAAAGTCGAAAACTTTGCCGCATGCGATGTTGACCCTGTATAAGAAGAGGTACAGTGCTACCGACTTTCTGATTGATTCTTAAGACGATCTAGCGTCAAATATATGAACTAATTCGAGTGAGACATCCTGCCCCTATGGCCAACGTGTCCCGGTCTCCCCTACTTTTTTCGCCCAGTATTTTAAATGACATTCACTTAATGCACGCACAGCAATACGCTTCTTCAGAAAAAAAAAATACTTCTCAATAAATCTAATCCTACTCCATATTGACTAAAATGCATCTGTATAATCTAGATTACTAGGGGAGAAAATATAGTTCCATTGTAAAAAGCTTTATTCCAATCATCCTGAACGCTTCGCTTCTCCTGAGAACTACAATACACTGCTGCTAGAGGGAGAGGAGGGGGGACACGTTCCTTTATCTACAACTAGAGCACACGTTGAGACGTAAGATTAACGCAGGAGAGGATTGGATGGGGAAAGACGAAGTTTATGAAATCATAAAAATACACCTTCTTGAGGTTATTGGGCCAAGATCGCCAATGTATTACTAGCTAAAACCCGGCGTTATCCGGGTATTTATTTATTTATTCCTGCCATTTTTCAGGTATATATTCATTTGTATAAGGGCTATAGGTCTGTAATATCTCTTGGTAATACAATTTGCAGTAAAGAAGCAATAGATTAAAACTTGATGCGTGATGGGGCGGTTTTCCATGAGCGCTACAGTTTATGTGCTCATATCTCATGAACTACGTGTGGTACTGGCATACAATTTAGAAGGTAAACTCAACTATATGCGCATATGTTGTTTGTAAAATTTCCTGCAGCTACAATTTGTAGTGTAGAAATTGTAAATTGTAATGTCATACCGAATGTCGTAGTTTTACCCATGAACAGTGTAACATTACTGTCTACGTGCTCATCTCTCATGAACTACGAGTCGGAATGTGATACAATTTAGAAGCTACAATCAACTATATATGTGTATACTGTCTGTAAAATTTCCTGTCGCTACAATTTGTAGTGTTCAAATTATAAACTGTAACGTCATACCGAGAGCCGTAGTTTTACTCCATAAACAGCGGAAAAGTAGTAAGCGAGAAACCTTTTTCCTTTCATCATTTCATTATGGTTGCCAGCGAGAAAAAGTTTAATAAAGGTTTGAAATTATGTTTACAGTTTGTTGCAACACGCTAAGTACTGTCATTCTCATACAGTGTACTTCGAAAGTCTCGCCGCATTATCTGGCATTTTTTGCGATTTCTATTGGTTATGACGTAATATCTTTTGAACCATGTGCCGTGTGTGATTCTTAACCATGCAGCAATTGTTACCTCACGGTAAGGAATGTGTTTACCAAATATGGTTGAAATCGGTCCAATGGTTTAGGAGAAAATGAGCAGCATTGTTACAAAATGCAGTTGTTTTTCGCGCATCTCATTGTTTATGAGGTCATATTTCGTAAACTATATATATCGTATGTGATTCTTACACTTACGGCGACCGTCCTCATCGATTGAAGCTTACATGTACAAAATTTCGTAAAGATTGGAACAAAACTGTAGATTTGTATGCAAACCGTACAAACATACAGACACTCTATACTAGAAAGAAGTGTGAAATGGAATTGGTATTCCAAAAGTTCCAGCAGTCTTTCGTCTGGACATACGGTTTCGAACCTTTTACCGATTTGAGGTAAGCCCAGAATTCTTAGTTTTTTTTTTTTTTTTTTTTTTTTTTTCTCTGCCAAGGCGATACACAGATCTCAGGTTTCGAAGTTTCTGAACGTCAGTCGTATGACCCTCATTACATTAATTTGGCCATCGTCTGATTTTTTGCTTGTCTGTTACAAGTGATGAGATACATATCCGAATCGCTCGTGTTAAGAGTCACACCATTGAGCATCGGCGTTACTTAATTGGCAGGATTCCCTCGGTTTGAATAGGGAGGAGATGCTCGACAGCCCTCGAGTGACTCGGCGTTCTCCGCTCCGCCCTCACCAGTGACGCCGTCACGTGACCAGTCGCGTGCGCCACGCCCTATCACCGCGGAGCATCGCGGGCATCGCCGCTGCTAATTACTCCGGCAAGAATAACTGCCGGGGGCAGGGGTGACGAAAAAGTAGCGTTTCGGGAGTGACTGAGCGATCGGTGAAGAGGCGCGCGCGTGACGCACGCGTTTCGCGGGCTACCCACCGCGTCTGTAGGGGTGGGCGAGTGTCCAGGGGCAGCCAATTGGAAAGCACGCGTTAGGGGTGGCATTCTCTCACGAAGGGGACTGTGTTTTCACTGACGGTCTTTGCTGTACTCATGTCTTTGACTACTTTCGTAAGCCTTATCGAATTTCGTATAATAACAGTTGCTGTTTCAAGGCAACGGCGCATTCAAGATTTACGGATGCTTTCGCAAGAGCATGCAAGAATTTAACAGGGCATAGAGCATGTCAAACTGAACAACTTTAGGTAACCTGGATGTCAGCTTAACCCTTCAATTCGCACATTCAGAGATCGCACGATTTCAGTTAGTTATTAGACGTGTATGGTCATTTGAACAATTTTAGATGACTTTTTTCAGAATATAATTTCTTGTCCATCAGTAACGTTATGCAAAAAGGCATGAGGCTGCTGCAATATAAATAATATATTGTACTTTCTATGGCTGTAAAAACTGTTATATTTTACACTGCATCACATGAAATGTCGCCCGGAACAATCCCTCAATTTCCATGGTTAACGTCACGTACCCGTGAAGACAAAATCTACATTTTCCTTTTCGGCCCATAGTTCGGTAACGGATCGAATCTGTCATATCGTACATCATTCATTGGCACAGGAATTAACGTTTTCTTCCTCTCCTGGATGGGTGTCCATTACATAGTGATGTGCTAGGCCTCCTCTACCCAGTAAACATTGTAGTGTAGCCGTGTAGGTCTTATGGAGACCGCCACAAGATCGTCTTTTTATGTCAGTTGAGTTTCCTTTTTTATGAAATATAATTGAAGAATAGAGGTCCAGTAAAACTATTCCTCTCAAAACAGCTTCTTCTTGTTTAGGATCAGACCGTCGTCACTGAAGGTCTAAGCTGGAGAATGAAGAAGGAGATTTGCATCTATGTATTCATCAATTCACGCTATTAAATAAAAACTCATAAAGACTCTGAGTCCTTAACTCAATACTTCAATCAATAACAAGAGAGAACATATATGTCCATGGGTCTCACACAGAACTCGTATGTATATATCTCTTCTTAGTAACTGAGATTGTTCCTGTGTGATCCACTTGCTCATTATCTCTAGCACTTATAATATAGCTGTCCGGACGACCACCTGGACAAACAAAATATCTGGGGCAGTACTTGTCCTTAATTCTAAATTACCCCAAAAATAAATTATTTGGTCATCTTGGGTCGTTCAGGATGAATGTAGGTAACTTGTTACACTACAACATCAATCCATTTGGATGTCACAGATAAGAATTCACTAACAATTTTTCATAATAACTCATTCTCAAATCCTACTCTTACCATTTGTAACCAGTTTTCTTCATAAAACAACAAAATAAAGCCAAAAAATTGAAAGAAATTAGACCACCACTTACATATGCTTGTAGTGTGTGATAAAAATTCCTACTATTTCGAAACTTTTCGCAAAAGATAAGGGAACGTCGATGAATGTGAGAACTTAAACGTTCGTTGCTAACACCATTGCAGATTCAAGGACAAAGCTTGAAACTTATTGTAGAATATTGTGTGTAATTTAGATGTTGCTTGAGAGCAACATTTCCAAAAAGAAGGGTTAAGGATATAAAAGACTACAGCCATATTACTGTATGCTGTTTCATTTACATTAGTCACAGTTAACAGCAAATTCTATCACTGACACAATGAACGTACTATTTGAAAAGACTCTTACAAAATGTGCCGGAACTGACTCCCGTCAACCTCAATTCAAGCTTGACATCAGCGAACAAGGTTCTCTTCCCCCATGACAACGATCTCTCCCATCATGTCAAATATCTCTGGTTTGATTCGAATCACATCACAAGCAAGCTACAAATTAAGCAGATAATTCCATCTCGGTATCCGACTTTCGATTTCCGCATAGGGGAAATTTGTCAGGTGCTCTCGTAGGGTAGGATAAGGTGCATGTCAGTGAGTTCTGCGAAACTGTACCCAACCATTCCACCGTATTGTACTGTACTACTGTCAATAGCTCTGACTGACGAATGGGTCAGTCTTTGATCCATAGTACGTTGTGTCGTAGGACAATGTAAATACGGTACAACATAGCCACCTATGGACAAGTAAGGCCGCGCGGAAGTGGCCGAGTGCAACGAGGCGCCTTGCTGCGTCTCCTCCCCGTCGGATGTTCGAGTCCTCCCTCGGTCATATGCATACATACACACAAACACACACACACACACACACACACACACAGACACACACACACACACACACACACACACACACACACACACATATATATATATATATATATATATATATATATATATATATATATATATATGTGTGTGTGTGTGTGTGTGTGTGTGTGTGTGTTGTTCTTAGCATAAGTTAGTTTAATTAGTTTGTAAGTCTAGGAACTGACCACCGCTGCAGTTTCGTCCCATTGGTTTAGAAACATTTGAAGACTTTGACAACTGAAGTAAACAAAACCTGCATCACTATTTTCTAGGAATCAGATTCTTCCTCCTTTTTTCCTTGCAGGAAATAAAGAATAAACATGTAAATAAACTAAATAAACTGCACAGGACACATAAACTTGTGCGCCGCGGTGGAGTAGCCGAGCGGTCTAAGGCGGCTCGCTACGGAGCGCGCGGTTGCTCGCCGTTGGAGGTTCGAGTCCTTCCTGGGGCATGGGTGTGTATGTGTTGTCGTTAGGTCAATTTACATTAGTTTATCAGACGTTGTCGGAGGTCGGCAGCAGTGGTTCGAGTCCCGGTCCGGCACAAATTTTAATGTGTTACAGATAGATTGTCCATCTTTAGAAGAGCAGCAGATGTCCGAAAATTTCGCGATGTGCGATGTATAAAAATTTTCTGAAATAATTAATACTGCATTAGTCTCTTTTCATACTGTCTCATAGACGTAATAAGCTCAATTGATATTTTGACCATTTTAACTGCCTTCATCCAAACATCAATTTTACTATGGAAGCCGAAATTGACGGGAAACTTCCATATGTGGATGGTTTGTAAAAAAAAAACATGATGGCACCCTTGGACATAGTGCTTACCGAAAGCTGACACATACTGACCGGTATCTGCATGGCAGCAGTTACCATCCACAATACCAACTCAACGGCGTCCTTAAGAACTCTGGTACGCAGAGTATATGTTATTTCAGAGGCCGACAGTTTGGCAACGGATCTGGAACAGCAATCGACTGAATTCAAGGAAAATGGCTACTCTGAAAAAGAGATTCGCCGTGCTATGGGGTTTGGACTTTCTCCAGAAGTGCAGAGGAGTATGGGACTCTAGTCTTCATTCCTTACGCTGAGATAGTTTTTTTTTTTTTTTTTTTTTTTTTTTTTTTTTTTTTTTTTTTTTTTTATAAACGAGAACCCCTCTCTTTCGGAGGCATGAGGAATAGCATTTCATTTCATGTTTTTAAATGTTCGTTTGTTTGTATAGTCTATGGGGTCATCAGTCCCTAAACTTACAAACTACTTATGAACTACTTACGAACTAGGACGGCACAAATATCCATGCCCGAGGGGGGATTCGAACCCCCGATCGAAATGTTCGTTTCTGTAATATTGCTGGGATTTTATTATACTAATAATTTATCATTGTGCCTATGAATATGGCAAGATGAACGATTTCTCCGTGACGCCACTGTCCCTGTGAAACTGTGTACTTGCCTTATTCTGTATGTACATGTATGAGAATCTTCTAGCATGGGAGTCTGAGTGTATGTATGAGAATTTTCGTCGTCGGCTGCTGGCTGCAGGCTTTGCACCTCTGGCCTCGTGTCGATAGGTAGTCGTTACCAACCTCTGCTTTTGATGATACCGAAGAGGTTCCTCCTCGCTTTGGTTACACGTTGGGTGGCAATGCCCGCTAGTGAGCCTCGACTGGACACACGAGTTTAGGCTCACCCAGCATCGCGGTTTTTCCACGGGTTTTTAGCAATTTCCGGTGGATTTCCGCTGGTGGCGGGCTCGTAAGCCGTCTGGACATTTGGTGGCTGTAGTTCGACCTGGTAAGACGTTCGGACTTTCTTTCCTCGATTGAGATGGTAGCGATTCGTTGACTGGTTTCTTAGACTTCAGATCTTATTTTCATTTTTCAGGGTAAGTTTCTCCGATCATGTACGAAAATTTATTCAATTTCATTTCGGTGATTTTGCATAGGTAAACATGGTGAATATGCAACTAATTCGGTTTGATAACAGCCGGGAATCGATTACATGTGTGAAACTAGCTGGCGGTGTATGAACTCTATCTAATTTCTTTCTAGCTTTGTGGAACGTGACTAATATGCGGGAATATTTTTATTCTGTGTAGTGCATGTGAAATATTACTTTCCGTTTCCTCCTTCCGCGAGTGATATGTACTCCACGCGGTGTGTTCTTAGAACAAAGCCTTCAGCTACCCCTGTGTCTGTTTCTAGGCCCTTCAGGCAACAAATCATGTATGTATCTTTCTGATTTTCCTTATTACATCGCAATCTCCACTCCATCTATTTTTAAATTGTTGTTTCGTTTCCAAACTTGTACTTTGCATTCAGACTTCCCCAGTAAATTCTCTTCTAGTCTTGTACAATCCCCTTTATTAGCTTGCTTATGAAATACTACGTCTTTCTAGGGGCTGCAAGCTGTATGTCTTAGTTAATTTACCCCGACTTTGAGTTAATTCCACTTTTCTGATATTTGATGACTGGACTTCATACATCCGTGTAAAACCTTCCCAGTTGTGTCTAACTGTATTTCTTTAGTTTTCTTATGGTATCCTACGCATTTCTAAGAGTTGCATGCTGTAGCTATTTTTATTTATTTTTCAGAAATTGAATTTTTATATTTTTACTGGTTTTCGAAACCACGTGGCTCCGATCTCCGACTTCAAGCGTTTATAGCTAGTCACTTGAGTTCTCGCCACTACTGACACACCAGTGCCTTCCTATTGTGTATTCTTGCTTTGTAATCTGTGATTCCGTTGGTTTTTGTTGAAATGAATGCGATCTTTAAGCACTTCGCCTTAAGTGGGGTGCGAATATGTAATGTAGCAGAATAAACATGTCTCAATAATTCCGCATACTCACGGTTTGATTTGAATGGAAATTAATCTCGCTATTATCGCGTACCATCTCAGATAAAGATAGACTGACCAGAGCGACCTGCGAAGTTTATTTTTTTCTTGTGTTGTGTGGTTCGCTGAATTTCGCCTACGGTAGCGGTGCCTGCTTCTGCTTCGTATCAGCACGCTGAGTGTGGTGAGTTTCGCTTTGCTTCGAGCATGTGTGTGGCTGAATGCTTGTTGATTGTAAATCCCTCCTCCGACGATATTCAGTTCAGATTACTTTAAGTTAGTAGTTTCATTGTGAGATGCCTTTTATCGTTTAACAAAATTGGTTCCCCCATTGCGCATGTTTGAACTGAATAAATAATTTATTGTCAGTAAAACTTTATCCTACTTATGAATATTAGTTAACGAATACCTTCTATTTTTTATTTAATGTTGCTTTTCACCAGTGCTGAGAATAAATTCAAATGCATATTATCACATTTTTAATTCCGTTGCACCATAAATGTTCATCATAGCCATCTTCATGAAATGATTTAATTCGGGGTGGCTTGTACGTTAATGATTGTGTGTAATTCTCGTGATCTACGATGTATGGCCTTCCTGCTGCTAAAGAAAAGTTTGAGTCAGTACTAAATTCTGTGCCAGGGAACAAGATTCTGTTGCAGGAAGTAGTCAGTAGTTGACGCGACTCCTTTAGCTGGTTTTACGGTCAGAGTTATATGTCTAAAGTAAGGTTTTAGCTGGCTCCTTTCAGCCAGAGTTAATTTTACAATTAACGGTGGTGTTTCAAGGGACACACGATGATGTACGATGAGTCCCGCATAGTAGCCAATAAAAGGTAACGTATGTGATGTGGTGTCTCTTTTGAGCAGCACTTTTAGTTTGTTTTATCAACTCACTTTGGTCATGTTCAGTAAGTCCCGTTTAAAAAAAAATAACTTTACGGTTTTAAACAGTCCTGTCTGTACTTAGACCCCTCTTTATTGGTCGACGTGTAGTGTGCCTTCCTCAGAGCTTCGGTGGACTTCGCAGTGGCTGTCTACGTCCAGCAACTAGGCTTCGCCCCCGGTCGCCTGTCGGACATAATCTGTCAGCAGGTGTCCACCACTCGGGAGGTGGGTGGAGGCGCTGGGAGGTGTCCGGCAAATTCCTAATCGGCGCCGCCAGCGCGCTCACACGGCCGACCGCGCCGCTTCATCATCCCCCCTCCCCTCCTCCAACCCCTCCTCCCACACCTTTCCGCCCCCCACCCCCACCTACCCGCGGGTCCCCTGGGAAGGTCTGGCCTGCCCTCCTGATCACATTTCACGTCCCACCGGCGGCATTTTCCCTGCCCGCGCAGCTGTCCCGAGTGTTTTCTGCACTCACCTCGTCTTCCGCCGAAAAGCGCTAATGTGCCCCCACATCGTTCCTCTGCTTGCACCTTGTCTCCCCCCTATTTTCGTTTCGTGGTTTCCTCCCGAGTCGACTATCCATTAATTATTATCCCAGTCTATCATGGATTACCACTGTTCCTCATAACGTTAAATCCATCCATTTAGATTACGTAATTAGTCCAACAGTCTGTCTGCCACAGATATATCGGTTCAGTTAATGGGTAAAAGGAAAATAGCCTGTAACACAGAGTTTATTTCATACCGAGTATTAAAGGTTACGCAGTATAAATCATTTACATTTGAATCACAACTTTTTCGTAAAGTAGGAGCTCATTCCTCCCTTAGAAAGTGATTACATACTACTAACCAATTCTAGTTTCAGTTATCAGTCTTTTGTAAATGGATCATAATAACAGTACTGGTGATTGAATTTTCCCACTATTTATCACAACCGTCCAAAATAGTTTTACTTACTTAGGCGAAATTGTGTGAAAGAAGATTAAATTGACACCATTCACAATTCTCCTGTTCTGTATTAAAATACGCATTTTCAAAAATATACAGTTTATCTGAGAAAATTTTCATTTTTTAAATACGAAATGACTGGAATTGTCCGGGTATTTCATTAAACTAACAAGCTGTAAAATGTTCAAAATTATTCCATTGCTTCCAGGACTTCCATTGCCCTAAAATTCTTTACTAGCTTTCCCGAAAACTCATCAAATGACTAGGTATATCTTAGAAAAGATTTTGTAACAGGAGAGAGTTTGTAATCATAATCAGTGAATCAATAAGCCTAATATGTACCGATTACAAATGTATTTTTTCCGTATCTCAAATGTTGCAACCTACATTTGCTACCGTTTTACCGAATGATTATTTTCGTACTATAAAATTAATCAATGTTGGTTTTTTGAGCCCAAAACTGTTTCATAATTCCAGAAGGGAGGGTTTTTTTTTCACCAGATCATGTCCGGCCTGCTATTCTAAAGTATTATCACGATTCTCCAATATCCGGTCATCTGGGGTTCGTGAAGACCGAATCGGACAGAATCGGGACGCAGGTATTACTGGCAAGGTGTCTACCGATCTGTCAAGCACTATGTGAGACACTGTGTGAGTGCCAGAGACGGAAACATGTGCCGCAGTTATCTCCAGGGGATCTGGTACCAATTCCACCTGCAGCAGCTCCATTCCACCGAATTGTAATCGATGTTTTAGGGAGGTTCCCGAAGTCGACAACTGGTAACCGATGGCTAATAGTCTGTACTGACTACCTCATACGCTATGCTGTCACCAAACCTGTGCCTACTACAGAAACTCCAGAGATCGCAAAATTCCTTGTAGAAGACATTATTTTGAAGCATGGTGCACCACGTCTGAAGGTATCTGATCATGGAAAAGTATTCCAGTCAAAACTAGTATCAGAGGTAATGTCAATGTTGCATTTTCCACAGAATAACAACTGCATACCATCCTCAGAAAATGATCTTACAGAAAGTTTTAACAAGACATTAGCAGATATGCTGTCGAAAAGCTTGCATTACACTTGATCGTCCTGTTTTGGAGTATTGCTGCGCATTTGGAATGCCCACCAAGTGGAACTTACTGACATTTTGGAGGAAGTTCAGAGAAGGGCAGTTCGTATTGTGCTGTCGCAGTATAGGGGAGAAGTGTCACGGAATTGATGCACGAGTTGGAATGGAAATCGTTAAAAGATATCTGTTATTCGTTACGGCTAAATATATTAGCGAAATTTCTTTCACCAAGTTTGTCTTCCGAATGCGAATATATTCTGTTAGCACGCACCTACAGAGGGAGACATCATCATAACAGTAAAATAAGAGAAATCAGGTCGAAAACGGAATGATTTAAGTGTTCCTTTTTCCCGTGCGCTTTTAGAGAGTGGAACGATAGAGAAATAAAATATAAAATGTTCGATGAACCCTCTGCTATGCACGTCGTTGTGATGTGGAGATTATTTCTGTGCGGTAGTGCAGTAGTGGCGGGCGCCGTGGCTCGGCGCGCCCGATCGGCTAATAAAAAATCTGAGAAAAATATTCAACGAACAACCAAGAACGAACCGAACCTCCAACCACAATGAGTAGGTCTACCTGGAGAAAAAAAAAAAATAAAAAATAAAAATAAAATAAATAAATAAATAAATAAAAAATAAAGACGTGCCAGACTACAAATCCAAAAGTCCCGAGTTCGATCCCCAACCGGTCCTAGGATTTTTATCCGTTACTTTCCACTCCTTTCAGCTCTGGCAGTGTTGCTGATGTGAAAAATATAGATTAGCAATGTAGTTCGGAACCCACGTTAATCTCTAGGTCCCGATATAACTGGCTGGGTAAGTAAGTTCGAAGGTCGGAGGAAGGCAACGGCCTACCACCTCCAAACAGGACCATGATTAGTAAAGCACTGTGGTGTTCCAACAGACCTTCTGATTGTTGACTGCTTTACCTTAATGTAGATGTGGATAGTCTCCCCACATTTCAGGCTGTTTCCTTCTCTCAGTTTATCGCAGGCCTTCTCCACAGGTTCTGGTACATCGATTAGCAGCTTGTTCCTGTGGCACGAATTCATGGCGAACTAATCCTTCAATAAAAGCTATTAGCATGGCATCCTGAAGAAAGGTGAAATTCAACTTCCGTGTGGCCATTTTTAAACAGCGTGATCCATGTCAAACACCTAGTATGACGTAAGTACTCATCACCGTAAGCTTCGTGTACAATTTGATGTGTCTTCTTGAGGTTCACGCAAAAAAGTAGACGCGTTGCTCCTCTGTCTGCCATCTAGAAAATTCTCAAATTGTGTGACACAACTTTCTAGTAAACAGAGAATCGAACAATAACTAACAGGCATACAATAATGAAACTTGCACCAGTTACAAATTAAACACAGCTGTGGACTTGGATGCTAAACCTATTACACTCTATTACTCCAATGGCATGAAATTTCGAATGTTCCGGAATATTTTGAACAGATCTCATATGCTAATATCCTACAAACGAGACCAAAAACCGAAGGAAGGAAGCTTAGGAATAACGTCTTGTCGACATCGTGGTCATTAGAGACGGAGTTCAGGCTAGGATTTTTGGGTAAGGATGGAGGAAGGAAACTGGCCGTGCCCTTTCAAAGGAATAGCCGTGCGCACTAAACGCCTTGCTACGGTGCGCGCGACCGTTCGCACTCGGAGCTTCGAGTCCTCCCTCTGGCATGGGTGTGTGTGTTGTTTTTAGGATAAGTTAGTTTAAATAGTTTGTGAATTTATGAACCGGTGACTACTGCCGTTACGTTCCATAACATTACAAACATTTGAACATTTGGAACCATCCCGGCATTCGTTTGAAGTGATTTAGGGAAATCACGGAAAATCTAAATCTGGATATCTGGAGGTAGATTTTAACAGACTCCCTCGAGTCTAGTGTCTTACCACTGAGCAATCTCTCTCGGTCGAGAAACACGCATATTACCACAGAGCAAACGGATTTAGATTTAATAAAATAAGAATTTTGAAAGTTTTATACAGTGGCGAGCTTCCCATTTTGTCTCTCTCTCTTTTCTTAAAATAAAAAGGTATTTAGAGCGTATGTTTAAGGGAGTACGTTAGTCGAAATTGCATAATTCTGACTAAATATTGCACTGTTAATTGTAAGCTTTAACACAGTTCCAACATTTTTGCAACGATTTTTCAACGTGGATACAGCCGTCCTGGATCCCTTCACTATTTACTAGATATCTAGAGAAAAGTTTCCTAACGGTGGTTACATGCCCCACTAACTGCGCGAAAACGACGCACTCGTCTTTTAAAAACGTCCTCAGGCACTCTGAAATGCAGTGCTTGGCTCAAAGTATTTGCAGCATTTGTTATTCACAAACAAATTTCAGTTATTAAACCGGAGTAAATTTAATCTCAGTATTTACGTTAAACAGAATTTAATGAATTCCAAATCCAATGCGTCGCTATGAATTATTTTCGCACGGGTTTAATATTCAGCACCCAAGACGCTAAGTAATTAAAACGCTCCAAGAAATTTTAATTATAGTTACACGAAATTTCTGACTCACCTTATACACTTTGGACACGCACCTTACGTATGATTCCGTCAGTATAGATACTTACTAGAAATGTTTCAGCTCAGTACAAGCCTTCACTCCAGTGACGAGATATTATATACATAAATACCAGAGAGTTCGTTGTATCATCGTCAATATGAGTCCTTGTTTGGCAATACATGTTATATTTGGCACTGATCAGGGAAAGTTTGTTTTTCCCACAAGCTGGAATGAAATGTTAAAATGTTTGTAAACCTATTAAGCAAACAGCTGTTGTCATCTATCAGTAGACTTACAAATTACTTAAACTAACCTGCACTGTACTAGATAAGAACTGGGAGCACAATCATGATACCTTTTTCCTGTTTAAAGATTTCAACAAAGCATATGACACCAAAGTAAGAGAGGAAATGTGAGGGATAACGGAAGAGTATGGGATACATGCCAAGCTGATAAAGCTATATAAGTTGAAAGTGTAGAGTGAAAGTACAGGGAGAGTTGTCAGAAGCATTTGAAGTAAATACAGGGCTGAGACAGACAGGTATACTGTATATCACTAACTCTGTTCATTTAGCTTTCAACAACACACTGAGGAGAGTAACATGTGAAAGTGCATGAGTGACGTAGGAGAAAAGATAAATGTCCTGGCGTTTGCGGATGACATTGTGGTGATAGGAAAGAAAATGGAAGACTTGGAGAAAATGGAGACTGTGCTAATGGAAAAAGCTAAGAAAGTAGGTCTAAGTAAAACAGAGTTCATGGTAGTAGCAAGAAGGGCCCACTTAGGACCAAACTATCTAAACATCGGAAATCTAACAATACAGAAGACGGACACGTTCACCTACTACCTCGGTGTCAACATCAACCAACAAAGCCTTTTAGAGCAAGAGATAGTGACAGTTCAAGCTGGGGGAAGAAGTCTAGGAGCTATGCACAGCAGAAGATCAAAGTTACTATCTAGGCAGGCAAAAATAAGAATATATTAGACCATCATCAAGCCAATGGTGAGTTAGGCAATTGAGACATGTACCCAAATAAAGAAATCAGAAAAAACTGATTACGTTTGAAAGCAAAGTTGTTGTTGTAATGGTCCTCAGTCCGGAGACTGGTCTGATGCAGCTCTCCACCCTACTCTATCCTGAGCAAGTATTTTCATCTCCTCACCGAAGCGTGATTCACCTTCTGCAGAAAGTCTGCGACGAGTCACTCGGTTTGTGTGTGAATATTTGTAACGCCTGAAGCAAATTCTGCCATGCTGAACACACCCATCACTTGCAGTCTGGAAGAAGAAATTCTGTCACTGTAAGACCCTCTACTGCTCAGGGCGAGAGTCTTCCAAAACTAAATCGAATGTAACTAAAATGTGTGTCTCTTTTATATCGGTAATCGTAATACAGAACCGTTTAAAAACTGTATTTCTCAACGATGTTGGTATTTATTCCAAAAGTTGTATTATTATTCTGATAAGTATCATTTTTAAGTATATAAAACTCTCTGAGTACTTGACTGTTTTTTCTTCCTTCGCTGCATTAGCTGTGACAGTTCTCTCACATGTTTCAGTTGACAATGACAAATTAAATCAACTCACTAAACGATTATCTAAAGCAGTAAAGGAATTGTAGCCAAATTAATCAGGTAATTCTTAAATTTGAAATACTGCAGTTGAGATCACTAGAATAGCAGATGTAATCCCAAACAATTCTATGAGAGGCTAGAAAGCTAGAAAGCAAATTCAAGTCTGTAGAAGAATGTATAAATAGAGGGAAAATAGATACGGCCTACAGGAAAATGAGAGTGACATTTGGAGACAAGAAAATAAGCTGTATGAATATAAAGAACTTAGATGAAAACCAGTTCTCAGCGAAGAAGGGAAAGCTGAAAGGTGGAAAGAGTATATAGAGGGGCTCTACAAAGATAATGAACTTACGGACAATACTGTAGTAAGGGAAGAGAAAACAAATGAAGATACTATACAGAGAGAAGAATTTGACAGACACCTGAAAGACCTAAGTCGAAACAAGTCCCCTCAGAATCACGAAAGTCTCTGGTAGAACCAGCCAAACAAAACGACCTCATGGCCATTAAAATTGCTACACCACGAAGATGACGTGCTACAGACGCGAAATTTAACCGACAGGAAGAAGATGCTGTGATATGCAAGTGATTAGCTTTTCAGAGCATTCACACAAGGTTGGCGCCGGTAGTGACACCTACAGCGTGCTGACATGAGGAGGGTTTCCAACCGATTTCTTATACACAAACAGCAGTTGACCGGCGTTATCTGGTAAAATGTTGTTGTGATGCCTCGTGTAAGGAGGAGAAATGGGTACCATCACGTTTCTGACTTTGATAAAGATAGGATTGCAGCCTATCGCGATTGCGGTTTAACTTATCGCTACCTTGCTATTCGCGCTAGTTGCGATCCAATGACTGTTAGCAGAATATGGAATCGGTGGGTTCAGGAGGGCAATACGGAACGCTGTGCTGGATCCCAATGGCCTCGTATCACCAGCAGTCGAGATGGCAGGCATCTTATCCGCATGGCTGTAACGAATCGTGCAGCCACGTCTCGATCCCTGAGTCAACAGATGGAGACGTTTGCAAGACAACAAGCATCTTCATGAACAGTTCGACTTTTGCAGCAGCATTGACTATCAGCTCGGGGACCATGGCTGCAGTTACCCGTGACGCTGCATCACAGACAGGAGCGCCTGCGATGGTGAACGCAAAGACGAACCTGGGTGCACGAATGGAAAAAGGTCATTTTTTCGAATGAATCCAGGTTCGCATCCGTGTTTGGCTACGTAGTGGTGAACGCGTATCGGAAGCGTGTATTCGTCGTCGCCATACTGGCGTATCATCCGGCGTGATGGTAGGAAGTCAGAGAATAATTCTGGTGAAATAAAACCTGACCCGAAACTTACTGGCCGATTAAAATCGTGTGCCGGAACCGGAACTCGATCCAGGGAACTTTGTCTTTTGCGGCCAGGCATTCTATCCCTCAGCTATACCGACATAACTCACAGTTCCTCCTATCAACTTTACTTCTGCCAGTACCTCGCCTTCTACTTTCCAAACTTCACAGAAGTTCTCCCGCAAACCTTGCAGGATTAGCACTTCTGGAAGAAAGGATATGGTGGAGACACGGCTTAGCCACAGCCTAAGGGATGTTTTCATAATGAAACTTTCACTCTGCAGCTGAGTGTCCACTGATATGAAACTTACTGGCAGATTAAAATTGTGTGCCGCGACCGGGATTCGAACCTGGGAGCGCTTGCCCGTGAAAGGCAAAAATCCCAGGTTCGAGTCCCGGTTCCGGCACACAATTTTAATCTGCCAGTAAGTTTCATATCAGCGCACACAACGCTGAAGAGTGAAAGTTTCACTCTTAAAACACTGACAATCCGATTGTGCTAATTGTTTTCCCGCAACATTTTTTATGAAATAACTTTTTTAATTATTTTTCCCAGTGTCTACTATACCCAGGTATACAGAGAATTCAACTTGATTAACCATTTCAATAAATAAGTAAATAAATAAATAAATAACAAAAATAAAAAATAAAAAAGGGGGCTTCAGGAAGGAAAGGGATATGTTATAGAAAAAGTAAATTTAAAATAATCGTATTAAGGTTATTAATTTTTCAATTATAAAAATCATACACATGTAAGATACGTTGAAAATGAGCTTGTCATAAAGGTATATTTTCAGGTAGGGTTGGGAGAGGAACCAACCAGAACAGAACTACTAAAGAGGCTGCATACACTACGCTTGTCCGTCCATTTTTGGAGTATTGCTGCCCAGTGTGGGATCCTTATCAGGTGGGTTTGACGGAGGACATCGAAAGAGTCCAAAGAAGGGAAGCTCGTTTCGTATTGTCTCGATACAGAGGAGCCAGCGTTACGGAAATTATACAGGATCTGGGATGGGAATCATTAAAAGAACGACGCTTATTGCCGCGGCGTGAGCTACTTACGAAACACCAATCGCCAACTTTCTCCTCCGAATGCGGAAATATATTGTTGACTCCCACTTACATAGGTAGAAATGATCATCAGTATAAAATACGAGAAATCAGAGCCCGCGCGCTATTCGAGATTGGAATAGGAGATAAATAGTATAACGGTGGTTCGATGAACCCTCTGCCAGGCACTTAAATGTCATTTGCAGAGTATCCCATGTAGATGTAGATGTAAAACACTGACAACCCGATTATGCTAATTGTTTTCCCGCAACATTTTTTATGAAAGAATTTTTTAATTTATTTTTCCCAGTGTCTACTATGCCCAATGATACAGAGAATTCAACTTGATTCACCATTTAAAAAAAAAAAAATAAAAAAATAAAAAAAAAAAAAAATAAAAGGGGGTTCAGGGAGTAAAGGGATATATTATGGAAAAGTGAATTTAAAATAATCGTATCAAGATTATTAATTTTACAATTATAAAAATCGTACACCAAGGTATATTTTCAGGTAGGGTTAGGGTAGGGACCAAAAACAACTGGAACCAACTCCAGAATCGTACCCTCGATAGGACCCTGATGTGAACTGATATGATCATTTAACCTTGAATACAAGGAGGCTACTTTTCTTAGGAATAGGGTGAAGGTAGTCTGGAACATGAAGAACCTTCCACCACCCACCACCCAGTTTCATATCAGCGCACACATCGCTACATAGTGAAAGATTTATTCTTAAAACACTGACCCTCAGATTGTGCTAAATGCTTTCCCGCAACATTCTTTATGAAAGAATTTTTTAAATTATTCTTCCCATTGTCTACTATGCCCAGGTGTACAGAGAATTCAACTTGATTCACCATTTAAAAAAGAAAAAGAAAAACAAAAAAGGGGGTGTTCAGGGAGGAAATGGATATATTATGGAAAAAGTGAATTTTAAACAATCGTATTATTATTATTATAAATTTTACAATTATAAAAGTCGTACACATATAGGATACGTTGAAAATGAGCTTATCACCAAGGTATATTTTCACGTAGGGTTACGGTTGGGGCCCAAAAACAACTGGGACCAACTCCAGAATCGTACCCTCGAGTGGACCCTGACGTACCGCTCGGTTGCACGGTGGTAGAGTGCCAGACGACAAATGCTAAAGTCGCGGGTTCGATCCCTGTCAGGTACTAGGATTTTTATCTGTAACTTTCCACCTCTTTCACCTCTGGCAGTATTGCTCATGTGAAAAATACCGAGTAGCACCGTGGTTCGGAACCCACGTTAAACTGTAGGTCCCCCTATAACTGGCTGGGTAAGTCAGTTCGAAGGTCGGAGGAAGGCAACGGCAAACCACCTCCAAACAGGACCATGCCTAGTAAAGCACTGTGGTGTACAAACCAATCTTTGGATTATTGACTGCTTTACCTTTTTATATTTTCAGGTAGGGTTAGGGTAGGGACCAAAAACAACTGGGACCAACTCCAGAATCGTACCTTCGATCGGACCCTGAGGTGAACTGATATGATCAGTTAACCTTGAATATAAGGAGGCTACTTTGTTTAGGAATAGGCTGAAGGTAATCTGGAACAGGAAGAACCATCCGCCATCCACCACGCAGTTGGCTCGCGGTGTAAAGCTGCAGCCTGCGGGCGCGTCGTCTTCTCACGCGTTGCCCGGCAACTGGTAAATGGCTTGCGCGTGGGCGGCGGCGATTGGCGGCGGTCGCGTGTCGGGCACAGGAGGCGCTGTTGTGCGCACAGTGGCCGCTGGTGCCGGCGTGTGTCCGGAATGCGCGGCAGGCGCCAGCCCGCTCAAAGCCGCCTCTGTGCGCCGCCACGCTCCGCCATCCACTGATCTTTCCGCCGAACGAGCCGCTGGCGCCACCCACACGAGTGCCCTCTGGTATCGCTTTCCAAAAACTCTCAACAGTGCACGAGTAGTCCGGCTGCCGGAACGCTATCGACCACGGCTGAAGGCATTTTTATTTGGTTCATTCACTAGCCTACTAAAGGAACCAACACTGGAAATCCAGATGACAACATCTGCATCTACACCCATACTCCTCAAGTCACCTGATGACTGAGGGTACTTTGTTATCTATAATAATAATAATAATAATTTCGAACTAAGGAAACAAAACTTCTGGAAGCCAATTGAACTAGGAAGAGGTGAAGGAAAATTGAACATCCCTTATTTGCAGATGACCTAGCAATTATAATTCACTACGTTTACATGTAACACATCTTCCGGAAGACGAAAACCAATTTTCGTAAACCGTTTTTCGCTGTAGTGTTTACATGTCACAGCCTGAATCGGATTTCCTAATCCACTTAAGATGGCGGCTGAAAAACAGCTGATTCAGTCGCCGATTTAGTCAGCAGAATCGCTATTTTTCTTTACTTAAATACACAGATTCATGCTCACTCTAATATTAATACTTTTATTTCTCATTAGAAAATATCACTATGTCCATATGTGTCGAAAATTCTTACCAAAAAAACACAATCTGTCAAGCCAAGAACGCATCAAAAACGATTGCGTTTACATGGGAACGAAAATCCATTGTGGAACTGGAAAACCGCTTTAGAGAAGCGGATTTCCAGAATCGATTTTGGAGTGTTTACATGACCAACCAAAAGCGTAATTGGGAAATCGGTTTACGAAATCCGGTTTTGGGAGCCCATGTAAACGGAGTGACTGACAGTGAAGAAACCGCAATAAAACAAATTGAGTTCATGAAAGACTGTGCACAGAAGGTTGGCCTGCAAATCTCCTTTGAGAAGACTGAATTTATTTGCTCCAAATTAGATATTCCGAAACTCAAAACAAATTATGGTGAAATCAACCGACTCAAACACTTTAAGTATATTGGTGAAGTTATTGAACCAACAGGACTCGAGAAAATAGCACGAAACAACCGATTACAGAAAATCAAGAAAGCATTCTGACTTGTTCAAAACATATATAACAAAAATGCCTGTCAAAAGGAACTAAAATCAGACACTACAACACAGTTATCAAACCTACAGTCACATATGCAAGTGAAACGCTCTCACTGAATAGAAAACTAGATTTACAAGAAATTAAAAAAGTAGAGAGAAAAATTATTAGGAAAATTCTGGGACCACGATACACGCAAGATGGATACAGACTGCAGAGCATCGAGACAACCGAAAAACTATCAAATATCGAAACTGACATCAGAAAGAGGCGAATGAAATTTTATGGACACCTACACAGATTACCTGGAAACAGGTTAACTAAACGTCTACTGGACTATGTGACATCACTTAAAGCAACAATACCCTGGGTAATTGAAGTTAAGAAGGATTTGAAAAAAGCAAAAATTGACATAATTAACACATCAGACAGAGATACATTGAGAAGAAAAATTGACAAGTGGAAATTTACCTCAGAGATGGCACTAAAAACATACCGACCAAAGTGGACCGAAGAAAGAAAGAAAGAAGGCCTTTGGGGAGAAAATGAAAAAAACATATTGGTAAAATAAATAAGACGAACCTTAAGAAATATTGATAAATCACCTGCTTATCGTTCTCCCATGAGGACATTCGCTAATAATAATTTCGTTTGGCGCAGTGGCCTGGTGCAAGTCTTTTAAATTGAACGCCACTTCGCCGACTTGCGTGTCCTTAACCTACCCCAGTTATCCAACTGGGGAAAGGGGACTTACAGTTTCAAGTGGAATCCGAACCACGTGTCGTTTCTAGCGACTTCTCCTATCGCCGAGAGGTGAAGGCTGGGTTAAAACGCACACTGAAAATATCTGACATCTGACCGGGTTTCGAACCCGCGACCCTTTGGTTTCCATTCTAGGGCTTTACCCCGAGACCTCCAGGCCCGAAGACTTTGTTAACTACTGTCTCATCCTTTTTCCCGTTTCAGCCGCGTAGGCTTTGCAGAAAAAACGATTGCAGTACACCTCCGTGAGGGCTCTAAGCTTCCTGACTTCATGATTTTTTCTCCACATATACATCGTTGGACACAAAAATTAATACACCCTCTTAGAGTTTTCAAATTCACTCAAGATTTATTGTTAAAGAAGTCCAAAGGGAGTACATGAATAACTGTTAAACAGATGAGGTACCAAGTGGTCAATCATACTAAAAAACCCCTTCGTAGTACAAGATGTAACTTCCACGGAAGGTAATGCCGGCACCAATCTTGGACCATTCTATGCTACAGACAGCGAATGCTGTCTTGGGATACATTATTTCACGCATGATCAATTAGTTCATGTAGGTTGGCAACAAGACCTGTTTGACGAATCGCACGTGTTAGTTGTCCCATTGGCATCTGATTGTGTGAACCACAACATCCTGTTAAGAAAATTAGAATTCGATGGTGTCACGGTAATTGCTGCAAAATGGTTCAAGTTATACAAGGCTAATAGGAAACAAAAGAGTGTCAGTGGAAAGGACTAGTGAATTAAGACGCCAGTCATCATCGGATTGGGTAGAAATTACATGTGGTGTCCCACAAGGATCCATCGTACGATCAATGCTTTTTCTTGTGTAGATTAATGAGCTATTGTCGGTTACACTGTCAGAAGCAGAGTTAGTTTTGTTTCTAGATGATACAAATATTGCAATAAACGACATGTCGAGCATGGTTTAAAGAAAGTCTGCTAATGATATCTTCATGAATATTAATAAATGTTTTGAAGCAAACTCATTGGCATTACACTTTGAAAAGTCTCATTACATACAGGTCAGAACATGTAAGAGGTTTTCCATGCAGTTTGTGCATCAAGTATGAAGAAGAGCAGATAGAAGAGGTTGACAGAATTAAATTCTTGGGATGAGAGCTTGATAATAAATTTAGTTGGAAGGAGACCTGCAGAAACGACGTAACAAATTAGCATTTGTATTCTATTAGACGTAGTAGACATAAAAATGAAAGTGCTTGCATACTGTGCTTTCTTTCATTCCATAATGTCATATGGTATAATATTTTGGGGTAACTCTTCAAGTCAAGAAAAGCTTCTCAGAGTGCAATACGTATAATTTGTGGAGCAAATTACCGGACATCCTATAGAAGCCTCTTCAAAGAATGGGGTATACCAACTACTGCTTGACAGTGTATTTCTTTGTTAATGAATGAAATTTGTCATAAATAATATATCCCTTTTCCCAACAAACAGCTCAGATCATAATACAATAAATAAATAAATAAATAAAAATAAAAATAAAAATAAAAAAGCCAACTATCCACACAAAGACTTAAAAGCACTTACTTTAGTTCAGAAAGGGGTCCACTACTCACGAACACAAATCTTCTATAATTTACCAGCAACCATAAAAAATTTAGCTACAAATAAAAATCATAAAATGCCTCTTTAACCATCAGCTGCTTATTAAAATCCTTAAAATCGACTAGTTTCGGTCCAGGACCATCATTATAGATGACAAGGTATTAAAACAGGTTAGTCAAAAGCATTAAATAAAATAGATCTGGCTGAAAACAGCAAGAGTCACTTTGAATAAAATTAGAAATGTAATGCTAGATTATCATACTCAAAACAAACATAAAATGCGAGAATCGACTGTGAATACTTGCCTCAGTATTCACAGTCCATTCTCGCATTTTATTTATTCATAAGACGATCGCAGAAAATCCCTCAAGGCTCGTAAGTCTAGTTTTGATAAATTCGATTTAATATTAGAGGATCGACAGTTGGACAGTTCTAGGGGTATGCTAGTCCTTCTTCAGACGCAGAAATCGGACGGATGAGCCGCCTGTCAGGGAAGATGACGTCGACAGGTGTCGCGCGCTGAGACTCCCCCCCCCCCCCCCTGGCCAGAGCGGCTGCGGCCGCTCAATTACTGGCCCCACACTGGACGGAGGCCCGGCTTAAACTGCGAGGCAATCAGGCCGGCCGCCCTTACCGCGGGACGGCGTTTTCCCTGCGCCGGGGGCGGCGGCGGGCGGGGTTTGAGGAATGTAATCCTCCCAATTACAGGAGGCCGGCGATGAAACATGCAAGATTCACGAGATCCGCCAGCCGCTGCCGCCAGCGGGGACGTCATCAGCCGACGTCTGGCCCTAATCAGGTGCAAAGGCCCGCCCCAACCCGTCCCCCCCTCCCCCAAGCCCAACACCGCCCAACCAGCACCCGCCACCACACTTGTCGGTGACGCCTCCCCGCAGGATCGGTCGCCCGCAGTGTACGCTTCTGGTGAAGAAGCTCTGACATACATCTTCGTTCTTTTTCAACAAGTGTTATTTTCGTCACATTTACTCATTCTGTGGTGTTGCGGGCATTATTACAAAACGGTTCAAGTCGTGCCTCGCTAATATGGAATAAAGGGTGTCAATGCGAAGGACTAGTGAATTAAGAATCAGCCAGTTCCAGATTTGAACGAAATTGTATGTGGTGTATGTGGTGTCCCACAAGGGTCTATCTTAGGGCCATGGCTTTTTCTTGTGTACATTAATGAATATCATCAATTACACTGCCAGATGCAGAGTTCGTTTTGTTTGCAAACGATAAAGTATTGCAATAAATAGCATGTCGAGCATAATTCTAGAAAGATCTGATAATGATATTTTCATGAATACTAATAACTGGTTAAACTCACTGACATTAAACTTTGAAAATACTCACTACACGCTTTTCAGAACATGTAAGAATTTCTATCCAGTATATACATAAAATATGAAGAAGAGCAGATAAAAGAGGTTGACGATATTAAATTCCTGCTACTACAGCTTGATAATAAACTCAGTTGGTAGGAGCACACCACCTAACTGCAGAAACGACATGAAAAATCTGTATTTCCAGTAAGAGTGTTATGAGTCGTAGCAGAATGAAAGGGCGATGAAGCGCCTCAGCGTTGAGTTGAGGATGTTTTTCTTGTCTTGCGGACCCTGCAGCTTGCTCTTTCTAAGCAACAATAAGGCCCGAAACACTCCAAATTATCTCCTTTCTGACGTATAGCAACAATGTGTGGCCAGAGTTGACATTCTTGGCATATCTATAAAAAAAAAATCCTACACTGCGCAGAAAATGTGTGTTGGATGAAGGTACAAATGTTACTGCCATTCCTAGATTCTAAGAGATGGGTCGGCTTTCCATGGGTGGGAAAAAAGACAAGTTTTATTCCACGATAGTTCATATAACCATGTATTTCTAATCATGTTCATATACGCCCAAGAGAAAAGTGTTTTTGACGCACTCGGGTGATGCAAAACATTATTTTTTTAGATGTGTTTGTAGTTTTCACTACTGCATTCGATGCCTTTACATTTACAAGCCGACGTAACTCTTCTGGATATCATTATCTTCGTCATCATAATCATGATACAGTGAGAAAGTGAGACGAGAAAGAAACTTATCCGTTGCCTCGGAAGAATCTGAGTACCTTCCGGGCTAAGCTGCCGTGGTCGATCGGTGAAACTTCTTCCGCCTGTCGTTTCGTTGTCAACTGCGGACATCTTCTGAGGTGAGTCGACAACTGGCTCCTAGGGGCTGGAGCTGCCGCTTATATAGAGCACATAGAGGGCACCAACAGACGTCACAACTGTCGACTATGCAACTATCTATGACTATCGTCACTTCTCTCGGATGCAGGTAATTGATTGTCACGTGGTTGGTGCAAGTCGTCCACTCACCTCAGAAGATGTTGTCCGCAGTTGACAACGAAACGTCAAGGGGAAGTAATTTCACCGATAGACCACGGCAATTTAGTTCGGACGTTGTAATTGATGAAAACGCCCACCGTGAAAGTCTACATGTTATAACACGAGTCTGAGTAGTTGCGGACTGGTGAAACGTACTAATGTAAAATACTACGAATACATAGACAGAAAGATCATTTACCATTAACTAATAAAAAGCAGAAAAATCACTGGAAACATTCACTTCCACGAAATATCTGGAAGCAGACATATGGAGATATCTAAAATGTAACGACCACATTAATTTAATCATGCGTGAGTTTGATGACAGGTAGATTCTTTTGAAGAATCCTCAGGAATTATAGTCCATCAACAAAAGAATATAGTTCATAAAAAATCTCGTAAACAAATAGTTGAGCATTGCTAAATCAGTATGATATTCATACAAGATAGAGTTGACAGAAGATATAGAATAGATCCAGCAGAGACCAGCGAGGTTTGTTGACTTGTCTGAGGAGGAGTGAGCAAGCTAAGGTGTGGTTTTAGCGCTGCTACCGTACAATGGCCGAGCTCGCAATGAACTGTGCCTGTTGTCCGTCATATCCTTAAGTAGCTGAACCATAAGCCAATGACGTGGTACCAGTTGCGCATGCACAAAATCTCCTTTATAGGTGCACAATCGACCTATGTTGCTGGCCCTCGTCCCGAGTCTCACACAGTCTTACGAGCAACAATTTGCCATTGCCTGGTAGTTTCAATTGTCGTATTATTAACAGCCTTTCTCCTGTGTTATTTAATTTGTACATCCTGCAAGCTGTGACAGAAAGCAAGGAAATATTTGGAGAAGGGATTAAAGTTCAGGCTGAAGAAATAAAAACATAGCGTTTTGCTTATGACATTGTAATTCTGTCAGAGACAGCAAAGGATCTGGAAGTGCAATTTAATGGAATGGACACTGTTTTGAAGAGAGCGTGTAACGTGAACATTAACAAGAACAAAATAAGGGCAATGGAATGCAATCTAAGAAAATCAGGCGACACTGAAAATATTGCATTAGGTAACAAAACAATGAAGATGGTAGATGAGTTTTATTAGTCAGGTAGTAACATACGACGGCCGCAGTACAGAGGATGTGAAATGCAGAATGACAATGGGAAAGAGGCATTTACCAACATCAAATATTAAATTAAGTGTTAGTGAGTTTTTTCTGAAGGCATTTTTGGGGAGTGTTGCTTTATATGGGAGTGCAACATGGACGATAAAATAGTTCGAAAAGGAAGAGGATAGATGCTTTTGAAGTAAGGTGCTGCAGAAGAATGCTCAAGATTAGGTGGATAGATCATATAACTAATCTACATCTACATCTACATAGATACTCTGCAAATCACATTTAAGTGCCTGGCAGAGGGTTCATTAACCACCTTCATAACTTTTCTCTACCGTTCCATTCTCTAATAGCGCGCGGGAAGAAAGAACACCTAAATCGTTCCGTTTTCGATCTGATTTCTCTTATTTTATTGGGATGGTCATGTCTCCCTAAGTAGGTGGGTGCTAGCAAAATATTTTCACATTCAGAACTAAAAGTCGGTGATTGAAACTTCGCAAACAGATCACGCCGCAATGAATAACGTCTTTCTTTTAATGATTTCCACCCCAATTCGTGCAACATTTCCGTGACGCTTTCCCCCCGTAACGTGATAAAACAAAACGAGCTGCCCTTCTCTGAACCTTCTCAATATCTTCCGTCAGTCCCACCTGGTGAGGGTCCCACAAGGGGCAACAGTACTCCAAGAGAGGACGCACAAGTGTGATGTAGGCAGTCTCTTTGGTGGAGCTGGTGCATCGTCTAAGCGTTCTGCCAATGAAACGTAACCTTTGGTTCGCCTTCCCCACAATATTTTCTATGTGTTCTCTCCAGTCAATGTTGTTCGTAATTGTAACTCCTAGGTATTTGGTAGAATTTACGACCTTAAGGTTTGACTGATTTATCGCGTAATTGAAGTTCAGCGGATTTCTTTTAGTGGTCATGTGTATTACTTCACACTTTTCTTTATTTAGTGTCAATTGCCAATTCTCGCACCAAGTAGAAATTTTGTCTAAATCGCTTTGCAGTTGCTTTTGATCCTCTGTTGACTTCACTAACCGATAAGCGACAGCATCATCCGCGAACAGTCTAAGGGAGCTATTCAGATTATCTCCTAAATCGTTTATAAACACGAGGAAGAGTAGGGGACCAATAACGCTTCCCTGTGGAACGCCAGATATCACTTCTGTTTTACTCGATGACTTACCGTCAATTACAACGAACTGTGTCCTTTCTGATAGGAAATCGTGAATCCAATCGCACAATTGGGGAGATATTCCATAAGCACGCAATTTCATTAGAAGCCGCTTGTGGGGTACAGTATCAACTAATGAGGAGGTACTGAATAGAATTGGTGAGAAAAGGAATTTTAGGCATTCCTTGAATAAAAGAAGAGATAGATTGGTAGGACACATTCTTAGACATAAAGGAATCGTGAATTTAGGATTGGAGGGAAGACTGTGGGGTAAAAATCGCAGAGGGAGACCTAGAAACGAATACAGTAAAGAGATACAAAGGACGTTGGTTTCCATTCTTATGAGGAGATGAAGAACGTTGCTGAGGATAGAGTAGGGTAGTGAGCTGCGTCAAACCAATCTCCGGACTGAAGACCTTAACACACATGTTTAACAGCATTCAAACTAATATGATTAATAAATTCTGGAGATGTAAGGAAGTAAAGAATTTGCATGCTCTTACGCTCTTACATAACAGCCGCTACTGACCAACAAGAAATAACAGTACTTGTAACGTTTTTGGGTATCATATTTCCCCTGTGTTGATCGTCGGTAAAGTGTGTTTGACGAAAACGCACCGAGATATTAAAAACTCATCTATTTCATATTCACGCGCTCATTAAAGTCTGAATAATGATACCACGCAAGCATCGAATTATTTCGGAGGGATGAAACATTCTCACGTGCAAGGTAAAGTTTGTAAGTTAAGAACTAAAGCTTTTTTCAAAGTGTATTTATTGCTCCATATTTCGATGAACGTTGGTCGCAGATGATGGATAGTGTTTGAGACGTTGAATAGCCAGTTCGTGTGCCCAATTGGGTCGCCACATTCACTCACTGCCACGCACCGCAAAGAAATTTCCTTAGTAGCAAGGCTATTTTTCACCACAACTACCCGCTGTGGTAAGGGAGAAAAGTTTTCAGTACCTGTACGTAAGTACACAAAATCCTTTTATACGAGGGTTGGAACAGATAGAGTGGCAACACTGCTGTGAAGACACTATGCAATGGAGTTTACTACTATTGTCGATGATAGAACACGTTGTTGACATACCTACCTTATCTCCGAGCAAATTGACTCGCGCGTCCCACTTCCCCGGTGTGCGCACAGTCGAAGGAAACAGTCACTTGTGAACGAGCAGTCTAACGTAACGATCTCTCAATGTTTTCGAACAAGGAACAACTGAGTTGGATAGAGAGTGAAAGTGTCTGGTCATGCGACAAATTGCATCACGATGAGTTCCGCAGGAATTGACGGAAATGCTGAAATGGATGCTTACGATCTGCTTAGACGCACTTGGAGCGCTATGAGCGCGATGGAGAGCCTTTCTTACGCTGTATCATAACACTTGATCAGTCATAGGTCACATCGTACGAGCCAAAATTGAAACTCCAGTCCAACGAATGGCGTCATTATAGGTCGTCGCGAAAGTCGATAGTTCGCCGGAGCCCCAGTATGGTGAAAGTAATGGTGATTCTCGTGTACGACTGTGATGTTGCTTTCCTGACGCATTACGTTCCTCCATGGCAGACCGTAAATGCACAGTACTTTTGTTCGTTTTGGGAGCATCACGTTTGACCAGCTTTGCGAAAGAAGCGGCGACACTTTCTACGCAAGCCACTCATTATTTTGCACGACAATACATGAGCATACACAGCGCAAGCTGAATCTGCTCTGTTCGGTCAATGGGACTGGGAAGTACTGTACTGTCCACTATACTTCCTGGACTTAAATCCTTGTGACTTAGATTTGATTCTTAAGATGAAGGAACCACTTCGTGGCATTCGCTTCGGAACTGTTCCCAAGATTCGACAGGCAGTCGACCGCTCCATTCGCACCATCAACAGAACACACTCTGCTAACGGCATACTATGCCTTCCACATCGCTGGCAACTGGTTCTACACAATGCTGGTGACTACTTTGAAGGACAGTAACAGGTGTAAAAATGTAACGTTTTTGTATCGATTGTGAATAAATAGTTGCAACCCGCCGGCTGCGGTGGCCGAGGGGACTGCGGCGCGCCAGTCAAGGTCTGCACGGCCACTGCGGTCGGGGGTACGAATCCTCCCCCCTCTCGGGCATATATATTTGTGCCGTCCTTAGTGTTAGCTAGTTCATAAGTAGTTTGTAAGTTTAGCGACTGATGACCCCGTAGTTAAGTCCCATAAGCTATACAAACATTTGAACAATTTAGTTGCAACCCTCGAATGTAGAGGCAAGGCCGTAGATAAAGGGAGGAGGGGAGGTAGAGCTTCCAGACATTTAACCACTCTTCCCCTAGAGCCAGAGTCGTTCACCTATATTTACTTTAGATGCTCACAATCAACATGTGATCGTTTTAAAAATTTGAAACGTTTACAGATATTTTGGATAATGATATTCATAGTTTTCTCGTACTGTAGAACTGACGTTCCCGCTCCCTCCCTGAAAATGATTGAACCCTGTTCCCCAGAGAAAAGAATAAATTATCTACGCCCCTGTATAGAAATATATCCCACTTCCCTGGTGATTAGGTATCAGCCATATAGTTTACCCCAAGACAGACTGACGAACGGTATCAGAAAATGGTATCTGTCATGTTTCACCCGCAGCAGAGGCAATAGTCCAGCTGGGACTGACGGCCAGCTACAGAAGTGTTGACGTGGGGGGAGGGGGGGGGCACGTCAGGGCAGGGCCCGTCACTCAGACTCAGCTCTCCGATGCTCAATTGACAGGATGCCGCCGCTGCCCAGGCCACTAGCGGCCCCACATCGTTACTGAGTTGACCTCTGTGTACGGCACTTAGTCACGCTCCCTAACAGGCAAGAGGGCCAAGAGGGGCGTTATAACGAGGACACCACTAGAAGGAAGAGCTTGCCCCCGAATTCGAAGTGATGTAATGTATGACTTGCCATACTGGAAAATGAATAATAAGTTCATACCGTCCTTGAGTAATTCATTGAAGTTATACCCAGTGTTTTAAAAATGTTCACTCTTTTTAAACATATTAGACCAAAATGCTTTGGTCATCAGTCCCTAGACTTGCAAACTACATAAACT
Organism: Locusta migratoria; assembly: GCA_026315105.1. Taxonomy (NCBI): domain Eukaryota; kingdom Metazoa; phylum Arthropoda; class Insecta; order Orthoptera; family Acrididae; genus Locusta; species Locusta migratoria. The sequence continues at coordinate 58,300,012 of CM048751.1, forward strand.
AACACACACACACTGAAGCACGTCCATTGAGCCGGCCGCGGTGGCCAAGGAGACTAAGGCGCTCCAGTCACGGTCTGAACGGCCACTACGGTCGGGGGTTCGAATCCCCCCTCGGGCGTGGATATTTGTGCCGTCCTAGTTCGTAAGTAGTTCATAAGTAGTTTGTAAGTTTAGGGACTGATGACCCCGTAGTTAAGTCCCATAGACTATACAAACATTTGAACAACACGTCTATTGAATGTGTGGTCGTGTTCCATTTTGAGTTATTCATTACTCTAAAGTGTTTTTCCACCATTAATATTGTTTATTTGTATGTCAATTATTTTATTCCTTGAAACTTCCTGGCAGATTAAAATTGTGTGCCGGAACCGGGACACGAACCTGGGACCTTTGCCTTTCGCGGGCAAGCGCACTACAGACTGTGCTATCCCGACACGACTCACGATGCCGCCTCACAACTTCACTTCTGCCAGTACCTCGCCTCCTACTTTATTCCTTTATTAATGAACAATGCCCCATATTTATATATGTTTCGACCCATGTGATAGAACTTGTGTGTCGCGTAATGGCTTACAGTCGGCGCCTTGCGCTTTAGGGCTCATTTGCTTTAGTTAAGAACGCATGGTTTCGTATGCACTGGCGTCTATTGGGTGGCAAGAGACAAGATCACTTGGCAAGATGGCGAGGTGTAGTACCAACATAATCATGGACGAAAGACGTGACAAAAGAGACCGCTCTGGAGCTCTAGCAGAGGGTCTTATCTTCTTTAGGTAGCAAGGGTTGGTAGACAGCAGGCTCTGAACGCACTCGGGATCACCTTTAGCGCGCCCTACATCCGGTGTGTGGAGAGGAAGGCTTTTGGCGTGGCCTGAGGCTTCACTCTTGCTGCGATCGCAGAAGTGAGTATATCGTCGGATCATGCTGAGGGGATGGCATGCTGTTAGAACTTTGCTTTCTTTGTGATCAGGCAGTCTTGGTTTATCAGTGATAGTTTTCTTGAGTAATTCTTTCGCTAAGCTAGGCAAAGTGTTTGTTAATTTACAGAACTCGAGTAATTCAGTGTAAATTAAGTGTTTGCATTTTCATTCCCGTGATGATTTTGTGTCCAGTTTTCTCAAGTTAGAGTACAATTGTGTGGCCTTCAGCCTTTGCGTGAACTTAGTATGTTTGAATTTGCTTGCTGTTTTAACTAACATTTTCACGTTGTATCTGGCTCTGCGAGTATGCTAAATTTTTCTGATTTTCAGGATTCATTCCCTTTTTCCTGTCTTGGTATGGCCGATTGCACAAAGTGCTTTCGTAAAGGTCATTACTTTGGCCTTCAGCCATGTTTTTACCGATACTAGCTTTCTTCTATATGAATTTTCGTGTGTGCTTTACTTGCTTATTCTAAATTAATTTCTTTTTGTAAATTCTATGTAATTCACCAGGGTCGCACACCACATGGTGCTTAAGGATAGTATTCCACACTGCCTTCCCCAAATATGAGTTTGTTTGGTGCAAAGTAATTTAGAGCAGCAGTGAGCGTTTTAACTTGCATTTGCAGATCTATAATGCCTGAGATCTTACACAGAAAATTTAACAAGCTACTTTCAGCACCAATACGGAGGGAAGACTCGAAAATCCGACGGCAACAGCCGCCCAGTCCGCAGCTAGACACCTTAGATCATGCGCCTGTTTGCGCGGCGTCAGTGCTTTGCGTATTCTTATTTCTAGGATATACGAGGGTTGGAATTTAAATAGTGGAAAACATTTATTCATTACCGATACAAAGCGTTACATGTTTGCACCTGTCACTTTCCTTAAAAATAGTCACCAGCGTTGTGTAGAACCCGTTGTCAGCGAAGTGGAAAGCGTAGTATACCGTTCGCAGAGCCTGTTCTGTTGATGATGCGAATGCAGCTCTCTACTACCTGTCGAATCTTTGGAACAGTTCTGAAGCGAATGCCACGAAGTGGTTCCTTTATCTTCGGAATCAGATCAAAGTCACAAAGACTGAAATCCGGGGAGTAGGCGGATGGTTCAGTACTTCCCAGTGTAATGTTACTTTTTTTTTTTATCGCTGGTGTTGTCACAAGATCAAGGTTGAAAACCGGAATTGAAATTTAAATAACCGTAAGATCAGCAATGAATATTAATTTTTGAAATGGTTATCAGTTCTCAGTAGCAATGTAAGTTAAAAATTACGACAACACCAGAAAGCACCATTACATAAGAAAATAGCGGAATAAGTTACCTGGTATGCATTCATTGGTGGAAGCCGTGACACTGCAGTTGAACCTGTATGAATTGATTAATATCTTCGTTCTCGTAAACTGAGGCTTGGTTTCATGACTACTAATTATTAAAGTTTTAAGACCGTGTGCAGTTTTGATCACTATGGTTATCGAAAGTTATAGAAATTATCGGACTTCGCTTTTAACAGAATGAAGATTTCCTGCAGGCATTGAATTCAATGTTTAACACAAAATGAGAGTAAATAAATTTTGCCTTCTTTTGTCATCATGAGACAATAGGCAACAATGACCAAGCATCAATTTACTAATATTGCTGAAAATAGGTCATCAATGAAATGAAAGATGGGGAGAAATAGTCATTAATTACATAAAATAGGAATTCCAAATGAAAGTTAAAGTTTATTAAGTAAAGGGTGCTAACCAGAGCTCACACTTACATGATTATGGAGGTCGAGTAAAATACGTCCGCTCAGTACCAAGGTAGAAAAACAAAAACAAAAAAGACAAGCGATTCCGTTTTCTCTCCAGATCGTTTGAAATAGTTGAAGGTATAACTTGAAACAAGGATAATCAGAGATTTATAGGCAGAGAGAACGGATGCTAGCGACGAGCGTCACAGATATAATTTTCAATAAAAAAAATATTAATGTATCGCTACATTTGCCCCCTCTGGCTTTGAGTTGGCAAATGCGCATTTCCTACTCAAAGACATCATAAATTTCTTGTTATACAAATTTTTTAACAGATTATTTAAGACGGTGTGAGCTCACTAGATATGAGATTAGAAGTTACAGTTGTGTCTTTTTCCTTTTTATATATATAGTTTTTTAATTTTTTTAACAATTTTCATTAATTTTTTTTTAAATCTCATATTCAAATTATACAATGCGAAGCATCGATGGTCGGATCAACGGTGCAGCGAGCGGTCCCCAGCGCGCCCGGATTGTTGACCCGTGGGCGTGGCGGTGCGGCGGCGACGCGGTGCAAGGCGGCAGGCCGATTGATGTCGGTGGTGTGCGCCGCAGACTCGGCCCCGGCGTTGTGGTGGGGTGAGATGCCAGGATGAGGTGCCCTTTGATAGAGCACGGACTGCTTTTCCCGCATCGCCTCGGTGTGGTTTTACATGAAATGAAAGTTGTACATATGCCATTAAAATTTATCCCTTAACTAAAAATTACAGGTTTGATTACTGAATGTTTTATTTAGTTGAGTTTTTTAGTATTATTATAGTTTTTAGAGAACGGATGTAAGTGTGAGCTTTGATTTTAATAGCAAATGTCGCAACCAACTGACATGAACATATGCCCTTCTTGACATAAATTCATTAATGGAAACTACATTATATACAAGGCATATGTTCAGTTTATGACTTTACCAAAACTTGTAATTAACATATTACGTAAATCAATTTTTTTTTTCTTTGGCTCACTGTGGGAGCTTTAATCGTTCATGAAATTATTTACTAAGACTTACATATATATATACATATAGACATTTAAAAAAAGTACCAGGCATTGGTAACTGGATGTTACATTTTAGCGAATTTAAGTTGTTTATTTTTCTGACATAGGGTATTCTTTGTACGTATCATAGCACAGTTCTTTGATTGGGAAATGCCGTAGAGGCGGTTTTCGCTGTGTTCATTATACAGATGTTAGCTACATTTTGTTTATTTTGAAACCATTCACAGTGCTAGTTTGAATTTTCCCACGGCGGGATCGACATTGGGTTTCGTGACGTAACAGTCAAGCGTCAACAATGAATAAATTTCTACCGCTGCCAGCTTCAGCAGTGTTCGTTCAAACGTGGCAGCGGCAACCTCGCGAGCATTGCGTACAGCACATAACTCGCCGACTTTGTGGTTTCGCGTGTGTTTTTCGTCTTTCTCCCAGAATAGAAGATTCATCCATAACAGTTCATAGTGAAGATCGTCGCAGCACGGTGAGTACCTAATTATTTTAATGGTTAGGTTCTCTTACTTGCTGCGCATTCTTCATTTATTTTTAGGTTGTCTTCTCAGCTGCCTTAAAGTCCATTAGCTGAGACAAGACCTACGACTTCGTATGCAAATATATACGAATAGCCATTACTTCGTATATGCACTTCGAAAGTCACTTCACTGCACGATTTTTTATCATGACTGTTTATGTCGGTATGCCGCACGTAACAAGTTTTTGCTGTTTATTTTAGATCACACTATTTAAGTGTCCATCACCGTAATGCTGATATACATAAAATCAAGTACTTGTCAGTGTATACGTTCACTTCTCACTTGAATTTATTATACGAGTGCTACCTTTTGTAGTCCGAGCTCACTATTGTCAATGACAAAATCACTTCACTAGTTACTTAATATGTTCATGAAGGCATAGACGTCTGTCGCGCACTTTGACTATAAATGCGTCCTAGTTTTGTGAATACAAACACTGTTTGTGTGGATAGTTTTATCACTAAAAGTTTTCTGTCACTAATTTCTCACAGTAGTATCACTGTCCTATCACTGTCCTTTCAGTTCGTTTTATCACGTTCTACACATGTCTTCTGGATTTTATACAGTTCATATTAACCTATCGTTACTTTACTATTTACAAAGGTTATATACAGTGACAAATTATTCTGAAATACTAGTCATTAACAGAGTTCATAAATCTTCAAATGACATACAAGCCACATTTTATCGTTTTTGGTTATTATTTAGTCATCATAATAGTTTTTTTAGACAATATAGTGCATTGTACAATAAGTCGCGGCCTATGTTCATGTCAGAGGTCGATAGTGGGGTTCCTTGTTTTCAGCAATATTATTCCTCATAATCTTTTTATTTTTTAGCTTAAAGGTTCATCATTAAGCATTCATATCACCACATTGAATATGTCAGAATTTTTTTTTAAGGAATGAGAAATGGATCTTTGTAATCTTTTTTTAAAACTGATTTTGTTATTAATAACGTGGGAGGTGACGTCTGTCACACAAATTAGCAGTTAGCGTATAAATTGGGATGGTTCTTTTCTTTTAAACAGGTAATGCAAATAAATTTTGCCGACACAGGCAAGGTCAGACTCATCAGCTAATTTGGTGCATATATTCGGGCTAAATAGCATTCAGAATAAAGATCAAGTGAGAGAGAAAAACAGCATTATAGTCAGAGAAGTCTCTCTAAAATAGTACACAACATAAATTCAGCACATCAATTCATCATTTGCAAAAATTACCATTTATATTATAATTATAAAATATTATGTCAAACTAAAATATTCTGACGTCTCTCACAGCAAAGCACTCCATGCTTCTCTCTCACATTGCTTAAGTTTTGCATGTGTTCTGACCTGCTATTGCCTGTTCTTTCCTTTTCAGAAATGAAATGTGTAGTTTAGATTTTCTGTTTTAAATACAACGTGTCTGTAGTCTAGAAACATCATGCTAAGTGTCTAATATTTTCAATCGTCGTGTTATACTTGTGTGTTTAAAGTGTCTGAAAACAAAATAATAGTCATATAATATATATATGTGTGTCTCCTCCGTCATTTTGATGTTGAGTTGTCGATCTTCTTACCGTTGGCAGGAACACAGTTCTCGTGCACGTCGTCAGCTGAAAAACAAGTCTTAAACTACTGCTTATACTAAAGGTAGTTTAGTCTAAAGATTGATTTTTCAATTAGTTAACGCTTCTGACACATCAGCTTGTAATGTTGTTCAAAATATTTCATATCTGTTGCAAGTGTTTTGATACGTACCGTAAATAGTAGTATTGATGCAACATCGTAATGTCACTGTCATCTTAATTACTGCCAAGCTCATAAGCATCAGCATAAAGTCTTGTGTATATTTTTAAGAAATTTTTGTCCCACAATACGTAACTAGAATTGTTCAATAAACTTAGACGTCTTTAAAGGTCATATGTTCCCTCTTAAATAAATTGCACAGTTGTTGACATGTGTGTTACCTGTCAGCTGATCAGCATTAATCTATTGGTTCCTAGTGGCTTATAAAACTTCATATCATTTTTACTGTCTTTGAAAATATAGCTGACTGCAAATACGTTACGTTATCATGTCTCGTATAGCAACATTGTTTGGATTGGAGTGTGTGTGTGTGTGTGTGTGTGTGTGTGTGTGTGTGAGAGAGAGAGACTCGTATTAGGAGCCGTTGGGCAAACAAAACATTAATATATCCTTATCACTACATTTCTTTCATAAAAAAATATCTTCCTACTTCAGATCCATCGTACTAAAATAAATCATTTGCTCCATATATTCATTTTCATCAGCATAAATATTCTCTTATACTTATACTAATAATTATAATAATTAATGCCCATAGTAAGTGTTTTATGTTGTATTAAACATAACAGTGGTTCGATATATCTGTATTATTTCCTAAGTGTTTGACATGAGAACAGTTACACCGTCAGTTAATATTTGTTATCCATTACGTAACATTGTAAGAGAAAAAAATATTTTGTTCAGCTTATTCGCCTTGGATCTGTGAATGTGTTACTTATTCACTAGGAACGAGGTGTCATATTTTTCATTTTTGTTTATCTTGCTTCAGTGATCAGATTAAAAACTAAGCATAGAACTTTTTCAAATGCTTGTGTGGATATAAACCTCTCACTCTTCCCGAGTGCACTGTAGGTAATAAATAACTTCCCTCGTGCGGACTTTGAACAATTCTGAAGGGTCCAGAAAATAGATGTTGCCACTTTTTATTACGTTTTAAGATAGCTGATGGTTTAGGATGATTTCGCAGAAGTACTAGGTCTCCGATATTAAATGTTTGTGTTCTTTTCAGCTGCTTTTCATAGTAGGCTTTTCTTTTTATAGCTGCATCAGTTAGGGCTACTAATATTTGTCTTACCTTTTCTTCCAGTGTTACGTCACCTCGGGGAAATTTTGGTATCGGTTTTACCCATTAGTTTGTCTCTTTGGTTTGTAAAACTAAATCGGTGGGTGTATATGGTGTAGAATACAAAGGTAGGTTGTTAACCACTTGCTCAAATAGTCCAATATATTCAACCCAGGATGTTTGTTTGTTGGAAGCATATGTTCTGATGAAGCGATTTAATTCACGGAACATGCGTTCCATTGGATTGGCAGAAGGATTGTAACGTGAAATGAGAATGTGATTCAGGTAATTTTTATGAATGAAATCTTTCCATGCGTGACATGTGAAAGTTTTTGCATTGTCGGACAGAATTGTCGTCGGCTTCCCGACAAAAGGGAAATAGTCGCGCTCCAGGCGCCGAATCACTGCTTTTGCGGTAGTAGTTTTTAATGCGTATAACTTCACAAATTTTGAAAACACATCATAGATGCCAAGAATGTGTTTGACGCCTCCGCGTCCAATCGGAAGAGGTCCTGCAGTATCAATTGAAACTAATTGAACAGGTTTATTTGGCAAGATAGAATGAAGCGGCATCTTGTTTGACTGATTGTTAGGCTTGCATTTCTGACAGATTAAACAGGATTTCAATGTGTAATGGATTTTTCGTGACATATTCGGAAAATAACAGTATTGTTTAAGCTTACGAGGACACTTTAGTGCGCCAAAGTGTCCCCAAACTCTATGTGTGTGCCAAATTAGAGATTTTTCATATGTAGCAGGTATGCAAACACACCAGAGTTGCGATTGTACATGTCTACGGAAGAAAAGTACTCCTTTGTAGACTTTGTAGTGTTGATTTAGATGTGCATCTGACTTGTCTGTAATTTGTGTAATAATTTTCCTCCACCTGTCATCTGCTTGCTGTAATACCTGCATGTTTTTGCACATATCTAAATAATATGTTCTAAATTCCATGTCCTTCATGAGCATTATCTTAAACTCTGTGTTTGACTCAAGATAGTCTTCAAATTCTGGTAAACCCTGGGGAAGTCTGGAAAGTGCATCAGCTATGACATTATCTGATCCTTTAATGTGTTCAATTTCAAAATCGTATTCTTGTAGTACCATGGCCCATCTGGTTAATCTATTGTGTAATAGTCTGCATGACATCAAAAAGCTAAGTGCCTGATGATCACAGAAGACTCTTGTATGTTTACCAAAGATATAATGATGAAACTTTTTGAATGCCCAAATAATTGCAAGAAGTTCTAACTCTGTGGTTGAATATCGGCGTTCGCGCTCAGTGAGCGTGCGACTAGCAAAACTGATGACTTTTAGGAACTGTGGATCCAGATTATTTGAAATTTGGAAGAGACACGCTCCAACCCCAAAATTTGACGAGTCCGTAACAATAGAAATCCTGTGACATGTCAGGGTGGTTTAATATGTCTAAGTTAACAAGGGCTTGTTTAATTTTGTCAAAGTCTTGCTGACACTGTTCTGTCCAATTCCAAGGGATGTTTTTTCGAAGAAGTGAAAGAAGAGCAGTACTATTGAGTAGTTGTTGTGGCACAAAGCGCCGAAAAAATGAACATAAACCGTAGAAGGCTTTTAATTGCTTCCTATTGTGAGGTGCAGGAAAATTTTGAATTGCTTTAATTTTTTCAGGGTCAGGAACAATGCCCGTGGGTGAGATAATATGCCCAAGAAATTTGATTTCAGTTTTAACAAACTTAGACTTTTTCAAGTTGATAGTTACTCCAGATGACAGAAATTTATCTAACACTCTTTCAAGTAGGATGACATGTTCTTCCCATATAGAAGTAGCAACAAGTATGTCATCAACGTAAACTGTAATATTATCTAGTAATTCCGGACCAAGTACTGTATCAAGTGCTGTGATAAAGACACCAGAACTCACATTTAGACCAAAAGGCAGTACCTTAAATTGGTACGATCGTCCTGAGAAAATGAAAGCAGTATATTTACGAGACTCTTCTGTTATAGGAACTTGCCAATATGATGTTCTAAGATCAAAACTTGATAGATATTTGACTCCATAGAACTTCTGAAGCTGTTCTTCTAAGTTTTCTGGCCTAGTTCTAACTGGAATGATAATCTTATTGATTTGACGTGCATCAAGCACAAGACGAACAGACCCATCTGATTTAAAAATTGCAAGAAGAGGACTGGAATACTGTGACATTGAAGGTTCTATTATGTTCCATCTAAGCATACGGTTAATTTCTGCTTTGACAGCTGGTTGTTTTGCCCAAGGTATAGAATATGTTTGCCTACAGAATGCTTCATGAGGCTTAACTTGCATGTTATATTGATATGTCCTAATTACACCTGGCCTTTTGTCAAATACTCGTATGTACTTGTGTAGCAAGTGGAGAAGTTGTTGTCTCTGACTATCTGTGACATTAGTGGATTCGTCAACTTTTTGAACTATAGATTCAAGATATTCATTTTCAGATTCCTGAATTCCAGTATAATTTTCAAATTGCATTTGATTAACTGTGACTTGCTTCAACCTAACAGAGTTACAAGATTTTCTTGGTGTCACTTTCTTCTTAGTCAGATTCAAAATACAGACACAGTGGTTTACTGTCAAATAACATTTACGTTCCTTAAAATCTAATTTTGCTTCTCGACTTTTAAGATATTTTAAACCAAGTATACAGTCTTCTATGGCAGCATCTACTACAAGGAATGAGCAAGTATCAATTTCATCACAGATTTGTAGTTGAACAAGTGTTTGTAACTTAACTGGCTTAGATTTTGCACCCACTGCACCAATGATTTTGCAGTTCTGTACAGGAAAGGTAGGTAACCTCTTAATGTTGCTTATGCGTTTAAATAGACTGTAAGACAATACATTAACAGCTGCTCCAGTGTCAAGTAATATCGATGTAGGTATGTCTCCTACTGTTATTAAGATGTGTGCTTGATAGGCAACTATAGGTACTTTGTTTTGTTGTGTTTGTTCCTGGAGTAGCTCTTCCCTGATATCGATTCCTTTATTGTAACGCAGCATATTTACTGTGAGAATTGTGCCCTCACTGCCTCGGTCGCTCAATGTCGGAGGGCCAGACACGAGCCGATTTAGTTTGACGTCACTTGTTGCAATTGCGGCTGTCCGGTATTGCTAATAAATGACTGTTGCGGTAACATCTGTGGAGGGCGTGACATGTTTTGATTATTAGGCTGCGGCTGGCTGACATGAATCAGCTGATTACTAGGATAGTTGAAGTAATTATTTGCGTTACCGTACCTGTAACTATTATTTCTTGCTCGGTCATCTTCAAAAATTGAGTCTAGTGTGTCCACCTCAGTGAGAAAAGTTTCTAAGTATTGTGTTGAAACGTGTGCTAGTTGCAACCGCAATCGTGTAGGCAATTTGTTTATTAATACGCGTAGTACTTCCCTGTGCGGGAGGGGGTCATCAAAGAATTTAGCTTTGTTTATGTACTTCTCGAAATATCTCCGCAGACTCCAGTTTCGTTCATTGAAAGGTTGCGGATTATAAACTTCATTTCGAAACCTTTCTTGCACAGCTGGCGACCAAAAGGTGGCTAAAAATGCCCGTTCGAACTCACCATAAGTTTTACAACTCTGTAGCGCTTCTGCAGCCCAGATTCCCGCTTCACCTTGAATGTATCCGACAACAAATCTTATCTTTCTTTTTTCGGACCACGATTCAGGTAATAAACCTCTAAAAGATTGTAGGAAAATGACTGGGAGCACAGTACGGGTCTCATTAATAAAGATTTCAAATTGGTGGTGCTTTATCATACTTTCGTCTCAAGTTCTTCAGCAGTAGCATGATTTCGTGGTGAATAAGAGGGGGGGGGGGTATGTTTGATTTCATTTCCCTACCTAGTCGGTCAAGGTCATTAGAGGTCGTCAAGCAAAAGTCAGTCTGCGTCCTGTCTGACGTCAAATTGTTAGATGTACCCGGATTATATGGAGAGCTTGGAATATTTGTTGCAATTCTGGGAGATTTCCAATCATGGAACACATTTGTCACGGGTTCATTTGGCCTGGATTGTGTCATCTGTGTATTTAAAATTGATTTCACGTCTGTAAGATCTTTTTGTAAAGCTTTCACAGTATTTCCATGTTTTTCATACACTTTAGTAGCTACGTTTTGAATTACAGTGGTTAATTCTGCGTCTATCTTTTCATTCAACTTCGCTTCTGTATTAGATAAGAATTGTTGTACCCTATCATGATTTTCTTTGACTATGTTTTCTGCCTGACTCGTTATCCTCTTAATAGTTGTTTCCAAGTTTTCTTGTTGAATTTTAAGCTGTGTAAGATTCTGTGTAAGACTGTCAATAGCTGTTGGTAATGTTTTAACGGTTTCTTTGCAATTAGTTACATCATCGATTACAGAAGCGATTTTTGCATCTACTGTGTCCATGATTTGATCCACAACTTTGTTTTGTACTTCAGAAAACTTACCATTGATAGCCTGTTCGACTTTGAGTATCTGTGCGTCTATCTGTTTGTTTACTTCCTCAGAAATAAGTGAGGGTAAAATTTGTTGTACTGATTCTAGATTTTTAAATCTCGACTCAAATTCATCCCGAGTTATCATTTGAGCCGCGATTTGATTTTGCTGTTCCTCTACTCTGTCTAATTGTTGCTTGGTGGAATTTTGCAATTGCTCTAAATCATGTTTCGTGTTGGCCTGTAAAGTGTTAAGTTCATTTTTTGTAGTTGTCTGCAAATGATTAATTTGATCGGTCAAGCCTGAAATCTGATTGTTTGTAGCATGTGTAGATGTTTGTAAATTGTTAATTTGTTGCGACATGTTCGCATGTATAGCATTCGTAGATGCTTGCAAATTGTTTAGTTCGTCTTTAGTAGATGTTTGTAAATTGTTAATTTGTTGCGACATGTTCGCATGTATAGCATTCGTAGATGCTTGCAAATTGTTTATTTCGTCTTTAGTAGATGTTTGTAAATTGTTAAATTGTTGCGACATGTTCGCATGAATAGCATTCGTAGATGCTTGCAAATTATTCATCTGTTGCGACATGTTAGCAAATAATATCTCAAATCGTTTTAACCAATCTTCTTGCGGATTTTCAGATTGGTTTACTGTCTGTGTGGGAAAATCTGTTACGTGTGATGTGGTTGCAAGATTTTCCTCCACTATGTGTGGAATCATTTCAATTGATCTCGCAGCCACATTATGTTCAACATTTTGCGCGGGCTGTAAAACATTAGTGTTTTGTTCTGACTCCATTGTAGTAATTTGTCTACGTGTTTTAACCATACTAATAAATTATCAAAAATTTGGAGTAGTGTGGGGAACCTACACACTTCACACGCAAAAAAATTTCTTTTATCAGCACTGTTTAAGCAATGAAACAATTAAATCACTATTAATATTCGTCACACGCATGCGAGACGCTTGAGTGAGAGACAAGCGAGGATCGCTTTGTTATATCGATTTAGCAGCCATGTTGGCCATTTTTCCAACTTGTGATTTAAAATAAATATCTGACTACAAAAGAAATTTTGAAAATATATTTTTGATAATAGAATGAGGTACTGAATCGGAAATTGCGTACTTGCGAAAGACTAAGAGAAAGTAGAAAGCACCAAATAAGCGATATAATCAGTCTGTCCTTACCTGTGTTGCAATTTTCATTGTTGGCTGCGGTTGAATTTCTCGTGATCGGGTGTAGCTCCAAATTTTTATTTTATTATTCTCCGGGGTAGTAATTATGATTTTCAGGTCACAATCGGTCAGCAGTTGTTCATGAAAAATAAACACATTATACAGATTAGATATCATACATTAGTGAATGATTACAAATTAAAAAAAAATTTCAAACAATGGTATAATTGAAACTTCCTGGCAGATTAAAGTTGTGTGCCGGAACCGGGACTCGAACCTGGGACCTTTGCCTTTCGCGGGCAAGCGCTCTACCACTGAGCTACCCCGACACGACTCACGATGCCGCCTCACAACTGTACTTCCGCCAGTACCTCGCCTCCTACTTTCCAAACTTCACAGAAGTTCTCCTGCGAAACTTGCAAGACTAGCACTCCTGGAAGAAAGGATATGGTGGAGACAATAGGCATCATGAGACAATAGGCAACAATGACCAAGCATCAATTTACTAATATTGCTGAAAATAGGTCATCAATGAAATGAAAGATGGGGAGAAATAGTCATTATTTAAATAAAATAGGAATTCCAAATGAAAGTTAAAGTTTATTAAGTAAAGGGTGCTAACCAGAGCTCACACTTAAATGATTATGGAGGTCGAGTAAAATACGTCCGCTCAGTACCAAGGTAGAAAAACAAAAACAAAAAAGACAAGCGATTCCGTTTTCTCTCCAGATCGTTTGAAATAGTTGAAGGTATAACTTGAAACAAGGATAATCAGAGATTTATAGGCAGAGAGAACGGATGCTAGCGACGAGCGTCGCAGATATAATTTTCAATAAAAAATATTAATGTATCGCTACACCAGTCCCAACGACAGAACAGAGCAGCCACAGCTTGCGCTGTATGCGCCCGCGCATTGTCCTGCCACTGTTTGTACAGCAATGCCGATTCCCCGCATGCCTCTTGAAGAGTTTGACGACACTGTTGTGGTGTACGACGTTTGGCACTTTCAGTCCGTTTTCCTGCATCGAAAACATAGAGACACCTTTATGTTAAACTGCTCGCTCACAAGTGACTGTGTTTCTCTCGATTGTGCGCACGCCGGTGACGTGGGACGGGCAAGTCCATTTGCTGGGAGAAAAATAGCTATGTCAACAGCGTGTGCTATCAGCGAAAATAGTAGATTCCATTGCACAGAGTCTCCACAGCAGTGAAGCCACTCGTATCTTTTTTTATTTGTATGTTAGTTTTTGTTTTGTGTTCATCTGAAAACATCAGCCTGATTCATCAAGATTTTCCACCTCTCATCGTGTCATTCTCCTCCCCTGTACGGAATTGATTCACACCCAATTGTCAACTTAGTTCACATGCGAGTGTAATTAACAACTCCATTGACCATCAGTCTATGTATGAAATGCATGACGACGAATGTACCTAATGTTTCCCGAATGAAACTTCACTCTGCAGCGGAGTGTGCGCTGATATGAAACTTCCTGGCAGTTTAAAATTGTGTGCCGGAACCGGGAATCGAACCTGGGACCTTTGCTGTGTCTGTGGCTAAGCCATGTCTCCACTATATCCTTTCTTCCAGGAGTGCTAGTCTTGCGTGTTTTCAGGAGAGCGTCTGTGAAGTTTGGAAAGTAGGAGGCGAGGTACTGGCGGCAGTAAAGTTGTGAGGCGGCATCGTGAGTCGTGTCGGGATAGCACAGTCGGTAGTGCGCTTGCCCGCGAAAGGCAAAGGTCCCAGGTTCGAGTCCCGGTTCCGACACACAATTTTAATCTGCCAGGAAGTTTCATATCAGCTCACACTCTGCTGCAGAGTGAAGTTTCATTCTGGAAACATCCCTTAGGCTGTGGCTAAGCCATGTCTCCACCATATCCTTTCTTCCAGGAGTGCTAGTCTTGCGTGTTTGCAGGAGAGCTTCTGTGAAGTTTGGAAAGTAGGAGGTGAGGTACTGGCGGAAGTAAAGTTGTGAGGCGGCATCGTGAGTCGTGTCGGGATAGCACAGTCGGTAGTGCGCATGCCCGCGAAAGGCAAAGGTCCCAGGTTCGAGTCCCGGTTCCGGCACACAATTTTAATCTGCCAGGAAGTTTCGTACCTAATGTTATTTGACCTAAGAAGTAAAGTCCTTCTTCTTTTTCATGTCTACCTCGTGCTCCAACTGATAATTTAGTAAACTTCAGAAGAACCTTATGCTTCATGTCAGTGCTTCAAATGTCTCGGCTGTGTGTCATGCAGCAATATTCAGAGCGATTTCATAGACTTACACTCCAGTACTTGCTCTCCCATTTCAACCAGCACACTGCCCCTATCCATATGCATGTAAACGTAGTGAGTCATAGCCACCACGCCACGGCAAGCGGCAGAGGTCCCACACTTCGGAGACGTGCCGGCCCGGAGTGTACGTCATGAATTCAGTGAATATGAATTTTCTATTTCTGCTGTTAACAACGTGTAGAGCGTCGTGACCACCGCACAGTGCTTCTTGCTCGCAGGTTGCGTTCTGCACTACACATTCGTGGCGGCCTGGGGTCATAACGGCGTCAAATCTGGTCTCGCTGCTGGGGCCATCCTGCGGAGCGAGACCTCGCTCGGATCGACAGCAGCCTCCACTCCTCGGCCCCGCTCCTCGGTGGTCCCAATTGACCCGCGTCGCCGCCGCCGGCCCGTTTTAATAAAGTGACACAGCTGACAGCCACTCCGCGGCCTCCGTCTTCTCCCCCTCCCCCCTCCCCCTCCTCCTCCATCTTCTGGTGCCCAGGAGGGCCCCGCGGAGGATGGTTAGCCGACCCGTCCCGTAGGAAACACCATTAATTAAAACTGCGAACAGCCCGGGTCGGTTTGACTCTTGTTTGAACAACAGGCCGCCCCCTCCCCTCCCCCCCCCCCCCGTCTTCCAGCCTGCTCCAACCCTAAGGCCAGGACTGCAGGAGGCGTTCCTCCTTCGAGGAGGCCCACTCCAATCTATACGCGGGCCGAATCTTAATTATTCCTGCTCAGCTAATTACTTTTCTTTCGAGGGCGGCGGCTGGCGTTTCTGCGATTGTCTTTTGCCCTTTTTATGTACTCTTTCCTTCCCTGTGACCGGCCACCCTAGGCGCCTCCGCGCCCCCTCCTACTTGTTGATGTCTTCCTTCCCGCTCCACTTCAGCCCCGTTCTTTTTCTTCCACCATTTTTTTTTATTTCCTTGCCAACACCGTGTCCCCACTCCTTCCCTCCCCTGCCCCCCCTCCCTCGTCCGTGTACACGCCTTCTTTTGTGCACCGCGCTGCAACGTTATTGTCATGTCACAAAAAGGAGTCTTTTTGTCGTTTATTAATTTCTAGATTTGAATATTACGATGTCGCCCGCCTTTTCCCCGGCGCCGGCCCTGCACGTGTTTTTTGTTAATAATTTTATTGTGCCGCTCTCGCAGGAGGAGTTGGAGAGCAATCTGCGAGCGCAGTCGTTCGGCATTGTGCCCGACTTGAGCGCGCCACCTCCTCTTGGACCGGCGGTTTATTAAAACGCGGGACACTCCCCAGGCAAATTAGACGACGCCGTATCGGCGATATTGTTCGTCGCAAACAGCCGCGCCGAAGCAAAACACTCGCGTCCGCAGAAAAGGGCCAATTAATGGCCGACAATATCTTGTGTAAACGGTATCGGTAAAACTGCTTTTTGCAGTCTTTCATTCGGGTTTTCGTGGTTTATACAGCAATGCAATGCCGTTAAGTCCCGTCCGAAGCGACGCGACTTCCTTGTTCTTTTCTGTAGCGGGGGAATTCCTACAGATGGATGAGTTTCATACCGATATTGAACAGTCTTCTTTCGGTGCGGCGTCAGCCAGCCATTGTAGCTTCCAGCAATCCGTGACAACTGACGCAGGAAATAAGCGTGCGTAACAACATGGCAGCCTCGCGAGATACGGTCAACGCCGTCAATTTAAACGTGGATGCTACATAGTAGACGTGAAACACTCAGTGGCCCAATAGCGAATATAGCATAATATTCTTCTCGGGGTTCCTGCCGGATCAAAACGTCATCTGTACACAATATTTCGGCGGTCCACCTGACAGCCATCCTCAGGTGACAGTGCTGGTACACCCACTCGGCGAGTCGGTGTACCAGCACTGTCACCTGAGGATGGCGGCCAGGTGGACCGCCGAAATATTTTGTCCAGATGACGTTTTGATCCGGCAGGAAACCCGAGAAGAATATTATGAATCATTACGCCGGGAAATCCTACGTAGTCACAGCGAATATAGCATTTTGGACGGGGGGGGGGGGGGCAAGATTAATGTAAAGATAAGTAATTTTAAGTAGACACCCCATGCTGATTTGTGTAAGTTTTGCTGCTCGTAGTGGAAGGATACTTTACGCTGAAGCTTCTTTTACTTTACCGAGAGAAAGGTCACTAATTATTGAACACAAGTTCGGAATTTTTTAAGGATGAGCAACAAAATCGAGCGACTCCTTTTAAAATAACTGTAACGATTTGGGGGAATTATGGAAACATTACTACTAGACGACCGGATGCAGATTTGCACCATCATCTTCAGAAAAAGGAGTCCAGTGTGTTAACCACAGCAGCTTCTCGCTCGGTATAAATCTTCAATAACTGCTCTCAATACACAAAACACTCCAGCAACTTAGGTTGCGAAAGCACCAATAATTAGTTCACTTTAGAGCTCGTATAAATTCACCACAATGCGCTCACATCTACACAGAAAATTATTCTGAACATGATTGACTAATGAACCTCTATGACTGAATTGCACAGCTTTCGGTTGCGGTAAAATACAACAGCGCCCCCCACACACATGACTAACATCTGCATTTATGCTCAAGCATGCCTTTTAACAGGTGTTTCCAAATTTTTGTTAGCTCCCTCTAATATCTACATAAAGGCATTCCCTAAAAGTGCATGCAACGGATGCCAATGTCGTATAGTGTGTGGCTAAAATAAAATGATTACCTGTGTATGTTGTGTGATGTGTCTTATTACAATGGTACAAACGTAACACGTTCAGTAGCATGGTAATCGAACAGTTTTGGACTGTGCACGACAGCAGTTCGCGAGGCCTCCCTCAACGAAAAGCGAGTGCGTAATATTGAAGTTTAGTGCTGTCTTGGAAAGATCTCGTGAATATGTCCGCTGTTACAGGTGAAACCGCGTGGTGCTGGCCGCACGATCTGAAGTAACATGTCACTAATGCGCGGCCGCTCCTGCTGGAGGTTATGACGGTACAATAACGTGCAACACCTTTTAAAGCGCAAAGCGCGCTGGTTTGACTTCGGAGAACGTCGAAACTTGCGATGAGTGAACGGTAATCGTCCGCTGCGAGGACACCCGACTTCGCTTTGGCGGGTCGCGGGGCAAATGGAAAGCACGCTGGCGGACGCGACTTCAAGTCCAACTGCCACTTTTCCCGCCGAAAAACGGCATTGTCTTTATTTTTAGATACTATGCTGCCACTATTAGTGTTACAGATTAGCACGTAGTAGCAAATGAAAGAGGAGAACAGCACAATTCAGATGATGTGTTGACATTATTTATATTAATTTTATATCAAAAGTTATTCAGAAAACTAATATTTATTCACTTGAAAAAATCCAGAGGCTAAACTAATTGAACTACAGTAACGAGCGAGGGCTCAAATAAAAGTTTGGTATAACCATATTTTCTACAACATCCATACTGCGCATAATAATGCACTTTTAAGGAGGAACAATAGTGATTTATTAATAACAATTAATACAAGACCTGGCCAAGCGGTCTGCGGCGCGTCAGTCACAGTCTGTATGGCCACTGCGGTCGGGGGTTCGAATCCCCCCTCGGACATCGATATTTGTGCCGTCCTTAGTATTAGCTAGTTCATAAGTTTAGGGACTGATGACCCCGTAGTTAAGTCCCATAATCTCTATAAACATTTGAACATTTTTGAATACAAGACCGCTACACAAACAGCGAGGCTGTGAAAAGTTGCAGGTGTCGTAAACACACATTATGGCCTGTTTAGAATATATTATTTTTGTTTATTTTAATATGGTGTCTTTGTGTAAACTAAATTATTTTGTTTATCGATCGTCATTCGTTTAAATTTATGAGCACAGAAATTCGGAACAGTGCACTGGAAAGAGGAATGGAAAATTTATCTGAAAAACACTTTACCTAAGTGATTACTTAGATATTCATTGTGCGACGACCGAAAAACTTATTTGTCATGCTGAAGGTACTCATTTGTTCAAAATGTAATGTTATAAATTAAAGTATCTATTTTCATTAGAACCTTAGCGCGCATCTAACGATACACTCATATCAACATTTCAATCATTATTTAAAAAATTTTGCACACTACTGGGAGAGCCACTGAACCTCGTTAGGGGGACGCATTACAGGAATGACGTCGCAGATCGTATATACGTGGATGCCGCGAGAGGCCCAGGAGCAGTCTACGGCAGTTCGGTTTTGATGGCAGACGTGTGTTGGGAGTGCAGTGGAATCAAGTGAGACGATAAGTGTTGAACATAGTCGCAGAATCCACCGCACTGGACTCTGAAATATTTTCGGACGTGTGTGGTCTTTGAACTGTAGTCGTAACTCAGAAATTATTCTCTCTTTCTAACTAGGGTTTGTGGGTAGAACAATGAAATTTTACAGCCATCATTTTAGGAACATTATCCAAATGATTAAATGTTCATATAGCTATTTTGTTAGCAATATTGGGGGCTCGAGGTAATCATATCAGACGGAGTCTAACGAATTTAGTGGTTTTCGCCAGACATAACCATGCGATAGACAAAAACAATTTTAGTAAAAACGCAAACCTCATGTTGTAGTCAGTTATTAAGTGGATTCCGCCCTAGTTAAACATTCCCTGACTTTGAAACTGAAAGTTTAGTTTTGCAAATAGATGTATACGTTTATGGAAGTTTTAACAGAATGTTTTACAAAAGTAGAATAAACCCGTTTGAGATTGATGATATAAGATTTAAAACAGTAACTTGCTTGAAACAAAATTATTTCCAGTTCCTACAAAAGCTGTACAAACAGTCAGATGGGTTAGCAATGGGGTCCCCTCTAAGTCCTTTACTAGCAGAGATGTTTATGGATAATTTCGAACAACATTTTTAGATAAAGAGCTCCTAAGCTCTAAAATACACTGTTGGACTAGGTATATAGACGATGTATTGTGTCTGTGGACAGGTAAAAAAAGACAATTGGACAAGTTCTTCCAAAACTTGAATTCACAACACACTAAAATTAAATTCACAAAGGTAGTGGGAGGAGACTCTATCAACTACTTGGACCTGACCCTAGACATCAGTCAGAGTAAGCATTTATTTAAAATACACAGAAAATCAACTTCTGCAGACACAGCATCCAGCATCCAGCAACATATAAACATGCAGCCTTCCACAGCATGGTGCATCGCCTACTATCATACCTCAGACCAAGACATATTTTGGTAATGAACTGGATATAATAAAAGGAATTGCATTCAACAATGGTTATAGCCCTACCCTGTTTGTCAACATACTTAGCAAGGAAAAAAAAACAGAGAATAATGCCACTTTTGTATCCTCCTCAGAAGATACCTAGTAACACAAACAAAAAATGGACACCAATGCCATATGATGGTAAAACATCAGAAAGGCTTGCCAGCAAACTTAAGTCCAGAAAATACACCCAGCCTTTTATAATAGAATTATTATTGCCAACTTGCTCTTCAATAGCAAAGACAAGAATCCACCTTTGGAAAGAAATGGCATATATAGGATCTCTTGCAATCTTTGTGGCAAAGTATATGTAGGTCAGTCAGGTAGGGCTATAACTACTAGGCTAGCTGAAGATGAGAGGAGTTGGAGATTGAAAAAGAGAGATTCCACCTTTGCAGAACATGCCTTAAATGAATGCCATGCCTTTGACATTAAATGTGATGTTCTCCACAGAGCAAATAAAGGCAGGAAGCTAACACTGCTTGAAATTCTTTATATCAACAAACACCAAGCTCAGAAACTAAACCCAATGCTCAATGATCAGATCAAATTCCGTATTCACCATTATTAAAGTTACTTATTATGTATAATTCTGCCACCACGCTTGTTGAAATTGTATAATGTCTCTCAGCCACATTCCAATGTTTTTCTTTTCATGTGTTACTTACACCACTCTCTTGAAAACCAGTGACTTTTAATATAGGCTATATACTTCAATATGCTCCTTTAATCCATATTCACGTACTCCAAACTTATGCAATTGTTCGCCATTAACATTTAACGTTTATGTCTTCCTCACTCACCTGTTTCCCTACTACTTTTGTTCGTATATATAAGTTAATTTAATATACAATTGTACTTACTAGTAATCACTGTAACATTGTTTCAACCTATTTCTTGAAAATTAATGAATAGTTACGTCTTAGTTACAATTTTGTTTTAATTGTTTGAGCGTCTCTGTTTAAAAAACACTCAAAGACTACATAGTCGATGACTGACGGTTATCTTTGTAAAATCTTTGTACTCGAAACACAGCAGCTGGTGTGATGCGGATAATCTGCAGTATTAAGTTGTCCTAAGATGGCCTAGGTAACCGATAGCAAGTTCACAACAAAAATAAATATTATTGTGGAACAAATATATAGTGTATACAGTTATTTAATAAGGTAAAGTATATAAATAATAATACGGCTTGACGGCGTAAGGTAGAAATTCAGTTCTCAACAGTGCCACTAGCAAGCTTCGATACTTTTAAAGACACACCCAAGATCACAATCTACCACATCTATCGTCTGTTTCATAATACTGGATATAATTGCTAGAATGACGATGTATGTACGTAAATGCAATTTAATATGATGAATATTTCTGTTCTCGAATGAGAGTGGATGATAATACGAAACAGTACTACTATAAGTAACGCCCATTCCTTGTAATGGATTTAAATTCCTATCAGAATTAACAAAATACTGCATTTCTACGTACTGAATCAAAAACCTTCCTTTTAAATGACACAATTTTGTGGCCAATCACACTGAAAAGTAGAGTGCAATGCTAAACAGTTTCTGTTCACGAAACTACTATATAGTGCCTTAGAAATAAACTTATTTCGATAAACTTGAGAATGTCACTATCACATTATAACATTTTAGTCGAAGGCATTCAATAACGTTTGCTACTGCACTGTGCACTGCTTCCACAGGCTAAATCTCACTATATTCCTACAATTGTAGTTTCAGCATTGTTCACTTAAATTACATCACTTCAAGGTCCAGTTGTATAGCATGTATCTATAATGTGATGACAACATTCTAGTAGTTGGAGAGGGGGGAGGCTAAGACATTAAGATGTAACTTTCAATAAAAATGATATAGTCAGTTTCGAGTCCTAAAATTCACAGGTCACACAAAAACTAATCATATCGAAGAGAATATACCCGCCTCTACCCCTCGTAAATGTCTGTGACTGTGTTACCAAATTAAGAATGTTTGCATTACTTACCAAACTAAGAAACCATGCTCTCAGTACAAAAAGGCCCATCTCCTCACGATGATGCAGATGTTGTCACGTAACTAGATTTCAGTCCGTATTAATTGTTCGAAAAAGGCGCAATATTGCTTATTCTTGCGTATCTGCTAAAATGTAGTTAGCCACTTCCAAAATTCAGTAGCATAATAGACACGTCAGCACGTCTAAGCCGATTTGACCACGAGATCCAGCGAACTGCTACAACAGAAGCGTGCGGTTTCCATGGTTTTCACCTGGGTCATTGTTAACTACACACCGATAAGGCATCATGAAGCGCATGTTTCCCATTCGGTCAGAGTTCCGCAGATGATACATCAGCAGCAGAAGGAACAATTGAATCTTTGAATGCGGGAATCATTAGCAGTCCCGGTACATATAGTAAATTGCTATACTAGCGGTTTGCTGTAGGCAGCGATGCAAGTGAAATATGCGAGAAACAGAATAAAACATCAGAAATATAACGATACATCGTTTCCGATATTATTAAGCACAAATAACCCAGTTTTGATAGTGAGAGTACGCTATCTGGGAGTAATATTAAAATTACATTTTAATAATTCCCACATGATTAAAACAAGGATTATCTGGAACAAAAATTAATTACGAACGGAACGGTAAAAGATTCTATAGTGGGCATTGTTACACATAGCAAGAACTAAATACTTTTTTTAGGATATAGAAAATATATTTTGGCTGTACTGGAAAACAACTACTAGTATACAAGTGGAATCTGCAATAATTAGTTTCGGAATAGAAATAAAAATAATCTTTCCGGGTGTAATCAGTACTTAGTAACTTAATACGAATGACTTTCCTTCCACTGCGAGTGGTTTACTTTCAAGGCAGTCAGCTGGTACTTCAAGCAGCTGTGATCGAATCACTTACTGAATGTATCATTGTTTTTTGCGAAAGATCGCTTAGTGCTTACTTCAAAGTTCACTTAAATCAGGATTATAACGTACCCGTACCATTATCCACTACACCGCCAAACGGCAATATGTGCTGTGGCTGTCATTGTAGCTATAAACAGCAGCCTCACAGAATGGCCGCGTGATCTAAAGCGTCGTGCTACAGACTGAGCGGCCGTTCCCACCGGAGGTTCTAGTCCTCCCTTGGGCATGGGTGTGTGTATTGGTCTTAGTTTACGTTAGTTTAAGTAGTTTGTAAGTCTAGTTACTGTTCACTATAGTAGTATGGTCCAGTAGCTTTACAGACATTAGATTTGGTATAGACTGAATGTGATTTAGATGATGCGTCACAGACGTATGTGCATACTGTACCGCCAAAGCAATGAGTTTCATCTACATCTACATAAATACTCTGCAAGTCTTATTGAAATGCATGGCAGAGGGTTCATCGACCCGCTTTTATGTTATTTCTCTACAGTTTCATTCTCTAATAGCTCGCGGAAAAAAGAAACTCACGAATCTTTCCGTTTTCGGTCTGATTTCTCTTATTTTAATTTGATGTCATGTCTTCTTATGTCGGTGGGTGCTAGCAAAATAAGTTCGCATTCAAAATAGGAACTGGGAAAAAGAAATTTCTCTAATAGATCTCGTCGCAACGAGTAACGCCTTTGTTTTAATGATTTCCACCCAATTCCTGCACCATTTCCATAACACTCTCTCCCATATATCGCGATAATAGAAAACGAGCTGCCCTTTTCTGAACTTTCTCTAAGTCGTCTGTCAGTCCCACTTGGTGGGCATTCCAAAATGCGCAGAAATACTCCAAAATAGGACGCACAAGTGTGGTGTAGCCAGTTTTATAGTAGAGCTGTTGCATCCTATAAGTGTTCTGCCAACTAAACGTAATCTTTCGTTGGCTTTCCCTACAATATTTTCTTTGTGTTATTTCCAATTTAAGTTCTTTGTAATTGTTACTCCTAGGTATTTAGATGAATTAAGGGCCTGTAGTTTTGACTTATTTATCGTGTAAATGAAGTTTAACGGGCTTCTTTTAGTGATCATATGGATGACATCACACTTCTCATTTTTAAGGGTCAATTGCCACTTTTTTACCTTGCAGATGTCTTATCCATATCATTTTGCAGTTGAATTTGAACTTCTGATGTCTTTACTCATCGGTAAGTGACAGCATCATTCGCGAACAGTCTAAGAGAACTACTCATATTGTCTCCTAAATCGTTTATAATAATAACGAACAGTAGGGGCTCTAAACACTTCCCTGGGGAACGCATTATTGACGTGAGAAAATGTGATTCATCCCCGTAGAATTTGTAGATATTTTGGGGCGAAGTGTTTGCACAGTGCAACGAGTGTGTGCACCGTGGTTGACGCAAGAACTTATAACACGACGAGATGATAGTGTGGTCGTCGTCCGCTTACCTTTGAGTGCTGTGCAGAAACAAGAAAGAGGAATGGTGTGTAGTAAGACCTCACTGTGGACATGAGTAACATCAGACAGTGTTTCAGAACAAATCCTGGTTTTGTTCGTTTGAAAATAATGACCGATTTTAGTACGCTGCAGACACAGGGAGAGGCATTACAGTGACTACATTCGCACGAGACGTACAGCGCAGCTCAAGGCTTTATGGTTCAAATCAATTGTTTGTTTCTGTGGTCATCGGTCCCTAGACTTAGAAACTGCTTTGGCTAACATAAAGTAACTTACGCTAAGGACAAAACACACACATAGGGTAAGATAGTACAAATTCGATATAGATACAATTCCGATCAACATCATTTGTCGGGCTCGTAGTGTAGGTAGCACTTGCCTTTGTGTGGCGTTGTAGTGTAGCAGGTTTCTACAGCTCCTCCTGTCTTTTCCAAGAATACACCACTTTGTGCTACGGAGATATATATCTATTATTGTTAAGAGGTAAGTGAAGCTACTTAGTCTGACGCGCTCTTATAAGTTTTCTAGTTAAGGGAACTGGATTTGCTGCCAAAAATGAAATGTGTGGTACTACGAAGTATGCGTTGGTGACCGAGGGAAAAAGTGCAGTTTATGTGAAAGATGTCAGTGATCAAAATTTTACCAGGAAGTGATCACAATTGTACCTAGTGTGGTTCATCTTCGATCGATTTTTCTCAATTCTGTATCGTTTGTGATTGTCTAATATTTGTGTCACATACTCATTAAACATTCAAAAACAAGTGTCATTGTTAAAATTAATTCTTTTTCAGTATACTTGTAATTATAATAACGTTTGTCCGAAATTATCTCAACTGTACCATCTTTCCCTATGGCTGCGGGAGGGCATGAAACTTAGACGCTAGCGCCTACGTGATCTGTAACGTGGTGAACCAGACCGCATGGCCATTCTCGATCGGCGGCTTTACCTCGTAGGTCAGGGTGCGAAATTTCAGTTCAAACGCCAATAGCCAGACTAACAACTTTGTACGTCACAACTCCTTTATTTGAAAATGAGAAAAATACACCCGCTCCTTCTCTCTCCGACTCTCTCTCTCTCTCTCTCTCTCTCTTTCTTTGTGGAGTTCGTTTGACAAACTGTAGGAGCAATATATTTATACATAACGCCATATCAAATTGTTTAATAGAATACTACGGTTCAACATAAACACAGAAAACATAAGGACAAAATATGTTCAAATGTTTGTTAAGCTTATGGGCTTAACTGCGGGGTCATCAAACTACTTATAAATTAACTTATGCTAAAGACAGCACAAACAACCCATGCACGAGGGGGGATTAGAACCTCCGACGGGGAACGGCGCCGCGTATCGGAGCAGAGCGCCTCAATGCACTCAGCCACTCCTCCGCGGCAGGTAAGGACATACCAGTACCATAGTCTGGGTTTACCTCTTCACTTTCGTGCAGCGTTGCCTTAGAGCAGAGAAATACCAGTTATCAACGTCAGCTCTTGAATCAGACGGAGAAGGTCCATTCTCAGGTACTATCAGCAAATCCTCCTGTTACGTCTTCAGCCAAGTCCTTCATGCAATCTTTGTTGTAAGACCTGCAACCTATCACACATGACACTGTGATCACTGGTAGAGCAGTACAAAATGTGAGACCCTCAAGCAGATATAGCAATCATGCATCAGCGTTTTCACCGTATATCTTTGACTGAATGTCAGTGAGAAAAACAACAGTTGTATTCTGCCACACTCATAACAGATTAATCTGCTTCCTCATCAGAACTATTTTTAAACGATTGAATAAAATGTTGATTCACGATGAAACATTAGCATGAAATAATCTAACACGGAAATGGCAACAAACTTTGAAGAACTTGCCACAAATAGAACACACCACTCCAACTCTGACAGCTCCGCGAATCTGGCAGCTTGGAAGTGCCAGAATTTTTTTTTCCGGTTCTAGTCTGTTAGTCTGATTGCTTGCTGCCATTGCTTATACAGCAAGCACGTGCACTCTGAGTGGCCAGAAGTAGAAAAAAGCGCTGCAGCTCTACCAATTCGCGCGAGCCTCTTCACAGCTGCCCGAACGAACCTAAAGTATATGGAGGAGGTGCGGTAGCCGTGACGTCGAAACAAAACTCGCCTTATTGAGATTTATTATTTGCACTTATACAGAGATCGAATGATAATAAAATAAAACTTTTGGCCTGACACTGTAAGTACATCTTACCTCTTCAAGCTTGTGGATGTACCGGTACACTTTTGACCATTGCTCTAGTGATTTTAGAAAATAAAATGTACACTACTGAACAGTAAAATTGCTTCACCAAGAAAATGCAGATGATAAACGGGTATTCATTGGAGAAATATATTATACTAGAACTGACATGTGATTACATTTTCACGCAATTTCGGTACATAGATCCTGAGAAATCAGTACCCAGAACAACCACATCAGGCAGTAATAACGGGCTTGATGCGCGTGGGCATTGTCAAACAGAGCTTGGATGGCGTGTAGAGGGACAGATGCTCATGCAGCTTCAACACGATATCACAGTTCATCAACAGTAGTGACTGGCGTATTGTGACGAGCAAGTTGCTCGGCCACCACTGACCAGACGTTTTCAATTGGTGAGAGATCTGGAGAATGTGCTGGCCAGTGCAGTAGTCGAACATTTTCCGTATTCAGAAAGGCCCGTACAGTAACTGCAACATGCGGTCGTGCATTATCCTGCTGAAATGTAGGGTTTTGCAGGGATCGAATGAAGGGTAGAGCCACGGGTCGTAACACATCTGAAATGTAACGGCCACTGTTGAAAGTGACGTCGATGCGAACATGTGATCGAGACGTGGAACCAATGGCACCTCATACCATCAAGCCGAGTGATACGCCATTATGGTGATAACGAATGCACGCTTCCAACGTGTGTTCACCGCGATGTCGCCAAACACGAATGATACCATCATGATGCTGTTACCAGAACCCGGATTCATCCGAAAAAAAAAATGACGTTTTGCCATTCGTGCCCCAGGTTCGTCGTTGCGTACACCATCGCAGGCGCTCTTGTCTGTGATGCAGCGTCAAGGGTAATCGCTAACATGGTCTCGGAGGTGATATTCCGTGCTGCTGCAAACGTCGTCGAACTATTCGGGCAGATGGTTGTTGTCTTGCAAACGTCCCCATCTGTTGAATCAGGAATCGAGACATGGCTGCAGGATCCGTACGTTACAGTCATCCGGATAAGATGCCTGTCATCTCGACTGCTAGTGATATGAGACCGTTGGGATCCAGCACGGCGTTCCGTATTGCCCTCGGGAACCCACGGATTCCATATTCTGATAACAGTCATTGGATCGTGACCAACGCGATACGATAAGCCGCAATCGCGATAAGCTACAATCCGACCTTTATCAAAGTCGTAAACGTGATGGTACGCATTTCTCCTCCTTACACGAGGCATCACAACAACGTTTCACCAGGCAACGCCGGTCAACTGCCGTTTTTGTATGAGAAATCGGTTGGATACTTTCCTCATCTCAGCACGTTGTAGGTGTCGGCATCTGCGCCAACCTTGTGCGAATGCTCTGAAAATCTAATCATTTGCATATCACAACAACTTCATGTTGTCGGTTAAATTTCGCATCTGTAGCACGTCATCTTCGAGGTGTAGCAATTTTAATGGCCAGGAGTGTATAAGTAAGCGCAGGTCGCCAGCTGCCAGTTTTCGGTAGCCACCAGCGAACTGGCTACCATAAGTCTCGCACCCTGGTGTTCGGTGCTCTTGGTTAGAAACATAAATCACAGTCTGTGCGTGTCCAGAACAATGTGGCAAGTTTGAAATATACGAATAACATCCCGGGACCAGTAGCCCTTTTGCACTACACCCCAGACCAATTTTCAGCCACACAAAGCCCCATTGCATGTTGTTCCACCAACACGTGCACACTTGGCATTATAGTATAACAATGTTATGCGCTGGCTTGCCACAACACCATACTTGTCGCCAATCGAAAGTGTGTGGTATATGGTGAAGTGACGACATAGCGCTGTGACCGAATGCTGGTCACCAAAAATTGCCATGAACTTTGCAAGCAGGTGAATGCAGCATGGATGGTTATAGCACATGGCGTGGTTGGCACCTTATACGGGTCGATGCCATCACACATGCCACATGAAATCAGGGCCAGTTGCGGAACCTGTGGGCCGCGCGGTATCTTCGCGTGGTTTAAGGCATCATCCTACGAACTGGGCAGCCCTTTCCGCCGGAGGTTAGAGCCCTCGCTCGAGCATGGGAGTGTGCTGTCCTTAGTATAAATTACTCGAAGTATTCTGTACGTCTAGGGACTGATGACCATAGCAGTTTGCTCAATACGTTTACGAACGTTTGAAGGTTTTGAAACCTGTGACTGTTAGACAATAGGTCTTTTGTTGAACCGAGGTGACTGAATTACTAATTGTTTCCTCAGATCATTATTATCAACATGTTATGTGTATATTAACTTCTTATAAAAATGTTTAAATGTTTGCAGAGCTATGCTATGTGTCCCTAGACTTACAAACTATTTAAACTAACTTATGCTAAGGACAGAACACACACACACACACACACACACACACACACACACACACACACACGCACGCACACATGGCCGAGGGAGGACTCGAACCTCCGACGGGGAGCAGCCGCGGACTCCGCAGCAGTTGTATCTGAACGAGTGCAATCAACGTGCCGAGTTTCTGACGTCACAACGTGCGAGCCTCACGTTTTCGAGGCTTTCCCAACGCGTGGGGCAGTATCAGGCATGCCAGAAATTCTAATCGTACGTCTGAAGAAATACCAATAATATGGCAGAACGCCACCGACGTCACACCACGTGGCTATCGTGGGAAGGAGTCCATATACAAGATACGTAAATGAAAGAAATATGGATAGATTTAACCATTTCAATCCATAAAATTAGGATTGTGTTTGTCTACTCTCCCAGTGAAGGAAAAGATCAAGATGAGAAGAACACCTTTTACAACGCATTCAATGATGTAGTTGTAGAAAAAAGGACAATGACAATGTTTTTCTCATGGGTGGACTTCAGTGCCGGATAGGAAATCGAACTCATATGAGAAAGTTATGGATAAGTTTGGAGAAGATATGGAGGCCAACAGAAATGGAAAACACCTCTTGGATTTCTATGGTATTATGGGCTTAGTTATCACAAACTATTTTTTTTAATCATTGAACATTCACCAGTATACATAAGAAGGCGGGGGAACCAGAACTGTCATTGACTATATAATAACAGGTTAGGAATGCAGGAAGCTGCCAAGGACACAGGTGTTTTCAGAGGTTTCTTTGATGATAGTGATCATTATTTAATCTGCAGTGAAATTGGTTTTGTGAGGCCAAAACTGTAGAGTCAGGTTCTTATTTGGAAGGACAAGAGTGGACCAGTTTCAGGACAAGGAAATTAAACACAAATACATAACAGTGATCTCAGAAAGTTACAAGTTCATTGAATATAATTTACAATCAATGGAAGAGAAATGAACAAGATGCAGGGACACACTACTAGAAATGGCTAGAGCATTTCTTGAAACAGTTGTGTGTAAAGGCAGGAAGAAGTACACAGCTTGGTGGCATGTCGTCTTCAAGGTAGCCTGTGAAAGGAGAAAGAAAGCATTTCAAAAATGGTTCCATTGTAGAAATCTGGCAAACGGAGATTGTTAGGTTGAAGAAAGAAACAAATTCAAACGGATAATTGCAGAATCCAAGCAGAAATCATGGAAAGACTTTGGAAATAAGCTAGAAGGTATGGGTCATGTTCGGAGAAAATTATTCTAGAGCGTAATTAACAAGGGAGGAAGGAATTGACAAGTGTTTTGGACAAGTCAGGAAAGCTGCTTGTGAACACTGTGGATGCCTTGTGCAGATGGAGAGAATATTTTGAAGAATTGCTCAATGTAGTTGAACTTTCAATGATGTGTCAGATTTTGAGGTAGATCCGATTGAAAGGTTGCAGTCTAATATTTCATAGCTCGATCACAGGTGTAGGGGTTATGATACGAAGATCAGCATCTCCAAAACGAAAGAGATTTAAACAGACTGAGTGCCAAAAAGGAGGAACAAACTTAAAATAGGTGGACAGTTTCAAGTCACAGGATGGCAACATAGTGAAAGAACTTGAATCAAGGTGTAACAAAGCTAATGCTGTAAGTGCTTAGCTAAGAAAAAAAATGTCCAAATGTTTGTAAAGCTTATGGGACTTAACTACGGGGTCATCAGTCCCTAAACTTACAAACTACTTATGAACTAGGACGGCACAAATATCCATGCCCGAGGGGGGATTCGAACCCCCGACCGTAGTGGACGTGCTGACCGTGACTGGAGCGCCTCAGTCACCTCGGTCACCGCGGCCGGCGCTTAGCTAAGATCTACTCTCTCCAGCAAGAAGGAAATCATTAGCAAGACTAAGTTAGCTGTGCACTGTTCTGTCTATCGACCAACGTTGTTGTATGGGGTTGAAAGTTGGGTGGATACAGGTTACCTTATTAATAAGGTTGAGGTTGCAGATATGAAAAACGCAAGGATGATTGCAGGTACTAATAGATGGGAGCAACGGTGGGAGGGTGTCCATAATGAGGAAATCAAAGAAAAAGTGGGAATGAATGCCATAGATGAAGCAGTTGGAACAAAAAGGCTGAAGTGGTAGGGTCATGTCACACGCATGGGAGAAGGAAGTTTACCTAAGGGACTCATGGGTTTGGTAGTAGAGGTTAAGAGGACTCGAGGTCGATTAAGGAGAAAGTACTTAGATACGGCGAAAACTGATTTTGAAGTAAAAGGCTTAACATCAGACGAGAAAGAAATGTTAGCGTTGAATAGGGGATCATGGAGGAATTTTATTATGGGGCTGTGCACCAGACCGAACGCTCAAAGGCACAATCAACCATCTTATGTCTCATGAATGTATGTCATTTCAAAGCAACTAAAAGTTTGTGAGTAAATTGTAAGGCGTACGTTCGGCAGACTACATCCTTTTGAATGTGCTTACTGTATTCGTCCCTCGGTCTCCCTCTACGGTTTTTAGCCCACACACTTCCTTCTAATGCTAAGTTGACAAGTCCTTGATGCCTCAGAATGTGTCCCACCAATCTATACCTTCTCTTAGTCAGGATTTGACAGAAACTCCTCCCCAATTCGGTTAAGCACCTCTTCATTAGTTACGTGATCTACCAATATAATTATCATCATTCGTCTGTAGCACCACATTTCAGAAGCTTATATCATCTTTTTGACTGAAATCCTTAATGTCCTCGTTTCACTCCCATACAATGCTATACTCCAGACAAATGCTTTCAGAAAGGACTACCTAAAATTGATATTAATATTGGATGTTAACAAGTTTCGTTTCTTAAGAAACGCTTTTCTTCCCATAGCCATTCTGCATTTTATATCTGCTTTACTTCGGCAATCAGAAGGTATCTTGCTACCCAAATAACAAAACTCATCTACTACTTTTATTGTCTCATTACCTAATCTAATTCCTTCAGCGTCTCCTGATTTTCTGACATTACGTTCCATTACCTTCGTGTTACTGTTGTTAATGTTAATCTTATATCTTCCTTTCAAGACACTATCCATTCCATTCCATTGCTCTTCCAGATCCCTTGCAGTCTCTGACAAAATGACAATGTCATCGGCAAACCGCAAAGTTTTTATTTCTTCTCCCTGAACTTTAATTCCCTCTCGAAATTTCTCCTTGCATTCCTTCACTTCTTGCCCAATACACAGATTGAACAACATTGGGGAAAGGCTGCAACCATGTTTTTCTCCCTTCCCAACAACTGCGTCCCTTTCTTGCCCTTTGGCTCTAATAACTGCTGTCTGGTTTTTGTATAGTTTGAATATAACTCTTCACTCCCTATGTTTTACCCCTGATTCCTACAGAAATTGAAAAGAGTGTATTCTAGTCCACATTGTGAAAAGTTTTCTCCAAATCTACAACCGCTAAAAACGTATGTTTGCCTTTCCTTAGCCTATCTTCTAAGATAAGTCGGAATGGGAATATTGCCTCCCTTGTTTCTACACTTCTGCTAAATCCAGACTGACCTTCCCCGCGGTCGGATTCCACAAGCTCTTCCATTCGTCTGTAAATAATTCGTGTTAGTATTTTGCAACCATGACTTATTAAATTGATAGTTCTGTAATTTTCACATTTGTCTGAATTTGCTTTCTTTGGAAATGGAATTACGATATTCTTCTTGAAGTCGGAGGGAATTTCCTTGTCTCATACATCTTTCATAACAGCTGGAACAATTTTTTCATGACGGGCTTTCCCAACGATATCAGCAGTTTCATATCACCTGTCCCAGCTTCCTTCACTTCGTCTTCCATTTCTAGAATACTACGAGCAGTATATACCACACATCCCATGCAGGAAGGTAGACTGGCGTAGCGCAAGCAGTACAGTCGCCGACTCTGTGATTGTAGATGTGAGGTGGCGCTTGTTCATGACTCGCCAAATATATCTATCTCATATCCAACAGGTATAACGAAATAAAAATGTAATATTCTGCCACTCTGCGATGTAGAACGATGCAGCGTCACTTCAGGGCCCGCCCTGATCTCGTGTGTCTGGTGGTACTTACTCTTAACACTGTCCTACAATAAGCAAGTTCGTTAACCATGTCTGGCGTCTTCATCGAATTTGAGCCCATCAAGAACCAAGGAGGTAGGTCGCACTGCCGCTACGCACAGCAGCTTCCACCGGCGACCGGAAGCCGGTCGTCTTGGGGAGCGCCTGGACGCTGGGAAGCACCCTTGCCTGCTGACCGCCCTACCCGCCCTGCAGAGACGGCAGTTTTTCTTGTCCTCCAATTAGCAGCGGCCGTGGCCGTCCGGTGTTTTTAATTTCCCGTTCCTTAGCGGACCGCTACCTCGCGCTCGCGACCCTTGTAATTCTTGCGGTCTGTCCCACCGGGCTGGCAATGTCCTACCCCCTCCTCCCTCCCCCAGATCCTCAGTTTTTTCCTGCCCTGCCTTTCTTTCACTTTCAGGTTCCCCCGTTCTACTATTTTTCCAGTCCTTTCTCCTCCCTAATTTCCCTTCAATGGATGTGTACTGCGGCGGCCGCCCTCTTCCTCTCCCCTTCCCTCTCCCCCCCCCCCCCCACTCCACCAGCGACCACTCCTTGTCCTTTTATTTTTCTTCACTCGGGCGCCCCCTTTTTCTTTTCGAGCGAATATGTCCGTCATCGCGCTTCTTAATTAAATTGTTCGACGACTTCAGAAAGAAGGGCGTATTTTTATTCGCGCATAAAAACAAAGGAGCGGCGGCGTCGGCGTGGCGAGAGCATTTATTGCTGGTGTCATTTGGGCATCTATTGTCGATTGTCTGCCGCGGCGAGGAAATTGGTCTTCCCGCTTGCGGAGGAGCAGCTGCGAATATTAATCTCCGCGCTGCGGCGGCGGTGGAAGGCGGAGGGAACTTTTAATTTCTGTGCCTGTTATCGCCGCATCTGGTAAAGGCACAAAGATCGGGCGCCGCGCCTTGTCAAAGCAGCTAATGGCGATCTGTCGGAAGCGCGTTGAGATAAAGAATCGCCGTTCTCTGCATTACGACGCACACAATTTTCCATTCAATACATTATGCTACTGGAGACGGACTGTATCTTTTTAAGTTCCGCATTTAAATGATTGCGTCCTTAGTAGCATCCGCAAAGCAAATGGTGCGTTTGTACAGTTGTACCCCGTTTGGAGAAATAGGATCATATCAAAGAAAACCGAACTCCGGCTTTTCAATAGCAATATGAAGGCTGTCTTGATGCATAGTTACGAAACTTGGAAATTGACTAACCACGCCAAAAAGTAGCTCCAAGCTTTTATTAACCGTTGTCTCCGGCGTTCCAAACGATCGAGAGAGAAACTGCAGAGGATGGAAAAACCTGGAGTGAAGTAAGGAGACTTGCTAGAAATCGTATCAGGTGGAGAAATTTCGTTTCGTCCCCGTGTTCCAGCGGGAACGACAGGGACTAAGTCACTAAGTCATATTAATAATTAATACCATAATAAGGAAATGTAGTTAACCGTAATAAGTAATCAGAAATTGTGATAAATGTCTCGTAAAAAGACTAGATATCATTATATGGATAGACAGATTAGAAAAGGAGGCAGAACAGTTGGGACTTAGAGTGGTGAAAAAAAAGGTAAAGCAGTCAACAATCAGAAGATTGGTTTGAACACCACAGTGCTTTACTAGGCATGGTCCTGTTTGGAGGTGTTTGGTGATGCCGTTGCCTTCCTCCGACCTTCGAACTGACTTACCCAGCCAGTTATAGGGGGACCTACAGTTTAACGTGGGTTCCGAACCACGGTGCTACTCGGTATTTTTTCACATGAGCAATATTGCCAGAGGTGAAAGAAGTTGAAAGTGACAGATAAAAATCGTAGGGCCTGGCGGGGATCGAACCCGCGACCTTTGGATTTGTAGTGTGGTACTCTACCACTGTGCAAAGTGAACAACATAAAACATAGTATATCTTCGCTTCCAGGCAAAATGCTGTTGCTAAAGAGAAATATATTGTTGAACAGAAGCAATCATGAGAGTTGTGAGAAGTTTCAATACCTGGGAGTGCTGGTTACCGAGGATAGCAGTATGAGAGAAGAAATAATACCAAGAATTGCTACGGGAAATGGAGCTTGCTGGGCCATGATCAACATCATTCAGACACGTAGCTTGAGTATGAAATCCAAAGTGATTGTCTACAGAACAGTCATAAGACCGGTAGTAATATATGGTTCACAAAAATGGACAATGGCTATACCAGAAGAGGAACTCTTGATAAGATGGAGAGGAAAATATTAAGAAAGATTTTTGGAGCCGTGAATGAGGCGGAACAGTGGAAAATACGGAGAAACAGGGAATTGGAAGAACTGTGTAGAAATGCTGACTTAGTGACAGAAATTAAGTGTAAGAAACTGAGATGGCTGGACCATGTAGAGCGAATGTCGGAGGCTCGAACTGTACAGAGGAAATCCAAGTGGCATAAGATGAAATAGGAGACCTCGGAACCGATGGCTGGAGGATGTGGAAAATGATTTGAGAAAGATGGGAGTAAGGAGGTGAAAGTAACGAGCAGAAGATCGTCAAAAGTGTGATGGGTTCATCAGGGAGGCCAAGGTCCTACATGGGCTGTAGCGCCATATAAGTTAGTGAATAGTCCAGTTACATTAATGTAGATGAACTATGAACCACGGTTACCTTACTGTCTTTCGGAATAGCCACCACCCGTAACTATACACCGCTGAAATAGGCGATACATGCACTTGAAACTTTCCACGAAGTCTTCCTTTGGGATGGTGTTCAAAAGCCTCGTCACATTTCGTTCAATATCAGGAATATCGTTAAATGTCTTTCCTATCAAGCCGAGTTTGAGTGGCGGGATTAGAAAGAAGTATGAAGAATTGTGATCCAGCGAGTATGGTACAGCTTAAGATCTTTTTTGCTCTTTTTGTGTGTTGCCAAGCGTTGTCGTGCAACTTAACATCAAGGCACAACCTATATCAGACACTCACAATAGAAGTAAACTACCAAAAATCAAAAGCAATAGCTAAAGCAAAATCAGTCATGAATGAATATACTAAACTATGCAAAAATACATTATTTAACACATGAAAGGAGCTGTAAAGAAAGGATAACACATGTCAAGGAAAAGCTTTGTTAATTCAACAGAAAGCCTCAATGAACCACAATCAAATTTAGGAGTGAACTCTTGGCGCTCTAGATCTAACCACCTTGCTGGATGGATGGTGTCCTCAGAAAGCCTCCCTCCAGGTCACGAGGAAAGCCGGTCAACCTGGGAGACGCTTAACGAACTTCGCTTAAGAGTTGGAAGAACGATGATCGACATTAGAAGATGGGGATTTTCCTGCGACTGGACCGTATGTGAATGTGGCGAAGAAAAACAATGAGCCATCTTCTCGAATGCAAACTGTGTCCAACAAGATGCTCTCACCAAAATCTGATTGACGCTACCAGGGAGGCATGTGAGTTGGCCGCATACTGGTCGCAGCACTTTTCATTACATTTGTGTTAGCTATAATTATATCCAGAAATGATAATGTTTACAGTACCAATGTTTGGAGTTTTATTTTGTTTTATATTTTACTGCCTTGTTTTCTTGTTGTATATACCTCCGAAGGTATGTATGTTTCTAACACGATTAAATAAATAAATAATAACAAGGTGTACTAGTCCAATTTGCCAAAGAGGGGAGTGATGTTGAAGGAAAAAAGACCGCAAAATATGTATATTGGTTGAGTGTTGTCCACAAAAACGAGAAAGAGAAAGTGTGCGCCAAAACAAACTGTAAATAACAGACAACAGACAGGCTGATGATCGAAATATTCTCACTTACCAAATTTATGTTTTCACACTAGAAACAGCGTTTTAAGTCCTCACAAGGTTCAAGCAGATTATTTGATTACAGACGACAACGCTACCATTGTGTACTTAAGTAGAAAGGTTCCTAAATAACGACGAAATGTAAAACCAAGGTAATAACCTAAAATAAGACACACGACTTTTTAGGTTTCCTGTTTACACATAGTATAGTACTAAAATCACTGTATTTTGATTTTCACTGTAATAAATAAACGAGGTGCTGAAACGTGTTTGTGTGTAAAGTAAAAATTCTGTTTTGCTTGTCAGGCGGACGTCATACTCGTATATAACTTTTCGTTCCCAATATCTTATTCGAAAGAGTGCATTCCAGTCAGCGCTGTCAAAAGCTTTCTCGAAATCTATAAAAGCTTGGCTTTTTTTTAACCGATCTTCTAAGATAAATAGTAAACTGAGTATTGTCTCGCTTGTTCCTGTATTACTCGTAAATCGAAACTCAATTTCCCAGTGAATATAGTTAAGCAATTACGGTGCTTGTCTCTGGCCAGCACACATTCGCCTTTCATTGGGCTGCGAAAACAGCAGTTTTGTTCTGAACGTGTATGAACATCAATTTGTGTGATCAGATGGCGTAAATTCTTAGTCGTGCGTCAATACTTTTTGTAAATTTTTGACAACATGCAATGTTTACAACTATTTAACTGTGAATCAGTGAACGATCGAGTTCTTATTAGTGCATTTAAGACCGGTTTCCGCCTACTATTGGGCCATCTTAATATCTGTAATCTGTTATAACATTTACTCAGTTAAAGAGTAAGTCTGAAAACGATGTATAAATGTAGAAATAAACGTTGGAATAGACAGGCAGCAGATGGGCAGGTCGTCCTGTTTGGTAACTGCTGCGACTGGCTGAACTGCCGTGGGTTATATGTCGCAAAAGCGTGCTAAGTCGGCGTCAGCCAGTGGAGGATCTTCACAAAAAAGTTTGCAAGAACAAATGAAAAGAATTTATACAACTAAATGTCAACCGTGGTAGAGAGACAAGCTGCGGCAGTTGCCAAACAGGACGACTTGTATATCTGATGCCTGGGGTTCCAGCGGGGGATGCGGATAATGTAACGTGTATACATTTATACATGATTTTCTGACTTACTCTTAAACTTAGTTCAATGTGCGTGCAAAACGTTTAGTGAATGGCGTCAGGAAATATAGGGAACAAGAGTTACAAACAAAATACCTTTACTGGCCTTCAAAGTAATCGCCATTGGCTGCAATTCAATTCTGACATCGGGTATACAGCTGTTGTAAACTGTCAGCAAACGCTTCTTGCGGAATTGCTAAGAAGCACCTAGGTCACGTGTTATTAACGCAACCTTTGAAAAGCGTAAGCCTTTCGTGGCTAATTTAAGGCGGGGAAACAGAAGGAAGTCTGAACGCTCCAAATCTGGAGAATGAGGAGGGTGTGGAAGTACGGTGACCTTACCTCTAACAAGAAGACCACATGGATATCGAATTTTAGAATTTCTTTATATTTATAGTAATTGACGTTAAGAACTTAAAAATCAATAAGCCAAAAGTCAGTCGACGCAACTCTCAAAAATTCTCTAGAAAATCGACTTTGAAGTTTTCCGAAGTTCGCGTATGTATCGAAAACTAAAACAGTTTCAGTACCTATCGGTGTAGGTCAGCGTTCTAGCCTCCCAAACATAGAGTCGGTGGATCGAATTCGACTGTGACAGATATTTTCTTCGTTTTCGAATTCAATTGTATAAGACATTTGGGACCTAAAATTCCACGTATTGTATCAGTTTTTGTTTATGTGTATGTAACCGAGCTGAAAACCTTATCGTCATGTAAAACTTTGGTTGAGTAGGTAACCTGATTGGAAAGCCATTAGCAGCTATGTAGACAAATTTTTCGATTGAAACGATCATTATTAACAATCTTCTATAAAATATAGAAAATTACTTATAAACAAAAATACGTGCATTCGCAATAAATAAATAAATAAATAAATAAAAAAATCCCTTCTGTCACTACAGGATTCGAGCCTCCGACCCTAGGGTTGAAAGACTAGAACGCTACCACCTGTACTACACTTACAGATACTGCAATTCATTTAATGATTGGTACTTACGCTTACTTGGAAAAACTTAAAAGTCGATTTTCTCGGGAATTTCCAAGAGTTGCGTCGAATTGCTTTGACTGGTTGTTATTTGAGTTCTGAACTTCACGTAGCATAAATATCAAAAGATTCTAAAATCCGACACACACTTGGACTAAAATTCCATGGGTCTTCGTCGCCGTTTTGCATAATTTGAAACAAAAATTAATAATAACACTGTTGTAGCTTTTCTAACGTGAAACCTATGCCGTTAAGATTTCCATTGTACTCTTCCAGCTATGTATGGTGTGCAATGGTCTGATCTGACTATTTACTGTACCCGAGGTTCCCCAACTTCTTGCCTGTGATCGTCTGCTGCCAACAGAGCGAATACGCGAAAAGAAAAACAGTTCGGCAAACATACACCAGAACAGGGAGGCGCTGCAGTCATTGTGTGCAGTTTTTCGGAACGTGTGTAGGTTGTTCGTTAGTTGTTTGGTCATTTGGTTGGTCGGACTATAAATCGGAACGTGTGTAAGGACTTTTAGAGGACACCACCGATACACGGCCGAATCGCTCGCAGAGGGAAGACACGCACTATATTCTGCAACGATGTAGGGCCCACAAACAGCCAGTCGCGGGTATGTATACCTACGCCGCGACGGTATGTAAGCCTGCGCTAGACCGACAGGAGCAAACATCGATGGACCGCGCCGAGGAGCCGCCAGCCGTCGTGGGGGCTGAACCCCCCCCCCTCCCCCCCACCTTCCTCTACACCTACAGATTCATCATGCATCCCGTTCTTTGCAGCTTCCATCCAGCTTTCTCCGCTTCCCCTACCTGCTACAAAACCCTTCAAATCCTTGAACGCCACGCTCTACACCTCGCCTTCCGCATCCGCCTCCCTTCCCCCACACGGAGTCTGTACGACCTCATTCCCTTCCCTCACCTCCTAGTTTCGCGAACACATCCGACTCCACTGCATCTCCCGTAAAAGAGAATCCCACTGGTCTACCCCATCCTCAAAAGTCCCAGGCCTCTGCCACGCCTTCACCATTGCATCGGTCCCTCCTTCCACCTGCACACTCTCCAAATACTATTCCAGGGTACTTCCACTCCCCATTACCCATCCCGGATGACGCCCTCCGTCCCAACATCCATCCCCCCCACCAACTTAACCCTTTCCCCACGGTTGCTACGCCTCTTCTCCCCCTCCTCTTCCTATCTACCGCTTGACTATACCCCTCCCACCCCTGGAGTCCTTACGCTCCCTCTTCAGCCCTCTCCTACCCCATTCCTCCCATTCCTCGCGCGGGAGGTCCTCAGAACAGCTCAAGCTAGTTTTTAATCTAGTGCCTCGTTCAGTGTCAATGTGTATCCTAGTGCATCAGTGTATTTTATCAGTGTGTCCACTGGTCACAAACAAGTGTTGCATATGTTGTTTTAACCAGTATCTCTGAGTGCTTTTCCTCGAGTCTCTTGTCCTGGTTCATAAATGTGATTTTAACGCCACCGTGGCATAAGATTTTTTAACTTGCAACTTGTTTTTATCATCTGTCTTGCTATGAGTTCGGCAACATCTTCTAATTGTCCATATTTTTTAACTCCTTGTCGATGTTATATATTCATCATGTTCAATGTTTTCATTTTCTCGCTGCTGAAGTGCGGCGTATCATGCTGCTGACAGCCTGCTGATTGCATGTTAGAGTGAAATAACGATAAAGCAAAAAGAAACAGCCAGCCGCCTTTCTTCCCAGCCGCAACGCCGCGCTCTTGCCAGCCGTCGGACTTCTCTACGCCGCCTGGTCCTGCCTCCTGTCGTTGACGTCTCGTTAAGTATTGCGTGTCAGCACACACGCCAACCTGCCAGATCTTTATCTTCTGTATAGTGTTACAGCCTCTTATTAGTCTCGCTACAGCAAGAAGAAGCAGTTTTATATTGTTTTCTTCAAGCTGAGAAATAGCAAGAAATGTAAAAGGTGTACTAGAAGTTGATTCTGTTAATTTAGAGGATAGTATTGCACATAGGAAGGAATTTTGTATCTGTAACACATAAATAAAAAAACTGTTACTGTATTTAAACTCCTGGAAAAGACCATTAATTCGTCGACCCAGCAGAGGTAGATTTTATTGAGACATTCATGAGGATGTATACGACACACGATCACACAGACAGAGCCACACAAACACGTGAATACAGTCACCAGAGCGTGAGCAATGTTGATGCTAGTGCCGTGTGTAGCGTCCTTTAGCACCAATGGAAGCTGTAATTCTCTCTTGGAGACGATCGGAGAGGTGCCGAATGTAGTCTTGTGGAATGTCATGCCGTGCAGTTTCAAAAATGTTCAAATGATTGTATAGCTTATGGGACTTAACTGCGGGGTCATTAGTCCCTAAACTTACAAACTACTTATGAACTCGCTTATACTAATGACGGCACAAGCATCCATGCCCGAGGGGGATTCGAACCCCTGACGGGGAACGGCGTCGCACATCGTGCCGGTGGTGAAGACCGCGTAAGATGACGGTTCATCCGGTCCCAAACATGCTCAATGGGGGAGAGATCTGGCGATCATGTTAGTCAGGGTGGTTGACGTACACCTTGAAGAGTACGCTGGGTTGTATGGGATAGTTGTGGACGTGCATTCTCCTGCTGGAAAAGCATATCGCATTGTTGGTGCATGAACGGTAGCAAGACCGGTTGTATGATGGTTCAGTGTCCCATGCAATGTTCAGTGTTACCTTGACCGTCACAAGAAGAGCACGGCCAGTGCATCATATGGGTCCCGATGATCACGGGAGCCTTTAGGGCATCTACCGCTGACACCCCAACATCGTTCAGCCCGCCTCTAATGGTATCATGGTAGGCGCTTATGGAGGGGCGAATGGAGATGTGTCGTCTTCAGTGATGAGAGTCGCTGCTGCCTCGTTGCCAATGATGGTCGTACGACGTACGCGTGTGTATCGTCGTGCAGGAGAGCGCGAAAACCTGCAGCGTATACGACGTGGGACATGGGGCCGAAACTCGGCACCAGGGTGTGTAGAGCCATACCTGCACTGGTCATTCTCCAATGGTGTTTCTTCAGGGAACATTGAAGAGTTCAAAGTTCATTTGAAACCGTCATCAATCCGTCTTGATACCGTTAATGCACCAACAAGGCAATATGCTTTTGCATCATGACAGTGCACGTCCACATGTATCCCGTACAACTCAATGTGGTCTTCAAGGTGTACCTCTACTACTCTGGCTAGTACGATGCCCAGATTTGTTCCCGTTGAGCATGTTTGCGACCAGATGAAACGTCATCTTGCGCGGTCTGCACGACTGGCACGAAATGTGGCCCAACTGAGGCACCAGGAGGAAAATGCGTGGCAGGCCATTCCGCACGACTACATTCGGCACGGTGGCGCACTATGAGAGGGTTGGGTGGAGGGGGTTGACCGCCCTGGGCCTCCCGTCTTGGGGGGGGGGGGTGCTCCAAATACCGCGGAAGACTTTTTTTCTCTTAGTGCGCTCTTTCCTCTTGTTCTGAGGCCCTCAAATCTCGAAAGCTAGGTTTTTTAACTGCCCGGTGCCTCTCGTTCTGGGGGCACTCAAAAACTCAAAAGTTATTCTTTTTTATAGTAATACATATATTTCCAAGTGGACGGGAGGCCTCATTTTGTTTTGCCGTAGCCCCAGCCTCCGACATCCTCAGTCCGTCATTGATTGGACACCTCTATGATTGTCTCCACGGTAGAATTACAGCTTGCTTCACTGCAAAAGGAGGGTGTACACGGTACTAGCGTCGACATTGCGCACGCTCTGGTCACTTTACTCACGCGAGTACAACTTTGCCTGTCTGATATCATCCCAAGGAGCCGCCAGGCGTCGCTGGGCCTCAACCCCTCCACCATCCTCTACACCTACAGATACATCATATGTTCAGTCCAGCAGCTGCCAGACGGCTACTTTCAAGCGCTAAGAAACAGGTGTTGCTGGGCATGCACAGCTACTATGACGTAAAAACCCTTGTCTGATACTTGCACTGCTGGAACGCTTTTTGCACTGTTTCTGGCTGCAGGCAAAGGTGAGTTTAAAGGAGTAATTGAAATACTTCCCTTCCTTATAACGAAAATGTGTAAACGAGAA
Organism: Locusta migratoria; assembly: GCA_026315105.1. Classification (NCBI taxonomy): domain Eukaryota; kingdom Metazoa; phylum Arthropoda; class Insecta; order Orthoptera; family Acrididae; genus Locusta; species Locusta migratoria. Next base: position 58,343,196 of record CM048751.1, read on the forward strand.
ATATCTTATCTCAAGTGGGGTTGCAGTGACGTTGAAATAATCGAAAAATACGCTACAAACACACACGTATCACTTGATGGCTACACCCTCCCCACCCAAATTCTAACTCTGACCTTTCTGCGCATGCGCAAAACGGCAGCTAGACTGCGCCAGAAATATTTTTCCGGGTAACGTCTGGCTGCTTGCGGCAGCTGCCAACACCGGCATATTCTCCTCTTCCTCACGTTGTCCCACTCTCAAATGACGACGATGTCGACGTGATATTATATATATATCCTTCCTATTCTTTCTTCCATCCTTCGTTTCCTCCACTTCTTCTCCCTTTATCCCTCTATTCATCATTCTGTATCGGTAATTATGTTCCCCACTCTGTGCCCAAATGCTTCAAGCCGTGGTGGAGTGGCCCAGCGCTCTAAGGAGCTTCGCTGCGGAGTGCGTTGTTGCTCGCCGTCGGAGGTTCGAGTCCTCCCTGAGGGCTTATATATATATATATATATATATATATATATATATATATATATATATATATATATATATATGTGTGTGTGTGTGTGTGTGTGTGTGTGTGTGTGTCCTTAAGTTACTGTAACTAGTTTGTAAATCCAGGAACTGATGACCGCCGCAGCAGAGCGGCCGAGCGCATTGAGTCGCTATGCCACACTCCAAGTAGCCAGAAGCGGGAGATGGCGTTTCTGGAACACAATTTCAGCGTTGCGCATGCGCGTCAAGCAGTCTGGCAGCTGCTGGAACGAACCTCATGAGTCGCGTTGTCTGCAGCTACCATCCAGCCTGGGTTTCCGCTCCCCCTACCAATTACAAAACCCTGCAAATCCGTGAACGCCATGCTTTCTGCCTCGCCTACCGCAAACGCCTCCCTCCCCAAAACGGATGCTATACGACGTTATCCCTTGGTTGGTTGGTTGGTGATGTAGAGGGACCTTATCCTTGCCCAAAACTTCTACATCCTCGAGAGTGCGTCAGTAAAACTACCCTCTGCTGGGTCGACGCGTCAATGGTGTTCTCTTTTTTGTGTCTCTTTTCCGTTGTAGGTGTCGGTGGCCGAGTAGAAAGACCGACACAGAAATAAAGGATGCACGCTTGTGCAGGTAGGAGATGACCAGCCAGTGGGACAGCAGAAACTAGAAACACTAGAGTAAATTAGATCGAGATATATATTTCTTAGAGACTTAGTAATACTTAACTTTTACATAGCTCAGTACTGCAGAATGCTGATACATAGTTGAGCTAGAGGGCTGCCTAGTGCCTATCCGATAGCCAAGTCTTCACTGGTGCCTATCTGATTCCGAAGTGTTAACTGGTTCCTATCTCAGTCCCAAGTGAACGATGTCGTTCAGTGGTGGCCACGAGCGGGATTGCAGCAGAGGGCGCTCGTGGCTGACGTCGTAAGAACGCCGCGCCGTGCGTGCATGGCGGCGCGCGGCGAAAGTAGGTGGCGCGCACTTTGGACTTGTGCGACACCACAAAATCCACCTCCGGCCATCCAGATTTAGGTTTTCCGTGATTTTCCTAAATCACTCCAGGCAAATGCCGGGATGGTTCCTTTCAAAAGGGCACGACCGATTTCCTTCCCTATCCTTATCAAACACTCCGAGCGTTAGCTCCGTCTCTAATGACCAAGCTGTCGACAGGACGTTAAACTCTAAGCTTCCTCCTTCCTTCCTCAAGAGTGCGCCACCCTCTGCTGGGTGTTGTTTTTTGATTTTCCAGGAGTGTATTTTGTGCTCAATCAGAGTACAGCGGTGTGCACCTTGTGTGCTACTGTACCGCGCCGCGCCGGCAGCTTTCGCCGCAGCGCGCGGCAGACGCGGATGACGCGCAGCCTGCGCTCGGTGGCCACCGCAGCGGAGTCGTCGCCACCGGTGGCGTGTGGTGCGGTGGCCCCGGAAGGCCGCGCCGTCAGCCGCGACCGCAGAGCCGACGCGCTAATCACAGCGACCGACGCCGACGCCGACCGGCTGCTGATTCGCCGAATGGGCGCGGTGCGACCGCTGCCCTCTGTCCGCTGTCCGGGGCGCTGGCGATGACGGGGCGGCGGTGATTGCGAGGGCAAAACCTCAGCCAGGCCGCAGCCGGCGGTGACAGGTGGCGCCGGCAGCGGCGGGGCGACAACCCGGGACACTCCCGTACAGCTGCGTCGGCACCCCGCGCTCCGGCCGCGCTGACCCAGGGAGCTCAGCGACCAACACGTACCGTGCTCGCGTCGTCAACCCTATAACACTGCTAAACATTCGTTTCTTTTTTACGACTAAAATGCTCAAAATACCTTGTCTCGCAAAGAAAACACATACACCCTATAACACCCCTTCTTCCGTAAAAATACATAATTACCTTATTAGTTACGTGTGAAAGGCAACAACGCCGTTTACTTACAATTCTACGCCCCTGAGCACATGTTTAACACGGTGATTAATAAAATTGCAGGTTCGATGCCATGGATTCTGGACAGGCTATCACGTATTGGTACAGTTGGTTACTGTCTGAAACTGAGAACATAATATTTTAATAGTAAGTAACCATCAGTGCGCAACATGCGCGGTCCATACAAAACTGGCATAAACTACAGCTCATCATTTGCTAACTATATATTATTATTATTATTATTTTCGATTATTCCCTTTAAAGAGAGCGATTGAACTTGAGTAATTATGACTTCTTCTTCTTCCTTCGTTCTTCCCAAATTCTCTTCATGCGTTCACTGTGTTCTCTCTTCCGTTCTTCTGACCACTTTTTTCCTGTTCTGTTCTCCGTGTGTTCTTGTTTAAGTTTATGTTTCTTTATAATGTTCCTGAACTGTTCTCTATTGTTTATGTTGTCTTGTGTGATTCCCAGTTCTTTAATATCCTCTTCTGTTTCAGTGATCCACTTCGTCTTGTTTTTGCTCTTGTTTGCTATCTCAAATATTTGCCTTGTGAGCCTGGTTTCATTCATCCTGATGATATGTCCATAAAATTTCATCCTTCTCTTTCTGATGGTGTCCGTTATTGTTTTCATGTCTTTGTAAATCTCTCTAGTTGGCCGCTTTATCCAAATTCCTTCCCGAAACACTGAACCATATATTTTCCTCAAAATTTTTCTTTCCTGTTTTTCAATCTCTCTGATCTTCGTATGACCATGAATCACTGTAGTTTCTGCAGCATAGAGTGCCTCTGGTAGGACTACTGTCTTGTAATAAAGAACAGTTCAATTTAAACAAAATGATACTAGCAGCAATCCAATATCTAATTACAAGTAAAAACGAATGCTAGTAGATCTCAACAGCAACTGAGGACGACGGAGAGCGCCTGAGAGACAGGCTGTCGCCTCAGCCTCAGCAGTCAGCAGCCCTCTCCTCTACACGTGAGCGCTCTGCTCACACTCGCGGGCGCCGTCTGGCGGCCCGTATCGCGACCGCTCACGTTCACCACTGTTTGCGACCTTCTTAGAGATGTTACAACCCCTAACAGATTGGGTCGCATTTATTTGCGCTTTTTCTCAACGCAAGTAGCCTACCCTTTCTTTCCTTTCCTTATTGTAAACGCCATTTACAACCTGCTGAAATTTTTTTTCCCCCTTTTTATCATACTTGTTTCCTAAGGGCATTGAAAAACTAGCTTCACTGTAAAGTGCAGGAATAGGGAAGATTTTTGGTCTCCGAATCTCGGTTGAATTGGAGAACTAGTTAAGAGTCTCCCAGACTTCTACATCTACATAGCATACTCTGCAAATTACATTTGAGTGCCTGGCAGAGGGTGCATCAAACCACCTTATACTATTTATCTCCCATTCCATTCTCGAATAGCACGCGAGAAGAAAGAACACCTGAATCTTTTCGTTCGAGCTCTGATTATCGTATTTTATTCTGATGATCATTTATACCCCTGTAAGTGTGAGTCGACGGCTGGGGTGACCAAGCGTACTGCGGCGTGCCAGTCACAGGCTGCACGGCCACTACATCGCATAAGCTCTACAAATATTTGAATTTTGTAAGTGCGAGTCAACAATATATTTTCGCATTCGGAGGAGAATATTGGCGATTGGAGTTTCGCAAGTAGCCCACGCCGCAGCGATAAGCGCCGTTGTTGTAATGATTCCCATCCTAGATCCTGTATCATTTCCTTAACGATGTCTGTCCTGTATCGTGACAATACGAAACGAGCTGCCCTTCTTTGGACTCTTTCGATATCGTTCGTCAAACCCACCTGTTAAGGACCCCACACTGGGCAGAAGTACTCCAAAAAAGGACGGACAAGCGTAGTGTATACAGTTTCTTTAGTAGTTCTGTTACATCTTTTAAGGGTTCTGTCAATAAAACGCAGTCTCTAAAGTAATAAATGTTTGTATAGCTTAGGGACTTAATTACGGGATCATTAGTCCCTAAACTTACAAACTACTTATGAACTAGTTAATACTAAGGACGGCACAAATATCCATGCCCGAGGGGGGATTCGAGCCCCCGACCGTAGTGCCCGAGCAGATCGTGACTGGAGCGCCTCAGTCCCCTCGGCCACCGCGGCCGGCCACCTCTTCCCCCTTTTATCCATCTATTCATCTTTCTGGGTCTGTTATTACCTTCCCTACTCCGTGCCAAAATCCTTGAAGGCGGTGGAGTGGCCCAGCGCTCTAAGGAGCCTCGCTGCGGAGAGCGTTATTCCTCGCCTTCGGAGGTTCGAGTCCTCCTTGAGGTATATGTGTGTGTGTGTTGTCTTTAACTTAGTGTAAGTAGTTTGTAAATCCGGGGACTGATGACCGCCGCAGCAGAGCAGCCGAGCGCATTGAACCGCTATGCTACGATGCGCTAGGCCGTTCCCCGTCGGAGGTTCGAATCCCCCACTAGGGTATGGCTGTTTGTGTCGTCTTTTGTATAAGGTAGTTCATAAATAGTTTGTAAATTTAGGGACTGATGACCTCGCAGATAAGTCCCTCAAGCTTGAAAAACATTTAAACATTTGACTGATGCCTACAGCAATTTGGTTCAACAGGTTTAGAAACAATTGAACATTTCAAAACACCAAGCACTCACCTTCCCCCGTTACCAAAACGGGTAAAGGAGAGCTCCAGTTTAATGTGGTACCTGTGTCACTTTAGTTTCTGACAGTTCTTCACATCGTTTAAGCGTCAACGCTGATTAAAATGCAGAGTTAAAAAATCCAATGCTACAAATGGGTTCCGAACCCGCGACCTTTAAGATTTCAATCCAGTACTGCACTGCTACGCAGTTCCTGAAGTAGAGAGATGGCACCATCCCTTGGATATTTAGCCGGACAAGTTAACATTTAATTTGCAATAAAATATTGAGGTCATTAATCGAGATAAGAATTATCCTATGTTTTAAGCTGAATCGAATAAAACACTGTGTGCAAACTTAAATAAGATCACATGAGAAATTTTGAAGTTTATCACCGATCAACATCGTGAGACTGGATTTATATACGTCTAAAGATATTTAATACACAGCTAAATTAGAATATAATGAAATACACGAAACATTTAAAATGTACGGTTATGTCTTATGTAAGTTTGGAAACAAATGAGCAATGAGAAATAAATTTTAGCATCAAGGAGACGGCCTAAATCCAATATAACAACAATTTCGTGTGGCTCAATGATCTGCTCCAAGTTATTCGATTGGACACAACCTTGAACCTTAGTATGTCCGTAAGATATCCCAGTTATCGTACCGGTAAAAGGGAACCTACAGTTTCGGGCAACACCTCACATCGGTGAGAGGTGAAGGCTAGGTTAAAACTCAAAGTGAAGAAGTGAATGACTCCAGCGGGGTTCAAACCCATGACTTTTGCGACCAGTAGATCGCTTTGTCGTAAAAAAGACTGTGTAGCGCTGCTTACTGATCGAGAAATTCGGCTTTTTACATCAAAGTAGGAGAGACTCTGAAAATTTGAGAAGGTATTTCTAACACAGTAGGAAACTACTTGGAGGCAAAATAATAATAATTTTTAAAACTTCTGCGTTACTGACCAATTTTACGGGTTTATATCCTTAAGGGGGGAAGTACACAAAACTGCGGTGATTTATTTTTATTTAGATGTTTTTTTAAGATAATAATTCCAAACTTGCTACAGTTATTAAAAATGTTATGTACATATGAACGTATTTTTTTTATTTATTGACCTTCTACATCTTTAATTATTAACTATAAGAACACAATTATTGAAGTTTTTGGACACTTTCATACCGAATAATTGCAGACATTTCTGTGTGAAACAGAATTTTGATATCTCCTTTTGTTCAGTTTTTACGGGTCTCCAAATTTCCATGAAAAAAGTATATAAAATTTAAGGAGTACATTCTACCATAAATGCCTTACAAAATACTAAATGAAAGTTCCTTCCAAAGAATATTTCACTGTAGTACTGACTCTAGTGACTCACCATATGCCAAATTTCATTTCTCTATCTTTTGTTCGTGAGAAAAGATACATAAACTTACAAAAATGTAAGTTACGGGAAACTGAATAAAAGATTTGATAGTGTTTGTATTAGAACTTACCTTCTCTGTGTGAACTAGTGCACACTCCTTTTCATTTTTTTTTTTGCTTGTATTCTTTGATTACCTTGCTCTTCTGTTTCATTGGCTGTAATATCAGCCACAGTAACTCTTTTGTCATCGATATCCTTCAACACTGAATATGTGTAATCTCATGCATGAAATCCTAGCCTCTGTAGAGTTTTTACTCTTCCAAGAATACCATTGTTAAAAACTAAACAGCCATCATATGCAACAATTTTAACAATAGTTGTGGAAGCAAATATTGTTGTAGTGCAACGTTTCCAAATCAGTGAGTTGCGGTGATTCATGGCCAGACGAAAGTAAGAGAAATTGAAAAGCGAGGAAGGAACATTCTAAGGAAAATACTCGGACCACTTTTTGTGAAGAAATTTGGATAAAGAGACCGACAAGACAGATTTACAAACACACAGACACAACAACTAACACCTTTAGAAAGGGAAGGTTAAATTTTATGGAAATATCGGCAGGATGGGCAACAACAGGCTTACAAGACAAATCTTTGGAATAGTTAAAAGTAGCAAAACCAAGACCAAATGGATAACTGAAACAGAAGAAGACATTAAAGATCATGGAATCACACATGACAACATAAACAAACGAGAGCAGTTCAGATAAATCATAAAGAAAAATACATTTTAACAGGAACACACCGAAAAAAGAACAGGAAAAATATATATATATATAAATGGTCAGAAGAGCGCAAAAAAGAACACAGCGAGCGTATGAAGACAAGTTGGGAAGAAATTTCAATCGCACAGTCAATAGGGAATAGTCGATAATAATAATAATAATATAATAATAGTACGAGAGAAGGAAGGAGGTAGGGGCGTGGCCCTGTGAAAGCTATCAAAAATCATTATTTTTTCGCACTACGAAGCGGAATTGGAACGTTGTATTTGGTAACTGAAATTTCAATACCATGTAGTAAATGAAGAGTCGTTTTTTTTTTCACAATTTTGGTTATTTCCGTGTATGTTCCCCCCTTAAAGAATCGATCGGTGTAAAATGTCTCAAGTACTGAAACAGTTCGTTGTCGGGTCAGTGTTAAAAATTGCGTATCAATGTAATCGCTACAGTGACTGCTCCTAATGTAAATGGCCATAGCATTGGAACATGAGATGACTGTTAAACTGGTTACATTTTTCAGCTCTCTTGGTGGACGCAAGAAAAAAAAAAAAAAAAAAAAAAAAAAAAAACAGAAAATAACTCCGGTGACACAGTTGCTCGGCAGCGGAAATATCTCTCGGAATAACCGGCCACTGTCGGCCGTTTGTAAAAATCCGATGCTTTGATTCCGGGGCTCGCGCCGCGTATCTTCCATTTAACCGAACGGCTTCCGCGCCGGACCGCCTGCGCGGGACACCCCGTGTTAGCACTGCCAATAATATCCCCCGTAATCGGCTTTTAAGGCAGAGCCCTCAATTGCCATTTTTCATCGCCTCTCTCTCTCTGTTTTTCGCCACATATTTTTTTTCTTCGTTTGTTTGTTTTGCTTTTTATTCGCGCCCATTAATCTCCATCACTGCCGGCGCTTTTATTTCCTCTCAATATCAACCGCGCGCTATTCTCATTCACGGCATCTGGCAACAATAAATAACATACGACCCCGGCCTGTTTTCCCGGCTCGGTTTTTGTCTCTGTCCACCGTGGTCAATCGTCCGTCCATCTCTCTCTCCCTCTCTCTCTCTCTCTCTATCTCTCTCTCTATTCTCCCCAATGCCGCATCCCTCGGCGTTCCGCTCTCGCCGCCTCTGTTGCGCGTTTGTGCGTGTACCCTGCCCGCAAATCCAGAAGAGCTCGATGAGTCGCTTTATAAACCGGAGAATACAATTAACCTCTCGTGCGCGCCACACACGGGGATTTCGCACGATTGCGATTTATGACCACCGCTATCTGCCTCCCGCTTATTGGAATTAAATCCACTGTTTGGCCAGTCCACCCCGCAGGCGCCTTTCGCGCCCCATCTCGCACTCACACCCCGCACCTTTTTTTTTTTTTTTTTATCCACTGACCGCGACACTCCCCACTCCCTTTTCACTGGCGCCAGCGATACGCGCACGGCGGAAACGGGCCGTCCAGAGATTCAGCACAGAAGCGCAACACACACGCCGCGACAGACCGCAGACGCCCCGATCTGTCCGTCGTTAATGCAGCTGTTGATCAAGTGCGCGTTCATTTATTTCCAAACAAGCATTTAGCACCGGCCTCGCGCACAGTCAATACCGGCCGTTGATGGATGGCGAAAAATTAAGCCGAGTGCGTTGAAATATGCCGCCGGCGGGCGGGCATCATTCATTGGGGGTGCGACCGCCCCGGACACACCCCCCACCCCCCGGCGGCAGACCGCATCGCTCACACGCCGCCCCCGCACACGAATGTCCGCTCAATCGGAGGACGTCCATCAAACGGGCCGCAGCGGTCATTGCTGTTGGGTGAAATGCCAGGCTCTGTTTGCACGTAACGTATGGTGGCCGCGAGCAGGTATACAATCCGATTCGCAGCAGTTGTGTTTCGCTTTGCTGGAAACGGGGGTGTTTGTAGTAAAACACGAATTACTCGCGTAATTTGTAGCAACATGGATTGGACCTTTACGTACCTGTACGGGATATCCATTTCGGACTCAGTTTTATTTCAAAATTCAAATTCAAATGTTTGTATAGCTTATGAGACTTAACTACAGGGTCATCAGTCACACAAACCACCTATGAACTACCTAAGACTAAGGACGGCAAAAATATCCATGCCCGAGGGGGGATTCGAACCCCCGACCGTAGTGACCGTGCAGACCGTGACTGGAGCGCCTCAGTCCCCTCGGCCACCTCGGCCGGCGGTTCATTTTACGTTCTGTCTTTCTACAGTTGCTTTTTTTAAATTATAAAGTGGTTATTTATGTAGATAACTGAATTAGGAAGGTTTTATATTGTCGTATTCATTTCGCCTTTACTTGGAAGGCATCATCAGTGGCCTGTAATATATACCTGGTAATGTTTTACAATAATTCGTTTTTTTATGTTTTTAATATTTTAGGTTATAAACACTTCTGATGCGTTATCTAACTATAATTAATAATGTCTGAATGTTATTGCTTACAATATTTGGTGAATGGTGTTTTACATTTAGTGCTACTTGGTTACTTCAGGGTGGGTTCTTTCAAATTATATTCTCTTGGCGTTCTACTTTTTACCACTTCACCACTAGGCACACATTATTATGTGGTAAAAAAAGCCAAGAGAATATATATATATATAAACATCCTGGCCGCGGAGGAGCGGTCGAGCGCATTGAGGCTCTATGCCACCATGCCCGAGGCCGTTCCCCGTCGGGGGTTCGAATCCAGGGCATGGATGTCTGTGCCGTCTTTAGTATACGGTAGTTCATAAGTTGTTTGTAGGGTTAGAGACTGATGACCCCGTAGTTAAGTCCCTTAAGCTTCACAAACATTTGAACATTTTAAAACATACTGAAGTCACCAAGCAACACTAGATGTAAGCCACCTTCCACCAAATGTTGTAAGCAATAACATCGAAATATCATTAATTATATTTAGATAACGCACCAGAACTGTTCATAACCTAAAATACTAAATACGTAAAAAACGAAAAATCGTAAAACGTAATCATGTATATATTACAGGCCGCGGTGGAGTAGCCGAGCGGTGTAAAGCACCTCGCTGCGGAGCGCGCGGTTGCTCGCCGTGGAGGTTCGAGTCCTCCCTGGGGCATGTGTGTGTGTGTGTGTGTGTGTGTGTGTGTGTGTGTGTGTGTGTGTTTGTCCGTAGGTTAGTTTACCTAGGTTTAAGTAGTTTGTACGCTACGGACTAATGACCACGCAGTTTGGTCCGATAGATTTACAAACATTTGAACATTTTTTTTTGAATCGACATGGATTCGACCGTTACGTACTTGCATGGGAAATCCATTTCGGACCGGGCTTTATTTACTTTTAGTTCCTTTTACGTTCTGTCTATCCACAGTTGCTTATTAAAATTATAAAGTGGATATTTATGTAGACAATTGAATTATGAAGGTTTTATATTGCCATATGCATTTCGCCTTTGCTTGGAAGGCATCATCAGTGGCTTGTAATATGCACATGCTAATGTTTTACAATACTTCGTTTTTTACGTTTTTAGTATTTTAGGTTATAAACAGTTCTACATCTACATACATTCTTAGCAGTCCACCGTAAGGTGCGTGACGGAGGGTACACTGTACCGCTACTAGGCATTTCCTTTCCTGTTCCGTTCCCAAATTGAACGAGGAAAAAAAGAATGCCTATATTCCTCCGTACGAGCCCTAATTTCTTTTATCTTGTCATTGTGGTCACTACGCGAAATGTAAGTACGTGGCAGCAAGATCGTACTACACTCAGCTTCAAATTCCGGACCTCTAAATTTCCTCAACAGAAATTCACGAAAAGAACGTCGTCTTTCCTTCAGCGATCCCCAATTGAGTTGCCGGAGCATTTCCGTGACACTAGTGCATTGGTCGAACCTACCAGTAACAAACCTAGCTGCTCGCCTCTGAACTGCTTCCTTACCTTCCTTTAAACTGATCTGCTGCGGGTCCCAAACACTTGAGCAATACTCAAGACGTAGTCGTACAAGCGTTTTATACGCGGTCTCCTTTACATATAAAGTATATCTTTCCAAAATTCTCCCAATAAACCGAAGTCGGCTGTCCGCCTTACTCACGACTGTCCTTATATGTTGGTTCCATTTCATATCGCTCTGCAATGTTACGCCTAGATATTTGAACGACGCGACAGCATCAAGAAGCTCACTACTAATGCTGTATTCGAACATTATAGGATTGTTTTTTCTACTCATGCGCATCACCTTACATTTTTCTACATAGAGAGCTAGCTGCCATTCTTCGCACCAACTAGAAATTTTGTCTAAGTCATCCTGTATGCTATTACAGTCAGTTACAGACGACACCCTCCCATACACCACAGCATCATCAGCAAACAGTCGCAAATTACAACTTACTCTGTCCATCAGATCATTTATATACATAGAAAATAATAGCGGTCCTATCACACTCCCCTGGGGCACGCCTGACGATACACTCGTCTCTGATGAACAATGGCCGTCGAGAACAACGTACTGCGTTTTATTACTTAGGAAGTCTTCCAGCCAGTCACAAATCTGTGAACCTATTCCATAAGCTCGTATCTTCGTTAGCAGTCTGCAGTGTGGCACCGCGTCGAACGCCTTTTTGAAGTCGAGAAAAACACAATCCGCCTGTTGCCCTTCGTCCATGGCTCTCAAGATGTCATGTGAGAAAAGTGCAACCTGAGTTTCACATGAACGATGTTTCCTAAACCTGTGCTGATTCATCGAAAGAAGCTTTTCCGTTTCAAGGAAATTTACTATATTCGAACTGAGAATATCCTCTAAAATTCTACATGAAACAGATGTCAACGATATTGGCCTGTAATTGTGTGGGAAGTCACCTGCGCTTTTTTCCAATCACTAGGAACTTTGCGCTGAATTAAAGCTTCGCAATAAATGCAAGCTAAGTATGGGGCCAATGCCTTTGTAAAACCGAACGGATATTCCAACCAGACCAGCAGACTTTTTCGTATTTAGCTCTCTCAGCTGCTTCTCTACACCGGAAATACCTATTGCTATGTCCCCCATTTCGGAATTAGTACATTTCGGGCCGGGTTTTATTTATTTTTAGTTCCTTTTACGTTCTGACTTTCTTCAGTTGCTTTTTAAAATTATAAGGTAGATATTTATGTTGCTGTGGTCTTCAGTCCGCAGACTAGTTTGATGCAGCTCTCCACGCTAACCTGTCCTGTGCAAGTCTCTTCATCTGAGAGTACTTTCGGTAACCTACATCCCTTTGAATCTGCTTACTGTATTCGTCCCTCGGTCTCCCTCTACGATTTATACCCCATACACTTCCTTCTAATGCTAAGTTGACGATTCCTTGATGTCTCAGGATGTGTCCCACCAACCTATCCCTTCTCTTAGTCAGAATACGCCAGAAATTCCTTTTCTCCCCAATTCTGTTGAGCACCTCCTCATTAGTTACGTGATCTACCCCTCTAATTTTCATCATTCGTCTGTAGCACCACATTTCATAGGCTTCTATCATCTGCGTCACTTCCATACAATACTACACTCCAAACAATTGCTTTCAGAAAGGACTTCCTAAAATTTAAACTAATATTGGATGTCAACAAGTCTCCCTTCTTCAGAAATGCTTTTCTTCCCATAGCCATTATGCATTTTGTATCTTCTTTACTTCGGCTATCAGAAGTTATCTTGCTACCCAAGTAACAAAACTCGTCTACTACTTTTATTGCTTCTTTACCTAATTTAATTCCTTCAGCATCGCCTGATTTTCTGACGCTGCATTCCGTTATCCTTGTTTTACTCTTGATGATGTTAATCTTATAACCTCATTTCAAGACATTGTCCAATCCATTCAATTGCTCTTCCAGATCCCTTGCGGTCTCTGACAGGATTACTATGTCATCGGCAAACCGCGAAGTTTTTATTTCTTCTCCCTGAACTTTAATTCCTTCTCCAAATTTCTCCTTGAAGTCCTTCACTGCCTGTTCAATGTACAGATGGAACAACAATGGCGAAAGGCTACAACCCTGTCTTGCTCCCTTCCCAACCTCTGCGTCCCTTTCATGCCCTTCGATTCTAATAACCGCTGTTTGGTTTTTGTATAAGTTGAGTATAACTCTTTGCTCCCTATATTTTACTCCTTGTGTAGAGAATTGAATTATGAAGGTTTTATATTGTCATAAGCATTTCGCCTTTGCCTGGAAGGTATCATCAGTGGCCTGTAATATACACATGGTCATGTTTTACACTACTTCGTTTTTTACGTTTTTAGTATTTTAGGTTATAAACAGTTCTGATGCGTTATCTAACTAAAATTAATAGTTAATGTTATTGCTTACAATATTTGGTGAAAGGTGGTTTACATTTAGTGTTGCTTAGTGATTTCAGGGTGTTTTCTTTCAAATTATATTCTCTTGGCGTTTTCTTCTTTTCTAGCACCACTAGGCACACACTATTTTGTGGTAAAAACAAAAACCTCCAAGAGAATATAATTTGAAAGAAAAGATCCTGAAGTCACCAAGTAGCACTAGATGTAAACCACCATCCACCAAATATTGTAAGTAATAACATCCAAATATCATTAATTATACTTAGATAACGCACCAGAAATTTAAATATTCGAAAAATAATCATGTGTATATTACAGGCCACTGATGATACCTTCCAAGTAAAGGCGAAATGCTTTTTGCAATATAAATGCTTCATAATTCAGTTGCTTAGACGGTATACATAAATATCCACTTCATAATATATTTATTTATTAATCGCTTGGCATGTGGAGTAGCACGTATTTAAGTATAACTAAAACAATGAACAAGAATATACATACACGCATAAGGAAACTATTTATGTACCGCATTGAACATGCTGCCACACTATACAATTCCCTGGTGACTCAAGAAACCGGAGCAAGACAGAGAGCGGGTTTTCGAAAATTAAACAGATTTATGAGGACGTATTGTGATGACAAACAAACCGCCTGGATCGACTATTTTAGAAGATAATGAAGGGTGTTTTTTGTCCGTCTAGGCAACTACAAAAGAGATGCACCTTTTTTCACCAGACTCATTAGCACACAACAGATAGTTACTCAGTTAGCAAATAAATATTGGAAACCAAACATTGTAGAAAATAATTTAAAAAATCACATAAACTCCCCCACTTCTGGCCCATCACTCTTCTCACTCCACATCCCACTACTGACCACTCCACACCTATACATAATCAAATACCCACCCCTCCGCCAAGATGAGGTCTTCAGAACATGTTTATCACATAAAAAATTAAACTCTGTTAACATTCCACTCCCCCCAAACTCAACTTCGTTCTCCTCATTGTTGTCCCACATCACACAAGAAAAACTCGTCCTAGATTACTTACACTTCAACTGCTCCTCACTTGTGTCCCACAAATCCCACTATATAAAACTTAACGCCTACTATCCAGCCATATTTGCCACCCTCCTACCCACAAACATTCACTCCACACATTTTCAACATCATTAGTACTCCACTTCATCTATATCTAAGTAGAAACACAGCTCTTTATCCCACTCAACCATCAATCCACGCTCCAGTCACGGTCTGCACGGCAACTACGGTCGGGGGTTCGAATCCCCCCTCGGGCATGGATATTTGTGCCGTCCTAGTTCGTAAGTAGCTCATAATTAGTTTGTAAGTTTAGGGACTGATGACCCCGTAGTTAAGTCCCATAAGCTTAACAAACATTTGAACATCAATCCACTACTTACTCCACACTCTTATACAACATCCCACTTTACATTTCCTTATTCGCAACATTACAATTACTTTGTAGTCATTCAATCACTCTCTGCCCCACACAGCAACACTCAATAGACAGAATTTTAAAAATCACTACACTTACATAACAAATTAAAGAATAGAATTACTAGACAATACCTTATGTCACAAACGTATTTAATTAAAATCGACTCTCAATCCTCTCCCCCTCTCCTAACCGCCACTTCCACTTCTGCCTCCCACTTTTGTCTTCCTTCTAATCCTTCATCCTACTACTTACCACTTTAGAAACACTATTCAACCATCTTTGTCTTGCCACTCCTCTTCCACAAAACACTAATCACATAAGACTTGGCCGGCCGCGGAGGCCGAGAAGACTGAGGCGCTTCAGCCACGGTCTGCACGGCCACTACGGCCGGGGGTTCGAATCCCGCCCCTCGGGCATGGATATTTATGCCGTCTTTAGTATAAGGTAGTTCATAAGTAGTTTGTAAGTTTAGGGACTGATGACCCCGTAGTTAAGTCCCATAAGCTTAACAAAGATTTGAACATAAGACTTGTATTTTCATTATTACACCATTTCTCCTACATCAGAACTAAGTAGACTATGACATAATGTAATATAAATTGCATGCGATGCCGGAAACACTGGGCCGCGGTGGAGTAGCCGAGCGGTCTAAAGCGCCTCGCTGCGGAGCGCGCGGTTGCTCGCCGTGGAGGTTCGAGTCCTCCCTGGGGCATGGGTGTGTGTGTTGTCCTTAGGTTAGTTTACCTAGGTTTAAGTAGTTTGTAGGCTACGGACTTATGACCACGCAGTTTAGTCAGATAGATTTACAAACATTTGAACATTTTTGAACGGCAACACTGGAACAACACACTGTGCCCGCTCAGTCACTTGCAAAACAAACAACTACATCGGACCTGTGGAAAATATAATTATGCATAATGCATCAGTGAAGTGCAAATTGTGCCGCAGAAAGAAGAGAATCGCTGGTACAGCATGAAACAAATCGGTGTTCCATGATGTGAGGCGAAACGTCACCAAGAGTAAATTTCTGTAAGTAACTAATCATCTCTTTACATGTTTTTCTAAGAACTGGTTTCGATCCAAAAGCCAAAACAAATTGAGGATTATCATTATAGAACAATGAAAATATTTTACGCGTAAGGTGAAAAATGTAGCATCTTATCTGTAGTTGCATAGATGGACCAAATACCCTTCATAATTAAAAAGCAGCCACGGACGCCATGGCCTCACAAATGAAGAATATTTAAAACTGTTTGAGGAATCATGAATCATTTTCTTTATTAATTAAAATGTTAGTCTAGATCGCAAGTTGCTGAGCTTTTTATTGGCAACTGCTCAAACAGTTGTTCCGGCCACCGCCACCGTCCACCAACAAGATGACGGAGGCCTGATGTTAGTCCTGAAGGACTGAAACGGTACGGATGCCAATAAAAAGCTCAGCGGTCTAGACTGTAATGTTTTAATTATTTAACATTGTTATATCGCAGTTTAAAAAAAAAAAAGCTTTCAAACATTTTCTGTAGTCGTCAAAAAAGTTTATTCCCGCGAAATTGATGCTAGGAAAACCGGAAAGCAACGATCTTTACCAAGGATAAGAGACAAACTCCAACAGGCGTTACTGAACGTGATCCAAAAGAAGCTGAAGAGGAAAGAGTACAACTTAAAATACACATGAGTGCACAATGTAATATGTATGATAAAAAAAGTAAAATAAATTATAGAAACCACACAGGTTTAGGACATGTATCGTAAAACTATGTATTGCGTACACATCAGTGTCCAGGTCCTGAATCCACTTCATAGCTCCAGTCATGGTTGCAAAATTTTAACACGAATTATCTACAGGAGAATGGAAAAGCTGGTAGAAGCTGACCTCGGGGAAGATCGGTTTGGATTCAGGAGGAACGTAGGAACACGGGAGGCAATACTCACTTTACGAATTATCTTAGAAGATAGATTAAGGAAAGGCAAACCTACATTTTTAGCTTTTGTAGATTTGGAGAAAGCTTTTGACAATGTTGACTGGAATACACTCTTTCAAATTCTGAAGTCCGCATGGGTAAAATATAGGGAAAGGAGAGTTATTTACCTTGTACAAAAGCTAGACCGCAGTTACTAGACTCGAAGGGCATGAAAGGAAAGCATTAGTTGGGAAGGGATTTAGACAGTGTTGTAGCCTTTCTCCGATGTTATTCAATTTGTACATCGAGCAGGTGGTGAATGAAGGAAAGCAAGGAAAAATTTGGAATAGGGATTAAAGTTCAGGGTGAAGCAATAAAAACATTGCGTTTTGCTGATGACATTGTAATTCTTTCAGAGACAGCAAAGGACCTGGAAGAGCAGTTGAATGGAAAGGACAGTGTGTCGAAGAGAGCGTATAAAATGAAAATTAAAAAGAGCAAAACAAAGATAATGGAATGCAGTCTTAGAAAATCAGGCTCCAGGTATAAAGTCCTTAGCTTATACACGGTATTTTCTTGTAGGACACACTTTTATGACATGGTCCTGTGTCTGCTCAAGGCCGGCCGCGGTGGCCGAGGGGACTAAGGCGCTCCAGTCACGGTCTGCACGGCCACTGCGGTCGGGGGTTCGAATCCCCCCTCGGGCATGGATATTTGTGCCGTCCTAGTTCGTAAGTAGTTCATAAGTAGTTTGTAAGTTTAAGGACTGATGACCCCGTAGTTAAGTCCCATAAGCTCTACAAAGATTTGAACATTTGGTTAATTTACTACTACACTTAAATTTTCTGGTCAATTTTAATGGAAGAGCCGCGGAGGAGTCGCCGAAAGCTGTTAGGTGCCTCGATATGGAGCGCGCCAATTTTGGAACATAACAGAAATGCATCACAGAAGAGGCATGACCCGAGTTCCTTTACTGGTTCGCAGCTACGAGAAATGGAGACATATCTTCCCACTCATCATACAGGACACCAAACTTCCTTGTTTCCGTTATTCTTATCATCTGTTTTTCAACCCAGTCCCGGTGACACATTTGCCATCAGACTACACAACGGGGACCAACATCACTCTCGACGTGGAACAGTTTCTTCTCCGCAACTGGCCACAGCATGCTCACATCTATACTGACGGCTCTAAAACTGAAGCTAGGGTGGGATACGCCTTCTTTTGCCCCTCTAACGGCACCTACCAAATGTTTGCGCTTCCGCCTGCGTCATCTATTTACACGGCAGAGTTACTAGCCATCAGGGAGGCCATTTATTACGGCACACGAACATTTAACTCTATATTGATCCTCACGGACTCTCAAAGCGTGCTGAAAAAATTACAACATCCGACGTTTGACAAACGAACGAATAGATATATATTGGACGTCTTGGAGGCCATAACAAATGCACAGACAGTGGGCATAGACATCCACTTACTTTGGATTAAAGGACATCGAGGTATACCCCATAACGAAACAGTAGACCGCCTTGCCAAGAGAAGTATTACGGAAGGACAACAACGCCCCACGCCGATTCCATATACAGACTTACGGACGACGATTCGGAAAGCTGCCTATCGCACTTGGGACCACGAATGGCGCCTCTCTCATGTGTTTAAGGGAGGACACCTGGCAGCTATACAACCAAATGTCTCCTCACGACCGTGGTTTTCATCGATGACGCTTAGTAGACGTCATGCAACGTCTATCATTCGGATGAGACTGGGGCATGGATGTTACCCTGCCCACCTACACCGTTTGAAAATCATCGCTTCTCGGCATTGCGACAAAGATGTAACGGCAGTGGCGGATCTCAACCACATCATACTGGCATGCACCAAGTACACGGCCGCACAAAGTGTATTCTACCGAACGCTGGTCGCGAGGGGTTACCCTCTCCCCACAAGTGTCACTGTCCTACTTCATGGATTCGACAAGCTTAAGTACACTTTACTGAAGGACTACCTCAAAGTCACTGGCATACAGCTCTAATTTTAGAGCTAGTGTGTTTACCTTGAACATGCACAGCGGGAAACTGCATACGTGATTTTATATTATATTTTGACTTTTATTTGTCTTTGCACCTCTCATTTGGTCCTATGCTTCCTGCACTTTTATTGTATTACAAATATCTGTCGTACTGTTAAATATGTATTGTTTAATGTCTTTACATGTTATTTTTCCACTTTTATTCTAAGGCTATATGATGTAACATACTTATTAATATTGTGCTGTACATTGTTAGAATTTCACTTCTATTGTAATGTTATCAATGTAATAACCGCTGGCTGTATGGTCACTGTCACCAAAAGCCATAATAAAGAATTATATATATAAAAAAAAAAAATGGAGCGCGCAGTTGCTAACCGTCGGAGGTTCGTGCCCTCCCACGATCATGCGTATATATGTGTTGCCTTTTATTTTAAGTTAGTTTAAGTAGTTTGTAAGCCCGAGAATTGATAACCGCAGTAGTTAAGTCCCACAGATTAACAAACATTTGAACATTTATGTTTAATCGAAGAATTAAAACAAAAATTTCGCAGTCTGGTACAGGACTTCATAAACAGCCATAAATAATTTAACAAAACAATGTAAGCGTTCATGGTCGGAGTTAACTTTAAAAATCCGGGCTGCCGTGATGGAATGGCCGAGCGCTGTATGACGCCTTGCTGCGGAGTGCGGGTTTGATCTCCGTCGGAGGTTCGAGTCCTTCCTCGGGCATAGATGTGTTTGTTATCCTTAAGTTAGTTGAAGTAGTTTGTAATCCTAGGGAATGATGACCGAATAAGTCGAGCCCCTTAGATTTATAAACATTTGAACATTTTTTACCTGGGCTGACAGGCAGTGGTCGATGAGGATAACTTTCACAAACATTTCATCTTCGGCTGCGGAAGACATCATTGGAAACGAACTGCCGCCAGAAATCGAGGGGGCACAGAGTATATAGTCGGTGTAGAGGGTACGACAAACTATAACGTAACGTTGTCTAAGACTGTCCCTGGTATTGCCAACATTATTCATAGATAATACACGATTGTCAATACGCTGGTGCACCGTTAAAATTAAAATTTTGTCCAAATTAACATCTCCCATTTTTCTGTCGAAATTGTAGCAGTGTTTGTAAATATCGATGAGTTTCTCTGTGCTTACGCGCATAGTAGTGTTATATTTTCTATGTAACACTAGTCTCATTAAATTTTATTTCAAGAGTGCCCTCTTGGAAAACATGTTTCGCTACGACCAATTTCTCCGCATGTCGCAGGCATAGTTCCGCTTATGTTCACGCAGAAGAGCGTTGACACTTCTCGTCACGTCACGCGACAGACTGTGGTGTCCTCTACATCGCCAATGTATACGGCGGCTCCTCGAGTTCTTTTTCAAATGTTCAAATGTTTGTAAAGCTTATGGGACTTACCAGCGGGGTCATTCCATTTCGCTTCCTATAATGTCTTCTTTAGTAGAGATGAAACGACTGTGGCCTGTCAAACTGGAAATTTTAAGTGAAAATAAATATATTTTTCCATAGTTTTAAAATCTAATTCGACAAGATTACATTATTCAAAAAATGTTCAAATGTTTGTAATTCTATGGCACCAAACTACGTTGGTCATCAGTCCCTAGACTTACAAACTATTTAAACTAAGTTGAACTACGATAAGGACAACACACACACACACACACACACACACACACACACACACATCCGTGCCCGAGGTAGAATTCGAACCTCCGACGCGGGAGGCCGCGCGATCCGTAACGTGTCGCTCCAGACCGCTCGGCTTCTCCGCGTGGCATTACATTGTTAGCAGAAGATGGCAATAAAGCATGTCCTGGCTACTGCGAGCGTTAATATCAAACAACCCTGCCCGTAACGTTATGACTAAAATATTCACTATTTGTCGAGTTAAAATTCGGTGACGTTTGCTTCATTTCACGAACACGACACTCGTATGCCGTGCAGTTCAAAAACCTTATATCAGATTTCAACGAACTGTTCTTGCTGGACACGTATAACAGTAATATAATAATTAACATAAATATTCAAAACCTTTCATTGACGTATTAAGAATTAAAAAGACTGTTCATAAATGTTGAACTCACGCAGGCGATAACCTCTTTTTATTACATATTAATATTAGTGGTAAATTTTATGCAGCTCTGTGTCTGAAACGTGGGGGCAATAAATTAATTACAAATTAGTACATCTCCCGTCGCATTTCGGTTATGGAGTGATGCCGTGAGGTAGAAACAGCAAGTGATAAGACAAGGCCACGCAGGATTCGTAGGTTTTAATGCTCATTTTTTCTACTGCTGTCATTTGAAGATTTTTTTTACTAATGCTCTTGTTAAATTAATCACTTAACAATACCGCAGGATTTTTATTTCATTTAATTTTTTTTTCGGAATAAATAACAATCACAATGAAAATTGTGTAAGCCGGCCGCGGTGGTCGAGGGGACTGAGGCGCTTCAGTCACGGTCTGCACAGCCACTACGGTCGGGGGTTCGAATCCCCCCTCGGGCATGGATATTTGTGCCTTCCTTAGCGTAAGCTATTTCATTAGTAGTTTGTAAGTTTAGGGACTGATGACCCCGTAGTTAAGTCCCATAAGCCTAACAAACATTTGAACATTTTTTGATTTGAAAATTGTGTAAAAATGATATTCTTAAATTACCTGATGAATGGTAGCTCAGACTATTCAGTATTAATTTCATTTTGAATTTTATTTAGTTCTTTGAATAGTTTCTTAGCTCTGTATATTAAATATAATTTTGCATATGTAATATTATAGTACAGTGTCTATTTATATGAACAATACTTCATTTCGAAAACAAAATTAATTGAAGAAAAATGATTTTCAGATGTGAGTTGTGTGAATCTCTACTCCACCGATATAAATCAGAAAAGTAATCCTAAGCATCCTGTGACATAACCGTTCTGTCGTTGAAATGTCACAGTCGTAAATAACAGTGATGATGAAGTGTGTAGTGGGTCTATTGAAACTGCACGGTTACTGTAACCAGTCATATTTTATTTCCACTGCGTGTTTTTAATGTCCATCATCTCGTGGATTAATGTCAGTTAAAAAGACATTTATGTGCTGTGTTTACGACGTAGAGGTAACTTCCGGCACTGTCAAGAAGCAGGAGATATAAATAAGTTCACTATTTTGGTACCATTATTCAGTTTTGTGGACGTCCTGGATTACAAAAATGAATAAAACTGAAACCTATAAATGAAAAGTAAAAATACATCCATTACTTTGAATCTCTTTCTACTGAAAAGTTACACATAATATACAACATCACATGCACTTAATAAGCATTGAACTGAGGTGACATCAGTTTCCTGCAGAATCCTTGAACATAATCCAAGTTCTAAGGGAATACATTACCAGAAGAACTTATGCCCATGCATCAGCACTACTTTAAAAAGCATAATTCGTGTGAAACTACAACATTCCGGCACTTAACTTTACGCGGCGTTTGATGCGTTAATTAAAAGCTAAGTCCCACATATAGGGCTGTTAACTACAAATGTCAGTTCGGTAAGGGATGCCACCAATATTTGCAGTGTATAGAACACAAATACTCGTCGGAATTCGTTGCATTGCGGACACACACACACACATACACACATACACATACACACACACACAGACACACACAAAACGACGATTTCATAGAGTAGTTCTCAACTGTTCAACTGCTTGTACATCTGAGGGACTTATCTACGGTAGTCATTAGTCCCTACGCTTACAAACTATTTACACTAACTTAAAGAAACTTATGCTGAGGACAGCACAAACACCCATGCCCGACGGAGGACTCGAACCTCCGACGGCGAACGGCCGCGCGCACCGCAGCTGGGCGCCTTAGTGCACACAGCTACTCTGCCGCGATGTAGTAGTTCTTTTCTCTTTTCAATGTAGTGCCCATTCCCACTCAGCCTCTCAATAGAGGGTTCAAAATTGCTTATCTCAGTTTTACATGTCCCATTGTATAGTCTTCTCCTCAGGTTGTGCACTCTAACGATGTGCAATTACAATATCGGTTGCTAGAATATAAGTCAATGAAGGTATGGTTTTGTTTACTCGGAATTATAGTTTGTTATTTTAAGACACTTTTCGGTTTATTTTAATTTTTTCCAGAATAGCAGATTAATGTGATCCAGATTCACATGTGTCATATCAAATCACGCGGTTATAAATTTTTAGCTTTGCAGAGCACCTATCCAAATATGAAATAAAAATATTAATTTAGCCTTTAGTCTCAAATCTTGTAGTCTCGATCTTATAAACTTCTTTCGTGAGTACGTGCGTGGCGAGCACGGAGTGCAGAGCCAGTGCATTCTTTCTTTCTTCTTTCCTTCCTGCACTGCATTTGCTTTCCCTTTCCTTCTTTCTTATCCTCTCTCCGTCACCTCCCCACCAAGGGACTGATGACTTAGGTAGTTTGCCTCCCTGTCCCAACCAATCATTAAACTAGTAAATAGTAACCTCGATATGTACCATTAATTTCAACAACAAAACAAAAACTTCTAAAACACCCACAGGAAGGGGTGCCCACGCACCTGTAATGGCAATGGCGACGGAAATCTCTACAGACCCTATCGTAACCATTTATTTATAATTCTCTATCGTTTCCGCAGTTTGATTATACTTTCAATTTGTTAAAAAAATCATATTAACGCAGTAGTGTAAAATAAACATCATATAACTTTTAAATTAAAATATAAGACCTGCTATATAACAAAAAGGTCTCAAAATGAGCAAAGAAAAAAATAAACGTTGAGCTCCAGATGTGATATGTATGAAAAAAATACTATATAGACTTAACATAGAACACCTAGATCGCATGTTTTACTTCATACTTTATTATGTGACTAGTTTCGACAACCATGTTGTCATTTCCTAACGTAAAATTAAAATTATAAAACTGTATAAAAACTTTCAAAGGCACATGCATCTGGTGTACACAGCACATAAAATACTCCACATGTGTACCACTGGTACCACTGACGTGCTTGGAATATTAACATATATACTTAAAATTAAAATTAAAAAACTGTATAAAAACTTTCAAAGGCACATGCATCTGGTGTAGACAGTACATAAAATACTCCATCTGTGTGCTCGTTACTGAGGTACCACTGAAATGCACAAAGATGTATGTGCAGTTATCTGTATTTGGTCTGTACAAGTTATGTAAAAGTCATATTTTGATATCTGTGACACAAATAAATCTTGTGGTTGACTAGAGCGCCGAATGGTGGCGCTGTGCCGATTTATTTTTAAACATGACCAATGTAAGACATGACAGTTGTGCACATGCTCTCGTAATACACAGTTGTAATTTGTATGTGTGCTGGCGAACATTCCATCCGCCAAATGAAAGGCCGATTTGCTCACATTGTTTGTCTGCTATTACTACAGGCAAACTCAACTATATGGCACCATGTACTCTGCAGTCGTTGTCAATTTTTAACTGATGGAATGTACTATACTATGTGTTATCCATATGTTAATGTTCCAAGCATGTCAGTGGTACCCCAGTAACCAGCACATGGATGGAGTATTTTATGTACTGTGTACACCAGATGCATCTGACTTTGAAAGTTTTTATACGGTTTTTTAATTCTAATTTTACGTTCGAAAATGACAACCTGTTGTCGAAACTATTCACATAATAAAGATGGAAGTAAAATATGTGATCTAGGCGTTTTTCTATATCTACATCTACATCTACATAGATACTCTGCAAATCACATTTAAGTGCCTGGCAGAGGGTTCATTAATCACTTTCATAACTTTTCTCTACCGTTCCATTCTCTAATAGCGCGCGGGAAGAAAGAACACATAAATCGTTGCGTTTTCGATCTGATTTCTCTTATTTTATTGGGATGGTCATGTCTCCCTAAGTAGGTGGGTGCTAGCAAAATATTTTCACTTTCATAAGTAAAAGTCGTTGATTGAAACTTCGCAAACAGATCACGCCGCAATGAATAACGTCTTTCTTTTAATGATTTCCACCCCAATTCGTGCAACATTTCCGTGACGCTCCCCCCCCCCCCGTAACGTGATAAAACAAAACTAGCTGCCCTTCTCTGAACCTTCTCAATATCTTCCGTCAGTCCCACCTGGTGAGGGTCCCACAAGGGGCAACAGTACTCCAGGAGAGGACGCACAAGTGTGATGTAGGCAGTATCTTTGGTGGAGCTTGTGCATTTTCGAAGTGTTCTGCCAATGAAACGTAACCTTTGGTTTGACTTCCCCACAATATTTTCTGTGTGTTCTCTCCAGTCAAAGTTGTTCGTAATTGTAACTCCTAGGTATTTGGTAGAATTTACGACCTTAATGTTTGACTGATTTATCGCGTAATTGAAGTTCAGTGGATTTCTTTTTGTGGTCATGTGTATTACTTCACACTTTTCTTTATTTAGTGTCAATTGCCAATTTTCGCACCAAGTAGAAATTTTGTCTAAGTCTATATAACATTTACAGATCGCTCCCCATACCCGAATGTGGAAAAAAAGTACTTTTGAGGGATTTAACAATTCTACCTGATCGTAAATGGACCCAACGTCGCCAAAATTAATTTTCTCTCGCTCTCTCGTCAGACAGACTCGGTCGTGTCGAAATCGGTGTTTGGCCGAGTGTGGCCACTGTGCACAAAGACTAGCGGGCTGTCAGCGCGTCCGCGGCCGGAGGCAGTGTGTGGCAGAGTCGGGGGGCGGCAGTCCACGCTCACCGGCGTGGCGAAGCGGCAGCGATGGCGGGGGGCGGCGGCGGGGGGCGGCGGGGGGCCGGACCGGACCGCCGCAACATATGTGTCGCCGCGCGCAGACAGGCCGGCCGGCCGAGCCGAGGCGGCACTATAGCAATCAGGCGGTGACGCGCGCAATGAATATTGGTCGGTGTTGCGGTTTCTATGGATCACAGTGCAGGCAGAGCGCGCGGGAGCGGACAGTCGCTGCAGCTGCAACTGGACCGCCAGGGGCCACCAGCCGGGAGCAGGGCTGCTGCAGAACCTGGATATTTCCACAGGGCTGTCGTGTTGAGCCATGAGCATAAAAGCGCACTGCCCAGTAGTTATTATTTTCGAAAAAAACATAACACAGAGAGATTGAAGTACAGATTTCATATTTTACCACATGAAAAAACACGAAAAATGAAGGTAAACAATAATCTGATAAGGTGCTGAATCAGAGGGTATATAATCTACTCTCAAAGGAGATATAAGATATCTAAGATAAATTAATACATTAAATAAAATCACCACAAAGTGCCTTGTAATAAAGATGGGGCCGCGCGGTAGCCGAGCGGTCTGGAGCTTTACGTTACGGATCACGCGGCCTCACGCCTCAGAGGTTCAAATCCTCCCTCGGGCATGGATGTGTGTGTTGTCCTTAGGTTAGTTCAAATTTGTTTAAGTAGTTTGTAAGACTAGGGACTGATGACCAACGTAGTTTGGTCCCATAGGATTACAAACATTAAAACATTAGAATCAAGATGTCCGCTCTAGTTATATAAAAACTTCTTGTGTATTTATAAAAATCGATGTTTACACATTCCCCCCCCCCCCCTCCTCACATGAACTGCAAGACTGCTGGAGCAATTTTCATGAAATCTGCAAATAATGATTGTGAAAATGATGCTAAAATCGCTTCTTTGTAATTTTTTTATTATTACATAACTGGTTTCAGCAGTCTAGCTGCCATTTCAGATATCTTATGTACATAAAATAAGTACAAAGTTGTGATCGGTTACTGATGGTGGTCTAGTTGAAAAATAGCTTGTTTCATATCACATTTTATATTAACGTCACTAAAAACTGGAGAACTATCGCAGACAGTTTCAAAATAACGAAGAGACACAAAGTTTCTCTCTGTGTTACGCCTTCAGATTAGCCCATCCGGTCGTTCTGTGAAGTTGTACTGATAGGACAAAGATATTTATTGATTTGAAGTATACAGGGTGACTCACCCAACACTTGCACTGCACTTGCGGAAATGGAAAGTGCGATTGATGTGCTTAAGTTTAAACTTCAATCTCAGGTCTGTTTAGTGTTATTCATTCTGAAACTCAATTAATTATTTGTTTTAAATACTACAGAGATGGACAAAATTAGTATTTATGTTGTTAGTGGATTCGCATTGCACTCCTGCGAATTTCGTAGTTAGTTTTTGAACTTCCAGCAGCAGCATTTTTGGCAGGAATTCTGACGGCAGTTGTACATGTTGCCTTGCGCACAGGTAGGCCATAAAATCAGTGTAGAACTCAGATTAACTGGGAATCAGTCAGTTCTGCAGCAATCTGATGTCCCATTATTCAAACAATTGCAATCTTTAATGAAACAGATTATTTCCTAACGGAGGTCAAATTGCCTATTCTATGAATAAAATTTCAGGGTCAGAATTGGTTTTTATTACGTAGTTGGTTTTTGTTTAAGTCATGCCAACCTAATTAGATAAATTGTTCAGTCATATTAACAAGTTTGAGTTGTAGTGCAGATTTATTTTACAGCAACCCATACACACGACACAATTGTTTGAGAAGTCACTGAAGTTTAGTCAAGCAATTTTTTTTTGACAACCTGCGAGTACAATACTAAACAGTACTATTTTAATCACAATACCAATCATTTTAGGTTTATTTTGATTAATAGCAATCATTACAATATATTTATTAATAACTACTTTCACCTTTTCCAATGTTACTCAATATGAACATTGAGCCAACAGTGAAGTAATGCAAGGAGAAATTTAGAGAAGGAATTTAAGTTCAGGGGGAATATATAAAAACTTTGTTGTTTGTTAGTGACATTTCAATTATGTCACAGACAGTAAAGGGCCTGCAAGAGCAGTTCTACGGAGTGGACAGCGTCTTGAAAGCAGGTTACAGGAGGGAAATTAACAAGAGGAAAACAAGGACAATGGAATGTAGACTAAGAAAATCAGGTGATGGTGAAGGAATTAAATTAGGTAATGAGGAAATTAAAGTAGTAGAGTTTTAGTATTTGGGTAGCAAAATAATTTCTGATGGCAGAAGTAAAGATGATAGAAAATGCAGCATGTCTATGGAAAGAAAAGAATTTATGAAGAAGCGAACTGTTTTGACATTTAATATAAATTTAAATGTTAGGAACTTTTTTCTGAAACAATTTGTCTGTAGTTTACCATTATACGGAAGAAAAACTAGGACGATAAGGAGTTCAGACATAAAGATGATATAAACTTTTGAAATGAGGATCTAGAGATGAATTTGGAAGATTACGTGGGTAGATTGTGCAACTAATGTAGATGTACTAAACAGAAATGGGGAGAATAGAAATATCTTGTCTAATAGGAGAGATCGATTGATGGAACATATTCTGAGACATCAGTGGTTAGTCAAATGAGCATTGGACGGAAGTGTGTGGAGTAAAAATCACAGTTGGGGACCAAAGAGAAGAATGAATGATTGACTGAGATCACTTTGTAACAATGCACGGGAGTGAAAACTGGTTGATAAAAAGTTCCGACAGATGCTTTTGAAATATGGTGCTACAGACGAATGCTGAAGATTAGGTGGGTAGATCGCGTAACTAACGAGCAGGTACTGAACAAAGTTTGAGAGAATAGTAATAGCTGACATACCTTGACTGAAAGATGAGTTCGATTGAAGGGGCACATTCTGATACATCAAAGAATCGACAGTTTAGTATTCCAGTGAAGTATAGGAGGGAAAAAGTCGAAGGGGGTGACCGAGAAGCGAATACAATAGGTAAGTTCAAAAGGATGTAGATTGCCTTCATATTCAGAGATGAAGAGGCTTGCACTAGACCGAGTAGTGAGGAGAGCTGCATCAAACCAGTCTTTGAAGATAACATCAGCAGCTACTACTACTACTTCCTAGTTGTCTGAAATATAAATTAAAAAAAATTAAAATATGAAATATGGAGTGACATGAACACTGGGGAGTGGGTAAAGGGTAGTTCCCTAATGGAAATGATACTCCGTAGAACATCGTAGTGAGTGTTGATTCCACGGTTTTACCAATTGATTTCATATTTTTTTAAATTAATTTTGTTTTGTTCAGCATTGTAAAGATAATTCATTATAAGAGGCCTCCATTTTGTTCAGTCATACAAAGAACCTCTATATTTATGCGAAACTATTAGTGACATTTCTAAATAAAAAGGTGTTATACAGCCAGCGCGTATTTCTTTATCAAAATGTTTAATTTCCCTATAGACGCTATCATTTCGAGATATAGACGCAAATTGATATAGACGCAAGTATCGATGGTAAAAGTAAAACTGTAAAATTTCGCGGTCGGTGTATGAATGTGTGTCATAGCATCGTAAGTACGCCGCGGTAATGGGGAAGGTTGTAGACAAGTGAAAAATCAGTATTGGAATATAAGGTTTTAACGAATCTCTTCCCCTGAATTCAGTTGGGCATACTGCAATAAATCGGTATACTGCTGTGTGAAGGTAAGTCATTGTTTAACGTTGTTCTCAAAAGTCTCCAAAATTTCTTGACCAATTTACTAAAAATGTTCAAATGTTTGTAGAACTTATGGGACTTAACTACGGGGTCATCAGTCCCTGAGCTTACAAACTACTTATGAAGTAGCTAAGACTAAGGACGGCACAAATATCCATGCCCGAGGGGGGATTCGAACCCCCGACCGTAGTGGCCGTGCAGACCGTGACTGAAACGCCTCAGTACCCTCGGCCACCGCGGCCGGCGACCAATTTACTCCAAATTATTACACAATGCCCTGATAAACTTTCGGATGGACAGATGACTGCCTAATGT
This sequence comes from Locusta migratoria, assembly GCA_026315105.1. Taxonomy (NCBI): domain Eukaryota; kingdom Metazoa; phylum Arthropoda; class Insecta; order Orthoptera; family Acrididae; genus Locusta; species Locusta migratoria. Next base: position 58,372,849 of record CM048751.1, read on the forward strand.
GAAAGATAATTTGCAGTATTAGGCTAATTTTCTACCACGAATCTTTCCTGTCTCATCAATTCAGAGTAAAACACTCCCACGTTAACTGTTAGTACTGATATTTCGCTCAGGTTGAAAAGGACGTTGCTTTCGACCAAACAGGATAAAACAACATTTCTACACTCTTGTCTCTGCAAAGCGAACCATGTTCATAAAAAATTTATACGTTTCAGGTCTTGTAATACAGTGGATAGGGTCAGAAAATAAAATTCATTACTTGCACACTTCTCTCATTTGGATGGAACGGAGGTGTTTCAACTCTAATTGGTACAAATGGAATTTACTTTCACCGTCCGTGTTCCGCAGAGGTGTCGGCGGCTCGACGGGTGCTTTCGTCGCCATCGGCTGCCGACGACCGCGGGGCATCCATTAATACACATACCGCGGCTACTGTCTGTAATTAAAAGCGCTGACACGGATTCGGCCCCAGAGCCGTTTAATTGCAGCACTCTATCTGAAGTTCCATTATCACTGTATGGGCTTCCGCTTTATTGTGGCATAAAGGCGAGGCGGTAAGAAATAGGATTTCTGCTAGAGGTTCAATGTACTTCTTACGTAACATTGCCTTCACATCCTGCAGGTGGTAGCCTTTGGCTACAAATGCTCAACAGCAAAACAACCGATGGGATGAACTCAGCTGTTTTATAGGTCCTGGTACCATCTTCACCCAAAATCATTAGGTAAAATGATATTATTACTTTTTTTCAAAGCGTATAATTCCGCTACAGTGAATAATTCTGCCTCAGCCTTATTATGTGGTCCTTTATTTGAAAATAATGTACACGAATGGTTTCGGGATACAGAACTCATCTTCAGGAGTTGACTGAATACTAATCGATTTTGGCTGCTTTTGATTGGCGGCCAATACACGCTGCGGGCCGAGCACTTTCATGGCCCCTTTAACTCGCGAATTCAAAGATAAACAATGTTCGTAGTACACTCGAGAAACAAAACGCTAATATATACTTGAAAATGAACATGTGTCCATTGAAATACTAAATTCGCTTCGGCGAAAAGGAAGGAAAATAAAGAAACCTCCCCTTCTTTCTATTTTGGTCACTAATAATTATTGACTTCCCATTCATTATCTGTCAATAATGGAGGACAGATAGGGGGGTGAACTGAAGTGTTTATTTTTCGTGTTTGTCAGCATCTCTGCGAGCCTCTTTACGGTGAGTTGTTATCTAGCCTTCATTATTTACATTCATTATCTGACTCACTAAGCTGGAAGAGTGTATCGTAATTTTTTTCACACTCTCATATTTGTTCTGTATAGCGTGAAGAAGCGAGAATTATGTTCCGGATTTCTTTTGTACAAAAGATGTAAGACACGTCATGGCCTTCAGCGTATTCCAAATTCGCAATTACTTTAAATTATTATCCTTCAACTAAACAGGTGAAAAAATATAGTCATTAAACCAATACAAAAATAAAAATTTCAAAGAGAAAGGGGAAAAAAAACCTTTTTCAAGCCAAATACTTAAGTTTATCATAGCAAAAACGAGGTAAAATACCACCACCACAAATAAATAAAAAAATAAATTAATGAAAGTCCCAAAAATATAAGAGAATAAAAATCACCACCTAAAAAACTAATGAAAGCAACATTCTTATAAAAATAATTTCTATATATTAATTAAGAAAACTCAAAGTAAATCCTCCCGCACCATACTTAATATTAAAACCGGGGACTAACTCAGACTCACCTTCAGCAAAATCAAATAGAGTTCGGTTAGTTTCCGCTAAACAATAACACTTCAGAAGTTCTCTGTTCATTAATGTCTGGATGGGATTTGAAGCCATTTTGCGAGTTCGATTTTCTGCCGCCATTAGCATTGAAATAAATCATTCCTTTTGAAATCTACTTTTACAAGGTACATTTTCATAGAACATTCAGTCTTCTTGCTATTTTTATGCAATCCAAATATTTATGTGTTTGCAACTGATCATGATTTATAATTTCATTTAACACCGAACAGTGGCATTATTCCAAGCTGCAATAGCGATCTGGTTTCCAAATCAGAGAATTGTGCCTATTTTACAGCCTCTTTTTTTTCCTAAGCAAAACCAGTAGAACCAACTGCTGTCCACTTGAGCAGCAACTAGAGGCAAGTATCAGGGGGTACAATCTTTCCTTTCTCAATCAGATCCCAATATCCATTTTTTGTTCCAATCAACTGCAAAATCATCAACCATATTTCACTTGGAAACGTACTTTTCCAATGTCAAATTACGCGATGAGTTGTTAAAAACAGGCTTTGTTCCATCTACGTCACGTAATCAAGCAGGTAAATTTATACCGTATATTTAAGTTTTTACCCAAAACTATTCTCAACACATCAATAGCGTTTTTGCGTTGGAGTAGCCTTGAGCCTTGTGCACTATGACGGTTTTGCCGCGGTGCGAAGCAGTGGGTTGATATAACCGAAAATTTCGGCAAAATACGAAAAATGAATACTCATAAGAAAAAGATATAAACTCTGTCATTTGAGAGCTTCATCGTACATGAGAAAATGCGTTTATTGTTTGTTTCGTCAGACATAATACGATAATTTCGAAGTTTCGTCATTCTGACTTCAATAACGACGTGTAACATCAAATAAGTAAATTTTTAAGCTCTATGTACATTTTGGTCATTCAGAAGGTACCGAAGCTCAGTAGACTCGTAAAGATAAAACCCAGACTGACTCAACGAATAAAAAATACTCGTATATATGGAAAACCATGTTGGAATATCAATGATATAATGGAATAGGTTGCAATTCACAGTAGAAACGAAGGCCAAGATGGAGCCAGGAGAGTAGACGAGGTAAACATAATCACACAAATTACTTTTTGTCGACAGACGTAAGAAAAAGACAGAACATACACATACATTCAGACAATCACAATGGCACAATTTATCGCACAAATGACGGAAGTCTCCGGCTTTCGCGGCTCGACTTGCGTCGACTGCAGTATTTTCCCCCACCTTGAGGAAATTTTGCACAAGTGGCCTTCAAAACAAGAGGAACATCACTAGCCACATTACACTTCGTATGGCGCGTGGCCGAGGTTTCCTAACAGATGAGCTCGCCACCGATGCCGATGAAAATTGGGCCATGTATGAATATTTTCATGGAGATGGTTTTAATATTCTGCAAGCCATAGAATAGTGCATGTCAGAGATACATTACTATAGACCTATACATCATTCTGATATTTGTGAAAATATTCACTTTAATGGAGATTTTATCTTTACCGCGGTTTCAATAGATTTAAATCAGTCTTCTTCAGAAGATACACGGACATTACATTCTACTGTGGAAAAGTTAAAGGCGTCAATTTTTGTACACATAATGTAGCCCTTAAGACAAAGACACGTCAAACATATAAAATGATAACATGTGCTGTGTAACATAGCATATTGCGCGTCATGCTAATTGAAACCGCGGTAAAGTTTATTAAACTTTAATTTGCAACTGGTTGACTGTTATTCTACTGCTTTGAACTACCGTTGCTGTACGCAGCTATGTTTGAAATTTTGAGATATTATTTATGCTGCTGTATCAATTTGATGTTCGGTTATGCTGTTACGTTGTGCCTTTGGTAATTGTATGAGCCTTTTTATGGACTTGAAGCGAAAGTTTTCCTCTAAAGGTTAAATGCAAATATTGGTCTCTGATTTAAAGTGAATGGTTATACGAAGATTAAAATCCACTTTAATCTCATTTGTTTTAAATTAATGCTCTTAAAAAGAAGTAATAAGAATTTTTAAGTCTTTCTTAAATCAGGTCAATTTTTACGTTGTCATTGAATGTCAGTGTTTCGTAACTGTATCAAGGAATGCAAATGATCTTGTAATAAATGAGTGCTAAAGGGACTAAGTTGGTCTAGCAGCCTCCATTACTGGAACCTTGTTTCCTTTTCCTTATCCATCATACGTCTTGTGCTAGTTAAGTATTTAGATGTTGGTATTTAAGATACAGAAACTGTTTGTTTGTAGCATAAAGTCAGCGCCACAAGCCAGAGTAAGAGAACGATCGACCGATAGCCAATCGCAAGCAGGCCCCGCGCATCCTGGAGGGAGTAACCGAAGATGCGCGCCAAGCGGCTATATCTAGGCCGACATACGTCTGGACAGCCCGACAGTTACTAATCAGAAATAGGACCGTACAAACAAGGGAAGTACTTAGGCTCGAACAAACAGAAATACACCAAAATTGTGTGAGAGATAATGTAAAGGTCCCTTATTGCACTAGTGATACTCCCGAATCTGCAAAACTCTGCAGTCGTCCGTTGACTCTGCGTGTGCCTCGCCACATTGCACTTTGACCTGCCGGTACGCCAGTAGTGACGGTGCAGTGTGCCTCTGAAGTTGCGCTTCGTGACATTATTTGTGTATTGAAGCGTCAGATGGGTCGGCGATTGGTAATCAATCCTGATAATGTATTGCAATTGGTTGAGATGAAATTCCGAAGAGCCCTTCTTCGTGAATACGGTCTTGGTGTAGAAGAAGAATCATTCACATATTTTCTGGTATCTATTATAGTGCAGAAATATGAGCATAGATTAGAGACACTATAATAGATAATAGGTAACATGCGAATGATTCATCTCCTACACCAATACCATCTACACGAAGAAGGTTTCTTCGTAACTTCACCTCAACCAGTCACACTATATTAGCAGGATTGATTACCAATCGCCGACCCATCCGACACTTCACCACTCAAATAACGTCACAAAACGCAACTTCATAGGCACACTGCATCGTCACTATTAGCGTACCGGCAGGTCAAAGTGCAATGCGGCATGGCACACGCAGAGGCCTGTAATGGGCGACTGCAGAGTTTTGCAGATGGCCGGCCGCGGTGGCCGAGGGGATTGAGGCGCTCCAGTCACGGTCCGCACGGCCACTACGGTCGGGGGCTCGAATCCCCCCTCGGGCATGGATATTTGTGCCGTCCTTAGTTGTAAGTATTTCATAATTAGTTTGTAAGTTTAGGGACTGATGACCCCGTAGTTAAGTCCCAGAGACTCTACAAACATTTGAACATATTGCAGATGCGGGAGTATCACTAGTGCAATAAGAGACCTTTACATTATCTATCATACGATTTTGGTGTATTTCTGTTTGTTCGAGCCTAAGTGCTTTCCTTGTAAGTCAGAACGCGGCTACGAGCTTAGCAGTAATTAGGTCTCAGCACAGCTAGCATCATACGGAAGACGCCGCGAGAAGCAAGAAGAGAGAAGAAACAGACACACGTTCTAAAGTTGAGTATCATAATTTTCAGTCAATAGAACGTGTACTATTAATCTGAATAGTTGTTTCAGCTGACATCGATTCCTGCACCAGTACGTTTCCTGACAACTAGACCGGGACAAGGAAACAACAAAAGGCGACGAGGCACAACATTTTATTTATTTATTTATTTCTCATTTATAATCCTGCTACTTTTTAATATAAATCAGGACGTTCATTTGTAGTTTTACATGTTATACATTAGTTCATTACTGTTATATAATTTGATTATTTTAGATAAATAGAAATAAGAGGGAAAATAAATAAATAAAAATAAAATTAAAAGCAAAGAGAAAATACATATATACAAGTGATTACAGTAGTTGCTATAATTATAATACAAAAAATTACAATTCGTACATTTTACAATGATTAGATATATTGGAGAACATAAAAATATGATTGGTTATATGGTTGTTATACATTGTTGAAATTTAATGTATTCTGAAATTTGTTAATTTTAATTGGGCTAAACAACGTAATAGGAAAGAAAGGAAATATATATATATATATATATATATATATATATATATATATATATATATATATATATATATATGGGTTTTTGTGTCCTTATGGTTAGCTGAATTGTACCGTGCTGGGCGTTGAGTACCTTGGAATGTTTCCTTCAAGCCACTGATCACCCACCACAGTTTTTCATGGTTTTGGTGATATTAGTCTCTTTTCTTTATATTGTTTTTTTCTTTCTTGTGTCTCAGGTGTTAGTATCCATATTAATGTAAAGAAAGTCTGGTTTGGGTTGTTGACAGTGGGAGATTGCTCCCCTGTCAATCTTGGGTCTCATCGGTGTCACTTCCTTCATTTATGAAAGTTTCATCGCCTTCTTCCTCGTCTGTTCCCAACTATACCTGTCCACGCTATGGGGCACATGGGCACCCCTCCTGTAGGGCCTTATACTTTTTTATTCTTCGTAGGTTGCTTTGGATATCTTGTCTTTGTTCGTCTCTTATTATGTAATTTATCGTATCGTCTGTTGTAAAGTCAAGCTGCTGCGTGTCTCTGACATGTGTGTATCGTCCGCAGAGTAAGACGATGTGTTCAGGCGAGCCTTCGGTGTTTCTGCTGGTGCAAGTGTTGGTGTCGCCCAGTCCCATTCGGAACAGGTGAGTGGAATATGGACCATGTCCTGTAAGGAAGTGAACCATACCGCGGCTGGGGTCGATATGCTTCATCCTTTTTCTTTCTCTGATGTCTGGTAACAGTGTATATAGTCTACGTTCCTTTTCGCAGGCCTCCCATTCCGGTTGCCATGTTCTCAGTTGGCGATTTGTTACGATATGTGTACCAGTTATTTCGTGCACTTTGTCTAGATTCCCCATTTTGAGCCAGAACGCTCTATATTTTATTGTGATGTCAACTGGACAGATACCGAGAAGGACGCATAGCGTTCCTATCGGTGTTGATTTGAGTGCACTTGTGAGTTGTAATAACACACTTCTCTTCTCACGTCTCACAATTGTTTTGTTGGTTACTAGGCTCAATCTTTGAGCATAGGTACTAGCTGCAAAGCATAATAGTGACTCGAAGAGAGCACAGTGATATGTTCGTATAGTTGACAGAGGCAGTCTGTACGTGGTTGAGTTAAGCCTTCCCAACTTGCCAACGAGGTCACAACACCGTTGAATTCTTTTTCACGTTCCACTGTTTACTATTCTCTAGACACTTGTTACGTAAGCTGTCTGTGTGAGATCGGACGTTCGGACAGTGTCTTCGGCCGCGGTAGGTGGCGCTCTCGCCGACGGCCGGCGGCGGCGTCCGTCATCCGCGGAGTGTGCGCGGCTCGTCGCTGAACCCTCGCGGCGGCCATACATTGTTCATGAGGGCTTTTTCGGCTTTCTTCTCTTGATCTCGTTTCCCCCGTCGCGTCACGTATCCCGCTCTCCCCCCCCCCCCCCCACCCCTCAGAACCCCTCCCTCTCGCCACCGATGCTCCCCTTCCTGCGTTACCTTTATATCTCGTTTTGTGGAAGAAATAGAATATGAAACAGAAGGCACGACGGAGTAGTATGCCGCAAAGGTACGCCTTTGAAAGTTGTGGGGTCGAATAAGTGCGGGGAAAGGGGTGAGAGGATTTGGGGGGGGGGGAGGGGGCGGTAGGAACGAAAAAAAAAAAGGCGTAGAAGCGGAGGAGTGAAGTAAAGGGGAAGGGGAAGGGGGGCCGTCAGTTTAATAGACGCGGCCGAAGGCGGCCACACCAGCGCCGGCCTTTCTCGCCGAGAACGCGGGAGAGAGTCAAGGCAATAGGCGGCCGGATCCCGATGCGTGCACGTCGGTGCGTATCCCGCATGGACGACGGCGCTACCGCCAAACGGTTTTAAAGGTATTCCAAAATTTAAATACGCGGCGGAGGGGTGGGCGGCGGCCGGCGGGGGCGGCGTTCTTTATGCAGTGGGGCCGGCGGAGGCGGAGGCGGAGGCCGGCGACCTGCGCTGCCACTCGGCCTGAGGAGGGCCTAATGGAGCGCGAAACGCGGCCGCCCAGTGATGGACGCCGCAGAGGCCGAGGCCGCAGCCTCCGAGGAGGAGCAGGAGGGTTGGGGAGGGCAGGGAGTCACTCGCCCTTGGCTCAAGGAGGGACAGCAGCGAGGGAAGACGGGCAAGCAGCGCCCACGCGGCGCCGCCGTTCAGTGATCCTAACCGGCGTCACGAACAACAATACTCCACTTTATTAGTTCATATACGGCAGTAACCAGTTGCAGAGTCATAGATTGATTTCTGACTGGTTTCGGGCAATTACTGCTCGTCCACGTGTATAATTGTGTCCAATACACCTATACAAAAACTAGACAGCGGTTATTAGAGTTGTAGGGCAAGAAAGGGACGCAGAGGTTGGGAAGGGAGTAAGACAGGGTTGTAGCCTTTCCGCAATGTTTTTCAACCTGTACATTGAATAGGCAGTGAACGAATGGAAGGAGAAATTTCGAAAGGGCATTAAAGTGCAGGGAGAAGAAATAAAAACATTGCGTTTTGCCGATGACATAGTAATTCTGTCAGAGACCGAAAGAGATCTGGAAGAGTAATTGAATGGGATGGACAGTGTCTTGAAAGGAAGATATAAGATGAACATTAACAAGAGTAAAACGAAGGTAATGGAATGCAATATCAGAAAATCAGGCGATGCTGAAGGAATTAGATTAGGTAATGAGACAATAAATGTAGTAGATGAATTTTGTTATTTGGGTAGCAAGATAACTTCCGATGGTCGAAGTAAAGAAGATATAAAATGTAGAATGACTATGGGAAGAAAAGGGTTTCTAAAGAAGCGAAACTTTCTAACATCCAATATTAATTTAAATGTTAGGAAGTGCTTTCGGAAAGCATTTGTCTGGAGTGTAGCACTGTATGGGAGTGAAACGTGGACGATTAGGAATTCAGATAAAAAAATGATAGAAGCTTTCGAAATGTGGTGCTACAGACGAATAATGAAAATTAGATGTGTAGATCATATAACTAATCAGGAGGTGCTTAACCGAATCGGGGAGAAAAGGAGTTTTTGCCATATACTGACTAAGAGAAGGGATAGATTGATTGGACACATTCTGAGACATCAAGGAATTGTCAACTTAGCATTAAAAGGAAGCGTGTGGGGTAAAAATCGTAGAGGCAGAGGGGCGAATATAGTAAGCAGATTTAAAAGGATTTAGGTTGCCGAACGTATTCTCAGATGAAGTGACTCGCACAGGACAGGGTAGTGTGGAGAGCTGCATCAAATCAGTCTGCGGACTGAAGACCACAACAACACTATGCGATCAAAAGTATTTGCACAGTCCCAAAACGTTACAAAAAAAATCTACGTTTTTCATGTTAGGTGCATCGTACTGCCACATACTGCCAGGTATTTCCTATCAGCGTCATCAGTAGCCATTAGACATCGTGAGAGAGAGCAGAATAGGGGCGTTCCGCGTAACTCACGGGCTTCGAACGGGGTTAGAATTTGAAAAATTCGAATGGATGTAAATCTAACTACTCTGGTTATCAGTTCCTGGGCCTGCAAACTACTTAATTTAGTTAAACTGCCCTAAGGAGAAACAAACACACAGCTATGCCCGAGGGAGGACTCAAACCTCTAACGACGAGTAATAGCGTGCTCCACAGCGACGCGCCTTACATAGCTCGGCCACTCCACTGCGGCTTGGATAGGATGGGGGATGTCGGAAAATAACACCACTATAAAAGCTATACCCAATTGTAGGTGTAGCTACTACACATATCTGAAGGGAGATAGCAGTAGAACTAGAGAAAATTAACAAGAAGACATCCACAATTATACACATACTCCTCAATCCACCCAAAGACGCGTGGCGGAGGATATCTAGTACCACTATTAGTTACTTGTTTTCCTGTTCTATTCCCATACAGATCGAGAGAAGAACGAATGCTTGTATGCGTGTGTACGAGCCCTAACCTTTTTCTTTTCAACACTCTGCTGCGCATATTACTATGACCTCCATTTGGGGGTAAGTGCGATCATCCGATGAAGGTGTGTCTGCATGGTTCGCCTGCGTGTATGTTTTCTTAAATTTAAAATTTCGGCATTCATTTTGCTGTCTTCTATACCCACCACAGAATGAGCAACAGCTAACTGAATAGAGGCCTCTGATCCGCTTGCTGATTTCATAAAGGACCAGAATTTCCTGGGGTTCTCGGCAACATCATTTGCTGAGGTATGACGGTGATCATTATTGTATTCTTCACGCACCGATCTTTATATAGACCCGCGAATCTCCAATAACTTTTCCCTGGTTTAATTTGCTTGATATTTTTAGAACCGTGAGTGCAATCGCCTTTTGGTTTCTCAGCATTTTTCCAATATTATTATTGAACCATGGTAAATTTTTCTCGTGCTTGATACACTTTGTCAGAACATATTTTTCCAGCAGTTTATTTACAATGCATTAAAATCTTGCCCTAATTCCTCTACGTCCAACGTACCAGAACTAAGTGATGTTCATTCGTTCCTTAAGTGGAACGGTAACAATCCGCGTCATCCAATGTTTGGACAACGAGGCGTTCCATGTTAGCCCAAGTTTCTGAAAAGTCTTATAGGTAGAACGCGAGACTTCGAACATGATGGAAATGATGGAAATATCACAGAAAAACTCTTGGCCATTGAAATTGTTACACCACGAAGATGACGTGTTACAGACGCGAAGTTTAACCGACAGGAAGAAGATGCTGTGATATGCAAATGGTTAGCTTCTCACATCATTCACCCGAGGTTGGCGCCGGTGGCAACACCTACAACATGCTGATATGAGGAAAGTTTCCAACCGATTTATAACAAACAGCAGTTTACCGGCGTTGCCTGGTGAAACGTTAGTGTGATGCCTCGTGTAAGAAGGAGAAATGCGTACCATCACGTTTCTGACTTTGATAAAGGTCGGATTGTTCCTATCGCGATTGCGGTTTATCGTATCCGACATTGCTGCTCATGTAGGTCGCGATCCAATGACTGTTAGCAGAATTTGGAATCGGTGGGTTTAGGAGGGCAATACGAAACTTCGTGCTGGATCCCAATGGCCTCGTATCTCTAGCAGTCGAGATGATAGGCATCTTATCCGCTTGGCAGTAACGGATCGTGCATCCTCGTCTCGATCCTTGAGACAACAGATGGGGATGTTTGCAAGACAACAACCATCTGCACGAACAGTTCGCTGACGTGGCTGCAGTTACCGTTGACGTTGCATCACAGGCAGGAGCGCCTGCGATGGTGTACACAACGACGAACCTGGGAGCACGAATGGTAAAACGTCATTTTTTTCGGAAGAATCCGCGTTCTGGTAACAGCATCATAATGGTCGCATCCGTGTTTGGCAGACATCGCGGTGAACACATGTTGGAAGCGTGTATTCGTCATCGCCATACTAGCGTATCACTCGGCGTGATGGTATATGATGCCCTGGTTACATGTCTCGGTCACCTCTTGTTCGCATCAACGGCACTTTGAACAGTGGCCGTTACATTTCAGATGTGTTACGAACCATGGCTCTACCCGTCATTCCATCCCTGCGAAACCCTACATTTCAGCGGGATAATGCACGACCGCATGTTGCAGTTACTGTACCGGCCTTTCTGAATACGGAAAATGTTCGACCTCTGCACTGGCCAGCACATTCTTCTGATCTCTCACCAATTGAAAACGTCTGGTCAATAGTGGCTGAGCAACTGGCTCCTCACAATACGCCAGTCACTACCTTGGTGAACTGTGGTATCTTGTTGAATCTGCATGGGCATCTGTATCTGTGCTCGCCATCAAAGCTCTATTGGACTCAATGCCCAGGTGTATCAAGGCCTTATTACGGCCAGAGGTGGTTGTTCTGGGTACTGATTTCTCAGGATCTATGCACCCAAATTGCGTGAAAATTAAATCACATGTCAGTTCTAGTATAATATATTTGTCCAATGAATACCCGTTTATCATCTGCTTTTTTCCTCTTGGTGTAGCAATTTTAATGGCCAGTGGTGTATCAGATTTTTTTTCTTTTTTTTCACCCCTCAATATACAGCATCTATAGCGTCAGACGCCAAATCGTTATTTCGGTCGCAGACGCGACGCGGTCGCAAGGAACGTGAAAACAATCAGGCAGATGGAGAGGAGCGGGGCTCAGAAATCTCGACCTCGGAATGTCTCGGGCGCTGATTATTCATCCGGGGCGCCTCGCCTCTCGGTCCGTTCGGCCCATTGGATTCCTTCAGCCATTAGCCTGATGAATCGATGCCGGCGAGGGGGAGGGTGCGGGGATTCCCAGAGTCGCCCCCTCTGTTCCCCTCCCGCTCTCGGCTGCCGCGACACAACAGATTCCGCCGTGGACCCTCCGCACCATCTCGATCCCCGTCGTCTTTTATTCAGCTCGTATCGAGGAATACCGTCAACGAAGCATAAAAACAGAGTACCGGCTCTGCCGTTTCAATACCAGTGATGAAACTCGGATGGAGAGTCTTTACGAATATTTTAGAATGAGACTCTACGTCTCTCCTGTGTTACTCTTATGATAAAGACGCTTTTAATATGGCTAATAACTCAGGGCGTGTTCGGTACCACGTTAGTCACAGGGAAGAAAATAACAATTCGCCGCTACCGTTATCGTTGCAACCATAGTGTAATGCCGTGTAATACCGCTCCTGAATTTGGTAACTGCCTAGATTCGGTATTAGTAAGTGAGTCAACGTTGAAAGAAGATGATGAAATGTGGCATCTAAGGCTTTCCCGGCGTAGTAAATCTTGATAGTCCTTCCGTGTATGCTGCCGTATACTGAGAACAAGCTGGTCCGATATTTCGGCGATCCAACTGTCAACCATCCTCAGGAACGCTGCTGCTGCTGAGTCCCGTCGAGTACTGAGGGTAGAGCCGTATTCTCCGTCCTATGTAGGCGTCGCGCGTGTGTGTGGCGCATGCACCACCTTCCAAGGTTGCTACGTACGGGACGTGTACTAGTGGCGTCGCCCCAAGTGGGACATCAGTGCAACGATATATCGATTATAGTTGATCAAACACTAGCGCTGGCTTCGTCACAGAACGTTGCAATTTGATGTTTTTTAAAAGCGGGTTCCACGATTTCCTCAGAGGAAAACCCTTGTCTCGGTTAATCAGATTGTCCGCCAGTGTTTGATCAACCATAATCGACACGTCGTTGCACCGATGTCCCACTAGGGGCGGCGCCACTAGTACACGTCCCATATGAAAAATTTAGTACCGACTTGAGCGTATTTTTCGTTCGTCTGTTCCAAAGATGAGCGGATCTGACGTGAAAGAGCTGCAAAAGTCAGGAACCACCCACCTTGGAAGGTGGCGCATGGCGCACACACGCGCGACGCCTATATAGGACGGAGAATACGGCTCTACCCTCAGTACTCGAAGGGACTCAGCAGCAGCAGCAGCAGCGTTCCTGAGATTGGCGGGCAGTTGGATCGCCGAAATATCGGACCAATTTGTTCTTAGTATCCGGCAGCATACCCGGAAGGACTATCAAGATGATGAAATGACTGGATAACGTTGGTGGCATTGCTGGTTCTAATCGTTCCTACATGTCTACGCACTGAATAAAAGAGGCCTTCGATTTGTTGTTGAGCTATAACAGTCCACGCTGCAAAGTGGACATGTAGCGGTCATCGCCCTGTTGTTTTCGATAAGCTAGAAATCGGGACAACGTGTGAATTATACGTTTTCCACAGCTGTTCTTGTATTCTGATTAAGATGAAATTTCCTCCGAATACCAACGCAGAACTTTTTGGCGTGAGCAAATAGGCTACGTTAGTAATTCATATCAGAAATTAGCAATTCCATTTTCCAAAGGACAACTTTAGACGTTTTAATTCAGACACAGACTGGTGAAGAAATCCGCCTTATGCAAGACATATTGCTTAATTCGTATCAGGCAACTTGTTTCGGCACTTATTTTGACATCTTCCTGGGGTTTGCCTTCATTTTCACAAGTATCATGTTACAGTTTTTTTTATTATATAGTCATTTGGATAAGTTGTTCAATTTGTCGATTATGGTGAATATACAAGGCCTAAGTTTGTTTACAATACCTACATAATGTCACTGGCAGGATTTGCATGCTGCCTTTATTCAGCAATAGTGACTTTTACAGCTTCTCATCTACAACGACAATACTTTTTGATTTCCAAGACTAATTGATTTGTTGTACTTTCGACTAGATATTATGTACAACAAATAAATTAGTCTTGGAAATACAAACATTATTTTGTTGCAGATGACAAACTGTATAAACTCGCCTTGCTGAATAAGGGCAGCATGCACATGCTGCAAGTTTGATTATGTAGTTATTGTAAACAAACGTAGGCATAATATATTCAACATAATTATTAAGCAACTTAACTAAATGACTGTACAATAAAAAAATCTGTAATATGTTACTTGAGAAAAAAAGGGCAATCCATTATAGCAAGCACATGAAACAGAAGGTACCCCACCACAAGATGATCTTATTCAGGCATATTTTGCAAAGAAAGGATTTAAATTTTCTGTAGTAATAACGTAGTTCATATTCATGTTTCAATGGCAACAATTTTACTGTAATTTCATATTTAAAAAGACGTACCTAACATTAGAGAGCATTCCTGTATTTCAATTTACACACACTTTCATAGATGTACAGTTTCAAGACGATTCATATGAGTGGCTACTACGTGTTATGCTATTTAGCTTATCTCTGTCTAATAATTATAGTGGCAATTAATACCCTTATAATGACATTTGAAGACACATATGATCTGTGGCAATCTTGTGTATTTAATTTACTCATCTTAGGGAGTGATCTTATTGTATAAATAGAAGGATAGATGCCAAGATCGCAGTTGTTATTTTATTTATTCAAGACGACTGGTTTCGACACTCTATAGTGTGCTCATCTGGTCTCATTGACATTAAACTGCTTATTATAGTGAATCACATAAAATGTGGCAGGTATAGTGGATGCTAGTTATACATAAAAATCATGTGCTGGTGGATAGGTATAATATGGATTTCTGGTCAAAATTAAATTAGTAAAATATACAGAAAATAATAACCACAATAGTGCACCTGTCTGGTTATCTTCTGTATACTTTACTACTTTAATTTTGACCTGACATCCGTTTTATAACTGACAATCCGCCAGAACATGATTTTATGTATACTTATCACCCAGTATACATACCAGATTTTATGTGGAGCAGTATAATAAGCCGTTTGAATGTCAATGAGACAAGATGATGTCACCATAGAGTGTTATTTTTATGTATTTTGCTGTCGACTGGATGCCAAAACAGGGAGTATTTTGCTCTGTTCATTGTTTCTTCTTCTTCTTTTCCTTTTTTTTTTTTTTTTTTTTTTTTTTTTTTTTTTTTTTTTTTTTTTACTGAAAAATTTCTTTTTATACCTAGTTTAAGTTTTACAACATACAGTTTAACTAACTTATGAAATATAATTAACAATTAGAGAAATTAATTAAATAATTCATATCCATTTAAGAAGTAAAGAATAAGGGCAAGTACAGACGATTATGTTGAAAAAGATACGTCGAAGGCAGGCCGCGGTGGTCGCAGGGACTGAGGCACACCAGTGATGGTCTGCACGGCCACTACGGTCGTGGATATTTGTGCCGTCCTTAGTCTTAATTAGTTCATAAGTAGTTTGTAAGTTTAGGGACTGATGACCCTGTAGTTAAGTCCCATAAGCTATACAAACATTTGAACATTTGATACGTCGAAGATTATCAAAAAAATGTTCAAATGTTTGTATAGCTTATGGGACTTAACTACAGGTCATCAGTTCCTAAACTTACAAACTACTTTTGAACTAAGGATGGCACAAATATCCATGCCCGAGGGGGGATTCGAACCCCCGACCGTAGTGGCCGTGCAGACCATGTCTGGAGCGCCTCAGTCCCCTTGGCCACCGTGGCCAGCCGAAGATGATCGAAACTGGTCATCTAGAATAAATAAAATAAAACCTGTGATCTTGGCATCTATCCTTGTATTTTATCTTGTGTGTTTTTCCTACCTTGAAAACAGTTTGTGTCTGATTGGTTGTGATTAAAATGAAATGAACAGCACAGAGGCACACGAGTATCGAAATTTGGTTGCGTTCCCCAGGTAGAGGGCCGGTATCGCAATGCTACTGCTACTCACCGCTCACTTTCTGCACAACCTTACCCATCTCACTTCCTCTTCTCCATTTCCGTTGCCTCTAAGCTTCTGTCTCTCCCTTCCTTAGTTTCTTTTGTACAGCACACGATGAGGTGGGCGGTTCCTGACTTTTGCAGCTCTTTCACGTCAGATCCGCTCATCTTTGGAATAGACGAACGAAAAATACGCTCAAGTCGGTACTGAATTTTTCATATTTTTAATTTCCCGGATTGCCCGCCGCCCTGGCAGGAGAGGCGCTCCGACCTCCCTGACATTGATCCCAGTTTCGGCCGCAGGTCCCTCCCCCCACCCCTCCCCCCACTGGCGACCGCGCGGTCTGCACAGTGCTCCTACCCCCTGCCCCCTCCTACCCCGGCACCCACTTTGAGCGCAGCAATTAAAGCGAGCCAGCGAGACTCCCTTGTCTCTGCGCCTCGCCTTCAGAAGCCGTGACGGACGGCGCCGGCGCCGGCCGATGATCATAACTTTTTGCGACGCGGCCTTCCCCGGCAGCCAGTTAATTAAATTCTTGGCTCGCGCGCGGCGCCTGCGAAGTGCTAATCCGCGGGCCGACCGCCGGGTGGCGCCCTCGGACAGGTGGTTCCGAAGCCGGCCGCTCCTCGCGGCGGCCACGCCTCCCCCAGAAGCGCCCTCGCCTACCTACGTTACCCCCCCCCCCTCCCCCACCGCCGCTACTCCCGTTCCGACACTCGCGTTTTTCACTCGACTCCTTTCATCTGCGATGTCTCACACCCCGCTACCTGGGTGTTGCAGTCACAATGATACTTTTTCACACAGCCCTCTCAACCTCCTCCTGCCCCTTCCATCCACACCCTCGCTATCTGCTACCCTTTGTCTGCTCAGCTTGAATATTAAAAAATCTGAAATTGATAGCCGACGTTAGTCCGGTACGAATATTCACTTCTTTTGGCTGAAGAAAGAAAAAGATTAAAATTTCTGGAAAGACGATTCGGAACGTATACCAAGATGCAAAAAAATTACTTCCCATCCCACAAGGAGGCCACATGGGTAACGGATTGTAGAATTTTTTATATTTATGGTATGTGAAGTTCAAAACTTAAATAACAATCAGCTAAAGCCTGTCGATGCAACTCACTAAAAGTTTGGAGGAAATCGACTTTGAAGTTTTGAAAATTGCACGTTAAGTACCAATAGTGTAACAGTTGTAGAGTAGATCGACTTTGAAGTTTTGCACATTGTACGTTAAGTATCAATATAAAAATAGTTGTAGCATCTGTCGTTGTAGGACAGGTGACAGCGTTCAGACCTCACAACCATACAATAGGTGGTTCTAATCCCACTGTGACATATTTATCTTCGTTTCCTAATTCAGTTAAATGGAACAGTTTCGGATCTCTAATTCCTTGTGTTGTGTCAGCTTTTATTCACGTGTATGTAGACTAGCTGGAAACCTTGTCGTCACATAAAATGATGGTTGAGTATGTTTGCTGCTTGGAAAGTACCTTTAGCTGCTTGGAGAGCAGCTTTCTTAAAAATCTGAAATTGTTAACCAACGTTAGTCCGGAACGTTTTTTTTTCTACTTCTTCTGGCTGCATAAAAAAAAGATTAAAATTTCTGGAATGACAGTTCTGAACGTCTACCATGACGCAAAAGAAGAAAGAAAGAAAAAGAAAAAACAGCGAAGCTTTCAAGCAAGACTACAAAATTTAATTGCACAGAGTTCATTGACGTTTATACTACATAAATAGTAAGCGTCTTTAGTCTAAAGTTGTCCAAGCATTGCAAACGGCTTTACAAATATTTAAGTAAAAGGGGCAATCAGTAAATCTTACAAAGATAACTTCCTTTTGAACAGTGTTCTACTACATATTAATATTTAGAATCAGAAACTATACATAACAGTTTGAAGCCGACCGCGGTGGCCGAGGGGATTGAGGCGCTCCAGTCACGGTCCGCACGGCCACTACGGTCGGGGGTTCGAATCCCCCCTCGGGCATGGATATTTGTTCCGCCCTAATTCCTAAGTAGTTCATAAGTAGTTTGTAAGTTTAGGGACTGATGACCCCGTAGTTAAGTACCATAACCTATACAAGCATTTGAACATTTGATTTTTGCAATTGAAATATGCTACTTAAAGTTGCAACGGCTACACTAGCCCGAACGTAAGTTTTATCAACATGGAAACAACGTTTGGCAGTAAAATACAAAAGGAAACAAATTGCATCCAATAGGGTGACTGAGAATAGCGTTGCTAGGTCAACATAAACACGCCAAAAAGGCACTATTTGAGCAAAACGGACACGAATCGAAGAAAGAGGTCCCACAACAGGACAAATAGAACGCATGGAATAGTTTCAAATGTCCTGAATACTCCACTGGATGGCTCTGTGGAAAACCACCAAAGCACGAGGGTAATTATGGCGCTCGCCCAGTCTTTAACAAGTCCAAAGGCAGCAATAGTCCGTCTTTTGGTACCATTAGCAGCACCAGTGAGATCTGGATAGCAGAAGTTGTCACGGGCCCCACGTCTCGTCGTGGCTCGTTGTCGGTGCAGGAACGTCCATCTTGACACTTCCCCGATGTTTTCCTTTTGCTCGGCCAAGGAGCACGGAAACGTCTTAGCATATGGAGCCGCTTTGCAACCCAAGCGTCTTTTTTCGTCGACCGTCCAACAACTTCTGACGCGCAACTCCCAGCCAGAATCACAACACACTAAAGAGGACCTCTGTCGTAGCACTAGAGATACTTGAAAGTTAGTCACGAGGTATCGACCTCGCAACACGGCTCAAGCTACAGCATCTGTCGCTTTGGGGCAGGTAGTGGCGTTGAGGCATCACAACTTTAGAGTCGGTGGTTCGAATTTATTTTCGTTTTCGAATTCAGTTATATGGAACATTTTAGGATCACTAAGTCCTCACGTTGTGTCAGCTTTTGTTTATGTGAAAAAAAAAATGTTTGTAAATCTATCGGACCAAACTGCGTGGTCATTATTCCGTAGCTTACAAACTACTTTAACTAAAGCAAACTAACCTGAAGGACAGCGCACACACACACACACACACACACACACACACATACATACCCCAGGGAGGACTCGAACCTCCGACGGCGAGCAACCCAGCGATCCGCAGCGAAGTGCTTTAGATCGCTCGACTACTCCACCGCGGAATGTGAATGTAAACGAGCTG
The DNA here is from genome assembly GCA_026315105.1 of Locusta migratoria. Taxonomy (NCBI): domain Eukaryota; kingdom Metazoa; phylum Arthropoda; class Insecta; order Orthoptera; family Acrididae; genus Locusta; species Locusta migratoria. Next base: position 58,391,996 of record CM048751.1, read on the forward strand.
AAAACTTTGTCGTCACGTAAAACGTTTGTTGAGTACGTTAGCTGCTTGGAAAGACATTAAGCATGGAGATGACTTTCCCAAAAACAGTGTCGTAGCTCTATACAAACTCAACAATCAAAGACTACCGTCGTCAGATAATAGTGAAGCCAATACTGAAAACATGTAACCTACGTTTTTTAATTGAAACCATTATTATTAAAAACCATCTATAAAATATATAAAATTACGAATAAACAAAAATACGTGCACTTTTCGTTAAAATTATCATTAGATATTAAAATTGTCTAAGTATTGTATTCCATCTCTACTGAAAAAAAATGTCATTACATGATTCGAACCAGCGGCCCTAGAGTTGGAAAGCCAGAACGCCGCTACGTGAGCTATACGGACAGATGCTGCAACCGTTTTGATTATAGCTCCTTACGTGAACTTCACCAAACTTCAAAGTCGATTTTCTCGAGAATTTTAAGTGATGCGTCGAATGGGTTTGGTTGCTTGTTATATGAGTGCTGAACTTCAGGTACCATAAATATAAAAAAATTCTGAAATCCGATTACCATGTCGTTCCCTTTTCAGAGGGTTGCCTTTTGAAGAAAATACCTTATTATTTATGTTCAGAAACATCGTGTCGAACTGTTGTTAACACTGAGCACTGCTATCGGACGAAAAGTACATGCCGTCGGCATCTACGTTGGGGACCCATGACCGATGACTAAATTAGTTTCGTCTCAGTATAATCTAAGCCAATCAATCAACCAATGCGTTGCCTGCGGTCCCATGCATCTAGTTCCAACTAAGATTACATGTGAAAAGTACGAGGGTTGGGACTTAAATAGTGGCAACACCGCTGTGGAGACATATGCAATGGAATCTGCTATTATCTCACGTTGTTGACATACCTACCTTAACTCCGTCCCACGTCACCGGCGTGCGCACAATGAGGGATAAACAGTCACTTGTGAGCGAGTGGTCTAACGCAACGGTGTTACTATGTTTTCAAAACAGGGACATCGGAGTTGGACCAAGATTGAATGTGCCAGATGTCGTACAGTACGACAGTGCCATCAAGGTCTTGAAGTTCCTCAGAAATTCATCCAGTATGGTGAAAGTTATCGTGATTCTCGTGTACGACTGTGACGGTGTTATCCTAGCGCATTACGTTTCTCCACGTCAGACAGTCAGTGCACAGTATTAATGTTCGTTTTTGGAGCATGACCTGCGACCAGCGAAAGAAGCTGCAACATTTTCTGCACAACCCACCCTTCATTTTCCACGATAATGTGCGGGCTCATGCAACGCAAGTGGCTGTTGTGTTCGATCTATGGGACTGGGAAGTACTGCACCATCCACCATACTCCCGGACTTAAGTCCTTGTGACTTTAATTTGATTCTGAAGGTGAAGGCATTCGCTTTAGAACTGTAACAATGGTTCGATAGGCAGTAGACCGCTCCATTCGTACGATAAACAGAACAGGCTTTGCTAACGGTATACTACTCCTTCCACATCTCTGTCAACGTGTTCTACACAACCCCGGTGACTACTTTGATGGACAGTACAGGTGGAAACATGTAATGCTTTTGTATCGGTTGCCATTTAAGTTGCAGTCCTCGTATGTTAATTCCCATCGTCTGATTATAATCACTTCGGAATCCTTTACACCTCTGAATAAACAGAGTGCAAATGACATCTCTTCTCGTGTGTCACCCTTTTATACCTTAGCTATACGACACTACCGCCGTCCTGGGCACTTATGACCTCAGCAGTTTTGCGCCCTAAAACCATAAAAAAATCTACTGCCGTCTGTATCTGTGGATATCGCTATGCAATTAGTTGTAACTTCACAGTAACTCCACGCATCAAAATTCCTACCTTTAAAGAAAGTAAGATTAAAAGAAAAGGCAGTGTCACATTTATTACCAAACAGTCTCAGTTATTTGACTTAAAACAAAACCAAATTGGAAACATTTTTATCTGATTATCTGCCGCTGTAAATAAACAGGTGAAGCGAGTGGCACAGCCTACTACCTACTGAACAATGTATTACGATTTCCTTGTGTTACATTCGCACAAGATGCCTGGGTGAATACCTTCTTAGCTGTCTCTTTCATCGCTATGATTTAATGTAATGTCATTTCGATCTTTATGAAATCGATACACAGGGGTCTGAAGAATGTCGTATGTCCGATACCACATTTAGTGGTGTTTGTTGTGGGTTTTACACTCTTCCACCGTATTACAGCAGAGCTCACACCAGTGTTTTGCAGCTGCTGTGATTCTTTGCGCCCATTTCTCAACTAGTTTCCTAAATTAGGCGTGTGACGAATGAAGGAACAGTTAAGACCTTCTCGAACAAAGTAATCAAATTTTATGCCTGAAAAAGCCCATTTCTGAACTAGTTTCCTAAATCAGGCGTGTGACGAATGAAGGAACAGTTAAGACCTTCTCGAACAAAGTAATCAAATTTTATGCCTGAAAAAGTGACACATGAAAACTAAAAACGAACACCCATGGGCGATCGTGAAATAATCCATTCGCATAAAATGCGCGGCCGGACTACTGTGGTTTCGACACTTGTAAAATACTCTTCACCCCATGAAATTTTTTTGATATTATTGATTTAAGAAATGGATGAAGTATATTTGTTGTTCAGTAGGACACCATTGCATGTTGTTGTTGTGGTCTTCGCAGACTGCTTTGATGCAGCTCTTCTCTCTACCCTGTCCCGTGCAAGCCTCTTCATCTGATAATACGTACGGCAACCTATATCCTTTTGAATATGCTTACTGTATTCATCACTCGGTCTCCCTCTACGATTTTTACCCCACGATATTCCTTCTAACGCTAAGTTGACGATTCCTTGATGTCTCAGAATGTATCCCACCAACCTATCCCTTGTCTTAGTCAAGATATGCCAGAAACTCCTTTTCTCTCCAATTCTGTGTAGCACCTTCTCATTAGTTACGTCTGTAACATCACATTTCAAAACCTTCTATCATCTTTTTGCCTTAACTCCTTATCGTCCAAGATTCACTCCCACACGATGCTACACTCACGGACAAATGCTTTCACAAAGGACTTCTTAACATTTAAACTAATATTGGATGCCAACAAATTTCATTTCTTAAGAAATGCTTTTCTTCCCATACCCATTCTGCATTTTATATCTTCTTTACTTCGGCCATCAGAAGTTATCTTGCTACACAAATAACAAAAATCAACTACTACTTTTATCTTCTCACTACCTAATGTAATTCCGTCAGCTTCCCCTGATTTTCTGACACTACATTCCAGTATCCTCGTTTTAATCTTGTTAATGATCATCTTATACCTTCCTTTCAAGACACTGCTCATTACGTTTAATTGCTTATCCAGGTCGTTTGCTGTCTCTGACAGAAACACTATGTCGTCAGCAAACCACAAGGTTTTCCCCCCCCCCCCCTCTTCCTGGACTTTAATTCCTTCTCCAAATTTCTCGTTTTATTCCTTCGCAGTTTGCTCAATGTACAGATTGAACAACATTGGGGAAAGGCTACAACCCTTACTCCGCTGGCCGCGGTGGCCGATGAGACTAAGGCGCTCCAGCCACGGTCTGCACGGCCACTACGGTCGGGGGTTCGAATCCCCCCTCGGGCATGGATATTTGTACCGTCTTAGTTTGTAAGTAGTTCATAAGTCGTTTGTAAGTTTAGGGACTGATAACCCCGTAGTTAAGTCCCATAGACTACACAAACATTTGAACATTTTGAACCCTTACTCCCTTCCCAACCACTGCGTCTTTTTCATGCCCTTCGACTCTAAAAATTGCTGTCTGGTGCTTGTACAAGTTTAATATATTTAATACAGCTCTTCGCTCCCTATATTGTACCCCTGCTACCTCCAGAATCTGAAAAAGTGTATTCCAGTCAACACTGTCAAAAACTTTCTCCAGATCCACAAATGCTAGAAACGTAGGATTCCCATTTCTTAACTTCTAAAATAAGTTTTAATGTGGGTATTACCTTGCGTGTTCCTGAATTTATTCTAAATCTAAATTGATCTTCCCCAATGTCAGATTCCACCATTTTTTCGATACGTCTGTAAATAATTCGTGTTAGTATTTTGCAACTATGACATATTAAACTGATAGTTCTGCTGTTTTCACATTTGTCTGCACTTGATTTCTTAGATATTTGAATCACAATATTGTTCTTGAAGTCTGATGGTATTTCCCCTGTCTCATACGTCTTGCATACCAGGTGGAACAATTTATTCATGACTGGCTCTCCTAACGATGATATCAGCTCAGACGGAACACCATATACTCCAGGGGCCTTGTTTCCACTCTTATCTTTTAGTGCTCTGTCCAATTTTTCTCGTAGTATAGTATCTCCTATCTCATCTTCGGCTTCCATTTCTAGAATACTGCCTTCAAATTTTATTTCCTAAATTTTCAAAATAAACAAAATTTTTCCGATGACCGTAGTCGAGGTTTGTCTACAGTAAGAAGTTGTCATGGGCATATATTGGAGTAACTACGAAGAACTGAGGAGGTCGATGGAATAAAGACGTGACAACGCAAGGTAGCATCTTCTGTCTGTTTCTCACTGCAGGTCATCTCTCTGCTACTGCAGTGCGACCTGAACCATGCAACAGAGCCTGAAACGCGACCTGCCGGTTGAGACACCAGAAACGTGACGTCATCACGTACGGCAGCCGTCCTCCTCGGACGGCCAGTTATCGCCAGCAGGAGTGGCCACCCCCCCTCCCCCCTCCATCCCCACTTCGACCGCCACTCACGACCTGCCAATTACGCGTCGGCAGTGCGTGTCTGCGCCCGCGCGTTATCTCCGCGGTTCTTTCCTTGGGGTGGCCGCTAATCGATTACACCAGGGGCTGCCCTCAGAACCTGTCCCTCCCCTGTGGTGCGTTATCTCCGGCCTCTGCATGTGGGGCCGGCACTTCTGCTGCCCACGACTCTGGAAGTCGATATTTTTCCTAACACGCCAGTGATAAAGCACACATAAGGCTTAGAAAAGAAGCAAACATGGAAGATATGTCGCTTCGGATAGACCTCTCCCTACTCTCAAAAAAGCTTTCCGGGCTTATAATAGAAAATTCGGAAGAGTTATTTAATGACAGCCTCAGTTCTGAGCGTGAATTAAGAGCAGCAAAATACACTACTCAAAACGATTAGCGAATCAGGTGAGATATCATACACAATGCACATGTGATAAGTATTGTAATTTGATTGTGATACAGTACGATTTTTTGCTGTGTGAACTCTTTACTTGAAGTTTACGTGGGCATTTACTTACAGCGAGGCACCATGGGGCTACCATAATAATGAAAAGTGTGGTGTCGCACAAGTACAAAGTGCGCGCCACCTACTTTCGCCGCGCGCCGCCATGCACGCACGGTGCGGCGTTCTTACGACGACAGCCACGAGCGCCCTCTGCTACAACGCCGCTCGTGGCCACCACTGAACGACATCGTTCACTTGGGACTGAGATAGCAACCAGTAAAGACTTCGGAATCCGATAGGCACCAGTGAAGACTTGGCTATCAGTTAGGCACTAGGCAGGACTCTAGCTCAACTATGTATCAACATTCTGCAGTACTATGTAAAAGTTAAGTATTGTATAAATTCTGTGCAATATATATCTCATTCTAATTTACTCTAGTGTTTCTAGTTCTGGCTGCTCCCCTCCGTACCTGCACCAGCGTGCTATCTTTATTCCTGTGTCGGTCTCATTCCATTCGGCCACCGACACCTGCGACGGAAACGAGACACAAAAGCGGCGACGAGGCTGGGACACAAAAGTGGCGACGAGGAGTGATAGACGAACCGTGGACCAGCCCGCTTGTAGCAGCCAGACAGCAGCAGTCGGAGCACGCAGAAATTGCTCCCGCCCACCCACCCTTATTCTAAGATTTTTGGGGGAACATTTTCAGTTACGTGTTTGTGGACTTTTTTGTTGCAGAGCGTCCTCTTTCATATTGCATTTGTGTTTTGTTATAATTTACTTGTATGCGCGGCGCCTAATCGGTCAGCATGGCCACTACTCCGAACCCAAACTTAATGGAAATTATTCAGTTACAGACGGCGCAAATAACACAACTCCTGCAGGCTGTGGCCCAGCTCACAGCGCAAGCAGCTAACCAACAACAACAGCCGCCGCTTCAGCAGCCCACATCTGCCGTCGCAACGCTTCCTACGTTTCGACAGTACAACGAACGTGAGGAAGAATGGAGCGACTATTTCGCACAGTTTCAAGAACTCGTCGCGGCTCATCAAATTACAGGTCAGAAAGTGAAGCATCTGCTATTATCTGTGGTGGGCACCAACACCTTCGTGTTACTGAAAAAACTTTTCCCCGACGTATCTCCTCGTGATGTAGACTTTGAACAAATAGTAGAGGCACTAAATGCTCATTATGAGAGAAAAGTTCTCGTAGCTGCGGCACGGTACCGATTTTTCAGACTTAAAAAATTACTGCAGCAGTCACACCAAGAGTGGATTACGGAATTGAAGGGCTTAACCCGCAAATGTAAATTTACTTGCTATTGTGGACATTCGTATAGTGACGTGATGTTGAGGGATGCGATTACGCAGAATATTCAGGACCTCAGAATTAGAGCAGCAATTCTGAAACAGTCTGACCCCTCATTAGACAGTGTACTGCAGCTTATAGATGCGCATGATACTTTTGACTTAGCAGATGTAGAAATGCAAAGCCACAGTGTTAATTCAGTGAGCCGCAACGGTCGCTTTCCTAGCCGTAGTTCTCAGTGTAGCACTAGTGATTCTTACAATAGTACAGGCCGTACTGAACAGACAGTGAACAGTAGCCAGTGTAAAAGTGCGACACAAAGGTCACCTCGTCGTGTTAGAAACAGTAATTTGAATGACAGGCGCCAAAGCCCATTTCAGAAAAATGTTCGCAAGTCTTGCCCTCAGTGCGTGTCTCGCCATAAGCGTGCACAGTGCCCAAGTCGCAACGCAACCTGTTATCAATGTGGCAAATCAGGACATGTACAGTCTGTGTGTATGCAAATTAAAAACTCAAAGAACAGTACCGTTAGAAACGGTGCTTCGCAGAGTCGAGACCAGTTCATTCTGTAAATGTTATACGGGCTGTGGAATTGAACAGTGCTTTCCTTGGATCTCAATTGCAAGAAATTAGTTCTGCGCCTATGGCAAAACTATATAGTGCACCACGTAGCAAGCGCCGACGAGCGCGTAAAACAGTGCAACGAAAAAGGGTTCGGGACAAGCAAAATGACTATGAACAGTGCATTCCTGTAGTGAAAATAGTGCCTTCTGCAACTGCTCCTTGTAATAGTGCCCAGTACTGTGTAGCTAGTGACAGTAGACATCAAGTAGCTACTCAAAAGTGTAGTGCAGTAGTTAGTACATCTGGAGTAGCTTCGCATGCTTGCGCGGACGCCGATCCGGCGGTAGTGCTCTCTAGTGACAGTGTTGTTAATCCGCTGCGTGCCGAATCTGCGCCGCTTCCTTCACTACGCGGCCCGCGCAAGTGCAGGAAACAAACCGTAGCAGACGTTGCCCACATTCACGCACCTGTCGAGCGCCACAAGCAAAAACTTTTTGTCACTCTATCTATAGTATATAAGACTGTGAAATTTCAGCTTGATACTGGTTCTGCTGTCACATTAATAAATAAAGATACTTATGAACTTCTGGGTTCGCCAAAACTGTCGCCGTCACAGCAAGTGTTAACAGCTTATACAGGTCAAAATATTCCCGTGCTAGGAACGTGTAGCCTGCCCGCCTCTTTTCAAGGTGTAACAAAAACAGTTGCTTTTGTAGTTCTTCAAGCCAAATCGACACAGAACATTTTTGGACTAGTTGCTTTTGACTTGTTTGGTTTATCAATTCAAAGAGATGTGCTTCAAATTTCGTCAATAGTGCCTCAGGATAAAATCAATGCATTGTGTGACAAATATAGTGACTTGTTTTCGCCGGAACTAGGTTGTGCAAAAGACTTCGTGGCACATGTAACTTTAAAAGAATCTGCAGTTCCAAAATTTCGTAAAGCTAGACCAGTGCCTATCGCCTTGCGTGATACAGTTGCCGAAGAACTTAAACGTTGGCAAGATAGTGGGGTGATTTCTCCTGTTTCTGCGAGTCAGTGGGCCTCGCCTATAGTAATTATACCCAAGCCGTCAGGAAAACTTTGTCTCTGTGCGGACTTCAAATCAACAGTGAACAGTCAAACAATTGTAGACACTTATCCCCTGCCCAGACCTGAGGAACTGATGGACAAATTAGGACAGTCTCGCTTCTTTTCCAAGATTGATTTAGCAGAGGCATACTTACAGATTCCACTTGATGACGAGTCAAAAAAGTTTTTCGTCATTAATACTCACATGGGCCTTTTTCAATTTCAGCGCCTACCCTTTGGCAGTTCTTCCGCCCCCGCTATTTTTCAGCGCTTTTTGGAACAGCTGACAGTTTCTGTACCGTGTTGCTCGAACTACTTAGATGATATTGTGGTATCCGGACGTACAGTTGAAGAACATTTATCAAACCTGGAGTGCCTTTTCAAAGTGTTGACTGCAGCAGGTCTACGCTGTAATAAAGCAAAGTGTTCGTTTTCTTCAAACTGAAATAGAGTACCTAGGCCATGTGATTAATGCGCAAGGAATCCATCCCTTACAGTCACACCTTCGAGCAATCAAATACTTGCCTCCTCATTGCATGAATTGCAAGCAGTAATGGGAAAGCTTAACTATTATTTCAGGTTTATTCCCAATGCGTCTCAGATTGCAGCTCTACTGCATCGCTTACGTAGGAAAAATGTTCCTTTTGTGTGGTCCAAAGATTGCCAGGTTGCCTTTGACAAATTAAAGTCTGCACTACTCAGTGATGCATGTTTGATTCCCTTTGACCCACAGAAGCCTGTAGTGCTAGCAGTCGATGTCTCATCGTACGATCGGGGCGCAGTAATCTCACATCGTATTGGTTCTCACGATCGTCCTATTGCCTTTGCGTCCAAGCTACTGACGCCAACGCAACAGAATTACAGTCAGATAGAAAAAGAGGCCTTCGCAATCATTTACGGCGTCACAAAGTTTCATCATTATCTCTATGGCAGAAAATTCTATTTGTTGACAGACCACAAGCCTCTCACGTCGTTGTTCTCACCCACAAAGCCAATTCCGCCACGAACGGCACAAAAGCTTCAGAGATGGTCCTTGATATTGTCAAATTATCAGTATGAGATTTTGTACCGACCTACTACTAAACATGCCAACGCGGGCACACTTTCCCGACTTCCGGTTGGCCAGGATGTATCATTTGATTCTTCAGAAATGGCATGTTGTCAGGTAGACTCCAGAGATGCTTCCGCTGTCGCAGACTTTCCTTTGAACTCTCGTCGGGTTGCACAGGAAACAGCTGCGGATGCAGACCTAAGTGTGGTAGCACGTTTTGAACGCTCAGGGTGGCCTGCCAGAGCCAAAGACATTGATCGGCCTCTGGTTCGACGTTATTTTGGACAACGTCATGCATTATCTTTAAGTCAGGGTTTACTGTTGTTGCATACCGACAACGACCAAGCAAGAGTGATTGTTCCTCGTTCCCTGCAACGAGAAGTGTTACGCCTCCTGCATCAAGGACATTGGGGCATTGTTAGGACAAAGCAACTGGCCAGACGTCATTGTACCTGGGTTGGTATGGACGCTCAGATAGAGAGCATGACATCTCAGTGTACTGTTTGTGCGGAGCATCAGGCGGCTCCTCCGCAACGTTTCTCAGACTGGCCACGCCCCAAAGGACCATGGCAACGTTTACATATTGACTTTGCCGGACCTTTCTGGAATACGCGCTGGTTAATTGTTGTAGACGCTTTCAACAAGTTTCCTTTTGTGATTGCCATGAACTCAACGACGGCGTCTAGTACAATCAGTGCCTTCACATCAGTGTTTTGCATCGAAGGCTTGCCTGAAACTATCGTCAGTGACAATGGACCTCAGTTTGTTTGTGCGGAATTTCAACAGTTTTGTCGTGTGAATGGCATTCAGCATATTACCTCTACACCTTTTCACCCTCAGTCCAATGGTGAAGCAGAACGTTTCGTTCGAACATTCAAGTCTCACATGGAGAAAATGAAAGGTCAGCACTCCAGGCAGCAAGCTCTTCAAATTTTCCTGTCTACGTATCGATGCATGCCACGTGACGGCCCGTCTCCTGCCGAGCTGCTACACGGCCGCCGTCACCGCACTCTCCTTCACCTGCTGCAGCCTCCCACGCACCGAGTCGGTTCGTATGGCGCTACGCGTTTTCAGGTTTCTACGCCGGGTGTTTGCTGGTATGAAGAAGACATGGTTGCCAGGCACCATTCAGCGCGTGCTCGGTCGCAATATGTATGTTGTACGTTCTTCCACAGGGTCGGAGCTGCGGCGCCACGCAAACCAATTGCGCTTGCACAGGCCGCGCGATCCTGTCTCCGGTTTCTTGATTCCAGACCCAGTTCACTGCCAGGGAGCACAGCCACATCGTTCGTCCCCGGGCTACAAGATACCGATGGATGTCGACGCGCCTCCTACGCAGTCGGCCCCTCCGCCTCCGTCGCCGCCTCAGCTGACAGCGTCACCGACAGGGACTCCGCCCCCCCCCCCCCAGCTTGGGCCACGCACCTCAGAAGAAGATGACCTGCTCAATCTGGGCGGAAGCGTGCGCCATTCCCCTCGTTTTAGCGGGTTTTCCGGGGGATCGCAAGGCGGATGCCGGGGCGCGGACGGCGTCTCGATCCCAGCCTCAGCTACGACGCCCGTCCCACCAGTAACGCCCCCGCCCAGACCCTCCTCCCAGTGCCGTCGCCGTGGCCCTCAGCCCTACGCCACGACGGCGCGGCGGTTTGGGGGGGAGGGGTGTGGTGTCGCACAAGTACAAAGTGCGCGCCACCTACTTTCGCCGCTCGCCGCCATGCACGCACGGCGCGGCGTTCTTACGACGACAGCCACGAGCGCCCTCTGCTACAACGCCGCTCATGGCCACCACTGAACGACATCGTTCACTTGGGACTGAGATAGCAACCAGTAAAGACTTCGGAATCCGATAGGCACCAGTGAAAACTTGGTTATCAGTTAGGCACTAGGCAGGACTCTCGCTCAACTATGTATCAACATTCTGCAGTACTATGTAAAAGTTAAGTATTGTATAAATTCTGTGCAATATATATCTCATTCTAATTTACTCTAGTGTTTCTAGTTCCGGCTGCTCCCCTCCGTACCTGCACCAGCGTGCTATCTTTATTCCTGTGTCGGTCTCATTCCATTCGCCCACCGACACCTGCGACGGAAACGAGACACAAAAGCGGCGACGAGGCTGGGACACAAAAAAAAAGTCATTCTCATTGCCCTCTACTATGGTGTGTGATCACCTCAGACGGCCAGTACAGTTTCTGTCCTGTGTGGTATGGACAGTATGAGGTTATCAATCAGCTTTTCCGGTATATTTTGCCATTCGTCCATCACTGCAATACCCAGCTTTGCAACCATCGTGGGAGGTACTGATCTGGCCTTTAAAGCGTCTGCCAATTGCATCCCAGACATGATTAATCGCTATTATGTCCTGTGAACAAGCTAGCAACAACATTCGTTCAATTCCTTCTCCTTCAAGTATGTCGTTCACCAATGCCGCTCTGTGAGCCGAGGGTTATCGACCACCAGTAGGAGCTCCTCTCCTATGGTATCAGCGTGGGGCACAAAAAAGATCGAAGGATCTCGTCTCTACACCTCTGAGCAGTCAAAGCGCCATTCTGAAGGACATAGAGATCCGTATGTCCGTAAATACTGACCCTTGCACACATCATTCGTCCACCATGATATGATGATGTTTCCTGCTCACAAGCGGGATTGCTCGGAGTTCAACGTACTCTCCAGTTGAGGGAACAACCATTTATCAGCTTTGATTCCATTATCGCTCTTGTGCTCAACGACTCTTTTCTTTTTGTAGAAAATTGTCAACATTGAGACGCAAATATTTGTTTAATCACCAGATCACTATGTGATCATTATCAATCCTTCAAAATACGTAACATATTACTTGTCTTAAAAGATAGGCTAAGGAACGGCAAACCAACATTTTTACCATTTGTAGATTTGGAGGAAGCTTAGGACAATGTCAACTAGAATACTCTCCTTCGAATTCTGAAGGTAGCAGGGGTAAACTATAGGGAGCGAAGAGTTTCATTCAACTAATACAAATATCAGACAGCAGTTATTAGAGTCGTAGGTCATGAAAGGGGAGCATAGGTTGGGAAGGGAATAAGATAGCGCTGTAGCCTTTCCCTCAATTTTGTTCAAAATGTACATTGAACAAGCTGTGAAGGAATGCAAGGAGAAATTTGGAGAGGAAATTAAACTTCAAAGAGAATAAATAAAATCTTTGCGTATGTTAAAACATCTGGGAAGAACATTTTCAAGGGGACGATCGTAGTTTCTTTGTATATCCGATACACACCCTTGATTGCTACTCTACTGGCCGTTGTTAAACACACCAGAAAACCCTAATAAGAGGAAGCGGGCGTGAACCGAACGACATTTGGATTCTGGTACTTAAGAAGAGGTTCAAATCAAATTTTTGTTAATCTAAGGGACTTAACTACGTTGGTCATCAGTCCCTAGGCTTACAAACTATTTACACTAACATAAAGTAACTTATGCTGAGGACAACACAAACAACCATGCCCGAGGGAGGACTCGACGTCCCTACGGCGAAAGGCAGCGCGCACCGCGGCAGAGAGCCTTAGTGCGCGCATATACTGCCGCGGCTAAGAAGAGGCGTACTGTTCTTCCATCTTAGATGGCAACCGCCAGCGGCCAAATGTGTTCGGGTGTTCAGAGGAAAGAAGGAAGATTAGAGTTTACTGTGCGATAGACGGGGTGGATTGTTTGAATAAAACTGATAAAGGAAATTTGGCATGCCCTTTGAAAGGAACTACCCTGGAGTGGTTTATGGCAGTCTCGGAAAACCTAAATCAGGAACGCGGGTTCGAACCGCCGTCATCTCGAATGCGCATCCATTGCGTTACCACTGCGTCTCGTCGTTCGTTTGGCATTCGAAAGATGTATCGTCAGGCCACTGCACGGGAGCGGAGAAAATGGAATTTTGCTGCAGGCTAGTGTGTGAATCGGACACTCAGAGAAGCCACGACCCTTCTTGAAAATATCCTCCTCAAATGGGGACGAAATGGAGTGTTGTAATGTGAAATCCATAGGACTTATTTTATTTATTTATTTATTGTATTGGTGTCAGGAGCGCCATGAATAAATGGTGGAACAGACAGAAAATAATTCAAAAATGCTCAAATGTTTATTAAGCTTAAGGGACTTAACTGCGCGGTCATCAGTCCCTAAACTTACACACTACTTATGAACTACCTCGTACTGAGGATGACACAAACATCCATGCCCGAGTGGGGATTCGAACCCCCGACCGTAGCGGCCATGCAGACTGTGAATGGAGCGCCGCAGAGCGCTCGGCTACCGCGGCCGGCCAGAAAATAATTAATTATATACATATAGAATTCAAAACTATAAACAATACACTGAAACATTATATACATTTGGTCCAAAAGCAGGCTACGTCGACAGCATTTAGGATTGCCAACATCAGGACCCTTGAAATGCAATGTGAAGGACATTCAGGGTACTTATATATACCGTATGTTGGGTCGTTTGCACGTCTCCTCAATCACAGAGGTTAGATATACTAGAATAACCCCACTTCAAACCATTACCTCTTGACCGTGTAGTGTTGGTGCGTAACTTGTTTAGTGACCTACAAACCGTCCAGTCGTCATTGTCGCCAGGTTCCATTTCTTCCTTTGGTTTCATCCAGTGCCTTTCTCCCGACCTCATCCACCTCTTCACTCTAGATCGCGGATGATCACTTATGTTCTTGGTTGCTCTGGGGACGCTCTGTCTAGATTCCAATCGTTTGGTGGTTGGCTGAATGTTGTGGAGGAGGTGGCTCCCAGACAACTCGGCTCTTGATCTTTCACTGTGGACTACAGCTTCTCTACGCACAGCAGGAGGTGCAATACCAAAAAGATGCTATATCTTGTTGGTTGGTGTAGATTTCAGGCATCCAGTGACGAGCCTGCAGGTCTCGTTCAGAGCAACGTCGACCTGTTTAGAGTGGGTTGAATTCTACCAGACGCTGCTGAGAAGCAAATTGTTAATGCTGTGTTTCTCACTACCTCTGACCTTGCGCCCCAAAAAGAGTTCGTAATTTTCCCGAGAATCCCCTCAGGGGGCTCGCGGTTCTTTCGTGAATACGTGAGTGGTGAGCACGGGGCCCCGAGCTAATACAGTCTTCCTTCCCTCTTTACTTCCCGGACTGCATTTCCTTTCCCCCTCCCCTCCTTTCGTACCCTCACTCCTTCCCCCCCCCCACCGGGGGACTGATAACCTGCCGACCGCAGTGGCCGAGCGGTCTGCGGCGCGCCAGTCACAGTCTGCATGGCCGCAGCGGTCGGGTGTTCGAATCCCCCCTCGGGCATGGATATTTCTGTCGTCTTTAGTATAATGTAGTTCATAAGTAGTTTTTAAGTTTAGGGACTGATGACTCCACAGTTAAGTCCCTTAAGCTTAACAAACATTTGAACATTAACTGATAACCTTAGCAGTTTAGTCCCCCTACCCTAACCAAACAATCCAATCAAAGTTTGCCGAGAATGTTGTTTCTGCTGCATACACACGTATTTTGGTGTTAATGTAGTGCTGCTTATACGTCAAAGCCCTGTCCAAGGTATTTGAAAATGTTCAAGTGTCTGTAAATCTATCGGACCAAACTACGTGGTCATCAGTCCGTAGCTTACAAACTACTTAAACCTAGGCAAACTAACCTAAGGACAACACAACACACCCATGCCCCAGGGAGGACTCGAACCTCCACGGCGAGCAATCGCGCGCTCCGCAGCGAGGCGCTTTAGACCACTCGGCAAGGTATTTGAGATTGGCACAGTTTTCAATTGGTGTGTTATTCCAGAAGACATGCAGCTTGTGGGATGCATGCTTGTTACTGAGATGGAAGGCACAAACTTCTGTTTTTTACAGGGTTCGGCTTGAGTTTGTTGTCAGAACAGCAGTGACAGAGCACCTCTAGCGCATCTCTAAGCCTCTTCTTCTTCTTTTTAAGAAAATGTTTGTATAACTTATGGGACTTAACTACGGGGTCATCAGTCCTTAAGCTTACAAACTACTTATTAACTAGCTAAGACCAAGGACGGCACAAATATCCATGCCCGAGGGGGGATTCGAATCCCCGACCGTAGTGACCGTGCAGACCGTGACTGGAGCGCCTCAGTCCCCTCGGCCACCGTGGCCGGCTCTAAGCCTCTCCTCGACTGTGTTAATAGCCCGGAATTTTTTTTAATTCGCATTCAAGTGGCGCAGCTATCAGCTAAGGCGAAGTGCAGGGGCACTGGTTCAGGCAGCAGTAAGAGGAACAGAAGTAACAGCAGCGTCACTGTCGGAGAAACTGCAGTAATAGCAGCGGCAGTAGTAACAGCAGCAGCAGCAGCAGCAGCGGTTGGCCGGGAACGAGGGCGCTTGGGCGCGCGTGGGAGTGCGCCAGCGGAAGTGAGGCAATCGCCATTGATTGAATGATTGTTTGATTTACTGAATGAAGCATTGATTGGTTGATTGATGCAACGGCTGTGCCGGCAGTCTGGAAGCGAATAGGCCGTATGCGATGCGCGGTCGCTGGGAGTACACGATGCCCCTTCCGCTGTACAGAACAGTACGGTACGCACAGAGTCGAACAGAAAGAGTCGCGAAACTCCCAGTGATATTCTGCAACTTAGCGATTGCAGCGCTGCCAAGCGGCCGGGTCGTAAAATCACACCGCGAAGCGATTGAGTAATTAATGTGTATTTGGACTGCCGGCCGCGGTGGCCGAGGAGACTGAGGCGCTCCAGTCACGGTCTACACGGCCACTACGGTCGGGGGTTCGAATCCCCCCTCGGGCATGGATATTTGTGCCGTGTTTAGTTGTAAGTAGTTCATATGTAGTTTGTAAGTTTAGGGACTGATGACCCCGTAGTTAAGTCCCATAGACTCTACAAACATTTGAACATTTTTGTATTTGGACTGAAGCAGCATTTTTTAAAATAACTTCATATTTACGAGCTTTTGTGGCGCTGTAAGTTTTAGAAACTGTCAAAAATATAATTCGGAAATCTCTTGCCGCGGTGAAGTAGCCGAGCGGTCTAAAGCGTCTCGCTGCGGAGCGCACGGTTGCTCACCGAGGAGGTTCGAGTCCTCCCTGGGGCATGGGTGTGTGTGTTTGTCCTTAGATTCGTTTACCTAGGTTTAAGTAGTTTGTAAGCTACGGACTGATGACCACGCAGTTTGGTCCGATAGAATTACAAACATTATTAAATCTCTCATTTGCAAAGCATGCTCAACAGTAACGGAATAATGTTATGAATAACAGGTGTTCGTTTACTGTGGTTAGTTATACTTTTAGGCATAGAGGTAAATCTTTAAAAATTCATTCACGTCCAAATTCTGCTGTTAATGAGAATCGCAAATACTAGACCACTATTTCATAATTTTACTGCTGAATAAAAGTAATGTATGAATGACTGCATTAGGTTCGTACCTCAGCTTCGCAAAAATGATGACCCTGTATACTAACATATTTTGTTGGTTACGTACTAGTTTGATAAAATGAATACATAGCTACAAATAAATATGTCCACATATAAGCTGTTAATGTTACCACGTCACATTCTTGAAGATATTCAGTTTGATACCTGCCAAGTAGTTAAAAATTATGACAAGTACCGTACACGAAAGGCACAGAAGCAAGGACGAGGTGGAAAGATAGTTGAAACGGCGATGTAGAATCTAGTCCCCTACCATGTGAAAATCGTGTGCACTTTTCAAAACATTACAATGTCCGAAATTCGCTGAAACAAAACTCGTGCAACATGTCAGTACACATCGAGAATGCGAACATAATCATCATCAAATTCTTTTATATACTTCAGCACATCAGGTTGCAATTCATTTCTGCTTTCAAAAGGTTTCAGACGATATTATATGTTTCGAGTATTGTGAAATGCATAAATTACACTGCACTGACAGTTTCTTAAATTATAGAGTGCCATTAACCGAAGCAGTGATATTACATTAATGATGTTTTAGTAATTGCACTAGAAAGTTCACAGCAACGTTCATTGACCAGGAAATATGCAAGTAACAGTATTAAAAACGGCAACTTCTCAGTTTTCATCATGCCATTCCACTGTTATTCCCTACATGCCGCTTGGAGCGCTAGTATCGCTTCAGTTGCAATGCAATTTTTTTCCTAGAGAGTTTCGCGACTGTCTGTGATAGACTGTGGTACAGTACAGAACGCGCCGCACGCCCGTTACTCGTAACGCCAGCTCCCGGTAAAGTCCGCATGTGTATCACAGATGTCCAGTTTAGTATTCTTCATATATGTAGTGCCAATTTGTTAGTGTATTGGCGCGGTGGAGTAAAAAAAAATGTTCAGATGTTTGTATAGTTTATGGGACTTAACTACGGGGTCATCAGTCCCTAAACTTACAAACTACTTATGAACTACTTACGAACTAGGACGGCACAAATATCCATGCCCGAGGAGGGATTCGAACCCCCGACCGTAGTGGCCGTGCAGACCGTGACTGTAGCGCCTCAGTCTCCTCGGCCATCGCGGCCGGCGCGGTGAGTAGCCGAGCGGTCTAAGGCGCCTCGCTGCGGAGCACACGGTTGCTCGCCGTCGGAGGTTCGAGTCCTCTCTGGGGCATGGGTTTGTGTGTGTCTGCTTAGGTTAGTTACCTTAGTTTAAGTAGTTTCTAAGCTACGGACAGAAGATCACGCAGTTTGGTCCGATAGATTTACAACCATCTGAACATTTTGTTTGTGTATGAATAAATTTGTTCCAGTCTAGATGAAATTTTTTTAATATAATTTATATATGTCAAAGGGTGCGTTGACACTGTTTTACGAATTACTATGAAACATGGCTCATTTATATATCATTGTAAATAGAAATTATCAAACGCTGGGACTGGTTTTGTCTCAAACATGTCAAAGACGTTAAAGATAAAGGTGAAACATTGAATTAAAATTTGTGATGCAGCCGGTAATCGAACTCAGACCTCCATGCTTAATAGGCAGACGTCTTGCCGCTTTTCTTAACTTTTTATTTTATTGTTTTGTTCTTCAGGTAGAAATATATTTTGCGGCCGTTCGTTCAGATTGTTATTCGTTGTTCGTTGCTTATCTGTTTTATAGCTTTTTTTTATTACAGAGCACGCTTAGTCCCTTGACTGGGCACGCTGAGCCCCGGCGATCGCTAGACCACTGCATCACTAGAGATTTAAGCCCCTCAGAATAGTCTAAGCACGATTTCCCTTCACGTCACGTCTGCCTGATAAGCATGGAAGTCCGGGTTCTATTCCTGACCGCATCACAAATTTTAATTCAATGTTTCACCTTTATCATTAATGTCTTTGACATGTTTGAGACGAATAACTGTCACAGGGTTTGTAATCACCTTAGCCTGAAGTTAACGGGAGGAATTTTGCAATATGTCCACTGCCGAGATGCTAATCCCTTGTACATGTAGAGCCTTGGCAGTAGTGGCAATATTCCATGGAACACAGAACCTGAATTAAAGTTTGTGACGCGGAGGGAAATCGTGTTTAGACTATTCCGAGGCTCCTTAATCTCTAGTGATGCGATGGTCTAGCGGTAAGACTTTTACCTAGTAAGCATGGATGTCCGGGTTCGATTCCTGGTCGCGTCGCAACTTATAATTCAATGCTTCGCCTTTATCTTTAATGTCTTTGGCTCATTTACCTACCGTTTTCACGGAAAAAGTTTTTACAATCCGCAATGTAGTATATGGTGCATAGTAGAGTGTACTCTCCAAGAAACTGTAGTTTCACCGTTCACCACGAGAGTTGACATGTGTGAAATTTCCTTGAGATGGGGAGGAGTAGATGAGGTACAGTAAGGGCATCCAGCTACACATTAAAACTGACCATACTACTTGCATAGTCAACCACACCGACCGAGCTTAAGCAAGAAAAAAAAGAGAAGATAGTCAGGAGAGCTGAGGAGGCAGAGTTGAACAGAGACAAAAGATGGCCGTAAGGCATGAGAAGATACAGCCTGAGACAGAGGAAAGAGCAGATGAACAGAGAGAGCGTATAGGAAGTGCTGGACAGAGAGAGAGAGAGAGAGAGAGAGAGAGAGAGAGAGAGAGAGAGAGAGAGAGAGAGAGAGAGAGAGAGGTGAGGGGGGTTGGTGAAATGGACTAACAAGAGTATGGAATAAAGAAAAACCCAGGAAACACCAGTTACGCAGATACTTATATATGTAAAAGTATGTCCTTGTGTGTATACACATAATCTTCAAAACAAGCGAAGGTAAGTGACTAGGCTACCTAAAATTTCGTATGGGGCATGGCGAAAGGTAATCATCATAATAAAATAAGATGGGGAAAAGAAAGATTTAGGTGTTCCTTTTTCCCGCGAGCTATTAGAGAAAGGAACTGTCGGCCGCCCGCGGTGGCCGAGGGGACTGAGGCGCTTCAGTCACGGTCTGCACGGCCACTACGGTCGGGGGTTCGAATCCCTCCTCGGGCATGGACATTTGTGCCGTCCTAGTTCGTAAGTAGTTCATAAGCAGTAGTTAAGTCCCATAAAAAAAAGAAAAGAAAAGAAGGAACTGTACAGAAATATCATAAAAGTGGTTCGATGAAGCCACTGCCATGCACGTCAATGCGACTTTCACAATTTCTATAGAGATGTAGATGTAGATACAGATCGTCTTGTCGCGAAGAACGACACTAGAATTTAGGTTCAACGAATTTCTGTTTTAATATATCACGTTTCTATTTATGTACCAGAAATATGACAGTCTACACGGGATACTCTGCAAATCACATATAAGTGCCTGGCAGGGGGTTCATTGAACCACGTTTATACTATTTATCTCCCATTCCAGTCCCGAATAGCGCGAGGGAAGAAAGACACCTGAATCTTTCCGTTTGAGCTCTGATTTCTCGTATTTTATTCTGATCATCTTTTATACAATTATACCTATGTAAGTGGGAGTCAACAATCTATTTTCGCATTCGGAGGAGAATGATGGCGATTGGAGTTTCGTAAGTACTAAGTAGCCCAAGCCGCAGCGATAAGCGCCGTTGTTGTAATGATTCCCACCCCAGATCCTGTATCATTTCCGTAACGCTGTCTCCCCTTGTATCGTGACAATACAAAACGAGCTGCCCTTCTTTGGACTCTTTAGATGTCCTCCGTCATACCATCTGATAAGGATCCCACACTGGGCAGCAATACTCCAAAAACGGATGGGCAAGCGTAGTGTACGCAGTTTCTTTAGTAGTTCTGTTGCATTTTGTAAGGTTTCTGCCAGTAAAACGCAGTCTCTGGTTCGCCTTTCCCACGACATTATCTACGCGTTCTTTCCAGTTTAAGTCTGAAGTAATAATAATTCCTAGGAATTTACTGGAGTTTACGACCTTCACTTTTGATTGATTCATCTTGTAAACAAAATAAACCGGACATCTTGTCGTACTTATGTGGACGACTTAATACTTATCATTATTTAGACAGAATTGCCGATTTTTATACCATAGTGATATCTTATTTAGATCGTTCTACAGTTGGTGTTGATCTTCAGCTGATTTTACTAGACGATCAATGACGTTGTCATCTGCAAACAACCTAAGAGAGCTGCTTAGATTTTCTCCCATATCGTTTATGTAAATAAGGAACAGCAGAGAACCAATAACCCTACCCTGTGTAGTTTCATTTCCGCCTAGTAGTGACTACACAATGTATTTTTAATTAAAATAAAAACATTTCAACATGTTTTAAACAAGAGACCGAGCGAGGTGGCGCAGTGGTAACGCACTGGACTCGCATTCGGGAGGAACGTAGTTCAAATCTACCTCCGGCCATCCAGGTTAAGGTTTTCCGTGATTTCCTTAAATCACTCCAGGCAGGGCACGGCCGATTTCCTTCCCCATCCTTACCCAAAAATCCAAGCGTTAGCTCCGTCTCTAATGACCAAGCTGTCGACGGGACGTTAAACCCTAAGATTGCTTCTTTCCTTGCACAAGGAGTCATTTAATTCATTGATAATGGTGGGTGGAGTTTTATTTTAATTTTAATTTAAAATGATTGCAAATGCAGTTCACGTAGAAATTGTCTAACTGCAAAAGCTGTATATTACAGAGCCACTTGTCCTGAACGTAATGCACCCATGAATCGAAACTGGTGAGTGATAAACGAAAATCCGCTCGGATTGGTTGTGTGTTCTAAGGTCTCATGCAACGAACTGGGTGGTCGTTCCCGTCAGAGGCTCCATTCCTCCCTCGGAGAGGGATGTGTTCAAATCAAAGATTTGTAAAGCTATGGGACTTAACTTGTTTCGTTATTAGTCTCTAGGCATACAACATACGTAAACTAATTTAAACTAACCTAAGGACAACACACACCAATGCCCCATGGACGACTTGAACATCCCACAGAAAACAACCGCGTGCTCCGCAGCAAGGCGCCTTGGAACACTCGGTTACTCCACCGCGGCCATGGGTGTGTGTGTGTAATCCTTCGTGTAAGTTAAAGTAGTATGTGAGTCTAGGGACTGATCACAATAGCAGTTTGGTCCAATAGGTTTACAAACACTTGATTCTGTTTGAACGACATTCTTAACAATTCCAAAAAATGATTTGGACATCCAGATCGCCCTACGTAATTGTCATCGAATTTGTATAAAACATAATGGAGAGGTCGGGTCGTGCACGAAATTCTGCACCGTCAGCGCTCATGTATAGAGGCAGTATGGCCCAGTATTCCTTGCTGCGTCCGTGCCACGGCGAATGGCTGCTCTTCGGCGGGAGAAATGAGTTCAACACGTACTGTGAGCAATTTCACGCCTTTATCGCTATGTCTCATATACAAAAACTATGCTTTTACCTTACTGTGGGTTTTTATATAGCCAGCCCCAATCTACATCCACTTTCTTTTTCATCCTTGGGTTGTCGTTGGCGAAACCTGATTGCTGTCTGCAGGCAAAGTCATCACTGAATTGTTGCTGCCATTCCCTATAGGAGCTAAAAACATGTCGCGGGAGCACATGCTGAAAATATACTTGTTCCTCGTCCTTCAGTCGTCAGTCTTCTTTGGGGCATGAACAGGTTCCTTGCGCTGGTTTGTAGGGACGTAGATTCGTCTTTGCCCGACTCATTCAACGTTTTTGGCGCAACTGGAGGGCGAGAGATAAGAACTATTATCTCCCAATTTTCCCTCTCCATTCCTTTTCGGTTCGATGTCCACACACAGTGCCCCTTGGTTATGTTTAACAGTCTGACGAGTAGAGTCTTCACATAGTGACAGTTACCAGTACGGCGTTTTGGGGTCTTTCGAACTTCTTGCACGCAATTCTGCTTTGTGCATCCTCTCAGTATACGGTCACTGTTTTATAAAGCTCGTGAGCTGTTGGAGCCTTATTCATGAGATGTAGTTGGTATATGTTCTCAGCTGCTCCATTTAAAAATACGCAGTCATTTCTTCCTGTTTTAGTTACACAGCCGCAAGACGTCTTGAACTATTATCTTCTAGAATGAAACTTCACTCTGCAGCGGAGTGTGCACTGATATGAAACTTCCTGGCAGATTAAAATTGTGTGCCGGAACCGGGACTCGAACCTGGGACCTTTGCCTTTCGCGGGCAAGCGCACTACCGACTGTGCTATCCCGACACGACTCACGATGCCGCCTCACAACTTTACTTCCGCCAGTACCTCGCCTCCTACTTTCCAAACTTCACAGACGTTCTCTTGCAAACACGCAAGACTAGCACTCCTGGAAGAAAGGATATGGTGGAGACATGGCTTAGCCACAGCCTAAGGGATGTAGTGCGCTTTCCCGCGAAAGGCAAAGGTCCCAGGTTCGAGTCCCGGTTCCGGCACACAATTTTAATCTGCCAGGAAGTTTTATTATCTTCTAGTTTCTCATAGACGGTGTATTCTGTAATTCAATTGGCCCACTAAAAGTGGGCCATTTGCGATGGCCCTTCAAAAACTCTAAATATAACTGTTCATCTGGGGCGAAAGGAACTTCTAAGGAGGAAAATTGTCAACAACTTTGCTTCTTATGTTCCTTCCATATTTCGCACTATTTCACCTATAGCTGCAAAAATAACAGCGATTTTAAGCTGTATAAGTAGGTGTGTGTATCTGTAACGTGTTTCCAAATATTAAGTCGCACCCTTCAACCGATTGGCACCATATTTTATAGACGTATTTGTAAGCCGCCAGCGAGAAGAAGCCCTCTGGCGACAAAACCGGCGCCACTAACAGACGGCACTATGACCATTCTCGATTATTACATGTCGCACTGAAGAAAATTTCAAATGGTCCAGAATTTCATATAGAGTAACGTCTGTTTGAAAATCTTTTCGATTTTTTTACTCTGAAAGATGGTATAGTCGTACAGAGATATAATTATTCACATGGCCCTATCGTCATATTGTTTTGCTCTGTACATTTAATGGGGGATCGAGACTGATATTTCATCTAGGGATGAATATATCTCAGGAAAATCATTTTATAAAGATTAAAAAAAACATTAATCATTAGTTAATAATTATGATTTATGATTATTGGAATTGATTTCGATATTTCTGAATTCCCCCCCCCCCCCCAACAAGAGCAGAACGAGGGTAAAGAAATGTATTGTCAGAAAATCAGGCGGTGCTGAAAGAATTAGATTAGGTAATGAGACAATAAAATTAGTAGATGAGTTTTGCTATTTGGTTAGCTAGATAACTTGTGATGGCCGAAGTAAAGAAGATATAAAATGCAGGATGGCTATGGGAAGAAAAACGCTTCTGAAGAAGCGAAATTTCTTTACAACCAACATCAGTGTAAATGATAGGAAGTGCTTTCTGAAAGCATTTGTCTGGAGTCTAGCATTGTATGGGACGATAAGGAGTTCAGACAAGAAAATGATATAAGCTTTCGAAATGGGGTGCTACAGTCGAATGATGAAAATTAGATGGGTAAATCATGTAACTAATGAGGAGGTGCTTAATCGAATTGGGGAGAAAAGGAGTTTCTGACATGTCCTAAGAGAAGGGGTAGATTCGTAGGGCACATTCTGATACACAAACGAATCGTCAACTTAGCATTAGAAGGAAGTGTGTGGGACACAATTGGTAAAGGGAAACAGAGGGACGAGTATAGTAACCAGATTCAAAAGGATGTAGGTTGCCGTTTGTATTCTCAGATGAAGAGACTTACACAGGACAGGGTAGTGTGGAGAGCTGCATCAAACCAGTCTGCCCTTCAAAAACTCTAAATATAACTGTTCATCTGGGGCGAAAGGAACCACAACCACAACAACAACAGTTTGCCATGTTGTCACTGGGCTCAGACGTTTGACCAAAGAGGTAAGAATAACCTTTACAGTGCAGGAGATGATTGTATCATGCAGGCATACTACTTCTCTCCCAAATCCACTACAGAAAGATAGTCAACGGTTGAGTGAATAATGCGACATTCCGTAATATGGTGTTTCAGGAGGAATGGAATGTGAGGATATGATAGTACAGACTAATCGCAGAAACAAAAGCCATATAGAAGGTGTCTAATTTTTATATAGTACAGAGATACAGCTAAGTTCAATTCATTTTCCTTTCTTGTGTTGGTTCGCCGGTTTCTGTGAGCGCATTTATCGAATGTGAGCAGTAGCGTTTTGATGTTCCAGTTTTGAAGCTCTGCTTTAGATTGCATTGAAGTTTTCACTGTTACTTGTTGTACTGTGGCGTTTAAACATTCCGCACGTTTGAACAAATAATGAGTATTCCGATACGGTATTTGCATATGGGTTTGTATATTGGCTTCCTGTACAGAATACAGTATCACTAGACTCCGTTAGCTACACTTTCATGAAAATGAGCTTCCAGCATTATTGGAGTACTTTCCTTTGGCTAGAAAAATGTGTATGATCTTCTAGCATGATGAGTTTCCTGCAGATTATACTCGTCGGTTGACACGTCATACAAACATAACAATTTCTGGAAGATGAATCGTTAGATATGGGCACTTTTCGTGGGCCCCAAGATACCCGAATTTTACCCCTAAGGATTCTTCCTTTGGGGATGGTCGAAACTCAAAGTCTCCAACGAAAAAGTAAGCTTAACTCAATAGCAAGTTTGAATATTCGATTTATAATTAGTGCTACCCTCACAATAGAACACAAAGATGTGATGTTATCAAGAGAAGTCAGAAGTGCATTGAAGTTAATGGCGGAATTTTTGAAAATCATCTTTGAATGTCCTCATTTGGCTTTAATTTAATTTTAGTTTCTTTAGTTTACGTATGAACTGCTGTATCTCTGTAATCAATGAAAGTGGACACATGTTATACGGAAGTTTTATTGTTGTTCTTCTATATTAACACTTCTAAAAGACCTATTGTTCCTTCTGAAACACCCTTTAAATAATAATAATAGCAACACGGTTTTCTGTTCCGCAGGACGTAATTGAGGAGCAAGACCCCGTGGTCGCGGCACAAGTCATTACATGATGTTTAACACAAGAACGGAAATACATAAACTTAAAGTAGTCCTAAACACATGCCAATCTTGAGCCTAAGTAAAAAGAATGAATAAAGAATAACAGGAATTAAATTAATTATTTAATTTTTCCAGAAGTTCCTCGACAGAATAAAATGATTAAGCACGTTGGTTAATACTAATAGTACTGACTTCTTGTGGCTGCTTACTGAAAATGGATGCTGCAGAATACTGCATACCTTTCTGCTCAAGAGTCAAGGAGGTGTGATCCAATTGTAGATCAGATGTCTGTCTAGTATTCAGCGAGTGAAAGCTGGCAACTCGTGGGAATAAGCTGATATTAACAACAAACGACATTAAAGAAAATACGTATTGTGACGCCATTGTCAGAATTCTCAGAATACTGAAAAGAGGTCGACACGACGTTCGCGAATTTACACCACATATTGCTCGAACCGCCTGTTTCTGTGCCAAAAATATCCTTTTTGAATCAGTCGAATTACACCACAAAAGTGACACGGTACGTTATAAGTGAATGAAAGTAAGCATAGTAGACTACTTCTCGTGTTGAAAAATCACTTACAAGGAAAGTACTTGGTCTCGAACAAACATATCTGTATGAACGTTTGGACACAAAAAAATGTTTGTAGAGCTTATGGGACTTAACTACGGGGTCATCAGTCCCTAAACTTACAAACTACTTATGAACTAGCTAATACTGAGGACGGCACAAATATCCATGCCCGAGGGGGGATTCCAACACCCGACCGTAGTGGCCGTGCAGACCGTGACTGGAGCGCCTCAGTCCCCTCGGCCACCGCGGCCGGCGTTTGGTTACAGTATCTCTAAGTACACCTCAGTGTGCTGGTGGGTGTCGTTTTTATGCAAAACTTTGCAATCATGCTCTAGATAGCACCGTAGATGTAATTGTAGACGCCATACGTAATGCAGATATCTGAACTATAACTTGTTCTCTAGCCTATTGTCATCAAAAGCCGTGATGATAGTTCCAACTTTAACCTTCTTCTCGGAAGACTGTTGGTATTCACTGCCACTGCTTCAATCGCCTCTTCCCGCACTTGCAATAGCACTACCGCTACAATCAGTTCTTCGTCATTATCATCCCTATTATCATCATTATGTGTTAGTTTTACAACAGTATCTAACTTGTGCTCATATTTCTGTACCATTACAGATACGAGAAAGCATGCGAATGATTCATTTTCTACACTAATAACATCTTCACGAAGAATGGTTATTCGTAACTTCATCTCAACCAATCGCAATACTTTAGCAGGATTGATTATCAATCGCCGCTCCATCTGACGCTTCACCACACAAACGTCACAAAACGCAACTTTGGAGGCACACTGCACTATTGGCGAACCGACAGGTCAAAGTGTAATGTGGCAAGGCACACGCAGAGGCCTCTAACGGACGACTGCAGAGATTTGCAGATGCGGGAGTGCCACTAGTGCAGTAAGGGATTTTTACATTATCTCTCGTACGATTTTGATGTATATGTGTTTGTTCGACACCAAGTACTTTACTTGTTAGTTAAATGGCATATTATGCCTATGGAGAGCGATCAAAATTTATATAAAACACACTTAATTCAGCCAAGATCGCTGCAAATAAACTAGCGATCTTGGCTGAAGTAAGCGTGTTTTATAGAAAAACCACCTATTTCAGTTAATGTTCTAATGGTAAAAAAAGGACAATTTGGTTTTTGAACAAGGTTTTGAACATGTTTTCCACGACAACTTACTATCTATCTGAACTAGTAAAATTTAACTGCTCAGTCTCACTAATCATATGCCTATTATGTGTAATCAAGATGTCAACTTTTGTTAAATGCAGCTTAGTATTTGTTGTTATGTTATTTACTGTGGTATCGACTGCAGAAATAGGTGTCAGGCTAACGGGAACTTGGGATAGGCAAAGCAAATGCGTGCCACCGTTCACCGCTCCCTGCCCGCCAATTCGTAACGTTCTAACCTAACCTGGGTCGTGTGCCAGGGGTGAGTGCGGGCAGGGACCCGCAGGTCAATGCCATTCCGTAAAGGTGGCGGCCCTGCGCCCTCTGGCTCCCAGCCATCCATTACGGTCGCAGCTGTTGGCGCGCCTCACTCCAACCGGAGAACCCACCTGCATACGCCAGCAACAAGTGTTTTCCTACCTGCTGGCCCTAGTAACTCACTAAAGCAAAAATACGGACCTTCACACAGCTTCCAACATGTATTTAATAATTTTTATGAGTCAATGAAACGAGCTGGTACATGTAGAAGGGATTTCTCGAAGTTGGATAGATGCCTAAAATCAGGCACCTTCATTCTGCAACTCACACCATTACGTTGGTCCTACTGGTGAAACACTAACGTCAAAGTAGATGGGCTAGCGCTCAGTCGATTATAACAGGGTGTTTCATAACGAATAGTCTATATTTGGGGAGAGGCTAGTACAGACACAGTGAAGTAAAAATGTCAAATGTATCCACATTTGAAACTTCCTGGCAGATTATAGTTGTGAACTGGAACATGGACTCGAACCTGGGACCTTTGCCTTTCGCAGGCAAGCGCTCTAGCGGCTGAGCTATCCAGATACGACTCACGATACCGCCTCACAACTTTACTTCCGCCAATACCTCGCCTCCTACTTTCCAAACTTCACAGAAGCTCTCCTGCGAAACTTGCAAGACTAGCACTCCTGGAAGAAAGGATATGGTGGAGACATGGCTTAGCCACAGCCTAAGGGATGTCTCCAGAATGAAACTTTCACTCTGCAGCGGAGTGTGCCCTGATATGTAGGAGGCGAGGTACTGCGGGAAGTAAATTTGTGAGGCAGCATCGTGAGTCGTGTCGGGATAGCTCAGTCGGTAGAGCACCTGCTCGCGAAAGGCAAAGGTCCCAGTTTCGAGTCCTGGTTCCGGCAAACAATTTTAATCTGCCAGGAAGTTTCATATCAGCGCACACTCCGCTGCAGAGTGATAGTTTCTTTCTGGTATCCACATTTTATTGACTGCAGAGATAAAGCTGTTACCATGTATCCCAAACAAACTTAAATCAAGGTTAAATGAGGGCATTCATAGTTGATTTTTCTGAAATTCCACCACTTCAATGCTTCTATATCTATATAAATAAAGTCACACTGAAGTGCATGGCAGAGAGTTCTTCGAGCCACTTTTATGATAATTCTCTACAGTTCCATTCTCTAAAAGCTCGTGGGAAAAAGGAACACCTAAACCTTTCTTTTTACCGTCTGATTTCTCTTATTTTATTTTGATGATCATGTGTCCCTACGTAAATTTGTGCTAACATTATGTTTTACCAATTCGGACTGAAAGTTGGTGAAAGAAATTTCGCAAATAGTTCTCGCCACAACGAATACTCCTTTCCTTGAATGATTTGCACCTCGAGGCGTGGATAAGGGATGTCCATAAGTCAATATATTTAGGGATATATTTTATTTTTCTAGTGATACATTCTCTTTTGTACAGTCAATTTCATAAAGTTTTAGTATGGGCGCTAAGAAAGAGATTGTCGTAAAGCCAATCTGCTATATCAAGTAATGTTGTTGTTGTTATGGTCTTCAGTCCGGACACTGGTTTGATGCAGCTCTCCACCCTGCTCTATCCTGAGCAAGCCTTTTCATCTCCTCATAAGAACGGCAACCCACATCCTCTTGAATCTGTTTACTATACGCGTTTCTTGGTCTCCCTCTGCGATTTTTACCCCACAAACTTCCTTCCAATGCTAAATTTACGATTCCTCGATGTCTAAGAATGTGTCCTACCAAGCGATCCCTTCTTTTGGTCAGGATATGCCAAAAATTCCTTTTCTCGCCAATTCTGTTCAGTACCTCTTCATTAGTTATGCGATCTACCCACCTAATCTTCAGCATTCTTCTGTAGCACCACATTTCAAAAGCCTCTAATCTCTTCCTGTCCGCACAGCTTACCGTCCATGTTTCACTCCCGTACAAAGCAACACTCCACACAAATGCCTTCAGAAAAGACTTCCTTACACTTAAATTAATATTCGATGTTAGCAAATTTCTCTTTTTCAAAAATGCTTTTCTTATCATTGCCATTCTGCATTTTATATCCTCTGTACTGCGACCATCATTTGACTGCCCGAGTAACAAAACTCATCTACCACCTTCATTGTTTCGTTACCTAATCTAATTCTTTCAGCATCGCCTGATTTTCTAAGACCGCATTCCGTTATTTTTGTTTTGCTCTTGTTAATGTTCATTTTATACGCTCTCTTCAACACACTGTCCATTCCATTCAACTGCTCTTCCAGGTCCTTTGCTGTCTCTGACACAATTGCAATGTCATCAGCAAAACGCAATGTTTTTATTTCTTCCCCCTGAAATTTAATCCCTATTCCAAAATTTTCCTTGCTTTCCTTCACCGCCTGCTCGATGTACAAATTGAATAACATCGGAGGAAGGCTACAACCCTGTCTTACTCCCTTCCCAACTGATGCTTCCCTTTCATGCCCTTCGAGTCTAATAACTGCGGTCTGGCTTTTGTACAAGTTGTAAATAACTCTCCTTTCCCTGTATTTTACCCCTGCTGACTTCAGAATTTGAAAGAGTGTATTCCAGTCAACATTGTCAAATGCTTTCTCCCAGTCTACAAAAGCTAAAAATGTAGGTTTGCCTTTCCTTAATCTATCTTCTAAGATAAGACGTAAAGTGAGTATTGCCTCCCGGGTTCCTATGTTCCTCCTGAACCTAAACTGATCTTCCCCGAGGTCAGCTTCTACCAACTTTTCCGTTCTCCTGTAGATAATTCGTGTTAAAATTTTGCAACCATGTCTTATCAAACTGATGGTTCTGTAATTTTCACACCTGTCTGCACCTGATTTCTTTGGAATGGGGATTATTACATTTTCCCTAAAGTCTGAGGGTATTTCGCCTGTCTCATACATCCTACACACCAGTTCAAATAGTTTTGTCATGGCTGTCTCTCCCAGAGACTTTAGTAGCCCTGAGGGTAGGTCATCTACTCCTGGGGGCTTGTTCCGACCTAGGTCTTTCAGGGCTCTGTCAAATTCATCTCTCAGTGTAGTATCTCCTATTTCATCTAGATCTACTTTCTGTTGCTTTTCTTGTCCCCAAAAGTCTCTTTTATTTTCCTGCAGGCGGTATCTACTTTTCCCCTTCTT
Source organism: Locusta migratoria (assembly GCA_026315105.1). NCBI lineage: Eukaryota > Metazoa > Arthropoda > Insecta > Orthoptera > Acrididae > Locusta > Locusta migratoria. The sequence goes on from CM048751.1 coordinate 58,422,771, forward strand.
ATACATTCTTCCACAGATTTGTATTTGGCTTCTAGCCACTCCTGCTTAGCCATTTTGCACTTCCTGTAAATTTCATTTCTTAGTCGTCTGTACTCCATTTTGCCTGTTTCATTTACTGCATTTTTATATTTTCTCCTTTCATCGATTAAATTTAGTATTTCCTGTGATATCGAAGGATTTTTTGTAGGTCTTGCCTTCCTACCTATTTTGTCCTCTGCTCCCTTCACTATTTCATTTCTCAATTTTACCCATTCCTCCTCTACTGTTTTATTTCCTCCTGTTTCTGTCAATTGTTGCCTAAATCTCCCTCTGAAATTCTCCAGAACTTCACTTTCCTTCAATTTATCTAGATCCCATCTCCTTATTTTCCTACCTTTCTGCAGTTTTTTCAGTTTCAGCCTGCAGTTCATGACTAACAAGTTATGGTCAGAGTCTATATCTGCCCCTGGGTATGTCTTACAGTTTATAACTTGGAGCCGGAATCTATGTTTTACCATTATAATATCTACCTGGTACCTTCCGTTGTCTCTTGGTCTCTTCCAAGTATACAACCTTCTTTTGTGATTCTTAAACCACGTGTTTGTTACGATTAAATCATGTTCCGTGCAAAATTCTACCAGGCGGCTTCCTCTTTCATTCCTTTTGCCCAGTCCATATTCACCTACTATTTTCCCTTCTCTTCCTTTTCCTACTACCGAATTCCAGTCTCCCATCACAATTAAGTTTTCCTCTCCCTTAACTGTCTGAATAATTTCCTTTAGCTCCTCATGTATTTCTTCGATTTCCTCATCATCGGCAGAGCTAGTTGTCATATAAACCTGTACTACTGTTGTCGGTGTTGGCTTCGTATCTTTCTTGACAATGATAATGCGATCACTATGCTGCTCATAGTGGTTTACCCGCATTCCTATTTTCTTCTTAATTATCAGTCCTACTTCTGTGATACCCCCAACTGATTTTGTATTTATAATCCTGTACTCACCTGACCAGAAATCCTGTTCATCCTGCCACCGAACTTCACTAATCCCCACTATATCTAACTTCAACCTATCCATTTCCCTTTTTAAATTTTCTAATTTTCCTACCCGATTAAGGGATCTAACATTCCACGCTCCGATCCGTAGAATGCCAGTATTGTCTTTCCTGATGACAACATCCTCCTGAGTAGTCCCCGCCCGGAGATCCGAATGGGGGACTATTTTACCTCCGGAATATTTTACCCGAGAGGATGCCATCATCATATTTTCATACTGTAGAGCTGCATGACCTCGGGAAAAGTAACGGCTGTAGTTTCACCTTGCTTTCAGCCGTTCGCAGTAACTATGTGGCAAAGCCGCATTAGTTGATGTTACAAGGCCAGCTCAGTCAATCATCCAGACTGTTGCCACTGTAACTAATGAAAAGGCTGCTGCCCCTCTACAGGAACCACACGTTTGTTTGGCGTCTCCACAGATACCCCTCCGCTGTGGTTGGACCTACGGTACGGCTATCTGCAATGTTGAGGCACGCAAGCCACCCCACCTCGGCAATGTCTGTGGTTCATGGGGGTGGTCAAGTAATAACATGTTAAAATAAACTGTTATAATTTCTTTTTAAGTATGCAATATGTTATGGATTTCAAGTTTACGTAACTGCTGTAGGAAACTCAAATAACGCATGATGCACTTAGTAAAGATGTGCTGAGCATGACAACCCTACAGAAAGTCAACATATTATTTTAGATATTAATATGTTGCAGACCACTTGTTTTCAACATGTGCAACATATCTTACTAATAAATGTTGCTGATGGTGCAAGAAATGAATCCCACGAAAATCTTATAGTCGGTTGAGAAATATGACGCTTCCATCTTGAAAACTTACAATAGGTGATAACCATTTATTTACACAACGAAATATTAAGTCATCATGAGACACTAAAGGTAGTCGTAATTAGTGATGCTGTCCCCTGTTCATTCTTTAGACAACATTTTGGAGTATGGTATTCTGGATAAGATTTTTATTTTTATTTATTTTGCTTTATTTATTTATTTTTGGTATGTATGTTTTCCTTTTGTTTATGAACCTGTAACATCAAATAAGGTATCCAGTTCGATTTTATTCACTGTTTCATGTTAATCCATGTCCTTTTGCTTTAAATTTGTTTTTAGCGTATTTTTGTTAGCAATCTCTTTGTCTGCGTCTCTGTTGCTTTTAATTTTTCCTTCCGTTGTTTCCACAGAATATAACCGTCACAAGAGCCGTTGAAAATTCTTAGAGACAATGTATTTATGAATTTCTTTGTTTTTACATAGAGATGATTATTTGTTAATTAATTAATCCTTACTACAACCTCTGTCCCATAACGAAGAACATTACCATACACTTAGAAGATGGAACAGTTCTAAACAAATTGCCTGCAGTACATTTGTGCGTCCTATTTTACAGTATTGCTGCGCATTGTGGGATCCACACCATGTGGGACTGACGGACGATTTAGAGGAAGTTCACAGAAGGGTAGCTCCTTTTATATTATCGCGATATAGGAGACAGAGTGTCACGGATATGATGCACAAGTTGGGGTGGAAATCAATAGAAGAAAGGTGTTATTTGTTGTGACGAATTCTTATTTGCGAATTTTTTTCACCATATTTCTCTTCCATTGCGAACGTATATTGTTAGTATCCAGCTACAAAGTGAGACATGATCAACCTAATAAAATAAGAGAAATCAGATCGAAAACCGAAAGATTTAGTTGTTCCTTTTTCCCGCGAGCTATTAAAGACTGGAACTATAGAGAAACATCATAAAAGTTGTTCAATGAAGCCTCAACCATGAGAGAGATCTTGAACGCCTGAGTGCTTTCTCTTCACCAGCTTTAGACCGGTTACTTCAATTTCCGTGTTCTTGTCTCCATAATCCTACTGCAAAAAAACCTGAGTTAAAAAAGGAAAATAAATGTATGAAATGATTGACCATCAACATGCAGACTGGGTTCAAACATTGACAGTTTCACAAATTTTAATTCAATGCCTCTTCATAAAATCATAATCTGTGATGTATTCAGACTAATATGTATTTATCTGAACTTTTCCATATAATATTAATGTATATTGACCATCACTTCAAAACTGGGAAATACAAGGAGATGAAGGAATTGTATCGTAAGTTATAAATCAGGCAGAAAAAAAGAAGAATGTCAATAAGAATAGCAATACAAATGGTATTTATGTGTGATCCAAAGGAGAGGGAGATGTCGAGGAAGGATATCATACACGTGTAAACACAGTCCAATGTCTGTATTCAGAAGGCTGGGTCATATTGCATATGTTACTTAGTTTTCTCTGCAGTTCTGGTCTTATAGTTATAGCATCTGTTAGGCCATCGTATGTAGTTATTTATGTTAATTACTTCATAAGGACTTTGACTTCTGTAGGGGCCTCCTAGCTTTCGTAGGTATTTTTCAAGTATTATCTAGGCATATGGTAGAAACTGAGTTGGGAACAATGCGAGTTTCATTTATTGCCTGTCATAATCAGGAGAGAGATCAGCGATCATGTATAAACGTAATAACATACATTCATTTTAAAATGTTCTTAAGCCATCTGATCAGTTTTTGATAATTATTTATTTATAATGTATATGCCAGCTTAGAAAGATTATTGGTTTCGATTATCATTGGCATTATACTCCGTTTTTTCTACACCAATATAATTTGAAGATATGTAAAACAATGTTAAGTTAGCTGCTTATAGAAATGTACCTACTCATTAGAATACATAAAATAAATAGACGAAATGTCACCTGCCGTTGCAGGCACCGTGCCTCAACACTGAGTTATACACAGGACAAACATTATGAATCATTGATCCTGCAGAACACGTTTCCAGCACCTTGTACACGACAGCCTGCGACTTTCTGAAATAAGTTATAGTTGTCAATAAAACTCTTCAGGGTTTTTGCCGCATTGCTAATATAAGAAATCCTACGTTTCGGCCACTGTTGTAAGTGGCCTTTGTCAAGGTGTTAGGCTGAATGCAGTTTTCGAATAATAGCGACATCATGTCCTATTATTCCACACCTCCGGCAAAAATAATGGACCGATTTCAACTAAATTTGATGTACATATTGCTTTAAATCAGACAACAATCGTCGTGGGGTTAAAAACTACCAACGACATATAGTTCAGGAGATATAACGTCGTAAACTATGAGTCACAATAACTTTCCCATCACGCGACGCGCGATTTACGAGACTTCATTCATTCAGTATTTATTGATCGCAGACAGTTTCCTATTATTACAGTCTACTAATCTGGAAAATTATATTATTGCAGGACACTTAGTTAAGGATATATGACGTCAAAGGTACTGAACTGTATGAAAACGAAACTTAAATGGACAGATAGTAAGGAAGAAGCCAATGGACAGAAACGGAAACACGAGATGGACTAAATATTATTCATAGTCAAATTTTGAATTAATGTTATACATCATTCGTATTTTATTACTATTTTACTTTCTTTGCACTTATAATTTTATACATTATGCATATTTCTTTATTTTACTGTTTCATAATTTCTAAGGTGTTCTCATGGATACATGAAGATGAAAACTTTTCTTAATTTTTATTTGCCTTTCTAATATAAGACTGGAAAAATGCATATATAACCGGGCAATACCGGGTTTAGCAGCTACTATTCAATCAATTCTTAAAATAAATTTCTCGGAATTTTTTACTTGTATTATTTTTACGCATCAACTCGGAGTGAATTACGAGTGCTGAAACTGTTCCTATTCTAACTTGTTGTCCCTTTTTCATTAATCCTACCTTCCTGAAATTAGTCACGATTTCATTCTTCTGCTTAATAAACAAAGTTCTTTTGTACTCAATTTGTAACGTAATTCTAAGAGCCACTTAATGTACAATGTTTTTGAACTACCGGGGAAAACATTGTCTTTTGTTGATAATTTGTGAAGTGAATGAAACATAATCACAAAACACTTCTCCTACTGTTTTACGTTACTCCACACTTTTCTATTTTGTAGAAATAGCATCTACCCCACAGACAAGGCTGGATGGACTTACATGTCTGAAAGGTACAGACAGCCGTTCCGTAGGCCCTAAAACAGCACATGGGTATCTATGGAGAGGCCGGACAAGCGTGTGTGAAGAGAGGTAGCAACATTTCAGTAGTTGCAGCGGCAACAATCTGGATCATTGACTGAGCTGGGCTTGTAACTTTATGCGGGAGTGAAACGTGGACGATAAGGAGTTTCGGCAGATGCTTTGGAAATGTGCTGCTACAGACGAATGCTGAAGATTAGATGGATAGATCGCCTGCGTCACTAAGAGGAAGTACTGAACAGAATCGGGGAGAACAGAAATTTTTGGCATATCTTCACGAAAAGAAGGGTTCGATTGGTGTCACATTCTGAGACATCAAGGCATTGACAATTTTGGTATTTGAGTGTTGTTTAAGAGGAAACTAATCGCAGAGGGAGAACTACAGTTGAATGCTGTAAGAACAGGTTCAAAAGGATGTAGGTTCCTGCTCTTATACACATATCAAGAGACTTGCATAGAATACGTCAGCATGCAGAGCTCCATCAAACCAGTCTTTGGACTGAAGATCTCAACAACACCAATAGCTTTAACATTGTGTGGACTGAATGTTCGCACAGTTGTGCAATAATTCGTAAGTGCGGCTATTCTGGAACTTTAAGCTTATGTAGACGGGATGTTATATGCATTTGTGTTATAGTTTGTAAGAGTTAGTACAAACCGTGATATTCAGCTGGCTTATAGGAAAGTAGGGAAAGCTTGCTTCCCTACGGAGAGCTGAAACCAGTGGCGGGCAGTTGGTACTTCAGATGACTGGGGGTTCATTTTTTTTAGTGCCGGGCCTTGACAGTGACGTCACCTCCCCTCCGTGTTAGATATATTTTCGATAAAAGATCTGCAGGATGTTTTACCTCTGCTTGTTTGTGATTGCTTCAACTCTAGCTGAGGCGTCGGCCTACCAAGCTTCTTTATTTCACACTTTTATTCCAAGCTTAAAACTGAATAATTTGTTTCTAAAATATACTGAACGTTCAATGCAAACTTTCACGGCCGGCGTTGTCTTCAGGTAAAATTTCCGGGCTGATGGGCCGAGGTCCAGATGTAAAACTTCCTCCCGACGTTTCTTCTCCAACTGCGGGAGACATCTTCAAGGGTCTTCCGGCTACTGCCACTGTGGGCCGAGGGGCTCTCGCATTTATAGAGGGCATAGAGGGCACCACCATACGTCACGCGATGCTGACTTTGTAGCTATCTCTTCGCACGAAGAAGATCAAAGAATATTTGAGATCAGCAAATGACGCACGTCACCCCCTAGCAACACCTGGGGTTTATAAAATTCCTTGCAGCTGTGGTAAAGTATATATTGGTACAACAAAAAGAAGCCTCAACACTCGCATATCTGAACATAAAAGGAACTGTCGTCTGGGCAACACGGAAAAATCGGCAGTGGCTGAACATGTTTTTCAAAAAGGAAATCATCAAATAAAACTTAACGAGACGAGCGTTTTAGCTAGGACATCTCAGTACCATGCACGCATGTATAGAGAAGCAATAGAGATCCACAAACACCAGAATAATTTTCATGGGAAAGAAGAAGGTCTGAAGTTAGATAAAATATGGATGTCGACACTGCACCAACAAAACGACAATAGATTATTTTTAATCGAGAATGACGACGTCATCCAGAGATAGCTACAAAGTCAGCATCACGTGACGTATGGTGGCGCCCTCTATGCCCTCTATAAATGCGAGAGCCCCTCGGCCCACAGTGGCAGTAGCCGGAAGACCCTTGAAGATGTCTCCCGCAGTTGGAGACGAAATGTCTGGAGGAAGTCTTACATCTGGACCATGGCCCATCAGCCCGGAAATTTTATCTGAAGATACTGAACGTTGTTCATTTTTCTTTGATAATAAACGCCAATAACATATGAATATGCACATGAACACTATAAAATAGTAAGTAACTGATTACACTGTTAAGTGATTGTAACAAAATGAATCTGGTACGATGAAGAGAATAGCTACCTTCCGGTCACGTGACACTGTAAGCAGCACTCCCACCCCTAACCTTACGCATCAAGCAGTGAAATATTTGTTACAACGAAGAGTATAAATGTTATTTAGCCTCAAAATCGCGACACATTTGCTAAAACGTTCATAGATCTGTGGCAAGTAACAATACAATAATCATTGTTGTTCCAGTATATGTTAAGAAGAACATTCGATTAAAAAAAAAGAAAAACTGCGCAGCGCGATGCCGCTAACCACACGGCTAGGCGGACAGTGGTGACTTCAATATTATTCATGATCGGATCTTCTGAAGGCTTTTACATTGCTGCGTCTTTAATTCATGGTATAAGATATTTGACCAAATGTGACGTATTTTTGATCAATCTTCAATGCACCAAAAACAAATTTATTTACTTTTTACTCACGACGAGGTTTCTCCGGAGGTTCACTGAACCAGGGAACACATAGGATGCTCCCCCACTGGCTGAAACTCATCTCCGGATAACCTGATGTAGGTTTTCAGTCATTTCCCTAAACCACTTCAGGAAAGGGCACGGTCGACATGTTCTACATTCATGACAAAAACCACGGATACTAGAATAGACGGTAAGGGTCAAGCTCCGGATGCGCTGTCGTATGCCGCGCAGCTGACGTCACCAGGAGACCAGCACAGTTTTCGTGCGCGACCATAGCGTTGCTATTATGGGTGTATCTCCACAGAAATGGATTCCCACTGGCTGTTTATAGTTTGTGTATGTAATAAATGATGGCTTATTAGTGACGTTGGTGTGTTGTGCAGTTGCGTGCTGTACGAACTACGGCAGACAGAAGAATGCGATGTCACAAATTTCCGAGAGAGGAAGAGGTAAGGTTACAGTGGATAAACGCGTGTAGGCGAACCCTGATACTGGTCGTGTATGTTCAGAACATTTTAAAGAGCCTGATTATGTTCGAGACTTGAAAAATGAACTTTTAAACCTTCCACTGAAACGTATATTAAAGGCAGATGCTGTCCCTACTTGGAAGCTTCCTAAGTGCATCGACTTAGTCAAGACAGCTTCTTCTGAATGCCGTGAAGTCAGAGTAGAAAGACGGAACAACCGATAAGAAGCACAAATGTTATTGTTAACAACAAATGACGAGGATGACAGCGTAAATTATATAAGTAATTCCGTTGAGGCAATCAGTAGGTGTACTAATTCCGAAACCCCCTCAGCGAGCACTGCATTTGACAGCTGAATTAACTAAAGAAGCTGACCATTTAAGAAGGGAGAACAATAAACTAGTACGTGAAATAATTATTTACTTCGACATATGATCTAAAATGGATAATACGCAAAGTCTACGCAATGCGTATCTACCTCTTCAAAATCATAAAATTTATTGCAACCATTTACATCATTTATACAGCTAAAAAAAAAAAAAAAAAAAAAAAAAAAAAAAAACAGAATAATAAAAAGATATTCAGTCCTTCATCGAGCGGAGATGTCAAGCTGTAAGATGTAAAAAAATCATTTTTTTTAATCAAATAGTTTTCCTGCAACCGTTTGATAAGTTTTTCCTGGCGGCCGTTCGTGTCGGCTGTGGCCGGCCGCGGTGGCCGAGGGGACTGAGGCGCTCCAGTCACGGTCTGCACGGCCACTACGGTCGGGGTTTCGAATCCCCCCTCGGGCATCGATATTTGTGCCGTCCTTAGTATTAGCTAGTTCATAAGTAGTTTGTAAGTTTAGGGACTGATGACTGCGTAGTTAAGTCCCATAAGCTATACAAACATTTGAACATTTTGTCGGCTGTGGTCACCGGATGACGTCACAGCGCACGGCCTGCCCCCCCCCCCTCCCCCTACCTGCGCGTTATCCCTACCGTCTATTCTAGTATCCGTGACAAAAACTATCCGAACGTGTGTTTCGTCTCTAATGACCACGATGTCGACCGGTCGTTAAACCATAATCTTCGTCTCTTGTTTCCTTTTTTGCGTGATGCGGCTTAGAAGCGCACACTGGTTGTATCACAGATTAAATCGCACGTTCACTGTGAGTGACAGCTGCCCGCCAGAGCCGCGGAGACGTGCGTGACCTGCGCACATCCGATGAATAACCTGATACGTCGTGATTGGCGGTTGAAGCGGCGGCTGCAGCCCCTTCAGAGCTCAATGGAGAAACCGAATTACGTCACCCAGCCGGCGGGCTTTTAAAAAAGGGCGGCCGGCCGCGGTCCGTAATTAACACCCGAGAGCCAGGCCTCCAATCCCGTATTTATGCCTAATGAATAGAGTCGCCCTTTCGCGGGCGCGGTCTCCTTCCGCCAGTCCTCCACCCCGTCGCCTTCGCCTCGTCCGCGTGTCTCGCCGCACTCATCCACGGCCTTCTTTTATCGCGAATAAACAAAAATGGCCGAGGTTTTGAGTCGCTTTCCTAATTGGAGTTTGGAGGGCGGCGGCGCCGGAATTGGAAACCCCCAGGCGCCCCGGTGGACGGTCTGGAAGAATACGTCCCACCTAGCCGTCGCCTCCTACCCCTCTTTCCCCCCTCCACCGACCTTTCCGATGCACCTCTTCCACCCCCCCCCTCCCGACCCTTTTTCGCAGGCGCCCATCTCTGCCGTAACGACCCTGTCCGTTAATTATATGAAACGAAAGTGCCGCGAACGCTACATGTATATATACACACACACATATATATCCTTATAGACAGCTCCCCCTCCCGGCACTGCTTATATCAAGCCCCGTGTCACACGCGTGCACGCTCTCGCACGCACAAACAGGCCAACACTTGCTCTCCGTATGATCCTTGTTTTGTGGCCTGTTTTTATTCGGAATTACTACTTGTTGAAGTGGGTGAGAGGAATATAAAGGGTGGAAGGGGAAATAAAAAAAAAAAAAATAAAGTGCACAGCTCGTGGCTCATTCAGGACGCGCTCGCGTCCAATACAGCCGCCCGTAATTGGATGGTTTGTCCCGACGCGTCGCTTCGTCGTCGGACGCCACCGCTTGCCGTGTCTCGCGCCCGTTAACGCGCATTCCTCCACCCTCTCCCGAAAAAAAAAAAGGTTAGGAAAAAAATGAAAAAAAAAAAAATAGCGGCGCCATCGCCGCCCGGTTGTGGCCTCCCGGTTTTCTCTCCCCCGGTATTATTGTTATTATTATTCCAGATCGCGCGCTCGACGCCCTAGTTGGGCGATTCACTGACTGCTGCGCGGTCGTTCATTAACAGGTCTTCCACGCAGCCCGACGCTCCCGCTTGCCAACGACACAGGCGGACCACTGTGCGCTGCGGGCGCGCGTACCGAGAAGCGGCGAGGCGCCGAACTGCGTTCGCCTTTTATTTGTGCATTGCTGAACATTGTCTGCGCGTTATGCACGGATTCACGCCTCGCAAAGTGCTCGTTAAGGTGTCGCCCGCCGCTTCTGAATATCTGAGACACAACGCTGGATATTTTTCACTCGCCTTTCGTCCCTCTCTCTCTCTCTCTCTCTCTCTCTCTCTCTCCCTCGCTCTCTCCCTGCGCCTCGGCAATTAAATCGGAAGCACTCGTTGCGCCCTTTCTTCACAGCTGCGGGCGGATTTGTTAGAGCCGCGAACCCTAACCTAGCATCGCTGCAGCGCCCCAAGCCGCGAATGCTCGTTCAGCAGTGTCTGCAAGTGCCAGATGCCTCCTATTCAGCCCGCCCGCCTCTAATATCTTATTACTCCGACACAAGTCAGTGTTTACATTCTGTCCTTTTCGAACCGGGTTTCGAACCGGGGGGTTGCAGCTGAGGCCTCTTCATGTATCCTCTACTCAATATGACATATACACTACTGCTCAGCGAAGGATTCGTTCCCAAAGACTTGTTGCACAGGTCACAGAATTTTAAGAACGGCAGTGGGAGTAATTAGCTAAATTACCGGCCTACAACATTCATGTAGATTATTATTAATTTCCATTATGAATCACCTCGAAGAAAAGTACTGTATTGACCCTTGGTTACCATAGGTTCTGGTGAACCACAGCTAAATCTTTACTCACATGAAGTGAAGAATGCCATTGACAAGCAACCTCCAAATGAGTCCACATTCGTACATTTGTTTGACGCTATGATGCAACAAACAAACACGAATTGCCGCGGTGGAGAAGCCTAGCAGTCTAATGCACCTCGCTGAGGAGCGCGTGGCTGCTCACCGTCGGAGGTTTGAGTCCTCTCTGGGGCATGGGTTTTTGTATTGCCCTTGGGTTAGTTTACCTTAGTTTAAGTAGTTTGTAAGCTACGGACTAATGACCAAGAAGTTTGGTCCGATAGATTTACAAATATTTGAACATTTTTTGCAAACACGAATTATTTATTGACATATGGAAAAACCGATTGAATCCTAGGTCGGGGTAGGTCAGTAAGGATTTACCCGAAATGCAGTTACACGTCAGGAAACACTCACTACTTATTCTAGTTGATAGGCAAAGGAACGATAAAGAAAACTACCTTTATAGTTTTAGTTGATTTGGAGAATATTTTTATCAATCTTGACTGGAATTCACTGTAGGTAGTAGCGCTAAAATACAGTAAACGGAAAATTATAGCATAGCGGGAATGGCCGTGCACTTCAACGCACCTAGCTGCGGAGTGCTCGGCTGCTTCCCGTAGGAGATTCGAGTCCTCATTCGGGTGTGTGATTTTTGTGTTTGTGTTTGTTGTCCTTAGTATAAGTTAAAGTATTAGTTTGTTATTCTACGCACTGATGACCACTGCACTTTTGTCCCATAGTCTTACAAACATTTCATTTGAAAAGTTATATACAACTTATACAAAACCGAGGCATCCGTTATAAGTGTGGAATGAGTTGAAAGGGACGCACTGCTTGAGGAGGAAGTAAAACAGAGTTGTAGCCTTTTCCGTTACTGAATCTGTACATTGAGTAAGGTGTGAAGGAAAGCAATTTGGAGAAGGAATTAAAGTTCTGGGAGAACGCATGAAAAATTTGCATTTAGGCCATGACACTGTAAGGCATTCAGACAGCAAAGTACCCGCAAGAGCAAGTGAGTGGAATGGACAATGACCTAAACGGAGGGCATGAGATGAACATCGACAGGAGAAAACCAAGGGTAGTGGAATATAAGCGAACTAAATCAAGCGATGCTGAGGGAATTAGATTAGAAAACGAAACAATAAAAGCAGAAGAGTTTTGTTATTTAGGTAGCAAAATAACTTCCGATAGCCGGTGCAGTGAAGATATAAAATTCAGAATGGCAGTGGGAAGTAACTTTCCCATTGCACTTTCAAAAAAAATTATTGGGCCCACATCTGGGACAAAACATTTTGTTTTTGAGCCCCCATTAACACAACCATACGTCAAAAAAAAAAAAAAAAAAAAAAAAAAAAAAAAAAAAAAAAAAAAAAAAAAAAACATACGGAGTGTGGAAATGATCCTTAATGATTTCGACACAGTCGTGTCGATTTGTGCATTCCAGAATGACTAGATCACCCTGGTATGCCACAAAAGCATTTCCCAGAACATAACCTCCCTCCCTTGGCGTGCACCGGCCCGCCGACTGCATGGAGTTTGCTTGTAGGCTTGTCACGCTGTTCTTCTAAACTGGCCATCTGTCACAACTAGGTAGATATTCATTGGCGGTATTAACGTGAGAATTTGCCGTTGATGTACAGCAGTTGGCATGGATGCATGACTCAGGCGGTGTCGTTGGCGGCTGTTGTTGAGGAGACGCTATTGGTAGCCACATGCTTCATCTAGGTGGTCTGTTGCCTAACAGGTGTACGGTTCTTCTCTTGGGGAAGGAATTGTAGTCCAGGGTGAAAAAGTAAATACGTGGCGTTTTGCTGGTGATATTCTAATTCTGTCAGAGACAGCAAAGGACCTGGAAGAGCAGCTGAACGGAATGGGCAGTGTGTTGAGAGGAAGCTTATTGGATTAACATTAACAAGAGCAAAACAAGGGTGATGGAATGCAGTCTTAGAAAATCAGGCGATGCTGAAACAATTACGTTAGATGGCGAAAAAATAAATATGGTAGATGAGTTTTGTTACTTGGGTAGTAAAATAACATAGTACGGTCTCATTACAGAAGATATCAAATGCAGAATGGCAATGGGAAGAAAAGTGTATTTGAAAAAGAGAAATTTGCTAACATCGAATAGTAATATGAGTGTAAGGACGTCCTTACTGAAGGCATTTGTGTGGAGTGTTGCCTTGTACGGGAGTGAAACATGGACGATAAACAGTGCGGACAGGAAGAGAATAGAGGCTTTTGAAATGTGGTGCTACAGAAGAATACTGAAGATTAGGTGGTTAGATCGCATAAATAATGAAGAGGTATTAAATAGAATTGGTGAGAAGAGGAATTTTTGGCATACCTTGACTATAAGAAGGGATCGATTGGTAGGACACATTCTTAGACATCAAGAAATTGTGAATTTAGCGTTGTCGGAAAGTCTGTGTGAGGGAAAATCGCAGAGGGAGACCAAGAGACGAATCTAGTAAGAAGATACAGATGGCTGTGGGTTGCTTTTCTTATGAGGAGATGAAGAGGCTTGCTGAGGACAGAGCAGGGTGGAGAACTGCATCAAACCAGTCTACGGACTGAAGACCAACAAAAGCGTATACACTGTTCCAATAATAAATCTTGAGTGAAATGGAAAACTCGACGAGCATAATTTTAATTTCAGGCAGTATAGTTTACTATCTAGGTCATTTCGAAAATGCATGTAGCCGTTGCTTATTGCGATAACAACATCTACACGGGATACTCTGCAAATCACATTTAAGTGTCTGGCTGAGGTTTCATCGAACCACCTTACTCTATTTATCTCCCACTCCATTCTCAAACAGCACGCGGAAAGAGAGAACACCTAATTTCACGTATTTTATTCTGATGATCTTTTCTAAGTGGGAGTACGCAAAATATTTTCGCATTCGGAGGAGAATGTTGGCGTTTCGTAAGTAGACGTCGCCGCAGCGACAAGCACCGTTGTTGCCATGATTCCCATCCCAGATCCTGTATCATTTCCGTGACGCTGTCTCCTCCGTATCTTGACAATACAAAACAAGCTGCCCTTCTTTGGACTCTTTCGATGTCCTCCGTCAAACCCAACTGATAAGGATCCCACACTGGACTGCAATACTCCAAATGAAGACGGACAATCGTAGTGTAGCATCTGTTAAGCATTCTGCCAATAAAACGCAGTCTCTGGTTCGCCTTCCCCTACGACATTATCAACGTGTTCTTTCCAATTTAAGTCTGATGTAATAGTATTTCCTAGGTATTTAGTGGAGTTTACGACCTTCACATTTGATTGATTTATCATGTAAACAAAGTTTAACGGATTTCTTTTCGTACTCCTGTGGACAACTTCACACTTCTCATTATTTACAGTCAATTGCCAATTTTTACACCATACTGATATCTTATTCAGATCGTTCTGCAGTTGGTTTTGATCTCCAGATGACTTTACTAGACGATAAATGACAGAGTCATCTGCAAACAACGTAAGAGAGCTGCTCAGATTTTGACCCAAATCGTTTATGTAGATAAAGAACAGCAGAGGACCAATAACACTACCCTGTGGAACGCCGGATATCACCTTTGTTTTAGTCGATGCCTTACCATCCATTACTACAAACAGTGTTGTCTCTGACAGGAAATACCCTATCCAGTCACATATCTGGTTGCCTGGCTGCTTCTCCCCCCCTCCCCCACGACATTTAATATTTATATTTTATATCCCCCCGCTGCCACCTGCTGCCGTGCTACTGTGAGGAGCTATCGCACGTTGATGTCGAACATGGCCGATTGTCACATTAATGTCAGATACGACTTCGAATCGTGAACGTATGTTGGAAAACGTACCTCAGCCATTCCTCTGGAAGACTGAGCCGTAGCACGATACGTTTTATGTCTCTGTTTTGTCCGATTGCCGCATCCATGTTTTATGGATGGGGCGGTGTCGTAAGTACAGTGGCTGAAGTGGGAGCGCGCAGAAGACGACGTAACAGGCAATCGATATATCGAAATAATCATCATTTCTCTTTCCCCAGCCGCGACGTCTCATCCATTGTAGCTGGGGTGGGTGGGGTGGAGAGGAGGGTGCTGCCGGCGACAGATGCCGATGCCACTCGGGGCGGCCATCCTTCAAGCGCCAAACCTTCTCACGTCCAACCAACCCCCTCCCCCAGGGCCGCCGCGGCCGTATCGGAAAGCAATATAGCCGCCTGCCAAGACACTTCTCCGGCTCCACATCGGAAAAGCAATGTGGCTACGCGATTCGATCGCTCGAAATGATCCTTTTCCTGCTGCCGGCGAGGCAGGAGGGAGAAAGGAGGTGAGCATTTCGGTAGGGGGGGGGGGATAAAAAAAAATGAAGAAAGAAATGAAACTGCTCGAGTGAGATCGGATAGGCGGTTTTGTGCATCAGAATGGGGAGGAGGGGGGCCCCGGCTGTGATGGAGCGACACGTGTTGTGTCGTGTGCGGGGGTGGTGGATGGGAGATGGGAGGGGGGGGGCGAGAATAATGACGTCGTTCGGCGCCGTTGTTTCGCAACTATCGAAGGCGCGAGCGGCGGCGCTGGCGAGGTGTAAGGGAACGGGAATACATTAGCAACTGCGCGGGCACTAAGCGCGTTCAGAAACAGCCACTCGCTAGTCGGCGGCCATTACGCCACCTGCCGATGGATCGGCCGCCTGTTTCGAGACGCGACGGGCGGAGGCGGAAATGGATTCGCCCGCCGCCCGCGCCCGCGATAGAGTGCGGGGGCTGTTCGCCCACCGCCGCCGCGTCGCCTAGCAGCAGACGTCATTGTTGGCAGGCAGCTGGTCCTGAAAGGCGGTCGTCCTCTCAGTCTAGCGATCCCTCCACCCTCCCTCCCGCCCCAATCCTACCATCTCCCCCTCCCCCAAAGTATGGACGCTAATGCGCTACTACAGTCACCCCCCCCTCCCCATACCGCTGTGATAGCCTCGTTTGGAAAGTGCGGACTGACGACGCTTATCTCCGCTGGGGAGTGCGTCCATTGATAGAAGCACAAGACGGCTGCAGTGTTGTCGCAGACGCCGGCTTCGGCTAAATGCAGTTCGAATTATCCCACTCGCGGAGGAAGACAATGCGCACCACTTGTTCACAATGCCGTTTTCTTTTTTTTTAGGGCGTTTTAGCGTCGCGATGTCACCCGTCTCCTGTGAACAGCAAGTCACATTTAGTTCATGCCTTATGGCGGAGGATCAAAAAGGAAGGTCCAATGATATTTTTCTCCCATGGCATTGATGCTGGTTTACGGTTTTCTTCCCGCATCAAATCTAGTTCCCAAGATTTCGACTAAAAGGTGGACTGCCGACTTCCGTTTAATGGGAGAATTTTGGGAAGATGTACTTCGACTGTAAAGAGACCGCGTATATAACGCTTGTACGACCACGTCTTGAGTATTGCTCAAGTGTTTGGGATCAGTTTAAAGGACGACATAGAAGCAGTTCAGACGCGAGCAGCTAGGTTTGTTACTGGTAGGTTCGACCAATGCACGAGTGCCACAGAAATGTTCCGGCAACTCAATTGGGATTCGCTGGAGGAAAGACTGCGTTATTTTCGTGAAGTTACGTTGAGAAAATTAAGAGGGCCGGAATTTGTGTGTAGTACGATCTTGCTGCCGCCTACTTACATTTCGCGTAGTGATCACATAGACAAGATAAAAGAAATTAGGGCTCGTACGGGGGCATATAGGCATTCTTTTTTCCTCGTTCTATTTGGAAGTGGAATAGGAAAGGAAATGCCTAGTAGTGGTACAGTGTACCCTCCGCCACGCGCCTTACAGTGGATTGCGGAGTATGTATGTAGATGAAGATGTAAAACTTTTGAAAATTTTGGCTGCAAACATTCCCTGTTACAGGGTATACACAGGTGGCATTCTGAAAACTATGTCAGTATGCTATCTGTATGTTAAGATACTTAACGCCGGAGGTTCGAGACCCCTTTGGGCATGGATGTATCTGTTGTCCTTAGTATAATTTAGGTTACCTAGTTTGTAAGTCTACGCACTGAAGAGGACTGCAGTTTGGTGCCCCTCCACC
This sequence comes from Locusta migratoria, assembly GCA_026315105.1. NCBI lineage: Eukaryota > Metazoa > Arthropoda > Insecta > Orthoptera > Acrididae > Locusta > Locusta migratoria. The sequence continues at coordinate 58,439,867 of CM048751.1, forward strand.
TGCACATTCTGAGTCCTCTACCAAAGCAATTCTCTTAAGACGTCCACTGTCGTGAAGATGACGATTTCTTATTTCCGCTTTTACGTCAAGATGGTAACGAAGCGTACATACGTGGCTCCCTGTAAATTCACAGATTTTATTTGTGCGCACCATCTCGCGTTGCTAGCAGTGCCATTTCTCGCAACATGCAGTAAACTGCGAGATCTGGAAGGCATCCAAGCTTTTCCCTTCACTGAGCGCTTCCATGCATTGCTATTGATGTCATTTTCACATAACAGGTTATCAACCACTTCCCAGATGACCCGATAATTTGAACAGTGCATAAGACAATATCCTCGTCTCTTGATACAGGATCGTTCGAAGAAGCTGTTAAACAACCGCTAACCAAATGTTGCATGGATATCTGCCCTACCCAAGTCCTACAAATTCACTCTTCCTCGCATTCTGAATCCGCTTTCTCCCCTCCCCCCCCCCCCCCCAATCAGGATCCTATTCCAACTCATCCAATTTTCGGCTATTCTCAAACACACTAAACACTTCCGAGTATCTTACACCGTCCACAAGCTGTACACTCATCGTGTCCCCTCTCCTTTCCCATCCTAGCGACCTGCCGCGCTTCTGTCTATATATAGGCCTATCACCGCCCCTCCACCTGCACACACCTAACCAATGAAATTTGAATCTTCTCCTCCTTCCGCATTATCAACTGCGACCTGACCTATATGCATCCTGAGAATGTATGGTACCCTATTCGTCACTCCCACCCCTAAGCTCCCCCATCCTCTTTCCGTTTCACACCTTCTTCTTACTCCTTCTCCCCCCCCCTCCCAACTCTGTACATCCTAATTCCTAACATCCATCACTACGAGTTAATTTTGAAGACCGCGGTCAGATGGTTAATCTCGGAGCACAGACGAAGACTTCCAGAACTTGTCACAGGGATGATATCTTACTCTCCTGGCAAAACAGGAAAGAGGGCACTTGTAAAATTAGTGAATTTAAAGGAGTCGCTTATAAACGCGCGGTTACCATCGTGACGTATACCAGCCAATGAGAAGCCGTCATCTGGTTATAAAGACGGAAGGCCCGAGTGCGCTATTCCCCTGACGATCGACTGTGGAGATTACAGTTGAAAGTTAGGAATTTTACCCATGTTTGACGCGGCAAGAAAACCGAGAACTTTTTATGTAAGGACTGCGTCGAGAAAGACTTGACACCGACATAGAACGAAGTTTGAGCTACATTCTTTCGTTTTCATGTAAAGCTGTATCATCAGCCTGACAAGAGTAGGAGGGGGGGGGGGGTGCAAAGAGCAGAACCCGTGTGAAATTTACAGGGACATGAAAGGTATTTACGGAGACGTCAGCATGGACCTTAGCAATGTATGCAGGTGATGTGCAACCTTCCGAGAGAGCCGTACGGACATCTGTGATTGGTCAGTCTTCGGGCAGCCGCTAACAGCTGCAACACAGCAGAATGTCGATCGGAGGCAGTGTTTCTAAACGACGGGCGTGGGCAACAGCGAACTTTATTGTAGCAGCCCAAGAATATCGGCCATGCGATGTACGATACTGTTCATGAGAAGTGGAAATTTCGTAAGGTAGTCATCTTTGTATGCCGAAGAACCTGACAAGCACAAAGAACAGCGATTGATGTCAATTTCGAATCATGTAACATTTTAAGCCGCAGAAAGAAATAACTTTCTGAAACGAACTGTCACTAGGAATAAGTCGTGGTCTTACCCCTACATGCCCGAAAGCAAGCAGGCCTCCAGAGAGTGGAAAGAAAAATAAATTTGGAATCACTCAGTCTGCTAGTAAAGTCCTTGTTGCAATTTCTTGAGATGTGCATGCTGCGCTATTGGTGCTCCCTGTGGAAGACGGGACCAATATGGCTCCTCAAGGCTACAGTAAAACTTTGGATAGGTTACTCGAGCAGTTTCATGACACCGCACTTCGTGACATAGCCACAACATTGTTGGTATCGATGTCATATTTCTTCAAAATGTTCAAATGTTTGTAACTCTATCGGACCAAACTGCGTGCTCATCAGTCCGTAGCTTACAAACTACTTAAACTAAGGTAAACTAACCTAAGGACAACACACACACCCATGTCACAGGGAGGACTCGAACCTCCACGGCGAGCAACCGCGTGCTCAGCAGCGAGACGCTTTCATACTTCTTCATAACAGTGTTCTCCTCCATGCTGTTACTCCTCTACGGCAGAAATTCAACGAATATGGGTGGATTTCAGAAGTGGTTTAAAAACTGATACTGCTCTCTACATTCGCTTTTCTCTGTAAGTTGCTTGATGGATTAAATAAAAATCTTCGACAGCTAAGCCGCGGGGGAGAGTCCAAGCGCTGCAAGGCGCCTTGCTGCGGACAGCGCAGTTGCTCGCCGTCGGAAGTTCGTTTCCTTTTTCGGGCATGCATATATACAGGGTGTTTCACTAAGTGTGTTTGCCTTGTAACTTATAAAATAATAGGTGACGGGAAATTTTAATGCGGTAGGTCAACACAAGAAATGTTACACTTTCTGCGGAGCTATGAACATAGTTTATTGTATCATTTTCCAAAGAGTTACACCACAAAGACATAATTTTTTAAATGGAACAATAGGTTTTTGTATCGTGCATTGGATTCGTTGAAACCAGCTGCACCCAAATCAATTTAAACTACATTCCTATCACTGTTAGTTTGGGAGCTACAACCCTTCAAAGTTTAGAGGGCGGAGGCTACGACAGCGTAGCTTACTGGCTGGTGGTCATGAGACAGTGGGCCGTGCCCCAGGGGATAGCAACTCGGCCAGTCAGCTACGCTATCGCACCCTCCACCCCCGGAACTTTGAAGGGTTGTAGCTCCCAAACTAACAGTGATAGGAATGTAGTTTAAACTGATTTGGACGCAGCTGGTTTAAACGAATCCAATACACGATAGAAAAAGAACTATTGTTCCATTAAAAAATTATATCTTTGTGGTGTAACTCTTTGGAAAATGATACAATAAACTAAGTTCATAGCTCCGCAGAAAGTGTAACATTTCTTTTGTTGACCTACCGCTTTAAAATTTCCTGTCACCTATAAGTTACAGAGGCAAACACACTTAGTGGAACAGTGTGTGTGTGTGTGTGTGTTTGTCTGTCTGTGTCTGTGTGATAGGTGGAGGAGAGGAGTGTCAGGCGCAACTGTTGACTGACGTGACGTGCAGAGAGAGACTTCCGAGTTACGCCGCGCGGTGATCGAAGAGCGCCTCGTGAATCAGTGCCGGAATCGTCGGTAATTCCGGCCCGATCTCTGGCGCTGCCGCCCCCGCGGCCGGCGCCGGCGACAGTGATGAATGGGGGTGGGGGGGCGGTTATTAATCTTGTATATTTCATTATTTGACAGGCTGATAGCGCGGCGGCGCCGAAGCGGGCACGCAACAGCTCGCACAGGCAGCCCGGCCAGCAGACACGCAGGTGGCGGAGACCGGCCTCTGTACTCGTGGATATAGCCGTGCACCGCGCCGTCGCGTGCCGGCCCCGTCTCCAGACACTGGCGTCATATAGCCAGCGCTCGGCGCCGATACCTTTCCCAGACTGCCGTCACTGGCTTACTTACTGGTGGCCAGCTTATTGAGTGACGCTCTACTCACGCAGCAGAGACACTTAAGACTTCACTTCTACACTAACATACACTAAAGCCATTAAAATTGCTACACCAAGAAGAAATGCAGATCATAAACGGGTATTCATTGGACAAATATATTATACTTGAACTGACATGTGATTACATTTTCACGCAATTTGGGTGCATAGATGCTGAGAAATAAGTACACAGAACAACCACCTCTGGCCGTAATAACAGCCTTGATACGCCTGGGCACTGAGTCAAACAGAGCTTGTATGGCGTGTACAGGTACAGATCTCCATACAGCTCCAACACGATACCACAGTTCATCAACGGTAGTTACTGGCGTATTGTGACGAGCCACTTGCTCGCCCACCATTGACCAGATGTTTTCAGTTGGTGAGATATCTGGAGAATGTGCTGGCCAGGGCAGCAGTCGAACATTCTCCGTATCCAGAAAGGCCCGTACAGGACCGGCAACATGCGGTCGTGCATTATCCTGCTGAAATGTAAGGCTTCGCAGGGATCGATTAAAGGGTAGAGCTACGGGTCGTAACACATCTGAAATGTAACGGGCAGTGTTCAAAGTGCCGTCGATGCGAAGAAGAGGTGACCTAGAGGTGTAACCAATGGCACCCTATACCATCACGCAGGGTGATACGCGGTATGGCGATGACGAATACCCGCTTCCAATTTGCGTTCATTGCGCTGTCGCCCAACACGGATGCGATCATCAAGATGCTGTAAACAGAACCTGGATTCATCGGAAAAAAATGATGTTTTGCCATTCGTATTATCCAGATTCGTCGTTGTGTACACCATCGCTGGCGCTCCTGCCTGTGATGCAGCGTGAAGAGTAACCGTAACTATGGTCTCCGACCTGATAGTCCATGCTGCTGCAGACGTCATCGAACTGTTCGTGCAGATGGTTGTTGTCTTGCAAACGTCCCCATATGTTGACTCAGGGATCGAAACGTGGTGCACGATCCATTACAGCGATGCGGATAAGATGCCTGTCATCTCGACTGCTAGTAATACGAGGCCTTTGGGATCCAGCACGGCGTTACGTATTGCCCTCCTGAACCTACCGATGCCATCGATTCCGTATTCTGCTAACAGTCATTGGATCGCGGCCAACTCGAGTAGCAATGTCGCGATACGATAAACCGCAATCGCGATGGGCTGCAATCCGGCCTTTATCAAAGTCAGAAACGTGATGGTACGCATTTCTCCTCCTTACACAAGGCATCACAACAACGTTTCACCAGGCAACGCCGGTCAACTTCCGTTTGTTTATGAGAAATTGGTTGGAAACTTTCCTCATGCCAGCAGATTGTAGGTGTCGCCACCGGCGCTAACCTTGTGTGAATGCTCTGAAAAGCTAATCATTTGCATATTACAGCATCTTCTTCCTGTCGGTTAAATTTCGCGTCTGTGGCATGTCATCTTCGTGATGTAGCAGTTGTAATGGCCAGGAGTGTATGTACTCAGCAGGACATTACAACCACACACACCCCCCACACACTGAGTGCTTAACTATACTATGCATCGAGAAACAGTGCAAACATAACAAATTCTTACAACAATGACTACAGTGAATAAAATAAAATTAAACAAGAATCTAATGTTTGAAGGGTTGTTCAAAACACAATGTGACACAAAATCTAAGAAATATAGAATAAAAATTAGATACCTGGGACACTATTATAACTAAATAAATAAATAGACAAAAATATAGGGTTGGGATAGGAGGCTATAGGTGGGGTGCATTGGAGAATTGTTAAGCTTAACAAATCGGAGGTATGCACTCGAAACGAAAACGGTGAAGATAAACATAATGAATTATAGTGGTCACAATTAAATAAAGAATTACTGTAAGGAAAGAGTACAGAATAATTTGTAATATTAGTACTAACAAAGAAAGGTACAAAGTTGGTATGATACATTGGAAAGCTAGACTGGTATTAACACAGAAAATAGGTAAACAGTAACTGTATCAAATTTGCATTAGATTCACAACGTCATATCAGTAAAGTAATTGTAAGACATAAGTACTGAAAACTATTACAAACATATGATGACTCAAAAACAGAGTAAGGTAAAATAAGAAGATACAAGAATTTGAGGAATAAAATGGAACAGGCCTAGTGAGATGGATATTTTGAGGACTCGGGTGGGTTCAGAATTGGTATTGAGGGCTATTGGCTCATTTTCCTCAACCAATGGCTATGATTCAGCCCTAATTGACCATATTTTGCAGAGGAAACAAAAATGAAACTTCTACCCCTCCTCTATGCTCCTCTTTCTGACCCTGCCACTATTCGCAAAAATTGGTGTACTGTTTCATATCTAGGACAGGTATCACAGAGTGTAGCCAAAATTCCGAAATCCTGGAAGTACGGGGTTTCTAACTATGCCAGTAACACAAATGCCCAATTTATTTTCGATAGTAAAGCCAATAGTGGAGTATACAAACTTATTTGCCCCGATTGTGATAAGTTTCACATAGGCCAATCAGGTAGAGGCGTAACAACTAGGCTAAGAGATAAGAACGCAGTTGTAGGTTGCAAAATCATTACTCCACTTTTGCTGAACAAATTCTAAGTTCGAGCCACATATACCAACCACAGTCTCATATACGCCAGTTAGCTAACAAAGGGCAGAAACTAAATCTACTAGAGGCCTTAGAAATAAACAAACATGTGGCTTACAGTCCAGGCTTAATATTAAATGATCAAACAGTCCTCAATATATCACCACTTCTGAACGCATCCTAATCCTCAGAACATCCAACACATCTCACTAAGCGTGTTTCAGTTTATTCCTCCAATTCTTGTATCTTCTTATTTTACCTTACTCTGTTTTTGAGTCCTCATATGTTTGTAATAGTTTCCAGCACTTTTGTCTAACAATCACTTTGCAGATATGAAGTTGTCAATCTAATTTAAATTTGATACAACCAATGTTTATCTACTTTCTGTGTTTACCAGTCTAGCTTTCCAGTGTGTCACGCCACCTTTGTACCTTTCTTTGTTAGTACTAATATTCCAAATTATTCTTTACTCTGACCTTACAGTAATTCTTTATTTAATTTTGAGCACTATAATTGAATATGTATATCTTCAGCGTTTTGCAGTTCGTGTGCCTCCAATCCCAACCTTATATGTTTATTTGTTTATTTAGTTACAGTAGTGTCCCAGGTTTCTAATATTTATTCTACATTTCTTATATTTTGTGTCACATTTTCTTTTCAACAATCCTTCAAACATTAGATTCTTGTTTAATTTTATTTTATTCACTGTAGTCATTGTTGTAAGAATTTGTTACGTTTGCACTGTTTCTCGATGTATAGCATCTATGTCCCCTTTTGCAGTACCATTAAGTTACAGATTTCATTTAAATATATATTTACACTGTAGCTGCTCCTTCAAAGAGGAATTATTTTTTTTTTTTTCTTTTTATGTAACATCTCTTCTGGTGTCCGCCTCCGTAGCTCAGCGGTAGCGTCGCTGACTACCACGCAGAAGGCCCGGGCTCGATTTCCGGCAGGGGACTGGGTGTTGTGTGTTGTCCTAATCATCATCATATCATCATCATTAGCACGTAAGTCGCCCTCGCGGCGTCAAATAAAAAGACTTACCCTAAGGCGGCCGAACAAACCCGCAAGGGTTCTCCCGGCCAAGAAAGCCATATGCTCATCATCATCATCTCTTCTGGTTGATTGACAACGCAAGTGCTTTGACTAAACTTCAATAAATATCCGATTATGGCCTCAGAAGCTGAAAACCGATTAACAAAATAAACAAACCTGTAGAAAAAAACACAAAATTGTGTATTGTAATTTTCATAATGAATTTGTTTTACCAAGAAGCGACGAAAGAATCAGTTGACTTAAATCTCTGAATATGGCTTTCAGTTCATTAGAGACATTGAAATTAGGGGTCTTATCCTAGTTTTAAAAGCAGTTAAAGTCACCTCCGATTGCAAGGTTTTGTGGATATTTTCGTAGTAAATTAACTATTTCTCCTTTAAAGAATTTTTCCCTGTCAATTTTAGGGGTGTTCCTGCTGGGGCATACAGATTAATTAGAATGATGTTGAAAACTTTCATGGCTGTTGCTCTGGCGGATTCTAATCCTTACGTTTCAGGTACGGGCAACCCTTCTATGATTAAAATAGCGGTTCTCACATTTAAAAAAAAAAAAAAAAAAACATTTAGTATTTCAATATACCCCGCAATATTGAAATCTGGGGGCAAAACTTCCTGCAACGAAGCGATATCAGTCCCGGACTCATATAACAATACCTCCAAAGCAACATTTTTAAGCTCTGGTGTTTTTCTGTTAATATTTAGACTTGTGATAGTAGAGGCTTGCATCTTTTAAAAAATTTCTTAAAATACTATCTCTTACGAAGAATTATACAACTATTTCGACAATTAGGAAACAAAATCATTAATAAAACAGGCAGTAAACAAACACATTCTGATTCCCCTGTAATTTGGTAGTAAAACAATACTTGCTTTTAATATTACTCTATTTATATATAATTGGTAATGTTGGGATCTACATTACTAATGTGTTTCGATGTTCTCTCTTGAGATCTCCTCTTAAGTATCCCATTATACGTATTTTTAACATTGATATAATCTCTTCCTGATTTTAATTTTCCTTGGTTATGAGAAGTCTGAGATAGCAATTTGGTTTTACGCCGACTAACATCTTGAAATATTATGTTTCCCTTTGAAGTATTTATGGTTGACACTTCTGTTTTTGAATAAGTTTCAACAGTTCCACATTTAGTAATTTTCTCGTCCTGTTTTTTTTTTTGTTTTTTTTTTTTTTTGTTTTTTGTTTTTTGTTTTGTTTTATAGTCTCCATTCTTGTGGTGTGTGTTTCAAACACAACTGGTGTATAATTTCTTATTCTCAGTTTCGCGTTATATTATCTCGTTATTAATGGTTTCTGGTTTTTAAGGATATCGATTAGTTGCCTCTATTGATGTAATTTGCTCTTCTTGAGTGTGCTGTGTTTCCTCTGACTCATCTGCATCGTACTGTTTCTGTTTACGAAAGGAAAGTGATATGCAGGATGAGTTTTTATATGAACTGGCTTCAGCTGTTTCTAACGATCTTTTTTTAATTTTGCTGATAATCACATTCACGCAGATATGGGCCTTGAGTTCATCTCTTTTGCAAAGAAGAAAAATGTTTTTCATTAGAGATAAACACGTCAGAAGTGTTTGCTTTCGCACTATTAGCCGAAAGGAGTTTTTCATTACTTTGCAAAATACCTTGGCGAAGAGTCAAATTATTTTAGCCAAAAAACACGGCATGTGCAGTCTTGGCGAAAATGTCCAGACTCATTGCAGAAGTGACACATAGTGAACTACCCGGAATTTACAATAATTATCAGATTTATGTCCATGCATAGAAAAATGGGACGGAATATTTATCTTTCTTTCCAATTCCACTGACCGAATACCATTGAAACACTGCAGTTTATACAGTCTTGACCACTTTTCATTAATAATGCAATTAACGTCGCCATATTTAGAAAGAATGTATTTAAATAACTTATTATCGACTTCTGTCAGAACATTTAATACTTTCACAGTTTTATACATGATATCAGCGTTTGCTATGAAAACATTACTCTTATAACTAACTCTGTACATGAATTCAGCTACATTACCCCACTTCCCCGAAAGTTTGTCTACTGAAATCGGACAAAGGGATTTTACAAAACCACGATGCATGAGTCAGAATTTATTCCAATTACCTTCGTTAGCCAGTCGTGGATTTCCAAGGCAGTTGTCGTCGGACATCGGTTGTGTTTTAAATGTCTCCATTCTGAGCCAGGACGTACTTTACAAAGTGCGGTAGTAGTGAGGTACAATGCTCAATTTGTCTTAAAAAGCTAAGAAATGGTGGAGGTACTACACACTTGCTGTATCGTTTAAGGAGAAAGCATCCATAATTTTCGTTGGAAGAGAAGGTAAATTCGATTCAACTCCCTATGATTTTATTGATAGTCTATAAGCTTGGAATAATAAGCGAGCCCTTAATTCTGTGGCCGCTTCAGGTTTTAAAGTTGATTACAACCGAAAGGACGATGTGGGCCTTCGGTCTCACCACCACCCGTCTCCTGCACCCCTTCCATCTTTTCTGGAAACTACGACACCGATTTCCAATACAGCTTCACCACTACTTTCATGGAGGTCACCTACGCCATCTTCATTAAGACAGATTACTTTGTCCGAAAACAAGAAAGATCTAGCTATCAGAGTAAATTATATAGATTTCTCAATCAGATGAGAACTGAAATTATGACAGGCAAATGCAAATATCTAAAGACAGTGACAGTGTGAAATGTGTAATATATAAAAAAACTTCTTCAGAGAGGGTGAAAAAGTGACGTTGATATTACCAATGCATTGGTGTTTTTAAGGTCTGCAAAGATCACTTACCTCATTCTCTCGTGGAGAAAGATGGGTTTATATGTGTATATATGTCTGTAGCCCTTGGAAACGGCCACCTTAACACGAAAGACAGATTTCCCCAACCTCAGGTTTCACCCTATAGTACTGATTTCGCGGTGCATAATTAGTAATGTGATCCTTAATAACAACATGATTTCTATCTTCGAGATTCAGAATCAGTAGGAGAAAACTGGTGATTTTTGTAGTATTCAACCTCATATTACTTTTCGATAAAAGCAACGAACGGCAGGACCAAGTTCCGTTTCGTTTCCGTATTTCACCAGATATGTTGATTCTACATATCTTCAAGAAAAGTATAATTCAAAGGTATAAGGAAGTCTTGACAGTTTTCAACTTTTGAATTCCACATTTGTTCATGGAAACAAAAGTAATAAGAAACCGTTTATCTGGAGCGGTTTTCACAGTAAGGTAAATGAGATGAAAAAGCCGCCATCCCTAGTTAGTGGTGATCCATCCGTCACGTGGGGACGTTAAACTCGCAGCCCTCCTTACTGCTCTTCAAGAGAAAGTTATTTCAGGAACAACCTCTGGAGATTCAAAGAATGAACTCCGTCGACCATGTACCAACACCAGGTTTCCCCTCTCCTTTGGTTATGATCTAGAACTTGAACATGGCACATACAAAACATACGGCGACCACAATCACCCAAATTTAAAAGACTCACTATAGTATATAACTCCCATACTTAATGCTGTTGCGTCGCTATTCGACAAAAGCCGGCGGGCTACACAAGTCGCCGCTCAAGTTCAAGAAGAGGCGACTAGTCTCTCCACAGTACTTCGTCCACCGGGGGTGTCCGCAGTCTCGTTACCTCTCTGCCTGCTTCACGCGCCGGCCAATAGGAAGAAGGGGGCTCGGCTACATAGCCGGCGCACCACAGACACGACATTCAGTACGGAAGAGTACGGAAGTTCAGTTAGTACGAGGCAGCCTCAGGAATACTACATTTCCAGAAGCTCATCATAGAAGAGCCAGGCTTCTGTCTCTGCAAAAGCTGGGACTATTGTGTAGCAGATAGAAGGGAAGCTTAGAATTTAACGTTCCGTCGACAGCGTGGTCATTAGAGACGGAGCTTAAGCTCGGATTTTTGGGGAAGGATGTGGGTGGAAATCGGCCGTGTCCTTTGAAAGGAACCATCCAGGCATTTGCCTGGAGTGCTTTAGGGAAATCACTGAAAAGCTAAATCTGGAAGGCCTTAGGTGGATTTGAACCGCCGCATTGCGCATCGCGATCGCTGCGGCCGAGCACTAGTGACGTCACAGGGGACAGCACTGGTATATAGGAACGGTGGCAGCAATGATAAGACCGTCACCAATTGACAATGACCGAGGAGATTTCGGCCCAAAGCTCGTGGATATCAAACCACTTGACGCGGCTGAAAGCCAGAGAGAATTTTATTAGCAGAACTATGGAATACTACAAGAAGTGTGTACCAACAGAAGCACATCAAAGTTCACTATTGATTTCTGCTGTCAATAAATCCTTTGAGGACCAATCACTTCTTTCAGTGCAGACATTCTCCATATCATTGCTAGCCATGGCCCATCTCCTTCTGCGACAGAAAATTTGTCTGCAATCGTGAATGACAGCAAAAACATTACTTTGGGATCTTCCAACTATTAGTGGCATTCCACTTTAATTGTACTGTCACTACGAAAAAGTGATTTGATTTATTGGACTTGATGATACTTTTGCAGCAGTCCTACCTTCACCCGCCGGCCATTTACATATTCGTGAAACCACCCATGAATCGGGAATTTTAGTGCCGCTATAAAAATGCCGACGAATGTCTGTTGTCGCGCACGGGTAGCTATAAAGCAGGTTTCCTTTGACTTTTAAAAAATAATGGATGCCGCAAGGATACGCATCAACGTATTGTCTCCATTGCAAATATTGCTACTTGCGCTCGGCGAATGGCTATAAAAAAAACGTAGGGAGAATAAAAAAAAAATAGATGGAGGCGGAAGGAGGGACTGAATCATAGCGGAAATGTAGAAAAGCTGCTGCCGATGAATATCTGAGTCGAATCTGAATAATATCGCGCCGTTTATAAACGTTATGTGTGTGTGACGCAGGGAGACGCCTGAGGGTTGGTTAGACCCTGGAATAGCGAAGGCGGAGCGGCAGATAAGAGCAATACCGGCGCCTTGTCTGTGGAGGCGCGGTTCTGGTGGCTGGCGGCCTACGGCAGCTTCCGGTAGCGCCATGGGAACCGGGCGGGAGCAGCGCGATTTTCACCAGATGTAGAAAAAGCCGGGGGCCGCCGCCGCCGCCGACGCTCTGTTACCCCTAATGGCCTGAGACAAACAGCGGCGCCGCCTCCAGCCATCCCCTGCTCCTTCTGCTCTCATCCCCCGTAACCCCCCAACCCCCAACCCACCCCCTATCCACTCGTTCCCCCGCGAGGGGAGGAGAATTGAGGGAAACGGAAAGGGATAGATAGGCGGCGCCGGCGCGCGGCAGGAAGGGATCGGGAAATGAAGCAACAAACCTACAAATGGCCCGGAACGGCATTAAAACAACCGCCCGAGAGCTTGCGGCCTTTTCCTTTCGCCGACGCCGACCGCCGGCGATAAAAATCCGAATCCGGAACGGCCGCCTCTCCTGCTCGATGAGGCTGAGGGAGGGGGCGAGGCGGCTGCAGCCGATCTGAGTGCTTCCTCCCGGGGGCGGCGCAGAACACTGTGCGCTGCTCACATCACTGTCAGCAAACATGTGTGTGGGAAAATTAACGCCGAAAAAATGTCACTGGCTTTAGGGTGGGAAAATACGCACGGCAATTTCGTATTGTTTTACATTATATTTCAGTAGTAACCGCATTCAATAATATTTAGACCATCACCAGAGCATGTCTCAGAAATGTCAACAAAAGTTTCCTTATAGAGAAAGAGCTACAGAGGAAATCCATACTTCTAAACTAGAGGAAGATCACTATCACCATAATACGAGGTATGTCCATAAAGTAAGTTCCATTTAGTTACATAAAACAAACTTGTAAAGATACAGAAAAAATATTTATTGTACAAAAATGTACAGCTATGTTAACAGGTCATGGGAAACTGAAAGGATACTATCAGCGGTTCAAAATAATTGAAGACGGAACGTGCACATGTAACAGTGCTCTCCACACTATTGACCACGTGCTTCTTGACTGCTGCCTTTTTTTGAAAGAAAGGGACCATCTCAGGAAAAAAAATAGCTGCCAAAGGAGGAGGATGGCCCGTCAGTAAATATGACTTAGTACATAAATTCACTACAGACTTTTACAATTGTTGTAATTCAATAAGATTTCCTGATGTATAAAATTATTTGTTCTTTTGTAAACCCTGTCAATTTATATACTGTACTCGTGTTTGTAAAAATATTTGATGTAACCGCCTGAATCTAACCATCAAACGTGTAATATTACTATGTAATGGGGCATGTTAAATAATAAATAAATAAAATTAAAAAATACAACTATTAAACTACTTTTCTACATAGCTTCCGAAATTTTTTTAGGCATTTGTCATAGCGTGGCAGAAATCTTTGTAAGCCTTCTTCGTAGAAGGTTGTTGCCTTTGTATTCAACTATGTGGTAACATATTCTTTCAGCTCATCATCATCGGTGAAGTGTTGACCACCATGGACAGGTTTTAGGTGTAAGAAGAAAGTCGCTAGGAGCGAGGCTGTACGGAGGATGATCAAACACGTCCCAGTGAAATTCCCGTAAGAGTTGTTTGCTCACATTCGCCTTGTGAGGTCGGGCGGCAACGTGAAGGGAAGAAGAAGACTCCTTTCATCTATTCTTACACCTAAAATCTGTCCTTCAACGATGATGAGCTGAAATAACATGTTTGCCACAAGGTTGATTACGCAGGCGGCAACCTTCTATGAACAAGGCATACAAAAACTTCTCCTACGCTATGACAAGTGCCTACAAAATTTCGGAAATTATGTAGAAAAGTAGTTGAACAGTTGCGGAGTTTTATACAATAAATATTTTTTCTGTATCTGTTCAGGTTTGGTTTATATAACCAAACGGAACTTACTTTGTGGACATACCTCGTATTTCGTATGGAGCATGACTGATGGCACCTTACAACACTCTCACAAGCTGACCGGTCACCGCAAAAATTAGTGAATATGCCGCAAGAAGTATACAGAGTCGTGGTTGGCATAAAGCAACAATTCATGTGTGATAAGATGTTGATATTTTATTGCCTACAGACGCTCATTACTGTTCGTACAGTCTAATGCATTATGTTACTGCGTCACCTACGTTCAACGACACGGGTATGCTATCGGAATGACGCAACTATAGGCAAGTTTGTTTACATTTTACCACATGACCAAGTTATCGAAATCATGTCAACGTAGGTTCAGGATGAATGTGTTTGTGACGCAGATAGGCGATGGATTTTTTAAATTATTTCTATGAACGTTGTGTTTATTCTCTCGAACATGTACGAAAGAACAGACACCACATACAATATATTTAAATGAATATTTCTTTCATTAATTAAACCGAACTACACTTATTGCCTTGTTTCACAAACCTTTATTTTATCTAGTGCGACTTAGGTTTCGGGTTATGAGCCCATTTGCTAGTACCTTTGTCTAACAACTTCCGAATCAGTAACGTACTAGGAAATGAGCTGATAATCCGAAAACAAGTTTGTGGATAATGATATAAAGTTTTCTGAAATAAGACTATAAGTGTGGTTCAGTTTATTTATTTCAAAATGTTTCACCAAGAACCGAGAGTGCAATCAATCAATATGGCTTCTTTCTTTGTATTTTTTTATGAGCTGTCGTACAGCTGTTAATCAATAGACAATTTTGTTCATTTTTAAATGTTACTAATTATTTCTTTGTGTTGTAATTTATATTTTGTGTCACATATTTTATCAAAATTCTACAAGTTCAATGATGTAATTATACCTATAACACTAGTCTCCTTTAAGAAAATTCTGCCGGCCGCGGTGGCCGAGGAGACTGAGGCGCTTCAGTCACGGTCTGCACGGCCACTACGGTCGGGTGTTCGAATCCCCCCTCAGGCATGGATATTTGTGCCGTCTTTAGTATAAGGTAGTAAATAAGTAGTTTGTAAGTTTAGGGACTAATGATCCCGTAGTTAAGTCCCATAAGCTTAACAAACATTTGAACATTTGAAGAACTTTCTGTATACATACTATCTGTACAACAACTTAAGATCTTTGACCTGTGAACTTCTAAGCTGCATAACTATATCTCTGTAGTGTTTACCTGACGATGGCGTAACTGCCGAAAACAGATTAGTAACAAATAAAATTTTCAGAATATTGCACAATTATCTCGTGTGTTTCACTCAAAATGAATCAAATATTCTGCCAAGAACCGACGGAACAGTCTGTAAATACAATTTGCGTTCGACTCAAAAGTCAGACTCAGTTGCAATATTTTCTTTATTTTACTGACGCGTTTCCCTTTTGAGGCATCATCAGATTATGTAAATATTTGATGATGCCTCAAAGGGCGAAACGCGTCAGTGACGCAATCTTGATTTTTTTTATTTTATTTATTTATTTATTTATTTATTTATTTTTTTTTTTTTTTTTTTTTTTTTTAGGAGGAGGTGACTATGCACACTTCTCGTCCCTAGATGTCGCACTAAGCTATCCCAAACCCACAGATTCCAATTTCAACCGGTATGGTTGTCAGGACGTTTCTTACATTTTCATTTGAACACCCATCGTATTATATGAAGACAGAGCAAGAGCCGGTAATACAATCGTGCGAACGGCGTGTAATACCGACGATTCGGCGTGGTGAGGCGGTGAGACGGATGCCCGCTCAGCCGCCATCGGCTACGGCGTCGGCGGTATCTCCGGAGAGTCGCAATCAGACAGCGGAGCACTCGTACAGACACAGACGGTGGAGGGGAGGGGGGTAGTCGGCCGCATCACTACGCAGAAATCCATCTCCGGGGATTTAATCATAGACGCCGAACGGGCGCCGCGCCTCAATTGGGTGGGCTGCAGACGGCGCGGCGGTATGTGGCTCTGGATGTGGATGTGGATGCGGATGCGGCCCGGGAGCAAATCAAGTTCGCGCGCGGATTTGATTAAATCGGCGCGGCGCGGCGCGGCGGCGCCATCTGTCTCCGCCCGCCCGACGGCGCCTGCGGCCGACTTTTGTTTCAGACCGCGCGGGATCCGCAGCGGCTGGGCCGCGCATCTGCGTGTACTCCGACTACAAGTGGGGGGGGGGGGGTGAACTGCATGACTTCAGTGATGGGTGGGGCAACCCAACACCAACCACAACGGCGGACTAGAATGGTGCCATTCAAAGGTAATCGCACCCTACTGGTAGCCCGCAATGTTGCAGAGGTTAAGACGTCTGGAGTTACCGCAATCATTGTTTAACTCTTTCCTGGATACTGGCATATAGACAGCCACAAAGTAGTTGAGTCATCCGGTAGCAAAACCTGCTAAATGAGTAGTAAAGCCGGCCGCGGTGGCCGAGGGAACTGAGGCGCTCCAGTCACGGTCTGCACGGTCACTACGGTCGGGGGTTCGAATCCCCCCTCGGGCATGGATATTTGTGCCGTCCTATTCGTAAGTAGTTCATAAGTAGTTTGTAAGTTTAGGGACTGATGACCCCGTAGTTAAGTCCCATAAGCTATACAAACATTTCAACATTTTTTTTTTTTTTTTTTTTTTTTTTTGAGTCGTAAGCTGTTCTAGTAAATCACGAAGAACATGAACAACCCGTATTGTACAAGATAAACAAACTATTCTACTTTTAAAAAATTAGATAAAAACTATTGTTTCACATATAGAAATTTGTGTAATCTCAGACTGGCTGTTTTATATATAGATACAAAGTTACCGAATAGCACTTTTGCAACCGTTTTGGTTTGAGAAACGCTATGTTATTGTGTAGATGCGTGCTCTAGTGCTGTAGCTATGCAACGTTTTGAACTAAAGGGAATAAATAATGAAGTAAGTATGTTAGTCATAAATGAGCAAAAATATTACGTGCATATTGTCACACACTGAGCTACAAACATTAATTCGTTTTCCCGATGTTCCTATATCAATAAATGACAGTGCAATTGAATGGTAAAAAGCTGGCCATTGTCATACAGACCATCGTTTGATGCCACGTGCCTTGTCTTCTCGTGATCCGCTAGACTGCCTACAACACTCGCATGTTGTGCCCTGCTGCTAATATGTCCCCTGGACAACGTCGGCACACCCAAACGTCCACTCCATATTTCCAGATATTTAACATTCAATTGCATTGTCATTTAAGGAAATGCATACTGTAAACCATCAGCTGTTTATTATTTTTCAAACTTCTACCGGTTTCGGCTATAAACCATCTTCACGGAAGAGAACTAGACAGACTGATTAAACAGGTGCCTTATATACCTCCTTATGCATACTGGCATGCATGTCACATAATAAAAATAAATAAGACGTCACTAGGCAGCAAGTCTCGATTAAAAACATAAAAGCAATGCCAGGCTGTGTGATGGTGAACAAAGGTCTATTACAAGAGAACCAAACACAACTATTGAACATTTCAGTCAAAAGATTTGGCGACCTTCTCTTTCATTGGTTCTTCTCAGTCCATATTTACCCACTACTTTTTCTTCACTTTCTTTTCGTGATACTGATTTCAAGACCCCAGTCATAAACAAGTTTTCCTTACCCTTAACTGCGTGAATAATTTACTTTATCTCGTCACACATTATTTCAATCCCCCCATCATCGGCAGAGTTAGTTGGCATATAAACAGTAGTGCATATTGTGGTAGGTGCTAGCTTCGTGTCTATCTTTGCATCGATAATGCGTTCACTAAATTGATGATAGTAACTTACCCGTACTCATATTTTGTTATTCATTATTACACTTACTCGTTCTTTCCCCCAACTGATTTCGCTTTTGTAATCCTGTACTCACTTGAGCAGAAATCCTGTGCATTCTGCAACCAAACTTCGCTTATCCATATCTAACTTTAACCTATTTCTCTTTTAGAATTTTCTAACTTACCTAGCAGATTATGGCATACATATTGCACGCTCGGATCGGTAGAGTGACTGTTTTGTTTGTCTTGTCCTCCTGAATAGTCTCCGCTCGTAGATGCGAAT
Source organism: Locusta migratoria (assembly GCA_026315105.1). Classification (NCBI taxonomy): domain Eukaryota; kingdom Metazoa; phylum Arthropoda; class Insecta; order Orthoptera; family Acrididae; genus Locusta; species Locusta migratoria. The sequence goes on from CM048751.1 coordinate 58,458,098, forward strand.
GAAGGACTATTTTACCTCCCGGTAATTTAACCAAGCATCACACATTCATAGAGCTGCATGTTCACAGAAAGAAAACCGACTGTAGTTTCCCCTTGCTTTTAGCCGTTCGCCGTATCTGTTGGCAATCTAAGTGAACTGATGCTACAAGGCTAGCCAATGATACAGACTGTTGCCCCTGAAACTACTAGAAAGGCTGCTGCCCCTTGTCAGGAACCACACGTTTGTCTAGCCTCTGCATAGATACCTCACTGCTGTGGTTGCAGCTACGGTCCGGCTATGAGACATGTAAGCCACCCAACCTAGGCAATGTCTTTGGTTCACGAAGTTGGCCAAATCAGACGTTTAATAAAAAAATGATTAGCACCACCGGATCCACCTCCCTCCCGCCTGACTTCCCGCGCCATTCTGACCCTCGGCGGCCACTCCGTATGCTTCAAACATCATAGATGTGGCAACAGGTAAGGACATCCACTATACTCTTGCAAACAGGCATGACTGTTAAAAGGACACTCCGAAATTATCAATCGTGGATAGCATCAGGGAATTTCTACATATTATAAAAACGTTTGTTGATGTTTAATTACCACAAAAAAGGACCGATTTCAACCTAACTTTGTACACATCAGGCTACAAGCGCCGTGACGATAAGAACCACCTATCACACACAATGCAAAAGATATGACTTCATATAACAGTGATAAAACGCTGCCGCATCATGCTACGTAACTTTATTCATCCACTATTTGAGAACACTTATCGACTTGCAACAAACTTTACATATCATCCCAATCATCTAGGAAACTTTTTCGCACTGAAAACTCCAACAGAATGATGAAAAGAAAGAAGTTTATCGCGTACTACTTTTTCGATGTTCATGCAGTAAGACTAGGGCATTCGACATGACTCACACGTACCACTGAATGTACACTCTTTGACAAAAAACCTGGCCGCCAGCCGGCCGCCGCTGAGCCTAAGTCCGAGCCGATCGCGACATGGGTCAATAAAAGTGGCCGCGCTGATTCGCTCTAAGTCCAGCTATCTGCATAATCTGGCAACACTGCAGACTGCGGGAGTTCATACAGTAATTCTTGTGTGCAGTTAGAAGATATGTGGGTCAGCTACATCCCTGGTCTTGCGGTAAAGTGCGCGACTTGCATGTTCAGTATTAGCGATCGAAACCGACTGTTGACAAAAATTTTAAATTCTTGTCACTCGTGCATGCTGATGCTACATGTGTAAGGGGAGCATATGTGTAACGAATTTCATTTTTTGGTACACTGGTAATAACATTTCGGCCCAATAACATTGCCACCTCTGGCCGCAGCACTTGGCACAGCTCTCCGCGGCCCACTCGCCGGCAGCAGCGGTGGCGGCGCTACACAGCGCTGCCTCGCCCTCTGTCCACAGCGCCTGCCGCCGCTCATCGCCCTGGCTGCGTAAAATGCTGTAGTGTTGCTGAGTGGTGATCCATAAAAAACGGTTGCGATTCGTATTTCACACAGGATATAACGAAGCAGACCACCTATTTTGAATGATGAGCATATAATACATTAGAGAGGAAAAAATTGTCATTGTCCAATCCAATGGCACTCTATGATGGTTAACACTTATTTGTGGTTTAAATTTCGATCCTTTTCCTTTCAGAAAAGCCTTTCATGTAATTTGTTATTGTCATCAGTTCATATGTTTTCATCAAGACACACTATGTAACTCACTAAAATGTTTTAGTGCCGTTGTTTCATTCCTTATGGTAAACGAGCTAAATTATGTGAATACGTTTCAGTGCACCTTCTAAAGCAACACAGGCACACTGCAAGGGTCGTGTCTTCATGTCTCATTTCTACAGGAGATATTTCGCATCAATGGAGGTGAATTCGAATTTCTTCGAAGGCGTTTGTATGGTGAAACAAAGAAGACATCTAATACCATTTCCATAATTTGAAGTCGACCTTTCTGAAAGACTTATTGTATAAAGCTTTTCTTATGATTCCGTTAAAGAGTTTCTTCTTGCAATCTGCAGCGTATAAAGTAAAATAAAACGAAATTCCATCCCCAAACGCAATTTCTCCAACCAGGATTAGAAATGCCACCTCACACCAGGCTTGCATCACAAGACAGAAGCAGAACCACACAGCCAACTACACACTGCCGCATATTGCCCTCAGTCTCTCAGATATTCAATGCTGAGCCTCTAACGCATCGCGAAAGATAACTTGAAAGTCACCTAGACAAATAACTACATACCTTGAGAGCAAAAGTTAAATTTCTGTCTCTCATTTCACGTGGGCATTACACATCATAAGTCATGAAAGTAGAAGAGGAATGTCAAGTGAACTTAGCGAGACAATTCAGTACCACTTGCGGAAGTAACTGCACTATCACAGTGTTGCCAAATATCAGCAACGATGTTGCCAGTTCTTAGCTGTACTAGGAAGACCTGTGTAGCGATAAGCGACGCGAAATCGCGTACGTCTCATGCGGGCTTCTAGAGGGGAGTCGCGCATTTTGGTTAATATGCGGCACTCTCTCCTGATAGTTTCCGTCGTCACATTTAGGATGCAGATATTAAATTCGTCCAATGTGGCCGAAACTAGCGTTTAAATTTTTTGAAGCTTTACTGCATTATGATATATTTTCAGCAAATGACTAGAGAAAAAAATATTGATATTGTGATTGCAACATACGGCAGATCAAAGACTGAGTTATATAAACTTCCATCACGATTTCAGTTTCACCCCTCCCCCCAAAAAAAGACTAAAACAATTACTTTTTTACATATCTACAAACCCTTTTTTGTGAGTTACTGGAAATGAACGTTGCATCATCCTCCACTAAACAGTAAGGTATCAAACACTTCACATCTTGAAAGCAACAGCCCACAATATTCTCAATCCTACTAGCATCTGGCCTCAACTGGCTTTTAGCCATGCATTGAGAAGATATGCTGATGGATTGATAACTTACCCTCATCAACGTTCAGTGAGAGCTTTTTGTAACAAAACGAAAAAGTAATGCGAACCATCATTTTTTGCAATGATACTAGGCACTGCTGTCCGAAGATGGGCTGTATCTATGTTGAGTCTTGTCAAACGCGTCTCACATTCAAGGAATATTACCTAAACGTATTTAGTCCTCATGAAGCTGTAACAAAACATTGAATCTGGGTGGTTGTGCATATTCGTAAGTTTTCTTACTTTGCCGTAATACTTGATGCAAAGATGAGCAAAATACAAATCCATCATCTATCGGTTTCTTCGATTCTTTGGGCAGTCTTCTTTGGTTTGTACTTCTTCACTTCTTCGGCGATCTACTGGTTTTATTGAAAATACGGTAATCAAAATTACGCGACTGTTTGTCCCACATTTTAATGTCCTTGATTTTTATTCTGAATGACTGTGATGATTTCTGTTGGACTGGTTCCATATATCTGAGCCTAATTAATGAAATTTTATTCCCATGACAGATGAAAGCAATTAGAACCTTGTGTCTCTATAATGAATTTTCATATGAAAAAAATTAACACCTGAAGATGGGTCTTTAAAAACGTGAAAACGGTCGTGGACCTGTAAAGCAACGTTCTTAATAAAAAAAACAGCTGACGCGAGTTCAGAATTTATTATTTACTTTATGGGATGATTTAAGTGATTTCCAAATAAGTTGTTCTAGCTATATTTAAAATTTTACCATCATTTTAGAACAATTGATAAATTCATTTAAGAAAATGTTCTTTCGTTTTGTTTGTGATGTCACTTGATATTCTTGAAGTAGGTGGCTACAACATCTGCTATGAGGTTGGCAGGAGACAGTTGGCACGGATGATTTTGTTTGACAGTAAGCGGATAAATTTAAGACGTAACGAAACGAAATGAAGAGATCCAGCTTTTGCAACAAAACGGACCCGATTTCTAAATTGGCTAGGTTTTCAGAAAGTGACTATTATACAGCTAGACAATACTGCTATAAACCCTACCTCATTGATTTACTCACAGCTGAGGCAGATTGCTCGCAACGTGAAAGAGAGTAGGAGTAGTTAACGTATGAAACGACCTTCTTGAACACAAATTCAGTTAACTACGACAGTGACCTTATTATGATGTTAATTTTTCAAAATATTTAATGTAGGTGACAAGAAAAAGTCAACTGACTGCAGAATTACATATCAGACACACGTCTACATGATGCCGAAGTTGCGAAACAATAGGCCCTACGATGACGTTGGAAAATCTTGATTACATTGATGGCCTGATGAACGAGTTTTTGTAGCTGGCGTCCTGCATGTTAGGATCCGGATCAGTAATTCCACTCAGGCTCGAGATACTGTGCTCTCCATATTGCACATATGTCACATGGCCAGCTATAAAAAAAATCAATTAATACCTCATTGAGCGTATTACCATTTTTGGTTCTCGGTTTATGGTTGATTCATATGCAGGACTTATGTTTACTGTACTCCATTAACTAACAATAAGACTCACAATTTTTTCGCAGAAAAGTCTTCAAAATAAATACTCAAATTTTGTCCAGTTTCCTTCGAGTTTGCTTCCTGATAAAATATCCGCAGGTCATTATGGAAATTACAAGCGACCTGTTATTGACAGAACATCTTGATACGTTAAATAGCGTTCCATTTGAAGTTTTTGAGCACATTCCTTGATGAGGTGCTGTCTTTGTTGCCTGCCTCGTTGATTTCATAAAATGTTACGTTGTCTCATGGCCGGATGCGATGCAGGCATAGTTTTAATTGCAGTGTGTTCATTACAGTGCGGTGACAGGTTTCAAAGTACAAACTTAATGGTGACTTTTAGGTGACAGGTATCTCACGTCGATAGATTATCATTCGATCGGTGTCGTCGTAGATAGCGGACGACATTAATTTACTAACCATTGCAACGTTCAATGCAATTCGTGAATTTCATTTATTTCTTATGTTACAGTCAAAACGCGTAAGTTCCAAGAGGTCTACCGAACATCTGTTAGGCTCCGTTTGATGGCTTCCTCTGTTCAGAACGAAAACTATCCCTCCAGCAGGCGCACTTCCGCCTTCTCCTTTTCTAGTCACGCGAGCCTTCGCTCGCTCGTTGTGCCGCGTTTACCAAAACGACCGTGGCTGCCCCCACCGCGTCATACCTCTTATCGACTTCAGAAAGGTAATGAAAGAAATTACCCTTCAAGTTGGTGGCCACTAAACGCTACTGTTAGCATAACTCATGATGCAAGAACACTTTACTTTCCAGTGTTATTATGATGACTGACATAGCTATTAAAAATTCGAAATTTTTTTGGAACTATCCTTAACGCGGTAGCAATTATCGAGTGGACAAAAGTTACTTTATACGTCTTAGTCTATTGTAAAACCACGTTTATATGCATTTTCCATTTGAATGATTATTTTACACTTTTCAAATTTTGTATGTGTGAAATTTTTCATTCAATTTCAAACGTTTTTATGAGAATACAACAGAGATATTCGATACATTTGTTTTATTTCTATTTCACCTATTAGTCACGAAAAGATCGTGAAGGTAAAAAAGATAGGACGATATGAACTCACACTAAGTCTTACCAGAAATAGTTTTAACGGCGAACCATTCACAACTGGAAGAGAAACAGGCGGACACAGCAGTTGTATAAAAAGTGCCCTCCATCACACATCAATTAAGAAATGGCGTTAATGAAGCAGTGTCATCCAGTTCTAAGTTAAGTTGAAACTTCAAGGTCTCTTGTTCAGAGGGAAGTTGGTTTGAAATGAACTGCAAAATTTGTACCAACACACGGGAACATGAACAAAGTAAGCTCTATTGCACACGTGACACGAAAGAAATAAGGAAGGTTACGATTTAACGTCCCCTCGACAAGGGGTCATTAGAGCGAAGCAGAATTTCGCATTGTCATGATAAGGATGTGGAAGGAAATCGGCCGTGTCCTGCTGTAGGGACCATTCCGGTATTCGCCTAGACTGATTTAGGAAAATCATGGAAAACTCAAATCCAAATAGCCGAAGGCCAGTTCGATGCGCCGTGCAGCTGAATATGAGGCCCGTGTGTTACCACTGCACTAACTCGTTCCGTAGCAAAAACGAATGCTAGTAAATATTGCATTATCACGCGGTTCTGAGTTACTTTAATTAAGTTTCTGGCCTATCGTTAGTATAAAATCAATTGTAAAATTTGTAACAAAAACACAATAGACAATAAAGCAACCTAATAAACACGTGTTACAACGATTAAAATTGATCGATGAATTGTGCCATGGCTTAAAACAACATTAGGGAAAGCAATTGCACTGTTTTTGTTAAAAGATAGTAAATAAAGGTATTGACGGATCTCTTATTCATTGATTTTGAACAGATGCCGTAGAATGCGCAAGGCTGTAATTTTAACGCTATTATAAAAATTAAATGGACTGAGTACAAAATTTGTAAATAAATTTGATACAAATTATCATTATGAATGAAGTTAATAAATGAGCAATCCGTGAATGTCCTCTGCCTACGTATCAGTTTCAAATTAAGGGTGTTAAAAGAAGTGTTCCAGATTTTCAGAGGAAGCTTTACGGATGAAACAAGACAATAATGACCGTTATACATTAGCTCTAACTCGCTTATATTAATGGATATGAGAACTTGTTGATCTTCAATATTGTGAAACACATTGAACAAACAAATGTAACGGTAATACAAAATAAAATTCAGAGATCAACTTGAAATAAAAACTAATGGTACTAACAATAATAAAACACAGCAGTTCAACCACTTCACGAGGATAATTATAGGGAAAATATGTGTTTATCAATATTAAGGAGATGAACAGCAAGAGCAAACTGTTTACGGTTACGAACAATATTCGTACTGCCCACGACAGACCTGAAATAAACAAACGGTTTGGTTCAAAATGTTCAAATGTTTGTATAGTCTATGGGACTTAACTACGGGGTCATCAGTCCCTAAACTTACAAACTACTTATGAACTGCTTACGAACTAGGACGGCACAAACATCCATGCCCGAGGGGGGATTCGAACCCCCGACCATAGTGGCCGTGCAGACCGTGACTGGAGCGCCTCAGTCTCCTTGGCCACCGCGGCCGGCCGGTTTAGTTTATAGGACAATTTCACTTTTGGCGGTTGCAATTACTTTACAAATAATAGATCGAATGAATGGAGTAATTTGAAGGGAAACGGATTATTACAATTACTTTGAATCACCTGCAAAGATAAAAATATTTAAGACAAAAAGTACCTCTGAAGCAACATTAAACACTAACATTATAATTCACCTAAACAGGGGCATCACTATACGAAGAAAACAATTTATTATTGGGAAAGGGTATGCGGATGTAATAGAAGTCACTATATTCTGCAGCAAAAGCCGTCTGGTCAATTTTATGATTATCGATGAAAACTTGCTTAATAGCTGCTCTAGGACGGTACCCACTAGATGCTCATTTTGGTGATATTCCTGAAATGTGAGCCGTGTATGACAAGATTGAACGTATATATGTCCAATTTGGGACAAAAATGCGTAGGAACTTTGGAGAAAGTAGTCATTTCACACTTTATCCGTTGCGTTAAAAGAAACTCTCCCCGGAATTTGATGAAGATAAGTCATCTGTTTATCAGCATTTTCAATGATGTTGTCGGACTGAAGCCTTACTTAGAATGGGCTTTGGCAGCGCAGCATGGATAAAAGCCAGTTGAAGCAAGCTGTTTGTAGGAATGAGGATATTGTGGGATGGCCAAGAAATTCTTCCTATAGCTTAGCAGTATTGGTTACGATACTAGGCAACTCTGATTGTTCCCTTAGTTTCAGAATTCGAGGTATTTTCCAATATTCATGAGGATATGAGATTAGTCATTGCATTTAAATGACTCTGTTATCCTGAACTAAATATTCGAACGCAGAAAGGTCTACCCCTGCTTAAATTGCAAACAGTTTTGTGTTTTATGTCGGGACTGTGTGTATTAACTGCCAACAAATGTCAGATAACTGAACGAGTAATCTCATTTTAGCTCGGTGGCGCCATTCTCGTTTTCTGATCTACAGCAAGCATAGTTGATTAGTGTGGTATCGTTGTACTAGTGATGTGTGTGGCTTCACGTCTATTTTTCTCCTCTGAAAAATGTCCTAAATGGTATTCAGCAACGAAATACCAAAACTCATTGCAGTGTGTCAACCAAGAGATCGGCATTTTCTATTGTTATTGTAATCTTTATCATTCTGCTATAACGCCGTAAACATCATTGATTACTATCACTATTATCATCATTGTTATCATTAATTCAGTTGCAAAAGAGTTCTTTCCCATGTGGCCAAGAGACCAGAAAGAATGTGTGGTTTGACGAAAAATAGGACCATAGGAGAAAGTAGGTAAAACGTTTGTAACAATTTCTGTCGATTTAACATCGTGACCACAGATACTAAGCAACAACACATACAAGTCATAGGTTGCAACGTTCGAAAAATCCATCAGACACATGGGTTCGGAATCTCATCATCATTTGTTGGCCCAACAAGGCTGTAACACTATGAAATAAAAAGCTGCTTAGTAGTCTACAGATTATATGTATATGTTTGCAGAGGAAAAAACTCAGAATTGCACATTTCCCACATATACAGTTTAGTTTCTGTGGTCATGGCCGTAATTTTAAATATCCAGTCTTCTGAATACTCAAATGAAATAATTACTATGTTGCACAAATAGTCAGTTAACTATGTTTCTTCTGGCTTTCAAGCATACCAACACATTTATGTATTCACGTAGAAGAGATGAAATATTACTTGCACAGTAGTAAGGCTGCATTTTGAAACGAAGTCACTTTCTAGTTACAAAGTTTTTCGAAACGGATGGGGCATCATTATTTCCAGTAAATTTTCATAAAAAAATTAACTTTTGCCAAAATGTAACAAAGCAATTGTTTTAGTCTTTGATCTGCCGTATGTTGCAATCACAATATCAACATTTTTTTCTCTAGTCATTTGCTGAAAATATATCATAATGCAGTAAAGCTTCAAAAAATTTAAACGCTAGTTTCGGCCTCATTGGACGAATTTAATATCTGCATACTAAATGTGACGACGGAAACTATCAGGAGAGAGTGCCGCATATTAACCAAAATGCGCGACTCCCCTCTAGAAGCCCGCATGAGACGTACGCGATTTCGCGTCGCTTATCGCTACACAGGTCGTCCTAGTACAGCTAAGAACTGGCAACATCGTTGCTGATATTTGGCAACACTGTGATAGTGCAGTTACTTCCGCAAGTGGTACTGAATTGTCTCGCTAAGTTCACTTGACATTCCTCTTCTACTTTCATGACTTATGATGTGTAATGCCCACGTGAAATGAGAGACAGAAATTTAACTTTTGCTCTCAAGGTATGTAGTTATTTGTCTAGGTGACTTTCAAGTTATCTTTCGCGATGCGTTAGAGGCTCAGCATTGAATATCTGAGAGACTGAGGGCAATATGCGGCAGTGTGTAGTTGGCTGTGTGGTTCTGCTTCTGTCTTGTGATGCAAGCCTGGTGTGAGGTGGCATTTCTAATCCTGGTTGGAGAAATTGCGTTTGGGGATGGAATTTCGTTTTATTTTACTTTATACGCTGCAGATTGCAAGAAGAAACTCTTTAACGGAATCATAAGAAAAGCTTTATACAATAAGTCTTTCAGAAAGGTCGACTTCAAATTATGGAAATGGTATTAGATGACTTCTTTGTTTCACCATACAAAAGCCATCGAAGAAATTCGAATTCACCTCCATTGATGCGAAATATCTCCTGTAGAAATGAGACATGAAGACACGAACCTTGTAGTGTGCCTGTGTTGCTTTAGAACGTGCACTGAAACGTATTCACATAATTTAGCTCGTTTACCGTAAGGAATGAAACAACGACACTAAAACATTTTAGTGAGTTACATAGTGTGTCTTGATGAAAACATATGAACTGATGACAATAACAAATTACATGAAAGGCTTTTCTGAAAGGAAAAGGATCGAAATTTAAACCACAAATAAGTGTTAACCATCGTAGAGTGCCATTGGATTGGACAATGACAATTTTTTGCCTCTCTAATGTATTATATGCTCATCATTCACAATAGGTGGTCTGCTTCGTTATATCCTGTGTGAAATACGAATCGCAACCGTTTTTTATGGATCACCACTCAGCAACACTACAGCATTTTACGCATCCAGGGCGATGAGCGGCGGCAGGCGCTGTGGGCAGAGGGCGAGGCAGCGCTGTGTAGCGCCGCCACCGCTGCTGCCGGCGAGTGGGCCGCGGAGAGCTCTGCCAAGTGCTGCGGCCAAAGGTGGCAATGTTATTGGGCCGAAATGTTATTACCAGTGTACCAAAAAATGAAATACGTTACACATATGCTCCCCTTACACATGTAGCATCAGCATGCACGAGTGACAAGAATTTAAAATTTTTGTCAACAGTCGGTTTCGATCGCTAATACTGAACATGCAAGTCGCGCACTTTACCGCAAGACCAAGGATGTAGCTGACCCACATATCTTCTAACTGCACACAAGAATTACTGTATGAACTCCCGCAGTCTGCAATGTTGCCAGATTATGCAGATAGCTGGACTTAGAGCGAATCAGCGCGGCCACTTTTATTGTCCCATGTCGCGTTCGGCTCGGACTTAGGCTCAGCGGCGGCCGGCCGGCGGCCAGTTTTTTTGTCAAAGAGTGTACCTTCAAATCTTGAGATAATAAATCGTTAGGTTCATGCTTAGATTTATCGTCAAAGATTTCTGCAAATCTACAAGAGCTATAACTGTAGGGTTGCCTATCCTTAACCTAGCATACGTCGTACGGTCAGTATTATTTCGCGTGTTCGTATATTCCTCATAAATTCAAACTGATATTCCATGAGGTTAGCTTCTAACACTTTTTCCCTTCTTCGTCTGTCTCGCACATTTTGTACATCAGAAGGAACAGATTTTGTTACACCGCCGAAAATTGCGAAAATAGAGTTTCATTTATTGGCGTCCAGTTTCATAATGTACGAAGCCCGTGTTCACGGAATCCGAAATGTTAAGAACGGTCTCTGAAATGTATGTTACATTTACTGTAGTCTATTTTAATCCATCCAAAGCATCAACTGATAAATATAGACTACTTTTTGGAGAGCCTAGTTCATATTTTGGCGGGTCTGGCGATGTCGTCTAGCGAGCCCGAAACAAGTCACCAATGAATGGGGAATCAATTTTTGCTACTTTGGCTGTTGTAACTTCTCCTGAAGTTTAATCACCAAATGAAACAATATAGGAGAAAAGCAGAGGCTCAGGCTGAGAGACGGAGTCTCATTTCAATCTTAAGGCAATGTAATTAAGCCACAAAAAAATTCGGCCTCTCCATCGATGTCCCAGACGACGCGCTCCTCCTGTGCTGGGGTCAATTAACACAGGTCGCAGTGGAAACGTTGGTCCGACAGACTCCACAGGGCACGTATTCTGGCCGGGGACACCTGCCTTCCGCGTGAGCACCAACATTGCAGACAAGTAGCACCAGGTGTGATCGCGATATGTTTCCGTGGAAAAGTCACGTAACTGGGAAGCTTACTCTGGCGACCACGAACACTACGTGGTCAAAGGAGGACATACGAGGCAGAAACAACTCTGTACGACGTTTAACAAGCGAAATATGCCAGAATATGAGGGTGTCGAGGTCCGTCTACACGACGCTGACGAGAGCTGATGACACATGCAGCTCCTGTTTGGGGATATGTGGTGCCAAATCATTTGCGCCGCATGAGGGCGACACCGAACGAGGTGCTTCCCATCATGAGCAGTGCTCGACGAGACGCAAAACAGATCTCCACAATGAAATACCGCCTTTAGACCATTTCGGCGGTATTTAAGAAATTCACCACACTGCTATATCGGAAGTCGAATGTTCAAATGTTTGTAGAGCTTATGGGACTTAACTACAGGGTCATCAGTCCCTAAACTTACAAACTACTTACGAACTACCTTATACTAAAGACGGCACAAATATCCATGTCCGAGTGGGGATTCGAACCCCCGACCGTAGTAGCCTGCAGACCGTGACTGGCGCGCCGCAGATGGCTCGGCCACCGCGGACGGCTCGGAAGTCGACTCATGCGAACAGTCCTTTCAGCCTTAACTTGGAGAACTACAACCACAATCATAGGTGGAAACACAACGATCCAAAATAACTTTTTCTCAGCGATTATTAGTGACCTATGAAACAAAACACACAAAACCAGGAGTAGTTTGACGAACCCCTGCAACACAGCCAACCTGACACCGTCAGATATGAAATCGAGTGCGCTCAGGCAGGGAACTCATACGAACGCAAACACCACACGATTTTCTCACACTGAGCAGCCGACTTCTAAAAAAGAAACTGATCAGCCTAATAACATCTCGACGTTCGGCCACCGTTTCAGGCGGCTTCCATCATGGATTGTGCCTGAAACGTCGTCGAAACTTCGGTAGATTTATTATATATATAACCCGATTTCGCTGTCTGTATATCGAAAGACACAAAGCTGGGCACCATTAATCAAAAAGTTAACTTCGTTAATCATTAATCCGTTACTAAAATCAGTCAACTTCGTTAACCGTTGAAGCGTTACTTTGCGGCCAATTAGTAGTTAACTTCTACATCTACATCTACATAGATACTCTGCAAATCACATTTAAGTGCCTGGCAGAGGGTTCATTAACCACCTTCATAACTTTTCTCTACCGTTCCATTCTCTAATAGCGCGCGGGAAGAAAGAACACCTAAATCGTTCCGTTTTCGATCTGATTTCTCTTATTTTATTGGGATGGTCATGTCTCCCTAAGTAGGTGGGTGCTAGCAAAATATTTTCACATTCAGAACTAAAAGTCGGTGATTGAAACTTCGCAAACAGATCACGCCGCAATGAATAACGTCTTTCTTTTAATGATTTCCACCCCAATTCGTGCAACATTTCCGTGACGCTTTCCCCCCCGTAACGTGATAAGACAAAACGAGCTGCCCTTCTCTGAACCTTCTCAATATCTTCCGTCAGTCCCACCTGGTGAGGGTTTCACAAGGGGCAACAGTACTCCAAGAGAGGACGCACAAGTGTGATGTAGGCAATCTCTTTGGTGGAACTTGTAACAGCATTGTGCAGCCACGAAAAATCGCCTTCATTCTCCGAATTTATACATTTATGTCGTTTCACTGTTGAAATAAGCATTAAAAAAAACCGTATTTCCCTACCTGATAATTAAGAAAACTGTTTTGAATACGCAAGTTTAAATTGGGCTTGCAGTATAAATAAAAACTATTATTACTTAGCCACTCTATCGTGGTAGTCGGCCGTGAGCGTAAACAAATGATGTCTAGTCACATACTATGGTGTAAATTAGCCTCCGCAAGAGTCATCTACTTTGGGAGAAAAGTCGCGGTTTTCCCTCAGTTGGAGCCGGCTTCCACTATGTTGTTGGTATCCCCTGGACCCCGATTTTCCGCTGTTCGGGTCTTGGCGCCACCATATAGAAGATTAACCGCGCTCTTCCAGGGAGTGATTCAACGCATTGCCTGGGCGTAGCCGTATACAGAAGAGACCTGTGACAAAATGAATTTACGCGGCAAGACTTTTGTTGTAAGAAGTAGGTACAAAAGTAACGGATTAACGGACTTACTGCAAATTAACGGAAGTTAAAGTCCGTTAACGTCCTTAAAAGTTAATCCGTTACTCAAAAAGTTAACTTCGTTAATTAATTTGCCAGCTCTGAATAGACTAGTGTTCATCAGAACTATCGCCTAGCCTAAAAGAAAACCCATGTGCACTCCACTCTGTTACCCGTGTAGCTGCTTCCTTTGCCTAGTACACCCCTCATCTACCAAGGGGATCCATAAAATTCCCCCCCCCCCCCAATAAGGCAGGTCCAGAAATCTGCAGACATGACTGTCACAGAGGCGTCGAATCGTTTGGATGACCCTCCACTAGGCTCCAAACCAAAGGACACCGATCCACTCTGGGAAAAATACTGTACATTGAAAGCCATGCTTGCACAACGCGCACGAGGTCAGAAGACTTAACCAATTCCGCCAGCTGCCCGTGCGAGGATGTTACCAGAACCCAAGCGACAGGAGTCATTAGTGCCAACATGAGCAACAACTCGCAGACAACTGCACCCCTACCGTCAACAGCCGCCGGCAAGGCCGCCTCCACATCTCGGATGAGGCTCCCACCCGGCAGCCATACCGAAGGAAAGAAGGAAGCTTGGAGCTTAACGTCCCGTCGACAGCGTGGTCATGAGACGGAGCTTACGCTCACCATACCGAGTGCGCATTGGAATTCCTTCCGGTCCTGGACGCTATCTGCCTAAGGGGCTTCATAACACGCCCTAACATTGGAGCTCCCAATCACTGACAGACCCCTACCCACGTGTTCCTGCTCGAGCCTGGTGTTGACTGTGGCACCCTTTTTAGCCGTTTAGTATACATTCTGTACAAAGATGAACGTGTAAACCCGAATTCCTGTACCTCCGCCGAAAGCTAAATTCTTATGCGTCGGGCCGGGCACCGGCCACCGTACTTCGTTGGATCGGTGTCAGCTCTAGACACTCAAGAGGAGTTCGCAGCACTAACAGCACAGCTGCACTATCTGTGCCCCACGATCCTATGAAGATTATAATGTAGTTTCATTGAGAATATCTCGAAGAGCCGAGAACGAGACGGTGGCAGGGAGAAGTGGCAACGACTTGGAAAGGGTAGCAGCCGCGCACGAGGAGGTACAGGAGACACGAAAGGGCGGTCCAGGGAGGGAAGCGGAAGTCGTGTGTCGGGCTCCGGAAGGAGCACGGCGGCCGAAACAAAGTGTCGGCCTCTCCCTGGAGGACCGGGTGGTGGGGGAAGCTGTTGCTGGCCGCGGATGGCCCTCCCAGGCAAATGGAAACGGCCGCTGGCCGCCGGCGGATTTATCGTGCCGTGCGGCTCCCGGGGGCGGCGGAGGCGGCGGCGGCGGCGGGGGCGGCGAAAAGAAGGACGGCCACTCCTCGGGGGCGGCACTCGGCGGCCTCGCCTCGCCTCCAGCAGCCGCCTCCACCTCAGAGCGGCTTCTCACGCGAGCCGCTTCTGCAAGAGGGGTGGGGGGAGGCAGGAAGCCTGCCGTCCTTCAGCAAGCGGGTGGTTGCGAAATGCCAAAGCTGCGGCGTGGGTTGTGTAACTAAGGGCCACTGGTCCCTAGACCTAAACAGATACCAACATAAGTGAACTTAAGGTCAACACAAACACACACGCACACTCATGCCCAAGGGAGGGATCGGACCTCCGACGGTAGAGGGTGTGCAATCCGTGACATCTCCGCGCGTCAGGGCGCATCATCAAGGCTAGAGCGGAGTCAGGCGCTAAGTTTTCAAGGTGATTTAAAACCAGAGTCCAAGAACAGTTAAAACTATCAGAAACAGTAAAGTAACAGTACAGTGTGTTAACTGTTACATGGCAGAGCTCTCCCTAGCCCTGAATCGGTACAAGTCGGTAGATGTCGGGCGGCTTCGGCAGGCAGTCTTTGTTTCTAGGTTGCAGCCAACATTATTGACTGAAAGTACTGTGCGAGGCAACAATAGACGTCTGAGACTGACACTCATCGAAACGTCGCGGAATTTCAATGCAGCTACCCGGATGGAAACTCGAGATGATTTCATCAAACCGATTGCCATGAAGAATGGAGTAAACAGAACATCAGTATTTAAATGAACTCTTGGGCAACATCTCAAGTAGAATGCAGGCTTGCACTCATAAAAGGGACCGTGTAACTATTAGTGGAATGAAGTTGCTGCATACTCAAGAAAAGTGACATTGCGTTCCTTTGTAACAGTAAGAGGTTTTCGTTGGATATTTGTGTCAATACCACGGAAGATATATTACTTTTTAAATAGCAATTACAACGACGGAGAATGCCGTAGAACGTATGTTTCCCGTCGAGGTTAAACTTTTTTGATATTTATACAATGCTTGTCAAAGGAAAGAAGCCCACAAAAATGAAGAAAAGTAGCTTCAAAAGTTGAGAACTTCTGCCATACTACTTCAGTTATTTCAGCTGAAATGATGGTCAAGTGTGTTAGTCTGTGTGGAGCTTCACTCGATTGCCGTACCTGTTAAAGAGAAGTAAACGTCTTAAAACATTTCTTCATTTACGTACAAAGCCATAATGCCTTTCGACCATTTTTCCTGAGTCTTCTTTTTCAGACAGAGTATACGGAAAAACAGCCTAGTTTCGTGTCTTCGTCGTGAAACGAGAATATACGAGAACAGACCTACATACACAAGAGTAGTCAGGACTATAGAACGTTGAAGGCATTACTTAGGATATAATTACTAGGAGTTGCACAACCTGATTGGAATGTTGCCGTCGCTAATGGAACATTTGTCATTGTCGCTAGGGGCTATAATTCGTCCACTTCTGCGTAATGCGGAGCGCGTTATGCTGTTGACCACGAAGCGTGACCTAATTAAGCACCATCATCCAATCAGCTCCGTCTCCCTCGAGACAATACATTAGATAAAATACTGCCCTCCTCCACTGGTGCGGGCATATTTAGCGCAGAAAGACGGTCTGCTTACGGATGTGAGCCGTACAAAGTTGTTTCCCAAAATAAAATATTATAATTTATGTACAGAATTTTTTTAAATCGTAAAGTGTAAAAGAGGACTATAGGTACTGCGCATAATAAAATAAGTGGTCGTGGCGGAAAAGAGAATTAATGGGAGAGATTTGTGTCTAAGGAATTAGAAATATTGAAACATATCGGCTGTTTTGCATAATAAATCTATTGGCATGTCTACAGTTGTTTTGTGAAAATGTTAGGGCTAGGGTAATACCGTGCAGTGTAAGGCATCATACGATACAGCACATAAAATGGCAAAAGCGCTGTAAAAATAAAACAAATTAAATAATTAGAATTTATTTACATTTCAAAAGTGTAAATTTCACATCTTATTAAAAAAAAAACACCGTACAGGGGAAAAAAAAACAACATCGTAACATAATGGACTCAATTTCTTTCGGTTTACATTTAGTGCCTGGTGGTCAAAAACATACTATTTAGCAGCATCATGGTTACTACTCTTACAAAGAACCCATCCACTGCAAAGTACACATCGAAAGCACAGCTCCCTATATCTTGCTCGGTATTGTCCCGTGACAACATGACCCAGCATTTTTAATTCTATCCCAATGATCACTATCTTTGAAATGAGGTCAAGATATACGCAATTCAATCAATCTACTCTCTGTATTGTTACTACTCCTACACACGTCATCCGCTGATTTTATAACAAAACAGTCGAAATCAGATGAGACAAACTGTCGAAAATGACTGTGCCGTCAAAAGCAAACATCATCTCTGGATCTTACTGCATTTCCATCCGCTATGCGGCAGCATTATGCAGCGTTCCTTACCACCTCTAGGAAATTAGAAACAGCGGTGCACAGTACTACCCAGCTGAACAGCATTGCCCCGTTCTCCTCTACGTTACAATTTAAATATAAAGGAAGCAGATGAAATCTGAATATGTACGACAATAATAATTAAAAAACTCTCTAGAATTTTTACTACCGTTGATAAAAATTACGAATAATTAGCAGATTTACCTTTATGATGTCCGGAAAACGTATGCATTACACATAATGCAATTTTTATGTGCTTTAATTTACATACTAATAAAATAACTGTAAAATGTAAATTACTGGTGATGGACGATAAAGAGAATACGCGAAGAACCACTAGTCCATAGAGAGTCTGACACACAGTGAGAATGGGTGAGTGCAATGTAGAAAACGGACGACAGCTCGATGCCGAGTAGTGAGCTAGAACTGAAATAGAGTGATCAGAACTGGAACGGCAAAGTGGCAGTCTGAACTGGAAGCTGCCGCAACCTTTCCGGACCGGGACCATCATACCCTGGAACTAGAAGTCGCCGCTACCGTTCCGGCAGGACTAGAACCTCCGAAAGGCATGAGGAACTGCCGTTCCTCGTATGTAGTTTCTTGGCCCTTTAGTAGACTTCTCTGAACTGTTCCTTTGGAACCTTTCGTTCGGTAAAGACCCAACATCTCCAGCTATATGCATACTCCGTAATTCACCGTAAGGTGTGTGATGGACGGTACCTCCTATCATTACATTCCCTTCCACTTGCAGATGTAACGAGGGAAACACCAATGATTTTATGCCTCTGTGCGAGCCCTAATTTCTATGTCTGTTGTCTTTACGCGAAATCTAAGTTGGCGGTAGCTGAATCGTTACGCAAACAGCTTCAGATTCCACGCTGCTAAGTTCCTTGAATTGTATCTCTCGAAAGGAATTCCGTCTTTCCTCTAAAGGTTCCCATTTCAGTTCCCGTACTACCTCTAACACCCTCGCGTTTATAGAACCTACGAACAAGAATCTCCCTTGTGTGCTGTTTCTACGTCTTCCTTAAACGAAACTCGTGGGATCTCACTTATAAATACCCAAGAAGGCGTCTCACAAGGAATCCATACGCAGTGTCCTATTAAGATAAACTACATCCTCCTAAAATTAACTCAATAAAGCGAAGTCGACCCTTGGCCTATCCCACGACTGTCCTTACATGCTCATTGTATTTCATATCGCTCTGTAGCGTGACACCTAGATATTCAATTTACACTCATCATTCCAGCAGCACTCTACAAATGCTGTATTCGGAAAATATGACATTGTTTTTTCTACTCATTTTCATCACCTTACATTTTTCTACATTTAAAACTAGCTGACATTCCTTATAGCAATTACAAATTTTGTCCGAGTCATCCTGCATCGTACTACAATGTCGACACTTTAATGTGCACCAAAGAATCATGAACAAAAAGCTACACATTACTACCCTGTCAGACTATTTTCTCGTAGATACAGTGAGAATAATGACAGTCCTATCACACTTCCTGACGGTATCCTTATTTCTCATGAACACTCGACCTGACAACAACTTACTCCTTTCTATTACATCCGAAGTCTTCGGCCTACTCACATATCTGGAAATACGTTTCACATGCTGAAGTCTACCGTACGGTATCGTGTCCAGCGGCTTTCGATACCCAAGGATTGTGCAGTCTGCCTGTTACCCTTGTAAGAAGCAACTTTCATTTGAGTTCATATTTCTTCCGTTTAGTTACAAGGTCGCGGCAGAGTGGCCAAGCACATTGAGGCGCTACGCTACGATGCGTGAGGCCGCTCCCCGTCGGGGATTCGAATCCTCCCTCAGGCAAGTTTGTGTCTTCTTCAGTATAAGGTACTTCATAAGTAGTTTGTAAGTTTAGGGACTGATGACCCCGCAGTTAAGTCCCTTAAGCTTGACAAACACTTGAACATTTCTTTAGTATGAAATATAGTATTGAGAAGATCCCAAAGTTATTTTTATTTTCGTATACAAACGGTTTCGGCACACAAAGATACCATTTTCTGGACACTGATAACATGTGACATTTATATTGTTGCTGTAGAGCTCGACTAATTTACAAATCTCTATATATAAAAGGAAGTGACCCGATTGACTGACTGACTGACTCATCATCGCCCAGTCCAAAACACTGTAGATAGATACTTGAAATTTGTGGAGGGTATTGATCTTACTCTGTAGGCGTCATTTAAGAAGCGATTTTTCGATATTCCGTCCTTAAGGGGGTGAAATAGGGGATGAAACGTTTTTCGAAAATACGTAGCTATTTAGGCAATTTTGAAGTTAGAACTACAAATTTTCGGATTTGGATTCGGGGTTCAAATTTAAAAGACACGTATTTCGGCATTTTTTGAAATTCGACAAATAAGGGGGTAACATAGGTAACACAAAAAATTGATTTTCAAAAATATGTTGCTGTTAACTCAAATTTTAAGTTACAACTACGAAACTTTGGATATGAAATTTTGGTCAGGATTAAAAAGCCATGATTTTTAGTATTTTAGGAAATTCAACAATTAAGAGGGTTAAATAGAGCATAAAAATTCTTTTTGAAAACACGTTCCTATTGATACAGTTTTGAAGCTAGAGCTGCAAAAATTGATATTTGTGTAGTTGGTTAGACGTTAAAAAATACATGTTTCCGTATTTTTGGAAATTCAACCATCAACGGGGTTAAATTGGAGAGGGGGTGTTTCTCGAAAAATGTTGCTATTTAGGCAATTTTGAAGTTAGGACTAGAAATTTTCGGATTTGGATTCGGAGTTCGAATTTAAAAGACACATATTTCGGCATTTTTTGAAATTCAACCAATAAGGGGGTAACATAGAGGACGCAAAAAATTGATTTTCAATAATATGTTGCTGTTAACTCAAATTTCAAGTTATAACTCCGAAACTTAGGATATGGACTCTTGATCATGATTAAAAAGACACGTGTTTCGGAATGTTTGGAAATTCAACAACTAAGGGGGTAAAAGAGGGAACAAAAATTCTTTTCGTAAACAAATTGTTGTCAAGACAATTTTGAAGCTATAGCTACAAAAAGTGGTATTTGTATTGTTCATTATGATTTAAATAATCCGTGTTTCGGTATTTTTGGAAAATCAACCATCAAGGGGGTTAAATTGGAGAGGGGGTGTTTTTCGGAAATATGTTGCTATTTAGGCAATTTTGAAGTTAGAACTACAAATTTTCGGATTTGGATTCGTGGTTAAAATTTAAAGGACACGTGTTTGGGTATTTTTGGAAATTCGATCAATAAGGGGGTGAAATACTAGATGCAAAAATTGATTTTTCAAAAATATGGTGCTGTTAACTAAAATTTCAAGCTATAACTACGAAACTTAAGATACGGATTCTTCATCAAGATTAAAAAGAAACAACTGGTGCAGACCAAGCAGCTTACGCATGTGAAGCAGCTGGGGTTCAGCTAGTAGTATGATAAAGATAAATTAAATTAAAATATATGCATTAAAGTTCGCCATTGTGCCAACACTTCAATTTACAAATATTTTAATTTATTTGAACTTTGACTTAATATTTGTACATTAATCAATCATAATGTCGACATCCTCAGTAACAATTTAAATGTAACATCTAATTAGTGACCAGAGTTCCGAAACCGGTCGTCTGTTCACATCTACATCAGATACCCTGCAAATCACATTTAAGTGCCTGGCAGAGTGTTCATCGAACCACCGTTATACTATTTTATCTCCCATTCCATTCTCGAATAGCGCGCGGGAAGAATGAACACCTGAATCTCTCCGTTCGGGCTCTGATTTTACGTATTTTATTCTAATGATCATGCCTACCTATGTAAGTGGGAGTCAAAAATATATTTTCGCATTCGGAGGAGAATGTTGGCGATTGTAGTTTCGTAAGTAGCCCACGCTGCAGCGATAAGCGCCGTTGTTGTAATGATTTCCATCCCAGATCGCGTATCATTTCCGTAACGCTGTCTCCCCTGCATCGTGACAATACGAAACGAGCTGTCCTTCTTTGGACTATTTCGATGTCCTCCGTCAAACCCACCTGATAAGGATCCCACACTGGCCAGCAATACTCCATAAAAGGACGGACAAGCGTAGTGTATGCTGTTTCTTTAGTAGTTCTGTTGCATCTTTTAAGGGTTCTGCCAATAAAACGCAGTCTCTGGTTCGCCTTTCCCACGACATTATCTACGTGTTCTTTCCAATTTATGTCAGAAGTAATTGTAATTCCTAGGTATTTGTGGAGTTTACGGCCTTCACATTTGTTTGATTTATCATGTAAACAAAGTTTAACGGATGTCTTTTCGTACTCATGTGGACGACTTCACACTTCTCATTATTTAGAGTCAATTGCCAATTTTTACACGATACAGATATCTTATTCAAATAGTTCTTCAGTTGGTTTTGATCTTCAGATGATTTTACTAGGCGGTAAATGTCGGCGTTATCTGCAAACAACCTAAGAGAGCTGTTGAAAATGAAATTAACTTTCTGATCTTGGCAAAACAATATTTCATTGTAATTGAGGTGAGGCCGGTTTCACTGTCAAGAGCGAATTAGTTGAATCCTCCCTTCCTCGGAAGCCGCTCTGTCCGGCAGCGACCCCTGGGGCCGGGGCGCCGGCGCGGCTCGTGGCTGTCGGAAGCTGCCGGCAGTGGCCGCTTTAATTGGGCGGGCGCTGCCGGCGCTGGCTGCTGGCGGCCGGCCGCCTAAGTAGGAAACGATATAAACGATCCCCATTATCCAATCACGGGCGATCACGCGCCCACCGCCGACCGACTGGGAGCGGCCCAGCGGCATGGGCGCTGCAGAGGCGGAAGGGCCGCCCGTTCCACAACACGGCCAGGGGGCCGACCCAACAGCGGCCTGGCTCTGCGGCAGTACACCGCCACTGAATGGGAAGGAAGGTCAAAGCACTGGATCCGTTCAATACACATGGACCTCACGAGGATCTCAGCAAAATGGGTGTCCAAGTTGCTAAAAACTTTGCAGAACGATATATTGACCAAAGCTGATTATTTTTTCTCAATGCTACCGGTTTTGTCAATTTACCACTATCAAACGTTAGCAGTGATTATCTAATAGCTTAATATGTCGTAACACAAAAATTCGAAATTGTAACTTATGTATTTGTTGTCGTTGGTCTAATCAGACTACAGACTCTGTAGCAGTCAGCAACTGTGGTAATATCAATGATTAGAGCAATGACAACAAATACATATGTTACAATTTTGAATTTTTGTGTTACGACATGTTAAGCTATTAGCTAATCTCTGATAACTCTTAATTATGGAAAACTGACCGAAACCGGTGTTGTTGTTGTGGTCTTCAGTTCGGAGACTGGTTTGATGCAGCTCTCCACAATACCCTATCCTGAGCAAGCCTCTTCATATCCACATAAGAACGGCAACCTACGTCTATCTGAATCTGCTTACTGTATCCATCTCTTGGTCTTCCTCTGCGATTTTTACCCCACACACTTCCCTCTAATGCTAAATTCACAATTCCTTGATGTCTAAGAATGTGTCCTACCAATCTATCCCTTCTTTTAGTCAAGGTATGCCAGAAATTTCTTTTCTCCCCAATTCTGTTCAGTACCTCCTCATTAGTTACGCGATCCACCCACCTAATCTTCAGCATTCTTCTGTAGCACCATATTTCAAAAGCCTCAATCCTCTTCCTGTCCGCACTGTTTATCGTCCATGTCTCACTTCCATACAAGGCAACACTCCATACAAATGCCTTCTGAAAGGACTTCCTTAGGCTTAAATCAATATTCGATGTTAACAAATTTCTCTTTTTCAAGAACGCTTTTCTACCCATTGCCATTCTGCATTTTATATCCTCTGTACTGCGACCATCGTTTGTTATTTTACAGCCCAAATAACAAAACTCATCTACGTCCTTTATTGCTTCGTTTCCCAATCTAATTCCTTCAGAATCACCTGATTTTCTTACACTGCACTCCATTACCCTAGTTTTACTCTTGTTAATGTTCATCTTATATGCACCTTTCAGCACACTGACCATTCCGTTCAATTGCTCTTCCAGGTCCTTTGCTGTATCTGACAGAATTACTATGTCATCAGCAAAACGCAATGTTTTTAATTCTTCCCCCTGAATTTTAATTCCTTCTCCAAATTTCTCCTTGCTTTCCTTTATAGCTTGTTCAATGTACAAATTGAATAACATTGGAGAAAGGCTACAACCCTGTCTTACTCCCTTCCCAACCACTGCAACCCTTTCATGCCCTTCAACTCTGACAACCGCTGTCTGGTTTTTGTACAAGTTGTAAATAACCTTACGCTCCCTATATTTTACTCCTGCTTGCTTCAGAACTTGAAAGAGTTTATTCCAATCAACATTGTCAAAAGCCTTCTCCAAATCTACAAAAGCTAGAAATGTAGGTTTGCCTTTTCTTAATCTATCTTCTAGGATAAGCCGTAAAGTGAGTATTGCCTCCCGTGTTCCTACATTTCTCCTGAACCCAAACTGATCTTCCCAAAGGTCGGCTTCTACCAGGTTTTCCATCCTTCTGTATATAATTCGTGTTAATATTTTGCAACCATGACTTATTAAACTGATGGTTCTGTAGTTTTCACACCTGTCTGCACCTGCTTTCTTTGGAATGGGGATTATAACATTTTTCTTAAAGTCTGAGGGTACTTCGCCTGTCTCATACATCTTACACACCAGGTGAAACAGGTTTGTCATGGCTTGTTCCCCCAGAGACTTCAGTAGCTCTGAGGGAATATCATCTACTCCAGGGGCCTTGTTTCGACTAAGGTCTTTCAGGGCTCTGTCAAATTCTTCTCTCAGTACAGTATCTCCTATTTCATCTTCATCTACATCCTCTTCCCTTCCTACAATATTGTCTCGAAGTTCATTTCCTTTGTAGAGCCCCTCTATATACTCTTTCCACCTTTCAGCTATCCCTTCTTTGCTGAGAACTGGTTTTCCATCCGTGTCCTTGATATTCATAGAGCTGTTTTTCTTATCTCCAAATGTTTCTTTTATTTTCCTGTAGGCTGTATCTATTTTTCCCCTATTTATACATTCCTCTACATCCTTGCATTTGCCTTCTAGCCACTCCTTCCTAGCCATTTTGCACTTCCTGTCAATCTCATTTGTTAGTCGTCTGTACTCCATTTTGCCTGTTTCATTTACTGCATTTTTATATTTTCTCCTTTCATCGATTAAATTTAGTATTTCCTGTGATATCCAAGGATTTTTTGTAGGTCTTGCCTTCCTACCTATTTTGTCCTCTGCTACCTTCACTATTTCATCTCTCAATTTTACCCATTCCTCCTCTACTGTTTTATTTTCCCCTGTTTCTGTCAATTGTTGCCTAAAGCTCCCTCTGAAATTCTTAAGAACCTCAGGTTCCTTCAATTTATCTAGGTCCCATCTCCTTATTTTCCTACCATTTTGTAGTTTCTTCAGTTTCAGCCTACAGTTCATAACCAACAAGTTATGGTCAGAGTCTATATCTGCCCCTGGGTATGTCTTACAGTTTAAAACCTGGTTCCGAAATCTATGTCTTACCATTATAAAATCTATCTGGTATCTCCCGGTGTCTCCTGGTCTCTTCCACGTATACAACCTTCTTTTGTGATTCTTGAACCAGGTGTTTGTTATAACTAAACTATGTTCTGTGCAAAATTCTACCAGGCGGCTTCCTCTTTCATTCCTTTTGCCCAGACCATATTCACCTATTATCTTCCCTTCCCTTCCTTGTCCTATTACCGAATTCCAGTCTCCCATAACAATTAAGTTTTCCTCTCCCTTAATTGTCTGAATAATTTCCTTTAGCTCCTCATATATTTCTTCGATTTCCTCATCATCGGCAGAGCTAGTTGGCATATAAACCTGTACTACAGTTGTCGGTGTTGGCTTCGTATCTATCTTGACAATGATAATGCGATCACTGTGCTGGTCATAGTAGTTTACTCGCATTCCTATTTTCTTACTCATTATCAATCCTACTCCTGTGATACCCCCAATTGATTTTGTATTTATAATCCTGTACTCACCTGACCAGAAATCCTGTTCATCCTGCCACCGAACTTCACTAATCCCCACTATATCTAACTTCAACCTATCCATTTCCCTTTTTAAATTTTCTAATTTTCCTACTCGATTAAGGGATCTAACATTCCACGCTCCGACCCGTAGAATACCAGTATTGTCTTTCCTGATGATCACATCCTCCTGAGTAGTCCCCGCCCGGAGATCCGAATGGGGGACTATTTTACCTCCGGAATATTTTACCCGAGAGGATGCCATCATCATATGTTCATACAGTAGAGCTGCATGTCCTCGGGAAAGGTAACGGCTGTAGTTTCCCCTTGCTTTCAGCCGTTCGCAGTAGCTGTGTGGCAAAGCCACATTAGCTGATGTTACAAGGCCAGCTCAGTCAATCATCCAGACTGTTGCCCCTGTAACTACTGAAAAGGCTGCTGCCCCTCTTCAGGAACCACACGTTTGTCTGGCCTCTCCACAGATACCCCTCCGCTGTGGTTGCACCTACGGTACGGCTATCTGTATCGTTGAGGCACGCAAGCCACCCCACCTCGGCAATGTCTGTGGTTCATGGGAGTGGCCGAAACCGGTAGCATTTTTTTTTTTTTTTTCCGAAACCGGTAGCATTGAAAAAAAAATATATAGGAAGCTATGGTCAATATGTCGTTCTGCAATTATGTGAAAGCTGTTATGCCCCACCTGGTCACCTTTCTAACAACTGATCGGAAGCTACTTCGTTCAGATATCGCACATGACACTGTAGGGTACAGATGTTTTGCAGTTTGCAAGAAACAATAGGACTGAGCCACGGCAATACCCTTGCATGTAAACGAGAGTAATAAAAACCAACTACGCTACTATGCTAGATTACGTGTAAAGGAATTTAGTTACACTGCTGGTCGTTAAAATTGCTACACCAGGAAGATGACGTGCTACTGACGCGAAATTTAACCGACAGGAAGAAGATGCTGTGATATGCAAATGATTAGCTTTTCAGGGCATTCACACAAGGTTGGCGCGGTGGCGACGCCTACAACGTGCTGACACGAGGAAAGTTTCCAACCGATTTCTCATACATAAACAGCAGTCGACCGGTGTTGTCTGGTGAAACGTTATTGTGATGCCTCGTGTAAAGAGCAGAAATGCGTACCATCACAACTTTGAGAAAGGTCGGATTGTAGCCTATCGTGATTGCGGTTTATCAAATCGCGACATTGCTGCTCGCGTTGGTCATGATCCAATGACTGATAGCGGAATATGGAATCCACATAATTACGAAATGTCGTATATATGATATCTGCAACACGTATTAATGTAATCTAATCTAATCTAGGAAGTCTATACGGAACGTCGTATCACTAGCAGTCGAGATGACAGGCATCTTATCCGCATGGCTGTAACGGATCGTGCAGACACGTCTCGATCCCTGAGTCAAGAGATGGGGACGTTAGCAAGATAACAACCATCTGCACGAACAGTTCGACGACGTTTGCAGCAGCATGGACTATCAGCTCGGAGATCATGGACGCGGCTACCCTTGACGCTGCATCACAGACAGGAGCGCTTGCGATAGTGTACGCAACGACGAACCTGGGTTCACGAATGGCAAAAAGTGATTTTCTCGGATGAATCCAGGTTCTGTTTATAACATCATGACGGTCGCATCCGTGTTTGGTGACATCGCGGTGAACGCACATTGGAAGTGTGTATTCGTCATCGCCATACTGGCGTATCACCCGGCGCGATGGTATGGGGTGCTATTGGTTACACGTCTCGGTCATCTCTTGTTCACACCGACATTTAAGATGTGTTAAGACTCGTGGCTCTACCCTTCATTCGATCCCTGCGAAACCCTACATTTCAGCAGGATAATGCACGACCGCATGTTACAGGTCCTGTACGGGCCTTTCTGGATACGGAAAATGTTCGACTGCTGTCCTGGTCAGCACATACTCCAGATCCCTCTCCAATTCAAAATGTCTGGTCAATGGTGGCCGAGCAACTGGCTCGTCACGATACGTCAGTCACTACTCTTGATGAACTGTGGTATAGTGCTGAAGATGCATGAGCATCTGTACCTGTACACGCCATCCAAGCTCTGTTTGACTCAATGCCCAGGTGTATCAAGGCCGTCATTACAGCCAGAGGTGGTTGTCCTGGGTACTGATTTCTCAGCATCTATGCACCCTAATTGCGTGAAAATGTAATCACTTCTCAGTTCTAGTATAATATATTTGTCCAATGAATACCCTTTTATAATCTGCATTTCTTCTCGCTGTAGAAATTTTAATTGCCAGTAGTGTATTTGATTATTTTCGTAATATATATTCTGTGAGCTTTTTTCTTCCTGCTTGTCCAAGGCATTTTCCGAACTCAATAAGGTGCTGCAGCCTCCATGATACACGTGTTTCACGTGACGTCATATGTCAGTTCAGGCCCTTCCGTACCACAAAGCCGAAAGGAATATTTGGACAAGAAATTTCTTAAAGTAAATAATAAAAAAAAGGAACTGAATTTATATTCAACAAAAAAATTACGAATGGCCGTTTCGCAGTGGATAAACCGTTTTCCCGCTAGATTATCGACGTTCAGCACTGTCGGGCTTAATTAGGACTTAGATATTAGGTGTGCGCAGCTCTGTTGTCCGGATGGGGGGTTCAGACAGCCTTTGTGTTGTCGATTAATGGAGAAGAAGCGGTCCGGTCGCGTAAACCGAAACAACGGTTGGTAGTGTGGGACGCAGACCACGTACCACTCCTTACCGCATCGTAGATCGTAGATGCTTGGAGCCGAGGATGACAAATTACTAATATTCTTCCTAGGCAATCTAGGCTAAGGCGTTTATTACACACGTTTAGCTGCAAGGACAATTGACGCGGTTCTTTTTTTATCGTTTTATAATTGCAAAACGTCGATACCATTACAACATGTCTGGTACTGTCAGCAATAGTACCAACTTTAAACCCTTAGGGCACGAAAAAAAATCGTGGCTTTTCTGTGTAGTTCTTAGAATTAAATTAAGATTTTTTCACATGTATAAAATACCCCAGAGGAGTGATACAACTTGTCCCCAAATGAGAACATTGTGTTCAAGTGGATGCAGTATAAGTCGAAAAGTCAATGTATTTTATTTTATTACACAAATCTTATATACAGAAACATTGGTTTAGAGAAAGAGAGAGAGAGAGAGAGAGAGAGAGAGAGAGAGAGAGAGAGAGAAAGAGAGAGAGAGAGAAACACGACTGTTTAGTTGTATAGTAGGTCATCCACAAAGTAAGTTCCGTTTCTGTTTGTATCCGCGGCAGCACTACGATCGCAGTTCCAAGCATGCGCGGCAGTTACTCTGACTCAAGGAGAAGACATGTACGCCATTTTCAGATCGCTGCTGCCGACGTGAACTTCGTACTGCCGTAATTGAAAATGTCGCCGCGTGTGAAATCAGATCTGTTATTAGTTTTCTAAATGCAAAGAAAGTTAAAACAAACGAAATTTATCAGTAAATCTGCGAGGTTTAAAACAAAATGCTATAGTGATTCAATGGTTAGAAGATGGGTCAGACTCTTCAACGAAGGAAGTGATCAAGTCCATAATGAAGAATGAAATGGACGCCCGTCTGTGGTTACTGATGAACTGGTTCACACTACTGAAGAGAAGATTAAACACGACCGTAACTTTACACTTATTGCCCTTGCTATGGAAGATGTTTTTTCAACGATAATCCCCGTCCTCACGTGGCGAATCTGACCAAACAATTCTTACGGGAATTACACTGGGACGTGTTTTATCATCCTCCGTACCTCCCGGACCTCGCTCCTGGCCACTTTCATCTCTTCTTACACCTAAATTCTGTTCTTGGTGGTCAACACTTCAATGATGATGATGAGCTGAAAAAACATGTTAGCACATGGTTGAATACACAAGCGTCAACCTTCTATGAAGAAGGCATACATGGCTTGTGCCATGCTATGACAAGTGCCTACAAAATTTCGGATGCTGTGTAGAAAAGTAGTACAAAAGTTGTAGATTTTTGTACAATAAAATTTTTCCTGTATCTGAACAAGTTTGTTTTATATATCGAAACGGAACCTACTTTGCGGACATACCTCGTATAATTCTGATGTCTCGTATTTGCACCCATTCCGCTTGGCGTTAATGTGCTTATAAGTCGATTAAATTTCTTTCAGCTCTCTAGAACAAGTTAAATTTGTTTAAACTCATAGTCTTTGCCATGACTGCTCAATGTTCGTTGCTATGATAGGACCAGTCCATAGATTGTACCTGAAAAATGTTCTTCTTGAATATATATGGATGTTAAATGGTATTAATAGTTTGGTAAATCACTAACTAATAAAAAAATCATTCATTATTCAAATGGGGCAATATTTTACACCTTCCAACACTTGCAACCCACGCAGTATACCAAACTCTGATTAGAATCCAAACGCTCTGATGGTAATACAATCGTGTCATTATGGAGGTGGAGAATGACGTATCTTAACCTATTCTTTAATACTAATAATGAAGCTTTCCTTGCATCCTGGGAGGATATGACAAGAGGGATGGGGGGGGGGCGACAAAGACAGGGTTTCAGAAGGACGGTTCCTCAGAGGACTGAGAGAGCAAGTCGGAGACTTGGACGTACCAACATTCGTCGATTCAGAACCGTAGCGAAATTACAGCGGCGTAGCAACACAGCAGTGCGACTAGACGCCTGGCAAAAAGTTTGCGAGACGTTAAACAGTGGACAACTTATTGAAGAACGCTGGCGGCCTTCTGGTGTTAGTTCACTAGCATGCAGGCTAGCATATTGTCCCACGGACTTTAAAGGAAATGCATATTGTGGGTAAAGTCGAATGAGGAGGTAGAAAAGGAAATTTTTTGTAGAAGGTTCTGTGGTTGACTGGAGCATTTTGAAGTATAGAGAATGGGATTACGAACAGGGCGGCTTGAGACGTTTACTGAAATTTTTCGTACGGGGGAGGAAAACGGAGGTGAGTTGTAGCAACAAGAGTGGAGGAGGGAACAGCCGACTGAGCTTCTTAGGAAGAAGCTCTGTCCTGTCTGAGCTGTGAAGGATTTGTGTCGATCCTCTAACGTATATAAAAAGTGTATTACCAGAGTTAGGTTGTAACTGTATTTTGTTTTATGCACAAGGACGTTTCTAACCCTCGCCTACTAGGGCGAGAGTTCTCGTCTTTTGTATGGCAAACAGACTATTGACAAGCTGATATTTACTCTGCCCTACGGTCCATCTATGGCTGTGAGTTCATGTATTACGTTTTTAGTGTACAGTGGAATAAGTCAGTGACAGTTTAGTAATTAATGGAGAGTGTGCTGCTGCGTGAAGTGTTTTACCAGAGTACAAATACAGACACTTCATTGGGTGTTTCTCCAGCAAAGCTGTCATAAAGGCTAGGGGTGGACCCCTCACGTCCTAGTAGATATTTGGATACTGTTGATCAGATAACGTAGCAGTGAGACACTCGATCTCAAGCTATGGACAGGCGCACAGTAAGTCCACTTAATACCGAGTCCCCGCCCCCCCCCCCCCCGTCATATTTTCGGACGGAGCACCTCCGGAGGGATCCTTCCGCCGTCACGGCTCGAGCCTTCGACTGGTATTACCTCGCGCTCCCCGCTCCCCGCGCCGCGTGAAATTTTCAATATACTGGCGCGGGATATGCAGCAGGAGATGGAGTGTCTTGATATTGTGTACATATTAAATGTAATAAAGTCGCTGCCGCGAGCCGGCGCCGCCTTTGTAAGCCTACCGTGAAACCAACCCTACCTTCCCTGTCAACGGCGCCGAAGCCTCCGCGACTCTATTTCTGCCCCCTCCCCCTCCTCCTCCTGCCCCCTCCCCACCCACCACCCCTTTTCCCGCGACTTCTGCCTCCCCCTGCGCACCCCACCCGTCTTTGGCTGCTAACCTCTTCGCCGCAGTATCTCGAGACATCCTATACTTGTATTTGTCATCCGCCTTTTGAAGTTGCAGCCTCCCCGCTCTACCCACGCGCGGCAGCCAAGTTGACTATTAAAACCGAGTCGAGTCGAGTCGACTACCAATTCTGCCGAGCGCTCCCCGTGCCCCCCCCCCCCCCCCCCCCATCCACCGGCAGAGAAGATGGCGCGGCTCAGACAGATATTAACATGCAACTGGCGATGGCCCTGCCCCGCTTCTGTTATACCGCCCGCGCGCGCGGCAAACATCATAATGAAATTCGCGATTTATGATTTGAACTCCGGAAGTGACGTCTCGGCTCTGCGATGCCCCGGCCTCCGCGACGCTTCCATATATATATCCCGCCGTATTCCGCGCCGCCGCTCCGTCCGCAGTTCACCGTTGATTGCCTTAAAGGCGTATCCAATTCCGCGAGGGACCGTTCTGCTGCGCACAGACGGAGACGCCGCGACTCCTGGTTCGGTCGCTGGACAAAGCGCTGGAAAATGGAGGCTCCAAACGAATGCTTCCCACGATTAACTCTGTGAGGTCAAAGGGAGATTTCTGTGTAAAATCGCTCCCGCAGTTGTCGGTTTCAGAGGCTTCAAACGCCAAGCTATACTCACGTAACAGGTTAAAATTAATTTTAAAATTTAATAAAGCGTCCTTTCAGTCATGAGTGAATAGCTATCGATAATTTAGAAGTTCAATGGAAGAACTGGGATCGCCAAAAAATCCTGTTTTAATGTTTGAGTTCCAACTGGTTCCAATTTACATCTACATCATTGTATAGATACACTAACATGAAACTGAGGGTACAGATTTGTAATATTAACCATACAAGAAGGCGGTGGTTGTATAATGACACAGTTTCCTTTCCCGGCAACTGGCAAAATAAAATTTTGTATTTGTATATTATCTCGGCATGTAAAAATAATTATCTATGAATTTCAGAGACAAAATTTAAGAACATCACTTTCAATTTTTTTTTAACGACAGAAGATAGAAAGTACTCTTGGCTTGTACTCTATAGCGATAGCATCTTGCAGACAAGAGCTGTACTTTATTTTTATGTGACCGCTGTAATGTGGATTTTGTACATTCAGGTATAAATATGTGTGTTGTGCGCGGATCTTACTATTATAAATAAACCCCACCTCTCACTTAAATTTGCACTTATGAATTTTTATTATTAATTTTGGCTTTTCCTCCCTCCGCCCATAATGCTTTCTTTCAGCCTTGTTGCATCACCGCAACAATGGATGGCACTGTTTTTAGTTAACATCGAATGGTGATATTTCATGTACCCTGCAACTCTTTTTTTTTTTTTTTTTTTTTTTTTTTTTTTTTTTTTTTTTTTCAAAATTTATTCCCTACTATTATCATTTACCGGCAATAGTATCTGCACTCCATTTTCTTCTAAATTTTTTGTAAGTCCGATGTGTTTGACTTATGTAATCGTCCTATGCGAATTTTATCATGTCACTTATCTTACTTTACGGTCTGCTATACGAGTCGTAGTTTGATACTGACGAACTGCCATCCACCGTTCGGCGAGTGGTTATCATATTATGAAACTTTTCTTTACAGCCAAATTTCAACCACCGATGGATCTCTTATTAAAGGTAACCGCTCTTCGATTCTTTTTGTAATGTTCTGCCTGCACAACAATCCACTGTTAATTAGCTTGACATTTCATTTAAATGAATGTAACAATTTTCCAAATTTTTTCCCGTAATTTTCTGATTGGGATCTTTCATAGCTTCTAACTTTAAACCTCTTCTTTCTGTAAATTTGTTAATTTCAAACATTAATAGCCAGGCTGGAACAGTATAGTTGCACGTCCTATGATTTCACTGGTTCAATGAATCCCCACAAAAAAGCTCGTCGTGAGAAAAAAGTAAATAAATAAATAAAATAAAAAGTGTTTTTAAACTATCATTCTTCGTTTCGTTATTCTATCAGATCATTTTATATGCACATTCAAAGTATATTTATCGCATGTTAAACGTTTTACGTCGCCGAGACAGAACATGTACGAGCCGTAGCGCGGACGCTTAAAATAAGCGGCGTGACAGACACTCTATCCCTTATATCGCGATAATACAAAACCAGCTGCCCTTCTATGAACTTTCCATCAATCGTCCGTCAGTCCCACCTGGGATGGATCACACAATTTGCAGCAGCAATCTGAAATGGGACGCACAATTGTAGTGTAGGCAATTTCTTTAAATAGAACTGTTTCATCCTCTAAGTGTTCTGTCACTGAATCGTAGCCTTTGTTCACCTTCCCCTTTCTATGTGTTTTTCCAATTTAAGTAGTTTAATTAACGGCCTGTAGATTTGACTGATTTATCGAGCAACTGAAGTTTAACGGATATCTTTTAGTGGTCGTATGGATGACTTCACACTTATCACTGTTAAGGGTCAATTTCCAATTTTTGCACCATGCAGATATCTTGTCTAAATAATTTTGCCGTTGCTTTTGATTTTCTGGTGACCTCAGTATCCGATAAATGACAGCTTCATCCACGAACACTGTATGACACCTAGTGAGATTGTCTCCTACATCATTTATAAAAATGATGGAAAAGTAGGGTCCCTATACTATTGCTTATTAACTGTAGACTGAAACTGAACAAACGCAGAAAGGTAGGGAAATAAGCACCGGACCTGCACAAATTGAAGGAACCTCAGGTTCTTGAGAATTTCAGAGGGAGTATTAGGCAGCAATTGATAGAAACGAAGGGGGGGGGGAATAAAACAGTAAAGAGGAATGGATAACTTACAGAGATGAAGTAGTGAAGGCAGTAGAGGACCAAATAGGTAGGAAGACAAGACCTACCAAAAATCCTTGGATATCACAGTAAACGCTAAATTAAATTGATGAAAGTTTTAGTATACTCTACCATGTGACGAAACGTAAGTGGCTAGATTAAAAAATAAATAAATAAATAAAAATAAAGTGAATACATCTGTGACCATGATACAGAACTCGATTAATTGGATGAAAGAAAAGTGGCCCATATGGACAATATATTACACAAGTGCAGTTATAATTATTATATATCTTAGGGAAATTCAAAATTAAATCAATGCACCAAATGTTTCTATCACAAAAGCATTACGATGTCGGAAAATGAACTGAAAATTTGAAACCGGTAATGGTACTTCTTAAATAAAGTAACATAAAAATAATTGATGTTGTTGCTGTTCTACAGCAACATGCCAGTTCTGTAAAATGGGTATTATCGAGGACGACGCAGTTAACAAATCTACTCCCTAACTGAGATCCTTTCCTATCCTTACTCGTTCCCCTCCCCACCGGGGGACTGATAACCTCAGTAGTTTAGTCCCCCTATCTCATCCAAACCAACCCTAAACGAACGAGGTGGCACAGTGATAACACATTGGCCTCGAATTCAGGTCAGTGGTTCAAATCCATCTCCGACTTTCCTGATTTAGGCTCTACATTAGTTTCCTAAATCACTCCAGGACAATTACGGGCTGGTTACTCTGAAAGGGTCATCGTTACCAAAAAATCGTAGCGTGTGTTCCGTCTCTAATGACTGAAAGTTATATTACAGTATCAATTATTACTCTAGGGAGGCAGGGTGTCAAACATACTCCAAAGAAACGTCCGTAATTTTCTGGACAACCTCCAAAAAAAGGAACCCCATGGACAGAGGAAAGGCGGCGGTGGGATGGCCGTGCGCTTTAAGGTGCCTTGCTGCGCAGCGCGCGGTTGCTTTCCGTCGGAGGTTTGGGCCCTCTCTCTGATATGGGTTTGTGTGTGTTGTCCTTAGATTAGTTTTAGCTTGTAAGCCTGGGTACTGATAACCATATCAGAAGTTTGAACGTTTTGACAGAGGAAAGGAAAAAAAGGACACGTGAAAAAGAAGCGTCGATATTGGACATAGAATACAAACGGTCGAATGAGTGACCCGCAGTAAGCCTATAGGAAGGAAGAAGAAAATAAGGAATGGTCATGTCTACGTTAAATGTTTTCGTTGGTAATCAAACACGTCCGAGGTGTACTCCGTCCCTGCAGCAAACGGTAGTCAGATTCTGGCATATGAAATACATCCGGGAGTTTTAATTGTTTTGTATTAGCGGTGTCTGTTCCTTTGGACACACGATGACAGCGTACTACCACAACAATGCCTGAGGCAGTCATTGTCTATCAAACAATGACCTCCATGTCACTACTAAATGATGGCAACGGCTCGGTCTGTCAGAACAGCATACAAAAGATTTTTCAATTTTGGGTAAAAATAAATATAAAAAGGTTTTTTAATTATCTTTATGAAATACTGTGTGTAATGTTTGTGAAAACGATAGATTGTAATCACCGAAATACAATATCCCGAGCAGCAGACAAAAACGTCGAAATCTATGTGCAAATGTATGTGTGTGTGTGTGTGCGTATATGAATGAGCGTGTTTGAAGGTTTTAGTCGAAAGCTCATTAAAACATACTTTACGTCGTGTGTGTCAGCTGCTTTGGCGTTTCGTGTCTACAACAGATGGCAATCTCTAACAGTCGATAGTCCAGGATGTAATTCAACAATATAATGATGATTTATCGGAAAAAAAAACATTCATTGAACCACGACCGGCACATAAAACAGACACTCGTATCCACGCAACTTATACCACACAGCTGGTCTGATATTCCATTATCCTGGACTTGGTTCACCAGACGATAGTGCGGAACCGTCTGTGTGATTTTCACTTTCGCAATAAGTTATTTGTCTCGTTCAGTTGGCCTGATGTAGGTATTTCACTATTTAAGTGTCATACGTTCCACAGTCACTGTAACTAGGTTGGCCAGATGTCTTCAATTTCGCATTTTTAAAGCCTTATCCTGCGGCTCGCCACTAGATTACGAAATCGAAAAAATTTCTTTCATTTTAATATTATCTGCGAAATCTGTTTATCATCTGATTCCAGAGAAAATAGTAATTATTCAGTTAATGAATAATGGGACGCATTTACGCAGGCCTCTTCTTGTGGAGGAAAGCAAGTTTCGTCGATAGTGCAGCGACTGCACTCAATACAGACGAAAAGATGGCTTTCACCGATCAGATACATAAAATATCAGACAATACTAATTTTACGAACAGCTGTTGGCAAAAGTCACACATTATGCAATCTATTTTATAGCTCTTTGTGTGGTTTCAAAGTCGATGAAAGTCTTTCGTGCGTGAGCTGTCAAATTATGATTGAGTCGCAATCATGCCGAATTGCGATCTTCGTATGAATTTATTGTAGGTGTTAAAGATAAATGGGATTTTTCTGAACTAGAAGTACAGTGTTCTACTAATCTGAATTCAGTGTTTGATTGGTTTGATATTAAAAGACGTTTGGATTTAGTACTTAAATACATTGAGAAGGGAGCTAATGACACAAAACGTTTTGATTAAATTTCAAATGTTTGAGTACAGTGAAGGAATGGAATGTTGGAGTTTGACTGAAATATTTGTAAAATTTGAGGAGTTCACCAGATGACGGTTTGATTATCTCTTTAGAATAGCTGTGATAATTTATTTGTCACGTTCAGTTGTTCACTTTATTCTTTGCCTTTCAGCTACAAATGAGCCAACAGAACACTACTTTTTGTAATGAACAATATATGGATACTTGAAAAACCCAGAATTAAGCCAGAAACATTTGATTGTTATAAAATGTAATAACAAGTAGTATGTCACACGTTTAAGACATTTTAAAATTTCGTAAGCAATTTATTCAATTTAAAATATTCTTAATTATGTTTCTCCATACTCAGATGATAGTATTCACCACAACTGTATTTCACGATTATCATTTGTTTCACTATATTGAAAGTGAAGGTGCTGAGTGAATAACTAATGTTATTTGATGCATGTTGCGTTACAAAAAGTAAATAAAACAGGTGATGTACATTCGGTGTTATTATATTGCATTACCGGTAGATCCTGAATTTGTGTCTGAAAATTTGGCCACCCAAGCTGAAACGGTTAAATTTATAGCGATCATTACCTTTTTTTGTTGAGTATTTGTATCAGTTTCCTCGCAAAATGTCTAGTCTTCTGCTGTTTACTGGATAATTTTTGTTCTTAATAACCTTCTTTCAATATCTATACATTACTAGAGAATCGTAAGTCAACTGTTCAGTAATCTAGCGTTCAATATCGTCCAGAATGTAGACGAAAATTAATTAAAACGTAATTTCATTTTTGCTCATTATTTTTTTTTTTTATTTCATATCACTAGGTATGCTCCCTATTGCAAAAGCTATGTAAGAAATCAATACAAAGGATACTATTCGCGCTCAGCAGATATCGTATTCAGAGGTGTAGCTTGCTAAAAGAAATAAGACGGAGCATCGTGATTTATATTATACTTCATTCATAGTAATAATAAACTTGATGTAAAACACCACTGAACTCCACACTACTGGGATGTATTTCAGCTGTCTGAGCGTTTCAGTCACAGATATTCATGTTGCGTTTCTTGCGATTTTAGAACATGGCTGCTACAAAATGTTATTAAAATAAGATAAGAAAGTACCTACCTTTAGTTTCCGCTACCAACCAGCCTATTAAATCGCAAATTACCATGTACTTCACAACAAAGTATATTCAAGAAGGTTTTTGCACGTAGAAACTAACGGAAGTCCATTTGGCAAATTATCAAATGGAGGCAAATGCAAACTCATAAACCAAAGATAACATAGACTGCGCAAGACGATCGTGCTACTTTGACCTTACATTCCACTCTTGTTTAAATCGATATGGGGTTTAGACACAAAAATATCGCGTTTTCTTTACTTATTTCTGCTTTTCATTGCTGTCCGAAATATATATATATATATATATATATATAAAGTGCAAGAAACGTTTATATTTCTGTGATAAAAATCGCGCACTATGTTTAATTCTGCCGAAACTGGTCATCTAGATAAAAGTTTTAAGCCACCTTGGCTTTTATTTGAATAATGACGGCCAGTATGTGAGGTTTGTTTGCCGTTTTGCAATAAGTGTTTGTCGTCTGCTGTGACAAATACACCACATCGGATTTTTGTACTCACATTGCTGAGTATAGTTCTATTATGTTACTGAGAATTTTTCAGAATGTATTACAAACACTGAAACGAAAAAGAATATTAGTGTAAAGGATCTAAAGTTTACGGTCATAGAGACACACGGTGTCGATGTTGGCATAAACCGTTGAATGCTATTTGAAAACCTAATCGTATAGAATGAGGGGAATAATCCTTTGTGTTGACCATAAAATAAATAAATAATTCTGTATCTTTTCTAAAGTTGATAGGTTTTTGTATGTAACAGTACCCTTGTCTTGTCAGTATTTTAATAATCTTTGTAAAACAAACATTTCGTTGCCAACATTACGCACTATGCCGTCGAAGCTGTAAGAAAAATTTACCCAGTATTCTGTGTCAGTTATGTTATAGTCTCTTATAAATAAGCGTCAATATTGGCTTTAACTAATAAGAAATTGAATTGAGGGTGTATTTCGTTATAAAACTTTTCTTTTGAATTGCATACTATAAGGTATGTCGTTAAAACTTCGAAATACCACAATTAGCATTCAACGGTAGTTGCCTGTATCAGCACAGTACGCTGCCACAGCCGTAACTAAACTTTTTGTATATTTATATTTTCCATTTTAGTGTTTGTAATACTTTCTCGCAACAACGTAATAGAAGTATCTTCAACAATTTATGCACTGTCAGTACAAAACATTTGATGTGTATTTCTCAATATACTATACAGGGTGTTAAAAAAGGTACGGCCAAACTTTCAGGAAACATTCCTCACACAAAAAGAAAGAAAATATGTTATGTGGACATGTGTCCGGAAACGCTTAATTTCCATGTTTGAGCTCATTTTAGTATTTCTCTTTAAATCACATTAATCATGGAATGGAAACACACAGCAACAGAACGTGCCAGCGTGACTTCAAACACTTTGTTACAGGAAATGTTCAAAATGTCAGTGAACGTTTGGGCAGTAATTGTTGGTGATGTCTTGATTGGGCCTCATCTTCTTCCACCTACGCTCACTGGAACACGTTATCATGATTTCATACGGGATACTCTACCTGTGGTGCTAGAACATGTGCCTTTACAAGTACGACACAATACGTGGTTCATCCAGGATGGAGATCCTGCACATTTCAGTCGACGTGTTCGTACGCTTCTCAACAACAGATTCGGTAACCGATGGGTTGGTAGAGGCGGATCAATTCCATAACCTCCACGGTCTCCTGACCTCAACCCTCTTGACTTTCATTTATGGGGACATTTGACAGCTCTTGTCTACGTAACCCCGGTACCAAATGTACAGACTCTTCGAGCTCGTATTGTGGACGCCTGTGATACAATACGCCATTCTCCATGGCTGCATCAGCGCATCAGGGATTCCATGCGACGGAGGGTGGACGCATGTATCCTCGCTAACGGAGGACATTTTGATCATTTCCTTTAACAAAGTGTATGAAGTCAAGCTGGTACGTTCTGTTGCTATGTGTTTCCATTCCATGATTAATTTGATTTGAAGAGAAGTAATAAAATGAGCTCTAACATGGATACTAAGCATTTCCGGACACATGTCCAAATAACATATTTTCTTTCTTTGTGTGTGAGGAATGTTTCCTGAAAGTTTGGCCGTACCTTTTTGTAACGCCCTGTATAAGACACACATTGTGCTCTAAAAACTGTATGTTCTGGGATGTTTTCTATGTTATGATGTTTTGCGACTGCTAACTCCCTACAGGCAGCTTCTCTGTGAAGAGGTAGTACTTTCAAAAGAGCTACACAAAAACTTCGAATATCACAGACTATTTTAGTATAAATATTGATTCATATCATAATAATACATAATATTTACGTACAATATAAAACTGCGCGCTCGGTCTGGGTTCCCAGTTTTCGTGCCGACAGTTAATGATTAAGTTTTTCTGCTCTCAGAATCTCTCGGGAAACAAAATATTCTGTAGGCACCTCTGTAATGATTTGAGCAGTTCATGGCAACACAACCACCCATAATGTCTTGCTTAAGTGCTGAGACGCAAATCCAATAGCACCGTAGTATGTTTAACTTACGAGCTAAGGAAATAAAAATGGCGGTTGCGTCAGCTCGTACTTACAGGAGCCTTAACTGAAGCCAACATGTAAGTCACGTGACTCGTGGCAAAATGTCGTCTTCTTCTTAACGAGCAATGTGAAGTGGAGCTGACGGTTGTAGTTTTTGTCTTTTGTAACTGAACTCTATCACTGGTTTTAACGATAAAATGTCGTACCGTTCTCTTATTCTACATTCACTAACCTCAGTTAACGTTATTTGCCCGCAATTGTAATATTAATGCAATGCTTATGATTTTTAGATTTACCTAGGTGAAATATATAGTCACTTCTTTTTACAAGCTACTGAATTGTACTTCTTAAGGGAACCTGGAGGTGAACGGGCTGCATTTTCATACCTTGCTTTCAGTGCACGTGACTCTTGATCTACAAAGCGGAAGAAGTTCTATTTTGTACCAACACTGAATGACATTAACTCAAGCTGTAATACGAAATTTATTGAAATATATGGTATAATTTAAGAATTTAAATATTTTGTCTAATAGATTATTTCATAATACACGTTCGCATTCTGGAACCGTTTTCTGGTGTGTCGTCAAATAGTATTTTGAGTGTGTCAGGCTCTTGCCTCTTGTTTTGTAGTTTGGAGAATATCTGAGAAAACAGAAAAACCCTTATTACACTTCATTACTCTTTTGTCCAGAAATTACCGTTAAAATTATATAAAGAATGACAAACAGAGATCAATTCCGCAATGTAGTAGGCATAATACAAAGATACTTCTCCATTCTTCAATTGGGAGAAATTTTGTGAACATTGCTAAAACCGTTGTAAGGATATATGTAATTAATGAAATGTTCAAATATTTGTAAAGATTATTGGACTTAACAGCGGGGTCATCAGTCCCTAGATGTACTTAATGTTCTGAAAATGTAGTTTTGAGAAAATGAGAAAAGACTGTTCACAGTGTTTTTGACTCACCGTATGCCTCTTTCAGAACATTCCAATGGCGCAATCTTGCTCGGCAGCTGCTTCTGTCTCCTCTGCAGACTTTTCCTTAGTCTGGACTTTTTAGTGATGGCTTTCGCAGTTCTTTCAGTTGCAACCAGTCGCTGACGATAAATGGCAGTCAGCGCAGCTATCGTATTATTTCCTTGTTGGATGCCTAATTTGTCTATTAGTTTTGTCCTACTAATTATACCATCATTGAAACAGATAACAGTATCCATCACACCTATTTTGAGTACTATTTTCAGTACTCGTTGCCACAAGAAGCTGTTGAAACTCTCATTAGGTTTTTGTGTACGGCCGTGTAGGCATTTGCAAAGTTCTTTTTTTTTTTTTTTTTTTTTTTTTTTTTTTTTTTTTTTTTTTTTTTTTTATCTGCAAGGTCCCTGTATATTGGCTTTACTGTTTACATGATTGTGGCAGACATGTAATGTTTATGGTGATATTCCTTGCCTGAAGCAATAGCGTGGCTCGTGTGCAGACATCTGTTGAAAGAGTGTTTAAGAATAACTCTTTAAAAGTAAACATTCTTAGCGAAGGTTCCCATTCACTCCCCTTGTCCAGTGTGCACGTTACGTTTGTCTGCATGAGTCGGCTAAATTCTTTGGAGAGGTTCCCCCTCCTGGTTAGGTAGCTGGAGAGTAGCGACCACGAGGACGGCCAGGAGTCGCTGGCTGGATTTTGCAGGGGTAAGTTTGCTTTTTGGTGTTGGCTCTGTTCTGAGCAGGTGCCAAAACTTGTAAATTGAAAAAGCTCATTCGCGCCTCCAGTTCTCTCTATAACATCACCGCAATGCGTAGCGGTGAGATTTTATTTAATTATGTTCGAGATTGCTAATTTCATGATGATTTTTGCCGAAGTTTGATTTCGCGGCCTCACTGGCGTTCGTTAACAGAATCCTTGCACTCCCTGACTGTACAGTTCTTCCTCCCTACGTTCAAACATATTTAAATGCTTTTCATGTTAATTTGGTCGGTAAATTTGTTGTGTCTCCGGAACTTTTCGA
Source organism: Locusta migratoria (assembly GCA_026315105.1). Classification (NCBI taxonomy): domain Eukaryota; kingdom Metazoa; phylum Arthropoda; class Insecta; order Orthoptera; family Acrididae; genus Locusta; species Locusta migratoria. The sequence goes on from CM048751.1 coordinate 58,500,577, forward strand.
TACTTCCGGTGTCTGCCTTTTGTCCATAGAACACGTGGACGGTACGAGATAAAGCCCTCAGCGTACTCCATCACCCTCTGCGCAGGTGTTGTTAACTATAATCTTGATCTGATGTTATGATTTCTAGTACGTGTAACGTGGTAATTTTCCCCGAATTTTTGGTGGCGCTTTAGGGCGCTCAACCGAATTTTTGGTACTTCTAAACGTGTTACTTCCATACTCGCTGCCCCACGTGTATGGAAAATAGCGTGTTCTATAGCATAGTCATTCCTATTAGATAGCTCTTCTTCTCCTGAGTAGAATGAATCGTTACACGACATAACTCGCGTTTTTATATTTTTGAATTTTTTTTTTCAAATGTTCAAATGTTTGTTAAGCTTATGGGACTTAACTACGGGGTCATCAGTCCCTAAACTTACAAACTACTTATGAACTACTTACGAACTAGGACGGCACAAATATCCATGCCCGAGGGGGGATTCGAACCCCCGACCGTAGTGTTTGATTTCGCGGCCTCACTGGCGTTCGTTAACAGAATCCTTGCACTCCCTGACTGTACAGTTCTTCCTCCCTACGTTCAAACATATTTAAATGCTTTTCATGTTAATTTGGTCGGTAAATTTGTTGTGTCTCCGGAACTTTTCGATACTTCCGGTGTCTGCCTTTTGTCCATAGAACACGTGGACGGTACGAGATAAAGCCCTCAGCGTACTCCATCACCCTCTGCGCAGGTGTTGTTAACTATAATCTTGATCTGATGTTATGATTTCTAGTACGTGTAACGTGGTAATTTTCCCCGAATTTTTGGTGGCGCTTTAGGGCGCTCAACCGAATTTTTGGTACTTCTAAACGTGTTACTTCCATACTCGCTGCCCCACGTGTATGGAAAATAGCGTGTTCTATAGCATAGTCATTCCTATTAGATAGCTCTTCTTCTCCTGAGTAGAATGAATCGTTACACGACATAACTCGCGTTTTTATATTTTTGAATTTTTTTTTTCAAATGTTCAAATGTTTGTTAAGCTTATGGGACTTAACTACGGGGTCATCAGTCCCTAAACTTACAAACTACTTATGAACTACTTACGAACTAGGACGGCACAAATATCCATGCCCGAGGGGGGATTCGAACCCCCGACCGTAGTGGCCGTGCTGACCGTGATTGGAGTGCCTCAGTCACCTCGGCCACCGCGGCCGGCAATTTTTTTGTCCTTATGATTTTATTGCCATGACAATGACTTAGGAAAAAAAAAAAAAAAAAAAAAAAAAAAAAAAAAAAAAAAAAAAAAAAAAACCTGAAGAGTTTCATTTAAGTAACCACTAACTCATCGTACTTGTAATGTACCCTATATGTGTATTTATTTTTCGCCGGCCGCAGTGGCCGAGCGGTCTTAGGCGTGCCAGTCACGGTCTGCACAGCCGCTGCGGTCGGGGGTTCGAATGCCCCCTCGGGCACGGATGTTTGTGCCGACTTTAGTATAAGATATTTCATAAGTACTTTGTAAGCTTAGGGACTGATAATCCCATAGTTAAGTCCCATAAGTTCTACAAACATTTGAACATTTTTTTTATAAGTAGTTTTTAAGTTTAGGGACTGATGACCCATAAGCTCTGCAAACGTTTGAACATTTATTTTGCCTTTAATAACTGTAATAATGTTTTTAGTAATGCTATCTACAGCACTTGATAATGGCCTAAGGACGAAACCTGGTCGTCGAAATAATTTTAGTCAAATGGCGGTTAACTCCTTTAAAACGTTGTACATGACTGATGCCCAAGATGCATACAAAAACATGAATACCTCATTCATCTCTTTATGATTAGTACCTGTCGAGAAAAGTGTGAGCTCCACGAGTTGCCATTGATGCCCGTGGACCGTGCGGTCTAAAGAGAGAGAGAGAGAGAGAGAGAGAATCGCTGCAGCGCCTGCGCGTGTGCACTGTCTCCTCGCGGTCACCGAGGATGACGAGTTACGAGCCGCGCCTAATATGCTGTACGAGTGTGAACGAGCATCGTTTACGGGGCAGGGCCTGCAGGAGATTTGTTATTGACGACGGCCGGAGGACAAAAATAGCGGCGCTCTATTTATAGCGGCGGGACCTGATCGGCACACGGAGCGAGGTGATCTATTCCGGCGCGGGGTCGCCGGCGGATGGGAGCGCGTCCTGCGGCCAATGGGGCAGGCCAGCTCGCTCGTGCGGCCGGCCGCTATTGGAAGCGCAGGCGGCCGCCCGCGTCAAGTGGCCGGGTCAGCGGTCAGCGGTCAGCGCCGGACAGCCGTTCCGCGCTGGCTGCGCTGCGCCGCTTCGACTCGCGGCCAATATTCGTCAAAGAGCTGGGCTGGGGAGGAGGGGGGGGGGAGGCACGCGCTGCGCCCCATCAGGTCCGAAATAGCGGTGACGCGGCGCCGCTGATTGGCGGCTGAGTCAGCGGAGGCGCGTGGCCCGGGTCAGCAGTCAGCAGTCAGCAGCCGGCGCGTTCATTGAGAACGGCGCCTCGCGCGGATTCCAAGGCGCGGACATCATTGATACTTCTGACGGCCGCGCCGGGCCGCGCCGGGCCGCGCCGGGCCCCGCTGCAGAGGCGGGAGGCACCTCTGGCCACGCCCGGGCAGGCGCCCGACGCCTGCTCTCATGGGTTCGGTTCTGAGGTTGGGAAGGGAGAGTCCCAGTTACGTAGTGGTCCACCCCCCAACCCCCTGTAACACATCTTGCCATAAAGACTACAAAGTGTGTTAAAAACAGAGCGCCCATTATGCGATAGTAAATCAATTATTATCCGCAATTTAGTTATATTTTTGTTTATGTTGGTAGTACTGTCGTTGTACGGTGGTGACGCATGCTTCGTTTATTTGTTGTTATGTCTTTGCAATTTTCAGGCTGCTACGTTAGTTTCGTTGTGCTGTTTATCATGGCCGGCCGCGGTGGGCGTGGGGACTGAGGCGCTCCAGTCACGGTCTGCACGGCCACTACGGTCGGGGGTCCGAATACCCCGTTGGGCATGGATATTTGTGCCGTCCTTAGTATTAGTTCGTTCATAAGTAGTTTGTAAGTTTAGGGACTGATGACCCCACAGTTAAGTCCCATAAGCTATACAAACATTTGAACATTTTGTTAATCATGGCTGCTCCGCTGTCTATTTGCACCAGAGAAGAGCAACGTTCAGTGACATGTTTTTTGGGGGCGGGTGTATCAGAGGCCGAAATTCATAGAAGACTTTCAGTACAGTACGGGAACAGTGTTTTGCCACAACGAAGTGTGTAATAGTGGATTGAAAAATTCCGAAATGGCCGCACGAGTGTTAAGCACGATGAAGGGGCCCGACGACCGTTTACCACCATAAATGAAGAAACCATTGAGCGATCACGTGAAATGATTCTCTTAGACAGACGATTAACTATCGATGAAGTGGCTCATCGTCTTGAAATTAGTCATGGTTCTGCCTACGAAATTATTTACGGATTCGTAAAGTTTGTGCACGATGGGTCCCAAAACAACTCACACAGTTGCATAAGCAAACGCGCCTCGACATCTGCAAAAAATATTTGGATCGCTATGGTAACGAAGGGACAACTTCTTAGACAGAATCATTACTGGTGACAAAACATGGATCCATCATTACGAGCCGGGGAGTAAACGGCAGAGTATGGAATGGAAACATCCAAATTCGCCGTGCAAGAAAAAGTTCAAGACCCACCCGTCCGCAGGAAAACTGATGCTTACGGGTTTTTGGGATGCACTGGAACATTGTGGTGAAAGGGGCACAACAATAAACAGTGTACGTTACAGTGAGGTACTTACTGACAGGCTAAAGCCTGCAATTCGAAGCAAACGCCGAGAATTGCTGTCAGAAGATGTTGTGTTGTTGCACGACAATGCCCGTCCGTATAATGCTGTCCACACTGCTGAAACGCCCCAGAAACTCAAATTCGAAGTACTGGATCATCCTCCATATAGTCCCAATCTTGCCCCTTCTGACTATCACTTGTTTTGTCCACTCAAACAAGCATTGAGGGGCCGTCGATTTGACTCGGACGAAGTGAAGGAAGCGGTGCATTCCTGGCTCGCAGCTCAACCAAAAACCTTCTTTTATGAGGGCATAAGGAAGCTTGTAGAGCGATGGACGAAGTGCATTGAAAAGCAAGGAGACTATGCCAAACAATCATGTTCTTGTAAGTTTCGTATTTTATTACAATAAAATTTTATAACTACTTTGCGGATAATAATTGACTTACCCTCATATTATTCACTAGCTGTAAACTCGGCGTCGCCCGTGTGTTTGTTTATCCTACTCTCTCGTAGTTCACATACCCTTCCTCACTCTCTCTCTCTGCTCCCATATCTTTCTGTCTTTCTCTCTCTTTTCATTTCCACCTTCACCTCTCTCGCCAAAGTTTTCTACAAGGTACCATGCATTTTGTAAAATTCTGTGAGTGAAGTACCCTCCACCAAGCACTGAACGAAATTTTATACATACAGTGACATTCATCTTGTTTTTCAGGTAGATTGTGCAAAATTTCATCAATATCGGAGAAAAAACTATAGATTTATATGCAGTAGAAACGCAGCGTCACATTGAAAAATGCAGTTTCTTGTTCTCAAATATTCCAGTTTTAGTACATAAACACTTGTGGCGCGACCAAGTAATTCAGGGATCCATTTTTATGTTGCAAAGTACCCTCCCCCATGCACCGTATGGAACTTACGGTAGACAGTGACCTTCCTCTTGTTCTGAAGGTCAAGCGTGCAAACTTTCGTGAAGATCGGAATGAAACTGTAGATTTCGTGAGTCTGTGAGAGAAGTATGCTCCGCCATGCACAATCGCAAAATACTTTCTTAGATGACTTTTTCTACCGATGAACTACATTTAGTTATTGAGTGAGTGAGTGTCCTTTAGCTTTTATATAGATAGAGATTAAGAAAATAGATTGCTTAGTTTTGGATGCAAGAGAATTAAGGAAATTTGCAGACAGATATAAAAAGTAACATGGAAATCTGTAATTCTAACTTTATTTGATACAAGGTCATGCTTGATGCGACAGTTTTACGGCATGTACAGCGGAACTGTTGTGAGCGTCAGACTTATTTTTGTTTCATCATTTGGGAGGTGGGGCGGAGGGGAAATATGTTACAAAACGCTTCATAAACGTCCGAAATTACATGCAAACTTTGTTATAGGTCCTTTACTACTCCCATTTTCCAATAATTGACGCATAAATCCGTGCATTCTCACGCGGTGGCCTTTCATTAGTAATGACGTCATATCTCCTGAGCTATGTATTGTGTTCTTTTCGTTTTGGGTCAGGAACCTTCGTGGGCGTACGGTGAACAATTCACCAAAGTTTTATTGCAATTGAATTAATGGTTTATGACACATAGAGGACATACAGACAAACATTCATTTATATAGACTAGCTGAAAACCTGGCAGAGCTTCGCAATAATGGATGACAATTGTATATAAATCCTATCCTCAGTCCCCTAATCTCTCTAGCCATCACCTCCCGTATGTCTATTCCTATTTCTTACCTTACCTTCTTCGTTGTCTTCTAAGGTCTCTCTCACCTCTCATCACCACCATCGTCATATACATACATACATAACCTCTCGATTAGCTAACGTTTCATACCGGACGATTGGAAAGTTACACAGGGTACTCCAGTATTCAAGAAAAGCAATAGGAGTGATCCGCAAAATTACAGGCTGACGTCGGTCTGCAGCAGGATTTTAGAACATATACGTTCCTCAAACATTATGAACTAAAAAAATGTTTCAAATGTTTGTATAGTCTATGGGACTTAACTACGGAGTCATCAGTCCCTAAACTTACAAACTACTTATGAACTACTTACGAACTAGGACGGCACAAATATCCATGCCCTAGGTGGGATTGCAAGATTACCTAAGTTAATTTTTGTTTCATAGTAATCAGACTTCTTTTACTCCTATAAACTGTACCTATTTCAAACTTGGTTATCGCTTTCCATAATTGATTTCGTGTTTGGATAAGTCTTTGGGGATTTTCGGTCCAAGTCTTGTCCTTAGGCTAGCACGGGTGCCACAATTAGTGGTCCATGACTGTTCGATTAGTCGTGGTTGTGACACAATCTGCATGGTGCATTAATCCTTAATAATGATAAGTGTGAGGTCATCTATATGACCACTAATAGAAACCCGTTAAACTTCAGTAACACGATAAATCAGTCCAACCTACAGGCGACAAATTCCACTAAATACCTAGGGGTAACAATTACTAACAACTTAAATTGGAAACAACACATAGAAAATATTGTACGGAAGGCGAAACAAAGACTACGTTTCATTGGCAGAACACTTCAACATGCAATAGTTCTTCTAAAGAAACTCCCCCACTACACTTGTGCGTCCTATTTTGGAGCATTGCTGCGCATTGAATGATTTACACCAGGTATGACTGACTGACGAATTAGAGAAAATTCATAAAAGAGCAGCTCGTTTTGTATTATCGCGATATATGGAAGAGAGTTCCACGGAAATGATGCACGAGTTTGGATGGAAATCAAGAGAAGAGAGGCGTTATTTATTGCGGCGAAACCTATTTAAGAAATTTTTTTCGCCAACTTTCTCTTCAGAATGCGAACATATATTGTTAGCGCCTACCTACATAAGAGACATGACCATCGTAATAAAATAAGAGAAATCAGATCTAAAACAGTAATATTCAGATGTTCCTTTTTCCCGCAAGCTATTAGAGAATGGAACTACAGAGAAATATAATAATAACGTGACTTGCAGAGTATCCATGTTGATGTTGATGCAGAAGTCATCAGCCAGTTTTGTCACTCAGTGATGTGGCGTCCAGATGTCGGCGTCTAACATGGCATCTCCATAGGTTCTTCAATTTCTCTCAATCCTGAGCTTCCCGTTGTCGAATGAACCCAGCTGTTATCCTTAGAGATCTTTACCGTCTGTCTGGTGGCCTTTTTTTGGTAAACTGCGCTCCAGTGTAGAATCTGTTTTGACCATCTTTTGTTCGAGCAACATGACTAGCCCATTGCCATTTCAACGTACAAAGTCTTGGTATTATGTCTGTGACCTTTCTTGCACATCTGATCTCACCTGCTCTGTTTCTGCCTTTCTTTGTGTAACCCTACATTGATGTTTCTATTCCTCTTTTGGTCACTGTTAGTTTCCTGACAATGAAGTCGTTTTATGACCATGTTTCACAACCATACGTTATTACTAGAAGTATACACTGGTCAAAAATTGTTGTCTTCATCTTCACCGACTTCTAAGACTTGAAACTAAACACTGTCTCTCGTAAGTGTGCCAAATACATTTAATACATCAAAATATATCTGTTTTGAAATTTGTTTATCAAGATAGAAGTATTCTGTCACCCTTTGTAGCTGCGCACATCCAATAGATATACATCCCTCCGTTGTCGCCTTCATAGATAAAGATCTTGGTTTTATAAATGTTCATTTTCAGACCAACTTCAAAGCATATTAGCGCATATTTGCTAACTAATATTAGATGTTCATCTATATCATTTGCAAACAGAACAAAATCTTCTGAAAACGTTAAGTTGATCAGTCTTTTACCGATAACATAAATTCCTTTTTCTTTCCCCATTTCAATTAAGACACAGCTATTTTTACGACTCCCGTGAATAGTTTGGGACATAGAGTTAACTATGTTTTACATACCTTTTTCAATATGAAATTCATGTTTCTTCAGCAACGCTCAAAAAGGCATTGGAGTTTTTGAATGTGTTATAAAGGATTTTAATACATCGCTGTTCTATTGCTTGTTCTCTTAGAGTCTGAACAAGTTGTGTGACTGAAGGAATCAAATGCTTTTTCAAAATTTATAAAGACAAGGTTTAAAGGAAAGTACAAAAACGATTCAGAGACGGGCCGCTAGGTGCGCGAGTTTTACTGAGATATTTCGAGAACTCAGGTAGGAGTCGCTGGAAGAAAGGCGACTTTCTTTCCATCAAACACTGTTGAAGAAATTTAGAGGGCCAGAATTTGAAGCCGACTGCAGAAAGATTCTACTGCCGCTATCCTACACTTTGCGTAAAAATCACAAAGATAATATCAGACAGATTAGGGTCGTACAGGTGCATACAAGTATTCTTTTTTCCCCTCGTTCTATGCGGTAGTGCGTAAGAATATAACACAGATGTGAATTTTACTGTCTTGAAAACTTGGTAGTGTAAATATGAGCTTTTAAACTTTATATACGTGACTAATTGTGTGTTTTCCAATAATATTTTGTTTATTCATGTGTTAATTATACAGTAAAGAAAAATTGAAAGCACTGGGTAAGCGTCGTTAGGGAAATCAGTAAAAACATCTTTGTTAGAGATTTGTATTGTATGGAGTGTGGTCTCTGGAGAGCAAATGAACGCGGATGTGCGCCAGGAGAGAGGGACTCGTGTGCTGTCGCTTGAAATGAGAGGAGCGATAGCTACAGGGTGTCCAGAAAAGGGCTTCCTGATTTCAAAATTAAATATCTCGAAAACAGAGATCGATAGAGGAATGCAGTAAACGGTATGTTTATTGTGAAAGCTGTAAGAAGTTTATATAGCAGTTTGAAACAATAGTTACAGAAGCTGCTAACAGATGGCGCTGTACGCTGTACAGCTCTTAACAGCATACATAAGTGAAATAATCGTATGAAAACTTTGCAAACAATCACATCACAATGTTTTCAAAATGTTCACCATTGGCACTACATACGTGGCGCAAACGAAGAATGAAATTCGCCATCACAATTCACAGGGAACGCCCATTGAAGCTCGTCCAGTGTGGCGTGATGCTTCGGGTAGACCGTGTCTTACACTGTGCCTCACATAAAAAGTCACAGGGAGTCATATCCGGGGATTATGGAGGCCAATCCATGCGTGCACCAGTAAATTTGGCATATTCCAAAGCAATGGCTCGATTCCCGAAGTATTCCTCAAGAAAGTGAAACACTTGTTCGGTCCGATGTGGTCGGGCTCCAACTTGCATAAACCATTCGGTACCAGGTCGATCCTCTAAAACTTGCTATGTGGCGACAAATTGTTCCAAAATTGCAACGTGACGTGCGCCAGTGACCCTTTCTCGAATGGAAAAAGGGCGAATAATGTCTCTGCTGCATACTGCAGCCCACACAGTAACTTTAGGAGCATACAGGGTTTCGCTTCACACTAATATGGCTTTTCGCAAGCCCAAACTCGCCAGTTCTGCTTATTCACGTATCCATTCAGGTGGAAGTGTGCTTCATCTGTAATCCAGATGCACCCAACATCAAATGCTTCACTATCAATCATAATCATTGTATCTGATTAACAAAGGCAACCCTTTGTTGCACAGCTTGTACGGGTATGGCCTGGAGCATTTGAATTTTGAATGGAAACATGTGTAGGCTCTTTCTCAGTATTTTCTGCGTGTTGGAACGCTTCAAACCAGTCTCAGATACAATTCTACGGACGGATGACATTGGATTTCGCTGAATAATTCCAGAAACTGTGGCGAAATTTTCAGGCGTAACTGCGGTTTGCTTGCGGCCAACATGCCCCACTAGTCATCAGTTACGCAGCCTGTTCGTTGAAATTTTGCGAAGAGCGTACGAATGGTTTTCGTAGCGGGTCCTTTTGGAACATTAAATCGTGCTTGAAAACTTCGTCTTGTTGCCGTAGGACTCTCTTCTAACCTGTGGTACTCTAGCACCAGAAAAACGCATTGTTCAATGGAGTACATGGTTTTAATCTCTTCCTTCGGTACGGTAACCTCATTTCACGTTTCAAAAGTGGAACTGATCGCTCTGGGCTTCGGATGACTATTTATACTAGGCATTACGTATCGCGATTACAGCGCCATCTGTTAGCAGCTTTTGTAACTATTATTTCAAACTGCTGTATAAACTTCTTACAGCTTTCACAATAAACATACCGTTTATTCCTCTATCGATCTTTGTTTTCGAGATATTTAATTTTGAAATCAAAAAGTCCTTTTCTGGACACCCTCTAAGTCCGGAACGTGCAGCGCCACGTTCAATGTTACCAGGCCTACGCTAGTGGAGTGCTAATTTTGTGGCACGTTATCCGGTTATGAGTGAGGGCACATGTCACTGTATTTAATTACATCAACATCCTGTCCTGTAATGTATTATAGATTGGAAATGTGCCCGTGTCTTCAACTTCAGTATTGAAGACAGCGCGGCGGGCTTCTCAAACAGCGAGGAGAAACTGTAAGACCGCTCCAATATTTTCTATCACACAGAGGGTTAGACAGTTTGTGAGGTGTATACCCACAATTCTTGTGGCTAGTGTTTGAAATAATCATTAGTCATTTAAAACAATCTTACGTTTTCATTATCCCGAGTCAGTATTACCTGTGTTGGATCCTATCCAAGCCAGTAAAATGAAAACTGTCAATTAAAGCCAGTGCCCAGGTAATTAATATTATAATTTAAAAAACCAAAATTCATTGACTTGAATACTTAAGAAAAGTAACTGAACATGAACTAGTCATAATTTGGAAATAGTTACTTGTTACTGAAAGCAATAATGAAAATCTCAGTTTAAAGAATATAAATTTTTTGCTGTTACATTTTTATATATTTTTTGTACTGTACATTGTTTGTGTTGTGTAGATTGGTTCGCGTTTCGGCGTTGTTCATGTGTTGAAATTCTACTGTGTCTGCTCTGATGAATTGTTTATTCATTCAGTATCAGTTAAGCTGCAAGTTAATCAATGATTTTCTGCACACAAAGTTATACCGTACTGGTCAGCAAGTATTAATCTGACATGAAGTCAATTCTTGTATCACTTACTTCCGATCAATCAAAATTCTCTCACTGAACAAGTTTACTTTCCAAATTATATTCTATTTGATATTTTTGTTATTAAAGTCAGTAACTCCAGTCTGTTGTTTTACTAGAAAATGTTGTACTGTGGAACACGGGTGTTACAAACTTCTGTTGTCCCACACAAACTAAAGTAATTAGTTAATTATTATTGTTAATTGCATGTTCCGCAGATAGTGCCCAACTGCGCTGGCGACCGTATTCAAACATTTCTAAAGTATTTTTTTTTTTCAATATACATGTAGGTTCTATATGCTCCATTATCCTACATGCTTCAAGACTTACGTGTTTCACTATAATTGCTTCAGATTTCAACTAATTGAATCCACAGAGAGTACAGTAGGTGGAACGGGTTATTATTACGATTATCAGCTGTGGCAACTCTCCCTTACCTGTCGGTCTTCTGTGCACTTCAGAAACGATAGCTTTTTCCAAATCATCGTTGGGAACACTTAACCATTTCATTCCCACATTATTAATTCAGCTTTGGAAAAATTAAAATTCAGTGTTTTCGGTATTAATACTGTGCACTAAACATCGAAAAATTTGTTTTAAAGTTTTTGATCGAACTATTATTTTTTGTCCTGTATTTCTTGCGCAACAGAGACGTTTGTATCGTGGTATTTTATTACTTGGTACGTTATTTTGTTGATACATAACACTGCCAGATCACTAATGCTAATATTATCTTCACCACAGCACCAAAAACAAGACAATTCACTGCTGAAATAAAATAACATGAACCACACTCATACTCACACTCAGCCACAAACAGACGGCAACGCAACACAATCTCCAAGACGGATAAATTAATGCCGTCCTTAGTCTTAGCTAGTTCATAAGTAGTTTGTAAGCTTAGGGACTGATGACCCCATAGTTAAGTCCCATAAGTTCTACAAACACATTTTGAAACGATTTAGATGTTCTTTCTTCCTGCGCGCTATGAGAGAATGGAACGGTAGAGAAAAGTTATGAAAGTGGTTAATGAACCCTCTGCCTGGCACTTAAATGTGATTTGCAGAGTATCTATGTAGATGTAGATGTGGATGGATTGCGGAGTGTACATGTGGCAGTGGAATCTGAAATTCCCTGCTGTGATGTCATAAAACTCCCTCGCCGCTCGTCTACGAACGCTTTCGCGTGCAGCAAGGGGCGACCCCTAAGGGCGAGAGGGTACCGCGAGCGTGCAGGGTGTTTAGGGGCGTGTAGCGGCATTAGCCTCTGTCCGGCGACGGACGACCGACGGCGGCCGGCCTTCTCGTGCAGACCCAATCGTATTTCCCGGGAGCCGGGCGCTTCCTCCGGGAGCCGGGCTAAGGCGGCGGAAAGAGCGCCGTGTTTTTGCCGCCCGTTAATTACTGGGCGAGCGGGCCGGCCGGCTCGTGGCTTATCGGCCGGGCTTAGCCGGGGCCGGCGCGGGCTTCCTTGGCGACGTCGAAGGAGGCTGCGGCGCGGTGGGCGGCGTGTCGCGTCGCCGAGTAATGGCCCAGGCTTAGGGGCGGGAGCCGGGCGTGTTCCGCGGGACGCTTAATAAATAAGTGAGCGAACACGACCGCGGATAAATAGCCCGGCCTCCCGCGACTTTACTTAGGCCGCGGCTACTGCACAGTGGTGGGGGCGGGGCGGGGGCGTGTCCTCCGTCTGCCGGCAGGATGGACCGGCGCCGCGGCCAACAGTCCGTCAGCGGTCTCTAGCGGACCACTGCCGAGGGACCCTGCGTGGCTGTGGAACGAGGGCGCCTATACTCAGGCGACAGAGTTAGCCGACAGCTGCGTGCACAGGTGTGACGCGGACACCAGGGTTTTACACTGGCAGTGACAACATATGTGCTCTTGAGATTCACTTGAAGACATTACCGACGTTGTTATTGCTGCACGAAAGGAATTAACAGGCTTGGAATGCGAAATGGTAGTAACCCTTGGATATGTTGTTGTTGTTAGGTTGTTTAAGGGGGGACTGAAACCCTTGGATACAGTGGCGCACGTACAGGGCGTTTCACTAAGTATGCTTGCCTCTGTAACTTATAAAATAATAGGTGACGGGAAATTTTAATGCGGTAGGTCAACACTAGAAATGCTACACTTCCTGCGAAGCGATGAACATAGCCGGCCGCGGTGGCCGAGGAGACTAAGGCGCTCCAGTCACGATCTGCACGGCCACTACGGTCGGGGGTTCGAATCCCCCCTCCGGCATGGATATTTGTGCCGTCCTAGTTCGTAAGCAGTTCATAAGTAGTTTGTAAGTTTAGGGACTGATGACCCCGTAGTTAAGTCCCATAGACTTTACAAACACTTGAACACCTATGAACATAGTTTATTGTATAATTTTCCAAAGAGTTACAGCACAAAGATATAATTTTTTAAATGGAACAATACTTTTTCTATCGTGCATTGGATTCGTTGAAACCAGCTGCGTCCAAATAAATTTAAACTACATTCCTATCACTGTTAGTCTGGCAGCTACAACCCTTCAAAGTTTCAGGGGCAGATAACACAAGGGCTGCGCATAATGCAATGCGCCGTCTAAATGTGGTGCGGCCGAGTTGTAACGTCACCGGTGTCACGGAGCGTCCTCTATGCGCTGTTAGACTGCCGACTGTCGCAGCACACGGCCGTATGCCCGACAGTTGGAGCCACACAAACAACCGGGGCTCAATATACCACGCTTACTGACATCGGATGACGATGGCATACACGAAAAACATCGCATCGAGGAAGCTTCTCGCTCCGTGACACCGGCGACGTTGCAACTCTGCCGCACCACATTTAGAAGGCGCATTGCATAATGCGCAGCACTTGTGGTATCTGTCCCTGAAACTTTGAAGTGTTGTACCTCCCAAACTAACAGTGATAGCAATGTAGTTTAAATTGATTTGGACGCAGCTGGTTTCAACAAATCCGATGCACGATAGAAAAAAACTATTGTTCAATTTAAAAAATTATATCTTTGTGCTGTAACTCTTTGGAAAAAAGAGCTATGAACTTTGTTCATAGCTCCGCACAAAGTGTAACATTTCTTGTGTTGACCTATCTCATTAAAATTTCCCGTCACCTATTACTTTATAAGTTACAGAGGTAAACACACTTATTGAAATACCCTGTATATACGACGCGCGTCCTGAAAGTAAGTTCGTTTGGTTATTGATTGTACAAAAATCTACAACCGTTAAACTACATTTCTAAACAGCTTCCGAAATTTTGTAGGCAATTGTCATAGCAATTGTCATAGCATGGCACTTCAAATAAGCATCAGATGTCCAAGGTATTATGACTATGGTGTACAACATAAAACATGTGATATGTACAGTGCTATATCAATTCTAACTTTAAATGTATAAGCATCAGAGGTCAAAGATGTGATGTCCATTGTGTACCAAACAACATGTGACATGTACAGTATCAGTTTTTAATTCATAAGTCTTGCATTTTATAATAATTATTTTATTACGAGGTATGTCCACAAAGTAAGTTCCGTTTGGTTATATAAAACAAGATACAGAAAAAATATTTATTGTATAAAAATCTACAGTTGTTCAACTACTTTTCAACTTCCGAAATTTTGTAGGCACTTGTGATAACGTGGCGCACGTTTTCGTGTGCCTTCTTCATAGAAGGTTGCCGCCTGTGTATTCAACAATGTGGTGACATGTTCTTTAAGCTCGTCATCAACGTTGAAGTGATGTCAACCAAGGACAGATTTTAGATGTAAGATTTTTTTTTCCTCGATAATGCCTGACCTCACACACCGAATGTGACCAAACAATTCTTACGGAAATTTCAATGGGACCTGTTTGATCACATTCCATATAGCTTGGACCTCTCTCCTAGCGACTTTCATCTCTTCTTACACCTGAAATCTGTCCTTGGGGGTCAACACTTTAACGATGATAAAGAGCTGTTACCACATGGTTGAATACACAGGCGGCAATCTTCTGTATAGGATGCATGCAAAAACGTGTGGCACGCTATGACAAGTGCCTACAAAATTTCGGCAGTTATGTGGAAAAGTAGTTTAAGAGTTGTAGAATTTTGTGCACTAAAAATTTCTTCTGTATCTGTGTACAATTTCATTTTATTACCAAACGGAACTTACTTTCTGGACGCGCCTCGTAGTTATTTCCATTGCACACGAAGCTTAGTAGCTACAAATGTCGATCAGTTAGTAATGCACGTAATCGTCAATTGGTATTGAACAAGACGCCGAATTCAGAAGTACAAATGCTTCATTACGGACGCAACAACTTGTCTAATTTTAACTCCAACTATGCAAGAATCATATGACCAAGGTATTATGATTATGGTGTGCTACATAACATGTGATATGTACAGTGCTATATCAATTCTACCTTTTAATGTACGAGGTACGTCCAGAAAGTAAGTTTCGTTTGGTTTTATAAAACAAACGTGTACAGACACAGAAAAAAATATTTATTGTTCGAAAATCTACAATTGTTATACTACTTTTCTACATAGCTCCGAAATTTTATAGGCACTTGTAATAGTGTGGCATAAGTTTATGTATGCCTTCTTCATAGAAGGTTGCCTGTGTATTGAGCCATATGGTAGCATGTTCTTTCAGCTCGTCATCATTGTTGAAATTTTGACCACCAAGGACAGACTTTTAGGTGTAAGAAAATATGAAAGTCACTAGGAGCAAATTCCAGGCAGTACGGAAGAAGATCATACACGTCCCAGTGAAATTCCAGTAAGAGTTGTTTGGTCACATTCGCCACATGAGGTTGGGCACTATCGTGGAAACAAACACCACCTATTACACATAAAATTTGTCCTGTCAACACTTCAACGATGACGAGCTGAAAGAACATGCTACCACATGGCTGAATACACAGGCGGCAACCTTCTATGAAGAAGGCATACAGAAACTTGTGCCACGCTATGAGAAGTGCCTATAAAATTTCTGCAGCTATGTAGAAAAGTAGTTTAACAGTTGTAGATTTTTGTACAATAAATATTTTCTCTGTATCTGTACACGTTTGTTTTATATAACCAAACGGAACTTACTTTCTGGACGTACTTCGTAGTTACTTCCATTGCAGACGAAGCTTAGTAGCTACAAATGTCGATCAGTTAGTAATGCACGTAATAGTCAATTGGTATTGAACAAGACTCCGAATTTAGGAGTACAAAAATTCATTATTAACGCAAGAACTTGTCTTATTTTAACTTCAATTATGCAATCATCAGATGACCAAGGTATTATGACTATGGTGTACTACATAAAACATGTGTTATGTACAGTGCTATATCAGTTCTAACTTTAAATGTATAAGATGTCAAAGATGTGATGTCCATTGTGTACCAAACAACATGTGACATGTACAGTATCAGATTTTAATTCATAAGTCTTGCATTTTGTAATAAGTATTTTATTATTTTGATGGAGTAATGTTTGATCGTTTGATAATGGCCACATAGCCTGCTGAAACTAATAGTGACATATAGTAAATGAACGAAAGTAGCTGGAACGAAAATCCACTTCACAACGGCCACCTCGTGCAAGATCCATCAAAGAAGGTTGAGGGATTCCATCTCCCACGCCAAACCTGGTCGAGACTGAACCGTATCAGGACTGGTCAAGAGAGGTGTGCTTACAACATGAAGAAGTGGGTTTCGTTCCATTTTCTGACTGTGACTGCGGGGCAGAGGAGCAAACCGTAGGGCACATCGTCAAACAGTGTCCAATGCGAGCATTTAATGGTGACTTGGAGAGTTTACATCAAGGGACATAAAATGCTCTGGACTGGTTGTCAAATTTGGACATTTCCATTTAATTGTTGTATACTTGTAAAACCATACGATAAAAAATGAGTAATTTATACGTTCGATCTTGGCTTTGCCTTGTTACTGAAGTCATCACATTTAACTGACAGAATATCATAAGAAACCCAAATAGTGCTGACGTCCTTCCAAGGAGAACGACAATGGTGGCTTAGGTTTTCATAGTTGTAATTACGAATTCGCGCACAGTGCCGTATTTCATTTATTTGAATCTCCTTTTCCATTTCAGATCAATTTTAGTTTGTGTTGTTTATTGCAAAGAGGTAGGGTGTGCCTGCAAACTTGAGGTTGATGCAAGAGACAGTGAAGATTTCCTCGTAGTTAGGTTGTTATTTCTTGAACATTCTTTAATTTTTGCAACATTTGCATGTATATACGAGACGCGGCCAGACAGTAAGTTCCGTTTGGTTATATAAAACGAACGGATACGGATACAGAAAAAATATTGATTGTACAAAAATCTACAACTGTTAAACTAGTTTTCTACATAGCTTCCGAAATTTTGTAGCCAATTGTCATAGAATGGTACAAGGTTTTGTGTGCCTTTTTCATAGAATGCTGCCGCCTGTGTATTCAACAATGTGGTGACCTGTTCTTTCAGCTCGTCATCATCGTTGAACTGTTGTCCACCAAGGACAGATTTTAGGTGTAACAAGAGGATTACTGTCAAAAGATTTTTTTTCCACGATAATGCCTGACCTCACACACCGAATGTGACCAAACAATTCTTACGGCAATTTCAATGGGACCTATTTGATCATCCTTCATACAGCTCGAACCTCTCTCCTAGCGACTTTCATCTCTTCTTACACCTAAAATCTGTCGTTTGTGGTCAACACTTCAACGATGATAAAGAGCTGTTACCACATGGTTGAATACACAGGCTGCAACCTTATGTGAAGGATGCATGCAAAAACTTGTGGCACGCTATGACAAGTGCCTACAAAATTTCGGCAGTCATGTGGAAAAGTAGTTTAAGAGTTCTAGAATTTTGTGCACTAAAAATTTCTTCTGTATCTGTGTACAATTTCATTTTATTACCAAACGGAACTTACTTTCTGGACGCGCCTCGTAGTTATTTCCATTGCAGACGAAGCTAAGTAGCTACAAATGTCGATCATTTAGTAATGCATTTAATGGTCAATTGGTATTGAACAAGACACCGAATTCAGGAGTACAAATGATTCATTATGGACGCAACAACGTGTCTAATTTTAACTCCAACTATGCAAGAATCAGATGACCAAGGTATTATGATCATGGTGTACTACATAACATGTGATATGTACAGTGCTACGAGTTACGTCCAGAAAGTAATTTCCGTTTGGTTATATAAAACTAACGTGTACAGACACAGAAAAAATATATATTGTACGAAAATATACTACTGTCAAACTACTTTTCTACTTAGCTTCCGAAATTTTGTAGGCACTTGTCATAGCACGCCACAAGTTTGTGTATGCGTTTTTCTTAGAAGTTTGCCGCCTTTGTATTGAACCATGTGGTAACATGTTCTTTCAGCTCATCACCATCGTTGAAATCTTGACCACCAGGGACAGATTTTTAGGTGTAATAAGAGGTGAAAGTGGCTAGGAGCGAGGCCCGGGCTGTACAGATGATGAACAAACACGTTACAGTGAAATTCCAGTAAGAGTTGTTTGGTCACACTCGCCACAAGAGGTTGGGCACTATCGTGGAAATAAACACCACCTTTTGATGGAAATCCTCTTCTTACACCTAAAATTTGTCCTGTCAACACTTCAACGATGACGAGCTGAAAGAACATGCTACCACATGGCTGAATACACAGGCGGCAACCTTCTATGAAGACGGCATACAGAAACTTGTGCCACGCTATGACGAGTGCCTACAAAAATTCGGAAGCTAAGTAGAAAAGTAGTTTAACAGTTGTAGATTTTTGTACAATAAATAGTTTTTCTGTATCTGTACACGTTTGTTTTATATAACCAAACGGAACTTACTTTCTGGACGTACCTTGTAGTTATTTCCATAACAGACGAAGCTTAGTAGCTAGAAATGTCGATCAGTTAGTAATGCACGTAATGGTCAATTGGACGCCGAATTCAGGAGTACAAATGATTCATAATGGACGCAAGAACTTGTCTTATTTTAACTTCAAATATGCAAGCATCAGATGACAAACATATTATGAGTACGGTGTACTACATAACAACTGATATGTACAGTGCTATATCAATTGTAACTAAATGTATAAGAATCAGATGACAAAGATGTGATGTCCATTGTGTACAAAACATGTACAATATACAGTATCAGTTTTTAATTCATATGTCTTGCATTTTATAATAAGTATTTTATTATTTTGATTGAGTCATGTTTGATCATTTGATAATGGCTACATAGCTTGCCGAAACTAATAGTGACATATAGTAAATGAGTAATTAATACATGAGATCTTGGTTTTGTCTTATTATTTTAAGTCATCACATTTAACTAACAGAATATCATATAAAACCCAGATAGCACTGACGTCCTTCCAGAAGGACGACAATGGTGGCTTAGGTTTTCATACTTGTAATTACGAATACGCGCACAGTGCCGTATTTCATTTCTTTGAATCTCCTCTTCCATTTTAGTTTGTATTGTTCATTGCACAGTGGTAGGATGTGCCTGCAAACTTGAGGTTGATGCAAGAGATATTGAAAAATGTTCAAATGTTTGTAGAGTTTATGGGACTTAACTACGGGGTCATCAGTCCCTAAACTTACAAACTACTTATGAACTAGCTACAACTAAGGACGGCACAAATATCCATGCCCGAGAGGGGGATTCGAACCCCCGACCGTAGTGGCCGTGCAGACCGTGACTGAAGCGCCTCAGTCCTCTCGGCCACCGAGGCCGGCCAAGAGATATTGAACATTTCCTCGTAGTTAGGTTGGTATTTCTTGAACATTCTTTAATTTCTGCAACATTTGTATGTATATAACATTCATTTTGACGTCCTCCCAGAATGACGGGAAATAATCCAAAATTTATTGTGTGTTTGTGAAAAAAATCACTTTTACGTTTTTGTGCTGTCATATGAAGGTAGTTTATACCTTCCGTAATAAAATTAAAAAAAAAAATATATTTCTCCGCTATCTGGGTTAAATAGTACCGCAGGAACTAAATGACCGTAAAAAAGAGAAGATAATTCTATATTGCACAGTGATCCTACAGGGTGTCCAGAAAAGGGCTCCCTGATTTCAAAATTAAATGTCTCGACAACATAGATCGATAGAGGAATGCAGTAAACAGTATGTTTATTGTGAAAGCTTTAAGACGTTTATACAGCAGTTTGAAATAATAGTTACAAAAGCTGCTAACAGATGGCGCTGCACGGTGTGCAGCTCATATCAGCATTCGTAAGTGAAATAATCGTTTGAAAACACTCTTTGCAAACAATCACATCACAATGTTTTCAAAATGTTCGCCATTGGCACTACAGAGGTGGCGCAAACGAAGAATGAAATTCGCCATCACATTTCGTAGTGTCTCAACCGAAATGGATTCACATGCCTCAGAGATGGCCGATTCAAGCTCGTCCAGCGTGGCGGGATGCTTCGGCTAGACCATATCTTTCACTGTGACCCACAAAAAAAGCGTCACAGGGAGTCAAATCCGGCGAATATGGCGGCCATTCCATGCCTGCACCAATAAATTTGGGATATTCCAAAGCAATGACTAGATACCCGAAGTATTCCTCAAGAAAGCGAAACACTTGTTCGGTTCGATGTGGTCGGGCTCCATCTTGTATAAACCATTCAGTACCTGGTCGATTTCTCTAACGCTTGCTGTGTGGCGACAAATTGTTCCAAAATTGCAACGTAACGTGCACCAGTGACCGTTTCTCGAATGAAAAAAGGACCAATAATGCCTCTGCTGCATACTGCAGCCCACACAGTAACATTAGGAGAATACAGGGGTTTCGCTTCACACCAATATGGCTTTTCGGAACCCCAAAATCGCCAGTTCTGTATATTCACGTATCCATTCAGGTGGAAGTGTGCTTCATCTGTAAACCAGATGCAGCCAACATCAAATCCTTCACTATCAATCATTGTGAGCATCTGATTAGCAGAGGAAACCCTTTGTTTCACAGCTCGTACGGGTATGGCCTGGTGCGTTTGAATTTTGAATGGAAACATGTGTAGGCTCTTTCTAAGTATTTTCTGCATGCTGGAACGCTTCAAAGCAATCTCAGATGCAATTCTACGGACGGATGACCTTGGATTTCGCTTAATAATTCCAGAAACTGTGGCGATATTTTCAGGCGTAACTGCGGTTTGCTTGCGGCCAACATGCCCCACTAGATTATCAGTTACGTGCCTGTTCGTTGAAATTGTGCGAAGAGCGTACGAATGGTTTTTCGCATCGGGTCCTTTTGGAACATTAAATCGTGCTTGAAACCTTCGCATTGTTGCCGTAGGACTCTCTTCTAACCTGTGGTACTCTAGCACCCGAAAAACGCGTTGTTCAATGGAGCACATGGTTTTAATCTCTTCCTTCGGTAAGATAACCTCCTTTCACGTTTCAGTAGTGTAACTGATACCTCTGGGCTTCGGATCACTATTTCTACTAGATATTACGTATGGGGATTACATCGCCATCTGTTAGCAGCTTTTGTAACTATTATTTCAAACTGCTGTATAAAATTCTTACACCTTTCACATTAAACATATCGTTTACTGCACTCCTCTGTCGATCTTTGTTTTCTAGATAATTAATTTTGAAATCAAGGAGTCCTTTTCTGGACACCCTTTATATCGCCTGCATCAGGACCATGCCCAGCAAAACACTGTGGTGTTCATAAGAATCTTCGGGTCGATGACTGCAACCTCTCTTGTTTCACCTCATAGGTACCTGAAGGGGGTCGGCTAGCGCTGACAGCCCTGCCTTGGGCACACAGGTGGTGCTCAGGGACGCGCCGTGGCAGGCGACACCTGCCTCTCAGCCTCCCCCTCCCCCTCCCCCCCTAATCCCCATAGTGATCTGATAAGGGCCGGGTCTGATCCCTCCCGAGTAGGCGCCCCGCCGCCCACGCCGCCCTAACCTTGTTTAGCCGCGACCTGGACGCCAACGGCAGCCGCCCCCACGGCTATCCCATTAGGTAAAGCCCCAAGAAGCGGCCTGCCCGTTCGGGTACCGTTAATTACAAATCGAATCGCTATAGAGTCCCGCAGCCGGCCGTAATGCAATAAGCTCCAGGGGCATCTCGAGATCCTTAATTGTTTCCTAGGTCACCGGCCGCGTGGCTGGGTCACGCTACTCCCACACTGTCTTTAAGTTGACAATGTCTTGCATGTCAGCACGGATAAGATAGCAAATAATGTATCAGCTTAATCAGTTCTCTGAAGATGGTTTAGAACCGAAACTGGTCGAAGTTACAACTGTAATAAACAGCTGATGGCTGATATATCTTCTTCTTCTTCTTTCTCATCTTATAAGCACGATGAGAAGATGAGAAAGCAGAGGAAGATATTATCAGTCATCAGCTGTTTATTATAGTGCTTATAAGATGAACATTAACCAGAGCAAAACAAGGGTAATGGAGTGCAGTCTTAGAAACTCAGGCGATGCTGAAGGAACTAGATTAGGTAACGAAACAATAAAGGAGGTAGATGAGTTTTGTTACTTGGGCAGTAAAATAACAAATGATGTTCGTAGTGTAGATGATATAAAATGCAGAATGGCAAAGGGTAGAAAAGCATTCTTGAAAAAGAGAAATTTGTTAACATCGAATATAGATTTAAGCCTAAGGAACTCCTTTCTGAAGGCATTTGTGTGGAGTGTTGCCTTGTATGGGAGTGAAATGTGGACGATAAACAGTGTGGACAGGAAGAGGGTAGAGGATTTTGAAATGTGGTGCTACAGAAGAATACTGAAGATTAGGTGGGTGGATCGCGTAACTAATGAGAAGGTACTGAACAGAATTGGGATCGATTGGTAGTACACTTTCTTAGACATCAAGGAATCGTGAATTTAGCATTGGAGGGAAGTGTGTTGGGCAAAAACCGCAGAGGAAGACCAAGAGATGGATATAGTAAACAGATTCAGACAGATGTAGGTTGCCGTTCTTATGTAGAGATGAAGAGGCTTGCTCAGGAAAGGGTAATGTGGAGAGCTGCATCAAACCAGTCTCCGGACTGAAAACCACAACTTCTTTCTCTTTGGCCCTCTTCCCGCACATGCAGTGTCGGCACTGAGTTAAACGCAGATTTGGCATGTGTTAATATGTACGGGATGGCCGGATGCCCTTCCTGCCGCCACCCCATGCCCCCCAGGAGGAAATGTCTACCCCAAATGTCTGCGTATAGTGTGAGATGTGTGTGAAAGTGTAAAGTGTTACGAAATATTTGCGAATCGTGTATCTGAGGCGGGACCTGGGGACCAGCCCGGTATTCACCGAGGGGGATGTGGAAAACCGCCTAAAAACCACATCCAGGCTGGCCGGCAATCTTATAAAGTTGCCCTTGCTTAGTATAATACCATAATTGTTAACGTAGATTCCGCGATTATATTTTGGACAAGGAATTGATGGCACCGAATTTTTGAACTTGAAATAATTTAGTTAAAGTGCAGAACAAAAATTGAACATTAAAGCAAATAAACCGCGGATTGCATATTAAAGTCGGGTACCATACAAGCAACAGCACGTTATAAGACTTACGGAAAGCACCTAGCTGGATCCTGCGCTTCGTATTGTAGAAGCTGGAAATGATAACTTTTACTTATTTAATACGTGTACGTTCGAGATACTTTCAGTAGGAGATCAATGTTCAGACTGTTCACTTCGCTTTTCATTGTTGTGTGACCGTGGTTGGAACATGAAGTTACTGGTAATGATATAATAATAATAATAATAATAATAATAATAATAATAATAATCGTACTTCGTGAAATTACAAAAGAATTGACTGCAGGCTCTAAAATCAAGCAAAGTTTTGTATAAGGATGATTGAATGATTGAAATTTTGCAGACAATGCGAAGCGATTGTAATGGCGTCTGAACATTAAACTATTACGGATGCGAAGGAGCTGAAAACATTAAGAAATTAAATATTTGATGTGGAGGAGTTTCATTTAAATGAAAAGCAAGGAGAGGGAA
This sequence comes from Locusta migratoria, assembly GCA_026315105.1. NCBI lineage: Eukaryota > Metazoa > Arthropoda > Insecta > Orthoptera > Acrididae > Locusta > Locusta migratoria. Next base: position 58,524,343 of record CM048751.1, read on the forward strand.
TGCTTTTAAATTTAAATAATATATTTTCAGCAACAGCTTGCATTATTGTTATTTACATGAGTAGATACAGGTATGAAAGACGTCTACACATGTCGGATACAGACAAGAGAGAGAGTAAAACTACTATCACGGTTCCGTCTTCTCGCTTGTTCGGAAGTAAAAAATGACGAACGAAATTAAATTAGTTGCATAGCGATTGAGAGGGAACCGGAGGCGATAAGCATCGCTGATCAAAGATAAACAAAAAGAAAAAAAAAAATTAGTGTATCGTTACAAGCTGATGGCTGATATACCTTCTTCTTCTTCTTTCTCTTTGGCCCTCGTCCCGCACATGCAGGGTCGGCACTGAGTTAAACGCGGTTTTGGCACGTGTTAATATTTACAGGGTGGCCGGATGCCCTTCCTGCCGCCATCCCATGCCCCCGAGGAGGATATGTGTACCCCAAAATGTCTGCGTATAGTGTGGTATGTGTGTGAAAGTGTAAAGTGCTACGAAATGTTTCCGAATCGTGTAACTGAGGCGGGACCTGGGGACCAGCCCGGTATTCACCTAGGGGAATATGGAAAACCGCCTAAAAACCACATCCTGGCTGGCCGGCACTCCGACCCCTTTCGTTAATCCGCCGGGCGGATTCGAACCGGGGCCGGTACGCCTCCCCATCGCGGAAAGCGGTGCGTTAACCACACGGCTAACGGTGCGGGTCTGATGGCTGATAATACGCATTTCCTAAAATACATTAGGGCTGTTTACCCCTCATCTGAGTAAAAATTTGTATTGACAAGCACTCTTTGACCTGATTGGATTCTCTGCTAAGTAGAAATAGCCTACTTATTAGTGTACACCATTTAACTTCACTGTACCTACTCTTCTGAACTCTTCTTATATTATTATTAAACTGCATTATTAGCCCTGAGGAATATTTCACAATTACTGGCATGCTGAGCCGGTAGAGGCATGCCTTTACATCTAGACTGTACCACTTCAGCTGTAAACACCGAGCGAGATGGCACAGTGGTAAGACACTGGAATCGCATTCTGAAGGATGGTGGTTCAAATCCACCACCGGCCATCCAGATTTAGGTTTTCCGTGATTTCCCTGAATCACTCCAGGAAATGCAGGGCTGGTTCTTTTGAAAGGGCACTGCCGATTTTCATCCGCATCCTTACCGAAAAACCTGAGCGTAAGCTCCATCTCTAATGACCACGATGTCGCTGGAACGTCAAACTCTAAGCTTCCTAATTTCCTTCCTTCAGCTGTAAACCTCTAGGTGGTGGATAAAATTATATAAACACTTAACACAAATATATTTATTTATTAATAATCAGTTGCCTCACAACGGCTTTCAAATCAACAGAATCTTTTAGAGGAACAGATTTGTTAACTGTCTATAGTTTCCAAGAAAATGTTATCCATTCTTCTAGCGATACGTTCAATTACTCTGACGATGTTGGACCTTTAAGTTTGTTCCTCGCTCACTGTTCTAAAATTCTCCATAACTGCTGACTTATGGTGAGACATAGCTTTCTTCCTGTTCAGGGGAGAATTTAGATATAGTACCGTAGGCTTTCCCGGCGTAATACGTCTTCTTAGCTACTTTGGATCTGCTGCCGGATCTTGAAATCAAGCTGACTCAGTATGTCGGCGATCCACTTGTTCGCCATCTTCAGGAGACACTGGTGCTACGGAATCCGGCTGACGACTGATATTGAGTCGCTATGTTCCGATACACAAGGCCGTTCCCCGTCAGGGGTTCGAATCTTCCTCGGGCATGGATGTTTGTGTTGTCTTTATTATAAGGTAGTTCATAAGTAGTTTGTAAGTTTAGGGACCGATGACCCTGCAGTTAAGTCCCATAAGCTTAACAAACATTTGAACGACTGATATGGCAAAAAAATGGACCGTCGAAATATTGAGCAGCTTGGTTTCTAGATCCGACAGCAGACCGGAAGAAACTACGGAGAAGTTTCAAATGTTTTGATTCTGTACAAAGAAAACCTGAAGCTAACTGGCTATGTCAATGGGCGCATTATCATTTTGGAATATGGCAGAGTTTCTTACTAGTAATTTATTCATAGTGAGCAGTTTTTCTTTAGGACTCATTCACATTTATCCAACTAATGAGAGTAAAGGCAGAAACCGTTTAATAACGTGATATTGATGCCCACCTCTCAGATAAATTTGTAAATAAAACTCTCAGTGTTAATTTTTGAAGGAAATGTACTACATCATAATATGGGACCTAAATACTTAGGGGTCACTCTGTACCGGACTCTTTCATGTAAGTCACACCTTCCTAAGGTTGCTGGCAAGCTGAAGACCAGGAACAACCTCTTGCATTAACTCTGTGGTACTGGCTGGGGATCTTTAGCAGGCACACTAACAACTACAGCTCTGACCTCGGCTTACTCGGCTGCAGAGTATTGTGCGCCGGTATAGATAAACAGCGCCCACACACAAAACGTCGACACGCTTTCGAACGAAACCACGCGAATTATTAACGGGATCATACGAAGTACCCCTACCCACTGGCTGCCCATTCTGAGCCACTCCCCACCTCCTGACGCTAGACGGAAGAAGACTCTCGTAAGAGAATATAAAAAAAAATCGTAGATGGCCCCCAGCTGCCCCTCTTAAATGATGTAGCTTATGTGGAGCGAAGGAGACTCAGATCAAGGCACCCTGCGACTTCCACTACCAAGACCTTACAAGAAGAAAACTTGCACGTCCATCTTGCCTGGAACTGGCAACAACAATGTCCCGAATCATGCCAAAGCCTACCATGTTTCCTTCAAAAAACCCCAGGATTTGATCAACCGTGTGCCGTGTGGACAGCCCTCCACCGTATCCAAACTGGACACAGACGATATGCGGATGCGCTCCATAACTGGGGAAAAGTCCCTTCATCGAAATGCCACTATGGTGCTGACACGCAGACAGTTAAACACTTAGTGACCGAATGCCTAAACCACGAATATCGTGTGGATTTTAGTGATTTCTTGAGGGCGAGCGCTGATGCCGTACAATATATTAAGAACTTAAACGTTTGTGAATAAACATATTTAATGACTTGTTCTTTATACATGTTGTTGTGGTTTTCAGTCCGCAGAGTAGTTTCCTGCAATTCTACACGCTGCCCTGTCCTGTGCAAGCCTCTTCATCTGAGAATACGTACGGCAGCCAACATGTTTGGAATCTGCTTACTGTATTCGTCCCTCAGTCTCCCTCTACGACTTTTACCCCACACACTTCCTTCTAATGCTAACGATTCCTTGATGTCTCAAAATCTGTCCCACCAACCTATCCCTTCTTTCTGGATATGCCAGAAACGTCTGGCTTAAATAGCCAGGAGTGTAATATTGGATGTCACCAAATTTCGCCTCTTCAGAAACGCTTTTCTTCCCTTAACCACTTCTGCATTTTATATCTTCTTTACTTCGGCTAGCAGAGGTTATCTTGCTACTTAAATAACAAGACTCATCTACTACTTTTATTGTCTCATTACCTAATCTAATTCCTTCAGTATCGCCTGATTTTCTGACAAAACATTTCATTACGTTTGTTTTAGTCTTGCTAAGGTTCATCTTATATATTCCTTTCAAGACACTATCCATTCCGTTTAATTGCTCTTCGAATTATTTTGCTGTCTCGGTCAGAATTACTATGTCGTCAGCAAACAGCCAACTTTTTATTCCCTCTCCCTGTCCTTTAAATCCCTCTCCAAATTTCTCCTTGCATTCATTCACAAGCTTGCTCAAAAATCAAATATTTGTATAGCTTATGGGACTTAACTACGGGGTCATCAGTCCCTAAACTCACAAACTACTTATGAACTAACTAAGACTAAGGACGGTACAAATATCCATGCCCGAGGGGGGATTCGAACCCCCGACGGTAGTGGTCGTGCAGACCGTGACTGGAGCGCCTCAGTCCCCTCGGCCACCGCGGCCGGCAAGCTTGCTCAATGTACAGATTGAACAACATTGGGGAAATGCAACAACCCTGTATTTCTCCCTTCCCAATCACCGCGACCCTTTCATGACCTTCGACTTTAATAATAGCTGTCTGGTTTTTGTACAAGTTGAACATAGCTCTACGCTCCCTATATTTTACCACTGCAGCCTTCAGAGTCTGAAAATGTATTCCAGTTAACCTCGCGTGTTCCTACATTTATCCTAAATCTAAATTGATCTACCCCAAGGTAGTATTCTCCATTCGTCTGTAAATAATACGTGTGAGTATTTTGCAGCCATGACTTATTAAACTGATAGTTCTGTAATTTTTAAATTTGCCTAAACTTGCTTTCTTTAGAATTAGTATATTTGTCTAGAAGTCTGAGCGTATTTATTCTCTTTGTCTCATACATCTTGCATACCAGGTGGAACAATTTGTTCATGACTGGCTCTCCTGACGATAATAGCAGTTGAGACGGGACATCATCTACCCCAACGGTCTTGTTTCTACTCAAATCTTTTAGTGCTGTGTCAAATTCTTCTCGCAGTATTGTATCTCCTATTCCTCTACTACGTCTTCGATTTCTAGAATACTGCCTTCAAGTTTATTTCCATCTTTCAGCTTTCTTTCTTTCTTTATACATAGTGTTATATAATTTCATGTATGTGATACCACATAATTGTAATTTGTCATACGTTAAGTAAAAAAGTAAAAATGACGTAACTCTCTTCGCCCACCCCCCATTCTTTAATGTAGGAAGCAGTCGTTACGTATAGCAAGCCTGTTTATGGGGTTTACGGAACCCAGTTTTTTTCTAGGATGTGATGTCAATGATTATTCCCTAGACCATACCAATAATTCTAGTTTATGATGTGTCCAGGTGTCATGATCGTGCCAGCATTCCCATCGAATCTTTGCCTTGGCTTACATCAACGACGGTTTAGCAACTGTTGACCTTCCATGAATGTAACAATGTTAAGCTCCTGTAAATACTGTTGTCACTGAAATAGTATTGCGCAAGTTAGTGTTGTGTTTCGATATAGCTTTTCGCATTTTATTACATATGTAAATAAGAACCAAAACATATAAGATAAACAGCTGTCTTAAAAGGATAAAAAGAAATACCAATTACACCTGACGATGGCATACACGCTGAAATAGGCCTGTAGTATTAAATAATTTATTTATTTGGAATTAATACTTCGTAATGTCTCTAAGTGAATTGGAAACCGTTAAAGAACCTAGGTGTGCGGAAACTTACGTTTGAGTCGCAAAGAGAAATGGGAACTCTGCTCGACATTACACTACTTCGCCAGCATCTATTACAAGTCCCAGAGCTAACACTACGGCAGCTGAGTGGTAGTTTTTATTATAGGCATTCATGTGAGGAACGCATTAACCGCAAAGGACAAAACTTTTCGGGAGAGCAAAAAAGAAATTAATGAATTCGTTTTCACTAGCATTAGTACGGAAACTGCTTGGAAGGTGCGACTTCAAGTGATCTTCACACGTTGAAAAAACTGTGTTGTATTGGGCAAGCTCATCATGCACGTATTGGGCTAAGTACGGCTCTGTTACAAAAATATGACTCGACTAAGTCTGAGAGTTGAACCGTACACACCTGCTATCATACCGAACATCTATAATAGCAGCAAATAGTACCTTCTACCCGTGATCTTACAGCAAACACTCTATGCATAGTCTAACATTTGTGAAACACTGACTCCATACTAACATCATTAATGCGTAAGAAGTTCTCTTTTTTCACAACTAAACCGCTTATCCGAGCTTGACAAAATTAGGTAGGGAGATACCCCGAACTCTGAGGAAGAATTAGGCTACATTAGAAAGTGTGTGATTCAAGATATTTGTACATTTTAAGTATATAATGCAAGCAGCTGAGTATCAACGTTACTCACATAGCTAAAAGACTAGTTATTCTTTGACGTTTAAAATTTTAAACATTTCAGATGTTCAAATGTGTGTGAGGTCTTATGCGACCAAACTACGTGGTCATGAGTTGCTAGACTTAAACACTAATTACTTAACTAACTTACGCTAAGGACAACAGAATACCCATTTCCAAGGGAGGATTCGAATCCCCCGATCGCAGTGTCCGTGCAGACCGTGACTGGTGCGCCGCAGACCGCTCGGCCACTGCGGCCGGCGTTTAACATTTATGAAAATACATTTAATGGTTGAAATGTTCTACGTAATACGATTCAAGATAATGAATACAATGCTTCGTAACACATCAACATTTTCATACCGCCGAACCGATTTCGATGTAATCTGAATCCCGCATAATATTTTTGTTTTTATATTTATATTCTAGGCACGGTCTATAATTAAACCGAACATTTTGAAGCTTTTATCTTTTTAATGATCCTCGTCATAGTTGAAGGACAAAGTTGGGAATTTATTTTACTTTCGATGGCCTTCGACACGTATGTAAGAACATCAAAGCGAGCGAAGCCGCGGGAGTAAAGCTTGTGAAATACAAAATTTATGAAAGAGGTTTTGTTCTAAGGTCTCCAAATAAAGTAGGCAACACTAGATAAATCAGTTCAGTTACTCATTTTGAAACACGTTTTGATCTAATGGAATTGGTAATATGAAAGCAAAAGTAATAAATTACAAATAAACCTTATAGAAGTAGGGGTCAAATGCGTTACCTGCGTATTGAGAATGGCAGCGAAATCCTCACTGAAGTAATCATCGACGATGCTTATACACTAAGTACATTTTGCCATCACACAATACTAAATAGTCATCAGCTCAAAAAATTTCAAAACTTACTTCAACGAATAACATGTCAACAACACCCGTAAAATCTCTTGTACAATCATATACGGTCTTCATTTACAATTCCGTAATGGAATCAGAAAAACTGAGAGTTCTTAAAGATCACTGCCTTTGATTACATTTTTACTGTTTTTAATGGACTACATGAACTTGAAAACGAGGCTCGTCAACTGAACTTTCTCGTTTTGACCTTAACAATAGAAGAAAATAAAATATCTTTCAATATCTACCGAAAAGAAACATATACTGATCATATTGTACCCGCCTCTTCTATGCACCCTCAATGACACAAAAATGATTTCTTTCATTCTACCATTCACAGAGTCATTTCCATTCCACTCTTGAAAGAAACATTCGAGGAAGAAATAAATTTTACAATAACCATAGCAGTTAACAACATCCTTAAAAAGGATTAGACGTGCTGGAAGAATTGCAAATATTTACGCATTTTTTCTCGTAATGATGGACTCATTCTAAATGAACAATTACAACTCCGTAATAGAAGCTTTTTTAACGGTAGTAAGCCGTTACTCGGTCGTTGATGTACTTCGTGCAGTGTCCGAAATATTTCTTCCGACTTTATACAAAAATTTGTATTCCAAAAGCCAATATTGAACTATTTTGCTTATTACAATTTTGTTACTCGTTAATTCTCACTACTAATATTGTACTGCCAAAATGACGTCTCATCCATCTCCTATGTTAAACAAAACTTTTTGTAGCAATTGTTTTCTCAATACTGTTTCTCTCTGTGCAGTAGCCTAGTTGTAATTGCAACTACTAGATGGCACTACTGAGGTAACGCCTACCTGTTCACAACTTCGCTTAGCACACGCCAGTCTGATGCCTCCGTGCAGGCGTGCAGCCCATAATGGCTAGATCTTTCTCATTTTTTAAAAATTTTTGTAACGTAGGCTTCACAGCTGAGTTTTAACTTTTATTATGTGACTTGTTTTAATTTATAATTTCTGATGAAGGGAATCATACCTATTGCCGAAACCAGGTTAAATAATATTAGTTTTGCGATCGATTATCCTTTGATGAACCGTTTCTATAGCCCCAAGCAGCTGTCCTTACGAGCAGTCCAAATTCGAGCATGAGACAGTAAATAAGTCGCAAACTGATGTAGACACGCCTGTACTGCGTTTATAAGCCTGAAAATTGCTGTACTTTTCAGCTGACTCCATCTGTAAATTTAAACACTGGCCCTATCGTTCTAGAAGACTTTAAAAGCCTGGAGCTTGGAATTTTTGTGGTAGCATTTGCATCATGTAAGAGACGCTCTTGAGCTGTAACTTTATTTGGTTCCTTAACCTGCTGCAACCCACAAGACGGATGTGTCGTACTGGTGGACAGCACGCAGTATAGGAGCGGCGTGTCTACCTCAGTTTGCGACTTATTTACTGACTCAGCCTAATATTTTACTTGACGACAACAATTTTCTGCCCTAGCCACACTCTCATTGGTAGATCGCCATCTTTTCCGAAAGTAGCAGAGTTCTTAACAGAAAAGATTTGTTTCGTCTTAACTTTGATCACTTCTACACTAACTTAACTTTTTGATAATATTAGCCGCGGTGGAGTAGCCGAGCGGTCTAAAGCACCTCGCTGCGGAGCGCGCGGTTGCTCGCCGTGGAGGTTCGAGTCCTCCCTAGGGCATGGGTGTGTGTGTTTGTCCGTAGGTTAATTTACCTAGGTTTAAGTAGTTTGTAAGCTACGGACTGATGCCCACGCAGTTTGGTCCGATAGATTTACAGACATTTTTCATGAAATGATAATATTAAACAGAAAAGTTATAAACATACTGATACCTCGGGCTATTTATCAACAGGTATGAAAAAACTAAATAAAAAAACGAACAAGCAAGCTTTTATGAGCTTGTTCGCCCATACTACACAATATTAACATGACGTTACTGGGAAAATAGACAAATATTCGTTCAACGGTTACATGAACATGAGGTGTATATCTCGCTGTTTCAGTTTGCTGAGTTACTGTGGAGGATACAATGATCTTGCTATGCAATGTTTCCGTTGGGGCTCGAGGTCTGTGTGGGACGGAGTTGTTTTAAGTGTAATAAATCCACAAATAAATAGATACGAGTATATTGCTTCCAGGACAATAGCTTAAGGTAATAAGCTATAATCCAAGACACAGTTGGTTGAAATCGCATGACGCATTCAAATTTACTGTACTATATTGTGTTATTGTGAACATTAAATGTGAAACTTCCTGGAAGATTAAAATTGTATGCCGGAACCGGGACCCGAAATTGGGACCTTTGCCACTCGCGGGCAAGCGCTCTACCATTGAGCTATCCCGACACGACTCACTGCCCGTCCTCACAGCTTCAATTCTGTCAGTACCTCGCCTTCTACTTTTGAAACTTCACAGAACTTCTCCTGCGAAACTTGCAAGACTAGCTCTCCTTCCAGGAGTGCTAGTCTGACAAGTTTCGGAGGATAACTTCTGTGAAGTTTGGAAAGTAGGAGGCGATAACTCAGTGGTAGAGTGCTTTCCCACAGAAGGCAAAGGTCCCACGTTCGAGTCCCGGTTCCGGCATACAATTTTAATCTACCATAAAGTTTCATATCAGCGCACACTCCGCTGCAGAATGAAAATTTTTTCATTAAATGTTGTGTGTTTTTTTTTTTTTTTTTTTTTTTTTTTTTTTTTTTTTTTTTTTTTTTTTTAAATATTAAAGTTATTTTTGGTTCATGAGATACGCCCAATTTTTCAGATCAGAAGTGATGGTAACTGTGGTGTCGCACAAGTACAAAGTGCGCGCCACTTACTTTCGCCGCGCGCCGCCATGCACGCACGGCGCGGCGTTCTCACGACGACAGCCACGAGCGCCCTCTGCGACAACGCCGCTCGTGGCCACCACTGAAGGACATCGGTCACTTCGGACTGAGATAGCAACGAGTTAGGACCTTCGTAATCAGATAGGCACCATTGAAGACTTTGTTATCGTACAGGCACTAGGCAGGCCTCTAACAACTATGTATCAACATTCTGCAGTACTAAGTAAAAGTTAAGTATTGTTACATTCTGTGCAATATATCTCTTTCTAATTTACTCGAGTGTTTATAGTTTCTGGCTGCTCCCCTCCGTACCTGCACCAGCGTGTCGGTCTCATTCCACTCGGCCACCGACACCTACGACGAGGCTGGGACACAAAAGCGGCGACGAAGTTGGGACACAAAAGTGGCGACGAGGAGTGATAGACGAACCTTGGACCAGCCCGCTTGCAGCAGCCAGACAGCAGCAGTCGGAGCACGCAGAAATTGCTCCCGCCCACCCACCCTTATTATAAGAATTTTGGGAGAACATATTCTGTCACGTGTTTGTGGACTTTTTTGTTGCAGAGCGTCTTCTTTCATATTGCATTTGTGTTTTGTTATAATTTACTTGTATGCGCGGCGCCTAATCGGTCAGCATGGCCACTACCCCGAACCCAAACTTAATGGAAATTATTCAGTTACAGACGGCGCAAATAACACAACTTCTCCAGGCTGTGGCCCAGCTCACGGCGCAAGCAGCTAACCAACAACAACAGCCGTCACATCAGCAGCCCACACCTGCCGCTGCACAGCTTCCTACATTTCGCCAGTACAACGAACGTGAGGAAGAATGGAGTGACTATTTCGCGCAGTTTCAAGAACTCGTCGCGGCTCATCAAATTACAGGTCAGACTGTTAAGCATCTTTTATTGTCCGTGGTGGGCCCCAAAACTTTTGTGTTACTGCAGAAACTGTTCCCGCAAGCATCACCTCGTGATGTAGACTTTGAACAAATAGTAGAGGCACTAAATGCTCATTATGAGAGGAAAGTTCTTGTAGCCGCTGCACGATACCGATTTTTCAGACTTAAAAAATTACCGCAGCAGTCACACCAAGAGTGGATTACGGAATTGAAGGGCTTAACCCGCCAATGTAAATTTACTTGCTCTTGTGGACTTTCTTATAGTGACGTGATGTTGAGGGATGCGATTACGCAGAATATTCAGGACCCCCAGAATTAGGGCAGCAATTCTGAAACAGTCTGACCCTTCATTAGACAGTGTACTGCAGCTTATAGAAGCGCATGATACTTTTGACTTAGCAGATGTAGAAATGCAAAGCCATAGTGTAAATTCAGTGCGCCGCAACGGACGCTTTCCTAGCCGTAGTTCGCATTCTAGCCCTAGTGATTCTTATTTTTCTACCGGTCGTGCTGAACAGACAGTGAACAGTAGCCAGTGTAAAAGTGCGACACAAAGGTCGCCCCGTCGTGTTAGAAACAGTGATTTGAATAACGGGCGCCAACGCTCATTTCAGAAAAATGTTCGTAATTCTTGCCCCCAGTGTGTGTCTCGCCACAAGCGTGCTCATTGCCCTAGTCGCAACGCAACCTGTTATCAATGTGGCAAATTGGGACATGTGCAGTCTGTGTGTATGCAAATTAAAAACTCAAAGAACAGTAACGTTAGAAACAGTGCTTCGCAGAGTGCGAGAACAGTTCATTCTGTAAATGTTATACGGGCTGTGGAATTGAACACTGCTTTCCTTGGATCTCAATTGCAAGAAAGTAGTTCTGCGCCTATGGCAAATCTATATAGTGCACCACGTAGCAAGCGCCGACGAGCGCGTAAAACAGTGCAACGGAAAAGGGTTCGGGACAAGCAAAATGACTATGAACAGTGCATGCCTGTAGTGAAAATAGTGCCTTCTGCAACTGCTCCTTGTAATAGTGCCCAGTACTGTGTAGCTAGTGACAGTAGACATCAAGTAGCTACTCAAAAGTGTAGTGCAGTAGTTAATAAATCTGGAGTAGCTTCGCAGGCTTGCGCGGACGCCGATCCGGCGGTAGTGTCATCTAGTGACAGTGTTGTTAATCCGCTGCGTGCCGAGTCTGCGCCGCTTCCTTCACTACGCGGCCCGCGCAAGCGCAGTAAACAAACCGTAGCAGACGTTGCCCACATTCGCGCACCTGTCGAGCGCCGAAAGCAAAAACTTTTTGTGAATCTTTCCATTGACAATAAGACTGTGCAATTTCAGCTCGACACTGGTTCCGCTGTTACCTTAATTAATAAAGATACTTATGAACTTCTGGGTTCGCCAAAATTATCGCTGTGTCAACAAGTGTTAACAGCTTATACAGGTCAAAATATTCCCGTGCTAGGAACGTGTAGCCTGCCTGCCTCTTTTCAAGGTGTTACGAAAACAGTTGCTTTTGTTGTTCTTCAGGCCAAATCTACGCAGAACATTTTTGGACTAGATGCTTTTGACTTGTTTGGTTTATCAATTCAAAGAGATGTGCTTCAAATTTCGTCAATAGTGCCTCAGGATAAAATCAATGCATTGTGTGACAAATATAGTGACTTGTTTTCGCCGGAACTAGGTTGTGCAAAAGACTTCGTGGCACATGTAACTTTAAAAGAATCTGCAGTTCCAAAATTTCGTAAAGCTAGACCAGTGCCTATCGCCTTGCGTGATACAGTTGCCGAAGAACTTAAACGTTGGCAAGATAGTGGGGTGATTTCTCCTGTTTCTGCGAGTCAGTGGGCCTCGCCTATAGTAATTATACCCAAGCCGTCAGGAAAACTTCGTCTCTGTGCGGACTTCAAATCAACAGTGAACAGTCAAACAATTGTCGACACTTATCCCCTGCCCAGACCTGAGGAACTGATGGACAAATTAGGACAGTCTCGCTTCTTTTCCAAGATTGATTTAGCAGAGGCATACTTACAGATTCCACTTGATGACGAGTCAAAAAAGTTTTTCGTCATTAATACTCACATGGGCCTTTTTCAATTTCAACGCCTACCTTTTGGCAGTTCTTCCGCTCCCGCTATTTTTCAGCGTTTTTTGGAACAGCTGACAGTTTCCGTACCGTGTTGTTCGAACTATTTAGATGACATTGTGGTATCCGGACGTACAGTTGAAGAACATTTAGCAAACCTGGAGTGCCTTTTCAAAGTTTTGACTGCAGCAGGTCTACGTTGTAATAAAGCAAAGTGTTCGTTTTTTCAAACTGAAATAGAGTACCTAGGCCATGTGATTAATGCCCAAGGAATTCATCCCTTACAGTCACATCTTAGAGCAATCAAAGACTTGCCTCCTCCTAAGAATGTGCATGAATTGCAAGCAGTAATGGGAAAGCTTAACTATTATTTCAGGTTTATTCCCAATGCCTCTCAGATTGCAGCTCCACTGCATCACTTACGTAGGAAGAATGTTCCTTTTGTATGGTCCAAAGATTGTCAGGTTGCCTTTGACAAACTAAAGTCTGCACTACTCAGTGATGCATGTTTGATTCCCTTTGACCCACAGAAGCCTGTAGTGTTAGCAGTTGACGCCTCGTCGTACGGTGTGGGTGCAGTTCTGTCACATCGTATTGGATGTCACGATCGTCCTATTGCCTTTGCATCCAAGCTACTGACGCCGACGCAACAGAATTACAGTCAGATAGAAAAGGAGGCCTTAGCAATCATTTACGGCGTCACAAAGTTTCATCATTATCTCTATGGCAGAAAATTCTATTTGTTGACAGACCACAAGCCTCTCACGTCGTTGTTCTCACCCATAAAGCCCATTCCGCCACGAACGGCACAAAAGCTTCAGAGATGGTCCTTGATATTGTCTAATTATCAGTATGAGATTTTGTACCGACCTACCACTAAACATGCCAACGCGGACACACTTTCCCGACTTCCGGTTGGCCAGGATGTGTCATTTGATTCTTCAGAAATGGCATGTTGTCAGATAGACTCCAGAGATGCTTCCGCTGTCGCAGATTTCCCTTTGAACTCTCGTCGGGTTGCACAGGAAACAGCTGCCGATGCAGACCTAAGTGTGGTAGCACGTTTTGTTCGCTTTGGTTGGCCTGCCAGAGCCAAAGACATTGATCGGCCTCTGGTTCGACGTTATTTTGCACAACGTCATGCATTATCTTTAAGTCAGGGTGTACTGTTGTTGCATACCGACAACGACCAAGCAAGAGTGATTGTTCCTCGTTCCCTGCAACGTGAAGTGTTACGCCTCCTGCATCAAGGACATTGGGGCATTGTTAGGACAAAGCAATTGGCCAGACGTCATTGTACCTGGGTTGGTATGGACGCTCAGATAGAGAGCATAACATCACAGTGTACAGTTTGTGCGGAGCATCAGGCGGCTCCTCCGCAGCGTTTCTCAGACTGGCCACGCCCCAAGGGACCATGGCAACGTTTACATATTGACTTTGCCGGACCTTTCTGGAATACGCGCTGGTTAATTGTTGTAGACGCTTTCAGCAAGTTTCCTTTTGTGATTGCCATGAACTCAACGACAGCTTCTAGTACAATCAGTGCCTTAACATCAGTGTTTTGCATCGAAGGCTTGCCTGAAACTATCGTCAGTGACAATGGACCTCAGTTTGTTAGTGCGGAATTTCAACAATTTTGTCGTGTGAATGGTATTCAGCATATTACCACTGCACCTTTTCACCCTCAGTCCAATGGTGAAGCAGAACGTTTCGTTCGAACATTCAAGTCTCACATGGAGAAGATGAAAGGTCAGCACTCCAGGCAGCAAGCTCTTCAAATTTTCCTGTCTACGTATCGGTGCATGCCACGTGACGGCCCGTCTCCTGCCGAGCTGCTACACGGCCGCCGTCACCGCACTCTCCTTCACCTGCTGCAGCCTCCCACGCACCGAGTCGGTTCGTATGGCGCTACGCGTTTTCAGGTTTCTACGCCGGTGCTGTACAGGGTGTTTGCTGGAAACAAGAAGACATGGTTGCCGGGCACCATTCAGCGCGTGCTCGGGCGCAATATGTATGTTGTACGTTCTTCCACAGGGTCGGAGCTGCGGCGCCACGCAAACCAATTGCGCCTGCACAGACCGCGCGATCCTGTCTCCGGTTTCTTGATTCCAGACCCAGTTCACCGCCAGGGAGCACAGCCACATCGTTCGTCCCCGGACTACGAGATCCCTATGGACGTCGACGTACATCCGACGCAGTCGTCGCCGCCGCTGTCGCCGCCGCAGATGACAGCGTCACCGAGAGGGACTCCGGGACCGTGCGGGCCCCCCCAGCTTGGGCCACGCACCTCAGAAGAAGATGACCTGCTCCCTCTGGGCGGGGGCGGGCGCCCTTCCCCAGGTTTCGGCGGGTTCCCTGGAGGATCGCAAGGCGGATGCCGGGGCGCGGACGGCGTCTCGATCCCGGCCTCAGCTACGACGCCCGTCCCACCAGTAACGCCCCCGCCCAGGCCCTCCTCCCAGTGCCGTCGCCGTGGCCCTCAGCCCTACGCCACGACGGCGCGGCAGTTTGGGGGGGGGGGGGGAGGGGTGTGGTGTCGCACAAGTACAAAGTGCGCGCCACTTACTTTCGCCGCGCGCCGCCATGCACGCACGGCGCGGCGTTCTCACGACGACAGCCACGAGCGCCCTCTGCGACAACGCCGCTCGTGGCCACCACTGAAGGACATCGGTCACTTCGGACTGAGATAGCAACGAGTTAGGACCTTCGTAATCAGATAGGCACCATTGAAGACTTTGTTATCGTACAGGCACTAGGCAGGCCTCTAACAACTATGTATCAACATTCTGCAGTACTATGTAAAAGTTAAGTATTGTTACATTCTGTGCAATATATCTCTTTCTAATATACTCGAGTGTTTATAGTTTCTGGCTGCTCCCCTCCGTACCTGCACCAGCGTGTCGGTCTCATTCCACTCGGCCACCGACACCTACGACGAGGCTGGGACACAAAAGCGGCGACGAAGTTGGGACACAAAAGTAACATAACGCTAATCTTAGTTATTACTTCTAAGTTTAGAGATTGTCCCTTTAAATGGTTTGCTTGGGCGAAACAAAGTACCTGACTGCTCGCCTCTCCCTCCTGAACGGAGTCTACCCGCCTCGCTCTACCTTCCGTACAGTTACAGAATTAGATGTGACTGATGTAGTACTATCTGTAATGTCACAATACCTCCAATTTCCGTGTCAAGTAGTTTATACCTTGGAACAGTAGGTCGCACTAAATTATTTTATATCACAGAACGTACATAAAATATTACAATTTTGTCAGACCAATAGAGTACATAATATTTTGGTGGTGCATGAAGCAGGCTGAATCTCTACAGATCTATAAAGAGATATAATAGTTTAAAACTAACATAACTTATAAAAAATACCCATAACAAACAATCGTTTGTTTTTCCCATTGCGCTGCGGTGAAGTGGCCGAGCGTTCTAAGGCTACTTGCTGCGTAACACGCGTTTGCTCGCCGTCGGAGGTTCGATTCCTCCCTCCGGCATGGGTGTTTGTGTTTAAGTCCCTTAGATTTACAAACATTTGAAATTTTTTGCCAATTGTATTCCTTTTTCGAAATCACTCTGTCAGCTGCAGTACAGTACCCATGTCGACCTCATGTCTCTCGTACATTGCTGAAACATGTCAGTCCGCCGTTCTTTTATCATCAGTATTGGAATATGAAGGGTGTTCAAATACAACCGTAGTAGAGTTACCAATAATCATGTGTCACCCCAAAAACCCATATATCAGACCCCGAATACCTTCTCCAGTGGAATCGACACATTCACAAACAGCCAATGGAAAACTGAGCTGGTACTGTAGCAAAATAAGTTAAATTTGAATCAGTAGACACCTCAGAGGCTACTTATGTTTCTACTAAAATACTAATACTACTACTACTACTAATAATAATAATAATATAATGAAATAAATTCTCTCGTACTAACACTTATGTTACACAGCACATATCAACTAACATTTCTTCACTTCCTGTAATCCTGCTCTATTTCATTGAAGTTCGTCTCTGAATGAACACTATGTATGCTCTCCCCTTTAACGTTTCCTTTCGATTCAGAAGATCAGCTGTAGTCTAAAGTAATTAACTATTCATATTTATCTGAATAAATAAAAAACAGATCCCCCAAATCTCACACACATTTACATACAGATAAACTAATGAACCGCGTCCAACTAAGCGCATACTTTGTGCACTAGAGCTTCGTGCCCATAAACAGTAATTTTGCTTCTTAACCTCCAAAGAACCAAACTATTGCGTTCAGTGCTTTCAATCAAACTGTAAACCCATACAAAATAATACAAGAAAAATTATTAAACAACCCTAGAAAATTGCTCCAAAATTTTGTTACATGCGATGTCAATTAAAATATTTCCTTCCGTAATTAATGCAATTTAATTACGATCTACTGACCTCCACGAACTAATATTATGCAGCCAATTCGCCCACTTTTTTGTCCTAACAGTCGGAAAGTTTTGCTTGGGCAGTACACTGATCTCCAGCTGCAAAATCTGTCACTTGCACTTTTATTCTCTTACTTTCTAGTTCAAACTTTAGCTATTTCTCCACACAGTAAACAGAAGTTTTATGCCTACACAAGAAATCTGTACCCAATATGAATTTCTTTTAACAAAACATTCACCACCTTACATTTCATATTTACTTAGTCCATCCACTGCAGTCTTATTGTTAACTCTATTGACAGGAAAAAAGACTGATTTTCTATTCTTATATCTATTTTCAGAATTCTTCTGAAACACTCTCACATTACTACCGGAATCGAGAAGTGCTTCGTTATTTCGTCATCCGTCTCACTTTCTATAATGGGCTGCACATTTACTATCTCTTTGCTCTCCACACACCACTCCCTCAAAATATCATTATCTCTATCCACTCCTTTTCCCTCAATATTTATGGTACACAACCACTTCCGACCATCCCTCGATATCACTATCGGCATTAAACAATTTATTAAAAATTTTCTTTCCCCTTATCTCATCTTTACCTCCATTACCTCTTGCTACTTTAAATCTGTTCTGTACTCACCAGTGAGCTAATAACGACTTCAATATTTTTCCGTACCATCTCCAGTCCTTGACACAATTCTCATTTTCTTGTTCATCATACCAAACAGCATTAATCTTATCACCTAACCCGTTATCTTACTTATTACTTCATAATTTACATTCCTGTAAACCCTCAGAATCAGTGCCCTTGGCAGTGTCAAATTTACTATTACCTACTAGCAAGGTAACGATATCAGTGGCTACAATGGCACAGTTATTCGCATATAAAACAATGTATCATTTACTTCCCTTGAAACAGCACAACTTTTACCAAAAACAATTTCACCACCATCCTCAGGTTTACTCAAAACTTCATAATATTTAACACCGTTTACATCTGAGGATTCTCCAAGTAATTCACAAATCCTATCCGTATCCATAAACACAACCGCTACTGTATACCATCGCAGCACCATTCCCAGTACCCTTAATATCTGACGATTTCAGACCATCACCTGGCTCTGTGCAAGAACTGAATTTATCCCCAAAATTTTGTGCATATTTAGTTACATAATCATCATTAACCTTTTCAACAACTTGAATTGACGACTTTTCATATAACACATTATGCTCACAATCATCCATCACCTTCCATTTACAATTCATAGTTCCATCAAGAGCTACTGGTTCACTTACAGTAGTTGAGATAAATGCACAGATACCTTCTCCTCTAGGATCTGTCTCAGTAGCTCCCATATCAACAGCTTCACCAACTAAATCAACATCACCTCCCTTCAACAACATATCTCCTATCATGGCAAATACGCAATAAATTTTATCACTAGCTTTCTGGATACTGTCCATTCCGTTCAATTGCTCTTCAACGTTTACTAACTTTGGCAGAAATACAGAACAATCGGCAAGACGGGATGATTTTATTTGTTCTTCCTGAACTTTTACTCTTTCTCGAAATTTCTCTTCCCATTCCTTCACTGTTTGTTCTATGTACAGATTCAATGAAATTGGGTAAAGACTACTACCGTGCCTTGATTAGATCCCAACAACTGCGTTCTTTTATTCCCTGCGACTCTTACAACTGTTCTCTGTGGCTTTTGTACAAGTTTTATATAACGTTTCTTTCCATATATTTTATCCCTGCTACCTTCAGAATTTGAAAACGTTTATCCCAGTCAACATTGACGAACAAGTCCTCCAAATTTACAAAAGATAAAGATGTGCCTTACGATAGCATATTTTCTAAGGTAGTGGTAATGTAAATAAATGGTGTTAGTATTTTTCAGCCCTAAGTTGTTAAGCTTATATAAGGCACTGAAAAAATAAAAAATATATGTATTTCAAAAACCACAGAATATACGAAATTTTGGCCCAAAATGTAAACTAAAATGGTCACTCAAGATACGGGATACTGTAAGAATACACTCAAAAAAAAAAAAAAAAAAAAAAAAAAATCAAAGTGCCAGGTTTGTAAGAATATATCATAAAATAATGTCTTTGTATTATTTATTTAGTTTTCCAGCCATCTCAGTAAATGGATGAAACGTGAACCTTCTCAGGGACGTGATTATTCAGGTTAAATTTTAGCTGAAAGTCTTCAACTGGTGCGAGTATTCTTACAAAGTAGTCCCACATTAAATGCTACAGAAATAATGTTCAAATGCAAATCTTGTTAATATTTCCTATTGAAGTCAATGTGGAAAATATCCTTTATATTAAAATTCTGAATATTATTTTCAGTTACGTATATCATTGAAACTTTAATTGAATGTTCAACTTGAAGTAAAATGGCGAAGTCTTAATTCACTGAAGCTAAATGAAAACTGTCTTTTAATTTTTTAAAGATCATTTATAGATTTTTGTAAGATACCACATTTCACCAGACATTACCATAGAAGTTGGCGTAATTTGGTTTTGCACGTTGAAATAGAATAGTATTATTTTTTATTAAGCCTTATTTTCCACCCGTCCTTGCTTTATCAGTTAGGAATTCTATATTTGCCACGTAATGGCAGTGGGTGATCAATTTGTGTCGTTAGCTTCTTACTGAAACAAATGCTAATGGCGTCCTTTAGCATTTCATATCAATGATCAGGGTATTTCTAACTAATTAAAGTTCGTACCCTTATTTCATTTTATACGTATATTTTAAGTCTTTAAAAATGTTCAAACACAATGGCAGACTTCATTACATTGTTTCCTTCATTTTCATCAGAAACAAACTCGTCACGATACATGAATTGACCAGAGCAGACAAGAGACAAGATACAGCAAGATTACATTTTAACATTTCATACATTTGTATATTTTAATTGTACAAAGATAATAACACATATTAAAATAATTATTCTTTGTTACGAGTGTATACACAGACACCTTTTGTCACATGATGTGTCTCTATTGGTGGTACCACTAAACTTTTTAGTCGTAGATTTCGGTAAAAATTGGAAGGACATTGCAATACTCAATAGAGAGATAACAGGTCAGGGGCGTTGCAGGTTTCACGGCTGCTCAGTTTAGAGAAAGTCGGTCGTGTAAAAAGAAATTTAGTCATCCTTACGTCTGCACAAATCTTCGATGTCCCAACGAGTTCATGTCCACGTAACTCATTAAGCGTAAAATGTCGTCAAGGGAACAGGTGGAGACTGGAAGCCAATTTCACATACATACGAGGGTCGTCCACAAAGTAAGTTGCGTTTCTATTTCTATCGGCTTCTGTGCTACGATCGCAGTTCCGAGCGTGCGCGGAAGTTACTCTGACTGAAGGAGAAGACATGTTCGACATTTTCAGATCGCTACTGCCGACGTGTACTTTGTAGTGCTTCATTATAGTGTCAGTCGTACTTGAAAATACCACCGCGTGTGAAATCAAGTCTGTGATTCGTTTTCTAAACGCAAACAAAGTTATACTACAGGAAATTGATCGGCAAATCTGCGAGGTTTACGGACAAAATGCTGTGAGTGATACAATGGTTAGAAGGTAGGTTAGACTGTTCTAGGAAGGACGTGATCAAGTGCATGATGAAGAATGAAGTGGACGCCTGTCTGTGGATACCGATGAACTGGTTCAAACAATTGAAGAGAAGATTAAGCACAACCGTAAGTTTACAGTTAGTGCCCTTGCTATTGAAGTTCCGCAAATTCCACGATCACTAACTCATGAATTTGTTACGGAAAATTGAAATTTTTAAAACTTTGTTCACGTTGGGTACCCAAAATTCTTACTAAACAAAACAAAAAGCAACGGATGGACAGTACACTTCACTTGTGGACACGCTTTGGTTTTCGTTCTCGAATAGTCCCCTGGGGATGAAACTTGTGTACCGTACGGCAACACTAAAAAAAGAGGGCAATCAATAGAATGGAGGCACACATCATTCCAAACGAAGGTTAAGCCTAAGCAAATATTGACACCTAGAAAAGTTGAGTGCGCCGTTTTTTGAGACAGAAAAGGAATTTTGCTGATTGATTACCACGAGGCCAAAGATTCAATGTACCTGGTTAATGCGAGACCATTGAGAAATTGCGCCGTGTAATACAATATCTCGAAAAGATGAGTGCGCCGTTTTATGGGACAAAAAAGGCATTTTGCTGATTGATTTCTTACCACGAGACCAAAAAATCAATGTACATGGTTAGTGCGAGACAATTGAGAAATTGCGCCGTGCAATACAAAAGAAGCGCCGTGGATTAATGTCTAAAGTTGTT
Source organism: Locusta migratoria (assembly GCA_026315105.1). NCBI lineage: Eukaryota > Metazoa > Arthropoda > Insecta > Orthoptera > Acrididae > Locusta > Locusta migratoria. The sequence continues at coordinate 58,545,625 of CM048751.1, forward strand.
GTTTTTCTCCACGATAAGGCGGACCTCACATGGCGAATGAGACCTAACAACACTTACAGGAATTTCACAGGGACGTGTTTTATCGTCCTCCGTACAGCCCGGACCTCACTCCTAGCGTCTTTCAAATCTTCGTACAGCTAAAATTCAGCGATGAAGACGAGCTGAAAGAATGTGTTACCGCATCGTTGAATACACCAGGCATACAAAAGATTGTACTACGCTATGACAAATGCCTACAAAATTTCGGAAGCTTTGTAGAAAAGTAGTTTAACAGTTATAGATTTTTGTACAATAGATATTTTTTCTGTATCTGTACTCGTTTGTTTTATATAACCAAACCGAACTTTATTTGTGGACATACCTCGTAGTATGGACGCAAATTTGGCTAGGCACTGTTTCCTTGTACCCGCCAAAGTGTTTCAGTCCAAGGCAGTTTTTGGCCCACTGCACTCTAGAGCAATCTCCCTCCTCCCCCTCTCTCGCAGACCAGTCACTGGGGCAAAGTGTCTGCGGGCTACGTCAGTGGATGTCGCCTGACCCGCAGATGCCGCCTTCATCTCACCCCCTCCCCTCCCCTGCCATGCACACCCTTCTTGTTCCATCACTCGCGTCGCTTCTCTCTCTTTCTCTCTCTCTGTCTCTCTCGTTTCCTGGCGAAACACAGGCCACGCCGCCGTCGCTGCTATGTTTATTATGTACCCGTCCTGGGAACGTGTAGGGAACAACGCCATAAAGGCGGCCATTTTCTATTTCGCGTCGAGTATAAAGATGGAAACCTTTGATGTTTTCTCTCCTATTAAAAACGAACTTCATTTTAATTTCACCCGGTGCAATATTAAAAATTCAATCCGATAGAATACGTACTTAAACATTCTTTTTGACGTTTAAGGGGGGAAAAAATGAAACGAATTTTATTCCATCGCTTTTCACTTTATTCACTTTTGAGCTTTCTTTCCCCCCTCCACCGCCGTCTCGGCGGCAGAACGCGGTGTACACTCCGGCTGCTTACATCTGTTTCTCGCACTCACCCTCAATCTCCTCACCCTTCTGCCGGCTCTACTCTGCTCCACTCTTATACCTCCACGTTGGCCCTTCACTTCCCCCGCTCCCTCTGTGTGCCCCTGTTTATACAACCTAACCACGCATCTTTAGAGCGCAACCCCGTGGAAAACATAGAACATCATTACACATACACCTGTAATTTCATAAATCGGAGTCGGAAATTTTTTTTTTCCATCCCTGGCCCAGGGCGCTCAAATAAAAATAAACTTCGAGAGAACATTTACTGGGTTTTACCGACGACTAAAACGTAAAAAAGAGGGGTGGGGTGGAGGTCGGCGTAGAGGAGATGGTGAAGCGAGCACCGCTGCCGGAGCCAGTGAGAGAAAAAAAAAGTCATCAAAACGAACCTTATTAATCTCTTCCCCTTCAGATATTACGTATGCGCCCTTTGGCGGGATTGATTTTCGCTCAGCCTAAAGACACACGCGGCCGGCTTTTTAATTGCTGCCGCCTATGCCGCCTCCTTTGGCGCGCCGGCGGGCCATTGTCGCCTTTGTGGGGCCGACGCCACCCCGACGCCGCCCCCGACGCCGCCCCCGCGGTCGCTAAGTGGCGCCCTCATTTAGCGGCGGCAGCGGCCGGCGTCGCGACGCCAAATAGGCCAGCGGCTACAGCCACCTCTCAGACGGCGAGTCGCCTTCACTTTGAAATGCTTCGGTGACCTTTGCTCTACTCGTCATATGTGCTACACTCCCTAATACATCTCTGTAATTGAGCTCGGATCATTTCTACACCTACATCTACATGGGATACTCTGCAGATCACATTTAAGTGCCTGGCAGAGAGTTCATCTAACCACAATTATACTATTTATCTCTCATTCCATTCTCGAATAGCGCGCGGGAAGAAAGAACACCTGAATCTCTCTGTTCGAGCTCTGATTTCTCGTATTTTATTCTGATGATCATTTCTACCTATGTAAGTGGGAGTCAACAATATATTTTCGCATTCGGAGGAGAATGTTGGCGATTGGAGTTTCGAAAGTAGCCCACGCCGCAGCGATAAGCGCCGTTGTTGTATTTATTCCCACCCTAGATCCTGTATCATTTCCGTAACGCTGTCTCCCCTGTGTCGTGACAGTACGAAACGAGCTCCTTTCTTTGGACTCTTTCGATGTCCTCCGTCAAACCCACCTGATAAGGATCCCACACTGGGCTGCTATACTCCAAAAATGGACGTACAAGCGTAGTGTATGCAGTTTCTTTTGTAGTTCTGTTGCATGTTTTAAGGGTTCTGCCAATAAAACGCAGTCTCTGGTTCGCTTTTCCCACGATATTATCTACGTGTTCTTTCCCATTTAGCCGCGGCGGAGTAGCCGAGCGATCTAAAGCACCTCGCTGCGGAGCGCGCGGTTGCTCGCCGTGGAGGTTCGAGTCCTCCCTGGGGAATGGTTGTGTGTGTTTGTCCGTAGGTTAGTTTACCTAGGTTTAAGTAGTTTGTAAGCTACGGACTGATGACCACGCAGTTTGGTCCGATAGATTTACAGACATTTGAACATTTTGTTTGCGCTACAATAAATCAAAGTCAACAGATCCTGCAACAACCAGGAGTGTCAATAGACCAACGGTGTCTAGAAAGAAGGAAGATCATCTGAAGTAAAATCATCTGAAGATCAACACCAACTGCAGAACGATTTGAATAAGATATCACTATGGTGTAAAAATTGGCAATTGATTCTTAATAATGAGAAGTATGAAGTCGTCCACATGAATACGAAAAGAAGTCCGTTAAACTTTGTTTACAAGATAAATCAATCAAAAGTGGAGGCCGTAAACTCCACAAAATACCTAGGAATTACTATTACTTCAGACTGAAACTGCAAAGAACACATAGAGAATGTCGTGGGAAAGGCGAACCAGAGACTGCGTTTTATTGGTAGCACCCTTAAGAGATGGAGCAGAAATACTAAAGAAACTGCATACACTACGCTTGTCTCACCTTTTTTGGACTATTGCTGCCCAGTGTGGGATCCTAATCAGGTGGGTTTGATAGAGGACATCGAAAGAGTCCAAAGAAGGGCAGCTCGTTTTGTATTGTCAGGATACAGAGGACACAGCGTTATGGAAATGATGCAGGATCTGGGATGGGAATCATTACAACAACGGCGCTTATCGTTGACATGTGGGACGAAACTCCAATCGCCAAGATTCTCCCACTTACAAAGGTAGAAATGATCATCAGAATGAAATACGAGAAATCAGAGCTCGAACGGAAAGATTCAGGTGTTCTTTCTTCCCGTGCGCTATTAGAGAATGGAATGGGAGATAAATAGTATAAAGGTGGTTCGATGAACCCTCTGCCAGGCACTGAAATGTGATTTGCAGAGTATCCCATGTAGATATAGATGTAATCAAAACGTTCAAATGGTTGTTAAGCTTAAGGGGGTTAACTGCGGGCCGGCCGCGGTGGCCGAGGGGACTGAGGCGCTTCAGTCACGGTCTGCACGGCCACTACGGTCGGGGGTTCGAATCCCTCCTCGGGCATGGATATTTGTGCCGTCCTAGTTCGTAAGTAGTTCATAAGTAGTTTGTAAGTTTAGGGACTGATGACCCCGTAGTTAAGTCCCATAAGCTCTACAAACATTTGAACATTTTTTGTTAACTGCGGGGTCATCAGTCCCTGAACTTACAAAGTATTTATGAAATAACTTACACTAAAAACAACACAAACATCCATGCCCGAGGGAGGATTCAACCCCCCCCCCCCCCCCCCCCACGACAGCGTGGTCATTAGAGGCGAAGCTTACGCTCGGGTTATATGGGAAAGGATTGGGAAGGAAATCGGCCGTGCCCTTTGAAAGGAACCATCCAGGCATTTGCCTGGAGTGTTCTAGGGAAATCACGGAAAACCTAAATCTGAATGGGCGGAGGTGGATTTGAACCACCATCCTCCAGTATGCGAGTCCAGTGTCTTACCACTGCGCCACCTCGCTCGGTCATCAGTGTATGTTCCAACAGTTTACCCAGCCACGATTGGTAAACAATGCTTTCTCACTCAATAAGATTCAAGATAGTGAGGTCCTGGAGTATCCTGTCTTGCGGTCCACATGTAGAAATTAACTCAGTTCTCATAATGGTTTCCATATAGAACTCTGTGATAGGAAGGGAACTTAGGTCGTTGGAGAATGGCTGCGACTCTTGACTGACTCGTGGTACATCTGTATACATACTCTACAATCAACCAAAGGTGCGTGGCAAAGGGTACTCGGTACGAGTACTAGTTACTTGCTTTTCTGTTCCACTGCAATATTGAACGAGGAAAAAACGATTGCTTGTACGAATATGTACAAGCCTTAAGCTGTAGCATGGTAGGCAGAACTAAACATCACTCATGTCTCAAGAGTAAAACATTCTCTTTAAAAATTACTGGCAAGTGATTAAGCAACTTTCCCCACAATACTGCCAAAAATTACAATTGCCAGGTTAACAATATGATATCAGCAAATTGGCCGCATAGCAACGTAGCAACGTAGACGTTGGGAAAAGCAGTAATTTATAGGCTTCCGTGTAGCTGTGGGGAACTATACGTGGGTACCACAAAAAGAACAGTCAAAATCAACTAGAGGAGCACAAGGATAATTGTAGAAGGGGAGATATTGACAGATCACCTGTTGCTGAACATGATTTTCAATCAGGCGAACACGTTATTGAAATTCATAAGACACAGGTTTTGGCAGCCACAGACGGATATCACGAAAGACTGTACAGAGAGGCTATAGAATTTGTGAAACACATAAAAAAAATGTTTGTTAACCGTAAGGAACTTAAAAGCGGGGTCATCAATCCCTAAACTTACAAACTACTTATGAACTACCTTATACTACAGACGACATAAACATCCATTCCCGAGGGGGGATTCGAACCCCCGACGGGGAACGGCCTCGCGCATCGTAGCATAGCGCCTGAATGCGCTCGGCTGCTCCGTCGCGGCTTGTGAAACACCCGACTAATTTCAGTATGATGGAGGATGTCGTGAAACTAAATGAAATCTTGATTCAGTTGTTGAAGAAGAAATGTAAAAGTCTTCCAGCATGATACGATATCAACAACGGACAACGGCAACGGTGAACTGCACGTGCCTATCCAAAACATCTGACTGAACACCTCTGTGTGTGAACGCGCGTAAACGGAATTCGGCTGCCGGCCGCGGTGGCCGAGGGGATTGAAGCCTCTAATCAAATTGCTTGCTTGTGGGATATCCCTACAGTTGTACGATTGGATTCGCGATTTCCTGTAAGAAAGGAAACAGTTCGAAATCACGGAAAGCCAGCGAGTAAAACGTAGGGGATTTCTGGCGTATCCCAGATACGAGTTACACCAATCCTATTGTTCCTTGTCGTTATAAACGATTTAGGAGACAGTCTGAGCATCCCTCAGTCGGTTTGCGGATGATGCTGTCGTCTCGCGTGTAATAAAGTCAACAGAGGTAGAAAACCAACTGCAAAACAATTAGATAAGGTGAGTATGGTGTGAAAAATGACCCAAAAATGTAATGTGTGAGGTCATCCGTATGATTACTAAAAAAAATTCGTTGAACTTTATTTACACTATACATGAATCAGTTTTAAGGCCTGTAAAATAAACTAAACGCCTAGCAATTACAAGCACGAACAACTTGTATTGGAAACAATACACAGAAAATGTCGGTGGGTGGGGGGGGGGGGGGAGCAATCCAAAGACTGCGCTTTATTGGCAGAACACTTAGAGCATGCAACAGTTCTGGTAAAGAGACTGCCTACACTACTATTTCCCGTACTCTTTTGAATTATTGCAGCACAGTGTGGGATCCTCAGCAGGTGGGACTCACGGAAGACACAGAAAACGTCCAGAGAAGGGCAACTTGTTTTTTATTATAGCGATTCAAAAATAGATTGTCAGGTAAAGGTTGGAATAATTAGTGTAAACATAGTAGTAAGAACAAATGTGAAAGTGTCAGCGGATTGTCGCTTTTTGTCGCCGGCAAAGCGGAACTATAAACCTGTTAACAAAACAGAACTACCACTGCTCTTCCTTAGTCATAAAGTGAATTAGTGAAACATATAGATAATGCTAACGATGGTAGAGGTTTGATGACTTGATGAGTTTGGCAAGTGCACAATCCTCAAGCATGACAAGATGTCGGACTTTATCTTCTAGTAATTTCTCTTTCGTATAATCTTTCTTCTATGAAACATATATTTATGTTATACTTTCATTTTGCAACTTTCCTTAAGCTATCGAGTGACGGGGAGCGATAACCTGGCGCATTAAGTAAAGAAAAAGAAAAAACAAAAATTAAATATAGAACTACATGGTGGGATTTTTAAAACAAATCTATGTACAAGTCTCTTATTCTTTACTTTGTCTTCTTAAATGGAAGAACACTGTTATATACAACCCTAAGAAAATAAGAATAAAGGTATTTGCCATTCGTCATAATCTCTATTTTCTCTTTTTGTTTCAATCTTCCATATAAATTATTTAATTTCAGTTCTAATTATTTTTTATTCCATCAGTTGTTTAACCCGTATACTGTTCAACATAAGTAAAAGTAACAATTTATTCTCTAAATGAAATATTTATAATGTAAAATACGACTTGTCTTATAAGGGACACCTTTGACCACGAACTCTCGGAATCGCATAAAATCAAGCTCAGAATAACAAGAGTGTGGTGTGCGTCATTTCCATGCAAAACGCCGCACTTGTTTGCTAGCGTCACTAGATGGTGGTATAGTCTAGTTGCACTAACCAGTGCTCCGGTTGCGTGAGTTCTATAGCTGCAGTACGTATTTTTCTCTTGGAATGTTCTCAAGCGAGTTACTATGTAAACTGTTTACAGTGTAGTGAAATTATGAAGAGAATTAATCCCACGCATGTGGTCCAATAATTGGGACCAAGTTGCGACGTGCTGAATATGGAAATGCCATCGGGGCCTAGGATATGGAGTTCGCGGATATATTATATAACATAATACTTCAGTACGTGATTTACAATCAGTTTGCTGCACCTACGTATAAGTCTATGATGCAGTGTGCTTGTCGAAAGCCAGGGTATGGCATTGACTGACATACCAACATCATCATTTGAAAATGTACAAGGTAATTAGTTTGGCTGTCTATACTGGACTGCATGATTGCGAAAGAGATTTGGAATGTCCTAACGTGGCTTTAGTGAGGTGTGCACATTGTTCTCTCCCACTTTGTCTTAAACCACTTATCGAAATCCCGCATTTACACTTTTAGGACTAATATAAGTGATTTCGTGTGTGTTGTATTGCGTATATGAGTGTTTTGCGCTATTATAAGTACCTTAAGCAGAGAGTTTTTCGCGCTTCTGATTGAATATGTAATGGTACGTTGACACTATTACATTTCCTTCCTTACTTTTTTATCATCATCAGAGACTGATTACGCTTTTCAGCGTTCAGTCTGGAGCATAGTCCACCTAATAATTTTCCTCCACGCTTCCCTATACAATGTTAACATTGATGCCTCGTTTGATCTTAAGCCTTATACTTCAAAATTATTCTTCACCGAATCTAAATACTTTCTCTTTGGTCTACCTCGACTCCTCTTATTCTCCGCTGCCGAGCCCCTAAGCCTCTTAGGTAACAGTGCTTCTCCCGTGCATGTACGAGTATAATGACCCCACCATCTCAGCCTGTTCGCTCTACGTCTTTCTCTATGGTGTTGATTCCCAGTTTTTCTTTAATTTCGTCATTATGGACACTATCCTGCCATTGTTCCCATCTGTTAGTGCCTGTAATCACTCTTGCTACTTTCATATCTGTAACCTGAACCTTATGAATAAAGTAAACTGTTTTTTATCTCTGTTTAAAATGTTACTTGAGGTACAACACAACGATTTGCATGGAAATGACGCAAACCATAGTTCTGTTCAAAGCAGTCAACAATCCGAAGATTGGTTTGAACACCACAGCCTCCTGTTTGGAGGTGGTATGCCGTTGCCTTCCTCCGACCTTCGAACTGACTTACACAGCCAGTTATAGAGGGACCTACAGTTTTACGTGGGTTCCGAACCACGGTGCTACTCGGTATTTTTCACATGAGCAATGCTGCCAGAGGTGTAAGAAATGGAAAATTACAGATAAAAATCCTAGGACCTGGCGGGGATAGAACCCGCGACCTTCAGATTTGTAGTCTGGCACTCTACCACTGTGCAACCGAGGCGCACTGCAGTCCTGCCTTTTATTCCAAGCATGGTTTCGTGCTGTTCCGACCGTTCGAGGCCAAAGGTGTCCCTTGTTAGTATCTGGATGGCAGGTCACTGCAAATGATAACAGATAGGGTAAATCCGGGAGAGATGGCGCTCATTTTCGAAATTATTCATAAAAAATCCCATAATGCACTTAAGATAAAAACATTTTTTTACAAGTAAACAAACCATTTTTCCATAAAATTTAATTTTTTGACAATTTTACATGCACTCATTTGTCATGATATTTGACCATTCACACAACCGTACAGTGCGGCATCTATCCCTAGGCTAACGGTGAGATGTCCCCACCCTCATGGGTGAAATACCACATGATGATATTTGTAGAAATTTATAATTTTTTAAACAAAATATGTTAAAATTTTGGTTTATGATTGCAACAATTGAGGAATAAAAATAAACACTGAAGAACTGGCAAACAAATCCTTTATTTTTGTTATATCAAAACACTGGATTAAATTTTAAATTATTTTTAAAGATTAAACTTAGGCCTGTCAGAGTTTTTCAAAAGAAATCCTCTCCATTATTAGCTTATATTTCCCTGCCACTGTCAAAACAATAAGTATCAAAGATTGCAGCATGTACCCTGATCTATCAGGGATAAGCGCCGCACCCTATGACTCTGTGAGCGTAGCAGACAAGATGGCCGGACTAGAATCAAAAGGCGCCCAACAGAAGTTATTGTTCGTGCAGCTACTCAGACTATACAGCACCATATACTAACTAACCGTAACACTAAAAAGATTTCCATGCAAGATATAGAGACTTACCTTATTTCTTAACTCTATCTCGGTTAAAACTACCACTATTGAAACAAAAGCAATGGCCTTTCCGCCCAGCGTCTACTGCGCTACCACGAGCGCTCCGCTGCAGCGCTGTGATTGCAGTTCCGCACATGCGCTGTAGACGATGTGTATCAAGGAGAAGAACGTGCGCCATTTGGAGATCGATGTCAGTTACGTACGCTTTGTTGTGCTTGTTTGAAATGTCGGCGTTGATTGAAAATCCCGCCGCCTGTGAAATCAGGTCGGTGATTCGGTTTCTGAATTCGAGGAAAGTGAAACCGAGTGAAATTTATCGGCAAATTAGGGATGTTTACGGAGCAAATGCGATGAGTGATTCGGTTGTGAGAAGATGGGTCCGACCGTTCAATGTCGGGCGTGGTGTTGTGCACGATGAAGAACGAAGTGGGCGTCCACCTTTGGTTACAGAAGAACTGGTTCACGCGATTGATCACAAGATCCAGGAAAGCCGTAGGCTTACAGTTAGTGCTCTCGCTATGGACTTCCACCAAATTTCACTGTTTTCAACTGGTTGAAGACACAGGTGGCAGATTTCTATGAAGAAGGTATACAAAACCTGGTACCACGCTATGACAAATGCCTGCAAAATTTCGGCAGTTATGTGGAAAAGCAGTTTAAGAGTTGTAGAATTTTGTGCAATAAAAATTTCTTCTGTATCTGTGTACAGTTTCATTTTATTACCAAACGGAACTTACTTTCTGGACGCGCCTCGTATAAACCGCCTACACACGCACTATGGCAGCTTTTGCCAAAACTGGGCCGGCCGCGGTGGCCGAGGGGACTGATGCGCTTCAGTCACGGTCTGCACGGCTACTACGGTCGGGGGTTCGAATCCCCCTCGGGCATGGATGTTTGTACCGTCCTTAGTTGTAGCTAGTTCCTAGGTAGTTTGTAAGTTTAGGGACTGATAACCCCGTAGTTAAGTCCCATAAGCTCTACAAACATTTTTTTTTTTTTTTTGTTGCCTAAACTGGGGGGTCCGCAGTCTGTACCGCATGCGGCAACTCTCCTGGACATTATAAATAAAAAGATGGATCATTTCCCCTAGGAATATTCCGTGTTGTCGTGTCTAAAGGCTTTCCTGCGACTGAGTCTATAATCTCGAATCTCCTTTCCCTCTGATTTCCATCTCGCCAAACAGTTAAAGGACGGTGGATGTACGATGAGCAGTTTAACGATCAACGGATGAAGAAAGAGATCGCGTGTGCAAAGAGCGCCAGTGTGAGACCTGTTAAGCGGACCGGTGGCCGGTAATATTTTCACAGCTCCGCTCCAAGTCTGGGGCAGGGAGGCGAGGGCGGAGAAGCGAGCGCGGGCCCTTTCAGTCGGAAAGCGACTCGGCGATTCAGACGCGCGAGTCAATAGCAGATCTAATTGATTTTCGCCGGGCGAAAGGAAAGACTAAAGCGGTCGCGAGGGAGGGCGAACTTAATGATCGCGGCCGGCAAGGAGAGAAAAAACCACAAAGGCAGAAACGCGCGGGCAGACAGACGCACTCGTGGCGTTCGGCGGAGGAGCAGGGGGAGTGTGGAGGGGGCGCGCGCGTATCGCTTTGATTTCACACTGGCGGCGAGATTAAAGCCGCCGCCGCTGAAAGCCGCCCGAGCAATACATCATCATTCGAACCTTAAATCGGGGACATTGAGGCGACGTTTGTGTCGGGCCGGGCGAGCTCTCGAGTCCCCGCGGCCGCCCGGGCGAGCGAAAACTGCGCGCCGCCCAAGAGAGGCGCGACTGGGGCGCCGGGCCAGGAGGGGGGCTCAGCGGCGGGGCCTGTAATTACAACGGCGCGTGAATGCCAAGAAACGGCCAAGGATCACATTCATTATAGAAAGCAACATCAATCGGTTAAAAAAAAAAAAAAGAGAGAGAGAGAGAGAGAGTGCGGGGGTGGGGGGCGGAAACACTGCGCACAGCGGGCAGGGACGCGTGGGTACTCCCAAACACACACACACATATACCCGCACACAGGCAGTCACTCACAGGCGCGGGGTGGTAACAGCGCAGAAGTGGAGCGACAGATGCCGCCTTTCAATCTTGGAATGCTTTTCTATTTTTGGGCGAGAGACCGTCTGTCAGTGTGTGCGTGCGCGCGCGTATGTGTGTGTGTACAGACGCCAGACCGCAGCGCGGGGGACTTTAATTTTTCTTGTTTTTACCCATCGGAGCTTTAATTTTCTGTCGCTTTCAAACACCGCTCAGAAGAACCATTTTACCGCCCACCTCACCTTCCATCTCTCTCTTTCAATTCCTCCTCTCCCTCACTCAATCCCTCTCTCTGTCACTCATACTCTTCTCTAAATCCCCCTCCCATCTCCTGCTACTCTCTCTCTCTCTCTCTCTCTCTTTCTCCCACTCGCCTCCATTCGCTATCTTCGCCACGCGCGACTCCACCTTACTCCTCCGCCCCCTTCCACCCCTTCCCGAAAACCACGGTCTTTCTGGCCCTCCCACCTCGGGCTCTGGCGGTGTGTTTTTCCTTTTTATTTCCCCATTTCTCTTCCCCCTCCCACTCGGTAGAGCCGCGCTTTCTCTCGCCTTCTTTCGCGCGGAGATCAGTTAAAAAGTGCTGCTCCGTTCGGCGGCGGCGGCGACCGTATTGAGTGGAGTCGAGGCGTGGCCGGTCCTCCTCGGGCTCGGCGGCCCCACAAAGAGACGCCGCGCTGACAGACAGTGCTGGTGCTGCCCGGCCGTTCCGCAACAAGTGCCGACCGCCGATAAGGCCCCGCGGCGGCCTTTGTGGACGCCCGCTGCCGCCGGCTGTTAACAGCGCCCAGTCCTCCAGATATGAGGCGCGACCGTATCAGATGCGACTGCTGGCCACGGCGCGCGGCTTGCCCCCTTCTCGGCGTTTCCCTTCTCACCCTGTAGCCCTTCAATAGGCTCACAAGGGGAGGCCGCCAATTGTTAAATTCAGATTCGATTCATACTTCGCATAATGAAGGATCATGGCCAGAGGTGTAATTTGGCAAAGCACTAAGATGCACTTCTCAGCCGTTGTCTCTAAGATTAGTAATATTGTTCAGAGGCGTGGCGTAGCGGTAAGCGCTCGGCTTCTACATCTACATCTACATGGGATACTCTGCAAATCACATTTAAGTGCATGGCAGAGGGTTCATCGAACCACAATTATACTATTTATCTCCCATTCCATTCTCGAATAGCGAGCGGGAAGAAAGAACACCTGAATCTCTCTGTTCGAGCTCTGATTTCTCGTATTTTATTCTGATGATCATTTCTACCTATGTAAGTGGGAGTCAACAATATATTTTCGCTTTCGGAGGAGAATGTTGGCAATTGAAATTGTTGTAATAATTCCCATCCCAAATCCTGTATCATTTCCGTAAGGCTGTCTCCACTGTATCGTGACAATACGAAACGAGCTGCCCTTCTTTGGACTCTTTAGATGTCCTCCGTCAAACCCACCTGATAAGGATCCCACACTGGGCTGCAATACTCCAAAAATGGACGGACAAGCGTAGTGTATGCAGTTTCTTTTGTAGTTCTGTTGCATGTTTTAAGGGTTCTGCCAGTAAAACGCAGTCTCTGGTTCGCCTTTCCCATGATATTATATAGTTGTTCTTTCCAATTTATGTCTGAAGTAATAGTAATTCCGAGGTATTTTGTGGAGTCCTTTCTTGAATATAGGTGTGACCTGGGCAACTTTCCAATCTTTTGGTACAGTTCCTTCTATGAGAGAGCGGTTGTATATGACTGTTAAGTAAGGAGCTATCGCTTCAGCATAAGCAGATAATCCGAAGGTCGCCGGATCGAACCTCGCGGCATGCAACTTTTTTTTTTTTTTTTTTTTTTTTTTTTTTTTTTTTTTTTTTTTTTTTTTTGGACACACACACACACACACACATTAGATGTATATTAGATATATATATGTATATATACATATATATATTTGAATTACAAAAAAATAAATAATAAAAAAAGTTGCATGCGCGAGATTCGATCCGGCGTCCTCCGGATTACCAACCCGAGCGCTTACCGCTACGCTACGCCACGCCTCTGTGCAAAATTACTAATCAGAGATCGTTGAGAGTTTTTCAACGCAACGGATTTTTTTTAACTGTCGATTTTCTCGACAACGGCTGAGATGTGCATCTTGGTGCTCTTCCAAATAACACCTCTGGCCAAGAGCTTTCATTATGCCCAGTATGAATCAAATCTGAATTTCACAATTGGCGGCCTCCCCTTGTTAGTGCTAGCCTTCTGTTTCCCTGCGTACCTTTGTCTCATTTCTGCACCATTATAATAAACAACACTGTCCATCTTGAAAGTTTTCCCGGCAAGAATTATATTCCGACAAGGTTCGCAATTCGCTGGATGACGTCCAGTCTTTCCCACAGTATTTCGGCTGACAACCGCGCAACCATCTTCAGGTGACCGATTTCCCCTGGAGACAGAGGCGCCGACTTTTGAAAATCAGTGTGGGTGCTCTATATCACGGTTCACAAATGCTCAAAACCAACCCTCCTGAAAATTATGTTCATGCATTTTTGAATGAGCAATACTTGATAAAAAAATCGCACTGACGTGTTTTACGGCCCACTTTACATTTGTGGTTTTATAAGTTTTTGCAAACATTTTGGACCAAAATAATAATGTAAACAATAAAAATATAATTAATAAGAGTGTCTGAAGCCCTTTTAGGAAAAAAATCAGTAGTGGCCGGTTTGAACCACTGACCTTCAACATCATTGACCACTACGCTACAACCAACACTTAGAAGTTGCATTCTTTAATCTCATACTATCGATGGCTGTTGTTAACTGATGCTAATATGGTATTTGTAGACACTAGATTATCATTTATCGTACGAAGAACGACGTGTTTTTGTTAATTCTTCGGTGCGCCATTGCTTTGAAATGACAACGTGTAAGTTAAAATAAGAAAATCATCAAATACGCAACAAAAAAGAGAGTTCTGGGCGAGGAATGTCACGTGACATCTGCGAACGGCTGGTTTTCGTTCATTCAGTGGAGGATGTCAAAACTCTCGTTATTTTTGCAAATATCTCTCAAACGATACGAAATATGAAAAAAAACATAAGGGAACAAAGCAGTACAAATTCGGTTATTCAATTTTAGTGTCAGATGAACGGATTATATGCTATTAAAATTACATTACAAACGGCTTTTTTTGCTATTACTAACGTATTTCTTGTTCGAAATATTTGAAAAAGCGAGGTTCTGGTCTCTAGTAGCCAACAATTATGTGTCTAAAATTTGGTGCAGATCGGTTGAACGGTTCGACCTAAAATGTGGGAACACGTTACAGCCAGACAGACATCGTCAAATCGCTGTTATTTTTGCAAATAACTCTGCAACGATGCAAGATATGAAAAAAAAACGTAATAGAGCGAAGTTGTAGAGAATTTTCCCGTCTACCAATTAGGTTATTCAATTTTCGTGTTAGATGAACGGTTCGTTTGCAATTACAATTATATTACAAACGACTTTTTTTGTATTACTACCGTGTTTTTGGTCCGACAAATTTGAAAAAGGGAGGTTCTGGTCTCTGTTGGCCTACAATTATGTCTGTAAAATTTGGTGTTGATCGGTTGAACAGTTCGTCTTAAAACGGGGAACACGTTACGGACAGACAGACATCCCAAAATCGCCGTTATTTTCGCAAATATCTCTGAGACTATACGAGATATGAAAAAAACATAAGAGAGCAAAGTTGTAGAGAATTTTCTCCTCTACAAATTCGGTTATTCAATTTTCGTGTCAGGTGAATGGTTAAGCCGTTATTTTTATTTAAATTTCGAGCTCTCAAAAGACGATCACAAAGGCCCACTTTTAGTGTTACTACCGTACCCTAAAGTGAGCCAATAAATAGACAGTTGTTTGGCGTTTTAAAGATAGAAGGAGGAGGAAGAAAAGGAAAGCACGGCTGCATTAGGAGACTACAATAAAGCGATCTAATTGGCCGAAGTGGATATTTCGATATAAATAACACCCCAAAACTACTACACGACCAATGAAATAATTTTTCAATGTACACTAATTTAACACTTTTTGTCCGAAGTTGTTCTTTCTGACAAAAACGTCTGGTAGAACACCATCACCAAAGTTTAAAGAAATCTCTGAGACATTTTGAGATTTTGAAGTCCGACATCATTTTTTTTTTTTTTTTTTTTTTTTTTTTTTTTGTCAGTTCCAAGCAACAGCTGTATACTTCATCGATACTTTCATCACTTCGAGATAACTTCCTGACATATCTGACAGTATTAATATAGTCCAAGGTTTTTTAAGCATGAGAGAAAAGCATTACAAATTTCAACTGAATCTATAATTTTAATAACAAGGGAAGTTACAAAGGTAAATGAAAAACGATTAACTTTAGCATCAGCATTTGATTCTTCAAGCTAAATTCCTCAAAGAACAATTTTAAATTGTACAGACTGTGATAAAATTACATCCATGTTTGTCATCATGATCACCGGAAAACATTCGATTACACTTACTGAAACGTACCAGTACTTAAGAAGACACAGAAAATATTCCAAAAACAGAATTTATTTAATCAACAAATGTAGTATCAGCTTGAAAAAAAAAAATAACTTTCACTGCTTGCCAATTTGTCATTTTTAAATAGTAATGTAATGTGTATAGTTTGTATTTTATTTATTATTATTATTATTATGTATTTAATGTCATAAGACTGTCATTCATTTATAGATGATGCATTGTGAAGTTGACTTGAAGCATTATGACACAGCGTGCCGTGCACAGACAGTTTCGGCTGCTGCTCTTAGACCAACAATTTTAAAATTCTGTTTTGTGAAAAACTGACATTTTGAGCCTGTGGTTGTGTATGACATACAGAGTGATTCTTGCAATAAAGACGACAGCAACCAACCACTTTTGATTATGCTATTTATTAACTAAATAGCGCCGTTACCGGTTTCGAACCTTTCAGTTCATCATCAGACGGCTGTTCACGTCCACACAAATGTCACTTACGTTTTTCTTTTATGCAATTTTTTTTTTTCTTGTGGTGAAAAGTCGTTGGTTGTATGGAGCCGTCGAAAAGGCGGTTCCATTAGGTTGTATCGCTGATTACTGCAGTTGTTGGTACAATAAATGCACAAACTAAATGTTTTTGCCACATTGAATACACTGTGTATTCAATGTGACAAAAGCATTTTGTTCTTATTTCTTCTCCCTGAACTTTAATTCCCTCTCCAAATTTCTCCTTACCTTTTTCAATGCTTGCTCAATGCGATAGGTACAAGACATATAGTTTGATTGAAGTTACTGGAGATCTGTGGCATATATTCCCGCATGGAAAACAGTATATTCGTGTCATAAAAATATTGAGTTTTGGACTTGGAAAAGCAATAGAACGGAATGGACAGTGTGTTGAAAGGGGAGTATAAGATGAAGAGCAAAACAAGGGTAATTTAATGCAGTCTTACAAAATCAGAAGATACTAAAGAAATTAGATTATGTAACTAAACAATAAAGATGGTAGATGTCTTGTTACTTGGGCTGTAAAATAACATATGTTGGTCGCAGTACAGAGGATATAAAATGGAGAATGGCAATGGGAAGAAAAGGGGTTTTGAAGAAGAGAAAGCCGGCCGCGGTGGCCGAGGTGACTGAGGCGCTCCAGTCACGGTCAGCACGGCCACTACGGTCGGGGGTTCGAATCCCCCCTCGGGCATGGATATTTGTGCCGTCCTAGTTCGTAAGTAGTTCATAAGTAGTTTGTAATTTTAGGGACTGATGACCCCGTAGTTAAGTCCCATAATCTTAAAAAAAAAAAAAAAAAAAAAAAAAAAAAAAAAAAAAAAAAGAAGAAGAGAAATTTGCTAACATCGAAAGAAAGTCTTTTCTGAAGGAATTTGTGTGGAGTATTGCCTTGGACGACAGTTTTTGCAGGAAGCGGATAGAGGCTTTTGAAACATGGTGCCACAGAAGAATGCTGAAGATTAGGTGGGTGGGTCGCGTAAATAATCAACAAGTATTTTACAAAATTGTGGAGAAAAATTTTGGCATATCTTGACGAAAAGAAGGGTTCGGTTGGTAGTACACGTTCTTAGACATCAAGGAATAGTAAATTTAGCGTTGGATCGAAGTGTGTTTGGTGTGTGTGTGTGTGTGTGTGTGTGTGTGTGTGTGTGTGTGTGTTTGTGGAAGGGGGGGGATCGGAGAGGAAGACCAAGAGACGAATATAGTAAGCAGATTCGGATGGATGAGTTTTGTCGTCCTTATGAGGAGATGATGAGGCTTGCTCAAAATAGAGTTGTGTGGAGAGCTGCATCAAGCCAGATTGAAGACCCCAACAACAATAAAGGAAACTAAACACTCGATATCCCAAAAGTTTTCATTTCGTTATTAACTTTTGTTTCACTACCGAGAAACTGATATGACAGATAGGAAGCAGAGGAGGTGGAGAAACAGGTTGAGGTAGGTAATGAGGGATAAGTACATGGATAGAGGTTGAGGCGGGGAGGATGAGATGGACCTAAGGAGGCGGTAAAAAGGTGGTCTAACAAAAAACTGGCATACATAAATATCCCGAAAACGTCGGTTACCGAGGATAGTACAAGATTTTTTAACATCGACCGGTATTACGTAATTACCTTCATGCAAAAAGACAAATCTGAAAATTACACCACGTAATGGACAGTTTGATACCGTATTGCTCTAATTCTCATTCTTCGTTTGGATGTAAATACATGCATATAAAATCGACCAGATATCGTAAGTGGTAGAACCCGAAGGAGTTCTCCATAAGAATAAACTGTGATAAAACAATATGTAGATCACATTTTGTTGGGAATTAGACGGATTACGGTTGCAGAAATGGGGCACGAGGAAGGACCACATTTCAGTAACCTCCCTTTTGGCCCATGTAGGGTGTAGCTACGCCCAAGTTCTTCGGTAGGATTGACGATCGTGCTTGTCATTGTGAAGGACGCGAGACAAAGAGGCGTAACACGGGAGGCCTCAAGACGTTGGTGGGGACCAGGGAGCTGGATACGGATCGGGCGGTCGGTTCGACGTGACAAGTTAATCTGGTCGCTCGGCGCCGCGGGGGCAGACGCGGACACGGACACGGTATCGACGGCTGCGCGCTCTCCCGGCAGCCCCCTGCGGCGAGAGGTCGTCCCCGGAAGCGATTGTCTGCTGACTGGTCGGCGGTCCACCGCCGGCGGTCGTCCGTCTGCCACCGATACAGCGGCGCGCGCCGCGGGGGGCGGCGGGCCATTCCGGCCGGCGAGGACAGTCTGGTACCGGCAGGCGACCCGAGCAGTCGTGCGACTCAAGGCGACTGAGCACCAAAGACTGAAGGACACAGCTTTCAAACACGCAGGATGATTCTAAAGTCACTATACAATTCAGTGATATGCCGGGTGATCAAAAAGTCAGTATAATTTTGAAAAATTAATAAATCAAGGAATAATGTGTAGAACAGCAGGTTGCTGCTAAGGAGCTTGGTAAGGTGCAGAGATTAGCCTGCTTAGCCATAACAGGCGGAATTAGCAGCACACCAACTGCTGGGATGTAAACCAGCAGTAACCCCATTACACCTTTGGGTCAAGATGGAGGCAGCGGCTGGTTCATACAGACTCAAAACTGGCATAAACTGGAACTCTTTGGGATATCCAGAATCACACACTAAAATAGTGTGTGAGGTAAATATAGGAAAGGTTGGGGAAATGCCAGCTGACTATATTATAACCCCATACTGCTTCAACAAGCCTTTCAGTATAACAATTGGAAGTAGGGAGCAGTGGGAGAAAATAGTTCGACATCGTTCGGGGGATATTGTCTGGTTCACTGACGGGTCAAAATCAGACCAAGGCGTTGGGGCCGGGGTATACGGGGTGCAGCCAAGACTGGAGGGCGTCATCTCTCTAGGCAAAGTGGCCTCAGTATTCTAGGCCGAAATCACTGCCATCAGGGTGTGTGTGGATGAGAATATGCGTAGGTGCTACAAAGATCGTAGCATCTACATCTATTCAGACAGCCAGGCAGCCCTGAGATCACTGGCAGCTCCTACAACAAGGTCTAAAATTGTTGCAGAATTACACAGGGTTCTGATGGAGCAAGGGGAAAGCAATAGAGTAAACCTATTGTGGGTCCCTGGCCACTCGGGGATCAGTGGCAACGAACATACCGACAGATTAGCCAGGATGGGGGCAGAGACTCCATTTATTGGACCGGAACCTGTCCTGACAATCACCAAGGCAATGATCAAATTGGAGCTACATATCTGTCTCAGAAAACAGCACGTAGAATATTGGACCAAAGTCTATCAACAAAAACACGGCAAGGTAATGATGCCAAAGCCATGTTTTAAAAGAAGCTATGCAATCCTGGGCCTGAACGGGTTAGAGATTAGACTCGTGGTTGGATTGCTGTCAGGCCATGGGAATTTCAAAAAGCACCTACATACAATGGGAACAACAGAAGAGGACCCTAAATGTAGCATCTGTGATGACGGTGATGAAACTGCATCACATCTAATCTTCGAATGCATTGCATTGGAAAGTAAAAGGCACACAACATTTGGGACAACCAGACCCGAATAAATTGTGTCTAATAAAGAACTGGTAAAGGGACTCCTTGTACTGTTCAAGGGCATTGGTTGGCTTTACTAGATATACAGGGTGCGATACCGCACAATAAACTTAGTTTCGGTGCGGGCAGTGGCGGGTTGGACCAAGACTGTTTTAACTTCTCTGAAAAAATCAAATCAAATCAATCAAAGGATGCTTGGAATGACATGGGGTTTTATAAGACCCTCCCCCACATTCACTAAAAACAAGTCCGACACATGGCGCTGGACAGCAAAACATGAGTGACTGCTACCGTGACGGGTACGCCGATGGATATGTTACAGAGTCGCATCATCTCCAGCCTGACTGATGAACACCTGCTGCAACGTACGATTTTTATACAGAATGGCGCTCCACCCCATATTGCTAGACGCGTGAAAGATCTCTAGCGCGCGTCGTTTGGTGATGATCGTGTGCTCAGCGGCCACTTTCGTCATGCTTGGCCTCCCAGGTCCCCAGACCTCAAGCCGTGCGATTATTGGCTTTGGGGTTAACTGAAGTCGCAAGTGTATCGTGATCGACCGCATCTCTTTGGATGCTGAAAGACAACTTCCGATGCCAATGTCTCACCATAACTCCGGACATGCTTTACAGTGCTGTTCACAACATTATTCCTCGACTACAGCCATTGTTGAGGAATGATGGCAAATATATTGAGCACTTCCTATAAAGAACATCATCTTTGCTTTGTCTTAATTTGTTATGCTAATTATAGCTTTTCTGGTCTGATGAAGCGCAATCTGACAGACATTGTTTTCATCACCTGGTACACACCTGGACATAAAATTGCTACACCACGAAGATTACGTGTTACAGACGCGAAATTTAACCGACAGGTAGAAAATGCTGTGATACGCAAATGATTACCTTTTCAGACCATTCACACAAGGTTGGCATAGGGTTGCGAAGCCTACAATGTGCTGACATGGGAAAAGTTTCCAACCGTTTTTTAATACACAAACAGCAATTGACCGGCGTTGCCTGGTGAAACGTTGTTGTGATGCCTCGTGTAAGGAGAAGCAGTGCGTACCATCACGTTTCCGACTTCGATAAAGGTCAGATTGTAGCCGATCGTGATTACGGTTTATTGTATCGTTGGTCGCGAACCAATCACTGTTAGCAGAATATGAAATCAGTGGGTCCAGGAGGGCAATACGAAATGCCGTGCTCGATCCCAACGGCCTCGTATCACTAGCAGTAGAGATGACAGGAATCTTATCCACATGGATGTAACGGATCGTGCAGCCACGTCTCGATCCCTGAGACAACGCATGGGGACGTTTGCAAGACAACAACCGTCTGCTCGAACAGTTCGACGACGTTTGCAGCAGCATGGAATAACAGCTCGGAGACCATAGCTGCGGTTACCCTTGACGCTGCATGACAGACAAGAGCGCCTGCTATGGTGTACACAAAGACAAACCTGGGTGCACGAAGGGCAAAACGTCATATTTTCGGATGAATCGAGATTCTGTTTACAGGATCATGATGGTCGCATCCGTGTATGGCGACATCGCGATGAACGCACATTGGAAGCGTGTATTCGTCATCGCCATACTGGCGTGTCACCCGGCGTGATGGTATGGAGTGCCATTGGTTACACGTCACAGTCACTTCTTGTTCACATAGACGGCACTTTCAACAGTGGCTTTACATTTCAGATGTGTTACGACCCGTGGCTCTACCCTTCATTCGATCCACGCGAAAAATTATATTTTAGCAGGGTAATGCACGACCGCTTGTTGCAGGTCTTGTGCGGGCCTTTCTGGATACGGAAAATGTTCGACTGCTGTCCTGGCCAGCACATTCTCCAGATCTCTCACCAACTGAAAACGTCTGGTCAATGGTGGCCGAGCAACTGGCTCGTCACAATACGCCAGTCACTACACTTGATGAACTGTGGTATCGTATTGAAGCTGCATCGGCATCTGCCCCTGTACACGCTATCCAAGCTCGGTTTGACTTAATGCCCAGACGTATCAAGGCCGCTATTACAGCCAGAGGTTGTTGTTCTTGGTACTGATTTCTCAGAATCTATGCACACAAATAGCGTGAAAATGTAATCACAAGTCAGTTCTATTATAATATAATTGTCCAATGAATACCCGTTTATCATCTGCATTTCTTCTTAGTGTAGCAATTTTAATGGCCAGTAATGTAGTAAGGCACCTGTAAACTCTGCACTTCATCGAAAGTACTTCAATAATAGAGTAGTTCCAATGGTTTTAAAAGTAGTTTTTATCAAAATTAATGCGAGGTTATTGCAAATCATAATTCTTTTGGCGGAATAAGCTGCTTATCCAAATGTGTGGAGCACGATGCTCTAAGAGCTGGAACAAATAAAAAAAATCGCACTGACGTGTTTTACGGCCCACTTTAGATTTGTAGTTTAATGAGGTTTGCAAACATTTTGGAACAAATAATAATCTAAGTAATAAAAAGTTAAATAATAAGAGTGTCTGAAACCCTTTTAGGAAAAAAAATTAGGTAGTGAGGGTTTCAAACCACCGACCTTTAGCGTCATAGTCCTTGTCCACTACGCTACGGCTATCAATCAAAACTGGAGCCCTTTAATCTCATACTATTCATAGCCGTCATTAACTGATGCTAATATGGCATTTGTAGACACTAGATTATCATTTATCGTACGAAGAACGACGTGGTTTTGTTAATTCTTCAGTGCACAATTGCTCTGAAATGACAAGGTGTAAGTTACAATAAAATAATCATAAAATACGCTACGCAAGATGGCGTATGCCAGAGAGAGTTCTGGGCGAGGAATGTCACGTAACATCTCCGAACGGCTGGTTTTCGTTAATTCAATGGAGGATGTCAAATCTCCGTTATTTTTGCAAATATGTTTCAAATGATAAGAGATATGAAGAAAACATAATGGAGCTAAGTTGTAGAGAATTTTCTCCTCTACCAATTAGGTTATTCAATTTTCGTGTCAGATGAATAGTTAAGCCGGTATTTACATTTACATTTCGAGCTGTCAAAAGACGATCGCAAAGGCCCACTTTTAGTGTTACTACAGTAACCTAAAGTGGGCCAATATACAGACCACGAAGGCGATCAGAAAAAAAGTAACGGTGAAAGAATATGTAACAATTGTCAGACTTTATAATTCATAACAGGAGCATGAAAAAATATTTAAGAACTGTAAACTGTCAGACCAAAAAACCCGGCCGATTTCCTTCATTTTTGTTTCAAACGAAAGGTATTCATCCACCGATTTCTCATCAAGTATAATTTGTGTAACTCTTGCCTTCCTTTTTTGTATAGTCAAACACGATTTCCTTCTGTATATTTCTGATGGAGATGTCCTTGCTGTAAATTAAAGCCAGTCTGTCAGACTGTTCTATCCGACCGATTTTCTCCATTTTTGTTTTAAACGAAAGGTATTCATTCGCACACTTGTCGTCAAGTACCATAATTAAGTCTCTCCATCCTTTTATTTTATTTTTAATTTTTTTATATATTTTTATATTTTTTATTTTTTTTCAAATCCGGTATTCTTCTGTCCGTACACTATATTTACGATGTCTTCGGTTCTAATTAAGGTACGCAGTTCTTTTTGACCTAACAACACTCATAGGATAAAGCTCTTTCATTTGCGCTTTTAAACACTTGCATTGATTGATTTTTAAGAAAGCCATGCGTGACCATTCAACTTTACTTCCATTTTTCTCATCTACTTTTGGCTTTACACTGTTGTTGTTATGGTCTTCAGTCCGGAAACTGGTTTGGTGAAGCTCTCCACCGTGCTCTATCCTGAGCAAGCCTTTTCATTTCCTCATAAGAACGGCAACCCACATCCATTTGAATCTGCTAACTATATGCCTCTTGGTCTCCCCCTGGGATTTTTACTCCACACACTTCCCTCCAGTGCTAAAATTACTATTCCTCGATGTCTAAGAATGTGTCCTACCTATCGATCCCTTCTTTTAGTCAATGTATGCCGGAAGTTCCTTTTCTCCCCAATTCTGTTCAGTAGCTCCTCATTAGTTATGCGATCGACCCAACTGTAGCACCACATTTCAAAAGACTCTATTCTCTTCCTGTCCGCAGTGTTTATCGTCCATGTGTCACTCACGTACAACGCAACACTCCACACAAATGCCTTCAGGAAAGACTCCCTTACATTTAAATTAAAATTCGATATTAGCAAATTTCTCTTTTTCAAAAATTCCTCTCTTCCCATTGCCATTCTGCATTTTATATCCTCTGTGCTGCGACCGTCATATGTTATTTTTCTACTAAAACGTTACTAGGTTATTGAGTAATAAGAGTTCAGTCATTCTACCAATTTCAAACATATCAAATTCGATATTCAGCTTTTCAACATTATGATGTATGGGGGTTCTACTCGCTGCAAAATTATTCACCTTGGGCGTCGTGGTAGAAATAAATACTCGTAGGTACAATTTTTCACTTATTATTTAATTTCTAATGAAACTGCTTCTTATTCCAGCAAAACATCATAACTTGCGTACCCAATTCACCAGAACTTAACTGATAGTACTTCCGCAGACTGACATAGATTCCAGAGCACCTTACAAACGCCAAAAATCGAACTCCCCCACGCAAGGCGGTGAGGTAAATATATAACATTGACAATAATGACATTATATAATGTACTGTTCATAACAATTGAATATACTACTTTACAATTAACGAACACACAAGTAAAACGTTTCATGTACACAAAAATAATCACAATATAAAATGAAAACTATACATACAATAATTTTAGATGGTGCATATCTTTTTAAGTTTTAATCTCGGTCCTTTTTGTTTGACAACAAAGCGCAATGTTAAATGTCAATTAATAAGTTAATGAGTACATCATACATGTTCCTAACATATATTGAACTATCAAATATCTTGACAATTCTCAAAATAGACTCAAAATCTCAGCTCAGTCAATATATACAAAGAATTACAATATTGAAATCTCGACTATTACATTAATCAACACAATTAGCTTGTCAACATAAATTGTTTATGAGCCTAACATATATACAATGCTACTTATTTTTATGTCGTTTAGATTTACATAAAGTTTCTACAATTCGTCTGTCTAGTTCTTGAAATAACGTACAATGACGACAATATTGTTTATAGAACTGTCTAGAAAGAAAATATATGAATCTCATAATTAATGAAATCTATCACTTGTTAACTAATCACAGTATCACCGAGACACAGTCCTACACTGATTCCTAGGCTGGCTATTTCGTTTGTAACTAACTTCACACGTAACATATATATCACTATTAGACCACACGATTCTGGGTCCGACGCCGACGGTATCGTAAGATAACAATGAGATGAGAGGGCCAGCAGTATCAACACATTACCTAAGTAACAAAACTAATCTACCACCTTCATTATTTCGTTACCTAATTTCATTCCAGTAACGGTGCGAAATATCCCACTGGTCCTCTAGTGTTACTTTGAAAGTAAATAAGAAGGCGTACTATGTTCACCTAAATTGCTTTCTTAGTTTGAGAATAACTGGCACAATAAGTATTCCTCTATATATCCTCGAAATGTCCCGTATTGTGTTTTGAAAAATTTGATCTCCTTACAACAGAGTATCAAACTCGGAGGCTTAATATTAGTACTACACTATTGTTTATAGAACTGTCTGGAAAGAAAATATATGAATATCTTAATTAATGAAATCTATCACTTGTTAACTAATTACAGTATCACCGAGACACTGTCCTACACTGATTCCTAGGCTGGCTATTTCGTTTGTAACTAACTTCACACGTAACATATATCACTATTAGACCACATGATTCCGGGTCCGACGCAGACGGTATCGTACGATAACATTGAGATGAGAGGGCCAGCAGTATCATCACATTACCAAAGTAACAATACTAATCTACCACCTTCATTGTTTCGTTAAAAAGGTAAAGCAGTCAACAATCCGAAGATTGGTTTGAACACCACAGTGCTTTACTAGGCATGGTCCTGTTTGGAAGTGGTATGCCGTTGCCTTCCTCCGACCTTCGAACTGACTTACCCAGCCAGTTATAGGGGGACCTACAGTTTAACGTGGGTTCCGAACCACGGTGCTACTCGGTATTTTTCACATGAGCAATACTGCCAGAAGTGAAAGAAGTGGAAAGTGACAGATAAAAATCCCAGGACCTGGCGGGGATCGAAACCGTGACCTTTGGATTTGTAGTCTGGCACTCTACCACTGTGCAAATTGTTTCGTTACCTAATCTAATTCCATTAACGGTGAGAAATATCCCACGGGTCCTCTAGTGTTACTTTGAAAGTAAATGAGAAGGCGTACTATGCTCACCTAAATTACTTTCCTAGTTTGAGAATATCTGGCACAATAAGAATTCCTTCATATCCGAGAAATGTCCCGTATTGTGTTTCGAAAAAGTTGATCTCTTTACAAACAGAGTATCAAACTCGGAGGCTTAATATTAGTGTTAATTATGTAGTGTGGCGTACCCTTTCCACATTTTACGTCTTGTACACTCGTTTCTGCTCCTTGCGTTACCGGGTCACATGAGAGCCGCTTAATCTTCGCCACAATTACCCTGTCTGTTATCGGCGCCCACATCGGCCGCATTTAAAATTCCGCGGCGGGTCAAGCACCTCCCCACGCACCGGGTCCGGCAAGCAGATCGCCCGACGCCGCTTATAGCCGACCAGAATCCTGGAGAAGCACGCGACCGCCCCACTGGGTAATTGCTGGCTAATATTCTCGGCCGAGATTGGCTGCCAGATTGGGAGACACGTCACACGGCGGTACTCTGCGAGTGGACGCTAAGAATTCCCCGTTATCTGAACGTGTTTTCCTTCCTCCAGGTGAAGGATCAAATTTGTCGACAGCATAATTAGACGTTAATGTCGGGTTGATAACAAGCAGTAATGAATTTGTTGTTCCCAGAGGTGAACGAAGTCACGAGAACAGCTCGCTTTCCCTTACCTGGCCGGTTCAGGCCAGTCAAAAATGTTCCGTGGGTCTAAACTTTCACCTACTAAACCTGGAACGTTCATTTAGTTCGCGTCTCAGGTATTACATAGCTTATCACGAAATTTACACTCTAGACCGCAGTCAGATTCCCCGAACGCTTATTCACATATTTCACTGGAAAATATATCTCCATGTTTTAAATTAGCTAATGCATAATGGCCAGACTGTGAATATAGTAACAACAATGTCCCACCCCCCTTTTGCTCGGTAGAAGTAGTGGTCGCAACGGCCACGCTTAAAGGTGCATCGTGGAGAAGCACCAGCTATAGATGGTATCTGCGCAGAGGTGATACATAGAGTAGCTCCGGTTATCGTGTATTTCATAACACGCTTGTTGAATGAAGCATTGATACAGGGCAAGGTGCTTGGAGACTTGGAAATCTAAACGTGCAGTGAAGCCCTGTTCACACGGGGATAATCAAACCTCCTACGGACTGAGATACTCCGCGAACAAGAGTCTCGGCATACGTAGTTAAGTGGCGACACATGAGTAGGGGCGTCCCTTAGTCTACTCTATCCAACTAGCTGGTTGCAGTCTCCCAGTCTTTTGGTTGCATTCGTACTGTTTATTCAAAATGTTCAGATGTTTGTAAAGCTTATGGGACTTAACTGTGGGATCATCAGTCCCTAAACTACCAATTACTTATGAACCAGCTTATACCAAAGACAGCACAATCACCCATGCTCGAAGGGGGATTCGAACCCCCGACGGAAAACGGCCTCGCGCATCGTAGCATAGCGCCTCAATGCGCTCGGCCACTCCGCCGGGGCTACTGTTTATTAATGCAAGTAATTGTTTTTGAGAACATAACAGCGATCATACAAGTAATTATTAATTCAAGTAAGAAGGCAGTCTATATCGCAATTTCTTTTATTCGGTCACTTACATGACTCTCATTAGATCACAACTGTAATGATACATAATATATTATTAGAGAAATAAAGTATTTCTAAATTGATTATTTAAAATAAGAATAAAATATACCCGTAATGTTCCCCATCGGTTGTTTTCAGCTGGAGTTGCGCAATATGAGAA
Source organism: Locusta migratoria (assembly GCA_026315105.1). Lineage (NCBI taxonomy): Eukaryota > Metazoa > Arthropoda > Insecta > Orthoptera > Acrididae > Locusta > Locusta migratoria. Next base: position 58,573,345 of record CM048751.1, read on the forward strand.
TTATTTATTTATTTATTTATTTATTTATTTTTTTTTTTTTAAACTCAGGGTACCAAATTTTTCGAGGATCCCTGACGAATTATAAACTTTAAACATTTGATACCATTCTGAACGTATTGAATCGTTTTCTTCTTAGGCGTGGAGGAGGGAAATTTACCACTGCTGTTACCCTCTTTTTCTGCTCTTGTCAGGAATGGGTGGGCTAGAATTTCTCTAGCTTTTTCTTCACGGTGTGACTGTACGGAAGTAATGTTCACAGAATCGCGCAATTAGTATAAAGTCGGGTTCAGACAAAGAATTAATGGAGTGCAACAGCTAGTTGCATCGTGAAGTTGTAGTTTTTTAGCAAGTGTGAAATTCTTGGTTTTAGTAGCGCTACTTAAGAGGCGCTACTTTTTCCACACAACAAAAAGTTCAACTTGGTTGTATTTGGTTTCACCACTTTCTTACCCCCACCATCAAATATCGACATTCGACTGTCAGCTCGCGGAGTATTTTGAACCGTTTTACTTCGTATCAGTATGTTTGCGTTCAAGGTTTACCTGTTGGCGTCTTTGTTTGCGGCTAAAATGTCGAATCAATTAAGAAAACAAAGTGTAACGATCGTTTTGCTGCGAATGAAATGAGCCATGCAAATCGTGATCAGCTGAGACTGCGGACGCCATGTTGAAAACTGCTCAACTAAGTAGTATTTGTGAAGTTCTGTGTCACACGTTTCAGGTAAGAATTTCCGCTAGTACCTTTATAAGCTATTTGACAATGTCAACAAACTCTGCTGAAGATAATTGTTTATTGTTTGAAGCTATCATCTTGAAAACGTCACACTTGGATCTATTTATTTAATGACTGTTTTGAGCTGATATAAATTTATAATGGGGATAAAAACAGATCATCATATTCTCCACAGTAACGCTGCAAATGCAAGCAGTATGATCTACCTGTCGTATATTTAATTTACTGTGTCAATTTGTTGAACAATTTGCCAATAATTTACGTAAATATTGTGTGGCATTAGCACCTCATGAAAGTCGGTTTGTCTATTAAATTATGTCATTCTTTATGTAATACTAACTAAGAGTCCTGTTTGTATCTAAATAAAGTTGTATTGTAAGGAAGTGGTTTCAGATGGTCAGTTTTCACTTAAAGAAATATATTAAAGTGTACATGCGTTTGGAAGGGATGGCGATCGGCAAATGAGAAAGCGGTCGAGGAACAGAACTGTCGGGGATTGTGTCTTGGAGAAAGAAAGTGAGCAAAGGGTGATCGGAAAAGAAACCCTATGTCTAGTTTTGGTAGAAAAAGGACCCTCTCGGATGATAGATTCGATCGGGCAGAATGTTCGGATTTGCGCAGCAAACGGTCGCTTCTGCGGACGCTAAATTTGGCGATAAAAACTGTGCGCCAATGCGGCTGATACGAGTTAATGTTTTTACACAAGAACGCGCGAGTGTAGAAATTTTGTTCGGGAAACTTAAACTATTTTGAACTTTTGACAGTTTCATAATACCGAGTTTTCGTGTTTCGGAAAGTTGTGGTTACTTACTTGTGGGAAAGTGCTACCAATTTCTTGTCGCTAACACTACAACTGTTTAACCATTTTATTCTATTTATAATTAATAATTCGTTTGACCACATACAATGAGGAACCAATTTGTTTGAATAAACCTTATTCAAATAAATATCTGACTTTCTGTCATCATTTGCAAACATTAGAAGAAAACACTTTTTATTACTGAATCAATTATTTTATGTAATATTTGTTATTTGTTTTACAAACTACAGCATATACATATATTGTTTTTAGCTACAGGACCACAGGTAAAAGATAATATCTGCAACTAATTTAGTTGCTGTGGCATGAAAGCAGACGTGTTTGGTTCGACATTAAGGTAACACCTTGTCATACTTCTAAATCAGAACTGTACATAGCTCAATAAGCAGGCTCTTTCAGTGTATAGTCACACTTGCTTTAATCTTAGCCGTAATAAATGCGGAGAAGGATAAATCGTGAAGTCGCAACGGTCTTTTCGGGAGATATACGTGGGGGAAAGTAATACCTACATTGGCCCACATAATAAAAACTGAAATTAACCTTTAATATACATGTCTGCTGTAATGACGTCATGATTTATTTCATAACCTCACACGCATTGCTCTAAAAATCAGAAAAAAGTTATTTATTTTTTGTAAGTTTGGCATACGAATAGGTATATCGACAGATAATGCCAGTAATCAAGATATTCATAATGTAGAGAATGAAAACAATAAATATTTTGCCACAGTTACAATCGATATCGCAGGCATATTAGAAAATTTATGGGCGTTTGCGATGTTAAATCGCCTAAGAACTCTTGGGTCCAAAAATAATTTGTTTAAGTTTCATCGATTGATGCAAAAGTCGTACAAAATGGCGCATTAGCCAGCATACGATACAACTATTACAAAGAGCTATCTACAAGGTTCGATATAAGGACCAATAATATGGTAAACTGACGAAACTTGGGCTGGTGATACATTGGTGGCCGTTTCTGGAGAATCGAGACGGAAGGTGAATGTACTTGCAAACCACACGCTTTCAAAGATGGAGTGGTGCAGGAGGATCTTCCTGATAGTAGCTAGAAACTTCATATACGGTACGATTCAGGGTAAGCAGTAACTAAACAGGAATCCAAATTTTACATTAGATAAAAAGTCCAATTTCGAGAAGCACTGATTATAGGTATTTAGCAGTTTCACTCGACGACGAAACGAATTACTTATCTCATGTTGAAACGGTTGCTGATACTTTTAGTCACTTTGCATAAAGCCTGCGGTTAGTTAATGTATTACTTATAGCCGTAGAAGTCATTGATGGTTATCATTAATAGTGATGTGTGTCCTGTCAATTTCTACGAAAGGATAAAATGTTATTTCAACACTATTTGTTAATTTCACTTATTTAAATACAAAATCTATACGTTTACTACAAACTGTGTGCCGCTAATGATAAGTTACATAAAATCATCTAAACAGCTCGTAAGCCCTCTGTCCATCTCATGTCAAAAACCTGGCACAAATGTCACCGACTACTGAGTGATAACACAGTCTAAAAATACCGTCACGGCATTCCCACTGAGTTTTGTTATACATTGCGACAGCAAAGCTGCAAGTGGCCGGCATACTGCATTTCTGGATGCGAAGAGTGCAAAAGATATTCTTTATTCTGAATTGTTTTATAAAATAGGGGACGCATTTGATGCTATAAACGTAGACAATAACATAAAAGTAAGTTTCCTAAGAGCCATCGGAAGGTATGAAAGTGAAACACTACATTGCCGGACAGAATATTTACGATTCTCTTATAACCTATAGCTATTTACCGAAGAATATAATTTCCTTTTAAGTACAAAAAATGGCTAGTCAACCCAAGAAGATGTGGTATTTTGTAAACAGACTTCCTGTTCGACTCAGAACGTTTCCTTAACTACACATATGGTCATATCAGAGAATATGGAACGTAGGAAAAATGTCTGGAATGCAGAAACTACGTTGTTTAATGGAGCAAATACGCCAAAACCAATACAGCTGAAGGAAGAGCCTCACAGACGTAATAATAGAATCTTATTCCAACAGAGATGAAACCAATTCCACAATTGTTGGAACGAATGTGCTACAAACGGCAAGGATCTACAAAACATTCGTTTATTAAGCAAAAGTAATTACAGTTACAAAATTATTATTGTGTATGAATATCGAGTGAAGTGTAAAAACGCGCGAATCATTAGATTCCATATCGAATTGTTACGTGGCAAAGAAAGTGCATGTTATGATAAGAACCGACCAAATGAGATGTTCACGTTTCTCCTTCGTTTACATTCTCCTACTTTCAGCGGACTAAAATGCAAGTATACAAATATTCGTAATTATTTCTTCATGAATCAGTGATATTCGACTGTGTTTTACTATATTTATTTCATAATTTGTCATGTCTATTGATATGTTACTAATGCTTGGAACCAAAGATTATAATTGGTATGGCTCACGTCGGCTTACCCAACGCTACGAAAACTACTGTCTTTTGCAACCGCCAGTCGGTACAGTATGCGCGCCACACAATTAACTCATATTTTTGGCGTCAGCGATAGTACGTTGGTTACAAATACATAGATAGTGAATGATGTACTCTGAGCCTCGCTATTTTTTTGACACCCCCTTACTATAACGCAACTACGTGTGAACTCCGAAAGGCAACGAATAAAATTTTATTTCTGTTGATACAACCTCAATATTTACTGGATAAATATCTTACTGTATTTTTGGGAGTGGAACACATTATCAATTTTTCACGATTTACGACATAAAAAACGTATTTTATGTAACGAGTTTTTCGCATTTCGATCAAGACTTAGAAGTGAATGGTGAGGATTTTACACCGTATGCAAGAAACCTGATTTTTAATTTTTCCCAAACATGTTTCAGCACATTTTGTGCTGGAATTAAAAATCAGGTGTCTTGCATACTGCGGAAAATCCTCAGGCACGGAAAAAAGAAGAACAGGAACATCAAAAGATGATTACTTAGAAGTGAATTATGTTTGTTAAGGAAGATATCATTGTAAAGTGACTGTTGTTGTTGTTGTGGTCTTCAGTCCGGAGACTGGTTTGATGCAGCTCTCCAACCTAATCTATCCTGAGCAAGCCTCTTCAATTTGAATTTGCTTACTATATTCATCTCTTGGTCTCCCTCTGCGATTTTTACCCCACACACTCCCTCCAATGCTAATTTCACAATACCTTGTGAAGTATGTATTGAAATACGATTTTCGAATTTCTCATACTGCGTCTCGTTCATTTAGCTGTCGATTGGTTCTGGAAAACAGTTTCCTGTCTTTGCGCTTATTAATGGGTAACGCAGAATACTTATTATGAAACAACGTATGTTCTATTCGATTCGAAATTAGCTCCATGTTTGGTATGGAACACCTAGTATTCATACACTTGGCTGGTTTTATTTTCGTGCAATTTATTTCTCTTGTGACTGCGAACCCTCCGAGCAACAAGGCTGAGTAACACCTCTCTGTGGCACTGGCTGTTCAAACAGAGATTCTCACCATTTCCCCATCGCGATGTATGTTGCTGCACTTCAACGTTTCTTGATACTTGTCATATGACCATTTTTGCAACACAAACAAAATTTTTAAAAACTGTTTTTTGTAGATGGTATTGAACAAACTGCCTACTGCTTACTGAAAATACACAGTCGTACCTAATATTGTATTCTAGATAGTAGATGCCGGCCTACATCAAAATTATTGGGACCGAAGTTGAGAGGGCCACATGAGTATCGGATTTTAGAATTTCTCTATATTTTAGGTACTTGAAGTTCAGAACTGAAAAAAAAAAAAAAAAAAAAAAAAATCAGCCAAAGACATTCGACGCAACTCTCAAAAATTCGCAAGAAAATCGACTTTGAAGTTCTGCAGATATACGATGTAGGTATCAATGAATAAAACAGCTTCATCATCTTTTGGTGTAGCTCAAGTTGTAGCGTTTTGGCCTTGCAAGCATACGGTCGATGGTTCGAATTCTCCAGTGACAGTTATATTTTTTTCGTTGCGTTCGAATACTTATACTGTTTTAAAATCTAATGGTAATAATTTTTACGAAACATGTACGATTTTTTGTTTATTAGCAATTTTATATATTTTGTAAAAGGTCGTTCATAATAATGGTTTCAATAAAAAACTTAACATATTTTTTTACAGTGTTGGCTCCACTATTGGATGACGACGGTAGTCTGTGATTGTTCTATTTGTGAAGAGCTACGAAGCCATATTTTGGAAAGTCATCACCATATCTACCAATGTCTTTCGAAGCAGCTAATCTACTCCACTGGAATTACGTATCCCAAAATGTTTTATGTGAGTGATTTTGAAAAAAAAAAAAAAAAAAAAAAAAAAGTCAGCGTGCGATTCGATCCACCGACAACATGGTCGTTAAGCTAGAACGCTGCCAGCTGAGCTACATCGATAGATGCCTGAAGTGGCTTTGTTATTGCTACTGACATGAACTTGCAAAATTTAAAAGTCGATTTTCTCGAAAATACTCGAGAGCTGCATCGAATGGCCTAGGCTGATTGTTATATGAGTTCTGAACTTCGCATACCATAAACAAAAATTCTAAAATCTGATACCCATGTGGTCTGCTTGTGAGACCGAAATCGAGTGTCTAGAAAAAAAGCAGGCACAGTATTCAATATGCAGGTTTTGATCTGATTAAAAACTGGCACAATTATCGTCTCACTTCTACTTTGTCTACATTTGGTTGTAATAAACTCTTGGCGGTGCCTTACGAAAAGTGATGAAAATTGAACATTACTGAATGCCAGGAATATCGATATGTTTATATGCGGTATATCTTCGACGTCAATACCACAGAGACGATTTACGGACGCTTCAGAACCTTACGCCGTCTCCACGAATGTGCACCCCCAGGACTGGCAGACAATTTCCGGCGGCCGTGGGCGGGCTGGCGCCGGTGGGCCTAATGTTCCCTGGCGCCAGCACCAATTTCTGGCGCTCACCGCTGGGCGGGCGCGTTCTGTTGATCTGGAAAAAGCGCCGATGAGTGATCGCCGGGCTGCCGGCTCATCAGCGTGCGTGACTGCCGGGGGCGGCGGCGGCGGCGATGAGCTGCGGCGGCGGGGGCGGCGGGGGCGGCGGGGTGCGGGCCGCGGGGGCGGCGGAGCACGCGATCCTCCGCTCCGTCAGCGCCTGATGGCCGCTGCCGGCCCCACCACCAACCACACCGCGATGCCAGTCCACACGGGTCCGGCGCTGAAACTGAAATTTATTACTTAAAAAAAAAGTTCAAATGTTTATAAATCAGTCGGACCAAACTGCGTCGTCATCAGTCCGTAGCTTACAAACTACTTAAACCTAGGTAAACTAACCTAAGGACAACACACACATCCATGCCCCAGTTAGGACTCGAACCTCCACGGCGAGCAACTGCGCGCTCCGCAGTGAGACGCTTTAGACCGCTCGGCTACTCCACCGCGGCTTTATTACTTCGGTTCTACCGGAGGCGAGAGTTCAAATCTTTCTCCTCAACAAACAGGATTTGAATTTCAGCATAAAGCGATCTAAGCTGCTTTCCACTTGGTTTATGAAACCTCAAGAATGGCTTTTTATCAAATTGCGTGGTTGTGGTACATCTCCCCAAATTTTCGACTGGATAGGGGATTTCCTCTCAGAGAGGACACAGATTAAATTTGTGTGCCGGAACCGGGACTCGAACCTGGGACCTTTGCCTTTCTCGGGCAAGCGCTCTACCGACTGAGCTATCCCGACACGACTCACGAAGCCGCCTCACAACTTTACTTCCGCCAGTACGTCGCCTCCTAAAGTTGTGAGGCGGCATCAGGAGTCGTGTCGGGATAGCTCAGTCGGTAGAGCGCTTGACGGCGAAAGGCAAAGGTCGCGGGGTCGAGTCCCGGTTCCGGCACACAATTTTAATCTGCTAGGAAGTTTCATATAAGCGCACACTCCGCTGCAGAGTGAAAGTTTCATTCTAGAGAGGACACGGTTTGTAGTAATCAACGGTAAGGCATCGACTAAAACAGAGGTGATATTGGACGTTCCACAGGTTAGTGTTATTGGTCCTCTGCTGTTTCTTATTTACGTAAACGATTTGCGTGAAAATCTAAGCAGCTCCCTTAGGTTGTTTGCAGGTGACGCCGTCATTTACGACTAGTAAAATTATCTGAAGATCAAAACCAACTGCAGCACGATCTAAATAAGATAGCACTATGGTGTAAAAATTTGCAATTGACGCTAAATAATGAGAAGTGTAAAGTCGTCTACACGAGTGCGAAAATAAATCCCTTAAACTTTGTTTACAAGATAAATCAATCAAAAGCGAAGGCCGTAAACTCCATAAAATACCTGGGAATTACTATTACTTCAGACTTAAACTGGAAAGAACACGTAGGAAAGGCGAACCAGAGAATGCGTTTTAATAGCAGAACCCTAAAACGATGCAACAGAACTACTAAAGAAAGAGCATACACTACTCTTGACGTCCTTTTATGGAGTATTGCTGCCCAATGTGGGATCCTTATCAGGTGGGTTTGACGGAGAACATCGAAAGAGCCCAAGGAAGGGCAGCTCGTTTTGTATTGTCACGATACAGGGGAGACGATGGGAATCATTATAACAACGGCGCTTATCGCTGCGGCGTGGGCTACTTACGAAACTGCAATCGCCAACATTGTCCTCCGAATTCGAAAATATATTGTTGACATCAGAATAAAATACAAGAGATCAGAGCTCGAACGGAGAGATTCAGGTGTGGGAGATAAATAACATAAAGTTGGCCCGATGATCCCTCTGCCAGGCACTTAAATGTGATTTGCTGAGTATCCCATGTAGATGTGGATGAAACCATCAATTTTTGGCCCTCCTCCCTCGTTTCGTACGCCCAGTCCTTGTAGTATGCTTAACGTAATTATACCGTGGTACCTGATATTTCTCGTATGAGATAACAAATGTTCTTATTGTTATTTTATTCCAACAGCTTTTAATTTTAAGCATGCGCCATCTGGCAGCTATTGGGCCTGCTTCACTCATTACGGTGTTTCCCTCTCCCCCTCCTCCCCGTCTCACCGCCACACGACAGTTTGGCATGTGAATATAGGCGAACACCCTGACTAGACTTCCACGATTGTGGATTATGGTTTCGGTTATCCATCTTCACTAAAATCTAGGCGAACACCTTGACTAGACTTCCACGATTGTGGATTATAGTTTCGGTTATCCATCTTCACTAAAATCTAGGCGAACACCTTGACTAGATTCCACGATTGTGGATTATGGTTTCGGTTATCCATCTTCACTAAAATCTAGGCGAACACCTTGACTAGACTTCCACAATTGTGGATTATGGTTTCGCTTATCCATCTTCACTAAAATCTAGGCGAACACCTTGACTAGATTCCAAGATTGTGGATTATGGTTTCGGTTACCCATCTTCACTAAGATGTATTTTAATTCCCATCGTTTTTAAAGCAAAGTTTGCAAGTATATTTTGCATGTAATACGTTTGTTCTCTTTGTGAGTATTGTGATTACAAACTGCAAACATCCGAAGTGTAAAGTACTTCTATTATTTGCGCCACAGATCTGATGATGATGTGTCGAAACGCGTAATGGTACAATAAAGTATATTGCGACCAAGACATTTCAAGAAAAAAACATTGATATTGTCTAAGCTGCTTAACAATTCCGAGGAAGTAAGCTTTTCTGTTACTTATGTCAGCAGTTCGACAATGGGGCGCGCCGTTGCATCCCATCGGAGGTTCGAGTCCTCTTCCGGGAAAGGATGTGTGTTGTCCATAGCATAAGTTAGTTTAAGTATTTCGTAAGTCGAAGGACTGATGACCACATCAGTTTGGTTCAATAGGTTTACAAAGATTTGAACATTTGTTCAAAAATGATCAAATGTTTGTAAAGATTATGCGACATAACTGCTGGGTCATCAGTCCCTAAACTTACAAACTACTTATGAACTAACTTACACTAAAGACAACACAAACATTCATGCCCGAGGGAGCATTCGAACCTACGACGCGGGAGGCCGCGCGATCCGCAAAGTGGAGCTCCAGACAATTCGGCTGAAGCGCAGCTTGAACATTTGTTAGCAGCTATTACGAAACGTGGAATATTCACTTCGTCTTCTCGGCTGAAAGAATTTCGGAAACTTCTGTTTATGACCGTTGATTTAGCAGTACTGTCGTCGGTAGCTGCACCACCACTGTCGACTAGTTGGTAGTTTTCAATCTTTCCTGTAATATACTTCACAAATGACAAGTATCTCTTCGGATTTTATACTAAATTACGAGACGGGGTTTTGTCGTGAAACTTATAGCATTGAAGCTATTGGTAAATTTAAAGCTTCTATGGAAGATTGCCAGTCTTGAAGATTTTTCCTTCGTTTAAATTTCGTGTATTTCTTAAATGCATGCCAACGGCTGTGCTGGGAATTCAACCATCGGTTTCTGGTGACATTTGTGGACTTCTCAAAGGCTTATCACAGTATCGACAGATTATATATGTACCACATTGTGAGAGGGATAGGTGTATCAATGAAGTTAATGAATATGGTGTAGGTGTGCACAGCAAAGACAAAAGTGTAAATGCTTGACGGAAATGGAAGATTTTGCAACCTAGTAAAATCAGCAGCAGCATTTATTTTTGAAGACTGTTAGTTGATTGACGATGTTTTGAAATTAGTAGAGTCTAATTAACCGAATTACCATCTACTGATTTCAAAAATTGCGTAACTGACGTGTAGGATAAATGTAATTGCTTTTGGTCACGTTGGTGAGGGATTTAGTGAATCGATAAAAAAAGTGAAGTTTCTCTAATATTGCAAAATATTAGTATTTTGGTTGTAAACAAAATTAGAAAGCAAATGTGCGCCAGTGATGCTGACACATGATTCAACTTTTCAATGACTTATTCCATTCAGCTAACTTCATACGGTCGAACTATTGAAAATACATAAAAATTATCTGCCTTTAAAATGGTAAAAAAAAATTATGTGATGTTTTTGCTGCGTAATTTGCTTTTAAAAATATTCTGATAAATCAATTGAAAAAAATATTGGTGGTCAGGTTCAACTTATTCAGTTACTGCCAGTATTGTAGTACTTGAACTTTGTGTCAAATTTTGTTTCGAAATGTAATGCCGATGACCGAAGACGCATAATGGAAGAATGTTCAATTGTAAAATGTTCTATGTTATCTTTTGCAAATTAAAGCTTGGATAGAGTGAATAAATGATAATGTAATGTGTTATGTATTAATAATTAGGAACATAATCAAATAATTGGGAAAAAACCTTCAATGATTATTGGCAATCTGTGTTCTACAATTTGTGTATAATTCAGAGCCATAATAATGAAACCTTTTCTGCTATATGAAAAACCGAACGAAGTGGAATGATTTAGAATGAATGGCTGAAACTCGAGTTATGATTCTGTAACGCGTCAAACAAGTAAATAAACGAAAAGTGTGACTGAAGTACGAAAAATTATCGTTATTTAGGATTCTTCACAACAATTCCAAGTGAAAGATGTCTCTGTTGCAAATTGGTCATTACTTGATAGCGCGTTTCACGGTTTTGGCGTACCATCAGATTCATTTAGTCTACTAGTGATTCCCTGCAGATCGTACACATAGCACGTAAGAGCAAAAAACTCTCCTTTTTAGATCAATTTGAAGAAGAAGAATGTTAAATCGATCAAACAACTTAAGCTGAAATGATCAGCTCATCACATATTATGACATTATGTTGACAGCCTTAACAAAATTGGATCTATTTTATTAAATAGAATCTCTTTCTCTTTTCGAGACAGTCATCTCCAACCCCCAAGCCTTCGGTTCGATCCTTTATATAATTTATTATTTAGTTTTCTTTCAATCTCCGAGCAGCCTCCCTCATCCCTCTTCATTTACCTCCGGTTGCTCTCTTCTTCGCACGTCAAACCCTTCCATTCCTCCTCACCCCTGCCTTCTATTTCCGTCAACACTAGCTTCATTTCTTTTATACTAAACTTTGCTGTTCTTTAAAATACTTAAACTCTGTCCACTATTACTTCATATGCTTGTCGATTTTATGTATTATATTACACATTTATTTCTTCTATTTTAAATTATTGTACATTCTGTCTAATGTTATTCGATAGTTCTTACTATCAGGGCACTCACTTTGTCCATTTTGAAAATATGCCCGCTCGTAAACCTGACAGATGAACATTCGTTTAAGCAGTAGATCATGCCGGTGATCGCTCAACTCTCTCACACTAGTGCGACAAGTTCGTCTGCCAGCATTTTACATTTTACACGATTTTAACACCCACCTCCCCCTTCGGTAACCGTCAATCCAAGTTACGTTGATTAATTTACAGGTTTCACTTGCTTTTTTCGATTATTTTATTCCAGTGACGAACGCGGTTACTTGCGGTAACTGCCATGATTTTAGACGGTTATTCCAATGAGTACCGCTGCTTTCCCAGTTTCAAGGCAAGTGACATTTTACTCTTTTAAATTATCTCTTAACAAATTGTGCTAGATAGGCACGCAAGGCTTATAAAAGGTTTTTTTAACCTAAAAATGTATTTTTCCAGGTATCTGATGTCGCGCCAAAAGCGCGAAACGCGCTATTAGTTGATAATTCGCAACAGAGAGGTTTTTTTACTTGTAATTATCATATACAGTTGCTGCATCAAGCTATAATGGAGTGGATGAACGTATACCTTAACAACAAGTTGCAATCACGGAGATCCTCGCAGACGTTTTGTCTGTAAAAAAATTGCAATTTAATGATCTATTTTCTAATGTTTTTGAAGAGAAATTCAAGCGATATGGATACATATACCGCGAACTAAAGCGGAAGTTAGTAGGGCAGGATTGCTGAAATTGGACCACTCTTTTATTTTGGTATCCCAAGCCTGCATTGTCTACCTCATCATCATAAGTCGTTGTGCTCATTGCTGAGCGTCGTGACCCCATGAACCAAGCGTCTCCATCCCGGACGGTGGTCATCTTCTCTCAGTGCCTGCTGAAGAGGTAGACCGGAGATCTTCTTGATTTGATCTGCTCGCTGCTCTTCCTCTTGGTCTTCTGCCCTCGATCTTTCCTTGTAAGATTATTTTTTTCTAGGTTTTCTCCGACTCTTCTCACAATATGGCCAAAGAACTGGAGAATTTTTTCGTCGACTCGGGAATAAAGGCGTCTGGAGATGTTCAGTTGTTCAATAATGGACACATTTGTTCTTCTTTCTGTCCATTTTATGCGTAGCATCCTACGCCATCACCAAAGCTCAAACGCATCAATGCGTTGTTTGTCTCTGGCCTTGAGTGTCCATGATTCACAGCCATAAAAGAAGACAGAAAACACGAGTGTTTCAACTAGCCGAATCTTTGTGCTATTTGTTATTGCTCTGCTCTGTCAGATCTTCGTGAGCTTCTTCATAGCCACTCGTTCTAGCGTGATCCGACGTCTTATCTCCTCTTCACAACTACCTGTGCTGCAGATGGTTGACCCAAGATAGGTGAAGTACTTTACTACTTCCAATTCCTTTAATTGACCTGTGAGCTGGATCTGTTGTTCTCGATCAATTAACATGAGTTTGGACTTACTGAGGTTGATGTCTAGTCCATACAGTGTCATCAGCAAAACGGAGGTTGTTGACAGTTACACATATCTGCAATTATCAAACTTTGAATAAACAAAAAGCATAAATGGGTATTATTTAAAATTTGAAAATGTGTAAACGGTCCGAATTTAAGTTGCTTAAGTTGAACCATAAGGTGAAACGATAAAAAGGAAATTAGTCCTGTAATGTTTTTTAAAAAAGCTTCATTTCTACATCTGGCCCTTGATGTTCCTTCTGGTTGCGGAGGGAAAGGTGTGGATTTCGTCTCATAAATGAATAAAACAAATTTTTACCCTGCAAGTCAAATGCAAGTTTACAAACATTTTAGATTGTGAAGCGGAAAAAAACCTCCCTTCAAATAAAATAAGGTGTTCTGCGACAATTTATCATCTCAGTCATGAAGATTGATTGTCTTCCGAAAAACTTCATTTGAGAACATGTTTTTGCCATCAGCATGTCTATTGCAGCTTTTGGTACTCCGTATATACGAGTAGACTCGTTAGTGCATGGTCCATTTCCCGTACATTTCCCTTTCTGTCATCTTTCAAACCTAAAAAGATTGTAATACTTACAAGTTATTTCTTCATTGATTTGTCGCCTCGAAAAACAAGCCTAAAAGCGTAACATGTTCCTATTACCTATTGTTAAAACGGCCTTAAATATTATTTGTTATGAATGACTCCTAAATTAGACCGGTCCAAATTAGGAAACAGCAATTTGTCCAACTTCGGCAACTTGACGCCATAGAAGTAAAGTTAACGTTGCAGGAACACACAACACTAACTCTAGTTTTGAATTATTAGCTAATGTATGGCACTTATGAACTATAATGCTGATGACTTTTTTACTTACTCTTACGTAACAGAAAACTTGCACCGAAAAGGAAGAAAACGGTATAATGAAAACAGTTCTCACTCCCATGACTATTGTCGACTGCCAACTGAGCCACGGACTTCGACAATATTTCTCATCAGTCGATCCAACCTAAAACTTTAATAATGATTTTGCAGCCAAGAACGCATTTTTCATTTATTATGTTACGGGTTTCGGCGAGCTCGACGCCATCTTCAGACCTGTCGTATTTTATATAAAAAAAATGTTGTGAAGTTATGTAAAATACGACAGGTCTGAAGATGGCGTCGAGCACGCCGAAACCGGTAACATAATAAATGAAAAATGCGATCTTGGCTGCAAAATCATTATTAAACAATCATAGATTGCCCCATTGAGCAATGAGTTCCTTATGTAAAAACTTTAAGTTACCAACGCATAATGAAATAGGTATATGGTCCAACTTAGGCCAACGGTCCATCTTCGGCGACTCTCCCCTATCCTTCTCGCGAAACCGAAGCGAAATTAATACGAAAAAAACATGTCTCTCCTGATAGTAAAATCATTTATTAATATGAGCCGGCCGCGGTGGCCGAGGAGACTGAGGCGCTTCAGTCACGGTCTGCACAGCCACTATGGTCGGGGGTTCGAATCCCCCCTCGGGCATGGATATTTGTGCCGTCCTTAGTTGTAGGTAGTTCATAACTAGTTTGTAAGTTTAGGGACTGATGACCCCGTAGTTAAGTCCCTTAAGCTTAACAAACATTTGAACAACATATTAATGTGAAGTGATTATTACAAGCTGTCTACACAGAATGAGATCACGGATGCTTGCCATGTTCGGTACATGAATGCTTGTCATGCTTGATACGGCCCTGCTAATTCGGAAAGCCTCCCCAACGTCCAGTTTGCACGGCGTAACGTCAGAAATTCGGCACGCTGAGTGTACACTTCAAATAGACACTGTGCGTGTGTGTCGGCGGCTCAAGGCGAGCCGCGACAGAGTGCGGCTGTCTTTTGTCCGCCACCTGCTGTTCTGGGCCGCCTCGGCCTCGGCCTCGGTCCCGACTGTACCTCGTCAGCGGCTCGACGCGTATCGGTAGCGGCCGTAATAGACTGCTACCGGGCTTTCCCTGACGTCACGGACAGAAACAGAAGAAGATCGATCTGACGTCGGCTCTAGTGACGGACCCATGATAGATGCGTGTAATTAAAAAAGGAGTGAGAGAGGGAACAGGGGGCAGGGGAGAGCGAAAGAATGTATATATATAGGACGGGACAGAGGCAATCATTTCGAGAACCTCATACACCAAATGCTCGCTCAGTTATTTCTTTTTCTCTCATCGCTTCTGGTGGTCGTCTTTTTTCCTATTTTTTCCATCCCCCCCTTCTACTTCTTTTGTTGTTGCCCGACAGCCGTCCGCGTCTCCTTCGTCGAGTGAGCTTATCACGCGAAGGAGGCGTTGCGTCGACCCGTGTATTGTTTTTCTTCATTTTTTTTGCCCCGCTTCGAGATGTAGCGAGAGATCGAAAGGGAAGGAGGAAACGTAGGGAGCGCTAGGTTGGGAGCGGGTTATGATCCGGAGGAGGGGGAGGGGGCGGGGAGGAGGGCTGTCGCCCCCGAACATAATCGAATTGTGTTGATGTTGTATTAAAAGGGGCCGACGGTGCGAGGGGGAGGGGGGATGGGTGGACGGTCGGAGTCCACCGCCGGCTGGACGTCCGGCGCAGCCCGCGGGCCGTCATTCTTCGCGGGCCTCCGATAGCGCCTGGTAGCGACAGCGCCGGCAGATATATCAAGCGCGGCGGCGCGCTGTTGTGACACAATTGACAATTAGGCCTCGTAAATCTCGGAGCCGGGCCAAGGCGGGCCTGCGCTCGTCGGCGTGCCACCGCACACACACACACACACACACACACACAGACACATACGTCCAGGCCGGCGGTCGTTAGCGGAGCTGGACCTCCGCAGTTTGCATCACAGTCGCGTCATCAAGACAAGTTTCGTAATTCGGATAACTCGGGTCGACGTAGTCCCTGACTACCGACGACAGAGCAGGAATCTCCTATAGTGCGTTATTTGATGAGCAGAACGCTATTTTTGTTGCAAAAAATCTGCCTCCAATGTCTTACGGTGCGACGTAAAGGTACATAAATTATTCTTTCGGGTCGGGAGCTATCTCCTGTCAAGTTGTCCTTTCAAAGCAACATCCAAGAAGAATATAAAATGAGGACAGCTGTCAAACTGTTTAGACGTTTAAAACTGGCATATCCGCTGCAGGCATTAACAAAAACATCATATCCATTAAAATTATTGGGGCCGTTATTGCGTGGTCGGTTGAATTTGTTGTCAAACCCCAACGTTTCGTCGCCGTCTGCGGACGACATCTTCAGGGGGTCTGCAGGATTGCAGGTCCAACACACACACTGGCTCGCTACTGACTGCCCCTAAGTTCAAACTCCGCGCGTTTCCACGCAGGTGCGTGACGCCACGTGTCTTGAAGGCTTCAGTGCAACTGGCCGTCTTCTGTTGTCGCCGATCGTCGTTGCCATCACACTGTAGAGGACGGGTAGTACATCTCTTCTTATTTTTTTCCCTACTTTATAATGGCTTTTGGTTGAAGCCAGCAGTTATTGCAATGGAAACATTAGAATACAATTGGATTTCTTACAATATATATCACAATTCCGAGCTCATTGAGGCGCTATGTGAGATGCGCGAGGCCGTTCCCAGACGGGGTTTCGAATCCCACCTCGGGCATGGATGTTTGAGCCGTCTCTAGTATAAGGTAGTTAATAGGTAGTTTGTAAGTTCAGGGACTGATGAACCCGCAGTTAAGTTTACTAATTTATATCGAAAAATTCATCTAATGAGTACAAGGAGTGATCATTCAGAAATTATTTTATTTTTAAATGCTAGCTGGCTATCTGTCAAGACTTTTGCTGCCATTTGGTAAGCGACCAAAGACTTTTATGGCAGCATAATTTACCCCTTTCTGTTCCAAAGCCACATTTAGCCTTGAATAGCGAAGGTCATTCTTTCGCCTAGCACACTGCACACTGCTATTGCTTTTGAATTTCTTCGGAATGGTAATAACAAATTTCATAAGTGAATATATATACTGTGAAGCTCCTGTGAAGATATCTAGCCCTTTAAATGTCTTCAGGATGATCTTTAGATATTCTACATCTACATGGGTACTCTGCAAGTCACATTGAAGTGCATGGCAGAGGGTATTCTGATTACATGCTTTTGTTCAATTGAAACGTTTTTACTCAACGATGAATTACTCCAGAATATGAAGCCATACGAAAGCAGAGAATGAAAATAGGCATAGTACGATAATGTACTGAGATGTATATGATCAAAATTTGCAATGACCCCTAATAGCATAAGTAGCTGAACTCAAACGTGTCCACAGATCTTCAGTGTGTTTTTTCCAGTTCAACCCGTCATCAATGCATGCAGCAAAAGTTTTGAGTATTCCCCCTTAACTACAGATTTCTGGCCAAAGTCTATATTTATTAAATGTGTTTTTCCATTTACTTTGTGGAACTGTATATACTGTGTTTTATCACAGTCCATTTAATGATAGTCCATTGGCAGAGAACCACTTAATAATTTTCTGAGAGACGTTATTTACAATTTCATCGGTTAGTTCTTGTCTGTCGGGTGTGACAACTACACTTGTATCTTCAGTGAAAAGAACCAGCTTTGCTTCGGGAATATAGAACGGTAAGACGAGGCGCGTCAAGAAAGTAAGTTCCGTTTCAATTTATCTCCGCTGCAGCGCTGCGATTGCAGTTCCACACATGCGCTGTAGACGATGTGTATCAAGGAGAAGAACGTGCTCCATTTGGAGATCGCTGTCAGTTACGTACGCTTTGTTGTGCTTTTTTGAAATGTCGGCGTTGATTGAAAATCCTGCCGCCTGTGAAATCAGGTCGGTGATTCGGTTTCTGAATGATGGGAAAGTGAAACCAAGTGAAATATATCGGCAAATTTGCTGTGTTTACGTACCAAATGCGATGAGTGATTCGATGGTGAGAAGATGGGTCCGACAGTTCGGTGGCAGGCGTAGTTATGCGCACGATGAAAAACGAAGTGGGCGTCCACCTTTGGTTACAGAAGAACTGGTTCACGCGATTGATGACAAGATCCAGGAAAACCGTAGGTTTACAATTAGTGCTCTCGCTATGGACTTCCCCCAAATTTCACGATCACTGATGCATGAAATTGCTACCAAACAACTGAAATTCCGTAAACTTTGCTCACGTTGGGTACCAAAGATTCTCACTGAGCAACACAAAACACAACGGATGGGTAGTGCACTTGAGTTTTTGACCCGTTATGCTGAAAGCGGCGAAGAATTACCGAGACGGATACTCACAGGAGATGAAACATGGGTTTCTTACGACACCCCTGAGCGTAAGCGGCAATCAATGGAATCTAGGCACACTTCATCCCCACCAAAGGTAAAGCCGAAGCAAATCATGACACCTCGGATGTGCACAGTGTTCTGGGACTGGAAAGGCATCCTACTCATTGACTTCTTACCGCGTGGTCAAACAATCAGAGCAGATGATTACTGCGAGGCACTTCGAAAATTGCGCCGTGCAATTCAGAATAAGCACCGGGGACTGCTGTCAAAAGATGTTGTTTTGCTTCACGACAACGCACGACCACATACTGCAAATGTGACGAAAAACTCCTACAAGGATTTGGCTGGGACGTGTTTGACCATCCTCCATACAGCCCTGACCTCGCTCCTAGCGACTTTCATCTGTTCTTAAATCTCAAGTCTTTCCTTGGCGGTCATCACTTCACCAATGACGACGAGCTGAAAGAAACTGTTTCCAACTGGTTGAAGATACAGGCGGCAGATTTCTATGAAGAAGGTATACAAAACGTGCTGCCACGCTATGACAAATGCCTACAAGATTTCGGCAGTTATGTAGAAAAGTAGTTTAAGAGTAGTAGAATTTTGTGCAATAAAAATTTCTTCTTTGTCTGTGTACAATTTCATTTTGTTACCAAACGGAACTTACTTTCTGGACGCGCCTCATATATGTTAATACGTTGCCAGAATCGTTACTGGTAATTAATGACCGTACTACCTCAGTACTTCCCAAATGGAGTAATTTCGGTTTAGGTTTAGTTATTGTTGTGTCTTTCATCCTCACGCAGATCTTGGTGTCACCTGAGGCAGGCCTTCGCTGAGCCATTTCGTTTTATCCTACCGTGTCCGTACCCTTGACACCGGTGCGTTTCGCTCGGAGCGTCCTCCGGTGGCAAGGCCTCCACGGCGGAAGCGCAGAGGCCTCCAGCAGCCCGTGTCGTGGTGGATGGCCGCCGCCCCTTCCGGGCTGCTGATGGCCTGCCAGAGAGACGGCCGTGTCCTCGACGGCCGTAGTGGCGCCGCCGGGTGCCCTTGGAGCACGGCGCCCTGGGGAAGCACCGCGCAGTCCTGCCAACCTGCCCTCCGCCGCGACACTCGCCATGCCCACGTTTCCCACTCCCCTTCCGTTTACAAAATCCCGTGACCAGAATCGGTTTTCGCAAGTCTTGTCACAAAACACTGACAGAGTTATAGCATTGAAAATAAAATAAAAATCGCACTGACGTGTTTTACGGCCCACTTTAGATTTGTAGTTTTATAAGTTTTTGCAAACATTTTGGCCCAAAATAATAATCTAAATAATAATAAATTAATTAATAAGAGTGCCTGAAACCCTTTAAGGAAAAAATTTTGGCAAGTGGTGGGTTTCGAACCACCGACCTATTGCGTCACAGTCCAGTAACTTGCCCACTACCCTACGGCGATAAATCGAAACAGGACTTCTTTAATCTCACACTATTGATGGCCGTTGTTAAATGATGTTAATATGGCATTTGTAGACATTAGATTATCAATTATCGTACGAAGAACGATGTGTTTTTGTTATTTACTCAGTGTGCCGTTGCTTTGAAAGGACAACGTGTAAGTTAAAATAAGAAATTCATCAAATACGCGAGGAATGTCACGTGACATCTCCGAACGGCTGGTTTTCGTTAATTCAATGGAGGGTGTCAAATCTCCGTTATTTTTGTAAATATGTCCCAAACAATACGAGATATGAAAAAAAAACATAATGGAGCTAAGTTGCAGAGAATTTTCTCCTCTACGAATTAGATTATTCAATTATCGTATCAGATGAACGGTTAGTTTGCAATTACAATTATATTACAAACGGCTTTTTTTGGTTTTACTACCGTATATTTTGTCCGAAAAATTTGAAAAAGGTAGGTTCTGGTCTCTGACGGCCTACAATCATGAATGTAAAATTTGGTGCTGATCGGTTGAACGGTTCGTCGTAAAAACAGGGAACACATTACGGGCAGACAGACAGACGGACGGACAGACAGACAAACATCCCAAAATCGCCATTATTTTTGCAAATATCTTTGAAACGCTACGAGATATGAAAAAAACATAAAAGAGCAAAGTTGTAGAGAATTTTTTCCTCTACAAATTCGGTTATTCAATTGTCGTGTCAGATGAATAGTTAAGCCGTTATTTTCATTTAAATTTCGAGCTGTCAAAAGACGATCGCAAAGGCCCACTTTTAGTGTTACTACCGTAACCTAAAGTGGGCCAAAATGCATAACCTGAAGATTAGGGTGTCCGAGCCTACACAAACGGATCATTATTTATTCATTTATTTACATATTTAATGCCCCCATTGGACCACATTAATCAATCCTGAAAGTAGCTTGCAGTTCGCTGAACAATATTCTGTCTCTGATAGCCAAGTGAAATAAGCGTATCTTTACTATTTTTCTTAACGAAACTGCACTTAATTAATTGACACTCCCCGGCTATTGTTCTTATATGAAATAACAAATGGTGGCAACTGAAACGCGGGTTAGTTTTCTCTCCTCCAGAAGGGAGCAAGAGACCAGACATTTCATCTGACTATACAAAATTACATAAGATTATATGGCTCTAATGCTGCCCACCAGCTAAAGAATTACTAACGTAATTAATTGTTTTTCAGAGGGAAGAAGGGAGGAATTGATACACATTATCGCACAGATACATTCGCCAAGCTATGAAGGTACTTTCCAGCAGCGAACACAAGAAAAAATAATCGTCAGCAGCAGTATGCTGTACGAAACAGCAGATTCATTCGCCCGCACAAAAAAAAAAAAAAAAAAAAACACACAATTGTTCCGTAGTATATCGTCTTGTAGCTTAGGCTGAGGGTAGCTATCAGCGGGAATGACCGCACGTGATAGAGGACCACGTGGCGTGCGATACAGTCACGAAGTATAAGTTTCCAGAGAAATTCAAGATATCGATTAAGTAGGAAAATTAGCTAAATAAAACTTAAAAACGGTCCTTCTGGTGTTCGTTTTGCACAGGGTGATGAGAACTACTGAATGGTAAAGGTTTTAGAGCAAAACAGCACTCCCAAAATTTACAAAAAAAAAAAAAAAAAAAAAAAAAATAAAAATAAAAAAAAAAAAAAAAAAAAAAATAAAAAAAAAAAATAAAAAAAAATTAAATAAATAAAAAAAAAAACTTTTAGCAAAAAATAAAACCGCGAGATGGGTCGTATTACCACTCGATTTACCCAGGAGAATGATATCTAGCTAATAAGCAAGGTTGCAGAAAGGTAGAAAATGCTACAGGGTCGGATCACAGAATTTGAACAGAGTGGAAAAAATACTATTTCGGGAAGAATGTAAACGCGAGGTCATGTAACCATTAGTTCTACTCGGGGGAATGATATCTAGCTAATAAGCAAGGTTACAGAATCCTGCAGTACTTCGCGGGGTTGGATCACAAAAGTTGGAAAAGGGAAAAATTGCAATTTCGAAAATAAATAAATAAAAACGCGAGATATGCCGTGTAACGATTCATTCTACTCAGGGGAAGACAATATATCTAATAGGAATGACTACGGTATAGAACACGCTATGTGCCATGCACGTGGAGCAGCGTGGACGAAAGTTAGAAGTTTAGAAGTACCAAAATTCGGCAAAAATTACCAAGTTACACGTACTATAAATAACATGTAAGCAAGGTTATACTTAATAACTCGTGCGCTTAGGGCGATGGAGTAAGCTGAGGACTTTATCTCATATCGATCACGTGTTCTATGGACAAGGGGCAGACACCGGAAGTATCGTAAAGTTCCCGAAAAACATCAAATTTACCGACCAAATGAACATGAAAAACATATAAACATGTTTAAACGTAGGAAGGAAGGACTCTACGGTCAGGGAGTGCAAGGATTCAGTTAACAAACACTAGTGAGGCCGCGAAATCAAACTTCGGCAAAAATTATAATGAAATTAACAATCCAGAACAAAATTAAATTAAATCTCACCGCTACGCATCGCGGTGATGTTACAGCCAGAACTAGAGAAAGAGCATTTTCAATTTACAGCACCAGAGGCAACTGCAGCCACGCTGTGAAACAGTAGACAAGAGCAGCGAAGCGCAGCTAACGCTTTTTTAAAGTGTTTTGTACACAAGTACCGTTCATTTGGCACAAGCGGGCCAGTGGGAACATATCACAGCATACGCCATCACACATGGTGCTTCATACACAAAATAGACATTTAAAATTATGAAACACAACAAAATTAGTCCATATTTTGGACAAAAAAATATCTTGTATATCTAGTATTTCGCATAGTGTGAATGGAGCATCTCGATTCACTCAAAAAATGTCTGAACGCATCAACATTTATTTAGTGCGGATAAAATAAATGGAACACGCTATATGGACGTGTTTCAATCCAGGTACATTTCAGTCTTAAGAATATTCGAAGCTCTTGAACATGGCTGCAGTTCTGCATCGGTGGAACACGATTAAATTGTGAACATAATTTCAGCCGACGAGTTGCATGGTTTATATACGTAAACCTTGACCTAGGTTTCGGCAAAAAATAATTTTGCCTTCTTCAGAAGACTTACAATTAGCTCAACATAAAAGTTGTTGTTAAATAAAACAGAATTAAGTGCCTATATGTGCCTATCTCCATGTCATGGTGTAAAATTTATAGTGTTAAAACTTGTAACCATTACATTTTGAACATTTTAAATTTTCTCCCATGACATGGAGATAGTCACATACGGGCACTTGATTCTGTTTTATTTAACAACAACCTCCATGTTGAGTTAATTGTAAATCTTCTAAACAAGGCAAAATTATATTTGCCAAAACGTAGATTAATGTTTACCCATATATAAACCATATTATGCTACTGGTCGGCAGAAATTTTGTTCACGGTTAAGAATATCGGTTACAGATGTAACTTGTTTTTTTTTTCTGCTCTAAAAACCTTTTATAGCTTCCTTCCTCGCTACCCTTTCATCATCGGTAAGTGTGCAAATGTTTATAGCTGAAGCCTATTTCTTAGGATCTTCTTCTTTCTCTGCTTTCAGTTTCTTTCACTGTCAAACGTATCTAAATCATATTACACTCCCTTGAAACACGTGTTTTTGGTTTTACTTTTCGAAAGGTAGGTGAGTAGCTGTTGCAGTAACTTGGTTTCTATATACCTGGCAGAAGAAAGAAATCCTTATTTTCCGCACTGTTTCAATGATTGCTTGAGTTTCCTAGAATAAAACTTCACTACTGAAATTTTTGACAACGTTTAAGAAATTTACTAAATATTCATTGCCCAAAAGTTTATTACGGTTCCCTACTAAGACGGAAATTAATTCACATGTTTAAGAATCAATTTAGCGGAGGGATTATCCTTTCTGATGTGTTGGCTGCTGCTCTCGGTTCGCTGTTATGTAGTGAGCCCTTGTTACGCTACAGGAGCCTGCCATCCATAGGCCAAAAATGGCGATCTTCGTTGATTTCACGCTACTTCCTTTTTTATTGTTATTTCATAGCCAGTCGCCACATATGTAGGCGGGCTGACAACGGCGCAATCAACCCACCTTTCAACCAGTAGATACACACATCAAAAAAGTGTTGTATCAGGTTGGTTTCAAGGTCTTCTGAACACTGAAGTTTAATGTGTATATTGCACAAAGAACACAGTTTCTTAGCTTGTACATAGATGTCACTTAATCCGCAGAAATATGTAAACAATCACGCGTGTGCAGTATCAGTTTATGTAAAAGATACAAAGAACAGTCTATGACTTGCCTCTCTCTGACTACACAAAGGGTACCACATTAGCGGATGACCGCACTGAGGAATCCTGAGAGAAACAGCACCACGCTGCACAATGATTTTCGTGAAGCCACAGAGCGTCGTGTTTCGATTCAAACTGTGCATATTAGGCTCCATAACGTGCATCTTCACTCTCGACGTCCATGATAACACTGTGCTCTCCATTCTGCTTTTGTGAGAAGGATCATGAAACCGTAGAATCATGGCGATGCAACTCTTTTCTTGGTGTGTGAGTTAAACAAATACGGAGGATAGACGAAGAAAACATACAGAGGCGGCAATTTTAAAGTAAAATTGAAAATTATTTAACAGGTGTCAAAAAATGAGGAAAAAAAAAAAGATTCAGGCAGTGTTGATTCATAAACCGGTGGTACAAATGAAAAGTGGAAAACGGACAGAAAGTCAAAAACATTTGAAAACTTGTGCTTTGGAATACTTGAGTACTGTTACGATGGAACTTGAATGAAATTTGAAATGAGAACCTACACTGGGATGATTGATGGAAGGAGAGTTGCTTATGGGAAGAGATAGGTGAGTGGCAGTGAAGCGGATGCGGGACTGGTACAAGGTGTTGATGTAGTGGGAGTGGCTACGAAAAGGCAGAGTGGGTGGAATGGCCAGGTTTGGAATTTAAAGAATGTCAACGAAAGGGTTGGTAACTTAGAGGAAAGAGGAGGAGAAGTAATCTGGGTACCCTGGCAGGTGGTGTGAGGGTGGAAGGGTTGGATAGGATTCACGATTCGGGAGAGGCAGATGGTTGACATTTCGTTGGGAGAGGATGCGGATGGTGTGCAAGTGGAAGACTGGTGATACGAGCAGGCAGAGGCGCGGTAGCAAATGTGGATTGAAAAGAGTAGGGGACACTGTGGGATTGTCAGGATGGAGTGAACGAATGGCTTAGCTTATTCGTAGGTTTATAGTGTGCTTGAGGAGAGGTGTTAATTCGATTAATTTGTACAGTATCCTGGTCAGGGAGTGTAAGGGGATGCGGAAAGAGAGGCGGTGGGTACGGCCTTAGAGGAAGTGGGGAGGTTTACAGAACTTGGTTGGAGCGGATATCCTTGCGGCGGATCAAGAATGCCGGCCGCGGTGTCCGAGGTGACTGAGGCGCTCCAGTCACGGTCAGCATGGCCACTACGGTCGGGGGTTCGAATCCCCCTCGGGCATGGATATTTGTGCCGTCTTTAGTCTTAGCTACTTCATAAGTAGTTTGTAAGCTTAGGGACTGATGACCCCGTAGTTAAGTCCCATAAGTTGTACAAACATTTGAACTTTTTTTTTTATCAAGAATTTGTAGGAGTGGAGGCAGTGGAGGGCAGTGGAGGGCTGTAGTCCCCACGTTCGGCCTGTTAGTAGTTTCAGTCTATTATAGACTTTCTGTTGGATGGTTAGTAGATGTGGATTTCACGTTAGTCATAGGCTGAAGGTTAGTCCAGGAATTTCTACTGTGTTAGTCAGTTGCATAGGGTCCTCATGCATGATGAAGTAAAAGTAAATGAATTCCTCTTATGCTTCATCCTTAGGGATGGAGCAGGCTGTTTGGGATCCGGTCCATAAAGACTCGCGGTTCTATTCAGCTCAGCGAATTATCAGTAAGATGTCAGCGGGGCAAAGATAAATACAAGCTGGGCTTACAAACAAGGGAAACCTACAGAAAATCCTGGTCGAAACCCGGAGATTGTGATCATATTAATTTACTTGTGGAACGTTGTTGTAGCGCAGTGCCAAAAACAAACAAAAAATTGGACGTTCGACTTACTTAAGTATACTCTCAGAGATCAGCTCAACCAAATTGAGAGGAGTCTCTCCCTCGAGGAACCCGGGAACACGTAACCCACTGTGTTGTAAATGGTGAGAGTGATACTTCTTTTAAACAGACCTTTATAGGCTTGCAATTTAACCTGTCCTCTGGCGTTGGTTGTCGCTTACAACCAGTAGACCATTTACGAACTAAAAGTGCAGTCCATTGGGTTTTCTAATAACTTTCTCAACGGCCCTCGTAAAATACGCGCGTTATGTCGGTAGGTTTCGACGTCGACGTGAAACATGCCTGTGGCGTCGCGTCTACGGTTGCGTCTTGTTCTTTATCGTAACGCGCGTCGTGTAGACTGTCGCTGTCGATGTTGGTTTGAGCCCTCCATTCCGAGCAGACGATCAATGGCCGCAGCGGCTGCGCTCGATGGCTACACATGCAGCGTACGTGGACCCCGCTGGGTTCTCCGCGGGGGGCAGCCGGCTCTTACCGTGTCGTACAAGTCCGTGGCTGGCGCAGCTGCGTGGAGCCTGCAGCCTGGAACGCCACGACACTGCGGAAACTGGCCTCGGCAGGTACACAGCACCGCCGGCTGCGCGGAGCAGATAACGCGCGCAGATATCGGATGACTTTTGCCAATAAAAACAACTGTTATGCCTACCCAAGTAAAAGTGTTCCTTATTATGTCTTTGTACCACTGGCTGTTTAGCTACACAATACAGTGGGAGCATTTACAGTTGCAACAAGGGACAAAAGGTTACGGTAGAAGTGCGCCTCGGTTGCACAGTGGTACAGTGCCAGACTACACATCTCAATGTCGCGGTTTCGATCCCCGCCAGCTCCTAGGATTTTTATCTGTCACTTTCCACTTCTTTCACCTCTGGCAGTATTGCTCATGTGAAAAATACCGAGTAGCACCGTGGTTCGGAACCCACGTTAAACTGTACGTCCCCTATATGTGGCTGGGTAAGTCAGTTCGAAGGTCGGAGGAGGGCAACGGCATACCACCTCCAAACAGGACCATGCCTAGTAAAGCACTGTTGTGTTCAAACCAATCTTCGGATTGTTGATTGCTTTACCTTTAGATGCCTTTCAACCCTAACTTTATATTTCCGAGTGGGACCCGCTCTTCTAAAATGTAACATTTTTACACTCCTTGATATTCAACAGTTAAATGTTTTAGCATTCGCTTAACACTAGAAGTACCGGATTATTCTGTAGCCCTAGTAGTACCATTTGGGTCATTTTTGACCCACACTAGGAAATTACCGTTTTATTGCTATTTGGGTGGTATTTTGGGTTTCTACATGTTGACATTACATTCAAGAAGACTCTAATGTACAAGCAAAATATTATTTATTCTCAAAAATTAATAGTGAATAATCAAAAGTAATTTTTTAGAAATAAATGTCATTTTCATTGTACATTTTACAGAAGAAATCCTACACTCTTCTATTAAAAATCATGCAAAAAATGTTCAAATGTTTCTAGAGCTTATGGGACTTAACTACGGGGTCATTAGTCCCTAAACTTACAAACTATTTACGAACTAGCTAATACTAAGAAATATCCATCTCCGAGCGGGGATTCGAACCCCCGGCCGTAGTGGCCGTGCAGACCGTGACTGGAGCGCAGCAAACCGCTCGCCCACCGCGGCGGCAAACAACATTCAAACAACGAATAAAACCAATTTTACTGTGTTTATTTTTACCTTTACTGACGTATAAGGTAAGTACCGAGATTTGCGAAAGAGTCTAAAATGTAACATGTTTTCTTGCTTATTGCAATCCAGCGACAAAAATGTAAGAACAAACGATTAAAAAAATAGTTGCAGTATTTTCTAAGCGGGGGTAGACTCACAGTTCAGACATGGGACAAGTGTTTTGGCTTCGCAGCTTTTGTACATATACTTGTTGGAGTTGAAAAATGAGTTTATGTTTCATTCCTCTCTTGTTGTTGACAGGAAACACGATTTTGACAATGCCTTCTATTTCCATATTAGTCATTTCCTCTCTTCAGTTTGCAGGGTTGGGAGGGGGGGGGGAGGAAGCTCATCTGCTACTCTGATATTGAATTCTCGCCGTGAAGTCTCCTTAAATGTACATTACATCAAAAGTCTGTAAGATACCAGTTCACAGAAAACAGAAAGCCGCACTGATATGAGGCTTCATCCAACCTCCAAATTTTTTTAAAAATTATATATATATATATATATAGCCGGGTCAAAAATATCCCACACGGTACTGCTGGGATAACAGATCAATTTTTCGTGCTTCTAGATGGCCTAGAAGGATGAAATTTTGTTGAGTTATACAACTCTATAAATGATTAAAAGTCACGACGGGTTTGCCTCCTACAAAGAATATGGTGGCAGGTAGGGCTCTCTAAACACCCATATTGGTTAAAAATGACCCAATTGGTACTTCTAGCGTTAATAAGATCTTACCCCTTATAAGAAACATAACAAAGTATTATACTTCAAATTTACAAATATACATCTACATAAGTACTCAGCAGTCCACCATAAGGGGAAAAAAGAATGTCTACACGCCTTTGTACCAGCCTTAATTTGTCTTATTTTGTGTTTGTGATCTTTACGCGAAAAGTAAGTAGGCGGCAGGAAGTTCGTTCGGCAGTCACATTTCAATTCCGGCCTTCTAAATTTCCTCAAAAAAATTTCTCGAAAAGATCCCGTATGAGCTCCCGGAGCATTTCTGAACACTCGCGCATTGGTCGAACCTACACCAGTAACTAACCTAGCTGCTCGTCTTTGAATTGCTTCCTTGTCTTTCTATAATCTGATCTGTTGCGGGTCCCAAACACTCGAGCAACACTCAAGACGTGATCGTACAAGTGTTTTATACGTGGCCTCCTTTACAGATGAAGTATAACTTTCCAAAATTCTCCCAATAAACCGAAGTCAGCTGTTCGCCTTACAACTGTCCTTACTTATTCGTTCCGTTTGGTATCGCTCTGCAGTGTTAAGTCCAGATATTTGAACGACGCGACTGTATCAAGAATCTCACTACTAATGCAGTATTCGAACATTATGGGATTGTTTTTCGTATTTACAGTATGTTCCCCACCTTACATACGAAATACCCCAGAAAACACAAAAAGCGAGGCAAGCACCTCTCACAGAATTAAAAAAAAAAAAAAAAAAAAAAAAAAAAAAAAAAAAAAAAAAAAAAACCAGTTTGCTCGTCTGTGAAATACTATGTAGGTTTCCAGGTGCTAAAATTTGGGTCACAGCACTCACTTCACCACAGCAATCCTGTAAACCTACACGATGTTTCACAGTTTCACAGATCACTTCGCTCGTTAGGTACGTGGGCAACTGTTAACGATTTCCAGAATGATAGTGACGAAGTTGAATTGTGCAACACTTGAGGGCCTACTCCGAAGTTGCCGAGATGGAGTGGCTGAGCGCTCTAACGCGCCTTGCTGTGGATTGTGCGGTTGTCTCCCCGTTGGATGTTTTAGTCCTCCCTCGGGCATGGGTTTGTGTGTGTGTGTGTGTGTGTGTGTGTGTGTGTGTGTGTGTTGTGCTTAGGTTATTTTGATTTAGTTTAAGTAGTTTGTAAGCCTAGGGACTGATAACGATAGTAGTTAAGTCCATAGATTTACAAATATTTCAACATACTCCTCAACTGGAAACTAGTCATGGTAAATAAATTAGATGGACACCATGCAGTACATTACATCTTGTTGCAGGCTGGCACCATTGAGTATGTTCTAACACTGAGACGTGCACAATGGTCCTAGGAAGTCTTACACGTTACCTTGCGGTTTTTTTCTTTAATCGTCAAGACAAAACATACTGGTGAAACGTGTTACCTCTCTGACTTCCAAACAGGCCAGCCCAACAGTGGGTTTTTAGTGGGAGCTGCCCTTCTAACGTTTAACTAGCGACAGTTTCTCCGGTAATACGCAAGACAAGGGAAAACGCCACTGGCAAGAGGAATAGTGAGCCAAACCTCAAGTTAGCTGACATCGACCAAAAAGCATTAAGAACGATTGTAGCCGCACACCGTAGACCTAACGTGGAACAAACGACTCCAAACCTCAACAGTCATTTGAGTAATTGTGTTTCATAAAAACAGGACCGCTGGAACTTAGCATACATGGAAGGGGTGCAGTTCCTAAATGCTGGAAGTGTGACTGGAAGATTGTGGTATGGTCCGACGCATCATCGTTTACATTCCTTCCTGCAAACAAATGGGTTTATGTAAACTTCTAAAGAAGCTTACAATACATGTTCTTTCACTCAGTTCATCGTTGCGTCGTGATTTTGGCATCTGTATTGTGGTGGTCAACTGTTTCTATCTTTATTCTGACTAGTCGCATAACTGTGAATGAATAACTCACCAACCTCGACAGCAAGACGCTTACTATGATTAACGTATTGATATCAAACACTGCCATATTACATCATGATAATGCTCCCCCCCCCCCCTCCCCACACAGACACACAGCCCAAAAGGTTCATGCGTGCTTTTTACGATATCCGAAAACTGTAATATCTCCGCTGGACGGGTAAATCGCCATGCCTGAACGTAACAGAATTGTTATGGGCATATTTACAGCAGAAAATGATCTAATTTTACGGCTCAAACATCGATAAAGTAACTGTGTCGGTCTTAGCTGTTCAAATTATTTTGTCCACACCCTGTAAATAAAAAACGAATAAATACACTGGTTACAGTTTTTTTCCTGGAATTCGATATCAACGAAATTATGTATTGAAACATTGAAGCACAACTGAAAAATAAATAGACAGAGATAGTGAGAAACTTATTTCGCCAAAACTACTCCATGTAGAAAACATGCACGTATTGGGGCAGTTGATAGCTGTCATATACTGGCGTGACAAGAGAGGAGTCCAGTATGGGGAGCCTGTGTGTGTTGAACTCATGATCAGTTATGTCGGGGATTCGAACCCCCGACCTTAGTGGCCATGCAGACCGTGACTGGAGCGCCTCAGTCCCCTCGGCCACCGCGGCCGGCAGTCTTTTCCCACCAAGACTCCGTTCGATGTGAACTGTACAGCGGTACAGCGCACCTCACCAAGTGACGTGGCTGGTTCCAAAGTCCTTGGAGAAGTTTTGGGCAGTTCCTTTCGGCAACACAGTGTCGCTATGGGCCATGGTATGTTGATGGAACGTCCTTTCCATATGAACTTATGAAGTGCGACGCCGGTATTTTCGCCACGGTGGAGGTCTGGCTCGCTTTGATGTGGTTACCATCTGCTTGTAAGTTCCGTCGCCGGCCACGGTGGCCGAGGTGACTGAGGCGCTCCAGTCACGGTCAGCACGGCTACTGCGGTCGGGGGTTCGAATCCCCCCTCGGGCATGGATATTTGTGCCGTCCTAGTTCGTAAGTAGTTCATAAGTAGTTTGTAAGTTTAGGGACTGATGACCCCGTAGTTAAGTCCAAATCAAATGTTCAAATGTTTGTTAAGCTTATGGGACTTAACTACGGGGTCATCAGTCCCTAAACTTACAAACTACTTATGAACTACCTAATACTAAGGACAGCACAAATATCCATGCCCGAGGGGGGATTCGAACCCCCGACCGTAGTGGCCGTGCAGACCGTGACTGGAGCGCCTCAGGCTCCTCGGCCACCGCGGCCGGCTAGTTAAGTCCCATAAGCTTGACAAACATTTGAACATTTTTTTTTAAGTTCCGTCTAGGCATTGTGTCATAATGTTTAGCGCTGCGCCACATAATCTACGAATGCCCTGTTGTTTCCATTGAGTGATTTCATTTAGTGTAACCAGGGTTTTTATCAAATTTGTATCCATTCGCGAGTCAGTTACCAGCCGTAACTGTCAATGAATTTGATGGCAGTGTTCTTTCCGCCCCTCTATCGACTGCTGCCTCGGGAGTGGTTGTATGTTGGCAATTTCAATTTTGGGTTTCATGTTAGCCGCCGCCCGTCAACCTAGACAATCCTCTCTCTCTCTCGTATTGTTTGATGTATTTTAACTGTACTGTTGGCCGTTACCTTAATAAGAATAGCTGGTTACTGTCTCTCACTTTGCCTTATTGGATTTATTGCACGTTGGTATTTAATGTTTGCTGCTGCTAACCCCTGCAGCGGGTTTTAATATTGCATTTATGTGTAATCCTTGGGGTACGTGTTTTCAGGGTTGTCTTAATTTAAAATCTCTTTTGCACAGTGTGCATTTCTGCATTGTGAACTGATATTAATCACTGTTCTAATGTTTAATTGTGATGTGTTCTCTTTCCTTTCTAGTATTATCACGTGTCTTCTTGTGTTTTATTATGTTGCCTTGCAACTGTTTATGTACGGTTGTGTAATTTTAAGGGTGACCTTAGCCGTTAAAGAAAATAATAATATTTTAAACACTTTCGGGTCTTAACATTTGTTAATAAATTGTTGAAGTAAACTATGTTTTTAAATTTTTCTCAAATTACCTAGCATTCAATTTATTTTGCTGTTAGATTCTGTGTACTTGATTAATTGTTTTAACGCATGGGCTAAACCATTTATTATTATTATTATTTTAATAAAGGAATTTGGTAATCTTCTTCAGGCATTTAAGTCAACTCAACTTGAACTGTCAACTTCAGGTCTTCAAATTTGTTAACAAATTTATCAAAGTAGGAATTGTATTAATAACCCACCCTAGTTATTCCACTCTGTCTTGTTTGTTTGAATGTAAAATTGAAATCTCACTGTTAAAAATAAATTTACACATAACAGATAGATGGGACCTTAAGAATGTCATTAATAAAGCAATAGGTTAATACCAGTCTTGTGCTATTTCTTATAATGTTAATTACAAAGTCACACACATGCACTCATCAGTATACCCCCAAGTGACAATCCTATGACTGGAAAGTTCCAGTTCACGCCACCTGTCACGCAATTATTAGACGGTGTAAGCGAAAGCATGCGGCCACATTGAGAAAATATTTTAGCCGCACAAACGTGCACTCCAAGCGTGTTTGGTCACAGGCGTGTTTTACCAGAGGCGACCTCTGCACGTCTGTTAACTTGAGCATGTTAATGTTTCCCTGTGACAAAGGACACTATACGTAGTAACTGATGGGAAGTCATCGAATATAACAGGAGTCATATCTGGCTTTCCCCAAGAAGAAGTTGTAGCCTCCGCCCCCATAATATGAGTAAAAGCTTTTTAGAGAAATCCGGTCGATGATTTTATGCTTCTTTCGAAAATCGGCATAAACAAGCATTTTATTAATATTACTATTTTTTTTGTCTCAGCCCTCCCACCGCTCTGACCAAAATCCTGCATTTGCCACTGCGGTTTATGCTGTCATTTATACATCAGTAAAGTCACCAGAAAATCAAAAGCAACTGCAGAAAGATTTAGATAAGATATTTGCATAATACAAAAATTTGCAGTTGGGCTTAAATAACGCTAAGTGTGAAGACATCCATATGACTAAAAGACATACTTCAACATCAAATCAGTCAAATCTAGAGTTGGTAAATTCAATTAAATGCATAGGAATTACAATTAGGAACTACTGCAATAGGAAAGAACACAAAGAAAATATCGTAGGGAAGGCGGACCAAAGGATACGTTTTATTGCCAGATCACTTCGAAGTTCCACTAAATAAACTGCGTACACTACAGTTGTACGTCCTGCTATGCATCGTGCGATCCCTAGTAAGTGAGACAGACGGAGCATATAGAGACTCTTCAGAGAAGGGCAGCACATTTTTCATTATCGCGATGTAGGGGAGAGAGTGTCATGGAAATGATATTTGAGTTGGGACGGAAATCATTAAAAGAAAGACATTATTGTTTGCGGCGAGATCTATTTGCGAAATGCCTTTTACCAACTTTCTCCTCCGAATGCGAGAATATTTTGTTAGCACCCACCTACATAGACAGACATGATAACCATAATAAAATATGAAAAATTAGATCGAAAATGGAAGGATTCAGGGTTTCCTTTTCCACACGCGCGCTATTAGAGAATGTAAAGGTGCGAAGAACCCTATATCGTGCGCTTAAAAGTGATTCGTAGAGTATTTATGAAGATGTAGATGAACATGTTCTGGCTGTGAAGGGAGTAAGAGAGGGTTGTAGCCTTACCACAGTGTTATTCAATCCGGACACTGGGCAAGCTGTGACGGAATGCAAGAAGAAATTCGAAGGAATTAAAGTTCGGGGAGATGAAATAAAAACTTTGCGGTTCGCCGATTACATTTTAGTTCTCTCAGAGACAGCAGAGATATTCAGCGGAACGGACAGTATCTAGAAAGGTGATTACCAGATGGACATTATAGAGAGAAAAACAAGGGTAATGAAATACAGTCTAAGAAAATTAGGCGTTGCTGCAGGAAGTAGATTATGTAATGAGACAATAAAAGTAGTAGACGAGTTTTGTCCTTTGGGTAGCAAAGTTAACTTCTAATGACCAAAGTAAAGAAGTTATAAAATCCATAATGGTTATGAAAAAAAAAGAATTAAAAAAAAAAATCTGAAGAAGCGAAGTTTGGTGACATGGAAAATTAATTTTAATGTAAGAAACTCATTTCTGAAAGCATTCGTCTAGATTGTAGCATTGCACGAGAGTTAAACGTGGAAGATATGGATTTCAGACAGAAAAATGCCACAAACAAATTAAGTATGGTGCTACTGACTAATGCTGCAGATTAGATAAATAGATGACGTAAGTAATGAGGAGACGCTGAAGAGAATCTCAGAGAAAAGAAATTTCTGACATATCTTGAATAAAACACGGGACTGACTGGTGGGACATATTCTGAGACATAAAGGAATCGTTAATTCGGCATTGAATGGAAGTGTGTCGGATAAAAATCGCAGAGGAAGTCGAATATAGTAAGCACATTTTGAAAGATGTAGGTTGCCGCTTTTATTCAGAGATGAAGAAGCTTTCACAGGGTAGGGTAGCGTAGAGATCTGCATCAAACCAGTCTTCGGACTGGAGGCTACGATAAGAACAATATCAAGCTTTGAAGGAAACCAATGAAAAATGTGGAACTGGAATGAAATATCAGAGAGAAGTAATAAGAACGTTGTGATCTGCCGACAATACGTCATTCTGTTAGACACAGCAAAGGACTTGGAAGACAACACAAAGTAAAAGATGTAGGATATGAGACATTAAAAGCAGTACATGAGTTTCCTTATTTGGGCAGTAAAATAACTTACGATGGACGGAATAGAGAAAAGATAATTGGCAGAGGGGTATGAGAAGAAAACTATTACTGAAGAAGAGAAGAATGTTAACCCTTTCATTCCCACATTATGAATTCAGTTTAAAAATATTTTAAAATTCAGTGGTTTCTGTATTAATGCAGTGCACTAAACATAAAAAAAAATCTGTTTTAAAATTTTTGATCGAACTATGTCATGTTTTTCATGCACAACAAAGACGTATGTATCGAGGTATTTTATTACTTAGGACGTTATTTTGTTGATAGTTAACACACTCAGATCAATAATGCTAGGATAATCTTCGCCACAGCACCAAAGACAAGACAGTATACTGCTGAAATAAAATAATATGAACCACACATACGCTCACACTCACAGTCACGTAAAGACGGCAACACAACCTCCAAGATGGACCGATTAATGCCAAAGAAAAGGCTACACGCCGTACCAAGCTGCCAAATGTCGTACTAGAAGCATGTTGTTCATCAATAGAAATGCGACTTTAAGGATTGATGTACAAAGTACAGTATAAATCAGCTTTTAATACTTTGTTGTCAAAGGAACAACACTGGGAATGAAATGGTTAACATCTGGTGTCAGGAACTCTTTTATGTCTCGAGTGTAGGCTCGTACGGAAATTAAACGCGTATGATAGTCAGAAAAGATTAATAAAGCATAGAAAATTTTGAAATGTGGTGCTACAGATATCTGTTGAAGATATGGTTAGATAGGGTGATATACACAATTGGAGAGGAGGAAATTGTGGTATATGATTGTAAGAATTGATCTAGTGCTACACGCCATTCTGAGACATTAATAATTGTTAATTGCGAAACACAAGTAGCTCTTTATTCACACGAAGTGATGTGTGCTGTCGACAAGGGTTCGCATATAGATTCCGTATTTCTTGATTTCCAGAGGGCTTTTGACACCGTACCTCACAAACAGCTTTTAATCAAATTGCGTGGTTATGGTACATCGCCCAAAATTTGCGATTGGATAGGTGATTTCCTGTCAGAGAGGACACATTTCGTAGTAATCGATGGTAAGCCATCTACTATAACAGAGGTGATAAAGGGGCGTTCCACAGGGTAGTGTTATTGGTCCTCCACTGCTCCTTATTTACATAAACGATTTAGGGAAAAATCAAAGTAACTCTCTTAGGTTGTTTGCAGATGACGTCGTCATTTACCGTCTAGTAAAATCATCTAAAGATAAAAACCAACAGCCGAACGATCTGAATAAGATATCAGTATGGCAATTGACTCTAAATAATGAGAAGTGTGAAGTCTTCCACATGAGTACGAAAAGAAATCCGTTAAACTTTGTTTACAAGATAAATCAATCAAAAGTGAAGTCCGTAAACTCCACAAAATACCTAGGAATTACTATAAATCCAGACTTAAACTGGAAAGAAACGTAGATAATGTCGTTGGAAAGGCGAACCAGAGACTGTGTTTTATTGGCAGAACCCTTAAAAGATGCAACAGAACTACAAAACAAACTGCATACACTACGCTTGTCCGTTCATTTTTGAGTATTGCTGCCCAGTGTGGGATCCTTATCAGATGGGTTTGACAGAGGACATCGAAAGAGTCCAAAGAAGGGCAGCTCGTTTCGTGTTGTCACGATACTTGGGAGACAGCGTTACGGAAATGATACACGATATGGGTTGGGAATCATTACAACAACGGCGCTTATCACTGCGGCGTGGGCTACTTACGAAACTCCAATCGCCACCATTCTCCTCCAAATGTTGACTCCCATTTACATAGGTAAAGAAGATCATCAGAATAAAATACGATAAATCAGAGTTCGAACGGAGAGATATAGGTGTTCTTTCTTCCCACGTGCTATCTGAGAATGTAATGGGAGATAACTAGTATAACGGTGGTGCGATGAACCCTCTGCGAGGCACTTAAATGTGATTTGCAGAGTATCCCATACAGATGTAGATGAAGATGTAGTACTGGAGAGAAGTTGGGTGGGGGTGGTAGCAATCGGAGAGTGATCTATGTGTTGTCGTTGCTATTAAGAAAAGATTAGCTTAGAGAGCTCCCTCAAACCAGCGTTCTGACTGCAGACCACAACAACACAGTATTTAATCAGAATTAGCACGACAAAGGAGTCCAAAAAGTTTTACAACCAGGAGTGCGGCAAGATTTAAGAAGCTCACGTGTACAAATGTGCCGGAAGGACACGGGCCGCAACCGCGCACGACAACTAAAAAATTAGAACCGTGGCGAAGGACGCTAAATATGGTATTTAACGCCCGCGACCGCATAAATCGGGGGGTTAAGTAAGCGTCGCAAGTTAAGGGTCGGGAACGGAGGTTTGCAGTGCCGCCGTCGCTTTGTCGGCCTACAGGGTGGAGGGGCCGGGGCTAAATTCTTGTGCCGAGGAAGGCCGAACCGGCGCACGATGATAATATAATAAAATCGAGGCCATTGTTCGCGGGCAGCGCGCCGTGCCGCCGCGGCCGTCACCAAATCCTCAAGGAAGACCAAGAGGGCGGTCGCGTCTGGCTAACAAGTGCCGCGCGCAACCAGGGGCCGTGTAATAATGTTTTCAGAAAATCCCGACGTTTTGTTATCCTAACTGCCTTTCCAACCCTCTCTTGCTCGGTCTCCGCAACAATCCAGCCTCTCTCTTTTCTCGCTTTGTCTCGCCTCCCCTTAGCCACACACACACTTCCACATACGCCCACTCCTCCCTCTTCCCACACCACCCCTCGCACCGCCATACTTTTTATTTCGCTCTCTCTCTCTCCCTGCGTTCGCTACGCCAGTAGACCTCTCGGGTCCCTTGCCACGCGCGGTGTCTCTATCTCGTTGCCAGCGTCAGAGAGTTGGTAGGAGAGTGGAGAGGAGGGGGGGGGGCGAATTAACATGGCTTTTAACATTGTTTCCGCGGATGTTTTGTGGCGGCGCGGCCTCTGGCCTCTTAACTTACCGGCCCACAATAGATGCCCCGGGATAATGTATACGGCAGGTATAGGAGGGCAGCCGCGGGGAGCAAAGTATTTTTGCGGGCCAGACCGCACGCGCGGTCGCGACCTGTGGGTTCCGGCCAGCCCTGCAACCACCTGCCCGCGACCGCCGAAGCCGCACCATCTTCATCTGGGGCAGGCGCCGCTGCTGTGTGGGGTCTCAGGTACGCGGACGCTCCTCGACAAAACGCGGTGGAATGTTTACGACCGCAACCGCGTGACTGCTGTGCTTTGCCGCAGGGGCGCGACGGGGGGGCGGAAAGGGGGACGGGATGCATAACAGAAAGAAAGGGGTAAGTTTTTTTTTTTATAAACATTGAGGTCTCCACTCGACTCGTGTCTTTTGGTTCAAAACCGCAGACGTTGCTGCTTTCTTTCTCCAGTGCTAGCGCGCACGACAGTTACAGAAGTATTTCAACATAAAACGTTTGCCCCGCAGTCTTTTTTGTAATAACGACGTGTACGTGTTTTCCGCATTCTTACGCAGACACTGTTGTGGTAATGTGTACTAATGTGAGACACTAGCATAAGAGAGTAGGCTTTGGCAGTCGTTGTCCGTATCAGTAATGTTTGTCTCGGTGTGTGAGCGCCTAGTGGTGCGAGAATGTTGCTGATTTTGCTGCTGAACTACTGCTGTATTAGTTTTGTGGTTAAATCCGCCTTGTGCAAGATACCTTGTTTTGTTTCGACACACAAAAATGTTTCGGCACTTATTGTGCCATTTTCCGTGGGTTTTTACTTTTTATTTTATGTCATTCGCAGAATTAGCATCTGCTTTAATTGAGAAATGACAAGTTTTCACAGTCTGTCATATTTGAGCTGTGGTGTTCCTGCTTCGTTGATTAGGCGCGTTATTACGTTCTTTGATGTACAGTGCACATTTGTTGTGAACTGGCGATGTTTATATCACAATTTTCAGAACAAGACGATATAAACAGTGCCAGTCCACAACAATAAGTGCACCTAACATCATAAAACATAAGAACGCGGACAATTAAACAAGCAGGAACACCACAGCTCAAATATGATAGGCTGTGAAAACTTGTCATACCTCAATTAAAGCAGAAGTGATATCTGGTGTTCCCCAGGAAAGCGTTATAGGTCCCCTACTCTTTCTTGTGTGAATAAACGATTTAGAAGACAATCTGAATAGCTCCCTTAGACTGTTCTGGAATGATGCTGTTGTTGGTCGGTTTGTGAAGTCAACAGAGAATCAAAAGCAACTGCAAAGCGATTTACACAAAATTTCTACATGGTGCGAAAATTAGCAATTAACACAAAATAAAGAAATGTGTGAAGTAATACACATGACCACCAAAAGAAATCCGCTGAACTTCAATTACACGATAAATCAGTCAAACCTTAAGGTGACAAATTCTATCAAATACCTAGGGGTTACAATTACGAACAACTTAGACTGGAGACAACACATACAAAATATTGTGGGGAAGACGAACCAAAGGATACGTTTCGAAGATGCAACAGCTCCACCAAAGAGACTGCCTACATCATACTTGTGCGTCCTCTCCTAGAGTACTGTTGCCCATTGTGGGGCCCTTACCAGGTAGAACTGACGGAAGACGTTGAGAAGGTTCAGAGAAGGGCACCTCGTTTTATTTTATCACGTTACACGGGGGGGGGGGGGGGGGGAGGGAGCGTCACGGAAATTTTGCACGATTTGAGACGGAAATAATTAAAAGAACGACTTTATTCGTTGCGGCGAGATATGTTTGTGAAATTTCACTGACTTTTACTTCAGAATGTGAAAATATTTTTCTAGCACCCACATACATAGTGAGACATGATCATCACAATAAAGTAAGAGAAGTCAGATCGAGAACGGAACGATTTAGGTGTTGGTTTTTCCAGTGCGCTATTAGAGAATGGACGTGTAGAGAAAGGTTATGAAAGTGGTTAATGAACCCTCTGCCAGGCTCTTGAATGTGATTTGCAAAATATCTGTGTAGATGTAGATCCAAATCCTGCGAATGACATAATAAAATAAAAACCAAAACCCACGGAAGATTGGACAATAAGTGCCGCAGCACGTTTGGGGTTAAAACAGAACAAGGTGTCTTCCACAGGACAGATTTAATCACAAATGTCGGCCGCTACAGAATAGCCGTGCGCTCTAAGGCGCCAAGCTGTGGTGTACGCGGCCGTTCGCCGTCGAGGGTTCGAGTCCTCCCTCGGGCATGGGTGTTTGTGTTGACCTTAGCGTAAGTAACATTAAGGTAGTGTAAGTTGAAATTGTTCCAATGTTTGTAATTCTATGGGACCAAACTACGTCTGTCATCAGTCCCTAGTCTTACAAACTATTTAAAGTAAGTTAAACTAACCTAAGGACAATACACACATCCATGGCCGAAGGAGGATTCGATCCTCCGACGCGGAAGGCCGCGCAATCCGTAACATGGCGCAATCCTGCGCGGCGCTAGTGTAAGTAGTTTGTAAGCATAGGGACTGATGACGAACGAAGATTTACAAACATTTTTTATTTTTAACCACAAATCTAATACAGCAAGCATGGAAGATACAGGAGCTGCACCATCATAAGATGATCAAACTGCCGTATTTGTAGTAGCCTTAGTAGGCTACACGGCGTTACCCGGATGTGTATGTAATCCATTTTAATCTTGCTCCTCCACCTTCTCCCCCTTTCATCGCCTTCTGCCTGACCGTCTGTACATTTAACCTGAATCACTACCGAAAATCTGGGTTTCAATTTCGTTATAATCTACTATCTTCAGAGCAACGTGTGGTTCAGTACTATAACTATTCACGGAGCTTATGACGTTAACTGTGAATGGATGAAGATGAAAAATGTGTACCCTGTCGGGATTCGAACCTGAGTTTCATGCTTGCTCTCTCCTGCACCAGTGGGGACCACGGACGACTCTAGCACGCCTCTGGTCATCTTCAAGTTCTCAACTTTTCCTTGCACACTATTACTCAAACTCGTGGTTTCTGCTACGTATTTCCGTAA
The DNA here is from genome assembly GCA_026315105.1 of Locusta migratoria. Taxonomy (NCBI): domain Eukaryota; kingdom Metazoa; phylum Arthropoda; class Insecta; order Orthoptera; family Acrididae; genus Locusta; species Locusta migratoria. The sequence continues at coordinate 58,614,473 of CM048751.1, forward strand.
CAGTAAGCACCTAGAAATGTCTCCGCACTGAAGAAAGGATCATTGTCTGTCATCTGCTATTTATATAAGTTATTAACTGAAAACGCGGAGGGTATTAATTTATGTATTCATGCCTCGAGCTGTTACTTTTCCCATCCCGTCAATCTTCTTTTTTCCAAAAACATGTTGTATTTATGAGAGACTGAATAAGAAACAAGGCTGTTTTGCATAAAGTACAAATTTATAAGTGCAGTATTCAACAAAGAAACGTAGTCATCAAGATACAAATTATATGTAACATTCATACATTCATTTAATTCAAAACTTTACTTTCATGTTACTTGTCCAGGAGCTAGTATGTAAGAATTCTTTAGTGGTTACACCCTTGAGCAGGCAACAAAGTTATCCATTTGAGAAACATGGAAATGTGCAATTCACTCCGTAGTAATTAATAGATTGTCCTGTGATTTATTGATCATAATATAAAATACAAGTTTCACTGTAAATGGCAGCCTCATTACAGGTCTAGATTACAAACTACTTAAACTAAGTTAAACTGACCTAAGGACACCACACATCCACGCCCCAGGGAGGATGTGTCCGACGGTGAGCAACAGCGCTCTCCACAGCGAGACGCCTTAGAGCACTCGGCCACTCCACCACGGCGGGTTCAGTGAACTGACGGATTAAGTCGGGACGCGTTCGGGATGGAATCAGTCAACAGTAACGCATTACATCAGTTGACGGCGCGCCGTATAATTACTAGGATTCTTTTATCACGCGTCAACATTCTATTTTGTTGTTAACCACAATATAACGCAATTGTATCTTATAGTGATAGTTTTATACTTTGTTAGTAACAATTTAACTTATTCAGTAGTGTACTTGATGGAACGGGTTATCACATTGTCATCCTGGAAAATTTTATTAATCTATTTCCTTGAAAGCGAGGTTTTTATTTTTATTTATTATTTTTAATAACAAATGTGGGTTTTAAAAACATTGATCTTGTGTTATGTAATACATAATATTTCTAGTTGAGTTTGTGTAAGTTTACACAGGCAACAGTCATACTGTTATTCGGAACTGTGATATTTTTTCGAGATACTTTCTGTAGCACTGATTGAAGTTTATGTACTAACAGGAACGAATCCTATTAGTCATCAACATAATATAACAAAAAAATTAGTTCGCTTAAATCTAGTTACTGTAATAAAAAAATAAAAAGTGACAACGTTAATGGAGAGATACGAAGACCAAACGAAATTTTAAAAAGTATATGCGAGGTCACTGTGTCGGCGAAAGGTCCCTATCTGAGTCTTTTATGCAGTGACCATTGAGACATTACTGTCATACCGTCTCATTGCTCCACCTAATCGATTTTGCCAATTTCTCTTACCTTGCTCATGTTTTTCTCACTTGTATTAGTAATGTTTGCTATCTTCAATATAAATTGATTTAACTTGAGCGTTATTATGTGGTTTCATGGCCGACTGGCAAGGGCAAAGAAGTAGAAGCAGAGATGGCGAGTTTGTATTTTCTTATATTTTATTCCCTTTTCTTTTTATTCATGCCACACTCCCATGTTTCCCATCACAGCGTGAGCGAAGGAGTGGTTGAGCATAGTTGAACCAGTAGGGGTACTTTGGCATAATGGTGGCGGTAGTTCGTGAGTTTTTCGCTTTTTGTGTAGGCAGCCAGTGTTGCAAAGAGTTTAGCAGGCTTTGCTGCTGGTCGATGGTAGGAGGTGGATTCGCGAACGAGTAAAAGGAAGGTGCCCAGTTGGCTGCACCTGCCTCCGCCAATCAGGGCGCGTCTTCTTGGCGTGGTTCGAATTGGCGGACGGTTGAGGTAGAGGGAAGCCATCTTTAGGAGAGTTGGAAGGAGACCATCAAGAGGTACGGACGCTGGTGCTGCTTGCTGCGCAAAATACTCCAGAAATTGGTAAGAAACGCGGCACAAGAGATAATTAAAGTAATAAGTGGGGAAGTGGAATTTGATTTATTGAAATGTCTTTAGGTAAATTTAAAGTAATCGTAAATTTTGTTCTGTATATTGCGTCCACAAGCCCACTTACTGTTCGACCAGCAGGATTTGTTTGAGTAGTAAATGTAGAGAGCTTTGCGCTAATCGAGCAGTGAGTGATTTGCATGTTTTATGTCCGTTTGTGTGCTGATTTCCTACCCCCCTCCTCACCCACCATGTGTGACATTTAATAGTGTACAGAGTAGTTAAAAGCAGTAGGAGGCCAGTTGAGTAATATTTGTAGCAAATTGTCTAAAAAAATAAACCCTTTATGATTAAATTTTGTGTCAGAATAACTGATTTACCCCTCAGCTTCTCCTTCAATGCTCCCCATTTTGGACGGGAAACGAAGGGATCTCACAATCATTTTGAGGATTGAAATTGGTATTTGTTCGAACTTACCCTGGGGGTTTAAAACTAGACGCATCCTTTCTTGAGGTGGATGTATATTGGTTCCGTTAATTCTAAACAAAAAAATGCGTTATCCGTTGCGCGACATTTTCATTGTTAAAGTTTAATCAAACCGGTATGTTCATGTTAACATAGACCAAAATAATTGTGAACCAGTATAGATCCATGCTCAGGATAAAGCCTACGCGAAATTACCAAGCACATTTCATACTGAAAAAAAAAGGAGGGGGGGGGGGGGGGGGTTCAACTGTAAACTACAAACAAGAACGTAAGAAATAAGATAAGAGGGTACGTCACACCATGCTCTACAATTTTGCTTACATGTGAATGTTAGGGTAAAATGTAAATGTTATTTCTGTGTTGACGCTTGGACGCTTGACATTAAACATATTGTAATTGGGATCCCGGACTTGATTTTTTCTGGAGAGTAGCAACTCACAACAATTTACTACGTTTTCAGCTATTCTGCTATGCACTCTCTTTAGAAACACAGAGGGCTATGAGAACTGCAAGGGAAAAGGTCATGCATTTCATTCCATTCCATGGTAGTGACCAGTGCAACAATAGTGGCGTATGAATAAAAAATCAGCAATGTCTGTTGCAAACTTTGTTTTTATTTGCTTCAATTACGCGTTTAGCGCGCTTAGCGCATCATCAGACTAGAACAAGAGGCTAACGTCTTATTTGAAGTCTGTGTTCCTAGCGGGTAACGAATCTAATAGGTTAAGGGGAGAAATTATGAAAACATTGGGGTGTCTGATGCATTTGACGCGGTGGTGGGGGCAGTCTAAAATTTCCCTGATACTGCCATTAAAGATCCCTGCAAAGGAGGTAAACGTACAAAGTACATACCGGCTGCTTGAAGTAAAGAACTAGGAGATGGAGAGGTCCAGTACGAAAATAAATAATGTTTTTGTTTGATAAAAATCACCATAGCAGAAGAAGAGTCGGTGTCACGGTAAATTCACATTTAGAATTGGCGTTATTGTTTAAATGTTTGCAACCGCTTAGTTATTAGTGCGTAGTTTACAAACTACTTAAACTAGGGTAAACTAACGTAAGGCCAACACATACACCAATGCCCGAGGGGGAACTCCAACCCCCGATGGCGAACGGCAGCGCGCACCGCAGTACGGCGTCCCAGTGCGCACGTCTAATCCGCCGCGGCGCGTTATTGTTGTCAACTGGGGAGCACTTCTTGGACCGTTAAACACAACAACTGGGCAGAGTAGTTACAACCTGCGAGAGTAAGCGGTCAGCCGAACGTTATTCCAGCCAACGACATAGTTTCACTAACAACAAATACCGGGTATTCGTATGCACTGGCTCACAAGTCCAGCTTCAGGAGTGGTTGGCTTAATATCCACAAATGCCGGATGGAATGTATAGGCCAGTAAATCTGTACGCCTCCTATTTCATCTTCTATGGACTCCTGGTTAGGCTTACACACACTCAAGAATGCTTAGTACAAGGAGGGAACTTGAAAAATGTGGAAAAACTAGTGATTTATAGTATAATGTAAATTTAACTAAATCATAACTGATGCTTCGTTTTCGTTTTGAGTTTCGGGCGAAACTAGAAGAGGAGCTAAATATTCGGTTACGTTTGCGGTTTCGGTTCCGGCGGCAAAATGTGTTTCGGTCGGAATTTAACAGGAATATTAGGAAACTCTCTGCGTAATGTGTCGAGAATAGAATAAGTCAAAGCCTGACGTGTGATGGCCGATTTACCATGCATCTCATTGTTAATGACGTCGTATCTCCTGAAAAATGAGCTCTGCCATAATAAAGTTCATTAGGTATATTCAATGATGTTTGGGAAATGTGTAGTGAATGCAGACTAGATTAATACCGGAGTGAGACAGGGAGATGGACTATCCCCTATGCTCTTCAACTGTATACTCGACAAAGTGATCAGGGAATGGCGACAAGGAATGAAAGGAGTGGGCGGGATACGACTAGGATGCAAGAAAAAAAGAATACGAGTAGATTGCCTTGCATTCGCGGATGTTATTGTTTTACTGTCAGAATAATTAGAAGAGGCAGTGAACCAAACCAAAAAACTACAGAAACAAGCAACTAAAACAGGCCTACGGATCTCTATCGAGAAGAAAAAATATATGACAAACATCACGGAAGCTCCTGGATGGATGGCAATAGACAGAGGGAAAATTCAGAAGGTGGAAAAATTCAAATACCTAGGAGAATGGATAGACACTGGACTGACAGAAAAGGATGCAATGGAAGCACGAATAAACAAAATTAATTTAGCATATAAACTGACAAAAACATCTATAATAAGAAGAATATTTCTATCAATGCAAAACTGAAACATTACCAGACAATGATCCGCCCTGAATCTTTATATGCAGCAGAGACACTCAACCTAATAAGAAATGGAGTGATCAGGAGACTAGAACTGGTGGAACGGAAGATTATCAGGAGAATATTAGGATCTCGAAGAACAGAAGACGGTCAGTTTAGAAATCGATCCAACCAGGAACTCTATTCCAAAATAGAAAAAATATCCAATATAATTAAGAAAAGAAGGTGCGAGTTCTTTGGACACATTTACAGAATGGACCAGGGGAGGTTAACACAGCAAATTTCACAATTCTTGCTGTACAAGAAAAGAAAAATACGGTGGATCCATGAAGTACAAAGGAATCTGGAAGAAATGGGAATACGGGATCAAGAAATACAGAACAGGGTGATTTTTAAATAAAAAATTCAGGCATTTGCAGGATTTGAGGACAGACCTAGACCGAGAACGAAATCATCGTGGACAGAAGAGCGAAGAAAGATGCAAAGTATGAGAATGAAAGAATACTGGAAGAGGAGGAAGAACGGAAGAAAGGAAGCTGATGTGAATTAACGTGGTCCAAAGATGGCCGAAACGAAAGAAGAAGAAGAAGAGACTAGTAACGACGTAGTAAATTAAAATCTCATCCATTATGAGATTGTTTCTTTCGTCAATCTTACTGCTTATGACATCATGTATCATAGGATAATGTTGAAGATATATCCGTTGATTTAGGTGCATGCTGTCACAAAATGTCTCTCAAAAAAATTCTGTAGTATAGAAATAACAAATCGTAACGTCAAGATGAATGATGTAATATTGCTGCACGCACTGCGGAAATATAGTCAGAGATAAATTTCACTCCCTTCATCATTTTGTACGCAGCGACAACCAGAAAAAGTAACTTAAGGATTTAAATCATCATTTTGTACGCAGCGACAACAAGAAAAAGATACATAATCATTTGTAAAATTTGGTCCAAGTCGTCGAGTATTCTCCTTCTGAAATGGTGGATGAGTGAATTCTCGTTATTCACTGTGCGCAAGATGCGTCAGTTTTTCCCTCACACCACTCTTTTATAACAAGTACTGAGCCATGTATTGCAAATTGAGAAATATGTGTAACAAGCTTGGTTTAAATTGGTCCAGTAATTTACTGGGATACGTGTAACACATACACAAAATAAAAACAGTAACAGAAGATAAGCAGAAAGTGACATCATTTAAGGAAATTATAATGCCTTGTTCTGTATTGAAAGACTTTAATGAGTAAAGTAGTCCATTTCTACTCAGTTATTGATTACTAACTATACTTACATTTTCAAAGTTAAAATGAGTCAGATGTTTTGTAAAATGATTTGCCTAGAAATAAGTAAAACAAAAATTAGACATACCTTTGACATACGTTTGATCTATTTTCGAAATCATATTAGGAAATTAGATGCTTCAGATATTTCTCTGACTTATTTTACTTCGCACCTTGAGACAAATTATTTCACATAACAGTCTCTAGACTGGTTTCTTCTTCAGAGATTTGTTTATATTCAGGTTTGTTCGAAATGCACGATGCCAAAGAGACATTTTCTATTACGGTACTATTAAGCGTGAATTGATCAAAAATGTAGTTATAATTCATTCTAGAATTTTTTTTCTATTTCTTTTCTTTCATCGTGCCAGCACAATTACTTTTCCACGGCTATACAGCAGACACACTTACACAAAATTTTCCTTATGCGATCTGTTATAACGCTACTGTTTAATGAAAAATATAAAATTTACTCTTTCAACAGCTGAAGATCAAGTGACCTGTCATGACCCGTTGTCGAAACCGTATCAAGCTCCTCAAGAAATAATACCTAATACAAGAACGTGTTGCTAATAAGGATTACTGTTATCGTGGAGTGCTATCTTTCGCTTGAAAGATAGTCACCAAGTGCAGGAATAAGTGGAAGATGAGAATGGTCCTACACAGATCGCCTCGTCTCGTTTCCCGTTCGCGTGTTTTACAGCCTGCTGTAAACGAAGAGCGGGGACGATTGGTTGCAACAACGACACGATCCCCTCACATCTTTCTGCGTCCCTCCCTTTTGCCTCGAGGGTGGATCTCGCCTTGTTTTTATCTTGATATCCCGATCTTTCCAAATTGGAAGTGACAATCTCTTTCTTGTATTTCTCCTCCCTCTGTCGGGACGGAAATTCCCCCCTGAGACGTTGCAGTTTGTGTCTGAGTGTGTGTAACGTTGACATCAATAACGGAACGTCACGCAGAATAAGAATGAATATATATCTATTCAGCAATCGAAACAAAACTGTAGGAGACGATTTTTAAAAACATAGAGATAGTGAATATCTGCCAGTGGTTTGCCTCTTTCTATTCAAACACAGAATTTAGACGGAATGACGTATGACGAGTCTCAGCAAGATAATAATGAAAAAAAAAAAAAAAAAAAAAAAAAAAAAAAAAAAAAAAAAAAAAAAAAACTCTAAATGACTTTCGGCTATCAGTGCTTTTGTGTAAGTTCCACCTAATTAATTTGAGACCACCTGGTATTTGTTAGAGATGATGTTCTGCATCCTTGTTTTAATATCAACAATTAGAATATTCGTAGTACTAATCGTTCAGTAACAGTTTCTTTTATTCGTTAATTTATGATGCTGATTACCTTTCGCGGGTAGTTACCAACATGCAACACTGTAAACGCGATACAGGATATATTGTGTTGAGAAATACAGGGAGTGGACAAAACAATATTAACACCGAAAATGGCAAATCACGTATTAATTATTCTTTATTTATTTATTTCTTTTTATTTTTGCCTCCTTCTCCGCAGTTGGAATTATACAGTTTGTATAGGTTAGGTTACCGACTACTGCAACTGTAAATTAGTCTTCTTGAAACCAGAAGCGTTTCGCTTTATTTTAAAGTATCTTCTGTGGTTAACTGAAGAGAAAATATTTGTCGTTTAACTTTTTTGTGTGGTTTTTACTAAATTCGATCATCAACAGTTCCCATGCTATGGGTTTATTTTACTCTGTATACAATGAGCTATTAATATCACTCAGTTTTTTTAATTTTTATGGTACCCTATTTATGTGTTTTTTGTAGCACATTGCCACTTGCTGTCACTATTTACAGTTTTAGTATTTACAATTCCACTTTTCTAAGGAAGTTGACGAAAATTCGCCATTACTGAATCTTGGTGGGCTGCATTTGTCTTTTGTATAGTTTTTCAAAACGCAGCCCGCCAGGTTTCAGAAATGGCGAGTTATCGTCAAGTTAAAAAAAAGTGGAATTATAAGTAGTATAATTGTAAATAGTGACAGTAAGTAGAAATGTGCTACAAGAAATCCATGAAGTGGGCAACATACAAAAGTGATTTCATTTTGTCAGAATAAAATACCCATACCACGAGAACTGTTGACGATCGAATTTAGTAAAAAACCACACATAAACGTAAAAGTACAAATTTTATATACATTTGACCACTGAAGATGCTTTAAAATAAAGCGAAACGTGTCAGGTCTCAAGTAGACTAGTTTACAGTTGCAAAAGTCGGTTACCTAACCTATACAAACTGTACTTATTAATTAGAAGGAAGAGGCCGACTAGAGACTATGAAAACAAAGTGGACCTCTTCACGGAACATATTTGTGAAGCGTTCTTATAGTTTCCAATAGAGAATTTCCTACTCTTGTACAAAAACATGCGCCAGTTACACCACCAACGTTGATGCTATAAATCTGGGCCTCAATCTCAGCTCTAAAACTGCCCATAACGGTGCAATCGTGTTGTGACAAAGGCGATTTTGCCAGGAGAAATTTTCTGATGATTTATAACATACGCCTAAACTTTTTCGGCTGTGTGAGAGTGTATTATTAATTTTGGAGTGTGACAATGATTGTTAGCAATTTGTTAGTCATAGTTAGCATTTTGTTTTAGAAGGTGGTGAGATGTTCATTTACAGTTAACCGATATATGCTTGACTGGAAGCAGGTAAGTTGTATCACTAACTCAGTTGTAGACTCAGTTCTTACGTAATCGATGATTCATCGGACCAATCAACATTCTTACAATCATTGAGTGTCCAGAATTTACGATAGTGGCGACCCTTTCTTCCTTCTCTTTACGTTGGCTTCCGTTATGGACAGCTTAGCAACTGCAGTGCTGCGTGATAGTTAAGCTCCAGCCGTACTGTTTTCATTAAAATAGTGTTGCTCAAGTGCGTGTTGAGTGTTATAGGCGCTTTTCCAGCGATAGTTTTGTGTTGTCTGCTCACAATCGTCCGTTATTGTCAGTTAATTTAGGGTTTCACCCAGTGATGTTTTATCTTGTTTTATGTACGTAGTCATTACTGAGGACCCTGCCGCTAGTGAAACGTTAAATAGTGCTGCCTTTTTGATCGCAGGTGCTCCCACTAACCGCAGTAAATTTAGTTTTCCCCATTTCTGTTCGGTAGTTTAAACGATCTACTCAACACTATTTTACTGCCCAAGTAACAAATAAATTGTCTCGTTCTAATATAATTCCCTTAATACCACCTGATTTAGTTCTACTGCATTACACTCTCCCCCCCCATGTGTTCATTTTAGATGATTTTTTTCAAGAGACTGTTCAATCCGTTTCATTGTTCGTGCAATTCATTTACTGTTTGTGACAGGATTACATTCTCGTTGCCAAACCGCAAAGTTTTTCTCTCTTCTCCATGAAGTTTCATCTCTTTTCCAAATTTCTCCTGACTTACATTCACAGCTTTGTCAATATACATATTAATTACATTATTAAGCAGCATATAGTCTCTTATAAAATGGACTTATGCGTGTACAAGTGTGTCTTTCTTCCGCATAAGTTTCCGAAATGAGTGGACCGATTGCACCAAACAGGGGACACATAATCCTAACCGTCAAACAGCAGTTCCAATTGTGGTAGGAACTACCAACGTGATGTATTTCAGGTGATGTAATGGAATACCCAACGTGATGAACAAAAAACAGTCGTTTCATGTGAAGTGTAATCATTGAGACCTCATTCATCCGCTGTTTGAGAATGAGAATAATCAGTGACTTACAACAGTTTATAAATAATTTAAAACCTTTTTATAAATCTTTTCCTCGCTGACGACCTAAATAATTTGTTGAAAGAAAAGAAGTTTATAGTTTAGTAGTTATCCGGATTTGATGCGGTACAAATCTGTCATTCGGCATGTAATTACCATTTATTACTTCTACGTAACTCATTGTTTTCGCGAGAAATATTAGGGACAATAGGACAGATACCGCCGAATCTACCTTCAAAATTCTATAGGATATAGTCAAAGATATAAACAACAATATTCATGAGTAACCTCCTCATCCATATAAGATTTTAATTTATCCAGTCTTCACTGCTACTCGTGGCATGTTTTCCAGCCGGTATGGACATGTACACTCTTTGACAAAAAACCTGGCCGCCGGCCGGCCGCCGCTGAGCCTAAGTCCGAGCCGATCGCGACATGGGACAATAAAAGTGGCCGCGCTGATTCGCTCTAAGTCCGCCTATCTGCACAATCTGGCAACACTGTAGACTGCTGGAGTTCATACAGTACTTCTTATGTGCAGTTAGAAGATAACGGAGTCAGCTCCGTCGTTGGTCTTGCGGTAAAGTGCGCGACTTGCATGTTCAGTATTAGCGATCAAAACCGACGACAGTCGCGGCCGAGCGGCCGTAGCGAGCGGAAGCGTGGTGTTTACGCCTCGCGGCTGGTGTCCGGGCGCTGTTGGTGAGTTTAACGCCGTAGCGCGTTGCACTCTTGTCTCACATAGAACACATAGTAGACGTAACCACAATGGAACCTAAAAGGAAAGACACTTTGAAGATCTCATTTGATAATACCCTTCCGCGACCGAAATCATTTGATGTAGAAGACTTTTTGATGGAACAATTGCAGTTAACTAGTGACGACGTTATAGGAATACATCTCTCGATTTGTGGCAGTACTTTGTATTTGAAGTTGCGTAATCCTACCAAATGTGATCAAATTGTCGAATTATATGCGAACAAATTGAAGTTTAAACATCCTGACGGAAGTATCGGTGACGTTCAAATTACGCATGCAGGACTTGGAACGAGAACTATTCGCATATTTGAACTGCCGTTCGAAATTACAGACGAGGAAATTAACGCTGTTTTGCGACCGTACGGCACTGTACTTAGCAATGTAGCTGAAAAATGGTCATCGGCTCATAAATTTCAAGTTTTAAACGGCGTAAGACAGGTCAGAATTGAGATGATTAAACACGTTCCGTCATATATAACCGTCTGTGGATACAGGGCTATAGTGATCTACGAGGGCCAGCCGCGAACGTGTTCTGGATGTGGTGCCACCGGCCACGTGCGCGCTCAGTGTATACAGCGCCGAGTGACGCAGCTGCCGCGAGGCGAGACAGTAGCACAACCCGCTATGACGCAGTTTCCCCTGACCTATGCAGCGGCAGCTCGCGGAATTACGGAACCGACGACAGATGCGCCTCCCCAAGACATTATTAGTAACACCGAGGAAGACGCACGCATGGAAACCGTTCGAGTAGTCGAACCAGTTGGAGATGCACTTCCTGAACATTCTGCTGAGCGGGGACAGAGCAGTAGTACAGAGCCAGCACGGGACCGTCCACGGAATGAGAGCTTGCCCCTCGCACACACCACTGACTCGCAGCCGGCCGACAACAATTTGTCATCGCCGTCAGTTCAAGAGATGGCTGAAAACTATTCAAAAGACACCAAAAAGAGGCGTATCGCCCATCACGGAGTGGACAAAACGGCGCCCGCCCTACGGGAAAAGGCCAAACAAGTCAAACAAAAATTACAGGGCGTGCCAACCGCAGGGCAAGAAGACAATCTGCAAACAGTCAAAAAATCACGGACGACGAAATTGACGGACGAAGTGACGAAACAAGTTGGGCGGAAAGCAACGGCCGCTGATATTTTGCAGGTTACAGTCGATACAGGTAACGAACCTGCTGAAGCATCGACGGGAAAAGAGTGCACACGTAAAACCACCCAAATGCCAGCTTGGGGGGATGATGAAGACAGCGGCGCTTCGGATCAAGAAATGCCTGAAGCTCCGAACGAAAAGGGACTAAGGATGAAAGAAAATAAAACCAAGCCAGCACAACGCCATGCATATCTGGATGCACATACAGTGACTACCGCGTCTGACGACAGGGATAATAATAAGGAATCACCGATGGATGTAGTACACCATGATAGTCATGATGCAGTTACTCCTGCCAACGGCGTCACCACATGTGCATCCTCATTTAACAGCATGCATTGTCACGTGGACAGGAACGCCAGTCGTTCGTCGGCGATACAAAGTGCCGTCGCGGGGGCTGACAGGACTGATTCTGACATGGAAGACAACTTTTAGTAATAGGAGCACTTCATCTTATTGCAATGACAGCTAATATTCCTCTACAATCATACAGTATAGCCACCGTTAACATCAACCGAATCGTAAGCCAAACGAAAGTAGAATGCCTACGCGATTTTATCTACGCTTTTGACATAGACGTTGTCCTGCTTCAAGAAGTGTGTACAGACAGGGTTGAACAGATCGCGGGATACAGTGCAATTCTCAACCGGGGCACTGAAAGTGGTACTGCCACATTATTGAAAAACGGCATTATACCGCGGAACGTGAGAAAGCTAGTGACTGGACGGGGAATATCAGTGGAAACAGACACAGCACAGATCATTAACATCTATGCACAGTCGGGTTCCAATGCCAGACAGGCTAGGATACATTTCTTCCAAGAAGGTATAATTGAGTTAATAAATCCTGCGACCGCAAACACCATACTAGCCGGTGATTTTAACTGTGTCATTTCCGCAAACGATCAGATGCCGAATCCTAATATATGTATTCAACTGGGAGATTTGGTGGAAGGATTGCACCTTACCGACATCTGGCACAACCATCCACGTGCGAACGCAGGGTTCACGTTTATCACCAGCCACTCGAAGAGTCGGATTGATAGAATATATATTTCTCCTAGTCTGACCCGGAGTGTACTCAGTGTCGAAACCTGTCCAGTCAGTTTTTCTAACCATCTGGCAGTTTTAGCAAATATTAACATGGCCAGACAGAAGACATATCAAGGTAGAGGTGTGTGGAAATTTAACACTGCACATTTAATGGACAGTGCATTAGAAACGGAATTACAGCGAGTCTGGGAACTGTGTCTGAGGAACTCACATCGATATAGATCTAAGCTTGAATGGTGGGTCAAACATGTGAAACCCAAACTTCGATCATTCCTCAAGAGGTACTCATTTGAAAAGAAGCAATGGGAAAGACACACCATGGAATTTTACTTTCGGTGCTTACGCGACTTACATGCCGATGAAGTCAATGTGTCTCGCCATACCGTCGAAATCAATAGACTCAAGGCCAAAATAACGGACTTGAAACGAAAACAGTTGGAAGGCATGAAAATACGATCGAGGGATTACTGTGGAATTGAGGACGAAAAACCAGCACTCTTCCATCTCCTGTCGGAAGTCAAGAGGGGACGGCGTCAGCATATCGGTGCTCTCACCGCGGACGACGGCAGACAGATCACCTCTCAACGTGAGATCTTAATGTTTGCCCAGGACTATTATGCTAAACTGTATGCTTCGTGCGACACTTCTGACATCACCAGATGTGAAGCGTTTTTGAATGTTATTCCACCAACGGTGACGGACAAAGAAAATGTTGATCTGGAAGCACAATTCACAGAAGAGGAAATCTTCGACGCTTTGAAAGCAAGCCCTCGGAACAAGTCCCATGGACCCGATGGTTTGCCTGTTGAATTTTATGTAAAGTATTGGTCCTTATTTGGCGGTAAACTGACGGAAATTTTTAACGAACTACGTACTATTGATATGGTTCCCAGTGAGTTTTTAGAGGGCATCATAGTATTGGTCCCTAAAAAGTGTGGAACAAAAGAATTGCAAAATATGCGCCCTGTTTCACTGCTAAACGCGGATCTCAAGATAGTTGCTCGGGTTTTGCTTCAAAGACTGAAAGCTGTTGCTGCTCGTATCATCGGTCCCTATCAGTCGTGCGCAGTCCCTAGAAGATCTATACAGCAAGCGCTCGAGGAATACCGCGATATCACGGCCGTCAGCGCGGCATCCAACTGTAGAGCGGCCATCTTGTCATTAGATATGGACAAAGCATTTGACAGGGTTCAACATGAGTACCTGTTTCAGGTGATGTCCAAGATGGGTATGCGGCCGTATTTCATAAATATTATCCGGCGACTGTATACTGGTGCGGCTTCCCGAATTCTTGTGAATGGACATTGTACAGCAAAAGTTCCCATTCTAGCTTCGGTGAGACAAGGTTGCCCCCTTTCAATGATGCTTTTCGCCATTTCAATTGAGCCATTCCTACGAACCCTGTACGTACAGCTGCCGGGTCTGGTAATTGGAGGCCATAAATACGTCTGTCGAGGTTATGCAGACGACCTGGCTGTGTATATGAGTAACCCCTCTGACCTCACTACAATCCGAGAGGTAATCGGAACGTATAGCTCTTGTTCGGGAGCGCAAATCAATCTACGCAAATCTCATATTCTGCAGTTGGGGAAAGGGATAGAATTCGTCGGAAATGGCCCCTTCGAACTGAGCGACGTTATCAAATTACTTGGGATCAGTTACAATAACTGCCCTGTCAAGACGGCAGCTTGGAACTGGAAAATGAGGCTTAACAGCTTACGAGCGATTTTAAGGGAGAATTTCAGAAAACCATGTTGATTAATCTTGTGATATTGCCAAAAGTGTACTACCTCGCGAGCATATTTCCCTTACCTGCAACAATCGGGGCACGTATTGAATCCACGCTTGCGTGGTTTATATGGCGAGGTAGTCTCCTCAGGGTAGCCTACTCCACGGCGACCCTCCCTGAAGCAAAAGGCGGCCTGGGACTCACCGACGTCAAGAAGAAATGTAAAGCGCTGCTTATATCTAGAACAGGTAAGGCCCTAGCTACTGGAGACGGCAATCTTACAGCGTACATAGTAAACGCAGTGACTCCGCCTGACAGAAGGGCGCCAGTTATGGTCGGACACATCAATTACAAGCTACGACATGTTCAACAATACATTCTTGACAACAGTTATATTCAAGAAAGATTAAGAAACTATACTACCAAGGAAATATACAAAGTGCTGACAGAAGATAGTGGCGTCAGTAAAGTACAGAGGAACAATCCCACAATCGCCTGGAATAGAGTGTGGAAAAATATACATTTGAAAACCTCGTCATCACATGTACGGGCTACGTGGTACTGCGCAATTCACAACATCATAAGCACAAATGAGCGCCTCTGCAGGATAGGCATGTCCAACACTGACAAATGCCTGGACTGCCAGCAGACCGACACCACACTACATCGGTTCACTTGCGGTGCTGCTAACGACGTATGGCAATGGGTACGGCACAAGATAGCAGTTATGAACCGTACATCAGAAAGTAATATAACTGTAGAGGAACTGTTAGCGCCTACCAGGTGGCCGTATCCAGACCAAAAAAGGATGTCCACCTACTGGTTGATGGGCAGGTTCATCAATTACTGCCTGGGCAATGAGAGGAAGTCCCTACCGGAATTTCAACATGATATCTTGCAAGAGTACTCAAAATACTCTAAACTCCGGCAATGGAAAGAGATGATGGGAGGCTATTTACCTGCAGTTCTTGAAATAAGGTGACCAACGGATAAGTGAAGATTACATTTTCGACTACACATGAGCATGATAAACTATTATTCTCTTACGTATCCCACTGGAAGAAAGGTTTTGTTGGACATACATTCGAAGGAAAATGTTATGCATCGAATCGTTTTTGTTCGTCACTTTTGTTTATTTTAAAGTAGCAGGAGTATTGCTCTTTATTTGTAGGAAGATACTTTCTCATTTAGTTACAAAGTTATTTTCGATGCATAAAACCACTCCGGTTTCCTCAAAAATGATGAGGTACAGGAATCCTATATACTTTTGTTTGGAAGATTTCTTCCTCGTCGGTTGGTTCAACGTGAACGGGGGTGTGGAGCAGTAAGCAGTACAGCGCTTTGAGTAGCGAGAAGACAAACACGTGAAGTCAAATTCAGTAACAGATAATAGGAGAGTAACGCGATCCAGCATATACCGGAAGACAAATTTTCTTCGAGAAGACACTCTCAAAGCAAACACGTAAATGCGACTGTTCCCTTCCGACGTCCAGCGACGACATCACAGAAAACGGCATGGAAGCCAGGCCGAGAAGGCAATTCATGGAGAGCGAAAGGATGGGCTAGAAGGGGAGTTGGGAGGCCCAAATAAAAATAAAAAAAAAAAAAAAAATTAAAAAAAAAAGGTGACTGAGGCAAAAAAAAAAAAAAAAAAAAAAAAAAAAAAAAAAAAAAAAAAACCGACAGTTGACAAAAATTTTAAATTCACGTCACTCGTTCATACTCATGCCCCATGTGTAAGAGGAGCATATGTGTAACGTATTTCATTTTTTAGTACTCCGGTAATTACATTTCGGCCCAATAACATTGCCACCTCTGGCAGCAGCACTTGGCACAGCTCTCCGCGGCCAATATACCTCGCCGGCAGCAGCGGTGGCGGCGCTGCGCTGCCTCGCCCTCTGCCCACAGCGCCTGCCGCCGCTCATCGCCCTGGATACGTAAAAT
This sequence comes from Locusta migratoria, assembly GCA_026315105.1. Taxonomy (NCBI): domain Eukaryota; kingdom Metazoa; phylum Arthropoda; class Insecta; order Orthoptera; family Acrididae; genus Locusta; species Locusta migratoria. The sequence goes on from CM048751.1 coordinate 58,630,881, forward strand.
ACTGTAGTGTTGCTAAGTGGTGATCCACAAAAAAGGTTGCGATCCGTATTTCACTTAGAACATAACGAAGCAGACCACCTATTTTGAATGATGAACATATAATACATTAGAGAGGCAAAAATTGTCATTGTCCAATCCAATGGCACTCTACGATGGTTAACATTTATTCTGGTTTAAATCTCGATCCTTTTCCTTTCAGAAAAGCCTTTCATGTAATTTGTTATTGTCATCAGTTCATATGTTTTCATCAAGACACAATATGTAATTCACTAAAATGTTGTAGTGTCGTTATTTCATTCCGTACGATAAATGTATGAGATAAATTATGTGAATACATTTCAGTGCACAATCTAAAGCAACACAGGCACACTGCAAGGTTCGTGTCTTCATGTCTCATTTCAACAGGACATATTTCGCATCAATGGAGGTGAATTCGAATTTCTTCGAAGGCGTTTGTATGGTGAAGCAAAGAAGACATCTAATACCATTTCCATAATATGAAGTTGACCTTTCTGAAAGACTTATTGTATAAAGGTTTTCTTCTGATTCCATTAAAGAGTTTCTTCTTGCAATCTGCAGCGTATAAAGTAAAATAAAACATAGTAAAATGAAACTCCATGCCCAAACCCACTTTCTCCAACCGGGATTAGAACTGCCACCTGACACCAGGCTTGCATCACAAGACACAAGCAGAACCACACAGCCAACCACACACTGCTGCATACTCGCCTCAGTATATCACATATTGAATGCTGAGCCTCTAACGCATCGGGAAAGAACCTGAAAGTCACCTACACAAATAACTACATTCCTTGGGTGCAAAAGTTAAATTTCTGTCTCTCATTTCACGTGAGCATTACACATCATGAGTCATGAAAGTAGAAGAGGAATGTCAAGTAAACTTAGCGAGACAATTCAGTACCACTTGAGGAAGTAACTTCACTATCACAGTGTTGCCAAATATCGGCAATGATGTTGCCAATTCTTAGCTGTACTAGGAAGACATGTATAGCGATAAGCGACGCGAAATCGCGCTAGTCTCATGCGGGCTTCTAGAGGGGAGTCGCGCATTTCGGTTAATATGCGGCGCTGTCTCCTGATAGATTCCGTCGTCACATTTACGATGCAGATATTAAATTCGTCCAATGAGGCAGAAACTAGCTTTGAAATTTTTTGAAGCTTTACTGCATTATGATATATTTTCAGCAAATGACTAGAGAAAAAATACTGATATTGTGATTGCAACACACGGCAGATCAAAGACTGAGATACGTAAACTTGCATCACGATTATAGTTTCATCCCCCCCCCCCAAAAGGAGACTAAAACAATTGCTTTGTGACATTTCCACAAAAGCAAATTTTTTTGATGAAAAGTTACTGGAAATCAATGACGCCCCATCCGTCTCGAAAAACTTCGTAACTTGAAAGCAACTGCGTTTCAAAATGCAGCCTTACGACTGTACAAGTAATATTTCATGCCTTCTACGTGTTGGTTTGCTTTAAAGCCAGAAGAAACATAGTTAACTGATTATTTGCGCAACCCAGTAATTATTTCACTTAAGTATTCAGAAGACTGGATATTTCAAATTACGGCCATAAACACAGAAACTAAACTGTTTATGTGGGAAATGTGCAATTCTGAGGTTTTTCCTCTGCAAACATATACATATAATCTATAGACTACTAAGCAGCTTATTGATTTCGTAGTGTTACAGCCTTCATGGGCCAACAAATGATGATGAGAATCCGAACCCATGTGTCTGATGGAGTTTTCGAACGTTGCAACCTATAACTTGCATGTGTTGTTGCTTAGTATCTGTCGTCACGATGTTAACTCAACAGAAATTGTTACAAACATTTTACCTACTTTCTCATATTGTCCTGTTTTTCGTCAAACCACACATTCTTTCTGGTCTTTTGGCCACATGGGAAAGAACGCTTTCGCAACTGAATTAATGATAATAATTATAGTAATCAATTATGTTTACGGCATTACAGCAGAATTATAAAGATTACAATAACAATAGAAAGTGACGATCTCTTGGTTGACACACTGCAATGAGTTTTGGTATTTCGTTGCTGAATGCCATTTAGGACATTTTTCAGAGGAGAAAAATAGGCCTGAAGCCACACACATCACTAGTACAACGATACCTCACTAATCAACTATGCTTGCTGTAGATCAGAAAACGAGAACGGCGCCACCGAGCTATAATGAGATTACTCGTTCAGTTATCTGACATTTGTTGGCAGTTAATACAGACAGTCCCGACATAAAACATAAAATTGTTTGAAATTTAAGGAGGCGTAGACCTTTCTGCGGTCTGAAATTTAATTCAGGATAACAGAGTCATTTAAATTCAATGACTAATCTCATATCCTTATGAATATTGGAAAATACCTCGAATTTTGGAACTAAGGGAACGATCAGAGTTTCCTAGCATCGTAAACAATACTGATAAGCTATAGGAAGAACTTCTGGGGCATCCTACAATATCCTCTTTCCTACAAACAGTATGCTTCAACTGGCTTTTATCCATGCTGGGCTGCCATCGCCCATTCTAAGTAAGGCTTCAGTCCGAAAGCAGACAACATCATTGAAAATGCTGATGAATAGATGACTTACCTTCATCAACATCCGGGGAGAGTTTCTTTCAACGAAACGGAGAAAGTGTGAAATGACTACTTTCTCCAAAGTTCCTACGGACGTTTGTACCAAATTGGACGTATATACGTTCAATCTTGTCATACGAGGCTCACATTCCAGGAATATCACCAAAATGAGCATCTGGCGGGTACCGTCCTAGAGCAGCTATTACGCAAGTTTTTACCGATAATCATAAAATTGACAAGACGGCTTTTGCTGCAGAATATAGTGACTTCTATTATATCTGCATAACCTTTCCCAATAAGAAACTGCTTTCTTCTTATAGTGATGCCCCTGTTTAGTTGAATTATAATATTAGTGTTTAATGTTGGTTCAGAAGTACTTTTTGTCTTAAATATTTTTATATTTGCAGGTGATTCAAAGTAATTGTAATAATTAGTTTCTCTTCAAATTACTCCATAAATTTGATCTGTTGATGTAATGTAATTGCAACCGCCAAAAGTGAAATTGTCCTATAAACCAAACCGTTTGGTTATTTTAGGTTTTTCGTCCATGGGCAGAACACTTTCATCTGAAATATCTCCACGAACGGCAGAGAAGCGGACGTTTTTCTGTCATAGTAGAGTTAGGCTCGCGTAGCCAGTCCTCTGTGCAGAAGAGATGGAATTATATGTTGAAGAAAGAAATCATATCTAAGAAACTTGCATATTAATTTTATTTTTCTCGTGTATTTACATTCTTTCAGTTTATATTCGCCTTTACTTCTCACAAAATAATGAGATATATTTTTCTCTGCTAGTAGCTATCTTTGGTCGTTTCCGACCGCATTACATTTTCCGTTGTCTCTAGATGGATAATACATTGTCTCTGCCGATCCCAGACTTCACGTCGAAAGAAAACATGTGCTCCACATAATTCATTTCGCAGTAGGCGGTCGTATATCCACCGTTGGTATATTTACTTGTACGAATATTGTTCGTATCCTTAATATTGTTAAACACATATGTTCCCTATAATTCTCCTTGTAAAGTGGTTGAACTGCTGTGCTTTATTACTGTTAGTATCATTAGTTTTTATTTCAAGTTGATTTCTGAATTTGTATTTTGTATTACCGTTATATTTGTTTGTTCAATACGTTTCACAATATTGAAGATCAACAAGTTCTCATATCCATTAATATAAGCGACTTGGAATTTTGTCTTGTTTCATCCGTAAAAATTCCTCTGAAAATCTGGAACACTTCTTTTAACACCCTTAATTTGAAACCGATACGTTGGCACAGGACGTTCACGGATTGCTCATTTATTAACTTCATTCATAATGATAATTTGGATCAAATTTATTTACAAATTTTGTACTCAGTCCATTTAATTTTTATGATAGCGGTAAAATTACAGCCTTGCGCATTCTAGGGCATCTGTTCAAAATCAATGAATAAGAGATGCGTCAATACTTTTATTTACTATCTTTTAACAAGCAACAGTGCAATTGCTTTCCCTAATATTGTTCTAAGCCATGGCACAATTCATCGATCAATTTTAATCGTTGTAACACGTGATTATTAGGTTGATTTATTGTCTATTGTGTTTTTGTTACAAATTTTACAATTGATTTTATACTAACGATAGGCCAGAAATTTAATTAACGTAACTCAGAGCCGCGTGATAATGCAATATTTACTCGCATTCGTTTTTGCTACGGAGCGAGTTGGTGCAGTGGTATCACACGGGACTCATATTCGGCTGCACGGCGCATCGAACTGGCCTTCGGCCATTTGGATTTGAGTTTTCCATGATTTTCCTAAATCAGTCTAGGCAAATGCCGGAATGGTCCCTGCGGCAGGGCACGGCCGATTTCCTTCCACATCCTTATCATGACAATCCGAACTTCTGCTTCGCTCTAATGTCCCCCTTGTCGAGGGGACGTTAAATCGCAACCTTCCTTCTTTCTTTCTTTCGTGTCTCGTGTGCAATAGAGCTTACTTTGTTCATGTTTCCGTGTGTTGGTACAAATTTTGCAGTTCATTTCAAACCAACTTCCCTCTGAACAAGAGACCTTGAACTTTCAACTTAACTTAGAACTGGATGACACTGCTTCATTAACACCATTTCTTAATTGGTGTGTGGTGGAGGCTGTTTCCGCCTGTTTCTCTTCCAGTCGTGAATGGTTCGCCGTTAAAACTATTTCTGGTAAGACTTAGTGTGAGTTCATATCGCCCTATCTTTTACCTTCGCAATCTTTTCGTGACTAATACATAAGAGGAGTCAGGTGAAATAGAAATAAAACAAATGTATCTCATGTCTGTTGTATTCTCATAAAAAAGTTTGAAATAGAATGAAAAATTTCACACATACAAAATTTGAAAAATGTAAAATAGTCATTCAGATGAAAAATGCATATAAACGTTGTTTTAAAATAGATTAAGACGTATAAAGTAACTTTTGTCCACTCGATAATTGCTACCGCGTTAAGGATAGTTACAATAAATTTTCGAATTTTTAATAGCTATGTTAGACATCATAGTAACACTGAAACATAAAGTGTTCTTGCATCATGAGTAATGCTAACAGTAGCGTTTAGTGGCCACCAAATTGATGGGTAATTTATTTCATTAACATTCTAAAGTCGATAAGAGGTATGACGCGGTGGGGGCAGCCACGGTCGTTTTGGTAAATGCGGCACAACGAGCGAGCGAAGGCGCGCGCGTCTGGAAACGGAGAAGGCGGAGCGCGCCTGCTGGAGGGATAGTTTTCGTTCTGAACAGAGGAAACCATCAAAAGGAGCCTAACAGATGTTCGGTAGACCTCTTGGAAATTACGCGTTTTGACTTTAACATAAGAAATAAATGAAATTCACGAATTGCATTGAACATTGCAATGGTTAGTAAATTAATGTCGTCCGCTATCTGCGACGACACCGATCGAATGATAATCTATCGACGTGAAATACCTGGCACCTAAAAGTCGAAATTAAGTTTGTACTTTGAAACCTATCACCGCGCTGTAATGAATACATTGCAATTAAAACTATGTCTGCATCGCATCCGGCCATGAGACTACGTAACATTTTATGACATCAACGAGGCAGGCAACAAAGACAGGTCCGGAATCCATTGAGCACCTCATCAAGGAACATGCTCAAAAAATTCAAATGGAACGCTATTTAACGTAGCAAGATGTTCTGTCTATAACAGGTCGCTTGTAATTTCCATATTGACCTGTGGACATTTTATTTTATCAGGAAGCAAACTCAAAGGAAACTGAACAAAATTTGAGTATTTAGGAAGACTTTTCTGCGACAAATTGTGAGTCTTATTGTTAGTTAATGGAGTACAGTTAACATTACGGTAAGTCCTGCATATGAATCAACCATAAACCGAGAAAACAAAACGGGTAATACGCTCCATGATGTATTCATTGATTTTTTTTTTTTTAATAGCTGGCCACGTGACTTGTGTGCAGTTTGGAGAGCACAGAATCTCGAGCCTTAGTGGAATTACGGATCCGGATCCTAACATGCAGGACGCCAGCTACAAAAACTCGTTAATCGGGCCATCAATGTAATCAAGATTTTCCAACGTCGTAGTAGGGCCTATTGTTTCGCAACTTTGGCATCATGTAGATGTGACTGATATGTAATTCTGCAGTCAGTTGACTTTTTCTTGTCACCTACATTAAATATTTTGAAAAATTAACATCATAATATGCTCGTTGTAGCAGTTAACTGAATTTGTGTTCAATGAGGTCGTTTCATACATTAACTACTCCTACTCTCTTTCACGTTGCAAGCAATCTGCTTCAGCTATGAGTAAATAAATGAGGTAGGGTTTATAGCAGTAATGTCTAGTTGTATGATAGTCACTTTCTGAAAACCTAGCCAATTTAGAAATCGGGTCCGTTTTGTTGCAAAAGCTGGATCTCATCATTTCGTCTTGTTACGTCTTTAATTTATCCGCTTACTGTCAAACAAAATCATCCATGCCAACTGTCTCCTGGAAAACTCATAGCAGATGCTGTAACCACCTACTTTAAGAATATCAAGTGACATCAGAAACAAAACGAAAGAACATTTTCTTAAATGAATTTATCAATTGCTATAAAATGATGGTAAAATTTTAAATATAGATAGAACAACTTATTTGGAAATCACTTCAAATGTAGTCATCCCATAAAGTATTTAATAATAAATTCTGAAGCCGTGTCAGCTGTTTAATTTATTTTTTTTTTTTTTTTTTTTTTTAATAACGTTGCTTTACAGGTCCGAGACCGTTTACACGTTTTTAAAGACCCATCTTCAGGTGTTAATTTTTTTTCATATGAAAATTCATTATAGAGACACAATGTTCTAATTGCTTTCATCTGTCATGGGAATAAACTTTCATTAATTAGGCTCAGATATATGGAACCAGTCCAACAGAAAGCAAATAGTCGCGTAATGTTGATTGCTGTATTTTCAATGAAACCAGTAGGTCGCCGACGACGTGAAGGAGTACAAACCAAAGAAAACTGTCCAAAGAATCGAAGAAACCGATAGATGATGGATTTGTATTTTGCTCATCTTTGCATCAAGTATTACGTTAAGGTAAAAAATCTTACGAATATGCGCAACCAGCCAGATTCTCTGTTTTGTTACAGCTTCACGAGGACTAAATGCTAAACATGCTTGTGTAAACATGATTTGATTATAATACTCAACTGCATCGATGCTTTGGGTATATTTTCATAATAGCTGCTCATTTAGGTAATATTCCTTGAATGTGAGACGCGTTTGACAAGACTCAACGTAGATACAGTCCATCTTCGCACAACAGTGCCTAGTATCATTGGAGAAAATGATGGTTCGCATTACTTTTTCGTTTTTTTACAAAAAGCTCTCACTGAAAGTTGATGAGGGTAAGTTATCAATTGATCATCATTTCTTCTCAATGCATGGCTAAAAGCCAGTTGAGACAAGATACTAGTAGGATTCAGAATATTGTGGGCTGTCGCTTTCAAGATGTGAAGTGTTTGATACCTTACTGTTTAGTGACGGATGATGCAACGTTCATGCCGGTCGCGGTGGCTGAGGGGACTGAGGCGCTTCAGTCACGGTCTGCACGGCCACTGCAGTCGGGGGTTCGAATCCCCCCTCGGGCATGGATATTTGTGCCGTCCTTAGGATTAGCTAGTCCATAAGTAGTTTGTAAGTTTAGGGACTGATGGCCCCGTAGTCGAGTCCCATAAGCTCTACAAACATTTGATTTTTTTGCAACGTTCATTTCCAGTAACTCATAAAAAATTGCTTTTGTAGATATCTAACAAAGTAATTGTTTTAGTCTTTTTTTAGGGAGAGGGGGGGAAACTGAAATCGTGATGCAAGTTTACGTATCTCAGTCTTTGATCTGCCGTATGTTGCAATCACAATATCAGTATTTTTTCTCTAGTCATTTGCTGAAAATATATCATAATGCAGTAAAGCTTCGAAAAATTTAAAAGCTAGTTTCTGCCTCATTGGATGAATTTAATATCTGCATCGTATATGTGACGACGGAATCTATCAGGAAATAGCGCCGCATATTAACCGAAATGTGCGACTCCTCTCTAGAAGCCCGCATGAGACTAGCGCGATTTCGCGTCGCTTATCGCTTCACAGGTCTTCCTAGTACAGCTAAGAACTGGCAACATCGTTGCTGATATTTGGCAACACTGTGATAGTGAAGTTACGTCCTCAAGTGGTACTGAATTGTCTCGCTAAGTTCACTTGACATTCCTCTTCTACTTTCATGACTCATGATGTGTAATGCCCACGTGAAATGAGAGACAGAAATTAACTTTTGCACTCAAGGAATGTAGTTATTTGTGTAGGTGACTTTCGGGTTCTTTCCCGATGCGTTAGAGGCTCAGCATTCAATATGTGATATACTGAGACGAGTATGCAGCAGTGTGTGGTTGGCTGTTTGGTTCTGCTTGTGTCTTGTGATGCAAGCCTGGCGTCAGGTGGCAGTTCCAATCCCGGTCGGAGAAAGTGGGTTTGGGGATAGAATTTCATTTTACTATGTTTTATTTTACTTTATACGCTGCAGATTGCAAGAAGAAACTCTTTAATGGAATCAGAAGAAAACCTTTATACAATAATTCTTTCAGAAAGGTCAACTTCAAATTATGGAAATGGTATTAGATGTCTTCTTTGCTTCACCATACAAACGCCTTTGAAGAAATTCGAATTCAGCTCCATTAATGCGAAATATGTCCTGTAGAAATGAGACATGAAGACACGAACCTTGCAGTGTGCCTGAGTTGCTTTAGATTGTGCACTGAATTGTATTCACATAATTTATCTCATACATTTACCGTACGGAATAAAATAACGACACTACAACATTTTAGTGAATTATATATTGTGTCTTGATGAAAACATGAACTGATGACAATAACAAAGTACATGAAAGGCTTTTCTGAAAGGAAAAGGATCGAGATTTAAACCAGAATAAATGTTAACCATCGTAGAGTGCCATTGGATTGGACAATGAAAATTTTTTGCCTCTCTAATGTATTATATGCTCATCATTCAAAATAGGTGGTCTGCTTCGTTATGTCCTAAGTGAAATACGGATCGCAACCTTTTTTGTGGATCACCACTTAGCAACACTACAGTATTTTACGTATCCAGGGCGATGAGCGGCGGCAGGCGCTGTGGGCAGAGGTCGAGGCAGCGCAGCGCCGCCACCGCTGCTGCCGGCGAGGTATATGGGCCGCGGAGAGTGCCGGGCGCCATGGCTCAGCGCGCCCGGTCAGGGGGCTAAACGCCCTCTGTAATAAAAAAGCTGAGCCAACCATTCAACGAACAACCACGAACGAATTAAACGAACGACCGCGAACCACAGATCTACCAGATAAAATTAAAAAAAAAAAAAAAAAAAAAAAAAACCTGTGCCAAGTGCTGCGGCCAGAGGTGGCAATGTTATTGAGCTGAAATGTAATTACCAGAGTACCAAAAAATGAAATACGTTACACATATGCTCCTCTTACACATGGGGCATGAGTATGAACGAGTGATGTTAATTTAAAATTTTTGTCAACAGTCGGTTTTGATCGCTAATACTGAACATGCAAGTCGCGCACTTTACCGCAAGACCAACGAGGAAGATGACTCCGTTATCTTCTAACTGCACACAAGAAGTGCTGTATGAACTCCCGCAGTCTGCAGTGTTGCCAGATTGTGCCGATAGGTGGACTTAGAGCGAATCAGCGCGGCCACTTTTATTGTCCCATGTCGCGATCGGCTCGGACTTAGGCTCAGCGGCGGCCGGCCGGCGGCCAGGTTTTTTGTCAAAGAGTGTACCTCTGAAAGTACCTTCGAAATTATTTCGTAATACGAATTATAGTACAGGAGACGTGGAGCTCTAGGATGACGAGTCTTCCACGTCGGCGCCTCGGAACAATGAGCTGTGTGGAATCGCAATTACAGGCCGTAAGTCGCTGTAGATATGTGGCAATCCCCTGGGGCACGGCCCACTGTCTCATGACCACCAGCCAGTCATCTACGCTGTCGTAGCCTCTGCCCCCTAAACTTTGAAGGGTTGTAGCTCCCAAACTAACAGTGATAGGGATGTAGTTTAAATTGATTTGGACGCAGCTGGTTTCAACGAATCCAATGCACGATAGAAAAAACTATTGTTCCATTTAAAAAAATTATATCTTTGTGGTGTAACTGTTTGGAAAATGATACAATAAACTATGTTCATAGCTCCGCAAAAAGTGTAACATTTCTTGTGTTGACCTACTGCATTAAAATTTCCCGTCACCTATTATTTTGTAAGTTACAGAAACACCCTGTATATCAGTGCAGCTAACGCTAGTAGTAGTACATCCCGCAGCGCCGGCCGCGGTGGCCGAGGTGACTGAGGCGCTCCAGTCACGGTCAGCACGGCCACTACGGTCGAGGGTTCGAATCCCCCCTCGGGTATGGATATTTGTGCTGTCCTAGTTCGTAAGTAGTTCATAAGTAGTTTGTAAGTTTAGGAACTAATGACCCCGTAGTTAAGTCCCATAAGCTTAACAAACATTTGAACATTTTTTGAACATCCCGCAGCCGTAAGTGTCTGCAATCCAAATAAGAAGTACTGTTTGCTGGGTATAATTTTTCTTATGGCATCGGAGCTGTAGTGTGCTGATGTTGGCAACTACATCTGTATGCTCCGTGAAAACCCAATCACATAGACTGAGAGGAAATTATTTTTCGTGTTCACCCTGCTCTATTGTTGACAAGCAGTTGTATGTAATCTCGTCCGGTCAGTAAATTAATTATCTTCGTAATGGCGGCGGGTGATGCAATCTGTGTCGTTAGCGTCTTGCTGAGCAGATGCTAATGGCGTCATTTAGCATTTCATATAAATTGTCAGGGATTTTTAACTAATTAAAGTTCGTACACTTATTTCATTTAATACATATTTTAAGTCCATAAAAATACCTAAACACATTTTCAGACCTCATTACAATGTTTCCATTGTAAGAGTACACCTGTCGCTGTATCTTACAGTTTTATTTAAAGTAATGTATATATTGTCTTAAATTTGTTTATTTCATGTATTTTTCATTTCTTGTATGCTAGATATATTTCTTATGTAACGTCATTTTCTATACTGAATCATTCAGTGTAAACATGTTCTATATGTGTAAACCCACATGAATGCACAGACATTCTTATGCTGTAAGTTAGCAATGCGCCAGAGAAAATGTTGAACCTGTTGTAAAGACTGTCTTTGGTACGGAAGTAGTTAGCTGTGAGTGTCGCGCTGCTAAATGCAGTGGCGGTGCGGACTCGCCAAAGTAAAGACATAAATGCAGTCGCGGAGCGGACTCGCTATAGTAAACACATGAATGTTTTGTTGATGGTGCAGAGGCACGGTAGGCGCAGTGTGGCGCGAGTTTTATTCAATTGCAATAAGCCTGAGAGGCGTACTGTTTAATGTATTGAACGAAGTGCGAAATAAGTTTATTTATACTCGAAAGTGATCAGAGTAATGTTTTTCATGTGTGCAAGAAAAATAATTGTTTGGTATCAAGTCTATTGTCACCGAGTGTGATCGTTGTTGTAGTAAGAGTACCTATTGTAATCATATCTGTCTTGTATGGACTTCACGACGAAGACGACGAAAACAGATGAGTACTATTGTAACATTTTATTTTGTATGCATGTAAACGTAGTGTCAACCCAATCAGAACTTTGGTTCAATTATACATGACTTATTTTGAAACCAGTCTTATCTTTGTAAGTAGTTGTAGTCTCCCCATTATCACCATTATTAGATTATGTTGATTATGCAAGCCTGTACATTGACTAACACGTTCAATCATTTTCAAAGTAATTACGATCAGTTTTAAAGAAATTGCTAGACGAGTTAAAGAATTGCTAAACGTGTTACAACCACAGAGACAAGTGATTAAAGTGCAAGAGAGTTTGCAAGTAAAGTAAAGTTGGTTTCATTTATGTAGAAAGTAACCAGGCTAACAGTAGTCAAAGTATTATAGTTGGTTAACCAGACTTGACTGAAGTAATTTTTTTATGAAATACGTTAAATGCCAAACTCTGCTCAGCCAGTTACACGCATACGCTACCAGGCCCTGGAACCAATTAAAAAAAAAAAAAATAGTTCACGTAAAGTTTTATAAGAAACTTGAATGCTTTAAAGAATATTATCAAAATTATTGAGAAGTTTGACTGTAGAATTTGTGAAGCTCATTGCGACGCGGAGTTTCACTGTACTGAGCTATTGTCTTTGCAATCAGAGTCTATCTGCTACTACAATTTTGATTATAGCACGAACACCACTACATGAATTCTGACACATTTATTAGTGAAGTTGTGCTGTTCGTGAATCGTAAGAGGTGCTAGTTGGAGGCTGTAGTCAATGCTAAGTCAGATAGGGCCAAACTTAATTACCACAGTGACTGTTTCAAATTAATTAATATCTTTTTTTTATTCAAAATTTTAACTTTCACTGCGAAAGTGTTGTTGCGACCCATTAGTTGTGATTTGCTGCAACATTCAATAACGAAATTTTTATTACTAGAGTATATTATTACGCATTCTAAATTTTGAGATCATTCTGACGACCTCCAACAGCCAATTTTCTTACACCATCATTTTCATAAGAAACAATCTCGTTGAGACATATGAATCGACTGGAGCAGACAAGAGACAAGATACTACCAGATACAACAAGTTTACTTTTTTAACATTACATAGATTTATATATTTTAATTTTACAAAGATAGTATTCAATTAAAATAGTTATTCTTTGTTATGAGTGTATTCACAGACACCTTTTGTTAAATGATGCTTCTATATTGGTGGTTCCACTAAACTTTTCAATCGTCGATTTCGGTAAATATTGGACGGACATTACAATAGCTACATACCTTATTTTTCGATTCTCTCTAAAACTCATCAAAATTTTACCAGAAATTCATTTGTTGCTGCTTCTACATATAGTGTTACACATGCAAGTACCTCGTCCTAGAAATTATAAATTGCAGAGTGTTACTGAATCAGTTAGACAGTTAGCTGTATTGAGTTTCTTCTAACATGTGCGTTTGTTTATTTTAGTATTCCGCCTTTGTCATGTAAAAGTAGTTGCATTATGAGTTACTTTCTGGAAAGATTAGAGGCGTAATGGTGACATTTACTCCATCTGGTATGTCATGGAAGCACTATATAGCTGATCAACTATAAACTTTTTTTTGCTAGTTTGTTGTTGTTTGTTTGTGGTCTTCAGTCCGGAGACTGGTTTGATGCAGCTCTCCACAATACCCTATTCTAATCAACCCTCTTCATCTCCATATAAGAACGGCAACCTACATCTGTCAGAATCTGCTTACTGTATCCATCTCTTGGTCTTCCTCTGCGAATTTTTACCCCACACACTTCCCTCCAACGCTAAATTCACAATTCCTTGATGTCTAAGAATGTGTCCTACCAATCTATCCCTTCTTTTAGTCAAGGTATGCCAGAAATTTCTTTTCTTCCCAATTCTGTTCAGTACCTCCTCATTAGTTACGCGATCCACCCACTTAATCTTCAGCATTCTTCTGTAGCACCATATTTCAAAAGCCTCAATCCTCTTCCTGTCCGCACTGTTTATCGTTCATGTCTCACTCCCATACAAGGCAACACTCCATACAAATGCCTTCAGAAAGGACTTCCTTAGGCTTAAATCAATATTCGATGTTAACAAATTTCTCTTTTTCAAGAACGCTTTTCTACTCATTGCCATTCTGTATTTTATATCCTCTGTACTGCGACCTTCATTTGTTATTTTACTGCCCAAGTAACAAAACTCATCTACCTCATTTATTGCTTCGTTTCTCAATTTAATTCCTTCAGCATCACCTGATTTTCTTACACTGCACTCCATTACCCTAGTTTTGCTCTGGTTAATGTTCATCTTATATGCACCTTTTTGCTAGTAGTGCATAATAATTTTGAGGATATTTTTTCAATATTTCTCTCAGTATATACGCACTATTCATTAACCGCAGTAGTTTTTATATCTTGAAATAAAAACTCATGCATTAAAGGGTTAACCGTTTGGTCAGTGTGTACCTTTTTATTTTTATACCTTTTCGGTTTCACTCTGACTACTTCGGTTACAACACGTTAAAACTGGTATACGATATCCTCGTGAGATATCAGCGTTTTGTCAACTGAGTGTGTATGTGTGAGAGATGCCCTGGCAGGAGGCATTCCTGTAGCTGGTGTACACGTGGCTGAACGTAAGTGTTTCATCAAATTGGGCTTTCACCGCAACTCTCTAGGGAATTGCCTCCTGCCCGGAGAAGTTCAGGCATATCCGTCGCCGGCTGAGTCGATACTGAACAATAATTCATTGATGACTTAATTTAGAGTTGCCATGGCGACAGAAGGGTGGTGGTGGTGGGGAGGGGGGCGTAGCGGCGGGTTTCAATATCGGCGGCGCCGCGACGCCGCCGCCGAGCGACGCCAGATGAATATTCACGAGTTATAATATACGTCTGCCGACGCCGACGCCGGCGCCGCCCCCGAGGAGTCGACGCCGCCTCCCGCCGCTGAGCCTCTGTTGACGCCGCGGCGAAAAACGGAGGGGAGCCGAACGCCGTCTGGCCGAATGGCGGGTCGTAATCCATTCCCACGCGTGAGCGTCACCCACAGCACCCATATCTCTTCATTTGCTCTCCCAATATTTATGCCGTTCGAGATACGATCGTCGACTGAGAACAACAGGCGTAGATATTTGATTCAGTAGGTAAGTAACTGGAATCGTATTACGGAGGAGCTATCAATCTTTTTAATATGTTGCTTCTTTCAGTCCACTGCCAGCGTGGCCAAATGCGTAATGCGAGCGCGCACGCCCGCGAGCGCTCACACTGCTTGCCGGCAGGCGTTGCCAGCACAGACTGCCTCTCTACCCCCTACTTACACTGCTAGGTTGCTGGCGCAAGCGCACCAATTCGGCCCAGTTCACAAAGCGTCATTACAACGGCGTTATGCCGATATCTGAGTCGAAGTCTGCTTGGTGTTTGTGGCACGACAAAATTAGTGAGAGGAAAAAAAAAAAAAAAAAAAAAAAAAAAGAAAAAAACGCTAAATTCATTTTACAAGAGTTCCCACAGCAGTTTAGACTAGCTTAACTAAATATTTGTCGGAAAGTAGTTTTCTTCCTCCAATAAAACTAACTAAATTGAAGGTCAGGAGTATTATTACTGATATTCAACTGGCTGTAGCAATGTTGATGTCCAGCAACCTAATATCGAGATGCCAGTAAAAAATATTCAAACACCATTAGACAGTGATTGCCACAAGCCTTTCTTTCTTTTTCGTAAGTAATAGGTCAACACTTCTCAGTAATATCATAGAAAGGGGTAAAAAAATGTATCCGCTGTTTAAAAGTCCATAACTTGCAAACTAATTGATGGAGTTGTCTAACCTTTGGTAGCGTAATAGTTTGTATTTCCGGCAATCGCCACACAGTCCCCCGATAGTCAGTATTTTGTTCTTACTTGGCGCAAAGCTTACATTCGATGAAAGGAAGCCAGTTTTGAAGAGGTATTTTAAGTACGAAAACATTAATGAGGTTCAACGGCAATGGCGAAATGAGTATCAAACAAAGTCACCGACACGGTTAACGATTCATCGCTTTCGAAACAAATTTGAATCCGAAGGCTGTGTTAAAGATGGACACTAACAACGATCTGGACGACCTGTAACAGTAACAAGTCCATCTATCTCCCGTCGTGCTTTATAACTATTCTTCCGCCCACCACAGAAGTCTGTGAGGCAGTGTGCCCGTGAAACTGGAGTGAGTCGCTCAAGTGTTCGGCGAATTTTGAAGACATCAAAGTGTAAATGCTACATTCCATGATTGCTACACGTAATTAACGAGGACGTCCCAGATAGTAGGATGGAGTACTGCGAGAGGTTTACTAACATGGTACGCAACGATGAAGAGTCTGCAGAGATGATTGTGTGGTCTGGTGAGGCACAGTTCAAACTCGATGGTACAATAAATCGCCACAATTTCATCCACTGGGCCGCCGAAACCCGAACGTTCATGTAGACAAAGCCGTGATTTGCCAGATGTAAATGTGTGGGTTGTATTATCGGGACTTGATTGGGCCATTCTTTTTTGACGACACAGTTACCGGCGAGGTGTACCTTCAGAAGCTTTAGAGGTCCATTTTACCTGCCACCCGAGATTTGTATGGGGACGGAAGATTTCACTTTCAACAAGATGGTGCCCCAACCCACTACCAAAATCGTGTTAGGGCTTATCTCGACGAAAATCTACCTGGAAGATGTATAGGCCGTAGGGTATCCACCAAGTTCCCTAGACTTAACTCCTCTGGACTTTTACCTGTGGAGAACACTAAAGGACGTCGTTTATCGACAAAAGCCACGCACATTGGATAAACTTCGAAAATCCATCGTACATTCATGAGCACATTTCCAACTGAACACGTTGCAGTCAGTAGTTAGTGCTGCATTTCTGCGGAATCGTTTGTGTGTGGATGTTAATGGTGACTATTTCGAACACCTGTAGTGATATCTTTAAGTTCAAGCTACACTTTCACCAAAACTGAGACAAGTCCGTGAATTAGTTTGCAAGTTATGAACTTTTAAACAGTGGATACATTATTTGGACCCCTGTGTATGTATTAATAGATTGTTAATAAAATGCTTGTATTCATTGTTTCTTATTTTATGTCTATGTTGTCTTTGTCACCAGAAAATTAAGTCAATGGAAATGATAGTTTATTCTGCTTTATTGGTTCATGTTGGTTCCCCTCTCTTCCTCTGGTCACCAATGACCTTACCAATAGAGATCTGAACCTAACTGCCGTCAACCTGTGCATCGTATTATTTTACAGTTTCATACAATGAAAATATTTGTTTATTTATTTATTTGATGATGAGGAGTAATTCTATCTGATAAATTGTTATAAGCTGAAGTTACTTATTCATTCCATGGCACCTATGTGTTAAATAAGATTGGTCTTTAATATTTATGCACTCTTCCGTCGGTTCTTGAAGGCACATAGACGTATTAAATAACTGTGATATACTATATATTTGTTCCACAAAAATATTAATGATGTTGTAACTAATTTTCGGCTTCTTAGGCAATCTTCAGAAAACTTAATACTGCAGATTATAGACATCACACCAGCTATTATTGTTGGAGTACAAAGATTTTACGAAGATATGTATTAGTCATACACAGACTATGTAACCTTTAAGTATTTTATAAGAAACAGAAACGCTCAACCATTAAAGCAAGATAGTAACTAAGAAATAATTATCAATTACATTTCAATAAATAATCTTAAACAAACACACGGTCCACTGAGTGTACCAATAAGTACAATTGTATATTAAATTAACTTGTTTGTACGAACAAAAGTAGGAGGGGAGGGGACAGGTGAGTGAGGAAGACATAAACAATGAAATGTGGGTGGGGAACAATTACATATGTTTGAAATTTTCTAATATGGAGCAAAGGAGCATATTAAAACACATAAGTTACCTACATTAAAGTTCAATGGATTTCATAAGAATGGTGAGCGTTGTAAAAGGAAGGAAAAACATTGTAAATGTTTGTATAGCTTATGGGACTTAACTACGGGGTCATCAGTCCCTAAACTTACAAACTACTTATGAACTAGCTTAAACTAAGGACGGCACAAATATCCATGCCCGAGGGGGCTTTCGAACCCCCGACAGCAGGGGTCGTGCAGACCGTGACTGGAGCGCTTTAGTCCCCTCGGCCACCGCGACCGGCAAAAAACATTGGAATGTAGGAGAGAAAACTTTAAACATGGCTGCAGTTCAGCAAAGGTGGAACACAATCCATAACTGAACAAAATTTCAACTAACCAGTTGCATAAAAATAGTTTATACACATAAACCTTGACCCATGTTTCGACAAAAGTGATTTTGCCTTCTTCAGAAGAATTTCATTTAGCTCACATTGGCCATTTGATTTTATTTAACAGCTATTTTAATGTGAGGTAAATGAAATTCTTATGAAGAAGGCAAAGTTACTTTTGCCGAAACCTGGGTCACGGTTTCTGTATATAAACTATTTTTATGCAACTAGTTGGCTTACATTTGTACACTTTTGGATTGTAGGGGTGAAATTTATAATATTTCAACAAGCATGGAGGCAGGATTATACCAAATTGCTGTTACATTAATAAGGGTAAATAGTGAAAATGAGTTTGATCATTGGGAATTAGTTTTGTCCCCTGAGATTGACGTTTGTTGATGGAGAGAATTCCAAGTAAAGTTAGCTTTCTGTCTTAGTAAGAAAAAGAGACCACTTTTGTACTCCTGTCAGAAGATATTCAATTACACAGACAAAAAAAAATCAAAAAATGGTCAACAATGTTACACGTTGGTAAAACGTCAGAAAGGCTTGCCAGCAAACTTAAGTCCAGAAAATACACCCCAGCTTTTTATAATAGGAATACTACTATGAACTTCCTCTTCAAGAGCAAAGACAAGATTCCACCTTTGGAAAGGGTGACATATACAAGATCTCTTGCAATCTCTGTGGCAAATTATATGTAGATCTACCAGACAGTACTATAACTACTAGTAAAGCTGAACATGAAAGGAGTTGGAGACTAAAAACGAGAGATTCCACCTTTGTTTAACAAGCCTTGAATAAATGTCATGCTTTTGACATTAAACGTGATGTTCTCCACAGAGCGAAAAAAGACAGAAAGCTAACATTACTTGAAATTCTCTCTATCAACAAACTCCAAGCTCAGAGGCAAGCCTAATATTCTTAATGATCAAACTCAGTATCAGTATTCACCCTTATTGAAGTAACAACAATTAAGTATAATCCTGCCACCATGCTTGTTGAAATTGTGTAAAGTTTTTCACTCACATCCAAATGTTTTTTGTTCCTTGTGTTACGCTCACCATTCGTGTAAAAACCAGTGAATTTTAACATAGGTTATATACTTTACTATGATTCCTTGTTTGCCGCTGCGGATTAGCCGCGCGTACTGGAGCGCCGTGTTGCGGTGCGCGAGGCCGTCCGCCGTCGGGGATTCGATTCCCCCCTCGGGCATGGGTGTTCGTGTTGTCCTTAGTTTAGTTTACCTTAGGTTAAATAGTTTGTAATCTAGGGCTATTAACGAAGCTGTAGAGTCCCATAGATTTACAAACATTTCAACATTTTAGCTTCTTTGTTCCACATGTTCCAAACATATGTTATTGTCCCCCACTCAAATTTCGTTGTTTATGTCTTCCTCACTCACCTCCTACTTTTGTTCGTATATATAAGTTAATTTAATAGGTAATTGTACTTACTGGTAAACTCACTCGGCCTTACAGATTTGTTTTAATTGGTTCAGCGTCTCTTATTCTTATAAAATACTTAAAGGTTACATAGTCTAAAATTCGTAGGACTAGTAATGACGTGCAGAATGCTTTTGTATAAAGGAAACGAATTCCCTGTATGAGTCTGCAGTCTTCATTTTCTTCAATAAGAATAAAAAACCGTCTAGATCGCTAAAATTGTTTTTCCTTTTTAATACGTTTCGGCATCTGCCAACATCAGATCTAAGGACCTCTGAACTTTGTAAAATTTTTGTATTCCAAACAAAGTTGCTGATGTGATACGTATAATCTACAGTATTAAGATATTTTAAGATGGTCTAAGAAGCCGAAAACTAGTTTACAACAAAATATATATTATTATGGAATAAATATATAGTGTATCACAATTATTTAATTGGTCTTTAAAACTATAACTCCTCAAATACAATCTAAATGTTGTATTTCATAGTAAGTATTAACCCTTTCAGACCTGGCATCCACTATATTGGACACCGACTTTTTATTAGTTTTTGAATACTATAGGTTTTCGCTTTACTTTGAGAAGTAGTGTTCTGTTTACTGAACATGTGTAGATTTTAGTATCGTTCTTCTTGCACACATATGTCAACAGAACGGCGTTCTAAAATGAAACACGGTGAACATGGCAGGCCCATTGCTGAGTGCGTGAGACATGATATCAGTAGTTGAAATTATTTAATGCATTAAATTAAGAATTTTGTACAAATCCACTTTGCGATCTACGTTCCACAATCAATATGGATTGACATATATAACTGTTGGGTTCTTATTTCACATCCTTAACTGCTTTCCAGACCCCGTGTCCAATTTTTTTTTTTTTTTTTTTTTTTTTTTTTGACATTTTTTATTTTGGAAACCAAGTATGAAAATTTTTAATTTTGCTCAAATATACAATAGATAATCATAGGCATGAAAAAGAGCAAAGAATATGGTTTATCTTTGTACAAAATAAATCAGGACTGAAGGGGCTAATTGCATTGCTACAGTGTGATCACCTAGGACGGCCAGCAGAGTTGCACACCTGCTTGGCATGCGCAGTATGAGGTTATCAATCATCTCTTGAGGGATATTTAGCCATTCTTCCATGAGTGTATTATCTCGCTCTGCAACCGTTGAGGGAGGTGCTGGTCTGGCTGCAATACTTCTGCCAAACGCCTCCCAGGGATGCTCTATCGCAACAAGTGCGGTGAACAAGCTACCCACTCTACTCGTTCAATTTCCTCTCCTACAAGCATGTTGCCTACCAGAATAACTCTGCTGGGACGAGCGTTATTGTCCTATGAAACCAGCGTAGCGTTCAACTAAAGGTCGAACGATCTCGTCTCTATACTTCTGAGCAGTCAAAATGCCATTCTGAACGGCATAGAGGTCTGTTGTCTGCCAATACTAACTCCTGCCCAAATCATTCGTTCACCACCATGATGTTTCCTGAACATAAGAATGTTTGTTCTGAATTCCACGTTCTCTCCAGATGAGGGAACGAAGATTGTCTAAACACAACATCATTACTCAGAATGTGGCGGCATTCGTTCCGACTCCAATCCTGATGTTGCTTCTCCTGTTTCTGAGAGCTAAACGGTGTCTTGGGACGCACATCATACGCCTCCATGCGTAGAGGCCCTATTCCCGAAGGTTATTACGGACTGTGTTGGAATATCGTGTCCTGTTCATTCCTGGAGGGTGTGTTGCAGCTGAGTTGCATTCAGCCTCCTGTCTCGACGGGCTGTTAACCGGAGATAACTGATGCTATCCGTGAACGACGTTTGCCTTGACTTCTTTTAATGGTTCCTGTTGTCTGAAATCGAGTCCAGGTCCTGTAAATTACGCTTTGGGAAACTCCAGTAGCTGCAGCCACCTCCCTCCGTGTCTGACCCGCTTCCAATCTTCTTATAGCAGTCCATGCTTCGTGTAAATCACGTTGTTGTTGCATTGCCCTATCTGCTCACTACACAATCTGAACCGAACTGCATGTGTTATGCGTTTGGTAGAATAAACACAAGTCACCACCAATCCCCTCTGCAGAAAATTTCTGTTATTGCCACTATCTTGGTTGCTGTAATGTTGTTGTCTTCACTTCGTAGAACCAACAGGAAAATGGCGAACTATTTTAATTCAAGATAATGTTCAAATGTTTGTAGAGCTTACGGGACTTAGCTAAGGGGTCATCAATCCCTAAACTTACAAACTACTTATGAACTAGCTTATACTAGAGACGGCACAAGCATCCATATCCGAGGGGGGCCGTGCGGCCGTGCAGGCCGTGCCTGGCACGCAGCAGACCGCTCTGCCACCGCGACAGACCCATTTTAATTCATTCTGCAGATGAAAATGTTTGAGAACCTACATATAAGGTGTACAACTTTGCTTCCGCCGTTTTTCCACTTCCATTTGAGGCTTTAATGAATCAAATTGGTTACACATGTGTCAATCCGTCTCTAATGACCAAGCTGTCGACAGGACGTTAAACCCTAAACTTCTACCTTCCTTTTATGTATTATTCAAAGTATTTTCCATCGCTGGCCACCACTTTCCCTCATCTTTCAGGCAGTGTACAGATCACGCGCCGAAAAAAAAAAAAAAAAAAAAAAAATTTCATCTTTTGAAGCGATCCACGAATCGATCGTATTTCTGACTTCTAGATACGATCAGAAGAGTTGGTCGGCCAGGCCACGCATCATTGACCTAGAGGAGCTATGTCTGGCGAAAAGGGCCGGTAGGGTAGGACTTCCCACTTTATTGTTTCCAAGTACGTTTTGACCTATTTTGCAACGTGGGGCCGTGTGTTGTCATGCTGCAAAATCACTTTAATGTGCCTCTCGCTGTATTGCGGCCGTTTGTCTTTTAATGCTCTACTCAAATGCATTAACTGCGTTCGAAGACAAGCACCTATGATTGATCCACTTAGTTAAAAAAAAAATATGTTTGTCAAGCTTATGGGGCTTAACTGTGGGATCATCCGTCCCTAAACTTACAAACTACTTATGAACTACTGTATACTAAAGACGACACAAACATCGATGACCGAGGGGGGATTCAAACCCCCGAAGGGGAACGGCCTCGCGCATCGTAGCATAGCGTCTCAATGCACTCGCTCGCTCCGCCGTGGCTTGGTTTTCACACCTCATAGTACACGACGCGAATCTGGTCCCACCAAATGCAGAGCATGCTATTGGAGCCGTGAATATTGGGTTTAGCCGTCGACGTGGAAGCATGAATCACGTTCTTTCACTAATAGCGTCCTCACCATACGTACTAGAGAGCATTCGTGACACTCAGCCACCGTTTTCTTCATATTCAAACAAAACAGTGATACCTCCGCAGATGACGAGAATTAGGCTTGTAAAGTGACATTTTCAATCAAGAACAACTTTATGATGCAGACACAAATCGACTAATATTTGAATTAGGTTATGTTGATCGAGGTCCAGACTATCCGTTCACCGAAACGAGAGACGTACTGTAAACACATTGAGGTGCGTGACCAGGGGTGGACAAAACAGGGTCACTCGCTGCATCCGTTTCAGGTGTAAGGTCGTTGTGTGTGTTGTTGTATAGCAGTGATTATAGGTGTTGACTGTCAACTTTATCTTAAATGACTAGTTGCTGAAAAGTAACGTAAGTGTAACTGTTTACAATAACTGGTCTATGTGTCTTTCTCTCTTATTGGTATCACGTAAGAGTAACCTCATTAAGTCATCCTTCAATTTGATTTCACCCAAGAAGCATTCAAAGAAGAAGTAATAAAGCTCTTTACATAAACACATGGTTCCTAGTGTGTATAAAAGGCAGCTGTTGTCTCGAGAACAGTCAATGACTGATATTGCTATGGAAACAGTCAATAAAAAGGAGCGCACTCTTTGAAGCCTCGAAAGGAAAAAAAAGAAAAGAAAGAGGGAAAAAAAAGAAATATATCAAAATCTTTCGGAACGTCTTGATGACTTTCACTGAAATGCGATACGACGAAAAGTCTATCGTAAGAATTTTTTCAACACTTGAAAAAGTGATCGTCGTAAGCGAAGATGCAAAATTTGGGAAATTTCCGGAAAAAATTACTTTTTATAGAGTTTTAAAAGAAATGAAATTTAAATGTTTGGCTTCTAATAGCACTGCCATATAACAAAACACACAACGACCTTACACCTGAAACAGATGCAACGACGCTCCAGTCACGGTCTGCACGGCCACTACGGTCGGGGGTTCGAATCCCCCCTCGGGCATGTATATTTTGCCATCCTTAGTATTAGCTAATTTGTGAGAAGTTCCTATGTTTAGGGACTGATGACCCCGTAGTTACTACACAAACATTAAACATATGCAACGAAATTGTGTGAGTGACCCTGTGTTGTCCACCCCTGGTTACGCGCCTCGGTGTGTTTACAGTACGTCTCTCGTTTCGGTGAACGGACTATAACTGCATGACGTCTGCGATCTGTTTCTTTCGACTGCTACTTAACCGCCAACTATTGGCAAACGGTGGAAGCAAAGTTGTACTCTTTACATATCAACTGATGCTGTGAGTGTTGTGAACAATGTAGTTTTTCCTGTCATTCACAAGGCTCAGCATATGGTGTGAGTACACTTTCATCCTTTCCCTCAACAATAGTACAGTAAAACTTCTGAATAACGAACACCAATGGGGAAAATAAAACTGTCCGCTTTTAAGAAGAGTCCGCTGTTAAAAAGAGGACAAAATACAAAATAGTAAACTACTGTTTATCCAAAATGATCGATATGGCAGCCGGTTCGGTTAACGAAAATCGCGGATAAGACGAAAGTCTCCTGTTTTCACGCGTGAAACACACCGAATTGCGTCAGTACCACTAAGTATGATCGATAAACTTGCGAATGTCACGCTGCTTCTTGAACCGATCCAGCCAGCCATAATTTCCGATGCATTCTTACTCCTTTCCTTCAATGACCTCATAAAAAGTCATCGCTTTAGTCGAAGTAGAGGACCTTAACTGGCAAGCCTTTGGCTCTTATTTGTTAATGCCACTAAAATAAAACCTCTTCTAACTGAAAATATGAACGTTTTCTCACGCTTCTTCGAGATTTCATTGCGCTGCTTGATGCTTGAAAGGAACAAAATGTTTAAATTTCTGATTAATTTGTTTTTCAATCAGTAATCGCACTCATACCAACGTTCAAATCCATAGCAACATTCGCGGGTGGCTCACCAGCATCAATATTGTGCCAAGTTCGAAGCTTATGTTACAACGAGATCACATTCTTTTTTCGTTTCGCGCCCGTAGTCAGCGTTTTTATTTTTTTAATTTTTTTTTATTTTTATTTTATTTTATTTTATTTATTTATTTTTTTACCGGCACTCGAATTATTCTTTTTTGGTATTTGGGCATTTTAAAGCTTCAGCGCGAGCACGAAACTTCAAAACGAAAACACTCAAGACGCATTTGACAAAGCTTTTGACTTTTGAAACCAGGCTGTGGCAGCCATCGAATGAAAACGTTCGATACACCTATCGGGTATCCCCTGTCCTAGCCAAGCCCACGCTGCAACACAACAGTGAGTCTACTATTGAACGCTTGGCTTCTTCTGATGTGCCGACAACAGGCGGATACTGTTTGGCGCCGCACTTTGATCGTCTGTTTCTGCGCGACTTGAATCAGTACTGTACGTACTGTACTTTCAAGAAGTTCCAATAGATGGCAATACCATGAAAGCACGCAATACGAACAAGAAACACGCTAAATCTCGAATCAACATACGTTAGAATTGACGACGCTCAGACTTTTGACACGCAAGAGTGCACTGATTCTTTCACGCTGTCCGTTATTTGGAATTTTTGATTGTTGTTGGGGGAACATTTTATGGTGTCCGTGTTCGTTTATTGTCATGAAAGCACGCAATACGAACAAGAAACACGCAAAATCTCGAATCAACATACGTTAGAATTGACGACGCTCAGACTTTTGACCCGCAAGAGTGCACTGTTTCTTTCACGCTGTCCGTTATTTGGAAGTTTTGATTGTTGTTGGGGAACATTTTATGGTGTCCGTGTTCGTTTATTGTCCTGAAAGCACGCAATACGAACAAGAAACACGCTAAATCTCGAATCAACATACGTTAGAATTGACGACGCTCAGACTTTTGACCCGCAAGAGTGCACTGTTTCTTTCACGCTGTCCGTTATTTGGAAGTTTTGATTGTTGTTGGGGAACATTTTATGGTGTCCGTGTTCGTTTATTGTCCTGAAAGCACGCAATACGAACAAGAAACACGCAAAATCTCGAATCAACATACGTTAGAATTGACGACGCTCAGACTTTTGACCCGCAAGAGTGCACTGTTTCTTTCACGCTGTCCGTTATTTGGAAGTTTTGATTGTTGTTGGGGGAACATTTTATGGTGTCCGTGTTCGTTTATTGTCCTGAAAGCACGCAATACGAACAAGAAACACGCTAAATCTCGAATCAACATACGTTAGAATTGACGACGCTCAGACTTTTGACCCGCAAGAGTGCACTGTTTCTTTCACGCTGTCCGTTATTTGGAAGTTTTGATTGTTGTTGGGGAACATTTTATGGTGTCCGTGTTCGTTTATTGTCCTGAAAGCACGCAATACGAACAAGAAACACGCAAAATCTCGAATCAACATACGTTAGAATTGACGACGCTCAGACTTTTGACCCGCAAGAGTGCACTGTTTCTTTCACGCTGTCCGTTATTTGGAAGTTTTGATTGTTGTTGGGGAACATTTTATGGTGTCCGTGTTCGTTTATTGTCATGAAAGCACGCAATACGAACAAGAAACACGCAAAATCTCGAATCAACATACGTTAGAATTGACGACGCTCAGACTTTTGACCCGCAAGAGTGCACTGTTTCTTTCACGCTGTCCGTTATTTGGAAGTTTTGATTGTTGTTGGGGAACATTTTATGGTGTCCGTGTTCGTTTATTGTCCTGAAAGCACGCAATACGAACAAGAAACACGCTAAATCTCGAATCAACATACGTTAGAATTGACGACGCTCAGACTTTTGAACCACAAGAGTGCACTGTTTCTTTCACGCTGTCTGTTATTTGGAAGTTTTGATTGTTGTTGGGGAACATTTTATGGTGTCCGTGTTCGTTTATTGTCATGAAAGCACGCAATACGAACAAGAAACACGCAAAATCTCGAATCAACATACGTTAGAATTGACGACGCTCAGACTTTTGACCCGCAAGAGTGCACTGTTTCTTTCACGCTGTCCGTTATTTGGAAGTTTTGATTGTTGTTGGGGAACATTTTATGGTGTCCGTGTTCGTTTATTGTCCTGAAAGCACGCAATACGAACAAGAAACACGCAAAATCTCGAATCAACATACGTTAGAATTGACGACGCTCAGACTTTTGACCCGCAAGAGTGCACTGTTTCTTTCACGCTGTCCGTTATTTGGAAGTTTTGATTGTTGTTGGGGAACATTTTATGGTGTCCGTGTTCGTTTATTGTCCTGAAAGCACGCAATACGAACAAGAAACACGCAAAATCTCGAATCAACATACGTTAGAATTGACGACGCTCAGACTTTTGACCCGCAGGAGTGCACTGTTTCTTTCACGCTGTCCGTTATTTGGAAGTTTTGATTGTTGTTGGGGAACATTTTATGGTGTCCGCGTTCGTTTATTGTCATGAAAGCACGCAATACGAACAAGAAACACGCTAAATCTCGAATCAACATACGTTAGAATTGACGACGCTCAGACTTTTGACCCGTAAGAGTGCACTGTTTTCTTGCATGCTGTCCGTTATTTGGAAGTTTTGATTGTTGTTGGGGAACATTTTATGGTGTCCGTGTTCGTTTATTGTCATGAAAGCACGCAATACGAACAAGAAACACGCTAAATCTCGATTCAACATACGTTAGAATTGACGACGCTCAGAAGACTTTTGACACGCAAGAGTGCACTGTTTCTTTCACGCTGTCCTTTATTTGGAAGTTTTGATTGTTGTTGGGGAACATTTTATGGTGTCCGTGTTCGTTTATTGTCCTGAAAGCACGCAATACGAACAAGAAACACGCAAAATCTCGAATCAACATACGTTAGAATTGACTACGCTCAGACTTTTGACCCGTAAGAGTGCACTGTTTTCTTGCACGCTGTCCGTTATTTGGAAGTTTTGATTGTTGTTGGGGAACATTTTATGGTGTCCGTGTTCGTTTATTGTCATGAAAGCACGCAATTCGAACAAGAAACACGCTAAATCTCGAATCAACATACGTTAGAATTGACGACGCTCAGACTATTGACACGCAAGAGTGCACTGATTCTTTCACGCTGTCCGTTATTTGGAAGTTTTGATTGTTGTTGGGGAACATTTTATGGTGTCCGTGTTCGTTTATTGTCCTGAAAGCACGCAATACGAACAAGAAACACGCTAAATCTCGAATCAACATACGTTAGAATTGACGACGCTCAGACGTTTGACCCGCAAGAGTGCACTGTTTCTTTCACGCTGTCCGTTATTTGGAAGTTTTGATTGTTGTTGGGGAACATTTTATGGTGTCCGTGTTCGTTTATTGTCCTGAAAGCACGCAATACGAACAAGAAACACGCAAAATCTCGAATCAACATACGTTAGAATTGACGACGCTCAGACTTTTGACCCGCAAGAGTGCACTGTTTCTTTCACGCTGTCCATTATTTGGAAGTTTTGATTGTTGTTGGGGAACATTTTATGGTGTCCGTGTTCGTTTATTGTCCTGAAAGCACGCAATACGAACAAGAAACACGCAAAATCTCGAATCAACATACGTTAGAATTGACGACGCTCAGACTTTTGACCCGCAAGAGTGCACTGTTTCTTTCACGCTGTCCGTTATTTGGAAGTTTTGATTGTTGTTGGGGAACATTTTATGGTGTCCGTGTTCGTTTATTGTCCTGAAAGCACGCAATACGAACAAGAAACACGCAAAATCTCGAATCAACATACGTTAGAATTGACGACGCTCAGACTTTTGACCCGCAAGAGTGCACTGTTTCTTTCACGCTGTCCGTTATTTGGAAGTTTTGATTGTTGTTGGGGAACATTTTATGGTGTCCGTGTTCGTTTATTGTCATGAAAGCACGCAATACGAACAAGAAACACGCAAAATCTCGAATCAACATGCGTTAGAATTGACGACGCTCAGACTTTTGACCCGCAAGAGTGCACTGTTTCTTTCACGCTGTCCGTTATTTGGAAGTTTTGATTGTTGTTGGGGAACATTTTATGGTGTCCGTGTTCGTTTATTGTCATGAAAGCACGCAATACGAACAAGAAACACGCAAAATCTCGAATCAACATACGTTAGAATTGACGACGCTCAGACTTTTGACCCGTAAGAGTGCACTGTTTTCTTGCACGCTGTCCGTTATTTGTAAGTTTTGATTGTTGTTGGGGAACATTTTATGGTGTCCGTGTTCGTTTATTGTCATGAAAGCATGCAATACGAACAAGAAACACGCTAAATCTCGAATCAACATACGTTAGAATTGACGACGCTCAGACTTTTGACCCGCAAGAGTGCACTGTTTCTTTCACGCTGTCCTTTATTTGGAAGTTTTGATTGTTGTTGGGGAACATTTTATGGTGTCCGTGTTCGTTTATTGTCCTGAAAGCACGCAATACGAACAAGAAACACGCAAAATCTCGAATCAACATACGTTAGAATTGACTACGCTCAGACTTTTGACCCGCAAGAGTGCACTGTTTCTTTCACGCTGTCCTTTATTTGGAAGTTTTGATTGTTGTTGGGGAACATTTTATGGTGTCCGTGTTTGTTTATTGTCCTGAAAGCACGCAATACGAACAAGAAACACGCAAAATCTCGAATCAACATACGATAGAATTGACGACGCTCAGACTTTTGACCCGTAAGAGTGCACTGTTTTCTTGCACGCTGTCCGTTATTTGGAAGTTTTGATTGTTGTTGGGGAACATTTTATGGTGTCCGTGTTCGTTTATTGTCATGAAAGCACGCAATACGAACAAGAAACACGCTAAATCTCGAATCAACATACGTTAGAATTGACGACGCTCAGACTTTTGACACGCAAGAGTGCACTGATTCTTTCACGCTGTCCGTTATTTGGAATTTTTGATTGTTGTTGGGGGAACATTTTATGGTGTCCGTGTTCGTTTATTGTCATGAAAGCACGCAATACGAACAAGAAACACGCAAAATCTCGAATCAACATACGTTAGAATTGACGACGCTCAGACTTTTGACCCGCAAGAGTGCACTGTTTCTTTCACGCTGTCCGTTATTTGGAAGTTCTGATTGTTGTTGGGGAACATTTTATGGTGTCCGTGTTCGTTTATTGTCCTGAAAGCACGCAATACGAACAAGAAACACGCAAAATCTCGAATTAACATACGTTAGAATTGACGACGCTCAGACTTTTGACCCGCAAGAGTGCACAGTTTCTTTCACGCTGTCCGTTATTTGGAAGTTTTGATTGTTGTTGGGGAACATTTTATGGTGTCCGTGTTCGTTTATTGTCCTGAAAGCACGCAATACGAACAAGAAACACGCAAAATCTCGAATCAACATACGTTAGAATTGACGACGCTCAGACTTTTGACCCGCAAGAGTGCACTGTTTCTTTCACGCTGTCCGTTATTTGGAAGTTTTGATTGTTGTTGGGGAACATTTTATGGTGTCCGTGTTCGTTTATTGTCCTGAAAGCACGCAATACGAACAAGAAACACGCTAAATCTCGAATCAACATACGTTAGAATTGACGACGCTCAGACTTTTGACCCGCAAGAGTGCACTGTTTTCTTGCACGCTGTCCGTTATTTGGAAGTTTTGATTGTTGTTGGGGAACATTTTATGGTGTCCATGTTCGTTTATTGTCATGAAAGCACGCAATACGAACAAGAAACACGCAAAATCTCGAATCAACATACGTTAGAATTGACGACGCTCAGACTTTTGACCCGTAAGAGTGCACTGTTTTCTTGCACGCTGTCCGTTATTTGGAAGTTTTGATTGTTGTTGGGGAACATTTTATGGTGTCCGTGTTCGTTTATTGTCATGAAAGCACGCAATTCGAACAAGAAACACGCTAAATCTCGAATCAACATACGTTAGAATTGACGACGCTCAGACTTTTGACCCGCAAGAGTGCACTGTTTCTTTCACGCTGTCCTTTATTTGGAAGTTTTGATTGTTGTTGGGGAACATTTTATGGTGTCCGTGTTCGTTTATTGTCCTGAAAGCACGCAATACGAACAAGAAACACGCAAAATCTCGAATCAACATACGTTAGAATTGACGACGCTCAGACTTTTGACCCGCAAGAGTGCACTGTTTTCTTGCACGCTGTCCGTTATTTGGAAGTTTTGATTGTTGTTGGGGAACATTTTATGGTGTCCATGTTCGTTTATTGTCATGAAAGCACGCAATACGAACAAGAAACACGCAAAATCTCGAATCAACATACGTTAGAATTGACGACGCTCAGACTTTTGACCCGTAAGAGTGCACTGTTTTCTTGCACGCTGTCCGTTATTTGGAAGTTTTGATTGTTGTTGGGGAACATTTTATGGTGTCCGTGTTCGTTTATTGTCATGAAAGCACGCAATTCGAACAAGAAACACGCTAAATCTCGAATCAACATACGTTAGAATTGACGACGCTCAGACTTTTGACCCGCAAGAGTGCACTGTTTCTTTCACGCTGTCCTTTATTTGGAAGTTTTGATTGTTGTTGGGGAACATTTTATGGTGTCCGTGTTCGTTTATTGTCCTGAAAGCACGCAATACGAACAAGAAACACGCAAA
Organism: Locusta migratoria; assembly: GCA_026315105.1. Classification (NCBI taxonomy): domain Eukaryota; kingdom Metazoa; phylum Arthropoda; class Insecta; order Orthoptera; family Acrididae; genus Locusta; species Locusta migratoria. Next base: position 58,662,152 of record CM048751.1, read on the forward strand.
ATCTCGAATCAACATACGTTAGAATTGACGACGCTCAGACTTTTGACCCGCAAGAGTGCACTGTTTCTTTCATGCTGTCCTTTATTTGGAAGTTTGGATTGTTGTTGGGGAACATTTTATGGTGTCCGTGTTCGTTTATTGTCCTGAAAGCACGCAATACGAACAAGAAACACGCAAAATCTCGAATCAACATACGTTAGAATTGACGACGCTCAGACTTCTGACCCGTAAGAGTGCACTGTTTTCTTGCACGCTGTCCGTTATTTGGAAGTTTTGATTGTTGTTGGGGAACATTTTATGGTGTCCGTGTTCGTTTATTGTCATGAAAGCACGCAATACGAACAAGAAACACGCAAAATCTCGAATCAACATACGTTAGAATTGACGACGCTCAGACTTTTGACCCGTAAGAGTGCACTGTTTTCTTGCACGCTGTCCGTTATTTGGAAGTTTTGATTGTTGTTGGGGAACATTTTATGGTGTCCGTGTTCGTTTATTGTCATGAAAGCACGCAATACGAACAAGAATCACGCTAAATCTCGAATCAAAATACGTTAGAATTGACGACGCTCAGACTTTTGACATGCAAGAGTGCACTGATTCTTTCACGCTGTCCGTTATTTGGAATTTTTGATTGTTGTTGGGGAACATTTTATGGTGTCCGTGTTCGTTTATTGTCCTGAAAGCACGCAATACGAACAAGAAACACGCTAAATCTCGAATCAACATACGTTAGAATTGACGACGCTCAGACTTTTGACCCGTAAGAGTGCACTGTTTTCTTGCACGCTGTCCGTTATTTGGAAGTTTTGATTGTTGTTGGGGAACATTTTATGGTGTCCGTGTTCGTTTATTGTCCTGAAAGCACGCAATACGAACAAGAAACACGCAAAATCTCGAATCAACATACGTTAGAATTGACGACGCTCAGACTTTTGACCCGTAAGAGTGCACTGATTCTTTCACGCTGTCCGTTATTTGGAATTTTTGATTGTTGTTGGGGGAACATTTTATGGTGTCCGCGTTCGTTTATTGTCATGAAAGCACGCAATACGAACAAGAAACACGCAAAATCTCGAATCAACATACGTTAGAATTGACGACGCTCAGACTTTTGACCCGTAAGAGTGCACTGTTTTCTTGCACGCTGTCCGTTATTTGGAAGTTTTGATTGTTGTTGGGGAACATTTTATGGTGTCCGTGTTCGTTTATTGTCATGAAAGCACGCAATACGAACAAGAAACACGCTAAATCTCGAATCAACATACGTTAGAATTGACGACGCTCAGACTTTTGACACGCAAGAGTGCACTGATTCTTTCACGCTGTCCGTTATTTGGAATTTTTGATTGTTGTTGGGGGAACATTTTATGGTGTCCGTGTTCGTTTATTGTCATGAAAGCACGCAATACGAACAAGAAACACGCAAATTCTCGAATCAACATACGTTAGAATTGACGACGCTCAGACTTTTGACCCGTAAGAGTGCACTGTTTTCTTGCACGCTGTCCATTATTTGGAAGTTTTGATTGTTGTTGGGGAACATTTTATGGTGTCCGTGTTCGTTTATTGTCATGAAAGCACGCAATACGAAAAAGAAACACGCTAAATCTCGAATCAACATACGTTAGAATTGACGACGCTCAGACTTTTGACACGCAAGAGTGCACTGATTCTTTCACGCTGTCCGTTATTTGGAATTTTTGATTGTTGTTGGGGGAACATATTATGGTGTCCGTGTTCGTTTATTGTCATGAAAGCACGCAATACGAACAAGAAACACGCAAAATCTCGAATCAACATACGTTAGAATTGACGACGCTCAGACTTTTGACCCGTAAGAGTGCACTGTTTTCTTGCACGCTGTCCGTTATTTGGAAGTTTTGATTGTTGTTGGGGAACATTTTATGGTGTCCATGTTCGTTTATTGTCATGAAAGCACGCAATACGAACAAGAAACACGCTAAATCTCGAATCAACATACGTTAGAATTGACGACGCTCAGACTTTTGACACGCAAGAGTGCACTGTTTCTTTCACGCTGTCCTTTATTTGGAAGTTTTGATTGTTGTTGGGGAACATTTTATGGTGTCCGTGTTAATTTATTGTCCTGAATGCACGCAATACGAACAAGAAACACGCAAAATCTCGAATCAACATACGTTAGAATTGACGACGCTCAGACTTTTGACCCGCAAGAGTGCACTGTTTTCTTGCACGCTGTCCGTTATTTGGAAGTTTTGATTATTGTTGGGGAACATTTTATGGTGTCCGTGTTCGTTTATTGTCATGAAAGCACGCAATACGAACAAGAAACACGCAAAATCTCGAATCAACATACGTTAGAATTGACGACGCTCAGACTTTTGACCCGTAAGAGTGCACTGTTTTCTTGCACGCTGTCCGTTATTTGGAAGTTTTGATTGTTGTTGGGGAACATTTTATGGTGTCCGTGTTCGTTTATTGTCATGAAAGCACGCAATACGAACAAGAAACACGCAAAATCTCGAATCAACATACGTTAGAATTGACGACGCTCAGACTTTTGACACGCAAGAGTGCACTGTTTCTTTCACGCTGTCCTTTATTTGGAAGTTTTGATTGTTGTTGGAGAACATTTTATGGTGTCCGTGTTCGTTTATTGTCCTGAAAGCACGCAATACGAACAAGAAACACGCAAAATCTCGAATCAACATACGTTAGAATTGACGACGCTCAGACTTTTGACCCGTAAGAGTGCACTGTTTTCTTGCACGCTGTCCGTTATTTGGAAGTTTTGATTGTTGTTGGGGAACATTTTATGGTGTCCGTGTTCGTTTATTGTCATGAAAGCACGCAATACGAACAAGAAACACGCAAAATCTCGAATCAACATACGTTAGAATTGACGACGCTCAGACTTTTGACACGCAAGAGTGCACTGATTCTTTCACGCTGTCCGTTATTTGGAATTTTTTATTGTTCTTGGGGGAACATTTTATGGTGTCCGTGTTCGTTTATTGTCATGAAAGCACGCAATGCGAACAAGAAACACGCTAAATCTCGAATCAACATACGTTAGAATTGACGACGCTCAGACTTTTGACCCGTAAGAGTGCACTGTTTTCTTGCACGCTGTCCGTTATTTGGAAGTTTTGATTGTTGTTGGGGAACATTTTATGGTGTCCGTGTTCGTTTATTGTCATGAAAGCACGCAATACGAACAAGAAACACGCTAAATCTCGAATCAACATACGTTAGAATTGACGACGCTCAGACTTTTGACACGTAAGAGTGCACTGTTTTCTTGCACGCTGTCCGTTATTTGGAAGTTTTGATTGTTGTTGGGGAACATTTTATGGTGTCCGTGTTCGTTTATTGTCATGAAAGCACGCAATACGAACAAGAAACACGCAAAATCTCGAATCAACATACGTTAGAATTGACGACGCTCAGACTTTTGACACGCAAGAGTGCACTGTTTCTTTCACGCTGTCCTTTATTTGGAAGTTTTGATTGTTGTTGGGGAACATTTTATGGTGTCCGTGTTCGTTTATTGTCATGAAAGCACGCAATACGAACAAGAAACACGCAAAATCTCGAATCAACATACGTTAGAATTGACGACGCTCAGACTTTTGACCCGCAAGAGTGCACTGTTTTCTTGCACGCTGTCCGTTATTTGGAAGTTTTGATTGTTGTTGGGGAACATTTTATGGTGTCCGTGTTCGTTTATTGTCATGAAAGCACGCAATACGAACAAGAAACACGCAAAATCTCGAATCAACATACGTTAGAATTGACGACGCTCAGACTTTTGACCCGTAAGAGTGCACTGTTTTCTTGCACGCTGTCCGTTATTTGGAAGTTTTGATTGTTGTTGGGGAACATTTTATGGTGTCCGTGTTCGTTTATTGTCATGAAAGCACGCAATACGAACAAGAAACACGCAAAATCTCGAATCAACATACGTTAGATTTGACGACGCTCAGACTTTTGACACGCAAGAGTGCACTGTTTCTTTCACGCTGTCCTTTATTTGGAAGTTTTGATTGTTGTTGGGGAACATTTTATGGTGTCCGTGTTCGTTTATTGTCATGAAAGCACGCAATACGAACAAGAAACACGCAAAATCTCGAATCAACATACGTTAGAATTGACGACGCTCAGACTTTTGACCCGTAAGAGTGCACTGTTTTCTTGCACGCTGTCCGTTATTTGGAAGTTTTGATTGTTGTTGGGGAACATTTTATGGTGTCCGTGTTCGTTTATTGTCATGAAAGCACGCAATACGAACAAGAAACACGCAAAATCTCGAATCAACATACGTTAGAATTGACGACGCTCAGACTTTTGACACGCAAGAGTGCACTGTTTCTTTCACGCTGTCCGTTATTTGGAAGTTTTGATTGTTGTTGGGGAACATTTTATGGTGTCAGTGTTAGTTTATTGTCCTGAAAGCACGCAATACGAACAAGAAACACGCAAAATCTCGAATCAACATACGTTAGAATTGACGACGCTCAGACTTTTGACCCGCAAGAGTGCACTGTTTCTTTCACGCTGTCCTTTATTTGGAAGTTTTGATTGTTGTTGGGGAACATTTTATGGTGTCCGTGTTAGTTTATTGTCCTGAAAGCACGCAATACGAACAAGAAACACGCAAAATCTCGAATCAACATACGTTAGAATTGACGACGCTCAGACTTTTGACCCGTAAGAGTGCACTGTTTTCTTGCACGCTGTCCGTTATTTGGAAGTTTTGATTGTTGTTGGGGAACATTTTATGGTGTCCGTGTTCGTTTATTGACATGAAAGCACGCAATACGAACAAGAAACACGCAAAATCTCGAATCAACATACGTTAGAATTGACGACGCTCAGACTTTTGACCCGTAAGAGTGCACTGTTTTCTTGCACGCTGTCCGTTATTTGGAAGTTTTGATTGTTGTTGGGGAACATTTTATGGTGTCCGTGTTCGTTTATTGTCATGAAAGCACGCAATACGAACAAGAAACACCCTAAATCTCGAATCAACATACGTTAGAATTGACGACGCTCAGACTTTTGACACGCAAGAGTGCACTGATTCTTTCACGCTGTCCGTTATTTGGAATTTTTGATTGTTGTTGAAGGAACACTTTATGGTGTCCGTGTTCGTTTATTGTCATGAAAGCACGCAATACGAACAAGAAACACGCAAAATCTCGAATCAACATACGTTAGAATTGACGACGCTCAGACTTTTGACCCGTAAGAGTGCACTGTTTTCTTGCACGCTGTCCGTTATTTGGAAGTTTTGATTGTTGTTGGGGAACATTTTATGGTGTCCGTGTTCGTTTATTGTCATGAAAGCACGCAATACGAACAAGAAACACGCTAAATCTCGAATCAACATACGTTAGAATTGACGACGCTCAGACTTTTGACCCGTAAGAGTGCACTGTTTTCTTGCACGCTGTCCGTTATTTGGAAGTTTTGATTGTTGTTGGGGAACATTTTATGGTGTCCGTGTTCGTTTATTGACATGAAAGCACGCAATACGAACAAGAAACACGCAAAATCTCGAATCAACATACGTTAGAATTGACGACGCTCAGACTTTTGACCCGTAAGAGTGCACTGTTTTCTTGCACGCTGTCCGTTATTTGGAAGTTTTGATTGTTGTTGGGGAACATTTTATGGTGTCCGTGTTCGTTTATTGTCATGAAAGCACGCAATACGAACAAGAAACACGCTAAATCTCGAATCAACATACGTTAGAATTGACGACGCTCAGACTTTTGACACGGAAGAGTGCACTGATTCTTTCACGCTGTCCGTTATTTGGAATTTTTGATTTTTGTTGGGGGAACATTTTATGGTGTCCGTGTTCGTTTATTGTCATGAAAGCACGCAATACGAACAAGAAACACGCAAAATCTCGAATCAACATACGTTAGAATTGACGACGCTCAGACTTTTGACCCGTAAGAGTGCACTGTTTTCTTGCACGCTGTCCGTTATTTGGAAGTTCTGATTGTTGTTGGGGAACATTTTATGGTGTCCGTGTTCGTTTATTGTCATGAAAGCACGCAATACGAACAAGAAACACGCAAAATCTCGAATCAACATACGTTAGAATTGACGACGCTCAGACTTTTGACCCGTAAGAGTGCACTATTTTCTTGCACGCTGTCCGTTATTTGGAAGTTTTGATTGTTGTTGGGGAACATTTTATGGTGTCCGTGTTCGTTTATTGTCATGAAAGCACGCAATACGAACAAGAAACACGCTAAATCTCGAATCAACATACGTTAGAATTGACGACGCTCAGACTTTTGACCCGCAAGAGTGCACTGTTTTCTTGCACGCTGTCCGTTATTTGGAAGTTTTGATTGTTGTTGGGGAACATTTTATGGTGTCCGTGTTCGTTTATTGACATGAAAGCACGCAATACGAACAAGAAACACGCAAAATCTCGAATCAACATACGTTAGAATTGACGACACTCAGACTTTTGACCCGTAAGAGTGCACTGTTTTCTTGCACGCTGTCCGTTATTTGGAAGTTTTGATTGTTGTTGGGGAACATTTTATGGTGTCCGTGTTCGTTTATTGTCATGAAAGCACGCAATACGAAAAAGAAACACGCTAAATCTCGAATCAACATACGTTAGAATTGACGACGCTCAGACTTTTGACACGCAAGAGTGCACTGATTCTTTCACGCTGTCCGTTATTTGGAATTTTTGATTGTTGTTGGGGAACATTTTATGGTGTCCGTGTTCGTTTATTGTCATGAAAGCACGCAATACGAACAAGAAACACGCAAAATCTCGAATCAACATACGTTAGAATTGACGACGCTCAGACTTTTGACCCGTAAGAGTGCACTGTTTTCTTGCACGCTGTCCGTTATTTGGAAGTTTTGATTGTTGTTGGGGAACATTTTATGGAGTCCGTGTTCGTTTATTGTCATGAAAGCACGCAATACGAACAAGAAACACGCAAAATCTCGAATCAACATACGTTAGAATTGACGACGCTCAGACTTTTGACCCGTAAGAGTGCACTGTTTTCTTGCACGCTGTCCGTTATTTGGAAGTTTTGATTGTTGTTGGGGAACATTTTATGGTGTCCGTGTTCGTTTATTGACATGAAAGCACGCAATACGAACAAGAAACACGCAAAATCTCGAATCAACATACGTTAGAATTGACGACGCTCAGACTTTTGACCCGTAAGAGTGCACTGTTTTCTTGCACGCTGTCCGTTATTTGGAAGTTTTGATAGTTGTTGGGGAACATTTTATGGTGTCCGTGTTCGTTTATTGTCATGAAAGCACGCAATACGAACAAGAAACACGCTAAATCTCGAATCAACATACGTTAGAATTGACGACGCTCAGACTTTTGACACGCAAGAGTGCACTGTTTCTTTCACGCTGTCCGTTATTTGGAAGTTTTGATTGTTGTTGGGGAACATTTTATGGTGTCCGTGTTCGTTTATTGTCATGAAAGCACGCAATACGAACAAGAAACACGCTAAATCTCGAATCAACATACGTTAGAATTGACGACGCTCAGACTTTTGACACGCAAGAGTGCACTGATTCTTTCACGCTGTCCGTTATTTGGAATTTTTGATTTTTGTTGGGGGAACATTTTATGGTGTCCGTGTTCGTTTATTGTCATGAAAGCACGCAATACGAACAAGAAACACGCAAAATCTCGAATCAACATACGTTAGAATTGACGACGCTAAGACTTTTGACCCGTAAGAGTGCACTGTTTTCTTGCACGCTGTCCGTTATTTGGAAGTTTTGATTGTTGTTGGGGAACATTTTATGGTGTCCGTGTTCGTTTATTGTCATGAAAGCACGCAATACGAACAAGAAACACGCAAAATCTCGAATCAACATACGTTAGAATTGACGACGCTCAGACTTTTGACCCGTAAGAGTGCACTATTTTCTTGCACGCTGTCCGTTATTTGGAAGTTTTGATTGTTGTTGGGGAACATTTTATGGTGTCCGTGTTCGTTTATTGTCATGAAAGCACGCAATACGAACAAGAAACACGCTAAATCTCGAATCAACATACGTTAGAATTGACGACGCTCAGACTTTTGACCCGCAAGAGTGCACTGTTTCTTTCACGCTGTCCTTTATTTGGAAGTTTTGATTGTTGTTGGGGAACATTTTATGGTGTCCGTGTTAGTTTATTGTCCTGAAAGCACGCAATACGAACAAGAAACACGCAAAATCTCGAATCAACATACGTTAGAATTGACGACGCTCAGACTTTTGACCCGTAAGAGTGCACTGTTTTCTTGCACGCTGTCCGTTATTTGGAAGTTTTGATTGTTGTTGGGGGAACATTTTATGGTGTCCGTGTTCGTTTATTGACATGAAAGCACGCAATACGAACAAGAAACACGCAAAATCTCGAATCAACATACGTTAGAATTGACGACGCTCAGACTTTTGACCCGTAAGAGTGCACTGTTTTCTTGCACGCTGTCCGTTATTTGGAAGTTTTGATTGTTGTTGGGGAACATTTTATGGTGTCCGTGTTCGTTTATTGTCATGAAAGCACGCAATACGAACAAGAAACACGCTAAATCTCGAATCAACATACGTTAGAATTGACGACGCTCAGACTTTTGACACGCAAGAGTGCACTGATTCTTTCACGCTGTCCGTTATTTGGAATTTTTGATTGTTGTTGGGGAACATTTTATGGTGTCCGTGTTCGTTTATTGTCATGAAAGCACGCAATACGAACAAGAAACACGCAAAATCTCGAATCAACATACGTTAGAATTGACGACGCTCAGACTTTTGACCCGTAAGAGTGCACTGTTTTCTTGCACGCTGTCCGTTATTTGGAAGTTTTGATTGTTGTTGGGGAACATTTTATGGTGTCCGTGTTCGTTTATTGTCATGAAAGCACGCAATACGAACAAGAAACACGCAAAATCTCGAATCAACATACGTTAGAATTGACGACGCTCAGACTTTTGACCCGTAAGAGTGCACTGTTTTCTTGCACGCTGTCCGTTATTTGGAAGTTTTGATTGTTGTTGGGGAACATTTTATGGTGTCCGTGTTCGTTTATTGACATGAAAGCACGCAATACGAACAAGAAACACGCAAAATCTCGAATCAACATACGTTAGAATTGACGACGCTCAGACTTTTGACCCGTAAGAGTGCACTGTTTTCTTGCACGCTGTCCGTTATTTGGAAGTTTTGATAGTTGTTGGGGAACATTTTATGGTGTCCGTGTTCGTTTATTGTCATGAAAGCACGCAATACGAACAAGAAACACGCTAAATCTCGAATCAACATACGTTAGAATTGACGACGCTCAGACTTTTGACACGCAAGAGTGCACTGTTTCTTTCACGCTGTCCGTTATTTGGAATTTTTGATTGTTGTTGGGGGAACATTTTATGGTGTCCGTGTTCGTTTATTGTCATGAAAGCACGCAATACGAACAAGAAACACGCAAAATCTCGAATCAACATACGTTAGAATTGACGACGCTCAGACTTTTGACCCGTAAGAGTGCACTGTTTTCTTGCACGCTGTCCGTTATTTGGAAGTTTTGATTGTTGTTGGGGAACATTTTATGGTGTCCGTGTTCGTTTATTGTCATGAAAGCACGCAATACGAACAAGAAACACGCAAAATCTCGAATCAACATACGTTAGAATTGACGACGCTCAGACTTTTGACCCGTAAGAGTGCACTGTTTTCTTGCACGCTGTCCGTTATTTGGAAGTTTTGATTGTTGTTGGGGAACATTTTATGGTGTCCGTGTTTGTTTATTGTCATGAAAGCACGCAATACGAACAAGAAACACGCTAAATCTCGAATCAACATACGTTAGAATTGACGACGCTCAGACTTTTGACACGCAAGAGTGCACTGATTCTTTCACGCTGTCCGTTATTTGGAATTTTTGATTGTTGTTGGGGGAACATTTTATGGTGTCCGTGTTCGTTTATTGTCATGAAAGCACGCAATACGAACAAGAAACACGCAAAATCTCGAATCAACATACGTTAGAATTGACGACGCTCAGACTTTTGACACGCAAGAGTGCACTGTTTCTTTCACGCTGTCCGTTATTTGGAAGTTTTGATTGTTGTTGGGGAACATTTTATGGTGTCCGTGTTCGTTTATTGTCATGAAAGCACGCAATACGAACAAGAAACACGCTAAATCTCGAATCAACATACGTTAGAATTGACGACGCTCAGACTTTTGACACGCAAGAGTGCACTGTTTCTTTCACGCTGTCCGTTATTTGGAAGTTTTGATTGTTGTTGGGGAACATTTTATGGTGTCCGTGTTCGTTTATTGTCATGAAAGCACGCAATACGAACAAGAAACACGCTAAATCTCGAATCAACATACGTTAGAATTGACGACGCTCAGACTTTTGACACGCAAGAGTGCACTGATTCTTTCACGCTGTCCGTTATTTGGAATTTTTGATTTTTGTTGGGGGAACATTTTATGGTGTCCGTGTTCGTTTATTGTCATGAAAGCACGCAATACGAACAAGAAACACGCAAAATCTCGAATCAACATACGTTAGAATTGACGACGCTAAGACTTTTGACCCGTAAGAGTGCACTGTTTTCTTGCACGCTGTCCGTTATTTGGAAGTTTTGATTGTTGTTGGGGAACATTTTATGGTGTCCGTGTTCGTTTATTGTCATGAAAGCACGCAATACGAACAAGAAACACGCAAAATCTCGAATCAACATACGTTAGAATTGACGACGCTCAGACTTTTGACCCGTAAGAGTGCACTATTTTCTTGCACGCTGTCCGTTATTTGGAAGTTTTGATTGTTGTTGGGGAACATTTTATGGTGTCCGTGTTCGTTTATTGTCATGAAAGCACGCAATACGAACAAGAAACACGCTAAATCTCGAATCAACATACGTTAGAATTGACGACGCTCAGACTTTTGACCCGCAAGAGTGCACTGTTTCTTTCACGCTGTCCTTTATTTGGAAGTTTTGATTGTTGTTGGGGAACATTTTATGGTGTCCGTGTTAGTTTATTGTCCTGAAAGCACGCAATACGAACAAGAAACACGCAAAATCTCGAATCAACATACGTTAGAATTGACGACGCTCAGACTTTTGACCCGTAAGAGTGCACTGTTTTCTTGCACGCTGTCCGTTATTTGGAAGTTTTGATTGTTGTTGGGGGAACATTTTATGGTGTCCGTGTTCGTTTATTGACATGAAAGCACGCAATACGAACAAGAAACACGCAAAATCTCGAATCAACATACGTTAGAATTGACGACGCTCAGACTTTTGACCCGTAAGAGTGCACTGTTTTCTTGCACGCTGTCCGTTATTTGGAAGTTTTGATTGTTGTTGGGGAACATTTTATGGTGTCCGTGTTCGTTTATTGTCATGAAAGCACGCAATACGAACAAGAAACACGCTAAATCTCGAATCAACATACGTTAGAATTGACGACGCTCAGACTTTTGACACGCAAGAGTGCACTGATTCTTTCACGCTGTCCGTTATTTGGAATTTTTGATTGTTGTTGGGGAACATTTTATGGTGTCCGTGTTCGTTTATTGTCATGAAAGCACGCAATACGAACAAGAAACACGCAAAATCTCGAATCAACATACGTTAGAATTGACGACGCTCAGACTTTTGACCCGTAAGAGTGCACTGTTTTCTTGCACGCTGTCCGTTATTTGGAAGTTTTGATTGTTGTTGGGGAACATTTTATGGTGTCCGTGTTCGTTTATTGTCATGAAAGCACGCAATACGAACAAGAAACACGCAAAATCTCGAATCAACATACGTTAGAATTGACGACGCTCAGACTTTTGACCCGTAAGAGTGCACTGTTTTCTTGCACGCTGTCCGTTATTTGGAAGTTTTGATTGTTGTTGGGGAACATTTTATGGTGTCCGTGTTCGTTTATTGACATGAAAGCACGCAATACGAACAAGAAACACGCAAAATCTCGAATCAACATACGTTAGAATTGACGACGCTCAGACTTTTGACCCGTAAGAGTGCACTGTTTTCTTGCACGCTGTCCGTTATTTGGAAGTTTTGATAGTTGTTGGGGAACATTTTATGGTGTCCGTGTTCGTTTATTGTCATGAAAGCACGCAATACGAACAAGAAACACGCTAAATCTCGAATCAACATACGTTAGAATTGACGACGCTCAGACTTTTGACACGCAAGAGTGCACTGTTTCTTTCACGCTGTCCGTTATTTGGAATTTTTGATTGTTGTTGGGGGAACATTTTATGGTGTCCGTGTTCGTTTATTGTCATGAAAGCACGCAATACGAACAAGAAACACGCAAAATCTCGAATCAACATACGTTAGAATTGACGACGCTCAGACTTTTGACCCGTAAGAGTGCACTGTTTTCTTGCACGCTGTCCGTTATTTGGAAGTTTTGATTGTTGTTGGGGAACATTTTATGGTGTCCGTGTTCGTTTATTGTCATGAAAGCACGCAATACGAACAAGAAACACGCAAAATCTCGAATCAACATACGTTAGAATTGACGACGCTCAGACTTTTGACCCGTAAGAGTGCACTGTTTTCTTGCACGCTGTCCGTTATTTGGAAGTTTTGATTGTTGTTGGGGAACATTTTATGGTGTCCGTGTTTGTTTATTGTCATGAAAGCACGCAATACGAACAAGAAACACGCTAAATCTCGAATCAACATACGTTAGAATTGACGACGCTCAGACTTTTGACACGCAAGAGTGCACTGATTCTTTCACGCTGTCCGTTATTTGGAATTTTTGATTGTTGTTGGGGGAACATTTTATGGTGTCCGTGTTCGTTTATTGTCATGAAAGCACGCAATACGAACAAGAAACACGCAAAATCTCGAATCAACATACGTTAGAATTGACGACGCTCAGACTTTTGACCCGTAAGAGTGCACTGTTTTCTTGCACGCTGTCCGTTATTTGGAAGTTTTGATTGTTGTTGGGGAACATTTTATGGTGTCCGTGTTCGTTTATTGTCATGAAAGCACGCAATACGAACAAGAAACACGCTAAATCTCGAATCAACATACGTTAGAATTGACGACGCTCAGACTTTTGACACGCAAGAGTGCACTGATTCTTTCACGCTGTCCGTTATTTGGAATTTTTGATTGTTGTTGGGGAACATTTTATGGTGTCCGTGTTCGTTTATTGTCATGAAAGCACGCAATACGAACAAGAAACACGCAAAATCTCGAATCAACATACGTTAGAATTGACGACGCTCAGACTTTTGACCCGTAAGAGTGCACTGTTTTCTTGCACGCTGTCCGTTATTTGGAAGTTTTGATTGTTGTTGGGGAACATTTTATGGTGTCCGTGTTCGTTTATTGTCATGAAAGCACGCAATACGAACAAGAAACACGCTAAATCTCGAATCAACATACGTTAGAATTGACGACGCTCAGACTTTTGACACGCAAGAGTGCACTGATTCTTTCACGCTGTCCGTTATTTGGAAGTTTTGATTGTTGTTGGGGGAACATTTTATGGTGTCTGTGTTCGTTTATTGTCATGAAAGCACGCAATACGAACAAGAAACACGCAAAATCTCGAATCAACATACGTTAGAATTGACGACGCTCAGACTTTTGACCCGTAAGAGTGCACTGTTTTCTTGCACGCTCTCCGTTATTTGGAAGTTTTGATTGTTGTTGGGGAACATTTTATGGTGTCCGTGTTCGTTTATTGTCATGAAAGCACGCAATACGAACAAGAAACACGCAAAATCTCGAATCAACATACGTTAGAATTGACGACGCTCAGACTTTTGACCCGTAAGAGTGCACTGTTTTCTTGCACGCTGTCCGTTATTTGGAAGTTTTGATTGTTGTTGGGGAACATTTTATGGTGTCCGTGTTCGTTTATTGACATGAAAGCACGCAATACGAACAAGAAACACGCAAAATCTCGAATCAACATACGTTAGAATTGACGACGCTCAGACTTTTGACCCGTAAGAGTGCACTGTTTTCTTGCACGCTGTCCGTTATTTGGAAGTTTTGATAGTTGTTGGGGAACATTTTATGGTGTCCGTGTTCGTTTATTGTCATGAAAGCACGCAATACGAACAAGAAACACGCTAAATCTCGAATCAACATACGTTAGAATTGACGACGCTCAGACTTTTGACCCGTAAGAGTGCACTGTTTTCTTGCACGCTGTCCGTTATTTGGAAGTTTTGATTGTTGTTGGGGAACATTTTATGGTGTCCGTGTTCGTTTATTGTCATGAAAGCACGCAATACGAACAAGAAACACGCAAAATCTCGAATCAACATACGTTAGAATTGACGACGCTCAGACTTTTGACACGCAAGAGTGCACTGTTTCTTTCACGCTGTCCTTTATTTGGAAGTTTTGATTGTTGTTGGGGAACATTTTATGGTGTCCGTGTTCGTTTATTGTCATGAAAGCACGCAATACGAACAAGAAACACGCAAAATCTCGAATCAACATACGTTAGAATTGACGACGCTCAGACTTTTGACCCGTAAGAGTGCACTGTTTTCTTGCACGCTGTCCGTTATTTGGAAGTTTTGATTGTTGTTGGGGAACATTTTATGGTGTCCGTGTTCGTTTATTGTCCTGAAAGCACGCAATACGAACAAGAAACACGCTAAATCTCGAATCAACATACGTTAGAATTGACGACGCTCAGACTTTTGACCCGTAAGAGTGCACTGTTTTCTTGCATGCTGTCTGTTATTTGGAAGTTTTGATTGTTGTTGGGGAACATTTTATGGTGTCCGTGTTCGTTTATTGTCATGAAAGCACGCAATACGAACAAGAAACACGCAAAATCTCGAATCAACATACGTTAGAATTGACGACGCTCAGACTTTTGACCCGCAAGAGTGCACTGTTTCTTTCACGCTGTCCTTTATTTGGAAGTTTTGATTGTTGTTGGGGAACATTTTATGGTGTCCGTGTTCGTTTATTGTCCTGAAAGCACGCAATACGAACAAGAAACACGCTAAATCTCGAATCAACATACGTTAGAATTGACGACGCTCAGACTTTTGACCCGTAAGAGTGCACTGTTTTCTTGCACGCTGTCCGTTATTTGGAAGTTTTGATTGTTGTTGGGGAACATTTTATGGTGTCCGTGTTCGTTTATTGTCATGAAAGCACGCAATACGAACAAGAAACACGCAAAATCTCGAATCAACATACGTTAGAATTGACGACGCTCAGACTTTTGACCCGCAAGAGTGCACTGTTTCTTTCATGCTGTCCTTTATTTGGAAGTTTTGATTGTTGTTGGCGAACATTTTATGGTGTCCGTGTTCGTTTATTGTCCTGAAAGCACGCAATACGAACAAGAAACACGCAAAATCTCGAATCAACATACGTTAGAATTGACGACGCTCAGACTTTTGACACGCAAGAGTGCACTGATTCTTTCACGCTGTCCGTTATTTGGAATTTTTGATTGTTGTTGGGGGAACATTTTATGGTGTCTGTGTTCGTTTATTGTCATGAAAGCACGCAATACGAACAAGAAACACGCAAAATCTCGAATCAACATACGTTAGAATTGACGACGCTCAGACTTTTGACCCGTAAGAGTGCACTGTTTTCTTGCACGCTGTCCGTTATTTGGAAGTTTTGATTGTTGTTGGGGAACATTTTATGGTGTCCGTGTTCGTTTATTGTCATGAAAGCACGCAATACGAACAAGAAACACGCAAAATCTCGAATCAACATACGTTAGAATTGACGACGCTCAGACTTTTGACCCGTAAGAGTGCACTGTTTTCTTGCACACTGTCCGTTATTTGGAAGTTTTGATTGTTGTTGGGGAACATTTTATGGTGTCCGTGTTCGTTTATTGTCATGAAAGCACGCAATACGAACAAGAAACACGCTAAATCTCGAATGAACATACGTTAGAATTGACGACGCTCAGACTTTTGACACGCAAGAGTGCACTGATTCTTTCACGCTGTCCGTTATTTGGAATTTTTGATTGTTGTTGGGGGAACATTTTATGGTGTCCGTGTTCGTTTATTGTCATGAAAGCACGCAATACGAACAAGAAACACGCTAAATCTCGAATCAACATACGTTAGAATTGACGACGCTCAGACTTTTGACCCGTAAGAGTGCACTGTTTTCTTGCACGCTGTCCGTTATTTGGAAGTTTTGATTGTTGTTGGGGAACATTTTATGGTGTCCGTGTTCGTTTATTGTCATGAAAGCACGCAATACGAACAAGAAACACGCTAAATCTCGAATCAACATACGTTAGAATTGACGACGCTCAGACTTTTGACACGCAAGAGTGCACTGATTCTTTCACGCTGTCCGTTATTTGGAATTTTTGATTGTTGTTGGGGAACATTTTATGGTGTCCGTGTTCGTTTATTGTCATGAAAGCACGCAATACGAACAAGAAACACGCAAAATCTCGAATCAACATACGTTAGAATTGACGACGCTCAGACTTTTGACCCGTAAGAGTGCACTGTTTTCTTGCACGCTGTCCGTTATTTGGAAGTTTTGATTGTTGTTGGGGAACATTTTATGGTGTCCGTGTTCGTTTATTGTCATGAAAGCACGCAATACGAACAAGAAACACGCTAAATCTCGAATCAACATACGTTAGAATTGACGACGCTCAGACTTTTGACACGCAAGAGTGCACTGATTCTTTCACGCTGTCCGTTATTTGGAATTTTTGATTGTTGTTGGGGGAACATTTTATGGTGTCTGTGTTCGTTTATTGTCATGAAAGCACGCAATACGAACAAGAAACACGCAAAATCTCGAATCAACATACGTTAGAATTGACGACGCTCAGACTTTTGACCCGTAAGAGTGCACTGTTTTCTTGCACGCTGTCCGTTATTTGGAAGTTTTGATTGTTGTTGGGGAACATTTTATGGTGTCCGTGTTCGTTTATTGTCATGAAAGCACGCAATACGAACAAGAAACACGCAAAATCTCGAATCAACATACGTTAGAATTGACGACGCTCAGACTTTTGACCCGTAAGAGTGCACTGTTTTCTTGCACACTGTCCGTTATTTGGAAGTTTTGATTGTTGTTGGGGAACATTTTATGGTGTCCGTGTTCGTTTATTGACATGAAAGCACGCAATACGAACAAGAAACACGCTAAATCTCGAATCAACATACGTTAGAATTGACGACGCTCAGACTTTTGACCCGTAAGAGTGCACTGTTTTCTTGCACGCTGTCCGTTATTTGGAAGTTTTGATTGTTGTTGGGGAACATTTTATGGTGTCCGTGTTCGTTTATTGTCATGAAAGCACGCAATACGAACAAGAAACACGCTAAATCTCGAATCAACATACGTTAGAATTGACGACGCTCAGACTTTTGACACGCAAGAGTGCACTGATTCTTTCACGCTGTCCGTTATTTGGAATTTTTGATTGTTGTTGGGGAACATTTTATGGTGTCCGTGTTCGTTTATTGTCATGAAAGCACGCAATACGAACAAGAAACACGCAAAATCTCGAATCAACATACGTTAGAATTGACGACGCTCAGACTTTTGACCCGTAAGAGTGCACTGTTTTCTTGCACGCTGTCCGTTATTTGGAAGTTTTGATTGTTGTTGGGGAACATTTTATGGTGTCCGTGTTCGTTTATTGTCATGAAAGCACGCAATACGAACAAGAAACACGCAAAATCTCGGATCAACATACGTTAGAATTGACGACGCTCAGACTTTTGACCCGTAAGAGTGCACTGTTTTCTTGCACGCTGTCCGTTATTTGGAAGTTTTGATTGTTGTTGGGGAACATTTTATGGTGTCCGTGTTCGTTTATTGTCATGAAAGCACGCAATACGAACAAGAAACACGCTAAATCTCGAATCAACATACGTTAGAATTGACGACGCTCAGACTTTTGACACGCAAGAGTGCACTGATTCTTTCACGCTGTCCGTTATTTGGAATTTTTGATTGTTGTTGGGGGAACATTTTATGGTGTCCGTGTTCGTTTATTGTCATGAAAGCACGCAATACGAACAAGAAACACGCAAAATCTCGAATCAACATACGTTAGAATTGACGACGCTCAGACTTTTGACCCGTAAGAGTGCACTGTTTTCTTTCACGCTGTCCGTTATTTGGAAGTTTTGATTGTTGTTGGGGAACATTTTATGGTGTCCGTGTTCGTTTATTGTCCTGAAAGCACGCAATACGAACAAGAAACACGCTAAATCTCGAATCAACATACGTTAGAATTGACGACGCTCAGACTTTTGACCCGCAAGAGTGCACTGTTTCTTTCACGCTGTCCGTTATTTGGAAGTTTTGATTGTTGTTGGGGAACATTTTATGGTGTCCGTGTTCGTTTATTGTCCTGAAAGCACGCAATACGAACAAGAAACACGCAAAATCTCGAATCAACATACGTTAGAATTGACGACGCTCAGACTTTTGACCCGCAAGAGTGCACTGTTTCTTTCACGCTGTCCGTTATTTGGAAGTTTTGATTGTTGTTGGGGAACATTTTATGGTGTCCGTGTTCGTTTATTGTCCTGAAAGCACGCAATACGAACAAGAAACACGCAAAATCTCGAATCAACATACGTTAGAATTGACGACGCTCAGACTTTTGACCCGCAAGAGTGCACTGTTTCTTTCACGCTGTCCGTTATTTGGAAGTTTTGATTGTTGTTGGGGAACATTTTATGGTGTCCGTGTTCGTTTATTGTCCTGAAAGCACGCAATACGAACAAGAAACACGCAAAATCTCGAATCAACATACGTTAGAATTGACGACGCTCAGACTTTTGACCCGCAAGAGTGCACTGTTTCTTTCACGCTGTCCGTTATTTGGAAGTTTTGATTGTTGTTGGGGAACATTTTATGTTGTCCGTGTTCGTTTATTGTCCTGAAAGCACGCAATACGAACAAGAAACACGCTAAATCTCGAATCAACATACGTTAGAATTGACGACACTCAGACTTTTGACCCGTAAGAGTGCACTGTTTTCTTGCACGCTGTCCGTTATTTGGAAGTTTTGATTGTTGTTGGGGAACATTTTATGGTGTCCGTGTTCGTTTATTGTCATGAAAGCACGCAATACGAACAAGAAACACGCTAAATCTCGAATCAACATACGTTAGAATTGACGACGCTCAGACTTTTGACCCGCAAGAGTGCACTGTTTCTTTCACACTGTCCTTTATTTGGAAGTTTTGATTGTTGTTGGGGAACATTTTATGGTGTCCGTGTTCGTTTATTGTCCTGAAAGCACGCAATACGAACAAGAAACACGCAAAATCTCGAATCAACATACGTTAGAATTGACGACGCTCAGACTTTTGACCCGTAAGAGTGCACTGTTTTCTTGCACGCTGTCCGTTATTTGGAAGTTTTGATTGTTGTTGGGGAACATTTTATGGTGTCCGTGTTCGTTTATTGTCCTGAAAGCACGCAATACGAACAAGAAACACGCTAAATCTCGAATCAACATACGTTAGAATTGACGACGCTCAGACTTTTGACCCGTAAGAGTGCACTGTTTTCTTGCACGCTGTCTGTTATTTGGAAGTTTTGATTGTTGTTGGGGAACATTTTATGGTGTCCGTGTTCGTTTATTGTCATGAAAGCACGCAATACGAACAAGAAACACGCAAAATCTCGAATCAACATACGTTAGAATTGACGACGCTCAGACTTTTGACCCGCAAGAGTGCACTGTTTCTTTCACGCTGTCCTTTATTTGGAAGTTTTGATTGTTGTTGGGGAACATTTTATGGTGTCCGTGTTCGTTTATTGTCCTGAAAGCACGCAATACGAACAAGAAACACGCTAAATCTCGAATCAACATACGTTAGAATTGACGACGCTCAGACTTTTGACCCGTAAGAGTGCACTGTTTTCTTGCACGCTGTCCGTTATTTGGAAGTTTTGATTGTTGTTGGGGAACATTTTATGGTGTCCGTGTTCGTTTATTGTCATGAAAGCACGCAATACGAACAAGAAACACGCAAAATCTCGAATCAACATACGTTAGAATTGACGACGCTCAGACTTTTGACCCGCAAGAGTGCACTGTTTCTTTCATGCTGTCCTTTATTTGGAAGTTTTGATTGTTGTTGGCGAACATTTTATGGTGTCCGTGTTCGTTTATTGTCCTGAAAGCACGCAATACGAACAAGAAACACGCAAAATCTCGAATCAACATACGTTAGAATTGACGACGCTCAGACTTTTGACCCGCAAGAGTGCACTGTTCCTTTCACGCTGTCCGTTATTTGGAAGTTTTGATTGTTGTTGGGGGAACATTTTGTGGTGTCCGTGTTCGTTTATTGTCATGAAAGCACGCAATACGAACAAGAAACACGCAAAATCTCGAATCAACATACGTTAGAATTGACGACGCTCAGACTTTTGACCCGTAAGAGTGCACTGTTTTCTTGCACGCTGTCCGTTATTTGGAAGTTTTGATTGTTGTTGGGGAACATTTTATGGTGTCCGTGTTCGTTTATTGTCATGAAAGCACGCAATACGAACAAGAAACACTCAAAATCTGGAATCAACATACTTTAGAATTGACGACGCTCAGACTTTTGACCCGTAAGAGTGCACTGTTTTCTTGCACGCTGTCCGTTATTTGGAAGTTTTGATTGTTGTTGGGGAACATTTTATGGTGTCCGTGTTCGTTTATTGTCAAGAAAGCACGCAATACGAACAAGAAACACGCTAAATCTCGAATCAACATACGTTAGAATTGACGACGCTCAGACTTTTGACACGCAAGAGTGCACTGATTTTTTCACGCTGTCCGTTATTTGGAATTTTTGATTGTTGTTGGGGGAACATTTTATGGTGTCCGTGTTCGTTTATTGTCATGAAAGCACGCAATACGAACAAGAAACACGCAAAATCTCGAATCAACATACGTTAGAATTGACGACGCTCAGACTTTTGACCCGCAAGATTGCACTGTTTGTTTCACACTGTCCTTTATTTGGAAGTTTTGATTGTTGTTGGGGAACATTTTATGGTGTCCGTGTTCGTTTATTGTCCTGAAAGCACGCAATACGAACAAGAAACACGCAAAATCTCGAATCAACATACGTTAGAATTGACGACGCTCAGACTTTTGACCCGTAAGAGTGCACTGTTTTCTTGCACGCTGTCCGTTATTTGGAAGTTTTGATTGTTGTTGGGGAACATTTTATGGTGTCCGTGTTCGTTTATTGTCCTGAAAGCACGCAATACGAACAAGAAACACGCTAAATCTCGAATCAACATACGTTAGAATTGACGACGCTCAGACTTTTGACCCGTAAGAGTGCACTGATTTCTTGCACGCTGTCTGTTATTTGGAAGTTTTGATTGTTGTTGGGGAACATTTTATGGTGTCCGTGTTCGTTTATTGTCATGAAAGCACGCAATACGAACAAGAAACACGCAAAATCTCGAATCAACATACGTTAGAATTGACGACGCTCAGACTTTTGACCCGCAAGAGTGCACTGTTTCTTTCACGCTGTCCTTTATTTGGAAGTTTTGATTGTTGTTGGGGAACATTTTATGGTGTCCGTGTTCGTTTATTGTCCTGAAAGCACGCAATACGAACAAGAAACACGCAAAATCTCGAATCAACATACGTTAGAATTGACGACGCTCAGACTTTTGACCCGTAAGAGTGCACTGTTTTCTTGCACGCTGTCCGTTATTTGGAAGTTTTGATTGTTGTTGGGGAACATTTTATGGTGTCCGTGTTCGTTTATTGTCATGAAAGCACGCAATACGAACAAGAAACACGCAAAATCTCGGATCAACATACGTTAGAATTGACGACGCTCAGACTTTTGACCCGTAAGAGTGCACTGTTTTCTTGCACGCTGTCCGTTATTTGGAAGTTTTGATTGTTGTTGGGGAACATTTTATGGTGTCCGTGTTCGTTTATTGTCATGAAAGCACGCAATACGAACAAGAAACACGCTAAATCTCGAATCAACATACGTTAGAATTGACGACGCTCAGACTTTTGACCCGCAAGAGTGCACTGTTTCTTTCACGCTGTCCGTTATTTGGAAGTTTTGATTGTTGTTGGGGAACATTTTATGGTGTCCGTGTTCGTTTATTGTCCTGAAAGCACGCAATACGAACAAGAAACACGCAAAATCTCGAATCAACATACGTTAGAATTGACGACGCTCAGACTTTTGACCCGCAAGAGTGCACTGTTTCTTTCACGCTGTCCGTTATTTGGAAGTTTTGATTGTTGTTGGGGAACATTTTATGGTGTCCGTGTTCGTTTATTGTCCTGAAAGCACGCAATACGAACAAGAAACACGCAAAATCTCGAATCAACATACGTTAGAATTGACGACGCTCAGACTTTTGACCCGCAAGAGTGCACTGTTTCTTTCACGCTGTCCGTTATTTGGAAGTTTTGATTGTTGTTGGGGAACATTTTATGGTGTCCGTGTTCGTTTATTGTCCTGAAAGCACGCAATACGAACAAGAAACACGCAAAATCTCGAATCAACATACGTTAGAATTGACGACGCTCAGACTTTTGACCCGCAAGAGTGCACTGTTTCTTTCACGCTGTCCGTTATTTGGAAGTTTTGATTGTTGTTGGGGAACATTTTATGGTGTCCGTGTTCGTTTATTGTCCTGAAAGCACGCAATACGAACAAGAAACACGCAAAATCTCGAATCAACATACGTTAGAATTGACGACGCTCAGACTTTTGACCCGCAAGAGTGCACTGTTTCTTTCACGCTGTCCGTTATTTGGAAGTTTTGATTGTTGTTGGGGAACATTTTATGTTGTCCGTGTTCGTTTATTGTCCTGAAAGCACGCAATACGAACAAGAAACACGCTAAATCTCGAATCAACATACGTTAGAATTGACGACACTCAGACTTTTGACCCGTAAGAGTGCACTGTTTTCTTGCACGCTGTCCGTTATTTGGAAGTTTTGATTGTTGTTGGGGAACATTTTATGGTGTCCGTGTTCGTTTATTGTCATGAAAGCACGCAATACGAACAAGAAACACGCTAAATCTCGAATCAACATACGTTAGAATTGACGACGCTCAGACTTTTGACCCGCAAGAGTGCACTGTTTCTTTCACACTGTCCTTTATTTGGAAGTTTTGATTGTTGTTGGGGAACATTTTATGGTGTCCGTGTTCGTTTATTGTCCTGAAAGCACGCAATACGAACAAGAAACACGCAAAATCTCGAATCAACATACGTTAGAATTGACGACGCTCAGACTTTTGACCCGTAAGAGTGCACTGTTTTCTTGCACGCTGTCCGTTATTTGGAAGTTTTGATTGTTGTTGGGGAACATTTTATGGTGTCCGTGTTCGTTTATTGTCCTGAAAGCACGCAATACGAACAAGAAACACGCTAAATCTCGAATCAACATACGTTAGAATTGACGACGCTCAGACTTTTGACCCGTAAGAGTGCACTGTTTTCTTGCACGCTGTCTGTTATTTGGAAGTTTTGATTGTTGTTGGGGAACATTTTATGGTGTCCGTGTTCGTTTATTGTCATGAAAGCACGCAATACGAACAAGAAACACGCAAAATCTCGAATCAACATACGTTAGAATTGACGACGCTCAGACTTTTGACCCGCAAGAGTGCACTGTTTCTTTCACGCTGTCCTTTATTTGGAAGTTTTGATTGTTGTTGGGGAACATTTTATGGTGTCCGTGTTCGTTTATTGTCCTGAAAGCACGCAATACGAACAAGAAACACGCTAAATCTCGAATCAACATACGTTAGAATTGACGACGCTCAGACTTTTGACCCGTAAGAGTGCACTGTTTTCTTGCACGCTGTCCGTTATTTGGAAGTTTTGATTGTTGTTGGGGAACATTTTATGGTGTCCGTGTTCGTTTATTGTCATGAAAGCACGCAATACGAACAAGAAACACGCAAAATCTCGAATCAACATACGTTAGAATTGACGACGCTCAGACTTTTGACCCGCAAGAGTGCACTGTTTCTTTCATGCTGTCCTTTATTTGGAAGTTTTGATTGTTGTTGGCGAACATTTTATGGTGTCCGTGTTCGTTTATTGTCCTGAAAGCACGCAATACGAACAAGAAACACGCAAAATCTCGAATCAACATACGTTAGAATTGACGACGCTCAGACTTTTGACCCGCAAGAGTGCACTGTTTCTTTCACGCTGTCCGTTATTTGGAAGTTTTGATTGTTGTTGGGGGAACATTTTGTGGTGTCCGTGTTCGTTTATTGTCATGAAAGCACGCAATACGAACAAGAAACACGCAAAATCTCGAATCAACATACGTTAGAATTGACGACGCTCAGACTTTTGACCCGTAAGAGTGCACTGTTTTCTTGCACGCTGTCCGTTATTTGGAAGTTTTGATTGTTGTTGGGGAACATTTTATGGTGTCCGTGTTCGTTTATTGTCATGAAAGCACGCAATACGAACAAGAAACACTCAAAATCTGGAATCAACATACGTTAGAATTGACGACGCTCAGACTTTTGACCCGTAAGAGTGCACTGTTTTCTTGCACGCTGTCCGTTATTTGGAAGTTTTGATTGTTGTTGGGGAACATTTTATGGTGTCCGTGTTCGTTTATTGTCAAGAAAGCACGCAATACGAACAAGAAACACGCTAAATCTCGAATCAACATACGTTAGAATTGACGACGCTCAGACTTTTGACACGCAAGAGTGCACTGATTTTTTCACGCTGTCCGTTATTTGGAATTTTTGATTGTTGTTGGGGGAACATTTTATGGTGTCCGTGTTCGTTTATTGTCATGAAAGCACGCAATACGAACAAGAAACACGCAAAATCTCGAATCAACATACGTTAGAATTGACGACGCTCAGACTTTTGACCCGCAAGAGTGCACTGTTTGTTTCACACTGTCCTTTATTTGGAAGTTTTGATTGTTGTTGGGGAACATTTTATGGTGTCCGTGTTCGTTTATTGTCCTGAAAGCACGCAATACGAACAAGAAACACGCAAAATCTCGAATCAACATACGTTAGAATTGACGACGCTCAGACTTTTGACCCGTAAGAGTGCACTGTTTTCTTGCACGCTGTCTGTTATTTGGAAGTTTTGATTGTTGTTGGGGAACATTTTATGGTGTCCGTGTTCGTTTATTGTCCTGAAAGCACGCAATACGAACAAGAAACACGCTAAATCTCGAATCAACATACGTTAGAATTGACGACGCTCAGACTTTTGACCCGTAAGAGTGCACTGATTTCTTGCACGCTGTCTGTTATTTGGAAGTTTTGATTGTTGTTGGGGAACATTTTATGGTGTCCGTGTTCGTTTATTGTCATGAAAGCACGCAATACGAACAAGAAACACGCAAAATCTCGAATCAACATACGTTAGAATTGACGACGCTCAGACTTTTGACCCGCAAGAGTGCACTGTTTCTTTCACGCTGTCCTTTATTTGGAAGTTTTGATTGTTGTTGGGGAACATTTTATGGTGTCCGTGTTCGTTTATTGTCCTGAAAGCACGCAATACGAACAAGAAACACGCTAAATCTCGAATCAACATACGTTAGAATTGACGACGCTCAGACTTTTGACCCGTAAGAGTGCACTGTTTTCTTGCACGCTGTCCGTTATTTGGAAGTTTTGATTGTTGTTGGGGAACATTTTATGGTGTCCGTGTTCGTTTATTGTCATGAAAGCACGCAATACGAACAAGAAACACGCAAAATCTCGAATCAACATACGTTAGAATTGACGACGCTCAGACTTTTGACCCGCAAGAGTGCACTGTTTCTTTCATGCTGTCCTTTATTTGGAAGTTTTGATTGTTGTTGGGGAACATTTTATGGTGTCCGTGTTCGTTTATTGTCCTGAAAGCACGCAATACGAACAAGAAACACGCAAAATCTCGAATCAACATACGTTAGAATTGACGACGCTCAGACTTTTGACCCGCAAGAGTGCACTGTTTCTTTCACGCTGTCCGTTATTTGGAAGTTTTGATTGTTGTTGGGGAACATTTTGTGGTGTCCGTGTTCGTTTATTGTCATGAAAGCACGCAATACGAACAAGAAACACGCAAAATCTCGAATCAACATACGTTAGAATTGACGACGCTCAGACTTTTGACCCGTAAGAGTGCACTGTTTTCTTGCACGCTGTCCGTTATTTGGAAGTTTTGATTGTTGTTGGGGAACATTTTATGGTGTCCGTGTTCGTTTATTGTCATGAAAGCACGCAATACGAACAAGAAACACTCAAAATCTCGAATCAACATACGTTAGAATTGACGACGCTCAGACTTTTGACCCGTAAGAGTGCACTGTTTTCTTGCACGCTGTCCGTTATTTGGAAGTTTTGATTGTTGTTGGGGAACATTTTATGGTGTCCGTGTTCGTTTATTGTCATGAAAGCACGCAATACGAACAAGAAACACGCTAAATCTCGAATCAACATACGTTAGAATTGACGACGCTCAGACTTTTGACACGCAAGAGTGCACTGATTTTTTCACGCTGTCCGTTATTTGGAATTTTTGATTGTTGTTGGGGGAACATTTTATGGTGTCCGTGTTCGTTTATTGTCATGAAAGCACGCAATACGAACAAGAAACACGCAAAATCTCGAATCAACATACGTTAGAATTGACGACGCTCAGACTTTTGACCCGCAAGAGTGCACTGTTTGTTTCACACTGTCCTTTATTTGGAAGTTTTGATTGTTGTTGGGGAACATTTTATGGTGTCCGTGTTCGTTTATTGTCCTGAAAGCACGCAATACGAACAAGAAACACGCAAAATCTCGAATCAACATACGTTAGAATTGACGACGCTCAGACTTTTGACCCGTAAGAGTGCACTGTTTTCTTGCACGCTGTCCGTTATTTGGAAGTTTTGATTGTTGTTGGGGAACATTTTATGGTGTCCGTGTTCGTTTATTGTCCTGAAAGCACGCAATACGAACAAGAAACACGCTAAATCTCGAATCAACATACGTTAGAATTGACGACGCTCAGACTTTTGACCCGTAAGAGTGCACTGTTTTCTTGCACGCTGTCTGTTATTTGGAAGTTTTGATTGTTGTTGGGGAACATTTTATGGTGTCCGTGTTCGTTTATTGTCATGAAAGCACGCAATACGAACAAGAAACACGCAAAATCTCGAATCAACATACGTTAGAATTGACGACGCTCAGACTTTTGACCCGCAAGAGTGCACTGTTTCTTTCACGCTGTCCTTTATTTGGAAGTTTTGATTGTTGTTGGGGAACATTTTATGGTGTCCGTGTTCGTTTATTGTCCTGAAAGCACGCAATACGAACAAGAAACACGCTAAATCTCGAATCAACATACGTTAGAATTGACGACGCTCAGACTTTTGACCCGTAAGAGTGCACTGTTTTCTTGCACGCTGTCCGTTATTTGGAAGTTTTGATTGTTGTTGGGGAACATTTTATGGTGTCCGTGTTCGTTTATTGTCATGAAAGCACGCAATACGAACAAGAAACACGCAAAATCTCGAATCAACATACGTTAGAATTGACGACGCTCAGACTTTTGACCCGCAAGAGTGCACTGTTTCTTTCATGCTGTCCTTTATTTGGAAGTTTTGATTGTTGTTGGGGAACATTTTA
The DNA here is from genome assembly GCA_026315105.1 of Locusta migratoria. Taxonomy (NCBI): domain Eukaryota; kingdom Metazoa; phylum Arthropoda; class Insecta; order Orthoptera; family Acrididae; genus Locusta; species Locusta migratoria. The sequence goes on from CM048751.1 coordinate 58,689,794, forward strand.
TGGTGTCCGTGTTCGTTTATTGTCCTGAAAGCACGCAATACGAACAAGAAACACGCAAAATCTCGAATCAACATACGTTAGAATTGACGACGCTCAGACTTTTGACCCGCAAGAGTGCACTGTTTCTTTCACGCTGTCCGTTATTTGGAAGTTTTGATTGTTGTTGGGGGAACATTTTGTGGTGTCCGTGTTCGTTTATTGTCATGAAAGCACGCAATACGAACAAGAAACACGCAAAATCTCGAATCAACATACGTTAGAATTGACGACGCTCAGACTTTTGACCCGTAAGAGTGCACTGTTTTCTTGCACGCTGTCCGTTATTTGGAAGTTTTGATTGTTGTTGGGGAACATTTTATGGTGTCCGTGTTCGTTTATTGTCATGAAAGCACGCAATACGAACAAGAAACACTCAAAATCTCGAATCAACATACGTTAGAATTGACGACGCTCAGACTTTTGACCCGTAAGAGTGCACTGTTTTCTTGCACGCTGTCCGTTATTTGGAAGTTTTGATTGTTGTTGGGGAACATTTTATGGTGTCCGTGTTCGTTTATTGTCATGAAAGCACGCAATACGAACAAGAAACACGCAAAATCTCGAATCAACATACGTTAGAATTGACGACGCTCAGACTTTTGACCCGCAAGAGTGCACTGTTTCTTTCACGCTGTCCTTTATTTGGAAGTTTTGATTGTTGTTGGGGAACATTTTATGGTGTCCGTGTTCGTTTATTGTCCTGAAAGCACGCAATACGAACAAGAAACACGCTAAATCTCGAATCAACATACGTTAGAATTGACGACGCTCAGACTTTTGACCCGTAAGAGTGCACTGTTTTCTTGCACGCTGTCCGTTATTTGGAAGTTTTGATTGTTGTTGGGGAACATTTTATGGTGTCCGTGTTCGTTTATTGTCATGAAAGCACGCAATACGAACAAGAAACACGCAAAATCTCGAATCAACATACGTTAGAATTGACGACGCTCAGACTTTTGACCCGCAAGAGTGCACTGTTTCTTTCATGCTGTCCTTTATTTGGAAGTTTTGATTGTTGTTGGGGAACATTTTATGGTGTCCGTGTTCGTTTATTGTCCTGAAAGCACGCAATACGAACAAGAAACACGCTAAATCTCGAATCAACATACGTTAGAATTGACGACGCTCAGACTTTTGACCCGCAAGAGTGCACTGTTTCTTTCACGCTGTCCGTTATTTGGAAGTTTTGATTGTTGTTGGGGGAACATTTTGTGGTGTCCGTGTTCGTTTATTGTCATGAAAGCACGCAATACGAAGAAGAAACACGCAAAATCTCGAATCAACATACGTTAGAATTGACGACGCTCAGACTTTTGACCCGTAAGAGTGCACTGTTTTCTTGCACGCTGTCCGTTATTTGGAAGTTTTGATTGTTGTTGGGGAACATTTTATGGTGTCCGTGTTCGTTTATTGTCATGAAAGCACGCAATACGAACAAGAAACACTCAAAATCTCGAATCAACATACGTTAGAATTGACGACGCTCAGACTTTTGACCCGTAAGAGTGCACTGTTTTCTTGCACGCTGTCCGTTATTTGGAAGTTTTGATTGTTGTTGGGGAACATTTTATGGTGTCCGTGTTCGTTTATTGTCCTGAAAGCACGCAATACGAACAAGAAACACGCTAAATCTCGAATCAACATACGTTAGAATTGACGACGCTCAGACTTTTGACACGCAAGAGTGCACTGATTCTTTCACGCTGTCCGTTATTTGGAATTTTTTATTGTTGTTGGGGGAACATTTTATGGTGTCCGTGTTCGTTTATTGTCATGAAAGCACGCAATACGAACAAGAAACACGCAAAATCTCGAATCAACATACGTTAGAATTGACGACGCTCAGACTTTTGACCCGCAAGAGTGCACTGTTTGTTTCACACTGTCCTTTATTTGGAAGTTTTGATTGTTGTTGTGGAACATTTTATGGTGTCCGTGTTCGTTTATTGTCCTGAAAGCACGCAATACGAACAAGAAACACGCAAAATCTCGAATCAACATACGTTAGAATTGACGACGCTCAGACTTTTGACCCGTAAGAGTGCACTGTTTTCTTGCACGCTGTCCGTTATTTGGAAGTTTTGATTGTTGTTGGGGAACATTTTATGGTGTCCGTGTTCGTTTATTGTCCTGAAAGCACGCAATACGAACAAGAAACACGCTAAATCTCGAATCAACATACGTTAGAATTGACGACGCTCAGACTTTTGACCCGTAAGAGTGCACTGTTTTCTTGCACGCTGTCTGTTATTTGGAAGTTTTGATTGTTATTGGGGAACATTTTATGGTGTCCGTGTTCGTTTATTGTCATGAAAGCACGCAATACGAACAAGAAACACGCAAAATCTCGAATCAACATACGTTAGAATTGACGACGCTCAGACTTTTGACCCGCAAGAGTGCACTGTTTCTTTCACGCTGTCCTTTATTTGGAAGTTTTGATTGTTGTTGGGGAACATTTTATGGTGTCCGTGTTCGTTTATTGTCCTGAAAGCACGCAATACGAACAAGAAACACGCTAAATCTCGAATCAACATACGTTAGAATTGACGACGCTCAGACTTTTGACCCGTAAGAGTGCACTGTTTTCTTGCACGCTGTCCGTTATTTGGAAGTTTTGATTGTTGTTGGGGAACATTTTATGGTGTCCGTGTTCGTTTATTGTCATGAAAGCACGCAATACGAACAAGAAACACGCAAAATCTCGAATCAACATACGTTAGAATTGACGACGCTCAGACTTTTGACCCGCAAGAGTGCACTGTTTCTTTCATGCTGTCCTTTATTTGGAAGTTTTGATTGTTGTTGGGGAACATTTTATGGTGTCCGTGTTCGTTTATTGTCCTGAAAGCACGCAATACGAACAAGAAACACGCTAAATCTCGAATCAACATACGTTAGAATTGACGACGCTCAGACTTTTGACCCGCAAGAGTGCACTGTTTCTTTCACGCTGTCCGTTATTTGGAAGTTTTGATTGTTGTTGGGGGAACATTTTGTGGTGTCCGTGTTCGTTTATTGTCATGAAAGCACGCAATACGAACAAGAAACACGCAAAATCTCGAATCAACATACGTTAGAATTGACGACGCTCAGACTTTTGACCCGTAAGAGTGCACTGTTTTCTTGCACGCTGTCCGTTATTTGGAAGTTTTGATTGTTGTTGGGGAATATTTTATGGTGTCCGTGTTCGTTTATTGTCATGAAAGCACGCAATACGAACAAGAAACACTCAAAATCTCGAATCAACATACGTTAGAATTGACGACGCTCAGACTTTTGACCCGTAAGAGTGCACTGTTTTCTTGCACGCTGTCCGTTATTTGGAAGTTTTGATTGTTGTTGGGGAACATTTTATGGTGTCCGTGTTCGTTTATTGTCATGAAAGCACGCAATACGAACAAGAAACACGCAAAATCTCGAATCAACATACGTTAGAATTGACGACGCTCAGACTTTTGACACGCAAGAGTGCACTGATTCTTTCACGCTGTCCGTTATTTGGAATTTTTGATTGTTGTTGGGGAACATTTTATGGTGTCCGTGTTCGTTTATTGTCCTGAAAGCACGCAATACGAACAAGAAACACGCAAAATCTCGAATCAACATACGTTAGAATTGACGACGCTCAGACTTTTGACCCGTAAGAGTGCACTGTTTTCTTGCACGCTGTCCGTTATTTGGAAGTTTTGATTGTTGTTGGGGAACATTTTATGGTGTCCGTGTTCGTTTATTGTCATGAAAGCACGCAATACGAACAAGAAACACGCTAAATCTCGAATCAACATACGTTAGAATTGACGACGCTCAGACTTTTGACACGCAAGAGTGCACTGATTCTTTCACGCTGTCCGTTATTTGGAATTTTTGATTGTTGTTGGGGGAACATTTTATGGTGTCCGTGTTCGTTTATTGTCATGAAAGCACGCAATACGAACAAGAAACACGCAAAATCTCGAATCAACATACGTTAGAATTGACGACGCTCAGACTTTTGACCCGTAAGAGTGCACTGTTTTCTTGCACGCTGTCCGTTATTTGGAAGTTTTGATTGTTGTTGGGGAACATTTTATGGTGTCCGTGTTCGTTTATTGTCATGAAAGCACGCAATACGAACAAGAAACACGCTAAATCTCGAATCAACATACGTTAGAATTGACGACGCTCAGACATTTGACACGCAAGAGTGCACTGATTCTTTCACGCTGTCCGTTATTTGGAATTTTTGATTGTTGTTGGGGGAACATTTTATGGTGTCCGTGTTCGTTTATTGTCATGAAAGCACGCAATACGAACAAGAAACACGCAAAATCTCGAATCAACATACGTTAGAATTGACGACGCTCAGACTTTTGACCCGTAAGAGTGCACTGTTTTCTTGCACGCTGTCCGTTATTTGGAAGTTTTGATTGTTGTTGGGGAACATTTTATGGTGTCCGTGTTCGTTTATTGTCATGAAAGCACGCAATACGAACAAGAAACACGCTAAATCTCGAATCAACATACGTTAGAATTGACGACGCTCAGACTTTTGACACGCAAGAGTGCACTGATTCTTTCACGCTGTCCGTTATTTGGAATTTTTGATTGTTGTTGGGGGAACATTTTATGGTGTCCGTGTTCGTTTATTGTCATGAAAGCACGCAATACGAACAAGAAACACGCAAAATCTCGAATCAACATACGTTAGAATTGACGACGCTCAGACTTTTGACCCGTAAGAGTGCACTGTTTTCTTGCACGCTGTCCGTTATTTGGAAGTTTTGATTGTTGTTGGGGGAACATTTTATGGTGTCCGTGTTCGTTTATTGTCATGAAAGCACGCAATACGAACAAGAAACACGCTAAATCTCGAATCAACATACGTTAGAATTGACGACGCTCAGACTTTTGACACGCAAGAGTGCACTGATTCTTTCACGCTGTCCGTTATTTGGAATTTTTGATTGTTGTTGGGGGAAGATTTTATGGTGTCCGTGTTCGTTTATTGTCATGAAAGCACGCAATACGAACAAGAAACACGCAAAATCTCGAATCAACATACGTTAGAATTGACGACACTCAGACTTTTGACCCGCAAGAGTGCACTGTTTCTTTCACGCTGTCCGTTATTTGGAAGTTTTGATTGTTGTTGGGGAACATTTTATGGTGTCCGTGTTCGTTTATTGTCCTGAAAGCACGCAATACGAACAAGAAACACGCAAAATCTCGAATCAACATACGTTAGAATTGACGACGCTCAGACTTTTGACCCGCAAGAGTGCACTGTTTCTTTCACGCTGTCCGTTATTTGGAATTTTTGATTGTTGTTGGGGAACATTTTATGGTGTCCGTGTTCGTTTATTGTCCTGAAAGCACGCAATACGAACAAGAAACACGCTAAATCTCGAATCAACATACGTTAGAATTGACGACGCTCAGACTTTTGACCCGCAAGAGTGCACTGTTTCTTTCACGCTGTCCGTTATTTGGAAGTTTTGATTGTTGTTGGGGAACATTTTATGGTGTCCGTGTTCGTTTATTGTCCTGAAAGCACGCAATACGAACAAGAAACACGCTAAATCTCGAATCAACATACGTTAGAATTGACGACGCTCAGACTTTTGACCCGCAAGAGTGCACTGTTTCTTTCACGCTGTCCGTTATTTGGAAGTTTTGATTGTTGTTGGGGAACATTTTATGGTGTCCGTGTTCGTTTATTGTCCTGAAAGCACGCAATACGAACAAGAAACACGCTAAATCTCGAATCAACATACGTTAGAATTGACGACGCTCAGACTTTTGACCCGCAAGAGTGCACTGTTTCTTTCACGCTGTCCGTTATTTGGAAGTTTTGATTGTTGTTGGGGAACATTTTATGGTGTCCGTGTTCGTTTATTGTCCTGAAAGCACGCAATACGAACAAGAAACACGCTAAATCTCGAATCAACATACGTTAGAATTGACGACGCTCAGACTTTTGACCCGCAAGAGTGCACTGTTTCTTTCACGCTGTCCGTTATTTGGAAGTTTTGATTGTTGTTGGGGAACATTTTATGGTGTCCGTGTTCGTTTATTGTCCTGAAAGCACGCAATACGAACAAGAAACACGCTAAATCTCGAATCAACATACGTTAGAATTGACGACGCTCAGACTTTTGACCCGTAAGAGTGCACTGTTTTCTTGCACGCTGTCCGTTATTTGGAAGTTTTGATTGTTGTTGGGGGAACATTTTATGGTGTCCATGTTCGTTTATTGTCATGAAAGCACGCAATACGAACAAGAAACACGCTAAATCTCGAATCAACATACGTTAGAATTGACGACGCTCAGACTTTTGACACGCAAGAGTGCACTGATTGTTTCACGCTGTCCGTTATTTGGAATTTTTGATTGTTGTTGGGGGAACATTTTATGGTGTCCGTGTTCGTTTATTGTCATGAAAGCACGCAATACGAACAAGAAACACGCAAAATCTCGAATCAACATACGTTAGAATTGACGACACTCAGACTTTTGACCCGCAAGAGTGCACTGTTTCTTTCACGCTGTCCGTTATTTGGAAGTTTTGATTGTTGTTGGGGAACATTTTATGGTGTCCGTGTTCGTTTATTGTCCTGAAAGCACGCAATACGAACAAGAAACACGCAAAATCTCGAATCAACATACGTTAGAATTGACGACGCTCAGACTTTTGACCCGCAAGAGTGCACTGTTTCTTTCACGCTGTCCGTTATTTGGAATTTTTGATTGTTGTTGGGGAACATTTTATGGTGTCCGTGTTCGTTTATTGTCCTGAAAGCACGCAATACGAACAAGAAACACGCTAAATCTCGAATCAACATACGTTAGAATTGGCGACGCTCAGACTTTTGACCCGCAAGAGTGCACTGTTTCTTTCACGCTGTCCGTTATTTGGAAGTTTTGATTGTTGTTGGGGAACATTTTATGGTGTCCGTGTTCGTTTATTGTCCTGAAAGCACGCAATACGAACAAGAAACACGCTAAATCTCGAATCAACATACGTTAGAATTGACGACGCTCAGACTTTTGACCCGCAAGAGTGCACTGTTTCTTTCACGCTGTCCGTTATTTGGAAGTTTTGATTGTTGTTGGGGAACATTTTATGGTGTCCGTGTTCGTTTATTGTCCTGAAAGCACGCAATACGAACAAGAAACACGCTAAATCTCGAATCAACATACGTTAGAATTGACGACGCTCAGACTTTTGACCCGTAAGAGTGCACTGTTTTCTTGCACGCTGTCCGTTATTTGGAAGTTTTGATTGTTGTTGGGGAACATTTTATGGTGTCCGTGTTCGTTTATTGTCATGAAAGCACGCAATACGAACAAGAAACACGCAAAATCTCGAATCAACATACGTTAGAATTGACGACGCTCAGACTTTTGACCCGCAAGAGTGCACTGTTTCTTTCACACTGTCCTTTATTTGGAAGTTTTGATTGTTGTTGGGGAACATTTTATGGTGTCCGTGTTCGTTTATTGTCCTGAAAGCACGCAATACGAACAAGAAACACGCAAAATCTCGAATCAACATACGTCAGAATTGACGACGCTCAGACTTTTGACCCGTAAGAGTGCACTGTTTTCTTGCACGCTGTCCGTTATTTGGAAGTTTTGATTGTTGTTGGGGAACATTTTATGGTGTCCGTGTTCGTTTATTGTCATGAAAGCACGCAATACGAACAAGAAACACGCAAAATCTCGAATCAACATACGTTAGAATTGACGACGCTCAGACTTTTGACCCGCAAGAGTGCACTGTTTCTTTCATGCTGTCCTTTATTTGGAAGTTTTGATTGTTGTTGGGGAACATTTTATGGTGTCCGTGTTCGTTTATTGTCCTGAAAGCACGCAATACGAACAAGAAACACGCAAAATCTCGAATCAACATACGTTAGAATTGACGACGCTCAGACTTTTGACCCGCAAGAGTGCACTGTTTCTTTCACGCTGTCCGTTATTTGGAAGTTTTGATTGTTGTTGGGGAACATTTTATGGTGTCCGTGTTCGTTTATTGTCCTGAAAGCACGCAATACGAACAAGAAACACGCAAAATCTCGAATCAACATACGTTAGAATTGACGACGCTCAGACTTTTGACACGCAAGAGTGCACTGATTCTTTCACGCTGTCCGTTATTTGGAATTTTTGATTGTTGTTGGGGAACATTTTATGGTGTCCGTGTTCGTTTATTGTCATGAAAGCACGCAATACGAACAAGAAACACGCTAAATCTCGAATCAACATACGTTAGAATTGACGACGCTCAGACTATTGACCCGCAAGAGTGCACTGTTTCTTTCACGCTGTCCGTTATTTGGAAGTTTTGATTGTTGTTGGGGAACATTTTATGGTGTCCGTGTTCGTTTATTGTCCTGAAAGCACGCAATACGAACAAGAAACACGCAAAATCTCGAATCAACATACGTTAGAATTGACGACGCTCAGACTTTTGACCCGCAAGAGTGCACTGTTTCTTTCACGCTGTCCGTTATTTGGAAGTTTTGATTGTTGTTGGGGAACATTTTATGGTGTCCGTGTTCGTTTATTGTCCTGAAAGCACGCAATACGAACAAGAAACACGCAAAATCTCGAATCAACATACGTTAGAATTGACGACGCTCAGACTTTTGACCCGCAAGAGTGCACTGTTTCTTTCACGCTGTCCGTTATTTGGAAGTTTTGATTGTTGTTGGGGAACATTTTATGGTGTCCGTGTTCGTTTATTGTCCTGAAAGCACGCAATACGAACAAGAAACACGCTAAATCTCGAATCAACATACGTTAGAATTGACGACGCTCAGACTTTTGACCCGCAAGAGTGCACTGTTTCTTTCACGCTGTCCGTTATTTGGAAGTTTTGATTGTTGTTGGGGAACATTTTATGGTGTCCGTGTTCGTTTATTGTCCTGAAAGCACGCAATACGAACAAGAAACACGCAAAATCTCGAATCAACATACGTTAGAATTGACGACGCTCAGACTTTTGACCCGCAAGAGTGCACTGTTTCTTTCACGCTGTCCGTTATTTGGAAGTTTTGATTTTTGTTGGGGAACATTTTATGGTGTCCGTGTTCGTTTATTGTCCTGAAAGCACGCAATACGAACAAGAAACACGCAAAATCTCGAATCAACATACGTTAGAATTGACGACGCTCAGACTTTTGACCCGCAAGAGTGCACTGTTTCTTTCACGCTGTCCTTTATTTGGAAGTTTTGATTGTTGTTGGGGAACATTTTATGGTGTCCGTGTTCGTTTATTGTCCTGAAAGCACGCAATACGAACAAGAAACACGCAAAATCTCGAATCAACATACGTTAGAATTGACGACGCTCAGACTTTTGACCCGTAAGAGTGCACTGTTTTCTTGCACGCTGTCCGTTATTTGGAAGTTTTGATTGTTGTTGGGGAACATTTTATGGTGTCCGTGTTCGTTTATTGTCATGAAAGCACGCAATACGAACAAGAAACACGCAAAATCTCGAATCAACATACGTTAGAATTGACGACGCTCAGACTTTTGACCCGTAAGAGTGCACTGTTTTCTTTCACGCTGTTCGTTATTTGGAAGTTTTGATTGTTGTTGGGGAACATTTTATGGTGTCCGTGTCCGTTTATTGTCATGAAAGCACGCAATACGAACAAGAAACACGCAAAATCTCGAATCAACATACGTTAGAATTGACGACGCTCAGACTTTTGACCCGTAAGAGTGCACTGTTTTCTTGCACGCTGTCCGTTATTTGGAAGTTTTGATTGTTGTTGGGGAACATTTTATGGTGTCCGTGTTCGTTTATTGTCATGAAAGCACGCAATACGAACAAGAAACACGCAAAATCTCGAATCAACATACGTTAGAATTGACGACGCTCAGACTTTTGACCCGCAAGAGTGCACTGTTTCTTTCACGCTGTCCTTTATTTGGAAGTTTTGATTGTTGTTGGGGAACATTTTATGGTGTCCGTGTTCGTTTATTGTCATGAAAGCACGCAATACGAACAAGAAACACGCTAAATCTCGAATCAACATACGTTAGAATTGACGACGCTCAGACTTTTGACATGCAAGAGTGCACTGATTCTTTCACGCTGTCCGTTATTTGGAATTTTTGATTGTTGTTGGGGGAACATTTTATGGTGTCCGTGTTCGTTTATTGTCATGAAAGCACGCAATACGAACAAGAAACACGCAAAATCTCGAATCAACATACGTTAGAATTGACGACGCTCAGACTTTTGACCCGTAAGAGTGCACTGTTTTCTTGCACGCTGTCCGTTATTTGGAAGTTTTGATTGTTGTTGGGGAACATTTTATGGTGTCCGTGATCGTTTATTGTCATGAAAGCACGCAATACGAACAAGAAACACGCTAAATCTCGAATCAACATACGTTAGAATTGACGACGCTCAGACTTTTGACCCGCAAGAGTGCACTGTTTTCTTTCACGCTGTTCGTTATTTGGAAGTTTTGATTGTTGTTGGGGAACATTTTATGGTGTCCGTGTTCGTTTATTGTCATGAAAGCACGCAATACGAACAAGAAACACGCAAAATCTCGAATCAACATACGTTAGAATTGACGACGCTCAGACTTTTGACCCGCAAGAGTGCACTGTTTTCTTTCACGCTGTTCGTTATTTGGAAGTTTTGATTGTTGTTGGGGAACATTTTATGGTGTCCGTGTCCGTTTATTGTCATGAAAGCACGCAATACGAACAAGAAACACGCAAAATCTCGAATCAACATACGTTAGAATTGACGACGCTCAGACTTTTGACCCGTAAGAGTGCACTGTTTTCTTGCACGCTGTCCGTTATTTGGAAGTTTTGATTGTTGTTGGGGAACATTTTATGGTGTCCGTGTTCGTTTATTGTCCTGAAAGCACGCAATACGAACAAGAAACACGCAAAATCTCGAATCAACATACGTTAGAATTGACGACGCTCAGACTTTTGACCCGTAAGAGTGCACTGTTTTCTTGCACGCTGTCCGTTATTTGGAAGTTTTGATTGTTGTTGGGGAACATTTTATGGTGTCCGTGTTCGTTTATTGTCATGAAAGCACGCAATACGAACAAGAAACACGCAAAATCTCGAATCAACATACGTTAGAATTGACGACGCTCAGACTTTTGACCCGCAAGAGTGCACTGTTTTCTTTCACGCTGTTCGTTATTTGGAAGTTTTGATTGTTGTTGGGGAACATTTTATGGTGTCCGTGTCCGTTATTGAGAATGTCCGGCATTCGGAATAATTTTAGCATAAGGCCTAATGTTGTTTTGCAGGGGAATTTTAAATTGTCCGCTATTGAGAGGAGTACGCTATTGGGAAGTGTCCGTTAAGGGAAGTTTTACTGTATATGCTTTACCGTTTTGTGGATGCTTTTATGTCATTTTTTTCCAGGAGAGGTCACCACTGCCTCTTTGGTTCTGCCGCCTCAATACATCAGGGAGCCATCAGCGGTAATGAGCTTCATGTCCCTCGGTTCGGCGCGACCCCTACACGCCCGCACACTCCGAGTCCTCGAAGACGCTGCGACCGGCGGCAGAGTCAATACTGCGGAGACCGGCCTGCCTGTTTACTCGGCGGACCTGCTGCCAAACGGGCGTGTTTGCCGTGCCTGCGCAAGATGCCGCCTCCCCGTATTAAAATATATATCAAAGCGGCGGCGGTGGCGGTGGCGGTGTTTGCACCGCTCGGCGATCCGCGCCGCCGGTCACCCGTTTTAAGTATTCCGTAAGGCAGCGGCCGAATTACACGGCCCGACCTGATATGGGCCCGACCGTTCGGTCTCCTCTGCCGGGCCTGCCGCAAAGTGAAGGCAGCGCAAACGGCGCTCCCCGGCGTGTTTACACAACTCTTTTCCCCTCTGCGTGGTTGCCGACGCCCTCCAGCCGGGGCGAAATGGCAGTGACCACACTTTATGACGCGGGGCTAGGATTTCACGTCGTTCAGTCACCCCGGTAAAAGAGAGTGGTGTAAGAAAAGGAATCCAGTTCGTTGATGTCAGAGAGATGTACATCTATAAATTACAGAGACATATTTATGCTACTGTAAAGCGTATTGCCGGCCGCTGTGGTTGACGGGACATAGGCGCTCCAGTCACGGTCTGCACAGCCATCACGTTTGGGGGTTCAAATCCCCCCTCGGGTATGGATATTTCTGCCGTCCTTAGTATTAGCTACTTCGTAAGTAGTTTGTAAGTTTAGGGAGTGATGACCCCGTAGTTAAGTCCCATAAGCTATACAAACATTTGAACATTTTTAAAGCATATTAACTACATTTTCGAAATTAACTTGCAGTCCACTGCCGCGGATTCTTTGCTACAATTTCGCACGTACTACTGACTTCTAGACCATCAACAAACGCTCATTCGCCAACTCTCTTCACCTCCCCCTTTCTTTCCTTCCTTAAACTATCCCTCTCTCTCTTTTACCCACATACGCAGACACCAACAGCTTGTTGTCAAGAACAGTAATTCTGATGAAGGGCGGGGGCGGGGGCGAAAGACAGAAGCTTCGACAACTGTCTCCAAACAAAATGGAGACGTCGTTCAGTCACCACGCTAAATGAAAGTGGGGGAAGAAAATGAATCCAATTCGTTGATGTCAGAGAGCTGTACCTATAAATTACAGAGACATATTTATGCTACATTTCCGAAATTACTTGCAGTCCTCTGCCGTGGATTCTTTGCTACAACTTCGCACGTACTACTGACTACTTTACTAGCCCATCAACAAGTGCTCATTCACCAACTCTCTTCACCTCTCCCCTTTCTTTCCTTCCTTAAACTATCCTTCTCTCCCTTTTACCCACATACGCAGACACCAACTGTTTGTTGACATGAACTGTAATTATGAGGAAGGGCGGGAGCAGGGAGTGAGGGGAGACGTAAGCTTCGACAACTGTCTCCAAACAAATTGGACGTTGAGGAATCAGTGAGAGTGAGGGGACAGCAATCTATACTACCTTCAAACATTGCTACCAGTACACATGCGCACACATACTAATACGAATCCAAGGTAATCAACCTCAAGCACAGTACAATGCAATTAACCATAAGGACAGAAAACCCCTTATTTTTAGATATAATTTCCTTCTTTCCTATTACATTGTTTAGCCCATAATTACAATTAACAAATTTCAGAAGACATCGAATTTCGACATGTGTATAACAACCATGTAACCAGTCATGTTTTTATGTTCATCTAATTTATTGTAAAATGACCGAAATGTAATTTGTTATATCATAACAACTGTAAGCATTTGTATATATGTATTTTCTCTATGCTTTTATTTTATTTTTTTCTTCTTATTTCTATCCATCTCAAATACTTAAATTATGTAACATCAATGAACTAATGTATAACATGTAAAACTACAAATGTACGTCCTGCTTTATATTAAAAAGTAGAAGGATTATAAGGAGAAATATGTAAATACGAATTTATGTTCCACAATACGTACCAAGCAGCATTTTATGATTCTCCTTGTTGTTCTTAACTTGGTATTAGTTCTTAGAAACAATATAAAAGTAAAGCAGTCAAGAACCCAAAGATTGGTTTGAACACCACAGTGCTTTAGTAGTCAAGGTCTTGTTTGCTGGTGATATGCCGTTGCCTTCCTCAGATTTCGTACTGACTTCCCCAGCCAATAACAGTGGGACCTACATTTTAACGTGGATTCCGATCCACGGTGCTACTTGATAATTTTCACATCAGCAACATTGCCAGAGATGAAAGAAATAGGAAGTGATAGATAAAAAATCCTGGGACCAGGCGGGGTTCTAACCCGCGGCCTTTGGATTTGTAGTCTGGAACGCTACCGCTATGCTACCGAGCCAAAAATATGAAACTGAAAAGAAACATTAGTAGAACATTGAAAATAAACAGGGTGTAGAATAGGGGAGGAACATTTTTATCAAAAAGTTCAAATGTTTGTAAATCTGAAGGGACTTAAATGCTGCGGTTATCAATCCCTAGCTTACAGGCTACTGAAACTAAAGTAACTTACACTAAGGACAACACACACACCCATGCCCGAGGGAGGACACGAACCTCCGACAACGAACAACCGCGCGTTCCGCAGTAAGGCGCCTTAGAGCGCTCGACCACTCCACCACAATTTTTTTTCTATATATATGTATATATTTAGTCGCTCACATTACAACCTGCTTTCCAGTTTTAAGCGTTGAAAAGACTTGACAGTACAGCTAGATATATTGTGAATACTGAATTTTTAAGTGTAGTATTAGAGTTATGAATTCTTTAAATCAAAACTTAATTGTAATTGTCGACAGAGAACGGAATTATTTCTGCTTCCGTAGTTTCGGTAACTCGGTGCGAAATTCAAGAGTAAGGAGTTATCGTAGACGGTAATTGGGTGTATGCATTCCATGAATCTGAAACAATAATTTCCAGATACACACATTGTCAAGACTTCGAAACGTTGTCCACGTGCAAAGACTCGATGGCGAACACTACCAGAGCTGGAAACATAATACAGAATTGGATAATGGGATATAACAATTCGCGATAACTTGTGTTTCATAAGTGATCGAGCTTGTAAGGTTGTATTGCTCCAGTTCGATAGATCAAAAATGTTTGTTTGTAACTCTTATAGCACCAAACTACTTTGGTCATAAGTCCCTAGACGTACAAACTACTTAAACTAAGTGAAACTAAGGACAAGACACACACATCCATGCCCGAGCGGGGATTCGAACCCCCGACGCGGGAGGCCATGCTATTCGTAACATGGCGCTCCACACCGCTCGGCTACTCCCGCGCGGTGGAGACGAACGATCTCTCTGTGTTGTTGTAGTACAAAGTCTCCCGTTGTACAGCATAGCAGTTCCGTGTCGATAGCTATAAGAGGGTGGAAGATATCGTGGTTGAAAGTTGACAGATCCCTCAGTATTTCGACAGAGCCTTTTATAACTGGAAAACATACAAAAATATCAGTTGAAAGGATTTGAGGAAGACGTACTCTTAGTCCCGAGTATTATTAGTATTATTGTGCATACAACGTTTTATACAGTTTTTGATTCTAATCTTATCGACCAAAGGGCTCGCAACAATGATCCGCTAAATCAGTTAAGTCTTATCTCTATGCTTCCTCAATCCGAAGTTAGTACGGTCAGTCTATAATCTCTCTGGTTCACCATGAAGTATATAGAACAACGAATACGCCAGGGAAAATTAGTCACGGACACTAGCCTACTTTGCTTGGGGTGATTTTCTGTTCTGCCGTTTCCAAAGGCAAAATTAAAACTTACTCTGTGAAACACTTCCGGAAAAATACAATCCGAATCATCCTGACAACTAACCCCTTCTCTCTCAGACGAAGTCTCAGCCCCTCTCCGCCTATAGCAGAACAATCACTTCGCCGTAGCTACAACGCAAGGTTCTGTGGAAGTATATAAAACGTGCGCAGATCGAAGTCGATCGATTTCTATCGACTACTGCCGACACAGAACTAGGGAGCCCTCGCTCTTCCCTTTTTAAGTAAACAGTACATTATCAGTTTAAGTACACAAAGCGTTTGACATACACATTCCAGCCTCGTTATTTCAAGACGCGGAATTTCGAGCGTCCCACAAATGCAATCCTGGTCTTCTCGTCATTAAAAAAAAAAAAAAAAAAAAAAAAAAAAAAAAAAAAAAGATGCTGACAATGAAACTTCTACTGCTAAAGATCAAATTTTTTATTTTCCTTGTGATGCTTGGTTTCAACTCAGTCGAAACATCTTCATATCTGAAGTAAACAACTTTTTTTTGTTTTACATCACGATATAGCAACGTTGTACAGCTCGACTTGATGAAATTACAACTTTCATAATATGTATATAAGATAGTACAGGTTTTAATTATTTAGTTCTTAGTGCATTACATTTTTGTAACTACTTTAAGAGACAAAAAACGGTTTATGAAGGAATATGGACTGAGAGTGCTCATCACCTGCAGCAACTTATTCTCCTTCGTGGCAGTCAGTCACATCTGTACTGAAGTACTGGTCACATCTGTATACCATGTACATCTTTAAAATTGTTGCTTTTTCTATCTAATGATTATCCGTTTCCATTTCAGACCATATTATATTAACAATAAATTTTTCTATAATTAGACATCAAATCCCATCATTTGTACCATAGGTAAGATGGTATTCTAACATCATTTGCAATCGTTCTAGTAGATTAACTGACGTGTAGGGTTTCTTACATTGTACATTTTAGTAACGTGCTACAGCGTTCTGGAATTCCATTGATACACATACTGAAGAATATTTTCGAATAGCTTACAACTTTCTACATTTTTAATAATGTATTATGAAGTATTTTTATTCTATCAAATAGTAGCCTAGCACGTTGCTATACTCACATGTAGCAAAAGTTTTGTTACTTCAAGAATGATAAGGCTCCACGGAGCCTAAATGAGCCATCAGAGTTGAATTTATTTTCGATCTTGAGCTACAGGATTTTTATTCTTGATATAAAAATTAGAGCAGATCGCTGTCTGCAGGTTGACAATGTAAATGAGTATGACAGAATAAAAAATATATTGTTTTAAATATTTAAATTTTAAAGGAAAGAGATGCTGTACAGAATGCTGATGACCCCACTCGTACGCTTCTCCAGCTTTTTTTACCTTTCATTCTATTTCTCAAATTAAACGCTTTTTTGAATGTGTTTCTTCAGGTTTCTCAATGTTCATACAAGATTGTATTTATGGTTCCCATAAATTAATCATAAAACAGGGGTCAGGGCATATAAAAAGGAGTATAAAGTTTATCAGTAAATGTAAAACGACTCTAAACTAAAACAGTGACTTTCTGTCTCTAAATTTTCATTAGCGTGACATTTAATTTCAGTCATTATCGTATTGATCCAACTTGCATTAGTATGAAAGTATTGTGTCACAAATTATTGGAAAGAAACCTTTATTTTCTTAATAGTTATGAATCCTTTTATAAGATCTTTGTTGCCATAGATTGCTTAATGATTTCATTTGATGACTAGTTTCGACTCATTAAAGAGTCATTATCAAACCTTACTTGTCCAGACATGTTAATAAATATAGTTTAGTTGAACCAACATCATAGTCATGTTGTTCAAGACCCTGTGCTATACTGTGCCACAGGTCTAGGAAGTGTGTTATCACACTGAAAACTGCAGATGGACTGCAGTTTACACTATGATAACACACTACCTAGACAAGTGGCACAGTATAGCACAGGGTCTTGAACAACATGACCCAAAGGCATATTCAATTGATGATGTGCATATCACTTATAACTTGCCACTATGATGTTGGTTCATCTAAAGTATATTTCTTACCATGCCTGGTCAAGTCATATTTGATAATGACTCCTTAATGAGTCGAAACTAGTCATCATATGAAATCATTAAGCGATCTATGGCAATAAAGATCTTATAAAGGGATTCATAATTTTTAAATTTAAAGATTGCCTCCTAGGAAACAACCTGAATAAGATGTCAGGTAATTTATTTTCTTATATATGGTAGTCGTATTCTCAACAGTATTACCTGTTTTGGCTTGCACTGCCATTTATGGGAAATTTTAGTTGTCGTTGTTGTGATCTGCAGTCCGCAGATTGGTATGATGCAGCTCTCCACTTTACACTATCCTGAGCAAGTCTCTTGATCTCCTCATAAGAACGGCAACTCACATCTATTTGAATCCTCTTACTATATGCGTCTCTAGGTCTCCCTCTGCAATTTTTCTACCTCACACGTCCTTACAAAGTTAACTTTACGATTCCTTAATACCTAACAATGTTTTCTACCAATCAATCCTTTCTTTTAACTGAGGTATACCAAAACTTACTTTTATTCTAAATTCTGTTCAATACATCTTCATTAGTTATGCGATCTACCCAACTAATCATCAACATTCGTCTGTAGCACCATATTTCGAAAGCTTGTGTCCTCGTCCTATTTACCGTCCATGTTTCACTCCCCTACAAAGCAACATTCGACACAAATGCCTTAAGAAAAGACTTCCTTAAACTTAAATGAGTATTCGATGTTAGCAAATGTCTCTCTTTCAAAACAGCTTTTCTTCTCATCACCACTCTGCATTTTATATCCTCTATACTGCGACCATCATATGCTATTTTACTGCACAAGTAATGAAACTCATCTACCACCTTCATTGTTTGGTCACCTAACTTAATTCCTTCAGCATCGCCTAATTTTCTAAGACTGCATTCCATAACTCTTTTTTGCTCTTGTTAATGTTCATCTTATACGCTCCTTTCAACACGCTGTCTATTCAGTTCAAATGTTCTTACAACTCCTTTGCTGCCTCTGACAGAATTACAAAGTCATAACCAAAACGCAATGTGTTTATATCTTCACCCGGAACTCTAATTCCTTCTCCAAATTTCCCTTTACTTTTGGCGACAGCTTGTTCAGTGTACAAATTGAATAACTTGAGAAAGGCTACAACCCTGTCACATTCCTTTCCCAAAAACTGCGTCCCTTTCAAGTCCTTTCCCTCTAATAATACTGTTTGGATAATGTACAAGATGTAAATAACTTTCTGTTCCTTATATTTTCCCTGCTAACTTCAGAATTTGAAAGACTGCACTCCAAACAATATTGTCAAAAGCTTTCTCTCAAATCTACAAAACGTAGAAATGCAGGTTTGTCTTTCCTAAAGCTATCTTCTAAGATACGTCTTACGGTGGCATTGTCTCCCATGTTCCTACATTTCTCCTCAGTCCGAAATGCTGTTCCCCGAGGTCAGCATTTATCAGCCTTTCTGTAAATAATTCGTGTTAAACTTTTGCAACCATGACTTATTAAACTGATGGTTCTGTAATTATCGCAACTGTCAGCATCTGATTTCTTAGGAATGGCGATTACTAATTTTTCTTAAAGTCTAAGGGTATTTCGCCTGTGTCATACATCTTGCTCACCAGGTGAAATAGTTTTGTCATCTCTGGTTCTCCCGGAGACTTCAGTAGTTCTGAGGGAATGTCATCAAATCCAAGTCCCTTGTTTCGACTTAGGTCTTTCAGTTTTTTAATTATAATTAATTATGTAACTTTTTAATCTACCTTTATTTAACATCTAATTGAATTTGACAAATTTTATTCATAAACAGGCGAAGCATGATATTTTAACAGCTTTATGGTGTTTTATATTAAACCAGGCTGACACTACAGACTTTTCACACTTACAGTAGTTCATAAGAGCAGTAAAAACCCATTTGAGTTTAATAAACGTCAATAAACTACTATTAAATGACACGTCCACTACATACACCTGTTAAACCATAAGATGTGCAATCGTAACTGAGCTTACGAAATTTTAGCATAACTCAGTTACAGTATATATGAACTAAAGCGAGCCTTATGTAAAACCGCAACGTACAGTCATCACATTAACGGAAAATGAAATGCATTGTACTTAAATATGGTTACTCACTTTCACATAAGGTGCTTAAAGTGTCCTCCACCCATTCAGTACGTATGTTAGGATGCTTGAGAAGATTCATACACACTCTTAAATCAGTTCTTCTGTTGTGATACTACTGATGACTTCCTTATTCCTGGTCTTCAGTTCTTCAATTGTCTGTGGATTTGTTTCGTTTACCCTTCCTCTTAACATCGCAGCAAAACCATAAATTATTTCATGCACATTTTATTCGTAATTTATTGTCTCTCTGTGGTCCATGTATGAAACGCCTTGTATCGCTTGTACAAACCGGATTCTTATGCTCTTTAGACATGTAAGTGTATCAAACATTAAAATTCAATTTTGCAAATTTTATATAAACATAATTTACTTGGTAATACTATCTTTGTCGAAAGTTATATAATTTATAATATTGTAGAGGTTCCAGCTCTTAGTTTTTTGAACAGTATACATTCCTCTCCATCCATCAATGGTATATTGTCTGCTGCCGCCCCATAGGTTGCATCTAAAATATTTTCTAATGCCGTTTGATATTCAGTTAAGATTTGAATTTTGACTGTCTAAGTAATGTACCAAATGCTGTGTGGTAAGAGATGTAATATCTGAAAATTCTCTGGACTGATTAATCGCTGCTAAAGCGTCCCCTCACGACGCCCAGTTGTTCATGTATCATAGTTAAGAACGGCTCAGGGTTGTTGTGCGTGCTACGATATGTCTTCAAAAAATAACCTTTCGTACGACTGCCAATTTCCATCTTTCTCTGCTCGGGGACATGCTGTTTTCTCTGGTAATATCCAGTTTAAATACTGAGAAGCTCGAAGGAAAGGAAATCGCTATGTTCGCTAAACTACTGTGCACACGAAACGTCGACAGCTGTTTGGCTTCCGACGCACGGAATGACGTGTTCCGAGAAACGCTTGCGGTCTACGTGAACGACAAACTTTGCTGAAATAACAATACGTCAGGACGGTAGGTGCACAGCGTTACACAGGGTACCAGTTGAACACGAAAGTAAAAACAGATCGATTGCTTCATCCGAGACATAAAAGTAGCTCTGAGTAGTGTACAACTTTTCGTCTATTGAAGAAGAAGGAACAAACGAAAATGAGGGTTTCAAGACGCGTCGGTGACGTGGCAGTTAGAGACTGATGATATGGTTGGATTGATTTTTACAATGGATGGGAAACGAAATCGGCCGAGCTCTTTGAGAGAATCCCGGCATTTGCATGGTTCAAGGAAATCACAGAAAACCTAAATCAGTTTGTATAGGTTAGTTAGCGTCTTTTGCAACTTGAAATTAGTCTACTTGAGATCAGACGTGTTTCGCTTTATTTCAAAGCATCTTCAGTGGTCAGGCTGCATAGGAAATATTTTTTGTTTAACATTTATGTGTTGTTATCAGTAAATTCGATCATGAACATTTCTCATGATAGGGGTTTATTTTGTTCTGAATAAAAAGAACTATTAAGATTATTCACGTTTTTCATGTTGCCCTCTTCATCTGTTTTCGTAGCACTCACATTGACACTTGCAGTCACTATTTAAAATTACATTTTTTATAAAACTTACAGAACACTCGCCATATCTGTAGCCTGGCGGGCTGCGTTTGTCTTTAAAACAAAGCGAAACGCGTATGGTGTAAAGTAGACTAATTTGCAGTTGCAAAAAATGGGCCGCGGCGGAGTGGCCGAGCGTATTGAGGCGCTGTGCTCCGATGCGTGAGGCCGTTCCCCGTCGGGGGTTCGAATTCTCTCACGGTCATGGATGTTTGTGTTGTCTTTAGTATAAGTTATTTTCATAATCAGTTTGTAAGTTTAAGGACTGATGACCCCGCAGTTACGTCCCATATCCTTAACAAACTTTTGAACATTTTATTTACAAAAGACGGTAACCTAACCTATACAAACTGTAACTGCAACTGCAAAGAAGGAGGACAAAAAACAAAGAAGAATCATGGCCGGCATGGGTTTGAAGATCGTCTTCCCGAATGTGAGTCCAGTTTGCAAACACTGCGCTACCTCGAACTATTTTCGCCAATCGATCCGTGCACAAAATCCTTTTTACGAAAGTACACAACGATACTGCGATTTTGAGTCGCATCCTCCAGTTTCAAGCTGTGGCTGTTCAAGGTAAACATTGGAGCTATACAAGCTCTTAGATTAGCACTGGGTGCAATTAAAAGTAGGTCACTGAACGAAATAAAAGCTTAATTCTGGGAGGAGGTATCCAGATAAGAGTATACAGTTATAAGGAAGCTTCATTTTGGCAGTAAAATTAGAAAAGGGTCCGTGTGATCTACCGGCTACTCCCTGCTGCAAAAACCTTGTTTCCTGGCCCAAATTGAGAACTGACTTTGTTCAAAATTACTCTAATAACAGGACCGATACAGTGGCCAATATACGTAGTAGCTCACACGAAATTACACACAGACATTAATAAACAAGCCACCACAATTAAAGTTATTTCATAAAGGTGGCTAAGAAAACATTTATGGCGCAACGGAACTTAAACATAAAAATTACATCTGAGCTTGTTCTCAGCACTGGTGAAAAACAATATAAAATATACGGGAGAAGGTGCTCGAAAACTACAATTTATGGGCAAGTTAAAATTGTACTGAACTTAACTTGTTTATTTACGTCGAACGCAAGCAAAATTGGGAACCAATTTTGTTAATAAAATGAAAAGCATCCCATGTACATGTTCTAATACTGACAGTGTCCAGCATCGAATTTCATAAATTACACAGATCTTAACGCTACTGGGGGGGGGGATTTATAAACAACATACACTCGCTCAAATACACGCAATGCAATAGCGAAACTCACCAAAATCAGCGTGCTGAAACTAGGCAAAAGCAGGTGCCGCTATCGGAGGCGAAATTCAGCAAACCCGGAGGTACCACACAACACAATACACAATAAAACTGTGAAGATGGATCTGGTCTCTCGTGCCTGATTTGATATGGTGCGTGAGTATAGCAAAGTTAATTTGCATCTAGATTAGACCGCGGGCACACACGCTAATGGCGACACACGGCTACGTTACATGATCGCACTCCACTGAAGATGAAGTTGTTAAAATCTGATTTATTACACAAAATCACAGCGGACTCTTTAAGTTGCAATGTGAGAGTAAACTATCTAGGCACTAGTTTTATGAGAAGTGGCGTGAATTCAGGTGACTAGCTGCAAAACACTGAAGTCGGAGTTCGGACCCACGTGGTTCCGAAAACCGATAAAAATGTATAAATTCAATTTCAGAAAAATAAAGAACATTAACTACGGCATGCAACCCATAGAAATGTTTAAAATTACAAAAGGAAACGAATGAAATGCAGGTGCACTCGATAGGGAGCAATTACAGAGACAGATGAAGTCCAGTCTCAAAACCAGAAAAATGAAATAAATTACAAAGACGAGTGTAGTGAGAATGAAAAGTATGGCATGCAACCCTTAGAAGTACATAGATTTTCATAAGCAAGCTATTGAAAGAGGTTGTACAAGGCATGGAGAGAATTACTGACAAAGACTGTGTGCATATTACAAGTTCAGAGAAGAAACAGCAAAATTAAAATAGGCGGGGAGAGAAGATCGCGAAATGTTAGTAGAAATCAGAAGGATACACGCATAGTTACTTGCCTGGTGGGCAGGGAACAAACAATAGTGAAAGTTGAAGGCTTTGTTCTAAACACCAACCACGTGGAACATGTA
Source organism: Locusta migratoria (assembly GCA_026315105.1). Lineage (NCBI taxonomy): Eukaryota > Metazoa > Arthropoda > Insecta > Orthoptera > Acrididae > Locusta > Locusta migratoria. The sequence continues at coordinate 58,712,992 of CM048751.1, forward strand.
TCACTCATGGAAGAAAAAGGTTAAGAAAGATTTTACGTGCACTGTACAGAAATGAACATATCGTTTGTTAGAAATTGGGCTCCACATAGCTAGAAAGAATTTACACAGAGTTCGTACACCACCACATAATCACTAAAGGTTTGAACATACCAGGCCATTATGAAACTGCAACTAGTAACACATACACCACATTTATCTGTTGGAAATCACTGAATTGAAAAACTAGAACACCATTCTGCACACGATCGGAAAAATATTCCGAAAAATGAATCTAACTTCAAGAGTCTCTAGACAACGAATCGCTACCATCTCTGCAGACACAAGAGCAGAACCAACCTTACCTCATCACGATCAGAGCACAAAGTGAAGACCGAGCTGCCAGGAGACGGGAAAGCTACCGTAAACTGAGAAACCCAAGAAAACAGCGGTGGTGGGGAGAGATGATCGTATGACTCGTCCTGCGCAGGGCTCGTCGACTGGCTTGCAACCAAAGGGTGTAGAAACCTCTTTGGTCGCATCAGCAGCAGGAGTTTGTAACGACTAGCTATCGACTCTGAGCCAGAGAGAACCATGAAAGGCGAGCTATACTACCTACATTCAGGCGGCCATTAGATTCCCGCACATCGACTTAAAAGTAAAACAAGTACACATTCTCACAGGGACAGTGACGTAGCGGAGAAGCCGTATTTATTGCCACATTCATAACCACAATAATAAATTATTAAAATAACAAAATCCTGCAATACTAACTTTTCAGAAACTAATATTTTAAAACATGAAATGCCTCATGCCTCGAAAGGAGTGAGATTCTAGTCTTAACAAATTGCTAATCTAGCGACATCAAATAAATTACAGTTTTATAAAATATATATGGAAGACGACGGTCGATCGTCAGACATGCATGCACGTCTGATGGACATTTTATGGTTCCATCGATAAACAGAGTTAATGCACGTCGTATACTTCGAAGAGTTCAAGAGCTAAAACCATATAGCACATTCTTTCCATATGGTCCATTTTCATTCAAGTCCGTCTCCGTAGCTCAGATGACAGCGTCGCTCACTACCACGCAGGGGTCCTACGTTCAATTTCCATCAGGGGACTGGGTGTTGTGTGTTGCCATCGTTATCGCATCATCATCGGCACGCAAGCAGGCCAAGAGAGTCGACAAAGTTTTGCCAGTAGCCGTGGCTCAGCACGCCCGGCGATGGGGCTCAACGCCCTCTGTAATAAAAAAAGCTGAGCCAAATTTTCAACGAACAACCACGAAAGAACTGAACCAACGACCACAAAAGATTGATCTACCTGAAAAAAAGTGGCGGCAAGTAGAAACACTTGCACTTCGGCGGCCGAACATCTCATCTGGGATCTCCCGACAAAAAATGCCGTACGATCACTTCATTTTCATTCATATATTGCAGCGTTTGGAATTGAGAGGAGATGGGGAATTATTATTTAAAACTGAGGTTACATCAGTATCATTATATTCTAGAGATACTGGCTTCACATCCGGCGAGCGAACTCGCACCATTTGTCCACTTCTAAGCGGACTTCATTCGGAAATAATCATCATTACATTATAAGAAAACTGTTATGTGAAAAAGTTAATTTTGGACGTCGTACAATCCGCAATGTGCCAATGGGTCATAATAAATGCACATTGCGTTCTGCCTGTGTATATATATTTATTGTCATTTGGTTGTGCTGATTTTTCGTACGCCCAATCCAAGAAATATGTTTCACTAAAGTATCTGATATTTTCTTTTGATTTAACACATCTTGTAGCCATGTTTTTCGTAACTTCTATATCAGTTGACAGTGCAGAGGGTGCAAGATGATGATATTGTAAATTCATTCAAATAATATTTAATTTTAGCCCTGCGCAATCTGGCGGCTATTTCGACCTACTTTACCTGTTACGGTGTTTCCCCTCCTCTCACCACAGTTTGGCATGAGATTCTAGTGAACACCTTCACTAGACATCCACGATGGCGGTTTATATTTAGGTGCCGCGGTGGAGTAGCCGAGGGGTCTAAAGCGTCTCGCTGCGGAGCGCGCGGTTGCTCACCATGGAGGTTCGAGTCCTCCCTGGGGCATGAGTGTGTGTGTTTGTCCTTAGGCTAGTTTACCTAGGTTTAAGTAGTTTGTAAGTTACGGACTGATGACCACGCAGTTTGGTCCGATAGATTTACAAACATTTATATTTAGGTAGTCTTCTCCAATAAGGTGTATTTTAATTACCATCGTTTTTAAAAAAGTTTGTAAGTATATTTGCATATAATGTGTCTGTACTCCATATGAATTTTGTGATTAAGAACTGTAAACATCCGATATGTAATTTATTTTTATTGTTTGTGCCACAGATCTGATGATGATGTATCGAAACGCGTAATGATAAAATAAAAAAAAACATTGTGACCAAGACACTTCAAAAAAATTTTTATACATGCCAACGTATGATCGATTGTCCGCAGGAAGGTTTTATGAACCAAGTGATATACGTCAGTGTGTTTCATAATTACACCAACAAACTTGTAAGGAATGTATTACGCGTCTTCAGGAAACCCATGCTCGAAAACGCCATTCAACGACGCTAGACAAGTTACAGGCACCAGCTCCTGCCACTAGACATCCCCTCCAACAACTTCGACGCTCTGTAGCGTCTTTGGAGGACGTTTCCGGGCACGGGTTTCTATGCTCACTTTCTTCCTCAAGACACCTCCCACGTCTCCTAGAGGTTTGTTGATGTAGTAGTGTAATTCTGAAACACATTGACGTATGAGACACACACCCATCTCAATTTTGACGTCCATTTACTGCCGCAAATATGCGCAGGAGAAAATTTTGCAACAGACATTTTTTTTTTGAAGAATCGCAGTTTGCCATCAGTTATGGCTTCATTGTACTAGGTGATGAATGAAAATTTGTGCACGACCGGGATTCCAATGCGGAATCCCCTGCTTACTAGGCAGACGCGTTGACCACTCCGCCACTTTTTTATTATTTTTTTAAATTTTTATTTTATTTATTTATTTATTTTTGTTCTATGGGTAGTTCTGTTTGTTGCGGACGCTGATCTTGTTCGTTTGATCTTGTTTCTGAGTTCTTGGCTCAGCTTTTTTTTATTACAGAGAGCGCTGAACCCTCTGGCCGGGCGCGCTGAGCCAAGGCGCCCGGCTCCACCGAGGACACAGTGATCAACTCGACTGCAGAGGACTCTTCCCTGCTTCTATACAATTATATATTTTTGACGACATTACAGCATTCATTTAATGAAGTAAATCGCAATTGGCGATCAGTTATGCCTTCACTGTACTTGGTTTAGATGGAATACCAAAGTGTGGCGAATGAAAATGTGTTCCCGGCCCCTGTGTCCTCAGTGGCGGAGTAGTCAACGCGTCTGCCTAGTAAGCAGTAGATCCCGGGTTTGAATCACGGCCAGGCACAAATTTTCATTCACCATACTTTGGTATTCCATCTAAACCTAGTACAATGAAACTATAACTGATCGCAAATTGCGAGTTATTTCATTAAATGAACGCTGTAACGTCGTCAAAAATACAAAAAAAAAAAAATATATATAATTATAGACATGAAACTTGCTGACAGATTAAAATTGTGTGCCGGAACCTGGACTCGAACCTGGGACTTTTGCCTTTCGCGGGCAAGCGCACTACCGACTGTGCCATCCCGACACCACTCACGATGTCGCCTCACAACTTTACTTCCGCCAGTACCTCGCCTCCTACTTTCCAAACTTCACAGAAGCTCTCCTGCGAACCATGCAAGACTAGCACTCCTGGAAGAAAGGATATGGTGGAGACATGGCTTAGCCACAGCCTAAGGGATGTTTCCACAATGAAACTTTCATTCTGCATGGGAGTGTGCGCTGATATGAAACTTCCTGGCAGATTAAAATTGTGTGCCGAAACCGGGACTCGAACCTGGGATCTTTGCCTTTCGCGGGCACGCGCAAGTCCCGGTTCCGGCCAGGATGTTTCATATCAGCGCACACTCCGCTGCAGAGTGAAAGCTTCATTCTGAATTGTAGACATTTTTTTTTATTGCTAGCATTTGTGGGATCACCCTGCGACGCCCGAGTGCGCGAATTTAGATTCAGCCTGTATAATTTTTGGAGTTTACTACAGAGCCTGCGCGCGCCCTTTGTGCAGACGTCGGTACGGAGGTCTCTCTGAGGGCTGGGGGGTCGGCTCTGCCTCAGTGTGCTGCAGACAGCGCCGCGGTGGGGGGCTCAAGAACCAACAGGCGGGCGCAACTACAGTCAGACCTTCGTCTGCCAAAGTTTAATCACGACATTAATATAGCTGCTCCGGCGCCGCCCCGTGCCGCGACGGAGATATATATCGCCGTCTTGGGCTGAATCAATAACCGTAGTGATTGCGAGCCCGAAAGGCAGGCAGCTGAGCATCGCGTAATTGCAGCAGCCGGTGGCCCGCTCCCGCCCCAGTCTCCTACCCCACCCACCCCTCCTACCCTCCCCTTCCTCAGCCTCGGCTGCTGGCGTAGCCCGGCCAGCAGACTGGAGCGCGCGCCTTGCCAGTGTTGTTCTTGGAAATTGTCTGAAAGACGCGTCCGTGTGTCGCCATCGATTAGCTTAGAATCACATCGCAGACGAGACGCGGCGCGGGCCTGTTGCTGCTGCCCGCTGCCGGCGCAAACTCCTGGCGGAAGCCAAATAGCTGGCGCCAGTCGAGGCGGCCGCGGCGGCGGCGCGCGCGAATCAAAACAGCTGGCGCCAGTGCACTGGCGCACTCGCCGGCGGGTAAACAGGGCGCGGCCCTCCGCTACCTGGCCGACTGGCTGCTCCAACGACAGTGCGCCGTGTCTGCTCCGCTCCCAGCAGTAGTAACAATGGACAGAAACCCACCCCAACAGCAGTTCTATATACAGGGTTTCTCACTCAACTCTTCCGCCCCAGATATCCCTTGAACTACAATAGATATTGACGATGACCTTCACGGTCATGAACGTACTGCAGAGAATTATGAAAGTAAGTGCAATAAGACAGAAAAAATATTATTTTCAAAACAATTTTTTAATGGATACTTAACATGCGATGGTCCCAGTACAGAGGAAATAAAATGCAGAATGGTAACTGGAAGAAAGGCGTTTTTGAACAAGGGAAATTTGTTAACATCGAGTATTTACGTGTAAGGAAGTCCTTTCTGAAGGCATTTGTGTGGAGTGTGGCCTTGTATGGGAGCGAAACATAGACGATACACAGTGTGGACAGGAATAGGATAGAGGCTTTTGAAATGTGATGTTACAGAAGAATGCTGAAAATTAGGTGGGTGGATCGTATAACTAATGAAGATGTACTGAACAGAATTTAGGAGAAAAGGAATTTCTGGCATACCTTGACTAAAAAGGAAGGGATCGATTGGAAGGACACATTCTTAGAAATCAAGGACTCGTAAATTTTGCAATGGAGGGAAGGGTGTGAGGTAAAGATCGCAGAGGGAGACCAAGAGATGAATACATAAAGCAGATTCATTGCCATTCCTATGAGGAGATGAAGAAGCTTGCTCAGGATAGAGTAGGGTGGAAAGCAGCATCAAACCAGTCTCCGTACTGAAGACCAAAACAACAACAACTTAATTTACGTGATCTGGCCCAATGAGAGAGATTGCCTCCAGTCTGTCTTCGGCTTTTTTCTGCCATTCTTCCAGTAGTCCCGCTCTCTGAAGGTCTTTGGCTAAGCAGCCACTCCATCCAGTTCTAGGTCTTCCCACGGGCCTTCTGCTGGTTGCCTTGGTGTTGAGTACAGTTTTCGGCCTTTCTAGCATTCGACGGCACGGTCTTAGAGCACGTTTCCCACCACAACACCAACTTGAATTCTGCATCGATGGCCGCCTACGAAATATGTATCAATGTTGCACAGGCTCTGCAGTGTTGGAATGACACCCCAGCAATGAACATGAATCGGAATAATCCTGGCTTATACCTCAGGTGTAGGTGATTTAAATATCAACAATAATTCAATTTCCTAAGATACATATTGTCTCATTGTATCAGAGATACTGAATTCATGATTCATAGGCAGAATTAACGTTTGTATTGTGGAAGTAGACGGGTTCGAAGACAGACCGTGCAGCAGTATTATTCGCAAGACCGTGTTACCTGAGTTACTAAGGCGTCTGCGTAGTAAGCAGAAAATGCCGGGTTCAAATCCCAGCTGCGACACAAGTTACAGGCGTTGCAACTTGGGGAGAGTTATGAATACTGTCCGATTATAGCGCCAGTTACCACTGTCATTAAAATTAAAATTGAAAAGAGTCCAGATGGCAAAATTGTTAGTTTTGTTTCATTACCGGTTTGAGTCTGTTGTAGAGCATCTTCAGATGGGTAAAACCATGACAGCAGGCGATGGTAGTGGACACAGCACCCCCTATGTGGAGCATAGCGCCTCAATGCCCATGGCCACTCCGCCGTGGCGTAGAACTGTCCGTGGTGCTGTGGTGCGTTGACATATGTAGGCGAGCCTTCTTCACCCTATTGGCCGGTGAAGCAAGCAAAGAGGTACAGAGACTGCGGGCGCCCCAGACGGCCGAAGTACTAGAGAGCGACTTATCGCCGTCTTGTACTGGCGCGGCGACTTACGTGGACCGCTGGCGTCGTGGCGAAACTGTTTGCTTAGTGACAACTACACGGCATTGCCGAATCTGTGCTATAAGATCTGGGAGCTTGTCACTAGAGCAGGGATTATAGATAGAAGGATTCCTGGAATGCCAACAGAAGTACACAGCAAATTGAGGTATTCTGTAGTGTACCGTTTACCTCATCAGAGCAACACGTTGATACCTTAAATTCTCAGACGAAGAGAGACAACAAGGATGTGAATAAATTCAGTAAATTGCTTTATTCTGAAGACCCATTCTCTCTATGAATGTCCATCAAGTACATTAGTACTGGACTGTTGGGAGGGGACGATTTCAACTGACAAGCGACTTATGAAGAAGCATGGGAAATATTCATGGGAAATATTTTAAGGAAGTGCAGTTCCTAAGGAAGAAGGGATTACTAACTTACCGCTACTAGCCGCGAAGTGTACAGTCAAGATGAACGGTGAGCAACCCTTGTCGAATCCTTTTTCATATGAAGTCACCAGAACAGCTCAAGTCAAGTCATAGTCTCAGATCAATTATTTATTTTTGATGACGACGGAATGAAGTTGTGCAAAAAAGAAAGTCAGACCGCATTAACGTTTTCAGTCCAGTCAATGTTATAACCACAAGAAAACCCGTTTCTGTACCTGACAGTGGGTTCCTCTTACTCCGAATAGTGGTGAAATGTTTTCCTCCATACTTGACAAGTGTTTGAACTATAACGAATACTTTCGGTCCAAACACACTATGGTGTTTCATAGCTACCCTGGGAAGGGAGCTGAGAAAAGAATAAAATCTGCTACATGAGAGCGAAGAGCACGCTCTGTGTCATCCACTACAGTTTTATTTGATGAAACAATGTCCCATTTTTTATTAAAAGCATTTAACAGTTGTCACTGTTGACAGCAAGTGGTGAAGGGTACAAAGTCAAGCAGGCCTTTGAGGAAGCAGACTCCATGATTTAGCTAAGGTTGAAGCAGGTCGACAAACAGATGGTCATCGTCGAAGAAGAAATCGATTTATATCACGTTCTAGAACAAGACAAATAGTTGGTCGACGTTTCAGAAAATAGGACATTTCTGGAGTCATACAAAATTCGCAAGTTCTGTCTCTCTCTCTTTCTCGGGCATTGGTAACTGTACTGTGTCTCGTTTGTCCTCATCTAATGCACTTTTGTTCATCTTCTTGCAAATTAGGAAGCATTAAATATTGGCACCAATAGAACGAATTATATGACTACACAGCAGTGCGGACTACATAGCAGTGAGGGCCTAAAATTGCATCACTTCACCACTTCTAATTTTCACCTTAAGTGCTGAACATTTGTCCATACTTATTTGATACCTTGCTGAACACCCCTGCTTTCACCCGAAATTTTTTACATCATTTATGGAAACTCCAGTACTGTCACGAACAAAGTAACTGTAAAAATTATCTAACCGTTCCTTAATACAGCTATGCAACCATTTAGTATCATACCAACTGATTATATACATGATTAGCATCTAGATTCTAGTGAGTGAATGGGATATGTAGAACCTAGGAAAAAAGCAATGAATGAAATAAACTTATTATTCACCGTACAAAGGCTCGCATAGTTTATAGGGCAAAAGCTTTAAGTCTATTTCTATCAAGGCACTGCTTTTATAGTTCCTCTCTCTGGTCCTAAACAGCCGAATGTTGAAACGGAAATTATCACTGTGGCATCTGACCTCATTTGTATGAAGTTCTGAACAAGGTTTTTAATTTATGTGTAACGAACATTGCAGTAGCTTTCATTCTTAAAGTCGTAAGTGTGATAAGTAGACAACATACAGAAGTAACGAGCCTCATAAAATAGAATGAACGCTTTATTTTTGGGTATCACACAACACTCCGACTAGACAAATCCTACAATAAAGATAGAGGACAATTTCAAATTGTACTATGTGTACTACACTGTATGATTTGCAGCTGAAACATTCCATATCTATTTAATCACAAAACATCATGAGGAAGATTTTAATACAAAGAACAACAAAATCACCCGCTGCTCGCCTTAGTTAGTTTAAGTAGTTTTTCAGCCTAGGAATTAATAACCATAGTAGTTAAGTGACATAGATTTACAATCATTTGAACATATTCAACAAAATTCATCTTAAGTAAACCAGTCATCTTCATGTGTATCATTATCCTCTGTAGTACTCATATATTTATTTGATAACCCAATTTATGAAAGTAATTTCTGGTACACAAGATAAATCTTTATGACACAAAATTATAATTCCCTTACCAGACTTAACACTAAGTCTATTTCTGTCTTTTGTCCACTGACTGCTTACTAGTGAAAAAATCCTTTCCACACTGGTATTGTGACTGAGTATACCATAGAAAAGTTCTTCAATTTTAAGTAACTCTGAGAAACAAACGATATTCTTTGTTCATGAACATTAGCCTGGTTCCCCAAAACGTCTAAAAATTACAAAATTTTTCAAAACATTACATGTCATCAATTTTATCGTTCGGATTACTTTTCTTCACGGCTTATTTAGTGTGCAGATTGAGTTTGTCTTGAGGCAGGCTACAACCCTGTCTTACTATATTACAAACAACTGCGCCCCTTTCCAGCCATCTGATTCTTTGCAACTGCTGACTGGTTATTGTACAAGTTGTATGTAACTTTCACTAGAAACTACCGATCATTATAGAAGAGCACTAAGTTTGCCTTTCCAGTAAATATCTTCTAATATCGGTAGTAAGGTGTGTATTGTTTGTAAATGGACTATTCAGAAAATGTATTACATTACCGCGATTCTATGGGTCATGACGCTTTGTATAAAAACTGAATAGAGATATACAAAAACAACGTTTCAGTTCACGTTATTACTCAGGAAAACATCAATTAACGGGTTGTACGGCGATAATCGAGACAGCCTGCACTTGTGTTCCTCAGTGCCGCATGCACCAGTACCCATAACATTCGGTAACGCGTCTTCTTTCATCGATGCATGCCTGTTTCGTTACGGCATATTGTCCACTAGATCATCAAGGATCTCTGGGTCATGACTGCCCAACTCTCAAATTGATTGATACGTTGTCTCTTACGAATAAATCCCTTCTCAAAATATCCCAAGCATATTCCAAGAGTTCATGTCTGCAGAACATGCTGGTCATTCAAATCCTGAGATGTCTTTTTCATGAAGGAACACATTCACAAGATGTGCACGATGAGCGCGATAATTATCGTTCATTAAGACTAATCCCTTACCGATATTCTGCTGATAACATTATACGTCGGAGGATGTCATCCAAGTTTGATTGTCCTTCTACGACCAATGGCATACGGCAGCTCCACATCACGCATTCGCAAAACTTCAGGGATTCCCATCTTGCTGAACTCACTGGTCGGTGTGTTCAAGACATTCAGGCTGACCGGGCTGCCTCGGAAAACGCCTCCGACGACTGTCTGATTGAAAGCAGATGCGTGTCTTATCTGTGATTGGCACTTGATGCCAATTGTAACGAGGCCATTCAGTATGCTGTTGGACCCAATAGTAGCGAGCGGAATGGCAGCCTATTACGTACATTTAGCGTCGAATAATAACGTCCTGTGGCTGCACGAAAATCGTTATTCAGCGTGATGGCGTTCCTCTCAGATCTCCTCCGTGTTGAAATCCGTAAGCAGCGAGCTGCAGCTGCTGTGGTACTCTTGGCCGGCCAGAGCGAGACGAGCCATATACAGTAACTGTGTCTCTGTATCTCATCCACGTCTACTTCCTTCCCGATGTTCTGACTGGAACTGATCGGCCGTTTTATCTACCCAGTCGCATTAGCACCTCTCATGAATTTGTGTTTACAGCATTGTTGTACTCATTACACTTCAGAATTATCAACCGTAAGCCAAAGATCTGGTCCTTACTGCCTCTAGGTTGCCTAAACTGACATTTATTTTCATCCAACTTGTCGCTCGCATTCTCCTTTCAACAATAAAAATGTTCAAATGTTTGTAGAGCTTATGAGACTTAACTAAGGGATCATCAGTCCCTAAACTTACAAACTACTTATGAACTAGCTAATACTAAAGACGGCTCAAATATCCATGCCCGAGGGGGGATTCGAACCCCCGACCGTAGTGGCCGTGCAGACTGTGACTGACGCGCCGCAGAAAAATGCTAGAATTCTTCTGAGCTATTTGCCGCGTCATGATAATAAAATCTCACCAACGTTTCGGATCCGTTGCAGGATCCTTCCTCAGGGAATACTGACTGTCAGAAGAATTTTAACGTTAACAATAATGATCCTGTTTCCATAGTGAAATATACAAAACTTTTTTTTTCTTTTTTGGCACGATCAACATTTTTTCAAGAGTTCATTGAACTACAGACAGCGTGTGAGATTGATGAAGAGATGCTACGGTACCTTGTGAAGACACGCCGTCAGCTGGTGTCAGGCCAGAGTAAGGTCATCCTGACGACGGCTATCAAAGTTCACGCTTCAGCCCTTAATTCCGAACGCCAGCACTGCGCTCTGGTCCCCTCACGGGTGCCTTGGTGCCGTTGCTTTCATTTAGGAAAGCCCTTGCTCTTTTTCCACACATGACGTCACTTGCAGCGGGCGGAGCTCCGGGAAGACGGAGACGGGGTAGTTTTCGCCAACCCGGTCTCTGCGCGCACTCACTGCGCTGCGTCGCGCTGTTTTTTGAGCGAGGCCGGTGCGCTACCGTCGCGAGCTCTCGCAGACAGATAGCCGCCCCCAATCTCGGCCGCCCGCCCCCAGAAGCCGGCCCGCAGCCCCCGGAACGCAGCCCCCAGCCCCCGGACTCCGCCCCCGCCTCCGCGGTAGCCCTCCGGCCGCGGCTCGCGGCTTTTTTTTCCTCCCTGCCTCCACGTCCTATCTCTCTCTTTTCTCTGTCTCTATCCCTCTCTCTCTCTCTCGTTTCCATTCCTTTATACATTTATGAAATTCCGTTGTTCAAAAACCGTAAGGGAAATCATTTTCGGCGGGGACGGCGCGCACGGAGAACGCGAGGGTTGCAGAAGTCGGGGTGCGCTCGCACGCAGACTGATGGCGGCGGTAAGGGGGTGGCGTGGAAGGGGTAAGAGGGGGGAGGGAAGCGCGGGAGGGGGCGGGTGGGGGCGGGTTAGGACGGTGGACCGCGGCCGCTCCGCAGGAATTACCCTGCTGCATGGCTGACTTCCCGCAACTCACGCCGTAATTATCATTTCTGTTATATTATTTTTAACTTCTTTTGTTTCGAAATCAGATTTAATTTAAACTTTTTTTTTCGCCGTCTAATTTTTTTCCCTCCTCTGTTTCGGCTCCTGTGCCGCGGATGGAGAACCCACCGGACTAAGAGGCCAAGCGTAGGGAGGGAAGCGGCTCTGCTCCTACGCTGACCGCACCACGGCGGGAGGGGGAGGAAATGAAGGGGGCGGTGTTAGAGAGGGAGCCACCTCCTGGAAGCCGCGATCTCTCGTTTCAGAGGTACGCAGGGGGCCAAAGGGGGATTGTACTGGCTGTTGTTCTTCCGCGTCACAGGACGTAATGAGAAAAGTGTGAGAGGAGAATCCTTCATATTATAAAGGAAACGTAACGGGGGTGATAGAGGAATATTATCGAATGCGTTGATATATATATATACTTGCCATTAAAATTGCTACACAAGAAGAAATGTAGATGATAAACGGGTATTCATTGGATAAATATATTATACTAGAACTGACATGTGATCACGCAATTTGGGTGCATAGATCCTGAGAAATCAATACCCAGAACCACCACCTCTGGCCGTAATAATGGCCTTGATACGCCTCGGCATTGAGTCAGACAGAGCTTGGATGGCGTGTACAGGTACAGATGCCCATGCAGCTTCAACACGGTACCACACTTTATGAAGAACAGTAACTGGCGTATTGTGGCGAGCCAGATGCTCGGCCACAATTGACCAGACGTTTCCAACTGGTGAGAGATCTGGAGAATGTGCTGGCTAGGGCAGCAGTTGAACACTTTACCAGAAAGGTCCGCACAGGACCTGCAACATGCGATTGTGCATTATCCTGTGAAATGTATGGTTTCGTAAGGATCGAATGAAAGGTAGGGCCACGGGTCGTAACACTTCTGAAATGTAACGGCCGCTGTTCAAAGTGCCATCGATGTGAACGGGAGGTGATCGAGACGTGTAACCCATGGCACCCCATACCATCACGCCGAGTAATACGCCAGTATGGCGATGACGAATACATGCTTCCAATGTGCGTTCACCGCGATGTCGCCAAACACGGACGCGACCACCATGATGCTGTAAACAGAACCTGGATTCATTCGAAAAAGTGATGTTGTGTCACTCGTGCTCCCAGTTTCGCCGTTGCGTACACCATCGCAGGCGTTCCTGTCTGTGATGCAGCGACAACGGTAACCGCAGCCATGGTCTCAGAGCTGATAGTCAATGCTACTCCAAACGACGTCAAATTGTTCGTGTAGATGGTTGTTGTCTCGCAAACGCCACAATCCGTTGACTCAGAGATCAAGACGTGGCTGCGCGATCCGTTACAGCCACGACGACAAGATGCCTGTCATCTCGATTGTTAGTGATACGAGGCCGTTGGGATCCAGCATGGCGTTCCGTATTGCCCTCGGAAACCATATTCTCCTATCAGTCATTGGATCGCGATCAACGCGAATATCAATGTCGCGATACGATATACCGCAATCGCGATAGGCTACAATCCGACCTTTATTTAAGTCGGAAACGTGATGGTACGCATCACAACAACGTTTCACCAGGCAACACCGTTTAACTGCAGTTTGTGTACCTTGTGTGAATGCTCTGAAAAGTTGACCATTTGCATATCACAGCATCTTCTTCCTGTCGGTTAAATTTCGCGTTTGGAGCACATCTTAGTGGTGTAGCAATTATAATGGCAGGAGCGTGAGTGTGTGTGTTCTATGTTCGCAGTCACTGCTCCTGAGGAACACAGCTCCCTATCCGCTCCACACCATCTCGGAGCAACATCTTGGACATATTTAATAGGAAAACATAAATGTATTCCAAGCCACAGTTGCTTGTTAAAATAATCTTTTAATGTCTCACATTAAATGCACATCTAGTTCCGAAAAAAAAAGTTAATACAGAAATATAAAATTGGATATATCTCACTATCCATCTTTTATTTTTATAAATCTTCCTTATTGCTTCCTTATTGTGGTTGATTTTAGCAGTGCTGAGCACTTGAGAGTGACGATATAGTATGTCGAAAGTAGTTGTGCATTAAATGTGAGATCATTAAATGATTTTTTAACAAGCAACTGTGGCGTGGAATAAATTTGATATTTTCTCTATTAAATAATTTAACCAGTTGCACTCCTTACTGAGATTATGTCAGATTTTAATAAATCCTGAGGATGGCCCAACATTTGGTCGCATGTAATAAAAAGTTAACTTTGCACTCTAGGTTCTTTATATATAAAAGTGGGGATAAACTGATTATTGCCTTCTGTTAGCAATATGGAAGATATTTCGGATTATGTAAACTGTATAAATATTTTGTGAAAGAGTAGTGAGTGAACTGAAAGGCAGCGGAGATATGTGACATGATACCGTGTTGATGTTAATGCTCAAATGTAAAGAAATAGTACGCATTATCATGAATGGACGTCGTTGACAATAAAATCTGCAGATTTTCTTAGCGTACGTTAAATAATGATAGGACATGCGGCTGGTGGCGTACTGAGGAAACCTACAGTCGCACACTTACAAATTTAATTCATCTTGCAACACAACTATAAGAGCTGACAAAAATTAAATTCAAAAGTTTACATATGTTCCTTTCCTCAATTAACAAATTTATTATGTTCCGCGACCCATACTCATGTCAGTGATGGATCAAATAAACGAAAAGTAGCTGCTCTCTTTGACATCGGTCGGTCGCGTCATAGTTGCACCTTCCCCCCCCCCCCCCCCCCAACTCCCCACAACTTAGAATAACCGCCGATAAATCGATAAATTTCGTGTATTTTGGCTACCGCAGTAACAGACAGGCTACTGGCAAAATTACATCTAATAACGAAATTACATTCTCTCCAATAAATGCTAGTTGGACATATCAGTTCCCTGAAAATTATGAATGTACTGTGTGTTCTTTCGGACCGACGTTGGTTGACATTAAAAACCGTAAGTTTACGAATTAGAAATATTCAAACATCTGGGCTGTTCAGAGCACTGGATTAAAGTCAGCAAGGGAAAACTAGTCCCGTACAGTCATAATTTTCAACGCTACCGTTAAAATTTAATCCATACCCTCACACAGACGAAATTCATAGTCCCGGGGTAAGAACTCAACCTAGTTTTGCCGAAGGCCTTATAAAAGATCATAGAAGAGCAGACGGAGTTTCCGGACGCTTCTTTGTCCTTGGGATGGAATACTGCTACAAAGATACGGAAGAATCAGCAATGACCAACGGTATGAGAATGCGCAAGGTAGTGGAAACCAATGCATTATAGACGCATAATAAGTGGAGTTGAAGTGGCCTTTAATATAAAACAGTGTCGTCATTATCTCTATAGTGGCAAAAGATTTCGGAATAATTCCTCATTCGGATCTCTAGGTGATGGTTTCCAAGGATGTGGTGACCATAATGAAAAGAAAGAATAATCCAAAAAGTGGTATGAGAATGCGCAAGGTAGTGGAAACCAATGCATTATAGACGCATAATAAGTGGAGTTGAAGTGGCCTTTAATATAAAACAGTGTCGTCATTATCTCTATAGTGGCAAAAGATTTCGGAATAATTCCTCATTCGGATCTCTAGGTGATGGTTTCCAAGGATGTGGTGACCATAATGAAAAGAAAGAATAATCCAAAAAGTGGTAAATTTCGGAGCATGTAGTCTCAGAAATTTTAACATTGTACGGAAGCTGTAATATCTGAAAGGGGAAGACTCTCTCTAGAGATAGTGGATGTCAGTGAAGTCAAATGGAAGGAAGAGGCATTTGTCGGACGAATATAGGGTAATACCAACTGTAGCGGAAGATAGTGTAACGGAGGAAAGATTTGATACGAGTAAGAAAGTAAGGCAGGTAGTGAGCCATTGCGAACACTTCGGTGTTAGGGTTGTTCTCAACAAATTCGACAGCAAATCAACACCTACAACGATAGTTTAGCAATACAATGCAAAGGTGAAGGCTGAAGATGAAAAGTTAGAAAAAGTTTAGTCCGTAGAAACTGGGCGGAGGAACATCGCGATTCGAATCGTAACGAATTGTGATCTTCAGTGCACTATATTCTGTGCAAACCTTTTAATCCCTAACTAAGGACGGCAACCTACATCCCTTTGAACCTGATGACTATATTCGTCTCTCATTCTCCCTCATACTCCTTTCCCATGCAAAATTCGTTGTTGTGTCACAATTGGTCCTAATAATCGAGCTCTCATTTTAGTCAAGATATGTGATAAATTTTTTTCTCCCCAATTCTGTTAGAATCTTCTCATTAGTTACGTGAGCTACCCATCTATTCATTAGCATTCTCGTATAGCTTATATTATCATTTTTGTCTGAATATCTTATCGTGTGCGTTTCAGTCCTGTACAGTGCTACACACCATACAAATGCTTTTAGGAAACAACTACTAAATTTAAATTAATATTGGATGTCGACAAATTTTTCTATTTTAGAAATGCTTCTCTTCCCATAGGCACTCTCCATTTTATAACTTCTCTACTTTGGTCATCACAATATCGTAAGATAATCATCAGGAAATAATACTTTCTAGAACGAAAATGAAACATGTAAATATAAAATAAAGATCGAAGTGCTCGAATTATAAACAATGAAGGACAGTCTTTTCCCTTCTGTTCAATATATGCACACCGGAAATGAAAGTAAGGTTCGAGATTGGTATTTAAATTCCGGGAGAAAGATTTCAAGAATTACTAATAATATTGCTATTCTCGGATCTGCCGAATGGCATGAATATTCTAGTGAGTACAGAAAAAGAAATGACAGTAAACATGACAGAAAATCGGAAAAAGAACAAAAGTAATGAGAAGTGTTAGAAAGGGACGCAGCGAGAGACTTAATGTTTGTTTAATGTTCAAGTTTGCTACGTTGAAAGTAAAGTAACCTACGATGGACGCAGGTAGGGGGGTATAAAAAGTAGTTGGAACAGGCTAAAATGGCATTCATGGCCAATATGAGTCTACTGTTAAAAAAAATACGGATTATTGTTCAAATGTTTGTAAAGCTTATCGAACTTAACTGCCGCGGCGGAGCGGCCGAGCGCATTAAGGCGCTATGCTACGATGCGCGAGGCCGTTCCCCGTCGGGGGTTCGAATCCTCCCTCGGGCATTGACTTTGGTATAAGGTAGTTCATAGGTAGTTTGTAGGTTTAGGGACTGATGACCCCACAATTAAGTCCCATAAGCTTTACAAACATTTGAACATTTTTGGACTTAACTGCGGGGTCATCACTCCCTAAAGTTAACAAACCATTCGTGAACTGGCTTATACTAAAGACGGCACAAACATCCATGCCCAAGAGGGAATTGGAACCCTCGACGGCCTCACGCATCGTAGTATAGCGCCTCAATGCTCTCGGCCGCTCCGCCGCGGTGATTATTGAACGCACCCAAACCATGCTTTAACAAGCAATCATAAAGAAAACAGTGGTGTGCGTCCATCCATGCAAAACGCCGTACTTGTATGCTAGCGCCAAGTGAAAAGAGCCCGTTGTGTGATTCCTGGGCGGGTCATACAAATCGTACCGTTCTAGATGCAACTTTCCCAAACAAAGATGTTACGCTGAAGATTTTGCTACCGAAAATAAGAAAATATTGCCAACCCCTTGATGTTTACTTCATTCGGCAAGCCGCGCGGGAGTAATCTAGCGGTCTGGAGCGCCACTTTACGCGGCCCCCTGCGTCGGAGGTTCGAATCCTCCCTCGGGCATGGCTGTTTGTGCTGTCTTTAAGTTAGTTCATAAGTAGTTTGTAAGTTTAGGGACTGTTGACCCCGCAGTTAAGTCCCATAAGCTTAACAAACATTTGAACATTTGTAATAACGTGGCTATAATGAGGTGCACACTTTGTTTTAACCACTTCATCGAAATCCCGCATCTGCACTTTCAGGACTAATATAAGTACTTTCATGTATGTGGTACTGCTGTATATGTGTGTTTTGCGCTATTATAAGCACTTTAAGCAGAGAGGTTTTGGCGTCGCTGAATGAATATGTAATGATACACTGACGCCATTAAATTACATGTAACTTCCTTCCTATGGTACTGATATATTGTTACTCTGTTTCGCTCGCTTAAAATGTTACTTGAGGTATAATTCATCGTTTTGCATCGAAGTGACGCACACCACTGATCTGTTTATGATTTTCTGTTATTTCAAGCAAGGTTTCATGTGGGTCCGAGCGTTCTAGGTAAAATGTGTCCCTTGTGAGAGTGTATGTTTGGAGCACAGATTTCTATGGAAACGAAGCAGGGACAGTAGGAAAAAGAGAGCAGCAGAGGACCGCAGCATAGTGCTACTGAAGAGTGTTAGAAATTTGATGCAGTTATAAGATAACGAATTAGGAGTTTCTCTGCAGAAACGCGAAGAAAGGACAATGTGGAAAACACTGACAGGAAAGAAAGGCCGACGGAGGTTCGAGTCGTTCTTCGGGCATGGGTGTATTTGTTGTCCATAGCATAATTTAGTTTAAGCAGTTTGTAAGCCTAGGGACTGATGACCAGGGTAGTAAGATTTCATAGATTTACAAACATGTGAACATTCGAAGAAGGGCCAGGACGGTATGACATGTGTTACGCCCTCAAGCAATGACTGCCATGGTTCTAGAGGGAGGTAAAGAGGGTAAAGTCTTTAGGGGAAGACTGGAAGACATCTAGCAGATAATGGAAGCCGAAGGGGAGGGTGGGGGGAGTGACACTCTGAAGAGTTTGGCGCAGGAGAGGGATTCGTGACGGGTTTTGTCTATCCAGTCATTAGAATGAGGAGTCAAACTAACGAAACAAGAAGAAAAAGAAAAACGAAATTCGTACCTTCAAGAAGATAATAAGGAAAGAGCGAGCGGAATATCGATTTCCTGATGGCAGAACAATTTTACGTTCGTGAATAGGGACAAAACTGTACTGGCGAAGTTAAGATATTTGAGAAAGAAATTTAGTTATATTTATAGGGAGAAGTACTGAACAAAGGTATAGACTTTGTACTATATGACGATGCTATAAGTTAAAAAAAATTTTCATGTAATCTACAGACGATAGAATAAATACTGTTACGTTTAAAAATACCTTACCTCTATTTTAAGAAAGAGTCAGTACTAAGCACACCAGATAAATGCAAAAACGTATTGGGTGATTATGAAACTTCCTGGCAGATTAAAACTATGAGCCGAAATCAGGATTTGAACCTGGGACTTTGCCTTAAGCGCGAAACGCAAAGGTCCTCGGTTCGCATCGCGGATGCGGCACACAGTTTTAATCTGCAAGGAAGTTTCATATCAGCGCACACTCCACTGCAGAGGAAAAATTTCATTATTCGACGATTAGTCTGCCACTGGGGCCGGGTCCATCGATCTGGAGCGGGATGAAATTTTGTGGAACAAATGAAGGAATTTATGTTATTGAGAGGGAGAAAAGTTAAGACACTTGCACTCGCTACGGTATGAAAAACGGCACTTTTTAATTGTCTTCAGAATTATTGTTATTGTATGACCCTAATAACCCCTCATCCGCTTCATTAAAAAATACCGAGAGCGTAAAATGTACTACCACGCATTTAATTAAACTTCTTCCAAAAACCCTTTAAAAATTAATGTGTAGATAGGGCGCGCGGCGCCCGCGTAAACCAGCCCGCGTTTGAAACATTAAAATTTCGGCCTAACAGTTCCACATCCTCTTCCGCTTGCCGAACTTTCCTGAAGACATTTCGGCTAACGCTATAAACATACAAGTTAAAATTTATACATCATTCCGGATACTTCCAACTTCCGTAGCTTAAATTATTTTACATATCCCTACTCAATTTTTTCCCTCGCTCTCTCTCTATTTTTTTCCTTTTTTTGCAACTTCCAAATGCAAACATAATTTCGGTATGTCTCCCATTCCAAGTTCTCTCGGCCGCTATTATACAAGTTCAATATTCGTCTAATTAAATGTTGATTAACAATTTGACAGCACTGTTTGCAGAACTCGCGCAGTCGCCCCCTATAAAAATTGTCACAGGTCCTCGGACAGACAATTAGTCTTTGCAGACGACATAGCGAGGGCAGTAGGGGGGAAGGGATCTCTTCCTCCGCGAGCGAGACGTAAAAATGTCTTGATGACGCGGCAGCCTAATTCGATATTTATGAATCTTCGGATGTGTCCCTGCTACGACAGGGGAGTACGGGAAAAAACACATTACCGCCCTGTTTTTAATCATAGCGGTGCAGATTTTTTTCCTTAACTAAATCGTACTTCCGCTGGGAGAGGGCGAGGCAGAAAAATAAGAAATTAAGGGAGGGAAAGTTTTTTCGTGCCCTCTTTCTTTTCTTTTCTTTTTTTTTTTTTTTTTTACTTCTCCTCCCCAGCTAGGCAAAGAGGTCGTCGGTCGTCGCACAAGTTTGTAAGGATGACACTGCGAATGAAAACCCACAGCCGGCAAGGTGCTCGGACGAGCGAGAAGGTAGGGTGAGACGGAGTGGTGAAATTTCCGACGAGGGTTTCGACGCGCAACTTCGACCACTGTTAGTGGGCAAGTTTTCCGCCGAAACCATAAATGGAGCAAAGAGAGATTGCAAGCGAACACCAACACTTTATTTCATGCTCGTCGCCGATATGGGAGGATACATTAGTTCTCTGTTCAACCATATTTTGGTAAAAAAATTGGGGTATGTTGAAGCAAAGCACCAAAAGAGGTGGTTAAGAAGTAGGTGAGTTTACATCTACGTGGGATACTCTGCAAATCACATTTAAGTGCCTGGCAGAAGGTTCATCGAACCACCATTATACTATTTATCTCCCATTCCATTCTCGAATTGCGCGCGGGAAGAAAGAACACCTGAATCTCTCGGTTCCAGTTCTGATTTCTCGTATTTTATTCTGATGATAATTTCTACCTATGTAAGTGGTAGTCAACAATATATTTTCGCTTTCGGAGGAGAATGTTGGCGATTGGAGTTTCGTAAGTAGCCCACGCCGCAGCGATAAGCGCCGTTGTTGTAATGATTCCCATCCCAGATCCAGTATCATTTCCGTAACGCTGTCTCCCCTGTATCGTAACAATACGAAACGAGCTGCCCTTCTTTGGACTCTTTCGATGGCCCCCGTAAAAACCCACCTGATAAGGATCCCACACTGGGCAGCAATACTCCAAATGAGGGCGGACAAGCGTAGTGTATGCAGTTTCTTTTGTAGTTCTGTTGCATGTTTTAAAGGCTCTGCCAATAAAACTCAGTCTCTGGTTCGCCTTCCCCACGACATTATCTACGTGTTCTTACCAATATAAGTCTGAAGTAATAGTAATTCCTAGGTATTTTGTGGAGTTTACGGCCTTCATGTTTGATTGATTTATCTTGTAAACAAAGTTTAACGGATTTCTTTTCGTACCCAAGTGGACGACATCACACTTCTCATTATTTAGAGTCAATTGCCAACTTTTACACCATACTGATATCTTATTAAGATCGTTCTGCAGTTGGTTTTGATCTTCAGGTGATTTTACTAGACGGTAAATGACGGCGTAATCTGCAAACAACCTAAGAGAACTACTTAGATTTTCCCCTAAATCCTTTATGTAAATAAGGAACAGCAGAGGACCAATAACACTATCCTGTGGAACGCCCGATATCACCTCTGTTTTAGTCGATGCCTTACCATCGATCACTACGAACTGTGTCCTCTCTGACAGGAAATCCCCTACCCAATCGCAAATTTGGGGCGATATACCATAACCTCGCAATTTGATTAAAAGCCTTTTGTGAGGTACGGTGTCCAAAGCCTTCTGGAAATCAAGAAATACAGAATCGATTTGCGAACCCTTGTCGATAGCACCCATCACTTTGTGTGAATAAAGAGCTAGTTCTGTTTCGCATGCACGATATTTTCTAAATCCGTGTTGACCTTGGGTCAATAGACCGTTCTGTTCGAGATAATTCATAATATTTGAATACAGGATATGTTCCAAAACCCTGCAACAAATTGACGTCAATGAAATAGGCATGTAGTTTAGTGCGTTACTGCTACTGCCTTTCTATCAATTATTGCATTTAAAACATGACAAATTCCCTATTAAAACCGTTGTGTCCAATATATATATATATATATATATATATATATATTGTAAAAGGTATCCAATAATTCTTGATATACATTCTTAGGGCTTGTAGACGGGAGTGGATAGAGTATGGAGAATGAACCTAATAAAATGTTCCAATATTTGTAAATCTATGAGACCAAACTACTGTGGTCATCACCCGCTAAACTTACAAATTACTTAAACTAACCCAAGGACAACAGACACACCCAAGCCCGAGGGAGGACTTGATTTTCTGGCGAGAGCTCTCCTCCCCCCTCCCGCCCACCAACCCCTACGCAGCAGTCTCTGACATGATGACAAGAACAATGCGGCCATTCCAGCGCGGTGAGAGAAGTATCCTACGTCTGAAAATGTCGTTCAAGTAACGCTATGAGGACTTCAACATAAATAACATTGAGACACATAGGATTCGGGAAAAATCATACTTTTTTTTCATTTCAAACGTCAGTTAAAAGCTAAATCGGTACATGGAATACCTACTTTTAGCCTGTAAGACCTTTGTTTTACGTAACATTACAAATGGGATATTGGATATTGGAATTCCTGATGGTTCTGTCACTGATGATCAAAACTAACACATTCACTTCTAGTAAGACGTAGCACGATGTGTGTTATCGATAACGACTATATAATTATTGTATTGGTCTATAGGGCTATTGTATGGTTATTCTGAAGGATGTGATATGCACCAAGTGCAATCATTAGGTGCGAAGTATACGATTCTTCAACTGGCAAATCTTAGATGTGAATAAGGCAGACAACAGTTTGTAAACCACTTGACACGTATCACTGACCTAGATACTGCTGATATTGGAACAACTCTTTGATTAAAAAAGACTATTCAAACCCAACAAATATTGCGGAATGCAGGGTTTGTTTACATACAACGCTGAAAGGGAAAAATGTAAATTCTAATTGATTCACCTTATAAGAAACAATGAAAAGTGAGCTTGGCATGAGAACTGTCAAACTGACCTATGGAACGGTATGGCAGTGAAGTCTTAATTAGACATGTCGGTGACGTAGTCCTTTGTTGCACAGATGTGAGACTAACAATTGTCTAGGCTAAATGGTACAAGAAAAGAAAGATAAATCCTGCAGAAGATCGGATGAGCATAGTGAAGTTCGCAGGTGAGATAAATCTTATAAAACATTCGCTCTCGAATATATAACATCCCGGAGTATTTCCCATCTGACGAAGTAATTGTGGCCTTCCTGACTCTCTGAAACTCCAACTTGGTAATAATGTGATGAAGTGCAATAGGCGTATTCTTTGGTGGATGGAATTTTGAATAGTTCTTGTAATCATTTCTACCGCCAGACCATGATTTTTCCTATACTTCCTACTTTCACTAAATTATGCCTTGAAACGTCTCCTTAACTTCTGCGCAACAGTTAAAATTTCATACTTTTTAGAATGAAGCAATTGTAAGGGGCGAAAGAATCAGCACTGATTAAAAAGAGTTGATCATACATTTCAATGGTAGACACCACTGATATGTACATCATCGTAGATGGAGAAAGGAGATTTGAGGAGGTGGGTAACATAAAAATAATTTCCCCTCATTGGTCGGGGCGTATGCGGAATCACTTGTTCTCTTCTGCAGCTTGAAATCGTCCATCAGAAAGTTTTTACGTTCAGGAAGCAGCAGAGGAGAGACAAGTGGCAGTAAGTTTTCCGCGACTTCTTTGGTTCAAAGGGAGACACAATTGTCCCTCTGACTTCATCTCTTCCTACAATCATTGAGAGAATGCGATACAGCTTTTAATCTTTTATGGCAAGGAAAGAACAAATTTTGCAGTTTTTCGAAAGAACAGATACTTGTTCGACCTGATCACTTTGTGTCTCTTGCAAATGCAAGTAACTATTGCTTGAGTATAATAGAGGTTATGATGAAGTGCCTAATTGCGTACGTAAGGCTCACATTCCTGGTCACCCTGTTGTTGCTATGGTCTTCAGTTCGCAGACTGGTTTGATACAGCTCTCCACGCTACTCTGTTCTGTGCAAGCCTCTTCATCCAAAATACGAATGGCAGGCTACATCCTTTTGAATCTGCTTACTGCATTCGTCCCTCGGTCTCCCTCTACGATTTTTACCCCACATATTTCCTTCTAAGTTGACGATTCCTTTATGTCTTAGAATGTGTCCCACCAACCTATCTCTCCTGTTAGTCAGGATATGCCAGAAGCTCCTTTTCTCCCCAATTCTGTTGAACACCTCCTCATTAGTTACGTGATCTACCCATTTAATCTTTATCATTTGTCTATAGACCAAATTTCGAAAGCTTCAGTCATCTGTCTGAACTTTAGCTGTAGTCGTGGAATAATGTTGTTAACAGGACGGAGTTATGGTGAGGCATTGGCGTCGGATGTTGTCTTTCAGCATCCCTAGAGATGTCGGTCGATCACGATACACTTGCGACTTCAGGTAACCCCAAAGCCAATAATCGCACGGACTGAGGTCTGGATACCTGGGAGGCCAAGCATGGCGATAGTGGCGGCTGAGCACACGATCATCACCAAACGACGCTCGCAAGAGATCTTCCACGCGTCTAGCAATGATTTTTTATATCTAATAAAACCCTATGTCATTCCAAGCATGTGTGTCAATTTTTAGCTCTATATCTACATTATTCCGTGATTTATTAAGTTTTCAAATTTATACTGACTTTTTGATCACCCGGTAGATGGTTCTGCAGAAAGTCTTGCCTAACTGTGAGTGAACAGAAAAAAGTGTTTTGTTTCCAGGGTGTGTCACTTGGTGGTGAAGGATTGTGGACAACAGCGGGCTGGCCGCAGTGGCCGAGTGGTCTGTGGCGCGCCAGTCACCGTCTGCACGGCCGCTACGGTCGGGAGTTTGAATCCTCCCTCGGGCATTTGTGTTTGTGTTGTCCTTATCGTAAGTTAGTTTAAGTTAGTCAAGTAATTAGTGTTTAAGTCTAGCGACTGATAGCAACGCAGTTTGGTCGCATAAGACTCCACAGACAGTTGAACATTTGAACAACAGCTGGCTGCAAGGATCTAAATCATTTAAGTGAACGAATTAAGAAACATAAAGAAAGTTGGCTTCATTTAGAAAATGTTTGGCACAATTAACATTGCTGCTTAGATTCATTCGGTGTATAAAATGTCAATTCAGTAGCATAATGAATTAGTTATGAAGAACAGACACATATTAAACAGAATAGTAGAGTGCTTACTGTTTTGTGAATCTCATGAGTTACCACTAAGAGCTCACAATGAAGAGCAATAGTCAGCAAACCGTGAAAATTTTAGACTTCTTATATCCTTTGGGAAATCTTGACTGTGAAATTATTACTTAAGCAGCTCTATGAATTCTGTGTGTAAATATACATCACACATAATACATTTGAGCTTCTGGACTGTATGTATCAAGTTTGCATTGAAGAATTGATTAAAGAGACTAACGATGTCACTTTCGATTCTGTGCAGGCTGACAAAACAACAGATATTACGTGTAAAATGAATTTGTCCTTATACTGCGGTATATTAAGGGGAAGAAACCTGTTGAAAGACTTATTTCCTTTGAAAACGTTAATGACAGGACAGCATTTGGACTTAGTGCCTTTCAATGTTCAAGAAAAACTCACTGCTCAGGCGTACTATGGCGCCCCAGTAATGAGCGGCAGTCACAGCGGTGTGCAGACACTGATGCAGAGCACTTTCCCACATGCCAAGTACGTTCACTGCTTTGTCCACCAAATGGTTTTGATTCTTCAGAATACTTGTAGTAAAAGCATAAAGTCGATAAGTTGTTGTTCGCAAATATTGCTGGTTTTGCAACGCATTTTTCTTCATCTCCCAAGCGAAGTTATTTGTTACAGACAGTCTGCAACAAGAGAATTCCTTCAGTCTCTTCCACTAGATGGAACTTCCAGTCCCGCATTGTAAATACTGTCAAAGAAAACTAATTGCACTTATTGGAATGTTTTGAAAAATGGAGGAACAGGATTCCTGGGATGACATTTCAATAAGAGAAGCATTTGCCTTAAGAAATTTACTTCACAATCCACGTTCTTTGTTCCTCCTAATTTTTTTCTTTAATATCAAGAAACACGCTGATATTTACTACAACACAGTTCAGATGTAGAGTACAAATATCGTTAGCATATCCAATGCATTACATCATTTTGAGTGTGCTGTATCTCAAATACGAGAGAACATTCAACCGTTTCGAGTTTCTGATGGTGAGTGTATTTCTCCTACAAGAAAACGTTCCAAATGTACCAATGAACTTAATCTGACAGCAGATGCCAAAGAAGTGTGTGGCATTATGATCAACCAACTGAAAGGAAGATTTCAAAACTCTCATGCATTTAATAGCTTCAAAATCATGGATCCAAAAAAGTTTGCTTCTTTTAGAGAACATTTCCCAGCCACTTTGGTCAATATTTTTTCCATTATACTACAGTCCTTTTATATGCCACGAAAAATTGAAAAATTAACTGTCAGTGATTTATCGCAATGATAATTTAGAGTAATTACATCGGTTTGTGAGCTGTTTACTTTCATTCTGGAAGATTCCTTTGAAGAATTATTCACTGAAGTGCACGAAACATTACAAATTGCGTTTTAGATTAATTTAAATTAGTTGTTCGTTCCATGGATGCGTGTAGATGAGATCCTCGTGGATGTGGAACATGTCCCTTGCCCCCTCTTTTTTTTGCAAGCTGATAATATAATAATACTAATGTATATGTATACAAAATAATACAAATAATATGAATACAGATACATGTATGATTTGATTCTATTTAAAAATTCGTCAGTGGACTAGAAAGTCTTTAGGTTCCTCTCAAAGTGATCTTTATTTGTAGCTAAATTGTTGATGGTTGCTGGTAAATTATTGAAAACTATGTTCCTGAGTAGTGGACCCCTTTTTGAACTAAAGTATGTGCTTTTAACTTCTTGTGTAGATAATTATTGTTCCTAGTATTGTAGGTATGAATTGAGCTGTTTGATGCGAAAAGGGATATGTTATTTATGACAAATTTTATTAAGGAATAAATATGCTGAGAGCCAGTAGTTAATATACCCAGTTCTTTGAAGAGGCTTCTGCAGGATGTCTGTGAATTTACACCCAAATAATACTATTATTCGCTTTAGGACTCAAAACGTTTGCTTGACTTGAAGAGATACCCCAAAATATTATACCATATGACATTATGGAATGAAAGTGAGCAAAGTATGCAAGCTTTATTATTTTCATGTCTTCTATGCCTGATACCACCCGTATTGCAAAATACACCAATTTCAACAGCAGAAGCAGAGCTCAGTTTCAGCACCATAAAAAGAATCAGAACCTACCTCAGGAACAGTATGAGTCGGGAAAGGTGGAACTCACTGGCTGTTTGTTCCATTCACAAGGAGGAAATCAGTGATATTCCAAACTTCAACAACAACGTAATTGACAAGTTTTCCAGTCAGATGAACAAACGTGCATATTTACTGTATAAATAACCTGTCAGAACACAGACCTCAAGAGTTAACGTGCTAGTTAGGTAAAAAACATACGAAACTGCTCCTAGCCAAAGTTTTCCCCACAGTGTTTACCTTGGCCGTAAGGAAAAAGCCAGGAGGGTCCCTACTGTCTATGTGGTGCATTCCCTATGGGAAAGAAGTCACATACGTCCTCCCACAGTTCATTTTGATTTTGACATCACAATCAGTACACAGAAGCACAACTACAATGTCACCACAGCATAAACTCAGACGCCCACACAAGTACACGGAAAACCAGCGGAGCTGGTGGACCAGACCAACTACAATATTATACACACACACATATCCCCTACCAAAAAAAAAAATATAATAATAATAATAATGTTTATTGCACATTTGTATAATTTTTATTAGCTACAGTGTTTCGTGGATTACATTAATTACTTCATAATTAGCATATTTAATATCTTTAGAATGTATTTAAATGGAGGTTATTTCATGAACACTTCAGACTGATTACATTATACTGGGTACTAACTTTTGGTCTGGGCCCCACCAACGAAACTGAGCAAGAGCCGCCACTGATTTAAACTAACATTGGATGTCAACAATTTCGCTTCTTCAGAAACGCTTCTTCCAAAAGCCATTTTGCATTTTATGTATCTTTACTTCGACCATCAGTAATTAAGTTACTACCCTAATGACAAAACTCATTTACTACTATTATCGTCTCATTACCTAATCTAATTTCCTTCAGCAGCGCCTGATTTTCTGACACTGCATGCCATTACATTCGTTTTACCCTTGTTAATGTTAATCTTATATCTTCCTGTCAAGAAACTGTCCATTCCATTTAATTGCTCTTTCAGGTCCTTTGCTGTCTCTGTTTAATTCGCTCTCCAACTTTCTCCTTGCATTCCTTCAAAGCCTGCTCGATGTACAGATTGAACAACATTGGGGAAAGGCTACAGCCCTGTCTTATTCCCTTTGCTACCACTGCGACCCTTTTATGACCTTCGACTCTAATAATTGCTGCCTGGTTTTTGTACCATTTGAATATAATTCATCGCTACCTTTATTTAACATCTGATACCTTCAGAATTTAAAAGAGTGTATTCGAGTCAACATTGTTAAAAGCTTTCGCCAGATCCATGTATGCTAAAACCGTAGGTTTCCCTTTCCTTAACCTAACTTCTAAGATGTAATGTGAGTATTGCCTCCTGTGTGTTCCTACATTTCTCTTAAATCCAAACTGATCTTTCCCAAGGTCGTATTCCACCAATTTATCCATTCGTCTGTAAATAATTCGTGTTATGTTTTGCAACCGTGACTTGTTAAACTGGTAGTTCTGTAATTTTCTCATTAGTCTGCATTTGCTTTCTTCGGAATTGGAATCACTACATTCTTCCTGAAGTCTGAGGGTATTTTCCCTGTCTCATACATCTTCCACACCAAGTGGAGCAATTTCTTCATGACTGACTCTCCTAACGATAACAGCAGTTCAGAACCTACACAACCTTTAGATCTGCCGGTTTGTCAATGCAAAGTTGGATCTAGTACGTTTTCTTTCAACCAAAGGAGTTGCTTCCTTCAATTCATATCACACATGGCTACAAATGCAATACTGGTTGAGAGTAGCGCAGGATTCCACGGAATGAGCTTCGAGATGGTCGACGAGCACCATTGCTCTATCACTACTAACAGCATTCTGTGAACCAATGCCACCAAAACTTTTCAAATCGGTCTCATATGAATGGAAGAAGGGATGCAAGAGCCAACAATATCCGTCTGTTCTAGAGTACCACTGCGGACACCAAGACCCCCGGCAGAAACTAAACCCATACCGTGTTCATTTAATAAAACCTACAGGATTTTAAAAAAAGAGGTGTAATTAACTATAGTATTAATACGATTATCATCCACAACGTGTTATTAGTGTTTGGGCGTATTTTTCTAAAATTTTGCACGTGTTCGAATCAACTATTGATTCAAGAGTTAACTACAATTTAAATTATCAGTAAATTTATCATATAATAACGGTTTCGTAGATATTCACCCTCAAATAAGAGCTAAAAATTTCAAATTTCTGACACAATATTGGCAATATAAAGATCGCTCTTTGGAGTGAAGATCGGAAAAACCAAGGCAAACACTTTATAAAATGTAAACAAAATTCGCAGTTTTTTACGCATTACTTACTAAGAACAGGTTTTTCAAAGCTGAGAACTTGGAAGACACTACCCTAAAGTGTTCTAACAAGTATAAAAAAGAGTACTATAATCACGTTTGTATTTTTTTTGTCAAATTCGAATGGCCAACTACTGTTAAAAGCAAAGAACAGAAGTGGCAGATGGAAGGAGTACACTGAAGGCGTCTGTAATGGTGGGGAGGGGGAGGGGGAGGGGGAGGGAGGGGGACTTGTCTGATGTGATGGAAGAGATTTGGGTTGTTACGGAAAACAGAGGATGCAAATGAGCACTACAAGTCTGAGAATCAACTAACGCAGAATATATAGATGAAATTCCATTGCAATTTGTAAAATAACTAGAAGAAATTTTAATCATAGGAATATGCAGGTTAGTATGTACAATCTAAGGCAATGTACCATCAGACTTTCGATTAAGTATGATCCAAACAATGCCAAAGATAGAAAGAGCAGATACGTTTAGAGATTCTGCACAGTCAAGCTACTGACGTCGAAAACATACTCGAGGGTGCTTAAGTGCCTACTTACAGTTTGAAACAGCTATATAGCAAACTAATATTTTAATAGGGTCTTTTAATAACGCCTTTTGATGTTAATTCCAAATAAAGTGCATCCCAGGACTATACAGTCTGTATCACAAAGTAAACATTGCTGCAATAGCGGGTACTGAAGTATTTTTGTACTGCTCTCAAACCGGTTGGCCTATTTAAGATGTTTTCTGCCTTCGTAATCGAAACTTCTACAATGTTAGAAGTAAGCAGACACCACAGGAAAATTAATAACTGATTAATTACATACCTAGCAGTCTGTTTTTTGTAACAAAATCGCAAAGCCTCTCGCTTATGAGCAGACCCTTGAATTCATATTAAACAAAACGTATCTCTTGTTAGAAAGCTCTGACAGCGTTCCAAGTTGAAACAGATGAAAATGTGATGCATTATTAAAATTTCGTTCGCAAATTGTGCTAATCCAATAAAAAAAATGTTTCTCGTATGATGAAAATTTGGTAACATCGACAAAAGAATACATTTTCGTAAGTGGTCCATATTTAGTCTTAATAATATGCTGATGCACAACAAACTAATATGTAAACATAGTTCAGTTCTTCCTAAGCTCTTAGATGCCTATCCATATTGGTACAGTGAATAATTTGCCTGGTGGGGCTAGTTTAAAAAAGTACAAGATTGAACAGCTTAACTGTGTTGATCATGACAAACGGAAAACCTACCCAAGAAGGAGGAGAGCTAGCAAGAATGAACTACCTGCTCAGATCATATGCTTGGAAGTTTTTATTCTTACGAAATTGAGAACTTACTCAGAGAATGGCTTCTGCTCTGAGAAACTTCTCTGGGGCATGTGCTCTTTCTTGCTCATACGGCCCATTGTGTATAGTCTGCTTGTTGTGGAAGCTGTGTATATTTTTTGTTGAAAGAAAAAAACCGTAACTTGAGGTTTAAATTTCGTAAATTTAAGGGAACAAAAAAAATGGTGGACCAATAAACGAACTGTTAAACAGGGTTTGATATTCATTCTCGCCGTTCAATCTACAGATTTAACAAGCACTGACTGTAGCAAAAAATTTAAAGGTTGGAATTAAAATTCAGGAGGAAAAGATTTCATTATCATTGCATATTATAGAAATTTATGTATATATTTCTGTGTGCAGTGGCCGGGTGGTCTGCGACGTGCCAGTCACGGTATGCATGGTCGCTGAGGTCGGGGGTCCTAATAACCCCTCGGGCATGAATGTTTGTGCCGTCTGTAGTATAATCTTGTTCGTAAGTAGTTTGTAAGTTTAGGGACAGATGACCCCATAGTTAAATCCCTTAAGCTCTACAAACATTTGAACTATTTTTAATGTCTATGCGTGTGTGTGTGTGTGTGTGTAAGTGTGTGTGTGTGTGTGTGTGTGTGTGTTTGTGTTCGCTTCCCATTTCCTCCTAAACTACAGGACAGATTTCAACCAAACGTAGTACGCATACTGCTTACTGCCAGACAATATTCGCTGTGGGGTTGTCCTCACAACAGCATAAATAATGAAAATTGTGAATAACTGGTAGAATATGCGGCAATGTTCCACATTTTTTAATCTAATGGACTGACTTCAACGGAACTTAATGCAAATGTTCGTTACAATCGCTGTAGGAGTCAAACCTATGACACATTGTACAGGAGATACGATATAATCATTGAAAGTCACACAAAACTGTGGCGTCATGCAATGTGAAAATAACGAAACTTCTATGACGAGTAAGAAGAAGGTCATCACTTACTACTTTTCTGCTCTTCGTGTTATACAGAGGAGGGAGAGAGAGAGAGAGAGAGAGAGAGATGCACGAACATAGAAGGAGTGATACACGTCCGGACAAAGCCGCGAACTACAGCAAGTTAATTATAATATTCGTTTGTGACATTGCTATTCTCATGAAAATTAGAATTAGATGAACTGTTGAACTGAATGAAAACTATAATGGGTAGATAGTATGGACAGCGAGTAAAAAAAAAACACTTCAATTTCAGGAAGAAAATTAGAGAATGGACGTTCACGGCCCATCACTGTAATACATATACTATTGAAACCGAAAGAGAAGGGAATGCAATTGATAGGATGTTTATAATTTGTTGAAATAATGCAGAATTATAACGTCTTCCAGAGAACTCGTGGATAATATCATTCGCGGAAGCAGACTGAAATGACGCAGCTCTTAAACCGAGAGAGTTTTTCCAAGACGGGCTAATGACAAGACATATGTGATGTCACGATCATAACGGGACTGAAGTAAGTGTATATGATAAAAACTGTAGTGTCAGGCAGAGATACGAATGTATCCGGAGAATTATTGACGTCATAGTATGCAAGTGCTGCACTGACAAACAACACATTCCTCCTCCTACTCCCTGAACCACAATAAACTACGTTTACAATAACACCCTGTCTTTAAAGAAATGAATAAAACTAAAAGAAAATAAAAAGCTCTGTGATACGTGTAATTTACAGACAACACATTGCAGGCTAGCACAAGTCACATGTCAATAGGCAGAAACAAAGAATATTAAGTTACCCATGCTGTAGGGAGAAACGTATACGTAGGCCTCTTTTAGTTTCGTCGGTGTATCATAACATTTTCAATCAACAGTGAAAAACAATTATAAATTGCGCGAAATATATGGTGCACAACTAACAGTTCTTATATTAGTCTCAAAGTGCAGATGTGGGATTTGAATGGAGTGGTTAAAATGACGAGCACAATGTGTACACCTACTGACGTCACGTTTTTAGGTTCAAAATCTCTTTCGCACTTAAGAAGACCAGTATTAAAAGTCACACATACTAAATTTTCAAATGATGTGGCCATGTCACTGACATATCGTACCTTTCGTTTTACACATCGCCACGTTGGCTTATGATTTATTCGCAAATGTCAAAATCTTCCTACTTTAGCTGCTCTTCTTAAGGGCTATGACATATAAAGGGTGTATCATAAACGATGACAAAAACTTACACGGTTGAACGCGCACCATAATAGAAGCCAATACGTCTCGGTAAACATGGGTCCGCAAACAAGCCGTTTGCGAGATAATTACGAATGCATAATTATAAGTCGCCACTGACATAATTGTAAACACCGTCCTAGTTAGTACACAATAATTTGAAATTTATACTTTACTATTAAGATTTATATCGCTTTTAGTTCCCGTTCCGCTGACTTCATTGTAAGCATCGTCCTTACTGCGGAGCGATCTGCTGCTCACCGTCGGAGGTTCGAGACCTTCTCGTGCATGGCTGTGTCTGTAGTCCTTAGGTTAGTTTAAGCAGTTTATACGCCTAGGGACTGATAACCACAGCAGTTAACTCTCATAGATTTACAAACATTTGATAATTGTTTTTATTCTTAGACATAAAGGAATCGACAATTTAGCATTGGAGGAAATTGTGTGTGGGGTAAAAATTGCCGAGGGGTACCAAAAGACGGATAAAGGAAACGGGTTCAAATGGATGTGGTTTTTCGTCCTTATGAGGAGATCAATTAGCTTGCTCAGGATAGTATAGGGTGTAGAGCTGCATCAAATAATTCGCCTAACTCAAGACAACTCTCTCTCTCTTTCTCTTTCTCTTTCTCCTTCTGTCTCTCTCTACCTCCCTCCCTCCCTCCTCTCTCTCTCTCTCTCTCTCTCTCTCTCTCTCTCTCTCTCTCTCTCATATAAATATTTGTCAAGCTTAAGGGACTTAACAGCGGAGTCATCAGTCCCTAAACTTACAAACTACTTATGAACTACCGTATACTAAACACGACAAAACATCTATGCCCTAGGTGGGAATTAAACCCCCAACGGGGAGCGGCCTCGCGCATCGTAGCATAGCGCCTCAATGCGCTTGGCCATTCCGCCGCGGCATATATATATGAGGGGCGTTTGAAAAGTCCGATCAAAAATAAAAATTAATAACTTGTTTGGGGGAAACCATTTTTACTTTTCGACATAGCCTCCTATTAGACGTATACAGTTCGTCCAACGCTAATTTGTCGATCTCTTCCGAATAATAAGAACTGTCCAAGCCTGAAAAAGCTATTAGTTTCTGCAATCACCTTCTCGTTTGAATGAAATCTTCATGTCGTCAGTCTTTTCTTTAAATTGGGGAGCAAATAGTAGTCCGAGGGAGCCAAGTCAAGGGAGAATGCGAAACGAGTTGGAATCCTATTTCCAATAATTTTGCGACCACAACCGCTGAGGTGTGTGCTAGTGCATTGTCATGATGGAAAAGCCACGGCGAATTAGCCGTGCGCACTGAGGCGCCATGCTACGTTGCTCGCGGCCGTTCGCCGTCGGAGGTTCGAGTCCCCACTCGGGCATGAGTGTTTGTCTTGTCATTAGGTTAGTTTAACTTAGTTTAAGTAGTTTGTAAGCTACGGACTGATAACCCAGCAGATGAGACCGGTAGATTTACAAACATTTGAACATTTCATGATGGAAAACGACCTTTTAAGGGCCAATCGTCGGTTTCCAAACAGTCAGTAACGATGAATAATATGCACCTGTAATGGTTTTACCCTGTCCCAGATAGTCGATGAGGATTAACCTTTCCGGCCGAAGGACCGGTCTGCGCCTTTTTTGGTGCAGATTCTTTCCTGGTAACCCATTGTATAGATGGTTCTTTGATCTCAGGAGTATAGTAATGTATCCACAGTGACGAAACGATGCTTAAAGTCCTGCGGATTCTTCCTGAACAACTGCCAACCTTCCTTGCAACGCTTCACATGATTCCGTTTTTGGTCAAGCGTGAGCAATCGCGGCACCTACCTTGCGGAAGGCTTTCTCGTGTCCAAATGTTTATGCAAAATATTATGTACCCGTTCATTAGAGATAACCACGATATTAGTCGTCTCACGCACCTTAACTCTTCTGTCCATCCGTCACCATATCATGGATTTTATCAATGATTTTTGGAATCGTAGGGCGTCAAGCACGTTCAGCGACACTTGTACTCGTATGGCCATTCCACAAATTTTGAAACCATTTATAAACTGTTCTAATCGAAGTTCCCATAATGTTTATCAAGCTTTTCCTTAGTCTCCTGGGGCGTTTTGCCATTCATAACGTTTAATCACCACACGAAAGCCAAACACAGAGAAATAGACCTATATGGCTGAATCTTAGTGTGAGTTCTTTCCAAAGATGCTACTAACTAAACATGACGGTCGTTGCACGTAATTTTCAAACGCACCTCGTATATATGTCAGCAGTCGTCTGTAAAGAGGACTTGCTAAGATAGGCTAAATATTGCAAAAATGTGACACTAGCCGTAGCGAGAATCACATTGTGTGCGAGTACTAGGAGATGTAAGCAAGTTTGGCTCTGGCTGGGGAGTGTTCTCTGATGGACGATGGGCACACCGACGTGGTAGCTCAGCGTGTTTGGCGAGAGGACTACCTGCCCTCTGCAACGAAAACCTTAGCCAAGAACTCTTGGTAGAACGTAGAACAAACACGAGACGGTCTACCCTAGGAACAAAAATATAAATGATTAACCAAGAAAGGGAAAAGCGGAAGATCCACGTTGACGTTACGGTCCTTCACGAAATTTCAAGTACTGCGGAATGGTAGGCCTCAAGAGCACCTAAAGTCGAAAATTTTTCGCAGTTTGAGAATTAATATTCGGTTTAATACTCATGTACCTTTTCCACTTGGTTTTAGCCTCTTCATCGAAATCTCACATCTGTATTTTGAGAAGTAATAGTAGCACTAGCAGTTGTGTAGGGCATGCGGTATTTCGAACTATTATAATGTCCCACTACTTTTGGTGTGAAAAACACTTAAATTGCCGATACCTTCTGGCAATAAAAAGTACTTCTTCAAAAGATCAAAGTTAATAAAAATATTTACATAACTTTGCAGATTTTATGTCAGCGGTTGTAATAAATAACACTCAAATGCACTGATACTGATTGTTTTGTTTTTGAACTGACTGGTACACAATTTAAGACTAATAATTCGAGGCTATCAAAACAAAACTAACTCAACTGTCGCGATGCGCCTCCATTTATAGCTTGATTACAATACATCTCATAATTGACACATGGTTATTAATTTCATACAATTAGAACTTTACGAATAGCTAGATTATGTCTCGTAAAATATAATTACTGAACCGTTTCAAACTTTTGACATTATAGATGTTAACAGCCCACTAGAAATTTAATTACATATATCTGAAGTTATTAAAATGCGATGTCATTGACTGCTAACGATGAACTTCGTATTTGTTCTATTTTTTATAGAAATATAACAGAACGGATATAATTGACAGTTCCAGCCAATCGCAAATAAATGTTTTAATACCTTTAAAACTAAAAATTAATTAGATTCATTGATATATATGATTATTTATACATAAGTATACAAATTACAACAATGCTTCAACAAATACATTTCTAGAATGTTCCAGCATGACAAATTCAAAAAATCAAATCAAATGTTTGTAAAGTTATGGGACCTAACTACAGTGCTCATCGGTTCCTAAACTTACAAACTACTTAAACTATTTTATCGCCGCGGTGGAGTAGCCGAATGGTCTAAAGCGTCTCACTGCGGAGTGCGCGGTTGCTCGCCGTGGAGGTTCGAGTCCTCCCTGGGGCATGGGTGTGTGTGTTTGTCCTTAGGTTAGTTTACCTAGGTTTAAGTAGTTTGTAAGCTATGGACTGATGGCCACGCAGTTTGGTCCGATAGATTTACAAACATTTTAAAAAACTATTTTATCCTAAGGACGGCACAAACACACATTTCCGCCGGCCGCGGAAATAGTTCATAAGTAGTTTGTAAGTTTAGGGACTGATGACCCCGTAGTTAAGTCCCATAAGCTTTACAAACATTTGAACATTCAAACACACATTTCCAAGGGAGGACTCGAACCTCAGACATGGAACGACCGTGCGCACCGTAGCAGGGCGCCTCAGCCGCACTGCTATTCCGCCGCGGCATGACACATTCTGTTTCTAACTGGCACCGTTTTTCTGCAGTACGAAGATTCCGACAGATATGTTGAAGTATTTATATCGCCTGATTCATGAAAAATAATGAAAACAACTATAAGATGCGTGATATATGCTAGGTCATGCTAAGGAAAGACTGAAAAGTTGCACAAGTTACTCCAATATTCAGGAAAGGCCATAGGACCGATCCCCAAAATTACAGGCCACTCCCATTGACGTCGATTTGCAGTAGGATTTTGGAACATATACTTTGTTCGAACATTATGAACTACCTCGAAGAGAACGACCTATTAACCAATAGTCAACACGGATTCAGAAAGTATCGCTCTTGCGAAACACAGTTTGTCCTTTATTCACATTAAGTGAAAAGTGCCATCCAAGTGATCTCAAATCGATTCCATATTTCTGGATTTCCGGAAGGCTTTTGACACTATACCCCACAAGCGGCTTCTAATTAAATTGTGTGCTCATGGAATATCTCCCCAATCGTGCGAATGGATTCACGATTTCCTATCAGAAAGGACACAGTTCGTAGTAATTGACGGTGAGTCATCGAGTAAAACAGAGGTGATATCTGGCATTCCCCAAGGAAGGGTTATGGGTTCCCTACTCTTCCTTGTGTTTAAAACGATTTAGGAGACAATCTGAATAGCTCCCTTAGACTGTTCACGGATGATGCTGTCGTTTATCGGTTAGTGAAGTCAACAGACGATCAAAAGCAACTGCAAAGCGATTGAGATAAAATTTCTACATGGTGCGAAAATTGGCAATTGATACTAAATAAAGAAAAGTGTGAAGTAATACACATGACCACTAAAAGAAATCCACTGAACTTCAATTACGCGATAAGTCAATCAAACCTTAAGGTCGTAAATTCTATCAAGTACCTAGGAGTTACAATGCGAACAACATTGACTGGAGAGAACACATAGACATTGTTGTGGGGAAGACTAACCAAAGGTTACGTTTCATTGGCAGAACGCTTCGAAGATGCACCAGCTCCACCAAAGAGACTGCCTACATCACACCTGTGCGTCCTCTCCTGGAGTACTGTTGCACATTGTGGGACCCTCACCAGGTGGCACAGACGGAAGACATTGAGAAGGTTCAGAGAAGCGCAACTCGTTTTCTTTTATCACATTACCGGGGGGAAAGCGTCACGGAAATGTTGCACGAATTGGGGTGGAAATCATTAGAAGAAAGACGTTATTCTTTGCGGCCTGATCTGTTTGCGAAGTTTCAATCACCGGTTTTTACTTCTGAATGTGAAAATATTTTGCTAGCACCCACCTACTTAGGGAGACATGACCATCCCAATAAAATATCAGAGAGATATCAGATCGGAAACGGAACGATTTAGGTGTTATTTCTTCCCGCGCGCTATTAGAGAATGGAACGGTAGAGAAAAGTTATGAAAGTGGTTAATGAACCCTCAGCCAGGCACTTAAATGTGATTTGCAGAGTATCTATGTAGATGTAGATGAAATATATTGCTCTTAGAAAATGGTCAGTAAAAGAGATAAACGGTATCTGATGAATGAATAAAGATGTGGTAGCGAGTTATAGAATAGAGGTTGGAATCGGATACTGCAGTAGTCGCCAGCTCTGTTACCGTTTTGGCACTATTAATTGAAAATTTAAAGATACACTGATAATATCGAATTATCTGCAATTCCCTTCCGTGGAACTGACATCCTGTTACTGTGTTTCTATTACAATATCACTTGTCGTAGAATGTAACATTTTGCACGGAAATAATAAAGGGCATTGCTTTTATATGATACAGCGTTCTTCTAAATAAATTCTTGCTATAAATAAAATTCTTCCGGGTATGAGACCGCGTCGTCATTTTATAAACTGTACAGACGTTTCTGCCAAAACGTCGGTACAGTTTATAAAATGACGACGCGGTCTTATACCCGGAAGAATTTTATTGATAGTGACAACTGACGCGGAAGCCTACGTTTGCAAATATATTCTTGCTGTTTAGAGCATTTGAGTTCAAAGACATTCCTTGTAAGATTAAGAGGTTGCTCAGTAGACGAAATTATAGAGGTCAGGCCAGAGGACTGAGGACTCGAACAAAAGGATCTATTCTACGTGGACTTCTGTTTTCGACGGCAGGAAAATAAAAGAGATATTTGGAGACAAGAAAAGCAGCTGTATGAATATCAAGAACTCAGACGGAAAACCAGTACAAGCAAAGAGGGGAAGGCTGAACTGTGGAAGGGCCTATACAAAGGAAATAAACTTGAAGGCAATATTCTAGAAACGGAAGACGAAGTGGAGGAAGATGAGATAGGAGATATGATACTTCAAGAAAAATTTGACAGAGCGCTGAAGGACTTGAGTCGAAACAAGGCCCCTGGAGTAGATGATATTCCGTCCGAACTTCTGAGAGTCAGTCGTGAAAAAATTGTATCACCTGGTATGCAAGATGTATGAGACAGGGGAAATACTCTCCGACTTCAAGAATAATATTGTAATTCCCATTCCAAAGAAAGCAAGTGCAGACAAATGTGAAAATTATAGAACTATCACTTTAATAAGTCATGGTTGCAAAATACTAACACGAAATATTTACAGACGAATGGAAAAACCTGTGGAATCCACTCTCGCGGAAGATCAGTTTGGTTTTAGGAGAAATGTAGAAACGCGGGAAGCAATACTCACATTACGACTTGTCTTAGAAGATAGCTTAGGAAAGGGAAACCTACGCTTTTAGCGTTTGTCGATTTGGAGAAAGCTTTTGACAATGTTGACTGGAATAAACTCTTCCAAATTCTGAAGGTATCAGGGGTAAAATATAAGGAGCAAAGAGTTATAGTCAACCTATACAAAAACCAGACAGTGGTTATTAGAGTCGAAGGGCAAGAAAGGGAGACAGAGGTTGAGATGGGAGTAAGACAGAGTTGTAGCCTTTCCCCAATGTTGTTCAATCTGTATATTGAACAGGCAGTGAAGGAATGGAAGGAGAAATATGGAGAGGGCATTGAAGTGCAGGGAGAAGAAATAAAAACTTTGCGGTTTGCTGATGACATAGTAATTATGATCTGGAAGAACAATTGAATGGGATTGACACTGTATTGAAAGGAAGATTTAAGATGAACATTAACAAGAGTTAAATGTCCAAATGTTTGTATAGCTTATGGGACTTAACTACGGGGTCATCAGTCCCCAAACTTAGAAACTACTTACGAACTACCTTATACTAAGGACGGCACAAATATCCACGCCCGAGGGGGCATTCGAACCCCCGACCGTAGTGGCGGTGCAGACCGTGACTGGAGCGCCTCAGTCCCCTCGGCCACCGCGGCCGGCACGTATTTTCAGATGAAGAGACAGGACAAGGTAGCGTGGAGAGCTGCATCAAACCAGTCTGCGGACTGAAGACCACAACAACAACAACAACAACAAATAGCGTTAGATTCCGGAGGCCAAATAAACTGAAACAGAAGACACAATTATCCAAGGAAGCCAGCTCGTACGAAAGATCGGCCTCGGCGGCACGGAAATGCAAACAGCGGCGCAAGGAAACGGATGTGTGCGGCAGGCAGGCCGGAAGAATAAAAACCCCCAGCCCAGCCGTCCGGGGCACCGAATTAAATTTTCAGCGTCGCGGAACCGCGTCGCCAGGGCCTGTATAGATGTGTGTATTAAAAACAAATGCCCGCCTTATTTCAGACGAGCCCAGCCTCACCCCTCCTCCTACATTTTCTGCTGCCACCCCCTCCCACGTCTCCTCCTACACCGCCATCCACCCCGCCATGCCACCCACTTGCCACCACTCAGGACTACCATCTGTCCTTTCGGACCTTAAAACCCCGGACACGACGAATTATTTAGCACCGGCGGTAAAAAAAAGAGGAGGTAGGGACGTGGTGGGTCTCGGCGGAGCCACCCCTCCCAGAGGGTCCCCTGAGACGCGGCGGCGCTTAATTAATGGAACAGAAACACGCCGCTAAGACGGCTCTCGGTCGCACGGCCAGAGGTCTCTGCTGGCGGGGACCGCCTCTCGCTACTTTGTGGGGGTGTCCGACAGCTGAGAAACACCAAAACACTACCACACTCCTCCCAACACTCCCCGTTTCCGGTTCACTGACAGTTGTTTCGCTGCTGTGGCGTGTTTGCAGCAGACGTGGCCACTTGATCTGCCCTTGAGGCTACGCGAAAGACCCAGTATGGTAAAAGCAAAAAACTTGACGCATCGGAAATAGACACGTCACTAAAAGTATTGCATCAACAAATAAAAAAGTCATTTCAGCCACCAATCACTTTACTTGCTAGTGTTTAACATAGCACAATGCGTTTCCAGCATATTTTGCTCATCATCAGGCGTTTTTTAATACATAAAGAAATCAGAAATGTTTATGTTATTTATAATTTGCGTATTTAAAAGTCTATTTATTATTATTGGTGGTATTTGAGGGGGGGGGGGCAGGGCAGTGGATGGCCATAAACTAAGAGTTAGTGCTGTCTTCTGCTGGTCTTCCTGTATGGTGCGATTTATTTCACCACTACATCCAACACAGGAAGACCAGCAGAAGACAGCACTAAGTCTTAGTTTATGGCCATCCACTGTCCTGCCCCCCCCCCCCAAATACCATCAATAATAGCAAATAGACTTTAAATAAGTAAAGTAACAAACATATATGTATGTATAAAAAGCGCCTGATGATGAGCAAAACGTGCTCGAACGCATTATGCTGTGTTAACTCTTTGAGTGACATTTTTACAATAGGAACATAATTGCCAATGTCTGTTCACACTTGTACAATAGGAACATAATTATCAGTGTCTGTTCATTGAAGCAACTGTTACAACTGAAATATCACAGACAATAGAGCAACTATAATATAGGTATTCAGGCTTTCAAGGACTAACGCTAACCACCTCGACTATTGCTATAAATAATACTAGGATGATTGTGAACATTATTTATTAGACGAATCATCATTACAAACGTACAAAACTAACAAAAATATTTTTTTATGAAAATCTGAAAAATATGTCTTACCTTTGCGTAATCAAACGGGCACTTTACATGTACTACACTGCCATACAGTACGCACGGGAGATATTTTAGTGC
Organism: Locusta migratoria; assembly: GCA_026315105.1. Classification (NCBI taxonomy): domain Eukaryota; kingdom Metazoa; phylum Arthropoda; class Insecta; order Orthoptera; family Acrididae; genus Locusta; species Locusta migratoria. Next base: position 58,755,145 of record CM048751.1, read on the forward strand.
TACAATTGCAGTATCTTCTTGATGTGCTTCTTTCAGGTTGATGGCGACTGGATTCTAGATGAATTTCCTGCGGGACTGTAGGTTTGTGGCGTAGGTTGTAGCCGGCTAGACAAAGAGAGGTCATCATCAGAATCATAACTGTCGTCAGGAGCACTTTGAACTCCACTCAAATCACCTAACACCATCGGATTTGTCTGATTTGTTGCCTCTTCTTCGTCATCGTCCTGGCTACACATGCTCTCATTACCTGAAGCGGTGTCTTCAAACAAGTATTGTCCAATCTCGTTCTCTCCTAAGCGGCGCGTGCGGCGCGACATACTGTAAAGAAAGTGAAGAAAAAAAAATGACGTTACATCCATAAGTTAACCCGCCACCGTCATGGAGGTTTGTAAGCAAACCACCACATTCCCTTTGTAACTACTCAGTGAAAACACAAAAGTAACGGTACCTGCATGTCAACACACATAAAATAGATCTATGAGAATACGTTCAATAAAATACATTACAGAAAACATGTTACGTACCCGTTGTATTGATGTTTTTTCAGACACTCGAGACAAGGTACGTTAGCGCTATATTCAATGCAACTGGTATGCACTGACATTCATGAAATGTACCCGCAATCAACCGTTTATCGCTAGATGGCGTGGAATAGAAGTACCGTGATCGAAAAGAGGTGGTTAGTAACACTAACCACTAAGACTGAAAGAGTTAAGCACTAATAAATAAAGTGGCTGGGTTCAGAAATACGATTAATTATTTGCTGTTTCACACAGTCACGATTTCTAAACTTCATGGTTACAATGAAAGTATTGCATCGCCACGATTCTAGGAGACCATGGTCCTTTACATAAAAAAAAAAAAAAAAAAAAAAAAAAAAAAAAAAAAAATGGAATCGAGATACACAAAACCAAAGTTTCAGTTGACTTTATTTCTCATGAAAACAGAAATTGACGAGTAGTATGACAATAACATGCACATTCTGAATTTGTATTCCAGGATGCAGCATTCAGTACCCCTAATACCTAGTAAAACGTCCTTCTGCACTGATCCATGCCTATATTCATCGTGGCATAGTGTCCAATAGATAATCAAGGGAATTTGGTCCATTTTGACTCTGTTTTCAATTGCGGTTCGGCGCAGACCTCTAAGATTGGTTGGTGTGTTGTCTTGTCCAAAAACAGCCCTTTACCAATGTAGCCCAGACATGTTTGATAAGACTTCATTTATAATTATCCAGTATTTTAATGTAATAAAATTTGGTCTACATATGTTTTAGCAACATTAGCATATATATTGATTATAATAACCTTTTCGTTTGCAAACTAATACCATTGATTAAATCTCACCTGCTGATTACATTCGTTATGCATTTTTCAATACACAACATTTTTATATTATTCTTTTTTATTATACTTCATAATCCTATTTATATATTTTATTATCAGGCTATGTATTAATTCATACATTACCCAGAACCTATTCTTTGTAAAGCCTTTACCCATTGGCTGCTGCTGACTTGGCGCCAAAATTATACACTATTTAACCAGAGGCCTGATGGCCAGTAGTCAACAGTTACCTGCTGGTAGCAGAACAGCCCACGACAGTCCATCCCAGCCGAATCCAGCACTGGCCACATGAGTAAATTCCATAACATTACTCTGTATATATTTTATGTTACATGTCAAGTCATACTTAGACGTTTTTATAATTATTTCCATTAATCCTTGCAGGCTACATTTTTTTTTCCGAAGATGACCTACATCAGGTCGAAACCGGTAAATAGAAACTGTTAATTTGTTGTGTACAGTATCATCGTCGTTCTATCTAAATATAGGGGAGCGCAATAGTGCTTGGCTTCTGTATGAAGAGCAAACTGTTTTTTTTTCTATGGTGAGAACATGATGTTTTCAGACTTTTGTACCTCTTTTGGAACATGTATATGTCACAAGCGTATCCGTTAAATATAGTCTTTTTTAAAAGAAAAGTGTAACACTACGTATCGAAATTGCCTTTTATTATGAAGCTCCCTCTTTTCAGATGTTTTTTATTTATTTACATTGTTCACGAAAATTAGCACTTCAAGAACTTTTATACATAGTCTCAAATATAACTTAATCTTTTCTTAGCAACAGGTTGTAAATGTTTTATGTATTATTCTTTTTTAGTCTTGCAAATTATAGATTTTTTGGCACTTTTACATTGTATTATCACTATCTGGAGAGAAAAATTACAATTCCTCAATTCAGTTGTAAATTAATAATTTATTTAATTTGTTCTTTGATTTGAGAATTTCAAATTGGCTAACATAGTCGTAGATTTTTGTTTGTACAATTCACATTTAATGTTATGTTGGACAGTAGTGCTGATTCTGACGCTTGTTGTTTTGCACGGTATTGGTTGAGCACTATAGAAAGCTTAACTTACCGGTACCACGCAATCTTTAAAATGATGGACAGAATTTTAAACGAGGACACAACAATTACGTTTCCTTGTTTCCTTCGGCATCGGCCCATATAATCAGTGTTGTGACAGCAGAAGACATTTGAAAGTACAGTGGTTAAATATGAGTAAAAAAGGTAAAGCAGTCAACAATCCGAAGATTGGTTGGAACACCACAGTGCTTTACTAGGCATGGTCCTGTTTGGAGGCGGTATGCCGTTGCCTTCCTCCGACATTCGAACTGACTTACCCAGCCAGTTATAGGGGGACCTACAGTTTAACGTTGGTTCCGAACCACGATGATACACGATATTTTTCACATGAGCAATACTGCCAGAGGTGAAAGAAGTGACAAGTAACACATAAAAATCCTAGGACCTGGCGGGGATCGAACCCGCGATGTTTGGATTTATAGTCGGGCACTCTACCACTGTGCAAAATCAGTCTAATTGTGCAAGCTTGGGTTTCGGTACTTTATCAACTATAAGTAATTTGTTGAATTTTTGACTCTACTATCAATCACGTACTCAGGTTATCAGTCACCCAATTGGTACTTAACTTGAAAGATACATTTGACTTTGGTAGTTTAATCACATCCTTTTTTTTGTTGCGATATCTTGAGTCATGGTTTATGCAGTCCATCACCTATAGACAGGGGCCCACCTTACGAACCGCTTGAACTTAGTATTGGTTACTTCACATCTAGACCGAGACCTAGTTAAGAATTCTCTCAGGTCAGTGCAATATACCGCAGAAACGCTGGAGAATCTGCCAATGACAAATATCCGAACTAGAAGAGACTAATAAATTCATAATATCGAAATAATAATCAGACTGCACTTATATGCAGCTATTTAACCCTTTCATTCCCAATTTTGTTCCTAGATAACACTGTATTAAAATCATCTTTGCACAGTATTACCTGTTTCAATCATTAAAGTCGCACTGTGTTTGAGGAACAAGATGTTCTAGAATGACATTTTGCCGCTTGTTGGAGGGTATACCAACTTCAGAGGTAATTAACGACACCTAGTTGGAAGTCATGTTACGTTGCTGTGAGCCTGAGTGTGGGCGAGTCTCGTGCTGTTTTATTTCAGCAGTGAATAGCCTGGTATTTCGTGCTGTGGTGAAGATTATTGGGCTGAGAGACCTATAAATCAACTACATAACGTTCGAATTAATAAGATACTTCGATACAGATGTGTGTTGTGCATGAAAATATTTACATAAAAGTAATAACTTTCAGTCAAAAATATTAAAAATACCTTCTTTTATTTTTAGTGCAATGTATTAATACAGAATACAATGAATTTTAATTTTTTCAATGCAAATTTCATATTGTGTGAATGAAAGGGTTAAATAAAATTGACAACTCCAAGACGGAATATGGGCATAGCCTGATGAAGGCCACAGAGCCGAAATAGGCTTATTGGTTATTATAATGAAACACCAACAACACAGCTTTATATTTGCTGTTATTATTTATAAATCACAATGAACTCATTTCGGCCTTTAGCCATTATCAGGTGCTCTGTAAATACATTTGTAATGGTCTGAATATACATATATGTATTGTAACTATAGATGGAAGTGGTTTACAATTACTTATTTCTTACCTTACAGAGCACCTGATGATGGCTAAAGGCCGAAATGAGCTCATTGTGATTTATAAATAATAACAGCAAGTATAAAGCAGTGTTGGTGGTGTATCATTATAATAATCATGTCATTACAAGACATATTTTACACTGCGGGCCCCAAACAACGAAAATTAGGCCAATTGGTGTTACGTAAAAGCGATAATTAACATCTGCTACCTGAAGCAGCATTTTAATATAATTTACATTATCAATATAGCCTTAAAAGGCATACACAAGGCCTCAGGCCTTAAACATGTAAATTAAAATATTATTTTATCACTGTAAAGCACTTGTCTTGTATTAACTTCACCTTCATTTTCAGTCATAATTAAGAATAAATAATATTGAGAAAGCATTCTGGAGCTACAATATTGTCATTGCATCTAAGCACATTTGAAGATGAAGCTCTATAGCTACTTCATGGAAGCAAAGAAATATTTCATTAGTGGCTGGTCGTGGCTGTCAGTATTTACATGCCATTATTTTTAAGAAACTGAAGGGTGCCCCAGCGCGTGTCTGCAGGGCTGCGAGCCGTGGAGAAAGCTCCACTCGGACACTGGTCTGTTTTATTGAATAACAAAAAACACCCCTCGAGGACGGCACTGCTTTCGCAGGGGGGAAGAAACCCGGGACCGGGCCGAACTCGCGGCGTTTCGTATGCACAAGTCGTCCTCAGGGAGGGCCGCGGCCACCGGCGACCACTGCCGGGGACGCGAAATCACATAAACAAAAATTCAATTCCTCCCCTCGGCCTCAACCCTCGCCCTCTCTTTTTCCGCACCGCGTTTCGTAAGGTGGACCCCGGTCTGGGGACTTGCTTTACACGCAGAGCACCTCCTCGTGCCACCCCCACCTCCTCCTCCTCGTCCTTCATCTGCATCCCACCCTTCGGCACATCCCTTACATGACCGGACCCTCTTACCCCCGGCGCGAGCACGCGCGCGTCTGCGCACGTAGCAGTTCAAACCCTCTAACGAAATAATTAGCCTCTACAAACATACCAATTACTATTAAGGGATGAGAATTTTTTTTTATTTTTTTATTTTTTTTTCTCTAGCAAGTGGCGCGTGTGCGGATCTCTCCCGGAATAGCGTGGCGTGTTTATGTGCCACTGTGTGTGTGTGTGTGTGTGTGTGTGTGTGTGTGTGTCAGTGTGTGCGTGTACAAATTTTTTGTTTCAGAAATAAGGTAATTCTTTTTCGGAGGTCTGCTCTGCTGCTAGGGATAGGGAAAAAAAGGTGGCCATAGGGGTGGAGTGTAGAGGGGGGGGGTGCGGGGTTGTATGGAGGCGAAAAGGGGGATGGTCCGGCAGTGAGCTCAGAAAAGCGGCTGTAGGAGGAGGAGGAGGAGGATGAGGAGGTCCTGGCCAGCTCGGGCTGCGAATTCGCGGCTCTCGCTTAACATACACCGCCGGGTAACGCACACAGACATCCAAATTAAATAAAATCCGAGCGAAAGGTTCTTGTGTGTACTCCCTTATATGGTAATTAGTCGTGCAGATGAAGCCCGACCGGGCGCGCCCGGGATGCTCTGCTGGTGGTGGTGGTAGGAGGGGGGTGCGGGGGGGTTGGAGCGGGAGGGGAACGGGTCCGAACGCACTCGTGTGTGCGCGCGCGTGTGTATGTGTGTGTCGGCGCATGCGCGCCAGTGGACGGCCGAGAAATGGGAATTAGTTCCAGCAGCATAATCTCCAGTAGACGCCAGACGCTCCTGCAAGGAGAAAAAAATGTAATTATAGTTTCATCTTTTTACGTGTGTGTGTGTGTGTGTGTGTGTCTTTTTTTTATTTTCTCCCGTCCTCGCCGTCGCTTCTGCTCTTCACATCTTGCTCGGCGTTCCCCGCCTTCCTGCCTCGTGATGTGAGAGGAATCGCGGAAAAAAAAGTATTAACGTACACTCGAGCAGTACGGAGATTGACACATAAACAGAAAACATTCGTGTTCAGGGCAGATTGCGTCTGTATTCGTCATTGTGTATCCAGTGACCTGTCTATGGGTATTGGTTACATCTACATCTACATGGGATACTCTGCAAATCACTTTTAAGTGCCTGGCAGAGGGTTCATCGAACCACCGTTATACTATTTTATCTCCCTTTCCGTCTTCGAATAGCGCGCGGGAAGAATAAACACCTGGACTCTGATTTCTCGTATTTTATTCTGATGGCCATTTCTACCTATGTAAGGGGGAATCAACAATCTATTTTGGCATTCGGACGAGAATGTTGGCAATTGGAGTTTCGTAAGTAGCCCACGTCGCAGCGATAAGCTCCGTTGTTGTAATGATTCCCATCCTATATCCTTGGTGTGCTTTGCTGTGACTCGGTTTGGTATGAAATGTACGGCAAACTGAATCAAAGTTTCTTGCGAACATTGATTCGTGGAGAAAACCCTGCCTTGCGTTGCTGTACTATGAGGAATGAAAGGACATAAAGGTGTAAACTCACTGCTTATTTTAGAGTTAGTAGAATAACTACTTTCTTCGTTGGTAAGGCGGCTTGCCTACACTGCGCCATCTAACTGCCCATCATTGAAACAATCGTTCTATACATTACGCACATCCCCTGCTTACTCTCAATCTCTACTCCCTCCTCTTCACCCTCTATCTATCTCCTCGCTCTCCCCACCCTATTTCTCCTTCTACCTCTGACCATTCTTCGTCAGTCTCCCCTTCGAGCTTATGTTGTCCACTTCCTTCTCCTTCGTCCATCTCTCTCTTTCCGGCACTCTCTGCATCTATTTCCTCCAAATATGTCTTCCATTCATCTGTACAACTTCTCCTTCCCTTCTTTGTCTGTATTATTCCTCCCCCCGCCTCTCTGTTTCCCGTCTCTTTAAATAATTCGTGTAACAATCCAGGAGTTTATAAGGAGATGTTATATACAATGTAAAGCATTAACAGTTTGAAGTCTCGTTAGAGCACTACTGTGCTTTACAAGGTATGGTCCTGTTTGAAGGTGGTATGCCATTTCCTTTATCCGTCCTTTGAACTCTTACCCAGCCCGTTATGGAGGAACTCAATTTTATGCCCATTCCGAACCACGGTGCAACTATGTATTTTTGAAGTGAATGGCTTTTCCAGATTACAAAGAGATGAAAATTGCCTAATTGCAGAAATGATCTATGTTGAAATTCTGTATATAATTTTAACGGTAATTTTTAGACAAAATAGTAATGAAGTTTAATACGAGCTTCCATATTTCCTCAAATATATTCCTAACTACAAAACAAGAGGCATAATGTGTTCCTACGAATGTTGCCAGCAGCCTGCCACCGCCTAAAACCTGATAGAATGACGATGCACTGAGAAACGGTTTTAGACTGTGAATGAAGGTGTAGTATAAAAGCAAATATTAGGCAAAATATTCTAATTCTTAAACTATAATAGATATTTCAATAAATTTCTCATTACAGCTTGAGTTAATGTCGTTCAATGTTGGCACAAAATCGCAACTTCCTCCGCATTGTATATCAAGAGTAATGTAAGAGTGAGGAATGAAAATGCAGCCCGTTCACGTCCAGGTCCCTTTAAGCTATGGAATCATATACTTTGGACAAAACTGAAAACCTAGAGCACGTAAAAGTTTATGTAGCGCGGGAATGGCAATGCGGTTTAAGGATCCATGTCAGGGACTGCGCGACCGCTCCCGTCAGAGGTTCGACTCTTCCCTCGAACATAGGAAGGAAGGAAGGTTTTTACGTCCCGTCGACAGCTTGGTCATTAGAGACGGAGTTGTGGGTAAGGATTGGGAAGGAAATCGGCCGTGGCCTTTGAAAGGAACCATCCCGGCATGTGCCTAGAGTAAGTTAGGGAAATCACGGAAAACCTAAATTTGGATGTCTGGAGGTGGATTTGAACCACCATCCTTCCGAATGCGAGTCCATTGCGTTATCACTGCGCCACCTCGCTCGGTCGAGCATAGGTGTATGTGTGTTGTCCTCAGGACAAGTGGAAGTTAGTTTAAGTAGAGTCTAAGTTAGGTAACATAGATTTACAGACGTTTGAATATTTAAATGTGCATTGTGTGTACAAACTAAGCGACTTTTCGAGATATGTTATATACGTTCTTCGATACTTTCACAGCGAGTTTGAAACAATGCTGGTTTATGACATATATTTACCTCTAATAACGATTAAAATCTGACCCTCACCGTGCGAAATCTGAGCTCCATTGTCTCTTCTAAAGCTTGGGATTTCGTTCTGCGACGTTTCTTGGGCGCAGCTTACAAATTCCTCTTCAGTCTGGTCTCGGCTGATAAGGGCCTTACTTTGTATGCAAAGTGGATGGTCCGGCGCGACCTAACGCCGACTGTACAGCTCCGACGCCGCCGGTGGAGTCTTCAATGGCCGCATTCCCCGTCCACTGACGTAATCGCGGTGGGACATTCATGCCGCGCACAAACGTCAGGATGTAAGTACTTCCTGGTACAGGGAGGGGGGCAACAGTTACAGCACTTCTGAGCATCGCTCTTGCGTGAAAGAGGGGAAGGGAGATTTAGAATGGGGTAAATATTAGGTTGGTGTTATCGTTCTATTTTGCGATTCAACTTCTGCAATACAGGCAACTGCATCCTTCCAAACACCTCTAAATGCTTGCATAAATGAAATAAAATCCTCTATTGCCTCAATCACCAAAGCTGGAACTGAAATAGTTTTCAATGGATACCAGCACATACAGGTATACATGGCAATGAAATGGCAGACTTTCTAGCCAAAAAAGGAACCAAGATTTCTCAAACAAATTACCCAAAATTATCATACATCTCCATTAAAAGACTCATCAACAACAGTTTCAAGAAGACGGTTTATGACCACTTGACAACACAAGGACAAGGAAAAACATGGTTTCTACTGTTAGAAGAGAAGAACGCTCTTCCCAAACACCCACGAAGGGAAACTGTGGCAGAATTTCGAAGAATTACTGGCCACGACTGCCTTGCGGAACACCTGCACAGGATTCGAATTTTACCCTCACAGAAGTTTGTTATATGTGAATGAGAAGACACCATTATGAACTGGGAGCATCTCAGAAACTGTGAAAGACTGCAGTATTGTGACGGGTGTCAGATGGTAAATTGCATTGGGTAGTTAGAAGACTAATGACTATGTATCAGATGTCTGAGCATTAAATAAATAAATAAATATTATCGTTGTTACAGGCCAGGAGACGTTATTCTCCGGTGTGAGAGCGTTCTGTTAGAAATGAATCATGCCTTCAATAACGTCATACATTTACTTGCGAGTGTCATAGGACCATTACTTTTCACAAAGTACAGGGAGTTTCAATTAAAGTTTTTTCCTCTGTAACTTACAAAGTAAAAAGTGACGCGAAATGTTTTAGAGTTTGGTCTATATAAGAAACTAAACACTTTCGGGGAAACTATGGATATAGTTTATTGGGGTATTTTTAGGGACTTAAAAGGAAAGAAGAATATTTTTTAAAACGTAACAGGAGTGTGAGAATTATACCGAAAGTCGTTAGCAGCCTATTGTTAAAATTCAAATAATAACAATGTAACCCAAACGACTACAGGATCATAATCTATGAAATTTACATTACTTGTCATATTTGACGAGCCGACCGTAGTGGCTGAGTGGTCTGCGGAGCGCGAGTCACAATCTCCCCGGCCGCTACGGTTGGGGGTTTGAATCCCCCCTCGGGCATGGATATTTGTGCCGTCTTTAGTATAAGGTAGTTCATGAGTAGTTTGTAAGTTTAGGAACTGATGACCCCGCAGTTAAGTCCCTTAAGCTTAACAAACACTTGAACATTTGAACATATTTGACGACGCTAGCCTTTATCACGTGACAACAGCCAATATTTCCAAAATGGCGAACACTAGTGTTTCGACAGCGTTCTGTCGCTGAATTCCTTTAGAAGAGGAACAATTTGCTGCTGACATTCTCCTCAGACTTCAAAGTGTATATCGAAATGCCTGATTAGGCAAAAGTAGTTTTAGGAGAAGGGTGAAATATTTAAAGGATGGAAAATGAACATTCAGGATTAAATACATAGCGGTCGTCCACGCGCTGCCTCATTGGATTACAAGGAAAGAATCGATGCGCTCATTAGAGACAACAGGTGTGACACTGTGCATGAAATCGCCACAAATCTTGCAGTATTACCGGTAATATAATTTAGCGTAACGAAAAGTGTGTGCCCGCCGGGTCTCACGTTTGTTGACCGAAGATCAAATGTTCAAATGTTTGTAAAACTTATGGGACTTAACTACAGGGTCATCACAAATATCCATGCCCGAGGGGGGATTCGAACCCACGACCGCAGTGGCCGTGCAGACCGTGACTGAAGCGCCTCAGTCCCCTCGGCCACCGCGGCCGGCGACCGAAGATCACAACTTCAGGAAGAACCATCTCCGACAACCATCTTCAGAGATTTCGAAATGGTTTTTTGACGAGTAATGCGACGGGCGACAAAAGCTGGTGTCAAGATTGAGAATCTGAAACGAAACGCCATATTACGGAATGGCACCAGTCGGATTTGGCATCAGAGAGAAAGGCGAAGACACTACTATTCGTCGGGAAAGTTATCGGCAGTGTCTTCCGGGATACGCAGAGTTGCAGTCTGGTTGAATTAATTGAAACTGAAAAAACCATAAATGCTGTGCGCTATATCCAGACGGTTGAGGAGGAAGAGGCTTAGGGTTTAACGTCCCGTCAATAGCATGGTCTTTAGAGACGGAGCACGCGCTCGGATTTTTAGGGACGAAATCGGCCTTTCCCTTTCAATGAAAACAACCCGGAATTTGCCTAAAACTCGGATTACTTATCACGGAAAACCCAAATCTGGATGGCCAGAGATGGCCATGAAACATCATCGTCCCTAACCAGACGCTTGGCAAGCTCTTCTAAAACAATGACAGCAGCTGAAAAATTAATTTTGTTTCCTAAAGTGTAATTGCTATTTCATCAATCCTCTGTTGTGTAGTAGGTACAAAGAAGGGAAGCCGCAGATCTTCCGGGTAATTTTGTATGTGGTCCCAGTTGTTGTAAAGGAATTGTAAAGCCGACATAAGCTGCAATACAAATATCTTTATTTATAATGTAACATTGCCTTTCCTTTTACAAAATGTCATATACCCTCTGTGTCTAATGCTATGCGATACATATTTCATCACTGATTCTTTAACATCAGTTTTCTCTTGCTCTTCTCCAGATAATTGCAACCCTATATAAAATGGATGATCGGCTTGAAAAACTTTATTTTTTACTTTACAAAGCCTTTCCAAATCTACCCATGACTTAGCTTCCGAAACTTTACAGCTCGTTTCTGGTTTACTTTACGTTACAAATTTAAATCTATTCTTGCTTGTATACTTTCTCCATGAAACACCTGTAGAATGTACAGAACTAAGATTAAAAGCACCTAACTTATCGCTAATAGCAATGCGTATTTTTTCCAATGCCCCTTGATACTCATAATACTTTTAATTCGCATCCTTTTCCGATGTTAGTCTCTCCAACCGGACGTTAATTCTATAAATGTACGTTACTACTTTGTTAATTATAACGTCTGTTATAAATTTGTTACTAAAAAAATTAAATTTGTCCTTGATATCAAAAGACTCGAAGGCATTCAACTTCTAGGCTTTTTTGTCATGCTTCTCTTCGGTCGCCATTTCCCCATATTCGAAAGCAATAATTTCACTACTAGTATGTTCGGTTCTCCATCTACAAAACCTTTCAAATACTGGTCGACTAATGGAATTACGGCGACACCGTATCCAACGACGACGACGCAACATCCTCATCAGACGTCGCGATATGAAGGACCTCGACGAACTTCCCGGGAAGAAGGTCATTCTACAACACGACAATCACGTCTTCGCACATCTCGTGTCAGTGGTGAGAAGATGGAGAAGATCAACTTTTCCACATTCTCCTTCCTCCCCCACTCCCCACCTCTACAGACCCGACTAAGATTACTATCGCCGGCCGCGGTGGCCGAGGGGACTGAGGCGCTCCATTCACGGTCTGCACGGCCATTCGAATCCCCCCTCGGGCATGGATATTTGTGCCGTCCTTAGTCTTAGGTAGTTCATAAGTAGTTTGTAAGCATAGGGACTGATGACCCCGTAGTTAAGTCCCAAACATTTATTATTTTCATTATTAAGATTACTATCTTTCCAGTTCTGTGAAGATACACCCGGCAAATCAAAGCCGTGAGACGCTGAAGGATATCTGGAAAACAGTGTGTCAGTGTTTTCCGGCAGCTGGAACGCATTGCTACTGAAAAGTTTTAGAACTTTGTGGAAAGTGTGTGTAAACAAATGGGGACTATGCTGAACATTTAACAAAGTTATATAGATGTTATATACTTGCTTTATACGAAAATATATACGGGCCACTCGCTCTAGGGCGCTTTGCTGCGGAGTGGGCGGCAGCTCCCCATAGGAGGTTTCAGTCCTTCCTCGGTGGTTTCTAACTCAAGGATCACTGGAAATTTGGTCACATAGATTTACAAACATTTCAACCGATTTTTATTTTTATTTTTTTTTATTTTATTTTATTTTTTTTTTTTTTACCACGATCTTTATTCATTTAAACCAGGTATCTAAATATTTAACATCTATCACGTTCGGATTGGGACCCTCAACGCTTCGAAGTTTCAGGGGCGGATACCACACGCTGTGCATAACACAATGCACCTTCCAAAGGATCTGGGACTGGCTCCTATGTAACTAAATCTAACCAATCAAGGGTTTGTGAGCGAAATGTAACTTCGTCGATGGTAAGCGACGACTAACTTGCTCATTGCGCTGTAGAAACCGCCACCTCACACTGCAGTATACGCCACACATCGAGTCTCACAAACGGGGTCTGTGTAGCGCGCTTCCTGACGTCGAATAACTAAATTAAATATTAGTGAATCTAAGGGCGCAAACTACTGGGGTCAGTTTTGGTCCTAGACTTACAAACTACTTAAAGTAACTTATGCTGACGACAACATACACATTCAGGCTCGTCGGAAGGCTCAATGTTCGAACGGGAGCGGCTGCGCAATCCAGAACATGGCGCCTCAGACCGAACAGATATTCCTGAGCGGCTAAAATAAATGTGGTATGAACTAACAAACAATAGCATGGCACGTCGCTGAAGCTTGCGAATGCTGACACGATGCCACTGAAGCAGCATCGGTGCATGCCGCTAGATATCCTACAAAGAGCTATGGCAGCTCTGTACAAAATATTTCGGTTTCTAGACGGTTCTTAGACGTCAGTACATCTCTAAAAAGAGAAATTATTTTCAGTTGGTGGTATAAAGCAACCAATAAAATTAATTTTTTTTTTCAATAATGGCCGTCTTAGTTGCACGGTCTCTTATTATTTTTCCTTACCTGCTGAACAACGACTTCGGGTCACTCAGGTACGGCTATAGCCACTAGACTATCTGAGCACTAAAGGAGCTGGAGATTGAAAAAGAAAAATTCCGTGTTTGCTGACCATGCTCTGAATGAATGTCGTTCTTATTAAATGTGATGAAAACTCACATTGTTGGAAATTCTGGCAATTAACACAGTCCAAGAATCCTGACCTTGTGCTTAATAACCAGACACGGATTTGACAGGGCAGGGCAGGGCATCCTCAGATTATCTATGTGACAGAATTTACACAAGAATTACGAAACGGGGAGTAGTGGGGCACGGGCTTATTTTGTGCTAATTAGATTGTATAAACGATAAACAAAGCTAACAAGGCCCTCTTCGTCTTTGATTTGCGTTATCTGAACGTTTTCTACAATTCTGGATTCCTTCGTAGCCCTACAGGTGATCGAGTAACGAGAGTTGAAACAACCGCAGTAAAGATGTGGGGGAAAAAAAGAAAAAAACTTACCGTATGTTTCTCTGATAAATCAACAAGAATTAACACATTTTGCTTCAAATTTTCAAATGGTTGTAAATATAAGGAATCAAACTGGTGCGACTATCGGTCCGTAGACTTTATAGACTACTGAAACTAACTTATGCTAAGGATACCACATACAACCATGCCTGAGGGAGGACTTGAACGCCCAACGGGAGTGGCCTCGCAATCCATGCCCTGTTTCCTCAAATCTCGTTATATTCAAGTCAAATGTTTGTATACTTATTGGACCAAATTCCTATAGCATCAGCCGTTATAAACTAACTAACGCTAAGGACAATATGCATACACACACACATGTCCGATGGAAGAAGAACCTACGGCAGGAGCGAGCTCCCAGTCCGTAGCATTCCGACCAACCAAATGACCAAACAACCAACAAAATTTGTAGCAGCCTGCACACGTTCCGACCAACTCCACGTAACGATTGGAGAGTCTCCCTGTTATGGTGTCTGTTTGTCGAACTGTTTTTGTTTACGCGTGTTCGCTATGCAGACAGCAGATGATTGCAGGCAGGAAGTTGGAACAATTTGTCGGATAGAGTGGTTGGGGGGAAGGGGGGAGGATCGGATGTCGGACTGCAAGCCAGACCAACCATCAGACAAGAAAAGTTGGTCGAGAAGTACCTCCTCATGTTCAATTTATCGGACTACAGACAAATTGGTACCGATAAATCGGAACGTGTGTAGGGTGGCAAAAAGTTTTTTAATTTTTTAAAATTTATTATTATTATTCAAATGTTCAAATGTTTGTTAAGCTTATGGGACTTAACTACGGGGTCATCAGTCTCTAAACTTACAAACTACTTATGAACTACTTACGAACTAGGACGGCACAAATATCCATGCCCGAGGGGGGATTCGAACCCCCGACCGTAGTGGCCGTGCAGACCGTGACAGGAGCGCCTCAGTCTCCTCGGCCACCGCGGCCGGCAGTGGCGAGATCCCATCTCCTTGTATTACTCCTGTTTTAATTAAGAATGGTTGCGAAATTTCTTCTATGAATTTAATTTTTTTATTTGGTGTTTGTCAGTGTTTGTTCAATTAGTTTTCGGGGTTTGGTGTCTAGTCCTGGTTCTTCGATAATGTTAAATAGAGACTGTCTGTCTATAAATTCATATGCTTTCTTAAAATCAAATTTTATTTTATTTTGGCCCACTTTTGGTTACGGTAGTAACATTAAAAGTGGGCTTTTGCGATCGTCTTTTGACAGCTCGAAATTTAAATGAAAATAACGGCTTAACTATTCATCTAACACGAAAATTGAATAACCGAATTTGTAGAGGAGAAAATTCTCTACAACTTTGCTCTTTTATGTTTTATTTCATATCTCGTAGCGTTTCGGAGATATTTGCAAAAATAACGGCGATTTTGGGATGTCTGGCTGTCTGTCTGTCCGTAACGTGTTATCTGTTTTTAAGACGAACCGTTCAACCGATCAGCACCAAATTTTACAGATATGATTGTAGGCCGCCAGAGACCAGAACCTCCCTTTTTCAAATTTTTCGGATAAAAAATACGGTAGTAAAACAAACAAAAAATCAGTTTGTAATATAATTGTAATTGCAAACGAACCGTTCATCTGACACGAAAATTAAATAACCTAATTGGTAGAGGAGAAAATTCTGTACACCTTACCTCCCTTATGTTTTTTTTTTCATATCTCGTATCGTTTGAGACATTTTTGCAAAAATAACGGATATTTGACACCTTCCATGGAATTAACGAAAACCAGCCGTTCGGACATGTCACGTGACATTCCTCGCGTATTTGATGATTTTCTTATTGTAACTTACACGTTGTCATTTCAAAGCAACGGCACACTAATGAATTAACAAAAACACATCGTTCTTCGTACGATAAATGATAATCTACTGTTTACAAACGCCATATTAACATCAGTTAACAACGGCCATAAATAGTATGAGAACAAAGAATCCCTGTTTTGATTTATATTTTTACAAATTAAAAAAAGAAACTTAATACCGAATATAAACCCCTGATCTACATCGAAAACGAGTAATAGCTTTTCACCCGGGGCTGTAATGTGACGCGGAAGGCTGGTGATTCGAAACCCACCCGTACCTTACTTTTTTCCTAAAAGGCTTTCCGTCACTTATTAATTAATAAATTATTGTAATTACGTAGGCTTTCGCGGCCAGAGTCAGATGACATAAAATTCTTCTGGGTATTGTACCGCGTCATGATGTAAGGCTATTACTTAAATAACCGACGTTTCGGCCAACGTTACAGTAGCCTTCATACCCAGATGAAGGCCACTGTAACGTTGGCCTTCATACCTAGATGAAGGCCACTGTAACGTTGGCCGAAACGTCGGTTATAGCCTTACATCATGACGTGGTACAATACCCAGAAAACTTTTATGTCATCTAATTCATTATTATTTAGATTATTATTTTGCTCCATTAAACTACAAATCTAAAGTGGGCCGTAAAACACGTCAGTGCGATTTTTTTTCTTAGGCAGCACTTATTTGCTCACCCTTTGCAAACCTCGTTACGGAGGGAATGGCTTAGGTTAAAGTGGATCGACAGATGTTGATAACCTGCTTGATTAACACACGCTCTCCGCGCGAAGCGGAGTTATTTCAGAGACAAGTAGCTGAAAACCAAAAACGTTTACCTACCGATTACGCAGTGAAGTGCGCGCGATCCCGGAGGGAAACAATTTACCCCACTGTAGTTACCTGCCGTGTTGCTAGCGGGGCAACTTCGCCGACGGAGAGCAGTTTTCGCTTTGGCTGCACGCAGAGCCCGCCTTCGCCACCATTTGCATTAAACAACAGCTCGCGGAGCCGACGCCGATATCTATCATCCCCAAACAATTTCGAATCGCTTTCGAAAATTTACGCGTCCGCTGGTCCGAGCGTTTGCGCTGGAAGGAGAAGTAACCGAAAGGCAATTTAAATGCGCCGCCCGCCATACTTTCAACAATACTCGCGCCCCGTATTAATTGCCTAAAGTTCAGTTCCGGTTTAATTAAATCAAACAAATTTCCAGTATCTGAAATAATATGCAGATTTCATTTCGTGCAGATAATATCGACACGGACGGTAGCATTTCTTTTTTTTTATATATACCGCCGTCTCTCTTCTCTCTCTTTCTCTCTCTCTTGCAGTTTCCTTTGTTCCGCGCGCCATTTTGCGGGTGCCTCTTTCCCCCCTGCCGGTCTGGGGCGCGATCTGTGCAAAAGCGAAGAACGGGGTATCCGAGCAGTCGTGCTTAGGAACCGTAACACGTTTAACATTAATAGCAATATAAAGCTGATGCACGGCCCCGCACACACAAAGTCGGCCGTGGCTCGCTTTATCGCGGGTCCCGGGCAGAAGCGCCGTCCGTGCCCTCAAAGCAAATAAATACGGCAAAAGAGGGACACGGGGGGTGAGAGGCCTGTATCAGAGCCATTTGAGGGGCGATTAAGATACCGCGCTGCGCCCGCCAGGCCCGTTCCGTTTGTTCCATCAAGCGCGAAGATCTGCGAAACAAAAAGAACTCACTGGAGCACTGGGGGGGGGGGGGGTGGTTTCCAGGGGGTAGGCCGGTCGGCGCGCGGCGGCCGAACACCGAAAGACGCGTCCGGTAGTGGCTGCGGCGATCGCAGGCCCACTTGCCAAGGTCCAGGCCGTATCTCTCCGGTCGGAGCTTCTATTTTCTCTCTTTCTCGCCGCTGATGTCTCTGTGTGCAGCGCTCTCGTGTGTGTGTGTGTGTGTGTGTGTGTTTGTGTGTGCCGGCAGTCTCTCACACAGTCCACCAGATAGCGGTCACTGATTTCGCTCGTTCGCGATTACAAGGGGGAGGGAGTCGTTTAATTTTACGGCACCGATGTACGACCTGCATTAGCCACGGAAGACGCACCGCACTCACACTAAAACACACACACACACACACACACACACACATGCACGCACACACATCCCTTTACTGATAGCATCGTCTCTCCTCTTTGCTACCTCGCAACGTTACTTTTATACAATTATTAATGTGGTGTATGCTCTTTTAGAACATGTCTGAAAGAAGAGACACCATTTCTCGATAGCATCAAAACAGATACAGGTATTAGTGAACACAGGGCTGTCGTAGCGAGATTGAATATCGGAAGTCCCATCATCATTATCACCACCATCATCATCATCATCATCATCATTAGAGAGTGATTATGCCTTTCAGCGTTCAGTCTGGAGCAAAGTACCTCTAATAAAATTCCTCCATGATCCCCTATTCAATGCTAACATTGATGCCTCATCTGATGTTATGCTTATTACTTCACAATCATTCTGCACCGAATATAAGTACTTTCTTCCATAAATAGACGAAAAGTATATTTGTTCAGAAAAGCAGATAGAAATACACTGAATTGCTTCTTGAAATAAATTTACGACTCCTGACTTAAACGTAAGCGTAGACCAGGAGTGGCTCCAATTCAAAGAAGTAGTATCGACAGCAACTTACAGTTCTGTGCCAAATAAATTAATAAAAGAAAGTGGTGATCTTCCTTGGTACATAAAACAGGTAGGGACACTGTTAACAAAAAGAAAAATTAAAAAAAAAGCATTCAAAATTTAAACGAAAAAATCTCCAAGATTGGCCTTTCTAAACAGAAGCTCGAAATTTAGCGAGGACTACAATGTGAGACGCTTACAATTAATACTTTCCACAACGATACTCTTCTTCGAAATCTGACTAAGAACCCAAAGAGATTTCGGTCGCATTTCAAATATACTAGAGACAAAACTCAAACAATACCCTCATTACCTGAACAAAATGGCGGTCACGGCTATGATAGCACTACTAAAGCAGAGTTACTAAACACAGATTTTCGAAATTAATTCACCAAAGAAGACGAAACCAATATTCCAGATTGCGAATTATGGACAGAGGGCAGAATGAGTAACGTAGTAGTAGATATAATCGGAGTATTGAAGCAACTAAAATCACTTAACAAGACTTCTGGTCCGGACTGTAAGCCCACTAGATTCCTATGTGATTATGCTGATGCGATGGCTCCCTACTTAACAGCCCTATAAAACCGCTCGCTCAAAGAAGGATCTGTACCAAAAGATTGGAAAGTTGCACAGGTCACACCTATATTCCAGAAAGGCAGTAGGAGTAACCCACTAAATCACGGGCCTATTTCATTAACGTCAATTTGCTGCAGGGTTTTGCAACATATCCTGTATTGAAATATTATGAATTATCTCGAACAGAATAGTCTATTGACCCAAGGCCAAAACGGTATTAGAAATTATCGTTCATGAGAAACAGAACTAGCTCTGTACTCACACGAAGTGATGAGTGATATCGACAAGGGTTCTCAAATTGATTCCGTATTTCTAGATTTTCAGAAGACTTTTGACACCATACCTCACAAACTGCTTTTAATCAAATTGCGTGGTTATGGAATATCCCCCCAGATTTGTGACTGGGTAGGGGATTCCCTGTCAGAGAGGACACAGTTTGTAGTGATCGATGGTAAGGCATCGACTAAAACAGAGGTGATATCCAGCGTTCCACAGAGTAGTGTTATTGGTCCTCTGCTGTTCCTTACCTACATAAACGATTTAGGAGAAAATCTGAGCAGCTCTCTTAGGTTGTTTGCAGATGACGCCGTCATTTATCGTCCATTAAAGTCATCTGAAGATAAAAACAACTGCAGAACGATTTAAATAAGATATCAGTAATATTTGGCAATTGACTCTAAATAATGAGAAATGTGAAGTCGTCCACATGAGTATGAAAAGAAATCCGTCAAACCTTGTTTACAAGATAAATCAATCGCATGTGAAGGCCGTAAATTCCACTAAATACCTAGGATTTTAAATGTGTTTATTTCCGTCAACAGTTGCAATATAATGATTTAATAACATGTTTCGATCACTTGGATCATCTTCAGATCTAAAAAACAAAAGTAAAATAGAAATGTATAATTTGATAAATTTACTAAGGGTTAATTGAACAATAGTTAATTTACACATAAATGGATAGATTTTTCTTTACCTTATAGTTGCGTCCGCAACTCGTCTGGCTGAGTACTAATTGCTACTGAGTTTTACAGTTCGATGTAGTAATTTTTAATTTGGTTGCAGGTGGTGGTGGGGAGGGAAAGATTAGGTGGGGGGGAGGAGGGATTGGAGTGGATAGCTTGAGCCCTATTAAGCAAGGGTCTAATACCGTACAATTGTACAATCTATCCATTTATGTATAAATTAACTATTGTTCAATTAACCCTTAGTAAATTTATCAAATTGTACATTTCTATTTTACTTTTGTGTTTTAGATCTGAAGATAATCCAAGTGATCGAAACATGTTATTAAACATTTATATTGCAACTGTTAACGGAAATAAACACATTTAAAATAACATAGTGCAGTTGCGGACACTCTCCGATCGACCATGTCGACTATAATGAAATACCTAGGAATTACTATTACATCAGACGTAAACTGGAAAGAACACGTAGATAATGTCGTAGGAAAGGCGAAACGGAGACTGCGTTATATTGGCAGAACACTTAAAAGATGCAACAGAACTATTAAAGAGACTGCATATACTACGCTTATCCGTCCTCATTTGGAGTATTGCTGCCCAGTGTGGGATCCTTATCAGGTTGGTTTGACGGAGGACATCGAAAGAGTCCAAAGAAGGGCAGTTCGTTTTGTATTGTCACAATACATGGGAGACAGCGTCACGGAAATGATACAAGACCTGGGATGGGAATCATTACAACAACGGCGGTTATCGGTGCGGCGTGATCTACTTACCAAACTCCAATCACCAAAATTCTCATCCACACACGAGATCATGATCATCAGAATAAAATACAAGAAATCAGAGATCGAACTGAGAGATTCAGATGTTCTTTCTGCCCGCGCGCTATTCTAGAATGGAATAGGAGATGAATAGTATAAAGGTGGTTCGATGAACTCTCTGCCAAGCACTTAAATGTGATTTGCAGAGTAACCCATGTAAATGTAGATGTATTAGCCGTAATTTGATTAATTCGAAATGTTTAAACATTCCAACTGTTTCAGTCCAAAAAGAACAGACACCATTTATCTATAATTGTATATGTGTCTCTACAGGTAATTGAGAAATTCACATTTAAGAGCCTGGCAGAGGGTTCATTAACCACTTTCATAACTTTTCTCTATCGATCCATTCTCTAATAGCGCGCGGGAAGAAAGGACACTTAAATCGTTCGGTTTTCGATCTGATTTCTCTTATTTTATTGGGATGGTCATGTCTCCCTAAGTACGTGGGTGCTACCAAAATATTTTCACATTCAGAAGTAAAAGTCGGTGATTAAAACTTCGCAAACAGATCGCTTTGCAGGCTATCCAATATGGGGTATCGATTTAGAAAGTCATAAGTTTGTGGAGAAAATAAAAATATCTAGAAAATGTTTATTTAATTGCAGACGCAGTGATGGGTTTCACACATGGTTAATAATGCCAACGAGACGGTGAAGAGCAGGGAATACGTAGTGTCGTTTTAACATCGCACCTACTCCTGATTAGAGCACATATTATTGATCATTTCTACTGCAGCGAAGCAGATGAATGAATTGAATACCAATAAGTCGGATAGAATCTCCGTGTTTCAAAGAGTGCTCTACTGAATTGTCTCCTTACTTAGCTTAGAGTTACGACAAACCTGTATTCAAGCGCCAAGCTACTGGAAAAAGCATACGTGACTAATGTATGTAAGAAAGATAAAAGAACGGACCATCAAAATTTCAGACCTCAATCCTTGAGAAGCGAAATCGATGCTTCACGTGAATGAAAAGCGCAGCTACTACACGATACAGGCAGTGTGGGCTTCAATCTTGATTCTCGGGATGTTCACCAGCTGCGCACGAATGACCCCGTTGTCTACTGCGTCATGGTACGGACTGGACGGCCGCTCCCGTCGAATGATCGACTCCTTCCTCGGGCATGGGTATGTCTGTTGCCCTTACTGTTAAGTTAGCTTAAATAGTTTTGAAGTTTAGAAACTGATAATTATTGGAGTTTGGTCCAATATGTTTACGAATATTTGAACATATGCGTCTCAATATTTCGGGATGTAAATGAAGTAATTGTGGTATCCAATTAAAAGGCCTAAGTTTGTTGAAAATAATATTTGTTTACCAGTTAGAATGTGTTATAATATTTACTTTCATAAGGCCCCGCCATAATTTTATTCCATAATTTTATGCCTGCGTGTTTCAGGGGTTCACGCAGCGAAAAGTTTAAGAGTAATACGCCTGTGTTCCACTGTTTTAGCTTCTTTCGAAGATCCTGTTGGGCCCGGTGGTCTTGGGGTAAAGCGCTCGACTGGAAACCGAAGGGTCGCGGGTTCTAAACCCGATCGGACCTCGGATTTTTTCAGTCTGTAACCCATCCTTCACCTCTCAATGATGTGAGGAGTCGCCAGAAACGACACGTGGTTCGGATTCCACTTTAAGCTCTAGGTACCCTTTTCCCGGTTGGATAACTGGGGTAGGCTAGGGACACGCAAGTCGCCGAAGTGGCGTCCAATTGAAAGACTTGCACCAGGCCAATGAGCCACACGAAATTATTATTATTATTTCGAAGACCCTATGGGATTTTTTCCTTTCAGCTGTTTCTCTGCCGTTTGAGACATATTTGTTGTACCTTGTGCAAATATTTAATATTTTCTCCAAAACATCGGTTCCCTATTCAAATTTATCCTTTCGTTCCATTCAGAGCTTTCTTAATGCGCAGATTTAATAACACCGCTGATAGTGAAGATATAGATATCGATTGTGAGGAAAGCTGGCAGTGGAAAAGTTTAGTCTCCACTCTGGACCTCCATCGCCCTGCTTACAGACAAGATCTACACCATAAGTGTGCTCTTTGTAAATCATTCAGAGCTTAGGTTTTGCCAACAGACGAGGCGCCGAAGGGTACAAAACACTAAATAAAGATAGGGGGCGCACTCTATTACGAGTGCCGAGAGGGCGGATGCGCGACCCATTAACTGCTATTTATACCGCAAAAATACGCCGGCGCGCGTTTAGAGAGCGATCGATCACGCCGGCCGTCGGCGCTGAATCACTTTTGACGTCGGCGCGGCGCTGCGCGGACAGCGCGCGAGATAAGGCGTGGAATGCCGAGCGCGCCCGCTACCGAAGCCACCCACAGCCGTAGGACTCGCAAGCCCCCACAATCCCGTAAGCGGCCGACTGCGAGCAGCAGGCAAATTGAAGAGCGTCTCGGCGACCATTGTGGTGGCAAACTTCCGCCAAAACTTTAAATGTGCATAAGATTCTTTTGATTACAGAGAGTATTCATCTCAGTTAAGTCTCGAAAACTATGTCTAATTGAAATATATAGCCACAAAACACCATCACACTCCTTCAATATACAGCAACTGTCGATTGTATGTATATTTATTACACATACGGTGTAGAAATTGGCCAACAGCGTTTCCTGTTCCTAACGAAACCGAACTATAACATGTAGTTTTTTGGTTTCTATGAGCAGTATATGATCGGAATTTATCGTCAGACACGATTTTTTGGCACTTTCTCAGTATATTCTACGATTGTGAACCTTTTGTAGCCGGCCGCGGTGGCCGAGGTGACTGAGGCGCTCCAGTCACGGTCAGCACGGCCACTACGGTCGGGGGTTCGAATCCCCCCTCGGGCATGGATATTTGTGCCGTCCTAGTTCGTAAGTAGTTCATAAGTAGTTTGTAAGTTTAGGGACTGATGACCCCGTAGTTAAGTCCCATAAGCTTTACAAACATTTGAAACTTTTGTACAAACATTCATTTCGAAAGAGTTTCACACTTTACGTCTTTGCTCTAATGCTGTATTCTGTTTCATAGCATCAAAAAATCAAACAGGGTTGACTGAAAGAGCTAATGTTAAAAATCAAATGTGAAATTGAAATATGCCATCAGATACATAACTGAAAAATAGCTTTTTACTTTGCGAATACAGCAACCAGCCACTACCAAATTTTTTTAAGAACACAAAGTTTGCCATTACGTTTTCTTAACTAAGGCATCTAACAACAGCAATAGGGTATCTAGCAAGAAAATCAGCATTTTTAATGCTGTAAGCCAAATACCTTATAGCAGAGTGAACTGCTCAAAAGTCAGCAACTATCGTCACAGAGTTGAACTTCACAATGTGCATCCACTGTGGCTATGTGCCGTTCATATATGGAACTATACACAGGTCTGCAAACCCCTTTCAGTCGTTATACCTATATGTAAAGCAGATTATTTTTAAATTGTGCGTTACAAGTTGCTAATATTAATTTCATAAACATAAATTCCAACTGCAACGAGGCAACTAAATTCGTGACCCCAATAGTTATTTTACATAATCATAAAATGAACTTCCTGTCCACCACTACTCCTTTTTAAGAGCTACCAGTATTATAAAAGCCTGTTATTTATTTCATTCAATCCTATATTGTGCTGACTAACAGTCTGTTAAGCAAGAGTATCTATCTCTGAATACAAGTAGTTGGGCTACTTCTATTCCTGAGAAATATAAATGGGAATACAGTATTCGATCTTTTTATTACTTTCTTAAATTGATTTATGCATTTAAACGCGGAGAAGGTCTTCACCATCGTGCTTCATGTACACTGCAATAGTCAAACAATACAGCCCTGACTATCAATTGCAGATATATCCCGCAGTAGCTATTTAATACACGATTTACCTACTAACAATACTCGTATTTATGTGACGCTTGCCACTACTATGGCGGCCGGGCCAGTGTTGCCAACTATCAGTCAGAGAAAATGGCAAAACAGTCCAACAAAAATTCCTAGAAATGGCTAAATTATAATTTATATGTTTCATGCATAAAAATTAAAATGTGAAAAACACTCACCTAGCAAAAATAAATATCACCGTCCTCATCGTCATTTTCTTTGCTACTGCTGCTGCGGATTTTACTGGACTCCCTCGTGTATGTAGCATTCCTACCAACAAGCTTCAGTGTTTCTTCTGGGATTTCATATGAAAAACAATACTTATGTTCCCGTCTCAATCCATATCTTACACTCAGAATAGCACAGAGTGTATTCGTTTTAAGTCTGTTTCTGAGTTTGTTTTTCACCAAGTTCACTTGGCTAAATGGAGCACATGCTGAATGCGTTTTTTAGAATTTAAATGATGCTTTAAATCATACAATTTTGCTCTTATTTCTGTTTTGCAAAACATGCAAAATGCTTTAGTTTTGTCTGTTGAAACTGGCTGTAGCCATTCCTTGAAGTCAGACATATTTTCCCATTCCTTCCTGTAAGTTTGTATATATTGCGGTTTCGGCATGTCTAGATAATTAACTATCACAGTCACAAAACACTAGTACAGCACACGGTATTCTTCCAACACTCAACGTTATCACACGTTAAAAAAGAAACACTTCACACCACACTGTTGTAACTTGTACAGCGTTTCCAAGCAAGTGCAAGTGGTGGCCATTGTTTGTATCTTTCAAAACAATGAATCGATATGCGGAACTGTTTCATTGTCTCGAAACTTTCAGGTATTACTGTTTCGATACGGTGGTGTTTCATTTGTCGTACTTTGGAGGAACGTTAAAAATAATAAATCAATAAACACATTTCTATTCATAATAAAAACTTCAGAGGTTTCCATTTTTGTTGTGAAGATTATCGAATAATAAAAATGGCTAGAAATGGCTATATAATATCACAAAATGGCTAGGAATGCCAGCAGTAGCTTTTTTTTTCAAAAACAGTGGCTAGACGCCACTTCAAAATGGCCAGATCTAGTCATAAAATGGCCAAGTTGGCATCTCTGGGCCGGGCGAAGGTTCAAATTATCCCGCGACAGCAGCGCCGTCAGGGAGTCTAGATATATATTTACAAGGTCTTTGAGGACTCGGCTCTCGCGCCGACCCCGCCTCGCCTCGCCTCGCCTCGTAATTGGCTGGCGCGGCGGCAGCGCCGCGGCGCGGCGGGCGTCGGAACTAAGGCGGCGCGCCGATCGGCCTGACTGATGACTGCGCCGGTGCGTCTGATGACGCGGACGTCATCAGCGGCCGCGATCGGCCCTTTGGCGGCGCACGCCGCGCGCGTTAAAAACATTCCGTGGCGCGCTCCTATGGAGATAGGCCCCTCCGCCCCTAACAGGAAGGCATTACTCATTTTGTGACACCCGTGTCTTCTTGCGCCGGCCCTAATACGCCTTTCGTGGAAGGGGAGGGACACCTCGGGAGCATAACGGTGTGTGGCGAAGAAAGAGGACATGGCTAATGGTCACTTTTTACTTGTGTTTACTTAACGGATCGTCTTTTATAGGGCACAAACTTTGTTTGCGGTGAAGGAGGATAATTTATTGGATAAAGCACAAAAAATGCTTAGTCCGTATTTTCTCAACGAAGTAATACAATCAAAAGAGTGAAATATTACAGCCCCGTGTGAAAAGCTACTACTCGTTTTCGATGTAGATCAGGAGTTTGTATTCGGTATTAAGTTTTTTTTTTATAAATGTACAAATTCAAACGAAATTTTGCAAACACTTTTAAAAGTTTCTAACATCTATGAAGTATATTTGAAATGAAGCAATGTACGAAATTTATAGCAAGGCCAGGATTCAAACCCGCAGTTATTCTAACCACTATAAGACAATGGTGCAGTGACTTCGGACACCTGGAAAAATTTACACTGCCACCCTTCAAAAATGTTCATCTCTATCCCATGATACCCGATGACCCCCTTAAACTGGAAGAATATTGGTCGTACTGGAAAGGACGCGCGGTGTAAGGTGACATGTCCCGGATTGCGCAGTGGCCCCTTTCGGATGTTCAAGTCCTTCCTCTGAATGAGTATGTGTTTTTTTTATTTTGTGTGTGTGTGTATGTGTGTGTCTGTGTGCTGTTCTTACCATAGGTTTTTTAAAGTTGTTTGTAAGTCTAGGGACCGAGTCCTTATCAGTTTGGTCCCTTACATCTAAAATCATTTTATCGATTTGAACACTACTATAACGTATGATATTTTCATTCTTCAGGGGAGATTCTTCTGCCAGATTATAACTGTGAGAGACTGGTTTTCGAACCCGGGACCTTTGCCTTTTGCGAGCAACCGCTCTCCTGACTGAGCTACATGTGACACATTACGGCCGTTCCTAATAGCTTTATTTGCCCATTACATCACCTCATACCTTTCAGATTTCATCGAAGTTCTGCGAACCTTTCAGGACTAGCGCTCCTACAAGAGAGACTAGTACGGAGACGTGGCTTAGTCACAGCCTACAGGATGTTTCCACGATTAAAATTTCATTCTGCGGTGAAATATGCGATAATATGAAACTTCACGGCAGATTAAAACTGTGTGCCAAGCCGGGTTTCGAACCCAGGACCTATGCCTTTTCCAACGTTCGCAGGAGAGCTTCTGTAACGTTTCGAAGAGGAGCGGGCGGACAGAAGTAAAGTTCTGAGGACAGGCCATGAGGGGTCAAAGTTATCTCAGTCTCCGAGAGTTGGTCCGTAAAGGGCAAAGTCCCTTGGTTCAAATCCCGTTGTGGGACACAGTTTTTATCTCCCATGAAGTTTCAACATTGTAAAGATACTGCAAATCAAGAGGAATACCACCTTCAGCCTTAAATCGTGGCATAGATGTTATCATACATATTAAACGAAATGCTTTGGCAACATTTACAAGTCATGAACATCCATGATGAATATTTGTAGCATGCTTAGGATTTGAACCTGAGTTTCCTCCTCACTACAAACTGCATTATCGACTGCATCAACCTGGCCGAGTCTCTGTTGATAATGCCATGGGAAATGCGTCCAGGTGTGCGAAGTCACCGTGCCAGGCTGATACATTGGGGTAGCAAAACTGTCCAGTGAGCAGAAGACACGGGATCGAATCACGGACTGGTACAGACATTAATACCATGCTTCAATTTTGGGTCTCGGGTATGTCACTGCCTTAATAGACGGTGGATTGGCAGTCCACTCAGGAGTAGCCAGTTCGAATCCTGCTGGTAAAAAACTGTCACTGTCAGTATTCACCCAGCAAGAGGATGAAAAGTGGCCTAAAGCTGTTGATCACCAGGCCCTGTGCTACTGTCCTGTATTACTTTCCTAACTATTTGGCAGTGTCTCATGGAATGAAGGCATGTGACATTGTTCATGGTGTTTCGTGTCTTAATGGGTGACGTTCAATGGCAATGGAATATCTACGAGACGTAATGGAGGGGTTAGTTATGCAGGAAGTCTTGCAATCAGTAACGCTTTCGCAATAACGGTCAACTAAGAGACAGTGTGGCTTAGCATTCCTGCAGGGGAATTCGAACGAATTGTTGCGTTCACGTCGTGTCGCTGTGCTTTGCGTGGTAAAAAAAATGTAACGACCATATAAAATGTATGTTAGGTGTTGTTTGCTGATGATGCTGTGGTGTACATGAAGGTGTCGTTATTGAATGACTGTAGTAAGGTGCGGGATGGCTTGGACCAAATATCTAGGTGGATGGCAGCTAGCTGTAAATGTATAAAATGAAAGGTGATGCAGATGAGCAGGTGAAACAATCCCTTAATGTTCGAATAAAGCATTAGTATTATGCTGCGTGACAGTCTCGTCTGTTTAATATTTAGGCGTAACGCCCCATAGCGATATGAAATATAAGGACAGTCGTGGTGAAGGCGGATGGTCGACTTCGGTTTATTGGGAGACATTTGAGAGGATGTGATTCGTCTGTAAAGGAGACCGCGTATAAAACGCTTGTAGAACCCCGTCTTGAATATTGCTAAAGTCTTTGGAAATCCCACCAGATCGGTTTAAAGGAAGATACAGAAGCGATTTAGAGGCGGGCGTCTTAGTTACTGGTAGCGACTGTTACTGAAATGCACCGGGAACTCAAATGGAAATCGCTTGAAGGAAGGTGACGTTTTTCTCAAGAAATACTGATGAAGAAATTTAGATGGCCGGAATTTCAAATCTGTTTGTTAAGCTTATGGGACTTAACTGCGGGGTCATCAGTCCCTAAACTTACAAACTACTTATAAATTACCAGAATGAAACTTCACTCTGCAGCGGAGTGTGCGCTGATATGAAACTTCCTGGCAGATTAAAATTGTGTGCCGGAACCGGGACTCGAACCTGGGACCTTTGCCTTTCGCGGGCAAGCGCACTACCGACTGTGCTATCCCGACACGACTCACGATGCCGCCTCACAACTTATAAATTAACTTATACTAAAGACAACAGAAACATCCATGCCTGTGTGTATGTTGCTGATGATAGATCGTGATACTGGCTTCAAAGTTACGAGGGCGTACTTTTCATTATGAGTCAACCAAAATATTGATTTCTCTTGTGTATAACTCGCGAAGCGACCACAAGGGTAAGATCTCAGAGATTAGGGTCAGTAGCATACACGTAATCATTTCTCCCGCAACCATACACGACTGGAATAGCAGGGAGTGACTTCGGTACGCACAGTTCCATCCGCCACACACTTTGAGGTGCCTTGCGGAGTATGGGTGTAGATGTAGAAAACGAGGACCGTTACGATAGCAGGAGGTATTCTATGGCTTTTTTGACCTCAGTGTAACACAAACGGAATATGATGATAGGTGGTTTATTTAGTTACGCTAGTATTTGAGTCGAAACAAGGCCCCTGGAGAATATGATATTCCGTCTGAACTGTTGATATCGTTAGGAGAGCCAGTCATGAGAAAATGTTCCACCTGGTATGTAAGATGTATGAGAGAGGGGAAATACCCCGGGACTTCAAGAAAAATATCGTAAATCCAATCCCAAAGAAAGCAAGTGCAGATAAATGTGAAAATTACAGAACTATTAGTTTAATAAGTCATGGTTGCAAAATACCAACACAATTTGTTTGACTGGAATACACTCTTTCAAATTCTGAATGTAGCAGGGGTAAAATATAGGGAGCGAAGAGTTATGTTCAACCTATATAAAAACCAGACAGCAGTTATTAGAGTCAAAGGGCAAGAAAGAGACGCAGGGGTTGGAAATGGAGTAAGTCATGATTGTATCCTTTCCCCAGTGTTGTTCAGTCTGTACCATGTGCAAACAGAGAAGGAATTCAAGGAGAAATTTGGAGAGGGAATTAAAGTTCAGGGAGAAGAAATGAAAACTTCTCGGTTTGCCGATGACATAGTAATTTTGTCAGAGACTGCAAAGGATCTGGAAGAGTAATTGAATGCAATTGACAGTCTCGAAAGGAAGATATAAGATTAAAATTAACAAGAGTAAAACGAGGTTAATGGAATGGAATGTCAGAAAATCAGGTGAGGCTGCAAGAATTAGATTAGGTAATGAGGAAATAAAAGTAGTAGATTAGTTTTGTTATTTGGGTAGCAAGATAACTTCTGATGGCCGAAGTAAAGAAAATATAAACTGCAGAATGGCTATGGGAAGAAAAGCGTTTCTTAAAAAGCAAAACATGTTAACATACAATATTAATTTAAATGTTAGGAAGTCCTTTCTGAAAGCATTTGTCTGGAGCATTGTATGATGTATTGTGTCAATTTTTTTTTAAGTATCTTTATTCGTTTTCAACCAAGTCGGCGTGTAAATATCAGTAGTTTAAAATTTTTATTAGGAAGAAAATGGTTTTGTATTGTCTTGCTTGTGTAAAACTTACTAATGTCTTTCGATTTGTATGTTGTAGAAATTTCATGTAATCCGGTAATTGAAGCAGCCGACGAGGCAAAGAGTTTCCTGTCGCGACACTGAGTCAACGATCAACACGCGAGCATCGCTCACAGATCTGGCCGCTGTGAAAACACCAGCCGAAAACCACGTTAAAAAAAGAAAGCATTGTTAAATAATAATGGTGACGCGTGTAATTTGTTCGTTTTATACATATTGGTTCAGTTTGCCAGTCGAGATCATACAGCAAACATCAGGTCTCAAGTTGCCAGTTAGCGAGATTTATAGCAATTTGTTAGATGGAGACCAGACTAATTAATGACTGGCCTCGAAATTGCTATTTTGGAATAAGTATGTCAGTACGGGGTAAGTCGCGTTAAATGGTCTATGACTTTGAAAGCACAAGTGAGGTTTATTCTGTCAGTGGCATTGTGATGTTGGTTGAAGGTTTTGACGAACTGAGTAGTCATCTTTCACTAATGTGTATTAAGGTTCTTGTGGGGAATACAATAGCTTCTTATGTGTGGTATGAACACAAAACGCTTGTATATAATTAGGACTTTTGGTATGACTCACTCTGCGGGGATGAACATGCTAATTTAATGGGATTGTATGTCGTAGTGACTCACGCTAAGGGTGATGAGTGCACGACTTTCATAACATTTTGCACCCACTGCAGTGTTTGAGTGGAGTTGCAGATTTTTAGGCTTTGGGGGGATATTTACGCTGTGCTAGTGTTCAACTCTAAAGCAGTTGGTGAGAAACTACCCACAGTGAACAACAAGTGAACAACGTTAGGAATGTAGTAATTCCTACCAACTTTAGCAAGGGAAAATTGACTTAACTGATAGAGACAATGGGCGCAACCGATTGTTAAATAAGGATTTTATATTTTTCTAAAATAAATTAGAAATTATTACTCCGTAACTGCAACTTAAACTGAACCAATATTGTTTAGGTTCATAATATTCAAGAAGTTTAAGGGGAACAACAGAAACGATCTTTGGAAAGTCACCATTATTATCTTACCAGGGTTACAAGTGGTGGTAGCCTTTAGGTTATTATTTAATTTATTTTATAAATTTTTGTTTGCCTGATTCCGTGTATGGGGGGTTTGCAGTAGGAACCACTCATCCACGTAGAGTCGATACATGTAAATGTACAAAGTAGTTGACAGCCAATAAAAGAGTGAACAAATTTTTATTATAAAAAACTGTGGTTGGAATTTTATTAAGTAGCTGTTGCTAGCTAGAGAATCATTTAATGAAATGTTTATTCTGTCTTAACTTGCAATTTAAACAAATACTTACTCTGAATTCAACAAGTCTTTCGTATCGATAACAGTTGTAATCGATAACGAAAGAGACTGAAATAAAAGATATTGTTTTTTCCTTGACGTGAAATTTATAAGTTACAGTAAGTGATCATATCATTTCCGGTAACGCTGGAATAACAAGCAAAAGAGAGATAAAAATTATTTTATCACCATAAAGTAATTTTTGGTCCTTTATTAAGCTATTTGACCAGAGAATTTCAAAACATGTTTAAAATCGTAACAACTTTGGCAGAGGCAGTCTAAGATAAAAATATACCGTTGATAAAAAAAGACGCCACTGAAATTAGAAATCGACGTGAGATTTTCTTTATTTTTACCATATATAGATATACAAATGTTTCCTATAAATATATAATGTTTTCTATATATATGTATATAGAAGTATTTATTAATCCCAAGAAGGTAATTTAATATTAAAGGAGGTAGGAAACAGAAAATCAACTGTGAGTATTCCTGTGTTGTAATTTCAAATAAAAGAGTTATACGAATCTGGTTTCAAGTATAAAAGTAATAGGGAAACTTTTTTTGTATGAGCTTAAGCCTTGCTGGAATTAGAATTGTTGTGGTAGTTTAATTAGGAGAGTGACATGCTAAAACGATTAGTTTTGTTATTAAAGTGGAACCTGATAAAATAAGTTGTTGCCAACTTAACAGTGTAGCGAAGTGATTTACAGAGGTGCAGTGCAGTAAAAGTTTACTCACGGCTCAAATATCTTAGTCCATATTGCTACTGCGTCACTTTTAGTGGAGATATATTCAATATTCATTTCTTTTTTACTCAGCTTACTTGTATGAGATTCCCTTACTTAGGAATCTTCTGTGACGTAAAGTTTAAATAAGGCGTTATCCATTTACATACTTAGTGGTATATCACAAATTTAAAATATGTAGAAATTAACGATTATTTTAGAATAAAATGCTGGTACGGGGATGAGTTTGTGTAATAATTTCAACATAGACTCAGATTCGTATAATAGATTTGTCATCACTACGTATGTTGTGTATATCTAACGTGTGTTGCTTCATACGTCAATACGAGAAGCATTCACTGGATGCAAGCAGTATTGACAACACACACGCCGGCCGCGGTGGCCGAGGAGACTGAGGCGCTTCAGTCACGGTCTGCACGGCCACTACGGTCGGGGGTTCGAATCCCCCCTCGGGCATGGATATTTGTGCCGTCCTTAGTTGTAGGTAGTTCATAAGTAGTTTGTAAGTTTAGGGACTGATAACCCCATAGTTAAGTCCTTTAAGCTTAACAAACATTTGAACATTTGACAACACACGTCACTAAGGAAACTGAGTGATATTAAAGAAAGACGACCCAAAAGAAACATATACAGGACCATAAATAAACAAATACTGTACAACAGTACCACACATATTTTCAGGCGTCGAACCTACGTTGTATGGTATTCGTTGTGCATAATTAATTTTAAAAAAACCTGCACAGTGCAATGAGAGTGAAACGTGGACAATAAGGAGTTCAGACAAAAAGATGACAGAAGCTTTTGAAATTTAGTGTTACAGATGTATGATGGAAATTAGATGGTTAGATCACGTAACTAATGAGGAGGCGCTTTACTGAATCGGAGAAAAAAGGGGTTTCTTGCATATCCAAATTAAGAGAAAGGGTAGCTTGGTGGGACACATTTTGAGACATCAAGGAAATGTCAACTTAGCATTAGAAGGAAGTGTGAGGGGTAAAAATTGTAGAGGAAGACCGAGGGACGAATACAGTAAGCAGATTCAAAAGGATGTAGGTTGCCGAACGTATTGTCAGATGAAGAGACTTGCATAGCACAGGGTAGCGTGGAGAGCTGCATCAAACCAGTTTGCGGACTGAAGTCCACAACACACAACACAGTGACCAAAACAACCGAAATTACTCCCTACTGACTGTCGACAGACGGTTACCTATCTCATAGTCAACTATTCGTTTATGTTTTTCTGTTATTTCTCACATTATCATTTATAAATAATTTTGGCTCATATTGAACGTATTATTTCACTGAAAATTTTGAAATTCAAAACAGTGTGTAACAGAATAGCTGCAACTAGTTGCTTTTATATGAAATTATTCTTTCACGGTGACATTGCAGAGTAAGTGGTATCTCATCTTCAGGTTATTTTCATTTCATTACGTGTCGTGAGCTTTGTTTCTTCATTATCAACGTTGTACACTTTTGCAACGTATGTTTTTAAGACCGCTATTGTGAAACGATGAAAGTGAAGAACTATCCTCATCTTTTGGATACTGCAGTCCTCCTTATTTCCGTGCTTACTGAGGTAAACTGGAGAGAAATTCTGCCTCATACAAGACATATTTTTTGTGATTATTCATCCAGACAGATTTCAGATGTGCTATTTTCAATGGGTTTTATGCGGCCTCGGTGGAATAGCCGAGCGCCTGAAGGCGCCTTGCTGCGGTATGCGCGGTTGCTCGGCATCGGAGGTTCGAGTCTTCCCTCGGTCATGGGTGTATGAGTTGTCCTTAGTGTAAGTTAGTTTTTATATTTTGTAAGTCTGAGGACTGATGACCATAGGTTTACAAACATTTGCTTTGGTTTTCTTACATGAAATTGTTGGCAGGGTTAATTAGTGGCTCTAATGTGCAATAACATGCTTTACAGCTTGCCATTTAAATGTGCTGTGGTCCTCTGATAAGAGTGCCCTTTGAAAGAAAATGACGCAAATTACAAAAAACAACAATAACAACAGAAGAAGAAATCTGATTGCACAGCGGAAAAAGTAGAGAACACTACAGCACAAAAAATTACAAGCTGTAAAGCTTATCGTGGCATACTTTAAGCTATAAATAAACTCTAGAAATATCTTACTGTAAGAAATAAAAAACTAACACCCAGTGAAGATAGTTTATAAGTGCTGAAACATGTATGGGTAAATAAACACAAACACGTGTCTTTATAAGGCAGAATTCCAGCCAAGTTTGTAAAAAGCATTGTTTGCGAAGCGTAAACAAATCTAAACTTCTGAATGTAGATTGAAAGTGAAATTAATGTAGACTACTATGAAAAACATTTACTTTGGGGCATAGTATTCTTGGGGAACTGGGTGCCACTCATATAGGTAATATGCCTATATATATGCCTATATATAATGCTCTAGTTTTGGCGAAATATAGGGATACTCCTATCCTGTCATGTGACGGAGTGACCTGTGATCTCAAAGAAGTAGGCTGTGTGAATCAGGCCAGCGAGGACCCAATGGTTAGCTACCTATTCCTGTTCTACACGTACACATGCCACTCACCTCTTAGGTTGCCGTCTGGAAAGGGGCTAGTGTGTGCTTTTGTTACAAGCGGATGAACCCACCCATGCAATTTCCCTGCCGATAAAGCCATACTAGAAAATACATATTAATGTAACGGACGATTGACACCGGAGAAAAGAGTCGTGCCTCGACTATCACTGTAACTTGGAAGCCCGGATTTACTGCTGCAGTTAGTGAATACAAGTCCATCGCAGTTAGTTTACGAGGAACTTGCCAGAAGTAACTGTATACACTGGAGATTAGGAGTCGGGTCACAGTATATCGAAAAGCTGGGTTGCTCATTTGCCACAGTGCAAACCCAAAACGACACAGTAGCTGACTTAAAACGTTATGTGCTCTGACGACATACGATTTCGCGTCTCGTCAAATGATTCATGGCCTCAGCACATCGCCGGCATTCAACTCGCAGAGCGTGGAGAATGTCCTTATTGTCAGAGGCAGTTCTGTGTCGTTTTAGGGGTGACTCATTTGGTGATAGTGAACATGAGCGAGGAGGTTTGTTACAGCTTTCTCGATGAGCGATTGCTGCTTCAGTTTGCACTTCTTCATGAGGGCTATGTCGTGGACACTCCGTATTTCAAGATTACGAGAGCCTTGTTCTCTGTTTGCCAGCTACATTTGTGGTTTCAAAGGCTTTCAGGCAAGCTATTTTCGAATTATCTGTAATTTGTAAGGTGACTTGGCGGTTACCTCACTTTAATTTTAAATCTAAGTCCAGACTTTTTCTAAAAATTGTAGTTAAAATTATTGGATATCAATAAATTGTTAAATAAAAAAACAACTGAATTATCTCTCGGTGCATTTCCACTCCCACGTTTGCACTACTTTCGCATGTCAGATGTAGTGATTTGACTCCCATTCAAGAAATATACGTATTCTCATATTCGTATGTTTTTCTCTATACATCTTTGTTTTTCGAGAGCAAATTTGCTTCTAAGCTTTTCATCGGATTGAGTTATTACTATTTTGCCCTCCATGAGAGTTATTATGACTACAAAAATTGTTTTAGTACTGAAAAAGTAATTTTTACCGCAATCATATTTTGCTAGACCGTAGCGACTGTGTATATCGAAAACCAGACAGTTCATTGCATGGGCTTCGTATTATGACACGGAGACGGGAAAGCACCTGTAACTGGTGGAGCTTATGTTCACCATGAATCCCGTCCACTTGCAGTGACAGAAGGAGTTAATCCCATAAACAGCGACCTAATTGACAATAAAAGTCACAGTGTTTACATAACAAGACGTAAAATGTGAATGAATGTGTCAACACTTTGACATGGAAACACCTATTGATAACAGAATTTCAGATATTAGATTCGTTGGATCAGTTAGCAACTGTGAAGTTAAAAATACGTCAGAATATATTCTGTGTTCAGTGTGAGAAAATCACTGATAAAACTGATTCTACGAGACCGAAGGAAACTGAAAAGTGGGTCCTTGAGGCAACTGAAGGAACAAAACATCAAGGAGAAAACTAGAGAAGCAAAGGGGATGATCAAGGGAATGTAAAACATGAAGATAATTCAATCGACATGTACTGGAAATGACAAAAGAGAGTAATGATTAACACTACCTCTGATTTCACGAGAACTAACTTTTCTGACATATCAGTTTGATTCAGAAAAATCTTTTTGAGATAGCGGCCTGAAACTTTTATGGTTTACTTCAGGCTACTATTTGGAGGACAGGAAACAACAGACGCCAACATACTACTACGCGAAAGAAAACTGATGTACAATAATTAGAAAAAATAACACTAATTTTGATAATGTGATGTTCGTAATGATACAATAAAAGTTTATGACTGAAATGAAATGGACTGTGGTCTGCATTTCAGATGTAAATTATTAATTTGTGTTTAAAGTGTCGAGCAACAAACTGAAATAGTACATAACTTCCATTTACAGACTGAAAGTGGAAATAAATATTAAGTTACTGAACCGCAGGAACCAAGTTATAATAAAGTCAATATGAGGGCTATTGTGATCAATATTTTACCATAAGAAACACTCATATTGTCCTCAAATTTTCATTATAATAAGGGTTTTTAGTTAGAGCCAAGTAAACCTCACGAAAATTGTTACTATGTTTCCAGGTAAATCGTGGTAACCAAAATCGCATCCATATTGCATCTTGTAGCTCTGCTAGATTTCATATATAACGGGTGATTTCACTTGGATACGGCATATATTAAAAAGTTCTCAGCTCTTCCACGATGAAATGGGTCCTGTACCGTCTACATTTACACGAATACTCTGCAAGCCACTTTACGTTATGTGGTGGAGCTTATCAGTGTCATTTCCAGTCTTTTCTGTTCCAGCCGCTTTGGTCCGCGACCAGAACAATCACTGTTAAACCTCTGTGTTGTTTCAGACCTAATTTCTCCTTAACGGTCTTTTCGCGAGATATATGTAGTGGGAAAAGATGTATTGGCGCTCTCTCCGAGAATATTCTACTTTCTGTAAATAATTCATATTAGTATTTAGCAAACATGGATTAATACACTGATTATTTCTTACAAACCACATCTAATATCACGTGCTTTCTTTAAAGTTAAAAATGTCGACACCGTGGCCACTAGACAGGGATCACACGCTCGTATTGATATTGCTAAGAATGGAGAGGAAAATCGTTCTTGCTCCTTGAAAGGAACCATCACGGTATCAATGGATTGCCGTAGGCGGGCTTGAACCGCTGTCCTCCCGAATGCCATAGCAGTGTGATTCAACTGCGCCATCTGGTACGCTGTCTTCCTTTAAGCGATCTTACACAGAAGGTCGAAATTTAGCGAGGATTTCAAAGTGAGATGCCTACAATACTTACCACAACGAAACTCTTTCTCGAAATTTGACTGAAAACCCAAAGAGATTTTGGTCATATGTTAAATGTACTATGGGCAAAACACAAACAATACCCTCACTACTTGATACTAATGGCGATCCTGCCGATGACAACGCTAGTAAAGCAGAGTTACTAAATCTAGCTTTTAGAAACTCATTCACCAAAGAAGACGAAACAAATATTCCAGATTTCGAATTACGAACAGAGGCCGTAATGAGTAACGTAGAAATAGATATCATCGGAGTAGTGCAGCAACTAAAATCACTTAACAAGAACAATTCTCCTGGTCCGGACTGTATACCCATTAGATTTCTATCTGATTATGCTGAACGATAGCTCCTTACTTAACAGCCATATACAACCGCTCTCTCATAGAAGGATCTGTACCAAAAGATTGGAAAGTTGCACAGGTCACACCTATACTCAAGAAAGGCAGTAGGAGTGACCCACTAAACTACAGGCCTATTTCACTGACGTCAATTTGCAGGAGGGTTTTGGAACATATCCTGTATTCAAATATTATGAATTATCTCGAACAGAACAATCTATTGACCCAAGGTCAACACGGATTTAGAAAATATCGTTCATGCGAAACACAACTAGCTCTTTACTCACATGAAGTGATGAATGCTATCGACAAGGGTTCTCAAACTGATTCCGTATTTCTAGATTTCCAGAAGGCTTTTAACACCGTACCTCACAAACGGCTTTTAATCAAATTGCGTGGTTGTGGAATATCCTCCCAGATTTGTGACTGGATAGGGGATTACCTGTCAGAAAGGACACAGTTCCTAGTAATCGATGGTAAGGCATCGACTAAAACAGAGGTGATATCGGGCGTTCCACAGGGTAGTGTTACTGGTCCTCTGCTGTTCCTTATTTAAAAAAATCTAAGTAGCTCTCATAGGTTGTTTCCTACTCTCCAACATACGACTCTAAAAAGTAGAATTTTCGAACATATTGCTATCGTATGCTATCTTGCACGGGCAGATATGGCATGAACCATCATTCTAATCTCAATGTTAATTGAAATTTCCATATTTTATCTACAATTTATACGCATCTATGCATGAACTAAAACCAACCATTCGAGAAGTCTACACAAATTTTTTCATCTCTTCGAGCTCATTAAAATAGGTCTTTGTTGTAATACTTACCTAAACTGGATGTTGAACATTAACTGACGAATATCAATAATACAATCACCACTTAATCGAACAAATAGATATATCTATAACATGTACAATTTTTTGCGTCTAGTAGATTTTTTTCTAATCGGGTGGGTGTGAACACCACCTTTCTCCATAAAAACCGATTTTTGCTAGCGAAAAATCACGGTTTCGTAAACAGAAAAAATGCCACTTCTAGATAATAGTATCCTATGGTAAATATCTGAATAGATTTTGTTAGTTATTTAGATTTATATGACTCATGGTGTAAGTACAATTGAAATCGTGTTTCGTGTTGTTCTAAAGTACGATTTCGGTAACTGGTAAAAATAGTGAAAGAATTTAACAATTATTTTAAGAATATCATCTTAAGGACATGTGGTAAAAATTTCGACGATTTGTAATAAATAGAAAATATCAAAGGATTCATCTCCACAATTCGTAGTATTGTTACCCAAAAGTCATGTTTTTTCTTGATTTTCTCAGGAACTGCCTGTGAATAATTGCTGCTTTTGTAAGCTTTATAAAACCCTCCACAGACCACTCGTAATGCGCAAAAGCAAACCGGTTTACTGAATTTCGATGGACTCCACGAAGTGTGTAATACCTGAAATTTTGCTGCTGTATAGGGAGGGCAGCTACAGAAATTGGCATTCTTCTGATATGTATGCAAATGATCAATAAGCCAAGGGCTATACAGAACACTTTACCCTCAACTATGTTATCAATATGGACCCCTTGTAGTGAGACGAAATATTTGCCCTGGTACTGCCTTACATCAGCTCAGTTTTGCCGGTAAAAATCATGTTTATTTCTGTTGTTGTTAATGATTTTCAATGCTAATGATTCTCATTACATGATTCTTAAAGCAATGTGTGTTCTTTCCTTGTGTTTCATGTGCGGTGACAACGGTGCAACCCACGAGAACAATATCTTCTCTGCCAGTGCCATAGATAATATAGCTGGCCATCAAAAGTCGCGGATCGACAACTGCGGAGCAAAGGATCTTGTTAAGTGAGGCCGCTGCAAACCGTCATAATCGAAAAAATTAGAAAAAAAGAAATATTAATGTTATTACAAAGGTTTTAGTTATATCACAAATAGTTTCAGTTACTATCTCGAGTCTCTACAAGAATGTTCTAAGACTGTGTATATTTCATTATACTTATTTGTGTGAAGGGAAATAAAACTGGAAATTTTAATTCAAGTGTCAATGTGTTGAAGATTATTGCAGTGTTTATTCAAGATTTTGTAGAATTTTAGGAAATGTTCAAATGTTTGTTAAGTTTAAGGGACTTAACTACGTATGAACTACCTTAGACTAAAGACGGGGAACGGTCTCGCGCTTCGCGCCGAGGCGAATTTTATATTATATTTATATATTGTGGAAACTGTGTTCGAGTTTCTGAATCGATATCTTATTTTAAAACTGATTTATAAACTGTATCTACGGTTTATAAAACAACCGAGAGAATTTTGGTCGAAATATTTTTAGGAACTTTTGGGGAACAGACAATCGCAGTTTGATTTATCTTCACAGTTAAGTTCAGTTGAAATTCGCGTTCCTATTTCGCACGAAAACCTTATAATTTTGAACAAAATTTAATATTTCGTTTGTGTACGGACGGAGGTGTGACGATGTCGCATATGTTCAATTGCTGTCATTCACAATTAGTAACAATCCATCTAACAGACGTCGTTCCGGCGGACCCTGAAGAATGAGGAATTCACACAGATCTAAAAGTGTCGATCCATAGTGACTCACATTAACTAATAAGTGTTTCAATCACCACGGGCGGCAATGCAGCCTCTGATTCTGGCATCCATACGAAATACTGTCTTGGGATGTGTCATTATTACACGACTGCTCGACCTTGTCACATAGTTTTGCTAGAATTGTGGGTTGACGATTCACGCGTGTTAGTTTTCAAAATTTTCAAATGTTTGTTAAGCTTATGGGACTTAACTGCGGGGTTATCAGTCCCTAAAATTACAAGCTAATGATGAAATACTTTATACTAAAGACGACACAAACATCCATGCCCGAGGGGGGGATTCGAACACCCGACGGGGAACGGTCTCGAGCATCGTAGCATAGCGCCTCAGTGTGCTTGGCCACTCCACCGAGGCTGCTAGTTTTCGGCCCACCATATCGCACAAGTGGTCGACTAGACAGTCAGTTAAATTCATTATCTCAAACATTAACGAATACGTGTTAACTCTCATCGAGCCCCTGGAGAAATTTTCTCGTCACGAAACAAAATATAAAGGAACGAGGGAAGGAAGGCGTATTTCAGTTTAACACCCAGTCGATATCGTGCTCATTAGAAAAGGAGAAAACCCTGTGAGAATTTCCCTCAGAGATGGGAAAGAAAATCAGCTGTGTCGTTCAAAGGAACCATCCCGGCATTTGGCAGGAGTGATTTAGGGAAATGACGGAAGGCCTAAATTACGATGGCGAGAGGCGGATTCGAACTGCTGTCCTTCCGATTGCGAGTCCAGTGTTAGCACAATGCAAGTGAACGTTTCCGTTGTTCTGTTGGTTTAATTGTGGCGCTACACAATAGAGAGAAGTCTGTTGCAGGTGGAACGGTGCGTCCGGTCGGCGTGAAGCGAACATCTGGCGGAGTTTATTTCTGATGGCGGGCGGGCGAGTGAGGCAGGCGCGTAGCAGGCGAGCGTGTGTGTGTGTGTGTGTGTGTGTGTGCGTGTGTGTGTGTGTGTGTGTGTGTGCGGCCGACACGAGTGGGTGCTCTCAATAGAGCCATAGATCCCCCGCGGCCCCTCCAGGCCCACTTCCGTTTCACCAGCCAATTCCACCTACTCATCCGTCCATTGATTTATTTTATTGGGGGGCTGATTCACCAGCCCGTGCCGTGGCCGCGGCTGCCTCTCTGGACCTCTGCCGAGTAGTCGAGTGGCCTGCGACCGTTCACTCGCCTCTCTTCCTCTGCTGATCTAAACAGTCTTTTCGTACACATCAACAGCGCTTATTTTATTTCGCAAATGTTGCGTCTACAGATTCCTATGGAACATACGAATTAATTTAAAGGTATATCAGTTAGAATCCTTTCACTCTGCAGCGGAGTGTGCGCTGATATGAAGCTTCCTGGCAGATTAAAATTGTGTCCCGGAACCGGGACTCGAATCTGGGACCTTTACCACTGAGCTATCCGGTCTAAGGCGACTCGCTGCGGAGCGCGCGGTTGCTCGCCGTCGGAGGTTCGAGTCCTCCCTAGGGCATGGGTGTTTGTGTTGTCCTTAGGTTAGTTTACCTAGGTTTAAGTAGTTTGTAAGCTACGGACTGATGACCACGCAGTTTGGTCCGATAGATTTACAAACATTTGATTTTGAACTGAGCTATCCCCACATGCCTCACGGTGCCGCCCCACAACTTCAATTCTGCCAGTACCTCGCCACCTACTTTCCAAACTTCACAGAAGTTCTCCTGCGAAACATGCAAGACTAGGCAAAGGTCCCAGTTAGAGTACCGGTTCCGGCACACAATTTTAATCTGCCAGGAAGTTTCATATCAGTGCACACTCCGCTGCACTGTGAAAGTTTCATTCTTTAAACATCCATTAGGCTGTGGCTAAGCCATGGCTCCATTATATCATTTCTTCCAGGAGTGCTAGTCTTGCAAGTTTCGCAGGAGAATTTCTGTAAAGTTTGGAAAGTAGGAGGCAAGGTACTGGCAGAATTGATGTTGTTGGGGTGCACCGTGAGTCGTGTCGGAATAACTCAGTGGTAGAGCGCTACCCGCGAAAGGCATAGGTCCCAGGTTCGAGTCCCGGTTGCGGCACACAATTTTAATCTGTCAGGAAGTTTCAGTTATAATCCTGTTTACCAATGCAGTTGTAAACCAGTTTGTAAAAATCGTTTTTAACCTGCGCATATGTGTAAAATTGCCGATAAATTGAATTCAAGATGAAAGCATCGTTAAATTTTGTTGCTGACAAATATAATATTAGTTAATTACGTGTACGTTAGATTACAGTATAAACTCCACATTGTTGTTAAACCACAGAACAATGAGAGAACAAGACTCTCAAATATTTACACACACACACACACACACACACACACACACACACACACACACACACACACAAACCTAGAGGGAATGACCGAAATTCAATTCCACCACCATTCCCACCTGAGAACAAATGAAGGCGGTCGTTCGCCGGCGGGGTTCGAGTCCTCCCTCCAGCATTTGTATTTGTGTTGTTCTTAACATAAGTTACTTTAAGTTAGTTTAAGTAGTTTGTAAGCCTAGGGACTAATGACCAACGTAGTTAAGTCCCTTAGATTTACAAACATTAGATTTGTTTGAACAAATAAAGGGTGACTAGTATCGGCACACAATACCAAACACATAGCCTTTGTTTGCCAAAGAGAGAAGATGATTGTGACAGCAATAAGTCTGTAAAATATGTGTTTTGTTTATGTAGTTCTCAAGAAAACGCAGAAGAGAAAGTAAATGGTAAAAACTAATTACACGTAACAGACAAAATGGCAATGCATGTAAATGACCTTCACGTCAAAATTACATTTTCACACAGAAATATAACTAGTTAACTCATCAGAAAAACCACATGTAATATATTGATTGTAAATGACAACGCTACCTACATTCTATTTTATAAAACTCGTCCTTCATGTCAACACAGTGTAACACTAAGGTAATAATCCAAATTAAGACTCTTAGGCAAAATTGTCATACCTACGTTGGTACTAACACATTTCCCTTTCACAGATGAAATAAAAAAAAAAAAAAAAAAAAAAAAAAAAAAAAAAAAAAAAAAAAAAAAAAACCCTGACTGATGATGGCACGAAGGTGCTGAAGCATATGTGGGTAACAAGAAAAAACCGTGTTTTGCATATAAAGCCAACATCCTACCTAATATTTTTACTTCAAACCGGGAAAAAGAGCTGCAAATCCAAAATTATGAACATTTCTTAAATCTTATTATTAATCTTTTTATTAAAGTTGCACATCAAGGGAGCTTAACTACCAACTGCCGCTGGTGAAGCATCGAAGAAATCTTTCATGGTTTCTCTATAATTTTTCGTTGAATTCCGTATCTTACAGTTTGTTCTTG
The DNA here is from genome assembly GCA_026315105.1 of Locusta migratoria. Classification (NCBI taxonomy): domain Eukaryota; kingdom Metazoa; phylum Arthropoda; class Insecta; order Orthoptera; family Acrididae; genus Locusta; species Locusta migratoria. The sequence continues at coordinate 58,799,494 of CM048751.1, forward strand.
CACTCCACAACTTCACAGAGTATTGTCAGCCGTATTCCACCTATACAGAGTTTCCTTGGTTCGAGCGAGTCTGGTTCTGAGCTGATTTAGAGTACACAATAAGTAAGTGTCTTCGGAGGCTCATTCCTGGGGACTCACTAGAACTCGGCCACTTTTAAAGCGCGCCAGAAGGGTCAGTTAGACCCTCACTGGAATTCGCCGTCTCTGTCCCCAGGTAGCAGGGCGGCGGGAGCGGTCTTTGCCTGAAAACACGCCTCGTCACATTGTCGTGAACTGGCGAGCCTCTCCCCAGACTTGTGTCTCTCTGGTCCTTCTAGCTGAAGTTATCGAAAAGAAAAATGTACCTAATAGGCATATTTTGCGACTTGTTTGTAGTAATCGTAGAACTATACCTTTAGTTTGCGATGGCTATAAATTCAAAACCTAGTGAAGCATTTCAGTATATGAAGAATAAAGATAGTGATGCTGCGATAACACGAGCCCGGTGGTCGTGGGGTAAAGCACTCGACAGGAAACCGAAGGGTCGCGTGTTCGAAACCCGAGATGGACCCAAGGACGTTCTTACTAACACGACACGACGTTATGAGACGGCACGCAAAGTCTGTGTTTGCTAACAACTTAGGGAGCATTTTTACCAATCCGCCCCGCAGTTGGAACCTCCCTGGAGATAGGAGCTGAAAGGCGCGGAGCCTACACGCATCTAGAAGCTATTTAACATATTCCTATCGCTAACCAAGTAGTTTTTCTATCACTCTCGACATGGCGTATAAATCAACACGATGAAATCACTGAAATCGCTGAATTCACAGCGGAAAGTAGGACCAATCACCAGGCCTTGCCAAATACTTACGAAACACATCAAGGTGCCCCCGCAGCTGGTTCGACACGGGTAACGGACCAAAATAGAACATGGAGGAAGAATTATTTACGCGAAGACATACACGGGTCCCCGTTGCGGAGAGTCGGACCCGAAGAATGTTTATTTCTGATACCTAAAGAGGACGTCAATTTTCTGTCATCCTTCAAGAAGCATATATTTCGTTCGGTTTATTATCTTTCGTATTATTTTTTATTTATATCTTTATTTATATGTTCCAAAGACAATACACTGTGTCGGCCATGTGAATTCAATGACCTGAAGGAAATCAAAACCCGGTCGGACCGCGGGTTTTCTTCACTCTGTGTTTCAATCCATCCCTCACCTCTCAACGATGTGAGAAGTCGCCAGAAACGACACGTGGTTCGGATTCCACGTTAAGCTGTAGGTCCTCTTTCCCTGGTTGGATGACTGGAGTAGGCTAAGGACACGCAAGTCGCCGAAGTGCGTCCAATTGAAAGGCTTGCACCAGGGAAATGAGCCGCACTTTTTTTTTTTTTTTTTTTTTTTTTTTTTTTTTTTTTTGCAATAACAATTGACGGTGTCTTGATAAACTGTTGACTATAAGCGGCGAAAACTTATTTTCGTCTTTCGAAGGCCAACATGACCACACTCCAGTTCCAAAGCATTCAGTTCTATGAAACATTCTTCGCGCTCTTGATGCAGATGTCACAGCTTGGGCAGCACGACTTGAAAATAGTTGTGCAGATATTCTACGTCCCATTGTGCATACAAAAGGTGACCTGAAAGTCATTTGGCTGGTTCTGCAAAAGATGGTCTATAAGCATCAAAACAGTAAAGAGAATAAAAAGGAATAATAATAAAAACATAATTTCCTAATAATTAAAAAAAAAAAATGCAAAGTGTAGAAATAATATTTTCCTTTTAAGGTCCACAGGGTATAAAAATACGTCTCATTTGAGGATACGCTAATTTGTTTCCACACTTCCAAATTCATCGCTCTTTTATCGCATGTAGCAGCTACAACTAGTAACCCAACTCATTCAAGTGTTCTTATGATTGTAATAAATTGCTTCTGATTGCAACATCAGAATGTTAATTGGTTTCCTGGTCTCAAATGGTTTTGTTGACGTAGCCTTAATTAAACTAACGACTTTGTTTAATACGCCTGATTGACTTAGGTGCTGGTCTGTCCATATTTAGATTATTGAATGACATGACAAAGGAAATTTTTTCCTTCGGATAAGCACATGAATTTTCAGTATATTCCGAGCTCCTCTTTACACATTTTTTATTCAAGAAACTGCGTTTTATTCAGTTTCTTACACCAGGTTTCGGGAAGAATTTCTGAGATACTTGACTTTCCCAACTCAGTATTCTTGAGAGATTAAAATTACAGTGCTTTAGGAGTGCTGTTCTTAATTGCTCTGTTGTTAACTGTTGCCTTCTCATTGTGTTATGTCGTTTTTCCGTTGTCTGAATCTGCAGTAGCAGGAATTTCAGCGGTATTTTGTAAGAATGAATTGTATTTGTCTTCAGCGAGTTTTTTGTATGTAGACCCTGCAACTCATTTTGTATGTCCCATTTCTAATTGAGAGCACGGTAAAGTGCGTAATACATTTCAGAACTTTCAATATAGATGTAGTCTTCTCGTTTATAACCTCGTAACTTCTGACGTTGGATTTCCAAGTCTATGTCCAGAGTAGTGTGAGCACAATACAATGTACTTTCAGTCCTTTTCTCGAAAAATAATGTGAATAACAAAGAAAGTACTGGAAGACACCAAAGGTCACGAAATACGCATAAAATGCGAGCGCACAAAGACGGAAAAAACAGCGCGTGTCCTGCAGACAGTATGTGCAGCTGCCCATTAACGTCACGCACTGCCAGACCCGACGACTACAATCGAGAGAAAAAACGAAATACACATTTCTCGGCAACAACTAGAAGTTGCCGAAGCTATGTTTCAAAATGTTCAAATGTTTGTAAAGTCTATGGGACTTAACTACGGGGTCATCAGTCCCTAACCTTACAAACTACTTATGAACTACTTACAACTAAGGACGGCACAAATATCCATGCCCGAGGGGGGATTCGAACCCCCGACCGTAGTGGCCGTGCGGACCGTGACTGGAACGCCTCAATCCCCTCGGCCACCGCGGCCGGCAATCTATGTTTCGTTCGGTGGCTGGTCTAAGAGAGTTTCCGAATTCCCGTCTTCGGATTTTTAGCAGCAGGCAGAAGTTGCCGAACTCGCGTGAGTCACAATCCTGGATGGGACCCAACGAGATGGAGCAGTGGTAGCACATTCGACTCGCGTTCTGTAGGACGGCCGTTAAAGCCGGCCTCAGGCCCTGCTGCTTGGGTTTCCTGTGATTTCCCTGAATCACTCAGGCAAATTCAGGGATGGCTCCTTTCAAAGGGCACGGCCGAATTCCTTCCCCCTTCCGCACCCATGACAAAAATATCTGAGCGTGTTTTCGGTCTCAAATGAACACGAAGTTGACGAAACGTTAATCCCCATTCCTCCTTCCTTCTTCCTTTTCCATGAAGGGTTGAAATGGAATCAACTTGTGTCACTTGCTCGAGCGCGTGATAGCTGTTTCATTGCTTTCTCCATTCTTCTTGTTAGTTGAAGGCTTCTAGCTGAACTGCCTACACTAGTATCCGAGACTTTAATCGAGGTATGTTACTAAGTATTTCGTGCATTGGTTAGTTTTTGGGGAAAGTTGTTCGTTTAATATTTGCAGTTCATGAAATGCGCCCTGTTGGCACAGAAGAGGTGGAGGTGCGGTATTTGGGAGAACTGGGTGCCAGAGCCATTCAACAACGTCATCGTATCGTTGAAGAGAATGTGGGTCCTGTTCACATCGCTGCTTCTACCCCATACAGGACATCAGTACACAGCAATCGAGTAAATAAGTGACTGTGAGGCCTTTTTTGGGTGCCCACACAGGCTTCAAGCTAACTTCCTAATTGTATTGCTCCAGATTTTTAAGTTTTGTGCGTGATCCCCACGTGTTTCTTCTGTCAGGGTGTAATGTTGTTTCCAAGTATTTGGAGAAGTGATATACCGCAGACTCCTGCCACTGGACACCACATCAAATTCCCTGTTTGCTTGGAGAGTGCTCAGATGGAATGTGCTGAAATAAGATTTACAGGAGTTCAGGCATGGTCTCCAGTTGTTATAGTGCTCTTCTAAGTTCTTTAGGCCATCACTCACTATGTTATTTATACAGTGAATACTGTAACGCGTAATACAGTGTAGACTATTTTTAAACTCCGGGGCAAATTAAAACTGTTAACAACACCTTACCTTTCGTGGACAAAATACAAACCGACTGAGCAACCTGGGCACCATGAATGACCAGCAATTTGTTTCCGCCAGTACTTCTTCAATACTTCTCAAACTTCACTAGTTGAATTGTCAGGCATTGCTGTTGAAGCCGGAATCACGATTTTATCTAAGCACAAGCATTTAACACACACAAATTTATTACTCGCAGCTTTTTGCCGATTCCAAATATTCAAACTCAAATAATTATTAAACTTAGGGGACAGAACTGTAGTGGTTATCGATCCCTATACTTACAAACCACGTAAACAAACTTATGCTCATGGAGGAATCGAACCTCCAATGGGAAGCGGTCACACTAACCGTAGCATGATGCGCTTGACCACTCATGACCATTGTCGCTCAGCTATGTGTTTTGTATGTTCTTTCGAACAGGACACTCACTCAATACAATCTCAGCAAATGTGAAGTCATGATGCAACAACCTTCAGCTCCGACGTGCTCACCACTTAGATAAATAATTGAGAACGTGTGTGTATGTGTGTGTGTAATCGGATGTGTAGGCAAATGTTCTGGTGTGCCATATGTTTCAAAATTTTCACTCATAAAAGTTATCAGGCCAGGTAATAATGACTCTTTGCCAGCTTTACAGAATTTATAGGACTCAAAAATCGCAATCCAGGACGACACCAGGTATTTATACAAACAACAAAATATATCTACTACGCATGTAAGAAAATTGTTGTACATAAAAGGCGAGCGCAAAAGACACGCTGACATAACCAAATCTCCTGATAAACCACTTGCTACCTATGTTACTAGACAAAATAGTAAATGAAGATGCTTACACAGGATAGGATTGCGTGGAGACGTGCATCAGACTACAACAATGACAACTGTAAATACTAGAAGAGGTGATTATAAGAGTAATGCCAGACATCTCTCCATTCAGTCTTGACATCTACACGCCAAATAAGTTCTAAAGAAAATTCCAATCGTCTGATCACTGTTATTCAAACAATATTCAACTTTCTATTGCCCTTTACCGATTAAATAAAACTATGCTGTCTCATGTAAATGTAATGCTAAGATCACTTTAGTGTATAAAATAAATGGCAAGCAGAACACTTGCATACACATCTGATTTCACACACGCATGCACAAAATAAGGTATTTGACTGTTTTCTGGAAATCGTTTTAAATTGTTAATTATGTTATATTATGGTCCGAACAAGCTTTTTTACCTCGTGGATTTCAGTATTTTTTTTAAAAAAAAAAAAAAGATATTCAAATAATTTGAAAGCCCGCTAAAACGCTACATTTGAGTCACGTGATGCCTGTGACGTCATACAACACGCTGCTGCTGCTGCTCTCATACGAATAAACAAATACCTGTGTATTGTTTGGGCTGAGACCTCGTGTTTGGTCGTTAACGTTTGCATAATGACCTACAAATATTGCTTAGTTCCGCACTGTACCAATACACCTGTCAAGACACAAGATAAATTGTTCTTGCAAGTACCAAAACATGAGAAGATACGCAAAAAGTGGTTGACACTGGCGCGAAGAGATCCAAATGAAATAGCGGCTACTTCATGTGTGTATTTCTGTGAGGATCATTTTGATCTAAGTAAACAATATTATTCCATTGGTAAACTGAACTGTTTAATATCATTCTCTTTTTGCTGCAAAGGTGTAAAGTAGCATTATGTGTAGGTTAATGACCTGATGTTTACATTTGCGAAGTAAAACTTCATAATGTTACACGCCTACCATTTATGAGTAATTAAAGCCGTTTCCTAATATATTTGGTGAAAGAACAACATGAATATTGTTGCAGCCCACTATAAAAGTATAGCACTGATTATTTATCTCCAGTAAGTGCAATTTTATCACCAATAGATCTTAGATAAAATAACGTAATCCTTTTCTTCTGCACAGGGCTCTACCAAGCAATTTTCATTGCAAGTAAATAACGTTTCAACTGATTAGCGTTTTTTACATACACAGAAGTGTATATAAGGAAAATACTGATTTGCATGGGAGAAAGTTTACACAAAATCGCAAACATTCACTCATAAAAACAACAAGCCAGAAAAGCGCTTTAATTTCGGCGCTATAAATTTATTCCATCGTGTCTCGCTCGCAATGTTTACGTGAAAGTGACATGCCTTTCGCTACGCGAAATGTGCGTTGCCAACCTACGAGCAATATGAAAATACCGCCGACGCAACCTGCTGTCATTGTTCTAGAATATAGATATATTGTGTAACTATACACAAGACATTTTTGCTGTATTTTACAGGTTTTGATGTTTCACTTTGCACCAGTACTGATGTAGTTAAATAAAATTACTTCCTTAACTGCGTGTTTTACTGGGTTAAATTTTACTAACTATCCCGGCGACTTCCTGTGATTATGTTGGCATCAGATGCTGAATAGCGAGAATCATGAGACGTCGCCATTAGCCAATCACGTGACAGCGCAAATATTTTGTCGTGAAACCTTTGATTTACGAGGGCAGTTACTTTTACTGACCGGGCAAGGGTACACACAAGAATCATAGAGCAGGAACAGCATTATTTATTTACTACATGGTCTGTACGATACACTAATCTAGTCATTCTATGTGGTGTGAACATATGGACAAAGGTTTTCTATCTTGTTGTTGATGTTGCCAACATAATCACTCAAGGCCACTTGGATAGAAGATAAAATTTCACCCTTTATTGACTTCAGATTAAGTCTGCTGACAACAAATAGGGTACTTTTTTCCAATGGCATAAAATATCTCGCGAAATAATTAGCTTTAAAATGTAGGTATGCGTTTCTTACAATGCAGTTTTCAATTTTCTTATTTCTGGCACGTAAAAATTTGGATTGTTTTTAAAGAATTAAGACACCATAATTGCACCAACTTTAAGGACGTTTCCGCTGTCAGCCTTCACATAACCATCTTCTACTGTGGCATAAAAACTGTAAACACGTTTAGATCACGAAAAAACTGAACTTAAAGCTGCGAAATGGAGGAAACGCGTACAATAATACAGCTCCGACTTCTAGATGCCGCGCTGCAGGTGTTCTATGACGTCACCAGTACTTCCGCCAATAACGGAGCGTTTTCGATCACGCGATCTAATCGTGAAATTTGATGATTTTTAAGCTTTAATTACGTAAAAATAACAGATGTTTTGTAAGAATTATGAGCGAAAATGCTGTCTGAACGTTATAATCATTCAGAATAACAACAATTCGAACCATATTTTTAACACAGCAAACTACCCAATTGTTTACCTGCTTCCTAACCTTGAGCGCAGCTGGAGGTTGCAGACTCATGGCTGAACGTCTCCTGTACACGTCACAAGTGAGGGCCACAGCTACAAGTTACAGGGCCAGATTCTTAACACTGCAACCGAAGCTAATAAACGAAACTTGCTGGAAGCACTTAAAATCAGTAAAAGAAGAAAAGAAGGGAGCTTACAATTTAACGTTCCATCGACAACGTGGTCTTTAGAGACGGAACTCACGCTCCAATGTTTGGGTAAGTATGGGGCAGGAAATCTACCGTGTCCTTTGAAGGGAGTGATTTAGGGAAATCACGGAAAACCTGAATCAGGACGGAGGTGTATTTGAACTACCGTCGTTCCGAATGCGAGTCCAGTGTGTTACCACTGCACCACATCGCTCGGTAAAATGAGTAAACACCTGGTCGACATTCCTGATTTCATGCTAAATGACCAAACATAACTAAAAACTTCCCTATCTTCTGAACTTCCTCTGGTTTCGTTCATTACCTGCCACAATTTCTATTACTGTTTCTCTCCCCACTTTTCCATATGATATTCGATTTCATATTTTTAATTTCCTATTTTTCCAGAATATTACGTTTCTTACAATTTTCTATTAAATCTTTGACTCTAATCTATATAACACATTCCATTTGTAATTATTCTTTTTATTACATCGATGATACGTATTCCAAATACTCTGTGCTTACAATAGTAAGATGTAACATCTTTTAGCAGTCTTGTCACGTAGTTTATTTTCTCTAAATTGTTAGTTTTTTAGCTATAGTTCAGAGGTACAATTCCTGAGCCTATAGTTTACTCTTGGTTTGTTTCCTCTACATTTGTTGCCCAACACTTACCTTTTCAATTGTAGTACAGTATCGCTGTCATTTTAATAAGTGTTTGAATATAAGGCTACATTAACAAGATCTCTTCCACTGTTGTAACAAATAAATTAATTCCTTTTACAAAGAGAATTAAACCGTAAATCGAAAACGATTTAACGAAATAAAAATCATAATGTAAAAAATACACAAAAATGGTGCCTGTCGTAAATATGATGTTGTTATGACAAGAATAATTTAAAAACAAAACTCAGTTATTTATTACTTATCATGTCGATTAATCTTTTACTTTTTTTAAATATCAATGTTGTAATTGTAATAATGGTTTAAGTCTTAATTGATTGGCAAGTTGGTTTCTTTTGTCGATTTAGTTAATCTTGTTCCCCGTTCTTGATAACTAAGTATACATTAATAAATTATGGACTTTGGTACTTCATTAATATTGCACTGCAGCCGTTATTTTATTTTCCGAGCATACATCGTATGACTTCAAACAAATGCTGATTTTCTGCTGTGGTTAAAGTTACTCACTGAACCCATGTATTGTCCTGCTTCCTCTGCCGCCTTACATATTAGTGCAGGTGCCCTGGACTGCCAATTAAACAGGCTATAATGGTACACGTCTAACGAGCGACTTTAATACTCAGCAGCTAATTTAGGAGTTACCAATCACTTCTGATAAGCACCAGTTCATTACTGGTTTCGTAACAACTGCAGTGGCAATGCATGAAAAGTGCTGAACGGTACAAGAGGTGAAGTTATCAAATACTAGAGCTTTACTGCTATGTCGTCATTAATTGCTTCCATAGACGTTTTTATTTAATGCATCTGATATTATAAGTGTATTGACACACGCCGTAAGATACATTACAAATCAGACTTTTATGGCAAACTACAACCATCCGTTATTGAGTTGTCGAAGGCTTCAGACTCAATTTCTTGTAATTTTAAATTTTGTGCTTTTCAAGATTGTATGTAAAAAATAATTACAAATAAAATTTAAATAAGACAATAGCGACTCTGTATTTTCTATGAAGTCCTGAACAATTAAAAATCTATTTTCATAAATGAAAAACTTGGACAGTGCAACTCCATCATTAAACTAGAATGTCTTTCATTTAATGCAACCAAACTGTTCGGTCGAATGTAAAATTAGGAAAGAAAATTTTTTGGACCAAATGTTAAATAAAAAAATAAAGTAATAAAGAAGTGTATGGAAGATTATAACGAATATCAGACACCTTGAGGGACAGAAGAGTTGCATTTGTTGATTCCTAAATAGAACAGATGAAAAAGTGATAGCAAAAATAGTAATTTGTTAACAGAAACTACAAAGAACCAAAAACGTTAAAGCAAATATGAAAGAAATAGAAATTAAAGGGAAATAAGAAAAGAAAAGTTCAAAGCAAAAGTAGTAAGTTACAACTGATTCCACAGAAGAACCAGTAAAGTGACAGGCGCAGTATGAAGAAGAAAGAGACTAACATAGCCCATAGGGGAACAATGAAAAAGAAATGGAAAGGGATAAAAGAGAATAGAAGAAAGACATAAATTATTTCGTATAGCGCTTAGTACGCCAAACTAATGTTTACAAAATCAGAGGTAAAATAGGTTCATGAAGAAGAAAAGGCAGAAACAGAGGGACAGTATATAGAGGACAATATGTTATATAGTCGTAAGAATACCTTCACTGTGAAATTATATAGCGAAAAAAATGTATGTCTTAGTCTTTTTAAAGCAGTGGATCCCAACCTTTTAAACAGGATCGCTTTGTTATGGGCAGGAAATAGAAGGTTCAAGGAAAACATAAACTATAATTAGAATTTTTAACATAATCATTAAACTCACAAGTAAACTACATTATCAGTACTATGTAAAAGAAACTTTTAGCAGAATATTAATTTCCGTTTGCAATAATGCGGTTTTACGAGTTTATCTTATTTTCAACCTCGGTAGTCCTTGAGCTAGTAATTTGCTCAAGGCTATACGCGAATTATCACATATTTTAAGTCAATTCCTGGGTTTATTTTTAAGCAGGAAAGAATTTTTCAACTGAATAAGTAGTGGAGGCAATTGTGTTATTAATGTTATTACAACATTTTTCCTTTTAAGAACTAAACTACCAAAGACGATGGATTCAGATGCGTTCTTGCATTTTCTGTCGTTTTGGAATTCAGAAAGCGTTAGCAAAAATAGGAAACAAACAGATGTAGCACATTGGATACCGCTGTTAGCAACTTCTGTGAACACCAGTGAAGTTGTCAACTTATCATGGGCAAACAGTGTGATTGATCACGTAACAAGGATATAATATACACACATGTGGCGTCTCTTCCGAAAGAACAGACGTCACTTCTGATTTTTTTCCTATTCACAGAATAATATGAGAATATGAAAAATATTAACAATTTGCATCTGACGGGAGGGGAGCTTAGGTACTCCTTGCAGGTGCGGTGATCACTGTGTCCCCAGTGGAAAAGAAAAACAAACAAACAAAAAAACAAAGAAGTGGTGTAGAGGTCAGCGCAACTGCCTAGAAAGCGGGAGATCCGGGTTCGAATCCCAGCTGGGTACACATTTTCAGCTTTGCCCATTCACAGTTGATGATATACATTCTGTGAATATGAAGGGTACAATACTTCAAAGTGAATACAAGTTTCGAATTTTGTAGCTCTCGCGAACCATATTTTAGGTCTGATGGACGACTTGAGGACTGCGGGCCACTGTTTGAACTAAGTGAGTATCCCAAAATGGGGAAAGGACACATCGAGATTTGAACATTTACTTCTCCTACAACAAACCCAATATTTTACCAGCTGCATGATGTTACCAGAGTAGAACCTCTCAAACTCGACACAATGTGTACTTAAAGGTTGTCGAGTTTTGAGGTTGTCGAGTTTTAGGGAACTTAAATAAAAATAACAAGGAGTTGAAAAAAAAATTTATTTAGAGTATTCAAATTGTACATTTATTGATTTATTATATACAATTATATATTTATATCAACAGTGATAACTTATAATAAAAAATGAGACAGATGATGAGAATGATCTATTTAATTCCTATAACATGATGCAAACAGTATTTTTTCCAACGAGAGTGCAAGGAAATAGCAGTTCTACCATTGACAATATTTTTGTTCATTCTTCATTATTAGAGGGGCACTCTGTCAGCAGAATAGTAAATGGCCTATCAGACCACGATGCCCAACTTTTAATTCTAAAAAGTATTTGTTCTCAAACAAATGTTAAACATAAATATCAACTACACAGAAAAGTTAATCCAGTTGCAGTTGAGACCTTTTTAAGCCTAATTAAGGAACAAGAATGGCAGGATGTTTATAGTGCTGATAATGCACATGATAAATATAATGCTTTTCTGAACACATTTATTATGCTGTTTGAAAGTTGCTTTCCGCTAGTACGCTCAAAACAGGGTACTTTCAGTAACAGACAGCCAGGGTGGATGACAAAGGGGATAAGAGTATCATGTAGAACTAAGCGGGAGTTGTATCAAAATGTTAGAAGCAGTCAGAATGAAGATGCAGTAGCTCATTACAAACAGTACTGTAAGGTTCTGAAAAACGTCATTAAGAATGCAAAAAGTATGTGGTACGCAAAAAGAATAGCAAACTCTCGGGATAAAATTAAAACTATCTGGTCAGTCGTGAAGGAAGTGTCTGGTCAGGAGCAGCAGGTAGAAGATATAACGTCAGTTCGTAGTAGGAATGTTTCTGTTACTGACAAGTTAGATATATGTGCAATATTCAATAATCACTTTCTGAATATAGTAGAGGAACTAAACAAAACTCTAGTTTCTACAGGTAATCATATAACGTTTTTAGAAAAAGCGTTTCCGAGGCTGTTACCTGAAATGATCCTTCATGATACTTCCATAGGTGAGATTGAGTCAATAATTAAATCACTAAAGACTAAGGACTCTTGTGGATATGATGGGGTATCTAGCAGAATTCTAAAGTACTGTTCTCCATATGTTAGCCCAGTACTAAGCCATATTTGTAATTTTTCCTTTCAGAATGGTCAGTTTCCTAACAGATTAAAGTACTCAGTAGTGAAACCGCTTTATAAAAAAGGAGAAAGGGATAATGTAGACAACTATAGACCTATTTCTATGCCATCGGCTTTTTCCAAAGTTATTGAAAAGGCTGTATATTCAAGATTAATTGATCATTTCAGTTCACATAATTTCCTGTCAAACGTACAGTTTGGTTTTAGAAGTGGTTTAACGACCGAAAACGCTATATTTTCGTTTCTCTGTGAGGCACTTGATGGGTTAAATAAGAGGCTACGGACATTGGGCGTCTTCTTTGATTTAACAAAAGCGTTTGATTGTGTTGATCACAAAATATTGTTGCAGAAGTTGGAACATTATGGAATACGGGGAGTAGCCCACAACTGGTTCACCTCTTACTTTAATAATAGACAACAGAAGGTAATTCTCCGCAGTGTAGAAAATGGCTATGACGTGCAATCCCAATGGGGCACAATTAAGTATGGGGTGCCCCAGGGGTCTGTTTTGGGACCATTGCTGTTTCTTATTTATATAAATGATATGCCTTCGAGTATAACAGGTGATTGTAAAATATTTTTGTTTGCTGATGATACCAGCTTGGTAGTGAAGGATGTTGCTCGTAATATTGACACAGTATCAAATAATGCAGTTCGAGAGATAAGTTCATGGCTAATAGAAAACAAGTTGATGTTAAATCACAGTAAAACTCAGTTTTTACAATTTCTAACACATAATTTGACGAAATCTGACATTATGATTACACATAATGGGCATGTGATAAGTGAGACTGAACAGTTCAAATTTCTAGGTGTTCATATAGACAGTAAGCTGTCATGGAAAGCCCATGTTCAGGATCTTGTTCCAAAACTAAATTCTGCTATATTTACCATTAGAACAATATCTGAGATAAGTGATTTTTCAACACGAAAAGTAGTCTATTTCGCTTACTTTCACTCACTTATGACGTACGGCATTGTTTTTTGGGGTAACTCGCCTGATGCAAAAAGGATATTTCTGGCTCAAAAACGGGCGGTTCGAGCAATATCTGGTGTAAGTTCGCGAACGTCATGTCGACCCCTTTTCAGTAGTCTGGGAATTTTGACTCTGGCGTCTCAATACGTTTTTTCTTTAATGTCGTTTGTTGTTAATAATATCAGCTTATTCCCACGAGTTAGTAGCTTTCACTCGGTGAATACTAGACAGATGTCTAATCTACATTTGCACCACACCACCTTAACACTTGTGCAGAAAGGGGTGCAGTATTCTGCGGCATCCATTTTCAATAAGCTGCCACAAGAACTTAAGAATCTTAGCACTAATCCACATGCTTTCAAATCTAAATTGAAGAGTTACCTCGTGGTTCACTCCTTTTATTCTGTCGAGGAACTCCTAGAAAAGTTAAACAATTAAGATAATTCATTTTTTCTTTATTGATTCTTTTCACTTTGTCTTAAGATTGTCGTGTGCAAAGGACTACTTAAAAATTTTCTATTACCATTCTTGTGTAACAATGTATTGACTTGTTCCATGACCATGGAGTCTTGCTCCTGAAATGGGTCCTATGGAACAGAAAAAAACAAATAAATAAATAAAATAAAAAAGGCCTAGTAGAATCTGAAAATACACGACGAGAGTGACGACAATGTAGCGAAGGTAGTTTATGACCTGCCCGGGAATCCCAGGTCAACGCGCGGCCTCACGATAAGGGAAGTGGCCACAGAAATCACCGAACGTGTGCAAACAACAGCCGACCAAGCTGGGCAGGTAAAGGGTGCGTTGAACGACCTTGGAAAACCCAGTAACCTAGTCTGAGTCTCAAGCGTTCTCGTGCGGTCTATGTACCGATGGAAAGCTTTACATTATGGGCAGTGTAAAAAAAATTATTAATTCACCAGCCCTGTTTAGTTTTACGGAATGTCGAGTTTTCGGGAATCGAGTTTGAGAGGTTCTACTGTATTGAAAAAGAGCGCTGTTTTGACAGTCGGTGTCACGTGCACAGATTGCGGGGAATTAAAGTTACTGCAACTGAGTGGGTAGAAGAGCCGAGGGCCCAGAACATCCGACACTGCGAGAGGAGGAAAAAACGTTCAGATGTTTGTAAACTTATGGGACATAACTGCAGTGGTTATCGGTGTCTAAATTTACAAACTACTTAAACTAATGTAAACGAAGGCTTCCGCGGTCGTTGTCGTTGTTGATAGAACTCTTCTGGGTATTGGACCGCATCGTCAGTGTATCAAATATTTCACCCAGAAAATGGCCGCTTGCAATAGTGGCCGAAACGCCGGTGAAATATTTGATATATTGACTATGCGGTCCGATACCCAGAAGAGTTTTATCAACTACTTAAACTAACTTAACTTAAGAGCAACACAATCATCCATACCCGAGGGAGGACTCGAACCACCGACGTGGAACGGCCGCGCGCACCATAGCAGGGCGCCTCAGTGCGCACGGCCATTCCGCCACGGCGCGAGAGGAGGCCGCGCCTGCAACCAGTGCTGGCGACCGGCCTGGGAGGGCGATTGAGTTTATTGAAGGAAATGGGCCGAGCTCTTTTTAACAAGCACCCATTGGGGAATCGGTTGGCGCCCGCGGCTGACCTCTAACGACCGCCACATGAAGCACTCGCGGGCCAGGTCCCTCCAAGTGAGACTTCCCCAGTAACGAGCTGATCCGTGCTAACAACGCCGTGAGCGATATCGTGAGACTTTGTTCTTGTCATTGCTTCGAATATGTAATAGATACACGGAAGTCCATGGCGGTGCTCTAAACATACAGTTGGAAAACTAAACGGCTATATGAGAAAAAAGTTCAAATATTTCTAAAATTATATCAGTCCCTAGGCTTACAAACTACTCAAACTAACTTAAACTACCCGAAACACAAGCACACACACACACACACACACACACACACACACACACACACACGTGCTCGAGGGAGGATCGAATCTCCGACGGTGAGCAACCTCGAGCTTCGCATCAAGGCGCCTTACAGCGCTCGGCCACTCCACTCCGACGATATTGAACCTCTCGTTGCGTCGTCTGTCTTTGAGTAAGGTACAGATAACAGTAAAATGGTTTGTGACTTTATGTACTTCTTTTGATTCTACTAATGAATGACTATACGCAAAACTACTTTTTCATGTCATTTGCACCCTTCCTGACCTGCTAGGTTCATTAACAACTGTTCAGAATGGCTATGAACACTGTTGGAAATATAAATTCGTATACCCTCTTATAATTTTCCAATTCACTCAGTATTTACTATTGCAACAGTGCATGAAGTTGTCATTGCAGACATATTGTCTATAAGTAGTGAAACTGCTAGAAAGGTTTTGTTTGTTTGTTTGTTTGTTTGTGTGTGTGTGGAAACGTTTAAACATTGCACTTACATGCCACAGTCGGTATTTCACTTTCACCTTTTGTCATTAATTATGTTCAACTAGTTTCAGTGAATCTATGTCACTATTTTCAAGTACTTACGTATCAACTAAAATTTTCTTCCTCTACAAAACAATAATTTCTACATCTTCACAAAAACAAACATAAATACTGACTGTGTATTGCCAAATTCAAAAGTGTTCAAATGTTTGTATAGATTATGGGACGTAACTACGGGGTCATCAGTCCCTAAATTTACAAACTACTCATGAACTAGCTAACACTAAGGACGGCACAAATATCCATGCCCGAGGGGGGATTCGAACCCCCGACCGTAGTGACCGTGCAGACCGTGACTGGCGTGCCGCAGTCCCCTCGGTCAACGCGGGCGGCAGTATTGCCAAAACAATTTTAAAAAATTCATATTGATTTGCTAAGATTGTTACATCATTCCCAGAGTAAAGAAACGGGTCGGGGCTGAATCAATATTAGCTTTCGTTCAAAATGAATACTTGTTTGCTATTTTGATTGGACATTTGTTTGTCCTCATGACTGGACAGTCAAATTCAACACAAAAAGTAAATCATTAAGTATATGAAATGTATTCACCCACATATTTAACACCGTCATAATAAAATGGTTGTGACGATGTTAAGTATGTAGTGAAAAGACTTTATATACTTAACGATTTTCTTGACGATGTCAAATTTGTAGGTGAATAGACTGCATATACTGTTTACTATTTACATTATTTTATCTTGTTCTGAATTACTGGTGTATGTAACTCTTAGATGTCCTCCATACACTCCCTTAACAATACCCCAACAGGAGATGTTATTCTAGAAACTCAACACAACTTGTCTTTGAGCACGGCAGGAGAAAATTTGAAACATGTTATTTCGGACTGAAAAGATTTGTGTGAAATATGGTAAAATCGGCTATTTGTACGAAATATTGTAGAATTTCTATCCCCTCTAGAAAAATATTGTAAATCAATGAAAAAAGTTTGCAAAAATTCAACACTGGTACTATTAAATGACGATATTGCATTTTGCCTTCTGTCGGTGTTGATGACAGTTCATTTATCACGTAACGTAGGCCTACTGTGATGTAATGTCGAAACCTCCACGGATATTGTAAAAAAAAACTAATAAACAATACTCACAATTCGGCAATAAACGCACTGAAATCAGTAAACACACCGAACCAGACAAGAAACATTGAATTTTTAAGAAAAGTTACACAGATTTTGCAAGAAGGCATATCGAATTTGGAGAAAGGCATAGTGAAGCCGTGAATTACAAAGGACGAGTCAGGTAAGTAACTGGTTCATTGCAAAAATGTAACATACAAAACCAGCAAAAAATTGTAGCAAATTTGACACAAAGAACATGAGTACATGAAAAAAACTTCGCGGTAGGAAAAATCCCCGTATTTGATTTTAGAAAAAAAAAAAAAAAAAAAAGTTAATTTAAGGAGAGAACATTACGGAAAAACGAAATATAAAAAAAAACAACAGAAGTGAAAATTATCACAGTATTTAACAAAATGTAGCATATAATTTGGCCAAAAGTAATACCTAAGTTGCCGAAAGGTAACAAATATCTGAGCACATAGGTACAGAGAACTGGCCGGAAACAGAACGGAATCGGTGATGAATTACACCGAAATCATCGAAAAATTGCACTGGATTTAGAAAAAAAAATAATAATAAAAACTCCGGAAATGGATAAACTGGACTACGAAAGATAACACTAAAACAATGAAAATGAGAAAAGGCGATTTGACTACAAATTAAATCAGAATCTGCCAATAAAAGAGCACATGCATTGGCAAAAAGCAACACATGATAGGCAAATATTACCACAGAAGTGACATAATGAAACGAATTTTTCCTGAGGCTACCAAATATTTCTGTGATTTCAATATTTAATAATTTGCTCATCTTAGGGACCGATCGTATTATATAAATGGAAGGATAGAAGCCATGAGCGCAATTTTTATTTTATTTATTCACGACGACCGATTTCGAGACTCTATGGTGTCATTATCTGGTCTCATTGACAAAAACTGCTTATAACAATGTTCCACATAAAGTCTGATAGGTGTCCTGGTTGTATTTTTATATAAACTCGTGAGATATTGGGTAGTCAGAAGTAAAATAGATGGCTGGTGAAACGGTAAAATCTACATAAAACGGAGGTGCCCAACCAGGAATGTCTACTATGGTGGTCATTATTTTATGTAGATTGTACTGTTTTAACTTTGAATATCTATTTTACTTCTGACTACCCATCAGCACATGATATAAAAAATAAAATATAAATAAATAAAAACCAGTACACCTACCAAAATTACAATGTGACTAGACGATGACACCATAGAGTGTCGAAACCGGTCATCGTGAATAAACAGAATAAAATAAAAAAAAAAATCGCACTGGCGTGTTTTACTATCCCATTGGTTTAATAACAGTGCCAGAAATTTTTTCAGGAGCCAAGGCGAAAAAAAAAATATCGTACAGGCGGGTATCGAACAAAATGTTCAAATGTCTGTAAATCTATCGGACCAAACTGCGTGGTCATCAGTCCGTAGCTTACAAACTACATAAACCTAGGTAAACTAACCTACGGACAAACACGCACATCCATGCCCCAGGGAGGACTCGAACCTCCACGGCGAGCAACCGAGCGCTCCGCAGCGAGGTGCTTTAGACCGCTCGGCTACTCCACCACGGCAGGTATCGAACAACCGACCACATGCATCACAACGTAACGTACTATCCACTATACCACGGCGAAGATCGACGAAATTATCGCTTCATTCTCGTACTATTAATGACAGTTGCTAAGAGCTAAAATAAGGTTTTTAGACACTAGATTATAATTTATCGTACTATGAACGACGTGCTTTCGTTAATTCTTCAGTGCGCCACTTCTATGAAATGGGGCGAGGAATGTCACGTGACATTTACTAACGCCTGGCTTACGCAAAATCAAGAGGCGATGTCAAATCGCCTTTATTTTTGCATATATCTCTGTAACGGTGCGAGTTACGAAAGAAACATAAATTCGTTTATTCATTTTTCGTGTCAAATGTACGGTTAAGTCGTTTTTTTATTTTAAATTTCGCAAAGGCCAACCTTTAGTGTTACTATTGTAAACTAAAGTGGGCTAATATATGCGATCTTGGCATCTGTCCTTCCATTCAATATTTAAGTCAGTGATGTACTTCCTGGGTGACTAGTAGTCCAGATAACTATAAAAATTTTCGTACATTGAAATCCTTACTTCTGTTAGAACTTGCTTACACCTCTCCCACAGCAGATGGTTATTCCAGCTGAGGTTCGCTGTGCCAACTAATGCACTCGGCGAGATCTGGCTAGCAGCAAAGGAGCGACAGTGAAGGTGCGTGCGCGTCAAATTGATGAGGCGTGAACACCGTACGGTACGCTACGTCTGACGGGCGAGGTCCGGCCGAAAGTCGTTGGTGCACTTTCGGGCAGCTGCGGGATATGAAGCGTGTAAGGAACGATACCCAGCCTCCCGACGTCGTCGATGGGAGTGGCCGCTGCCCTGTCCATATACGGACGGAGCCGACCGCTCGAACTAAACTCTCCCGACGATGCCTCAGGGAACGAACCGAAACGGTGAGGGGGCGGACTCGGCAACGTATTTAGGAACCGCTCTGCTCGCGTGTCTCGCTTTATTCCGACTAGCGTGACTTGTCGTACGGCTCGCTGAGCGGTATTTCACAATTTTAGGTCACGTTACATCATGTAACAGCTGTGGAGTCGGCGCTACATGCCTAATGGAGACGGATCCACGTTTCTCACGCGACTCGGCCATGACACTCCGGGATAGGCGAGAAATCATGAACTGGTAATGCACACCACCGCGGAGAGGGACTTCATGTTTGCTCTGTTCAGCCATTTTGAAAGGAATGCCGTCCAGAAGTCAAGGGGTTAACTTCGCCATTGCCTGGGAGGCTATGAATGAACAACATGTTCTAGTATCGCTTGAATTGTTTGTCTCTTCTAGGGATACCGAGAACAAGAGGAATTAGCAATATTAACCGTTATTTTTAACGGGGCATATAATGGTAATTATTTCCGTAACGTCAGTTCTTGGTTCACATTTTCAATTTAATTTCTGTTTAGTGCTATGCTGGGGCCGAGCGGTGTGTTTCCAGCTTTAGGTCAGGATGAGGCGTGGAACCTAGTGGAGCGCCAAGGGACGCTAGTGAAACAGAATTATAGTTGGCAC
The DNA here is from genome assembly GCA_026315105.1 of Locusta migratoria. NCBI lineage: Eukaryota > Metazoa > Arthropoda > Insecta > Orthoptera > Acrididae > Locusta > Locusta migratoria. The sequence goes on from CM048751.1 coordinate 58,819,442, forward strand.
ATTTTATTCCGTAACATACATAAGTTTGATGAAGGCGCTAGCTCGACAGGAGCTAGAGCAGTAGGTGGCGTCGCCTTGAGCGGCAATCTTCGTGTTTCGTATGATGGTAGTGCCCGCGCCGCGCCGCGATGCCGGGAAACGATGCAAAGACTGTTATTGTGAAATGTTCTATCCCTTCACCAGGCTATGCAGCGGCCAGTGGATCCACGTAGGGACCCCTCTGAAATCGGTCGTGTTGGTTCCCGACTCGGGACACCGGCTGGCCGGATTAGCACCAGAGTGCTAACTCGACGACAGGAACATTGGCCTTTAGTAACCAACCACTGAAGACTGCGCTGGCTTCAGGCAGCCACCATAGAGGTGTGAAGTCGTCAGCACAGCGGATCATCATCTTCCCAGATTATGTTTAGTGTGAAGTATGGCCTCGACCAGACTCCATCTCTTAGCTGCCTCTAGCAGCTACCCGTATGTACTGCCATCTGTGACAAAGACTGAGCACAACGATTAGGCCTGTGTATTGACGACTACCTCCTGGGCATCGTCGATTCAGAAGACCAAGTGACCGCTACTTCTAAATGCGGGAGTATTTATACATAAAACTGGCTAAAGCTATGACGTATGAAACGGTTTGAATGCGTTCCCTTCGAAAATGCAGTGTTCGCCCGGTTTGTCTTTACCGTTGACGCATCCGCGGTCTTATTCACTCTTGTGACAGAGTTACTTATAGTTATGAAATGTTTACTAGCTGTGTCTCTGTCTGACAGCCATTTCACTCACACACAGTTCGCTGACGGTAGGCTTTCCAACTTGACAACGCAGCGGCTGCCGTCATCACGCAAGGCGGGTGAGCATTTCTGCTACCGGCTGCTGAACTTATTCCGTCCTGATAAAGTGAGAAAACCAAGATCTTAACACATTTCCCTGTCACAATTTTTGCGGCGTAACAGCTATTTGACGCAATTTGACTTGGGTACTCTATTACAGGCGTATGATATCATAAAAAAATGCTTTCTTTCCTATAAATAGTAAAGATCTTGCGTTTGTATTTGATTAGTAACCATGTATCTGGTCTCCGGTTGAACTATATGGCTAAATCATATTATTCCATAATATTCTCGAATGTTTTGCTATACGTCCGGTAAATGTTCTATTGACTATATGCCTGCTCTAGCAGATACGTCCATTTCCTTATACCGGATGCACAATTTATGTACTTATTGTTGTTATTTACTCCCACCAACTTCCGCTTCCTCATGTCCAACTTATTGTCCCATAGACGGCTATTCTGAGTATATTCCACGTCATTCTTGTTAAATGATGAGCACAAGACTGTTCAGTGGCGCTTCGACGAAGTTGTTGCATGCGTTCAGAGTTTTATCCTCAATTCCGTGTTATTTCCATGAAATGAAAGTTCGTGGTTTTTGTATAGTACACTCATGTACAGAAAATAAAAGTAGAACACCTGAGGAACTAGATATAGGAAGTGCATAGTCACAGAAGACATTCATCAGCATGTTCTGAGGTAATGATTAGCATTTCGGTCACTTCTTTTCCTGTTGCCTAGCTGACACAACGTCCATAATGGGCACCGACAACTTGTTATATCCGTAATGGCATCGATCGTATAAGACACGAATGACGTCCTGTGGCATAGCCAAATCATTAACATCAGTCTGCTGTAAAATTCTTGAACATATTCGAGGTTCTAACATATAAATTTCCTTGAGACGGACAAGCTTCTTTCCATGCCTCAGCATGGCTGTAGGAAACATCAATCGTACGAAACACAAATTGCATTCTCTATCATGACATCTTGCGTGTTATGGATGAAGGGCAACAGACGGACTGCATATTGCTCGATTTTCAAAAGGCGTTTGACACGGTATCGCACTACAGATTGCTAAAGAAGGTACGAGTTCATGGAGCAGGTAGTCAAATATGTGAGTGGCTCGAAGATTACTTAAGTAATAGAACCGAGAACGTTGTCATCGATGACGATTGTTCATCAGAGACTAGGGTATCGTCAGGGATGCCCCAGGAAAGTTTGATAGGACTGCTGTTATTTTCTACCTATATAAATTATCTGACGGTCTGAGTTGTGCAATCTGCGGTTGTTTGATGATGATGAGGTGGTGCACAAGAGGATATCGTCATTGATTGACTGTAGTATGATGTAGTATGAATTACCCCAAGTTTCTAAGTTGTGTGAGGAACAGCAACTACCAATAAATTTAGGAAAATGCAAGGTGATGCAAAAGACTGAGAGAAACAATCCCTCGATGACTAGGGCATCGTCAGGTGTGTTGCAGGGAAACGTGATAGGACTAGTGTTATTTTCTACCTGTGTAAAAGATCTGACGGGTAGAGTGAGTTGCAATCTGCAGCTGTTTGCTGATGATACTGTGGTGCACAAGAGGATATCGTCGTTGAATGACTGCAGGAGGGTGCAGTATGAAGTAGTCCAAATTTCTAGGTGGTGTGAGGAACGACAACTAGCGCTAAATATAGGAAAATGCAAGGTGATGCAGATGAGTAAGACAAACAATCCCGTAATGTTCGAATACAGCATTAGTAGTGTGCTGCTTGACAGTAGCATCAATTAAATACCTAGAGTAACGCTGCAGAGCGATATGAAATGGAACGAGCATATAAGGACACTCGTGGGCAAGGCGATTGGTCGACTTCGCTTTATAGGGAAAATTTTGGGAAGATGTGATCCGTATGTAAAATAGACCGTATATGAAACTCTTGTACGGCCCGTCTCGAGTATTGTTCAAACGTTTGTGATCCCAACATATCGGTTTAAAGAAGGACATAGAGGCAGTTCGGAGGCGTGCGGCTAGGTTTGCAACTGGTAGATTCGATCGATCAGTGCGCAAGTGTTACCGAAATGCTTCGGGAACACAACTGGGAGTCGTTGTAGGAGAGGCGACTTTCGTTTCGAAATCCACTGTTGAACTTTTGAGGTCCGGATTTTTTGGCGGACTGCAAATCGATTCTACTGCTGACAACCTATATTTCGCGTTAAGACCGCAAGGATAAAATTAGACAGATTAGCCTCGTAGCGATGCATATGCTCGTTCTATATGGGAGTGGAGCAGGAAAGCTAGTAACTAATAGTGTTACTGAGTACCCTTCGCGACTCACCTTTGGGTAGATTGCGGAGTACGTATATAGATGTAGAAAATGCTAAAATGGTTCTTTTGAGAGCCACGACCGAATTCCTTTCTCACCCTAAACACATTCATTTCTAATGATCTCGCTGTCGACGGAATATTAAACCTCAATCTCTCTTCCTTCCTTCTTTAGAAGAGATGTTTCAGTACTTACATTACGATTTAATTCACGCGTTCTATTTTGAATCTCCAGTGCCGACTTTTCCAGACACTTGAATGGCGTTCTGGCCGAAATTAAGTTCTTCTTTATTCTTTTTTCAGAGTTTGAATTATTAGATTCTTATTCAAGTCTGCGGGTATTTCGCCTGTCTCGTACGTCTTGCACATCAGATGATGTAGTCCTGTCACTGCAGACTCGTGTGCCTCACTAATGACACTAATATTACGTGTACTCCATGGCTCTGTTTTGACGTCAGACCTCCAGTTCATTTTCCACTTACAATGATAGTACTTAGGCTCGAACAAACAGAAATACACCAAAATAGTATGATAGATAATGTAAAGGTCTCTTATTGCACTAGTGATACTCCCGCATCTGCAAAACTCTGCAGTCGCCCATTAGAGGCCTCTGCGTGTACCATGCTGCATTGCACTTTGACCTGCCGGTACGCCAGTAGTGACGGTGCAGTGAAGTTGCGTTTTGTGACTTTGTGTAGTGAAGCGTCAGATGGGTTGGCGATTTGTAATCAATCCTGCTAATATAGTGTGATTGGTTGAGATGAAGTTACGAAGAAACCTTCTTCATGTAGATGGTATTGGTGTAGAAGATGAATCATTCGCATGTTACCTATTATAGTGCTTCTAATCTATGCTCATATTTCTACACTATAATAGATATCAGAAAACATGTGAAAGATTCTTCTTCTACACCAAGACCGTATTCACGAAGAAGGGCTCTTCGGAATTTCATCTCAACCAATTGCAATACATTAGGAGAATTGATTACCAATCGCCGACCCATCTAACGCTTCACAACACAAATAACGTCACAAAGCGCAACTTCAGAGGCACACTGCACCGTCACTACTGGCATACCGGCAGGTCAAAGTGCAATGCGGCATGGCACACGCAGAGGCCTCTAATGGGCGACTGCAGAGTTTTGCAGATGCGGGAGTATCACTAGTGCAATAAGGGACCTTTGCATTATCTATCATACGATTTTGGTGTATTTATGTTTGTTCGAGCCTAAGTACTTTGCTTGTTAGTGAAAATATCGAGCTTCTCGCGCCTCAAGTGCGAACCACGTCCTGTGGCCACAGCGTGTTCCCCGTGTAGATTCGCTGATCTCCACGGACAGCAATCTGCCTTGGATCATACGGTTTGGCTGGCTTACGTCGGCGAACCCATGCGCTGCGTGTGGCGGCAGCCTTTGATGCCGTCAGTCGTCGACCGCGTGTTGACCCTCAGCCGGAGTGAAGGTCCCTCCGACTTCCCTGAACTGTCAGTCCACGACTCAACTTTAGGTTCCGTGTATACCTGCGCGTCGCCGAAGAGCTGATGCCGTCCTTATATCGTACACAGAAACTCTTGTGTAGGGTGTTTGTAAGGTAGCGTACTACACTTTGCAGAAAGAATCCCACCTGGCATTTATTAAAGCAATTACTCATATTTTGGCTTTCGAGAAAATACAGTTATATTAGTTTTCCGTTCCGTAGATCCATGTTGAGGAAATCCTCGTGGATGTGGAACATGTCAAGAAACAAAATTTACAAGCTGAATAATAGATAATACTAATAATATAAATACAGATACATACAGTTTTAAATGTTTTTTTAGCTGATAATATAATAATACTAATATAGTAAGAGTACCGATACATGCATCATTTAGTAGAATTTAGACCCCTTTTTGAACTAAAGTAAGAGCTAATATAGTAAGAGTACCGTTACATGCATCATCTGGTAGAATTTAGGCCCCTTTTTGAACTAAAGTAAGAGCTTTTAAGTCCTTGTGTAGATCATTTTTATTCCTAGTATTGTATGTTTGAACTGAGCTGTTTGTTGGGAAAAGGGATATATTATTTATGACAAATTACATTATGGAATAAATATACTGAGAGGCAGTAGTTAATATATCCTGTCCTTTTAAGAGGCTTCTACAAGACGTCCGTGAATTTACTCCACAAATAATACGTATTACACGCTTTTGGACTCAGAAGACATTTGACTGACTTGAAGAGTTACCCCAAAATATTATACCATATGACATTACGGAATGAAAGTAAGCAAGGTATGCAAGCTTTATTATTATTATGTCTCCTATGTCTGATAACACTCGTATTGAAAATACAGATTTGTTGAGTCGTTTCTGCAGTTCTGTGGTGTGCTCCTCGCAACTAATTATCAAGCTGTAATCCCAGGAATTTAATAATGTCAACCTCTTCTATCTGCTCTTCTTCATAGTTAATCCATATGCTGGCTGGAAATCTCTCACATGTTCTGAACTGCATGTAGTAAGTCTTTTCAAAATTTAATGACAATGCGTTGGTTTTAAACCATTTATTAATGTTCATGAAAATATCATTAGCAGACCATTCTATAACTATGCTTGACGTACTTTTTATTGCAATACTTGTATCTTCAGCAAACAAAACGAACTCTGCTTCTTGTAGTGTAACTGATGAGACGTCATTAATGTACACAAGAAAAAGCAATGTCCCTAGGATAGATCCTTGTGTGACACCACCTGTAAATTCTTCCCAATCCGATGATGACTGTTGGCTTAATTCACTAGTCACTTGCACTAACACTGTTCATTTCCTGTTAGTGAGGTAAGACTTGAACCATTTTGCAGCATTTCCCGTGGTCCCAAAGAATTCTAATTTACTTAATAGAATGTTATGGTTCAAATGCCTTTGACAAATCACAGAAAATACCTGCTGATAAGATCAGATTTAAATTGCAGACACTGATACTTCGAACTTCCCTTGATACAGTCGGTGATAGTTTTAAGTAAGGACCGACCGAATATTTGGTTTCGGCCAGATTCGGTCAAAATACTGGTTTCGGCCACTGTTCATGTCAGAAATCAGATGAATCTTTGGCTTTGCTGATACTAGGTTTCGTGAACTGACGGATGAAGCCGCGTCGCGTACGAAATTGTTTCAGTGGACAACAACACTTTACCTTAGCTGGCGGCGTGCTTTTTAAGTATTAGGAGTCTTTCCTCGCGTAAAAAAATTGTGAGTAATTTGCCGTTAATCACAATATAACGCAATCGTATCTTATAGCAATATTCTTATACTGCGTTAGTAACAATTTAACTTATTCGGTGTTTTAATTAATGGAACGGGCTATTATATTGTTATGCTGAAAAGTTTTATCAATGTCTTTCTTTTAAAGTGAGGAGCTTTTTCAATAATTAATATGGGTTTGGGAAACATTGATCATGTGGTACACTGTTTTTCCTGTTTGGTTTGTGTAAAAGTATACTGACAACAATCATACTGTTAGTCGGAACTATGACGTTATGTTTCGAAATACGTTCTGCAGCACCAATAGAAGTTTATTTAAAGACTGTAACTTATATGCAGCATGTAATTAAGAATGCCAAAGGGAGGTATGTAAGGTTGTATGTCGATTTCAAAAACGGAAATGTAGTTGGCAATATAAAGCTAGCGCTCTCAAGAAAAAGAACTGTAAGGCTGCTTATGGAAGAAGACATTGTTATTTTCTGCGTATTTTGTACGGTGACAGTCACGTCAAGGGTCTAGCATTTCGTAGCATCTACTTGGCATGATTATTTAGTACTTTATCTTCCTACAAGAAGATATGCAGGAAGGTGGAATTGTTTGCGTTAACTATTCAGTAGGGTCTCGTACATTCGAGAAGGACGGAACCGGAACGCCCTCGGACTATCGAAATATATTCTCAATAAATAAGTACATCTATAAAGAATACATCCTTCAACAATATGAAATTTAAAATAAAGTGTGTAAGTAGGTAATTTACCGGCAGCCTAAAAGTTTCAAAGTATTTTAACTATTTACTTCGTGCTATAATGATGGAGTTTAAGGGAAACTCCTAATTCCGAGACTCCACTATATCGATTTAGTTATTGTTTAACTTACTTGATTTTTTATGTATTAAATGTCTCCTACTAGGAGACAAAAACCAATTTGGAAGCACTATAGTATAAGTACGGTCGATTTTTCTAAACTTGTATTCCCCCTGCGTCTTCTTGTACGGACTCCAGGTTAGGCTTACACACACTCACGAAGGCTTAATACACTGAGGGGAACAATAGTGAATTGTGGTACAATGTAAATGTACCGAAATTTTAACTAAATTACATAAGATTCGGTTTCGGTGTCGTGCGAAACTAGAAGAGGAGTCGAATATTCGGTTACAGTTTCGATTTATGGCGCAACTTAAATTTCGGTCGGATTGTTTTGTCCTCGTCGGTCTACCGTTCGGGAAAGGATCTACTCAGGACGCGTGTGATGCGTGGACAGCTAAAACGGCTATACAGATTACTAATACAAGTTTTATTTACTACTATCTGAAAACCCGGCGTTGCCCGGGTATTTATTTATTTATTCCTGCCATTTTTCAGGTATATATTCGTTTTTATAAGAGCAGTATGTCTATAAAATCTCTTGGGAATATAATTGGTAGTAAAGAAGGAATAGATTAAAACTTGATGCATGATGGGGCGGTTTTCCATGAACGTTAATGTTAACGTGTCATACTGTGATACAATTTCGAAGGTACATTCATCTGTATATGTGTACACCGTCAGTAAAATTTCCTGCAGCTACAATTTGTATTGTACAAATTAGAAATAGTGACCTCATACCGAGTGCCGTAGTTTTAGTCCGTAAACAGCGGAAAAGTAGTAAGCGAAAAACTATTTCCTATTATGATTTTGCTATGGCTGTCAGCGAGAAAAAGTTTAATGTTCAAAGTTTGTTCCAAGTCGCTAAGTACTCTTATTCTCATATAGCGTATTTGTGAAGTCTCGCCGCGTTATGTGGCAGTTTTGTTGCGATTACTATTGTTTTTGACGGCATATATTCTGAACCACATGTCTTATGTGATTTTTAACCCTGCATCAACTGTTACCTCACGGTAAGGAATGTGTGTACCAAATTTGGTTGAAATCGGTCCAGTGGTTTAGGAGAAAATGAGCAGCACTGTCGCTTAAAGCAACAGTTTTCGCGCATCTCATTGTTTATGACGTCATATCTCGTGAACTGTATACCGCACGTGATTCTTACATTTACGGTGACCGTTCTCATGGATTGAAGATTACGTGTACAAAATTTCATAAAGATTGGAACAAAACTGTAGATTTTTATGCAACACGTACAAACATACGGACACTCTGCTTTATATATTAGAAGGTATACAAAATACTCTTCTGTTCTCGCGTCGGAGTCTTCTTGCACGATGCTAGCCGCGCTATATCGTCGTAGCTGCCAAGTTCGAAGTTCGGAGTGCCCTTCCAGACGCATGTCGGCCTAGATAAAATTGCTTGTAGAGGGCGCGGTTATCGGTTGCTCCCTTCAGGAGACATGCTGCAGGCGAAAGATTGCCGGTCATCCGCTGCCTTCTTCACGATCGTTTTCGTGCGTCTGGCGTGTGGCTCTGACTTTACGCCACAACACGGACTCTAATTTTAAGTGTTGGCTCGTAGGCTAGAGACGTTTTTATACCATGGGTATTGGACATATGACAACTTTTTCTCTAATACTATTTTATAAATCTGCTATTGACATGAGTACATGGGCATTTCTCTGCGCAGAAAATATTAATACTTCATGCGTTTGTATTTGAATCTATTACACAATTATTGAACGTATGGACACCATTTCATCAATGACTCAATAGGACATATGTTCGCCTCGTAAAAATAAATGAAGAAATAAAATAATTATTATTTTTAAAAGTCCCCTGTGATGGAGTTGATTTACTATTTTACTGTCAAATCTCATCTGCAGTAGCGTAGCAATACTATGGTTAGAAATTGTTTTCTAATTTAGATCTTAGTACGCCACCTGGTAGAAAAAGTAAAAACATCGCTGCCCTTCGTTTTTAACTCAATACATGAATTATTGCCAAGTAAAAAACATTGCGATTAACATAACAAGCAGCAATGAAATGAAATGATCGTATGGCATTTCTGGCCGGGAGATCCTGCTTGGAATTATTCTGCCGCCTACTGCAAGTCTTTTCCTTGACGCCACGTCGGCGACTTGAATGTAGATGATGATAAAAATAATACACAGTAACCAGTCTGCTGCCGGGAATCGAACCCGAGTCTCAGGCGTGGTAGTCAGCGAAGATGCCGTCGTTTCCTTCTTATTTATTTTATTTATTTATTTTTGTTTGAGAAGCTATAAGAGCATAAGCCTTCTACTGAGAACGCTGCGCTGACACTGCATTACTTACTTCGTGGCCTAAGTGTGTAAGGGATATGCCTCGATTGTCCCTCTGTTTTCTGCAATTCTTTCTTCTGAGCACTAATTGAAGAAATCAGTGGCGATGCATCTGTTTCACCTTCAACGTCAGCTGACTATAGTCACGTGCGCATGTCAGTCGCGGATGCCGATGTCATGGTCCTAAGGGTGGCACATGCCCGTCCTCGGCTGCGGTGACCCATCGCTAGTAGTGTTGGGTGCAGTTCGTCGCCTGTCCTGTTATACAAGGCAGCTAAGCACGTATTGTTCGACATCTGTTGTGAGGTGTGGCTGCGAGCCTCTCGACGTTTAGACATGGTTCCATCTTGGTTTCACCACTTGTTGACCGAGCGAGGTGGCATAGTGGTAACACACTGGACTCGCATTCGGGAGGATGGTGGTTCAAATCCACTTTCGACCATCCAGATTTAGGTTTTCCGTGATTTTCCTAAATCACTCCAGGCAAATTCCGGGATGGGACCGTCTGCTAGTCATTTTCCGAAATGGTCGTCCGAGCCAGAGGGGAATTACAATCTGCCCTCTCTCAGAGAGATGGCGCGCCTTCTCCGTTCTATACACGGAAAGCACGCTCAATGACACCACAAAAAATTCAAATGTTTGCAAATACATGGGACTTTTAACTTCTCTACTTATTAGTCCCTAGCTTTACAAACTACTTACACTAATTTAAACTAACGTAAGGACAAAAGACACACATCCATGCCCCAGGAAGGAATCGAATCTCCGACGGTGAGCTACCGCGCGCTCCCCAGCAAGGTGCCTTAGACCGCCCGGCCATCCACCGCGACAATAAACACTACATGCACCGCATTTGCGTCTGACCAGTCATTCATCAAATGTTTGTAAACCTATTGGACCAAACTACTTGAACTAAATTACAACAAGGACAATACACACACACGCACACAGCTATGACCGAGGGCGTTATGCTACTGACTGGGTGGTCGCTCTCGCCGGAGGTCCGAACCTCCGGCTTGAGCGACCACCCAGTCCGTAGCATAACGCCTTAAAACACACGGCCACTCCAGCGCGACAATCAGCCCTCGTCACGTGACGCTGTCATCGCTTGGAGGGGTTTATATTGAGAGCGTGTAGTTGGTCGTAACAATGTTCTAGCTGATCATTGCCCCTCTCTCTTCTCGTTCTATCTCTCTCTCACTCTCTTTCACACACACACACACACACACACACACACACACACACACACACACACACAACCACACAACCACACACAGGGACATCCCTTAAACCGAGACATACATGCCCATACATACACACGCACAACACAAAACATCATAAACGCCAAAACCACTTCAGAACAGCGCGCCGCATCACAAACATATTACGAACAAAGGAATGCCATGCAGCCACCACAGCATCATGTAAGCCGTGTGCTTTGGCAGAAATTGGTGCAAAATTCCAAAATACCAACAGAACGTTATAAAAAGACGAAAAGTTAAGAAGAGAACATTATAGCACATAAAGCAAGTACGGTGTTTAGTAGCCATGCATTAGCAATATCCAGGCGATATAATGACAAACAAACAAATATGTGTCATTGGAAATGAATTTTTTGTCGTTGTAGTTGACAAGCTGTAAAGCATATTATTGCATACACAAAGCAATAAATAATCTGTCATTAACTTCATGTAAGGTATATAAATAAATTTAGGACTACAAAAATCGGATAGAATTCCTAAAATATTTGCTATAGTGTACGAAAGATATTGGTTACTTTATATGAGGGTCGTCCAGAAATTTAGTTTCGTTTCTATTTCTATCCGCGGCAGCACTACGATCGCAATTCTGAGCATGTGTAGCAATTACTCTGATGTCAAGAAGAAGTCATAAACGCCATTTCCAGATCGCTGCTGCCATCGTGTACTTTGTAGTGCTTCTTTATAATGTTAGTCTTAAATGATAATGCCGCCGCATGTGAAATCAGATTTGTGATTCGTTTTCTAAATACAAAGAAAGTTAAACCAAAGGTAATTCATAGGCAAATCTTCGAGGTTTACGGGCAAACTGCTATCTGAATGATTCAATGGTTGGAAGGTGGGTGTGACTGTTCAATGAAGGACGTGATCACCCAGGGAATGTAACCAAACAAGTCTTCCGGGAAATTTCAATGGGACGTGTTTGATCGTCCTCCGTACAGCCCTGACCTCGCTCCTAGCGACTTTCATCTCTTCTTACACTTAAAATCTATCCTTAGTGATCAACAATACAACGATGATGACCTGTAAGAACATGTTACTACATGGTGTAAAACACTTCTATGAAGAAGGCAGACAAAAATGTGTGCCATGCTATGACAAGCTCCTACAAAATTTCAAAAGATATGCATAAAAGTATTAACAGTTGTACATTTTTTTAGAATAAATACGAGGCGCATCCAGAAAGTAAGTTCTGTTTGGTAATAAAATGAAATTGTTCATAGATACAGAAGAAATTTTTGTTGCACAAAATTCTACAACTCTCAAACTACTTTTCCATCTAATTTTGCAGGCATTTGTCACAGCGAGGCACCAGGTTTTGTATACCTTCTTCATAGAAGTTGGAAACAGTTTCTTTCAGCTCGTCGTCATTGGTGAAGTGATGACCGCCAAGAAAAGACTTGATATGTCCTGGATCTTGTCATCGATCGCGTGAACCAGTTCTTCTGTAACCGAAGGTGGACGCCCACTTCGTTCTTCATCGTGTACATCACTACGCCCGCCATCGAACTGTCGGACTCATCTTCTCACTATCGAATCACTCATCGCATTTGGTCCGTAAACATTTGCCGATAAATGTCACTTGTTTTCACTTTCCTCGCATTCAGAAACCGAATCACCGACCTGATTTCACAGGCGGCGGGATTTTCAATCGACGCCGACATTTCAAACAAGCACAACAAAGCGTACGTAACTGACAGCGATCTCCAAATGGCGCACGTTCTTCTCCTTGATAAACATCGTCTACAGCGCAAGTGCGGAACTGCAGTCGCAGCGCTGCAGCGGAGATAAATTGAAACGGAACTTACTTTCTGGACGCGCCTCGTATATTTTCTGTTTCCGTACACGTTTGTTTTATATAACCAAACAGAACTTACTTTGTGGACATACCTGGTAAAAATTGACGTAAAAATACATTTGTGATTTTGAAACTCCATTGATAAATATAAAATATTTTGTCAAATATTTATACAGCCCATACAAAACTATAACACGTAACAACAATTTTCTGAAATTAAAGGCAAAGAAAGACTGCAGAAGGTACATAAGTGTTGAAGCATGTGAATAAACTTTGAAAAAAAAATTACCGTTATAGTTCTTCTCTTCTTCCACTCTTAATCCGGATTCCGTGCCCAGTCTATATGCGCACCTGGCGTGTGTTGTGTGCTGCAGAGCTCGGACAGTTCGTGCTGCTACGCCCGCCACGCGGTGTGCTGTGGCGGCCGCCACGTCCCCAGAGCCATCTTCGGCGGCGCTCCCAAATCAATCAGGCCGTAATGAAAGCCGGCGGTCCGGCACTTTGGGTTTTATGTCGGTTTCCGCCACTGTGCGAGGCGAGGCGTCCGCTGCTCCTAACGCCCTCGCGCCGCACTCTAAGGGGCCGGCCGGTACACTCGCTGCTCGCGCAAACGGACCTCAGACCTGCGCCACCACCTCCCGTCGGCCTCCCTGACACAAACTGTTACTAGCCTCACGAGGACCTGGACGTGAACAGGCCCCATCTTGCTTTCGATGCACATTGCTCTTGATCTACAATGTGGAGGAAATTGCGATTTTGTATCAACACTAAATGACATTAACTGAAGCTGCAATAGAAAATTTCTTGACATATGTTATAGTTTAGAAATTACAATATTTTGCCTAATAGATATTTTTATAAGACACGTTCGCGTTCTGGAACCATTTTTGGTGCATCGTCAGTCTAATAGTCTTTAATGTTCAAATGTTTGTAGAGCTTATAGGACTTAACTACGGGGTCATCAGTCCCTAAACGTAAAAATTTCTTATGAACTAGTTAAGACTAAAGATGGCAGAAATATCCATGCCCGAGGGGGTATTCGAACCCCCGACCATAGTGGCCGTGCAGACCGTGACTAGCGCGCCGAAGACGGCTTTGCCACCGTGGCTGTCTGCTACAGAATGACAAACATACATCTTTTTTCAATGTGTTGGACATAAATACGAAGATACTGTCCCATTCTTCAACTGGGAAAAATTTGGTGAACATAGCTAAAACCATTAAGAAGACATATGTACATACTTTTCGGAAAATGTAGAAAACGAATGTATAATGTAGAATGTTCAGTGTTTTTGTCTCAATATAGGTCTCATTTATAACATCCAGTAGCATAATCTTGCTGGCCAGTTGTTCCTTTATACTCTGCGGACTTTTTCAGGGCCGCGGCGGAGCAGTCGAGCACGTTGAGGCGCTACGATGTGCGAGGCCGTTCCCCTTCGGGGGTTCGAATCCCCCTTCGGGCATGGATGTTTGTGTCGTCTTAAGTATAAGGTAGTTCATAAGTTGTTTGTAAGTTCATGGACTAATGACCCCACAGTTCAGTCCCTTAAGCTTGGAAAACACTTGAACTCTTTCTCTCTCTCTCTCTCTCTCTCTCTCTTCAGGATTTTTACCTGGTGGCTTCCGCAGCTATTTCAGCTTCGACTTGTCGCTGATGATCTATGGCAGTGAGACAAGATTTCTTGATAACAGCACTCATGACACATATTTTTAATACCGTCCATCCAACAAACACTGTTTTCCGTACTCGTTGTTCCACGCAGCTGTTGAAACTCTCACAAGGATTTTTGTATACGGCCATGTAGACATTTGCCAAGTAATGTTTTACCTACATCGTCCCTGTATATTGGCTTTATTGTTTCAATGACTGTGGTAAGCATAGAATGTTTATGGTGGTATTCCTTGCCTGAAGCAGCGTCTACCTCAGATTTCATACAGTGCATGACGGAGGGTACCTTACAATATTATTACACATCACTTCAATGATCACCATGAAAGTTAAAAGTATTATATAATTTTTGACGGAGGTAGTGGAGGAGTTCGACGGAGAGAGGAGGAGGTGATTAGCAGAGAAACGAGAAGTGAAGATAGCCATAGATAGGGACAGATAGGCGGGGGAGGGATACAGAAGGGAAAGACAGATGGATTGACGTAAGACTGGAAGAAATAGGTACCCGGGCGTAGACGGGTTTTCAGCTGTAACAAATATTTCCGCAGAATTATGGCAACTTCTTCAGTTACGAAGTAAACTTCGGTCTGTTATCTACAGCGTGGCCAGACATTTGTTCAAATAGCGTTCAAGAGTATAATAACTATTTAAAAATAAATAAACCATACATTTTTGGAAACGGGAGAAATTTGTCTGTCGTATGGAGGATTTTTCTGTCATTATCAAGAAATCATCCCTAGTGCATGTTATTGGCGTATCTGGGAGTGGCAGCACACGGTCAAGTCCCGCATTGTCATTTATCACTACCGCAGAAGTCTCATTTCAACACGTTTGGCTTGCAGCTCCACCGAGCGAGGAGCCGCAGTGGTAACACACTGCACTCACAGCTCGGAGGACGGTGGTTAAAATGCACTTCCAGCCATCCAGGTTCTGATTTCCCGTCATTTTGCTAAATCACTTCTGGCAAATCCGAGTGCGCGCTGCGTCTCTAGGCCACGCTGTCAATGGGCCAATGAAAAGCACGATCTTCTTCCCTTCGTCTGATTTCCATTAAGTTACTCCAGTTCACTGCCGACTTAATGACTGTAAGGAGTAGTTGAAATCCAGGAGATACCTCTTGAAGGCGGCCCCTCTAGTACTGTGACACATTTTCTTCTTTCCACATTTGCAATCGCTTCAGGCCGGCCTTGGTAACTTGTTACATGCCTAACAGCATCTTATACGGCGCGAATTGCGTCAGTATTGGAACAAAGGGGGTTCGAGAGCAGTATGGTGTTCTGTGTTTCGAAACTAGGACTCCTGATTCGATGCCCCTACGGGACTCCCCATTATGCCGCCGCCCCCACTGAGCCTACCACTGCCTCATTTGGTGAACCACCACCCACAGCTGTCACCCCACTGCTACCTATTTTGGCGGGCAATTTTGAATTTCACTTGAACGCCTTTGGCCATCACCCAAAATTTTCGGCGGGAAACTAGAAGTTGCCACCGGATCAGGACCATCTCCCCCCACCCCCGGTCGTCTTTCCTTACGATATTATTCAAAATTGTAGAAATTTTTTCAGCAATCAGTCGTAAGTATTATTTATACACATAACTAGATTTCGACCAGTGTGTGGTCATTTTCAATTCTTAAAATAAAACGATTAAAACACGTAAAACATTTCGACCTCCATGTTGGAGGTTTTACTTGAAGCATTGATAATGCCCACACAGAGATCGAAATCTAATTATGTGAATAAATTTCTACAAGTCAAATTATATACTCGTTGAGCATAAGTTCCACGATGGAGTCACTCCTGATTCAAAATTGTGTCTAATGAGAAATTTAAATTTGGAATTTTACTTAATTGCTATTGTCAATAGCCCTAATTTTTTGGCGGGAAAACTTTCGCCTCTAGATGGCAGCACCACAACTCTCCTACCTTTCTTTCCTCCCCCCCCCCCCCCCCCCCCCGCCATCATTCACTGTGAAATTGGTATTCCAAGGGCCAGTCCAGTCAGGACATTATCTTCTGCATGATACGGGGCGTATTGTTTGTAAACATTCAAGTACGATTGTTTAAATAGTTATCCATCCCTCAAAGATTTCGGAGGAATTTACGTTTGCATTAACAATTTGGTCTCGGAAATCGTCTATGACATATTAACTAAGGCCAGGATTATATATACTACAAGTTTTACACTCAGTTTATACAATGTAATACATAGAACCTTAATCACACGCAATACGGCAAACAAAACTGCGTGTACATATAGCTCCGACATGAAAACATTCACTTGTTATGCCACAGGCATGTATTCTAATTGCACTATTACTTATAATGTTGTTTACAATTTCTCACACATGCAGGAGACCAGTGGGCTGTGGTGGTACTCCTTTGATCTATGGATAGTTCATGTTCGCTCCAGGGGATAGAGTCGTCACATGTTTCCGCCTCTCTTTGAACCACACCGCCCACAACAGGTGAAACTCATCGCCCAAGTATGTGTCAACACAACATGAGTCACTCCACTCTAGTCTCTCGTCCTTCTACCATAACAATCAGCTCTCAGCAAGATACATCAACATTCTTACAGCTATATTGAAAAAGATTGCTAAAAGTTTAAACAAATCATCATATTATTTTTTATTAACCCTCTAATAATCTATGTTAAATATTCTTAGTCTTTAGAGCATTAAACTGTTGCATCTTCAAGCCATCTCACAGACATCAACACCTTTCGATGCATACATTAAACGTTTGCAGACACTGCTTTGACGGCGAAGGACATACGCCGATACGGTATTCTTTTCCAGACACTTCGAAACTATTGCTCTCAAGTGACCAAACACATTCATCATCTTAAACAACCTATCAAACTAATAAATCTTGCAATAAACTTACACTCATCAACGTACCCATTTGGTTAAACAGACTGTCAACGCAATACATGTTGGAATAATCTTACACATTACTCTTCAAAACAAAACCTTTATCCACGTGGGATTTACTTGCCTTTTTATCGACATTCTGCAGCACAAGCCAAAGACGATAGGTCACAGAGCGAGAGACACATCAGGTCTCTGACAGAATATGAACCAACCTAACACACTTTCATGTTTAAACCTACAGCATATCGATTTTAGTACTACACTTTCTGCATCATGAGGCAAATGATAGTTCACAACATAAGAAGCACGTCAAGTCTCTGACAGATATGTGTCGCACATTGTATTTCTACATTTTTTGTTTGTTGCATCATACCTACAGACAGTCCTTACTTACAACACAGTAACTGAAAACGTTCCTGATGTACCAGAGTGAGAATTATCGATCTAACCATATTCAGAATCCTCGAACTATGGAAAACAAGAGTACCTTTCGATCAACACACATAATTACTGTGTTTAGGAAGGTGTTTCAAGGTTGTAACTGATACGAACCCACTATCCGAGAAATGGCTAATTCTTCATGCAGTACTCCACATCAAACACGTGATGTCAATCTACCCACTACGCGTACAGTTACTAGAATTACAAGAAAGGCTTACAACTCAGTTTTCACAGTAAACGTATTAAAAGGACAGATCCTACACACTTCCACCAATTCCACGCCCTCTTCAATGCAAATAATCAATTTACAACTGCCATCAAGCACATCAGAGCAACAACAACAATGCAAAACTTCCCGGTATACCACAGATGCCAAACAGCGAAAATTATCACTGTAAAGAGTTTGAAACGATGTTTTTACAAAATTGTTCAAATGTTCGTAAACCTGTTGGATGAAATTGCTATAGTCGTCAATCCCGAGGCTTACAAACTAATTAAACTAACTTAAAGTAACCTAAGGACAACACACACACCCATGCCCCAGAGAGGACTCAAACACTTCACGGCGAGCAACAATATGCTCCGCAGCAAGGCACCTTAGAACGCTCGGCCACTCCACTGTGGCAACGTGTTTACACCAGCCCTTTTATAGCTATTTATGACAGCCAAATCAAATGTTCAAATGTTTGTATAGCTTATGGGACTTAACTACGGGGTCATCAGTCCCTAAACTTACAAACTACTTATGAACTAACTAATACTAAGGACGACACAAATATCCATGCCCGAACGTAGTGGCCGTGCAGACCGTGACTAGAGCGCCTCAGTCCCCTCGGCAACCGCGGCCGGCTGATAACAGCCAACCTCCCATTCTGACAAAGCTTGGAATGAGTGTCTCTATCCACATTTAATTATTGATCATTAGTTACAAGTCCCTCTGAACATACAGTCCCATTGTAGTAACTTCTGCAGCATTTAACAACTATAATCACATCTTCTTTCGATCCTCAACACGTAACTTGTTACACTGGATAAAGACATGTATGACTCAATGGTTTCTTCTTGCATTTAAGGTTTTGTCGAAGATTAACTATGTTACACTCATGTAGGTAAGAAGCTACATCGCTACTCTTTCAGTTATCAAGGCGCGTGGCTGCCGAGAGTTACGAAACGTTTCTCCCACACGTTAAACAGTTAGCGCTCGACCGTAAACCTAAAGCTCTGTAGCTCCTCCTCTCCACGCTTCCCCTATCGCTCTGACTCTGTGTGCGGAGTGCCTTGCTACATGACGCCAACTATAATGTGGACAAAGATACTAGTCGGCAAAGGCATATGGTACATCATCACTGGGGATAGAAATGGCATCAGATAGTGTTTTCGGATGACTCCTGGTACTGTCTGTTTGCAAATGGTGGTCGCATTTTGTTTCGCTGCAGACACGGGGTGAGGCATCATAGTGACTGCATTCGCCCAAGAAGTACAGTGCCTGCTCATGGCGTCACTGTATGAGGTGCTATTGGCTACAACCACGAATCATAGGTGGTGCGCGTAAAGGGCACAATAACCAGTTTCACATAAGTGAAATACATCCCCTGATCGGTTGTCGTACCCCTTCTGCACGAAACCCCAGACGCCACTTTTAGCAAGACAATACATCAACGCATGGTCCTGCACGAAGACATGCCTTCTCATGTCAAAGGACGTCAGCCGTGTGCTCAGGCGTTCCAGATCACCTACTCAGTTCAGCGTGTGTCCTGTTTCCTTTTTAATAGCCCTGTATTAATCTTGTTATCTTATTTTCTGATCTTTATCACTTTGGTCTTACCAACGTCATACTTCCGCCCAAATTCTTTAACCACACTTATAATTAGGGTCCGACCGCAACATGATTTATGGTTGAAACTGAAACCGTAACCCAATATTCGGCTGCTATTTTAGTTTCGTCCGAAACTGTAGCCGAAACTTGAGTAACTAAGTTAAGATTTCTGTGTATCTACGTTACACCACTAATCACTAGTTTTTCCATATTTTTCAAGATCCCCTCCCTATACTGAGCCTATGGGAGGCGAACAGGTTGAGACAAATCGACGTTGCTTTTATTAAAGTACTTCTAAATTGCATTCTTTTCTCCTGATTGTGACATTCTCTACCTAAAAAGGACCATTCACTCAGTGACTCTTATGCACCCAGTGTGGACATGTATACTGTACAGCCAATGATATGTTCAACTTCAACATCAATGTTTGCATACAACCATTCCATGAAAAATGTAATGAAAGGTTATAGGTAAAACCATATAAGATATGACAATGTAAAATATATGAGATCAAAAGATGACGTCTGTGAACGTGAAACCGTCATCCATAAATAAATAACGCGATCTTGGCTGGAAACTTGTATAAAAAAGAAAAATTACAGGAAGTTAGGCATTTAGTATACTGAACTCGATACAGTGGAATCCCGCTACTTCGAGTCACGGAATTACAAGTTTTCCACTAATATTACCGTCATAAAATAAAACAACAACTATGGGTACATTCTATCTTCACAGAAAAAGGCACTGCACCATTATATCAATAACTAAATAGTGAAAAGACCTTAAAATCTTTAGGGTGCCAACGTAAATGACTTACAATAGTAATAGTTTTGCAGAACAAATTTAAGGTTGTGTTTTATTATCATGGGATGTTCTGTTTCTTTGACGTGTGTCGCTATTGATGTTTTATTACATTTATTAAGTCTGTAGCAGTCCATAAGACTAAAAACTTCTTTTTCACGCGTAAATTTCGATAGTTCGATGTGATGCCGCTCCCGTTCACCTCGAATTAACGAGACTACTGGATAGCTACCACGAATACCACAATCCTGCATACCTTCTTGTAGGAAGATTGCCTTTAGTCTTTAGGTATAAACAAACATGCCAAACAGATACTACGAAATGTCAGAGCCTCAACATGACTACGACAATAGAAAATACACGGAGAGTAATAATTTGTTTGGTGTAATAAGTAGCCTTTACAATATTGTTCTTGAGAGCGCTTTATGTTGCCATTTTCACTTACGTTTTTGCAGTCGACAAACAACTTTACATATCTCCTTTATGACATTCTTGAATACATAGCACTTTCATTTAGTGCTGCATAAAGTAATTCAAAAATAAGTCACAGTTCAGATTAACGTTATGATTGTTCTCATATCGAATTCGAAGGCCGTAAACTCCACTAAATACATATGAAATATTATTACATCAGACTTAAACTGGAAGTAACACGTAGGTAATGTCGTAGGAAAGGCGAAAAAGAGACTGCGATTTATTAGCAGAACGCTTAAAAGATGCAACAGAACTACTAAAGAGACTGCATACACTACGCTTGTCCGTCCTCATTTGGAGTATTGCTGCACAGTGTGTGATCCTTATTAGGTGGGTTTGACGGAGTACATCGAAATAGTCCAAAGGAGGGCAGCTCGTTTCCTATTGCTACTATACAGAGGAGACAGCGTTACGGAAATAATACAGGATCTGGGTGGGAATCATTATAACAACGGCGGTTATCGCTGCGGCGTGGGCTACTTACGAAACTCGCCAACTCACCAACATTCTCCTCCCAATGCGAAAATATATTGTTGAGTCCCACCTACATAGGTATAAATGAACATCAGAATAAAATACGAGAAATCAGAGATCGCACGGGGAGATTCAGATGTTCTTTCATACCGCGGGCTTTTCGAGAATGGAATAGGAGATGAATAGCATAAAGGTGGTTCGATGAACCTTCTACCAGGCACTTAAATGTGATTTGCAGAGTATCCCATGTAGCTGTCGTATAAATTTACGCAAACTGAACAGGAAAAGGTATGTACTACATGAACAATGTTTCATAAACTGATATTAGTTATTAAGGAAAGCTCTTCGCTTTCAAGGAAACTCATTAATAAAACTTTACAGCATAACCATATGATAACTCGTTCCTTTACGTACAACACTAATTAAGTTACATTGTTACTAACATAGTATATCACTATGAGATACGATTACTTTATATTGTCCTTAAATACAAAATACCCACAATTTTTACGCGGGAGGAGAGACTCCTATCAGTTAAACCGCACACCGTCAACTGAGGTACAGCGTTACTGTTGACTAAATCCATCCAGGACGCGGCCGGATTTCATCAATTAGGTTCAAAAAATTAAATTCGGCCAAGCTGAATTTTCGGCTGGGACCTGGCAGAAACCGAAACTGCGAAATGTTTGTACAGCTTATGGGACTTAACTATGGGGGTCATCAGTCCCTAAAACTTACAAACTACTTATGAACTATCTGATACTAGAGACGGTTCAAATATCCATGCCCGAGGGGGCATTCGAGCCCCCAACCGTAGTGGCCGTGCAGAACGTGACTGGCGCGTCGCAGACCGCTCGGCGACCGCGGCCGGTCCGAAGCTGCGTCTGAAACCAATATTTTGGTCGAAATTAGCCGTAACCGAAACAGAATATTAGGTCGGACGTTACTTACAATATACCTCGAGGTTGAGCTCTTGCATCGTTGTTGAGTATCCTTTATTAAGTTTTGCGTGAAAGTTTCTTTCTTAAGTACTGTGCACCACTGCAACCACATGCTACCACCATCTCCAACGTGCAGTCGTCTGACGCAGGTGGCGTGGGCCTCGCACAGCAGCGTGGGTGACGTCAGCAGCAGAGCTCTGATGGAGGCGCAACACGCGGGGTCCGGGAGCCGCGAGGGAGGAGAGGAGAGGAGAGGAGAGGTCAGAGCCTGCGGACGGTCCGGGGCGGCCGTAAGGCTTTATGGCCTGGGCAGGTATTGGCTGCTTATTGGCGGGGCGGCGGTGGCCACACGTGCTCGTAACTTACTTAAGGGGATGGACGCCGGGGGCGGCGGCGGCGGTGGCTCGATACTCTGGCCGGCTGCGGGTCCTCTTGTCTCTGCCGGAGGAGACAGGATACTCCCCACGAGGACGAATCCGAAAGAAAAGACACCACATATTTAAAACGGGTTTCGCGCATTTATAAAACGAATCATAATACTGTTTTAAAATAGTTATCGTAAAATGTCGAAAAAGCACCATATTATAGTTTTTCCAGCAACACAATTGGGGGATATCGTGATATAAGGACGAGTGGTTTTGCCTCGGAATCTGTGTGGGTTTGAATTGGGGGAGGAGATGGGGAGGACAGTGGTGGAGGACTAGCAGAAGCCAGTAATGAGAGATAATGGGGAATGGTGTTGTGTGGAAAAATAGGAAGTCGTATTTAGTAAATAAACAAAACTGAAACAGTTGGTTGTTGTTATTGTCTTCAGTCGAAACACTGGTTTGATACAACTCTCCACACTGCTCTATCCTCGTCAACTCTTAATAATAACGGAAAATTACATGATTTTGAACTTCGTTTGTACACTACTGGCCATTAAATTTGCTACACCAATAAGAAATGCAGGTGACAAACGGGTATTCATTGGAGAAATCTGTTATAGTAGAACTCACATGTGATTACATTTTCACGCAATTTGAGTGCGTAGATTCCGAGAAATCAGTACCCAGAAGAACCACCTCTGGCCGTAAAGACGGCCTTGTTACGCCTGGGCATTGAGTCAAACACAGCTTGGGTGGCGTGGTACAAATACACATGCCCATGCAGCCTAACACGATACCGCAGTTCATCAAGAGTAGTGACTGGCGTATTGTGACGAGCCAGTTGCTCGGCCACCATTGACCAAACGTTTTCAATTGGTGAGAGATCTGGAGAATGTGATGGATAGGGCAGCAGTCGAACATTTTACGTATCCAGAAAGGCCCGTAGAGGACCTGCAACATGCGGTCGTGCATCATCCTGCTGAAATATAGGGTTTCGCAGGGATCGAATGATGGATAGAGCCACGGGTCGTAACACATCTGAAATGGAACGGCCACTGTTCAAAGTGCCGTCGATGCGAACAGAGGTGACAGAGACGTGTAACCAATTGCACCCCATGCCATCACGCCGGGTAATACGCCCGTATGGCGATGACGAATACATGCTTCCAATGTGCGTTCACCGCGATGTCGCCGAACTCGGATGCGAGCATATTGATGCTGTAAACAAAATCTGGATGCATCCGAAAAAAATGACGTTTTGCCATTCGTATACACTGGTTCGTCGTTGCATACATCATCGCAGGCGCTCCTGTCTGTGATGCACCGTCAATGGTAACCGCAGTCATGGTCTCTGAGCTGATAGTCCAAGTTGCCGCAAACGTCATCGCAGTGTTCGTGCAGTCGGTTGTCGTCTTGCAAAGTCCCCGTCTGTTATGGATCGAGACGTGGCTGCACGACCCGTTACAGGCATGGGGATAAGATGCCTGTCATCTCGACTGCTAGTGATACGAGGCCGCTGGGATCCAGAACGGCGTTCTGTATTGCCCTCCTAAACCCACCGATTCCATATTCTGCTAATAGTCATTGGATCGCGACCAACGCGAGCAGTAATGTCGCTATAGGCTACAATCCGACCTTTATCAAAGTCGGAAAAGTGATGGTACGTATCACAACAACGTTTCACCTGGCAACGCCTGTCAACTGCTGTTTGTGTATGAGAAATCAGTTGGAAACTTTCCTCACGTCAGCACGTTGTAGGTGTCGCCACTGGCGCCAACACTGAGTGAATGATGAAAAGCTAATCATTTGCATATCACAGCATCTTCTTCCTGTCGGTTAAATTTCGTGTCTGTAGCATGTCATCTTCGTAGTGTAGCAATTTTAATGGCCAGGAGTGTATATTCATCTCTCAGTTTCTCTCTGCGATTTTTACCCCACACTCTCCCCTCCAATGTTAAGGTGATGATTCCTTGATATATCGTATTTTTTTCCACCAATCGATCATTTTTTATTGTGAAGAAATACCCGAAATGTCTTGTACCCCAATTCTGTTAAGAACCTCGTCATTAGTTACGCGATCAACTCGTCTATTCTTCAGTATTCGTCTGTAGTACCAAATTTCCAAATCTGCGTCTGATAGGAGCGTGCAAGGATAGCCGCGCGGCGGTGGTGATCACCGTGTCCGCAGAGGCGTAGCGGTCTTCGCAAATATCTGGTTAGCAGGAGGACCCAGGTTTGCATCTCGGCTGGGAACAAATTTTCTACTTTCCTGTGGATTTATTTAAGTGTCCACTGGTGGTTAACTTCGTTAATTCCTTTGTCTGTTGAGACATAAAACATCACGATTTCAAATGGTGCCTGTTCTTTCGGACAGAATATATACACACAATCTTTCCTTCGCCCAAATCTGCTTTCACTCGTTGGATTCCCTTTGCATTTAATCTTCATAATGTTTACACAATACTTATCAGAAGGAAGGAAGGAAGATTAACATACAATGCCTGTAGGCATTGTGGCCATTAGAGACGAAACTCAACGTCGGAGTTTCAAGTGATAATAATAATAAAGAATAACGTCGTGTGGCTCATTGGCCTGGTGCAAGTCTTTTATTTGAACGCCAGTTCGGCGACTTGCGTGTCCCTATCCTACCCCAGTTATCCAACCGGGGAAAGGGGACCTACAGCTTAACGTGGAATCCGAACCACGTGTCGTTTATGGCTACTCCTCACATCGTTGAGAGGTGAAGGATGGGTTCTACATCTACATCTACATACATACTCCGCAATTCACCGCAAGGTGCGTGGCGGAGGGTACACTGTACCACTACTAGGCATTTCCTTTCCTATTCCACTCCCAAATTGAAAGAGGAAAAAAAGAATGCCTATATGCCTCCGTACGAGCCCTAATTTCTCTTATCTTGTCTTTGTGATCTTTACGCGAAATGGAAGTAGGCGGCAGCAAGATCGTACTACACTCAGCTTCAAATTCCGGACCTCTAAATTTACTTAACAAAAATTCACGAAAATAACGTCGTCTTTCTTCCAGCGATCCCCAATTGAGTTGCCTGAGCATTTCCGTGACACTCGCGCATTGGTCGAACTTACCGGTAACAAATCTAGCTGCTCGCCTCTGAACCGCCTCTATGTCTTCCTTCAAACCGATCTGCTGCGGATCCCAAATACTTGAGCAATACTCAAGACGTGGTCGTACAAGCGTTTTATACGCGGTCTCCTATACAGGTGAAGTTCATCTTCCCAAAATTCTCCCAATAAACCGAAGTCGGCTGTCTGCCTTACTCACAACTGTTCTTACATGCTCGTTCCATTTCATATCGCTCTGCAATGTTACGCCTAGATATTTGAACGACGCGACAGCATCAAGAAGCTCACTACTAATGCTGTATTCGAACATTATAGGATTGTTTTTTCTACTCATGCGCATCACCTTACATTTTACTACATTGAGAACTAGCTGCCATTCTTCGCACCAACTAGAAATTTTGTCTAAGTCAACCTGTATGCTATTACAGTCAGTTACAGACGACACCCTCCCATACACCACAGCATCATCAGCAAACAGCCGCAAATTACAACTTACTCTGTCCATCAGATCATTTATATAGATAGAAAATAATAGCGGTCCTATCACACTCCCCTAGGGCACGCCTGACGATACACTCGTCTCTGATGAACACTCGCCGTCGAGAACAACGTACTGCGTTCTGTTACTTAGGAACTCTTCCAGCCAGTCACAAATCTGTGAACCTATTCCATAAGCTCGTATCTTCGTTAGCAGTCTGCAGTGTGGCACCGCGTCGAACGTTTTTTTGAAGTCGAGAAAAACACAATCCGCCTGTTGCCCTTCGTCCATGGCTCGCAAGATGTCATGTGAGAAAAGGGCAAGCTGAGTTTCACATGAACGATGTTTCCTAAACCCGTGCTGATTCATGGAAAGAAGCATTTCCGTTTCAAGGAAATTTACTATATTCGAACTGAGAATATGCTCCAAATTTCTACATGAAACTGATGTCAACGATATTGGCCTGTAATTGTATGGGTCAGTTCTCTTTCCTTTCTTATACACGGGAGTCACCTGCGCTTTTTTCCAATCACTAGGAACTTTGAGCTGGATTAAAGATTCGCTATAAATGCAAGCTAAGTTGGGGGCCAACGCCGCAGAATAGTCTTTGTAAAACCGAACTGGTATTCCATCCGGACCAGCAGACTTTTTCGTATTTAGCTCTCTCAGCTACTTCTCTACACCGGAAATACCTATTGCTATGTCCCCCATTTCGGAATTAGTACGTTGATCAAATGTTGGTATATTTGTGCGGTCCTCCTGCGTGAAAGATTTCTTAAAGGTTAAATTTAGAACTTCAGCTTTCCGTTTGCTTTCTTCAATTACTGCCCCGGAATTTTCAACTAGTGACTGGACAGTGGGCTTAAAGCGCAGACTGAAAAAAATCCGAGGCCCGACCCGGTTTCGAACCCGCGACCCTTCCGTTTCCAGAGGAAACGCCCCGGCTTTGATGAGCAGTATTGTAGGGAAATCACGGAAAATCCGCGTGGCCGAAGGTTGATTTGAACAGGCATCCTTCCGAAAGCGAGTCCAGTGTGTTACCACTGTGCCATCCTGCTCGGCTTCATCTTTACATAGAAGAAGCACATTATAACGCAATAACAGCTTGCCTTTGGTGGTCTCAATGCAGTCCATCACAAAACTTAGGCACAGAATAATACCTGTCGCAAGTAGCGTCGAACACGCTGGAATGTCCTACATCTAGAACTCATGGTTTCGATACACAAAAGTTTACATGTTTGTAAACTTAAGGGACGAAACTGCTAAGGTAGTCGGTCCCCATACGAGCTACTTATACTAACATATACATAGAAGAACACACACACA
The DNA here is from genome assembly GCA_026315105.1 of Locusta migratoria. Lineage (NCBI taxonomy): Eukaryota > Metazoa > Arthropoda > Insecta > Orthoptera > Acrididae > Locusta > Locusta migratoria. The sequence goes on from CM048751.1 coordinate 58,846,818, forward strand.
CCCATGCCCAAAGGAGAACTCGAACGCACGCCGTGAGCGACAGCGCAGTCGGTGACTTCGCGCCCCATACAGAGCGCTTATTCACTTAAGTACGGGGTCATCGGTCCCTAAACTTACAAACTACTTAAGAACTACTTACGAACTAGGACGGCACAAATATCCATGCCCAAGGGGGGATTCGAACCCCCGACCGTAGTGGCCGTGCAGACCGTGACTGCAGCGCCTCAGTCCCCTCGGCCACCGCGGCCGGCGAGCGCTTATTCCCGCGCATAGATCAACAAGTAGAAATTAATACAAAAGCTTTTTGCTTTGCAAGACTCTGATGGCAGCGAAAGACTAATTAGATCACGTCACCATGACCATACCATAATCGTTTACTATTAATTACAATAACTGTATGCTAGTCACTGAGATATATGTTATTAACAAATTACACAAATCGAAATATACATTATATCCATTGAATTGAAACCATCTTAGATTAGATTAGTTATTCGTTCCGTAGATCCATGTTAAGGGGATCCTCGTGGATGTGGAACATGTCAAGAAACAAAATTTACAAGTTGAATAATAGGTAACACTAATAATATAAGTACAGATCTATACACTTATAATTTAAATACAGATACATAACTTTTTGAGGGTTTTTTGCTGATATTATAATAATACTAATATAGTATGAGTGCATGCATTATTTGGTACAATTCAGAAATTCACTAATGGAGTAGAAGGAATTGGCCACTGTTGGCATCTGTAACTGCATTACCAGTAATTACATTGTAATACTAATATCCCAGAAATCGTCACTGAAAACTGCAGGAATTTAAAATGCCACTTGCTAACTATGGGGTAGGCTGCATATTTCCCAGGTCATCTTTGTATTTGAAAACTAATACGTTCACAAGTAGAATGGGAAATATGTTAACCTATTCATTGCTTAATTAGTCTGACCAGATATGGAACTAAGGTTCTCTCCTACAACAGCCTAGGTGCAACATATACCAAATCTATTACCAAAAACTCACAATTATAAGTACAATGGACACAAGTGCTAGTAATAGGACAAGGTACTTAAAATTATATACATTAATTTAGCAGACATGAAGTCGTATTTAGTAAAGAAACAAAACTGAAAGAGGAGGTTGCTATTATTGTCTTCAGCCCAAAGACTGGTTTGATGGATCTCTCCACACTACCCAATCCTCGTCAACTCTACCTAAGAACGGCAAATTACATCCTTTTCCACTTGATTACTATTTTCGTCTCTTAGTATCCTTCTGAGATACCCCACACACTTCCCTCCAATATTAAGGTGAAGATTCCTTGATATCTCAGATTTTTTTTCACCGATCCGTCACTTTTTATTGTTAAGATCCTACAGCCAAACACTATGCATTGGTTATGATTTGCGAAACAGTAATGAAATATAATGAAAAGTTATATGATTAAATAATCAAAGAAATTTTATTCCAACGTTTTACAACGATGTTGGCAACGCCAAATCACTCAGTTGGAAAATGTTTTTTCAAACACATAGGGAGTGGTCCTCTCAATAAAATAGTAATAAATAAAAATAAATCTTATGTAATTAGCATTACAGATGCGTTAACTGCGTTATGAAAAGCTCCAACTAAGTAATTATCAGTTATGCTTAGACAATAATTCAGTTTCGTGATCATACAACACGAAATAATAGTCAGCTGAAAATACGAGGGGAGTTGGAAAAAAAGGTTTCGCTGTCGACTGTGGGCAGGATTGAATATGACAGGAAAAAATAGAATGAGACATTAAATATAAGACATATTTTTATTTGTCTACATGATTTTCAAGTACATTGAGACATTTGTCAAATTGCTTCATAAGCTTCAAAAGGCCGTCCAGGAAACCTGGGGGGATGAAACGTGGGTCCACCATTACACGCCCGAATCGAAGGCAACATATATGAAGTGGAAACATCCATCATCACCTGTCCGAAAGAAGTTCAAAAGCATTCCGACTGCAGGTAAAGTGATACTCGCCAGTAGTTAAAACTTCCGGGCTGAGAGGCCGTGGTCGAACAGTAGAAATTTCTTCCCCTAACGTTTCGTCACCGGCTGCGGGCAACATCTTCTGAGGTGAGTCGACGACTGGCTGCTGGGCCGTGGAGATCCTGCATATATAGAGGGCATAGAGGGCGCCACCACTCGTCACGTGATGTTAACAGTAAAACTATCTCTGGCTGGCGTCATTAGTGGACAGGGCTAATAAAATCTGTGAGCCAGCTTATTTGCAAGAGGAACTCGATCATTTACGAACCGCATTTCAAAAAAACGGATGCAGTGATAAGGAGATAGATCGAGCACTCCAGCCCAGAAGACAAATCTCTGCTAACGTCCAACAACAACCTTTGGCGGGGAAAGTCTTTCTCCCATTCGTCCACAATATCACGGACCGCATTGGGAAAGTACTGGCCAAGTTTAGAGTGGAAACAATATTCAAACCCACCAAAAAGATCAGTGATAGCTTACGATCAACGAAAGATGCGCGACACCCTTTGGCTACTTCAGGTGTGTATAAGATCCCATGTAGTTGTGGGAAGGTTTATATTGGCACAACAAAAAGAAGTATCAATACTCGCCTAACTGAACACAAAAGGAACTGTCGACTGGGACACACGGACAAATCGGCCGTAGCGGAACATGTTTTTGAAAACGGTGACCACCAAATAAAATTTAGTGAGACAAGCGTGCTAGCTAAGACATCGCATTATTATGCACGTATGAATAGAGAGGCTATAGAGATTTTTAAACACCACAATAATTTTAACAGAAAGGAAGAAGGCTTGAAGTTAGACAAGATACGGCGGGCTGCTTTGTACCAAAGACGTGACAATCGATTACCTTCGATCGAGAGTAATGACGCCAGCCAGAGATAGTTTTACTGTTGACATCACGTGACGAGTGGTGGCGCCCTCTATGCCCTCTATATATGCAGGATCTCCACGGCCCAGCAGCCAGTCGTCGACTCACCTCAGAAGATGTTGCCCGCAGCCGGCGACGAAACGTTAGGGGAAGAAATTTCTACTGTTCGACCACGGCCTCTCAGCCCGGAAGTTTTAACTACTGAAGACGCCGGCCGTGAAAGCCTACACGTTATGATGATACTCGCCATTTTCTGGGACGCCCAAGGAGTTTTGTTGCTGAACTTTTTGAAGGATGCAACCATCAATGTTGCTTGCTACTCTGCCACTCTGCCTAAATTGAAAGAAATGATTCGAAAAAACGGCCTAGCTTTTTCAGATCTGGCGTTCTGCTGTTGGATGACAATGCTAAACCACACTCGGCGATGGCAACCAAAAAACATATGGCAACTGTTTGCTGGGAGTGTCTACACCATCCACCATACTGTCCTGATCTCGCACCAAGTGACTTTCATCTGTTACCAGGTTTGAAGAAGACTCTCAGCGGAAGGCGCTTTGGTAGCAATGCTGACGTCAAACAAGCCGTTCAACGCTTATTTCGTATGCAACGCCCTAATTTCTTTCTAGAAGGCTTTGTGAAGCTTATGAAGTGGTATGACAAATTCCTTAATGTACCTGGAAATTATGCAGATAAATGAAGATATGTCTTATCTGCTTTATTTTTCTTTCATACTCAACTCTGCCCACATTCGACAGGGGAAACTTATTTTTCTTTTTTTTACTTGAGCTACCCTGTCAGGTCCTCCTCCTCCCTAGACGAGACATGAAATGTTCTAATTGGTCTAACGAGCTCTCCGTACGAACAGCCCAAGTATTTCACATGACCACAGCAGTTACTGCCCTAACCTCTTTCTCACAGGAAGATCACCATCCCCTCCAAAAGCAGCAGAGTGTCAGAGTTGTTTTAATGTAACTTTGACCACCTTCTCACTAGCTTAATATTCTGACAATATTCAGTAGAAATGAAACAAACAGAAATTATAACTGAAAAGAAAAATTTCATAAATGACCTTACAGACCTAGCACACCACATGCTTTTTAAGCTGATTAACCACCTAACAAAATGATAAATAGGAAAGCATGATATGACCACACCCATACCCATGCAGCCTCTAGCACCCCGACTCTGCTGCAAAACTCAATCCAATACTCACAACCAACCTCCACCGCCTCCACGACCCCAGCAAACATTTATTTTATATCTGGCAAACAAACGTTCGTGGAGGTGAATTTCCGTCTGCCGAAACGAAAAGGCGTTTTTGTGCAATATGCATTTCGCTTCTTTATTTGTGTAGTATCATAAAGTACCTGTTATTCATGTTTGTCTTTTTACGTATGATATCTGATTGCAGAACAGTTATAAATATTTTGTTATGTTTCACAATATGGCAATTATAAATCTTTGCTATGTTACAATTTCTGAAATTCTAACCTACTAGATTAGAAACAACGTATGTAGTATAGGGTTTTGCGAAATTAATTTACTTTATCTCAATACTTACGGTTCTTTGGTGTAGCTCCGTATGTGTCTTCATTACAACTGTATGTATATGCTTCAGATGGATTATTTATTTATTTTTATTTCTGTTGAACACAAGTAATTCAACAATTTACTGTGTACTGGTTTTGTGGGAGTTTGTTTACAGTTTATAATGTTGCCAACTGCCACTTTTCATCTGTATCAGCTATTTTTTGTTTGCGTTGTTCTCTCTTTGTGCGTGAGTGAGAGAAAGGAGGGGGGGGGGGGGGGGGGGGGAGGAAACCAGGAAAAAAAAAAAAAAAAAAAAAAAAGAAAACAGACAAACAAGGAACAGAAACAAACGACACTAGCAATACCGGTACAGAGTGAAGTATCGAAATATATGTGTTCATCAATAACTAGAAAAAAATTATACTTCTGGAGCATATAGACAAAAGGTCCTTGAGACACATTTGGAGTAAAACCGTAAACCGTAAGAAATACGAAAAATTAACTTAATTTCGCTACAGATGTTGTTTCTGACCTAATAGTTTAGTATTTCAGAAATTGTAACTTAATAAATATTTAAAAGTGATTAGTGTTATAATGTGGAACATAGCAAAATATTTATAACTATTCTGAAATTTATTATTATACGCAAGAAAACAAATATGTAATACATGCCACTGGTGACCCTTCTACTATACAGAATCGAAACCCATAAGGCTAAAAATATGCCTCTCTTTTTGTTCCAGTAGACGGAGATAGACGTCTACGAATTTTATAAGCAAAGAAGGACGACGGAAAGCGAAAAAAACGACCTTAGACGTCTTGTTATCTAAATTTGTTAGTTACTGATATTCTCCCCCCCCCCCCATACACACAAACACACACACACACAGTCTTAAAAACACAACCACACGCAAAAACACGTAAAATCTTGGAAACACAACCTACACGAAAATCAGCTGAACACACATAAAGAACACTGAGACAACGCGGTGAAATGAAAACCACAATGGAAGTTGATCACGCTTGAAAAACTAGAATTTATGTGATAAGTGAAAGTGAGGTGAAGTGAAAACACAAATCAAACGGAAAAATGCAACAAAAACAAAAATATTGCGAGTGTAAACAAAAGCCGACATCGCAGATTGATTAACCTTAGCGAGCGAGTAGCAAAAACGGCTATAGGATGTAGAGAAAAGAAATTAACACCGTAAATAAAAAACAGAAATAAAGGCCCACACAGAAAACATCAACGTACAGTTGAAACTGTTTCTAACGTATACAGGCTAAACAAATTGGACAAAACATAGATCCAGATTTACGGAACCTCAGAAGATCCCTTATAATTAGAACGCGAAACGTGTCTGGTGTGAAAAATGGTTCTAATTGCAGTCTGCATAAGTCGAGAAACGTATTATAGTTCATATTTAAAACTGTTGCTAAAGACGGCCACATAAGCAAACAAAATTCACACATTGTTTACGTATAATGAGAACATAGTCCGTAGTAGCACATTCCTTCATTGTTCCAGTCAATACCCACTTTCACGGCGTGTAAGGTACGATTGTAAAGCACTAGAAGAAAAAATTAGACTTGAGAATTTAGGAAGTAGACTGTCAAAATTTTCGGTGTAAAATACTTTACTGAAAAATAAAAATCTCATCATAGTCGGCTGTTACTTTGAAACATGTCTGTATTAATTCAATAATATTGTTTTGCCTGTCTTGTATCTATATTTGTATGTAAAATGTTATATGAACTTTGAGTAACTATGTCTATAGTTTACTCTGTTGTGTAACATCTCTGTCAAACACTATGTATGTGAGTAGTAGCTGAACAGAAAGGGACAGTCAGTGTTTAGCTGTGGTATTGAACGGACGTGCTTTGGTTGGCTGCTGAGGCAGCAAGTTTTGTACGAGCTGATGGAATAATTTTGAAATCTGATTTTCACAGACACAGTTCTGTTTTTATAAGATTTTGTATAATTCATATATGTATCAATCTGAGAAGATTTTTGTTGCTCTCCAATCATAAGGTAATGTATTCATTATTGCTAATAATAATTGAGAAAGTTATACTGCTTTACCTGTTTCACTTTTGTAGTTAGAAAGCTAACCCTCTTCCTTTCATTTAAAATTATTGACTATTAAAATCCAAGCATAGTATTGGCTAAGCTGAGTTTGTTTAACAAATTTCTTTATTGGTTTGACGTTCAATGATAGCCGGCCGCGGTGGCCGAGGGGACTGAGGCGCTTCAGTCACGGTCTGCACGGCCACTACGGTCGGGGGTTCGAATCCCCCCTCGGGCATGGATATTTGTGCCGTCCTTAGGATAAGCTAGTTGATAAGTAGTTTGTAAGTTTAGGGACTGATAACCCCTTAGTTAAGTCCCATAAGCTTAACAAACATTTGAACGTTTTTCAATTATAATAGTGATTGTTGTGCAGTGCTACACAGATGAACAGGATACTAAGTTTCTGCAATAACTCAGTTAGCGAAATAAATTCTGGCAATTGCATCACTAGAAAGTGGTTTAGCCGGCCGCGGTGGGCGAGGAGACTGAGGCGTTCCAGTCACGGTCTGCACGGCCACTACGGTCGGGGGTTCTAATCCCCCCTCGGGCACGGATATTTGTGCCGTCCTAGTTCGTAAGTAGTTCATAAGTAGTTTGTATGTTTAGGGACTGATGACCCATAGTTAAGTCCCATAGACTATTAAAAAAAAAGTAGTTTATTGTGTAGTCAGTGAGCCTAATGCAGACTACATATTGTTCTTGCTGTGTTCATAATATCTGTTGCGCTTGCAATCAGTTTAGATGCACTGTTTCTTAATTAACTGTGCAGATATTAATATTATGGCCATAACCAAACAGAATTATAGTGTTAATGAATAATAAATATATTCAAAAATGTTCAAATGTTTGTTAAGCTTATGGGACTTAACTATGGGGTCATCAGTCCCTAAACTTACAAACTACTTATCAACTAGCTTATACTAAGGACGGCACAAATACCCATGCCCGAGGGGGGATTCGAACCCCTGACCGTAGTGGCCGTGCAGACCGTGACTGGAGCGCCTCAGTCTCCTCGGCCACCGCGGCCGGCAATAAATATTCAACTAATCTTTAAACAGCTTGATTGAAAATTTAGTTACCTTTAGTGTTAACTACCTGATGATGGTAATTATTAGTGCTGCATTTAACATCAGATCAGTTATGAATGAGTAGCTTTAAAACAACCCCTCTTTAGCTGACTCTCATTTGCCAAATCCCTGTACCGACCTTGTTTTCCCTATCAATAGAACAGCCATACTCTATTCCAACCAACAACATACCAGTTTTGTCTACAGCTAGTTTCGGATCGTCAGCTACTCTGTAAGGGCGGCTCTGGCGCTGCAGTTTTGCCGATAACAAGACCGGCGTTCGTTTAAAAGGTTGTGTGACGTTAAATTTTGCGCACGAGTCGTCTTGTCCTCGCGGAGAAATTCGCGGCGCTGTGAACAGTGGTAGCCTCTGGTAGTCCTCAACAGATACTACTGTTATGAAGGGTGAGATCTCCTTCCCTGGCGCCATATCGGCTCCCCACAAGCAGAGTCGTCGGCCCCTTTCTTCCCCAGCCCTCCCATCCCCCGTCCATTATGGCGGGCGAACATGTCAGGAGTAATCCTTCGCTTCCAATAAGTGGTTATGTGCGACACATATCGGGATTTTGGCGGACGGCGGGCATTCTGGGAGTTCGCCAATACGCGGGGTGATAGCTAGTGACGCCCTCTTTCCACTCCCGCCCGAGCTTCTGACTTACACGAGAAGAGGGCGATGAAGCGGGGGGGGGGGGAGAGGGAAGGGGATGAAGTGGGTGGGGGTGCCCAGCATTTCCGGTGCGGCTGCGGCTTCGATGAAGGCAGCAGTCGTAAAACGGGCTTTCTTTATCACGGCGCAGTAACTTTGATTACTGTTCCTTAAGAGCTCACAGGAGATTGAGGAAATCACAACTTATGAGTGGACGTAATACTTCCCACACCGTGCCATCGTCCTCGGTAGGCGATGGAAAGAGCAATATTACACACACGCACTCACACTCACATTCACACAAACACACACGTACATAGTTCAACACACACGTACAAAGTTCAAGCTACGAGCGCTTAACATCGATATATCGATACTGCTAGCAATTATCAGGAGATCATTGCTTATTGCGCGTACCACGAACACCATAAATAATGGATAACCATTATCATGCCCTATCCCCTGACGGGGTCTCTTTGAAAGATAAGCCTCTCTATATAACAGTCCTCCCATCAAATGTTTCTCCCAGTCTTCATCACGTATTGTGCAACGATCCATTTGTCTGTCTTCCTCGAGCTAACTTGTCTCCTATTGTCCGTTCATGAGGCTGTCTGAGTATCCTGTCAAATCGCGTGAGACGGTTCTAGTCCGCGCGGGAGTAGCCGAGCGGTCTGGAGCGCCACGTTACGGATCGCGCGTCCTCCCGCGTCGGGGATTCGAATCCTCCCACGGGCATGGATGTGTGCGTTGTCCTTAGGTTAGTTTAACTTAGTTTAAGTAGTTTTCAGGTCAAAGGACTTATGATAAAAGAAGTTTGGTCCCATAAAATTACAAACATTTGAACATTCGAGACGGTTCTAGAGACTAATCGACCGGTGAAGCCCGATGGAATCTTGCATATATTCGATAAAACTATTAACCTTTCCGCCCAGGTGACAGTGGAAAGTATTGTGATGGTCACAATGTAAACGCGAGCGTTGAGAGGCTCCAACTGGTCATAAGAAAAGATAATAATCTACACGTATATTACACATCTGAAGTTTACACTTTCGGACAGCTACTGTACATATTAACTTGTCATGGGGCGTTAGGTTTCCTGGGGGTTTACTGAATTTAAAACCTGTCGTCGTAGACCATTGGCGTTAGTTTTATCGGTAGATGTAGGGTTACATTACTGAGAGAAAGATAAGTTATTTATGGAACTACGTTGGGGCGATCTACATCAATTTATATAGGTTTACAGGCAAAATCGCATTTGTTTTGTTTCTTAGGATGACCGGTTTCGACATTACTTAGACACCTTCTGATCTCCTGTATCTCACAATATCAAATCTTCTATGGCTTTAGCTATATCCTCTCATTACAAATTGTTGGTAAATTTACATTTCTAGCTCAATTACATTTCTTGTAATGAGAGGATACAGCCGCGGCGGAGTGGCCGAGCGCATTGAGGCGCTATACTGCGGTGCACGAGGCCGTTCCCCGTCGGGGGTTCGAATCCCCCCCTCGGGCATGAATGTTTGTGCTGTCTTTAGTATAATGTAGTTGGTAAGTAGTTTGTAAGTTTAGAGACTGATGACCCCCGCAGTTAACTCCTATAAGCTTTACAAACATCTGAACATTTTGAATGAGAGGATATAGATAAAGTCATAGGAGATGTGATATTGTGAGATACAGGAGATCAGAAGATCGTCTAAGTAACGTCGAAACCGGTCACCCTGAGAAATAAAAACGTGATCTTGGCTGGAAACCTGTATGGAAAGAAAAGTATCCAAGTGAATCGGAGACCCAGATTAATGAGAGTTGCAGAAAAGAAGTTGCAAGTAGTTATTTATTCATAGTGACGAAGTACATGGCAAGTTTCCTGGAAAGACTTTGTTCAGTCCCGTTTCTTTCCCCCATTACTGTGAGCTTCGGTATTGGTACTTGGGGCATTTAACTACTAAATTTAACTACTAAATTTGTCTTAGAAATTATACAATCGCCTGACACATAGCTCAGGAAATATGATGTCATACGGATCGTGCTGCATGAAAACGAAACTTAAATGGGTAGAGTGTATGATACAAGGTGATGGACCAACAAGTAAGAAGAAGATACACTAAGGAAGGAACAGAAACACCTTCAGGCAGTGCTGGGAACTGCCGCTAGCTTTTTTATACATGAGTTCGTAAGTTCTGTTACTCCATCAGATGGAAATGCTGGACAAATTTATGTTGAATTTGGAGTGGAGGTCGCTTATGCCCAGAACTTCATCTACATCTGCATGAGTCCTCTGCAATTTAACGCTGAAGTGACTGGCAGAGCGTTCATCGACATTCTTTCAGGCTCTTCCTCTGTGGTTCCACTCTCGAATACCTCGTGGAAAAGAATTATCAACTAAATCTTTCCGCTCCAACTCCGATTTATCTTATTTCATAACTCACAACATCTATTTCTTTATAGATGGACGTCTACGAAATATTTCGGCTTTTGAAGGAGACAGTTTGTGACTGAATCCTCGTAAATAGATCTCGTAGCAATGAAACACGGCTCTGTCGTAATGACTGGCATCCCAGTTGTCGTGAATCATATCTGGGGCAATTTCTCCCCTGGTAGTAATACAAAACGAACTTCCCTTGTTTGCACCCTCTCGATGCCTTGTCGTACCTGGTACGATTCCCATTCCGCGCAACAATTCTCGTGTTACATCAGACGAACATGCCACGTGTTACATGCCTGTAAGCGGAATTTTTGCAAATCTTCTGCCAACAAAGCGCAGTCTTTGGTTGGCTTTCCCCATAATAATAACTTTGTAATGCTTTCAGTCGAAACTGTTCTTAATTTTAATTCCTAGGTATTTAGTCGAACAATCACTCCTGAGATGTGTGATTTATTACGTGCCCGAAATTTAACGGGCCTCTTTCAGTACTGATGTGGATTTAGAGCACCAAATAGGTCGTTTTGGAATAGGTATGGGTTTTTTGGTGACTTTTCTAGTCGAAAATTATAAAAACGCCTGGAAGCATGCTAAGAACAATGATCAGGTTATGCATGAGTGCATGTTTTCATGGCGATATCCATTAAAGAAATCTTCTCGGGTTACAAGAAAAGTCGTGTGGTTTTTCTGCTCACGAGCTTTCGGCAGAGATCTCCTCTGCCTTTGTCAAGTGGATGACTGTCATTCGAGGCCGCTGCCGTGCAGCTGCGCGGCTGTATGAGCACGGGAGCAGCCTCAGACTGACAGTCATCCACTTGACAATGGCAGAGAAAATCTGTCGAAAGCTCGCGGGCAGAAAATAAAAATGACGCGGCTTGTAATTCGAAAAGATTTTATTAACGATCAGGTTATGTCCCAGATCATTTATATAGTTTAGGAACAGCAGAGGGTCGATGAAACTTCCTTGGGAACTGACAGATATCAGTCCAGTTTTAGTCTGTCGTTTTCCATACCCTGGATTATAGGCAAAATATCGTAAGTTACCGTCCAGTGCAAGACATAGGGTAGCTTCGACATCGTCTGACAATGGCAGTTAAGTTTTCCGCAAAGAAGGTTTTCACTCAACCAGTCATGATATGGCATGGGGTGTCTTGGAACATGCTTCGACACTGTTTGATCAGTCATTATGAAAGCTGGCCATTATGCGTAGTTTTTCATAGATAAGGGGAGGCGGAGCGTGACGGAGAAGCGAAGGAGGTGATGGGCAGAGAAAGGGAGAACAAGAGGGATGATTTGGAACAAGAGATCGCAGAAGGAGGTGGAGAGATAAGGGGGGAGGAGGAGAGAAACAAGTGGGAGGTCAACAAGGGATATCAAATTGAATCCGTGTTTCTTGATTTCCAGAAGACTTTTGACACCGTACCTCACAAACGGCTATGGTACATCGCCCCAAATTTGCGACTGGATAGAGGATTTCCTGTCAGAGAGGACACGGGTTGTAGTAATCGATGGTAAGGCATCGAATAAAACAGAGGTGATATCGGGTGTTCCTCAGGGTAGTGTTATTAATCCTTTGCTGTTCCTTATTTACATATATGATTTGGGAGAAAATCTAAGTAGCTCTCTTAGGTTCTTTGCAGATGACGCCGTCATTTACCATCTAGTAAAATCATCTGAAGATCAAAACCTACTGCAGAACGATATAAATAAGATATCAGTATGGTGCAAAAATTGGCAATTGACTCTAAATAATGAGAAGTGTGAAGTCGTCCACATGAGTACGAAAAGAAATCCGTTAAACTTTGTTTACAAGATAAATCAATCGAATGTGAAGGCCGTAAACTCTACTCAATACCTAGGGATTACTATTACATCTGACTTAAACTGGAAAGAACACGTAGATTATGTCGTGGGTAAGGCGAACCAGAGACTGTGTTTTATTGGCAGAACCCTTAAAAGATGCAACAGATCTAGTAAAGGAACTGCATACACTCCGCTTGTCCGTCCTTTTATGGAGTATTACCGCCCAGTGTGGGATCCTTATCAGGTGGGTTTGACGAAGGAAATCGAAAGAGTCCAAAGGAGGACAGCTCGTTTTGTATTGTGACGATACAGGAAAGACAGAGTCACGAAAATGATAAAGGATCTGAGATGGGAATCATTACAACAACGGCGCTTATCAATGCGGCGTGGGCTACTTACGAAACTCCAATCTCCAACATTCTCCTTAGAATGCGAAAATATATTGTTGACTCCAACTTACATAGGTATAAATGATCATCAGAATAAAATTCCAGAAATCAGAGCTCGAACGGAGAGATTTAGATGTTCTTTCTTCCCGCGCGCTATTCGAGAATGGAATGGGAGATAAATACTATAAAGATGGTTCGACGAACCCTCTGCCAGGCACTTAGATGTGATTTGCAGAGTATCCGATGTAGATGTAGGTAGGACGATATAGAGCAATGGAAGATTGGAATAAATGCATAATGCAGGAACTCTTACATATATTATCGTTTATATCTATGAATACAGAGAGGGGAATGTATAGAGCAGAACGGAAGAGGAGGTGGAGAATAAGGAGGAGGAGGAGGTTAAGTTCGATTGAGGAAGGGGAGGGGGAGATGGGACGGAAAGCCGTAAACAGCCTTTAAATTATTTACTCCCGTTCGTGGTACATTTTCTAATTCTGTGCTCCGTCTTGTAAAAATCTGTACAGTGAAGCAAACGAGGGATTTGCAAAAAGGATTATTAGTACTACGTCACAGAAAGTGGTATTCTATTTTTTTTTTAATTACCTTTTTCGATATCCCACGACTTGCACGATCTCATGTGCCTCACACCGCAAGAGTTCCAAGAGATAAATTTTTATGGATAATGAGTTTCAGAATTAACTACCAACTGTTTTTTAGCTGAGAACAGCGCTGGTAAACGGAGCTAGTCGTTTTACAAGGCAGCGCCCCACCTTATCCAAGAGGGTGTTCTTAGGACCTATCAGACAGTTACATAATTAAGCGCAGTAAAGGGCAAAGGTTATGCTAGCACAGAAATGAGAAATAAATGTAAGTGTGTGTATTACTTTCGAGGTGGAAAGTAAAGACAACTTTGAAGCTGTCTCTGAATCCATGGACTGCAAACGCTGACGGTAATAAAAGCGAATTTCATCCGCTGCGCGCCGAAGAGATTCTGTTAAAGACGCAGCTGTTCTTGCCTGCGACTCGATTCGCGAATACGACCTAAAACGATCAGAGCGTAACGGAAGGGCGAGAACGGGTACCAGATTGCTGCCCTCGGAGTAATTCCGGCCGCTGTGCCGATCTGTTCCTCTCTAATGAGCAATGCCATTGACTTAGAGTGCCGACTGAGACGGCGATAGAATCCGGGCGAGCGAGCCGGGTCGGGCGCCATCACACCCACCCCGTCCCACCCCGTCAGGCCGCAAAACTTAATCTGGATTTTGAAATCAGCGCTAAGGGCTGGCTAGCGGGGTAGGGGTGAGCGCCACCGCCCGCAGGAAATTGGACGATATTTCCCGGGCATCAAATTTTATTGCCAATTGAATGGCGAAAGTTGGCGGCGCTACATTCGGCATTCCCATTGGCCGCGGGCTCCCCGGGGAAGCCCCCCGCAGACATCTGGCACCGGCCGCCGTCTTCACGCCCAACTTGGCCGCTGGGAGAGGACCGCCAGTGCTACCAACCGGTGGCACTGGGGCGAATTCCCCCAGCCGATGGTCGTCATCTCCAGCGGTGGCCTCTTAATGTCCTGCTATCGAAGTGAGAGAGAATGCTCATCGGCGCGCCGGGCCAGTCCTGCTCGTGACTGTGTAGAGATAGAAGGAAGATTGTGGTTTAACATTCCAACCTCAGCATTCTCATTAGTGACAGCGATAGGGAAGGAAATCGACCGGACCCTTTCAAAGGAACCATGCCAGCATTTCCCTCGTATGATTTAGGGAAATCACGAAAAACATGTCAGGATGGCCTGAGGTTCGTTTGGACCGCAAGCAAAATGGGGAACCAGTTTGTTAATACAATAAATACATTTACATGTTCTAATACTGACGGTGCTCAGCATAAAATTTCATAAATTACACAGATGTTAACGCTACTGGGGAGAGGATTTACAAACGCCAGCCGCGGTGGCCGAGGAGACTGAGGCGCTTCAGTCACGGTCTGCACGGCCACTACGGTCGGGGGTTCGAATCCCCCCTCGGGCATGGATATTTGTGCCGCCCTAGTTCGTAAGTAGTTCATAAGTAGTTTGTAAGTTTAGGGACTGATGACCCCATAGTTAAGTCCCATAAGCTTTACAAACATTTGAACATTTTTTTTGATTTACAAACAACACTCACTCGCTCACACATACGCAATGCAACAGCGAAACTCACCAAAATCAGCGTGCTAAAGCGAGGCAGAAGTAGGCGCCGCTATCGTAGGCGGAAGTCAGCAAACCCGGAGGTACCACACAACACAGTATACAATGAAACTGCGAAGATGGTTCTGGTCTGTCGTGCCTGATTTGAGATGGTGCGTGAGTATAGCAAAGTTAAGTTGCATCTACATTAGATCGTCAGCAAACACGCTAACGGTGACACACGGCTACGTTGGATGATCGCACACCCTTGAAGGCGAAGTGGTTAAAAATCGGATTCATTACACAAAATCACGGCGGATGGGATGAGTGAGAGTAAACTATCTAGGCACTGGTTTTATGAGAAGTAACGTGAATTCAGGTGATTACCTAGAAATGTTTAGAATTACATTAGGAAGCGAACGAAATGCAGATACATTCGATAGGGAGCGATTACAGAGACGGAGGAAGTCCGGTCTCAAAAAACCCAGTAAAGTGAAATAATTACAAAGACGGGAAAATAAGAATAAAAACTATGATATGGCATGCAACCCTTAGAAATACATTGGGCCCCACAAAGCTAGAGAGTTCGTAGAGTGCTACATAATCACAAAAGGTTTGAATATACCAGGCCGTTATCAAACTGCAACTAGTAACACATACACCACGTTTACTTGTTGGAAATCACTGGATTGAAAACCTAGAATGCATTTCCACTCACGATCAGAAGGAATATTCCAAAAAAATGAATCTAAGTTCAGGAGTCTAAGTTAAACATGCTAGACAACGAATCGCTACCATCTCTGCGGGCACAAGAGCAGAACCAATCTTACATCACTGCGGTCCGAGCACAAAGTGACCACCGAGCGGCCACTAGGCGAGAAAGCTACCGGAAACTGCAGTGGTGGGGAGATAACATCGTGAGACTCGCCCTGGAGAAGGCTCTTTGACTAGCTTGAAAGCAAAGGGTGTAGAAACCTCTTTGGTCGCATCAGCAGCAGGGATTGGTAACGACTAACTATCGACTCTGAGCGAACCATGCAAAGCGAGCTATCACTACCCACATTCAGACAGCAAGTAGATTCTCGCACATCCACTTAAAAGTAAAACAAGTACACATTCTCACAGGGACAGTGGCGAAGCGGAGAAGCCGTACTTATTGCCACATTCATAGCCACAATTATAAATTATTAAAATAACAAAATCCTAGCAATGTTAAGTAACATTTCACAAACTAATATTTTAAAACATGAAATAAAAAATGCTATTCCGTTTGCCTTGAAAAGAGTGGGGTTCTAGTTTTAATACAATGCTAATCGTTCGACATCAAATAAATTACAATTAAAAAAAAAAAAAAAGGTAGACGACAGACGGTCGCCTTTCAAGGTGAATCCTAGGTGCAATCAGGTAATAACACCTCAGCCTTTCTTCCCCTCAAAAACTAATCAGATACAAACTGTGAAACCTCTGTCACTTCTTGACGTATTTTTCCTGCACCTATGAACATTTTTCACAATGGCGACGCCATGATTCCTTGGCTGCTGCAAAAGCTTCTTTAAAAGCCTACTTCGACCACTGGAAGATCGTTATCACAGACTCACGCTTCGTTGTAAGACTGAACCACTATCACAGTTGATGAAAAGAAACTCCCATACACGCTGTTATCTCGCGTTAACAGTGCTTGACAGCATGCCACGCGCGCAGCCTTTCGCTCATCCGTCAGCTTTCGCAGCTCCTACGTGAAGGACATTTTTCTCATTCAGCACTGGGTGCGCAGATTCCACTGGAGTGCCGACTTTGTAGGCGATGTATTTCACAGTCCTTCGGCGATCTTCCAAATAAAAAGTTTCTTCACTCGCTCCGTCACCGGCTGATGTGAGGACGAGATTGTCTTGGTGAGCTGTCACACAAGGTTCTGCCTTTTCTGAAAAGCCGCACCCACGAACGTACGTTGGACACATTCATGACATCATCATCACCATCACTCACTCAGCTGGCCGTGAATGTCAATCGGCTGCACACCTTGTAATTGGAGAACACGAATGATTACAAGTTAGCCTTGTACTGAGAACATCGCCAATTTAAATATGAACGGCAGTCCTCATTCTCTCCGCTCCCGATAGTGTTTTATGTGGCGTATGGTGCTACCATTTATATGACTCAATCACAACTACGTCAGTTCAGACTGTTGTTGCTCAGATGATATGTATTTCTTATTCTTCGTATTTTGTATGATATAAGGCACAGCATGATGTTGTGGAGACAATAGTGGTTTGTAACTGTACTTGTGTAGGGTCTGAAGATGATGTAAATGTGATATCGAATTTACTTGCGTAAATAAAACAATGGAAATTTACGGCTCATGGAAAATGAATAAATACTCTGAATTAAAACTCCGGAGGTCGCAGTCCCATTCTCCGATAAAATATTGAGCTTTATCAAAAGACAACTTAGTACATTAAAAACTTTATTTGCAACAGGTGCAGCACTGTTTGAGCTTCTTTCGACAGTCACCAAAAGAACTAATACCTATTTCACATTGTGTGGTCACCTTTTGTATTCCTGTTTTGGCACAGAAAGGGATGAATTATGCTACCACAAAAGTCTTCGGTCACTTACCAAGTAGCATCAAAAGTCTGACAGATAGCCAACCAGTATTTAAAAAGAAATTAAATACATTTCTGAATGCCAACTTCTTCTACACTTTACATGAATTTTTAGATAAAACTTAAAATAAATGACAAAAATAAAAAATTAAAAAATTAAAAAAAAAAACAATAAATCTGAAAATATAAAAACCTTAAAATATTGATAGTCATGTATAAACAACATTTACTAAACTGACACGTTCCACATTATTACGAAATGTCGTATATATGATCTATGGGACAAGTATTAATCTATTGTAACCTGTGTTTTAGTCGTCTGCCAAATGTGAATGAAACCAGCGTGTGAAAGTCGTTTTCAGAACATCGTCGGCCGGAGGAGAGGAATTTTTTAGCTCTGAAAAAAGATGTAGATCGTTGGGAGCAGGCTACAGCCGAACTTCTCATGAACAGTTGCTGCACGCGGAACTGTATGTGGTGATCATTGTGTTGGGGCAACACACGCCTGCCGTAAACACTGCACGCCTGTTTTTCAGGGTGGCACATCGCAGTTCCCGCATTGTTTTATAGTAAGAGCTGAACATGCCTTTCACTCGCTGGTTCCTTCAGAGGTGACAGACCTCTACGCCAGAAGAGCATGAAAATTGATCCTACGATATGACAAGTGTCTCAGTTCTTTTGGTGACTAAGTCAGAAGCAAGCTCAAACATTGCTGTACTTCATAGTGACAGAATGTATGACATCAGCTGCGAATGGGAAAAGCTGAAAATGTGTATACAGACGGGATTCGAACCCGGGTCTCCCACTTTCTAGGCCGTTGCGCTGACCTCTACACCACTGGGGACACAGTGGTCACCGCACCTGCAAGAACTACCCAAGCACGCGTCCCGTCAGACACAAATTTCCAGCTCTACCCTGCCCACAGTACTCAAACTCGTAGTCACTATGTACTAATTCCCGTAAGAGTAAGGGCTCCAAATTTGCCCACCCTTCCCCACTAACGAAAGCATTATTCCCCGTCACTGGCATATTATATGTTTATACACGTAGCGTCTATTACGAAAGAACAGATGTCACTACTTATCCTGCAGTTGTTATTTTTTTAATAGTCATGTATGAGAAGAGGGGAGGGGTGGGTAAATTTGGGGCCCTTACTCTTACGGGAATTAGTACGTAGTGACCTCGAGTTTGAGTACTGTGGGCAGGGTAGAGCTGGAAATTTGTGTCTGACGGGAGGCGTGGTTAGTTAGTCCTTGCAGGTGTGCTTTAGAGGTCAGCGCAACTGCCTAGAAAGCGGGAGACCCGGGTTCGAATCCCGGCTGGGTACACATTTTAAGCTTTGTCCATTCGCAGTTGATGTCATACATTCTGTGACTATGAAGTACAGCAGTGTTTAAGCTTGCTTCCGACTTAGTCACCAAAAGAACTGAGACACTTGTTGCATCGTAGGATCAATTTTCATGCTCTTCTGCCGCAGAGGTCTGTCACCTCTGAAGGAACCAGCAAGTGAAAGGCATGTTCAGCTTCTATATACATTGCTGTCTTTGTTGCCGGTAATAATCATTATTAGATGTAAGTAAGCAAATCTACTTTCTTGATGGGCATCGAATTATGATATGTCTGTACGTGTGAACTGTTTCTTTCCTCTATTTATCCAGCGAACATCACTGCATGAATTAACAGTCAGTACTCAATATCAGGTGCTGAATATGGACCTATAAAAGAAGCGGCGACCGTCTCACTTTTTGTTCCCATTGTCACAGAAAGGCTTGTTCTCGCACACGAAGCGGTCTCACGGTAAGACTGACAACCGTCATTGCCGCTGAACCGTTACTTAAAATCGCATTACGGTGACCACAGGTAAGAGAAAACCCTAATTGCCGACGGTGGGACTTTCCCACGTAAGACAATATCTCCAGCCGAGTTCTTTGGCGCACGCTTGCACTCCGGTTTTCCATGTCACTTCCGGTCACAAGTGTGTGACGTTCTGCATTTTATTTGCATGCCTGTTTCTCATGGCAGAAGAATGGTAATACTGTTAATTGTAGCAGTGCTCGATCGGTACATCTAAGATGTCATCACAACAATTAATGGTTATTTATTACGACACCTAATAAGGTGGTATAATTATTTTAATGCACTGAGTATTTAACTTGTTTAAGTCATAGAAGTTAATAGGTGCATACAAATAATACCAACACACGAGCCTCCCTTGACCTCGAAAGCCTGGATGCACACGAAACCATGGTTAAAATAAGACTCAATCGTAAAAATTAAAAAAAAAAATTAAATTAAAACAATGTGTTACCCTTGTCATTTCCATGCATTCTGTCACGAGTGTACTTTTTTTTTCAGGGAGAAACGAAGTACCATAAGAGTGAAACTATACGTAAATCAAAGACGTCAGTATATCATTAGATTTTCATTCAAAAGTGCCTAAAACTACTAGCTGAGAGTGCAGAGAGTGGACAAAATTTTATGAACACTGCAGTTTTTTATACATTTTGTTGCTGAGTGTCACCACTGCGTACGTGTTAAAAATGAGACGCTCAACCGGAGAGAACAGTTGACGTACGAACTCTTGCACGTTACCTTGTAGTATATTATGAGGCCGGTCAGTAAAATCACCTTTCAAATGCCTGATCTCTCATACTTAAAATTCGATGTAGCGCAGTTACTACTGAGAGCACCTGTGACGGAAACATGAGCTGTTCAGTGTCTCGCGAACGACAGTATCCTCCTTACTGAGAGAGTACATATAACATGGTAAAAACGAAGTAGAATAGTGAGCAAAACCCGAAGCTAATAGATAATGACCGACAAGCATTATGAACGACAAGATAAGACTACCCCGACAAAAGCGACTCCAAAACCTAAGATTCACTAAATACTTTTTCCGAGAAAAACAGTACTGTTGGAGCTAATCATTCAAGAAAGAGCTGCAGTTTCTAGATCATTAATAACGGGTGGCAACGCTTAGTTGCCAAGAAAGTGGGGCAACGATCATAAAACCTGGACACTTAGTGAATGCAAGGATGTGGTATGGTTCGACGAATCGTCGTTTTCACTGCTTGCTGCAAATAACGGTATTTACGTATCGAGTACCCCAATAGGAGATTACGATACGACATGTCTACTTCCTAAAATCAAACTTGGAGAATTTCTGTCATAATTTGGGCCCCTATATAGTGCTATAGATATGTCTATCTTATTACCCTTACTGACGAATGAATGTGAGTGAACTCTACATACTCGACATCAAATAGCTTATTGTGACTAACATATTTCTAACAAACACTGCTATATTCCAAAATGGTATTGCTTCAATACACACTCACAAAGGTTCAGGAGTGCTTTAGACAGCAATAGAAAATTATCAAATATATCACCTGGACAACAGATTCGTCATGTCGCAACATAATTTAATAATTATTGCGAGATATATAGCAAAGAGCGAGAACCAAATTAACAGCTTTAACGTCATTAAGGTAAATGACGAAAGTTTTGGTACCAGAATCGACAACATTCTGTTAGAATCTATAAGGACAGTTTACGAATCTGTTGCTTGAAGTGTTGTAGCTGTTCCCAGAGCCAACGGTAAGTCAACTCCTTATTGATAAGCAGCGGCGGATTAGCCGTGCGCGCTGTAAGCTACGGGCTAATGACACAGCAGTTCATTCCAATAGATTTACAAACATTTGAACATTTTTGACCCTTTTGATAAACAAATATTGGCTCTATATGATCGTATTATTTTGTGTATCCACTGGAAGTATAATACTGTAAAACACACATATACTGCACACCTATAGTACCTATATTAGTCCTCAAATTGACGATGCGGGAGTTTTATTAAGTAGAGGAGAACAATGCGGAAACCTCACTGAAATCATAGTCTTAAGTTTACGTGTTTGCAAAGAAGTATAAGCCAATGTTGGCATTGATATTATTCATATCTACATCTACATAGATACTAAAAAGAAAAAAAAAATCAGATGTTTGTAATTCTGTGGGTCCAAACTACTTTGGTCATAAGTCTCTAGACTTACAAACTACCTAAACTAAGTTATACTAACCTAAGGAGAACACATATATCCATGCCCGAGGGAAGATTCGAGCCTCCGACGCGGGAGGCCGCGCGATCCGTAACATGGCGCTCCAGACCGATAGATACTCTGCAGGTCTCAATGAAGTGCATGGCAGAGCGTTCATCGAAAGTCGAAGTACCGCTTCTGGAGTTTGAGTAGGGTGTGGGTTATATGATTTTTGCGCTATTATGATTATTTGAAGCAGGTGATACGTAAACGTGAATCAGTTACATTTAATTCCCTTCCATGGTATTTGATACAGTAGCTTTAGACTCGACATGCATGAATATAAGTGTTGTTGAATGGTAAGCCACTGAGCACCTTTTTAATAACATTTATTGAACAGTGCCGAAGTACTGCTTGTTCATATCCTAAATCAGTGATGCAATACTGAAATTATATTTTTGTCTGCCTGTATAAATTATCTTTGCAGGAATTGGAGGCACCTTGTACTGTTTCAATAATTTACGTTCTGTCAAGTTGGTTGCTGTATTTATTCACTCTCGATTGAATTAGGATATAGTGAATTGATTAGTACTCATGTTCACAGAACCTACGGAATTGACAGTGACTTCTGTTATAAAATGTTTACATTTATTTCGTACATCCTATTGGGTGGCCGGTTGGTATAGTACGAACGCCGGATATATTGTGTACTTAGTTGTGAACGTATTTCGCACTGATATGTAGATTAAGTATGTTAGGAAAGTAACTAGGATCTCCATACGAGTACTTAATAATCTGTACTTATGTTAAAAGATGTCACTTTTTGTGAATCTCGTTCTTATTACAGTCGCGTTTGTGTTTTACCAGTTGTTATTATTATACAGTTTAAATCTGATATTTTTTATGTGTTATTAATGTTGCTTGATCTCTGTGTGGTACATGTGCACGAACCTGAGGCTACCTTGAGGGAAGTCGAATGCATAGGACGGTCGTCCGTCCGGAGTTTTGGGCCGAGGTGTGAGCCGATTGCAACCGTCTGGTCTTCCTCTAAGTTTTCCTCCTCCTGGCGGTGTACCGTCCACAGCGTTCGGACAACCGTGCTCAGATTCTTTTTTTAAAAGGGGTTTATGTTAACTGTCAGATCATGTAAAGCTTCTTAAAATCGTGTCATCTTTGGAACGGAATTTGTATATTGTTATTAAATGCTATTGTCATCTGGCTGTATATTCTGAGTATTTCAATTTTGGCTATTTACTATTGACTATTTCCTTTCAAATTGGTAATTTCAGTAATTTTGCAAATCTGTTTATTTATTGTAAGTGTTGTGGGAAAGTTTAATAGTGTTTCAAAATTGAATATGTCGTTACATGGATTTATTTATTTATTTGGGATATGGTAAATTGCAATTTCTTTTAAACTAATTTCCATAAATAGTGAAAATTTAATATATCTGGAATTGCAGATTTTTTGGAAAAAAGTTTTATGAAATTTCAAAATTTAAGTGCCTTTCTCAGGCGGTAAAAGTGTGCTTCGTGATTGTATCTCCATTAATAAAAAGAAATGCAGACGCGGAAGATGATGGTAGATGACACCTCCGCTTCCTGAGTTAGTAAATTCCCTTGACCCTAACCACTACTCTACAAACCTCACTAGTTAAGTCCTATAGATTTGGAAACATTTGAACACCTCTTGCTCGTCTTCCACTGCCACAGCATCATGAGCAGCTCGATGACTGCGGCCGTCATACGGTCACTTAGAAGATGGAATGACGGGCTGTGGTCTTCAGTGATGAAATTCTGTATGCATGCAGCTGATATGTTGTTTCCCCATATGACATAGAACTGGCGAACGCTGTATCGCGGAGTGCACTGGACCATGACTCGCTGACCCACCCGAAGTTCGTGGTCTGGAATACGATAAGCTACAACTCTCGTTCACCTCTAGTGTTTGCTACACATGCTGTACCATCGTTTTATACGTGGAGAATGTTGCAAGACTAGTTCATTTTGACATTCTTGCAACAGAAAGGTGAGGTTCCAACAAGATAATGCTCAGGCAGACACTACCCGTGAAACTGGACGTGCTCTGTATTATGTGCAGCAACGCTTCTAGCTTGCACGACGTCTGGAGATTCTTCCATTCCAACACGTGCGGGATATGATGGGACACGAACTAACTGGTGCAACTCACAGCAGTGTCATTATGTATCCTAAAGTAGTATTGACCGTCTGAGTGATTGAATGGGCGTCATAATCAGTGCATGCATTGCCACCCGTGGAGGCTACAGAAGATACTAATATGGGTGTTTTAGCGTGGATTGATACCTGGAACCCCAGTACTAGTTCAGTTACTGTTCTGAAAATCTAACTGCCCTCCATAAATTTGGAAACACCATGCAGCGTATTACAGTGGAGCAAGATGGAAGTGATCTGTGTGATTTATTGGTTAGAATACGTAATAGCAAACACAAATAACGGTTAATAATAACACAATATTGTACTCTTAATTATTGTACATATTGGGACATACCAGTATTGCTCAGTTTTATGTATACCGACGTTACCTGTCCAAGCAGTTCTACTAAACACTCCAGGTGGCGGGAGTAGACCGCATTGTTATGTAGAGGTATGTTGTTTACAGTTCTGTTCACTTGTAGTTGCGTTTTTTTAGATGTTCAAATGTTTGTTAAGCTTATGGAACTTAACTATGAGGTCATCAGTCCCTAAACTTACAAACTACTTATGAACTACCTTATACTAAAGACAGCACAAACATCCATGCCCGAGAGGGGATTCGAACCCCGACGGGGAACGGCCTCGGGGATCGGAGCATAGCGCTTCAATCCGCTCGGCCACTTCGCGGCGGCTAGATGCGTTTGCATAAAGGTATAACATGCCGCAAGAGTATTTGAAAATGTCCCCAAAGTGTCATATGTCTTATGAATCACGGTGGATGATGATCACTTTGCACCAAGAAGGTAGTAGTGTCCGACAAATAGCAAGGAAACTGAAGATTTCCATCAGCGGAGTTGTCAAAACCATACACCGGCTTCAAGAAGGCTCCTCTGAAGATCGTTTTCCCTCAGGAGCATCGAGGAAAATATCGTAACGCCAGGAAAAGTATTTGGCAGAAAAAAAAAAAAAACCCTGACCGTCAATTGAACGCTGAACTACACGCAACGAGGGATACACAGGTGAGTACACCAACATTGGACAGCGGGGGATTAGGAAGGACTCTTATTCTCTGATGAATCCATTTACACTATGTACGCTTCAATCCTCAGTCCGTAATTCCAACTGTAAAGCATGAACGGGGTTCTGTGATGGAATGGGGATTCGTTAGAGAAAATAAACTCGGAGATTAGGTGAAAATAGATGGAAAAATGAACCAGAAGGGTTGACATGCCATTCTCTAGCGACATGCTAAGACATCTGGTTTGCGTCTGATTGGTGAGGGTTTGTCTTGCAGCAAGACAACGACCCCAAAGGTACGTCACGTTTGTGTCAGAACTTTGTGAAGTCTCTAGAGATTCGTAAATATAGAAAAACACGGAATGGCCACCCCAGTCCATTGATTGTAATCCAATCGAGCAACTATGAGATGAACTGGACGATCCGATAACGGGAAATCATGAGTGCGACACAATTGTGGTAGGTCCTGCAGCAAGAATGGAGATTAATTCCAAATGAAACCTTGGAAAAACTGGCGTAGCACATGCCGAGAGTGTGCAAGGCAGTGATGAAAGCAAAGTGTTGCTATTTTGAGGAATCGAAAATTTTATTGTTGCATTTTCAAATGTTCAAATGTTTGTAGAGCTTATGGGACTTAACTACGGGGTCATCAGTTCGTAAACTTACAAAGTACTTATGAACTACGAAGTCTCTGCGGGTTTTCTGCCGGATAATAAAATCAAATCGATTCAATATTTCGACGGTACAGCTGTCCGCCATCATCAGGAAACTGCTGCTGCTGAGTCTCGCTGAATTCAGCAGCAGTTTCCTGATGATGGCGGACAGCTGTACCGTCGAAATATTGAATCGATTTGATTTTATTATCCGGCAGAAAACCCGCAGAGACTTCGAAGATTTGTTACGCCGGGAGAGCCTACGAAGTTACTTATGAACTAGCTAATACTAAGGACATCACAAATATCCATGCCCGAGGGGGGGATTCGAGTCCCTGACTGTAGTGGCCATGCAGACCGTGACTGGTGCGCCGCAGAAGGCTCGGCCACCGCGGCCGGCCTGTCGCATCTTCCTGTGTATTATTTCAGCTTAAAAAAAAAAAAAAAAAAAAAAAAAAAAAAAAATCATTTGGATAACAAGAAAATGAATTTTTATACTGTATTTCATTTCCATTGTCTATAATTAGCCGGCCGCGGTGGCCGAGGGGACTGAGGCGCTCCAGTCACGGTCTGCACGGCCACTACGGTCGGGGGTTCGAATCCCCCCTCGGGCATGGATATTTGTGCTGTCCTAGTTCGTAAGTAGTTCATAAGTAGTTTGTAAGTTTAGGGACTGATGACAACGTAGTTAAGTCCCATAAGCTTGACAAACATTTGAACATTTTTGTCTATAATTACTAGGTGTTTCCAAACTTATGGAGGGCAGTGTAATCATTTCATGAACTCTGTATTCATTGTTTCAACAGTAAGTCATGAGTAAATTGGATTAAAACGGCGTTCTAATTTTAATTAGTCTTCATCCCACTTTACTTCCATAACGATCGAAAATTCTTACACGCGTTCTTAGGACTTGGCGGTTTATTTTCACCTGGAGCATCGCACCACAAATTACGCGACATTGCTCTTGAATCACCTAGCAGATGTGTGCCATCATTTACGGTTATCCACGTTGAGTCTGCTGTGGGGCGGCCGGCTCAGAACTTTCAGTGAAGCAGGAATTGCGGAGCTTTTTCTTTTACGGCGCTCTCTTCTACTTTGGCCCAGCGCGCGCCCGGTCGCAATTTGAGCCAGAATTCGCTCCGCCGCCGCCGCCGCAGAATCGTCGCACCGCCGCCTCCCTCCTCCCGCCCTCACAAACACACACACACACACACACACACACACACACACGGGCCACTCTCGGTCTCCCATCGGACCTATAACGGCAGAGGTCAGGGACCGCGACCGGCGGCACGAGGACGAAGAACGGTCGTGAAGCCGTCTCGGCTTCCCCGGTCGCCATATATTGGCTCCGCAATGAATCCCAGGCCGGTATTAAAAACAGATCCCTTACGGAGGCGGTCGGCGGTCAGTTCGAGGCCGGAGGGCGCGCTCCGGAGGCGGGGGGCGGCGGGCGGGGGCGGCGCGAGGCAATATCGGCCGGCGACACGTGTTGATGCCCGCGCGGGGGCTTTATTGGGGGTCGGGGGGCGGCGGCCGGGGGCGGGGGGCGGCGGCGGATGCGCGCTCGTATCGGCAACGCTTCCTCCGCTACCAGCAGCGAGGGCGCCACCCTGCGAGTACTGCGCCCAATATGACCTCACTGGGCCACCTCTGTTCCAGTATAAAAACGGTTGCCCAGTTCCTACTCCTCGATGGACGCCCCTTTGAAGTAATACTCGTTATTACGAAGCACTTAGACATAATTCTAATTAATCCATCATGCATTGTAGACTGACTATAAAATCCGTGCTATGTGCCAAAGCCGGCCGCGGTGGCCGAGGAGACTGAGACGCTCCAGTCATGGTCTGCACGGCCACTACGGTCGGGGGTTCGAATCCCCCCTCGGGCATGGATATTTATGCCGTCCTAGTTCATAAGTAGTTTGTAAGTTTGGGGACTGATAACCCCGTAGTTAAGTCCCATAAGCTATACCAACATTTGAACATTTTATGTGCCAAAATGAACGTTTTGAGTAAAACGAAAAAAAAAAAACCTTCTAAAATGAACAATTTGTGTTTATGTGCATTTTTTTTTCGCCTCAATTTGTGTCTACCATTAATTTTTAAAGACTTATTACAGTTGAATTGACTATTCAATTTTTATCTTTATGAAACAAAAAATCGCACCGACGTGTTTTACGGCCCACTTTAGATTGTAGTTTTATACGTTTTTGCAAACATTTTGGACAAAATAATAATGTATACAACAAAAAATTAATTAATAAGAGTGTCTGAAACCCTTCTAGGAAAAAAAATTAGGTAGTGGCGGGTTTTGGACCACTGACTTTCAGCGTCACAGTCCAACGTATTGCCCACTACCCTACGGCCAATACTTAGAAGTTGCGGTCTTTAATCTCATACTATTGATGGCCGTTGTTAACTGATGCTAATATGGCATTTGTAGACACTAGGCTATCATTTATCGTACGAAGAACGACGTGTTTTTGTTAATCCTTCAGTGTGCTATTGCTTTGAAATGACAACGTGTAAGTTTAAATAAGAAAATCATCAAACACGCAACGCAAGATAGCTAATGCCAGAGAGAGCTCTGGGCGAGGAATGTCACGTGACATCTGCGAACCGCTGGTTTTCGTAAATTCAGTAGAAGGTGTCAAACTCTGTTATTTTTGCAAAATTTCTCAAACGATACGAGATATGAAAAAAAAAAAAAAAAAAAAAAAAAAAAAAAAAAAAAAAAAACATAAGGGAACAAAGCTGTAGAGAATCTTCTCCTCTACAAATTCGGTTATTCAATGTTCTTGTCAGATGAATGGTTAAGCCGTTATTTTTATTTAAATTTCGAGCTGTCAAAAGACGATCGCAAAGGCCCACTTTTAGTGTTACTACCGTAACCTAAAGTGGGCCAAAATATTTTCATTATTAAAAATAAGAATAGGGCTATGTGCCATATCCTCTACTGTAAAAACCGGGCTATGTGCAATACCCTATACTGTAAAAACCGGGCTATGTCCGAAATTCGAGTAAATGGAAAGCTGTATTGCATTTTGTGATCTGGATGAAGGTCAACAAAGGCGTCATACATTTTCTGATCATTCAAATCTTGGCTTAAACACGTAAGTGAACATTTGGCCCTTGTCTAATGACTTTCCTCTTGGGGGGAAAACTGCTGTGCATTCAACCATACGCTGTGCATCATCACCTGTGTACTTCTCTTTGGTTTTATTTCCCCTACATTCTACGTACGTAACGTCTCCACGATTTTTCGATTTAACCAATGTTTCAACCCTATGGTTTGTGATGCCATAGATTTCCATAAATGTTTGCTTGCACACTTGGTTTTGATCACCTTTACCATCAGGAATCGTACGAAATACACTGGCTTGTTTTCTACATTCTGTCGAATCTGTGGACGGCCCATGTCGCCTACGTTTAATACTTATGTTTCCCATTAGATACGAATTTTACTTGACGTTATCTCCTAGTTCATAAAACTGAGTGAAGATGTTTAGTTTTGTTTGAAGGTAATGCTTCTGCATAGATATGGGCATCGGTATGAAACCTACATAAAAGAAGGCCAGTAGGAGGGCAGTAGAAGTGTAAACACTGCGTGTAATAACTTGTTTTTCACTACTTTGCACGCAGAAAAAAACGCGTACACAAACAACTGCGACATTAAAAGCTGAAGGAATACAACTTTGAGCTATTAATATACGACAACCTAGGTCTATGATGTTATAGAGGTATTTAAGCCTACCGGAATAGGTTGTTTCTCAGGCAATGTCACATTCCGGATTTTCTTGTAGGACATCCCTTCTGCTCTAAGCTTATTCACCATTTCCATTGTAGAAAAAGCACAAAATGAATAGTTACTGCTTGCTACACGATGGAACCTCAACTCAGACAGTAATAACAAAGCTCACGAGCACCTCCGGCCACTGACACATAGCCCAGATTTTACTTCACAACAGGTGGCACATAGATCGTCGGGCATTGTTGTGAGAAACATTAGAACTACTTTCACATTGAATAACAGATAGCCCGCTTCATACTGAGTAGTGTTAGGCATGTAGCCCATATTTTCACAATAAAACAAAATTTTTCATTTTTGGCACTTACCACGGATTTTATTTTCAGTCTACAATTCTGGACTGTAGCTGTAGTGTAAGATTGACGATTTATTTTGGTATGCTACCATTTGCTTTTACGTATGTTTATTAATCTTCCATAACTAGTTGTCAAGTCATTTAGGGTAATTTTGAGTTGATACATTACAAGAAGTGTATAGTTTGTTATACTAAGTGCTATCAGAACTTTTGATGGTGGCTCTGACAAATTATCAGAAACCTACAGATCGGGAATGGAAGCAAATGGAACGGAAGGTTATGTTATGTTTTTTGTACTTATTGTGACTTTCCTCTTGTAAATACTGGTTGTTAAATTGAAGGTAAAGCATTGAATTAAAATTTGTGCCATTGCCATGATTCTGACCTGTGATATTCTGCTTACTAGGCAAGTGCTATAACCACAAACACACCGTCAATAAATGTATATGGTTATTGCTGGGACTGTCTTAAAGTACGTCTCCCTCCTCAAGGCAAACTACAATTCTACTTTATAGCCATGGTTGAATAGAACTGGGTCGCCGTGCTGCGGTGCGCGTAGCCGTGCGCCGTCGGAGGTTCGAGTCCTCCCTAGAGCATGGGTGTATGTCTTGTCCTTAGGTTAGTTGAGCTTAGCTTAAGTAGTTTGTAAGCTAGGGACTATTAATGAGTCCAAAGGATTTATAAACATTTGAATTTCTGCCTTATGTTCCCGGCCGTGCAACATATTTTAATTCAACGCCTTTCCTTCAATTTAAAATTTTTGATATATATTGAGACAAAATATGTCACTGGGTATTGATTTTTTGTCTAGTAAATCCGTTTGGGATATATTCGAAAAAGCAGACACCAATATCTGTAACAAATTATTCACTGTTACAGGACTGTTTCGTCGTTAAAATTAAAACAGTCCAGATCGCTAAATTGTTTTTATTTCATGACCGGTCATGCAGTCCAGATTTGTGCGGCTCGCTGTTTCCACCGCTACCACCTGCGATCATGGTGCGAATCTGAAGATGGTCTACATTGACTGAAACCGGTTATGACATAAAAATAACAATTCTGCGGTATGGACTAATATTAATTTTAACCATTGTTTCATATCAGTGTTCTCTATTAAGCTTTCTAAGATTAATTTTTGGTTGTCATTGGAATCGTCAGGGTATTTGTTCGAGCATAAGTGTTTGTAGAACTTTCGATGGAATAGTACTTATGTAGATGACGACTTTTGAATTAACATCTGTCAATATGCGTCAAATAACGTTATTATATAAATAAAATAAAGGTAGTAATTGGATATCTACAATTATTGCAACAAAATTTGTACCTACACTTCTGCTCAAGATAAAACGGAACAATTGCAGCAACAGCTTCTCAGACATCGATGCTACAAGGATATAAAGACCGCATGATATAACGTGACGATGACAGTCGCATCGAAACAGATAACAGGCCTGTAGAAATAAATAATTTATTCAGAAAGCTGCACCTTTGGTATACCAGTATATTTTAAAGATATCCTTGTAAGACATACGTGAAGCAGCGGGTCCATTTGAGTGCAAAACATAAATTACTTGTTGGCTCAGCGTAATTTTGGCCACCTTTGTAATGTCACTCTTTGGCGTTTTGGATAATTGTACAAACAAATTTCTCAAAAATAATGGAAGGAAGAAAGCTACGACTGAGTTTGCACTGCTCAATTATTTGCTGTTGGTACGTAATATTGATGTCACTACAGTAGCTACCCGGAAGGGTAGGTTCCAAGGGGTCGCTTTAGTGTGCCGTTTTCGCTCCGGGTCCAAAAATGTACAAATGTTTGTAAATCTATCGGACCAAACTGCCTGGTTATCAGCTTACAAACTACTTCAACTAACATAAGGACAACACACGCACCCATGTCCCAGGGAGGACTGAAACCTCCACGGCGAGCAACCGCGCGCTCCGCAGCGAGACGCTTTGGACCGCTCGACTACTTCACCGCGGCGCTCCAGCTCCCATTGCTCTTCCAACTGTAGACTCTCTCGTGGCGTAAATTACGAGACGGTTCTTAAGGTCTGTAAATTCTGCGTTGACCGATGGTGGGTGAGACGCCGAAGCATTAGGGGTGCCTAGTGCGTGCAGGTCAAGTCGCAGAAGAACTGGGCGCGTGAGCCATCCGTCCACCGCGCAGCTCGCATTAACCACGCCCAGTCGGCGCTGGGGCTGAAATTCGGCCATTAAAATTCAAGGAAAAATTATGCCTTAAACAACGAAACAGAGCTTCTGGCGAATTAATGATACGAGAGCCGTTGTCGCCGTCGCCGGTAGCAAATAATAAAAAAAAGGACGGGAGGGTAAAGGGTGCTGGAGGGCAGTGGACGATGAGTTGGACGTGCCGGGAGGGTGGAAGAGTAAAGAAAGTAGCAGGCGGGGCGCGACGCGCTCCACAAAGACAAGAGACAAATTCAGCCGGAGCGCGGATGTGTTCTGTGCATTTCATTTTTATTTCACACCTGCTGGGGGGTAAAAAGGCGGACGGCCGTCTGAGGGCCATAGGGGGAAGAAGGAAGGGGGTGGTGTATGGCGGGGAAGACAAGTAGGAACGCACGGCGCGGGGGTGGGCGGTCGCGCGAGAGCGCAGTAATTATTTCTGGGGGTGGCGACACTGCTGCCCTTACATCGCCGCTATACCTGTGTCCGAGCAATTTGGTGCCCCGTCTGGGATAATCAGCAACAGCGGCCCCGGCCGTGAGGTTCCGGAGCTCGGCGCATCCTCGGGAGGGACGTCGCATTCATCGCAGACGGCCTGTCCCCGGCGCCTTTCGCCGCGTCGCAAACAAATGACCAGCGCCTCGCCGCCATATTTCCTGTTGAATTTTCGCTCTGCTTCGCACGCGAAAAGGAGGGAAGCGGGCGCAAAAAAAGAGTGTACGTGTATTTATATATCTCCTCCATCTCCTCCTCTTTTTTTTATTTTAGCTTACGAATCTTCCCGCGGCACCCTTTCCTCATTCTTTCGTCGAAAATTATTTCTCGAGAGTAAAACTAATAAATGAGGGTCAAAATAAAGGAAAGGAGGCGGGTGGAGAAGGGGTGGGCGCGGGGGGGGGGGGGGGGAGGGTGAGGAGGGAGAGAAAAAATATAAGCGTGCAGGTCTCGCATAAAGGTTCCGGCAATGGAGTACTGAAAAATACTCGGCAATTAGAAATATGAATAAAAAAAAGGCGAGATGCGGGAGTAGTGGGCGTGGTGAGACGAGACATTGCGAGGGGGGGGGGGAATAGGGAGAGAGGGAGGAGACGGGATGGGGGTTGAGAAGAGGGGGTGGAGGAAGTTAGGAAGGGAAATACGTCCCGCGGCCTTGAGGGACAAAACATTCTGATTGCCTTATATTTTATTCACGCGTTCAATTTATCGTTTTGATGCCTTTTTCCGCTCTCTTGGTCTCCGCGAAGGTTTGTTACGTATATAGGCTGCATTTTTCTTGGCCCGTAATTAGTCGTGAAATATTTATTGTCTGAGAATTATCCGCGGGAGTCCGCTATTTATTTATTCCGACCGAGG
This sequence comes from Locusta migratoria, assembly GCA_026315105.1. Classification (NCBI taxonomy): domain Eukaryota; kingdom Metazoa; phylum Arthropoda; class Insecta; order Orthoptera; family Acrididae; genus Locusta; species Locusta migratoria. The sequence goes on from CM048751.1 coordinate 58,879,933, forward strand.
TGGCGCTGGAGGCGAGGGCGCAGGAGGGAGGGGGAGGGGGTAGGCTAGCGTTTGGGGTGGTTGGAGGGAGTGGTGCTCGGGGATCGCATGTCTCGGCGCCGCCGTCGGCTTCGGCGTCGGCAGGTAGCGGCGCCGGGAAAAGACGCCGTGTCGTGCCGAGGGGCCCTCGTCGCTTTCTTTAATTGCGTGGAACGCGGACGTGAATCATAAGAATTTATAGTGATGATTACGATTGCGAATTTTTATGGGCCCTTTGTCCGCCGTGGGTGGAGCTCAGCAGAGCGCCCGCGGCGGACGGCCGAGCATTACGCTCTTATTGCGTGACATTCAGCTCCGCGGGGGATTCGAACGCATTAACGCTCGCTGCGTAATCAAGCCGATGCGACGCGGCTCTACAAGCCGGAAGTTCGAAATGCCCCCCGACGCTGCGTTAAGAGGGTGCGCGGGCCGCGAGATATAAATACGGAGCCGTCTCCCCCTCCTTTAAGTTTCTTCTTTTTTAATTTTTGAGTGTCGCCTTACTTGCTCCTCGCGACGAAACACAAGGAGATACTGCATCCTTCTCTCAGACCTCAGCATCTTTTCTTTTACTTAACCGCGTCGATTGACGTCTAAAATGGCCAGCGCGGTGACAGTTGAAGGGGAGGGGAAGGGGAGGGGCGAGTCAGCGTGCTCAGACTTTTTATTCATTACAAATTTTTCTACCGAATAGTTCCCACTGCTCTGGTAAAGCGAAGAATTAAAATATTCATGCGCGTACGGAAAATATTATGTCATTGTGAGTTGCGGCATTTATTCTGCTTGTGAACGGACTGTGTTGAGCACCTTCCGCGTAGGGAGAAGTAATGATCATAGTAAAACAAACGAAGCTGGCAAAACTTCCAATTGTGATATATGTAAGGGATACACACAATATGTAAGGTATACACACAAGTAATTTTACCTCCCTACCCCCATATTACACCAGATCCATATACATCTCCTCACCCCCTCTCTATGTGTAACATCCTTCCTCCCTCCTCCCCTCCAAAATGTTCAAATGTTCAAATGTTTGTTAAGCTTATGGGACTTAACAACGGGGTCATCAGTCCCTAAACTTACAAACTACTTATGAACTACCTTATACTAAAGACGGCATAAATATCCATGCCCGAGGGAGGATTCGAAGCCCCGACCGTAGTGGCCGTGCAGACCGTGACTGAAGCGCCTCAGTCCCCTCGGCCACCGCGACCGGCTCCTCCCCTCCCACCCTCCCTCCCTCCCTCTCCCTCCCTCTCTCTCTCTCTCTCTCTCTCTCTCTCTCTCTCTCTCTCTCTCCATTCCATCTTTCCACTTGTATTGAAACGCAGTACATTGTTCTCCACGGCGAGTGTTTATCAGAGACGAATGAATCGTCAGGCGTACCCCAGGGGAGTGTGATAAGACCGCTATTATTTTTTATCTATATACAGGATCTGATGGACAGAGTAAGTAGTAATTTGCGGTTGTTTTCTGATGATGCTGTGGTGTATGGAACGGTGTATGGAAATGCTCCGGCAACTCAATTGGGGATCTCTGGACGAAGGACGACGTTCTTTTCGCGAAATTCTGATGAGGAAATTTAGAGGGCCGGAATTTGATGCTGAGTGTAGTACGATCTTGCTGCCGCCTACTTACATTTCGCGTAGTGATCACAAAGACAAGATAAAAAAAATTTGGGCTATAGAGGCATATAGGCATTCTTTTTTCCCTCGTTCTATTTGGGAGTGGAATAGGAAAGGAAATGCCCAGTAGTGGTACAGTGTACCCTCCGCCACGCTCCTTACGGTGGATTGCGGTGTATGTATGTAGATGTAGTAGTAGAAATAATTTACAGCCTACGTCAGTCCCACCGTTCATCAGAGCATCTTTCAAAATCTGAAGTAAACTGGTCATGTTATTTTCGATTATTATTTACAACATTAACTATTAACTAGCAACATGATGCATCATTATGTTTAGAAATGCATAGCTTACGTCCTCTTGTAGTTTTATTGTAGTACTAGCTGAAAACCTGGCGTTGCCCGGGTATTTACTTATTTATTCCTGCTTTCAGTTACTACTTCTGCTATCCCTTCTCTCTCTGTCTTCATCATTTCTTCTAAAATCATGTTATATTTATCTGAGACTATATAAGAAATAAGGCTGCTTTGTATAATGTACAACATTATGACTGTAGTATCCAAACAAAGAAAGATATTGATCAAAATACAAATGAGGCGAGGTACTGGCGAAAGTAAAGTTGTGAGGCGGCATCGTGAGTCGTGTCGGGATAGCACAGTCGGTAGTGCGCTTGCCCACGAAAGGCAAGGGTCCCAGGTTCTAGTCCCAGTTCCGGCACACAATTTTAATCTGCCAGGAAGTTTCAAATGACATGAAATTCGTATTTATTGAGTTAGATGTTCTACAACTGTATAATGTTTTACGTATATATTCATTTCTATAAGTGTTGTATGTCTGTAAAATCTGTTGCGAATACAATTAGTTGTAAATAAATAATATATTTAAACTTTGTGCGTGATGTGTTTTTCCCATAAACTTTACTGTTTATGTCCTTACACTAAACTTTATGTCCTTACACTATAATTTGTAGTGTAGAAATTATAAATTATAAAGTCATACGAAATGCTGAAGTTGTAATCCACGAACAGTGGAAAAGTAGTAAGCGCATTTTTTTTTCTTTCATTATTTTGATGTGGTTGTCAGCGAGAAAAAGTTTAATAAGGGTTTTAAATTATGTTTAAAGTTGGTTGCAGGTCGCTAACTACTGTCATATAGTGTATTTATAAAGTTTCTTCGTATTATATGGCAGGTTCTACTGTTCTACTGTTTATGACCTTATATTTCCTGTACCATGTGACATATGTGGTTCATATTTCTACAACAATTGCTATAGCACGTAAGGTATGTGTGTACCAAATGTGGTTGAAATCGGTCCATTGGTTTAAGAGGAAATGTGCAGCATTGTCGCTTGACGCTGCAGTTTTCACGCATCACACTGTTCATATCTCGTGAAAAATTTGTTGTACGTGATCTCTACACTTACTTCGTCCGTCGTCATGAATTGAAGCAAAATTTCATAAAGATTGGAACAAAACTGTAGATTTGTACGTAATACGTACACAAAAACATCCGACACTCTGATTTGTATGTAAAGATTATCTAAAAATCTGAAGTAAATCATTAGAGTTTTGGCAGAAACGTTAAACCACGACTTCGTTTATGTAGCTGTATAGGTATAGGAAATCGTAGTTTGAAAAGAAAAATAATGGAAATCGTCGTATGGCATTTTTGGCCGGGAAATTTCATATGGGTTTGTTCGACAGCCGTAGTGCAAGTTTTTTAACTTCACGCGTCTTGGGCAACTTCCTTGCCGATGATGATGAAATGATGACGACAATAACACAGTACACACAGTAATCGAAGACGGGCCACGTGCACGGCGTTACTGGACGCAATATATAAGTACTAAGTGTGTTGGTAATACATTATCAGGTTTTACTTGTGAATATGTGAAAATGTTCCAAAATTATTTAAATTGTAATGAAATGCAGTTTTCGCTTACACACTCAAACTGCCATTACTTTAGTTAGGGTCAGCAGTAAATATGTGTTTGAGTATTGACCATTAGGTCAAGATTTTATTGATTAGTGTTTGTTAATAGCCAGAATTTCTAATAATTTTCGTTTTCTGACCTTATTTCCCTTATGTGGAACATCACACTTTATGTCATGAGAGTTGCATTCATTCAGAGCCTGACCAATAAAGATAGAATCTTTGTTTTCAGTCTCTAGCTCATTTCGTTCTCAGTCTAGTGGTTCATAAATTCCTAGTCTGTGAATTGCTGTACTCAAACGCATGTAAGGTAATGTATTCAAATTCTTCTCTGGGCTTTACATTATGCTTATACCATAACTCACCCGGACAACATCAAACTTATACTATTCACCAATTTCAATAGCTACTGAAATTCAGTGTAATGTAGGATGTTTTTATTTGGATTCCAATTGTATTTTCTGCTCTCGATACATAGCCATAAAATTCAATATAAAATTATCTGAAGAAGGCCTAAAAAGTCGAAAGTCGGTCCATAAAGAACTAATGAATAAATATTGACGAGCAATACATACAACGTTTTCATTTGATAGAAACAGAACGTGTTTCTGCTAATAATAAGCTTTCTTTTTGAGTATTACTTCAGGACCTCGTGTGATGTGAGAGTTCTCTTCATGCTTATTTGCGAACTAGAAACAAATGTCAGAGTGGCCCATTTATCAAGCACCATGAAGTCTAGTGAATTCGTCAGTAGCCAGTTTATGTTAATTATAGTTGCCACGGCAGGAACTAAATTGTCGGATGGAGCAGATGCCGCACAAAGGACGCATATTAAGGTCCCCCAGCACCGGCCGAAATACGCGTTTCGAAGCGTCCATTACTGTAATCCACCGTCTATCGTCCGTACGCGCTCCGAACTCTAATTTCGTCATTCGGTGAAAGTGCTGCTGGAACTCTGTGCTGGACTTTACTTTGACAGCCACATGTCGCATAATCTAAAGGGAAATCAATAAGTCGCATTACATATTACAGCCGCGAACAGCATGTGAAATTGTAGTTATTTACTTCCGCATATCATGATCGGTGTTCCTGAATTACTGGCCTGAACCAAACCAGCATCGCTAATGCTATGCACCACGTTAGCATATGGGGCATGCAGTTCGTGCACAAGGACGCGTTATTAACGTAAACAAAACAGATTGACATGTACTAGCAGTACATTTATCGTGTGTTGCGGTTGTTATCCTCAGTCCGCTGACTGGTTTGTAGAGCTTCCCTTGCTTATCTACCATGTATAAGCCTCTTATCTGCATAACTCGGACGACTGACATTCATTTGGACTGTTTGCTTTGGTCTGCCTCTTCAGTTTTTATCGTCTCCGTACCCTCCCCCCTCCCCTTACCAAATTGACGATTCCCTTACTTTTTATATTGTACCTGCAGTTTATCTCAAAATCAATTCAGTAACTCCTCGTTAGATAATCGTCCTGGCAATGTAATCTCGAATATTCTTGTGTAGCATAAAACTTCAAAACCTTCAGTATCTGTAGTAAACTGTTTATCTTTCACGATTCGCTCACGCAAAAAGCCACACTCCAGACAAATTTGTCTTCGACGTTAACATATTTATCTTCTCCAGACACGCTTCTTTTAATCTTCTCAATCTCTATATCATAATCTCTCCACAGTTATTTTACTATACAAATTTCATTAATTATCTACTACTTTCAAAGTCTCGTTTGCTAACCACTTCTATCAGGACTGCACCATTTCATTCGACTGCATTTCAGAATCCCTGCTGTATTTCTGTTGATGTTCATGTTACTGTTTCTTTTCACAGCACTACTTTCAGTTCCTTTGTAGTGTCACACAGATATAGAGCGCCATCTACAAAGCTCAGATTTCTGATTTATTCTACTTGAACTTCAATTCCCCTGCATTATTTTACCGTGGTTTCTTTTACTGCTTGTTTGTTGCAAAGAGCCAATAACATCGGAAACAGGCTGCATCACTCTGATGTTCTTCGAATCTTATAACGGAGTGTGGCTTACTGTACTTTGTGTATTTGTTTACCACTGTCATTCTAAATTTTCTTATTCCAGTCGTGTATGGAAAAAACATTACATGTATGCCTCCGTTTGGGCTCTAATTCTATTCTTGTGTTCTTTTTGCGATGTATACGTAGGAGGAAGCAATATATTGGTTGAGTCTTCGAGAAAAGTACGCCCTCTGAACGTTGATAGCGCAAACAGAACGTCTCTGTTACAGCTTCTACCATTGGAGATGACTGTTTCCATGACGCAATCGCGCTTACGAAATGAACCTGTATCAAAGCGTTCTGCTCTCTTTTGGATCTTATCTGTCTCCTGTATCAGCCCTATATGGTTCAGATTCCACACTGATGAGCTATATTCAACTATTAGACGAAGGAGTGTTTTGTAAGCTTCTTTCTTTGTTGATTTACTACACTTCCTTTGAATTCTTCTAATGAATCTCGGTCTGGCATCTGCCTGACCAACGATGAATTTTAAATGGTCGTTCCATTTCAGGTGGCTCCTTATGCCTCCTCGCAGATAGTCTATGGAAGGCACCCAGTAACTGTTCTCCAATGGCTAAACGAAATTTCTTGTCATCGTAACTCGAGACTTTAATGTGTCTGGAGCCATGTAGTTCAATTTTGTGAAAGAACGTAGTCTGTTTTGTTCGATGATGAGGAGAACTTACAGTGGCCTGAAACGCTTATGAATGCTTGGACTGAGTAGGAAGGAATGCGTGGATAATGTACAGTTGCGCAAAGCCACAGTGCCACGGTGGCTTAATGGTTAGTGGATCTACGTAATAAGAGGAAACTCAGGTTCAAATGATTGCAAATATATGGGATTTAACTGCTTTGGTTATCAGTTCCTAGTCTTACAAACTACTTAAACTAACCTAAGGACAAACACACACACCCATGCCCGAAGAAGGACTCGAACCTCCGTCGGCGAGCAAATGCGCGCTCCACAGCTAGGTGCCTTAGAACGCTCGGTCAATCCATTGCTGCCAACTCCGATTCGATCCACGGCCTTGGTACATTTTTAATCGTAGTTTCGGCGTTTATACTCAGGTTTGGTTACCTTTAAAGAATCACTGCGTTATTCACAAATAGTATCCTCCTGTATCGTTTTAAAAGTGCTTTGAATCAGTCATTTCAGTCCATTTTTGGTCTTCCATTTAGTACTGTACTACATTAGTCTTGGATAACCTTAACTGCATCATCATGTTGCCCTTTCATTGCAAGATACAATTTGCGGAACAATCAGAAGTTCATCGAAATGGGTGCTGTTTCAGAATTGTCGTCCGTTTTTTGGTCAAAATCTCACGCACGATCTTTGCGTTGTGGGCTGGGGCGCTGTCGTGGAGGAGCGACCAGAAACCTGCACCGAAGTACTTGGGTCTAAATCGAGCAATTTCAGTCCGCCAACGATGGAGGACGCCGAAATAACACTCGGAATTAATGCCATGTCTTTTAATTCAAGTATTCGAATTTTAAGCATCAGTCTGCCACTTAGTAGGGACAGTTCTTTCAGAGCGGTATATAACTCACACCCAGCATTTCGCACACGACTCTCGTGAAAATTCACTTGATTTCGTTTCGAATTCTTTGTCCTCAATTTCGGTGAAATTTGATGATTTTTTAATGAATTATACTGCAGTCATCATGTCACATAACGACTTTACTTCGTGAAAGCCGCAGGACTTTGATCTGCCTTTAACAAGCCTTTGCAGTGTTAAACTGTGGCGTGTTGCTTAGGGTTACCAGACGTCCTCTTTTACCCGGATATGTCCTCTTTTTCGGACCCTAAAAATGGTCCGGGCGAATTTTTTTTGCAAAATGGGGAAATGTCCTCTTTTTTTAAAAGTTATACAACTGCTTCAATTTGAAAGTGCAAAAATACGATCTTTTGAACTGCCATAAATTAAAACTCTACAGAAATTATCTTCCAACAATGTATTTTTTTCTAGATTATCATCTTTTGATGTCGCCCGTGCGTCGAGCTTAACTTGCGATTTCAGAGAATCTTATATAATTAGGGTTGTAATTAGCGTGTGATACAAGATGCGAGGCGACCAGATAAAAAGGAATTACATATGCAAATAAACACGTTAACGCAGCTTTTAATAATTTCAAATTATAATACTTATGCTCATTTGTATAACTGTGGAAGTGTCCTCTTTTTTGAGCGCTTACATCTGGTAACCCTAGTGTTGCTGAAATACAGCCTGTTAACGAAAAACATTTGAGCGACTTAAAGAAGCACTACCATCGTATCAAATATTTCACTGACAGATTTGCCAAACTTAAAACTTGATATTGCCTCTCTACACTACAACCATGTTTCGACTTATTTTGAAAAAATACTGTTACAAAACACCTGCGATGGAATGGCCGAGCGTTCTAAATCATCTTGCTACGGAGCGCGCGATTTTCGCCGTCGGAGGTTTGAGTCCCCCTCAGACGTGTGTGTGTGTTGTCCTTAGCATAAGTTAAAGTAGTATGTAAGCCTAGGGACTGATAACGTCAACAGTTAAGTCCCTTAGATTTACAAATATTTGAATTTTTGTCTAAAACAAAGGGTGACTCATTTGACGACAGTGTCTACGGAAGTCAAATACTAATATTTTTTTCTTATTCCTTAACACATAAAGGAATTTACTATGTTACCTGCCAGTGAGCACTGAAATAAATCGAGGGTTATGTTAAAAATGCGTGCCAAGCCAAGAATCGAACCCCGCGAATCCTTTTTAGATGTTCAGTACGACCACGCGGACTATCGAAATACGTCTTCCATCAGACGTAAATTCTCAACTTATCTACACATTGCTTATATCTTTCCCCCCTCCCCAGCAACATAAAAGACGTGTGATAAAACTTACAATAAGATTTTTTAAAATTATTTCATTTATTCATTTTTTTTTCAGAAAAAAGCTATAGTGAAATTCAGATTTTGTACCATAATATCCTATAATTATAAACATAGAACCACAAGTTTCAATATAAACAACAGCTGGAACCCACGGTCAGGTGAGGAATCAGGTGAGATAATATACAAACGGTAAAGTACTTTATTCAGATACTGCTTCTAATTGTAATTTGTGTGTGATACAGTAACATATTTTGTTATCTCAAATCTGTAATTGAGGTGTACATGGCCTTTGCTTAGAGCGAGACACTTTGGTGCTACCATAATAGTGAAAAATTTCTTCTCGTTTCCCTCTAATGTGGCGTAGGATCAACTCGGACTGACAGTACAGTTGCACACCTGCGTGGTATGGAGAGTATGAAGTTATGAATCAGCTCTTGAGGGATATTTGGATATGAGTGCAATATCCAGCTCTACAATCTTTGTGGGAGTTGCTGGTCTAGCTGCAATGCGTCTGCCAAGTGCATCGCAGACATGCTCAATCTGATTTTACTCTGGTGACCAAGCTGGCCACTCCATAAGTTCACTCCCCTCAGCTTCAAGCATGTTGTCCACCAGTGCAGCTCTGTGGGGACAAGTGTTATAGTCCACCAGAAGGGATAAATCTCCTATCAATACAACGAAAAATCGAAGGATCTCGTCTCTATACCTCTCAACAGTCAAAGCGCATTCTGAAAGACGATTCCTCCGCCAATACTGACTCCAGCCCATACCATTCGTCCACCACCGCACATAACCAGGATTGTTCCGAGGCACACGTTCTCTCCAGATGAGGGAAGGAGGACTGTTCGGCTGAACACAGAATCCTGACTAATTTGTGAACAGAACCCGGTCCCATTCGTTACGACTTCAAGCATGATATTCTTCCGACCAGTTTCTACGGGATAAAGTAACGATGTCGAGCTTTTAATGGCAACACACCTTAGACATCTGTGCGTAGAGACCACAATCCCGAAGGCGATTTCGGTCTGTTTGTGTTGATATTGCGCGTTCTGTTGCTTCCTGGAGGATGCTTTGCAGCTGTGTTCCACTCAGGCACTTGTGTCGACGGTCTGTTAACAGGAGATAATGGCCATCTCTTGCTGATATCCGTGGACGACCTCGGCCTTGCCTTCTTTTAACGATTCCTTTGTCTGAAATAGCGTCCAGGTTCCGGAAATTACACTTTCCAGTAGTTGCAGCCACCTTCTTCTGTGTCTGTCTTGCGTGTAATCTTCCTAAGGCTCTTCATACCATAGCTTCGGATAAGTCACATTGCTGTTGCATCGTAGTACGTGCTCACTACACTGACTGAACCCAATCGCTTCTGTAAATAGTTTGGTGGAGTAAACACAAGACAAACACCCTTTGCATCAAGTCCCTATTATCATCGCTATCTCGGTTGCCATAATGTTGTTGTCTCCATTCCTAGAAGCGACAGGAAGACGTCGAACCATTTTAGTTCATTCTCCCTTTAACAGTTCTTCATCACTTAGATTTCACAATTAATACCGTAATTTTTATAAACTGTGAACTAGCAGAATTGGCAGTAAAAATATTCTGCTTTTATTATAACAAATCGATTTCGTTTACTGAGTAACAATCCTCAAAGCTGATGCAGAAAATTCACAGCAGGTGTTTAACGTATATCTGACACCTAAAATGTATTATGAATACATTGTAACATGGGGTGTAACAGATCTATGTGTTATTTGGTAATCAAAATGTTCAAATGTTGTGAAGTTATGGGACCTAACTGCAGTGGTCATCGGTCTCTAAACTTATAAACTACACACACCCAAGCTCGATGTAGGTCTCGAACCTCCGACAGCGATTTTGTAATCCATTTGACACCTGCTGTGAATATTCTGCATCAGCAATGAAAATGGCTACTCAGTAACTGAAATCGATTTGCTATAAAAAAGGCAAAAGATTTTTACGGTCAATGCTGCTCGTTTCACAGTTTATAAAAATTATTCTGTGGTCGTTGAGCACATCCTTCCATATAATGGAATCGGATCCTCTAATTGGTTTAACCAGTGTATATACACACAGGGTATATCAAAAAGGATGGTACAAAGTTACACAGTTGAAAAGACACGATAATAGAAACAAAAATTTCCCAGTAAACATGGGTCCGCAAACGAGCCGTTTGCGAGGTAATTACGAATGTATGGTTCGAAGTCTCCACTAACTTCATTCTAAACATCGTCGTAGTTATAACACACAAGATCACCTAATGTAAATCCTTTGGATTTTTGTGTCTGGGGTAACTTCTAACAAGGAAAGTACTTGGGCTCGAACAAACACATACGTATACACAAAAATCGTATGAGAGATAATGTAAAGATCCCTTATTGCACTAGTGATACTCCCGCATCTGCAAAACTCTGCAGTCGTCCGTTAGAGGCCTCTGCGTGTGACATGCCGCATTGCACTTTGACCTGTCTGTTCGCCAGTAGGGGCGGTGCAGTGTGCCTCCGAAGTTGCGTTTTGTGATGTTATTTGTGTTGTGAAGCGTCAGATGGGGCGGCGATTGCTAATCAATCATGCTAATGTATTGCGATTAATTGAGATGAAGTAACGAAGAACCCTTCTTCGTGAAGATGGCATTAGTGTAGAAGATGAATCATTTGCATGCTTTCTCGTATCTGTTATGGTACAGAAATATAAGTTAGATACTATTGTTAGAAAGTCATAATAATGATAATAGGGTTGATAATGACGAACAACTAATTGCAAGCGGTAGTGCTACGGTACGTGCGGGAAGAGGCGATGGAACCAGTGGCAGTGAATACCAACAGTCCTTCGGGAAGAACGTTAAAGTTGCAACTATCATCACGGCTTTTGATGACAATTCGCTAGAGAACATGTACGATGAGTATTACATAAGTTATAGTTAAGACATCTGCATTACGTATGGCGTCTACAATTACATCTTAAGTGCTATCTAGAGTATGGTTGCAGAGCTTTGCAGAAAAACGACACCCACCAGCACACTGAGGTGTACGTAGACATCCTGTAACCAAACGTTCATACAGATATGTTTGTTCGAGCCCATGTACTTTCCTTGTAAGTCTACAGCAAATGCGTTAACACGGTTGTAGAATTGGAATGAAGAGTTGTACACGCTTGTCCAAAATTCTGAACAATCCAGGGGTTTTCGAAAGAATTGGAAATTCATTGCAAAGACGTGCACAGTGTGGTGTCCAGATTCAAGGAAGGCACTTAGAACGCCTTCTTTAAGAGATAAACCATAAGTGAAATATGAATTAAATGCGAAACCTAAGAAAAATGTAAAACAATCATAGAAACTGGAAGATGAGTTCATTAAAGACAATATATATTTTTTTACAGAATTTTCAAAAATAAAGTACCTGAATAGATTTCAACATTTTCAAAATGTGTGCATTATGTACCACCCCCGTGGTACTGCAAGTCTTAACTACGATGGTCATTCGTCCCTGGACTTAGAAGCTACATATACTAACTTGAAGTAACTTATGCTAAGCACAACACCCAGCAGGACTCGAACTCCCGACGGCGAATGGCCGCGCGCACCGCAGCAGGGCGCCTCAGTGCGCACGGCTATTCTGCCGCGGCACACTGTAGATAATGCGCACTATACATAAATCACTAAGTGACAAGAATGAAAAATCAATCGAATGGTTTTTTTCCCTTGAGCATATTACTGTCTCCGAGAAGAGCTGAGGCGGTGATTAGAACACGAAGTGAGACTTCAAGGATGTGCAGCAGTATAGAGAACTGAACTCACGAAGCCAGGCAAAACAGAGGTGACTGGGGGAAAAAGCGAGAGAAGGCCAGAATCGGCATCCAGAGCAGTGGGAACAGAGCGCGCACTTAGCTGCCATTACAGGATGCGCTGAGAAAGTCATCAGCGGCGCCCCTCCCCTCCCCCTCCTCCCCCTTCCCCCCCCCTCCTCCCACCACCCACGCGGCCTCACAAGGGCGCCGCCGAAATGTCACCGGCGAGCAGGCCGCAAAAAGCGGCGGCAATCACATCATTACCGATGTGTAATGGCCGCGGGCCTTCTGAGGAGCCGCCCCGGAAAAAGGAAAGGCGCGCCGACATGAAAGGCGCCGCTTTTATCGGCAAAATCCATTTGCTCTGGAGTGTGAGCGGCGGCGGCCCGTCTGTGGAGGGGGAGGGGGGGCGTAATAGTGGCCGGGTGGCCGAGCGGCCGCCAGATGGCTCCGCTGCCGTCTTCTGCACGCTCGCTACCGGACCACTGTGCCAACCTAACGGCGCACCTGCCGACGAGGAACGACTGACCACTGCCATACGTCATCACTAACTCGTGGATCCAGAAGGCGAGCTTACAGACGCTCAAGCCAGCCTCTTGCAGTACCGGCGTAAGGGCCGGGCGACCGCCCGGGTCGCCAAATTTTGGAGGGCGCCAAAAACCTTCCTAAATTTATATTATTGTAAGCAGAGAACTAAAAATTAGCTTTTTCATAAATTTTGTAGCAACATTGGTTACTACTTCACGGCATAGGCCTCACTCTTTATAACAACCCCAGTTCCTTCTTGAATCTCCTATAAAGGAAATACCTTCATCCCTTCACCTTATTTGTCTATTAACCCTCGCACGGCACACTTTTTTTCAATTACCTTCCACTGCACACTGGGGTCTACGGGACCCCAAAAAATTTTTCATATATCAAGTGTTCCAAGCTCATTAATATATACATTGGAATGTCTTATGTAACTGGAACATTGTAAATAACTATTTAGTTACCTGTAGTGATTTTTTTATTATTACAACTATGAGTCACGAATGATATTTATAAAATGTGCATAGTATTATTAATAAAAATGTTTTGTATTTCTATATGTTTAGCCTTCTTATATTTGAAAGTATATAATGCAACAGAATATCTTAATGACTTTATTTAGTTATTACAATGAGTAATATATGGTATTTACAAATTTGATACATATTACACTTCAACATAAGGTATAAATTCAACCTGAGTATGAACTTCAATGTACAAAGTAATATATTGTAATATAATATAATGGCTTATTTGATATTTACAGTATATTTTGGCATTGTATGGTTACAAAATTACTATTGCAGCATATTTGTGCAAAAACATAAGGAAGATGAAAATAATGTATATTAGAATGAAGTCAAAAACTGTAATATATCGGTCACCACTTACATTGTCAGTGAGCACACACGGTACAAATTATGACTCTATGTTCATCACAGATCGCCCTTTTACAATCCTGGCACAACATTTTGATTCTTGTGTCCATATTTATAGAATATAGTGAACAATAAATGAGCTGCACGGAATGTATACTGGGGTAATCAAGACTCTACGGGCGTTCAGCAATTTTTACAGCTTGATAGTAGTGCAACAACAATGCTGATGTTTGAGTTAACATCACGTCCGTGTAGACAGTGTTACCAACCTAATATACACCAAGTTTCAAAACTTTTTAGCGAATGTATCCTCTGTAATACACAACACAAATTACACTGGGATCCTTAGGACCCCAGTGTGCGGTGCGAGGGCTGCTGACAAAGCTAAAGGCTATTGTTGAGAGTTTTGAGCAACAATAACACGCCGTGACAATTACAACCGCCGCAGTGCCGACAATAGCACTCCTTGCGACAAAGCTATGTCGGCCGCTCTAAAAATACACACAAGCAATATTGAGTTATCGGCAACCAAAAGGAAATTACTCTTGTCTGTACTGTAAATTGTCTCGTGAAAGAAAATTATAAATCAGTAGTCATGTACATGTAGTGCAGGCTTCATGGTGTGCGTGTTCTTCTTTTGTCTCCTGAATTTCGACTCTTAATAAAAGAATCGTTGCGTTAATGTGTTCTTTATCAATATGTCGGAAAAAAAAGAAGCCTTCTGGAAATGTATACAGAAAAAGAAGAGCACAGTTAGCGGCTGAAACTGAGTAACAGGCAGCAGCATTAAAGAAATTCTTTCGTACTTCTGAAACAGACAGTAATGGAAATGAAAACGTAGAACCAGAGAATGAGGAAACCAGCAAGAAATCAACAAATATTCCAGAAGATAATAACACAGTACATGTAAGTACGCCTACATTACGTAACGTATTTTCGTTTTATTACGTTTAATAGAGAAGAGGTGTTAACGCACGTAGCGTCTTAGCAGGCTGAGATGGGTAGGGTGGCGGCCTCCCAGATAGGCAGCGAACTTCACGCTCAAAGAAAGTTCTTTCCCCATTGATATAAGTAGCAATAATTACATTCTATACCAACACTGATGCTTGATACATGTACCAAAGCGATAAGACCTTTACTCGTTAGATGTGTGTTACCAACTTTAATTAAAGACTTTGCAGAGAAAAAGGCACGAAAAGTTAACTTTACATAGATTTGTAAACAACTCAAAGGACAATTTGCATTAAAACTGTATAAAGATATAAAATTATATTACTGGTTGTATTATTTGTATTACAAAATCTTTGTACAATGCTGTTACAAAATATATTTATATATTCTTTTCTTCATATATGTCTTCTCTTTTGCAGTTAACAAGGTTTTCTACGTATGTATGTGTAAATAAATGCTGTATCGCATCATCAATCTTAATTTCATGTAAATCGTTGTTTCTTGAATCAGTGAAGTAGAATATTCTGCATGCTCATGTGTAAATAATCGTTTCGTATATCGTCAACCAAAAATTACTATGTGTATTTAACTGACAAGTTAAGATCTTACTCAGTTTGATAATTGATTCTTATAGTTATAGTTATCGAGTTCAAGGAGTTATTCTTCAAAAGCAGCTATCTGTAAGGTAGAGCAGCAAATTTAAAGTCAGTAATACCAAAGAGTTGTAGGGGGCGCCATATGGATTCTTCGCCCGGGTGATATTTTCCCCTTCCGCCGGCCCTGGCCTCTTGCATCTGCATCCATCCTCCATACACTCTGTGGAAGCATACTCTGTATACTACTGTCACTTCGTTCTCCTATTCCGGTCGCGTATGGCTCGCGGAAAAAATAAGTTGTATACAGGGTGAATCACCAAACACTTGCACCGCAACGATTGCGGAAACTGAAAGTGCGATTGATGTGCGGTTTTCACAGAATGGTTTGGAAGTCAAGGACTCGTACTGTTAGCCAACAAACAAATTGTAAAAATACCTAGAAAGTATATTTTTTTATGCAAACATACAATTTTTCCAACAGAACAAGGTTTATTTCTATCATGCACTGGAATTTTTGACACCATCGGTTTTCATACAATGGATTGGTAGTCAGGGGCTCGTACTTTCAGCCAATAAAATGATTGTAATATTACTTAAGGCAAGGTAAAGCAGTCAACAATCCGGAGATTGGTTTGAACACAACTGTGCTTTACTAGGCATGGTCCTGTTTGGAGGTGGTATGCCGTTGCCTTCCTCCGACCTTCGAAGTGACTTACCCAGGCAGTTATAGGGGGACCTACAGTTTAACGTGGCTTCCGAACCACGGTGTTACTCGGTATTTTTCACATGAGCAATACTGCCAGAGGTGAAAGAAGTGGAAAATGACAGATAAAAATCCTAGGACCTGGCGGGGATCGAACCCGCGACCGTTGGATTTGTACATTTTATGCAAAACATACTGTTTTTTAAATGGAATAATAGTTGTTTCTATCATGCACTGGAATTTTTGATACCATCTGTGTACAAATATTTTTAAATGATATTTTTATCACGTTTAGTTTGGCAGCAACAACCATTCAAAGTTTTGGGGGCGGAGGCTACGACAGCGTAGCTGATTGGCTGGTGGTCATGAGACAGTGGGCCGTGCCCCAGGAACTAGACACTCGGCCAGTCAGCTATGCTATCGCAGCCTCCGCCCCCGAAACTCTGAGCGGTTATAGCTGCCAAACTAAACGTGATAAAAATGTCTTTCAAAAATCTTTGTTCACAGATGGTGTCAAAAGAAACAACCATTGTTCCATTAAAAAAAACTGTATGTTTGCATAAAATATACCCTTCCTAAGTAATATTACAATCTTTTTGTTGGCTAAAAATACGAGCCCTTGAGTAGTAATCCATTGTGTGAAAACGCACTTTCCGTTTCTGCAATATTTGTGGTGCAAGTGTTAGGTGATTCACCCTGTACGCCTCACATTTTTCAAAAGAAGGGGCGATCTAAATTATTTATAAAAGATATATGTGCCAAGATCACTTGTTGAAAATTTTATTTTAGATGACCGGTTTTGACAATCTTAGCTGTCATCTTCAGATCTGTAACTCTGGATTTTTACAAAATAGCACACGTAACATAGTGCTTGATTTTTGTATAAAGGGAACGAATTTCCTGTACGAGTCCGCGATCTTCATTAACGTTGCTACGTGCTATGTTTAGATCATTATTTGTGCGTAATTTGAATATTAAATACTGCGTTTTATAACCATACACTTTACCAAATTGTAAATGTTTAATACAAAAGAATCTGGTGATTTCAACATTGATTTTATTAAAAACACCAATGAAAGTTATACGTCATTAAAACAATTTTTATACTCCCACTTTTAATGTTTACAAAAGCAGCAAATGATTTTAATTAATTTAACAAGACTTCGTTTAAAAAATCAAACTATTTGGCTGTGTAGAACTTTAATTTTAATATATATATATATATATATATATATATATATATATATATATATATATATATATATATAATTTTTATCCAAGGCTGCAGTTGGCGTACCTACTAGGTAGATATTTTATCATTGACGCTGAACTTTATTGTGCAAGTTCACAGGTTATTATGTGAGTGTACAATTGTATCGTTGTAAAAAACGTTACATATTTTTGTATTTGAAACCTTCCGCGTAAATCGATTGTACAACGAACATTTGTTCCTTCATCTTGCAGGTCTGATGATGGCAGATGCCGAAACGTCGTAATCAATTAATGTAATTTTAGCGATCTAAACGGTTTTCATTCATACTGTGTAGTTCTTGGTGTGTAAGGTAAAAATCACATAATTATATTAAATGTACTGTGTTAAGTACATATAAACTAGATGTGTCAAATTTAAAATTATTAGCAATAGCTCGTCACTTTTTAAGAAAATCAAACAAAAATATCATCTTGTTCATACGGTTTCCTGGAAACAGCTGCATTCACATTCACACAGTTGGTCTGACACTTTATGTGTTCGCACTTCTTCATCAGGATCTTACTGGAATCCTATTACACGTTATTATTCTGCTTCGAATCCCAGGGGGGGCTTAGAGGCTCACGTCTCACACTTACCCATCCATACCAAAATATCTGGGTAATGCAGTTAAGCGTGCACGTCTTCATTCTCAACTGGGTCAAGACCGTCCCAGACTGAAAACCTATGTTTCGAACTCATGTTAATACTACAATTACATACCCATATCTTTGTTTTTTTCTGAAAGGGTTTCATTACTGCCTTCGCACTTTCCCTTCCAACGCTCCATTACTCCCACGATAGTTCTTGAGGCGGTTTCTCGCGTCGATGATACGTGTCACCCACTGATGATCTCAGCATTCTGGGTCGACATCAGACAGATGTTTCGGTCGGGGCAGCATTACCTCCGTGTGTCACACGAAATTAAACTGTTTCTGTAATAGCTCTTACCACTTAGATACGTTGCGCGTTACGAGGAAAATAAACACCAAACAACAATGCTCACCACACAAAATCTATTAGGCTACTAACTAGAAGGATGGCAGTAACAAACACTGAAAAAGCACGGTTGTCAATTGTCAGATTAACAACAGGCGCAAAAACCAAATTCATCCTTCTACCTGTCAGTACATCCTCTATAACTTTCTATGAATTTGCAACACGTGACATTCGTATGTACTGACTATAAACTGGCACGCCCTCCACCGAGTGCCAGTGTCCTACAGATAGGGGACAGAGTGTCACTGAAATGACGAAGAAGTTACAGTGGAAATCATTACAACCAGTGGCGTAGCTACTACAGCAAGGGCCCCGGGGCAAAAATGACGTTGGGGCCCTCTCTAAACTAAAACTATACCACAGGCGCTGACTTTTGAAAATCTTGGGGGTGTGCCCGGTGGCGTTTCCAATAGGGGGAGGTGGTTGCCGACCGCACCCCCCCCCTCCCGACAGATTTTTCTAAAAAAAAAAAAAAAAAAAAAAAAAAAAAAAAAAAAAAAAAAAAAAAAAAAAAAAAAAAAAAAAAAAATTTATCCAATTCCAGTTACAAATGTAAAAATAATAATGTTGTTTTATTTTAGTAGTATTTTATTTGTGCTTCATCTGGTGTTAATTTAGTACCATTTTAATCTCTGAAAAGGAGAAAATAATTTTTTTAACATACAGTAGAGAAATTAACAGCCATTAATTTCAATTTCACGTTTCAGAGCTACTGGTCGGCTTTTGCGACCATTTGAACCTGTTTTCCCGTTGTATTAAGTATGTCAACATGAATTTTGATGCCTACGAATTCAATTACCTGTTTGTTTTAGATAATCTTTTTACAGCGGTGTATTACAAAAGCCTGCCACCCATCAATGGAATGAGAGAGTCGAATTTTATTAGAATCAAGAAATATAACGTAAAGAAAAAAATACCAATTTTTTCAGTGGGGTATGCCGAGCATACCCACTCACATTTTGGGGTATGCTTGAGCGACCGAGCATATCCATAATCCGCGCCTATGAACTGTACAGATGCAATACTACTTCATCAGGTCCTTACCGCTTACTGGAAGATATAATAAGGCAAACCTATTCTTAAGTAAATTACTGTGTGTCACGCAGCAGATAACATTTAATCGTACTCTAATATAATTATAACCGTGAAAGTTAATTATGCTTTAAGCAGAAACTACTGGGTGGATTTGGGTGAAATTTTGGAGAGGGATAGAGTTGAACCTGGGTAGGACATACAGATAAAATCACAATGGAAAAGTTTTCGAAGTTGCTCCATACTAGGTGAAGTCACAGGCAGAAGCTAGTGAAAATGAAGTTTTACTCAACCACGAAAATATTGCCCCCTGCCGCGAATCAAACCATTAACAGTATTGTCACACACTGCTAGTAATTCAGCAGATGGCAGGGTGCACGTCTTCGCGGACAAACAATACCTTTTTATGTTTATATTCTGAGATGGGAATTATTTTTGGATTTCACTTCATGCGTTGAAGTTTTTTGGCAGTGTTCAAAAAGTTAAAAGGCGAAAATTCTTCATTTAGCTAAAATATTATATACAGTAGAACGTCAATTATCCGAAGTGTAATTGGACATGGATGTTCGGAAAACCGATTATTCGTATAATCAAACTGTACACTTCTACCTGCCAATAAGAAGTACTGTACAGTAAATGTATTCATACAGTATTTGGAATAGCGCGATCCTTCACATTGCACGCCGCAACTCTTCGAAGACGCAGCAGTTGCTGTGAGCAGCTCTGATGCTGCCGCTACTTCTGCCGACTGTGTGGAGTGTGCCAATTGTTGTACTCAGTGACTGTCGGCTTGGCCTGTCTGCAACCCCACTAGAAGCAACGTTCCATCACCCTGCGGCCCAGAGCGGCCGGCTACTGTGGGCAGCTTAGTTTGACGGGAGGGGGAATTGATGGACGGTAGGGTGGGAAGGTAAAAAAAAAAAAAAAAAACGACGCTCTACTGTAACTTTTTCCGAAATTTGCTCACGGAGGCCGAGGGGCCCCTTGATCTCGGGGGCCCCGGGGCACTGCCCCGCCTAGCCCTATGATAGCTACGCCACTGATTACAACAATGGAGTTTATCGTTGCAGCGAGATGGTTTTACGAAATCTTGATAGCCAACTTCCCATACGAATGCGAAAAATATCTTCTTTGAGTCCGACCTACGTAGGACACACGACCACAATAACAAAATAAGAGAGATCACAGTTCGTAGAGATTTAGGCGTGCTGGATAATAATGTCTTTTTACATACTCAAAACATACGCCTAAGCACATAGCATACACACAGTTAAACTTGCAATACATGAGAAACAGATGAATATCGATGAGAGGTACAGATACAATACTGCAAAACGGATAAATGAAACGCATCAAAAATCTGAGGAAATGAACATTGCGTAAATATTCGACCATTGACCAGGTGGGAGGAACAAACAAATACGTAATGCGCAAGATTTTACACCGCAAGTAGCCAATTACTTAGTTTGAATAAAACGACGTGCACTGTTTGTAATCTGGTAATGGTACATGTGTGAAGAAAAAAATAATTTCTCGAAAACCCAATCCACCAATACAGCATTTTACCGATAAAGGCAGCCGTATATATTTGCTTGAAGAGATAAAGGTTTGTATACATAAACATAAATCACCACAGGATCTCCTCAATGAACAGACAGAGTTGGCCAATGCAGCGTTTCTACTAAATTTCACTCAGCTCCTTTCGAATTTACAATATAAACAATAAACACTGGTCCTTTTGCCATATGCAGTTATGCAATATAAACATAAAATATAGGACAATAGCCCACTCAGGTGCTCAATAGGGTACACCACAGCATGTACTTCATTTATAGCCTATGTCACTGAAATGTTCAAATGTTTGTTAAGCTTAAGGGACTTAACTACGGGGTCATCAGTCCCTAAACTTACAAACTACTTATGAACTACCTACAACTAAGGACGGCACAAATATCCATGCCCGAGGGGGGATTCGAACCCCCGACCGTAGTGGCCGTGCAGACCGTGACTGAAGCGCCTCAGTCCCCTCGGCCACCGCGGCCGGCATGTCACTGAATTTATAAGGCATATGTAGAATGTTTATTCTATGTAAAATATTTTTATGTCTCTCCTTTGTATTCAATGTACATATTTTTGACAGAAAACATATTTGGCAGTTTGATATTTCACCATCTTTGTATTCAAATGTTTGTTGAGCTTATGGGACTTAACTACAGGGTCATCAGTCCCTAAACTTACAAACCACTTATTAACTAGCTAATACTAATGACGGCACAAATATCCATGGGGGGGATTCGAACCCTGACCGTTGTGGCCGTGCAGAACGTGACTGGCCCGCCGCAGACCGCTCGGCCACCGCGGCCAGCATCTTTGTATTCTATGTGGCAAAAACTATTTGGGTTGTGTGCATGTACGTGGTTAATCACGCGATGTTGCTTCACACAGAAGAAATAAGTCATACACAAAGTGCTCATTGCTCAATAAATGCAGTACAACGTAATGGAGCTGACTTTTCGACGTGAATAAATGAATAGCACCAAAGTTCTATCGTAAAAGTTAGATAAAAAATTGTCAGTACCATTCGTCATATTTACGCTCAAGTAAGGCATTTCAATCGTCTTTTTTTATTATTATTGTAGGGCATCACACAACCATGGACTTTTCGCCACAAGGCAAACGTATGTGCATAAGAGAAATGTAGATTACAAAAACAATGCATGGTGACGTGAACAGCCTTCTAATGTTCAAATGTTTGTTAAGCTTATGGGACTTAACTACGGGGTCATCAGTCCCTAAACTTACAAACTACTTATGAACTACCTTATACTAAAGACGGCACAAATATCCATGCCCGAGGGGGGATTCGAACCCCCGACCGTAGTGGCCGTGCAGACCGTGACTGGAGCGCCTCAGTCACCTCGGCCACCGCGGCCGGCCTGAACAGCCTTCGGATTATGAACTGGAAAGTCTGAAAGCCGTAACGACGCTATTTAGCAAATGAATAGCATAATAAAACGTGATTGGTTGCTGTTTTCTACATATTAAGAATCATCCCGTAAATGAAACAGAAGAGGTCGAAACGCGTCTAGATAAAGTAAGGATAAACTGCGTTTTAAATTCCAAAAACGGTTAATTTGATGCTTCTTGTGGAGATGGTAGAAGTTGCCGGCTTGAATGTGGTTCGACGAAATCTCTGCCAGGCTCTCCAGTGTGCTGTTCCGAGTAAGCATGTATATATAATGGGTGATCAAAAAGTCAGTATAAACTTGAAAACTTAATAAATCACGGAATAATGTAGATAGAGAGGTGAAAATTGACACACATGCCTGTAATGACACGGGATTTTAATAGGAAAAAAAAAAGACGGTTCAAAAATTGTCCGACAGATGTCGTTTCATCTGATCAGAAAAACAATAATAAGAATAACAGATTAAGACAAAGCAAAAATGATATTCTTTACAGAAGAAACTCAATATGTTCACCATCATTCCTCAATAATAGCTGTGGTCGAGTAATATTGTTGTAAACAGCACTGTAAAGTTACTGTATGGTGAAGAATTACAGTGATGATAATATTATCAATATTTTCTCGCAATAGCGAATTTCTTTTAGCGTCACTGTATAAGGTATAGATGTTCTACCAAGTGGTGGCATATGAAAATTTGTGCTGGGCCAGAACTCGAACCCGGCACAAATTTTCATATGCCACCACTTGGTAGAACATCTATACCTTATACAGTGACGCTAAAGGAAATTCGCTATTGGGAGAAAATATTGATACCACTGTAAAGCATGTTCGGGGTTACGGTGAGGCACTATCAGTTCTGATCGATGTTTCAAATGTTTGTAAAGCTTTATGGGACTTAACTACGGGGTCATCAGTCCCTAAACTTACAAACTACTTATCAACTAGCTTATCCTAAGGACGGCACAAATTCCATGCCCGAGGGGGGATTCGAACCCCCGACCGTAGTAGCCGTGCAGACCGTGACTGAAGCGCCTCAGTCCCCTCGGCCACCGCGGCCGGCAGTTCCGATCGGAAGATTCGCTTGAATGCCCGTCTTGTTTAAACAACTGTATTACAGCACCGGTGCATACACTGTTACCGATACATTCAACACAGATTAATCGAGGAAAAAACCTATGACCTAGACCTTGTCAACTGCTGCGGCTCTCATTAATGTTATAACTCCGACATTTTTTTTACCTGTATTTTTTTTTCTAATAAAACCCCATGTCATTTCAAGCATGTGTGCCAATTTTTACCTCTCTATCTACATTATTATTAAGTTTTCAAATTTATACTGAATTTTTGATCACCCACGCACGAATATAATTTTTTGTGCTAATTTTTCGGAAGTTCGTTTTAAAAGGAACCAGAGTTCTGAGTCCGGCGACTCAGGTTGACAGGATACGTACTGTTACATGTGCGAGTAATTAGTGTGAAGTGACCGTCCCCATGTTCGCCAGACTAGGTGGTGTCTACCTATCGCTTCGGGCACTGGACTGAAACAGAGAGGGTCACGCGTGGTTGACCACCGCGGAATCGAATTGTCGCGACCCCCTCGCCTCCCCTTCCCCCCTCCCCAGGGGGATGTGTTTTGCAAGCCGGCTCGCGCGACGACGCGACTGGGTGCGCGGTCGTGTGCGTTCGAACACCATCTGCTGGAATGCAAACACTGCGACTCATTAAAGCGAATCGGCACCGTCACAACAAAAAACAAACATTTTCGCGAGTGGAATGCACGCATGCAAGGTTAATACATTATCGGATTTCTGCACGCCACACTGTTCGATTTTAACGGTTCACTTAAGCTGTGCCGCCTGCTATGTTTTTTTTTAATCCTCCGCGTGTTACGCTAACTCTTCTTTTTTGAACTCACAGTGTTTGATTTTTTTTGTCACACATCGGCTGCTACATGTAATTCTCAATTTGCGACACATTTTCAATCAGCTATTTGCCTTTATTTTCTGCCACAGTGGGAATTCGGTGACTTTGTCTCTTTTTTTATTGTTATTATTCTACGGCCGGTGTCGCATTATTATCGCGTCGGTGACATGGCCAGGACGTACAAATAATACGGAATGGCGTGAAATTAAATCATATGTAATTAAAGAGAGCTTCATACGCGCAGACAACAATAAATATTATGTGACTTATTTTCGTTCGAAATTTTTATTCGGATGTATTGCGCGTATTTACACGGGGCGAGTAAACTCTGGAGCATTTTCTGTAATTAACATCGCCAAATCACCACTTGCCTGGCTATTTTTAATTGCTTTTTATGAACAGCTGAACTGTAAATCCTTCACAAACTGCGATTCTTCTTCTCCCACAGCAAATAATAATAATAATGTCTGTCATGAAGCTTATGTGTTGCCAACAACTGATTTTGAGAACGCGAGGTTCAATTGTAGCATTACCCTGACTTTTACCGCAGTCAAAATATTTCAACGTTTTTGAGCTGTTACTGACTACATTGGATGGAACGGAGCTTCATCTCTAGCATGGGTACCTAAAATTCTCACTGTTGCCTATTTACAAATGACTAAGTGCCAGTATTATTTCCTCGCCAGATTACGTAATCACGTTCTGGAACTAGTGCAGATATTTTCTGCTCCTGACATCACCAGGTAAACTCGTCTTCACTTGTCGAATTAATATACTTCCATCTAACTACCAATGCACTATTAGTTTCGGCGCACTATGGCATCATTGTCAAGAGCCTATGAAAAATATTACAATGATTCAATCACATTAAACAATTGAAAGTTTAAAAATTTACCACAAAATAAAAAAAACTAGTATCGGCAGTATGGAACTTTACAGTTATCAAAATGACAATGAAACCATGCGCGCCGGGTGGAAATGGCCGTGTGATCTGGGACATACAATTTTGAGAGCGAAATCGTTGAAAAAGAGTGTATTAGGAGGAGTGCTACTCACCAAGTTCATTTTCTAAAAATTTTATTACACCTTATTACGCTTGAATCTTTAGTGAAAATGGGTTATTTACTGGTACTATTTGTTCACGCACCTTACCTATTACCATACTTTCCACAAAGGAGTACTAATTTACATGGTTGTTCCACTCTCTTAGGTTTTTAACGACAATAACACTTTTTTGCCCAACGGGTTCCTAATGCTCCCTACAATCTTAGTACTTTGATACATCAAAATAGAGACTGTCGTCTACAACCGCTTTTCGTGGTCAAAAATTCGTTCTATTAAAGATGGGTTTATTACTATTCCCGCCCTTACTATTTTTTAATTCCAAGTATTTCTACGTTTCTTAGGGTTTTATTAAGAGTTTTAACCCGATATGACGTCAATATAATGGTGAAACCCATTTTCACTACAGATTCAGGGGAGATGCAATACGATCCCAATGTTCAATCTAATAAAGTATTTTAGGTAGTGAACTTGGTGGGTAGCGCTCCTCCTAATACACACTTTTGCAATGATTTCACCCTGACAATTCTAGCTGAAGGTGACTTTCATATCCACTACGTTTAATCAACAGTGAATTCAACCCTAGACATCCACCTAATGATGACACAAACAAACCTATTTACGTTTTAAGTACTTTGAGGAGGGGCACCACAAAACTTGCCACCCAACACGAATATTGGGGACATCGTAATAAGTCTTTCCACTTCATGTACTAAGAAGGTAGGTGCATAGCAGGAATTTTTTATTATGTAAACATTAGTTATTACAAACCCTTTGTATTATACCTGAAGATCCATCTTCAACGAAACGAAACCAGTCGTGACTTAATAGAGATAGGCCGGCCGCGGTGGCCGAGCGGTGTGCCGTGCGCCAGTCACGTTCTGCACGGCCACTACGGTCGGGGGTTCGAAACCCCCCTCGGGGATGGATATTTGTGCCGTCCGTAGTATTAGCTAGATCATAAGTAGTTTGTAAGTTTAGGGACTGATGAGCCCGTAGTTAAGTCCCATAAGCTCTACAAACACTTTTAACATTTAATCTTCTAATATATAAAGCAGAGTGTCCGTATATTTGTACGTGTTGCATACAAATCTACATTTTTCTTCCAATCTTTATGAAATTTTGTACACGTAAGCTTCAATCCATGCGGACGGTCGCCGTAAGTGTAAGAATCACATACGATACATAGTTCACGAGATATGACAAAAAAACAATGAGATGCGCGAAAAACTGCTGCATTTAACGATAATACAGTTGATTTTCTCCTAAACCACTGGACCTATTTCAACCAAATTTGGTACACACATTCCTTATCGTGAGGTAACAATTACTGCAGGGATAAGAATCACATACGACACATGGTACAGAAGATATGACGTCATAACCAATAGGAATCGCAAAAAATGTTACATAATGCGGCGAGACTTTATAAATACACTGTATGAGAATGACAGCACTTCGCGACTTGCAACAAACTTTAAACATAATTTCAAACCATTATTAAATTTTTTTTCGCTGACAACCATAGCAAAATGATGAAAGGAAAAAAGTTTCTCGCTTACTACTTTTCCGCTGTTTATGGAGTAAAACTACGGCATTCGGTATGACATTACAATTTACAATTTTTATATTACAAATTGTAGTAGCAGGAAATTTTTCAGACAGTATACACGAATACAGTTGAGTGTACCTACTAAACTGAATCGTAATACGATACGTAGTTTACGAGATATGATCATATAAACAATAACGTTCATGGAAAATCGCTCCAGCACGGGCCAAGTTTTAATCTATTACTTCTTTACTACTAATTGTATTCTCAAGAGATTTTACAAGCCTGCCGCGGTGGCCGAGGGGACTGAGGCGCTTCAGTCACGGTCCGCACGGCCACTTCGGTCGGGGGTTCGAATCCCCCCTCGGGCATGGATATTTTTTTGCCGTCCTTCGTCTTACTTAGTTCATAAGTAGTTTGTAAGTTTAAGGACTGATGACCCCGTAGTTAAGTCCCATAAGCTGTACAAATATGTGAACATTTTTTGAGATTTTACAAATAGCCTTATACAAATGAATATATACATGAAAAATGGCAGGAATAAATAAATACCGGGGCAACGCTGGGTTTTCAGCTAGTAGAGGTATAAAACACAGCTCCTGCGGATTATGAAAATTAATTGAAAGGAATCCTGACATAATTGTCTGTAGTACCTTCTCGAATTTCTTAAAAAAATGTATTTCAGTGAAATAGTTTGTGACCATTTAAGAAAACAAACCTAGCAACAAATAACATAGATCATATTCTGATCCCCGTTCTCCCATGCAACTATGGTCCCACAAACGTTTCACCTCCTATCACACTTTCTGAGTTATTCTTGGTGGTAATAGTTAGTGACTCACTCTGTATAAACGGGGAGCATGTAATATGTCCTTCTCCAGTGGTGAGTGTAACTGGTGCATGGTGAGGCGGTAGGCGGAGGAA
The DNA here is from genome assembly GCA_026315105.1 of Locusta migratoria. Lineage (NCBI taxonomy): Eukaryota > Metazoa > Arthropoda > Insecta > Orthoptera > Acrididae > Locusta > Locusta migratoria. Next base: position 58,907,581 of record CM048751.1, read on the forward strand.
CGTGTAGGAGAGAGGAGCCAGCAGCATCCGGCAGGCAGGCAGTGCAGCCGGCGCGCCCGGGGCGTGGAAGCGACCGCACCTGCTGCCTGCTGTGGCGCCACTCTTCCTCGGCCGCGCCACGCAGACACTCCCTCCGCCCACGTGGCCCGGGGCGGCGCGTCCCTCTGCCTCTATCCCCGGACCGCAACAATAACACGCTCTGCTCGCCGTCCAGCCCGCTGCGCGCGCGGGCGGAAGTCGCCTGCATCTGCATCTGCAGCCAGTGGCGTGGCGCAACAGGCAGCAGGTAGTGGCGCCACTGCCAGGCGCACGGGAACACAGCCCCTGGCGCTGCGGCGCTACTGTGCGCGGACTTTGGACAATGTACACTGCCGGACACACATACTGCAACTCCCTCAGAGAAGGGTCCAAACCAGGTGATACTTACAGAATAATTTTGCGAAATACAGCTTGCTCTTTATTCACATGAAGTGATAAGTGCCATCGACGAGGGATCTCAAATCTGTTCCATATTTCTGTATTTCCGGAAGGCTTTTTACACTGTACCTCACAAGCGGCTTCTAATGAAATTGCGTGCTTATGGAATATCGCCCCAATTGTGCGACTGAAATCACGATTTACTATCAGAAATGACACAGTTCGTAGTAATTGACGGTAAGCCGGCCGCGGTGGCCGAGGGGACTGAGGCGCTTCTATCACGGTCTGCACGGCCACTACGGTCGGGGTTCGAATCCCTCCTCGGGCATGGATATTGTGCCGTCCTTAGTTGTAGGTAGTTCATAAGTAGTTTGTAAGCTTAACAAACATTTGAACAATTGACGGTAAGTCATCGGGTAAAACAGAAGTGATATCTGGAGTTCTCCAGGGAAGCGTTATAGGTCTCCTACTCTTCCTTGTGCTTATAAATAAGGAGACAATCGAATAGCTCCCTTAGACTGTTCGCAGATCATGCTGTCATTTATCGGTTAGTTAAGTCAAAAGAGGATCAAAAGCAACTGCAAAGCAATTTAGACAAAATTTCTACATGGTGCGAAAATTGGCAATTAACACTAAATAAGGAAATGTGTGAAGTAATACACATGACCACTAAAAGAAATTCGCTGAACTTCAATTACACGATAAATCAATCAGACTTTAAGGTCGTAAATTCTACCTAATAACTAGGAGTTACAATTACGAACAACTTAAACTGGAGAGAACGCACAGAAAATATTGTGGAGAAGGCGAACCAAAAGTTACGTCTCATTGGAAGAACGCTAAGAAGATGCAACAGCTCCACCAAAGAGACTGTCTACATCACACTTGTGCGTCCTCTCCTGGAGTACTGTTCTGTTGCCCTGTGTGGGACCCTCACCAGGTGGGACTGACGGCAGACGTTGAGAAGGTCCAGAGAAGGGCAGATCGTTTTGTTTTATCACGTTACAGGGGGAAAAGCGTCACGGAAATTTGGCACGATGAGCTGGAAATCATTAAAAGAAAGACCTTATTCGTTGCGGGAAGATTATTTGCGAAATGTCAATCACCGACTTTTACTTCCGAATGTGAAAATATTTTGCTAGCACCCACCTACGTAGACATGACCATTCCAATAAAATAAGAGAAATCAGATCGAAAACGGAACGATGTAGGTGTTCTTTCTTCCCGTGCGCTATTAGAGAATGGAACGCTAGAGAAAGGTTATGAAAGTGGTTAATGAACCCTCTTCCAGGCACTTAAATGTGTTTTTCAGAGTATCGATGCAGATGTAGATGCATTTCATGGCATATCCACATCACTCTAGTAGTGCTACCTATACAGGATGTTCTAGGAGGACTACTATTTTAGTAGTATAACCGAATTTCAGTAAATATTCCATGTAATATGTGTGTAATTTTAGTGGAGTACGGAGACACAGCTGTTAGAATGAAACCCAAATATAGAGCAAAGCCAAAGGTGGATGTTCAAAGTTGAACGATTCCACCAGCAACGTCCTCATGAATTGAAGTTTACGTGTACAAAATTTCATAAAGATTGGAACAAAACTGTAGATTTGTATGCAATACGTACAAATATACGGACAGCTTTATATATTAGATAATGGAGGTGAAACACTTATATTACGGTGTGGGTTAATTACTGGGAATTATTGAGACCGGATAGTGGAACCTGTGCTGTAGGGAGCTTTATTTGTAGGTGACAACTTGGTGGCTAACCGCCGTGAGACAGGGAGCAGAAGTACATGAGCCAACTGCCGCGGCTTTGGCCCCCTACTCGACGTGCCCGCAGGCTGCGCCGGGATGGACTGGCGCCAGCAGCGGACGACCGCGCTCGCTGGCGACAGCTGCGCCGCACGCGGCTGGCGCGCGCCGGAGCGTGCACGCGTGTGATCGCCGCGTTATCGACACGCGATTTAGCCGGCACCGGCACCGGCGCTACCACCGCCGCCGCCCCTGACAGCTGATGCACTCGCGGCCGACGGGGTGCGGGTGGCACTGCACGGCGCAACGACCGACGGGGTACAGCACCAGTGGTCTAGCACCTGCAACCGGAGGGGAACAGGAGTCAATATGCTTCACGACTAGCATCCAACGGTCTTGCGTATTCCTTGTAAAAACACGCTTAGGCCCAGTAGAGAAAAAGCGTTATTCGCAACTGGCCCCGGAGAAGCCACGGGAGATGTAACTAACTAACAGCCCAGATAAATCACAGGGCTATCATCTATTTCTATACATACTATTATTGCCGCCGGCGGCGGTGGCCGAGGGGACTGAGGCGCTCCAGTCACGGTCTGCACGGCCACTACGGTCGGGGGTTCGAATCCACCCTCAGACATGGATATTTGTGCCGTCCTTAGTATTAGCTACCTCATAAGTAGTTTGTAAGTTTAGGGACTGATGACCCCGTAGTTCAGTCCCATAATCTATACAAACATTTGAAACTAGTATTGCCTGTGGTCGAAAATCGACCGATTGTGTTTACAATGATCACTGGGGGTAGTAAAATTTTACGTATCATGTCGGCGGCCTCGCGTGATTATGCTGGCAACATCAACAACAAGATAGAAAATCTTTGCCCAGTTGTACGAACCACATAGAATGACTCGATTAGTATATCGTACAGACCAAACAAATAATGCTGTTCCTGCTTTATGGTTGACACGTTCTTGTATGTACCCTCGTCCGCTCAGTAAAAATAATTGACCTCGTAAAGCGAAAATTCCATGAGAAAACATCAGCGTTGTCAAGCCATTGGCTAAAATGAAGACTCGCAGGATTCTCACTATTCAGCATCTGATGCCAACATCATCATAGAAGGCCGCTGGGATATTTAGTAAAATTTAACCGGCACTGGGAGGTATGAAACGGTATCTTTTACGTGTTAAGGAAAATGTCTGACACAATAACAACAAATAAAAACGGAAGTATATACTTCTCATGCCATTTTCGAATTATATAACTTTCATTAGCTTAATATCTGAAATGGAACTACAATTTCGGTGTACGTATATTTATACAACGCCAAGAAATACTGTTATTTCGATACTGCGATATTCAGAATTCCAGAACTGACAACATGTCGACTTCGTAGTTCCATCCGTGAACTGCTACATGCCTCTCCCGGCGCATCATCCTTTTATATCGGCATTCATATGAAAACAACCATTTACTTTAACCACTCTTAATGACTGCAAAAATGAATCATTTGAACGGCACAAGAAAGTGAGTTGGGAGCACTTCATATTTCGATATTTATTTATTATAATACGTTATTTTATTACTGCAGATGCACTGCATTACAGCGTCTTTGGTCGAGGCGAATGGCCAATCAGTGAGCTGATTCCTGGAGAATGTAAAACTTGATCCAAGCTGTATATATAAAAATTTCTACTTCCTTTTACCACTTTTAATGGCTAAATGCACAGATAATATTTATATTCGTGATATCTAAGACAAACAATCTTTCGAATTATGTAACTTTCATTGGCCTTCTTGCACGAATAAATTAGTAATCTGTACCACAGTTTTCATGTTAGCTTAATTATATAATGATATGATCCAAAATAAATACCTTGACCTACATGTATAAACAGGGTGAGTTATAAATGAGGAAAAATATTTCGTGCAAATAGTCACACACTGAGCTACAAACATAAATTCGTTTTCCACATGTTCCTAAGTCAATAAATGACAAATGGAAATATGAAGTCGATTTTGGGGTGTTACTGTGCGCCGACAGTGGCCAAGGGGAAAAATCGGCATGGGGGCAACAGGGCACAAGTTCTTTTTCCTATACCAACTAGCAACGATACATGATACTGGCCAGTAAAAACGGTAAGAGATAGATGAGAGTGCTCTCATTGCTTGCAGTGCCACACAGACCATCGCTTGACTCCGCATGCCTCGTCTTGTTGTGCCCTCCTGATGCTGATCTGTCCCTTTCGCCAATTCTGGCACACATTAACACCCAAAAGTACACTTCATATATATATATATATATATATATATATATATATATATATATATATATTGATGCTCCATTTGCATGTATGTTTGAATGTTCGAATTATTCAACCATTATTAACATCTTGACAAATGTGAATTACTCTTCTAAATGTTATTTCGGTTATTGGTGTATAGTGTACGGTTATACTCGGTGTTACATACGAAGGCGGCCCAGTTTTCAGGCGCTCTGCACATCCTATCCATTATCGCACCGGCAGGCAGTAGTGTTCATTCTGTAGGCGCGTGGCTGGCCGCGAATTACTCAATGTTTCGCCCGCAGGCTCCACTGTTGGCGCTCGGCCGTAGCTCCTCCCCTCCACGCTTCCCCTATCGTTCCGCCTCTATGTGTGGAAGCGCCTTCTTACATGACGCCAGCTATAAGAATAATCCTGTGATAATTCGATTTAGTAAACTAAGTCCTAATAGTGATCCAAGATTTCATCATAGTGAAATGTTTATTGCTGCTGGAAATTCGATTAGTCAATTATTAATAATTTTAGTTATGAATCCCTTCGTAAGATCTTTATTGCCATAGATCGCTTATTGATTTAATATGACTAGTTTAGAGTCGTTAAAGAGTCATTATCAAATCTTACTTGTCCAGGCATATACTTCATCTGAAGTACATTTCTTAACATGCGAAACTAGTCATATAAAATCCATAAGCGATCTATGGCAATAAAGAATTTATAAAGGGATTCATAACTATTGCAATAAAAGATTACCTCTTAGAAAATATCCTGAATAAGATGCCAGGTAATTACATTGATAATTTTGATTTTTGGATTTTTAAGTCGTAATGGTTTATTCCTAGCTTACTTATTTATTTTGCGAATATTTCCTTGGCTGATATTAGTGATTTTAACTGCTGCTAATAATGTAATGAAGAGATAGATTATTATTGTAATAATAAGTGTTGGATTGCTATATAATTTTATTAACGATATTGATATTTCTTTAAAATTTATTGTTTTATGTTTATGATTTCTGTGTTTTTGATGATTTCTGTCACTATTATTTTATCAATATTATAGAATGTATTACTAAAATAATTATTAAATTTTAAATGTAAATAATATTGGTGACTCATACAACTACACTGTGCATGGATGTATGCAGCAAGTGCCTGGTTCATGCACAAGTAACGACTTGCATCCACAACTAAGTCTGTAATATACACACCATTGTCGCAAACAGAAAGATAGTATTTTCATCATGTTCATCATCATCATTAGATAGTGATTATACCTTTCAGCGTTCAGTCTGCAACATAGTCCCCCTAATAAAATTCCTCCATGATCCCCTATTCAATACTGACAGTGATGCCTCTTTACGTATAAAAAAACAGTATCCAGTTTACTTGCTTAGCATATACAAATATACTGATTTCACTTTGTGTATTAAAACGTAACGAAATTATTTTGCGTCTTTTCATAGATTTTATTTATATTTCACTCCGTGGGTAGCGTAATGTAACAACGAGAGCATGCCGATGAATGCCGTATGCCATACCTATACCCGGAAAGCATTATCAGCTTACAATATCTTTGCTTACGAGAGCCATTATATCATGTTACATTGTATGTAAAGGCTTTCCTCAACTAGCAAAGTAACCATTCCATTCATGTCATAAAGATGAGTAATCTGATAATTCAACAGCCCATACATAAGTTGAAATATGCGAACAAATTAAAATTTGTACCATTTTCTTACCATTGTAGAATGATTTATCGTTTATTCTCAAAGTTTATGCATCTTCTCGAAATTGCTGAAATAAAAGATTGGCTTAACGAATTTAAATTCCACAAGCGACCATCAGAAAACACATTTCTGCTCTTTATTTTAACTAAAGGAATGTTCATTGTTGTATCATAATTGTAACTGCAATTGTGGGACACCATAATTTAATATCAGTGAAACATAGACAAATTAAACTGTTTAAAACTTATTTTGTAAAGATACTGCATCGACTTTCATGTAGTTTCCGCAGGTTTGTCACATTATTAACTTTCATGCAATTTCAATTAAAAGACATAATGAATAGCTCTCATTAGCACAGTCAAGTCACTGGAATTTATGAATTTCTAAATTTTGGAGATGATAATATATAGAATTTTAATGCTTCCATTGTCGTTCAACAACACTGATTGTATCTAACAATAAATGATTATTAGTACTGTAAATTAGAGTACAATATATATCGTAAACAAAAGTATACATAGAGCCGCCGATGAGCGATGAGTCGTTTCTGGGAACGTAAAACGCATATTAAATGATCACGTTCTGTTCTAACTGACAACAAAACTTTAGGATGCGGCACATTTTACAACTTTTCCCACTGATGTACAAAGCCAGAAAGAAAAATTACTACACCCTCTTAAGATTTTTCCCATTCACTCAAAGTATGTTGTTGAAACCTTGGATATGAAGTTCGTAAATTTATTGACGTATAGTTCAAGCGGTACTGAGGTACAGATGTAGATCCATGCTGAAACACACATAATGCCTGCACTGGTGGCAATGCAGATGGCGAATAATGTCTTGGAATACGTTATTCAGCACCTGATCGACATTTTTATGCGGTTCTACAAGAGGTGTGAGCTACTGAGCGACCATTATGCAACACCAATTTTATGCATTCACATAGTAAGTTTTGTTATACCTTTTTATTTTATGAAGTGAGTATTATGTTTACAATACCCTCTAACACAGTACATGTAATCTGAGTTACATTTTCCTTTTGATGAAGATACCTTTAGTCGGTGGTATTAGAATAGAGAAAAGTTGTACTTGGTACTATGTTCGATGATAGTTGATCATTGGGAACCACTCAGTCTTTGAAATTACAAGAGCCATGCAGCTCTCTCTGGCCAAACGCATTGACTTACAGACCCACCTGAGTAGGTAGAGAAGTCTCTCTTTCCCGTATATCTGTGATCCTAAACAATTTGCCCACTCACTTTAAGAGACTTTTGTGGCAAATCCAGGAATAATTTATTACAAAAATAAACAAGACTAAGGCCTCACATAGTCGCCTTAATCGCTAGTGCTGCGGTGGTATAGTGGTAAAGACGTTTATCTAATGAGCATGGAGGTCTGGGTTCGATTCCTGGCTACACCGCGAATTTTAATTCAATGCTTCACTTTTAACTTTAATGTGTTTGACGTTTTCAAGACACAAAACAGTCTCAGAGTTTGTAAATTTATGTTGTTGTTATGGTCTTCAGTCCGGAGACTGGTTTGATGCAGCTCTCCACCCTACTGTATCCTGAGCAAGCCTTTTCATCTCCTCATAAGAACGGCAACCCACATCCACTTGAATCTGCTTACTATACGCGTCTCTTGGTCTCCCTCTGCGATTTTTACCCCACACACTTCCCTCCAATGCTAAATTTACGATTCCACGGTGTCTAAGAATGTGTCCTACCAAGTGATCCCTTCTTTTAGTCAGGGTATGCCAAAAATTCCTTTTCTCGCCAATTCTGTTCAGTACCTCTTCATTAGTTATGTGATCTACCCACTTAATCTTCAGCATTCTTCTGTAGCACCACATTTCAAAAGCCTCTATTCTCTTCCTGTCCGCACTGCTTATCGGCCATGTTTCACTCCCGTACAAGGCAACACTCCACACAAATGCCTTCAGAAAAGACTTCCTTACCCTTAAATTAATATTCGATGTTAGCAAATTTCTCTTTTTCAAAAATGCTTTTCTTCCCATTGCCATTCTGAATTTTATATCCTCTGTCCTGCGACCATCGCATGTTATTTTACTATCCAAGTAACAAAACTCATCTACCACCTTCATTGTCTCATTACCTAATCTAATTGCTTCGGCATCGCCTGATTTTCTAAGACTACATTCCATTATTTTTGTTTTGCTCTTGTTAATGTTCATTTTATACGCTCTCTTCAACACACCGTCCATTCCATTCAACTGCTCTTCTAGGTCGTTCGCTGTCTCTGACAGAATTACAATGTCATCAGCAAAACGCAATGTTTTTATTTCTTCCCCCTGAACTTTAATGCCTATCCCAAAATTTTCCTTGCTTTCCTTCACCGCCTGCTCAATGTACAAATTGAATAACATCGGAGAAAGGCTACAACCCTGTCTTACTCCATTCCCAACTGATTCTTCCCTTTCATGCTCTTCGAGTCTAATAACTGCGGTCTGGCTTTTGTACAAGTTGTAAATAACTCTCCTTTCCCTGTATTTTACCCCTGCTGACTTCAGAATTTGAAAGAGTGTAGTCCAGTCAACATTGTCAAATGCTTTCTCCAAATCTACAAAAGCTAAAAATGTAGGTTTGCCTTTCCTTAATCTATCTTCTAAGATAAGACGTAAGGTAAGTATTGCCTCCCGGGTTCCTACATTCCTCCTGAATCCAAACTGATCTTCCCCGAGGTCAGCTTCTACCAGCTTTTCCATTCTCCTGTAGATAATTCTTGTTAAAATTTTGCAACCATGACTTATCAAACTGATGGTTCTGTAATTTTCACACCTGTCTGCGCCTGATTTCTTTGGAATGGGGATTATTACATTTTTCTTAAAGTCTGAGGGTATTTCGCCTGTCTCATATATCCTACACACCAGTTCAAATAGTTTTGTCATGGCTGGCTCACCCAGAGACTTTAGTAGCTCTGAGGGTATGTCATCTACTCCTGGAAAAAGGCCTTGTTCCGACCTAGGTCTTTTAGGGCTCTGTCAAATTCATCTCTCAGTACAGTATCTCCTATTTCATCTTGATCTACTTCCTCTTCCCTTCCTACTACATCGTCTCTAAGTTCATTTCCTTTGTAGAGCTGATCTATGTAGTCTTTCCACCTTTCAGCTTTCCCTTCTTTGCTGAGAACTGGTTTCCCATCTGAGTTCTTGATATTCGTAGAATTACTTTTCTTGTCCCCAAATGTCTCTTTTATTTTTCTGTAGGCGGTATCTATTTTCCCCCTTCTTATACATTCTTCTACAGATTTGCATTTGGCTTCTAGCCACTCCTGCTTAGCCATTTTGCATTTCCTGTCAATCTCATTTTTTAGTCGTCTGTACTCCATTTTGCCTGTTTCATTTACTGCATTATTATATTTTCTCCTTTCATCAATTAAATTTAGTATTTCCTGTGTTATCCAAGGATTTTTTGTAGGTCTTGCCTTTCTACCTATTTTGCCCTCTGCTGCCTTCACTATTTCATCTCTCAATGCTACCCATTCCTCTTCTACTGTTTTATTTCCCCCCGTTTCTGTGAATTGTTGCCTAAATCTCCCTCTGAAATTCTCCAGAACTTCATTTTCCTTCAATTTATCTAAATCCCATCTCCTTATTTTCCTACCTTTCTGCAGTTTTTTTCAGTTTCAGCCTACAGTTCATGACTAACAAGTTATGGTCAGAGACTATATCTGCCCCTGGGTATGTCTTGCAGTTTATAACCTGGTTCCGGAATCTATGTTTTACCATTATAAAATCTATCTGATACCTTCCGGTGTCTCCTGGTCTCTTCCACGTATACAACCTTCTTTTGTGATTCTTAAACCACGTGTTGGTTACAATTAAATCAAGTTCCGTGCAAAATTCTACAAGGCGACTTCCTTTTTCATTCCTTCTGCCCAGTCCATATTCATCTACTATTTTTCCTTCTCTTCCTTTTCCTACTACCGAATTCCAGTCTCCCATCACAATTAAGTTTTCCTCTCCCTTAACTGTCTAAATAATTTCCTTTAGCTCCTCATATATTTCTTCTATATCCTCATCATCGGCAGAGCTAGTTGGTTTATAAACCTGTACTACTGTTGTCGGTGTTGGCTTCGTATCTATCTTGACAATGATAATGCGATCACTGTGCTGCTTATAGTAGTTTACCCGCATTCCTATTTTCTTATTCATTATCAGTCCTATTCCTGTGATACCCCCAACTGCTTTTGTATTTATAATCCTGTACTCACCTGACCAGAAATCCTGTTCATCCTGCCACCGAACTTCACTAATCCCCACTATATCTAGCTTCAACCAATCCATTTCCCTTTTTAAATTTTCTAATTTTGCTACCCGATTAAGGGATCTAACATTCCACGCTCCGATCCGTAGAATGTCAGTATTGTCTTTCCTGATGATAACATCCTCCTGAGTATTCCCCGCCAGGAGATCCGAATGGGGGACTATTTTACCTCCGGAATATTTTACCCGAGAGGATGCCATCATCATATTTTCATACAGTAGAGCTGCATGTCCTCGGGAAAAGTAACGGCTGTAGTTTCCCCTTGCTTTCAGCCGTTCGCAGTAACCGTGTGGCAAAGCCACATTAGCTGATGTTACAAGGCCAGCTCAGTCAATCATCCAGACTGTTGCCCCTATAACTACTGAAAAGGCTGCTGCCCCTCTTCAGGAACCACACGTTTGTCTGGCCTCTCCACAGATACCCCTCCGCTGTGGTTTCACCTACAGTTCGGCTATCTGCATCATTGAGGCACACAAGCCACCCCACCTCGGCAATGTCTGTGGTTCATGGGGGTGGTGTAAATTTATAATTATCATAAAATAGTTTGAACCTGATAAACAGTCCTCTTTTCTTCTAAATATGTTCGGTCCAAAACTTGACACACATGACATCAATGTGTGTAATAACACTTTTTCAGAAAGGAAATAAACTACATCCCTATGAAGATAGAACACGATATGCAGAAATATTTTTGGAGTAAGAGCATTATGAAACACAATCACACATTGATTATTCTTTCCTCACAGAACCAACCTATCCATTTCCACGCCAGGAATCAGTATTTGTTGAATAACACTCTTCTTACAAATAATAATGGACATGAACTTCTTGTTAGCTATTATCATGTTGTGGAAGTCAGTTGATTTCCTGTTAGCCACTACCATAGATATACAGGTGCATTTATTCAATTTTTTTTTTCACTGTGACCATTGTGAATCAATAATTGTAGGCATTTAACACATTACCTGCATTTTACAACAATATCCCATTATCAGTTGACTAACATAACAATGTTCAAGAGTTTAGTAACTGTTAACTAATTTTCACTTATGATACAGATATAAAAAAAGACAATTTTTGCACTTAAATATCGATGCTTGAGACATAAATAGCACTCCATGTGACAATGATGTAGTACATAACAGTGGTTGAATAGATCCATGGTTGATACTCACGAAATAATTAGAGGTCCAGGTCCTATGGTAATAATAAATTTTTGTTATAATTTCTGTTTCGTATTGAACATATTTATTGCCGTTTTTCAAGATGGTTAGGCCAAATTTACAATACTGAGCCACATAACTCACGGCAACTAAGACACATGATCTTGTAAACCACTCTTACTGTTTCCATAGTAACCTTAGTGGACATAAAAGATTACACAGATATTGAAACTTTCGTTGATTATTTCACATAATTTTTAAAAATTACAGTGGTACTTAAAACAGTATTTAGAACAATTTCAATTTAGGGCTGTTTACAATAAAGTAACTTTTACAATAACTCCTTTGTTCCTTTCAATGGAATTAAAAAATGTGAAGTGAGAATGTAGTAGTTACTAAAAATTCAGCAACTTACTGTAGTTAGAGAGTGTCAATTTGCTCATTAAGTATGTGGTCCTGGTAAATTTGATATAAGTATAATGTATCAGATAGTCAAAAACTAACCAACCATACATTACAATTACTTTACACTATGTGTATTTAATTACATCAGAAGGCGAAGGTTTAAAATATGTGTCAGGTGTGCTGACGACTATGTCATCCAGACACGGTAGTCACTGAACTACACGTACAACCATTATATGTCTCCCACCAGGAGAAAATGTTCAACTAATTCACATAATAATTGTAGAGGTAGACATTCATGGCCGTAATTTTACGATCTAAATATTCAATCATTTCACGAAATGAATCGAACAGTGAAGTTGCATATTTATGCTGCACTGGGATACGAATCCGGATTTCCTGCTTCGGGCCAGCGATCGTTTTGACACTCGGGATATCCAGGCACGCTTCCTGTCCTGCCAAAATTCTCAACTTATAGCACACTACGGTGGTAGTGCTCGCATGTCCAAAACAACAGATACCATACACTAACTATATTGAAAATTTCAATGTGAACGCATAAATACGCTAGCTCCCTTGCAGTAATATAGTATAGGCTGTGTGAGCAAGACAAACTAATGGGCAGGGTGCAATACTGTCGTAGTACGCTGCAAGTTCAGAATTTGGACAGGTTGAGAAGCGTGCCTGGATAGCCTAATGGTTAAGGCGACCGCTGGCTCGAAGCGGAAAATCCGGATTCGACATAAGACTGGCAAATATTTTCAGCTTTTGTTATTGATGTACACCCTGGCCATTAAAATGGCTACACCACGAAGATGACGTGTTACAAACGCGAAATTTAACCATCAGGAAAAAGAAGTTATAATATGCAAATGATTAGCTTTTTAGACCATGCACACAATGTTGGCGCTGGTGCCGACATCTACAACGTGCTGACATGAGAAAGTTTCCAACCGATTTCTCACACACAAATAGCGCTTGACTGCCGTTGCCTGGTGAAACGTTGTTGTGATGCACCGTGTAAGGATGAGAAATGCGTACCATCATGTTCCCAACTTTGATAAAGGTCGGATTGTAGCATATCGCGATTGCGGTTTATCGTATTGCGACATTGCTGCTCGCATTGGTCGCGATCCACTGATTGTTAGAAGAATATGGAATCGGTGGTTTCAGGAGGGCAATAAGGAACGCCGTGCTGGATCGCAACGGCCACGTATTGCTAGGAACGGCATGCTGGATACCAACGACCTCGTATCACTAGCAGTCGAGATGACAGGCATCTTATCTGCACGGCTGTAAAGGATCGTGCAGCCACGTCTCGATCCCAGAGTGAACGGATGGGGAAATTTGCGAGACAGCACGAACAGTTGGATGGCGTTTGTAGCAGCATGGACTATGAGCTCGGAGATCATGGCTGCGGTTACCCTTGACGCTGCCTCTCAGAGACAGGAGCGCCTTCGATGGTGTACGCAACGACGAACCTGGCTGTACGAATGGCAAACAATCATTTTTTCGGATGAATTCAGGTTCTGTTTACAGTATAATGATGGTCGCATCCGTGTTTGGAGACATCGCAGTGAACGCATATTGGAAGCTATACTGGCGTATCACCCGGCGTGATGGTATGGGGTGCCATTGGTTACACGTCTCGGTCACGTCTTGTTCGCATCGACGGCACTTTGAAAGTGTTGCGACCCGTGGCTCTACGCTTCATTCGATACCTGCGAAACCCTACATTTCTGCAGGATAATGCCCCACCGCGTGTAGCAGGTACTGTACGGACCTTTCTGGATACGGAAATTGTTCGACTGCTGCCCTGGCCAGCACATTCTCCAGATCTCTCACCAATTGAAAACGTCTGTTCAATGGTGGCTGAGCAACTGGCTCGTCACAATACGCCAATCACTTTTCTTGATGAACTGTGGTATCGTGTTGAAGCTGCATGGGCATCTGTACCTGTACACTCCATCCAAGCTCTGTTTGACTCAATACCCAGGCGTATCAAGACCGTTATTACGGCCAGAGGTGGTTGTTCTGGGTACTGATTTCTCAGGATCTATGCACCCAAATTGCGTGAAAATGTTATCACATGTCAGTTCTAGTATATTTATTCAATTAATACCCATTTATCATCTGCATTTATTCTTGGTGTAGCAATTTTAATGGCCAGTGGTGTAATGGCTTGTAATGTATATAAATGCTAGTTGTTTTCATTACAACAGTTTCCAGTGACTGAATGTTCCTCTCAACAAAGCAAAGAACAGTAGCACCGCATAGGCCATACTGGTTGTTTGGTCTCCACTTCATCACAGACAGGAGCGCCTGCGGTGGTGTAAGCAGCGACGAACATGGGTGCACGAATGTCGAATGGCAAAAACGTTATTTTTCGTGTGAATCCAGGTTCTGATAACAGCATCATGATGGTCGCATCCATGTTTGGATACATCGCGGTGAACGCATAACGCATAACGTGTATTCGCCATCGCCATACTGGCGTATCACCCGCCATATTGGTTTGGGGGCGCGGGGCATTGCTTACACGTCTCGGTCACGTCTTATTCGCATCGACGGCACTTTGATCAGTGGCTAATATATTTCAGATGTGTTACGACCCGTGGATGTACCCTTCATTCTATACCTGCGAAACCCTACATTTCAGCAGGACAATGCTCGACCGAATGTTGCAGGTCCTGTACGGGCCTTTCTGGATACAGAAAATGTTCGACTGCTGCCCTGGCCAGCACATTCTCCAGATCTCTCACCAACTGTAAACGTCTGCTCAATGGTGGCCGAGCACTGGCCCGTCACAATACGCCAGTCACTACTCTTGATAAACTGTGGTATTGTGTTGAAGCTCTCTTTGACTCTATGCCCCAAGCATATCAAGGCCGTTATTACGGCCAGAGGTAGTTGTTCTGGGTACTGATTTCTCAGGTTCTGTTGTTGTTGTTATAGTCTTCAGTCCAGAGACTGGTTTGATGCAGCTCTCAACCCTACTCTATCCTGAGCAAGCCTTTTCATCTCCTCATAAGAACGGCAACCCACATCCATTTGAATCTGCTTACTATACGCGTCTCTTGGTCTCCCTCTACGATTTTTACCCCACACACTTCCCTCCAATGCTAAATTTACGATTCCCCGATGTCTAAGAATGTGTCCTACCAAGCGATCCCTTCTTTTAGTCAGGTTATGCTAAAAATTCCTTTTCTCGCCAATGCTGTTCAGTACCTCTACATTACTTATGCGATCTACCCACCTAATCTTCAGCATTCTTCTGTTAACACCACATTTCAAAAGCTCTCAGGATCTATGCACCGAAATTGCGTGAAAATGCAATCACATGTTGGTTCTAGTATCATATATATTTGTCCAGTGAATACCCGTTTACATCTAAATTTCTTCTTGGTGTAGCAATTTTAATGGCCAGTGGTGTAATGGCATGTAATGTTTTTTAAATGCTGAGTTTTTTTATTACAACAGTTTCCAGTGTCTGAATATTCCCCTCAACACAGCAAAGCACAGTAGCACCGCAGAGACCATACTGGTTGGTTGGTCTCCGCGCGGCGACATAGGAGGCATTTATTTTTTCCCGTTGCTGGTTTGGCAGGGCGATTGTGACGCAGCCTCGACCGCCGCGGACACATGCGGCGCGCCACCTGCCGCGACAGAAGCATCGCCGCTGGGCCGCAGCGCGTTAACCGCGCTGAAATGTAGGCCATCGCCGGCCGGGGCGCCGCGTTTCATGTCCGCCGAATATAAAGTTACACACGCGGGCGCCGCGGGCTGCCACTCGCAGCCACTTGTGCCGCCGCCGCCGCCGCTGGTAATTATATTTCAACGCGGCCGTGTTTCACACCCTCAATCACTGCAATTGGCAACACTGGCCGCGCGACCACTAGCTGTCATTTCCCGACGCGCCTCGCCGCGCACGTACGCTCGCTGCCCGACGACAACTGGGCCTCGCGGATTTGTTGCCAGTCAGAGGATTTTTACTCGGTGTCCCAATTATTGGGGGCTTCGTGACACATTCCGCAACAGCCTTGCTCTGTGTGAGGATACAGGGTTTTAGGTTAGTAACCTATTTGGTACGTTTAGGTCGAACGATAGTTATCGTTGTCGTGCAGCGATAGCTGCTGGACGACAATGCTTAGGTTGGAACGTTTCTTGTTTGTTGACCGGTGTGCGGCAGTCTCCCGCCGACCGTATAGTGAGGCAGTAGCGCGTTGGCAGTGCGTCCGTAACCCACATTTAGCGGTGGCTAAAATTTTGCCCATCAGTCGTATCGCATATGAGTTTCGGTTGCAGTTGCGTATTGAAATGTTTCAGTGTGGACTTGTACACATTTATCGTAGTGGCACGCGGTTATTTAATCAGTGTATTTAAAGAAAGAGTTCTTAACATTTGTCGTTCCGTAATAAAGGAAGTTAACAAAGTTCATTGTTATGGATCAACCTAGTAATTGTCCGCATACCATACCACCATACCATTGTAACAATGATTAAGGATTAATTAAACAGCAAATAGAATATAACGGCACCTTCGCCCATCGAGGATTAGGTGGACGCAGCTGTGACGTTATACCTGGGTGCATAAAATAATCATGTCCGGCTCTAGTTTGGGGGGGGGGGGGTGCGGGCGAACCATACCGTCGCCCAGGGCGGCAGATTTTTCGGGGCGGTAAATTCCTGAATTTTTATATGGTTCCGATAGGTTAAATTAAACAAGACAAAAAAAAAGTTGTAGTGTCTTGCATCAAAGTAGAAATGTGAAGAGGAGTTGGAAATACAAATTGTTACAGATTGATACGCACTGATACAGACAACAGTGATATGCGTCATCCTACAATGAAATTATACATTTTAGGTTACTGCGTAGAAGGTTGTATCATTGTGGTCGGCGGTTAATTATGAGCTGCGATGAGTATGTGCCGCGTGTTTAAATAAACGCCTTTGTACCAAGTGCTTTCGCGGATCTTGTGATTTACACAACAGTTAGTCGGTAAAATGCTCCACCTCTAATCATAGAACTAAAGAAAGTGAACAGATTTTAGTTTCATGCTCTGTCGCCGATCCAAATTAATCTTGGTGGACATATTAAATTTGGAGCTATGGTTTAACCCTCTCCATCTCCGTGTTGTCTACATCTACATCTCATGGGATATTCTGCAAATCACATTTAAGTGCCTGTCAGAGGGTTCATCGAACCACCTTCATATTATTTATCTCCCATTCCATTCTCGAACAGCGCGCGGGAAGAAGGACCTGAATCTCTCCGTTCGAAGACTGATTTCTATAAATTTTATTCTGATGATCTTTTCTACTTATGTAAATGGCAGTAAACAATATATTTTCGGATTCGGAGTAGAATGTTGGCGATTGGAGTTGCGTAAGTAGCTCACGACGCACCGAAAAGTGCCATTGTTGTAATGATTCCCATCCCAGATCCTGTATCATTTCCATATCCCCCAGCATCGTGACGATTCAAAACGATCTGCCCTTCTTTGGACTCTCTCGATGTCCTCCGTCAAACCCACCTGATAAGGATCCCACACTGGCCAGCATTACTAAAAAAAAAAAAAAGAAAAAAAAAAAAAAAAAAAAAAGGACGGACAAGCGTAGTGTATGCAGTCTCTTTAGTAGTTCTTTTAAAGGTTCTGCCAATAAAACGTCAATATCATTTCTATCTGTTCCTCTAACCACAACAATTTGTCCTAACAGTGTAAACAACAATGCAGGACTGCCAACAATTCATTGTGATTAGGTTGTATCCACTATCTTGAGGAAGCAGAGAACAGTAAACTAAAATACATAGTCAAAATATGTATTGTTGCTTCATGTCTAAGTAGGAGTAGATGCACCAAGACTTTCAAATAATTATATCAAGGTAAAGGAAACAAAGTAATTTAAAATTTTCATTACTAAATAATTGTTCAATGTACAAATTGCCCATTATTATGCACCATCATCTCTTCTGATGCTGCTTAGATATCACCTGTTCTGTTACTTATAACTGCCCTGGCCTACAGTGTGCCTAGTGATGTCCATAACAATTTACTCATATGATAACAATCAATGTCCCACAGTGCTGAAAAGAGGGAATAATGAATGGAAGAAATGTTTACCTTTACTTTGAATTTCAGAAAATAAGTGTAGATATGAATGATACTAAATAGCAAAGTTAGTACAATTTTCCTATTCTATTCATATGTTCAATTCCTTGCAGGAATCCAGTATAGGCTGCAAGCAAGAGGAACTGATGGCAGAAGACACTACCATCATAGTGTGCTGTAAGCTGAGAATTTGGTTTGTAAGGGAAGTGTATCTTGATGACCTAATTGGTTAAGGTGGCCACTGGCCTGAAGCAGGAAAGCTGGGTTCAAATCCTGATCCAGCATAAATTTTCATCTTTGCCATTGGATTTATTTCAATGTCCTGAAACGGTCAAAATGTTTAAACATTTCAAATTTGTAAATTTATGGCTTTTAATATCAACAAATGGTGTCTGTTCTTTTCGACATGTCTGGAAAGGAACAGACACTGCATCAATAATGTACACATTATCAACATACAACGAAAAATAATCATGCATACTGAGTACTCAAATTTCTGAATTTATTTGTTTAGGTTCTTAGATGGATACAGACCCTCAACTACATCTCCCTCCCAGATTTCCTAATAAATAACGACACCCATGTTGAATGTCTATTATCTTGTATGTTCTGAAGTTCATCACATGACACTTATTGTATCTTTTGATAACTGACTTTAAGTGGTACTTTATGAGTACTAGGTATGACTCCAACACAATACTCTACAGTATGCTTAATACTTTTATCTTAAGTCCTCTTCTGAGTTCGTGCAATCCCAGTCACATTGACTATATCTACACTAGATTAGATTAGATTATATTGTTACTTCCTGCATAGATGGTAAATACAGAATTTTAATATGATGTGGAATGTGCCAGTTTAATAAAAGGTTACTTGACACTCCATTTTTAAGGGGTTAGTATATTCTTTATTTTTATTTCTTTTATATTATTTTTTTCAAGTTTTATCTAAATATTCATAGAAGATGTAGAAGGAGTTGTGATTCTGAAATTCTTTAAATTTCGTTTCAAATACTGGTTGACTATATGACAGACTTATGATTCTACTTCGTATGTGACCAGAGTTTTGCAGCAGCATAATGCACCCCTTTATGTGACAATGTTAGATTTACCCTTTATTAGTGAATATCAGTGTTGTAGTGTTGTAGCTATGTACACTGCCATTACTTTGGAATTGATTTGCATAGTTTATGACAAACTTCATTTGAGGATATTTAATAACAAATTTCGTAACTGACTAAATACATTGTGAAGCTACTATGAAGATCTCTACATCCTTAAATGAATGTCTGCAGGTTGGTCTTGTGTGGACTCATGCAATTATTCTGATTACACATTTTTGTACAATGAATACTTATTTGCACAATGTTGAGTTCGCCCAGAATATGATCCAATATGAAAGCAGTGAATGAGAAAAGGCGTAGCAAGCTAATTTACTGAGATGTAATGTACACAACCAAAATTTTCAAAGACCCTGATAGAATAAGTAGCTGAACTCAAAAGTTTCAGAAGATCTTCAATGTGTTTCTTCCAATTCAATCCCTCATCAATGCAAACAACTAAAACTATTTGAATATGCTATCTTTGCTACAGATATCTGTCCAAAGTCTGTATTTGCTAGTGGTGTCACACCGTTTACTGCACGAAACCGTATATACTGGGATTTATCAGAGTCCATTTAATGACAGTCCATTTGTAGAGAAGCACTTAATAATTTTCTGAAAGACATCATCTTCAATTTCATCAGTTAAGTTCTGTTAATCAGGCATGATAGCTATACTTGTATAGTCAGCAAAAATAAATACCTTAGTATCTACGTGAATATAGAATAGTTAGTTCTTAATATATATTAGGAACAGAAAAAACTAAGACTGAACCATATAGAATCCCATTTTTGATAGCTTCCCCATTAGAGGAATTAGCCGTTTTTTGCGTATTATGTGAACTGCTTATTTCAACTTTCTGCATGCTTCCAGTTAAGTATGATTTAAACCATTTGTCCAATGACCCACTCATACCACAATACTAAATCTTATCTAGAAGAATTTCATGATTTACACAATCAGAAACCTTTGACGTATCATTAAAAATCCCGATGGGTGATGTCTGGTAATTCTGAGCATTTAATATTTCATCATTGAAATTATATATATAATTTTTTGTTGAAAAGTTTCTCTGAAAACCAAATTGACGTTCTGTTAGAACTTTATTTTTACTAATATATGAAGCCACTATAGAATATATACCTTTTTCAAAAATTTAGGATAAAAGTGTCAGAAGTGAGATTGTGAAGTAGTTGTTGACATCATATGTATCCCCTTTTTTATGGAATCGTTTATTGATATCATATTTCACTCTCTCAGGGAAAATAGCCTGCTAGAGATCTATTACACACGTGTTTAATAATCCTACTTGTCTCTTGGGAACAAGCTTTTAATACCCTGCTCGAAATGCCATCAATTCCGTATCAGCTTTTACTCTTGAGGGAGTTTATTGTTTTCCTAATTTCAGAGGAAGAGGTGGGTGGAATTTCAATTGCATCAAATTGTGTAGGTATGATCGCTTCCATTAACTACCATACTACTACAAATGAACATTTAAATCCTATTTTCTGCACGACATTTAAAAAATAATCATTATAAAAGCTTTCAACTTGTGACATTTTGTTAGTAAACTTGTCATTTTCTTTGAAGATAATACTGTCTACCTGTCTTCTTGGTTGCCCTATCTCCCTTTTTATAATATTCCAAATTGTTTTAATTTTATTATCAGGGGAACTTATCTCTGACATAATGCACGTGCTTCTGCATTTTTAATAACATTTCTTAATGTAGCACAATAGTTTTTATAATATTTGATTGTTTCTGGGTCATTACTCCTTCTTTCGAATAGAAACAGTTCCGTTTTCTGGTTACAAGATATTTTTATTTCTTTGGTAATGCATGGTTTTTACTTGGTTTCTTACAATTATATTTCACTTCTTTTTGGGAGGAAACAGTTTTCAAATAACTTTACAGATGAAACGTCCTGGCAGATTAGAAATGTGTGCCGGAACTGGGACTCGAACCTTGGACCTTTGCCTTTGCCCACGAAAGGCAAAGGTCCCAGGTTCGAGTCCCAGTTCTGGCACACAATTTTAATCTGCCAGGAAGTTTCATATCAGTGCACACTCCGCTGCAGAGTGAATGTTTCATTCTGGAACCTTACAGATGTATCAAGAAATGAGGGTTTAAAAAAAAAAAAAATAATAATAGCATCAGGTTCAATATAAACGCCATCCCAGTCTAAGTCTTGTAAACTAATTGAGCGCAACTCTGGAGGAATTTATTCTTTAGATTGCATTGTTCTAGTGCCTTTTGAGAAATATTTCATCTATTCATCGTTGATATCTTCGTCATGCATCTGTTCCATTGGTGCATATGCAGTTGAAGTATCTGTAACTTATTGTATATACTTACAAAAATCCGTATATGTTCTGGCCACTTTGTATGCTGTTTTGTTTAATCTGAGACGACATAGATTGCCATAAATATACGTTTAATTTGTAAATAATTTAATACTACCTTCCAATTTCTATGTGCAAAATATTTTGCATTGTCGAAAATGATTGCTTGTGGTTTACCCACATTAGGTAATTTCTGCAGCATGATTGTGCCTGTACTTCACTTCATTGTTTTTTTTTTATAAACTATGTGAATGTGTCATAAATAGCAATGATGTATTTTATTTCTCCTCCTGCAGTCGGTAGTGAAGTGGGCACATCTAAATGGATTGGTTAAGTCAGTATAACAGTGTGTAGATCCGTTTTCTATGATTTGTTGTTACATTTTGCCCTTTGGCACATGTTACCGTTTCATATTTGTTTTTCAACTTTCCTCTTTATATAGGAATAGTAACACTACATTCGATCAATTTTACACATCATTCTACTTCCATATAGCCACACCCATGATTGACTTACCATATTAAGTCTCCTGTACCTTCACCCAGTTCACATGATCACCACACTTCAGATTCTTGATCTTTCCTGTGTAATAAGAGTTCATTCGCCGACTTCAACTGTTACTTAAGGTTTTCTTGTGCTTTGCTTCAGATTTTTATTTTATTTTATTTCATTTTTTACTTTCCTGCAGGCTGATTCTGAGTCTTGTAATTGTATGACTTCTGTGCACATTTGTATGACTTTCTATTCTTAGATCTGATCCTGGAACTAGCAGTACAGCTTACTCCAATAATTTTGTTAATTTGTTTATCCATCAAGAGAACCAAGAAATTGCATTAGCAACTGTATTTTCTCAGCCCTTGGT
Organism: Locusta migratoria; assembly: GCA_026315105.1. Lineage (NCBI taxonomy): Eukaryota > Metazoa > Arthropoda > Insecta > Orthoptera > Acrididae > Locusta > Locusta migratoria. The sequence goes on from CM048751.1 coordinate 58,930,032, forward strand.
ATTCATTACATTGAAGCTATATTCTTGTAGTGGCAACACCCACTAAATTAATCTTGCATTCAATGGGTTGCAGGTTAACAAAAATCTTAAGGCTTGGTGGTCACAATAAATTTTAATCCTCTTGCTAGTTACAAAGTACTGGAAATGATTCAGTGATCATACTACAACCAAAGCCTCTAATTCAATTTCGGAAATTGCCTACTGACAGCTTGTTAGTGTATGACTCACAAAGTCGATAATTCTGATTTTGTGGTTGTCTTCGACCCCTTCCACCCTTCCATTTGGAACAGACATTATTTCGCTACTCCCAAAAGCGAGGCATCTATTGCTAGGCAGAACTCATTATTTACTTTGGGGTGATACTACACATCCGTGTTTATCAAACCCTTTTTGATTTGATTAAATATTTCTTTACGATTTGTTGGCCATACTCACATGTTTATACATAGTAAATTCAACTATTCCTCATTAATAAGCTGATGATTTGGTACCAATTTTCAAAGGAATTATGCTAGTCTTAGAAATGCTTTCAAGTGTTTCTCAGTTTCAGTTTCAGTGACTTTTTCAGTTGCTTTTAAATTTTAACAATTCCCAAGGGCGAGATGATATGCCCAAGGAATTTCTTCTGTTTTCTTACTGATTTAGACTTGAAGTCAGCTATTACCTAAAACTTAGTAAATTTATGCATTGTTTGCACAATTTTTTTTCTCTGTTCTTCTAATGTAGAGTGGCCATGAGTAAGTCATCCACATACAATTCTATCAGGTAACTGGTGTCTGAGTACTATGTTGAGACCAGTGATAAATACTCCACTGCTCACATTTAGGCTGAAAGGAAATATTTTAAATTTGTAGCTTCTTCTTCCAAATATAAATATTTTGTATTTCCAGAATTCTTCAGTGAGCGGGTTTTTCCCATATGATGATTTCATATAGACTGAAATGAGGTAACTTCTAACTGTTCTTCCAGGTGTTTAGGCCTAGTTTTCACTGGTACTATGATCTTGTTTAATCCTCTTGAAACTAATACTAATATGATACCTCCGCCACCCCCACCCCGTGCTGTGCAGCCATGGAGTAACATGGTAGTTTTGTTATGTCAGTTTCATGATTACATGTTCGAAGAACATTAGCTTAGTTCCTATACAGAATACAAAATTTTGATTTGAGCTCTATACTGATGAGAGGAATAATGTTGTCGTAAGTTGATTATAACTTTAAAACTGGTGTCAATATTTCATTTTTCTCTATGAATAAAATTTTGTGCTGATATTCATTTGGTGCTCAACAGTGAATTTAAGATTTCATGAAAGCTATTTCTAATTCCTTATTATCTTGAATGATTGGACGAACTCAATCTTAATAAGACATTATCATCTGTTTCCGTTGACTAACTTTAAAAATTTTCTCTGTTTCTGTACTTTTCCAGATGTGTTTCGATTATTTATCGATGCATACCTCTAGTTTCTTATTGTCTACAGCTCTTAAGACCAGTATCTTCGCTACATTAATATTTTGGACCCTTTTAAAATTCTGTAACAGCTAATGTGTCAGTTTATGAGTTATTAGCCTACAATGAAGAAAAAGCCACACATCATAAAACCTTGGTGTCTAACAGCAAAAATAAATAAATAAATAAATAAATAAATAAATAAATAAAATAAACAACTGCCGTCCAGAAGCAGTGAAACGCTGAGTCTCCTTGAGGACCACAAAGAATTTCCTGAAACCCTGACCGCCATCTCTCTACCAACCTCTACAGCTTCTGTTGCACAGCAGCACAACCACTGTGAATCCTCAGTTGTGGCTCATCATGTTACTAGCTAACTACTGAAACATAAAATCTAGCTTGTTTCAGCCACGAAATACTGCAATTTAATATGTGTACTGTAGTGGTTTCCCTGCTACTATAGCTAGAATTATAAATTACATTGTGTTATTAGGATTACAGCATGTTACAGAATGACAATAGCAAGTGCCTTCTGTATTCTGGATGAACATATGTGGTGTTGTAGTGTAGTAAAATATTAAAATACTTGTTAATTATGTGACCAAATTACTGTGGTTACTAGTCCCTACACGTACAAAATACTAATACTAACTTAAAACTAATCTAAGAACAACACACACAACCATACTTGAAGGAGGACTCTAACGTCTGAGAGAAGTCCCAGACAAAGCTCTTAGAACACCTTGGCAAAGATACGGGCAGTGCGTTGTGGAATGAAGTCGTTATTTTGAGAAATGTAGAAAGACTCCATGACCAATAACATCAAACAAATTTATATTTTAAAATACATTTATGTTATTTATGGAAGTCAGAGTTAATTTTTGGAAATTGACATCATTTTGCATTGAAATTTATAGTGACTGTGACAGATGGTCAGTGTTCATGGGGTGTCTCCATATCTAAAAAGTTACTTTTTTGTAGTAATAAACGTACTTAAAAGTGGACGGGTGACCTCATTTTGTCTTGCTGCTGCCACGGGCACCCAACAGCATTAGTTCGCCACTGCTAGGAGGAATACAGTTAGAAGATTGAAAGGGAAGTAGGTTGTCGTTCTTATTCAGAGATCAACTAGCTTGCGCAGGATAGGGTAGCGTGGACAGCTGCATCAGACCAGTATTTGGACTGATAGCCATAATGATGATACTAATAATCTAAGTCGGAAAAGTCACGATAAACATTAAGCTATCCGGGCATCTACATCTACATGGGTTACTCTGCAAATCACATTTAAGTGCCTGGCAGAGGGTTCATCGAACCTCCATTATACTATTTATCTCCCATTCCATTCTCGAATAGCGCGCGGGAAGAAAGAACACCTGAATCTCTCCGTTCGAGGTCTGATTACCCGTATTTTTTTTTCTGATGATCATTTCTACCTTTGTAAGTGGGAGTCAACAATATTTTTTCGGATTCGGAGGAGAATGTTGGCGATTGGAGTTTCGTAAGTAGCATACGCCGCAGCGATTAGCGCCGTTGTTGTAATGATTCCCATCCCAGATCCTGTATCATTTCCGTAACGCTGTCTCCCCTGTATCATGACAATACGAAACGAGCTGCCCTTCTTTGGACTCTTTCGATGACCTCCGTCAAACCCAGCTGATAAGGATCCCAAACTGGGCAGCAATACTCCAAAATGGACGGGCAAGCGTAGTGTGTGCAGTTTCTTTAGTAGTTCTGATGCATCTTGGGTTCAGCCAATAAAACGCAGTCTCTGGTTCGTCTTTTCCACGACATTATCTACGTGTTCTTTCCAATTTAAGTCTGAAGTAATAGTAATTCCTAAGTATTTTGTGGAGTTTACGGCCTTCACTTTTGATTGATTTATCTTGTAAAAAAAGTTTAACGGATTTCTCAAATGAATATGTTGGCAGTGAAGCTTTTGTCGCATCCACTGTGCGCCTCCGCAGCCAGAGTACCGATCCTGACCTAAGGACAACACACACAACCATGCCTGAAGGAACACTCTAACGTCTGGGAGAAGTAGCCTCGTAGTCCCAGACAAGGCTCTTAGAACAGCTCGGCTATTCCCGCATGGCCAATGTAGCAGAATACAGTGCGTTGTGAAATAAAGTGATTTTTGAGACATGTAGAAAGACTCCATGACCAATTACGTCAGGTAAATTAATGTTTCAAAATCCTTACATTCATGTTGTTTATGGAAGTCAGAGTTCATGTTTGTAAATTGACATCATTTTGTATTGAGATTTATAGTGACAGTGAGAGATAGTCAGTAATCCTGGGGGGTCTCCAAATCTGAAAAGTTACTTTTTTTGTAGTAACAAATGTATTTATGTGGATATGTGGATGGAGGATGGAGGACCTGAGGACCTTATTTTGTTTCGCCGCCGCCACGGGTCCCCAACAGTCTTAGTCAGTTACTGCCAATAGGAATACAGTTAGAAGATAGAAGATTATAAGAGATGTAGGTTGCCGCAGGATAGGGTTGCGTGGAGAGCTGCATCAAACCAGTATTTGGACTGATGACCACAACGACAACGACAATAATAATGATAGTAATAATCTAAGTCGGAAAAGTCACGATTAGCATTAAGCTAACCTGGCAAATGATTATGTTGGCAGTAACGCTTTTGTGGGGTTCATAAGGATCAAGTGCGTGCACGCTCTGGCTAATGTCGCATCCACTGTGCGCCTCCGCAGCCAGAGTACCGATCCGGCGCCGGCCACTGAACGGATATTTACGAAGCGCGCTGCCGGTGACAACGAGGGCCCTCGGCGCGGCGAATGCATAAAATTTAGCCGGTCGCGAGCACTCGAACGCAGCGCGCGGGCCGGTGTCCGCTTCCAAAAACGACGCCCCGCGCTGCGCGCCTGTCGCGGCCCGCGGCGCGTGATATATTTATTTTGATACGCGCGTGTCAATGGCGCGCGATGGGGCCGCGAGGGCGCGAGTATGCGCCTGACAACGCGCGCAACTGTTTATGCGCCATTTTTGAGCGCCCTCGGGCGCCGGCGCGAGCGCTCTCTGCCGCGGTGCATCCATCACCTGCCGCCAGCCGCGCTGCCGCTCTGTCGAAAAGTATCGGCCGTGTCGGCCGCGTGGAGGGCCCCCGCGCCCGTGCCGATGACACTGCGCTGCACTGCACGAGAACTCTCCACGCGACCCATTTGCAGCGACATACAAACATTGCGCAATAAAGATCTAGCGCGTTCCAGAGCAGTGTTGGAAAACTGCTGGGGACTAAAGGGAGATATGCACTAGTAACGGTACACTAAAATTTTTATTTTTTTGAAACTTCCTGGCAGATTAAAATTTTGTGCCGGAACCGGGTTTCGAACCTAGGACCTTTGCCTTTCGCGGGCAAGCGCACTACCATTCATTCTGGAAACATCCCTTAGGCTGTGGCTAAGCCATGTGCCGGCCGCGGTGGCCGAGAAGACTGAGGCGCTTCAGTCACGGTCTGTACGGCCACTACGGTCGGGGGTTCGAATCCCCCCTCAGGCATGGATATTTGTGCCGTCCTTAGTTGTAGCTAGTTCATAAGTAGTTTGTAAGTTTAGGGACTGATGACCCCGTAGTTAATACCCCTAGACTCTACAAACATTTGAACATTTTGAGCTAAGTCATGTCTCCACCATATCCTTTCTTTCAGGAGTACTAGTCTTGCTTGGTTCGCAGGAGAGCTTCTGTGAAGTTTGGAAAGTAGGAGGCGAGGTACTGGCGGAAGTAAAGTTGTGAGGCGGCATCGTGAATCGTGTTGGGATAGCAAAGTCGGTAGTGCGCTTGCCCGCGAAAGGCAAAGGTCCCAGGTTCGAGTCCCGGTTCCGGCACACAATTTTAATCTGCCAGGAAGTTTCATATCAGCGCACACTCCGCTGCAGAATGAAAGTTTCATTCTGGTAACATCCCTTAGGCTGTGGCTAAGCCATGTCTCCACCATATCCTTTCTTCCAGGAGTGCTAGTCTTGCATGGTTCGCATGAGAGCTTCTGTGAAGATTGGAAAGTAGGAGGCGAGTAAAGTTTTGAGGCGCCATCGTGACTCGAGTCGGGATAGCACAGTCTGTAGTGCGCTTGCCCGCGAAAGGCAAAGGTCCCAGGTTCGAGTCCCAGTTCCGGCACACAATTTTAATCTGCAAGGAAGTTTCATATCAACGCACACTCCGCTGCAGAGTGAAAAGTTTCATTCTGTTTCATTCTTTTATTTTTTGTTTATCTTTGATCAGTGATGCTTATCGCCTCCGGTACCCCCTGACTCGCAATGCAACTAATTTAATTTCATTCGTCATGTTTTACTTCCGAACAAGCAAGAAGACGGAACCGTGATAGTAGTTTTACTCACTCTCTGGTCTGTATCTGATGTGACAACACGTCTTTCATACCTGTATCCACTCATGTAAATAAGCTGAAAATATATTATTTAAATTTAAAAACATTCCCTCTCCTTGGTTTTCATTTAAATCAAACTCCTCCACGTCAAATATTTAATTTCTCAACACTCCGAGTGCCAATCACGTCAATTGACGGGATACGGAAATTTCTGTAGAGTGCCAATCACGTCATTTGACGTGATCTTTGTTTTCGTGCTCTTAAAACAGAATCAAGTTTATTGACGGACTAGATCTACCTTAAATATCTTACTTGGTAAACCTAGTGTCTAAACCAGCCTATAGATCTTTTATTTAGTTTCTAAATCGTCCGACTGGTCGCATTCATTGTATGAAACGGGGCAGGTAGAAAGTGGTGTCCGCTCACTCAGTAAATCAACGGACATGGCTTCACGCAAATTATTCTCCCCGAAAGTACTGAGAGGTGACTATGACAGAGAGGTGACACAGCAACATATCGTAGTGACTCTACAGACTGTTTGCGAAGTAGAGACGTTTTTAGTGGGGCCTTTGGCGTCGGAGTTGTACGTGATTTAGATGCTCTGTGTTCAGTTCTGGATTTATTTCAAAGAGCAGACAATTCTTTACGCCAGACTGAAGATAATGAAACTATGTGCAGCTGTAGTCCAGTCAAATTAGGGTTTCACCTCGGAATGAGAGGTAACAAGCTGAATATTTGCATAAACCTTTGTTTTGGCATTCTAAATGATGTGTCAAAAGTCTCATAAAATCTCGTGTCCGCGTCTTAAGATAATAAAGGTCAAAGGTCACGAAAATCAGTTTTCCGCAAATATCTCGCTTCCTATGCGTTAAATGGTATTTGCATCTCAGATAAAAGTAGTAGAGCATGAAATTCTCTACAATTTTTGTTTGAAACATTTTTTTTGTGCAACTAATCGTTTTTTAGATAGAGCGCGGAGAGCGCACAGGTCACAGCGCTCAGACATATAAGACGTAATACGAGGTCAGCTGCGAATCACAGTCAATGGTAGGTTGAATAAAACAATTATAATTGTAAATAAAAGTTCATTATTTACGAATTAATACCCAATTTTAATAATACTTACTACTCTTCCAGATTTTAGGTGTAAGAAGAGATGAAAGTCGCTAGGAGAGAGGTCCGAGCTGTATGGAGGACGATCAAACAGGCCCCATTGAAATTTCCGTAAGAATTATTTGGTCACATTCGGTGTGTGACGTCAGGCATTATCGTGGAAAAAAAAGTCTTTTGACAGTAATCCTCTTCTTAAACCTAAAATCTGTCCTTTCGGAAGCTATGTAGAAAAGTAGTTTAACAGTTGTAGATTTTTGTACAATCAATAACTTTTCTGTATCTGTACCTTTTCGTTTTACATAACCAAACGCCGAACGCGGTGACCGAGGGGACTGAGGCGCTCCAGTTCCGGTCTACACGGCCACTATGGTCGGGGGTTCGAATCCCCCCTCGGGCATGGATATTTGTGCCGTCCTTAGGATAAGCTAGTTGATAAGTAGTTTGTAAGTTTAGGGACTGATGACCCCTTTAGTTAAGTCCCATAAGCTATACAAACAACAATATAACCTAACGGAACTTACTTTCTGGACGCGCCTCGTAGATCATCTTCGATACGCGCAATTTGATAAATCAACAAAACTTAATAAACCTGTGCAACTATCATATCTGCCACCAACTAGTGCAGCAGCTCATCAACATATCAATCGTGCTTACTACCAAGTACAAACGTGGTAGGAAACTATATAGAACCCCAGGAATGGGGTTGGGTGCTGCAGAATGAACATTTGGAGCCAATACTAACAATATTACCACCTGCACCAGACGAGCTCCTGAGTAGAATATTTTGCAACTGCAAAAATGGTTGTGGTTCACGCTGCGGGTGCAGGAAATCGGGGATGCAATGTTCTTCAGCTTGTGGCCAGTGTAATGAGCAGGCTTGCCACAATGCATCACACCAGAACGATCTCGATGAAGAAAGTGCGTATGACCTCGAAATCTTGGAAGGTTTAGAGACGACGATCGTCGATTACGAGGATGATAATGAAATGGACGTTTCCGAGCGACCAGATGAAGACGACAACGATGATCAAGAAGATGTATATTGAGACCTATGTATGAGTAATAGTTAAAGTGAATGAAAATCCTCCACACGTTTGAACTTCTAATTGTAATAAATGAATCATACATGACTAATAAATAAAGATTTACATAAAACGTATTTCCTCGTTTTTTTATTTAATATATTTTTGCTTCAAATATAATTAAGTCTTAATTACAGTTATTTATATTCTTTTCTACATGAAACATAATTAAGATATATTAGAATATAATTAAAATATACTTGAAGTATTTGGCTTCATAACTTTATAATTTCATGAAATAAGTAAATATTACTAAACAAATGTTTTTGATTTAGAATAGAATAATTTTGAATAGATTAATATTATGAAATATTGAACGTAATTAATAAAGAATGAAGGGTTGTTATTGTAATTGTTGCAATGATTTATTAACTTTAAACAACCTACCATTGACAGTAATTCGCAGCTGACCTCGTATTACGTCTTATATGTCTGAGCGCTGTGACCTGTGCGCTCTCCGCGCTCTGTCTAAAAAACGATGAATTGCACAAAAAAATGTTTAAAACAAAAATTGTAGAGAATTTCATGCTCTACAAATGTTATCTGAGATGCAAATACCATTTAACGCATAGGAAGCGAGATATTTGCGAAAAACTGATTTTCGTGACCTTTGACCTTTAATATCTTAAGACGCGGACACGAGATTTTATGAGACTTTTGACACATCATTTAGAATGCCAAAACAAAGGTTTATGCAAAAATTCAGCTTGTTACCTCTCATTCCGAGGTTGACGCCTTTTTTCGGCTTATTTGACTGGACTACTGGGGTTACTCCTGCAAGCAGAATGTCTGGCACTCTAAGGGATGGGCCGGCCGCGGTGGCCGAGGAGACTAAGGCGCTCCAGTCATGGTCTGCACGGCCACTACGGTCGGGGGTTCGAATCCCCCCTGGGGCATGGATATTTGTGCCGTCCTAGTTCGTAAGTAGTTCTTAGGTAGTTTGTAAGTTTATGGACTGATAACCCCGCAGTTAAGTCCCTTAAGCTTAACAAACATTTGAACATTTGGTTTATATGGCCGGCAGTCAAAGTGTTAACGTTTTCAGCTCCTTCACCTCCGTAATAGTTTAATGTTCAGACGCTATTACGATCGCTTCGCATTGTCTGCAAAATTTCAATTATCAATCATCCTTATACAATACTTTGCTTGATTTTCGAACCTGCAGTCATTTCTTTTGTAATTTCACGAAGTCCGATCATTTTTTAAATTATTTTATCAGTACCAGTAACTTCATGTTACACCCACGGTCACACAACAATGAAAAGCGAAGTGAACAGTCTGAACATTGATCTCCTACAGAAAGTATCTCGAACATTCACGGATTAAATAAGACGTAAGAGTTATCATTTCCAGCTTCTACAATATGAAGCGCAGGACCCAGCTAGATGCTTTCCGTATGTCTTATAACGTGCAGTTGCTTGTATGGTGCCCGACTTTAATATGCAACCCGCGGTTTATTTGCATCAATGTTCATTTTGTGCTGTACTTTAACTAACTTATTTCAAATTAAAAAATTCGGTGCCATCAATTCCTTGTCCAAAATGTAATCGCGGAATCTACTTTAACAATTATGGTATCATTCGAAGGAAGGGCAAAGTTATACACTGTTTGGTCAAAATAATACTGTCAGCTACAGTATGTGATCAAAAGTATCCAGACACCTGGCTGAAATTTTTTTACAGTTTCGTGTGGCTCTCGATCAATAAAACTGGATTTCAATACGGTGTTGGCCCACCCTTACCCTTGATGACAGCTTACACTCTAGCAGACCAGTGGCGGCGCTAGGCGTCGGCGACGTCGGCAACCACCGGCGGCCTCGCGCCTGCAGGGGCCTCGCAAAACATCGTTAAAATTTTAGGTTTTTTTTTCTTATATTTTAAGTTTAACGTCGCTTTTCAACTGCTTGATTATGTAGCAACGACCTACATCTAACGTACACTACCTTAACCAAAGGCCAAACACAACAGCCGTACCCAAGAGAGGCATTCGACCTCAATAAGAGCGACTTCGCTCACCATAGTATGACGCCTTAGTGCGCTCGGCTATTCCCTGCCGGCAGCTATTTAGTTTCCCTATTTATTTCCGAATGAGTGCAGCACTGATGAAATTTTTAGTTAAATACTTGAAAAACAACTTCTTCAGTATATTTTAGAAAACAAATTGTAAGTAGTACAGTATATCCAAATGCTTATATAACAATCAGAATCAAGCTCACAGGTAGTCAATACAGCTTCGGCCGAAAATAGTTTCTCAAAGTTAAAATTGATTAAGACATGAGCCCCGCCCAAAAAAAAAAAAAAAAAAAAAAAAAAAAAAAAAAAAAAAAAAAAAAAAAAAAAAAAAAAAAAAACCTATCTGCGTTGTCAGTGCTATTAATTAAAGCCAAAACAGCGGCTAGTATTAATTATGCTGTGATTGTTAAAAAATCAGTGAGGGGAAATGCCGAAAAGTTTCTCTATGTTAATTTGTGTTTGTTTATTGTAATTTTTGTCACTGCAATAATACTTGTATATTATAGTAACAAAAGTTTAGTATAATGATTATTGATGTACAATTCAGCTCATTTTATTTAACATTTTCTTCCTTACTGAAAAAAATGAAAGCGGCCTCGCAAAGACGTGTTCGCCGACGCCCATTTTTCGTCTAGCGTCGCCACTGTTGCAGTCATACGTTCAGTGACGTGTTGCGAAGTTTCTTGGGGTAGGGCAGCTTATTATTAACGGAGAGCTACACTGAGGATAGGTATCGTCGTTGGTAGGTGAGGCCTGGCACGAAATCGGTGTTCCAAAACATCCCAAAGGTGTTCTGTAGCATGTCAGGACTCCAGTTCAGTCCGTTACAGGGATGTTACTGTCGTGTAACCACTCCGTCACAGGCCGTGCATTACTAACAGGTGCTCGATCACGTTAAAAGATACAATCACCACCCCGAATTGCTCTTCAAAAGTGGGTAGCAAGAAGGTGGTTCAAACATCAATGTAGGCCTGTGCTGCGATAGCTCCACGCAAAACAACAATAGGTGCAAGCTCTCTCCGTGAGAAACACGACCATACCACAACACCACCACCTCTGAAGTTTGGTCTTGGCACTATAAATTCCGGCATATGACGTTCACCGGGCATTTGCCATACTCATGCCCTGCCATCGGATCTCCACATTGTGTACTGTGATGATTCGTCACGCTACACAATAATTTTTCACTGTTCAATCGTACTGAGTATGGACCAATAGGTTTACAGACATCTGAACTTTGCTGTTAACACTCTCAATGAGACATCACTGTAGCTACTAGACAATAGAGCTCTCCTTTCGTTTTCTGTATCTGTCCACTTTCTCTTTCCTTCCCTCTCTGTCCATTTCCTCTTCACCTACGACTCTGTTCATCTTATAACCTCCCCCTAGCCTACTTGTAGAGTGCGAGCGTGAAGGTCGGGGTGAGAGTTTAAAATCGGGAATGTTTAATTTTTAAAACTCACAACCACCAGCTGCGAACCAAATTCCTAAACATGCAAAAACACTGGAACTGTGATTGCGACTGTTTGACTCGTTTTCTAGGGGATGATATCACACGTTCGCAGCTTTCCTTCCCTGCATATGATTAACAAAACAAATTCATAATAAAATCAAGTTCATGAGAGAAAAGGGTGTACTAACTACTATTTTTGAAAACATGTAAAAGTTCACTTTATGTTGTTTATTTCACAATCTTAGAAACCTGTGGCTGATACGTCTGTACGTCGGCACATTTATCAAATAAAGTTATAGCTCGTGAGCCCCCAGACAAAAATGAATATTTGTCGCAAATTGTTTTAACACCATGTGGCTGTCTCAAACACCGTTTATGTTCATGCCTATGCGACGACACGTGTTACATTAACAAATCACGGTCACTTTAATTCAATGCCATGCACACCTTGTTCCACCGGCTAAATATTCACAACACACAGTAGCACTCGATTCAACTTGGTGCAGTCTACGACGAGCAACCACACGTGACGATTGCCACACCAAAATTCTAAAGTCTCCACCTGGAGATACACATGCCGACTGATGCAGGGCGACGCCGCCCGGCCAGCTACCCCACGTGCTCCCGACTCGCCACTTCCTGCCCACGTGCACGCGTGCGCCGAAAGCTCAACTGTCGGGGTTTTTTCCCTACGTCATCTACTTCCCCATGTGAGCTGTTCTAACAGATTTGCCAACGTACAGCGCTCAGCCAATACATTTCTAAAACTTTACTTAAAATCAAAATAATTACACTACACATTAAACAAATATCTTCTTACGTTTTTATATTAGTATAAACATCCTTTGTACTATTTATTATAATCGTGCAATTTCTTACATCACAGATAAGTGATTTAACTGAATATTTCAAGGTAAAATACACAAGATTATTTGAAAATAAAATGAGAAATAGTTAATATATTATTTTTATAAACAAACGTTGCCTTGCTAGTTGTGTAACTGTCTTGTCTTCGTTGGTAATTTATTACTTTTCATTGTCAATTAAACATATTACGCCAGATGTGACTATATCCGCTAATGTATTGTTTATTTATCAACAGGCTAATGAGGGCCTTAAAGGTTCCTAACTGCATCGTATTACTTCAAATGCCAGTAGTATTAGAATATTTTATTTCACGCTGTACACTGCTCTGTGCCTGGCACTCGCCATTGTCCCTCTCTCCCCTCACCAGAAACGAACTGGAAAATCCTAAGCTGGAACAAGCCACCAACGTCGGCCTGCTCGCTGGCCTCCCGTCAGCTACAAGCACACAGCAAATCTCAACATGGAGAATTTCTACCTATGATCTAACTATAAATATTGTCACCCAACTGTGTACATACATTGCTACCATAATTAATAAGAATAAATTGTGTAACATTTAGTGCATTGGCATGGTCAATGTTTACAGTGAACTTCATACTGTTTAATTATCAAATGCTATTAATTACCAGTATTTCTATTGGGCGGTAATCTTACAAGAGCAGCAGTTAGAGGCTAAAACTAAAGCCATTATTTATTAACTGTAATTACTATTAAGTGTAACAAAAGTGTTAGCTTTTGTTGGATTTTGTGGTAGAAAGTGTAAAAACTGAGTTTTACTGTTATTTATCATGAATTTATTTTCCACAAGCCATGAACTGCATTATTTGATACTGTATCAATATTACAAACAACATCCTTTACTACCAAGCTGGTATCATCACCAAACAAACAAACTGCTAATAGAGTACCCATGTAATAATCTACATCTACATCTACATGGGATACTCTGCAAATCACATTTAAGTGCCTGGCAGAGGGTTCATCGAACCACAATTATACTATTTATCTCCCATTCCATTCTCGAATAGCGCGCGGGAAGAAAGAACACCTGAATCTCTCTGTTCGAGCTCTGATTTCTCTTATTTTATTCTGATGATCATTTCTACCTATGTAAGTGGGAGTCAACAATATATTTTCGCATTCGGAGGAGAATGTTGGCGATTGGAGTTTCGCAAGTAACCCACGCCTCAGCGATAAGCGCCGTTGTTCTAATGATTCCCATCCCAGATCCTGTATCATTTCCGTAACGCTGTCTCCCCTGTATCGTGACAATACAAAACGAGCTGCCCTTCTTTGGACTCTCTCGATGTCCTCCGTCAAACCCACCTGATAAGGATCCCACACTGGGCTGCAATACTCCAAAAATGGACGGACAAGCGCAGTGTATGCAGTTTCTTTAGTAGTTCTGTTGCATCTTTTAAGGATTCTGCCAATAAAACGCAGTCTCTGGTTCGCCTTTCCCACGATATTATCTACGTGTTCTTTCCAGTTTAAGTCTGAAGTAATAGTGATTCCTAGGTATTTTGTGGAGTTTACGGCCTTCACATTTGATTGATTTATGTTGTAAACAAAGTTTAACGGATTTCTTTTCGTACTCATGTGGACGACTTCACACTTCTCATTATTTAGAGACAATTGCCAATTTTTATACCATACTGATATCTTATTCAGATCGTTCTGCAGTTGGTTTTGATCTTCAGATGATTTTACTAGACGGTAAATGACGGCGTCATCTGCAAACAACCTAAGAGAGCTACTTAGATTTTCCCCTAAATCGTTTATGTAAATAAGGAATAGCAGAGGACCAATAACACTACCTTGTGGAACGCCCGATATCACCTCTGTTTTAGTCGATGCCTTACCATCGATTACCACGAACTGTGTCCTCTCTGACAAGAAATCCCCTATCCAATTGCAAATTTGGGGCGATATACCATAACCACGCAATTTGATTAAAAGCCGTTTGTGAGGTACGGTGTCAAAAGCTTTCTGGAAATCAAGAAATACGGAATCAATTTGCGAACCTTTGTCGATAGCAAGAAGAATGAACAAAAATATTGTCAGTGGTAGAACTGCTACTGCCTTGCACTATCGTTGGAAAGAATACTGTTTGCATCAGATGATAGGAACTAAGGAGGAATTTCTTGGGCTAGTTTACTTCTAGTAACATTAACAACTCCTGCACAACATTCAAATATCTTTTCTGTGGAGTGTTTTGAAACATCGATGGATTCAAATGGAATATTGTTTTTTGCATACATTGCCACTCTCCAACGCTGCAAGGAACTCCCAGAGAAGGCAGCTGACCTGTATCCTACCAAAGGAAATCCCTGACTTATCACATAATTTAAAAAGTGCTCTGAAATACCACTAATGCCTGAGTCAACAGCGATAAGGAGTTCATTAACTTTATCTCTAATACGTTGTATATGTTGATGGAATGTAGTACTTTCCTTTTTACTTAGATTCTTAATCTTTGTCGAAAGTGGTTCCTTTGTCAGAGGAACTTACTTTACGCAGGAATACCTATCAGCTGTCTTCAGTCTAAAAAGGGTGCAGCCCTAACGCCAACTACTACAGGAATTTTTCCACGATGACTCCTCACCCTCTACAACACTGTCACTTATGAGCTTCGTCAACCTCCCCTTCCCATACTAATTGAGGTGCAGACCGTGCCTATGAAATACGATCTTCGTGCAATCTCAGTTGGCAGCACTGCAATGTGACCGATTTCCTCCGTCATCAGCGTCTCTTTAAGCCTTGTGTTAATACGCCTGACAGCCGTATTGAGGCCTATCATGACGCTGGATCAGCTGAATGAAATGCACATTCGTACCAACAGTTTGAGTGGTTATCCCTTCCAGATCACAACCTATATCATACTCCCTGTTCATATGAAGATTATTCCCGGCTCCACCATCACTACCTGATCCTATTACAGAAATTCCTACATACGTTCCCTACGTTTCAAGTAACCTGAGCTAACCCTGCACTGACCTTCACTACACTGGTGACCTGGTACTTACTCCCAGGTACTTCCTGCAACTGATGGACTATAACTCTTCCATGCGAAGTTCCTGACAGCAGGACCTTCTTCTTCCTAACAGACACGTCTACTGATTTGGGCTTCCTAACAGCTAAGGTCTGCTACATATTTCCTACACCTACACCTACAGGAGATTCATCTCCATTGAACTCTAACAGTTGTAAAGTGAATCTATATGAATACCTCCTCCTAGTTACCTTCTTGGCAACTGCCAGTTCCGTTTCCCCACCCTCCCTTCAGCTCTTCAGTCTACCTGCTTACTCCCCAGCGTGTTTCAACTGCACCTGTAGGGCACAGATCTTACGCTCGTGCTCCTCTATCAGATTATTCCTGCTGCACATCCTGCAATTCCAGGAGAGAATCTCACTACAGTGACCAATGGCTTCCCCACCGCGTTCCCCCCAAAGTAAATACTTCGTACAAATCCCACACTGCAACCCACTACTCACTAGAGCCCACACTTTTCACTTGTGGTAACATTTTACAATTCCTTGTTAAGAATAACTAGACTCTATGTTCTGTAAGTTACGTTTCTATAAAGGAGCGAGTTTATGAAACACGTCAACTACGGCAATCAAAAAATCTCAGTCTCTGCGAATAAAGTAACTACTACTACTGCTGCTAATAGTATCAATACGGAACAAATAACATTACCACTAAAATTTTACACATTTTCTTGTATAAACAGAAATAAATTCAGCGTCACTAATGAAGTAAGCACAGTGAGAGCGCAAGAGTTTTCAACCACCTTAAGCGGAAGTTTCCCTACCGCTATTACGATAAAAACAGCAAGAAGACACCAGTTTACTAAATTTAGTAAATAACTAGCGTGTTAAACAGGTCTTGAAACCTACTAACGTCAGTAGTTAACTACAACACACAAACACTAATTGGAACCCATATTTAGGAGACATCTACTGCTGGAAGTGCTCGCCGCTAAATGTAAACACAAAACTGACAAGGAGACAACATGGGTATCGGATTTTAGATTCGTTAGACGCAACTCTAAAAAATTATCTAGAAAACCGACTTTGAAGTTTTTGAAGTACCCGTAAGTTCCAATAATGAATTCATTTGCAGCATCTATCGGTGTAGATCAGGGTGTACAGCTGTAGGGTGGGTAGTGTCGTGACATCTAATGGTAATTTTTACGAAAAATGCACGTGTTTTTGTATATTCGTAGTTTCCTTAATTTTATAAAAGGTTCTCAATAATGATGATTACAATAAATAAAACATAACTTACTTTTTTTACATTAATGGCTTCACTATTAGTAGAAGACAGTAGTCTTTGATTGGTCAGTTTGTGAAGAGCTACGACGCTGTTTCTGGGAAGTCATCTTCATAGTTACTAATCGCTTTCCAAGTAGCTAGCCTATTCAACCATCGTCTCAGGTACGACAAGGTGTTCAGATCGTCTACATACACATAAAAAACCCATAACTGGCAACAATTAAAATTTAAGTCACCAGCTTTCTATCATCGAGCAGTAAATGTAACACCCAGAGGATGTGCGCTTGCAATAGTGGACGAAACGTCGGTGAAATGTTGAAAAGTTTGTTTAGCTTAAGGGACTTAACTACGGGGTCTTCAGTCCCTAAACCTACAAACTACTTATGTTGTACCTAATACTAAGGACGGCACAAATATCCATGCCCGAGGGGGGATTCTAACCCCCGACCGTAGTGGCCGTGCAGACCGTGACTGGAGCGCCTCAGTCCCCTCGGCGAAACGTCGGTGAAACATTTGATATATTGACGATGCGGTCCAGTACCCAGAAGAGTTTTATCAACAATGACAACACTATTCACGCTCATCCGATGTCATATTCAGAAATGTGCCTCAGCAGCCGCTTGGAGCGCTGCTGTCTTGTGTACAACATAAATCAGTGGGATTGTCGCGAGTGTATACGTTAGACTGTGGTAATGCCCCGCGCGCCGCTGAACGATAAAAAGACATTAGCGCAGGCAGCCGCAAGGTCGGGCAGGGCCGGCGATCTAATATGAATAACCGGCACAAGCGCAAGCGCGCCTCCGCTCGCAGCGCAACAGACCGTCCCCGCGGGCGCGCGATAATCATAATTTGCATTCCGCAAATCTGGTAAAAGAGTCCTGCGAGGTGTCACAAATCACGGCGTTACCGAGCGTCTCCGGAGAGGGATCGTAAAGCTAATCCTCGGCGCGGTGCGGCGCGCATATTTTTATATAGCGCGCTCCTGGCCGCTGGCTAGCCGAGCGCCGTCCCAGAGCGCGGCTTCCGGCCTGCGCTGTAAATCAGCAGCGGACGCCGGCTTTTTTGGAGGCGCCACCTTGGGACCGCGCGCGTAATTGCGACATAGGGCAGTTCGCAGGTCGCTTAACGATGATTAACGGCGGCGCCGCCGGATCGCCGCTCCCGGGCCGGCCACTTAGTGCAGAAGGCGATACCGCGCACAGCGCCGTGTACACCGCGCGCCTCTGAGACCTGCCGGTCCCGCCCACGCTCTGCGGTAGTTTTCTTGACCACTGCGGAAATACGGTGGCAGAGTGGCGAGCGGATAAGTGGATAAAAGTATCTGTGAGACGCCTACGGGGATCGATTAGTGGACCAGATGCGTACTTCTTCGTCCATAATGTATTTGTTACTAGCTGAACCCCCGCTGCTTCGCATGCGTAGGCTGGTTGGTTAATCCTGATCAAGAGTCCATATCCTAAGTTTCGTAGTTATAGCTCGAAATTTGAGTTAACAACAACATATTTTTGAAAATAAATTTTTTGCGTCCTCTATTTTACCCCCTTATTGGTTGAATTTCAAAAAATGCCGAAACATGTGTCTTTTAAATTCGAACCGCGATTCCAAATCCGAAATTTTGTAGTTCTCGCTTCAATATTGCCTAAATAGCTACGTATTTTCAAAAAAACGTTTCATCCCCTATTTCACCCCTTACCGACGGAATATCGAAAAATCGCTTGTTAAATGACGCCTACAGAGTAAGATCAACACCCTCCACAAATTTCAAGTTTCTATCTTCAGTGGTTTGGGCTGGGCGATGATGAGTCAATCAGTCAGTCAGTCAATCAGTCAGTCAGTCAGTCAATCGGGACACTTCCTTTTATATATAGAGATTTACATTTAAGCAGTGTTCCGCAAAAGATGAATTCATTCATCTGAATCTCCAGCATCTGTGGTGTTCTTTGAGTGCAGTGCAGATTGTCCTCCCAGTCTGCCCAATGTAGCATGAGTGATACTCTTTGCATGTGATCTTATACACTCCACTTTTCGTGAGGGCTGGTAGAATTAAAGGGACACCTACCTAATGTCCCCAGGACATGGTAAAATTACAATGAAGCCCTTTGCGTTTACGGTGTTCCTTATCCCGTTTGATGTTTTACCTATAAAAAGCATACTACACTATTTCCTTTCCAGTCTCTCTGAGTTATGCTATATTGGACAGACTGGGAGGTCAATCTGCACAAGACTCAAAGAATATCACAGCTGCTGGAGTTTAAGGACGCCAGATTCATCTTTTGCAGAATAGTGCTAAAATGAAAATCACAAATACATTATAGATGTAGAAATATTACACACACAGGAAAATGGTGCGGTGGCCGAGGGGACTGAGGCGCTTCAGTCACGGTCTGCACGGGCACTACGGTCGGGGGCTCGAATCCCCCCTCGGGCATGGCTATTTGTGCCGTCCTTAGTCTTAGCTAGTTCATAAGTAGTTTGTAAGCTTAGGGACTGATGACCCCGTAGTTAAGTCCTATAAGTTCTACAAACATTTGAACATTTATATTTATGCATGTTGTTGTAAATGCTATGTTGTTGTGTTTGGTAGTCCATTATAGCTTTGTCAAAATTGTCACAAAGATAATCTTTAAGTCTAATTGAAGAATCGATAGTCAGAGTTTGTCATGTTTACCTTTGGTTAGGTTTCATCTTTGTGATCAGTCATGAGTTAAGTACTCGAAAATGGGCTTCTAACACGAAAGGTACGTCATACAGTACCAATAAAGTTTGCTAAAAAATGGTAAAAACTGTTTCTTTTACTGCATCATGTCATAAGGTTAGGAGTGTGATGGAGTGAGTAGAGCTATACAGTGGCAACTTGCAATTGACCTGTTGCCTCTCAACTCAGCCGGGCGCCGTGGCTCAGCGCGCCCGGTCAGAAGGCTGAACGCCCTCTGTAATAAAAAAAAGCTGAGCCAACAACAAATAGAACAACAACGAAAAATCAAGATCAGCGACCGCAATGAAGAGAACTACCCAAAAAAAAAAAAAAAAAAAAAAAAAAAAAAAAAAAAAAAAAAAAAACTCGCAATATCCGAACCTGATTTGACACAACTGGAATGTGTATGAAAGTGGCGTCAGATCTAATCGTTCCGCCTTCCCGTAATCGTAGTTAGGTGACTATTATGTACAGAAATGGTGCCCTATCGCCATAGGGCTCTACGAACGTCTCACTACTTCCTTCACAAGACGCGTCGCTGTTGTTATTCTTGCCAGAGGTGTACATACCAGTTGGTCGTAATGTTTTGGCTGATCAGTTTATATTGTACGACAGTCGTTTGAAAAGTCCGTGCAAAGTCCGAGAGATGGCACCACCGGCGCGTATCGAGTTCATGTTTCTTTAGTAGCCTCTTTTCAAAGAACGCACATCAAGTTTCAGCCATATTGGTCTATTTCTTTGTGTTTGGAATTCGTGTGAATCAAGGAAGTCGAGAGAGTGTTAAATAATGGACAAAAAAGAATATCGTGTGGTGATTAAACATTACTTTATGAAAGGCTAAACACCTCATGAAACTAAAGAGAAGCTTGATAAACATTATGGTGACTCTGCAACTTCGATTATAACAGTTAATAAGTGATTTCAAAATTTTCGGAGTGTTCATATAGGCACAAGTGACGCTGAATGTTCTGGACGCCCTGTGGAGGTTACGACACCAGAAATCATAGATAAAATCTGTGATATGATGATGGGTGGCAGAAGAGTTAAGGTGAGTGATATTGCTAGTGCTGCGGACATCTCAAATGAAAGTATACATAATATTTTGCATAAAACATTTGGACATGAGAAATCTATCCGCAGATCAGTATGTACCCTTAATACGCAAGATGGGTGCCGCGATTGCTCACGCTTGAGTGTAAACGCAACCGGGTGAACTGTTGCAAGGAAGATTTACAGCTGTTTCGTCACTGTGGATGAAACATGGATACATTACTATAATCCTGAGACCAAAGAACATCATTCTAAACAATAGGTTACTAAGGGAGAATCTATACCAAAAAAGGGTATGACCGGTCCGTCGGCCGAAAAGTTTATGGCGACGCTCTTTTGGAATTCGTAAGGGATAATTCTTATCGACTATCTGGAACAAGGTAAAACTATTAAGGGTACATACTATTCATCATTATTGGACCGTTTGAAAATAGAGCTGCAAGAAAAACGCCGGCGACTGGCTAAAAAAAAAAAAAAAAAAAAGTCCTTTTCCATCACGACAGTGCACCAGCACACACTTCAGCAGCGGCGCGGGAGTAGTCGAGCGGTCTGGAGCGCCACGGTGTGGATCGCGCGGTCTCCTACTTCGGAGGTTCGAATCCTCCCTAGGGCATGAATGTTTGTGTTGTCTTTAGTCCATAAGTAGTTTGTAAGTTTAGTGACTGATGACCCCGCAGTTAAGTCGCAAGTCGCATTAGCTTAACGAACATTTGAACATTTGAACTGCTCAGCTGTTGTGGTCGCAAAATTATTGTAATTACCATTCCAACTCGTTTCACATACCCCCCTATTCTACAGACCTGGCTCCCTCGGACTACTATTTGTTTCCCAAATTGAAGAAATGGCTGGCGGGACGAAGCTTTCATTGAAACGAGGAGGTGGTTGCAGAAACTAATACGAGGCGCATCCAGAAAGTAAGTTCCGTTTCAATTTATCTCCGCTGCAGCGCTGCGACTGCAGTTCCGCACATGCGCTGTAGACGATGTGTATCAAGGAGATCGCTGTCAGTTACGTACGCTTTGTTGCGCTTTTTTGAAATGTCGGCGTTGCTTGAAAATCCCGCCGCCTGTGAAATCAGATCAGTGATTCGGTTTCTGAAGGCGAGGAAATTGAAACCAAGTGAAAATTATCGGCAAATTTGCGATGTTTACGGACCAAATGTGATGAGTCATTCGATGGTGAGAATATGGGTCCGACAGTTCAACGACGGGCGTAGTGATGTGCACGATGAAGAACGAAGTGGGCGTCCACCTTTGGTTACAGAAGAACTGGTTTACGCGATTGATGACAAGAACCAGGAAAAACGTAGGTTTACAATTAGTGCTCTTGCTATGGACTTCCCCAAATTTCACAATCACTGATGCATGAAATTGTTACCAAACAACTGAAATTCCGTAAACTTTGCTCACGTTGGGTACCAAAGATTCTCACTGAGCAACACAAAACACAACGGATGGGTAGTGCACTTGAGTTTTTGACCCGTTATGCTGAAAGTGGCGAAGAATTTCTGAGACGGATAGTCACAGGAGATGAAACGTGGGATTCTTACGACATCCCTGAGAGTAAGCGGCAATCAATGGAATGGAGGCACACTTCATCCGCCGGCCGCGGTGGCCGCGGGGACTGAGGCGCTTCAGTCACGGTCTGCACGGCCACTACGGTCGGGGGTTTGAATCCCCCCTCGGGCATGGATATTTGTGCCGTCCTAGTTCATAAGTAGTTCATAAGTAGTTTGTAAGTTTAGGAACTGATGACCCCGTAGTTAAGTCCCATAAGCTTAACAAACATTTGAACATTTTGAATTTGAACACTTCATCCCCAGCAAAGGTAAAGCCGAAGCAAATCATGACACCTCGGAAAATGATGTGCACAGTGTTCTGGGACTGGGAAGGCATCCTACTCATTGACTTCTTACCGCGTGGTCAAATAATCAAAGCAGATGCTTATTGCGAGACACTTCGGAAATTGCGCCGTGCAATTCAGAATAAGCGCCGGGGACTGCTGTCAAAAGGCGTTGTTTTGCTTCACGACAACGCACGACCACATACTGCAAATGTGACGAAAAACCACCTACTGGGATTTGGCTGGGACGTGTTTGACCATCCTCCGTACAGCCCTGACCTCGCTCCTAGTGACTTTCATCTGTTCTTACATCTAAAGTCTTTCCTTGGCGGTCATCACTTCACCAATGACGACGAGCTGAAAGAAACTGTTTCCAACTGGTTGAAAAGACACAGGCGGCAGATTTCTATGAAGAAGGTATACAAAACCTGGTGCCACGCTATGGCAAATGCCTGCAAAATTTCGGCAGTTATATGGAAAAGTAGTTTAAGAGTTGTAGAATCTTGTGCAATAAATATTTCTTCTGCATCAGTGTACAATTTCATTTTATTGCCCAACGGAACTTAATTTCTGGACGCGCCTCGTATCTGTTTTGATGCTTGGACAATTCCTATTATTCGGAAGGAATCAAAAAGTTAGAACTGCGTCGAAAAATAAAAACGGTTTTCCTGAAACACGTAGTAGTTTCTACTTCTTTGTGCGGAATTTTCAAACGTTCCTGGTATAGGGCAGTTTAAGATATATTGCAAAATATGCAGTGAACGCACAAACAGACAAGAAGATGGTCTAATAAAATCATGTTACAGCAGGCGCGCTTGGTCACTCTGAAGTGTGTCACGCACTCGCCTTGAAGATGGGCGTGCGGCTGAAGCGGTGGCGTCGCGGACGGCCACTCGTGGCTGCCGAGTAAACAGAGCGGCGTGGCGCGGCGCGGCGCCTGGGCCGTCGCTTGGGGCAGGCCGAGCACTCGAGTGTCGCCTTCCCACGGTCCGCCGCCGCCGCCTCCTCCAGATATGGACTGCCGGCCGGCCGCTGCACAGTGTCAGCCGATCGCCCGTCTGCGGGGCGCCGCCGGCGCTAGGTGAGAGCCCGGCATCTGGCCCTGCAGGGGCCTCTGACTTCGGCCGGAGCTCGAAGACTCCACACCGAAAATACTGAGGCGCTGTCAAGCGGAAACCGAACACCCGACATAAAGAGCCTTACTATAGCTACAAAGTTAAAAAATGTGTATGCATCACCTGTGTACTCAAAAAAAAAAAAAAAAAAAAAAAAAAAAGCCATCTACATTTTTATTATTTGAAAACTTGTACTCTGAACTGTCATAAAAAGTCATCATCATCATTATCATTAAAGACTGATTATGCCTTTCAGCGTTCAGTCTGGAGCATATTACCTCTAATAAAATTCCTCCATGATCCCCTATTCAATGCTAACATTGATGTCTCGTCTGATGTTATGCCTTTTACTTCAAAATCATTCTGCACCGAATCCAGGTACTTTCTTCTTGGTCTACCTCGACTCCTCTTACCCTCCACTGACGAACTCATGAGTCTCTTAGGTAACCTTGCTTCTCCCATGAGTGTAACATGACCCCACGATCTCAGTCTGTTCGCTCTAACTGCTTCATCTATGGTGTTCATTCCCAGCTTTTCTTTGATTTCCTCATTATGGACACCCTCCTGCCATTGTTCCCATCCATTGGTACCTGCAATCATTCTTGCTAGTTTTATATCTGTAACCTCTATCTTATGAATAAGGTAACCTGTATCCACCCAACTTTCACTCCCATACAACAAAGTTGGTCGAAATATAGAGCGGTACACTGCTAACTTAGTCTTGGTAGTTACTTCATTCTTGCAGAAAAGAGTCGATCTTAGCTGAGCATTCACTGCATTAGCTTCGCTGCACCTCGATTCCAGTTCTTTCGCTATGTTGCCATCCTACGAGAAAATCCATCCCAGGTACTTGAAACTGTCTACCTGTTTTGTTCCTCCTATTAGGCACTCAATCTGTTCGAATCTCTTTCCCACAGACATTACTTTCGTTTTGGAGATGCTGATCAATCATATCATAATCCTTGTACCTCTGATCGAGCTCTGAAATATTAGTTTGCAACCTTTCAATCGAATAGGCCATTACAACTAAGTCATCTGCATATGAGGAAACAAAAAAACCTTGCCATATGTCCAAACCATACCCATGTTGAATGTAGTTAAGGCATTAACACTTGTACCTTCATTTAACATATGGTCCACGGGTTTATACAAGGAAAAGCCAAACAAATTGCGAATGCAAAGACAGAGATACGTAAACACTTCCACCCAAACCTTCAGATGTCAGACATTCAGATCGGTACGAAACGTTGTGTATCGATAGAGTATCAACAGAAATCACTATATAATCGTGCTATGTACTGCCGTCCAGGCGAACGTGCGTAAACGGGAAAAAATATGCAACACCTGTCCTACAGAGCACAGGAAAAGCGTATCTGTAAGGTTCTACCTCGCTGAGCTCCCGTGGTGTAGTTGATAGGGGGAAAATTTGTCGTTACGAGGGTCCTCAATTCGAAACATGGTGGTGCGATTTTTTTTCTGTATGACGTTGCAAATTGTTCTACGTCGACAAACGTACACCGAGTATTACATGGGACAACATGTTCTTGAAATGTAAAAGGGATCTTCGGATTTTATATGTTCAAATGTTTGTAAATCTATCGGACCAAACTGCGTGGTCATCAATCCGTAGCTTACAAACTACTTAAATCTAGGTAAACTAACCTAACACACACACCCATGCCCCAGGGAAGACTAGAACCTCCACGGCGAACAACCGCGCGCTCCGCAGCGAGACGCCTTAGACCGCTCGGCTACTCCACCGCGGCTGATGCGCTGCACTCATTGTGTAAAAGAATATGGGAAACTGGGGAGTGGCCGGATGACTGGTCAAAGTCTCTCTTCATCCCCTTACACAAGAAAGGGTCTATCAGGAACTGCTCTAACTACCGAACTATTGCACTCATATCTCACGCAAATAAAATTTTACTCTACATACTGAACCAACGTTTGAAGCCGTACATTCAACCTCACGTATCCTCAGAACAAGCAGGCTTTGTTGAAGGGAAAGGAACTCGTGAACAGATTCTCAACGTAAGACAAATAATAGAAAAATCACGAGAGTTCTGTGTTCCTGTTTTCATCTGCTTCCTTGACTATAGGAAAGCCTTTGACTGTGTTTTGTGGGAAAAGTTATGGCAGGTACTTGCAGAGATCGGTGTCCCTCCCCACTTGACAGCATTGATAATAAAAGTGTTCAAATGTTTGTATAGTCTATGGGACTTAACTACGGGGTCATCAGTCCCTAAACTTACAAACTACTTATGAACCAACTAAGACTAAGGACGGCACAAATATCCATGCCCGAGGGGGGATTCGAACCCCCGACCGTAGTGGCCGTGCAGACCGTGACTGAAGCTCCTCAGTCCCCTCGGCCACCGCGGCAGGCGCATTGATCAAAAATCTGTACAATGATAACTCCGCAGTTGTAAAGACAAGTGCTGGCACGTCTGATTCCTTCAGAGTTTCAAAAGGTGTGAGACAGGGTTGACTTCTATCCCCGCAACTGTACAACATCTATGCAGAACAGATCATTAGAAAAGCTCTTGATGGTTGGACGAAAGACATCTCAATTGGTGGAAGAACTGTCAACAACCTTCGTTTTGCTGATGACACTGTACTTTTAGCCAACGGCGAAGATGAACTTGCTGAGCTACTAACTAGAATAAAAGACATTAGTCTACATATGAACTAGACATCAACCTCAGTAAGTCCAAACTCATGTTAACTGATCAAGAACAACAGATCCAGCTCACAGGTCAATGAAAGGAACTGGAAGTCGTGCAGTCTTTGACCTATCTTGGGTCAACCATCTGCAGCACAGGTAGTTGTGAAGAGGAGATAAGAAGACGGATCGCGCTAGGACGAGTGGCTATGAAGAAGCTCACGAAGATCAGGTGGAGCAGAGTAATAAAAAATAGAACAAAGATCCGGCTGTCTTCTTTTATGGCTGTGAATCACGGACACTCAAGGCCACAGACAAACAACGCATTGATGCGTTTGAGCTTTGGTGCTGGCGTAGGATGCTACGCATAAAATGGTCCGAAAGAAGAACAAATGGGTCCATTACTGAACAACTGAATATCTCCAGACGCCTTTCTTCTCGAGTTGACGAGAAAATTCTCCAGTTCTTTGGCCATATTGTGAGAAGAGACGTTGAAAACCTAGAAAAAATAATCTTACAAGGAAAGATCGAGGGCACAAGACCAAGAGGAAGAGCAGCGAGGAGATGGATAGACCAATTCATGGTGGTCTACCACTTCAGCAGGCACTGAGAGAATCTGACAACCGTTCGGGATGGAGACGACACTCAGCAATGAGCACAAAGACTTATGATGATGAAATAAATAAATAAATAAAACTAATAATATAATAAAAGAAATCCACCTGCATCTACATTTTCATTATTTGAAAAACTTGTACTCTGAACTGTCATAAAACATACACATATCGAAACCATACCCATGTTGAATGTAGTTAAGTCACTAACACTCGTACCTTCATTTAACACAATGCCAACGGGCATTGTTTATGCGAATGCAAAGACAGAGATAACTCTCCCACCCATCCTTCAGATGTCAGACATTCAGATCGGTACGAAACGTTGTGTATCGATAGAGTATCAACAGAAATCACTATATAATCGTACTATGTGCTGCCGTCCAGGAGAACGTGCGTAAACGGGAAAAAATATGCAATGCCTGTCCTACAGAGCACAGGAAAAGCGTATCTGTAAGGTTCTACCTCGCTGAGCTCCCGTGGTGTAGTTGATAGGGGGAAAATTTGTCGTTACGAGGGTCCTCAATTCGAAACATGGTGGTGCGATTTTTTTTTTTCTGTATGACATTGCAAATTGTTCTACGTCGACAAACGTACACCGAGTGTTACATGGGACAATATGTTCTTGAAATGTAAAAGGAATATTCGGATTTTATCGCACTATGTTATCGGACGTTTGCTTTTGCTTCGATTTATTTCGAAGTAGCAAACCTGTAGAGTATATCCGTAGAAGAAAGAAACAATTTCACCATACGTGCGGAAGTATTAAAGTAATAATAATAATAATAATAATAATAATAGTATAATAATGCCTGAACTTTGTGTACTTATTACTTTCATTATTACTAGTGCTATTACTTTAATTACGCTGGTTGTTTTTAACATTACTATTATTTTTGTTATTGTTATTACTATAAATATTGTTGTATGTGTGATGCAGTTGTTTCTTTATTCGTATGTTCTGATTATGTTTATTTATTCTGTGAAACTACGAATAAACCCTACAGAATTGCTACTTTAAAATAAACTAAGCAAAAGCAAATGCCTATAACACATTGCTATAAAATCCAAATAGTCCCTTTTACACATGAATAACACCATTGCCCCCGTTAACAATTTCCAACGTACTGCAGTTCAACAAATAAAATAAAAATAAAAGCTCTTGGCGGGCTTCACGCCAGTACTCTCTGAACGGTGAACTACTGCTCTACCAACTAGCCCACAGCAGCGCAGCGCACTAAGTTTTCCGAGTAATGCTTTTCCTGTACTCAGTATGTTAGGTGTTATTATTATGGTTTACGCGTGTTTTCCTGGAAGGAAGCACATAGAACGAATTATATAGAAGTTTTGGCTGATACTCTATCAATATACAACGTTTGGTGCTGATCTGAGTGTTTGACATCTGAAGGTTTGGGTGTCAGACGAATGCACTGCGATCGGCAACGCCGATGTAATGAAACAGATGTATGGTAGAGACGTTAGTTCGGTTACTACAGCTATCGCATGTTATCCCGATTTAAGTGAGCTTGGTGTTATAGTCGGCGCATGAGAGACTGGACACAACATCTCCGAGGTAGCTACGAGGTGGTTTTTTTTCCGTACGACCATTTCACGAGTGCATCGAGAATACCAGAAATCCAATGGAACGTCGTATCACACGACATTGCTGCGGCTGGAAACGCGTCTGCAAGAACCAAGAATGGTACCTCCGACGATTGAAAAGAATCGTTCACCGTGACAGAATGCCACCCTTCCAAGAAATTGCTGTGGTTTTCTAGGCCGGTCTGTCAGCGTCAGGGTTCAAACCATTCATCGAGACCCTCGCCGAGTGCGCGACACAAAGCTTTACGCCTTAACTGTACTCGTTAACACCAACACTGGACTGTTGGAAGAGGACATCATGCGTCTATGTATCTGAGGTCAACTGCCAATTTTCGTACTTTGCAGGTATTTAAATCGTTTTGCAGTTGCTTTTGATCTTGTGGTGACTTTACTAACCGATAACTGACAGGATCATCCGCGAACATTTTAAGAGAGCTGCTCACATTGCCTTCTAAGTCCCTTATACTTTGCTGGGAATAGTCAGGTATCACTTCTGTTTTACGCGATAACTTTCTGCCGTTTGTCAAGTACTGTGTCCTTTCCGACAGAATATAACAAAGCCAAACGCTCATCTGACACGATATTCCATAAGCACTAGATTTTATTAAAAGCCTTCCTGAAATCTAGAAATATGGAATCGCTTTTCTATCCCTTGTGCACAGAACTTATCGCTTCGTGTGAATAAAGTCTTAGCTGTGTTTCAGAAGAATGGTACTTCATAAATCTGTCGTTCTCTTCGAGGTAGCAATGTTCGAACAAAGTATACCTTGTGATGCTATATCTCCTGTATTTTCTGTGCTTGCTGTATTGGATGTGTAGTTCAATCCGCCTTATGCAAGACACCTCCTTTTGTTTTAACACCCAGAGATGTTTCGGCACTTATTGTGCCATCTTCGTGGGTTTTTGCCTTTTATTTTTCTAGAATAACATGTTACAGATTTTGGTTTTACAGTCATTTGGTCGAGTTGTTTGATTTCACATTTTGTTACATTACCTGACAGCCCCCCCCCTACACACACACAAACACACACACACACACACACAATATTCTCTCTATCTTTCTCTCTCTCTCCTCTCTCTCTCTCTCTCTCTCTCTCTCTCTCTCTCTCTCTCTCTCTCTCTTTCTCTCTCTCTCTCCGTCACACACACACACACTAACAAAAATCTTTAAATGTTTGTAAATCTATCGGACCAAACTGCGTGGTCATCAGTCCGTAGCTTACAAACTACTTAAACCTAGGTAAACTAACCTAAGGACCCAGGGAGGACTCTAACCTCCACGGCGAGCAACAGGGCGCTTCGCAGCGAGACGCTTTAGACCGCTCGGCCACTCCACAGCGGCACACACACTAACACTAAATAAATATCTCTCTCCACACAAACACAACAAAAACACACACACAAATACATACTCACAAAACATCGACAGCATCAAAACCATTCACGCGCCACATCACAGACACATTTCACAAACAAATGATCATAATACAGCTACCAATAGACAAACAGTGCCAGTTTACCACAAAAAGCGCACTAAACACTATGAAACATAAGAGCACGCCACAAAAAAAGCAAGCAGCAACACCGCAGCTCGAATGTAAGTAAACCACTAAACAGCCACATAAAACTTCCAGGCGAACGTACAGTAAATCAGTTTTTGTAAATAAAAACGTCTTGTTGCTTGGAGATAGCAAGCTGTGAAAAGTTGTCATTCCTCAATCAAAGCAGATGCAAACCCTACGAACGACATAATGAAAGTATCGCAAACTAATTAGGCCTAAAATATCTAACAAACAATCAAATCAAACAACTCGTCCAAATAAATGTATAACCATAATCTTTAACATGTTATTCTAGAAAATAAAACGTAAAACCCCACGGAAAATGGTACAATAACTGCCGAAACATGTTTGGGTGTTAAAACAAAAAAAGATGTCTTACATAAGGCGGATTTAACCACACATCTGAAGTGTACCTTCTAAACTCCTGCTGTAGACCTACGTCAATGGTATAGGCCCGTAACTCTGCGGGTCATTCTTATTGCCTTTCTGTGCACCCTTCCAGTCCTTGGGTTCGAATCTTTCGCTGAGATAGGTATGGAGCTATTGCATCAGCACATTCGGAAAGAAACATAATTGGTATGCAATCTGAAAAGGAAGACTTACCTTTGTTAAGTGATTTGTTTCACTACAGGAAGAATTTATCCTAATTTACGCATGCTGGCAGCTGATCGTGATTCGAATTCTAGAGTATTTTTTGAAATGTTGGAAAGCTGTGTTTGCCAACTCTGTTTTCTTAAGCGCTGTCATCGGTAGCATCACTGCTGCTACCGCGAATGTATTTATTGTGTTTTGCTGCTAGTGTATTTGATTTCTGGAAGATATGCACCCACACGGCTATATATGTTGCACACACTGCCGCATTACATGGCGTACACCTACACAGCTCCACATGCAACCACGGAATAGTCGCCTTTGGATGGCAATTATGCACATTTGCCAACGTTGGTATAGCTGCTGAAAGCACCACTGAAAGCACTTGGCAGGATTGTTCCGGCCGGCTGCTCTTGTGACCATCTTGACCTCTTCGGAGGACCTAAATCTGCGTAGGAGTGTTTTCAGGCGAGGAAAGACAAAACATTCGCAAACAGTGAGAGCAGGTGAGTACGGATTGTGTGGCAAAACCGTCACCTGTTGCCTTACTAGTACCTCTTGGACAAGGACACAGCGATGTTCAAGATTGTAGTCGTGTAGCTACTGTTCTTTTGATGCCAAAGCCCAGGTCGCTTTTGGCGAATTGCATCGCTTAAGTGGGCAAGGTTCTCCTTGTAGCGGGTTTTGTTTACCATTACACCGTTCCATATGGACGCTTCTAATTCGTAGAAAAACAGTTCTTGCATCACCTTGCCTTTTGACCTATCTTGTCGTGGTCTTTATCTGTCGCGGTGATGGCAACGTTTTTCCTGGACGCTGTTTGTCGTTTCAGTTGCGGATCGTAAAGGAAACACCATGTTTCGTCTCCTGTTAATACCCAGTCTCAACTGGGTTTCTCAAAACGTAGCGTTATTGTGCGCAAAGCTAATGAGGTCACCACATATCAACACTCGATCATCACGATGGTCGTGCGACAGGATTCGTGGTCCCTGTGCTGGGTAACACGAGGCTGTTGAGACCGTCCGTCAGAATTTTGTAGCAAGTACTGTGGTTCACCTCTGCTGCTATTATGAGAGCGTCTACCGGTTGGTAGCAGTCAGCATGCACCAACGTTTGCTACTTATTAGATCGTGCATTCAGTTCGAGCTGTTCCTGGCCGACCAATACACACTTAATCTTCCAAACTGTCCCGTCCTTGTCGGTGCCATATAAACACAACACTGCGATTCAATCCGTCTTCAGCGTATACCTGCTGCATCATTTCAATCGTTTCAACAGCTTTTTGTCCAACGTCTGTCAGAAGTTGCTTAGACTGTGACATATCGTGGTCCGACAGGCGCATTCACCTCATCATCACAGCAACGACCCTACGTCTGCTTTCAGTGCTTCCACGCAACTGCCTCATGCAGGGACGAGAGACTGACACGACACCACACCACGGCGGAACCTATGCGCTATAATGCACCACAGCGCCATCATGCGAATAGTCTTACAACTTTTTTGACTGAACCACGTATGACCTTAATTCGTTTGGGTTTTCTACCAACTTTCGAGAGATACGAAGGGGGGTTGGAAAATAAGTTTCCCCTGTCGAATGTGGGTAGAGTTGTGTATGAAAGGAAAAAATAGAATGAGACGTTAAAGATAAAATAAATCTTTATTTTTCTACATAATATTCAAGTACATTGAGACATTTGTCAAACCGTTTTATAAGCTTCAAAAAGCCGTCCAGGAAAAAATCAAGGCGTTCCATACGGCTATGGACTGGAAACATCCGTCATCACCTGTCCGAAAGAAGTTCACAAGCACTGCGTCTACAGGTAAAAGTACTACTCACCGTTTTCTGGGACGCCCAAGGAGTTTTGTCGCTAGACTTTTTAGAGGATGCAACCATCAGTACTGCACGTTACTATGCCACCCTGTCAAAAGAGGTGATTACGAAAAAAAAAAAAAAAAAAAAAAAAAAAAAAAAAAAAAAAAAAAGCCTAGCCTTCTCAGATATGGCGTTCTGCTGTTGGAAGACAATGCGAGACCACACTCGGCGGCGTTAACACAAAACCATATTGACACTCTTCATTGGAAGCGCCCTGATATTTTCCTGGAAGTGTTTTTGAAGCTTATAAAGCGGTAAGACAAATGTCTCGACGTACTTGGAAATTACGTACAAAAATAAAGGTATATCATATCTTTAATGTCTGATTCTATTGTTTTCCTGTCATACACAACTCTGACCACAGTCGACCACTCCATCTCATAATTGATCGTTTTATCTCCCGGTGGCATAAACGTCTACCGCTTGTGTCGATCACTTTTGAGTGAAATAACTCCATGCTCCACTTTTGGCGGTGTTATATTTTATATTTGGTGCGTGAGCCAGAATAGTAGGAACATCAATAAGAGTAATAATATTCGAGCAGAATTAGGACAACCAGCAACAATAAATGTAATTATTACTGCTCACGCACTTATTATAATCTTCTTCATAGTTATACCAATTATAATCGGAGGATTCGAAAATTGACTTGACCCATCAATAATTGGAGGACCAGATATAGCTTTTCCACTAATAAATAATATAAGATTTTAATTACTACAACAGACAAAAACATAGCCCTTAAACCAATTTAAAAAAAATTAAAGATGAAGGTAAATAACTCTTTCAATACATGAGCCTATCGTAACGTAAACAAGGCAAAGCACCACGAACTCAATAAAAAATTATATAAAAATCACCACCTAAATCAATTAATGAAAATAACATTCTCATAAAAATAATTCTACAATACTCCGCAAGAAAACTTAAAGTAAAACCACCAGCACCATACTCAATGTTGAAACCGGAACTAACTCAGATCATTAACACTGCTCCTTCTATCGTATGTAATGTACAATGGAGCTGCTACAGGTTTGACAGTTTACTCCCCCACCCTTCCAACTAGATAGACTTACTGCACATATAGGAGCCTATGTACACTTAGCATTTTTTTCATTATGTGTAGTAGGTATTTCAAATGTTCAAATGTTTTTAGAGCTTGTGGGATTTAACTGCGGGGTAATCAGTCCTTAGCAGGTATTTCATCAATACTCGGAGCCCTTACTCTTACGGGAATTAGTTCGTAGTAACTACGAGTTTGAGTACTGTGGGCAGGGTAGAATTGGAAATTTGTGTCTGACTGGAGACGTGCTTAGGTAGTCCATGCAGGTGCGGTGATCGCTGTGTCCCCTGTGGTATAGTGGTCGGAGCAACTGCCTAGAAGGCGGGAGACCCGGGTTCGGATCCCGGCTAGGTACACATCTTCCCCTTTGCCAATACGCAGTTGATGTCATATAGTCATATATTCTGTCAATATGAGAGAATAACAACTGCAGGATCAGAAGTGACGTCTGTTCTTTCGGAATAGACGCCACATGTAAATATGCAATTAGTTTCAACAAAACAACAATTGATATACGATCAAATCACATTCGTACTTCTTCGCTGCTGTGTTAAGACACCTGCTTATGCAACAGAATACTAAGTTACACTACGTACCTATATGGCTTTCGATGGGAGTTGCAGTTATAATGACCGGTAGCGTACAGTGGTCGAGGATGAACCGCTTAGCTGTGTGTGTGTGAACCATCGGAAGACGCCGCCTCCCCTGGTATCGGTCAGTGCCGTAAAGCAATAAGGCGTGCCTGCGACACGGACAATAAAGCGGCGCAGCGTCCGCGCGCTGCCGCCGCCGCCATATTTCCTCATAAGGCGCGCCCCTGCCCCCTCTCCCACGCACTTATTGGTCGGCATTATCTGCCGTCCGCGCCGCCTTCCTAATGGGCCCCGCGGCTATAGATTATAGTTTATCATAAGAGAGCTTATTAAGCTTATAAATCTTACAAGTTGGCGCAAAAACGGGGAGCCGGCGCCGGGGAAGATGGCAGCACGACTCGGGCGTCGCCGATGGTAGGGGGCCGACCGGCGAACGAGAGTAGTTTTCCGATGCTCCCGAAAACGGGCGCGGGGCGGGTGTCTGCCGGGGGCGGAAGGAAGCTCCCGCGACGAGGGACGGCCAAGAATTGATGTCGGGCATATGTAGTGCGCCCCACTTACCATTAATAAAGGCCCCCGCGGACCACATAGAGCAGAACTCTGTCGGAGAGTCGCTCTCTCTCTCTGTTCTCCGGGCTGGTCAGCGCACCTCTCGGCCGCAGGGGGAACTTTATTAGCGACATAAATTACTTAGCAAATAATAGCGCGCTCGGACGCTCTCTTGTAGCGCGCCGTGTTCCGGAAAAGCTTTGCGACTGCCGCCCGGTGGTCTCTGCTGCTTGGAGAGGTCGCTGCTACACACTGCCTCCACTACTACAGCACCTAATATTACTAATACTACACGGTATAGTTGCTGAATATGACCACCGTCTACGAGGTGCCAATGTGCAATATCAAGTGACAGACAGTGGGTCGCAAAACTTGCACTAGAGTGTATTTTGTTCCGACAAAGTGTGAAATCGGACATTCTATAGAATGCCAAGGTAACCTCTAGAATATCTAAAATGGAACTTCAACATGCAAGGTATCCCGAGTATATGTCAAGTGCCATGTATCCTGAATATTTGACTGACTAATCTATATCTATAAACGTGAATGGCTGTTCAGTGTACGTTTATCACGTCTGAACCACAAGACATAAACAGCTAAAAATTTGTACAGTTACTAATGTCTACCCGCATAAGGCTTTAGGTATGGTTTTATGGTGATCGGATAACTATTTATATATATTAATGTGAATGTCTGTTCGGTGTACGCTTATCACGTCCGAACGACAAGACGCAGAGACGTAAATATTTGTACAGTTACTAATTTTTACCCGAGGATGGTTTTAGGCAC
The DNA here is from genome assembly GCA_026315105.1 of Locusta migratoria. NCBI lineage: Eukaryota > Metazoa > Arthropoda > Insecta > Orthoptera > Acrididae > Locusta > Locusta migratoria. The sequence goes on from CM048751.1 coordinate 58,965,232, forward strand.
GGTTTTGTAGCAATCTGATAGATATTTAGTAATTTGAAGAATATAAAGCGAAAAGCGGGCCGGCCGCGGTGGCCGAGGAGACTGAGGCGCTTCAGTCACGGTCTGCACGGCCACTACGGTCGGGGGTTCGAATCCACCCTCGGGCATGGATATTTGTGCCGTCCTAGTTCGTAAGTACTTCATCAGTAGTTTGTAAGTTTAGGGGCTGATGACCCCGTAGTTAAGTCCCATAAGCTTTACAAACATTTGATTTGCAAAAAGCGGAACAATAATTCGTCTTTGAAAATTATATTTAATCTTTGAAAATGGTTTTATTGGTTGCATTGTTGCTTGAGGGTTGATAATGATAAAAGGGTGGAGTATATTGGGATGGAAAGTTATCGGTGTATATAAAATTATACGTGTGTGTGTGTGTTAATATTTCGCTCTGCAGCAAAAACTACAGAACGCAAACGAATGGTCTGTGTATAATTGTTGCCCGAAGTCTCCCGTTGTACACCATTGCAGTTCCATGCTGATAGCTATAAGGGGGTGGAAGATATGGTGGTTGAAAGTCGTCAAATTATAAAAAAATTCGGACTGAAGGCCAGCGATGACGTTTGCGACTCTATAGCAAGAAGGTTACATACAGCGAAACGTGATGCCACAGACCATATCTTTGGTCCATGTGTGCTACAATGTCTTCAGCTCTTTCTCTATAAGTATAAGGATAAGAATAAGGAAATATAAGAATAAATAAATAAATCAGTAAAAAAGTAATTTATTTTAATACATACAAATTGCAACACAGGCTATAAGGAATAATGTGTGTATTATTTATTTTAATCATGAAGCACTTCTCATAATTTTATTTTTTTATTTGAATGTTGATTAAAATATTTATTTCTAAAGAAGCTATTGTATTTCATTTCATCCTTCAAAATCAGTGTCATAGCACACTACTGAAATATAGCTTATCTATCATAATCAACCAACACGCGAGCGGAGCCGCGGGCTTAAGCTAGTACTGAATATTGAGCAAATGTAACACCGAGCTTCTACAACCAAAACCTGTGGTGACTACGACCACTGAGGTAAGACTAATAACATTAATGAACGGAAACGCCCAGGAAAAGGGGACACAAATATACTGACCTTTTTCAATGTCGGAATAATGATGGTACGCATTTATCCTCCTTACACGAGGATTGACAACAACGTTTCACCAGGCAATGCCGGTGAACTGCTATTTGTGTATGGGAAATCGGTTGGAAACTTTCCTCGTGTCAGCACGTTGTAGGTGTCGCCACCGGCGCCAACCTTGTGTGAATGCTTTGTAAAGCTAAATATTTGCATATCACAGCATCTTCTTCGTGTCTGTTGAATTTCGCGTCTGTCACACATCTTCGTGGTGTAGCAATTTTAATGGCCAGGAGTCTACTATGTGCCAGATGTAAATATAATAAATGTCAAAATAATAACAAAAGTAATGTGTACAAAGTGTGAAACGTATTTTTTTTATTTTATTATTATTATTATTTTTAGCAGATATATTTAGTTTCTAAAATTTTTACAACTTATAATTAGCGAATTATGTAATTGCAACGCAGTAACATTTTGCCAACTGATGTATACCCATCCAATGTTTTTCATTTTTTTATATAAATACATTTTAGTTTAAAGTCTTAATTTGCTGATGTATCATAAATTTTGAACGCTGTTCCCCAAAATTTTGTACCTTCTGCTAACTAATATGTAAGTACTGACAACATCCATGTGTGTGCAGTGTATTTTTGAATATACGGAGTAATATTTTCGAAAATATATATAATACAAATTTTATGATCATATCTTTTACATACAGGCACACCATGAAGTATAATGCCAATGTTGTTACTGGAAGTCATCTTGAAGCAACTCTACGCAACATGAGCATTCATCCTATGTCCAAAGAACCTAATGAGGAATGAAGACGTTTCTGACCACGAAATATTTTTTCCTACTGCATCTACCTACGGACCACAGGAAGAGGCCAAAGATTAGTCAGGTGTATGCGCAACATGAATAACAAAATATGAGGTGTCTTTGTGTGAAGAATAATGTGAAGTGCAATTCAATATGTAACTCTAACCTTCCATGCTGCAAGAAGTAGGACATGCCAGTTAAGTAACAATGGTCCGCCTCCGTAGTCCAGTGGTCAGCATGGTAGCTTGCCACACAGGGGGCCAGGGTTCGATGCCTGGTCGTTTTGGAAATTTTCTCCACTCGGGGACTGGGTGTTGTGTCGTCCTCATCATCGACACGCAAGTCGCCCATGTGGCGTCACCTAAAGACTTGCACCACACGGACCGAACACGATCCCAGGTGGGGAGCAGCGGCCAAAAGTGCCTGACGAAATCATCATCACCACAACAATATGCTGCTTGCATTCTGAATACGGTGGATTCTTCAAGAATATCTCAAAAAGTTTCGAATAGAAACTGTCCGGGTCGATGGATTTGACGAGTAGAGACACATATAAAGGTCGTATTGTCTTTCAGACGCAGAGTTGCAAAGTGTATTATAAACAACGAACATAATTTCGAACATTTCGAAATACCTGTGAGAGGCAATGGTATCACATTAATGAAGCACACAGAGATAATGAGGCGATGGGACTAACAGTAATCGAGCATCCCGAAGGGACACATTACTATTACGTCCAAGGTCGTTATTCCTAGGTAACGCTGAAAGTTGTCGAATTTATTGCGGGAGGGTAGACAGTATCACATGATAGCATTATAGAAAATTTCAACAACTGTACTTTAATTTTCCTAAACTGATACGTATTTCTTTTAAGATATTACCGTTTTTAAACAATTTTCAACTCTTTTACATTTTTGGCGATTGACAAAAAATGCAATAAAATATTTCATGGAAAAGTTACAACATTTTTCAAAGAGAATCCAAATCTGGAATAAAAAGCAGGGGTTCCTATTTAAGATTTGAAAGTAGCCTCCCTTGCCACTTCTAGGCTAGGTGGAAGGAAGGATGGGCGTGCTACATGTTAATCTACGTCCATCTTCAAGGTGTACAATTATTATTACAACATTTTTAATCCGAACTGTATTTTTCCAGATATTGAGAAAAACAGTTTTAAGCGCCTTATTTTCTATAAAGCGTGTCTGGGGTGACGACGAAAACAATGCAGTCGTTTTCGTAACGTGACAACCTAGTGACTTATCTGACATCCAAAATTCCAAGATCTGTGACAGGCCAAAGATGGAATCTACCAGCAGGACAATGCAACTCTTACCAGCTCACACTATACGTTCATTGTTCGAAGAGCACCAGGATGAGTTAACTACACTCCACTGGCTACAAAAATCCCAGTATTGATGCCTAATTAAGGATTTGTGCGATTACCTCGATCGGGCCGTTAGCAGCATGGCCGCGCGGGAATGGCTATGCAGTCTGAGGCGACATGCTAAGGATTTAGCAGCTGTTCCTATCGGAGGTTCCAGCAGTCCCTCTGGCTTGGTTATTTTGGTATCCTTTAAGTTATTATGGATATGCGGTCCCCCTTATATACAAAACACTAATCTTACTTTACATCCAAACATGTTTCAGTAACTCTATGCCATCACCAGTGGATTTTTCATTTACGTATTGCTGTTAAAAACAAAATAAATTTATTTTAGAACTATACTGTGTGCAAATTTAGGCCTAAAATTCGTATCTCTAATTTTGGTTTTTACATTCTGTGCTTATGTACGACCCTCTCTACTTAATTTTGCTTATCAGGCGGACCACATACCCAGAATTGTTTTACTGCAAACATGGAGATCATAAGGGCAGCAAATCGGAAACATGATGAATACTGGTTTCAGTGGTTTGGAAGCGTAGAGAGCGATAACGTCAGCTGTTTGGTCCCTTAGTTTTACAAAAGAAAAATTGAACATTTGTTAGCGCCGTGAATCCTCAATCGAGAAACGCAGTGGAGCCGTCCACGGAATTGTAGTTGGTATGGTTCCACATACCTGTGGGTACAGTCGTGAACTACACGAAGTCTCTTCCTGTACGTCTCGCAACGAATCTCGTCGTACGAAGGACCTCCATCTCCCTCTGAACTTCATAAATGTATGTAGTCTTAGAGTCGTACCGTGCAGAGTAAATACTATTGCAAAAGGAGGACAAATAGATAACCCATAAGTGGAATATCGGTAGATTGGGTGATTTCCTTTAAAGTCAATTAAACAACAAGTCCAACAACTTAATAAATATAATAAATTAGTATGTGGAAGTGTAATTATTTAACAAATTTTATCCATATAGAAAAATGTACTATGAAATTAGGTGAAATGAGAAATTTGGATGAGGACATGGAAATTAGTGAAGGAAGATGCAGGTCTGTAGTAAAAGATAGGCCTAAGATAGTTGAATGCTAAATTAAAATTTTCTGCTATTTGATTGTAAATCAGTGTGTACAATATAAATACCTTAGATAAGTAACTCTAATAAACAGAAACTCAATGAGTTTGAATCATCCGTGAGATAATTGTGAGGTATGTTGATTCCACTTACTGCAGTTTTAATGGTCCGTCGCTTACTGTATGGACCTTCATGGATTAAATATGTGGAAAACAGTACATGCTAATTACGAAAACGCAAAATAAAAAAATACAAAATTCAATTTATTCATTTATTTGTTATTTAGCCTGTCCACTTTACAACCTTAAGACCCTCAATTGCTTCTGACCATGAAAGTTCGTGAACAAATTGTTAAATGTGAGACCTTTGTTATATGTTCCAGTCGAATGCCAGATGAAGCTAAAACTTTAGCACGTAGAAGTAATTATAAGGGGCAAAAATTTTAAATTATCGATGGGAGGCACCATCTACCTCCGTATATGACTCACATCTATTTTCAGTTTCTTGCATGCATGTATAAAGTTGAGGAGTTTTTGCCTTTATTTAAATATGTAGCCAAAACTGCACATCGATAACGAATAACGTTTGTATGTACTAGAAGTTATCGGTCTCCAATTGTGCACCGTATTGAAGGATGTTTGATAATGACAAGGGGGTGTAAGACACAAGTGTTGAAAGTTATCGACTTTTATAAAATTCTATGTGTGTGTCAATATTTAGCTCTGCGGTCAAAGCTACACAAAGACAAATGGTCTCACTGTGTAGTTGTAGTTCGAAGTCTCCCGTTGTACACCACAGCAGTACCATGTAGATAGCTATAGGGTGGTGCAAGATATTGTCGTTGCAAGTCTTAGACTTGTGTAAAATTCGGACTGAAGACCAGCTGTGACTTTTGAGAATACACAGCACGGAAGCTACATACAGCGAAATTTGATGCACATATTTCTAGCTATAGAGAGAAGCTTACGATTAAGAAAAATATTACTAAGTACATAGTGCAGTTCTGAAAGTAAATATACTGTTAATACATGTCGTTTACACTAAAAAAACTTCCAACGGATATAAGGGAACGTACGACAAAATTAAAACCCAGCGAATCGGGTATTGGAGGTAGTATTTAAATAAAATAAAAAAATAAAAATATGAAAGGAAAAAGAAATTCTTCATTTTATCACTATTTCAGTGTTTACTATTTCACAGACGTGAAGGTGAATCTAGTTTAGACATTTGTTTGTTTACATGTGTTGCAAACTTAACTTATATACACAAATTGTGGCGAAGTTGTGCAAATTCAACAAGTGACCAAGGGGGAAGAAAAACACGAAAATCGAGAGCTTATAACACTTTGAATAGTCTACATTACTTTCGATTACAGCAAAGTTAACTGTCTACAATCGGTTGAGGCTACATCAGTAAGCAAAAACGTAATATCCAGATATAGTCTGATGTCTCCGTGCAGGAGTGCAGCACATAGTGGCTAGCTTTTTCTAAAAAAATAAAAAAAAAAAAATAAAAAAAAAAAAAAAAATTCTTTTTAAATTTTGTGACGTAAGCTTTACAACTGAGTTGTATATTTTATAATGTGACTTAATTTATTTTATAATTTCTGACGAAGGCAATCTTAATCATTGCCGAAACCAGGTTAAATCATTTCTAATTTGCGACCGAGGGCTCCTTTCTGATCCTTTGACGTTGCAACGGTCGCTGACAATAGCAGCTATGTTTAAAATTTTCCAATTATATTTTTTCATTTGTACCAATAATCAGTAACGGCATAATACAGCTCTTTACGGTCTATGGCTTCAGGTCGCGGTGGAGTGGCCGAGCGTTCCAAGGCGCCTAGCTGCTCGCCGTCGGAGGTTCGAGTCCTCCCTCGGGCACAAGTGTGTTTGTTGTCCTTAGCATGAGTTAGTTTAAGTAGTTTGTAAGCCTAGCGACTGATGACGAGAGTAGTTAGGTCCCATAGATTTACTAGCATTTCCATTTTCTAAGGCTACAGTTATTAAAATTTCATAATAATGCCTGTGGGGCTACGGATCGTTCGCGAGTTTATTTTGTGGTCGCCACTAGTGTGGGAGAAGATGTGGTCTATGAAGTACACACAATATGAAAAGCACTCAATAGAGGAGATAGAAGATCTTCCCAACGAAATGTTGAGCAAGATACAGTAGTGGGTTTAGAGATTGTAGTCGATTGCTAGTCAAGCAGGCTATGTTGTGGTGGATGGACCAGGATTATTCCTACTTTCCTCTTATCATTTAATGAGAGCTTGCTGCCAGCTCAGATAGGGTTGGAGCTGTAAGCACGTGATAAGCGTAGAGAAGGGAAGCTAAGGTACGCAAAGCAATTACAACAGTTTTCTCCGGCGGCGCACCCCACCGCTGAAGAGCAATTAACAAAGGCGCTAGTGGCTGTTGCGGGGGCGGCAGTACTACTTCACACGTATCGGCCCCGCAGCGAACAGATCGCGCTGTGCCGGCGGACGCTTAGCCGCGCGTGTCCGGCGCCGTTATCTGCACTGCGCGCCGCGGGGGCGGGGGGCGGCGGCGCGCGGCGTATCTCACGTGCCGCGGGGGCGGGGGGCGGAGCCGAAGAGAGAGCCGGCCGGCCTGCCGGGGGCGGGCGCGGGGACACTTTATCGGCCGATATGCTAATCGTACGAGCACTCCGATAGGGGCGGCGAAACCGCACGACGCCGGGGACAACCGGCGGCGACGTAATCCTCGCCGAAAAGCGCGTACACGCACTCGGACCACACACACGAGCGGCGCCTAGGTGGCGGCCACTGCGCTCCTGCGGTACGGTCGCGGAATTTTGCGGGTCTCCGTGTGCTTTATGTGCGATCCCAGGACATAAAGTTAGCCAGGGCCGGCGCCGGGCCCGCAATGAAAATAAATTGTGTGCCGTAATTACACCGGCTCGGCAGGACTTTCTCCGGAGATAAAACAGGACACGGGGATGACCCCCGCGGTATTGTCCGGGCCTCCGCCGACTAACTGCGCCCCGTAGCAGGCCAACACCAACCCCCCCTCCCCTCCTCCCCAAACTCCTCGCTCCTTTCCCCCTCCCCCTTTCGCCTAGTCCACCCCCGCGCAGCCGCCAGAAATACGGTGCGCGCGACCGCTGCGTCTGCGGACTGTATACCTGCGTCGCTGGCTACCTGCGCGCGCGGACACTCGGTGAAGCGGCGACGGCGAAATACGCGCTGCACCTCCGCCGGTTAAAAACACGGGTCCCCGCGGACGCCCGAACGCCGCTAACAGCCGCAAACGCACCTAACTCAAGTGGCGGCAGGAGTTACGGGGGAGGACTTTTTCTAGTAGTGGGCAATGAGCAGGTCGTCCTTCTTTTAAACTGTGCGATGGGAGGAAATTGCACCGAAGTAGACAGTCGCCGAATTAGCTACAATTACTCTTCAGATAACGTTGGACTTCAGTAGTGGCTCCTCACAGGCACCAAAAAACAAGTAGCTAAGTTCCCAAAAGTTTACTGATGAAAGAATATCTAATTTCCATGCAAGAAGTTCCTGTTTTATAAATTTTACTGGCCTTCTGCGAACACTACTCAGGATATTGGACTATTTCAGATTGAAACAAAAGGGGATCATAGATTTCTATCTGATTATGCTGAAGCGCTAGCTCCTTACCTAACAGCCATATACAGCCGCTATTCATAAAGGACGCACGGATCTTCTCAATGCGAATCTTTATTTCTGAACAGTAATCCATGAAACGGTTTACAGTCGTACCTTTCGCCTTCCACATAAAGATGTTCGTTTGTCACTTCAGTTTTTGTAACAATCATGTATTTGGTCTTCTAAGCATTGAGAGTGAGACATATTCTTGACTAGATGTTATAACGTTATTGAAGATACGCTGTAGGTCTTGCATATTCTCAGCAAGAAGTACTGTATCGTCCGCATAAAGCAAATTGTTCAGTCGAACGCCGTTGACTGGTAAATAATGAAATTGAGCGTATGTCTTTCTTGGCCGGGAGACCCGTTTCGGTTTTGTTCGGCCGCCTTAGTGTAAGTCTTTTTGTTTGACGCCGCGTGGGCAACTTACATGTCAATGATGATGAGATGATGATGATTAGGACAACACACAATACTCAGTCTTCTGCCGGGAATCGAACCCGGGCCTCCTACGTGGTAGTCAGCGACGCTACCGCTGAGCTACGGAGGCGGACTTGACGAGCCGTTGACTCGTGTTCCACCAGTATCATTTTCGAGTTCGTTGGTAAAGATTTCCTCTGTGTAGATATTGAAAACGAGTGGTGAAAGGACGCACCGCTGTCTGTCTCCCATCTTTATTTCCACTGCTTTAATATAAAGAAGTGCAGAAAGACATCAAGTATTAATGTCGTCAAGAGAAGAAGGAATGGTTAAATGGGAAATGTACCGTGACAGAAAATCTGCAAAGACTGCTCGACTTCCACAGAGTACATAAGGAATATATACAGGGTGTTTCACGAAGTGTGTTTGCCTCTGTAACTTATAAAATAATTGGCGACGGGAAATTTTAATGCGGAAGGTCAACATAAGAAATGTTACATTTTCTGCGGAGCTATGAACATATATTATTGTATCATTTTCCAAATAGTTACACCACAGACATATAATTTCTTAAATGGAACAATAGTTTTTTCTATCGTCTATTGGATTCGTTTAAACCAGATGCGTCCAGATCAATTTAAACTACATTCCTATCACTGTTAGTTTGGGACCTACAACCATTCAAAGTCCCGGGGGCGGAGGTTGCGATAGCGTAGCTGATTGGCCGAGTGGCTAGCCCCTGGGGCACGGCCCACTGTCTCATGACCACCAGCCAGTGAGCTACGCTGTCGTAGCCTCCGCCCCCTAAACTTTGAAGGGTTGTAGCTCCCAAACTAACAGTGATAGGAATGTAGTTTAAATTGATATGGACGCTGCTGGTTTCAACGAATCCAATGCATGATAGAAAAAGCTATTGTTTCATTAAAAAAATTATATCTTTGCGCTGTAACTCTTTGGAAAATGATACAATAAACTATGGTCATAGCTTCACAGAAAGTGTAACATTTCTTGTGTTGACCTACCGCATTAAAATTTCCCGTCACCTATTATTTTATAAGTTACAGAGGCAAACACACTTAGTGAAACAGAGCTATTAAGAGGCAGAAAACGTACATTCTTAAAAATAAGGAAGGAAACATTGTGCTGGATATTAAAGATCATATGACTCTATGGGAAGAGTATATCACAACCCTATTCAGTGACCAACGAGAAGAAATAACTGTTGACAATAACAACGAAACGGTATCATCTGATTTGATCGGAGAGGTACAAGCGGCAATAAAATCACCTGAAAGTGGGAAATCTCCTGACCCTGACGACCTGCCTGCATATGTGCTTCAGTTGATTGAAGAACAACACCTATGAGCTATTATTTCCTTGTTTAATAAGGTCTCTGAAACATGAATAATGCAAAATGAATGACTTCGATCAAAGTTTGTCACAATTCCCACGAAGCATAATGCCTCAAAATGCGATGAACACCGTACTATCAGCCTAATGAGCCATACACTGAAGATCTTCCTCAATGTCATCCACCGAAGGATTTACAAGAAGCTGGAAGAAGCTATAGCAAATACTCAGTTTGGCTTTAGAAATGGTTTTGGTACACGGGAAGCTTTGTTTGCTACAATGCCTTGATGCAGCGGTGTCTTGATGTCAACCAAAATATTTTTATTGTTTTATTGATTATAACAAAGCGTGTGATAAAGTGAGACACAAGCAACTAATAGAAGCATTGAAACGAAAGAACTTTGAGACGAGAGATTTACGAGTAATATTAAAACTGTATCTGAACCAAATTGCGACTGTTCACGTTCAATCTGAACAAACGAAAGCTTTTTATTATAATTAGTGGTTATGGAATATCGTGTCATATATATTATTGAACTCAATGTTTCCTGTTGGAGACGACCCATTTCGTAGTAATTGATGGAAAGGCATCTGTTAGACGTGATATAGATCTTCTGCTACACTGTATCTACACAAACGATTTGGGAGAAAATGTGAGTAGTCCTTTTAGGGTCGTTGCACATGATGTTTCCATTAGTCGTCTAATAAAGTCATCTGAAGATCAAAACCAACTGCAGAACGATTTTGTTAAAAAACCTGTGGATGCGAAAATTAGAAGTTTGACCCTAAATACCGATTGGTTTAAGGCGCCATGCTACGGAATGCTTTTCTAACCGATTTCACATACACAAACCGCAGTTGACCGGTGTTGCCTGGTGAAACGTTGTTGTGATGCCTCGTGTAAGGAGGAGAAATGCGTACCATCACGTTTCCTCTTCTTCGCGCTCATATCGCTCCAAGTGTGTCTGAGCAGAGTCGTAAAACATCCATTTCTGCATTTCCGTCAGTTCATGCGGAACACATCGTGATGCAATTTTTAGCACGCCAAGATGTTCTTTCAAGATTCGAAACACAGTCTTATGTGCTAATTCGGTTTCGTAGGCGTGCTCACGAATCGTCTGTCGTCGATCACTGTCTACTAAAGCTAAAATAGTACACACTTCTTCTTGAGAGACGCTAGAACGACCTGGCCGATGCATGTCTGCCATAGTTTCCCAACCTTCGTTGAAGGCTTTTATCCAAAGAGCCACTGTTCTGTACGGCAATGATGATTCCCCGCACGCCTCTTGAAGACCTCGATGACACAGTCGTGCTGTACGACCTCTGGCATATTTAATCTCGATTCCACTTCGTTATTCCTTTTTCGAAAATATAGTGATACCGTTACGTTAGACCGCTCGCTTAAATTGACTGTGTTTCAGTCGATTGTGTTCACGCCGGTGACGTGGGACGGGCGAGTACATTTGCTCTACGCTTAGGTATGAATGTCAACAACGTGTGCTACCAGCGAGAATAGTAGATTTCATTGCATAGTGTCTCCACAGCAGTGTTGCCACTATCTAAGTTCCAATCCTGGTATAAGTTTCATTAACCTCCATGTGTAATTAATATTAAAAATGACCATTTCCGTTTTGTTCGCGAAGTTATATAATGATTACGATGATTTGCCATTAACCGCAAGAAGAATTATTGAAATAAATTTTAAAATATAAAAAAATTGAGTTGCTTGTGCTTATATTTCACTCTGCAGCCAGAACTACACATCGCGAACGAATAGTGTTTAAATGTGGTAGTAGGTATCAGTCTCCTGTTGTGCACTGTGGTGGTAGATGGTTGATAACGATAAGGTGGTGAAAGATATGGGAGTTGAAAGGTACCGACTTATATAAAAATTCTACCTGTGGGTGTCACAATGTAGACGAACTGTCTTTCTGTGTTGTTGTAGTACAAAGACTCCCTTTGTACACCACAGCAGTTCCGTGTCGATAGCTATAAGATGGTGGAAGATATAGCTTATATAAAATTCGGACTGAAGACCAGCGATGACTTTTCACACTATAATAGCATAGAGGATATATACAGCGAAACGTGATGCACATTCCTCAATTGTTTTTTCTGTAACAAGCGTACGAATAAAGAAAAATACGTGCATATTGCAGTTTGAAAAGTTAAACTACCAATAAAGATGCCAAAGCATAAGAAATAAATTTCTTTTTCTTTATCCGTTTCTAAAATACAGATAACGGCGCTGAAAAGTTAATCTACAGACGATACAAACTGTAATTTGTAGACGTTGTTTATTTTACACTGTAGGCATCAGCGATTTTTCGATATTCTCATCCCTAAGGGAGTGAAATAGGGGACGAACTGTTTTTTTGAAAATACATTGCTGTCCAGGAAATTTTGAAGCAAGACACACAAAACTTTTGATTTGCATTTTTGATTGGTATTTTAAAACACGTGTTCTGATATTTTGGGAAATTCAACCATTAAGCGGGTGAAATAAGGGAAAATGTTTTAAGAGTGCTACTAAGACTATTTTGATGCGAGAAATGTGAAAATTTGTAATCAGCATCGTACCATTTCTCCCTTACCCTTCTTCTTTAATTACCTGTTACAAATCCCCTCTACTTTGATTATCTTTCTATTTACTTTGATCGAGTGATATCGACTGCCATTTCACTGCGATGAATTTCTGCTGTTCCTCACTACGATCCTTGACTGGTGCTGTTCTTAAAGGGACATGCGCGCCGCGGTGAGGGCAGCAGTGGATTGCGGGTCAACGGAGGTACCTCTAGGCGGCTGTCGTGGTCGGCGCAGGAAACTACCGTGGGATGGAGCCATTTGAAGTCATGAGCGCCGCGGGGTAGTAGTGTGGCACTTTCCGAAGCCGGTGCATCTCTCCAACTTCTGCGTTGTTGCGGTGCGAGGACTGCGGCCCAGCTTCCTTCCTGGAGGAATGACGGGCTTCTAAGACCGGATTGTAAAAATGTTCAAATGTTTGTATAGTCTATGGGACTTAACTACGGGGTCATCAGTCCCTAAACTTACAAACTACTTATGAACTAATTACGAACTAGGACGGCACAAATATCCATGCCCGATAGGGGATTCGAACCCCCGACCGTAGTGGCCATGCAGGCCGTGACTGGAGCGCCTTAGTCCCCTCGGCCACCGCGGCAGGCACCGGAATGGAACTGCTTCATAAGTCTATCATAGTCTCTCTGTCACCGTTCGTACTGGTTTCTTGTGGAAAGCTGAGTGAGTGACTCCGTTAAACATTGCTTCGCCATTGTTCTCTATTTCCACAAATCTATCATCGTCTCTTCGTCACCTTCGTACTGGTTTCTTGTGGAAAGCTGTGTGCATGACTCCATTAAACATTGCTTCGCCTTTGTTCTCCATTACCTACTACTTACGACGTGTCGCCCGGTAGTTCACTATGGTTAGAATTAAGGAAAAAAAAAAGTTTTCAGGTTTGTTTTGAATTTTGTCATCAGCGGTACAAGACAGGGGTGGAAAGATGTATGAAAATTCTTGATTAGGAAAGCATTTTTAAAGCTAAATCTATCAAAATTTACATTCAGAAGTAGAAACAACCAGTGCAGACCATCTAGTCTACGCATGAGAAGCAACGGGTATTGAGCTAGTAAATAAATAAAAATAAAACCTTGAGTTGCGCTGAGGACCCGTTTGGAGTTTGTGTGCTTGTTTGTTTTTTTTGTTTGATTGCTCTTTTGGGTGCGCGACAATGTGAAGACAATCGTGTCTAACAATGAGGGAGTTCCGCTTGCAGGTGTAAGCGCGCCGGGCCGGCAGGTGCGCGGCGCGCCGCAGGTCGGCACATTAGGAGCCGGCTGCTGGCTGCTGCCGGTAAGTGCGTCCATTAATTAATTAGCGTCTTGTCCGGGGACGCCGATGAGGCGGCGTGGGAGCCGCCGATGGCCGCCGTTTTATCTCGAGGGCCCGGCCGCGCTGCCCGCTCTGCTCAGATAGCACAGTGAGCGCCGCGCCGACAGCTGTTTTTGTCCCGGTCGCTGCGCTGGTTGCATAACATGCAGGGGCTTCTTACTCCGCGCCTCAGTGGTAACAAATTCGCACCTGTAGTGTCCGACCGGCTTTTAGGCTTCAGCTTACGGCGAGGCTACTTTTTAAAAATATAACAGGGAGGGACAGGTCAGTTCATAGTTGACAAAGTTCCTAAAACACCTCCCCTCTTTCATGCCTTCCCTCGCCGATGTTACCAACGCACTTCGTGCCAGTGCCCTGTTTTGTAAACGGGGCAGCACTGCCCGCGAGGTGCCATGTCGATATGCAACTTCAGTGCACGTCTAATATCACTCTTTTACTAACCTTGTGTCTTCTGTCGATGTCCCATTTCACAGGTGAAGCACACAGGTCGCGCATCCGTTGTACTTGAAGTGATGCTTAAAGAGGTGTTGAAATGTGTGTAAGAAGTACTGCACTACGATTAACTTTAGCTTTTGTAGCATACCAGTGCTTGTTTTTATGGAAGAAATGCCAGTGTATATCCAAGAACAAATATACAGACTGATTAATATTAAATATATAAACGATAAGGTATAAACTGTCCTTGGTCCGTACTGAACTAACATGAATGTGCAAGGTTTCGCTTTTAAAAACAAGGTATCTTAGTCAGACATTAAAATCAAGATAAAATTACATACGCCAAGAATGTTGAAATTATATAATGGAATTACATACCAGAATTGCAAGTCATAATGGCCTATGCGCTCTGCTTAAAACATTTTTTCCTCATATCATAAGATACATTTAAAAGGTCTTACTGGTACAAGTCACAAGTATAAAATGAGGTCGCTGCTTACGTACACCTACACAGCTTAGCCTGTAGACAGCTGGTGCCTGGCGCCCTCTTTGTTTAAAAATCGATTATATGGTAACATTTAAAAAAAAAAAGTTAAAGCATATTAAACGCATAAGAAGGCAAAAATTGTGATTCTAGGTGAATTAGAGTTTAAGAAATAACGTACACAGATCAAGCAATACATCATAAAGATATAAAATTGAAATTACCATTTATCAGCGCCCTCAGGCGGGTAGGTAGTAAAAGATATCCAAAGATCAAAATTTGTCTACATCAATTGCTAAATTTTTAAAAAAATGTTACAATGTAATCGATTTTTAAACAAACAGGGGGCGCCAGGCACCAGCTGTCTACAGGCTAAGCTGTGTACGTGTACGTAAGCAGCTGCCTCATTTTATACTTGTGACTTGTACCAGCAAGAAATTTTAAATGTATTTTATGATACGATGACAAAAATTTTTAGGCATAGCGTATAGGCCATTATGACTTGTAATTCTGGTATGTAATTCCATTATATAATTGTAACATTGTTGGTGTATGTAATTTCATCTTGATTTTAATGCATGACTAAGGGCCTCATTGCACTAGGCAGCCATGCTGCGCCGCCAGTCGCGCCACTGGTCGCGCTGCTGCCACCACACTGGGCAGCCAGGCTGCGCGGCCAGCAGGGCAGCCAGCAGCGCAGCCAACTGCTCCACCGGTGGCAACAGTCACAGTTTTCTTCACGCTACGGCAGTTATCGCCAGTCGAGCACTGTTCTTTTCGTGCAGTGTGTTCGTCAGTATGTTGTGTGAACTGCAGATTTACACGGTGCAAATGACAAAGTGTAAACACGACAAAAGGGAAGAACTTGAAGCTGCAAGAATCCCTGAAAGAGTGTCAGAAGTTATTAGACACCAAAGTGAATACCGAAGGTTTTATACATGCAATTGAACAACATTCCGCAATTTGGGACCCCAATTCTGAAGCTTACAGTAATAAGCAATTAAAATTACATGCCTAAAATGAAATTATTTGCAGATTCCTACCTGATTTCGAACAGCGGTTTGTTGTTATCAACGGTTTATTTTTAGTCATAATTCGAATCAATTTCCTTTTGACATAAGTGGATAAAAATATTGAAGTAAACTATTTACATTTTTTAACTTTAAACTATTTAAAAAAAGTAATATTTCCTAAGGCAAAAAGTTAATGATTAACAATATGATTTTTTTGTTTACTAACCTCAAATTGATTTCGAGCTTTTCTTCTGGTGAGATACACTTCCTCATCCGCGAATCCTTTACGGCAAAAACTTGTATTGGCGACAGTAATTCAAAGAAAGATGATTTAGACATCTTCAAGTCATTGAAAAACTTGTTTTCGTCTGAACACAGTTCATCAAAAAGAGTATAGTACAATCCTTTAGAGTCCCTTAATGATAGCATAGAGTCCATATGCATCATTCTCTTCCTTCGCCATCTCTTTTTCATTAAAAGTACGAGGAGGAACAAATGTGTATATTTGTTGTCGGACATGTTCCTTCGTCACCAGTGCACAGCGGACTGACCAGGTGGCATTGGCGGGCCTGGTCGCGGGGCACGGCGACCAGTCACCACGGCAGCCAAACTGTGGCTGCGCGACCGGCTGCCCTGGTGTAATAGCACAGGCTCCGTCACTCTGAATGCCCCACGACGAGCAACGCAACCGGCCGCGTGACTGGCTGCGCAGCCTGGCTGCCTAGTTGTAATAAGGCCCTAAGGTACCTTGTTTCTATCAGCACGCACTGATGATGTTCCATCATAGGGACGATATCGATATGTTGTGAATTTTAATAAAATAAACATCTCACATCACCTACCAAGCTGAAACCTTTTATTTCACGATCAAGAAGTGTTGGAAATTGTCCAATGCCATTTGTTGAAGTCTCCGCTTTGCGAAATATTTCTGTAGGATTAACGTCTGATGCTCACTGCTTGGGGAACCACTTCAGTCAGTTTTTTGCCGCCAGCCCACTACACGTCGTGACACTGGAGGGGGCTGTCCCGGTCCCGTTTTATCAGCCGTGAGCGACGCCGGCAGCTGTTGTGGGCGCATCGGCCAACACTCGGCAGACTTCGACAGCCCGCCGCCCCCGGAGGTGGTTTTTGTGGCCGCCGCCAGACAGCGCCCCACACACGCTTCCCCCACTCCTGCTACCCTCCCGGCCTCCCCCACGCGCCCGCATCGCTACGATAACACAATACTCCTTGTTTTTCTCCCTCAGGCGTTCCGCCCACGTCCCTTTCGAATGTTGCTGGCGACTATGAGCGATGCGTCGCTGCTCGTCGAGATCGAACAGAAACTTCTTGTGTCTGGAGACTTCCAGACGCGTCGCTCTCCCTCATCTTCCCCCCACAACCCCCTCGAGACGTCCGTCGCCGCCGCAGTTTGTTTCTGGCTCGGAGGCTGAGGATGTTGACGGTCTCCGCCGGGAAGCTGAGAGATAAGCTATGCTGTGTTCTCCCACTGCCCTACCGAGCAGGAGTGGTTGTGTATGGAATTTATCACGATGAACTTATGATCAGTTTAAAAACTCAAAAATTAGATTGTAATACATGCATGTGTTTCTAGTGTGAAGTGGCATACTCTTTACAAGCTTCGCATGTAGTAAAATCGATAAGCGGGTCAAACGCCACTATCCAGTCACTCGTTGATCATTACGAGGCAATATCAGAAAAAAGCAAACAGAAATCTGACGTTCTAAATTTAACCATTAAGAAATCTTTGACGCAGGAGGACCGAACAAACGTACCATCAACGCACTAGCTCCCAAATGGAGGACATAGTAATAGGCTTTTCTGGTATGGAGAAGCAGCTGAGAGACCTGAATACAAAAACGTATGCTGGTCCGGATGGAATACCAGTTCTGTTTTAAAAAGAGTATTCTGCTGCTGTAGCCCCTTACTTAGCTTGCATTTATCGCGAATCTTTAATTCAGCGCAAAGTTCCTAGTGATTGAAAAAGAAAAAAAAAAAATTAAAGCGAAGATGACTTCCGTTTATAAAAAAGGTAAAAGAACTAACCCACATAACTACAGGACAATATCAAAAAAATTTTCAAATGTTTGTACATCTATTGGACCAAACTACGTGGTCATCAGTCCGTAGCTTACACTAAGGTAAACTAACCTAAGGACAACACACACAGACACACACACACACACACACACACACACACACACACCCATGCCCTAGGGAGGACTCGAACCTCCGACAGCGAGCAACTGCACGCTCCGCAGCGAGGTGCCTTAGACCGATCGGCTACTCCATCGCGGCAGGCCAATATCGTTGACATCACTTTCCTGTAGAATATTGAATCATATTCTCAGCTTGAATATAGTAAATTTCATTGAGACCGAAAAGCTTCTTTCTATGAATCAGCACGCATTTAGGAAACTCAGCTTGCCCTTTTCTCACATAACATCTTGCGAGCTATGGACGAAGGGCAACGAGAAGATTGTGTGATTCTCGAATTCTAAAAGGCGTTTGACGCGGTGCCACACTGCACACTGAAGATACGATCATATAGAATAGGTTCACAGATTTGTGACTGGCTGGAAGACTTCCTAAGCAATAGAACGCAGTACGTTGTTCTCGACGGCGAGTGTTTATCAGAAAAGAGTGTATCATCAAGCCCCAGGGGAGCGTGATAGGGTCGCAATTATTTTCTGTCCATATAAATGATCTGATGGACAGAGTAGTAATTTGCGGCTGTTTGCTGATGATGCTGTGGTGTATCGGGGGATGTCATCATTAATTGACTATAATAACATACAGAATGACTTAGACAAAAATTCTAGTTGGTGTGAAGAATGGCAGCTAGCTCTAAATTAAGATTAATGCAAGGTGCTGCACATGAGTACGAAAAACAATCTCATTATGTTCGAATACAGCATTAGAAGTGAGCTTCTTGATGCAATCAAGTCGTTGAACTATCTAGGCATAACATTGCAGAGCGATATGAAATATGTGAAGACAGTTGTGAGTAAGGCGGACGTTCGACTTGGGTTTATTGGGACAATTTTGGGAAGACAAACTTCATCTGTAATGGATACTGCGTATAAAACGCTTATACGACCACGTCTTGGGTATTGCTGAAGTGTTTGGGACCCGCAGCAGATCAGTGTAAAGGAAGACGTGGAAGCAGTTCAGAGGCGAGCAGTTAGGTTCGTTGCTGGTAGGTTCGACCAATGAGCGAGTGTCACAAAAATGCTCCGGGAACTCAAATGGGGATCGCTGGAGGAAAGACGACGTTATTTTCGAGAAATTCTGTTGAGGAAATTTAGAGGGCTGACTGTAGAACGATCCTGCTGATGCCTACTTACATTTCGCGTGAAGACCACAAAGACAAGTTAAGAGAAATTAGGGATCGTACAGAGGTATATAGACATTCTTTTTTCCGTCGTTCTGTTTGGGAGTGCAGCAGGAAGGGAAATTCCTAGTAGTGATACTGTGTAGCTTCCGACAGGCGCCTTGCAGTGGATTTCGGAGTATATATGTAGATGTAATAAGCCTACAACAAAAATTTACTGCACTGTCTCACAGAGGAAGATTGCACTGTAATTTGTTCTATAAATCGTCGTATGAAATGATATACATGGTGAATTACGGATTATGTTTGTAGATCTGGGTGTAATAGATACCGTAGTTTAAGCAAGATGTAATAATTACTACGCTTGGATGTACAGAGAAGTCATAGAATTTCAAAGACACAAGAACAATTTCAACAAGTGGAAGAAAGACAGGAGCCTTAGTGATAGAGTTCACAGAATGCGCAGATAATGTCAGCGCAACTTCAAACTCGTAGGCAGTGGTCTCATGACGTCACAAACCGACCTGAGTGTGAATACGCATATATAGCTGCTTGCTGAGCTGGCTTGAGTGTGTAACATCCTTCTACTTCTTCAAAGCCTCCAAAGATATCGCAGCAGTGGAAGACGAAACGTCAAGCATTAGAAAGACATTGCAATAAAGTTCCGGATTGCTGCTTATATTTTATTTAACAGTGCTACAGGTGTTTCGACAGTTTGTCATTCTCAAGCGCGTCTACGATATTTGGACGTTATATCGTAGACGCGCTTGAGAATGACAAACTGTCGAAACAGCTGTAGCACTATTAAATAAAATATAAGCAGCAATCCGGAACTTTAATGCAATGTCTTTCTACGACATATATGATGCTGCAGGCCCAACATATTATTTATATTTATTTATTTACCCTTCTTGCGAACCAGCTGCCTTTGGGTATATAGCTGGTCGTGATTACAAAATCTATGTGATACATTTATGCGACTATGATACATTATTTTCTTTATACATTTACAGTAATTAGATAAATATTACAAAGAAAAGCGTAAAAACTTATCATAAGGAAAATAGAAAGGCAACTTAAAAACATCAACTATTTTAAGAAGAGAATAATAGAAGATAGGAAAGATTGCTTTTGGGTAACAGTCTGAAGAATAAGAGAGGAAAGTCCAGGGTGGGAGGCCTCGGAATTTACTTCGAGCCCTGCCATCCTGGAGTTTTCTCATTTTGAGACTCTTATGATTGGCTATATCTGTAGGTTATATTTCGCAAGTATTTATACGTCCTCTGTGTCGGGGCTGTCATCTGTGGTGTAATCTGTACTGTTTGTGCTTTCAGTGTCAGATTCATCGTAAGTGTTTTGTCTTCTGTTGTGGGCGTTTCGTGTTGCATTACGTCTTACGTTCTGTGTGTACTCGTGTTTTTTTGTAGTGAGACTTTGTCCGTCAGCCTGTTCATTTTGTCCCATCCGTTCTTATCTCGTATTAGTTCGTTTAGGTCTTTAGTCGTGTCAAACATAGTGTGAGTGTGTATTTTGTAGAGCTGACAGTGTATGACAGTGTGTTCTGGGGTCCCAATTTCTCCACACGTACAGCATGGATTGTCACTGAGACCAACACGTGTGAGGTGTGTGGGGTAGGGGCCGTGTCCCGTTAGGAAGTGGATCATACCCCGGCTGGGATTGATATGACCCATTGCCCAACAATTAGGAAAAGTCAAGCATTACATTATGCCATGAACTAACGGCACGTATCCAAAAAAGTAATATTAGCAGTTACTCAAGTAACGGCCATGGAAACCTACATTGAATGATCAGTGCTGGTTTCTACACCAAGAGCTGAGCACGCCACAACTCCTGGCGATGATGCCTAATCTGGTCGCAGTCATAGTATCCCCGTTGCACAGTATGAACAGGTAGCATACCCGTGGTGTGTTCATTAAATAAATAAGCCATAAGAAAGAATCACAATACTTATTTTGCTGCATGTAAATTTTTTGGACGGATACTAGAGTTGACACGACAACCGGTCACTGATAAGCTATTAATACAAAATGGGTGGTCATCTTTCAATGAATTGGTTATTCTTCTCTTGAAAGTCTAGAAAATATTTTTGATTAACAGTGAGGAAGTCTTGTAATAATTTCGTGTTGTTTAAAATTTTAAAATGCAACCTGCCTGTACAATACAGTGCGTCGTGGACGGAGAAGATCAGGGCTCTGCATTGTGACCTGTTTATTCTTATTATATTTTCCTCTAATGTCCAATTATTCTCATAAAGTAACTATGAATCCATGACGATATAACTCTATTGAACCTATACACAGCAAACTGTCAAAATAACTTCAGCGACAGAATTCACTTGAGCTAAATAACGTGGAATGAGATCATAGGGCAGTTTGATCGTAGAAACAGAGTCCTTCTCCACAACACTGTGAGCATGCTACGCTGACTGTTAGCGTTAGTGACGGTATTAGCAAGTAGTGATAAAGAGCATCACGAGATTGGTAGAAAAAGTCCAATACTGCTCTGGTGGCCACAAATACTAACGCCTGATGATCGCAATTGAGGAACGCGATACATCTCAACCAATTCTCCAGGTCAAAAATTAACTTGTGTTTCTGTGTGGTCTTCAGAATGCACCACGCAATTCCTCGTGTTCACTTTATGTCAGTGTTATTCTTCTGCTGTAATATCACGATAACAATAATTTTTTGTAACCTAGTGGCGTGGGTCAAGTCTAGGACAGTTGTTGATAACATTTTTATAGACAAACCAAAGGAACACAATCATACCATAAAACCAATAATCATTAGTCTTTACAACCATGGCACGCAGCTCCTTGTTTTATGTGTAGATTCTAATTATGCTATAGAAACTGCTAAATAAGAATATAAGAGTGTTCAAAAATTCAAATGTTTGTAGAGCTTATGGGACGTAACTACGGGGTCATCAGTCCCTAAATTTACAAACTACTTATGAACTAGCTAATACTAAGGACGGCACAAATATCCATGCCCGAGTGGGGATTCGAACCCCCGACCGCAGTGGCTGTGTAGAACGTTACTGGCACGCCGCAGACCGCTCGGCCACCGCGGCCGGTATACAAGAGTGTAGTCAGTCTACAAAAAAATTGATAATCTTAGAAAACTACTCAAAGAAATGATCTGGATAGATGTTTATAATCCTCATGACACGAATGAAAAAGATAACATATTCATAAATAATAACAGTACCATGTCTGAAAACTGTTTTCCTCTAAAAGTAACTCAATAACTCAAATTAAACAGAACCGTGGATTACAGAAGGAATAAATATTTCCTATATGATAAAAAGGGAAATGTAGCTGTCAGCCAAAAATAACTCCATTGTTTATGATTTAACTAAATACAAGTAATACCATAAAATATTACTTACTTAGACATCAAAACAAATGCACTATGAGAAGAAGATAGAATCATCAAGCAACAAAATAAAAACAATATGGGATACAGTATAAAAGGAGACTGTTGGAATCAGAAAACAACAGGATCTGATAGAAGAATAGGTGATACATTAGTAAGCGATGCGATGGTCATAGTGTAAAAAATCTAGCACACAAGTACTTGATATCTGTTACTGATGGTACAGGATTTCAGGATTAGTAAATAATGCCCTTGAATTTCTGAAGCTAGCCTTTGTAAGTAATTCCAGCCACATGAATATGTCACTCACTTCACTACAAGAAGTCACTTCCATAATAAAATATTTAAAAACGAAGCTTTCTAGTGGTTATGATGATATATTAACAAAGTTAATTAAGGCTTACAGTTTTAAGTTATTTGTGTAACCAGTCTATTATAACTGGAACATTTCCTTACTGGCGAAAATATGTGGATATTAAGACTCTATGCAAGAAAGGGGATAAAGAGATGCCATAAAACTACAGACTGATTTCACTTCTGAAAAATATTAGATAAAGTAAGGTACATGCAGCATCTCAAGTACTCGCTCACAAATAACATATTGCCCAGATTACCGTTTGCATTCCAGAAAGGTTCCTCAATCGAATAGGCTACTTACAGCTAAAGTGTCACCTCCGTAGACCAGTGGACAGCGTGGAAGATCACGACATTTGGTGAAACAGATCGGTGTAAGGTGTTCGGTACAAGTTAGATATTGGGATATTACGGTTTTTTTCCTCACGAAGATCGCCGAGTCCAGTCTATTGCTTTCGGCAGTAAATATTAAAGGGCTTCCCATTACGTCCACCTAAGTATAGTAAGTAAAGAACTGAGGAACATTTACAACGGCCAGCGCTACATCTCTGAAGAGTTGTGGAGTCCTCCTACCAAACCTTTGGAAATTGCCGACAATCACACTGCAATACGATAATGTTCGCGCAATGTTCAAGACTTTTTCGACGACCATGGGAATTTCACTGTTGCATTGGCCTCCCACTTGTCCTGATCTCTCGCCTATTCAGGTTGTCAGGTCGAGGCATCATGAACTTTACCCCTCAGCAACACATTTAGAACCTCTTTGATTGAATGCCGAGCCGTGCAGCAGTGGCTATAGCCAGCGATGGCGGCAACACAAGAGTAATGATTTTATACTCTTCCTCACTTTATTTATCTATTTTCAACAAAACTATCTTATATTTATGTATCTCGTATGAGAACTATATTTGTCATAGAGCGCTTATATACATTGATTTGACATTGATGACTACTTTCGATTAGAGTCATTATCAAATTTGTAATAATTAAAACACAAAACTACAGTGAATACACAGCATCTAACTGCACAATAAATGCAGTACATTATTTAACCTGGATGATCTCAATGTCAACTACACAATATATAGGAAACAGGTTAAAGATAGCATTAACTCGAATATAAATTTTTCCATAAAAATAATTAAAAAAACGACTTATAACTATCTTCAACCTGATTGATCCCTATATATTGTGTAGCTGACATTGATAACATCTAGATTAAATAATGTACTACATGTATTGTACAGTTAGGCACTGTGTAATCACTGTAGTTTTGTGTTTCAATTGTTACTGATTCCATAACGACCCTTTAACGAGTCGAAACTAGTCATCAATGTACATAAGCGATCAATGGAAAATAAAGACCTCATACAAGATTCATAAATATCAAATTAAGATGGCATCCTGTGTAAAACCTGAATAATATGTCGGGTAATTATAAATCTATCTTAGTACAACGTGTCATCTCAGAAAAATATTTAGCCGTGATATCTCTGGAGTTTCATTCTGGATGGTCAGCAGGCCAATTATTGACATAGATATATAACTAGATGGAGTCCCCTCGGGTAAATACATGAGAATTGTATAAATAAATAGCCAGTTTCGTCATCAAAATGAGTCCATTTTAGCTAGGTCAATGATAGTCTTGAAACGCCTACTGTAGAGCGAGGAAATCCATCGACTGACGAAGCAGCGTCATAAACTGCGGACATTGAAAGATGATGTCGAATCACACGCAGAAAGTAGCAGGGTGATGGAGAAAATACTTTGAGTAAGTTTGCAATTCAGTGATAACTCTTGAACAGGAACCTATAGCACCAGTCACTTATTAATTCAGTTGCTTCTTTAAGCTCATGTTCACGCTATCACTGCTGACTAGTGTAGCGAGAGTCATACGTCTGAAATCGCACCACTTCTTTCGTTTCTGTCGAAGACAACAACTTTACTTACCGCACCACTACCACCACACACGCCCTAGTTCAGACTCGTCTGCAATTTTGTACGCGAAACCATCAGTCGCAAGTCCTTCACGTATTCAGATGAAGGTGTGAACGCTGGCTTCTGGACTGGCGACGGTCGGTCAGGCCTCTTATCTGACCTCTTAATTACCCGTGTATAGTCAGGGCAGGTATTACTTAAGAGGAGAACACGGTTGTCGCGTTATCAGGGAGTGATGGTGGACAACTAGCAACTAGGCTACCGGACATTAAAGGTGGATTCCCGACCGCCCAGTAGCCGATAACACTTGTGTGTGTGTGTGTGTGTGTGTGTGTGTGTGTGTGTGTGTTTGTGTGTGTGCGTGCGCCTGCCATCCTTTCAGCACTCGCCGTCCGCCGTCCCCACAACACAGGGAGCCGGCCCAGGAACCGGGAAACATATTTCTACGCCGCGCGGCTTCCGTAAGTGCCAATAAAACATTTTTATCCCCAGAGTCCATCCGACCGCGCAACATTCCCTCATA
Source organism: Locusta migratoria (assembly GCA_026315105.1). NCBI lineage: Eukaryota > Metazoa > Arthropoda > Insecta > Orthoptera > Acrididae > Locusta > Locusta migratoria. Next base: position 58,990,416 of record CM048751.1, read on the forward strand.
TATACCCTTTCTCGGTCCCGTCTCCACCCTCGGCCGGGCTTCGCCACCGGCCTTTTCTTTTCGGGACCGTAGCCTAAGTTATGGGGGCACTACTGGGGTCTCCAGAAGTCACCGGTCCATAAAATTCGTTTATGGCTTCGGTGGTAAAAATCGGCAGCCGTACCTCCGGATAAAAGTTCCCACTCTTTCCTTTCCTTCCTCCGCCCCCGCCGCCCCTTCCCCCGTGACCCTCTTCGCCGACCGCACATGTGAACGACACGGGAGAGGAATGCTCTCCCTCCGATGCCAGCGGGTGCCGTAAAACGGCTGTTGCCAGGCGTCCACCTGTACTCCCGCCGCCGTCGATGTCCCATATAAACGCCATCAATCACAGAGGTTTGCCGCCCCCCTTTTACGGGCGCCGTCGTGCGTGCTCGCGACGCCATATCTCTGCCAACTCCACCCAGGTTCTCCACTGTTAGGTCTCCAGTAGCGAGTGGGGCACCGTCGCCATTACTATAAATATCTCGCGGATTTCTTCTCTTTGGCTTCACCTATCATTGTCATCAGCGACCTACCGTCCAAACTATTAAATTTCATTTTCCAGCCTTCTCCATACATTAAAGTCTTTACACATCTGTTAATGATGTCCCTCATGGTTAAATATTGGGTCCATTTCAATTATTCCTGCAAAATCAATGTATCCGGTTCACATTATGAATTATCTGATAATCCATACTTCCTTTCCGTCTTCATCTGCATCTCTCCTCACTCTCTTTATATTCTCTCCTTTCCTGCGTGCCCCAGTGTCTGTGAAAAAAATGTTCAAATGTTTGTATAGCTTATGGGACTTAACTACGGGGTCATCAGTCCCTAAACTTACAAATTACTTACGAACTAGCTAATACTAAGGACGGCACAAATATCCATGCCCGAGGGGAGGATTCGAACCCCCGACCGTAATGGCCGTGCAGTCCGTGACTGGAGCACCTCAGTCCCCTCGGCCACCGTGGCCGGCTAGTGTCTATGAAAGATTGACACTTGAGGACTGTGGTTGGAAAAATGTATCATCGACGAATCGGTAAAAACAGCATGGCTGCGCTGGAGCAGTGTTCAAGGCAGTGTCCTGACATTTCACTATAGTGAGGTTTGCGATGGATGGAGCTAACGGACTCCCATCGCCACGCCATCTGCTTGGTCGAAATACTGGCCACCATATATAAAACCGATGGTGTTAACGAGTGCTTGAACAGTAGCACAGTTGTATTGTTCAATATATGAGAAAAGAGATCCAAGTAGTGTTTGATCAGAACACATGGAAATAAGTAGATCAAAGCTATAATGTCTTCTTCTCCAAGACATATTTCTTGATTCGACTGATGAAATCTTCTGTATTCTTTATGTGGTGCCCACAGTGACCGACGTGCGGTGTGAGGAGAGTGGCCAGATGATTCGCCAGTCTGGTACTGACAATGGGCCGAAGAGGCAGCTCTCTCTTGTGAATTTTAGGCAACCCATAAAGCGTAGGCGGTCTTGGTGCCTGAGGGAGAATATTCTGAATGACGGTCTCTTCCAACGATGACTACATAAGAAGCTCTGATGTCTTCCTCATTATTCATATGGTCAGGTCCTGTGGCAGTTTACGGCAAGTGTCCTCCCCAAGAATTAACTGAATTTTGGTTACATAGTGGGCATGCTTCAGAATAATGGTTGTATTGTCTTATCAGCAGGTAGAACCACGGTGATGGATTCGTCGTGAATTTCGAGAAATCCGTCGAGTTCAGCCCTTGAAAGCTCGTGGGTTTCTAACCACTGACGCGGTTGAAGGCCCGAGAAGATTTTATTTATTTCTTTCGCCGCGAAAACATGCACTCATACAATACAGATATTAATCCGCAACTTGAGAGAATTTCCAACTTCAGCTGCTCTTCTTTAGTTTGGCTCTGACCGGGAAACGTGTACGGGTGGCCGAGTGGTTGCCGGGTACAATGAGCCAAATGCTCAATGAACAACTCAGGACGAACAACAACAAACAAATGTAAAACATCGATCTACCTGAACAACAGTAAAAAGTGGTTTGGACGACAGCTTGTGAGAAACTAAAGAAGAGCAGCTGAAGTCGGAAACTGTGAATTAATATATGTATACTGTATTTAACGTTTGTAGCTGCGGACCATCAGCAATAGCTGTAATATATAAAAAAAATACAATAATTAGACATAAAAGTTTTCCAGGTGTTGTATCGCGTTATAATGTTAAGATGGCTATTACTTTAATAACCGACTTTTCGGGCAACATTACAGTGGCCTTCTTTTGCATCAGTATATCCAGAAGAACGCCACTGCAACGTTGGCTGAAACTTCGGTTATTAAAGAAATATGCATCTTATTTTCACATCAAATAGCTCTTCTCGCGGAAGCGTACACAATTATAAAATACAGTCATTATCAATATAAGACGGCATGTTTGATACGCAGCCAGAACAATTTCAAGCCTCTTACAGTATTTCAATTATTTTCATCTCGGTGTAGTTTTATATTACCACTATACAAGAAGCTACGATATGCATCTCTAAACTTTGAAAATAATGTAATAGCTATGTAGTAGGATGCAGCTAGTAAATCGAAAAATACTGCTTAAACTCAGCGATACTTGAAGCCCTGACTTGGTTTTTCACATAAAAAATTTCAAAACTTGCATAGTTCAATATAATGCATTTGATTGCAATAAAATGTACAAAAATAAATTTTAACTTAGTTTGAAAATTATATTGCACACTTTGAACAGCACATCAGGTCTCAAAAGAAATAAACAGTTACACATAAGCAATTTTCCTGTACTTTCATAGTTTTATATCATTATTTCACCTGTAGTTATGAAAAAAACATTGCTAATAAAGGTGTATGTACGTCAATATGTGATAAAAACAATTTTCTTCCAGGAAGAACTACATTTCTATCAACCATCTTGACTTATAGCAGAGACAAGCTTCTATAACTTTGCTCTCTTATGTTCTTTTCCATATCTCACATTGTTTCACAGATAACTGTAAAAATTGACGCCGTGTCTGTCTGTCTGCCTGTAACGTATTACCACTTTTCAGACCGGCCGGCTCCAAATTTTACAGACATATATGCTGGCTGCCAGCGACTACATCCTCCTTTTCGGACAAAAAATGGGTTAGTAACACGTTTGTGATGACTTTCTACAGCAGAAAATTTTTGAGATAATTTCAAAAACAGCGGCGAATCGACTCTGTCACTTGATTTTACGTAAAAATCAAAAAATCTAATCAACAGGCAAAGAAAATGAACTTGAGAAAGAGGACAAACTAGCTCGGCAAGACAGGAGATGATATTGTAACGGAAAAAGAAGATTAAAAATCGGAGTCATGTTAAAATAATACTTTAAAGAGAGAAAAAAAATAAAGAGTTTGTTTGCCAAAGTTAAACTCAGATGCCAAATAATTTTGGCGGTTTGTTAAGCAGAGTAATAATCGTGTCGTCCATCAATTTTTATTACTTACATTTCTATTATTTTTTATCGAAAATTTTGCTAAACAAACATAAAGCTACAGAAAAACCCAAAATGGGCCGAAAAACACGCTAGTGCGACGCTTTCTTTTTTTTTTTCAAAGCAGCTTGCAAGGACATTCTTTTGGAAATGAATCCACCGTATTCTAGACTAAAAATACAGATGCTTCGTATTTTGTTATTAGTTTGTACAAACATTTCAAAATACTTTTTTTTAACGTGATGACTTCATAAGAGGACAAAGTCAAGATTGCATGTTAAATTACTCATTTACTGTATATCATTACTTGTTTCGGCAAACTATATTGCCATTATCAAATGATCAAACGTTACTTCATCAAATTAATAAAACACTTATTACAAAATGAAAGGTGTATCAGTTAAAAACTGATACAGCGCTGTACATATCACTTGTTCAAAAAAATCAAATGTTTATAAAGCTTATGGGACTTAACTGCAGGATCATCAGACCCTAATATTACAAACTACTCATAAACTAATATATACTAAGGTCAACACAAATATCCAAGCCAGAAGGAGGATTCGAACACCCACCCGGGGAATAGCCTCGATCATCGGAGCATAGCGCCTCAATGCGCTCAGTCACTCCGCCGCGGCTGTACGGTGCTACATCAATTCTAACTTTAAACGTGCAAGCAAGCATCAGATGACAAGTCCAATCACCATAAGGTTTCGAGCCATTTGTCAGTCTCGTAGTGTGGCGTAGTTTAGCGTTGGAGTGTAGCAGGTTTCTACAGCTCCTTTGCCTTTTCCAAGAATACACCACTTTGTGCTATGGAGATATGATTTTGTTCCTTTTGATTTTGTATGTGTCAGGACCCTCAGTAATATATATTTTTTTAAGAATTGAGCGCCATTTGACGGAAAGTTTTTTGTTTATTGTCACAACCTGGTTTCTCCCTTAGGCCATTATCAAGTGCTGTGATAAAAGTTGTCAGGTAACCTGTCAAATGGTGGTCAATTCTTTTAAAACATTTTTTTTCCTGTCAAGAGGTCAGTGAAGCTACTTAGTCAACGCACTCTTATAAATTCTCTAATCAAGGGTGACTGGATTCGCTGCAAAAATGCAATGTTTGGTGCCCGAGTGAAAATGTGCTTTTTTATGCGGAAGATGACAGTGAACAAAATTTTACCAGGAAGTGTTCACAATTTTACCTTGTGTGGTACACTTTCGATCGATTTTTCTCAATTCTGTAACCTTTATTTGTGTTTATACCATCATTTGTAATTGTCGAATAATTATGTTACTTTTATATTGAACATCCAAGAACAAGTGCCATAGTTGAAATTTCTTCTTTTCTCAATATATTTCCAGTTACAATAACATTTGTCCGAAATGGTCGCAAATGTACCACCATCTTACATTAAAGTAAATGAGTAATATTTACATGCAATCTTGGCTTTGCCATAAAATTTTAGGATCGCTCTCCATACTGACAATACTAATTTGAAATTACCACTGACTGGCTATACTGTAAGACGGCAAGATATCCTTGAATTCCTATTTTCGTGAAGGTCACTACAGTGGTGGCATGCCTCGGAGTGATTATTGCATGATGTGTGGATGCGGTGGTCACGCCTTCCTCAACACGGACTCACATTTAAAACATATTTCAGGATCGCTCTCCATACCGACAATGTCGACTAATAATGATTTGAAGTTACCACTAACTGACTATGCCGTAAGACGGCGAGTAACCTTCAACACCTGTTTCCGTGATGGCCACTACAGTAGTGGCACAACTCAGAGTGATTACTGGACGTTGACGTGGATGCGGTGGCCATGGCCTTCCTCAGTACGATCCCTCATTTAAAAATACTTTAGGATCGCTCTCTATACCGACAAGATCGGCTAATAATAATTTGAAGTTACCTCTAACTGACTATGCTGTAAGACTGTGAGGTAACCGTGAGTTCATATTTTTGTGACTGCCACTATAATGGTGGCATGCCTTGGAGTGATTACTGGACGTTGACGTAGATGCGGTGGCCACCTCTTCCTCGGCATGGACTCATATTTAAAAATGTTTTTGCATCGCTCTCCATGCCAACAACGTCGGCTAAAGTTACCACTAACTCACTATGCTGAAGACGGCGAGGTTACGTTGAGTTGCTATTTTCGTGACTGCCACTATAGAGGGGGTATGCCTTTGAATGATTACTGCAGGTTGACGTGGATGCAGTGGCCACGCCTTTCTCAGAATGGACCCACAATTAAATAATATTTTAGTTTTGCTCTCCATACCGACATTGTCAGCTGATAATAATATTAAGTTACCACTAACTGACTATGCTGAGACGTCGAGGTAACCTTGAGGGCCCTTTTTCGTGACGGCCACTATAGTGATTACTGCACGCTGATGTGGATTTGGTGGCCAGACTTCCTCAGCACGCACCCTAGAATATATTTTAGGATCGCTCCCCATACCGACAATGTCCGCTAATAATAATTTGAAGTTACCACTAACTCACTATGCTGTAAGTCGGCAGGGTAACGTTGAGATTCTATTTTCGTGACTGCCACTATAGAGGGGTATGCCTTTGAATGATTACTGCACGTTGACGTGGATGTAGTGGCCACGTCTTCATCAGCACGGACCCACAATTAAAAAGTATTTTAGTATTGCTCTCCATACCGACAATGTCAGCTAATAATAATTTGAAGTTACCACTAACTTACTATGCTGTGAGACGTCGAGGTAACCTTGAGAGCCTATTTTCGTGACGGTCACTATAGTGATTACTGCACGTTGATGTGGATGTGGTGGCCAGCCTTCCTCAGCAGGAACCCAAATTTAGAAATATTTTAGGATCGCTCCCAATACAGACAATGTCCGCTAATAATAAAGTTTTCACTAACTGACTATGTGTAAGATGGAGAGATAACCTTAAGTTTCTGTTTTCGTGACGGCCACTATAGTGATTACTGCACGTTGACGCTGGTTCGGCGGCCACGCCCTCCTGAGCTCGGCCCACAGCCTGCCGCGCTGACCAGCAGCCCACAGTGGCCGCTGCGCGGTAGCAAGCCCAGGCGGTGGCTGGTGGTAGCCACCCGCCCCGAGGCACCGTGCGTCCGCCGCGACGGCAGCGCGCGGCCGGCCGGCCGTACAAGACGGCGTAATGGGGCGGCCGTTGTCCCGCGCGGCCCTTTGATGTCTCGTCGGCGCTAATCGGCATGAAATAAGGTCCCCGGCCCCGCGCGTAACGCGATTACGCGATCCGGCCGCGGAGACCCGCCTGCGCTGCCGTCGCAACACTTTGTCCTGCCGGGCCGGCCGCTCACGGCTCTGAATATTTATGACTGATACTCCGAAGAGTATCGACGAGACGACCGGCGAGAGTGGACACAGCTCATTCATCTATAATGGACGTAAGAGACTCGCCACAAAGGCCGAACGTCGTAGGTGGCACGGCGCGGAGTGCTGCTGAACCGGACATCTTGTAAAATTTATCTACTGTTAACGGACACGATAATTGCTAATATGCATGGAAACTAGAAGTACCACAAATCTTCTCCTCACAAATCTCTGTCCCTCTCCTCCTCTCCATCATCCCCTCCTCCTCTGCCTCCTCTCCTTCCAACCATCTCTGTGAGTCACCTTCACTCCCCTCCTCCATCCTCTATGCGTATATGCCCACCCTCCCTTTATTTACACCCATTTCATGCTACCGTCTCTATCTCTCCTCCTTCATCCTTGCTCTATCGCCCTCTCCATGGACCTCCTCTTTCGTTTACACCTCCTCCTATCCATCGTTCTCGTTACCTTATATCTCCTTGTTCCTTCCTTCTGATATAAAAACGAGCGAGGTAACACTCTGGACTCTCATTTGGAAGGACGATGGTCCGTCGTCGGGGGTTTGCCCTTTGTATAAGTTACTTTGAGTTACTGTAAGTAGTTTGTAAGTGTAGTGACTGATAAGTAACGTAGTTAAGTCCCTTCATTTTCAAAATTTTTAATTTTGACGATGGTTCAAATCCATCTCCGGCTGTACTGACTTAAAATTTTCCCGTTATTTCCCTCAATCGCCCAGAATGTTCAAATGTTTGTAAACTATGGGAATTAATACTCTGGTCATCAGTTCCCAGGCTTACAGAAACTACATTAACTAACTTAAGTTATGGATAAAAATACATCCATGAGGACTCGAACCTCCGACGGCGAGCAGCGGCGCGCTCTGCAGCTAGGCGGCTTACAATGCTCGGCCACTCCACCGCGACCCTCAATCACTCCTTGTAAATGAAGGTGATGGAGTAGCGATGGCCAACTCATGGACGAGGTCAATGCAAGGACGCAAGCGCCCTGGACGAAGTGGCGAATGACAACAGGAGTGACCTGCGATCATCGGATGAAGGACCACTTGAAGTCCAAGATCTACCGCATGTGACCCGCCCTCTCGCTCTCTATGGTACCGAGTGTTGGCTCGCTACAAAAGAGACAGTACAACGACTGGGGATCATGGAGTCGAAGATGCTTAGATGGAATTGCACCCATCCAAAAGATAATGCGGGAAACTTGTCTGCGATGGTTTGGACACGTGTTGCGTGCAGATGACAGTTCTGAATCGAAGGCAGCTTACTCAATGCAAGTCTTTGGGTAGAGACCCAAGAACGTTCAAGACAACGACGGACCGACACCCTACACAACGACATGAATGCTGTAAATCTTCACCCATGCATCGCCCAAAAACGAACAAAATGGAGACAGCGAGTCCACTCAGCGGTACCTTCCACCAGTCTAAAGAAGAAGCACTCGTAATTGCAGGGGTGGTTCCACTGAAAGGGCACGGCCAATTTCCTTCCCCATCCTAACTCAAAAATCAGAGATTGAGCTCGGTCTCCATTGACCACACTATGGACGTGACGTTAAATCCTAAGCTAACTTACTTTCATTTTTCTGATATAAACAATGGTATGTGTAGTTCACAGCAACATTTCCTACATTAGCACGTATTTGAATCTTCCATTACTCCATATCCTATATCCTCCAATGTGCACCTGTTCGTCCCCCTATGTCTCTCTTCCTGCCCGCTATCTACGAAAACTTATATATACAGATATACCTGCCAATGTTCATAGTGAGAAATCAAACGATGTCGCAGCCTTTGCAAGTTACGCTCCGCGATACACCATACAGCAGCTTGCAGAGGGTAGACAACTTCTTCGTGTGTACCATCTTTCACGGTGACCGGTAGAATATGAAATCTGCTTATCGGTCAAATGGCGCCGAAGTCTGTTGCAAAGTACCCTGCACCATGCGCCATATGGTGGGTTGCAGAGTATAAAAATCTTTTCGATGAAAAATTACAGTAGTGTGCCAAATTTGATGGTGATCGGTCGCACCAAAAGTATTGTTCCTACCGTCAGATGTTATAGAGGGAGCATTTAAAAATAATTTTTGCACTTTTTTCGAATTTTCCCAGTTTCCTATGTAACTGTCACGAATTTTTTTTCTGGACTCTTTTCCAGGAAGTCAACGAACTAAAAATAAATAAATAAATAAATAAAATGAAAAAAATAGAATGATCCCTCTCCAACGTCCAAATTGTGTTTCAGCGTTAAGTTCATTCAAAAACACATTGTAAATGCACTTTCGTTACCAAAGGGACAAACATTTGTGATTATCAGCAGCTATATAATTTATGTTTCATAATCAAATATTTATGCCCAATTAGCGAAATGTTCCGATATTTCAGCTGCCTCGACATGCTGGACGCATGGCAGCTTGTGCCGGATCAGAAGTCTGCGTATGTTACACCTACCTACATCACCGTAATGGTCGCACACATTTAGTTGATCCCCTCGACGACAGGCAGAAAAATCTTCACCGTAATTATCTTGGCAAATGATGTTACTATATTTGTTACCAAGAGATATATTTTTTTGTTAATACCATTACTTCATTAAACGAAAATTTATAGTTCTCTTACTTTTAATCCTGTCCTCGTACATATTTAGATTTGTGTGGAATCCACGGTACTCGAGCCGTAATCAAACTACCCACATTTGTAGTATTTCTTGCTGATCACTTATTTATGCCCTCACTTTTCTCTGGCTCCGAACAGCTTTTTGTAGAATATTTGTAATCTCTCGATGCTTCATCTAAAGCTGCATGGGTACTCTGCAGATCACACATAAATGTCTGGCAGAAGAATGACACTTCCACACTGCAGTGGAGTGTGCGCTGATAGTCTGCCAGGAAGTTTCATCTGGCAGTGGGTTTATCGAACCAGCTTCAGACTTTACCTACTGCTAGCTGTACTCAGCATACATTGCAAAACCTGTTGCGAATATGTAAGTCTATATATTCAGAAAATTTTGTAGCTTCTCACAGTATCAAATATATTGCCAGTTTTTACATTTACTTCCTGGTCATTCATATTTCTAGATAGTTTACTGAGACTTAGAAAATAAAATTATGAGTATTTGATAAATTAAGTACAAATATTATTAAAAACAATTATTATTCTTACGGTTGGCTACCTCTCCAACAAGGCACTACTGTTGCTCAAGTGTGAGACGAAAACTTTCAGTGACTATCGCGTCTGTTCGTGTTTGTTGGACTGTGATTTTAGTATGTAAATATGGACTAAACACGTTGAAGATTGTATAAGCGTATTCATTACACTGAATTATCTTACGTACAACAAACTAATAAAAACATTTTTTTCTGAAATACGGTAAAGTTCAAAAGCTAAAGAGTAAATAGCTTCCCCAAGGGGTTATTATTTCTTTTTATTTCTCGTTATGTCCTTCAAACCAATGAAAACTTTGATCAGATCGCCGCCGAACTTCACAGGATCACCTGGTCGGGTGATCTGAAGATTTCATCAAAATTTCTCCGCTGTCTTCAGAATCTATGGGGAACATACATACACACAAGGATTTTCATAAATTCCATTCACGAATAGCAAGAGGTAAGCATCAACACCTCAACCTCTCCGTTCGAGCTCTGGTTTCCTTATTTTATTAAGATGACCACTTCTGCCTATTTGTTGTCTGCCAAGATATCATGAACGCAGTAACATTATTGAGACGATCTTCTATAAGCACGCAATCTGATTAAATGTCGTTTGTGAGTAGGATGTCAAAAGCCTTCTAGAGATCAATTTCACATTCCTCGTGGAGGAAAGATCTGGTTCCATTTTGTGTGAATGATATGTTGTAAGACTGTGTTAACAGTGAGTCAATAAATAGTTGTCTTACAGATAATTCATAATATATATGTTCCAAAATACTGTTGCATATCGATGGGAGTAACAGCGACCTCTAACTCAGCGCCTTGTAGCGTAAAGTGCGGCTGTTCGCTGTCCGAGGTTCAAATCCTTCCTCGGGTATGGGTGTTCGTTTTGTCTTTAATTAAGTTTAAGTAGGCTATATGTCTAGGGACTGATGAACATCGCAGTTTGGTCCAGTAGCTGTACAAACATTTGATATTTGTAAAAGTCTTCCCATTCCATTTTTGCGTGGTGTGGTACAGCAGCCGTCGAATTCTTGAATTAAAGAATGTCTTGGTTACAAATATTTTATTTAAATGTTGCATTTCGCCCTGTTAAGGTATCTTCAGTTATTGGACAAAGAAGAAAAATGAACCAGAACTTACAATATTTACATGACATTATTTCAAAATTTTTAAATATTTTTAGCTAGAAAACAATGCTGAAATCGGTAATAAAGAATTGTAATGTTGTACGGTACTAGAGTTTTATCTACTCTGTGATAGAAGCTGTTTTAGATTAAAATGCATGCCTAGGATATCTTACAGAGCAATAATAATGCAATACCTTGATCTGCGGTAACATTTACCATTAAAAACAACCTTGTCTGTTGTCCCTATACCATAGAGTATGTCTTCAACTCATTTATACGACATGCGTCGGTATTGGTACTGGTACCAAATGTGTATTGTGAGGAAACGCCGATAAAGAGTAGTGGACATTTGAACGCTCTCCCAGGCAGTACCAGTACCAATAGCGACGCATGTCGTATAAATGAGTTGATGACTTACTCTATGGTACAGGGACAACAGACAAGGTAAATGTAGGAATATAAATTATTTCAACAGCCATTCAGTTAAACATAGTATTAATTTGTAGGCGTAGGCTTTCGCGGCCATTGTCACCTTCAATAAAGTTCTTAAGGGTATTACACCGCATGGTCATCGTGGAAAACGCCCATTTCCACCAATAGCGTCAATTAATGCAAAATCCAAAAAAATGCCCAACATCCCCCTTCCTCTTCCTCAACAGATATTTCACGTTATTATATAAGGTGCAAGCTCTCCCACAATCAGCAGTCAGGTGGATACCCTGAAAAAGGTGACTTGCAATAGTGGCCGAAAAGTCGGTTGGTTTTACACGATGATGAAAATGGTATTAATTTGTTTTTTAATGGTAAACGTCATTGCGAATCAAGGGACTACATCATTATTGTCTCTGTAAGATATCCTATGGCTGCATTTTAATCTAAACACCCTCTACCACAGAGCAGGTAAAACATTTGTACCGTACAGTATTACAATTCCTTATTACCGATTTCAGCATTGCTTTGTAGCGAAAAATAAATAAATAAATAATAAAATAAAATTTTTGAAATATTATCGGGTAACTATTAAAAGTTCTGGTACATTTTCTTCTTTGTCATAAATCTGAAGATGCCCTAACGGGGCGAAACGCATCATTTAAATAAAATTTTTGCAACCAAGACGTTCTTTTATTCAAGCATTTTAAATTTTATCAATAATGAAAGGAGCAGCATTAGCTGTAAAATAGTTTGCTTTATTCAGGCAAATCGATTTCGGTTTTGCAAGAAATGATCTTCAGTGCAGTCAGCAAGTTCAAAACAACATTTTTGTGAAATGTTTTGAACTTGCTGACAGCACTGAAGATGGTTTCTTGGAAAACCGAAATCGATTTGCCTGAATAAAACAAAATATTTTACGGATAATGCTGCTCCTTTCATTGTTGATAAAAGTGGTTTTGTGGCCGTTGAGCACACCCCTTTAGATAATGGAATCCAATTTTAAATTTTGTAATTCAGGGGATTATTCCTATTACCTTTCACGAACAGAACATGTGCAAATTTCAAGTCTTAATGTACGGATCCTTCGTTGATCAAGCAGTTGTATGTGAATTTCAAGTATGGAGTTTTGTTCAAATGTTCAAATGTCTGTAAATCTATCGGACCAAACTGCGTGGACATCAGTCCGTAGCTTACAAACTACTTAAACCTAGGTAAACTAACCTACGGAGAAACACACACACCCATGCCCCAGGGAGGACTCGAACCTCCACGGCGAGCAACCGCACGCTCCGCAGCGAGGTGCTTTAGACCGCTCGGCTACTCCACCGCGGCTGGAGTTTTGTTATCAGCATTATTATGATTGGCATACGTTTTGGACAGGAGTCTTATTTTACTAAGCGATATCAAATATTCAAATGTTTGTAGAACTTATGGGACTTAACTATGGGGTCATCAGTCCCTAAGCTTACAAACTACTTATGAACTAGGTAATACTAAGGACGGCACAAATATCCATGCCCGAGGGGGGATACTAAGCGATTTAAGTTGCTTGATTACTCTGAGGATATCTACTTCTACGTTACTCACGCTGCAGTTGATCTTAACTTGAAAATCGGAATATTTACTTTGGGCTTCTTTGGTGAAGGTACAGTATTTCGGAAAGTCTGTGTTGAGTAACCCTGCTTTATAGCAGCTCCTCCGTCGGCAGCGCCGCGCGCCCTGTGTGAATACCTGCAGCCGAGGACACGGTTCGGAGGATCTGGTGCGCGCTGTCTCTGGCCGGACATTCGCAGAGGGCGGCGAAACCCCAGCAAGTCGGCAGCCGGTGGCGCTGTTTGATGTCCAGCGTCCAGCCATTGTCGCATCGGCAGCGGGCCGCCGGTAGGCCGTCAAAGACAAACGCAAAGCCAATCGCGGCTGCAGACACAGGGGGCGCCCGGGCTAACAGAGCGGCCCACAGCCGCCGCCGGAGAGGTCTGGGGTACAGTGAGGCAGTGGCCACTGAGCGAGTATCTGTCTCCCACTCACGGTGTAGAAGCAGGGAAAACTCAATGTCGCTAAGTAGTAATTTTACTTTAAATGAAGCACACGTTTATCAGCGATCCTTAGATCACCGGTCGCATTCAACCTGTTGGTTTCCCGTCACTCAAGTTCATCGCTTCAAGATAATTCACTTTACCTTGAATTACGGGCACAGTCATACCAGAATTTCGACCTGCCTTCAAATGCCCAAACTTTTGTAAAGCTATGGTCATCAGGCATCACTGCAGTGGTCATCAGTCTCTAGACTACTGCTTTACACTAACTTATGCTAACAAGGGAACATCATCACCTCGACCTCATATTTTCTTGAGGAAAAATCACATGAGCTAGATATCAACCCCAGAAATCGATATCACATGAAAATTCGGGCCATTATTCAGATAGTACGTAGTTACGGCCTCCACAAAGTACAGCTTTTAAACATTCGCGCGCTCGGGTTGTACATCTCTCGGCCCGCTTCTCTGCAGCTTTTTAACGTCCGAACGTCTAGCACTGTAAGCAGAGTCTAGTAAGATGTTTGTGGTCGTGATGTCAATTCGCCACAGTCTGTCGTGCGACACCTCCAGGAACGGTATGGAATGCAACGTTTAAATGTCAAAGAATTAGAGCTCATTAAAGTCGTCACCGGTAAGCATGATCAAAAAGACAATACGTAGCGCTTTCTTTATACTTTTCCTTATATCTTTCAACTGTGTTGCAGATATCATAGACAACTGCACTGATGAAGACGTGCTGGATATAGATAAAAATAGCGGGTTGACGTTCGTTGCAGATTTACGATGACGTCGACAATAACGGCGCTGACATTTCATTACAGTCAGATTCGTCGAGCACTTTCAATGCTTCAACGAAGATTGGGCGTGGAATTGAGATCGTCGGTGATGGTTTGATGATTTTAAATCGTCGAATACCACTTTGTCCGTCTCCGTAACATAAGAATATATGCAATGAACCGTTTGCGTTTGATACAACGCATCACAACTGCAGTGGAAACAAATGAGACGGTTTTTCAACAAGCCGTGTAATGTAATTTAATTTTCAATACCTATTATGCACATCATTTTGTTAAATGTAAATCTGACACTATTGAAGTGGACTAAACTTGAAAGAGTTGCAGTGCATATGTTTATTTTGTAATATTAGCTCCACCTCCACTTCGCTGTTGTCCCTTCATTGCACAGCACTTCGCCTTCGGGCATTAAGCGGCCGCAGTGAAGCGGGACGAGTGAGAAACAATGCGAGCGCGGGAATGTTTAAAAGCTGTACTTTGAGGAGGCCGTAACTGCGAACTATCTGAATAATGGCCCAAATTTTCACGTGATACCGATTTCTGGAGTTGATATCTACCTCGTGTATTTTTTGTCAAGAAAATAAGAGGTCGAGTCGATGATGTTCCCTTGTAAGAACAATACATACACACATCCATGCCCGAGGGAGGACTCGAACCTCCGACGGCGAGCTGGAGCGCACTCAGCAGTATGGCGCCTTAGCACGCACGGCCATTCCTGCGTGGTGGGATGGCCTGCCCTCGGTACATATTTAGTTTATTCAACGGTATTCTTTCGGTAATTTGAAAAATGTGGTTTACTCAATATCGTTAGAAAAAGATACAGGTTGATTATTGCAAAGAAGAAAACAGCAACCACCCACTTTAATAGCGCCATTTACTTATAAAATGCGCCATTAAAGGTTGACAATGACGGTATGTTGTTTGTAACGTACGTCACTTAACAGACGCGATTTTTTCGATGAAGTAGTTGAAATTAACCGCAGAATTGAAGTATTTCAGTGAACTAGTTGAGATTAAGTACAAAGCTCACGTAATTTCCAGAAAAAGAAACTTCCACCAATTATTTCACCCCTTTACAAGTTGAATTTCCAAAATGTTAAAATACACTATATTTTTTAATCTCTGGTTGAAAAACCATATACGAATTCTCTTAGTTCTAGATGAAATTTTGAATCATCTTTATATATGAAGATTAATAAAAAATTCTACTGAGATACACTCTCCTTGTAAATGAACTAGCAGAACTGTTTCGTCGTTCCGATCTGACGTAGATTGCGCAGTTCGACTATTCCATCAACTGAATTAAGTGAACTGACTGAACTATTTCGGTTTTTCTATGCGAATTAGTTCGCGCTGTTTGGAACAAGTTCATCGGCTGAACTAAGTGAACTAACTGAACCATTTCGGTTTTCACTGTAAGGTTTTAAAATAAATGCCTTTTGCTACTGCAACTTAAGGGTTTTATTTTTATATTTTTTTTAATCACCCATACGCGTTTCGCCCTTTCTTTCAAGGCATCATCAGTGGGTGTCCTGAAATATTTACATCTTTTTGTTTTGGTCAACAAGGTCGAAAGCTACACAGACACTGCTGTAAAAGAAATTGCGGAAAAACACAAGAAGAAGATGACACAGCTCATAAGACAACAAACACTCCACAAAAATGATAACCATAAACAACCAAGACACACACATCAATTTTACCCAAGACTAATGAACCTCACAAAGACACAACTAAATGAAAATGAAAAAGAGCTGTTAGAAAAAGGATTGAAGTACAATATTAACACAAACATAGATGAAGAATACATAGAAGACCTGATAATACAATCAGAAGCTGTTTTAAAACGTGAAGAAAGAAATGAAAACAACACTGTAAACACTGGGTTAGCGAGGGAACTTATAAAAAACGAAATACATAAAATCATAACAGACATGAAACAACAGAACAACAAAAACAAAAAAAGTCCCGATTCCATAACACTCAAAAACCTAAAGAGAAAACTCCAAGAGGAAAACGTCATCATTTCCAAAGCAGACAAGGGAGGCACAGTCGTTTTGATGGACAAACAACAGTACATTGAGAAAACAAATGATCTCATCTCTCAAAGTAATGTTAAAAAATTAAAATCAGACCCAACAAACAGATTTCAGACAAAAGTAAAAAACACCTTAAAAGATATAGACTACACATTGGATGACACAGAAAAAAGAAAATTAATTCAGAATAACCCCACAGCACCAACCCTCCGATGCCAACCAAAGGTACATAAACCAAATATCCCGTTACGGCCCATTGTGAATTTCAAAAATGCTCCCACTTATAAACTTGCAAGACACATGATGAAAGTACTATCAGAAACCTATCAAATGAAAGATGACAAAACCATAAACAACACCTCACACTTAATACGACTCATAAAAGATACAAGAATCCCAGACTCAGCTACCCTTCTTTCCTTTGACATAGAAAATATGTACACTAACATACCAGTAGATGAAACAATAACTATCATAGAACAAAATCTAAAAGAAAACAGTCAACTACCAAATGAACACATAAAAGAGATATACTCTTTGCTAAAATTGATAACCGAACAAAACTATTTTCAATTTAATAATGAATATTACCTGCAAGAAGAAGGCTTACCCATGGGATCACCAGTGTCAGGTACCCTAGCCAATATTTTCATGAACCATGTAGAAAGTATGATTTTTAAAAAAGTAACCACAAAAAACTATAAAATACTCTACTGGATAAGGTACATGGATGACATCCTCTGCCTAATTGATGAACCTCCGGAAAGAATAGACCAGCTCCATACAGATTTAAACACTATACACAAAAAAATAAAATTCACAATAGAAAAAGAACATAACAACCAAATAAACTTCTTGGATATAACCATCAAAAAAGAAAAAACAACAAGCATACCTTTGACATTTACCGTAAACCGACAACAACTGATACAATTATACACCAGACCTCCAATCACCCACATGCACAAAAACAATCAGCAATCAGATACATGCTCCATAGACTCAACACAATACCACTCAACAAAGAAAATTACCAAAAGGAACTAGACATCATCACACAAATAGCAACAAACAATGGATACGATGGTAATATAGTAGAAAAATTAAACAAAAAAATTAAAAAACAGATACGGGCAAAAAACACCAAACGTACAGACACCCAGACAACAACACAGCAAAGCAGCACACAAACACACACAACACAAACTACAGTACTAGAAACACATGAAAGCAAAAAAGAAAATTCAAGATGGTACACAATGACATACAAACACAAACTAACACACAAAATAATAAATATTTTCAAAAGACAAGGCATAAAAATAGCTCTCAAAACAGATAACCCAGTCCAAAAATATATCCCAAAAATCAAAACAGACACAGATATCTACCAAAGAGCTGGAATATACCAACTACAATGCAACTCATGTGATGGAAGGTATATAGGACAAACCAGCAGAACATTCGATACCCGATACAAGGAACACATCAGGGCATGGAAATACAGAACAAACCACTCCACTTTTGCAGAACATCTAATAGCATATAACCACAAACCCACCACAATAGAAAAAGACATGAAGGTAATTAGAATAAATAATGAAAAACATCTCCTAACATTACAAGAAAATTATCACATATATAAAACAAAAGCTGAGAAAAAGATGCTACTAAATGACCAAATAAACCTGACCAATCAATCACTGTTCTCACTGATTGACCATATGGTAAACACAAACCCCAACACATAGTCACAACCCCCCCACCACACACACTCACATACACACACACACACACTCATTCAAACAGAGAGGGGAAAAAAAAAAAAAAAAACCACCTACCCACCCACATACACACCCACACCCACACACACTCATGCACACAAACACACACACACACACACACACACACACACACACACAAAGATACCTTCAACACATTCTCAATGAAACAGTTGAATTTCAAATAAGCTAAGGTTGGCAACACTACAAAACAAACAGCAGTAGACACAGTATGGCAGCAGGTGACAGCAGAATCAGAGAACTGCAATGTGGTTCGAAAAACAGTGTAACCTTTCGACCTGGTTGCCAGAATAAGACTGAAGTGGAGTAACAAGTGCTGTAAGTACACCATTTTATACCAAAAAAACGAACTGTTTTAAATCTGAAATGAAATGTTTTGTAGATATATAAGAGACTTAACCTATATGTGCAAACAAAAAGATGTAAATATTTCAGGACACCCACTGATGATGCCTTGAAAGAAAGGGCGAAACGCGTATGGGTGATTAAAAAAAAATATAAAAATAAAACCCTTAAGTTGCAGTAGCAAAAGGCATTTATTTTAAAACCTTACAGTGAAATACAATTCAGCTGCTGCTCAAAATGGCCACTGCAAGCAACGCATTTCGGTTTTAATTAAATAATTCACAGTCTCTGTTGCAGTTCATGCTGCAACAAAGACTGCGAATTATTTAATTATTCAACACTGTTGCTGCACCAGCCGCCATAACCACCATCATGAAATGGAATGAAATGCATGTCGGTGTCTCTTTGAGACTTAGTTGGCGCAGTTTGGAACAAGTTCATCCGCTGAACTAAGTGTACTAACTGAACTATTTCGGCTTTTCGATACGACTTAATTCGCGCAGTTCGTACCTAGTTCATCAACTAAACTAAACGAAAAAAAAAATAATAATAATAAAATAAAAATAAATAAATAAATAAAAAACGGTCTCCTGGTCTGATGCAGTTTAAGGAATTATAAGTTAGAACTGAAATACGTAGTTTTCGGTCGTGTGGTGAGGTGCACTCAGTAAAAAGGAAAGGGCTATTTGACACGAGCCTTCTAGTTTGCTGTAGATTGGGAAAGCAAGGAGTAAAAGAACTATAGTTCAGCAAACTGAACTAAAATGAACTGTAGTTGATTTCACAGAATAGTTTAATTGAACTAGTTCTTTCACAAACTACACATCCCTAATTCATACAGAACATTCTGCATTCGCAACTGTGTATTCTACTGTGAAAAATAAAATAATAAAACGGGAAAAAAGATAATAATGTGGTACATTACTTCCAAGCAAACGATCGTACAAATCATTTTGCTCTGAAGTGCTGTGAGGGTTACAATGGTAACCGTCACTGACCAACACTATACTGCGCAAGTCATTTTACGTCGTGTGGTGAAGAATACTTCGTGAAGCTTGCTCCTTCGGTGTCCAAATCGCGTTTGTTTATTTATTTTTTGTCGTGAAACCGGCTACAAGCAAGCTCCCTTTATGGCTCTAGCCCCTCTCAATTTGTCCTTGTGGTCTTTTCGCGACGTATATATCATAGGCAGCAATACATTGGTTCATTCTTCGAGAGATGTACGGTCCTTGATCTTTACCAAAAGCCCATACTGTGATGCGGAACACCTTTCTTGCAGCGGTTTCACACTTGGTAAAGAAACCTCTTTCTTGTTTCCTATATGAATCCTAACCGGTATGGATCCCATACTGACGAGCAGTATTGACGTATGAGTCGAACGAATGTTTCCTCTGCTACTTCTTCCTCAGGAATCCTCCAGTGAATTTTAGTCTGACATCTGCCTTTGCCACTATTAGTAATATGTAGTCGTTCCACTTCAAATCGCTCCTTATACCTACTTCTACATATTTTTACGTGAGTAACTGGTCTCAGAAGTCCTTTGATAATTGTGGCTGCATGCCGTAACGGATTTTTCTTCGTACGTCCTGTCATTTCGTTACATTTGTCTATGTTGGGGATGAATTACAACTGCAAACTAAGCGGCGATACGCTGTAGATCCTCCAGCTTTGTTCCAGCTTTGAGGCTTGTTGGTACACCACTGCATCATTTCCCTAAAAGCCTCACTGAACTGCATTGTTATCTTCCACGTCATTTGTAGACATTGTGATAAGGGCCTTCTAACACGACATAAGTAAATGTCACGTCGCAATACTTCTCTCTTCCATCTACTGATTTTCTTGGAGGCTACGCGTACTGCTGTTTGGGTCTCGTGGACGAATATAGTAAGCTGAGTACCATACGATCGTTGCTTTCGGAACCTATGTTTATTCCTACTGAGGCTATTTTCGGTCTCCAAAAATTTCATAAATTTAATCTACTTAAAATGTTTGTGTGTACTTATTTATGCACCACATCGTCGTCTACATTACTAGGACGATTTCAGCCAAGCTTGGAACATGAAACTATTCTTTTGTATCAGGAACAATCGCTGTGGGGATAAGGTAATAAATAAATAAATAAATTTTTGTGAATCTATGGAACTTAACTATTCTGGTCAATAGTTCCCAGGCTTACAAACTTCTTACGCAAACTTATACTAAGGACAACAACTACACCCATGCCCGAGGGAGAACCCGAACCTCCGACGGCAAGAAGCAGCAGCTCCGCAGCTAAGCGCGTTTGAACGCTTCGCCACTTTACCGTGGCGTACGGTTAAGAACGATCTATAAAATATTGTTCAGGGTATACGACGTCACAAACTACTATAGTCATGAAAAGGAGACTTTCTTCATCCACAAATTTAGAATGAGAGCACACAGCGACTTGCAACAAAATTGACGCATAATTCTGAAACCTTTACGAAACTTTTTCTCGCTGACAGCTCCTACAAAGATATGAATGAAGTTTATCGCTAACCGTTTTTGCATTGCTTTTGCTGTAAAACTACGGCATTCGCCGTGCAGCTACAATTTATTACATCTACACAACCAATAGTAATTGTCATATACGCACATATAGCACCGAATTGAACATTTGAAATTATATCATAGTTTGACAAATAGGTCAGGAAATGTAACGTCATAAGCAGTGTGTTGAATGAACAACCGCTCCATGTCTCATAGAGTTGTAATTTATTACGTCTGTACGACAAATTCATTCGCAACATATTTTGCAGAAAGTTTCCTAAAAATCAGCTCTATGTACATGGAAAAATATATTACTGTAGGACACATTATTCAGGACGTATGACGTCGTAATTACTGAGCTGCAAGAAAACTGAAGCGGACAGAGAGAGAGGCAGAAAGAGATGAACAGAGAAGTTGGACATCTTTATATATAACGCAGAGTGTACGTGTGTTTGTGTGTACGTATTGCATACAAATGTACAGTTTTGTTTATGAAATTTTGGACACGTAACTTCAATCCATGAGTACGGTTTCCGTAAATGTAGGGATAACGTACAACACATTACTCACGAGATATGATGTCATAAACAATAAGATGCGCGAGAAACTGTTGCATCAGACAACAGTGTTGCACATTTCCTCCTAAACCACTGGAACGATTTCAACCAAAGAACAGACACCACACCAATACAATTAGTATTTAAACGCGACGACGGCGTTAGCTACAGTTATTTCACCACAGATGCTGTCATACGTCCGACCTCGCACGGGAATCCGTAATGGTGAGTGTAAAGGGCATGGACGATAGGGGCGCTACAAACATAGCGTGCGACATGTGGGAATTTGAGAGGGACGGGAGGCGAGCACAGGTGGCCAAGTGGTTAAGGCGCCCGCTGGCCCGAAGCGGGAGACCCGGGTTCGATTCCTGGTCCGGTTCACATTTTCACTTGTCGCCATTGCTTAATATCAATGCCAAAATGCGGTCACTGTCAGTCCTTTCTTTCCTATCCTTCTTCCTCCCCCCCCCCCTTTATCATTTGCATCTACTGTAGTACATAAAAAATACGAGTTGGGGCAATCCGAAAAATAACGCTGGTCTAGTTTCCCACGAGCCAGTAGGTCGCCAACCCCCTAACCCCTCCCTCCGTAATACTGTCGTACAATATATAAGAGGATCGACTGTGCGACTCTTGGGCGAGTGTGGAGGCGCGCGTCAGTCAGAGCGGACGCGGAAGACGCCCCGCAGCGTGGATCGATGCGAGCGCCCGTGCCGGCGGCGGCGGTGGTGGCGGCATCCGCAGGCGGATCACGTCTTGGCCGGGCTGGGCGCCGCGACGCGAGGCGACGCCGCGCGACTCCCGAATAAAACTCGCCGCGGGGACAGACGCCTCTCCGTATGGATCTGGCGCTAGCGCGGCGGGCGCGTCTCCCGGCATCGACGTGGCCACTTGCTACACGCAGATACGCTTCAGATCACCTTATCGATAACATTCACGCAGAATACTTGTTTTGTTATTGCGAAAAATTTATTTAAAAGAAAGCATACTAATACTATGACGCCGGCCGCATCACAGAACGGAGTGACTGCGATGGTGTACGCAACGACGAACCTAGGTGCACGAATGGCAAAACGTCATTTTTTCTGATAAATCGATTTTCTGTTTACAGCATCATCATGATCGCATCCGTGTTTGGCTACATCGCAGTGAACGCACATCGGAAGCGTGTATTCGTCATCGCCATATCCGGCGTGATGGTATGGGTTGCAATTGGTTACACGTCTCGGTCACCTCTTGTTAGCATTGATGGCACCTTGAACAGTGGCCAATACATTTCAGATGTGTTACGACCGGTGGCTCTACTCTTCATTCCGAGGGGACTGCGGCGCGCCAGTCACGGTCTGCACGGCCACTACGGTCGGGGGTTCAAATCCCCCGTCGGGCATGGATATTTGTGCCGTCCTTAGTATTAGCTAGTTCATAAGTAGTTTGTACTTTTAGGGACTGATGACCCCCGCAGTTAAGTTCCTTAAGCTTAACAAACATTTGGACATTTAAGCACAAAAGGTACGGATATGTGTGTGTCATTTTTATTGCTCAACAGGAAAATTATTTAAGGCTGATGGGAATACAGAATGCTAAATACGCTACTCTAGCGTAAATATCAAGGCACCGTCAAAGCGCTGTCACTAAGAAAATAAACGTTCCGTTACACACAAGAGGATTGTCGAGCCGGCCGCGGTGGCCGAGCGTTCTGCAGCGCGTCAGTCTGTCTCAGTCTGCACGGCCACTATGGTCGGGGGTTCGAATCCCCATTCGGGCATGGGTATTTGTGCCGTCGTTAGTATTAGCTAGTTCATAAGTAGTTTGTAAGTTGAGGGACTGATGACCCCGTAGTTAAGTCCCATAAGCTATACAAACATTTAAACATTTTTTTAAAATACTACGGCGCACAGTAGTGGCCTACAGGACACTAGCTCTCGCAATCATACGCAACAAAACTGTCAAAGGTGACCTACGATGATTCCGTTATGACATCTAGAAAATTATATGTGTAAGTCATCCAATGAATTCAAAGTTACTGCATATCGAATAAGTCTGCGGCCGAGCGCATTGAGCCGCTCTGCTACGATGCGCGAGGCCATTCCCCGTCGGAGGTTCGAATCCCCCCTCGGGCATGGATGTTTCTGCCGTCTTTAGTATAAGCTAGTGCATAAGTAGTTTGTAAGTTTAGGGACTGATGACCCCGCAGTTAAGTCCCTTAAGCTTTACAAACATTTGAACAGTTTTTATCGAATACGTCCATAAGTAAATCTTGACTCTACAAAACGACAGTCAGTTTGCCTTTAGTGAAAGTGACGTACCAGAAAGAAAAAGTTGTTTCGCATTGTTTTCAGGCGATTAAGAGTTGACATGTAGGATAAGTTCTGTTTCGGCAGCGAACAATGTACTCATCCCTAGCAGCGTGGACGAGATGACACTTAAAAAGAACCTTTAGCTCTAGTGGATGCCTTTATATTGTGACTAGTTTAAAACTCGGCAGTGTCCGGGTATTTATTTATTACTATTTTCTTTCAGTCCCTCTCCACTAACTTCATATTGACTGATTCTTCCGTCGGTTCTTGGTGAAACATCATCTTGCTGAATTAAAAATCACAATTTTGTGAACGTCGCACATGTTTATTCGTTGGTGAGGTAATTAAAGTTCAGGGAGAAGAAATAAAAACTTTGCGGTTTCCCGATGACATACTATTTCTGTCAGAGACAGCAAAGGACCTGGAAGAGCAAGTGAACGAAATGAACAGTGCGTTAAAAGATATTTAGAAGATGAACATTAACAAGAGTAAAACAAGGATAGTGGAATGTAGTGTCCGAAAATTAGGAGATGCTTAAGGAATTAGATTAGGAAGGAGGTAATAAAAGTAGTAGATGAGTTTTGTTTATTTGGGTAACAAAACGTCTCTGGTAGTCGAAGTAAAGAAGATATAAAATGCAGATTGGCTATGGGAAGAAAAGTGTTTCTGAAGAAACGAAATTTGTTGACACCCAATATTAGTTTAAATGTTAGAAAGGCCTTTCTGAAAGCATTTGTCTGGATTGTAGCATTTACGGAAGTGAAACGTAGACGATAAGTAGTTCAGACAAAAAGACAATAGAAGCTTTCAAAATGTGTTACTACAGACGAATGATGAAGATTATATGGGTATATCACGTAACAAATTGGGGAGAAAATGAGTTTCCGGCATACCCTGACTACGATGAAGGACAGATTGGTGGAACGATTGTGAGGCATCAGTGAATCGTCAACTTAGCGTTAGAAGGAAGTGTGTGGGGTAAAAATCGTATAGGGAAACCGAGGTACGAATACAGTAAATAGATTCTAAAGAATGTAGGTTGCCGTTCGTAACCTCAGATGAAGAGGCTTGCATTGAAGAATGTAGTACTCGTTTCCGCTTAGATTAAAGCCCGTAGTTAACATATCATTCGGCTCTACTGCGGTAGTACAACGTACATGTTAAAAATAGACTATCACTGATAAGTATACCGGACTGACGGGGGCGAGGGGGAGAGACAGGAAAAAATCTGAAATCCTATCACTATAGGGTTTCCTACTACGCAAACAACACCACAGTACAGTTTATCTTCAACACCAAAGATAAGACGCAGCTGTTGTCCTATAGTGGGGTAAACAAAATGTGATAAGTTTGATATTGGACAGTCAGGCAGAAACATTGCAACTAGGCTGACTGAACACAAACGCAGCTGGAAGGTTCAGACTCATGAGTCGACATTTGCTGAGTATGTGCTGAGTGAGGGCCACAGACACCACCTGCAGTACCATGCCTTTCCCATAGCAAACAAAAGCCAAAACTCATTTCCTTATGGGATTCGAACCGCCGACCGTAGTGGCCGTGCAAACTGTGACTGGCGCGCCGCAGACGGCTCGGCCACCGCGGCCGGCTCCTCAATACGTGATAGCATTTCGACCGCAAAGTCATATCGACGTGTACTGTCATTGGGCAACAAGGCCTAAACGATTTGCACTTTGTATGCACGAAACAATAAACGTTTGTGTAAAATGTTATGGAGAGAGCTTTTATGCATCTGTAATTCACTTCAGGCCCAGCGCACCGATTTCTTCGGACTTCTCAGAAAAGACTGCCTCACTGCTTCCACGCTGTCTGCTGAGGTTCTTGGTCGACCAGACCTCGGAAGGTCAGCAAACGATCCTGTGTTCTTGAACTTCTCATACCAGGCTTTAATGCTCTTGACATCAGGTGGATTCATTCCAAATGTTGTCTGGAAGTGTCTCTGCACTGTCGTTGATGATCGTGTCTCATGGTACTACAGGACACACTGTGCCTTCTCCTCAGTGGTTAATATGGCTTCTTGGGCACTGCACTCCATCTACTAATTACGTACTGCGAACCTTAAACAGAAAAAAACTTTGATAGTTTGTAAACAATTCGAATCAAGTTTCATATTAGTATCTTACTTCTGGTCTGAGTTATCAATTTATGCAATCAGGGACAGAATCAAGAGTTACAAACCTTCACTGGCCTTCAAAGTAATCCCCAGTGGCTACAGTACACTTCTGATATCGGTCGCACGCCTGTTGGAAACTGTCAGCAAACGCTTCTTGTGGAATCGCTAGAAACACTGAGGTGACGTATTGTTGGATCTCCGCACACACTTTTTACTTACAGCTTCAACACCATACACCTGCATTAACATCCCAAGAGTCTTCGTCGCCGTTATTCCTAATTCACTTGATGTTAACGTGTTGCTCCAGTGCTCCAATATGCGCTCTACGTTGCAATAACGCGAGTTCTCACACTGCCCATATTAGCTTGGTCGCAGCGCGTACCAGGCGTTCACCGGTTTACGCGATAGTGGGCGCTTGCGACATGTCCCTCAACGTGTGTGCGCGGGCACTTCATGCTCGCCAGCGCGATTTGTAAAATATGAGACCATTCACCGAACTTTTCACACGCACCTTGTACATGTAAATGTGTGCGAATACTTTTATAAATCTTTGAGAATCGTGTAAGAGAGGCGGGACTTCGATACCAGCCAGGAATTCGCCGAATGGGATGTAATAAGACAACCAGGCAGGCTGAAACACCGACCCATGCCGTTAACCCACGTCGTCCAAGTACAGCAGCGATCACGGACGTGATTATTGTGACTTTGCGCTTCGTTTTGAGCAAATATGAGGTGGAGAAGATTTTCGAATCTGCGTGTTTCCGACATCTGTTAAACTGGCAAAATAAAAAAAATAATACGACGGCAGTTTTGAAGTATGGTTTTAGGGTCATGAATAATGAAACTCTCTGTGTAATTTACAGAGAAGTATTTTGAAACTTTCTGAGCTTGTGCGTTACCTCTCAACTAAATTTTCCAAGAAAGCTAATTTCTTTAAAAGGAAACTATAGCCGAATTGTTGACGTTCTTACATGATTCTAAATCTGGATGATACAATAATTTTTGTGACCTTGTTTTCCTATTAATATGAGCTTACAATGATCTTTTTAATTACCTAACCATTTCAAACTAGAAAATCTTATGGAGAGAATTCTGAATCTCTATCTGACCATGGTGTAACAAAAGTAGATGTAGAGAAAGCGTTGGAGGGCATAGAAAAGGATATTGCGACACGTTTGGAAGCGATGAAACAGAAGGAACAGCTGTGGGGGATTTGTACTAGGTACTAAGAAGGAGAGAGACTAATTTATTTCTGTAATAAATGCCACAAGGCAATAACGTTCACGCTCAAGAGAAGAAGATTTACTTGGAAAGTAGTGAGGATAATTAGGCGCCAATTTTCAATTATATAAAATTTTATGTCAATAAGTATTGTTTCGGCACTAAATTATACCATTATTTCGAGTACTGAAAACGAAAGAAGCACATAATGAAATACAGTACGAGGAAATGAATTCGCCGACATATGAAACAAATATACACATCACAAAACTAACAAACCTAAATCAATGTAATCTGCCATTAGGCAACGTTATCAATAACATACACGCAGAATACATGTTTTGTTATCATGGAAACTTTGTTTAAAAGGAAACATACTGATTTCGTATTAAAGTGGAAGTCGAAGTGTTTCCCTTTCGATAGTGATATAGCCATCTGTTGGGGTATTAAATTCCAGCATTAACCTTGGTGGTATCTTAGGAAGTAGTACTTTGTTCATTTTTATTTTAGCCGTTGCAGGTGCAAAAGTTAGTAAGCCTGGTCTTTCGTGTGACTAGTTTTGGTTTTGGTCCATTTTTGTATGTGCTGGACATTCGATAGCATTTGAGTCACTGAATGTCACCAAGCCTCTTTAACACAACTGAAACATCCAAAATCTTTTAGATGCACGTCGGTAAATGTCATTATGTAGCAAGATTGTAGTTAAGCCCAAGTGTTTAAAAATGGATCAAGACCAAAACCACACGACATACTAGGCCTACTAACTTTTTCAACCACGACGGATATAATGCATGCAATATAAGGAAGTATGTTAAGATTTCCTGTTGCTGTTACGGTTTATCAGTCAGTATGAAGAATTTCCACAATTAGAAATTGTGTCATGAGTTATTTTTGCTCGTATCTCAAGCATCGTTTCCCTGTATATAAAATCAATTGTTGTGCGTTAGTTTAGCTAAAACTCAGAAACAGATTCCTTCACTGCCTGCTCAATGTACAGATTGAGCTTTAATACAGGGGTGGCTTATAAAAAGCAGAAAATAAGGAAAGCCAAAGGAACAGTTCAGAAAACGGGAAAATTGGATATTTGTGCCGTCCTTAGTATTGGCTAGTTCATAAGTAGTTTGTAAATTTAGGGACTGACAACCCCGTAGTTAAGTCCCATAAGCCCTATAATAATAATAATAATAATAATAATAATGGAGTACGGTTATGGTTATCTCAGACGAATTGCCTTTTCCGACGAAGCGACCTTTTTTGTCAGTGGAATAGTGAATCGTCATAATGTGCGCATTTGGGGTTCATAACTCCCTGGCGAGGTCATGGAGTGCACCAGAGGCAGTCCAAAGGTCAATGTTTGGTGCGCGCTATTGCACGAGCGAATTATTGGGCCATTCTTCTTCGCCGAGGCTACCATCACAGCTGCTGTGTATCCGGACAGTGTTGCAATTTTGTGCGGTTCCTCAGCTGCTTCAGTATCATCCCGATGTCTTATTTCAGCAAGACGGTGCACCGCCTCATTGGGGTTTGGACGTCCGTGCCTATCTCGATATGACCTTTCCTGGGCGATGGATTGGTAGTGATGGGCCAACGGTTTGGCCTCCACGCTCTCCTAACATAACCCCATCAAACTTCTTTTTACAGGGTTATATCAAGGAAGAGGTCTACCGAACTCGTGGATCAGATCTTGAAACCCTGCGGCAACGGATAACCACAGTCGTTAAATCGATTCCTCCAGTGATGTTGGCTAACGTGCGGAAGGAAATTGAATATAGCCTAGATGTGCAACGTGCTACCTAGGGTGCTCATGTGGAAGTTTACTAATGTGTGAAAATAACTTTGATAGTTTCTAAACAATTACACATCAGTTTGATATTTTTATCTTACTTCTGGCCTGAATTATCAATTTATGTAATTAGCGAAAGACTTTTCGGACACCCTGTATATCCTGAGACCATTAACTTTTCAGACGCACCTTGTATTACACAACACGCAGACAGTTGAGAAACACGTATTTCCTGCAGAGGAAGGGTGTTATAGTGTGAGCATTTGGCCACCGATTAAATTAACCACACTTAATCTGAATTAACTATACAGACCCTGCATAAGGAGGATAAAGGTGAAGAAAAAGAAGAAGAATCTAATATCTTCGCTCAATATAGCTGAATTATATTCGTTATTTGTCACAATTGCTACGGTGCATCAAATTAGATGAATATCGGATTTTAGAATTTTTGATATTTATGGTACATGTAGTTCATGACACAAGTAACAGTCGACCAAAGCCATTCGACTCAACTCTCAACGTATCTCGAGAAAAATGACTTTGAAGTTTTGCAAGTACACGCAAGTACTAATAATTAAAACAGTTGCAGCATCTTTCGGTGTAGTTCTGGTGGTAGCGTTCTGGCCTTACAACCATAAGGTCGGTGGTTCGGATCCTGCAGTGACAAATTTCTTATACTTTTTACCTTGTGTTCGAATACTTACACAATTTTAATATCTAATGCTAATTGTTACGAAAAATACACGTATTTTTTGCTTATTCGTTATTTTCTACATTTTATAAAAGGTTGTAAATAATGATGGTTTCAATAAAAATAAGTTACATTTTTATAGTATTGGTCTCACTATTTGTTGACGACGACAGTCTTTGATTGTTCAGTTAGTGAAGAGCTATGACACAACACATGGAATTAAATTAAATATTCAGAAATGTTTTCCATAAGAGATTTCGGAATATATAAAAAAAAAAAAAAAAAAAAAAAAAAAATGTATATTTGTCGCAAAGGGATTGGAACCTGAGATTTTATGTTTATGGGACCAGAACGCTACCATCTCTATTTTTTTCCTTGCTCTATGGGTATTTCTCGTCCTCGTTTATCTGAGCAATCCGCACAGATGGCGCAAGTGTTCTTATTATTGGTGTACTTGAAAAGCTGTCTATTTTTTCGAATAACTTTTAAAGTTGCCTCGAATGGATTTGGCTGATTGTTATTTAAGTTCTGAACAAAATCAAATGTTTGTAAATCTATTGGACCAAACTGCGTGATCATTAGTCCGTAGCTTACAAACCACTTAAACTAAGGTAAACTAACCTAAGGACAAACACGAACACACCCATGCCCCACGGAGGAGTCGAAACTCCGACGGCGAGCAACCGCGCGCTCAGGATGGAGTTCTGAACTTGAGGTACCATGTGGTCTCCTTTTTAGCGGTGAAACGAAGTGTGTGAACTTGGTGTACAGTTTACGTTAGCCATATAAATGTAAACAAGATATCGAAATTTTATTAATATTGAGAGCAGGACGATATCTCTTTTCGTTCTTCAGATACTTGTCTTTATATACAGAGGAGAGATGCTGCAAATACGGCAGTCCCTATCGTGCCGTCCCATTAGTAACAAAATCTTCAACCCTACCCTCTCCCCCTACCCTTAATGTCGTATGAGCAGCTGGAGGCCAGTAATATTATGTTCGTTCTGAGTATGTGACTAGGAAAGAAGGAAGGAAGCTTAGGGTTTAACATCCCGTCGACAGCGTGGTCATTAGAGGTGGAGCTTACGCTCGGATTTTCGGGGAAGGATG
This sequence comes from Locusta migratoria, assembly GCA_026315105.1. NCBI lineage: Eukaryota > Metazoa > Arthropoda > Insecta > Orthoptera > Acrididae > Locusta > Locusta migratoria. The sequence goes on from CM048751.1 coordinate 59,021,286, forward strand.
TGGGAGGAAATCGGCCGTGCCCTTTTGAAAGGAACCATCCCGGCATGTGCCTGGAGTGATTTAGGGGAAATCACGGAAAACCTAAATCTGGATGGCCGGAGGTGATTTGAACCACCATCCTTCCGAATGCGAGTCCAGTGCGTTACCACTGCGCGACCCCGCTCGGTGAGTATGTGAATAAGGACGGCGTGTGAGCAGAGGCAGTCACGCCGGCTGCAGGTAGCGTACTGTGCTTCCGTACTTCGCGGTGCGCGGAAACATTCTTCTGCTCGCAGCAACGTGTTTCCGCGGGAGGAACTGCTCGAGAGGGAGGGGCCGAGGAAGCGAAAGACGGGGAGGGGGCGGGGCGGGGCGGTCTTAATTATTTCTTCCCGTGCAGGCCGGTGACAGGGCGCCCATTGGAGTGGAGCGGGCCAGCCCGCAGTTCTGGCCCCGGGGCGGGCGCTCTCTTTCTCTCTCCGCGGCCGATCCCCGCTGACGGTGGCAGCCGGATATGCCCCGCGGCGGAATAATCCATTAAATTTTCTTTTCCGTTTCTTTTCAGCCCTGCCGAGGAGGAAAAATTGGGGACGGACACTCGCCACCAGCGAGCACCGCCCGCGGTCTCCGGCGGCGCCAGGTGGACGGTTCCGACCCACCAGCCTCACTCATCGCGGCAGACGGAAGTTCGCGTCCAGTTAGAACCACTTAAATACGTATAGTAGTACTGCAGTATTGGATTCTTCTGGCACTGCCTTTTCAACATTTTATACACCACTGTTTATTCTCGAACTTGTTGCGACGTTCATGAATCGTCGTCTTCCACTCATGGACTGTAGGGGAAGATAAGATCTGAATAAGATATCAGTATGGTGTAAAAATTGGCAACTGGCTCTAAATAATGAGAAGTGTGAAGTCTTCCACATGAGTACGAAAAGAAATCCGTTCAACTTTGTTTACAAGATAAATCAATCAAAACTGAAGGCCGTAAACTCCACAAAATACCTAGGAATTACTATTACTTCGGACTTAAATGGGAAAGAACACGTAGATAATAGTATTGGACTCTTCTGGCATTGTCTTTTCAACATTTTATACTAGGGTTGCCAGATCTCCGGGCGCCGCCCGGAGTGCCCGGGTTTTGAATGAATTCTCCGGGTCTACGGGTCAATGACTCTCATCTCCGGGCTTGAATGTAACCTTCATCTTACCTTTCTTTTCTTTTCTTTTTTTTACGATGTTTTTTAAGTACTATGCTCATGTAGCGACGATCTACATCGAACTTAACGTAACTTAAACTAAGGACGAACATAACATCCATGCCCTAAGGGGGGGATTCGAACCTCTGGCGGGAGCAGCGTAGCGCACCGTGGCAAGACGCCTCAGGGCGCTCGGCCATTCCCGGCCGGCTCCTCTCTAGTAATTATGAATAACTTTATATAAATGTCAATTTCTTATTGCAACAAAACGCTACTTTTCTATTCTTCCTCTGAAAACTTTTCATTGTTGAGTCGGTAGGAATCGGCTAGCGCATTATTAAGCAAACATTGTTGCGGCAACGTGTCAACTGGCGACGTGTATTATTTGTGTTCGTTCGTTCATTGTTATCAGTTTACCGGCAATTTTTGGAATACTCAGATCGTGTGTGAACAGACAAGCTTACGTTAATTCAGATTAGTGAGTAATAACAGTGAAATGAAGAGACGAAATCTAAGTTCGTTCCGTGAAGAATGGTTGCAGGAAGAAAATTATAAAGAGTGGCTACAAAAAGTCGATACTGATGAGTGTATGTGTAAGTGCAGAATATGCAATATCTCATTTACTGTTAGGTACGACGGAGTGAAAGCTGTGAATAAACATTTACAATCAGAAAGACACAAAGCGAATATTACCACACAAAAGAAGAATCAGTCGCTTCTTAAATTCTTGCTGAAACAATTTTCTGCAGAAGACGACAAAGTCACTGCAACGGAATTAACTTTGACTTACCATGGTGTGAAACACCACCATTCTTACAATTCTCAATAATATGGTAATAAGCTATATCCTTATGTTTTTAGAGATTCCTCAGTGGCAACGAAAGTAAGATGCGGCCGACCAAAAAGCGAGGCATTAGTAAAAAATGTGCTTCTGCCTTATGCTAAAGATAAGCTATTAAGCGAATTAAAGCAAAATGTCCCGTTTTCATTACGCATTTTTTTCTTTTAGAATTCACGTGTAATCCTGGTTGGGGGGGGGGGGGGGAGTTGGTCGCAGTTGGGGGAGGGGGAAACATTGGCCAAGGGGGAGGGGGCACGTCTGGTCTCCGGGCCTGCCTCGAGTTCAATCTGGCAACCCTATTTTATACACCACTACATATTCTCGAACTTGTTGCGACGTTCATGAATCGTCGTCTTCCACTCATGGACTCTAGGGGAAGATAAGATCTGAATAAGATATCAGTATGGTGTAAAAATTGGCAATTGTCTCTAAATAATGAGAAGTGTGAAGTCGTCCACATGAGTACGAAAAGAAATCCGTTAAACTTTGTTTACAAGGTAAATCAATCAAAAGTGAATGCCGTAAACTCCACAAATTACCTAGGAATTACTATTACTTCAGACTTAAATTGGAAAGAACACGTAGATAATATCGTGGGAAAGGCGAACCAGAGACTGCATTTTATTGGCAGAACCCTTAAAAGATGCAACAGAACTACAAAGGAAATTGCATACACTACGCTTGTCCGTCCATTTTTGGAGTATTGCAGTCCAGTGTGGGATGCTTATCAGGTGGGTTCGACGGAGGACATCGAAAGAGTCCAAAGAAGGGCAGCTCGTCTCGTATTGTCACGATACAGGGGAGACAACGTTACGGAAATGATACAGCAGCTGAGATGGGAATCGTTACAATAACGGCGCTTATCGCTGCGGCGTGGGCTACTTGAGAAACTCCATTCGCAAACATTCTTTTCCGAATGCGAAAACATATTGTTGACTCCCACTTACATAGGTAGAAATGATCATCAGAATAGAATACGAGAAATCAGTGCTCGAATAGAGAGATTCAGTTGTTCTTTCTTCCCGCGCGCTATTCGAGAATGGAATGGGAGAAAAATAGTATAAAGGTGACCCTCTGTCAGGCACTTGAATGTGATTTGCAGAGTATCCCATGTAGATGTAGAAGTGCGGTTTCATTGCGCCATCTGCGAAGTCTGTAGTTGATACAACTCAGACTCAAACAATAAAGTAATGCTCCAGTTACGTTTTGTCTGGCACAGCACGTTGCGTTCAAAGAATTTATTTCCATTATAAGTGTAAATATTTGTATTAGTATTTTATATGATGCGTATCTGTTGTTCTGCTTCTTGGGATGGGTTGCTTGGGATAGCCCTGTGCTCGCCACTCACCTACTCACGAAAGAACCGTGAGCCCCCTGGGGGCTGTTCTGCCTGTCTTCTTGTGCTTGTGTGATTCCAAATGTGCTACAACAGCTGACATGCCGCAGCCTCAGCCTCCTGTTCACCTCTTGCAATATGCTGACGACGCCGCCTTCTTTGCCCTTGCCCAGTCCCAACGCCTCCTTCAGTCCCATCTCTCCGAATTCTCGATCTGGTATAACCATTGGCTCCTCACCGTAATCCCCACCAAATCCCAGGCAATCATCATAGATCACATCACCCTGTCCTTCCGCCACCGCGACCTCTACCTTACGCTTCGTGACCGCCCCATCCCGCAGACTAAAACCCTTACCTTGTCCTGGAAACCCACCTTCAAACAGTCCACAATAAAGCCCTCTCCTGCCTCAACCTTCTGAAACGCCCGTCAGACATGGGGCCTCAACCCATCCACCATCCTCTTCACCTACCGTTCCTTGTGTGTCCTGTCCTTTGCTGCTTCCACCCCTCTTTGTTCTCCGCTCCCCATGCCCACTACCAATCCCGCCAGATCCTAGAACGCCACGCCCTCCACTCGCTTATCGCATCTGCATCACTTCCCCCGCATGGATTGTTTACGACCTTATTCCTTTCCAACTCCTGATCAAATACTTCAAGCACGTCCACCTCAGATATGTATCCTGCAAACCCGATTGCCAGCACATGCTGTATCCTGTCTCTTGTTGCATTCCTGGCCTTTGGCACACCGTTACCTTGTTATCCCACCCTCCCTTCACCTCCACACACTCCACATCCTCTCCAATGGTAACTTCCGTCACTTCCCCCTTCCGCATGACGCCTTCCGTCCTGACGTATACCCATCGTACCGACCTTAATCCTTCCCCATATTTGTACACCCTCACTCTCCTTCCCCCTCCTGTCCCATTACCTTCCCCCCATGTTAGACTTTCTTCTCCCTCCCCTTCCCTGCGAGTCCTTCCCCTATCCGCCCTCATCCCTCCTCACCTCTCGTCCCTTCCCCTCCACGCCTCCCATCCTCATTCCCTGCAGGAAACCTGTGCCACCAGATTTTATCAGTGCCAGATTTCGTGTCCAGTGTCTCCACTTTTAATACTTCAGCAACCGCCGAAGAGGCAGAATATTGCCTTGCCATGTGATTTTAACTGTGTGCTCATGTCGTAGTCTACAGTCCCCCATGACTGTCTTTGAATGTCCATGAGTTTTAATATTGCATATACGTGAGTTTTAACCACCGTGGCTATTTTAATTTCTGAATATGTGTTTCAACTGCACTCTTTGTTTTGCCAATTCTCCAATTTTATCTCCTTGCAATGTTTCAAATTCTGCGTTTATTTTTCTCCTCTTGTAGCTTTCAAATATGCATGTCAAGTAGTTTGTACTGTCTGCTGAAGAGCAGCACTGAAACTGCTGCCAGCCTGCCACCACCATGTGGCTTTAAGATTACAATAAAGTAATATATATATATATATATATATATATATATATATATATATATATATATATATATATATATATATGCTACAATACCTCTGAATGGATATGTGTTCTTTGAGAAGCCATATTACTCTAACATTACATAACATGAGTCAAACATACCCGCAGATTACAATTATGAACAGCAATATTACATAGATAATGGTGTGGGGAAGGCTAAAGAAAGACTGCATTTTATTGGAAGAATAATTAAAAGATACAAGTCTACTAAAGAAACTGCCCACATTGTGCTTGTCAGTCCCCTGCTAGGCTATTACTGTGAGTTATAAGATCATTACCAGATAGGGTTCACAGATGAAATCGAAAACATTTAAAGAAATGCAGCTCGTTCAGTATTATCGCCATATATCATGGATATAATACTCAACTTGGGGAGGTACCGGTAATTATTAAGACAAAGGCGTTTATAACTGTGGAAGCACCTTTTTACGTAATGTCAGTAATGAAATTGCCCCCTTTCCCAATGCGAAAATAATTTGTTGTCGCCAACCCGCATAGTGAAAAATGATCATAGTAATAGAAAGGAAGGTTAGATTTATCGTTCAGTCAACATCGTGGCAACTATAAACGCATCATCGTAATAATGTGTCAGAAAACAGAGTTGGCATCGGAAGATTAAAGCGCTCATTTTGACTGTAACTGTGGGAGAGTGGAATGGTAGAGAGTCTCAGTTTGTTGTTAGGTCCTCCACTATGAATTGGAGAATTGTCATCTGGATGTACAAGTACATATAGAATATGTAAGCATCATGTTTTGATTTCATCTGAACAAACAACGTGAATGATAGTTTAAGTCCGCGTAGAGTGTAGCACAGTGATAAAGGACGCACTAAATGTAATTACACAGACAAAAGATACTGTTATTTAGAAAAATTCCCCTAAAATACGACTGCACGGCATTTCGTGTCACAAAAAAAAAAAAAAAAAAAAAAAAAAAAAAAAAAAAAAAAAAAAAAAATTGCTGTCGAACACACAAAAGCAACAACATGACGCTGTGGTGAAGATTAAAACTGAAAAGGAAACTAAATAGATTAATTAATTCCGCGAGAAACGGGGATGTTCAAACTTTATTCAGCTAAGAAAAAGTGATGCGAAGTGAAAACAAATGAAACGAAAGAAAAGTAAATAGATAAATAAAAATAAAAGTAGGCGAAATTTGCAGAGTTCGAACAAAAATATACATCACACACAGACTAACCCAAGAGACGAAAATAAATAAATGAAAGTTGCAGTGGGATGTAGTGGAAAGGCAATAACTCCAGGCACAGAAGATGCTTTATATATACAAAAAAGCGAAACAGTCTGGGGTGAAAAAATTGTCCTAATTGCATTCAGCATACGATGGAAAACCTCTTATAGTTTGGGCACTATGTTTGAAAACAATACAAGCTCCTAGCACCTCGTCCAGACGTCAACTGACTAAGAGGCTGTGTGCAATCTCGTTTCATAGAAACACTCAAATCGTAAATTTTATTTTTGGTTTACATACTAAAAAATACACACAAATATTTAACTTTGACATGAAAATAACAGATATAACCTTTATAACCACTTAAACAGAATAACAATCACAGTTATAATTATAAACAAACAGAGAAGTGAAAATGACAACTTAATAGCCATGTTTTAGTATTTCATGAAAAAAATCTCTTTTCGCTTCTGTGGTGCTTTCTGAAAAATAACATAAAGATCAAATACTCTAAAATATGATCAATTTATTGCAAATGAGTGACGAAATCGGTATTAATACATATCAAATGACATAGTGAACCAATATGCTTCAAATCTTTTACGTAACAGAACAGATCACAAAAAATGCAAACTGATCAGTTTACACCGATATTACCTTTTACAAGCTATTAACGGAAGATTTCCATATCTACAAAGTGTTAAAATACCGTAAGTAATGCACTAACATATATATTATATGTGAATATGTTGTCTTAATATTTCGTGACAATCCCCAAACAATGAAGGTTATGTAACCGGTTTACTATCAAAACGTGGTTTACACGCTAAAATTAAGTATTTGGCTTTTCAAATTACTGGTATCGAACGTTTCAATTGGATTTGATGGTATCGGGTTCTTAATATTTGGTAATGGATTACTTGTTATGTTAGAAGGTCAACGATGACGCAATCTGTCACGGACTGCTGGGGCTGATAATTGACATGGGTACCTTTCGTTCATATCGGAACGAACTGGTCGGTGTCATTGCTAGTCGACTTGACGGAACAACGACATTTCGAGAGAGGTTTGTCCAGTTCTAGTTGCACCTTCGGAAAAAAGACCAAAACCTTCATTTGCTTAAATGACAAAGAAGACGTTCACCCTAAAGTGAATCACGTTCTTGCTTAATTATTTCCCATGGATTTTCAGTGGCCTATAAATGGACGTGGTGATGATTGACATTTGCGGTTTTTTTTCCTTTCTCTCTCTCTATCTCTCTATTTTTTTTATAAAGCCGACAGACAGACACTAATATACAATAATCCGGGTAGCTACAAATTTACGTGTAACACCTGTCAAAATTAATATACAGGCCAAACTTGCAGAAATTTCCACACTAGATGTAAAGAACACACCAGATACAGCGAAAAAAATCCCTCTACATATTATCAACATCTAATCACAGAAAAACACGATGTAAAACCTATAGAAGGAGCAAAGGGCCAAAAGTAAGAATTCTCAAATAAATCGAACTCTATTCGCACATACACGACAAGCAAAACGATGTATGAATGGAACAAACCGAGATAAAACATAAAAATACATCGAAGATTTTATTCAGACAAGAGAATGGATAAACACCGAAGTTTCATAACATCCAAATACATAGTAAATACTCCATATACAAAGACAATAAAGAAACCAAAGATATTAGCGTATAAATTACTGGTAACTATGTAAACTTATTACATCAATGGAATACTGCCACCACAGTCCTTGCTAGACAGCGCTGCCACAGCAAAAATCGATTAAAAGTCGATTAATATTACCAGTGCTGCTGCACATATACGAATAACTACCAATAAACAAGCATAATGTTTGCTTTAAAAGAAATCAATTGGGCCGCAAATAAATGGCTACGATATTATAAGTACCGTAAGTAAAATATTGGAAAATGTACATCACGTAATTGTGTTATAAGAATGTATGGAACAACCCCTCTACATTGCATCTACATCTACATACATATTCCGCAATCCATCGTAAGGTGCGTGGCGGAGGGTACACTGTACCTTTACTAGGAATTTTCTTTCCTATTCCACTCCCAAATAGAACGAGGAAAAAAAGAATGCCTATATGCCTCCGTACGAGCCACAATTTCTCTTATCTTGTCTTTGTGATCACTACGCGAAATGTAAGTAGGCGGCATCAAGATCGTACTACACTCTGCTTCAAATTCCAGCCCTCTAAATTTCCTCAACAGAAATTCACGAAAAGAACGTCGTCTTTTCTCCAGCGATCCCCAATTGAGTTGTCGGAGCATTTCCGTGACACTCGTGCATTGGTCGAACCTACCAGTAACAAACCTAGCTGCTCGCCTCTGAACTGCTTCTATGTCTTCCTTTAAACAGATCTGCTATGGGTCCCAAAATACACTTGAGCAATACTCAAGACGTGGTCGTATAAGCGTTTTATACGCGGTCTCCTTTACAGATGAAGTACATCTTCCCAAAATTCTTCCAATAAACCGAAGTCGGCTGTCCGCGTTACTCACAATTGTCCTTACATGTTCGTTCCATTTCATATCGCTCTGCAATGTTACGCCTAGATATTTGAACGACGCGACAGCATCAATAATCTCACTAGTAATGCTGTATTCGAACATTATGGGATTTTTTTTCGTACACATACGCATCACCTTACATTTTTCTACATTGAGAGTTAGCTGCCATTCTTCGCACCAACTATAAATTTTGTCTAAGTCATCCTGTATGCTATTACAGTCAGTTAAAGACGACACCCTCGCATACACCGCAGCATCAACAGCAAACAGCCGCAAATTACAACTTACTCTATCCACCAGATCATTTATATAGATTGAAAATAATGGTGGTCCTATCACACTTCCCTGGGCACGCCTGACGATACACTCGTCTCTGATGAACACTCGCCGTCGAGGACAACGTACTGCGTCATATTACTTACGAAGTCTTCCAGCCAGCCAAATCTGTCAACCTAGTCCACAAGCTCGTACCTTCGTTATCAGTCTGCAGTGTGGCACCGCGTCGAACGCCTTTTTGAAGTCGAGAAAAACACAATCCGCCTGTTGCCCTTCATCCATGGCTCGCAAGATGTCACGTCAGAAAAGGGCAAGCTGAGTTTCACATAAACGATGTTTCCTAAACCCGTGCTGATTCATAGAAAGAACCTTTTCCGTCTCAAGGAAATTTACTATATTCGAACTGAGAATATGCTCCAAAATTCTTCGTGAAACTGATGTCAACGATATTGGCCTGTAATTGTGTGGGTCAGTTCTCTTTCCTTTCTTATAAACGGGAGTCACCTGCGCTTTTTTTCCAATCACTAGGAACTTTGCGCTGAATTAAAGATTCGCGGTAAATGCAAGCTTAGTAGGGGGCCAATGCCGCTGAATATTCTTTGTGAAACCGAATTGGTATTTCATCAGGACCAGCAGACTGGTATTTACAGAAGACCTGAAGTTGGCCTAAGGCCGAAATAAGCTTATTGTAAAACAATAAAACGTTCAAAAGCATTGCAAAAATAATTTATAATTATTGTGTTATTCAGTATAGCCTGAATTCAGATTACTTACAGTTATTGAAATTTACATGCTATGCAACGAATTCCTCGTAGATAAAAGCTACATCGCCAATGTAAAACATTTCTCTAGACCAAACGGTGATAATTCATCTGGGGACGCCACCAGCGCCAGAGTGGCGGCCCTGGGAGACAGCGGGCGGCCTGGCCGGCGGCTGGTGGCGCGTCCTCCAGTGGCCGCTGGGTCCCCGGGGAGTCGACGCGGTGTCCGGCCAGCGTGAGCGGACACTTTGAGGCCCGCATTGTCCATTATTAATCCGAGGCATTCGGGTGCAATAGCGCGCGACACGGCCGCCCGCGGCGCCCGCCTCGCCCCTTTGACCAATTACGTCGCGGTCCCGTCCTCTTGTGCAGATGGCCGCCGCCGCTGCTGCCGTCGCTGGCGGCTGCCTACGTCAAGGCTAATCTCTGGGGTCACTTGCTTCCCGTCTGGCCAGTATTCCCGTCTGGAGACATGTTGCTCAGAAAGACGTTTAACGTGGAATAATTATGTTCCGCTGGGTTCCGTACTGGGTCCATTCTTTTCTAGGACCTACATCTACGAGGTACGTCCAGAAAGTAAGTTCCGTTTGGTTATATGAAACAAACGTGTACAGATACAGGAAAAAATGTACAAAAATCTGCAACTGTTGAACTACATTTCTACACAGCTTCCGAAATTTGGAGAAACTTGTCATAGCGTGGCACAAGTTTCTGTATGCCTTCTTCATAGAAGGTTGCCGCCTGTGTATTCAGCCATGTGGTAGCATGTTCTTTCAGCTCGCTATCGTTGAAGTGTTGACAGGACAAATTTGAGGTGTAAGAAGAGGATTTCTATCAAAAGGTGGTGTTTGTTTCCACGATAGTGCCCGACCTCATGTGGCAAATGTGACTAAACAACTCTTACGGGAATTTCACTGGGTCGTGTTTGATCATCATCCGTACAGCCCGGGCCTCGCTCGTACCCACTTTCACCTCTTCATACACCTAAAAATCTGTCCTTGGTGGTCAACATTTCAACGATGATGACGAGCAGAAAGAACATGCTACCACATGGCTGAATACAAAGGCGGCAACCTTCTATGAAGAAGGCATACAGAAACTTGTGCCACGCTATGACAAGTGCCTACAAAATTTAGGCAGCTATGTAGGAAAGTACTTTAACAGTTGTAGATTTTTGTACAATAAATATTTTTCTGTATCTGTACACGTTTGTTATATATAACCAAACGGAAGTTACTTTCTGGACGTACATCGTATATGGGATACTCTGCGAATCACATTTAAGTGCCTCGCTGCGGGTTTATCGAACCTCCTTTATACTATACATCTTCCATTCCATTCTCGAATAGCGTGGGGGAAGAAAGAACATCTGAATCTCTCCGCTCGAGCTCTGATTTCTCGTATTTTAATTCTGATGGGTGGGTGCCAACAATACAGGGTGTTACAAAAAGGTACGGCCATAGTTTCAGGAAACATTCCTCACGCACAAAGAAAGAAAATATGTTATGTGGACACGTGGACATGTGTGGACACGTTTAATTTCCATGCTAGAGCTCATTTTATTACTTCTCTTCAAATTACATTAATCATGGAATGGAAACACACAGCAACAGAACGTACCAGCGTGACTTCAAACACTTTGTTACAGGAAATGTTCAAAATGTCCTCCGTTAGCGAGGATACATGCTTCCACCCTCCGTCGCATGGAATCCCTTATGCGCTGATGCAGCCCTGGAGAATGGCGTATTGTATCACATCCGTCCACAATATGAGCACGAAGAGTCTCTACATTTGGTACTGGGGTTGCGTAGACAAGAGCTTTCAAATGCACCCATAAATGAAAGTCAAGAGGGTTGAGGTCAGCAGAGCGTGGAGGCCATGAAATTGGCCCGCCTCTACCAATCCATCTGTCACCGAATCTGTTGTTGAGAAGCGTACGAACACGCCGACTGAAATGTGCAGGAGGTCCATTGTGCATGAACCACATGTTGTGTCGTACTTGTTAAGGCACATGTTCTAGCAGCACAGGTAGAGTATTCCGTATGAAATCATGATAACGTGCTCCAGTGAGCGTAGGTGGAAGAACATGAGGCCCAATCAAGACATCACCGACAATTCCTGCCCAAACGTTCACAGAAAATCTGTGTTGATGACGTGATTGCACAATTGCGTGCGGATTCTCGTCAGCCCACACATGTTGATTGTGAAATTTACTATTTGATCACGTTGGAATGAAGCCTCATCCGTAAATACTAAAATGAGCTCTAACATGGAAATTAAGCGTTTCCGGACACATCTCCACATAGCATACTTTCTTTCTTTGTGTGTGAGGAATGTTTCCTGAAAGTTTGGCCGTACTTTTTTGTAACACCCTGTATATCTTTGCATTCGGAGGAGAATGTTGGCGTTTGGAGCTTCGTGAGTAGACGCCGTTGTTGTAATTATTCCACACACTGGGCAGCAATACTCCAAAAAAGGACTGACATGCGTAGTGTATGCAGACTGTTCAGTAGTTCTGTTGCATCTTTTAAGCGTGGTTTAAGGCGTTATGCAACCGACCGGGTGGCCTTTCCCACCGGAGGTTCAAATTCTGTGTGTGTGTGTTGACCTTAGTGTAAGTTTACGGACATGACCATAGCTGTTTGTTCCATTTAGCTATTCTTCCATATGTTTCTTCCAATCTGGTCGTCTGTCTTCACGTCGCTTATTATGCCCACTGCCAGATAATTTATGCCGGTAGCCTCTTCGAACGTAAGGAGGGAAGTAGGATTGGGGCACAACGATCAGTCGACGTCGTGGTCATTAGTGACGGAGCACTCGCTCGAATTGTTAGGATAAGAATGGGGAAGGATATCGGCCATGCTCTTTCTTTCAATGGAACCATACTGGTATCTGCCTGTAGTGATATAGAGAAATCACGGGAAAACTAAATCTGGATGGCTGGACTTGGATTTCAACTACCTACCTCCCTAATGTCAGCCCAGTGTTCTAAGCTTTGCGACTCCTCGTTCGGTGCTTCGAGCGCTTGTCTTGCAGTTTTATAGTCACGCAGTAAATAATGCTTATTTCTATATACGCTCAATACATTAATTTGTAAGGGGAGATGTGTGCAGAAGTGACCTAAAATTTTATTGTTTTATTTTGTGTGCAATTAGTAATGAAATCTATTGACAACTAATACCCAAAGCGTCAGTTTAGAAGTCGATGAGAAGTGCTGAGATGTTTTGCAGTTACGCCCTCTTTCGCAACTTTTTGTGGCCTTAGATGGACATTCGTAATTTTTAGGTGCTTCAAAACTTTGAACAAAGCGGCAAGAAGGCTGTGATGTATAACCCTGGTATTGTCATCAATGAACCTCTTATAATCGGTAGCTCTGCCCTGTGGGATTGGTTTGTTTTGATTTAGAAATTTGGTTATTCGCGAATCGTGTTTAGTGGATTTTTGGTGAAGCGATGCCACGGTCGAAACCGAATAAACAAGCATCCATTTTCTTAAATAACAGGGATGTCAAGAGGAACTTAACATAATTTTAGTGGTGTTGGATTCCCGCGTGCTACAGATCATCTCCTAGCAACAGTAGGAGCAGTCAGAAGACAATAAAGACTACTTTTAGTGATTACTAGCTTATATGCCCGTGCTTCGCAATGGTTGTTAAAGAAGGTCCTGTGTATATCATAGTTCTTTGGTTTCCGGACATAGGTCAGCAAAAACACAATCCTTGTTGGATCTCTCTGTCAATAAACTCAGTTCTCCTAGCCAAGATGTCAAATTTAAGTAGAAGTCATTGTCGAAAACGATTTATGTTCACAAAGTTTTTCATACTAAGATTGAAATTAATTTAAGTCCGTGCTTCGGAACAATGTAAATTTCAATGATAGGTTGTGTTCATAAAGTTACACATTGCAACAGCAGCGCCGAAAGCGGTTGGCAAATTACATTTCTGAAAACGATATTGGATAAGTGCGAATATTGATTTGTAACAGTTCTCACAAATATCTTCTTGAATAGGAATTTGGATTGAATTGTAAGACTGTGTGAATCATGAGACTCTATACAAAAGAGTTTCGTGTGAAAGTGCTGGTCATAGTGAGATGTGACAACAACGGATGTATCTGATTCGGTAAAATTTTACTTTCTATCCTGGCGGCCTCGTGTTTTTATGTTGGCAACATCAATAACACGATATAAAATCGTTGCAAAGATGTCCGAACCACATGGAGTGTAGATAAATACTGCTGTTCCTGCTGTATGCTTGATTTCACGACAAAATATTTGCGTGTCACGCGATTGGCTTATAAAGATGTCACATGATTCTCGTTATTCAACATCTGTTGCCAACATTATCAAAGGAGACCGCCGGGATATGAGTAGGACTACGTCACATAGTTTTTCTTGACCCAGATGTCAAACGATAACACCTTTCACAGCAGAGAGTGTCGCGGCTATATCATTAATGTATGTCTGTGTTTCCACCACGCTTCCACGACAGTGATCAGTGTTCCACGAGTATTTTTATCTTTGAGTCTATCTGGATTTTTATCTTTGTTTTGTGTCTCTGTTCATAGTCGGCAATGTGTGGTTGACGGAAACATGTGATCTATTTTTTAAAAATGCGTATTTGATATTCATCGTCGTTATTAAAGTCTGAAAGGACCGCGTTGTCTGACGATTGAAAGAATAAACAGATTTTGACTCGTACCGTAAAGTTCGTAATTCACAGAGTATATAGCTTTTCCTAAGAGTATGTATTGCATATTTTGCGAATTTTTGCTCGTCACACTCACCCACTGCCACGCACCGCGACCAAACTCCCTTACTAACATCATTAGACCAAGGGCTATGTACCACCACAACCACGAGTGGTGGCAGTATGTGGTCATGGAGAAAAGTCTGTCAGCACGTACACACACAAGCCTTTTATATATAGATATAGATGAGAAAACAATAGAGAAAAGTTGTTTCACATTAATAGACGTGGAACTGTTAATTGGTGCACTATTATAGGTATGTGTTTGCAAGCATTGTGGTGCCAATGATTTAGATATTGTAGATGATAGCGAAAGAGTGGATGTAGCATGTAATTTACGTATCGTGTGCAAAAACGTTGATGCAGACATCGAATTTAGAAATTATAAGAAGCTTTAAAATGTTCGATTAATCCAATTTGAGACGTCACATGGTCTAATGGTGTTTGTATAGGAAGTGAAGGAGGAAATTTGTCGTGTGGGATACTGAATACGCAGCCGCCTTGTCATAGGTTCACGGAGATGAATAATGCATTACTTACAGCAGACCCAAGGGTAAAAAAACTGCACTCCTTGATGTGTTATGAGTACTATCAAGTCCACGTTTATGTTTGTTGGCAGATCATGACTTACTAAGGAAGTGTGTTCATGGTGAACCACAAAAACAGAATGAGTCTCTTAATGCACCCATCTTGAAACGTTGTCCCAAGACTACATTTTCATCGTGTACAGTTGTTAAAAGTACTAAAAATGATGGAGACAACTGCTACAGCATTAGGGCTTTAGGCATGGTGCATTCACTCTTACCATTCTTAAGGAGACTGACTGTCGTCATGTGGCATGTGGTTAAATGTTTATGCAGACCTTGAGAAAGAAACAGGGCAAAAAAAAAAAAAAAAAAAAAAAAAAAAAGATAATGAATACAGTTCTGGAGAATTTCGGGTAGGTAAGTTTAATATTTAAATTCATTTTCTCGGAAACTTCATTTTCTGACACTTTTGAACGTGTTTAGGACGTCTTTGACATAATGCCTTCATATTTGGTCAATACATTTCTCACAGTGCAACAAAAAACACACAGAGCTATATATACAAACGTTTCGTTTAAATTGTGATATACGGGTAATTCTATTGAAAATATTACACCGATTGGCACGCCGGCCGCGGTGGCCGAGGGGACTGAGGCGCTTCAGTCACGGTCTGCACGGCCACTACGGTCGGGGCTTCGAATCCCCCCTCGGGCATGGTTATTTGTGCCGTCCTTAGTTGTAGGTAGTTCATAAGAAGTTTGTAAGTTTATGGACTGATGACCCCGTAGTTAAGTCCCTTAAGCTTAACAAACATTTGAACATCCGATTGACACCAAAACAAGTAAAATGATGAAAATTGATTTATATCAAACGTATTCAAAATTGCTTGTGTATAATTGATTATATGGGTGTCAACAAAAGAGAATTAAATTTTAGCAGTTATTGGTTTATAGGTTATGAGGAAAGGGAACTTAAATGATTATAGCCGTATTTAAATTTATAATTCTGTTATAAAAAATTTTGAAAACTGAATTTAAAAGTAGCTTCTGCTGTTGCTAATCGCCATACAAAATTTTACTTGTTCATCTTGAATGATTTAAGCACACCATTTGATAACATGAGAGTATGCGTTTCGGAGGAATGTCAATTGCCACACCTTGGACCACGCGGGGACACGACGAAAAATCCTTCTGCATTTCGCTACAACTTACCACCGTTTGACTTCTTTGTATGCTAAAGCATCAACCGCGAAATATCGTAATGAATTTCCGGCATAATCTACTAGGTCATTTACATACATTGTAAAAAATTAACGGTCTAATAACACTGCCTTGTACCATGACCAACTTCTTTTAGTTTGTAAGGTTTCTTTTTATTGAGACCGTAATGCATTGTTCGGATTCCTAGACACACTTCAATTCCCACTTGATATGATAATCAGTACGCTCGTAGTTTGATCATTAGGTGGCAGTGTAGAACCTTATCGAACGTCTTTCGGAAGACAAAAGAGCAGCAGCTACTTCGAACCTTTTATCTTCTGCTTTCTGGATCTCGTGGACGAATAGAGCGAGCTAGGTTCCACAGGGTCGTTTCTTCCTGAATCAGTGTTGGTTTCTACAGAGGAGACTTTCAGTCTCGAGAAATGTCATGATACATTTGCATAAAACTTTATCGAAAACTGAACAGTAGAATCATTTCAAAGACGTAGCCCTTAATTTTGTACATCTATTCGGAGGTTCTTGACGAAAACGAAGACTACCAGGTCTATTTTCTTCCAATCATTAGTGATGAATCACGTATCTAGAGAGCGGGGGTACGTTACTGTTAGCAAAGGGAGTGGAATGAGCAAATTCCTCTATATACCGTTTGTGGAATCGAACTGGTACCCAGTCACATCCAATAACCTTTACTTTTTGTAGCAATTCGAGTTTTTTTCCCCACCCCTCTATATTTATATGGACATCTTCGATGTTCGGTTGACTACATAAACCATGAACTGCAATTCGAGTTTTTTCCAATCCCCTATATATTTATATGGACATCTTCGATGTTCGTGTGACGATATAAACAGTCAATCTTGGAAAAATTCGTTGAACATTTTGATCTTTTCTGTAGCATTCGCGATCTTTTCTGTAAAATCCTCTTTTTCACCGTTAACATGTGTACAAAGGGTCCGGACATATAGTTTCTATCTATTTACTAATTTACTTCTATGCCCAAAGTTTCTTCGTATTTCATGTCAGGACGGAACATGAAGCTTACTTTAGAAATCGTTGAACGAAGCACGCAGCGCCCTTTGACGATAATTTTGGTTTCGTTTATTTAATGTTATTTTATTTTTTGGCTTTCCTGAGAGGTTCCGCCTATGTTTAAATTCCCATTGTAGTTCTTTCAGCTGCCGTGGCAGTTATCCCACTCGGTTGTCGAACCACGGTGGATGTTTCCTATGTGTCACAATTTTATTCGGCACATACTTGTCTAACGCATATTGTACTATTTTCTTTCATAATAGCAATTGATGCTCAATCGTGTTGTTGTTGGAGACGAAATGTTCGTGTGCAACCGTTAGGTTGTGTGAAATCTGTCTAACAGAAAGATTTTAATTTTCTTAGTGTTCCGATTTACAAATGTTTTCTCGTGGAGTATGCGAAGGAATCTCCCCCCCCCCCTCCCTCCCTCTTCCTAGCAGAAGTGTATCGGAAGTCTCTAGAAAAGCGAAGCATCCCTAAATATTGGGGAAAAAAGTGCAAGTAATTCACTTTGTGAAGCAGGGTTATCGATCAGGTGCGCAAAACTAAAGGCATATAACACTTAGGTCAGTCAGTTGAATTTTGGAACACTTTCTGCGTTCGAGTGTAGTAACATTCTCTGTAGGAATCAACATACTTTCTGTAAGCAGCAAACATATGAAACCCAGCTCGTGGTATTCATCCACCAGACCCACAGGCTATTACATACAGAATACTAGGTAGATATTTTTCTTGAAATAAATTGCAGAATGGCAATGAGTAGAAAAGCGTTCTTGAAAAAGAGAAATTTGTTAACATTGAATATTGATTTAAGCCTAAGGAAGTCCTTTCTGAAGGCATTTGTATGGAGTGTTGCCTTGTGTGGGAGTGAAACGTGCAAGATAAACAGTGCGGACAGGAAGAGGATTGAGGCTTTTGAAATGTGATGCTACAAAGAATGCTGAAGATTAGGTGGGTGGATCGCGTATCTAATGAGGAGGTACAGAATTGGGGAACAAAAGAAATTTCTGGCATACCTTGACTAAAAGAAGGGATAGGGCACATTCTTAGACATCAAGGAATTGTGAATTTAGCGTTGGAGGAAAGTATGCGGGGTAAAATCCGCAGAGGAAGACCAAGAGATGGATACAGTAAGCAGATTCAGACAGATGTAGGTTGCCGTTCTTATGTGGAGATGAAGAGGCTTGCTCAGGACAGGGTATTGTGGAGAGCTGCATCAAACCAGTCTCCGGACTGAAGACCACAACACCAACAACATTTTTCTTGACTTCTATAAGGTGTTCGAGACGGTTCCGCACCGTCGCGTGATGAACAAAGTGTGACCTCAGAATATCAGACCTACTGTGCGACAGGATTGCAGAGGTTCTTGCTAACAGACCGCAGCATGTTAGCGTCAACAGAGAGAAGTCTTTAGCCGTGAAAGTGATTTCCGGCTTATCCCAAGGGAGTGTTATAGGTCCATTACTTTTCACAATATATATTGACCCCGTAGATAATACTGTGATTTTAATTAAGCTTTTTGCGTAAGATGCTGCAGTATATCGAGGAGTCGCAGCACTGAAACTGGTAGCGAAATGCAAGAGGATCTGCAGTGTGCCAACACATGGTGCAGTGGATAGAAATAAACCGTTAACAGAAACAAAAATACAGTGCAGCGTCAATATAGAGTGAAAGATCGTGTATTATATAATTGCGCAATAGCAAGAACAATGCTGAAGGCATGTACTCCCTACAAATATTTGGGGGTATACAACAAAATTAAATTAATCGTGGGTAACGGAAATGTAGTACTGAGATTTATTGCAAGAATCCTGTGCAAGGGGTCTTTCAATAAAGTAAGTAGGTTATAAAAACACTCGTTCCGCAGACGCTTGAGTATTGCTCATCAATGTGAGATTCCTACCAGACAGGGTTGATAAATGACATGGAGAAGATCTAAAACGTAGGTATGTAATGTTGAAAGTGTGCAGCTCATATCTTTGGCTCCGCGAGGACAATCTTTGGTGGGCGCTTCCCCGCGTTGTAGCTAAGGGTGTGGTTGCCCGGCTACCGACGAGTGAGCAGGAGTAGTGTTGAACTAGCAGTCATGGAATGATGTTGCAAATTACAGTATGAGCTTGGATCATTTGAATCCTTTTATAAGTGAGAATGTTGAGAAATACTTGAATTTGAAAATGTTCTGAGATTATGAAGAATGAAGGTAAGGAGAATCATCTCTTTCATTATTAGGCGCTTCCCGTAATTGTAGTTCATCTATAAAAGACATTCAACATGAAGGATTAAATTTTCGTTTTCTATGTTAATTATTTAAATAATTAAAAGCATAGTGCAAGAATTTAATATGTTTTAGTGTAAAAGAAATGGAGGAAGTGTGATGTAGACATTTTTCTATATTTTGGTTTAAATTGTATAATGTACAAGCTGGTTTTTCTTTTGTTGCTAGTAAAGAGAGATTAAACTTTATCGGAAAAGGACAATAGAAGTAATGACTTTCTGTAGAGATTTGTGTGCGGCATTCCTACTTTATAATCACCATTTTTTGTAAAATATTCTATAAGTTCATGTTCTCCTTTTATGAAGAAAATATAAAGTGCTTCAGTTTAAATTCAAACCTCAGGTCTGTTTCATGTTAGCCATTAATTCAGAACCCGAAGTAATTATTATTTTTAAATGCTACAGATATGGAGAATATTAGTAATTGAGTAGTTAGTGGATTCGCATTCCACAACTGCGAATTATGAAGCTAGTTTTTGACCTTGCAGCAGCAGCATTTTGTGGCAGTAATTCTGAACAGTTGCACATGTTGTTGCCTTGTGTACAGGTGGGCCATATATTCAGTGTAAACCTTTGAGTGAGATGATTCAGGAATAACTTTCGAACTCAGGTCTAATTGACAATCAGTTACTTCTGCAGAAAACTGGTGCGCTATTGTGCAAATAATTGCAATCTTTACTGAAACAGCTTATTTTCTACCAGAGGTCAAATTGCTCATTCTATGAATAGAGTCAAAGGGTGAGAATTTGTTATTATTACATACTTTGTTTTGTTTAAAGTCGTGTCTAACTAATTGGATAAAGCGTTCAGTCAGATTAGCAACTTTGAGTTGAAATGCAGATTCATTTGCAGCTACCCATACAAACACAACTCCACACGACAAAACTGTTTCAGAAGCCACTAATTTACATGCAGGAAATTTTTATTGACAAGCTGCGTTTACAATTCTGAAAATTATTATTTTAATTACAATCCTCATCATTATATATTTATTTGATCAATAACAATCATTACTTATTTTATTTATTAACATCTTTCAGATCCAACGGAGCACAGCACTTTTGGTTTGACTCATTTAGTAAGCGCGAACGTTTAACAGAGACGTTCAGTGAACTCCAGTGGCAGACACTACAAGAGAGATGTTCTGGATCAAGGTACGGGCTTGTCAAAGTTCCGAGAGCATACGTTTCACGAAGTTGTTGTGGTCTTAATCCGCAGACTGGTTTGATGCAGCTCTCAACGTCATCCTGTCCTGTGCAAGTCTCTTCATCTGAGAATACGTACGGCAACCAATATCCTTTTGAATCTGCCTACTGTACTCGTCCCTCGGTCTCCCTCTACGATTTTTACCCCACACACTTCCTTGACGATTCCTTGATGTCTCAGAATGTGTCCCACCAACCTATCCCTTCCCTTAGTCAGGATATGCCACAAAATCCTTTTCTCCCTAATTCTGTTGAGCACATCCTCATTGATTACGTGATCTACCCAATCTTCATCATTCGTCTGTAGCACCACATTTCGATAGCTTCTGTCATCTATTTGTCTCAACTTCTCATTGTCCACGTATCACTCCCATACAATGCTACACAAATACTTCAGAAGGGACTTCCTAACATTTAAACTAATATTGGATGTCAAAAAATTTTGCTTCTTCATAAATGCTTTTTTTCCCATAGTCTTTCTCCATTTTATGTGTTCTTTACTTCGGCCATCAAAAGTTATCTTGCTACCCAAATAACAAAACACATCTACTACATTTATTGTCTCATTACCTAATCTAATTCCTTCAGCATCGCCTGATTTTCTGACACTACATTCCATTACCTTTGTTTTACTCTTGTTAATGTTCATCTTCTATCTTTCTTTCAAGAGACTGTCCATTCCGTTTACTTGCTCTTCCATGTCTTTTGCTGACACTGACAGAATTACTGTCTCGTCAGCAAACCGCAACCTTTTTATTCCATCTCCATGGACTTTAACTCCCTCTCCAAATTTCTCCTAAAATTCCTTTACAGCTTGCTCAATGTATAGATTGAACAACATTGTGGAAAGGCTACAAACTTGTCTTACTCCCTTTCCAACCACTGCGACCCTTTCATGACCTTCTACTCTAATAAATGCTGTGTGGTTTTATACACGTTGGCTATAACTCTTCGCTCCCTACAGTTTATCCCTGCTACCTTCAGAATCTGAAAAAGCGTATTCCAGTCACATTGTCTAAAGCTATTTCCAGATCCACAAATGCTAAAACCGTAGGTTTCCCTTTCCTTAATCTATCTTCTAAGATAAGTCGTAACATGAGTATTGCCTCTCGTGTTACTACATTAAACCTAAATCCAAATTGATCTTCCCCAAGGTCGGATTCCACCAGATTGTCCATTCGTCTTTTAATAATTCGTGTTAGTATTATTCAACCATGACTTATTAAACTGATAGTTCCGTAATTTTCACAGTCAACCAATATATTGTATTCTCATACGTATATCTCGCATAAAAACTGGATGTATAAATTCTGAAAGATTGGAGCCCACACGAAGCACACAGGTAACTGTTTTTTCCGCAAACCATACGTGACTGGAATACGAGGACGAAGTGACAATCGTGCAGAAATTACCCACCGCGAAACACCGTGACATGGCTTGCGGGGTGTGCATGTAGATGAAAGTGTCATTAATTTTAGTGACGACTTGTTATGTCGAAATCCGGAACCTGCCTGGTGCTGGAAGCTGCAGAGATTATACGCAGTTGGTGGCGTTAGACTGGGCCAAGGGCAGAGTTCCCGAAGAATCCAGTGGTCCACGGCGAATGCATTCCTAATGAAGACGGGCCCTCCCCTCGGCATCAACAGGTGGCTTCGGATTCCGATCGTGCCGCAGCAGTATTGGCCACTCGGTCTCTGTCTGGTCAATAGGCTTCCCCTCCCCCTCCCTCCCTTCACCCAGGACCCTTCCACCGCCGGTCTATTTATTTTATCTGTTTCACAGTCCCGAGCAACCGGTGGGCGAAGACGCGAAACCAATTTGGTCCCGTCCGGAAGGAATTGACAGGCCACGCAGAAAAATTCTTTTCCATTATTCGCCGCATTCTGGTGCCCTCTTCCGCCGGTTTCCTCATCTCCTTTATCGCTCCAGTGCCTGTCAATTTTTTTTAACTTTTTTTTTTCTTTTTCTTTTTCCCTCTCTCTCCCGCCTCCCCTCGCATCGTGTGACGGCGACCCCACCGCTCTGCGACCCTTCAGACCTCTTCGGCGCTCCCCGTCTATTTTCCTTCGACTTCTTTCATACCTCTTCTTTTTTTTTTGCGCCTTTTCTTTGGTTCATTTGAATGCGAGAGCAGACAGAATTCTTAAAGCGGTGAAGACGAGCAAGGAATTTGCCCCCTCACCCTCCCTCTTTCACGCCTGTGCTTTCCGTCACTCCTCAAATTGCCCCCTTTACTTTCTTTTCAATCTTCGACACCTTAACCAGTGATTTTCCGAGCTCGTGATTGTAAGTCGAGGGTGGAGAGAAGGAGAGAGAGATGGGGTGGGTCTGCGAAGGCAGGTGGACGAGGGGTGAGGGGTGACGAGATGCTAACTGGCGGCGCGTCGGAGGAGGAGCAAACTTCTCGATTCTTTATAAGTGTCTGTGAAACAGGATCCACTACAAACGCATCGCCGCCACGGTGAATGCGCTCTGGTGGGCCGGATTTAATTTCCTCTCTTTAGCAATCGCTACGGGACAGCAGGGGGTGGGGTGAGCGCGAGGCCCTTCAAGCAGGCGTCAAGATTCGCAATTTAGAGGGCGGAGAGGCGGCACCTGCTCTTCTCATTATTAGCTAACTACAGCCCCGCAGTTGGGCGAAGAATGCGCTGGATCCAGCAGCGGGCCCGATGGAACGCTCTCCCTCCCGGCTAACAGGTAGGGTTTTAAGTACCGAAAGCTGTGGCCGCGACATACCGGGCAGTACATGCCCCGGTTGCACATGCTCTTGTGTATGCAGCAAGTCATCTTTCACTGTGTGGCGAAGGGTGCATCGTGCGAAAGTATCGTTTCCCATTTTCCAGTTCTATTGGCCAATGACGCGAGGAGCTAGAAAGTCTCTCCATGACACTCCTGTTAGCTCAAATTTCCCTGATTTTCTTGTCACTGACTACATTCATGATGAAATTTCGTCAGTTTCTGTGACGGTTGTCATAGAATTGATCTACTGTTCATCTGTCGCTACATATAGTACTAGGCGATGGATAGCTTGATTCACAAAGAACCCACGTCCTCCTGCTTACTAGGCAGTCGCATTGACCACTACGCTCCTCAGACACAGCGGTCAACGCGACTGTGGAGGCTTCCCTCGAAACTCAAATTTTTAATAATATTCTTCCTTCGGGACATCCACAACCTTGCATCTGCATCTTAAATTATTGGATCCGCAACAGTTGAGAATTTCAAACTATTTTGTTTTATGCACTATCCGAGTTTCGAGATCTATATCTCACCATCAGGTGCATTTAGTGAGTCCGTAAAATTGTTACATGTAGGAACAGAGACTATGTTAATCTCTTCCTACATGTAACAGTTTTATGGATTCAATAAATGCAACTGATGATGAGATATAGGTCTCGAAACTCAGGTAGCGCATAAAATAAAAAAAAGTTTAAATTTAAGAACGGTTGCGGATCTAGTTATTTAAGACAAAATTTTCAAGTTACGCACACGATACTAACCATAGTTCCCCTGTCCATTTTCATTTATCACGCGCGCTATTTTGTCGATTCTCGTAAAATTTTGGGCCTGCTGTGCACCCGCAGTGAAGAACGGATGCAACACGTTCATAAAGGCTTGTATGATACAATTTATGAATTGATTAGAAGGTAAAAAACTACTTTTTTGGTATAAACTTTTTGTAGTTTTAATTATCACTCTTTATTTAATATCAATATATTGATATTTCCTCGAAAAGTTTTGTTAGTCAAGACTATATTTCTAAATATATATGCAAATGTACAACCCGATGAGTATAATGCTCTATCAGTGATTTAATGTTTTTCACATACTAATTCAGTAATCAAATTGTGCCACCATGTATATATATTCATTATTTTGTTGTTGTTGCTATATTGGCGTATGATAGATTGTTTTACTTGTGACTTCTACACTTATTTTAGAGTCTAGTAGGGGCTATCTTCCTACCATGTTGATAACGCTCTGTTTATGTCACTGTCCATTAACCAATTTTTCCACCCTATCTAAGAGAAAAAATCGGAGACACGAGGCCGTGGTCGCATGTTACGAGATGCCATACCAGGGATTGGGCGACCGCTCCCCGTCGTAGGGTCGAGTCTACCCTCGACATGGGTTTGTATGTTGTACTTAGCGTACGTTTAAGTTACTTTAAGTAGTTAATAAGTCTAGGTACCGTTGACAGTAGCAGTTTGGTCCTCTTCAATCACAAACATTTGAACCTTTTCTTACCACATAAACGATGTGTGTGACAATCATAATGGGCGACCATACCTAGCACTCAAAGTATATCCCTTCACTGTCCAGCGAGTTTACATAAGACCTTTCTTACTGTACGACGCAGTATTTCAGCATATGTGAACTATTAAATATTTATGACTAATTATTTTCAAACATTTTTGTTCCTGTACGCATGATTCTAACATTAACTTCTGTAGTGTTGAGAGGGTTCCTATAATATTTAAACTTGAAACGTGTCCTTAAAAAATATTTTTGTAAGAAAATGTCTAATATTGTGACTCCTGTTTTGTGTCGAGTAACTTGCTTGCAAGAAAATGTATAATATCGCTTCTACTGTGTGTATCGATATGTATTCTTGACTCTGTGAAGTTCCATCGTTGGCAAAGATCATGTATTGCATAGTATCGTAGCTCGCGCAGAGAGAGAGAGAGAGTGGGACTTGTGGTTTAGCTCGCTTAGAGAGCGGTTGAATTGTGTGTATGGCTCCGATGTAGAGCAGAGGCTGCTGTGCCAGCAAGTTGATTTGATTGTATTTGGAATATATATTGTATTTTTATTACTATCACCGCTGGAATGAAGGTAATTGCATTTGATGTCATTAATAAAAAGTTGTATTATGTAGGTAATGTAATGGTGATTATTAATAATAAGTAACGAAGTTCACCTTTCTTTCCTGTTTCATTTACGTAGTTAGAAGATTAACCTACTTCCTTCATTTGATAATTAGTTATTAGTGGATTTAAAGTGCAGCATTGATTTTGGTAATCTTGTTAAACAGATTTCGTTATTTGTGCTATAGTAAATGAATGATTGTTATGCAACACTGCAGTCAGTTGATTAGGATACAGAATTTTGATAATCAGGTGCTGATCTGCATAAAATTCCCGCAGTCAAACAAGAAAGTGGTTTGTGGGTTTTTATTATCTTTCTCGCAGTAAATATTTTGAGTGTAGTCAGTGTCTGTTTCATATGGTGACTTGCCACAGTTGTTTTGTTAAAAGATCCGTTGCGCACATAATCAGTTTAATGCACTGTTTCTTATTTAATAGTATATACATCAATATCAAGGCCATAATTAAACCAAATTGCTGTGTTAATGAACAATTTGTTGTCTGATTTAACGATAGGTTCAACACCCACAACACACACACAGCTTTTAACCCCTGGAACGTAATTAGATATTTACAAGGTTTCCGAGCGACCTCGCGTTCACAGTTCTCTGAATCCACCGTTAGACTCATGTTGTAACAACCCTTGGTGTTTATTCGCAGTGGCTGCCAATAATAATGACTAAACCAATATATTTTTAAATATCTTATTGCGAATCACCATTGTAACAACAACTATTTCGCG
The DNA here is from genome assembly GCA_026315105.1 of Locusta migratoria. Taxonomy (NCBI): domain Eukaryota; kingdom Metazoa; phylum Arthropoda; class Insecta; order Orthoptera; family Acrididae; genus Locusta; species Locusta migratoria. Next base: position 59,047,538 of record CM048751.1, read on the forward strand.
ATTCAGTGCACATAAAACTCAAACTCGTACATCAGCGCTGGGACAGGAGATAGCAGGGGTACGTGCTACACCACATCGACTTCGGCAATGTAAGTGAGTGTGGAAGCGGGACGCACTATTGTATCGCAACAAGTCATGCATAGCATATTCGGTTCAACTCGTGTAGAAGCTTTTGTTGCCAGTAATGGCTGATTTCATCGACATCCTCACATGGCATGGAGTCGCATTGGCTGTGACATCTTCTGGTCCTCTTTGCTGATGCATTTTCGATGGCCAGCTGTGTAATTTGCTATCATTCCTTTTGTCTAGAGCAGCGAATCGCTAACTTTTTGACTTTGATTAATTTAATTAGTTATATAGATGTGGTGTCTCTTCTTTCGGTCTAGTGTATCGCTCAGAAATAGGGACAATGACTGTACCGGAAGAGGAACTCTTGAGAAGGTGGTAGGGGAAAATATTAAGAAAGATTCTTGGAGCCGTGAACGAGGCAGGGCAATAAAGAATCCGCAGGAACAAAGAATTGGAAGAACTGTATAGAAATTCTGACTTAGTGACTGAAATTAAGTGTAACAGAGTGAGATGGCTGGGCCGTGTAGAGCTAATGTTCGGAGGATCAAGCTGTTAGAAAGCTCTACAAAGGAAATCCATGTGGCAGAAGGTGCAAAGAGAGACCTCGGAAACGATGGCTGGAGCATGCGGAAAATGATTTGAGAAAGATGGGAGTAAGGAGGTAAGAGGAAACGAACAGAAGATCGTCAAGATTTGACTGTGATCATCAGAGAGTCCAAGGCCCTACAACGGCTGTAGCGCCAACGAGTAAGTAAGTATCCAGTTGTATCATGAACAGCGAAGTTGTTAATTTGTAGTAGTCACGTAGTACGATTGTCTGACCACTAACAAGGATTTAATAATTTTAAAATGAATACTTTGAATTTTTTGTGTGTTTTGCGTACCATATTTTAACTCTTGCGTACCATAGGTTGCGAAGCACTGTTATACTCGGAGGAAATGTTAATTAAATTATTTTCGAGACGTATGCGTACTATGCCCGTAGGGCAACAGTCTATGGTTTGTATTTATTACAGATACGACTAGTTTCAGCATACTACATCACCATTTCAAGTGTTTATCTTCACATCAAATAATATAATTATTCTACCTTACTGAATGTTGTAATTTTAGATTTTATTTACAATACTGGAAACTGATTTGTAATTTTAAGTTTATCGCTTTTGAAATTATCCGATTAGCAATAGTAAACAAAATTAACTTACTTTTGTGAATAAATCTGTTTGAGATTAATGTGGCTTAGTTAAAATATGTGCGCCTCGGTTGCACAGTGGCATGACTACAAATCCAAAGGTCGCGGGTTCGATCCCCGCTAGGCCCTAGGATTTTTATCTATCACTTTCCACATCTTTCACCTCTGGCAGTATTGCTCATGTGGAAAATACCGAGTAGCACCATGGTTCGATACCCATGTTAAACTGTAGGTCCCCCTATTACTGGCTGGGTAAGTCAGTTCGAAATTCGGAGGAAAGCAACGGCATACCACCTCCAAACAGGACCATGTCTAGTAAAGCACTGTAGTGTTCAAACCAATCTTCGGATTGTTGACTGCTGTACCATTTTTTTTTTTTTCTGAGCCACTTCTATGAAAATTCCTGGCAGATTAAAATTGTGTGCCGAAATCGGGACTCGAACTTGAGATCTTTGTCATGCGCGGGAAGCACTCTACCGAATGAGCTATCCCGGCACACTTCACGGTTCGTTCTCACAACTTTACTTCTGCCAGTACCTCGCCTCCTACTTCCCAAACTTGACAAAAGTTCTCCTGCGAAACTTGCAAAACTAGCAAAAATGTTCAAATGTCTGTAAATCTATCGGACCAAACTGCGTGAACATCAGTCCGTAGCTTACAAACTACTTAAACCTAGGTAAACTAACCTACGGACAAACACACACACCCATGCCCCAGGGAGGACTCGAACCTCCACGGCGAGCAACCGCGCGCTTCGCAGCGAGGTGCTTTATACCGCTCGGCTACTCCACCGCGGCTAGCAAAACTAGCACTCCTGGAAGAAAGGATATGGTGGAGACATGGCTTAGCCACAGCTTCCTTTCTTCCTGGAGAGCTACTTCAGCAAGTTTCGCTGGAGAACATCTGTGAAGTTGAAAATGTAGGAGGCGACGTACTGGCAGAAATAAGGTTGTGAGGACAGACCGTGAAGCGTGCCGGGATAGTTCAGTGGGTAGAGCGCTTGCCCGTGAAAGGCAAGTCCCGGTTCGGCACACAATTTTAATCTGCCACTAAGTTTCTATCAGCGCACACTCCGCTGCCAAGAATCATGTAGTATACTTTCTTTGGTCTCCAGATTGGTCAATAATACTCCAGCTTAAAGTGAAATCTGTCGAAATCTGTGTCACTAATCAGGAAATTATGCCAATATTGCATAACTTTATCCGTTCCGTATTCACCATTAACCTATCTGGTCATGTGTAAAAACGTATAGGTATAATCACAGAGGACAATTTCCCTGGGTTCAACTGCAAGGAAAGTTAACTCATCTTCTAAGGATGAAAGAAGACTTATTATATTTTGGTAACAACTTAGTGTTATGGCTGGACTCGTAATAACAGCTCCATTTGACAGATAGGAATGAGATATGGTGACGTCACATTAGGGGAAGGTGGGGCAGGACGGGGAAGGGCTATAAGCTACAGTTTGCTGCCATCTGTGGATAGCTACGTCAATTTCATCAATATACAGCACCCATTGTTCAGACATTGCTAGCCCTCATCGGTGGGTTCTGTGAACTTTGAAAGGTAGGTACAATTTTTATACTGATCTACAATATTTTACAATTTTTGGGGTCCTTAAACGTGTTTTTTTTTTTTTTTGGACAGTGAACAGTATGTCTAATTAACAACAAACTGGTGTGTCAGTAGCCAATTTTCACTAAATAGCAGACATAACATAACTTGACAGCTTGCTTGGGGAAAGATGGGGAGCTTCTCCGTTTGCCGCTGCTATATGTCATCCTGTTACGTACTTATCCTATCATGTGTTCACTAAGCTTTCTGAACAAGCACATTATACGTCGAATACATTTTAAATAGAATGTTATTTGTTATTGTAACTTTTCCTATTTTATTAGAAATTATGCCTTAGGTATAATTATAGTTTTCAAAATAAAAAGCCAAGATCGCACATTACTAATTTATTAAATGACGGTATGACAGCTGTCATGTTTTTAACTTGTGTATTTTTATATATTGACTAAGTGCAATGTTACACTTGTTATTTTATACGCAATTTTTAACAAGATGACCAGCTAATAACATATATGAGACCAGATGATGGTGACACAGTGCACCGAAACCGGCCGCCATTTAATAAATTATTAATGTGCGATCTTGGCTTTTTATTTTGAAAACTGTAAAACGATCAGATCGCCTCCAAATCCGACTATGTGAGATAATCTTAGGTATAACTGTTTTGAATTAAATTCCTTTAAGATTGAACTGTCTGAAGAAATTACAAGAAAACAATCTCCCAAAATTTCTGCAGCCTCACAAAAACTCTTCTCAAATGAGTTTGATGAACCTAGGATCAAAGAAATAAATAAAAATAAAAAATAAAACAGAAAACAAAATAAATAAATAAAGATAACATAATGACAAAATAATAGTAATGAACGTTATTATGTTCTTAAACAATCCTTCGCTCTCAGGAGACAATAAACCGGGGTCGAATGACAACGGGGAAGAGAGTGTTTCTACCGCTACGGCTTCTCTGGAGAATGGTGGTTACTGTGAATTGGATGCCAGCACTGGGCTCTCGACTCTTGTGCAGGGATGGAAAGTGAAGACAGAGGCTGTTCATATATGTGTACTACGTGAAAGTAATAGGCTAGAGAAAAAAAAAAAAAAAAAAAAATAGAGAAAAAAAAATTAAAAAAAAGAAAAAGAAAAAAGAAACTTGACTCTACATTTCACAAAACCGTATTTTGTAACATTATCTTATCATTATTCCGTTCGTCCAGTCTTTATTTAAGCTATACAATTGAATTCATGCTAGTTCCCCGTCCCTAAGATAGGGAACTTGTAGTTTATTTTTCAAATCGAGATATATGTAAGTAAATGCAAAACGTTTTGTTTGCCTGTTATTATAATTCAACAGTTCAGTAAACAAATTATATTAAAAATTATATCGATTTCTTTATTTTGGTCTCCTTTGTAATGGGTTAAAGTTAGCTTCCCCATGTTGGCCCGCCTTCCCCTACATGTGTGGGCGTGTGTATGAAACAGAGCTCAGCCAAAGGGCCGCTTCTGCAGACGGCGGCACCGCGGGACAGCGCGGCTGTGTCATCCGACGCGACGCGTGGACAGGCCAGGCATCAGACGCACGCCGGCGGCTGCAGACGTCGCAGAAAGAGAGAGACAGAGACAGGGAGAGAGAGACAGGGAGGGAGGACCTCCCGGCAGCCACTGGGGGCGGCGATCGCGGGACGTGTGAGGCGGCGCGTGCCTAACGCGGGAATTACGCCGCAGCCGCCGCCGCCGCCGCCGCCGCCCCCGCCCCCGCTGCCCCCACTTGCTGTTTTGGCCGCGCCTGCGCGCGACGCCCCTGACATCTCCATCGCCGCCCGCTACTGTGTAATTACACTAGTGGGCCCAAACTTGTCTGCGTCCGCGCCGCCGGCCCGCGGGGAAAACTTAACGGACTGTGTGATTGTTTCGGGCGAGATAGGCCGCGGCCGGCGCGCGCCTCCGGTATGCGGCGCGGGTGGTCACGCCGGGATAAACAGACCCTACCGCCGCCCCCACCACGCTACAGCACACAACACAGTGGGCTGGCACTCTTCCGGGGCGGGGGAATCGCTGCAAACGCCCGTAGGATTCTACCCCCCCCCCATTCCCCAGTTCATCACAGCAATCTGTAAAAACGATGCTAGCCTAAGCATCAGCAAGGACAGAGAGGGCAAAGGTCTGACTGGAATTCGGGCTTGTTAAATTGCCCACAGCTAAACCCCAACATTGTTATTTAGAAGCAGATACTTTGTCCGAGAAAGATATCTACATCTTTACCTCATAATCAGTGTGGCCAAATGGCAGAGAGAGAAAGTACCTACAGTCTCATAAAAATGTACCTACGTTTTCGCTACTTTCTCCCTACCACCTCATTAATGCCCCTACATCATGTTAGTAGCCAGGATTTGGGTGGGGAGGGGGGGCTGAACCCAGGAGTCCAGCCAGCAGAGGTCAACCAGTTCATTAATGTGACATGTTGCAATTTTAAAAACACAAAAAAAAAAAAAAAAAAAAATAAATAAATATTTGGCATCCTGCTTCACTTGCTAGGGATGTTTTTCCACTGACTGATCTTTACTGATTGATGGAGTTAAGTGTAGATTATTCCGCGAATTTCAAGTGCTCTGTTACAAGAGGATTACTGATTTATCGATCGAACAAAATGTTCAAATGTTTGTAGAGTCTATGGGACTTAACTAGGGGGTCATCAGTCCCTAAACTTACAAACTACTTATGAACTAGCTACAACTAAGGATGGCACAAATATCCATGCCCGAGGGGGGATTCGAACCCCTGACCATAGTGGCCGTGCAAACCGTGACTGAAGCGCCTCAGTCCCCTCGGCCACCGCGGCCGGCTATCGATCGGACAAGGGTATATCAAGAACCTGTCAACCATAGAGAGGAACAGCATTAATTAGTTTCCCGAAATATGCAGCGAATTCCGAGTGCACTGTTACACGAGGGTAACTGATTTATTGACCGCACAAAGATACATCGAGGCACTATCAACCATAGAGTATGAACATCAGTAGTTATTTAATTCACAGTCAGCACAAGAAAGGAAGTCCGTCAGTCTGCATGATTCATATTTTCAAAGAGTTATGCTATGTTGACAACGAATATCTAGCGCTTGGTTCATTATAACGTTGGCTGTCGCAAATGTTTTTGCGTTTTCTTGTCAGCATCTTCTCATTTACAACTGCTAACTAGTATATCGTCCAGACTTAAATAAATAACAGTCTAGTCAAAGTAATAATAAGTCTTTCGTTCATGGAAACAATGAATTTTCCTTTTGCTAACATTTTCTAACACTATTTCCAAAGCGACTCTCCATTCCACTGATATACTTTGAAATCATCATATTTCGCAACAATTTTAATGTGTCCGAAACTAAGTTTTCAAATTAATATTGTTTACTATGAACAGAAAACAATTTTTCATCCAAATAAAATTGGCTACTTCAAACTTTGCCACAATTGGTCGGCTTCATTCCGGCGTGCTGACAACCGTCCTGTTGCCATCATTACCCGCTAGGCATGTGTCGGCGATTGTAAAATTTTACCAAAGTACCTACGCATTGGGGACTTTCGGATGAAAATTCCCTACACGATTTTAATGCTTAAAAGTACCTACGCGTAGGGAAAATTCCCTACGTCTGGCAACACTGCTCATAACCCACCTCAGGCTAAGGGTACTTCGTGCACCAATGGCGTTTCCTGTTCCGTTCGTTCCAATGTCACATTATTTTCCTGTGATGAACTTCAAAACCATTCACTCAATCTGACTAACATTTTACACAGCCTGTGCAATTTGGTATGAAAGACAGGATAGTTTTATCTCAATTAATAATCTCAACATTATTTTACAACAAATTAAATGTTTTGAGCTGTGGTGGCTCTCGAGTCACATTTCATGGGTATTTTCGTCTGTTCTAGCCCTCCTACCAATGCTTGTAACCTTGTTTTCTAATTTGTAGCGTCGAAGTTTGTTTCCATGAATTCCTTTCTTCTAATTTTATCCAAGCTGGTCATTATTCTCCTACTCAGACTTCTTTTCTGTCACGAGTGGCCATCTTCCAGACCCCCTCCTCCTCCCCCCCCCCCCCCCAAAAAAAAAAATCTGCTTCAGAGCGCATCCTGTCACTGTTCTTGGCAAGTGAGCTTTACAGCCCGTACTCTCGATTATTTTTTCCGCTTGCTATCACTGACAGTACACTTGTCGCTACTTGTGGGCGTTTCTTATCGAGTTGAACTCCTCTTGCACTCATAAGTGGGACCTCCTGCAACACACTGGCAGTTCTGCTTGCAGTCAGTCTAGAGTTCGGCACTGTCAGTGGAGTGGGCAGAATGCCCTAGGAGTATGTCTGTGTGGCGCTGCTGGCAGATTCCAATGTGTTAGATGATGTCTACCTGTATCAGCACTTTGATGCGAATTGTGTTTCGCATCTTTCTCAAGATGTGATGGGTTTCTGGAGGACTTGTATGCTGTTTCTTTCGGTATCATTGTAGATTGAACAGGCATTCGTGCAACGAAGAATATCATTACTTTCGTCACTGCGGAGCTGATACGTTAAGTAAGTCTATACCTTTGGCCATGTCTCGTTTCTCCAAGTTCCGTTTTGGCCTTATTTAACAGTTTATCAGTGTGTCATGTAAACTGCGAGCGCCTTGTTCTTTTCTTTGCAATTTGTAAATGGTAACCAAGGTATTTTTGAAATTACATAGATGTTGTTGGTCAGTTGCCTGCCCTGGCCGTCAATGTATTTGTCGGCAGCGCTCTTTGCACCCCTCTTCTATTACTGATTCAGGGAGTGGATGTTCAGGCATCACATGCCTGTCTTGTCACCCAGGTGTGCACAGGACATTGTCGGACTTGTACGTTAGTTTTCTCTATTGTGTTGCTCTATTCACTGTTACAGGAGATGTTGGTACGTTCATGTTTTGTACTAGTCGCTTATTTTGTAGTGGTCTAACAGGCCTCCTCTTCCTGATGAAGAAGTCCTCTTTCAATCTCTCCCACTTCAGAACTCTCCAATAGCTTTCCATAATAAATCAAAATCAATGCTTAATCTTTCTCTATTAAGCAGTTACACATGAAAAAAATCGCAAATTAAACAATCTTTTAACTTGGTAACTTACTTTTGCAGTGTCTGCTAAAGATTCGGTTTTCGGATAAACTTTCCCAAAAAAGTAGCAAAACAATACTGTGAGTTTAAATGTTGGTTTCAAACACTATTGCTCATCCGAAGACGAAACATGTTGCAGAAAACCACGCGCAATTTTGTTGTTGTTTGAGAGTAACATTGCCAAATAAAGGGTTAACTTTAGAGCTCGACTTAATGGTTCCAAAGCCAGAAATCTTACACCTGCAGAGTAATATATAAATATCTTTAATGTCCAACCCCTAATTTATGAAATTTTTTGAACCTTCATAAGTGTCTACAGTAAATTTAGCTTGATGTGCCTTTCCTAGACATCATCGACTCAGCTCTGTTTCAGCACAGAGACATCCTACATCTCCGTTCAATGGTGAAGGAGTGACATGTCAAAGAGAGAATTACGGGTTGTAATGTAACAACATGAACCACGGTCTACTGACGTACGGGATACCTCTTTTCCTATAGTGAAGCTCAGGATACCAGTTTTCTTTCTTTCTACCTTATATCAACCACATCGCTTCTACCTCTAAGAATCGCTTACCTTTTATTCCCTTTATTAAATTCCAATAAAATTCGTAGTATTTATGGCCTGACCAAATTTCAGTACATCTAGTAAATTATTATTTACGATTCATTGTCAAGCATTATTTACAAGTTTTAAGTAACAATATAGTATGTTATAGAAGTTCGATTGTTTAATACAATCCTATTGTTAAATAATGCTGTAATTTATCAATTTCTTGTAACATAAAACTATTTTGTCTTAGGGTTTCTACCCACTTAAAGATCTAGTATCGATTTTATAGTTTACATTTTATCAAACTATTGTATTTTGAAAAATTTAATTATATACCAATAATTACAAGTCATTGTTATGCCAATGTTGATTGTCATTAACTCTATATAATTCAGACGATCAGATGGTTTGGATGGGTTGTTGTTGTTGACGAGTTATTGTGCTGAAGTTGTTGTACATTATGAATCTGTGGTAGAAATAAAAATTCTTCAAAGTGAACTCGTGTCTAAGTTTCAAATTAAATATCACCATAAATTCATATTTATTCATATTTATGACGGTAGCCCAGATTAAATGGGGATCGTCATAGTGTTAAGGATCGAGAAGTGCTGCCCGACGTAGGAGAGAGACAGAGAGAGAGAGAAAGGGGGGGGGGAGACAGAGAGACAGAGAGAGAGAAGAAGGGTCGAGGGAGATAGGGAGGGAGAGAGAGACTACAGCTGAGGAGCGAAGGCGGGAGGGATACAACGCCGGCGTTGAAAGCGGAGACCGGGCAGCGATGGTGTAATATTACTCGAGTTAGCTGGAGGCGAGGAACATCTTGCGCCTTTCAATCGAGTAGCAGCGGAGTCTGCGACGCTGGTTGGATTACATATCTATTACGGGGCGACGCTGTTCGCCGCTCGCAACTCTGTGTTTCGGGAGCCGAAGAGTGGGCTGGGGGCGAGGTGAGTTGGGGGCGCAAACTTTTCGCACGGGGCCGTCGGAGTGCCGTGCCGGCGGCAGGGGGGCGTGAGCGGGGGCGGGGGGGGGGGCGGAATTTAAACTTTCCAATTACTGTGAAAGGCGCCGCCTGAACTCGCACCGGTATCCGCTCCAGGACCGCCGCTGACCCGGCTGTTGCGGTTGAGATGCCGATCCAGCAGGGCTGGGTGCTCTCCTCATAGCTGTTGACTTCAGGTTTCCCCTAAAGCCGTCGTCACACCGTGCGTGTAGCACTACGTGTACGGTCAACGTGCTGAGTTTCTGACGTCACGACAAGCGAGCCACACGATGGAGAGGCTTTCCCCACGCCTAGGGCAACTCCAAGAAAGTTAATAATTTTCAAAGTGCGTGGCCGTTCACCAATAAGGTGGGAAAAGTCACCAAATCTAATATATAAAGCAGAGTGTCCGAATGTTTGAACGGGTTGTATAAATATACAGCTTTGTTCGAATCTTTATGAAATTTTGTACACGTAAGCTTCCATGAAGACGGTCGCCGTAAGTGTAAGAATCACATACAATATATAGTTCACGAGATATGACGTCATAAACAATGAGATGCGCGAAAAACTGCTGCATTCTGCGACAATGTTGCTCTTTTTCTCTTAAACCATTGGACCGATTTCAACCAAATTTGGTACACACATTCCTTACCGTGAGGTAACAATTGTTGCATGGTTAAGAATCACATACGGCACATGGTTCAAGAGATATTACGTCATAACCAATAGAAATAGCAAAAAATGCCATATAATGCGGCGAGACTTACGAAATACACTGTATGAGAATGACAGTACTTAGCGACTTGCAACAAACTGTAAACATAATTTCAAACCTTTATTAAACTTTTTCTCGCTGGCAACCATAGTAAAATGATGAAAGGAAAAAAGTTTCACGCTTACTATACAAATATATAGTTGAATGTACCTTCTAAATTGTATCACAGTACGACACGTAGTTCATGAGATACGAGCACATAAACATTAACGTTCCGCTGTCTATGGACTAAAACTACAGCTTTCGGTATGACATTACAATTTATAATTTCTACACTACAAATTTTAGCGGCAGGAAATTTTACAGTCCGGATACACACATATAGTTTAATGTACCTTCTAAATTGTATCACAGTACGACACGTATTTAATGAGATGTGAGCACATAAACAGTAAACTTTCATGGAAAACCTCCCCATCACGCACCAAGTTTTAATCTATTACTTCTTTACTACTAATTGTATTCCCAAGAGATTTTACAGACATACACCCCTCATATAAATTAATATAATGTGAAAATGGCAGGAGTAAATAAATAAATACCCGGGCAACGCCGGGTTTTCAGCTAGTAGCTTATGAAGATAATAGCGAACGACGACAGCGCACCTGAACACCACGTAGCGGCTCCAGTTGTAAACTAACACACTGCACGAACATTCACAACCGCTTTACCCTGCTATACCCAGAGGACTTACTTTATACAGCGTCTTAGTTGATACAACTAGAAAATGGCTGATAGCTTAAGCAGGCAACAGTTAGGCCTACTCAGATCGTTTGCTTTTACGCTTTAATTTGCCTTTTGTGTGTGTGGTTTTTTTTTTTTTTTTTTTTTTTTTTTTTTTTTTTTTTTTTTTTTTTTATTTATTTCTTTATAGATGCAGCCAGTAGTTCTTAGTCGAAGAACGGCCTTGGCTGAAATTTTTTAAAATAAGGGTCCCGAGAATTTGAGTAAAAGAAACGATTCAGAAATAAGAATTTGGTAAGTCAAGGGTAAGTGTTGTAATTTGTTTTTGCGTGTGTTAAAAAATGTATTATTGTAATTTAACAACAAACATTTAATGGCAAGTCACACCGAAAAGCTTCCTCATCTTCACATTGTTTGCACCTTGATCACAAATAACTGCTTTGAGTATTAACCCGGTCTGTTGAATTTGTATGCATACAAAGTTTGCAGTGCAATAAGGACAGTTATGGTCAGTAGTTTAATGGCTCCCTCCCAAGATAGTAGCCGTGAAGTAGATGCAGCAGCATTCCTAGTAAAATAAAATTAAATGAAATAATTGGCATTCAATGCACCTGTGAATGAAATGTCTGCTGAAGACAGTATTAATGTATCTCTGTATGCTGGTATCAGTATCAATGAAGGATAACATACTGAAACAAATGCGAGAAATTATATTATATGCTGGACATCTAGTGGGTTGGGACTTAAAAAATGCAAAATGGCTGTGGCATCATATAATGATAATGAGCATGAAGTTGCCAACTTCCATATACAGATGAAGAGATATGACAAAGAAAAAGTTAATTTTTCCCAATGGTTGTGCTCAGTGTGCGTCATATACAATGTCAGAAATTTTTAGAAAATTTTTTGATAAGTGAGATGTTGAAAGCACTTAAGGTGTGAGAAGCATGTTGGATTTCCTTTCTCTTGAGTGAGTGAGCCGAATTAGGAAGCGTGTAACAGTTATTTGTTGTTGGCAAAAAATATTTTGCAGTTTTAATCAAAGCATTTGTTAATAAGAAAAATGATTAGTCAGCATCACAAATCAGAAAGAGAAGCCTCATGTTACGGAAAGTAACAAATAGGCCTAAATGTCACGAAATGTGCGTACATGTATAGGATTAAAGCTTTTGTGTTGAATTATTTTCAGTTAGAATTCAAGCCATATAAACTGTACACAAACGATTGATTTAGTTTCTTTTCAACCTTACATCTTAGATGAATCATTATCATCTAACATAGTTTCTTAAATGGCGCGACAAATATAAACCTTGTGCTGTAATTGCGGTTCTCAGGGAAATAAAATTCGAAATAGCAGACAGTATACAACTCCAGTCAACAGATGGCACTGCTATCGGAGTCGCCGGGTAAACGCATGTAAATGCCACGGAGTTCCCACTATTATCTTTATAAGCTACGTCACACCAGGCTATCGGGTTGAGGTAGGCAGCGCTTTTCGATAGGGCGATGATGCCGCCATATTAAACGTTATTTGATGTTCATATTTAATGGCTTTTGTACATGTAGCTTAAATCTTATGAATATAAATGAATGTCTGAAAGCCCAGCGTGGCCCAGGTATTTATTTATTTATTTAAGCCTTGAGTTAATACTTGTCCTATCCCTTCTCTCTCTGTCCATCGTCTTCTACAGTAAACATGTTATATTACAAAGTAAGAGCATATGGTTTATCAAACCAATTGTGCGATTGGACTGAGGAGTTCTTAAATAACAGAATGCAGCATGTCATTCTCAATGGAGAGAAGTCTTCCGAAGTAAGAGTGATGTCAGGTGTGCCACAGGGTAGTGTCATGGGTCCGTTGATGTTCACAAGATACATAAATGACCTTGCGGATAACATAGGAAGTTCACTGAAACTTTTTGCGCACGATGCTGTAGTATATACAGATGTTGTAACAAGAAAATTGTATTGAAATGCAGGAGGATCTGCATCGAATTGATGCATAGTGCAGGGATTAGCAATTGAATCTCAATGTAGACAAGTATAATGTGCCGCGAATTCATAGAAAGAAAGATCCTGTATCATTTAGCTACACTATAGCAGATCAGCAACTGGAAACAGTTAATTCCATAAATTAGCTGGGAGTAGGCATTAGGAGTGACTTAAAATGGAACTACAATATAAAATCAATCGTCGGTAAAGCAGATCCCAGACTTAGATTCATTGGATGAATATGAATCCTAAGGAATTGCAGTCCGAAAACAAAGGAAGTAGGTTACAGTACACAGCTTGAATACTGCTCACCGGTGTGGGATCCGTACCAGGTGGGGTTGATAGAGGAAGTAGAAAAGATCCAACGGAGAGCAGCACGCTTCCTTACAGGATCATTTGGTAATCGGGAAAGCGTTACGGAGATGATGGATAAACTCCAGTGGAAGACTCTGCAGGAGAGACGCTCTGTCGCTCGGTACGGGCTTTTGTCGAAGTTTCGAGAACATACCTTTACCGAGGACTCTAGCAGTATATTGCTCTCTCCTACGTATATCTCGCGAAGAGATCATGAAGATAAAATTAGAGAAATTATAGTCCACACAGAGGCATACCGAAAATCTTTATTTCCGCAAACAATAATTGAGTGGAATAGGAGGGAGAACCGATAGTGGTACTCAAGGTACCCTCCGCCACACATCCGGGTGGCTTGCGGAGTATGGATATAGATGTAGATATAATGTGGGTCTATAACTAGTACATAAGTGTTCATTTTACAGCCACCTATACATGACTGCAGAGGGGTTCATAAAAGGTGCCAAAAGTGGCATGGTGTCTGTCTATTCATAATGTAGAATCATCTAAAAAGGGGTATCGGATTTTAGAATTTCTTCATATTTATGGTACGTGAGGTTCAGAACTTAAATAACAATCAGCCAAAGCCATCGTACGCAACTCTAAAAAATTCTCGAGAAAATCGACTTTGAAGTTTTGCAAGTACCAATAAGTAAAATAGTTTCAGTATGTCGGTTTAGTTCAGGTAGTAGCGTTCTAGAATCACAGTCGTAGAGTCGGTGGTTCGAATCCCGCAGTAACAAATACTTCTTTAAATGTTTTCGAATTCAGTTATGTAAAACTTTTGGAATCTCTAATTCGCCGTCTAGTGTAGGTTTTATTTATGTGTATTTAGAGGAGCTGAACACCTTGTCACCTAAAACGATGGCTGAATAGCTTATCTGCTTGGAAAGCCATTAGTAGCTATGGATATGATATTCCAAAAATAGCGTCGTACCTCTTCACAAACTAATAGTGAGGACAATACTGTAAAAAAGTAACTCATGTTTTCTGATCAAAAGCATTAGTTTTAACAACCTTTTATAATATATATAATATATAGAAAAACACAAATGAACAAAAATACTTGAATTTTTCGTAAACTTTACCATTACATAACAAAACAGTGTAAGTATTCGAATACAACGTAAAATAGAAAATATGTCACTGCGGGATTCGAGCCATCGACCCAATGGTTTTTTTTTTTTTTTTTTTTTTTTTTTTTTTTTTTTTTTTTTTTTTTTTTTTTGCGGTGGCGGGGAGGAGGGGAATTTCTGTTCCTTGCGGTTCCTAATCCTGCTTGTTCGATGTTGTTAAATGGGTTTTTGGCCTTTTTTTAAATTATTACACAGGGCGTTGAGCCCCCTGACCCGGCGCGCTGAGCCCCCTTACCTACCCAGACAGATGGGGGATCCGTTTTAATTAAGTGCACTTGCAAAACTTCGAAATCGAGCTTGTCGAGAATTTTTTTAAGAGTTGCGTCGAATGACTTTGGCTGATCGTTGTTAACAATTTTTTTACAAATGTTTGTTAAGCTTATGGGACTTACCTGCGGGTTCATCAGTCCCTAAACTTACAAACTACTTATGAACTACCTTACACTAACTAAAGTCAACACAGACATCCATGCCCGAGGGAGGATTCGAACACCCGACGGGGAACGGCCTCGCGCATCGGAGCATAGCGCCTCAATGCGCTCAGCCACTCCGCCGCGGTGCTGATTGTTGTTTGTGTTCTGTACCTAACGTACCATAAAGATAAAAAATTCTAAAATCTGATACCCATGTGGTCTCTTTGTAAGACCAAAATGTTCAAATGTTTGTAAAGCTTATGGGACTTAACTATGGGGTCATCAGTCCCTAAACTTACAAACTACTTATGAACTATTTAAGAACTAGGACGGCACAAATATCCATGCCCGAGGGGGGATTCGAACCCCCGACCGTAGTGGCCGTGCAGACCGTGACTGCAGCGCCTCACTCCCCTCGGCCACCGCGGCCGGCTCTTTGTAAGAGAAGTAGTGTTGTGAGGATACAGGGTTTTAGTTTAGAAACCTCTTTGGTACATTTTGGTCGAACAGTAGTTATCGTTAGCATGCTGGGCGACAATGCTTACGTTTGAATGTTTGTTTGTTGGACGGTGTGTGGCAGTCTCCCGCCGACCGCAGAGCGATTTAGTAGCACGTCGACACTGAGTCCGTAACCCGCGTTTAGCGGTGGCTAAAGTTTTGCCCATCCGTCGTATCGCATATGAGTTTCGGTTGCAGTTGCGTATTAAAATGTTTCATTGTGGACTTGTAGACATTTATCGTGGTGGGACGCGGTTATTTAATCAGTGTATTTAAAGAAAGAGTTATTAACATTTGTCGTTCCGTAATAAAAGAAGTTAACAAAGTTTATTGTTATGGATCAACCCAGTAATTGTCCGTATCCCATACGGTCATACCATTGGAACAATGATTAAGGATTAATTAAACAGCAATCGAGGATTAGGTGGACGCAGCTGTGACGTTATAGTGTGTTATATCTCCACGTCTGAGTGACCTACTTGTGGGAACTATACAATTATGATGAAAAAAATTTGTACATACAACAATATATACAATATTTTCCAGTGACCAGAAGTGTATGTAGATGCCGATTTAACTCTGACAAGGAGATGTCAGAAATGTTCAAATGTTTGTAAAGCTTATGGGACTTAACTACGGGGTCATCAGTCCCTAAACTTACAAACTACTTATGAACTACTTACGAACTAGGACGGCACAAATATCCATGCCCGAGGGGGGATTCGAACCCCCGACCGTAGTGGCCGTGAAGACCGTGACTGGAGCGCCTTAGTCCCCTCGGCCACCGCGGCCGGCGAGATGTTAGAGGTGGCGCGGTTGTAGATCCGTCAGCGCCAACCGAAATGTACGAATCAGGAATCGCTCCATTCTTCTCTCAGTGTAAGAAATGTGTTGAATTTTTTTGTAATGTAACTAACTATTCCATGGTCCCGTCGTGGTGGGTATTCGGAATGCATTTGACTGCACCTCGTACTACCCCCGAGCGTCCTCGGCCGCCTTCGGGCTGCGCCTCGGCGCCAGTTTGCTAAATAAACGGTAACGACCGGTTCGGTAATTTGTGTTAATATCGGCGAGAACAGAAGTGGCCCCGGGGCCATAACAGGGCGGCGCGCAGCTGCTCCGCTCTGCTAGCAGCAGCCGGATTATTAAGAATGTCCCCGGCTCGCGTGTTTGCATACCGCGGCGATGGATTTTAATTAACCTCCCCCACCTGGCTAAGGTGCGGGGGCGGGAAGATCCGGCGTCGAGATCGGCGTCTGCGGGGCCCTTCGGCCGCGCCCGATCTCGCCGGCAGCGCCCCGTCGCCCCCGCCCAAGAAATCCTCGACGCCTCCCTGCACCTTCTTCCCACCGTCGTCGTTGCTGCTGCTTCAGCCACCACCGCCGCCACCACCACCACCACCACCGCCGCCGGTTCTCGCCTGGCGAAGGCGCCCCCACACCAACGCCTTTCATTAACTGAAAGCCAGCGATTTCTGCGAAATTAAAATTGCCCCCGGCCTTGTCTTCCGCTCGCCAGCGAACAATATCCACTTTATTTAAAAAGGACGACACCCGGCGCTGGAGAGCGGGGCGTCTTCCTTGTAAGTTTGCGCCGGGGCGCGCAGGGGAAGGACGGAGGACTCCGACGGGCGCCTCCGCCCCCGGGGCTGAAATTACTTACCGACTATTGGATGAGATCCGGAAATGTAATCTCGCCCCCGGGCGGCATACTTAGACGTTCGGTGATTAGGACGCCGCCTCGCCGCCACGCCGCCTCCCATGATATCCTTCCACGACCCCCTTCCTCACGCCCTCTCCCCCCGCCCCCGTTTTCCAATCTGACTTTATTTCTGCTCTCATCGGCGGTCGGTTTTCCGAGCTTTGCTCGAACGCGTTACGCTCCATTGTTCTGAATTCGCTGGTGGATCGCTCCGACCCGCCCTTCTCGAGCGAAGTGAAGACTTTCTCTGCCCGAGGCCTCCATTCCGGGAGCGAGATATATATATGTGTGTGTGAGAGAGAGTAGGAAGGAGGGGTCTGGGAGCAGCGAGACGACTCCCGAGCTGACTGTTCGGGTGAAGGACGCTGCGCCAATCTCGTGGATGTCTTCAGCGTGCTGAGAAGAACTCCGGATACGACCTGCTTTTCGTAGTTCAATTCCTGAGAGGCAATTCTTCCTATCAGATGAGGATATAGCAATCACTAATGGCTATAACCCGGAACTAGTCAATCTATATCTATAAATGTGAATGTTCGTTTATCACGTCTGAACCGCAAGACATAAAGAGTTAAAAATTTGTACAATTACTAATGTCTACACGGGCAAGGCTTTAGGCATGGTTTTACGGCGATCGGATAGCTATTTATCTACATATAAAAGGTAAAACAGTCAACAATCCGAAGACTGGTATGAACACCACAGTGCTTTACTAGGCATGGTCCTGTTTGGAGAGGGTATGCCGTTGTCTTCCTCCGACCTGACTTACCCAGCCAGTTATAGGGGGACCTACAGTTTAACGTGGGTTCCGAATCACGGTGCTACCCGGTATTTTTCACGTGAGCAATACTGCCAGAGGTGAAAGAAGAGGAAAGTGACAGATAAAAAGCGTAGGACGTGGCGGGGATCGAATCCACTACCTTTGGATTTGTAGTCTGGCACTCTACCACTGTGCTATGGAGCCGCACTTTCCGAAATGTGAATTTCCGTTCGTTGTACGCTCATCACGTCCGAACGACAAGATGCAATGATTTAAATATTTCTACAGTTACTAATTTTTACCTGAGGATGGTTTTAGGCACGGTTTTATAGCGATCTGATAGATATTTAGTAATTTGAAGAATATAACGCGAAAGGCAGAACAATAATTACTCTTTGAAAATTATATTTACTCTTTGAAAATGGTTTTATTGGTTGCATTGTTGCTTGAGGGTTGATAATGATAAAAGGGTGGAGTATATTGGGATGGAAAGTTATCAGTGTATATAAAATTCTACGTCTGTGTGTTAATATTTCGCTCTGCAGCGAAAACTACAGATCGCAAGCGAATAGTGTGTGTGTAATTGTCGTCCGAAGTCTCCCGTTGTACACGATAGCAGTTTCATACCGGTAGCTATAACGGGGTGCAAGATATGGTGGTTGAAAGTTGTCAAATTATAAAGAAATTCGGACTGAAGGCCAGCGATGTCGTTTGCGACTCTATAGCAAGGAGGTTACAAACAGCGAAACGTGATGCTAGTGACCATATCTTTGGTCTATGCGTGCTACAATGTCTTCAGCTCTTTCTCTGTAAGGATAAGTATATGAATAAGGAAATATAACAATAAATAAATAAAGCAGTAAAAAAGAAATTTCTTTTCATACATCTCTTTAAAAAATAGATTTGACGTTTCGCGCATTACAGCAAGTGATCGATCTGTGATATTATTGGAATCATTATTGTTGAATTTCGTGACTGGATTCTTGGAAACGAGTGCATTTTTACGTGTGATTTGATCTACACTACTCACTTTCATGATAAACGGCAAGTGCATAGCTGTGGCGTAACTAGGATTTGGCTTTGGGGGGGGGGGGGGATAGATCTGCTTGACGAACAAAATTTTAGTCAGTTTCCAGACAGACTCCCTTTCAATGAAAGGTTATGGTAAAACACACCAAGTTTCCAATCTTTACCAGAGTGCTGTTATACGATTTCTTTTTCTTTTTCTCTCCCTCTCTCTTTTGTTTTTCTAGTTTTTTTTTGGGGGGGGGGGGTTCTGGGGGGGGGGGTTCTATCCCCCTCATCCCCCCCATAGTTACTCCACTGGTGCAAAGACTTCTGCAATCTGATAGGAATATTTTTCAGTTCTGCTTTATCAGGGTCATTTCCTCAAAAATGAGTGAAATTAATTACATTAAATGTTATTTAAACTTTGTGGATGAATGCGCATTGCGTTACTTTACACATATTACAACAGTACATATACTGTTAATAGATCACATTCAGACAACTTGCCTCGGAAAAGGAAAACGTCATTATTTCTTATATATTCTCCAATAATGATATTGAAAAAATGGAGATGGACAGTGAGAGAAGGGATAAATGTTCAAATGTTTGTTAAGCTTAAGGGACTTAACTACGGGGTCATCAGTCCCTAAACTTACAAACTACTTATGAACTACCTACAACTAAGGACGGCACAAATATCCATGCCCGAGGGGGGATGCGAACCCCCGACCGCATTGACCGTGCAGACCGTGACTGAAGCGCCTCAGTCCCTCGGCCACCGCGGCCGGCTGAGAAGGGATAGGAGAAGCACTAACTCAAGGCAGGAATAAATAAATACCCGGGCAACGCCGGGTTTTCAGCTAGTTATTAATAAACTATTGTGGATTTTCATGGGTGACGTTCCTATATTAGCTCCGGCGTTTTGTTTAGACAATTTTTTACCTTCAATTTCGTAATCAGCGACCTCAAAAAACCCTGTGTGATGACTTCTGTGTGAATTAAACGTCGTCTTGTGGTTTTGACCAGGTTTTCGTCCCAATGTAAGTCGTCACATAGTTTAGCACGACCTTGCATACTAACCGTGTACCCGGTAGGTTGTAGCCGTTGGCGCTGGACTACTTCAAAATGTTCAAATGTTTGTAGAGCTTATGGGACTTAACTACGGGGTCATCAGTCCCTAAACTTACAAACTACCTATGAACTACTCAACACTAAGGACGGCACAAATATCCATGCCCGAGGGGGGATTCGAACCCCCGACCGTAGTGGCCGTGCAGACCGTGACTGGAGCGTCTCAGTCCTCTCGGCCACCGCGGCCGGCTGGACTACTTCCCTCGTAAATGAGTAACACGACCCACCTGGTATGCCTCCGTTGCCATGGCTACCTGCCCGCTAGCCACCTCACCCCGGGGTGGCGGGAGACGGCAGGTGCGTCGGACGGCCGTGGGCGCACAGGTCTGTCCAAGACGGCCCGCCTCCTGCAGAGCCACGTGCCAGACACGTGGTTCCTCCGCTATCTCCTCCGCCCCACCAGCGGGAGTTCAGTCGTAACACGGGCCGTGAGCAGAGGCCGCAGATACCCACAATGATCCAGCGTTTATTATAATGTTAATAGCCGGTGGCGGTGGCCGAGGTGACTAAGGCGCTCCAGTCACAGTCTTCACGGCCACTACGGTCGGGGGTTCGAATCCCCCCTCGGGCATGGATATTTGTGCCGTCCTTAGTATAAGGAAGTTGATAAGTAGTTTGTAAGTTTAGGGACTGATGACCCCGTAATTAAGTCCCATAGACTAAACAAACATTTGAACATTTTTTATAATGTTAATAGGCATTTTTACTTTAAAATGTTTTGTATTAATGAATATCGTTTACCGTTTTATATATGATTCGTGTTAAAAATGTGTACTAGTTGGTGTCTTACTGTTTTAAAAGATTTTTTTTAAATTGATGACCTGTTAATAATCTTGTTTACAGTCAAAATCATAGAATCAAATGTTCTCAATATTAAAGTTGTAGCTGTAAAATTGCCAAACACGTCACCTCTTCATCTGTTCTCTCGGGGGCTATATCAAATTTCATGAACTGCCCATGTCTGGACTGGTATATATGATCCGAATGTGCCTAATGTAGACGAAGGGCGTCAGTAGAGTTATAAAAAATATTTGTAACCAAGGCTGTTTCATTCCTGTCAATAACAATTCCTTTTTCACCTTGATGATGGTCTGCGACCCAAACTAGTCGATTTTTAAGGAATTACAAAACAGCTGATGGTTTAAGATGCATTTTATATATATATATATATATATATATATATATATATATATATATATATATATATATATATATATATATCATATGAAACATTTTTTTCTGATCATTATCGATCGTGCTGTGATCGGCAATAATAAAAATGATTTGTAATTTATTGAAAAATGGTAATATATCGAACAAATAGACATGGGACGAGTTCTCCAGGTTTAACACTTACAGTTTCAGCAAAGAGTTGGGCAATACTGCGAAAAGTCGTCGCAGAAGGACCTTACCTATCAGGGAACAGATTATCGAACCTTTGACAAGATACTTCAACATTTCTATGAGCCTCAATGGTATGTACTGTGTTGAATAGAAAGACAGGCACTGAATTAAAATTTATACCTCTCCTATTCAATATCTTTGACATATCGAGACAAAATACGTCACGCCGGCCGCGGTGGCCGAGGAGACTGAGGCGCTCCAGTCACGGTCTGCACGGCCACTACGGTCGGGGGTTCGAATCCCCCCTTGGGTATGAATATTTGTGCCGTCTTTAGTATAAGGTAGTTGATAAGTAGTTTGTAAGTTTAGGGACTGATGACCCCGTAGTTAAGTCCCATAAGCTTAACAAACATTTGAACAAAATACGTCACTAAACTTGAGTTATTATTTGATATTACAATCATTAACATCATAGAACAATTGCGCAGAGATGTGTACATTGAAGAACAAAGAACAGTCTGACCATAGTCTGAGATCATGATCAGAATCTGTGTTTCATTTGATAGTGGGAGGTGTCCCATGATACCATTATCAAAAATATCAAATTCTGTGCTTTGATTTTCCTAATAAGATGTGTATTTATTTGAGATATTAAATTTTTCAACAATGTTTAACTCTTAAAAATTTGTTCCGATTACAGCGCATATAGTGTAACGAGAACTTTTTTTTCTTCATACAAAAATTGCGTATTTCTTCACGGATACTCCAAATTTACGATAAAAATTGTGGTTCTTATTTAAGATTTCAAAGTTCCCGTCTCGCCGCCGGGGATAGTGTAAGTGTGTCGAGCTTTGCGTTAACGGATGTTGCACTTGGAGGTGTACAACTTTCATTACATCTTTCTTTAAATCCCATATGTAATTTTCCAAACATTCCGAAAAACGATTTTAAGTGCTTTACCCTGTATTTATATAGATTTAAAATACACCCCAGGAAAATGAGAAAAAGAACATGAATTCGTCGAGCCATCCTTGAGGATGTATGAGAGTCGCTTCTGCCTTGTCGCCACTAATGGTCGTACTCGTGTTTGCCGTCGTGTGGGGGAGAGCGAAAATCTGGAGTGTATACGACTGAGGCACATGAGGACGACACACAGTATCATGGTGTGGGGAGCCACATCAAAACTGGCCTCTCCGCTCTGGTGATCGTCGGGGGACACTGAAGACTGCACGGTACATCGAAACCACCATCCAACCCGTCTTGTTACCGTACATACACCGATAACACGATATGCTTCTCCAACAGGACAGTGCACATCCACATGTATGCAGTGCCACCCAACGTGCTCTTCAACGTGTACGTCAACTGGTCTAGCCATCATAATCTCCAGGTATAACCACCATGAGCATATTAGGTATCGGGTGAAATCTGGCCCAGCTGAGGCGCCAAGTGGAATGCATGGTATGCAGCAAGACAGCTTTCGGCACCTCCACGATGATCTTCATGGGAGAATTTCAGCTTGAATTGCTGCAAAATGGAGGTAGACATGGTACTAGTGCCGACATTGCGCACGCTCTGGTGACTGTACTCACGTGCATATGGCTCCGTCCGTGTGTTCGTGTGTTGCATACATCCTCAATAATCTGTCAAAAAAAATTTCCGCCGGCCGAGGTGGCCGAGGGGACTGAGGCGCTCCAGTCACGGTCTGCACGGCCACTACGGTCGGGGGTTCGAATCCCCACTCGGGCATGGATATTTATGCCGTCTTTAATATTAGTTACTTCACAAGTAACTAAGTTTGTAAGTTTAGGGACTGATGACCCCGTAGTTAAGTCCCATAAGTTATACAAACATTTGATTTTGAACAAAATTTCCCTCTGCTGGATCAACGAATTCATATTCTTTTTTTTCAATTTCCAGGAGTGAATACCGGGTGATCAAAAAGGCAGTATAAATTTGAAAACTTAAAAAATCACGGAATAATGTAGATAGAGAGGTAAAAATTTACACACATACTTGGAATTACATGGGGTTTTATTAGGAAAAAAAACCCACGTTTTAAAAATATCCGACAGATGGCGCATCATCTGATCAGAAAAGCAATAATTAGCATAACAAATTAAGACAAAGCAAAGATGATGTTCTTTACAGAAAACGCTCAATATGTTCACCATCATTCCTCAACAACAGCTGTAGTCGAGGAATAACGTTGTGAACAGCACTGTAAAGCATGTCCGGAGTTATGGTGAGGCATTGGCGTTGGATGTTCTCTTTCAGCATCCCTAAAGATGTCGTTCGATCACGATACACTTGCGACTTAAGGTAACCACAAAGCCATTAATGGCACGGACTGAAGTCTGGGGACCTGGGAGGCCAAGTGGCGGGTGAGCAGATCTTTGACGCGTCTAACAATACTTTGGTTTTTTTCCTTCCTTTTTTTTTTTGTCCTAATAAAACCCCATGTCATTGCAAGTATGTGTGTCGGTTTTTACATCTGTGTCTACATTATTCCGTGATTGATTAAGGTTTCAAAATTATGCTGACTTTTTGATTATCCGGTATATTAATGCATAAACAATGCATTTCTACATTTATTATCATTAAAACTTAGTGACCTGTGGCACGTTGACAAGTAAAGTAATAGCAATTAACACATCAGTTTACGAAACGACTCCAGAACAATGCGTCTGAGGCTATTTAGGGTCCTAATTTTGTTTTAATGTTTGATTACCGTAATTCTCTTATAATAGTGCCACCGAATGTGGCCTGCATTTCGTAGGAAGACTTTTTACTTGTCGGTTCACCACACTCCAGTTGCTTTAATACGATTTGAATTACAATTGTATGAAAGAGTCGGAAGAGACTCGGCAGTGCAGACGGCTATATCCCCTTCATACACTGGCGGAAATGTGTCCGCGGCGCCTCGCACCTGCTCTCAGATAATCAGGAAACCTCCCAACACCTGTCGTGTGGCCGGCACTAATTGACACTACGTCCGCACCTTTACACTTCATTTTTTCCTTTGTACCAGCCCCGCTCGTCAAATTTCTCCCTTGTAGGATGTAACCAAGTAATGTCAGGCTACTGAGGCGGGTAGGCGTCATGCCGAGGGTCTGTGAAGGTTTTCTAATCTCATGCCTACGTATCCCATCGATACAGATGAATTCTATGACGGTTCCATTTAAAAGGAAAAGGCCAATTTTTCTGTCAGCCAGTACGCTCCGACTTTAATGACTGCAACAAGAATATATATTATACATTATAATATAAACAAAAAACAAACAAAAAAACTGTTATTACGGTTCCTCTTGGAACAGATCACGTTTTATCAGCGAAAAACATTTCGAAGGAAAGCAGAGTATCTTTGCCGATAGCGTTGTATACAAGCTAACCAGGTTTTAGCAATATCTAGTATAGTCATCAAATGAAAAAATGCTACAAATAACCAATTTTCAATCTACTCCATATTTTTGTGACGCTGTCACAGCAACCGTAATATATATATTTCAGTGAAAAAGAGTCTTGGTTGCACAAAAGCATTGTTACACTTATTTATACATGATGCGTTAAAAACTTCTTTTTTAAGAAACAGCAGTTAACTAAAAATATGTAAAATTATTGTTAAGCAAGAGTTTATAGAAATAGGGAAGGTACAGAATGATAAAACTGGAGGCCACATGACCACATTCACATTTTCGCGTGGGGGGAAATGAAGGTTGAACTAATAAATACCACTGAAGAGCATGATTTAACAAATAAAATTACTTATCACTGAGGTAGCAGAGCGTCATACTATTAAATTCAATAAAATAGAATCTTTAAAATAGATGTGGCAACTGTTGCAAAAGACTGGGGGGCAACTTAATGGTAAAACCGAACTTAACCGAGCTAATCTTTCTTTATTTACGTAGGAGCTACTCTGTGACACAAATGCGGCTTGCTTCCGCGCTCGCTATCTTACTAGCTTATCTGTTAAACCATGTTCTTTAGCGGTATTTATTAGTTCTACCTTCATTTCCCCCGACGCCAAAAAGTGAATGTGGCCATGTGGCCTCTTATCAGTCTGCACCTTGCCTATTTCTTGCTTGGGAAAGATTTTACATATTTTTAGTTCGGTATTTCTAATGTTTTTTATTTTTAAGTTTCGACGTCTGATGATGCCCAGAAGAGGTGAAACTCGTGTGTAAATAAGTGAAAGTTCGCTTTTGTTCACCCAAGACTGCTTTAAAAATTATAATAATAAAAATTAAAAATAAAATAAAAATAAATATTAATGTATGTACTCAAATATGAAATTTGGGCTCGCGCTCCACATCAGTTGGACTAGCTCCATTTACCCCAGAGTTTTGCTTAGTTAATGTTAAATTTTGTACCTCTATCCCGGATAACCATTTTTCACTGCTATCAGAAACATAACTGTATTAATTCCAAACAGTAAGTATGAGACCAGACGTATCACAGTATAACCGTCGAATAAAACTTCGATAATTTTCCGAGACTGTTGACATCCTAACTAAGCGAGTGGATAAGGCACGATAAGGCCACCTGCCTAGTAGCCAGTACATCCACTTTTGGCACGGATGACAGCTGCTACGCGTCTTAGAAGCAGTGAGGCTGTGGTTTCTGGAGGGGTTTGGCACCTCGACTGCACACACGAGACATGTGATTCCTTTAACGTCGAGGAGAGGAGCGGTGAGGTTGCATGCAACCTTACATTACATCCCAAATTTGTAGAGAGCTGGGAGGCCAGTACATCAATTGCAACTTGCTCCTCCGTTCCCCGAACCATTCCCTTACACGCATGGCCTTCATACATATCGTATTAGGCGCGATGGAGTGGCCGAGAGCTCTAAGGCGCGTTGGTGCGAAGCGCGCCGCTTCTCGCAGTCGGAAGTTCGAATCCTCTCCCGGGCATGTGTGTGTGTGTGTGTGTGTGTGTGTGTGTGTCTGTGTGTGTGTGTGTGTGTGTGTGTGTGTTAAAAAAATGTTCAAATATTTGTATAGCTTTTGGGACTTAACTACGGGGTCATCAGTCCCTAAACTTACAAACTACTTACGAACTAGCTAATACTAAGGACGGCACAAATATCCATGCCCGAGGGGGGATTCGAACCCCCGACCGTAGTGGCCGTGCAGACCGTGACCGGAGCGCCTCAGTCCCCTCGGCCACCGCGGCCGGCGTGTGTGTGTATGTGATGCGTAGCGAAAGCTACTGTAAGTAATTTGTAAGCTCAGGGACTGATGACCAAAGAAGTTAACTGCCTTAGATTTACAAACATTTGAACATGGCTTATTAACCTGCTGAGAAAATCGACCGCCTTTAAGAATCATGATTTTAATCAAGTTGTATACACGATCTGAAACCGGTGTGCGATATTTCTTGGATCCATGAATGCCCACGTGAATCTTTCCGCCATCAAAATGTCTCCGTTCCGCAGTGCAATAATCAAGGCACTATTGACCTGGAACACGACAGATTGGCACATTCCCATCGGCATGATGCATGTTGAAGTCATATCGGGATGCAACAGACCATTCAACGCTCTGTGGCGGTGTCAATGTCCTGTGGCGATGATCATGTGCCTCTTCCAGTTCCAGTTGTCATTGTAGTGGTGTAAGTACTGGCACATGAATGGTCTATAGTGGTGCCCAGGTAGGAATGTTCAGTGCACTGTAAGTTCAGAAACACGTATACCCTGTCTGGCATTAAGGTGTGATGTTACTTTCAGCACATGTCACTGAGTGTCCAGGTTCATCAGTCTGCCTGGGTCGCGGCATCCAACGTCTAATCAGTAGCGGCCCAAGTCCTCAAAGCTTGGACGTGGTTTCGTCTACTTGGTTTGGCCATCTGTTGAAAATATCGCAGCACACCTCGAATACCCGAAAAATCGTAGAATTTCTGAAATGCTCGTTAAAGTCAGATGGATGCAATGCCTTCTCCAGCTGACTAACTTCACAAATCTACGTCTTCATAGATACTCTGCAAATCACATTTAAGTGCCTGGCAAAAGGTCCATTGACCACTTTCATAACCGTTCCATTCTTTAATAGCGCGCCGGAAGAAAGAGCACATAAATCGTTCCGTTTTCGATCTGATTTCTCTTATTTTATTTATTACCCAATGTAAGTGGGTGCTACCAAAAAATATTCACATTCACAAGTAAAAGTCGGTGATCGAAATTTCGCAAATAGATCTTGCCGCAACGAATAACGTCTTTCTTTTAATGATTTCCCTGTCAAATCGTGCAACATTTCCGTGACGCTTTCCCCGTGTAATGTGATAAAACGAAACGAGCTGCCCTTCTCCGAACCTTCTGAATGTCTTCCGTTAGTCCCAGCTGATGAGGGTCCCAAACTGGGCAACAGTACTCCAGGAAAGGACGCATAAGTGTGATGTAGGCAGTCTCTTTGGTGGAGCTGTCGCATCTCCAAAACGTTCTGCTAATGGAACGTAACCTTTGGTTTGTCTTCCCCACAATTTTTTCTATGTGTTTTCTCTAGTCTAAGTTATTCGTAATTGTAACTCATAGGAATTTGGTAGAATTTACGACCTTAATGTTTGACTGATTTATCGTATAATTGAAGTTCAGCGGATTTATTTTAGTGGTCATGTGCATTACTTCAGACTTTTTATTATTAAGTGTTCATTGCCCATTTTCGCACCATGTAGAAATTTTGTCGAAATCGCTTTGCAGCTGCTTTTGATCCTCTGTTGACTTCACTAACCGATAAACGACAGCATCATCCGCGAACAGTCTAAGGGAGCTATTCAGATTACCAACACAAAGAAGAGTAGTGAACCTATAACGCTTCCCTGGGGACGCCAGATATCACTTATGTTTTACTCGATGACTTAACATCAATTACTAAGAACTGTGTCCTTTCTGATAGGAAATCATGAATCCGATCGCACAATTGGGGCGATATTCCATAAGCATGCAATTTCATTAGAAGCCTCTTGTGAGGTACAGTGTCAAAAGCCTTCCGGACATCCAGAAATATGGAATCGATTTGAGATCCCTTGTCGATGGCATTTATCACTTCATGTGAATAAAGGGTAAGCTGTGTTACGCAAGAGCGATACTTTCTGAATCAGTGCTGACTATTGGTTAATAGGTCGTTGTGTCTAAATAACACTCATTTCACGGCAGATTGATATAGGTAGAAGGTAGGCGGACATATTGTTTAGGCTGATCAGTGTATTCCTGACGGAAAGGAAGGAAAAAGCGGTGTGCGAGACGGGTGCTACGACTGCTCATAGGCGACTAAAAGCACATGCGACAACATGTTTAATCGCAACCCGCAAGAGTATTGCGCCGATTTGGGACTGTTAGTGAAACCTTTGAACCATCTCATCACAATTTGAACACGATATTCAATCGCAAACCGCAAGTCATTTTGCAACTATTATGCCTGTTGATGAAACCTTGATCCATCGCTACACATCGTAATCAAAACGGCAATCAATACTATGGACGAAAGCTGGTGAAAATATACAAAA
Organism: Locusta migratoria; assembly: GCA_026315105.1. Classification (NCBI taxonomy): domain Eukaryota; kingdom Metazoa; phylum Arthropoda; class Insecta; order Orthoptera; family Acrididae; genus Locusta; species Locusta migratoria. The sequence continues at coordinate 59,076,305 of CM048751.1, forward strand.
GAAGGCAAAGACCATATTGTCAATTGCTTAGGCGTTTTCGGGGATACCCAAAGAATGATCCCCATAAAATATCTGGAAGCATGTTTGAACCAGTTATGGCACATAATTGGATCGTTTAAAAATTGAAAGAAAGTCTAAGCTGGCAGTCCAACGATAATGCACCATCCCATACATTAGGGATGAAAACTGTGAAAGTGCTTGTATTAGGTTTTTAATTGCTTCGTCAACCACCCTACTCTCTAGTTTCAGCGCCGACTCATTTCTTTCTGTTCCCTGAACGGAAACCTTTACTTGATTGTAAGAAATTTTCATCAGATGAGGGACTGTTTGTTGCAGTTACCGAATATTTTGTAGAGTCTGACAGAGCCTTTTTCTCTGATGAGATGAAACACAGAACGGTCGTTGGACCGAATGGACAACGTTGAGAAGTAAGGTGATTGTGTACGGAAAAGACAGTTTTTCGCTGTTTTTTATCGGACCCTCGGAGATCCTTTCCTTTCCGCAACTCCACATTACATTAGGCACTGCTCATAAGGCTTTCATCTCACCATTGCATAAAGGGTACATAATATGTGCACAATAGCTAAAGTAATGTAAGTACACTTCAGTTGACATTACACGTTGACGTAAGTTGGGTGAAAATGCAGTTGCAGGTTTAACATTGTAGATGTCATACAGGGTGGAACTGTGGAACTATATAAAACGACTTAAAGATACATCGCAACGACGAGAACGTAATGTCACGAAATTATTGTGTTAAAACCCTATTTTTCATAGTTAACTAAATAAATGATTACCACTAAATATCTGCACCTAGAAATATTGACAAGTAAATTTTCACCTAGTCTTGATATACAAATTATTTATGAGAGATTCGCATTCGGGAGGTCAGTGGTTCAAATCCACCTCCGGCCATTCAGATTTAGGTTTTCCGTTAATTCCCAAAATCACTCAAAGCCGGGATGGTTCCTTTGAAAGGGCACGGCCGATTTCCCTCCCCATACTTACTATGTCTCTAATGACCACGCTGTCGATGGGACAGAGTTTGCGTGTGTTTGTGTGTGTGTGTGCTTGTGTGTTTGTGTGTGTGTTTGTGTGTGCGTGTGTGTGTGTAGTACATTTGTTACTCCTTCTCACTGAAAGTACTGGAGGGATCTAGACGCAATTCGGAGAGTGCCAAAAGCCCCAATTAACACATAGGTCAATATTCGTAAAGAGGCCCTCCTAGAAGGTAATTTTTGTGAGATTTTTCATGAATTGGTTGAGAGGAGAGAAGGTGATGAAAATCAGAAGGTGGCGACAAGAATGGCACCTAGTAATGCGCTTTATCCCTTCTAGAGACTGAGTCAGTGCGTTGATTAGCGAAAAGGTAAAGAAGAATGAATAGCAAATCGCCTAACAGGAACTGAGTTCGCTTTAATTAAACCAGTGATACAGTGTGAACCCCAGTTTGATGAAGGGATATAAATGGTGGACTTTTAAAGATATACACAATTTTCGAATATAGACTGGTTTTAGATTATTGATGAATTTTATAAGTTTCGTTACTTAGGCCTACCTGCTAGCCAAATCACCAACGCATCCCATGAGCTTGACAAATAGGTACACCAGAAAATCGCGATTATGTTACTGTTAATAAATCTCTCTCTCTCTCTCTCTCTCTCTCTCTCTCTCTCTCTCTCTCTCTCTCTCTCTCTCTTTGTGTGTGTGTGTGTGTGTGTGTGTGTGTGTGTGTGTAACACAAGACTTTTCACGAGAATGGCAGCAAAGAATAGATGTAAAGAGAAGAGAAAATTTGAGTAACAAGAAGAGGCATCTGTTTCGTAAGGCGACATCGGCGACTGTAGAAACGTTTTTACGAAGCAGTACACGGTGAAATGTACCTCCCATCTTCATAGTCACAAATAGATGTCTATTGCTGAACGGAAGAAAATGGCAGACTAATACACCATATCTTTCAAACTCGCATATCACCAAAGAAATATACATCGTTAGTGTATTTCAAAACTTTATTTACTCTCAGCATTTGTTCATCCTCTAGGCATTTTAAGGTACTACTTAAAGGGAGCAAGTAATACTCTGAATGTTAGAAAATGTATTACTAATAAATCGATCCCTAATTTCAAATACCGTGACCTAGCAGAGCTGAAATCTTTTAATTTACTGGAGAGCAGAGGCAGTGCCACATTATTATGGAGCTTACTTTTCCCCCGTTTATCTCTAATGAACCTGGTACTCAAGTAAAATCTCGTCACGTATTTTTTTGGAGTTACTTATTGTGTTCACATGTGCTGCAGAATACTTGTGTAATTAACAGCTGTAATGAGATTATGAAACGTCTGCTTCTCACCTGCCATAATACAAAAGCCCCTGAGAGCGTCGCTTTTTCAACGTCCGTATATGCTTCTGTACGAGAAAGAGGATAGAATTAATTACTTAAATTTACGGGGAAAAATTACTTTAGAATAGGAAAGTTCGTTAATCTCTCCACAGTACGCTGATGTTGCGACCAGACAGGTTTTATATATTCCACTGTTTTGTGTAAAACAATGTGTATAATCCCTTACATGCCCGAAGGTTTGTCTTCTTCAAAGAAAAAGTTAGTTTTCAACCTGTATAACGAGTGTTTATTTAGTTATTACTTCTGAGGAACTGAGTTCGTAGTATGGTATTAATAGTGACATCGTGTACGTTCATTTAAAAAATGATACCGTATCTAATAAGAATGTTATTTTTATATTTATACAATGAAGACACCAGTGAGCTGTTGTATGTGTAGAAATGAAAGGAGTACTTCCTTCGCCCCCTACTCTTTCGTAAATATCGAGCGAGGTGAATCGGTGATTATCACACTGGACTCGCATTGGGGAGGATGGTAGTTCAAATCCACCTACGGATATCCATATTTAGACTTTTCGTGATTTTCCTAAACTACTCCAGGCAAATGCCGGAATGTTCACTTTAGTAGGGCACGGTCGACTGTCTTCATCAGTCGTATCAAAATAATCCAAGATCGTGATGCGTCACTAATGACCACGTCTGCGACGCAACTGTAAACCCTGATCTTCCTTCCATTCATAACTGATGATTTCATGACTGGCTTATGTCACAAATTTCCTGTTCTGTCGTATTCTTCTCACCTGCCGATAACTGCAAAAGAATACACCGGAGTGGTTTTTCTTCTTTGAGATCAGCAGCCTCTTTCTTTTCCATTCCCATGTCCTGAATGTCAACTAGATATGGAAGATTGAGTGTGTATTTTTGAGTGTCTCCTGTTGATCAGAACTGTTTCTTTCACTTTTTACGTAGCAACAGCAGTGAAATCTTCGCTCCGTTATTCCAGTCTGCCTTTCACATTTTTCTATGAAAATGGCCTGCCGCTGGTTTTCAGATGTCGCTGTTTTTCTGATTTTCAGCACCTAACCCTCCCCTTACAAGAAAATCAGGCTTTTTTGTTTTTTTTTTTTTTTGTTTCATTCTTCCTGCTGGCTACCAAGTGTGTGTATCACTATTTCCCTATAAAATATTGACAGAAAACATGAGCTGTTTCCAAAATTCGTATTCGACCTCCTTTGCGTGCCGAAGTGTAATAACTAGCTATAACTAGCTGCGTAACAGAACCAACAAGTAGTTGGTATTCCCGTACAGGAATATTGACCCCTTTTTGCCTCTACAGCCGTCCATGTTTATGTCAGAAATAGCGTTGAATAATTCTGTGTATGGAATGACCGCTCTATTGTGTCCGATAAATGTTGGATGGGATTCATGTCGAGTGATCAAGAGTGCCAAATCATTCGCTGTAATTGTACCGAACGTTATTCAAACCAATCGTGAACGACTGTGGACTGATGACGTGGCGGATAGTCATCCGTACAAATTCTATTATTACTTGGGAACTTGAAGGGTACGAATGTCTGCAAATGAAGTAGGCGAACGCACCCTTTTCCATGAGGTAGAATTAAAGTTTGTTTTGTGGACGGAGACGTGCCTTAACGGGACCTGGACGTGAACGGACTGCATTTTCATACCCTGCTTACGGTGCACATTACTCTTGATCTACAATGCGGAGGAAGTTGCGATTTTGTACCAAACTCAACGACATTAACTCAAGCTATAATACGAAAGTTATTGAAATATCTTTTATATTTTAAGAATTATAATATTTTGCCTAATAGATGTATTTATAATACACGTTCTCATTCCGGAACCATGGTCAGTCTAATAGTATTTAGTCTGTAGCATTATGCCTCTTGCTTTGTAGTTGGGAGGATATCCGAGGAAATAGAAAAATCCTTATTACACTTCACTACTATTTTGTCTTATGATAAATCATGGTTGCAAACTTTTAACACGAATTATCTACAGGAGAATGGAAAAGCCGGTAGAAGCTGACTTCGGAGAAGATCAGTTTGGATTCAGGAGGAACGTAGGAACCCGGGAGGCAATACTCACTTTACGTCTTATCTTAGATTAAGGAAAGGCAAACCTACATTTTTAGCTTTTGTAGATTTGGAGAAAGCGTTTGACAATGTTGACTGGAATACACTCTTTCAAATTCTGAAGTCAGCAGGGGTAAAATACACGGAAAGGAGTTATTTACAACTTATACAGAAGCCAGACCGCAGTTATTAGACTCGAAGGGCATGAAATGGAAGCATCAGTTGGGAAGGGAGTAAGACAGGGTTGTAGCCTTTCTCCGATGTTATTCAATTTGTACATCTAGGAGGCGGTGAAGGAAAGATAGGAAAAATTTGGAATAGGGATTAAAGTTCAGGGGGAAGAAATAAAAACATTGCGTTCTGCTGATGACATTGTAATTCTGTCAGAGACAGCAAAGGACCTGGAAGAGCAGTTGAATCGATTGGACAGTGTGTTGAAGAGAGCGTATAAAATTAACATTAACAAGAGCAAAACAAAATATAATGGAATGCAGTCTTAGAAAATCAGGCGATGCTGGAGGAATTAGATTTGGTAATGAAACAATGAAGGTGGTACATGAGTTTTGTTAGTTCGGTAGTAAAATAACATGCGATGGTCGCAGTACAGAGGATATAAAATGCAGAATGGCAATGGGAAGAAAAGCACTTTTGAAAAAGAGAAATTTGCTAACATCGAATATTAATTTAAGTGTAAGGAAGTCTTTTCTGAAGGCATTTGTGTAGAGTGTTGCCTTGTACGGGAGTGAAACATAACGATAAGCAGTGCGGACAGGAAGAGAAAAGAGGCTTTTGAAATGTGGTGTTACAGAAGAATGCTGAAGATTGGGTGGGTAGATCGCATAACTAATGAAGAGGTACTGAACAGAATTGGTGAGAAAAGGAATTTTTGGCATACCCTGACTAAAAGAATGGATCGCTTGGTAGGACACATTCTTGGACATCGAGGAATCGTAAATTTAGCATTGGAAGGAAGTGTGTGGGGTAAAAATCGCAGAGGGAGACCAAGAGACGCGTATACTAAGCAGATTCAAGTGGATGTGGGTTGCCGTTGTTATGAAGAGATGAAAAGGCTCGCTCAGGATAGTGTAGGGTGGAGAGCTGCATCAAACCAGTCTCCGGACTGAAGACCATAACAACAACAACTATTTTGTCTACAGATTATCGTTAAAATTACATACAACATGACAAACATAGGTCAGTTCTACAGTATATTAGGCATATTACTGTCCCATTCTTCAATTGAAAGAAATTTGATGAACATACCTAAAACATGAAGATATATGTACATAGCTAAAAACATTATGAAGATATATGTACATAATACTCTGAAAATGTAGTATCGAGAGAATGAGAAAAGAATGGTCACAGTGTTTCTGACTCACCGTATGCCTCTTTCAGAACATTCCAGTGGCATATCTTGATGGCCAGCTGCTTCTTTATTCTCTGCAGACTCTTTAATGGTGGCTTCCGCAGCTCCCTCAGATTCTACAAGTCGCTGACGATCTATCTGGTTGGATGCCTAATTTGTCAATTACTTTTGTGCTGCTAACTGCACCATCATTCAAACAGATAACAGCATTCATCACACCTAGTTTGAGTGCTGTCCATCTAACAAACACTGTGTTCGGTATTCGTTGCCACACGCAGCTGTTCAAACTCTTATTAGGATTTTGTGTGCGGCCACGTAGACATTTGCTAAGTAATTTTTATTATTATTATTATTATCTGCAATGTCCCTGTATATTGGCTTCATTGTTTCAAAAAATGTTTGTTAAGCTTATGGGACTTAACTACGGGGTCATCAGTCCCTAAATTTACAAACTACTTATCAACTAGCTTATCCTAAGGACGGCACAAATATCCATGCCCGAGGGGGGATTCGAACCCCCGACCGTAGTGGCCGTGCAGACCGTGATTGGAGCGCCTCAGTCTCCTCGGCCACCGCGGCCGGCTTCATTGTTTCCATGACTGTGGCAGGCATGGCATTTTTATGGCGATATTTCTTGCCTAGAGTATCAGCGTGGCCAGTGTGCAGACATTTGTTCAATCAGTGTTGAAGACTATAATAACTATTTAAAATGATATAAACATTCCAGTTTTGGAAGCGGAAGAAATTTGTCACTCAGATGGAAGCAATTTTTTTTTTTTTTTTTTTTTTTTTTCAATCTTCTTCACGTGCAGTTAACCTTAAGAACAATATCGATTCAAAAACGAGCAAGAAACACATGGCATAACAATTGGTACAGATGTTGCTGAGTTACCTGTGGACCTTTTGCATTGTGGCACGGCCGGTCGCGATGGCCGAGGAGACAGGCGCTTCAGTCACGGTATGCACGGCCACTACGGTCGGGGGTTCGAATCCCCTCTCGGGCATGGATATTTGTGCCGTCCTAGTTCGTAAGTAGTTCATAAGTAGTTTGTAAGTTTAGGGACTGATGACCCCGTAGTTAAGTCCCATAAGCTTTACAAACATTTGAACATTTGAACATTGTGGCACGGCCTATTAGACGAAGCGTACGTTCCGTATGCCTTCGTCTGGTCATACGGCATTTCCTCGCTTTCTTCGCTGGACATCGATTGTGTTTCAAGTGGCACCATCCCGAGTTTACGAAGTGCGGTAAGAGTGACGTACAATGCTCCATTTTTTAAAAGACTGAAAATGGTTGGAGGTACTGCAAACTTGCGGTATCCTATAGAACGAAAGTATCCACCATCTTAGTTGGAAGAGAAGGTAAATTTTATTCATATTCCTGTGATGTTGTTGATGTACTATAAGCTTGGAATAATAACCAAGTCTTTAATGTGGAGATTGCTTCAGGGTGCAAAACTGATAACAATTGAAAGTGACGATGTTGGTAGGATCTTGTGACCTTACTTTTTCGCCATTATCAGTTTCGGCGTATTTAGTAGATATTAATAAATGATTTATCTTACGATCTAGACTGTTATTACTATTGGATCACCAAGAACAGAGTTTGTTACCTACATCTCACGTTGGTTAAAATTGTAAACAGAAAAAAAGCTGATCTGTTGCCTCAGTCCTCATTGTATGCCTGCATCTGTGTGACCAACTTAACAAACTTCAGATTTCACCCTCTAGTCCTGACTATTAGCAGTGCACAAATAGTCATGTACAACATGATATTTCAGCAGATATTCAGAATCAATAGGGAAAAAGTTGTGATTTTTTTATTTAATATTAAATCCACATTTCTTTCCGATAAAGCCACGAAGGGCAGACGGACTAAGGTTTGTTTCAGCTCCCTATTCTACCAGATACTTTGATTCTACAACAAAGTATAATGGAAAAGTCTGAGGATGTCTTAAAGTTTACCGACTTCTTATTTGTACATTTAAAAAAAAAAAAAAAAAAAAAAAAAAAAAAACACCCACGTGATTTAATGTAAGAACAGCTCACACCATCATGGAGCCATCACCAGCTTGCACCTTGCCTTGTTGACAACGTGGGCCCATGGTGTACTGGGGTCCGAAGCACACTCGCACCTTACCAATAGTAGTTAGCGAATGACATCGGGACTCATCGAGCCAGTGTTTTCAGGCGTGCAGGGTCCAACTGGCAGGATCACAAATGCAGTAGCCGCAGCAGGTGGCGTCGTGCTGTTAGTATAGGAAACCGAGTCGGTCGTCTGCTGCCATAGCTCACTGAGGACAAACTGCTCCGCACTTTACAAACGGACACGTTCGTCGTACAACTCATATTTCCCCAGGTCTTTCTTGCCTGTTTTCACTGACAACTCTGTGTAAACGCCGCTGATCTTGCTGCCTGCCACCGCGTTGCCTGTGGCGAGAGGAAACGCCCGAGGTGCGATATTCTTGGCACACTCGCGATCACACTCCGGATCCCAGAATACTGAAATCCCTAATGATTTACGGTGCGCCATGTCCCATGCGTGTAGCTTGAATTCATTGACCAAAGTGGATTAGTGGCACGCATGTTAGAATAAAGGCAGTCGCGTTTAATCTGAATATGTAAAATTGCCTCCACCATATTGCTTAGTCTCTGCAAGTGTACATATTGTAATGCTGATGCTTTAACACCTTTCAGACGGAAATAAAACATCATTATATCAACATAAAAGCACAATTTCGTGTATGTACTATACGTTACTTTTTATTTTGCTAACCGGTTTCGACTTACAAGACCATTTCCAAAGACTATGACAAAAATCTGTGAAAATGTTCTCCTTTGCCGTTTCTTTAACAGGATTTGGGCTACATACAACAGTATCTTTGAACCCAATAAAAACTGTTTTTTTTTTTAATTTTACGGCAATTTTTATTGCGATTTGTCTTTTCGACCAGCTCCTAATCAAACACCCTGTATGGTGAAGAGTACTTATCCACGAAAGTATATTGTTTCAAAGCTCATGTTTCGCACTGTCAATCCACAGCATTGACAGTAACATTCCTATCGTGTCCCAGTCTCTGGTTTAGACAAAGTAACTGCACACCTAAGGCTGCTGTAGAATATGACATTATCCGGTTACTTAAATCCACCAAACTTGCGACTTCAATAGTTGCAGTGGATGGGTTGGTCGCCTTCTCGTTCAGGATTGGTGGAAGCGGCCGTAATTGCAACTGGTACTTCTTGTCGCATCATCTTGAGCTATGAAGCATACCTTTGTAATTCGATTGCTGTATGTCACCTATTGTTACTTGTCTTTAACTAAAATAACATTTTAAGAGCGAACTAGGTAACATGATCGCTTTCTGTGACTCCTGGCTACCGTCCTACCGCGGTGGCCGATGGGACTGAGGCGCTTCAGTTCAAATGTTCAAATGTTTCTAAAGCTTATGGGACTTAACTACGGGGTCATCAGTCCCTAAACTTACAAACTACTTATGAACTACTTACGAACTAGGACGGCACAAATATCCATGCCCGAGGGGGGATTCGAACCCCCGAAACCCCAAACCCCCGAAACCAGCGTGCATGCACTGTGCTTGTGAGATTACCGCCCAATAGAAATACTGGTAATTAATAGCATTTGATAATTAAACAGTATGAAGTTCACTGCAAACATTGACCATGCCAATGCACTAAATGTTACACAATTTTAATCTTATTAATTATGGTAGCAATGTATGTATGCAGTTGGGTGACAACATTTATAGTTAGGCCAAAGGTAGAAATTCTCCACGTTGAGATTTGCTGTGTGCTTGTAGCTGACGGGAGGCCAGCGAGCAGGCCGACGTTGGTGGCTCGTTCCAGCTTAGGATTTTCCAGGCTTCGTTTCCGGTGAAGGGAGAGAGGGACAATGGCGAGTGCCAGGTGCAGTGCAGTGCAAAGCTTGAAATAAAATCTTCTAATACTACTTGGATTTGAAGTAATACGATGCAGTTAGGAACCTTTAAGGCTCTCATTACAAAATAGCCTGTTGACAAATAAACAATACATTAGCTGATATAGTCACATCTGACGTAATATGTTTAATTGACAATGAAAAGTAATAAATTACCAATGAATACAAGTCTGTTACACAACTAGCATGGTAATGAAGTAATATATTAACTATTTCTCATTTTATTTTCAATTAATCTTGTGTATTTTATCTTGAAATATGCAGTTAAATCACTTATCTGTGATATAAGAAATTGCACGATTGTGATAAATAGTACAAAGGATGTTCATACCAATATAAAAACCTAAGAGGACATTTATTTAATGTTTAGTGTAATTATTTTGATTTTAAGTAAAGTTTTAGATATGTATTGGCTGAGCGCTGTACGTTGGAAGTCGGATACAACAGCTCACATGGGGAAGTTGATGACGTAGGGGAAAAAACCCGGCGGTTGAGCTATTGGCGCGCGCGCGCGCGTGGGCAGGAAGTGACGAGTCGGGAGCGAGTGGGGTAGCTGACCGGGCGGCGTCGCTCTGCATCAGTCGGCATGTGTATCTCCAGGTGGAGACTTTAGATTTTTGGTGTGGCAGTTGCCAAGTGTGGTTGCTCGTCGTAGACTGCACCAAGTTGTATCGAGTGCTACTGTGTGTTGTGAATATTTAGCCGTGGAACAAGGTGTGCATCGCACTAAAAGTGACTGTGTTTTGTTAATGTAACACGTGTTGTCGCATAGGCATGAACATAAACGGTGTTTGAGACAGGCACATGGTGTGAAAACAATTTGCGACACATATTCATTTTATTTGAGGGCTCACGAGCTATAACTTTATTTGATAAATGTGTCGACGTACAGACGTATCAGCCACAGGGTTCTAATATTGTGAAATAAACAACATAAAGTGAACTTTTACGTGTTTTCAAAAATAGTAGTTAGTACACCCTTTTCTCTCAGGAACTTGACTTTATTATGAATTTCTTTGGTAATCATATGCAGGGAAGGAAAGCTGCGAACGTGTGATATCATCCCCTAGAAAACGAGTCAAACAGTAGCAATCACAGTTCTAGTGTTTTTGCATGTTTAGGAATTTGGTTCGCAGTTGGTGGTTGTGAGTTTTAAAAATTAATCTTTCCCAATTTTAAACTCTCACCTCAACCTTCACTCTCGCATGCTGACAGAAGTCATGCTAGAACCCTGTCAATAGATACAGATGCAGGTAGAACGACCTACGGATAGTGTAATTTAGGTATGTATAGACGAAGCTAGCATTTGAATTTCGTTTATTCGTATGAATATGCTTCCGACGTGATTACTGCCGAACACGAGAGTGAACCAAGCTGTTTAAAAATGGAGAGATTTTTATCCTTTTCAGACCGAAGGTTGTAGGTTATGTGACATTAATATAGAGACGGCGCCCGAGTCTGACTCGGGCTGCATGGTATCGCAGGGATGTTTTTATGCTTTCAACGTGCAACAAGGCTACAATGTTGGTTTGTACTACACAGGGACGCATCGTCAAGATGAAACCAGTTGCAGTATTGGACCACAACAGTTACGAAACGGGAGTGGATCGTTCTGATCAAATGGTGGCTTACTATCCATTTGGCAGGAAGCAGTACAAATGGTGGAAAAAATTGTCTTTCCACATGTTTGTAATGTGTCTCACAATGTATTATACAAGGAGACGTGAAGTGCTAAAGACAGAAAAAAAGGGGTCTGTAGATATTTCTTCTTTAAGTTGGAGAGTCTCTTGTCGAAAGAGTACACAAGGAAACTGAGCCTATGGCTAATCTAACAAACTACAACCCATCGGAAGTCATTCTGAGCAGAAGATACCAGCGACGGAGAAAAAAGCAATCCCCACGCGGGTTTGTAAGGTTTGTTCAGATAGAAGGAAAGCAGAGACCTCGAAATCAGGAAGTAATTTCTTGGTGGTGTCAGGAGTGTAATGTCGATTTATCTATGCCAGAATATTTTAGGGATTATCACACGAAAACAGATTATGCGTCTTAAATTGAATGTAAGACTTTTTCTAAAAATCTGAAAATACATTTTTTTTTCTTTTTGAATAAAACATGTTTCCTTCCTTCTCTTGTCAAAACCTTCTTTTTTTTAAGGATACATTGAGCTGACAAAAAAAAATTTCTTAGCTGTAACATTAGGCCTACAGCTTAAACAGTTACTGATTTCTAGAAATCATAAAAAAGGCTCAGTTAGTAGGGCAGCCGGGATAGCATTGGGCTCAGGTGCGAAAGTGTTAAGATACAAAATACATACAGCAATTCATTACAAAAATAGAACGTAAATAATTTTCAAAACATTTTTATCCACACAATTGTCTGTTTCGGACATTCACTACAGCTTTTTGTGCTCTGCACCATCTTACAGTAACATGCTTCTGAAAGAAATGACATAATAGCATCAAAAAAAAAAGTTCAAATGTTTGTATAGTCTATGGGACTTAACTACGGGGTCATCAGTCCCTAAACTTACAAACTACTTACGAACTACTTACGAACTAGGACGGCACAAATATCCATGCTCGAGGGGGGATTCGAACTCCCGACCGTAGTGCATAATAGCATCACAGGATCATATAAAATCAATTGGTCGTCAGGCATGATAGGTTCAAAACAACGGTATCAACACCTTGTCAACAAGTCTTTTTTTCCGCCATTGTAAATGTACTGGAAGTTTGCCGACTGTTGGTACCATACAGTGTAGAAACACGTACCTAAAACACGTTGCGCATGTTACCACAGTCCGTCCAGGATTGTGTGATGCAGGTGTGAAATTCCTAGAGTGATCCACAAAGAAATAAAGCGAGCAAATCCAGAAACACACAATTGTGCACGCAGGGCCTGAAAGGGTTGATACATTGATCAAAATAATTAAGGCATCAGTTAAGATATCTACATTATGACGTATTATCATCAACAGAATGAATTAAAATAGTTCCACGTCTTTCTGTCGGTTGTATAGAGTGCAGACAGCAACATTACAGCAACCGAGATGGTGCTAATAACAGGAAATTGCTGAAGAGGGGTTAGCTTTGACTTGAGTTTACTTCAATTGTTCAAATGTTTGTAACTCTATCGGACTTAACGTCTGTTGCGTCAGCCCTTAGCCATACAAACTACTTAAACAATCCTGGGGACAAAACACACACACACACACACACACACACACACACACACACACACACACACACACACATATATATATATATATATATATATATATATATATATATATATATATATATATATATATGCCCGAGGGAGAACTCGATCCTCCGACGGCGAGCAAACGCGCGGTCCGCAGCAAGGCACCTTAGAACGCTCGGCCTCTCTACCACGGTTGTATTTAGTCTTCCAAACGAATGACACAATCATTGCGGTTTAGATAGTGTAGTGATGAGGTTGTTCAATCCAACAACAACTTGACGTAGAGAAGCTATGGCAAGTAGAGCCATAAAAAAAGGTTGGAACCGGGAAAGTCGCAGAGGAAGGTGTCTGCAACTATTGGAGTGTCCCAGAGTGAAATTTCCATGACCTGGTCGCGATTAAAGACAGCAAGAACCATTAAAAGAAAAAAGGTCTAAGGTCGTCCACGGTTAACATCAGCAGGAGGTGACATCTCCGCTTAACAGCCTTTCAAGACAGGAGGCAGAATGCTACAAAGCTGCAACACACCCTCCAGGCAGCAACAGGACGCACAGTATCAAGACAAACAGTCCGAAATCTCCTTAGACATGTGTCCTCACGCACGGAGGCCTATGGTGCGTATCCCATTAATAGCATGACGCTGTTTAGCCCGCAGAAACTGGGCGGAAGATGATTTTCAGATGTTTGTATAGCTTATGGGACTTAACTACCGGGTCATCAGTCCCTAAACTTACAAACTACTTATGAACTAGCTAACACTAAGGACGGCAGAAATATCCATGCCCGAGGGGGGATTCGAACCCCCGACCGTAGTGGCCGTGCAGACTGTGACTGACGCGCCGCAGAGCGCTCGGCCACCGCGGCCGGCTTGGGCGGAAGAACATCAGGCTTAGAGTCGTAGCAAATGGCGCCGTATTATGTTACAAATGGGTCAAGATTTTGTATTCTTCCAGCCAATCGTTGTTCCCTCATCTGGAGAGAACATGAAAATCGGAACAATCCCGCTTGTGTGCAGGAAACATCACACTATCATGGTGGTGGACCAATAGTGTGAGCAGCAGTCAGTATTGGCGAACGTACGGTCCTCTATTTCGTTCATAATGGCGTTTTGACTGCTCATAATTATATAAACGAGATCCTTCGACCAGCTTGTTTACGGACTTAAACCCGATCACGTCAGGGCTGCACTGGACAGACGCATTCCAGCCAGACCAGCACCTCCCACGTCGGTTGCAGAGTTTGATATTGCTGCAATGGAAGAATGGCTAAATATCCCTCAAGAGCTGATCAGTAACCCCACACTATCCATGCCACTTAGGCGTGAAACACTACTGGGCGTCGGAGGTGATCACACACCATATTAGAGGGCAATGGGAATGACGTTGCCCCATGGCTGCCCTCCTGCGGTTGTTAACAGGGCAGCCACTCTCCCTTAGACAGTCGGTGACGACCGGCGATCAGCGAGCAGAGCGGAGGCAGAACGAGCGCCCCCTGATGGGCGGCGGGCCGCAGGAATGCCGCCGCCCCCAGCCGCCTCCGGCTCCGCCTCCACCCCCGGGGGTGGCGATTGATCGCGGCCAGATTCCGGCTCGCCGCAAGGGGCGGACGCTGTCTGCCGCCCCCGCAGCCTGCGGCTTGTTAGTGGCCAGTCCTCAGCCGATGGAGACGGCTTCATCGCGCACCTGGTGGAAAGACCCCAGCACTAGCCCAATACCTCGTGTTCAGATCAAGCAAGGAAAGGGGTTTGTTCTTAAATGTTCGTTTTCAGCCAAGATCGATGTTTATTTACATTGACGACCGGTTCTGATGGAACTTAGACATCATCTTCTGATCTGCATCATCATCTTCTGATTCCTATTATTATCTTATATCTTCTCATCTCCATCGTGGCGTCATCTTCTGATCTCCATTATTATCTTGAATGATGCCATAGGTAACTCTTCAGATTTCCATCATTAAATGATGCCAAATCATGACCTTCTGATCTCCATCATATATCTTAAATGATGCCAAGCCATCTGATCTCCATCATTCATCTTAAATGATGTCAAGGTATCATCTTCTGATCTTCACCATATTTCTTAAATGATGCCAAGCCACCATCTTCTGATCTCCACCATTATCTTAAATGATGCTAAGCCATCATCTGCTGATCTACATCATTATCTTAAATAATGCCAAGGCATCATCTTATTATCTCCATCATTATCTCAAATGATGCCGAGGCATCATCTTGTGATCTCCATCTTTCTCTTAAATGATGCCAAAGTTGCATCGCGACCGGTCCTCCAACTACATAAACAGCGATCTTGGATGACAACCATTATAAATTTCTTCCAGATCGCCCCACCAAACCCGTGTGAGTTTGTTGTTGTTGGGACCATCAGTTTAAAGAATGGTTTGATGCAGCTCTCCACACTACCATAAGCCATGCAAGTCTTTTCATCTCTGAGTTAGAACGGAATCATTTTTGCTTATTTATTACTCGTTCGGCATCTATAAAACCGCCCGCGAAAAGCGGGAAACCCATGTTCGAGACCCGGCCCGGCACAAATTTTCATGTCACCTTTTAGTAGAAGATCTATACCTTTTACAGTGACGCTAAGAGAAATTCGCTGTTGCGAAAAAATATTGATAAATACATGAACACTAAATCGTCACCATACAGTAATCTATAAAACCCACCACTACACAATAAATTAATTATAACACTCTTATAGTTTTATGCTGATAACATTACTTTTTTCGCTAAATTACAGATATTCTTAGGCCAATGTCCTACAGTTCACCATTTTTTTTTAAATTACCCATCACCCCCCCCCCCCCAGCCCAGAAACAAATTCTGGCTCCACCACTGCTGCTTGGTATCATTCGTTATCAACCTAATCCCCTAGTTGTTTTGAGCAGTGGAGCAATGTAGTTTGTGTTGTCACTGCTTGTGTGAGTACCTTGTTTTATAGTTGTTATTGCCTTCAGTACTGTTTGTGACTGTGTTTTGGCATGCAGAATTAAGTGTTGTTTGTTGCTTTCCCTTATGTCTTGAACCGTTCCTACTCATCTTCATTTAGTATGTCCTTCCACGCTTTCGGAATCTGTGGCCGTGCTTGTGCCCTCCTCATCTTGATCGTTGAGTTGTGCTTGTCTACGCCTCATTCAATCACGTAAACAAAGTAGATACTGGAAATTCACCTTCTGTAAAGCGGTTTTCCAGTTCCACAATCGATTTTCGTGTCCATGTAAACGCAACCGTTTTTGAAACGTTCTTGGCTTATCAGATTGTTTTCTTGTCAAAGTGACATTTTATATAGTAAAAGAGAAGTATGAATATTAGAGTAAGCAATGAATCTTTGTAATTAAGTAAAGAAAAATCAGGAACTGAATCAGTTGTTTTTTAGCCGCCATATTAAGTGGGCTAGGAAATCCGCTTCTGGCTTTAACATGTAAACACGACAGCGAAAAACGGTTTTCGAAATTCGGTTTTCTTATTCCGAAAGATGTGTTGCATTAAACGTAGTGCATGAGGATGTCTGCTAATCAGACGGCAGGACGGACAGGAATCGAAGCGCCGACGCCAGTGATACCCGGCAGTTGGCCACCCTGGGACCGGGCTGCCCCCAGCCAGGCGCCGCGCCCCAACTTCAAAGCGGCCCGTGTCGTCATCTCGCCCCCGCGCTCATTTTTTTCCGGGCTGCCGCCCGACCACCCCAGCGGAGACGCAAATAGACGGCGGCAGACGGCGCAGGGCAGAGGGCTCTAATTGCCGCGGGCTGCGGTAGGTGAGCCTCCCCAGGCCAAGACGCCGCTCAGGAGTGCCACCGCAAGAAGCACTGTGCCAATACAGGGGGTCCAACACTGTGCAGGAGGCAGTCTCCCGAGGAGCAAGCAACGAGGGAGGGGGAGCGAGTACACAAGCCGGCGTCGACAGTAACGTCGTTACAGGCAGATGCAGCTGCTCCTTTCGTCACGAACAAGCTGGTACAACATACACGAAAATTCTCTGCATTATGTAGGCAAGTCAATGATGTATCATGATTTATACGATACCAGAAGTATAAGCAACTTCAGTTACATAAAAATATATTAATATCTACTTCTGGAAAAATATTATACACCTGGAAAGATGACGTTGGTTTTGATTCGTACGGCAGTGGTTTTCAATCTGTAGATCACGACCCTCAGCGGTGTCACAAAGTCTTGCTCAGGAGGAACAGGGTCACTGGAGGAAGTACTTGCACATAAAACAAAACTAGAGGTTCAGTAAAACAAAGACGTATCATCAACATCCTGCACAGTTTCCAGCCTCTGCCCGGGTCTGCTTCGAACATTAGCCTCTCCACCGTCTTCTGTCTTGCCACCAACTCTCCGTCTTCACCTTGGTCCAATTTCCGTTACAGGCAGATGCAGCTGCTCCTTTCGTCACGAACAAGCCTGTACAACACACACGAAAATTCTCTGCATAATGTAGGCAAGTCAATGATGTATCATGATTTATACGATACCAGAAGTATAAGCAACTTCAGTTACATAAAAATATATTAATATCTACTTCTGGCAAAATATTATACACCTGGAAAGATGACGTTGGTTTTGATTCGATGACAGCGTACGGCAGTGGTTTTCAATCTGTGGATCACGACCCTCAGCGGTGTCACAAAGTCTTGCTCAGGAGGAACAGGGTCACTGGAGGAAGTACTTGCACATAAAACAAAACTAGAGGTTCAGTAACACAAAGACGTATCATCAACATCCTGCACAGTTTCCAGCCTCTGCCCGGGTCTGCTTCGAACATTAGCCTCTCCATCGTCTTCTGTCTTGCCACCAACTCTCCGTCTTCACCTTGGTCCAATTTCCTCCTTTCTTCCTGACACATTCCTCCAGTCCTTTTAGCCATCTGTCTCTCGGTCTTCCTCTTGGTCTCTTTGCCTCGAGTTTCATCTCATGTTTCCTCCTTGGTTTCCTCTTCTCCTCCAGTCGCTTAACATGCACACACCATTTCAGCCTTGATTTATGTATCTTCTCTTGTAATGATTCCACCTTCATTAACTCTATGATCCTCTAATTTCGTAACCTATCTTTGTCACTCCAATACTATTTCTCAAGAATTTCATCTCACTAGCTTGTAATTTACTTTTCTCTTTTCCTTTCATAACCGAGGTATCGAATGCATGTCTCAGGATCGGGACATAGTATGACCGGTATACAACTTTTTTACTCCTTTGGGGTACATCCCTGCTCTATGTTAGGCTTCTAACACTCTACCGAAATGCTTCTGCTTTTCTCCCCCGCTCGTTTATTTCTCTGTCATTTTTACCACTTTCCTGTATTAGACTTCCTAGGCACTTCAAACTCTCCACTCTCCTCAATCGTTCCCGACCGATTTTTACTACAGTTGTAACTCTCTTCTTTGTTCTTATTTTGAGAACCATCTCAGTCTTACTTATACTACATTTCACCCCATATTCTTGTAGTTTTTATTTCCATACGTCCAACTGCTCTTATACTTCCTCCTCCTTATTCCCCAAAATCATCAGATCACCTACAAAGACATTAGCTTTCACCTTTCCTTCACCAATTACTTGAGCTACTGTACTCATTATATCATACATCTTTACAATGAAGAGTAATGGTGAAAGTGCACTTCCCTGTCTCAAGCCATTCTTCTGTTCAATCCAAGCTCTCCTCCCACTTTCAGACAGGTCACACATCCATGCTACATTGCCTTTATCCTCCAAATAGTCTGTTTTGCTACCCCTTCATTTTCCAGGGCTTCCCACACTTTCCTTCTACGTACACTATAATACGCTTTTTCAATGTCCGGGAAGGTCATTAGTAGATCTATTCGATATTCGTAGTGTTGTTTCCAACTACGGCCGGAGGTTCGAATCCTCCCTCGGGAATGGCTGTTTGTGTTGTCCTTTGCGTAAGTTAGTTTAAGTTAGTCAAGTTATTTGTGTGTTAGTCTAGCGACTGATAACTACGAGGTTTGGTCGCGTAAGACCTCACACACATTTGAGTGTTGTTCCTGCAGTTGCCTTACAGTAAAAATTAGATCCATCGTGGACCTTCCTGTTCTGAAGCCATGTTGCTCTTCTCCCATCCCTCCTTCTAATTTTGCCCGAATTCGTGCTTCCAAAACTATCTCAAAAGTGAAATAGATATAATGTTAAAATTATGGAGTTCCTTGTGTAACTTTCAATATGAATTGAACATGTCATACGTTGTTTTATAATATAGTGTGTCAGTGATGAATCAGCTCCAAGTACGAAAACTGTTTCTAGGAACCAATCGATAAGTAAAAGAACATGATATACAATAAATTCTCAAAAATTCGAAGAAGCAGATCTATGTCTCTACAAATGGTCTGTACTGTGGGACCTTACTTAATCAGCACGATTCGCATTCAAATCTTGCCAGAAATGTAAAACACTGTTTAAGATAAATATTTTTATTTCTTTCGGAAATCATGTAAAAAAAAAGGATAATGCGTTTCATTCCGAAAAATACACAAAACCTTCGTCCATTTATAAGAATGGTAATCAAAAGAAAGAAAATTAAATTTGTTTCCTTTGAGGTAACATATGTTTGTTACAGTTGGTAAGTTCGGTGAGGAAGGGGGGGGGGAGAAAATTTTATTGGAAGTGGGTCGGCAGAATATTTTTACTTGGAAGTGGGTCTCATTTTGTAAGAAGTTGAAAAACACTGGCATAGGTCATACGATAGTACATAAACTGATTATGATGTCATTGTCGTCGGGCAACAGACAAAATTGTTATAATGAAAATTAACAACATTCCAGGTCCCAAAATTGTTTTTCATACTGTGTACTGTAATTTCCGCCTTATGATTATTTTCACACAATTCAAAACATTTTTATATGTTTCTCTCTTTCAGTTTTAAAACTGCCGACGTCTACGCCGACTGTCTACGTAAAAGGATGTTTTTATCCAATATATGGTGCCTGTAATTATTGTTCTTCTGGTATTTTAGTAGTTTTATTACTCTGTACACAATATTATTCCTCATAAATAAGCCTGTAAATTGACGTACAAATGATAGCAGTAGTTCCTAAGGCACATACACAGATACTTTGTTAACTGGCACATTGTGATGGAAAAATATTGACGCATGTTTGACATCGTCTTCAACCACAACGATTTTCATGTTGTAGTCGACGATTACACGGTTTGTACGCAATTGTGACTTATTAATCTTTATTTTATTATACTTTGGTTTGGCTGTATATTGCAAATGATTCATGACGATTTAAATATTTTTCGTATTTGAGTGTCGTCATAAAAGCGAGGTCGTAAGTGCGAAACCGAAAATTGGTTTATGTTTTGCAATATTGTAACAGAAAAGACTGAAGCCAATTCTTTATTTGAGTAAGATTGTAATTTGATGACGCAATTTTCAGTAAATAACATTTAAAATGAAAAAGTGAGTCCAAACGAAGGACAAAAACTCAGTTGTGCACGACGTTATTAACAATGTCAGCGGGCAAGTCGTAGTGGATAAAATAAAAGAGCTGTATTTATGGTCATATAAATATTGTTTTATATGTTCATACGTTTATATTTTCGCTTGAAAATAGATGTCAATATTATGAAATTTTCTTTCATTTCCGAGCACTTTACCACACTAAGTTGACCAGGAACATACATAGTAAAGTTTTCTTTGGCCGTCAATAACATTTAGCGTTGTTGTTTCCTCAATTCTAGTAAGAAACTCTGACTTTATACATAACAGATCGTTAGTTATAACCTCACTTTCGACATCGGTTATTGGGATAAACAAATTGACGTGATGGGCAGTGTGAATACAACAAGATGTGACGGCGCTGTGACGTGACGTTATTGGACAGTGTGAACTGGTCTTTCGTATCCAGAAGATGTACCACTGGTATACAGCCCCGAAAAACAACAACAAACTAGACTCGCAAAACATTCACTAGTAGCGTTTACTGCATGGTATACTGTCTGATTACCTTTACCGTCTAAACACGCCACAAGATTTCCATGAGTTTATAGTTCAGGACTAGTGCGCTAGAAGCGCTTCTGCAGACTATTATCTATCTTGCTCACTTACGTTCATCGTTTAAAAAGTGCTTAAGGGGGCCACACCCTGCCTATCTAACCCATGTTAATTTAGGCAAGTATTTGACTCATTTCTGAAAATCTATATGATGCAGGACCTTAATATTTTTATTGTGATGCTAATAGAGTCAACCGTACTAAAACCTACTTTATCCCTTTTATAGCGTTTAAGAAATACTTCTTCAAAATTTATTGACGAAAATATTAAATTTTTTGTGAACTTCCTCATAGGGGAATATTAATGAATGTAGTGCCAGAGGTGGCTTTTTATGTTATGCAGGGCCTCTGAAAATTTCATTCCTTTATCTATGGTAATTTCTGATATAATGGGGCATATGTACTAAAAATTTTAGTTTGCGGAAAATTGACTTAAAAGGAAAAAAAACTATTAAAATGTTTTACTTACAGTTAATTAAAACTGTCCTGTTGTGTAAGATGGCCCTTCTTTGGCCTCTAGCAGGTCTCCCAGCTTCTTTTTTACCTTCCTGGATATTTGTCTTGCTTTCTTGTCTGTATTAGATGCCGACCTGTCTGCATAGACTATCCTCATTTCAACGTAGTGTTGCAGCCTGGTGATCATATGTTCACCAGGATTAATTCTCAGCATTTTCAGTACCCAACACTTTCCCATATTAACTAGAGGTCTGCATTATGTCCGATTTTTATCGGCGAGTCCCGCTCGCCCCTCTGGCTCTCGGGAGTATGCGGCCGAGCGTCCTCTTCTACCGGTCACGGGCAACCGATCGCCAGCGCTCGGCCGAGCGCGCCGAACGCTCGGTCGGTCGCCAGTAACCGCCGCACTCAGTGCCAGCGAGCTGCACTGTGTCATACTGCTTAGAGTAATACCTGTTCCATAGATCATGAATACGACACTTCGTAATAATGTGTAACTTGTCAGTGTAATAAAAGGTGTCTGTACAAGATATTACATTACACAAAATGTTATATGACACAAATATATTTTGTATTATTCTTCTTTTTCTTTTTATTATCATTTTTTATTTTTAGTTTTACTAATTTATATCTAAAAATTCATCCATTGAGTAGAAGGAGTTGTCATTCAGTTATTCTTTTAATAAATTTTTAAATGCTAGTTACCTATCTGTCAGGTTTGATGCTGTTTGGTAGGTGACCGAAGACTTTTGTGGCAGCATAATTCACCCATTTCTGTGCCAAAGTGAGATTTAACCCTGCATAGTAATATCATCCTTTCTCTTGGTGTTATACCTAGGCACACTGCTATCACTTTTGAACTGGGTTTGCCGCGGCGAATTAGCAACGCAGGATGCGCATGGCCGTTCGTTATCTGGGGTTCGGGTCCCCTCTCAGGCATGGGTGTGTGTTATCCTTAGGTTAGTTTACCTTAGTTTAAATTGTTTGCAAGCTACTGACTAATAACCAAGCAGTATAGTCCGATAGATTTACAAACATGTCAACATGTGTGTGAACTGGGTTGGATAATTAACAACAAATTTCATAAGTGAATATATATACTCTGAAGTAACTGTGAGGATATCTAAATCCTTAAATAGATGTCTCCGGAACGATCTTGGGCGCGCTCCAGTAATTATTCTGATTACACGATTTTGTGCAATGAATAAGTTTTTACTCACTAGTGAATTGCCTCAGAATATGATGCCATACGAAAGCAGTAAATGAAAATAGGCGTAGTAAACTGTTTTACTTAGAATCTTATCGCCAAAATTTGCTAAAACCCTATAAACCGAACGAATAATTTCGAAAAACCTTAGTTGCAGACTTCTGTTCAAAGTCTATATTTATTACTGGAGTTGAGCCATTTACTGTACGGAACTGTATATGTTGTGTTTTATCAAAAGTTAATGAGAATCAATTTACTTAGAACCACTTAATAATTTTGTGAAATACGTTATTTACGATTACATCAGTTCTCGTTTTTGGATTTGATTACTATACTTGTATCATCAGCAAAAAGAATTAATCTTCATCAATGTAGAATGGCAAGTCATTAATGTATATCAGAGATGAGAGACCACCGCTTCATATTAACAACTTAGTTCTTTTACAAATATCTTTCGTTGTTTACTATCAGTTCTATAACCCAAATACTACAACTGTGTTTGTCACATTTGATGTTTGATAGTTGTAAGTTTGGGAAATGATGATCCCACAGTTAAGTCCCATGAACTTTACAAACATTAAACATTTTTAAATATACTTTCTATGAGTTTTACCATTTTTATTTCAACTCGTATGTATTCCAGAAAATTCCCCATTATTGTATGTGGCATGGGGAATTCTCTGGAATACATACGACTTGAAATAAAAATGGTAAAACTCATAGAAAGTATAAAATTCAACAAGACCTGTCTCAAGAAGAAAATTTTTAAATATTTTGCCAACTACTGGAGTTTCGACTATTGAGGTGATCATGTCTTCCAGTAACTGCAACTTTAAAAACTGTAATTTCTGTGTATAGTATTTTGTTCCTTTTGGTAGACAAACGGTAATACAGTAGTCTAATCGTGCGTTATGTGCAGCGTATCTCCTTGTAGTTATCAGACCACAGATCAGTGTTTAAAGAGCACATTTTGTTCTTTAAAGCACATATTAGCTTGGGCACCATTGTCACCCGTATTTTGTCGGCCTTTTCTTTAATATGACGCGATACAGAGGTAGGGTGCGGAAGAATATCTTCTATATTGACTTTGCCATACGTGGCGCGGACATTGATGAGCTCCTGCGAATAATTCTTGAAGCCAATCTTACTACAAGTATTTAACGGTAGCAAATCTATTCCGCCCATATCGACCAACATAGCAACAAGAACTTTCTTTGTGCTACTTGGTACTGTAATTGGTCGGTGTAATTTTGCTCCGCATTTACTTTTGCAGTGCCGAATCATACCTGTTGTGCTTGACTGGTACGAAAGTATAGTATCGCATGTGGTACATTGCACGAAACCAGACGAAACCTGTGTGACAGGATCCACTACAAGTGCAAAAGATTTCCAAGCTTCACTTTTCGACTCCTCTTCCGACATGTCTTTCTTCTTCAGGACTAACGAGCCGCATGTAATTCTCTCCACAATACTTCTTTTTGTTTCATGAATGGAGCCTTTACGACCTACAGTTCGTTGATCAATAACGCTGTCTGCCTTGCTCAAAGCCAGATCGGTTTCTAATGCGATTCCGCAGTGTTGAGCGCGCGTCGGTCGCACCGTCACCGGCCGAGACTGTGAGTGCGCTCGAGCACCCGGCAGCGCTCGACACTCCCGCCGGTAACCGAGAGGCGGAGGGCGACCGGCCACACGGGGCATTAGACGGCCGCAGCCGTGCCGCAGCACGGACCTACCTCAGCCGTCGAGCAGCGGCACGAAACGGGATATGCTCGAGCGGTCGTTTTCATCGAAATACAGAGCTCTAATATTAACACAACTGAATGTAATAACAGCACCATGAACACCTAGTTTCATTATATGCATGCTCATAAATACAGTTTTAGGAAAGCGGTTCCCAATTATGCTGTTGAAACATTCATTTGGGCTCTGTGTCTGCCCAAGCAGACGTTTCCTTGAGATGTCAGGATGAACAAAGTCTCTGAAAATATGCTTTGGTAAGCCGAGTGTCAACAGCCGACATATATTTCATAAAATGCATATCTGAAAATAGGTTTAATTGCTGTAATAAAAGCAGCAGAAAGAGAATTCTGGTGAGAGTAAGATTCTCCAGTTGCCTGAGCCCTATTGTATTTGCACCACGAATTTCTCCTGATGGACACATTGCATGACATGGCTTATCATCAGTAGAGATCTTATGGAAGAATATGGTCCAAACATCTGTCTTCATTGCCTCTAGAGTTTCTTTATTTTTCCTAATTGCCTGCAAGTTTTCTATTTCAGTTTTAGTTAACCGACCCTATCCGGGCAACAATCTACCAGATTCATTTTTTTTCCTCTCATATCAACAGTCTTCTCAGCCTTGTTCCCGAACGTTTTCGAACATAGCCTACACGTTCTAATTTTCTAATAATGGCATCTCCATGTGGCTTAGGGTTCTCCACAATCTTGTATGTCTTACTGTCACCATCGCACAAATATTTGATGAAATATTTGTTATACCCCATGAACTTACATACCACCACTTGTTCCTCTAAAATTATCCACAATGTTGTGTTCTTTATGTTCATTGACTTTACAAGATTTGCACGTAAAGAAGCACTGCAACCGTAAGTATAACAACTAGTCGCAAGCACACTTTAACAAAACTAACCGCGTGTTTGAAATCGTGTTGTTTACAAACAGCAGAAACAAAAGATCGACCGTTGCATTCCAAGGATAAACAACACATATTGGAGTAAAAAAAAAAAAAAAAAAAAAAAAAAAAAAAAAAAAAAAAAAAAAACTAACGTGCACTGTAGGGGGGTTAAAGATCTAAAATACGAGGTATGTCCACAAAGTAAGTTCGTTTCGTTATATAAAATAAACGTGTACAGATACGGAAAAACTATTGTACAAAAATATACAACTATTAAACTACTTTTCTACATAGCTTCCGAAATTCTGTAGGCATTTGTCATAGCGTGGCAGAAGTCTTTGTATGCCTTCTTCGTAGAAGGTTGCCGCCTGTGTATTCAACCGTGTGGTAACATGTTCTTTCAGCTCGTCATCATCGCTGAAGTATTGACCACCATGGACAGGTTTTAGGTGTAAGAAGAAAGTCGCTAGGAGCGAGGCTGAACGGAGGATGATCAAACACGTCCCAGTGAAATTCCCGTAAGAGTTGTTTGGTCACATTCGCCTTGTGAGGTCGGGCGGTAACGTGAAGGGAAAAAGAAAACTCCTTTCATCTCTTCTTACACCTAAATTCTGCTCTTGGTGGTCAGCACTTCAACGATGATGAGCTGAAAGAACATGTTACCACATGGTTGAATACACAGGCGGGAACCTTCTATGAAGAAGGCACACAAAAACCTGTGCCACGCTATGACAAGTGCCTACAAAATTCGGGAGTTATCTAGAAAAGTAGCTGAGCAGTTGTAGATTTTTGTACAATAAATATTTTTTCTGTATCTGTACGCATTTGGTTTATATAACCAAACGGAACTTACTTTGTGGACATGCCTCGTAGATGCAGAAAAGTGGGTGACGAAAGTGGACGTGGTAGGAAAATGCTCTTTAAATGCTCGAAAAATATTTTTTCAGCGAAATCCTTTTCAGAGTACTTAAGGAAAACCTTTATCTATTGAAATATGATGTAAACCGAAAATCGAATTTTTTTTTTTTTTTTTTTTTTTTTTTTTTTTTTTTTTTTTTTTTTTTTTTTTTTTTTTTGCCCTGAACCACTGTGTTGTTCGTAGAGTACTCTCAGGAAAACCGAAGCAGGATTCGGCGTCAATGAACCGCAGTGCAGAGGGCGGCGAGGAATCGCTCATCAGCGGCGCTGACAAAAGCCTCCCCAGCGCTAAGGCACCTGTTCCGCAGGAGTAATTACCCAGTAGCAGGTAGTGGCGCCCGTTATGCGCGCGGCCGATGGAAGGCCGCTGCGGCTCGAGACCACTCATTAGCGAGTCAAGGAAGGCGCCGCACAAAAGGCCAGGGAGCCTCGCCGCCACTTGGCGGTGCCGCCTTTTTAAGACCCGCCCGGCCATCGCGACGGCCGGGCAGGCAGCTATACGAGCGCGCACACTTCCGCCCGCGCGCGTGTGTGTATGTGCGAGCGGTTGTCGCTTCCTAATTGCAGCCGGTGGCTTCTGATTAACAGCGGTGATAATTAGAAGCTCGCGCTGCCTCCGGTCGCCGCCGCCCCCGCCGCCCCCGCGGTCCGCCCCCGCCGCCGCTGGCCGCACTTAGCGGTGTAAATACTCGGCGCGGAAGGCACGATCGCCAACAATGGGCAATTCATTACGCCGGCGGTCGCTCTGTGCACAGTGGCCGGACCGGCGGTTCCGGAGGCGTCTCTTGCCCAACTGCAGCTTCTGCGCCGGCTACGGCGTGTCTCGTTTCATCACTTGCTGTTGCCGAGGGAAGGTAGAAGGGACGTGTTTAGGCTAAACAGCAGTTTTCAACCAGACAAAGAAGGAAAAAGTTTTTCTAAGAGAGTTTATTAAAAAGGGAAAAAAACATAAAGTAAATGTGCTTCCATAAGGTACAGTCCTGGAACCAGAACTTTCTGTTTTGTGTCCCAGCCTCGTCGCCGCTTTTGTGTCTCGTTCCCGTCGTAGGTGTCGGTGGCCGAGTAGGAAGAGCGATACAGAAATAAAGGTAGCACGCTTGTGCAGGTACGGAGATGAGCAGCCAGTGGGACAGCAGAAACTAGAAACACAAGAGTAAATTAGAACGATATATATATTGCACAGAATTTATACAATACTTAAATTTTACATAGTTCAGTACGGCAGAATGCTGATACATAGTTGAGCTAGGGGCCTGCCTAGTGCCTATCCGATAGCCAAGTCTTCACTGGTGCCTATCTGATTCCGAAGTGTTAACTGGTTCCTATCTCAGTCCCAAGTGAACTATATCGTTCAGTGGTGGCCACGAGCGGAGTTGCAGCAGAGGGCGCTCGTGGCTGTCGTCGTAAGAACGCCGCGCCGTGCGTGCATGGCGGCGCAAGGCGAAAGTAGGTGGCGCGCACTTTGTACATGTGCGACACCACATTCTGATATCAATAAACCAAAGAATAAAAACAATTACCTGCCAGTTGACAATGAATTACTACAATGGTAGAATAGTTTTCAAAATGACAAGCCAAGATCGCATACAAAGAATTTATTAAAAGACGACCGCTTTCGGTGCACTGTGTCACCATCATATGGTCACATATCTGTATCTATAAATGTGAATGTCTGTTCGGTGTACGGTTATCACGTCTCAAACACAAGACATAAATAGCAAAAAATTTGTACAGTTACTAATGTCTACCCAGGGAAGGCTTTAGGTACGGTTTTGTGGCGATCGGATAGCTATATAATGTGAATGTCTGTTCGGTGTACGCTTATCACGTCCGAACGACATGACGCAGAGACTTAAATATTTGTACAGTTACTAATTTATACCTAAGGAAGGTTTTAGGCATGGTTTTAAAGCGCTCTGATAGATATTTAGTAATTTGAAGAATATAAAAAAACGCGAAATGCGGAACAATAATGACTCTTTGAAAATTATATGTACTCTTTGAAAATGGTTTTATTGGTTGCATTGTTGCTTGAGGGTGGATAATGATAAAAGGGTGGAGTATATTGGGATGAAAAGTTATTGGTGTATATAAAATTCTACGTATGTATGTGTGTGTGTGTGTGTGTGTGTGTGTGTGTGTTAATAGCAGCGAAAACTACAGAACGCAAACGAATGGTCTGTGTGTAATTGTTGTCTGAAGTCTCCCGTTGTACACCATAGCAGATCCATGCCGATAGCTATAAGGGGGTGCAAGATATGGTGGTTGAAAGTCGTTAAATTATTAAAAAAAATTCGGACTGAGGTCCAGCGATTACGTTTGCAACTCTATAGCAAAGAGGTTACATACAGCGTAACGTGATGCCACAGACCGTATCTTTGGTCAATGCGTGCTACAATGTCTTCAGCTCTTTCTCTGTAAGGATAAGCATACGAATAAGAAAACATAAGAATAAATAAATAAAGCACTAAAAAAGAAATTTCTTTTAATACATATCTTTAAAAAAATCTATTTGACGTTTTGCGCATTACAGCAAGTGATCGATCTGTAATATTATTACAATCATTATTGTTGAATTTCGTGATTGGATTCTTCGAAACGAGTACATTTTTACGTGTGATTTCTTATTTCTTATATATTCTCTGATAAGTGTAACATGTTTTTAAAAGAAAGAAGATGGACACAGAGAGAGAGAGAGAGAGAGTGAATAGGAGAAGTACTAACTCAAGGCTCGAATAAAGAAATACCCGGGCAACGCCGGGTTTTCAGCTAGTATGTCATAATCTGGTCATCTTGTTAAAAAAAATTGGGTGTAAAATAACAAGTGCAACATTGCACTTAGTCACTATATCAAAAGTACATAAGTTAAAAACGTGACAGTTACAAAATACATAAGTATTTTGTCGTGTTTTTAACTTATGTATTTTTTTATGTAGTGACTAAGTGCAATGTTGCACTTGTTATTTTATACCCAATTTTTTTTTTAACATGATGACCAGATTACAACGTATATGTGACAAGATGACGGTGACAGAGTGCACCGAAACCGGTCGTCATTTATAAATTGTTAGTAAG
This sequence comes from Locusta migratoria, assembly GCA_026315105.1. Classification (NCBI taxonomy): domain Eukaryota; kingdom Metazoa; phylum Arthropoda; class Insecta; order Orthoptera; family Acrididae; genus Locusta; species Locusta migratoria. The sequence continues at coordinate 59,105,593 of CM048751.1, forward strand.
CGATCTTGGCTTGTCATTGTGATAACTATAAAACGATTAGATCACCTCCAGACCAGACTATGTCAGGTAATCTTAAGAATGGTAGAAGTTTAGTCGCAGTGGAGAGGCCGAGCACTCTAAGGCGTCATGCTGGAGAATGCACGGTAACTCGGCGTGGAGGTGTGTGTGTGTGTGTGTGTGTGTGTGTGTGTGTGTGTGTGTGTGTGTGTTTTGACCTTACCATACGTTTATTTAAGTAGTTTGTTAGCCTAGGGACTGATAACCACAGTAATTAAGTCCCTTAGATTTACAAACATTGAAACACGTGCACTGAATGGGTCGTGTTCCATTTTGAGTTATTCAAAATGTTCAAATGTTTGTGGAGCTTATGCGACTTAACTACGAGGTCGTCAGTCCCTAAACTTACAAACTACTTATGAACTAGCTACGACTAAGGACGGCACAAATATCCATGCCCGAGGGGGGACTCGAACCCCGACCGTAGTGGCCGTGCAGACCGTGACTGGCGCGCCACAGACCGCTCGGCCACCGCGGTCGGCGAGTTATTCATGACTCTTCAGTGTTTTTCCACCATTAATATTGGGTATTTGTATGTCAATTATTTTATTCGCTTATTAATGAGCAATGCCCCATGTTTATATATGTTTCCAGCCGTGTGATTGAACTTATGTGTTCATGAGAATGTGGAAGGTTGCTTTTAATATTGGCTGACTGCCGCGCAATGGCTTACAGTCGCCGCCTCGCGCTTTACGCCTCGTTTACTTTAGTTAAGAACGCGTAAGTTTTCTGCATTGGCGTCTTCTGGGTGGCCAGAGACCAGCTTACTTGGCAAGATGGCGAGGTGGCCTGTTCTTAGAGTACTATCAACATAATCATGGTCGAAAGGGGTGACCTCTCTGGAGCTTTAGAAGAGGGTATTATCTTCTTCAGGTAGACAGGGTTGGTAGACACTATGCTCTGAGCGCGTCCTACATACGGTGTGTGCAGGGGAAGGCTTTTGGAGTGACCTTAGGTTTCATTTTTATTGCGACCGCCGAAATAAATACATCGTCGAATCATGCTGAGGGGATGGCATGCTGTAATAACTTTGCTTTTGTTGTGCTCAGGCAGTCTTAGTTTATCAGTGATAGTTTTCTTGAGTAATTATTTCGCTATGCAAAGCAGGCGAAGTATTTCTTAATTAACAGAAATCGAGTAATTCAGTTTAAATTTAGTATTTGCATTCTCATTCCAGTGGTGATTTTGTGTCCGGTTTTACTCAAGTTGAAATACAGTGTGGCCTTCAGCCTTCATGTAAACTTATTATGTTTGAATTTCTTTTTTTAAACTAATGTTTTTGCGACATGTCTGTATCTGCGAGTTTGATAAATATTTCTCAGATTTTCTGGTTTGATTCTGTCTTTCCTGTCTTGGTATGACCGACTGCACCACATGCTTTTGTAACGGTCCTTACTTCGTCCTTCAGCCATGCTTTCACTAATATTAGCTTTTTTCTATATGAATTCTCGAGTGTGCTTTACTTGCTTGTTCTAAACTAATTCCTTTTTGTAAATTATATGCCATTTACCGTAGTCACACACCATATGGTATGTAAGGATAGTATGCCAATGACTCCCCGCACATGAGTTTGTTTGGTGCATAGCTGATTTCAATTAGTGCATCAAGACACCCACCATCTCATCAGAATGCCACCGACGCTTCAATTCGCAGCTGCTATCAAGTGTTGATGCATGAGTAATGTGTTTCAAGCATTATGCTTGTGTCTGTGAGTGAATGAATGTGCCTTCCTTTATCCAATGTGTATTTGCAAATTTCCTCCCACGTTACCAACATATTCATAAAGGGCAGAAACAAGCTCATTATGGGAAGTAACTTTATGGTTATTTCACTTTTATACAAAGTATGTGCTTTATTGTGCTTAATGTAGTCCCCCCACACTTATTTGCTTGTTCATTTTAGTGAATAGATAATAATTTAAAGTATCAAACTTCTGCTTTATAATTTCATCCTACCTGTCCCATCTTTAATTATTCCTTTTTTTAACATTAATTTAGTGTTTGTTAAAACGTTGGCTGCTCCCTTTAGGTGCGAGCAGTTACATAAATTTCTGTTGCACCAGTTCTGTGGCCAGTCGTAAAATCACCAAAAAGAAATTGAATACACTTCTGTACATGATCGGAGAAAATTATTCCGAAACATGAATCTAAGTTCTGAAATCTAACTTGAACACTAGAGAAAGAATCGCTACCACCTCAAGGGAGGAAAGAAAATTAGAACGTCTTACAAAGTCGAAGCGCAGCCACAGAGTGTCCAGACGGCCCGGGAGACAGCCACCAGCGGCCGGAAATCGGTAAATACCCAAGGAAAAACCGCGGTAGTGGGGAGAGTATAAACTCGCGCGTCCTTCCGAGGCTCGCTACTGGGCATTTCCAACCCAGCTTGAAATCAGACGGTGAAGGAACCTCTTTGGTAGCATCAAAAGCATAGGTTAGTAACGACTATCTATCGACACGAAGCCAGAGATGCAAAGTAGGAAGTACACATTCTCACAGGGACAGTGGCGTCACGAAGAAACCGTTCATATTGCAACCCTCTTCCGTTAGTGGGCTCCGAATTATTGTTTTGTGGAAAAAAAAAAAAAAACAGGGTTCTGTAAACGAGTTTCTAAGCGTAGAAGTCTTGCCTCATTTTAAGGCTAATGGAATGTGAAGAATACAGAATTTGTGTTTCTAGCATATTGAAATTTTACCGAGTTCTCTGATTAATTTGCATCAAGGATTCCGCATGTATCTTACTTCCAAGTAATAAGAAAATAGAAATAAAATAGAGGGACTGCGCAGATCTTTGTAGGTGTTTCATGACGCATTATGATGAAGTATCTTCAAGAACTTGATAAAAACGCCAGAAAACTATGAGAAAAAAACACAATTTACCTGTAGCAATTATTGAAAAAATTAAGCAAATACTTAAAGAATTACTGGAGCAATGTCTACATGGAAAAATACAAAGTTGGAATACAAGTGTGACTATTATAATTTGGATTCGCATTTCTCAAAAATTTTATTATTGAAATTAGTGTTCTTTATTTTATAGTTTATGATACAGTATCTATTTACAATAAAGGAAGTTGTGAAGAGACTGGAAATAAGACCAGTATCCTTCACAATTCATTCCATGGCTGGGTTAGACAGAAAAGGCACATAATGCTTATGAGAATAAACTTAAAAAACAATAAAAAATAAAAAGATTAAAAAAAAAACTTTAATATCAGACTGAAGTCTCTGACAGTCCATCCTACGAAGATATGTATAAATTGTAAGTACCATTTTTTTAAAAAGTATAATTCATACAGGGTTTAAACTTTCAGAGGATGCAGTAATATGTGTGTAAACTGTTTCAAAATGTTTCTGCCTCAATTTCACGCTACAGAAGAAAACTGTCGTAAGATATTCTATGTAATAAATTTTGTGAATATATTAGTATTCAGATGAAAAAAAAAAAAAAAAAAAAAAAAAAAAAAAAAAAAAAAAAAAATGAAAAAAAAAAAAAAACATTAATGCGGTTGACGAACTCATCCGAGGAAATCAACGAGTAACCCGGAGACAGCTCTGAGGTAAGTATGGCGTATCACGGGACAGTGTTTAGGGCCGCGGTGGAATGACCGAGTGCTTTAAGGCGCCTCGCTGCGGAGTGCGTGGTTGCTCCCCGTCGGAGGTTCCAATCCTCCCTCTCTTATGTGTGTTTGTTGTCCTTAGGTAGTTTAAGTAGTTTGTAAGTCTATGGACTGATAACCACAGTAGTTAAGTCCTTAGGTGTCTCGTTGTTCCACACCTGATGAAACGGGACCGGACATATGGCAGTAACTTATTTTGCATTGTGATCGTGAGAGTGATGTTCAAATGTTTGTTAACCTTAAGGGACTTAACTGTGGGGTCATCAGACCCTAAACTTACAAACTACGTATGAACTATCTTATAGTATAGACGGCACAAATATCCATGTCCGAGTGGGGATTCGAACTGCCGACCGTAGCGGCCGTGCAGACTGTGACTGGCCCGCCGCAGACCGATCGGCCAGAGAGTGATGGTTTCGTAAACAATATAGCGAGAGGTAATGAAACTTGAGCTCGCAATTTTGACCGCGAAAAGAAGAAAGCGTCAGTGGAATTCTGCCACAAACAATTGGCGATACCAGAAAAGTTCAGAATTATGCTATAAGATAATAAAACGCTCACAGTGTTTTGAGATACCTATATTATTCAAATCTAAAAGCGCATCCATAAACTCTTCGTCCACACATGAGCACCACTTCTTTCAATACCACAATGCTAGAACGAGCCCTGTGGCATCTGCAACAATCTGCTGTCTTGGGTTCCTTGACGTTGATCATCCTCCATAGAGGGCCGACTTGATCCCGTTAGACTTTCATTTTTTTTTCCAAAACTTCAAGGACGTCGCTTTGATAGTGGGGAAGCCGCGCACGCAGTGGTTAGTTTCTGAATCCATCAATAAATTCATACATCCTACAGCGACAGTATCAACAAACTGATCTCTCTTTGTGAAAAAAATATCCACAGCCAGAGTGAGTTTGTTGAGAAATAAATAAGCAGACATCTAGAATAAAGACGAATAACGTTAAGTTTGTATACTTACAAAAGGCTAAAATTATTTGGACACAATACATTTAATGACGCACTTGAACCTTGCGTTATGGCAACGTAACTGAACGTCGTTCGATTTGTATCTACTGCGCATCGATAACTGCAGGTGTTTACATATCCTTAAAACACTTGCATCTCGTCTTCCTTCCTGTAGTGCGTAATCATCCCGATCTATAATTTTTAGCATATTATTCAGCGAAACATTTTCGGGAGCCATTTTTCACATCCACTTGTCGTATATGACGTGAAGCCTAGCACGGGTTTGTAAATTAGCCCTTAACTGCGCGCCACAGACCAGGAAACTCCACATCCGGCCGAGATAAACGCGACCGAACAATAGGACGAAATGACGGTAGGAGTAGGGTAGTCGGAGGGGGGGGGGGAGGAGGATTGAGGGGGCGGGTAGTGGGGGGAAGTTTCGGAACAGCGACCCGCTGGCGGAGTGTGACAGCGAGAGCGCTAACCACAGTATGCTTCTCCTCTAGGAGAAACTTTTCAGAGCGCCTGAAGAGTTTTTTCGAAGACACTGTGAAACGATGCTAGTTGCTGACATTTTAATTTTATTTCGTTATTTATTTATTTGTTGAAGAGATCATTTTCAGTGTTGATTCTCCTAATAGCATGTAGCTACATTCATTAAGCAACAATACTAAAATGTACGTGTTATTTTATCCCATTCTATCAACATATCTTATTACAATCGATTTGGTGCCAAACTGCTTCAAATTTCTGTAACCGACTTTTGTACATTTATAGCCTTTACTGTATACCAATCCACTTGTTTGTCTGTGTAGAGACTAGAAGAAGGGCACTCAAGCGTCCGAAACCGGTCGTCTAAAATAAATAATTACACGCAACTGGTTGCTGAATCTTATTGGTTTATAGAGATCATTTTCCTTTAATTCGTTTACCGTGCTATATAGGTCTTAGTTTGAGTACCTACTTGTATGGGAAAGTGGTGTATGGACTCTCAATATATGCTCGCCGTCGGAGGTTCGAGTCCTCCCTCGGACTAGTGTGTGTTTGTTATCATTAGGTTAGTTTAACTTAGTTTAAGTAGTCTGTGAGCCTAGAGACTACTAACCAAAGAAGTTAAGTCCCTCACATTTACAAACATTTGAATCTGAGCATGACGCTGTGATCACTTGTAGAACAGCACAAAATGTGAGACGCTGAAGCAGATTGAGGAATCTTGTAGAAAGGTTTTCAAAGTGGATCTTTTGAAACGCACTGTGCTAACGGAACATCTGTTTCCTCACGAGAACTGATTTTTCAGAATTGAATAAAATGCTTACCTCAAAATTGACGATGAAACATTAAAATAAAATAGTCGATCACGAAAACTGCAACACCTTCCAAGCTCAGAAGCAAACACCACAAATAAAAACCCCAGTCGCGTTAATTTACCCCCGCTCCAACACTGACGACTCTGTTCATCTGGTAATCTGGCAGTTTGGAAGTGCCAGAATTTATTTTCATGGTTCGAGTCTGTTAGTCTGATTACTTGCTGTCATTTCTTATACATCAAGTAGCCAGAAGCAGGAAACATCGCTGCTTACACTTTCGGCTTGTCCACGTGTGTGCGCCCGCTCACAGCTGTTTGAACAAGCCATAAAGTGTATGGATGAGGTACTGCAGCCACGATGTCGAAACAAAAGAGGCGTTCCGTGAGATTTGTTATTTGCACTAATATAGAGAGACGATGCTATTAAATGAAAAATATTTATACAAGTATTTGAAGATCTGCCTTATTTATCAGTGTAATTACTGCTTACTTCTTAACGCTTGGATGTACAAATCCGAATCTTGTTGCAGTAGTTTTAGAAAATAAAATTTATATGTAAGCCCAGGTCGCCAGCTGCCAATTTTGGGTCACCAATGGCGAGCTGGCGACTGTAAATTTCGCATCCTGACTATTTTATAACTGCGAATAATTAGGACTGAAGGGTGAAAAATTATGTTTTTTTAAGTTGGTCATACAAATACTGGCATATAATGTACACACAGGCTACAGATGACCTTTTTTTTGTTTAAAGCTTTAACCAATGTGGGATGAAGGTAACAACATTCTGTTCTCGATGATCGAATTGTTAAAATAGCCTAGATCTTAAGTTAGTCATTTATTAAAATGGCCAACTAAATGCGCCGAAACTGATCATGGCGAGAACGAAAGCTAACAAGGTCATACATCATCACTTTCAGTTTTTATTAATAAAAACTACACCCTGAATAATCACAAAATTAAGTAGTCAGCTATTATTCTAAGCTTATAGTACATCAATAACATCATAGGAATATGAATCAAATTTACCTTCTTAAATGGTAGCGCAGGTTTATAGTATCTCTACCCGTTTTCAGCCTTTGAAAAAAATGAAGCATTGGAGCACAGTCTAGAGCTGTGAGAGTATCGAAATGATACGTACCCGTATGTATCCGTTACTAAAAGAAACAGTACTCGTTACGAACGTATCGTTACTCGTTACTCTCGTTATCAGTATCACCCAGCACACGCTACATTGGCTTTGATAGCATGAAAAATTATTACCGTTAATGTTACTTCAATATTTAAATTTGCCATGTAGATACTGTATGCCTGCTTTTTAAGGCAGCTATACTACTGAGGAAAGGAACAGTAAAGGCCATTTGCCTCGTGATTAAAATACGATTGTCATACAAATTGATCAATATTAGCTAGACCCACACGACCTCCGTTTGGAGTACTATCCTCGCATATTAGGGACTTGGAATATCAGAATCAGTCGGAATATTTCGTGGAAAATGCTAGTGTGACCGATCACAGTAGTAGCTGTAAATTTGCGGACAGCGGGACTGTCGTGCTGTCTTATGTGACATTAGCACTTAAGTTAATAACGTCATGAATTAAAATGTGTATATCATAAATTTTGAGTCTTTTTACAAAACTTTTTATAGTAGACAAGACCAAAAACAAGAAATTAACCATTAAACTGAAAATACAATAAAACTTATGTTTGCGTTAAAAACGGTCGTCATATCATCGAGGATTAATATGCAAACACGGGCCAAGAAATATAATCCAAACTTTTTAAGAGCAAAAATATCATCTAAAATCGTAGAGCAATGAAATATACACTTAATGTTCGTCTCGGATCTCTATAAAAATTACTCATCTCATAAACAGTATCACAGAAAATACACATTCTCCGTTTTCGTAACAGAGTTCAACATCTAAATGGGATACTCTGCAAATCACATTTAAGTGGCTGACAGAAGGTATCTATACGGTACATGCCAGTAACGAAATGTATTCATGAGTAAAGATTCAGTATTTAGTATCAGCCAAAGTATTCGTTACTCAGTACCGAATACATACGGTTTACTACAGCTCTGTACCTCACTGTTACTGAACTTCGCAAAGAACTTCCAGACTCGGTATCGTGCCACTTTATAACACAACCAATGCCCGGTGACGACAGCGAGCAACTGCTGTATGGCCAGACAGAGGTGAGTCTTGCACAATGAACGTGCATACGCTTCGTGTAATAGGCCATGCCACAAGCCAATAGGTGCACTGATACCTAACAACCAGCTGTACTAAGGTGAGTCTTGCACAATGAACATGCATACGCTTCGTATAATAGGCCATGCCACAAGCCAACAGGTGCACTGATACCTAACAACCAGTTGTACCAAGGTGAGTCTGGCACAATGAACGTGCATACACTTCGTGTAATAGGCAATGCCACAAGCCAACAGGTGCACTGATACCTAACAACCAGCTGTACTAAGGTGAGTCTTGCACAATGAACGTGAATACGCTTCGTGTAATAGGCCATGCCACAAGTCAACAGGTGCACTGATGCCTAACAATGAGCTGTACCAAGGTGAGTCTTGCACAATTAACGTGCATACGCTTCGTGTAATAGGCCATGCCACAAGTCAACAGGTGCACTGATGCCTAACAATGAGCTGTACCAAGGTGAGTCTTGCACAATGAACTTGAATACGCTTCGTGTAATAGGCCATGCCACATGCCAACAGGTGCACTAATGCCTAACAACCAGCTGTACCAAGGTGAGTCTTGCACAATGAACGTGCATACACTTCGTGTAATAGGCCATGCCACAAGCCAACAGGTGCACTGATGCCTAACAACCAGCTGTACCAAGGTGAGTCTTGCACAATGAACGTGCATACACTTCGTGTAATAGGCCATGCCACAAGCCAACAGGTGTACTGATGCCTAACAACCAGCTGTTCCAAATCTTACGCCATGCGTTTGTTGGTCGTTTTTGACTCGATATTGTTCTTAGATTATCACTGATCGCATTTTCTAGTTTCTGCAATAACCTAATATTTCACAGCAGGGGAAACGTTTGGAGTAAATATTACTAGCTTTTAATTGTTTTAATTATTCAAACACAAAAAAACAATGATACCCATTACTACAGGAAGTAGTAACACCAGTATTTTATCCGGTTATTGGCAATAACTACTGAAACGGCTGAAACCGACATCAAACAAGTGCTGAAAAAAAGGCGTGTTCAGAACTAAAAAACTGGTATCGGTTTTAACCTGTGGGTTCTTCATGTAAGTGCCTGGCAGAGGGTTCATCGAACCACCGTTATACTATTTATCCCTCATTCCATTTTCGAATAGCGCGCGGGTAGAAAGAACACCTGAATCTCTCCGTTCAAGCTCTGATTTCTCGTATTTTATTCTGATGATCATTTCTACCTATGAAAGTGGGAGTCAACAATGTATTTTCGCATTCGGAGGAGAATGTTGGCGATTGGAGTTTCGTTAGTAGCCCACGCCGCAGCGATAAGCGTCGTTGTTGTAATGATTCCCATCCCAGTTCTTGTATCATTTCCGTAACGTCGTCTCCCCTGTATCGTGACAATACAAAACGAGCTGCCGTTCTTTGGACTCTTTCGATGTCCTCTGTCAAACCCACCTGATAAGGATCCCACGCTGGGCAGCAATACTCCAAAAATGGACGGACAAGGGTAGTGTATGCAGTTTCATTTGTAGTTCTGTTGCATCTTTTAAGGGTTCTGCCAATAAAACGCAGTCTCTGTTCGCCTTTCCCACGACGTTATCTACGTGTTCCTTCCAGTTTAAGTCTGAAGTAATAGTAATTCCTAGGTATTTTGTGGAGTTTACGGCCTTCACTTTTGATTGATTTATCTTGTAAACAAAGTTTAACGGATTTCTTTTCGTACTCATGTTGACGACTTCACATTTCTCATTATTTAGAGTCAATTGGCAATTTTTACACCATACTGATATCTTATTCAGATCGTTTGGCAGTTGGTTTTGACCTTCAGATGATTTTACTAGACGGTAAATGACGGTGTCATCTGCAAACAATCTAAGAGAGCCATTTAGATTTTCCCCCAAAATCGTTTATGTAAATAAGGAACAGCAGAGGACCAATAACACTACCCTGTGGAACGCCCGATATCACTTCTGTTTTAGACGATGCCTTACCATCGATTACTACGAACTGTGTCCTCTCTGACAGGAAATCCCCTATCCAATCGCAAATTTGTGGCGATATACCATAACCACGCAATTTGATTAAAAGCCGTTTGTGAGGTACGGTGTAAAAAGCCTTCTGTAAATCATGAAATACGGAATCGATTTGTGAACCCTTGTCGATAGCACCCATCACTTCGTGTGAATAAAGAGCTAGTTGTGTGTCGCATGAACGATATTTTCTAAATTCGTGTTTACCTTGGGTCAACAGATCATAGATCCCAGCCCTATTGCGTAGCCACCGTGACCGCACAGTACCGCAGTGATCCGTCTGTCGTGCCCTGGGTGGCTGGCAGGGAGCGCAACAGATCGCCGTGCCGGTGCGTTGTCCAGGCGACCGATAGCCACCTGTTGCCGCGCGCTGATCGGAAAAGTGGCTCCAGAGCCGCCCCCCCTCCCGGCGCCTGATCAAACACGCCGATCCAGTTACGCCCCCACCCACCTGCTGCCGGTGGCCATTAGGGGCGAGACAAAGGCCTCCCTGCCAAACCGCGCTGCCTCCGCTGCCGTTTTTCAGTCGCCTGTAACTGGCGGCGCGCCTAACAGCCGAAAATTGGCGTTAAGCTAAGCCGTGTAAGTGACCAGTGATAATCCTTTGCAGCAGTGACTCGCACAATGCCGACAACGTGTGAGGCCGACTGGTTTGAATACAATTCAAATGCTGATTTATTCTGCTCAGTAATCACTTTCAGCTATACATAAATGTACAGACCGATTAGTTGTCCATGGTTGCGTGTCATCGACAACGAAGTAATTATTCCTTGATTTACGATGTTTTCTTTTATACACCGTAGTAGAAATACACCAGTGATTCGTAATTACTAAATATAAATGAGCAATTGCATATACCGCACACAATAAACTCTGTCTTTTTTTTTGTTGTCTGCCTACCTTCTCCTCCCTCTCTCGTCGTTTATCAATCTCATCCTCCCCTCCAACGAGAGAGGTGGCGCAATGGCAATAATCGGGACTCGTATACGAGAGGGCGGCGGTTAAAACCCACCTCTGGCAATACTGATTTTCGTTTTCCATGATTTCCCTACATCTGCATTTTTTATTTAACCTTTTCGAATATGCGACCCCTTTCCAAGTAAAACTATTCTGGCGACCCCCTATCAAACAAAAATATTGTGGGGACCTCCTCCCTTCTCCCTCACGAACCGTAACAGAACAATATTATCTCAAAAGAAACAAATTTTATCTTCTTCCTTATGCTTCAGCTTTCTTTTAAATTGTTGGACGAAGTTTTATTGTATATTTCTCGGAATGGTTTCGCATTTCAGGCAAGACTCAGACGCGAAGCCGTGACAGAATAACAGTGCGCACTAAGACGCTCTGCTGCAGTGCGCGCGGTTAATCGCCGTCGGGGGTTCGAGTCCTCCCGCGGGCAAGGGTCTTTGTATTGTACTTAGCATAAGTTATGTTCAAATGTTTGTAAAGCTTATAGGACTTAACTGCGGGGTCATCAGTCCCTAAACTTACGAACTACTTATGAACTAGCTTACACTAAAGACGGACAAACGTCCATGCCCGAGGGTAGATTCGAATCCCCGACGGGGAACGGCCTCGCGCATCGTATTATAGCGCCTCAATGCGCTCGGCCGCTCCGCCGCGGCTAGCATAAGTTACTTTAAGTTAGTGTAAGTAGTTTGTAAGCCTAGGGACTGATAACCAATGCAGTTACGTCCCTTGAATTTACAAACATTTGTAGTGATGATTTGATCAGACGCGAATTATGCTCATTAAGAAAGGTCATATTGCATAGACAATTTGTGAAGTACTTATTTTTTCGCAATTACTTATGGTTTCTAGAAAATAGTTTCATTGTTTGTGCTTATTCAAAGTTAACACATTGTATTGCAAAACAATCTATGATCTATTCAGTTTATAATGAATATTACACAAATAGCTCCGTAATATTAACATTAAATAAATTTCACTTAGGCATACGTTCTTGTATTACCGAACCAGTAGTTACTTTATGGTGCAAGTATTTACTCCTGTGACAGCGACCCGCCAAGCAAGACTTCGTGACCCAGAGGTTGAAAACACTGCCCTAAATAACTCCAGGCAAATACTGGGATGGTTCCTTTCAAATGGCACATCCGATCCCGTTCCCCATCCCTAATAAAACCAAAATAACATGTGATCTGTCTCTAACGACTTCGATGTCGAGAGGACGTTAAGCCGAAATCTTCCGTCCTTTCCTCCCTCCCCTCTTTCTGTCCATCACCGTTCCCCAGCTGTCCCCATCTATCTTTACGTCCTTTTCCTCCCGTCTCCCTCTTTACTGTCATTTACCCCTCTCTCTGACCTTAGCCTCGTTTATTGTTATTTCATATTAAACCTAATTAAAGCAATCGAAAATGACTGGGAAAATGGGTTGGTGTGACAGGATTACGTGATTTCAGACAGGCCTCTCCAGCTGCTTTGGTGAGACTCTGAGGATGGTTACTTCAAAGATAGTGTTTCTCATCGTTCCTTTCTTCTAAACTAGTAACATTACGAAGCTATCCCTAAATACAACTTTCTCATTTTCTGATAAAACTGTTTGGAACGAACAAATCGAAAGAACACATACTTGTATGTGTAATTTTTATGTATAACTTGACAAAATAGGAATGGTAACATCTAGAATAAATTGTTTATTTAGTTGTTCAAATGCGCTGCTATCTCACATGACACTAGCTGCGAGAAAGAATGGGTGTCTGACGAAAGACGCCTGCCAGGCGTCCGCGGATCGCGCGGTACGGCTCCCGGCCGTCGCCACCGCATCCGCCGGCCACGGCAGCGCCCGATTTTTTGGACTCTATTGTACCGCGGTGCATACACTTAGTCTAAAAAACATTACCATCTGAGTAAACTATGCTTACCTTTATTTACAGTAGATGTTCACAATGGTGTCCCTCGATGGAAAGAGCGGCCTGATATCTCTCGAACACATTTGCGAACACTCGTCGAATTTCGGCTGCCGAAATCTGAGAAATGGCTTGTCGAATCCTGTCTTTCAACTCTTCGAGTGTATCGGTATTGCTTGCATACACATTTTCTTTCAACATTCCCCAAAGATGAAAGTCACAGGTATTTATATCTGAAGGACGAGGAGGCCAGTCAACTATCCTATCATCAAAAACACTTCGTATTGCTGCTATAGAAGCATTGGCAATGTCTTGCGTATTCCTGTGTGAAATAACCGTACAGCTTTTCGTTGGGTGAAAGTTCTTGAAGAAAAGGATGCAGTATATTGTTCCCATACCCGTCAGAATATATTGTTTCGAGAAAAAAGATTCGACTAGTCATTTCCTAGATATCGGCAGCCGAAATTCGTCGAGTGTTCGCAAATGTGTTCAAGAAATGTCGTCAGGCCGCTCTTTCTATAGAGGGACTGTAAATAAAGGTAAGCTTAAGTTACTCAGATGGCAGTGTTTTTAGACTAACTCAGTGTATGCGCCCGCGCCACAATAGAGTCCGAGAATCGGGAGCTGCCGTCACCGGCGGATGCAGTGGTGGCGGCTGGAAGCCGTACCGCGCTATCCGCGGACTCCTGGCAGGCGTCATTCGTGAGACATCCCATTTTTTCTTTTCTTATTTTAAACTAATGGGACTTAACTGCGGGGTCATCAGTCCCTAAGCTTACAAACTACTTATGAGCTACCTTATTACCTTATACTAAAGACAGCACAAACATCCATGCCCGATGGGGGATACGAAGCCCCGACGGGGAACTGCCTCACTCATCGCTGCATAGCGCCTGAATGCGCTCGGCCGCTCCGCCGCCGCACAGTCAGTTTTAGCAGGAAACCTGTGCATTGTTGTTTAAAAAACATGTGGCCTGTATGTGTCTACTTGTTTATTAATCTTTAAATAATTTGAAGTAAATTGGTCAGAATGTATTAGAGTATTTTGGTAACAATGTGACCCTTTTGTATATTACACATATTTGTTTATAAAATCCATAATAATAAAATAAAATCCTTTGTTCATCCATAAGTTCAAAAGAGTATTGCGTAAAAAAAATCCGAGAAATTAATGACGAACATATACAGACATTTCCGCTTTACATATAACATGTATATTTACATTCCATATATAGTAAAATGTATAGTTTATTCTTGAACTATTGTTCGTTACAGCACCACGAACAGAGATGAAGAAATCAGCACAAACTTATCTACAGTTTAGCTAACATTCCTCCCTATTGTATGTTGTACGTGGATGTTCTAAAAATACACCGAAAAACTTCGAGATTTGATATAGCGGACTTTGTAGATCAAGGTTCACATAGGAAACATCATGCAATGACGCTATGAGAGCCTATTCAACTACCATTAAAAAATCTCTTTTACTGCGAGCTCTTCGCCTTAAACACGCTTAATAGGTTAAAACCTACAGTATTTTCGATTATTTTGACGACACGCTTGGAGTGTGGCAGCATGATGAAGATAAATTACAAGATTTTTTAGGTTTTCTGAATGCCATCCGTAGACAAATCCAATTATTAATCGACATCTATAAGCAGATATGTCATCCATTTTTCTATGTTATGGTATGACAACTTAGGATATCAAGTATTGTACATCTGAAATTGAGACATACTGATTGATGCTTACATGAAAATAGCTGCCAACATGTTTTCCAGACGATGATGTTTCAGAACTCGAACACTTTCATTGCTGATGAAAGCAGTCTGCAGGAATAACTTGTACACTTACAGTTTTAAAAGCCAACAGTTATTCCCAACGGAAGATATAAGGAGCCACTAAAATAGATACCAACGTTGGGCGTGACGAATGAGAAGGTGACACTGAAAGATTTAAACTCATTTCTTTCCTGCCATACGTGGGAAGCCTGTTGTCAAAAATAGAACGAATCCTCAGGACAAGCTGACGGCAATTTTTGTGCCCCCTTACCAGAGACACCACTCTTGCTTCCATTCAGTTTGACGAAAAGGAAAAATGTTTCACAGCATCGAAAATGCAGAAGTGTTCGTAGTTCTTAAGGTATGAGTTTTAATGAACATATTTGCTGGACTACTATTTCAAGAAATGTTCAAATGTTTGTAGAGCTTATGGGACTTAACTACGGGGTCATCAGTCCCTAAACTTACAAACTACTTATGAACTAGCTAATACTAAGGACAGCACAAATATCCACGCCCAAGGAGGGATTCGAACCCCCGACCGTAGTGGCCGTACAGACCGTGACTGGCGCGCCGCAGTCCCCTCCGCCACCGCGGCGGGCGGACTACTATTTCTTTTGTTCCTTAGTCATATCTCCGAAAGCAAAGAGCTTGCAACAAAAGAGATTTGTTTTACAGCTCAAGGCACCAGTGGTTGGAAATGCAGAACAGTCGAAGAAAAATGGGTAGCTTTGACAGATAAACTAGTGAGGGTCGCAGAGAACAAGACCGATAGCAGAAGAAGGACTATTAAAATCCATGGATAACACAGGGCATTCTGTACTTAATTATTGAAACGAGGCAATATATAAATGCAGCAAACAAGTAGTCTAAAGGGAGTACAAACGACTGAGAAATAACGTTGACAGGGAATGAAAATCAGCTAAACAGGAGACTCTAGAGGACAGAAGCAAAAACTAAAAAGAATTTATTACTAGGCAAAGACAGATAGCACTATAGGAAAAGGAGACGTTTGTAGTTAACAAAATCAGCTGCATGAATAGCTAGAGCTCAGATGGAAAACCAGTAGGCTACTAAGCAAAAACCGGAGATAGGGTCTTGCAAGAAGGATTTGACAGAACACTGAAAGTTTTGAGTCAAAACCAGGCCCCTAAAGAAGATGACATTATCTCTTTACCGCTGATGTCGTTGAGAGAGCCAGTCGTGAAGAAACTATTCCACTTTGTGTGTTAGCTGTACAAGACAAAAAAAAATACCCTTAGACTGCAAGAAAAATATAATGATATTAATTTCAAAGGAAGCAAGTGCAGACAGGTGTGAAAATTACTGAACCATCCCTTTAAAGAGTAATGTTTTCAAAATACTAGCATGAATTATTACAAACAAATGGAAAAAACAGGTAAAGACAGACATCGAGGAAAGTCATTTAAGGTTTTAGGGGAATTGTAGGAAGGCATGAGGCAATACTTACGGCTTATCTTACAGTACAGATTTAGGACAGGCATCCGCGTATATGGATGGGTTTGTATATTTGGAGTAAGTTTGGACAACTTTGACTGGAATACACTCTTTCGAATTCTGACGGTATCAGAGGGAATGCATAGAGAATGAAAAGTTATATTAAACTTGAACATAAATCAGATACCGGTTTTAAGAGTGGAAAGGCATGGAAGGGCATAGTGGTTGCGAAGAGAATAAGACAGGGTTGTAGCCTGTCGCCAATGTTATTCAATTGGTACATTCAGCAAGCTGTGAATGACAGCGGGACGAAGGAATAAAAATTTTACGATAGTCTGATGACATTGTAGGCCTAAGTTTGTCAGAGATAACAAAGGACTGGGAAGAGCAGTTAAATGAAATTGGCGATGTTTTGATAGGTGGTAGGTTGCTCGCCGTCGGAGATTCGAGTCCTCCCTTGGGCATGGGTGTGTGTGTTGTCCTTATGTTAGTTTACCTTAGTTTAAGTAGTTTGTAAGCTACGGACTGAAGACCACGCAGTTTGGTCCAATAGATTTACAAAACATTTGAAACAATCATTTGTATAAGATGGAACAAGAGAAAAACAAGGGTAATGGAATGTAGTCTAATAAATTCAGGCGATTCCGAACGAATTAGATCAGGTAATGCGACAATAAGAGTAGCAGGGGCCTACATGGGATTTTTATTTGGATAGTAAAGTAACTAGTGATGGTCGAAGTACAGAAGATACAAAATTCAGCATGGCTGCAGCGAGAAATTGTTTCATAAGAGAGAAATTTGTTGACGTCAATATTAATTGAAATACCAGGAAGTCTTCTTTTTTGGCATTCGTCTAGTGTACGGCCCTGTGCGAGATTTAAATGTAAACAATAAGGAGTTATAACAGAAAAAATGAAGATTGTATGGGTAGGTCACGTAACTAATGAGCATAAATGGGGAGAAAAGAAATTTCTGGCATGAGTGAAAGAAAGCATGGATTGGTAGGGCAGATTATAATAGGTCAAGGAATCCGTGATATAATACTGGAGAGAAATGTGTGGGGTATAGATTTCAGACCGAGAGATGAATACAGAAAGCAAGTTCAAAGGGATGTAGGATGTAGTTCTTATTTAGAGGTTAAATGCTATTGTAGTGCGTGGATAGCTGCATCAAATTCGAACTGAAGGCCATCACCACAACGACAACGGGATCCTATCTATAATCCTGTCTTATTAAGTTCCCTCTAGAAACGCTGGAAGTCGATGTATGTTAGAAACACCCTGTATATGTGATTATATATTATGTACATTAGAAAATATATAGTCCTTTTTCAGGAAATCGTTGAAGATCTATTCGAGATATTTGGGAACAGCCTTAAGGAACTGTTGTATTTTATATAATAGAATAAATGCCACGTTGTTGTTTTTGTACACAATATATAAAATTTTCTACATAATGTTGGAATGCCATCGACATTTGAGGTCACTGTTGACAATGCGGTCTTTGAAAGTAGCCTTTGATATTTGTACTCTGCTTTGCCTGGTGGTAGGAAGATAGACGTTTCCAGTGTACCAGTACCAGTACCAGTACCAGTGAAATGTGTTCCTTATTGTTGTTACGTGTCACTTTCTTCTAGGTTGCTTTCGTGCTCCGCATTTGGGAGCAAATTTGAAGTACAGCAGCTGAATACCTGCCCTTTCCACCAACAGAGATGTTATACCCAGTGTGACGTAGACCAAAGCACGTTAAGCATGTTACCATGGCACTTGATAGTTGTAGAATAGCCACGGGCTGTATATCTTCACGCCTTTACTTTACCGAGCAGCTGTATTTCTACCTCCCGAATTTTAAGCAAATGTTCGAATAAATGCACGCTTCACTTAATAATGAAGAACCTCCGGTAACTAACCGCCTTAAATCAAGGAGAAAAGTGAGAATAGCACCTTCAGAACCGTATCAACTGCATTGAAATATTCTTAGGGAATTAAGCTGCATCGGAAAACTGCCATATGCTCAATCGCACTAGTAGTTGCACCAATCACATCAAACGTCGCAAATTAGGGTATAACATCTGAAAACGATGAGCTGTTTAATTGTGAGGAAACACAAAACTTGTCCATCAGAGGTTATGTGTACTACATACGAAATGCACCAGTGACTTCCCGAACGCCTATCAATGCGTTTTGAAGTTTGACGATTTGGTGTTTTACAAATATCCCACTTACAAAATGGACGCGTTTCGTTTCTGGACTATAATTTTATATTCCTAGCTCCAGACACGGACAAGTAAATTAAAATCTACATCAACATTCATATCTACTGTATAACAAAACTATTCTATTTGGAAGTGCACGACTTCATCACTCCTACTCGGTGGGGCATTTTACTGGTACAGAACATTTTTGTTTCATCCGCACAACCAGCCCCCTCTCCATTTTTACATACTTATCACCTCGTACCTTTCTGTCGACTTCCTTTCAGAATTCGTTTCTGTCCTGAATTTATTCGCGCCAATTAAACGCAGCGCAACACTTTCTCCATTTTCTTCGTGTACATTTTAACATGTAATACCAAAAGCATAAACAATATACCATACGCACAAGCCACAACACACATTAAGTTCAAATGTTCAAATGTTTGTTAAGCTTATGGGACTTAACTACGGGGTTATCAGTCCCTAAACTTACAAACTACTTATGAACTAGCTTATCCTAAGGACGGCACAAATATCCATGCCCGAGGGGGGATTCGAACCCCCGACCGTAGTGGCCGTGCAGACCGTGACTGAAGCGCCTCAGTCCCCTCGGCCACCGCGGCCGGCACACTTTAAGTCAGCAGACAGTTACCACCATAATGACACCCAGTCGATGGTCTAAATTTTCCTGCGTTTGCAGCGCCTTCTATAAGTCTAGTTTGTTTTCCATGGTCTTTGGAAATGAGAGGCAGGGGGGTGGATGGGAGGATGGCAGAGTGGGTAGGAGAAGAATGTAGAGGAGCATGTAGGTAGACACTGAGAGGAGAGAGGAGATTGACGAAGAAAAAAAGAAAGAATGATAATTATGGATTAACATTCCGTCAACAACCTGGTCATTAGGGACCGAACTGACACTCGGATTGTTTAGGCAAGGACGAGGAAGGGCGTAGGCCGTGCCCTTTCAAAGGAACCTCACCCTTGAATTTGCCTAAAGATACTTTTGAATTATCGTCCTCCAGTATGCGAGGTGAGTGTATCCCTAGCGTAGCTCCTCGCTCGATGATGGACATGGAAAAACAATAATGAAAGAGATAAGCATCCAAGCAATATTGGGTTTTCAGCTAGCTGAGTCCTAAGTGGCGCTAGAAGGAGATCGGAGATCAGAGAAACTGTTAGGGGATATATGCAATTGCCATGCATGTATAGCAGTTGCAAAGGATTGCCAGCTTCGCTAGTTGTTGATAAATTATTTGCATTCTACTTTGTCACAATTTTTTTCTTAATGATTGGTTGAGCAGGACACTTAACCCTTTAATGCATGACGTTTTTATTTGAAGGTATAAAAAGCACGATTAATTATAGTGCGTATATACTGGGAAGAAGTATTTAAAAAATTCTTAAAATTATTATTTATTTACTAGCAACAAAACGTTCATAGCTGGTCAGTTATATAGGGCTACAATGATGTACCCGAACAAGTAAATGTCATTATTATGCCTCTAATCTTACCAGAAAGTAACTCATAAAGCAACAATAGTATGTGATTGCCTACATACTAAACAAATACTAAACAAATGCACGTGTCAGGAGTAACTCAATGCAGCTAACTGATTCAGTGGTAATCCGCAATTTGTACTTCTAGGACGAGCTACTTGCATGTCTAACATGACGTACAGAAGCAGCTACAAATGAATTTGTGGTAAAATGTTGATCAGTTTCAGAGATAATCTGAAAATAAGGTAGGTAGCTGATCAGCTACGCTGTGCATTAAAGGGTTAACATGGTGACAAAATACCATCTCGACCTCTGGACACAAACAAGGCAAATTTGTTGTGCGCGAAAAGATGTGTAATGTTTCTCGATTCTCCTGACGATTGTGCCATTTGACACTTTCATCGTTCAACATATTCCGTCTTAAATGGTTAACAAGCTATTCATTATGGTGATTCTCTTTAAAGAAACAGCAGCACACTGACTAACCGTGCTTTCAATGGCTCCGTTTAACGATGTAATTAGTCACCAGCTTTTCACCCTTTTAATTCTCTGATAGCAGCTCTCCTTTGGTGACTACACTCACAAAAGCGAGGGAAAAACCCGGGCCAGAGGCCCACTCAATAGGCACCTGTTGCGCGCCGTTGATCGGAAAAGCATCTTTCTCCTCGTCGAGAGAGGGGAGAACGGGCCGGGCGAGGTGGTCTGCGGCGAGGCGACCCGGCCAATGGGCCGTGAAGTCCCCCAGCCCAACCCCGCGCCCTCCGCCCTCGCCGACCTTTCAAACGCGGCAGTAAAGAAAACTCCGGCCTCTGAAAAAAGAGGGGACGGTGGAAAAAAAAAAAAAATTCCCTCTGGCCGATCGGTCGGTCGGCCGAACGAACGGCTGCGGCAGCGCTGCGCCGGAAGAGGCCACCTGTTGATATCGGCAGGGGAGGATAAAGTATTGGAAGCGGAGGCGCGCCGCGCATCGGCCCGCTACAGCCCTATTGGCGGGGACGGCGGAATGAATGGCCCGGGCGGTGCGAGAGGCTGGCGACCGTGACAGGACCGCGCCTGTGCCAGCCGCACTGTACCTCACTGCCACCTGCCGCAGCGAGTTTCATACACGCGCATTAGGGATTAAAATGCTCCGACTCAAATAAATATCTGTCTTTACCTGTTTTTCCATTTGTTTGTAATAATTCATGCTAGTATTTTGAAAACATTACTCTTTAATGGTAATTTTCACACCTGTCTGCACTTGCTTTCTTTGAAATTAATATCATTATATTTTTCTTGCAGTCTAAGGGTATTTCCTTTGTCTTGTACAGCTAACACACAAAGTGGAATAGTTTCTTCACGACTGGCTCTCTCAACGACATCAGCGGTAAATCAATACGTAAACCTTACGTAAAGGGTTGCTAGGCTAGCAATACGAGTCCTTAACTGGCTATCCATTCTGTGAAAAACTCACTACAATCGCACTTCATATTCTAAAATCCTATACCCATGTGGTCTCCTTGTAAGTGTTAACACGTACGCATTCATGCCAACTTGCAAGCAGGTGGTTCTTTCTACGTCTTCTATGCTATCCGGGATCAAATAATCTATTAGCCCAGGACGAAAATAAATGTTCAAATGTTTGTAAATCTATCGGACCAAACTGCGTGGTCATCAATCCGAAGCTTACAAACTACTTAAACCTAGGTAAACTAACCTACGGACAAACACACACACCCATGCCCCAGGGAGGACTCGAACCTCCACGGCGAGCAACCGCGCGCTCCGCAGCGAGGTGCTATAGACCGCTCGGCTACTCCGCCGCGGCAGCCCAGGACGGACTGATATTATAGGTATCCGTAAAACAGTTGCACTGCAACAGATTCGGATCATAACAGGCGCTTTGGCAGTGTCATGATGATGTTTTATCCACGTCTTATGGCACGGAGTCTCTTTTATGCATTTAGCTTTCCCGCATGAATCGTGTGTGCGGTGTTCTCTCTCCACAATTACGCTGTGACGGAGGTTTTGTAGACTGACGCAGAGTTACGCTTGTGTGAGGCGGCGACTTGGCCAAGGTGCCCGCGGTCAGCAATGTCTTCCCCAGCGTAACACGTTACGAAACTTGGCCTGCGATGGATCAGGCACACCCACGAGGAGCCCCTATCCTGCCAACGTAATTAAAAGAAATTATTTATTTCAATTAACGATTCCAACTATATAAATAGTCATATTCAGATTTTAAAAGCTGCACTTCACATGGGAACTTTTCTGCCTTTATCAAAAAGTACGTTTATTTTCGTAATATGACGAGAGGGTTGTTTTATAAAGCTTCAGAAGCTTCTATACAATGCCTTTTATTTAGGGGGGCGGTTGCACCTACCGACAAGCAGTTTTCGTCTAATCATAGCAGGGCACGTGCTTTGGTATATTCACAATAATCACAACGTCTATATTGACCAAGATAATGAGGTAAGTACACGTTTTATAAATGGGACGCTATACTTTTTTTAAATATTATTTGAAATCTCTGGAAAAAAACGTGTATATTGATGTAACGCATGTTGATATTGTGATTCAAAGTTTGCTCAAAAGACTCTGGGAAATATCGTAAGATAGAAGGTCGACGCGGTCGGAACGGCTGCAGACTGTGAGGTGCATAGAGCACGGCAACTCAGCCTGTGGGCCGCGTGAGGCGTGTTTACAGTCTGCAGTCGAGTCCGACCGCCTCGACCTTCAATCTTACAGTATTTCCCAAAGTGTTTTAAGAAACGTTTGAATCACAATATTAACATGCGTTACATTACTATAAGCGTCTATACCAGAGCTTTCGAATGATGTTAATATATTTGTATAAATTATGGGACATAACTACAGGGTCATCAGTCCCTAAACTTACAAACTACTTATGAACTAGCTAACACTAAGGACGGAACAAATACCCATGCCCGAGGGGGATTCGAACCCCCGAACGTAGTGGCCGTGCAGACTACGACTGACGCGCCGTAATCCCCTCTGCCACCGCGGCCGGCGAATGATGTTAAAGAAAAGTATAGCGTCCCATTTAAAAAACATGTACTTGCCTCATCATCTCAGCGAATATAAACTTTGTGTTTATTGTGCATATGCCAAACTGTGTGCCCCATAATCTGTTATGATTTCTGCTATGATTAACCGAAAACCGCTTGTTAATAAGTGCAACCGGCCCCGGAATAAAGGGGATGTTACTTCTTTCGCGACTCACCCTATATATATATTAGTTCAATCCCCACAGATTCGCACACGTACACTGGATGGTCTGCATTGGTTGTTTCTATTTATAAATTTTCATTGATTTATCTTTAAAACTGCTTTCCTAATCGAGAATTTTGATACAACTTGCCATCCCCTTATTCCACCATAGATGTCAGAATTCAAAACATCCCGAAACACATTTAAAAGAATCTAACCGTGTTTCTAAATCAAAATTTTCGCTTTTCTAGCATCAAAATAGTCTTATTAGCACCCTTAATAGATTTTCCCCTATTTCATCCGCTTAATGGACGAATTTCCAAATGTATCGAAATACGTGTTTTTAAAATTCATATCAAAAATCTATATCCGAAGTTTTGTAATTCTTGCTTCAAAATTGCCTGAATAGCAACGTATTTTCAAAAACAGTTCATCCCCTTTTTAACCTCTTAGGTATGGGAATATCAAAAATTCGTTGATGCCTATTAGTGTAAGATAAACAACGTCTACAAATTTCAAGTTTCTGTCGTCTGTAGATTCACTTTTGAACCCCGTTTTCTGTCTTTTAGAAACTCATAGAGAACGCGAAATTTCTTTCTTACGCTTTGGCATCTTCCTTGGTGGTTTTACTTTTCAAACTGCAATAAGCACTTATTTTTCATTATTAGTACGCTTGTTGCAGAAAAACAACTGAAGAACGTGCATCACGTTTCGTTGTATGTAACCTCTTTGCTATAATAGTGTCAAAAGTTATAGCTGGTCTTCAGTCCGAATTTTCTGTAAGTTGACAACTTTCAGCCACTGTATTTCCACTCTCTTATAGCTATCGACACGGAACTGCAGTGGTGTACAACGGTAGACTTTCTACTATAATAACACAGATAGATCGTTCGTCTCGATTGTATAGATTTTGATAAAGAGAAAAATATTGACATCCACGCGTAGAATGTTATGTAAGTCGGTAATTTTCAACTCCCATACCTTCTACCTCTTATCGTCATTAACCCTCTACCACCATAGTGAACAATGGGTGACTGATACCTACTGCCACATACAAACAAAAAGTTTTTTTAAAAAAAGGATAAAAGATTTTAAAAAGCTGGAAGTGCCAATTTGTAGCTTTGAAACTTGTAATTACAATAAATAATTACTTGCAAACAATGCCTAACAATAATTTACATACAAACCTTTACATCATCATTATCATCAGCCATTTCAATCATTAAGTGATGTGGCCAGCCGCGGCCTGTGGCCAGTCACGGTCTGCACTGCCATACGGTCGGGGGTTCGAATCCCCCCTCGGGCATGGATATTTGTGCCGTCCTAGTTCGTAAGTAGTTCATAAGTAGTTTGTCAGTTTAGGGACTGATGACCCCGTAGTTATGTCCCATAAGCTATACAACTATTTTGAAATGATGTGGCCTCCTCCAGTCGTGGATTCAGGTAGGGTTTCAGCAGTCCTCTCCAAGTGTAACAGTCTTGACTAGTTCTTTGCCAGGTGCTACCAACTATCTTCTTGATTTCTTTCTCCCATCTGTACGGTGGTCTTCCTCTAGGTCTCCGATGCACAGCAGTCTCTCCGCAGTGACGATCTCCGCGTGATTACCGCTGCGGGGCGTGTAAGGTTGGCAGCACAGACAAAGCGCACCTGCACGTGTTCCGTGGACCTGCAGTGGTAGTGGGGTAGGTGCAGTTTTGTTTATACAACGACATGAATATGCTGCCACCATTAAGCGTCCCGCAAGGCGAGACACGTTGAGCTCTCCGCTGTGGAGAGACTTTGCTGCGGACACCACTGTAGCTTCGTCCATCTGCTGTATTTTCTCCTCACGACGTAGCCAGCCCAACTGCCATTTCAAAGAGCCAACTGTCTGTAAGACGTCCTTCATCTTCGTCACAGATAGGGCGTCATCTGCCCTTTTCCTATCCCTTCTTGTATAGTCGAGCATTGCTTTTCCATGGCTCTCTCTGTGCTGTCCTCAGTTTCGTTTTCGCAAATGCGTTCTGTGTCCGTGTCTCACAACCATAAGTCAGCGCCGGCCGCGGTGGCCGAGGGCACTGATGCGCTCCAGTCACGGTCTGCACGGCCACTACGGTCGGGGGTTCGAATCCCCCCTCGGGCATGGATATTTGTGCCGTCCTTAGTCTTAGCTAGTTCATAAGTAGTTTGTAAGCTTAGGGACTGATGACCCCGTAGTTAAGTCCCTACAAACATTTGAACATTTTGAACATAAGTCAGCACATGAAGAATGCATTTATAAAATAATGCTTCCTTCAGATATAATGACACTATTGATCTGAATACTGTTAGATTCCTCCCAAATGCTTACCAGACAAGTTTTATGCGCAATAGATTTCAGACCTTGCATCTCCCTTCATATTTATAATCTGGTCGAGGTAGATATATTCACTGACCTCTTGTAATGGCCTGTTGTTCGCTTTCACATCACCAGCCAGGAAGCTAGGACCCATTTGTGGTTATGTAACTAAGTTTTGGAGTTCTGTGAAGTAGTTGGCCAGTAAGGCAGTATCATCAGCAAATCTAAAGTTGGTAAGCATTTTTCCATTAATTCTAATTCCCTTACCTTCCCAGCTCAGCTCTGACATAGCCATTTCCAGTACAGCCGAGGTTAATGGGAGATGGAATCGCCTTGCTTGACACCTTTCATGATACGGAATACTTGAGTTGATTCGCCGATATTAACATAAGCTCTCGTAGATATTCCTGAGCACTCAGTTCAGCTTGCCCTTTCAAAGCGTGGAGGACAGCTGTAAGGCTAACGCAATCAAACTCCTTTTCGTAATAAAAAAAGACAATGCTCCGGAAGCAATTGATATTCATTTTCACTACTTATAACTTCACCAATGGTCATAACGTGACCAGTAGCGCTGAAATTACTTTGGAATCCCGACTGCTGCGAGCTTGAACACGGGATTTCCAAAAACAAACTAGGAAAAAACACACTATTCTGAAAAGGGTGATAAAGGTATACACAATTTCCCCAGTTATTTCCTTCAGTCGGCTGGAGCCCTCTATTTGCTATACATACTGGCTGCGTCGTGTCCAGGGGCCAGACACACCTGCTGCAATGTCCCCAAAGTGTTTAGCTTTAAATAAATGTAGACAGGAACAAAAAATAAACGACATATTCACTTTTAACTAAATTGATGTTTATTCCACCTTATATCCATCAGTGAATATTTCTTAGACCTGAATTCAGTACAATGCCAAGTTCCTTCAGGATGCTACACCAAACTATGGTGTGAAGTGTGAAGCACGTTCTCCACATCGCTAGCGACAGTGACAGTGATTTGTTCGCTACAAAAATGTTATTGGAAAGGAGAAGAAGAGGAGGTATGGAGTGCATCCTTTGAATGCTTAATGTCCTCACCACGGATACTTTCACGAGTACTACCAACAGCTCAAAAACTATCCAGATCGCTTTTTCAGACGTAATAATCATTTGCTTCAGATCTTCACTCCTTGTTGCCTGTACTGAAAGTACCTCTAACAAACAATATTTTGAGCGATGGGCACAAGAGTTGTACGCGCTCAATAGTGAAACCCGCTCGTCTGACCTTGAAGCAACCAATCAAAGTGCAAGTTTCAGGCTGGGCGGCGATGGTCGTAGCGCGAAACACAAATTTGATATCATCGCCTAGCGAGGATCGTAGCAAGCAGCGAGCAGTGAGCTGGGCGAGCTGCGATGGTGCACGCTAAATGGGCTGGTAAGATTCTGTGGGTCTGATTCATCATCGCTGTGCCATGTCGGCGAGCAGCGAGCAGCGAGCAGCGAGGTGGCAGCATAAACGCACCCTTAGGTAACGTCATGCGATAGTGGAGCACAGAGGACACAGGTCTGTTGTTTGAGTAGCACACTACCCCCCCCCCCTCCCTCCAGAGCCTGCTTTAGTGCAAGTAATTTGTGTAATATGGAACGTCGTCATGAGCTGAAGTCTTTCGAACAGTGTTTCGTGTTCGGTGTCCATTTCAATAATGGTTCAGGAATCCGGCTTCGTAAGCTACCCATGTCGAGGATGTATCGTGAATGGTTTATTGAGGTACCACGGTTCTGAACAGACGTAATACCCTATCGTCGATTACAGTGATCAGCAACACCTGAGTCGGAAGGTCAATAGTGGCAGAAGAGGTACAGTGCAAGAAACTACGTCACAATTCAACACATGACATGGTAGACATTTCTACCAGTTGAGAAGCAGTGGAAAATGGATTTCACATGGAAACGAAGTCGAAACTGCACATTGTTGCCACTGGAAACGCCATTGGGGAAAACAGCTTGTATTTAACACCGGGGTAAATGCGGTGGACAATGGAACAATGGCGGAACCTGATGTAGTCGGACAAATCACATTTTCAAGGGCACCACGATCACTGAAGTCACAGTGTGTAGTGCAAATCACATGAATCAGTGGATCGCGCCTGCCAAGATGGTGTGGTCGAAAGCTGTGGTGTCCCTGTTACGGCCTGCGGTGAATTTTCCGAGTATGGAATGCGCCACCCACTTCATCTGAAATGGTCTTTCAAGGGTCTATGGTACGTTGGGATGCCCTGGCATCATCTCCACCCATTTATGACTTCGAACACCCTAATGTTTTCGTTATGATTCAAGATGACAATGCGTCGCACATCGCTCCCAGACCGCCTAGGAATTGTTTGAGGAACAGGCAGTAGAACTCCAAAGGTTGATAGCTATATCTTGTGTATCATTTCTTGTGTATCATAGAACAAATGCTACGTGCCATGGAACCTGCACTCACGTATAGATTAGAATTGGCTGCCGCTCAGCAAACTTTGGGATGGCATATGTATCTGGAGAAGGATGGATGTGTAGTTTCTTACAAGACCTCTCACTGAAGTCTGCGGGCTGAGAGGAGACTCCACACGACTTTATGTTCCTGTTGGATGATAGTAACTTATTATGAAGAATAAGTCTGATCTGACTGAAATAAACTTTAATATAATGAAACACTACCTGTTGCTAAGTCAGTGTATAATTATATGTTTTGTTTCTCTATACTTTGCGAAATAGGTTATTTTATTTTAAAGCAAATACACAAATGCATTAAGATGTAAAACGTTTTGTTTCGCAATATGTTTTAAAATACTTTATTTACCCTTATTCTCTTCTGAACACTCTTCTCAGTTATCCAGTTTAATAAAATATCAAAAAGCAGGGTAGTGTGTGGATTTGCTTCACTTCCTAAATCATATGAAGGCTTCTGTGAAATGGGTCAATACACAGTGTTCAATCACTTGGTGCGAAAATAATTTTGAATTTTTTTTTTGTGTACACAAAATTGACCGTGTTCTCATGTTAAGACTATGATTTGAGAATATAGGAGGTCTAAATGCAAGGCGTATCCAGAGAGGAAGTACCGTTTCGCATTCCTGCCCCTGCAGCACTGCAGTCAGCGTTCCGAGATGCGCACTAGTTGTCCTTGTTCGTCTCTCTTAACTGACGCCATTTTGATTGCTCTGTATTGTGTTGTATCTTTACAGTTTAAAATGACTAAGACAACTGACGATCCCACCGATCCTGAGATTCGTTCGTTAATTCTATTTTTTGGAGTGTAAAGCCAGCGGAGATTTATCATCAAATTAAAGACGTTTGTGGTGAAAACGGCAATGACTGTTGGAATGGTGTGGAAATGGGAAAGAATGTTTAAAGAGGCTCACAGTAATGTACACGATGAGACCCGGAGCATTTGGCCTTCTGTTGTCAATGGTGACTTGGTGAGGAAATTCGATGAAAACATTTGTGAGAACAAACGTTTCACTATGACAACTTTTTCAGGCGATTTCCCCCAAATTTCCAGAACAGTTTTGCAAGAAATTGTTTCAGTTAGCTTAGGCTACTTGCAGCATTATTCTATGCGGTATGCGGTAGGACTAAATACGTTGATTGACTGCTACGACAATAGTGGAAACTATGTGGGAAAGTAGTAGGAGATATGCTCTTTCCTGTGACAATAAAATTTTTAAATGAAATATGTTTATTTATTTATTTTTTTTTTTTTTAACTGGTACGTACATACCGGATTCGTCTCATGCTAACAAAGCACCTACATTCTATACGTAAAAATAAATTTGGTGAACCTACAGTTTGTTGCATCTTTTTATTACTATGGTAGCCTCCCACCTATCCGAAACTGAAATAAACGGTCCTTGCATTCAAATACATGGCAGCTTGAAAAATTACTACAAGAGTTTTAAGCAATTTTATAGTGGCTGAAAAGGAAAGAAAGTGAAACTGGATATTAACCCTGCATTGGTCGCCTGGATTACATATGTAATCGACCTGTGGAGGCGCGTCTAGCACTTTCTAAAAAAAAAAAAAAAAAAAAAAAAAAAAAAAAAAAAAAAAAAAAAAAAAAAAAAAAAATCTAAAAAAAAAGTCTTAAGCTCCTCAAGCCGGCCGTGTTGCCCGAGGAGACTGAGGCGCTCCAGTCACGGACTGCACGGCCACTACGGTCGGGGGTTCGAATCCCACCTCGGGCATGGATATTTGTGCCGTCCTTAGTTGTAAGTAGTTCATAAGTAGTTCGTAAGTTTAGGGACTGATGGCCCCGTAGTTAAGTCCCATAGACTCTACAAACATTTTAAGAAGCTCGTCAACATTTGTTAATGGGGAGTCAAATAACTGGAACACGTTATGTGGACGTGTTACATGCTTCACCTTTATCTTTAATGCCTTTGACATGTTCGAGACGTAAAACCGTCTCAGGATTTGTTAATTTCTATTTACATTGATGCTTAAACATTACTATGGTCAATACATAAAAGACCGAATAAAAATATTTGAAAATTCAGTGGCTTTTTTTTTATAGTTGACAAAATGACATGCATGTGTAATCCATGTGACCAATTACGTTTTGTTTTAGAGCGCGACCAATGCAGAGTTAATGTTTGCTCGATACTGGTTGGTATCTGCACACGGTGCACCGAGTCCGCGGCAAAGCAGTTCGACAGCTGTAAGCACGTAAGGGCAGCAGGTCGTAGGCAGACTGGAGAGGGTCGCGTGCAGGTAGTTGGCCACTGCCGCCGTCGCCGCCCCTACCATCGCCACCTGAGTAGCGGCCGGACCCAATCGGAGTCTGCGGAGTTGGCGGGCAGTGCCGCCACTACCGCGGCGACAAACTTCCCTGGCGGCCTCTATACACCTGCATTGTGGCCGGCCGGGCCGCATTACACACCTAGCGGACCATCAAAGGGCGGACGGAGGCAGAGGCGGGGACGGCGGCGACCAAAGGCCGCAGCAGCCGCCGCCGCCGTCGCCATGCCGGTCCCGGCCATGCATTATTGAGGGACTAATCCCGGCCTAATGGATGATGACGGCCGCCGGCGGAGAAAGCTGCGAAAGCAGATTTCATTAGGTTGAGATCAAACCGTCGCCCGCCGGCCGGGGACGCCTCGGCTTCTGCCCGCGTCTGCGTCTTCGTCCCTGTGGGTGCGTCGGTGAGACTCAGCCGAAGAGGAAGGGGCAGGGACGGCCGAATAGGCGGCAGCATCCGCTCTCCGTGGAAAGGGGAGTGAGGGGGTGGACACCGTTCACGAGTACATTCGAACTTCATTCAGTCGTATTGTTACGGAGCTCTCCTATTATGTATAAGAGTGTTTTTCGACATGTGGGTCGCGCCCCGTGAGGGGGTAGCAAAGCCTTTCTCGGGGAGTCGCCGGCACAGCAGGAGGTACTTGCACCATAAAATAACTACATCTCCAGTAATATATAAAAAAATTAAAATGTTCAAATGTTTGTTAAGCTTATGGGACTTAACTACGGGGTCATCAGTCCCCAAATTTACAAACTACTTATCAACTACCTTATACTAAGGACGGCACAAATACCCATGCCCGAGGGGGGATTCGACCCCCCGACCGTAGTGGCCGTGCAGTCCGTGACTGGAGCGCCTCAGTCCCCTCGGCCACCGCGGCCGGCTATAAAAAAATTATGCCTAAGTAAAACACAACGTATTTAATGTTAAAATTATGGAGTGCCTTGTGTAACATTCATTATGAATTGAATAGGACTTAGATCTAATATATAAAGCAGAGTGTCCGTATGTTTGTACGTGTTGCATACAAATCTTCAGTTTTGTTCCAATCTTTATGAAATGTTGTACACGTAAGTTTCAATCCATGAGGACGGTCGCCGTAAGTGTAAGAATCACTTACGATGTATAGTTCACGAGATATGACGTCATAAACAATGAGATGCGCGAAAAACTGATGCATTTTGCGACAATGCTGCTCATTTTCTCCTAAACCATTTGACCGATTGCAACCAAATTTGGTACACACATTCCTTACCTTAAGGTAACAATTGCTGCATGATTAAGAATAACATATGGCACATGGTTCAAAAGATATTACGTCATAACCAATAGTAATCGCAAAAAATGCCATATCATGCGGCGAGACTTTCGAAATACACTGTATGAGAATGACAGTACTTAGCGACTTGCAACAAACTTTAAACATAATTTCAAACCCTTATTAAACTTTTTCTTGCTGGCAACCATAGTAAAATGATGGCAGGAAAAAAGTTTCTCGCTTACTACTTTTCCGCTGTTTATGGAGTAAAACTACGGCTCTCGGTATGACGTTACAATTTATAATTTGAATACTACAAATTGTAGCGACAGGAAATTTTCCAGACAGTATACACATATATAGTTGAAGGTAGCTTCTAAGTTGTATCACATTCCGACACGTAGTTCATGAGAGATGAGCAGGTAAACAGTAACGTTCCGCTGTTCATGGACTAAAACTACGGCATTTGGTATGACGTTACAATTTATAATTTCTACACTACAAATTGTAGCCGCAGGAACTTTTACAGACAGTATACACACACACACACACATTTGAGTGTGCCTTATAAAATGTATCACAGTATGACAAGTAGTTGATGAGATATGAGCACATAAACAGTAACGTTCATGGAAAGTCGCCCCATCAGGCACCAAGTTTTATTCTATTACTTCTTTACGACTAATTGTATTTTAAAGTCATGCAGCACTTATACGAATGAATATATACTTGAAAATGGCAGGAATAAATAAATAAATACCCGGGCAACGCCGGGTGTTCAGCTAGTTGCTTTATAATAAAATGAGTTAATGATGAATCAGCGCAAAGTCTGAAAACTTTTCTGAAACCAATCGATAGATAAAAGAACTTCATACAATACGTAATTCTGAAATGTTCGGCAAAAAATCTACTCCTCTGCAAATTGTCTATACAGTGGGATTTTTATTAATAAACATAATTCCCTTCTGAGTGTTGTCTGAAATGTGAAATTAGTCATTAAGCAAATTATATTACTCTGTCGGAAATCATTTAAATAAAGAACAATGTGTTCAATTCTGAAAAATAATAGTAATAAAAAACGAAAGATCGTCCTACGATTTAAAAAAAAAATGGTTGTGAATCCCTTTATGAGATCTTTATTTGCCATAGATCGCTTATTGGTTTTACATTGATGACTAGTTTCGACTCGTTAAAGAGTAATTATCAAATCTTAACTGTCCAGGCATGGTAAGAATGTTTCCAATGAACCAAAATCATGATGGCTAGTTATTAACGGTATGCACGTCATCAATCAAATATGCCTTTGGGTCATGTTGTTCAAGACACTGTGCTATACTATCCCACATGTGCAGGCAGTGTGTCATCACAGTAAGAACAAGACACACTACCTGGACATGTGGGACAATATATCACAGCGTCTTCAATAACGTGACCCAAAGGCATATTTGCCGGCCGCGGTGGCCGAGGGGTCTGAGGCGCTCTAGTTACGGTCTGCACGGCCACTACGGTCGGGGGTTCGAATCCCCCCTCGGGCATGGTTATTTGTGCCGTCCTTAGTGTTAGTGTCAGTTCATAAGTAGTTTGTAAGTTTAGGGACTGATGACCGCGTAGTTAAGTCCCATAAGCTATGCAAACTTTTGAATTTCAAAGGCATATTCGATTGATGACGTGAATACCATTTATGAAATGTTCAAAGGTTTGTGTAGCTTATGGGACTTAACTACGGGGTCATCAGTCCCTAAACTTACAAACTACTTATGAACTAGCTAACACTAAGGACGGAACAAATATCCATGCCCGAGGGGGGATTCGAACCCCCGACCGTAGTGGCCGTGCAGACCGTGACTGGAGCGCCTCAGTCCCCTCGGCCACCGCGGCCGGCATACCATTTATAACTTGCCACTATGATGTTGGTTCATCTGAAACATACTTATTGCTATGCCTGGGCAATTAAGATTTGATAATGAATCTTTAACGAGTCGCAACCCGTCACCAATGTAAAACCAATTTTGCAAATAAATATCTCATAAAGGTATTCATAACCATTACATTAAAGATCGCCTACTATAAAACAACAAGAATAAGATGTCAGGTAATTATAATTTAAAAGAAAGCTGAAATAAAGGAAGGATGATTTGTTTCCTTTGAGGTAACAGTTTCGTTACAGTTAGTGAGGAGTGGAGGGGGAGGTCTCCACAGTATTTGTTTTTGAAAGGGGTCGTAAGTACATACATTATCATATTACATATGCTTTTAATGTCTAATGAAGTTTAATATAAAAGCCGATCTTTTTCTGGCTGGAGACACTGGTTATTTTCGCACCTGCGATGCCCGTTCCTCGAGTCTACGGCCACAGTTCCTGCGCCTCGGGCTGCGAGGTGTCATTACCATCAGCAGTTATTCGCAGCGGGCTCAGCCAAGTGTGTTCTGGAAAAGGGGTTTCTTCCGCCGCCGCACAAAAATCTTAAGCCAGCGCCGTCCGTCTATTGCGCCGGCGGTATTCTTTCGAGGAAATTTACATTCCCCGAGCGCGTGTTTAATAATCGGAATAAAGGGTTGGGAAGGGGGGTGTCGGGTCGGTGAGGTGTCTGCGACGACGGTGACGACAGGGGGTGAGTCGGTCGGCGGGTCTCAGCGGCGCGGAATATTCCCGGGTTATTTTATTTTGCATTTTAAATAGGCGAAAATCTCGGCGCGAATCGAGGTGGAGGGATCCGTTCTGGGGTTCGGTGTCCAAAAGTTTTCGCCGGCGGCGGGAGCTGGGTCGCCGGACCGGAAGCGACGCCGACGCCGACGCCGCTGCCAGGGGAATATTCCAACCCCTCCCCCTCCCCACCCCCGCTGCTGCTGCCGAAGACACGCCCATTAAGGCGCGGCCCGGATTATGGTCTCCCGGTGCGATCCTCGAATATTCAGCGTCTCTCCGAGCCGCAAACGGAATAAATCTGCGACGTATCCCTTCCGACCAGCCTCGTTAAGGCGTGCTGTGACGTATCGCTCATTTATTTAGTAATGCAGGTGTGTGAACTCCCCACCGGGGCCACCCACTCATGCTACTATTTAATGAGATACAATATTGACCAACGACGTCGCTTAAAAAATGTTTAATGCCTTGAAAGTAACATCATGTGGAAGTTAATAATCACACCCAGATACGGCTTATTTGTAGCTGTATTCTTTGTCTAACATGAAAATTACATGGGTATCGGATTTTAGAATTTCTTTATATTTATGGTACGTGAAGTTCAGAACTTAAATTGCGTGGGTACGGTATATCGCCCCAAATTTGCGACTGGATAGGGGATTTCCTCTCAGAGAGGACACAGTTCGTAGTAATCGATGGTAAGTAATCGACTAAAACAGAGGGGGTTCCACGGGGTAGTGTTATTGGTCCTCTGCTGTTCCTTATTTACATAAACGATTTAGGGGAAAATCTAAGTGGCTCTCTTAGATTGTTTGCAGATGACGCCGTGATTTAACGTCTTGTAAAATCATCTGAAGATCACAACGAACTGCAGAACGATTTGAATAAGATATCTGTATGGTGTAAGAACTGGCAGTTGTCTCTAAATAATGAGAAGTGTGAAGTCGTCAACATGAGTACGAAAAGAAATTCCGTTAAACTTTGTTTACAAGATAAATCAATCAATAAATACCTAGGAATTATAATTACTTCTGACTTAAATTGGAAATAACACGTAGATAATGTCGTGGGAAAGGCGAACTAGAGACTGCGTTTTATTGGCAGAACCCTTAAAAGATGCAAAAGGAATACTAAATAAACTGCATATACTACGCTTGTCCGTCCTTTTATGGAGTATTGCTGCCCAGTGTGGGATCCTTATCAGGTGGGTTTGACGGAGGACATTGAAAGAGTTCAAAGAAGGGCAGCTCGTTTCATATTGTCACGATACAGGGGAGACAGCGTTACGAAAATGGTACAGGATCTGGGATGGGAATCATTGCAACAACGGCGCTTATCTCTGCGGCGTGGGCTACTTGCGAAACTACAATCGCCAACATTCTCCTCCGAATGCGAAAATATATTGTTGACTCCCACTTAATAGGTAGAAATGATCATTAGAAAAAAATACGAGAAATCAGAGCCCGAACGAAGAGATTCAGGTGATCATTCTTCCCGCGCGCTATTCGAATGTAATGGGAGATAAAATAGTATAACGGTGGTTCGATGAACCCTCTGTCAGGCACTTAAATGTGATTTGCAGAGTATCCCACGTAGATGTAGAAATAATAATCAGCCAAAGCCATTCGACGCAACTCTAAAATATTCTCGAAAAATTCATCTTTGAAGTTTTGCAAGTACACGTAAGTATCAATAATTTTAACAGTTGCAGCATCTGTCAGTGTAGCTCAGGTGGTAGCGTTCTGGTGTCACAACCACAGAGTCGAAGGTTTGAATCCTACTGTGTCAGATTGTTTTATCATTTTTTTCTTCCGAGTTCAGCTATATAAAACATTTTGGGATCTTTAATTTTACGTGTTATGTCAGTTTTCAGTTATGTGTATGTATACGAGCTGAACACCTTGTCACCTAAAACGATGTTTGACTGCTTGGAAACCATTAGTAACTATGGAGATGACTATCGAAAAACAGCGTCGTAGCTCTTCACAAACTGAATAATCAAAGTGTACTGTCGTCAACTAATAGTGAAGCCAATACTGGAAAAAAGTAACGTTATTGACATCATCATTACTGACAACCATTTATGAAATAACGAATAAACAAAAATACGTGCATTTTTCGTAAAAATTACCGTTAGATATTAAAATCGTATGAGTAGTCTAACACAAGGAAAAACAAAATAAATAAATAAATAAATACCTTCCACAGCTGGATTCGAACCCTCTACCCTAAAGTTAGAAGGCCAGAAAGCTACCACTTTAGCTACACAGACGTCGAAACAAATTTAATTATTGGTACTTACGTGTACTTGCAAAACTTCAAAGTCGACTTTCTTAGTAATTTTTTAGAGTTGGGTCGAATGACTTTCGCTTATAGTTATTGAAGTTCTGAACTTCAAGTACCATAAGCATCAAAAATTCTAAAATCCGGTACCCATGTGGTCTCCTTGTATCAAGCTCAGTATAACATGTATGAAGAGTGACCAACGTTTTCAAAGATGATATGGTTCGAAGCATACTTTTCTATTGCTATGCCGTTCCAACCATCGTATGTCACTAATATTGTACTGTGGTGGCTTTCCTCACTAAATGGCGTTCATATAACTGCATGAAACTGCGAAGAGTGAACTTCAGTGAATGCTCAGTATAATCATTGGTGAACCGACGAAAAAAGGAGCTTCCGGCTGATAAAACGTTCTACAGTTGTGTCCTTACGTGCTGCCAGTCTCTCTAAGCATCTAGATAACATATTTCTATATCTACATAGATACTCCACAATCAACCCAAACTTGCGCGACAGAGGGCAACTTGTCCCCTGGGATTTATCCCCTGTACTTTGCTGAAGTATGCGGATGCTGACCAGAATATGAACCTACATCGAAAGGTAACTTGAAAGTGACGAAAATGTACAGTACGAGTTTCAGCAAGAGACTCCAAATACCGGTATGAAAGAAAAAATCTGGCGAGTGTAACTACTGTGCAGAGACGTCTTCCAGCAGTGTATGTTAACAGCTGTGTAACGGGAAAGAAATAATTACTGACGACTATTAATAGGAAGAAATGATTACACTGGGTAAGACAACATTGATTTTGGGCAATAAATTAGTTGAAAAAGGTACTTTTAACTGACGTATTCAAAGTTTCAGCCTTCCTCACAAAGCAAAGCAAGTTTGTAAAACCAATGTGTATCTCTTCCGTGATCATCTGGGAATGTTTTTGAGGCGGTAAGACTTGTGTAAAACGTATTTGCTAAATTTAGAAAGAAAGAAGAAACCGAAAAATATAATATAGCCGCCCCAATCCCCCGCTATTGAACTGCTTTGGGATCACTTGGAACATCGGAATTAGGGCCTATTACAAACGTTAAAACCTCAAAGCCAAACTACTAGAGGTGTGGTGGAATGTCAACGATGGAACCCAGATGAATCCGACAGAAAGAGAAGTTGTTTAAGACCAAAGAGGTTACTTTGAGGAAACTAAAGTTAGACTGCATGTGTTTGGTATCAATAAAAGATTATTCCAAATCTGACTTATGATTACTTACATAATTTTTGGTTCCAATTTGTATTCTTCCCTCAAAATCATTGATTTTCAAAAACTTTTGACCGCTATTGTACACCATGTCAACAGTGTGTACTGATTGGAACGAACGGGTCATACTGTAGGGATGTAGTATCAGAGGTTCTACACGGATAAGTGTTGGGCCCTTTACTGTTCTCATTATACGTAAATGATGTGTTAGCTATTCTCTTCCACTGTAGATACGACGTAAATGTTGATGAGCTTCACTTATATCCAACCGCAAGGTCAATAAAACCTGTGTAAATGTTGATTTCCTTGCCTGATTTTACTGAGGAACAGTGAAGGTTGCCCGAGTTAAACTAATACTAAGAAAATCACGAGCTATTGAAAGTTATTCAAAGTAAACCAGATCAGTCGGGTGTTCTAGGCATCTGTCACATGAAAATGAACGTAACTGTTACTGAAAATTATAGCATTTGTTGACAGCAACATATAAGTCACAGAATAATGATCTTTTTTAATGGTGGAAATTTAAGGGGAAAATTGTAAAGGGAGACAAATCTACAGTACACTAAATGGTTTCGAATGAGTGTATACTGCAGTACTTGTGATTAGATGATTAGAATATCACAATGACAACAACAGCGTGTTTGGGTGGGTCACTTTAACGATACAGTCATCTACAGAACCTATTATGTCACTACGTTCTACGATTTCTCGTAACTTTTTATGATTTTATAACCTGATATGTACTCAAAGCAAAGAACTATACGTGCATACTGCATTTGCTCAAAGACATCGACGTTAGTAAACCCATATTGTGTGTCTGTTATCCATTATATTAGGCAAATACAATACACACGAAAATAATATGAGAACAATACTTTGTTCCACTGAAATTTTGAATCTTCCAATGTTCTGTTTCGAAACATTTTCGACTTCGCTGCTACTACATCTCAGTTAAACATTTTACACCAAATTCAAATATTTGGCAATAGCAGGGATATTCGATAAATGATGTTTTGCTGCTTCATTATGAAGTTTCTTCAAAGATGTAGCCAACTTTTACTACCTGGGCAAAGAATAAATTTCACTTCTGCGTCATTTACCCATAAATCACTCTATTCTATATCGAGATTTTATAACGCACAGTCTTGACACAGTGGCCAAGTCTATTACAAATAATTCAGTTCTAACTTACCGACTATGTGCATCGAAGCTTAAGAGGCAGTCCTTTCTTCCAGTACTACTACAAGCGCTTTTTCGGATCTTGGGCTCAAATGAATGCCGTACCAAAAATGCCGACGGTAGTAGTACTAACAGTATTCTGAAAATTAAACGTGACGAAAGAGGAAAAATGGCAGGTTCCAAAATAAATTTGATCTGTCTCAACAAGGAATTGATACAACAGAAAATGTGAAACTGACATATTGAAGGTAATTTCAAGAAAAAGGCGACACGGTGGTTGCTTCGCAGGTATTCACTTCCGTTAACGCAAGAGCTCAGCGCCAAGTTCGGAGAATAAAAAGAAGGGAGAGTGACGAACAGGCAAGACAGCATTTTACGTAACTACGCGCCCAAGACGGATGCACTGAGTAATTCATTTCGCCGCATAACAGACTTCGTACCAAGAATGTTTCAGTCGCCGAACTGGCCGGAGTGATAGTCAATGCGTGCGTTCGGAGATTTACCCATCGCTTCTATTGTATG
Source organism: Locusta migratoria (assembly GCA_026315105.1). NCBI lineage: Eukaryota > Metazoa > Arthropoda > Insecta > Orthoptera > Acrididae > Locusta > Locusta migratoria. The sequence continues at coordinate 59,144,975 of CM048751.1, forward strand.
AAGGACTCTTGGACTTCACAGTATCCAATCAATCCTACTGCTTCGCCGAGGGACCTTAGTACATGTCTGTAATTTTCGTACTGCTCTAATAGCATGTTTCCGTTCGCTGGAGGAGAGACACACCATAGTATTGCAAAATAGTTTGTCGCGGCAAAACTTTCCGTCAGTTTTTGAAAAAATAGCATAAAACTCTCCGTTATTGGAGGAAGGATCGTGCAGTCCGTCTGGAATCAGAATGCTCTTAGTTGTTGGTGTTAGTGGTGCTGCAAGGTGTTATTCTGTTGGATATGATTTGCCAGGAACTGTAGATTATCTAAGTTCAGCCGTTTGCAACGATTGCAATTGCAATAAAAGCAGAGACTTAATGAAGCTCTTTGACTGAGATACATTCATACTAAATTACACTAAAAAGTAACTAACGAGTGAAGGAGTTTGTTTATTTAGGGTATTTACGCTAATTAATGAGATACGAGAAAAATTCAGTAACAGTGACTTGCAGCATAGCAGTTATGGAAGATGACATCAACACTGCTGCTATCATTGTGAAAGACGATCGACTAATTACCTTTAGAACACTTTCTGAAATAATCAACATTTTATTGGGAGCTACCCACACGTTGGTGACAGAAACATTAGACATAAATCTTGTTTGTGTGGAATGGGTTCCATTATTGTTTATTCTCGAACAAAAGGACATTCTCGTGCAGGTCTGCATTCAATTAAAGTTGATGTTAGAGGAAGGTCCGGAGTTTCGTTCAAATATAATCACTGCTGATGAAACTTGGCTACATAATTTTGTTCCTGAGAGCAAACAGCAAAGATCAGTGTGGAAATCTCCTTCATTAGCAACCCCCAAAGTAGCAAACCTGGTTGCTTATGGTCATCTCATTCTATGATATTCATGGAATGGTTTATCAGCAAGTCGTACCTGCACAGGCATCAGTAACTGTGAAATAGTACAGGGGTATCGTGAAAACACTGGAATACACAAAAGACCACATTTCCTTGAAGTAGGCTGGATGGTGCACCACAATAATGCGTGGTCCAATATTGGCAATGTCGTTGATAAATACTTTTAAAAAATCAACGTGAAATACATCACCGACCATATAGTCTGGATTTAGCCTAATGTCACTTTTCTATTGTCAAATTTGAAGAAACGTCTTCGTGAGTGGCGTTATCCATCATCAGAAGAAGTGATGAAGGCAAAGGAGTCGATTTTGCAGCACCTCTCAAACATGGTTTCCTGTGTGTATTTTCAGAATTCAAGGAGAAATTTGGAGAGTGAATTAAAGTCCAGTGCCAGGGAATAAAAACCTTTCGGTTTACTGACGATATAGTAGATATAGACAACAAAGGACCTGGAAGAGCAGTTAAACGGAATAGACAGTGTCTTGAAAGGAAGGTATAAGATCAACATTAACAAGAGTAAAACGATGGTATGGAATGTAGTGTCAGAAATTCAGGCGATGGTGAAGGAATTAAATTAGGTAATTGTGCGGCTCGGTAACATAGTGGTAGAGTGCCAAACTACAAATCCAAAGGTCACGGGTTCGATTCTCGCCAGGTCCTAGGATTTTTATGTGTCACTTTCCACTTCTTTCACCTCTGGTAGTGTTGATGATGTGAAAAATATCGAGTTGCACCATGGTTCGTAACCCACGTTAAAATGTAGGTCCCTGTATAACTGGCTGGATAAGTCACTTCGAAGGTCGGAGGAAGGCAACGGCATACCACATCCAAACAGAAACATGCCTAGTAAAGCACTGTGGTGTTCAACCCAATCTTCGGATTGTTGACTGCTTTAGCTATAATGAGACGAAAAAAGTAGTACACGAGTTTTGTTATTTAGGTAGCAAGATAACTTCTGATGGCCGAAGTAAAGAAGGTATAAAATTCAGAATGGCTATAGGAAGAAAACCGTTTCTGAAGAAGCGAAAATTGGTTAAATGTTAGGAAGTCCTTTCTGAAAGCATTTGTCTGGAGTGTAGCATTGTATGGAAGTGAAACGTGTACGATAAGGAGTTCAGAGAAAAAGATGATAGAAGCTTTCGAAATGCGGTGCTACAGACGAATGATGAAAATTAGATGGGTAGATCAAGTAACTAATCAAGAGGTGCTCAACAGAAGTGGAGAGAAAAGAAGTTTCTGGCATATCCTGACTAAGAGAAGAGATAGGTTGGTGGGACACATTCTGAAGCGTCAGGGAATCGTGAACTTAGCATTAGAAGCAAGTGTGTGGGGTAAAAATCGTAGAGGGAGACCGAGGGACGGATACAGTAAGCAGATTCTACATCTACATCTACATGGGATACTTTGCAAATCACATTTAAGTGCCTGGCAGAGGGTTCGTCGAACCACCATTATACTATTTATCTCCCATTCCATTCTCTAATAGCGCGCGGGGAGAAATAATACTTGAATCTCTCCGTTCGAACTCTGATTTCTCGTACTTTATTCTGATGGTCATTGCTATATATGTAAGTGGGAGTCAAAAATATATTTTTGCATTCGGAGGAGAATGTTGGCGATTGGAGTTTCGTAAGAATCCCTCGCCGCAGCGATAAGCGCCGTTGTTGTAATGATTCCCATCCCAGATCCTGTATCATTTCCGTAACGCTGTATCCCCTGTATCGTAACAATACGAAACGATCTGCCCTTCTATGGACTCTTTCGATGTCCTCCGTCAAACCCACCTGATAAGGATCCCAAATAAATGTTCAAATGTTCGTAAATCTATCGGACCAAACTGCGTGGTCTACTTTAACTAAGGTAAACTAACCTAAGGACAACACACACAGCCATGCCCTAGGGAGAACTCGAACCTCCGACGGCGAGCAACCGCGCGCTCCGCAGCGATGCGCCTTAGACCGCTCGGCTACTCTGCCGCGGTTAAGGATCCCACACTGGCCAGCAATACTCCAATAATGGACGGACAAGCGTAGTGTATGCAGTTTCTTTTGTAGGTCTGTTGCATCTTTTAAGGGTTCTGCCAATAGGTTGCCGTACTTATTCTGAGATGAAGAGTCTTGCACAGGACGGGGAAGCCTGGAGACCTGCATCAAGTCAGTCTGCATGATTGAAGACCAGGACAACATTTTCAGACTGACAGAAACGCTGGGACAAGTGCATAGTATTCATGGGAGAATAGTTTCAGAAGGATCGTCAAACTTATGAGGATGAAAAAAGATTTGTTGGCAAAAAATAATTATGATCATTGCTTTTTTAACAGGCCTCGTGGAATAGGTTTGTGGATTTCATAAAAAACAGGTGTCCTTCATTGTGTGAGGCTGAATCCGGTTCATTGATGCCACTAGCAAACCACGCGAGAGGCGGATGGTCTGTCTCTCAAAGCACAGTAGCGGGCGGAATTGCTTTCCTATAACATAATTACGATTCCGCGAAGCGGAAAAGGCAAATTACTGTGCGGGTCGACCTTGGCGTAATGATCGGGCGGCGGGGCGGCCATCTGCACGGCCTGTCACCATGGCAATTAGCCGGCGGCGCTGCCCGCCTCCCGCCTCCCGGCTCCCACTATTAACATTTCAATCCGCGTTTTTCCCCCTCGACTTGGGCCACTGCTCGCCGCCCTCATTAACGGCGTTCATTCCGCATTCCCAATGGCATCCTCATTACTTTATCTCCGGCCGGTAATAATATCAGCCATCTCTCACGGAGCGCGATATACATCATCCTGACTGGCTGCCGGCTGGCCGCTGCGCTCCGCTCTGCTGGTTTTTTCCTCCCCACCGGATCCTGCGCAGTCGTTCCGCCACACGGACCAACTATCGCCTCCTCTCTCTCTTTTTTTTCTTATGGAAGAGAGGGGTAGTGGGAGAAGTTCGGCTTCCCCTCTTCGCTGCTGGACGGGAGAATACTCGCGGTAATTTAATCTCAATTTATTGTTTCATTTTTGTAACGCCGGGCAAGTGTCCATTGTCTTAGGACGCCGCGGCGTCGCGACAGAGTAGTTCGATTGGGAGGAGAAGACCGAGAGACAATGAGAAATGAACGGTGACGAGGAGAGGGGGGGAGGCAGGAGGGGGCACAAATAGATGACCGGATGACGTGGCGGTGGATAAAAAAAAGGCTGTGGAGGCGGCAGGGCAGATCCTGTGCGGCTACTTTATTTAAATGTAATCCATCATAATTAACGCCCCCAATGGGCGCGGGGGCAGCTGCCGGCGGCTTGGAACAAAAGCCGAGCGCTGTCGCTGGAGTCGCGGCCGGCCGCCCAGGTGACCAAAGGGCCCTAAACACGATGCGATTTATTGAACCAATTCGTTGGTCATCCGATAAATTTGGTAGTTTTATGCGCTACCCCACCAACTTTCCTTGTCGGCTGGTTCGTTGTGCCTGACTGCCCCACCACTTCATCCGACAAATTTTACCGTGTGTAGAGCTTTTCTAGCAACTTCCATGCCTGAGGTCGTCTGCACAGCGAACACGCGAAAACAAAAACAGTTCGACAAACAGACACCAGAACAGGGTGGCGATGCGTGCAGTTGGTCGGAACGTGTGAAGGCTGCTACCAATTGGTTGGTACGTTGGACATCTTGATGGTCGTACGATAAATCGGATTATGTGTACGGCCTTAACAGTGGCACTTGGCGGGCGGCGGACTAGGAGGACAAAAAAAAAAAGTTCAAATGTTTGTTAAGCTTATGGGACTTAACTACGGGGTCATCAGTCCCTAAACTTACTAACTACTTATCAACTAGCTTATCCTAAGGACGGCACAAATATCCATGCCCGAGGGGGGATTCGAAACCCCGACCGTAGTGGCCGTGCAGACCGTGACTCGGCTACCGCGGCCGGCACTAGGGCGACCCCGACTGCCCTGGGTGCGGAGTTCGAAGCCAGGGGAGTCAATCGTATGTTGTGCTGGAAATACGAGGGTGCTGGAAGTATTAGGCGCCGCTATGGCCTGAGGTAGGCGAACCTTCACATCACCTTTATCAGTACACTAGCGAGCCCGGCAATGCTTCGCAATTAGTATGTGTGGGAACTGGGTATACACCCTACCCTCCTTCTCCTCTCCTCCCTCTACATCTACTTAATTGCAAGGCACATTCAAGTGTATTGTGTTTCTCTGAGGTTCCATTCTCTAATAGCTGGCAGAAGAAAGGTGCACGTAAATCTTCCCGTTTTCATATGATTTCTCTTATTTTATTTTCATGATCATATCTCTCCTCCTCTCTATATTTGCCCATCTCCTCCTCATCACTCCCTCTGTCCATAATCTCCTTCTGCTCCAAATCTCTATCCATCACCTTCATCCCACTGTTTGTACATCTCTTATCCCACACTCATCCAATATTCTCTTATATATCCTACCTACCTTTCCTTATATCCATTTAATGCCCCTTCTCTGTTTATCTGCTCTTCTCCCCGCTCTATAATATTACTTATTTTTATTGCAAACTGGAACTTAATTGGAAATAAAAGTAAAAATGCATGGGTAAATCGGTTGGAGTCATTACTACTTGGGGTATTCAGAGAGACCTTTTCAGGTGTTGTATGTGTGACAATAGTAGCTTCAGTCACCATATTTCGTTAGGTTTATATCTACCAACAGGTAGGACTATAACGTTAGAAAAAAAAGAAATAATAAAAAAAGAAAAACTTACTGATTTCTGTTGAAAATGATTACGAAAATGAAAGCAAAACCGGACATTAATCTGGCAGAGCTTAGCTTGTTATTCCTTGCAGCGGGTTGAATAGAAAGTATTTCTTTTGTAACATCTCTGTACCTACCCAGTGACTGAGGATGTGTACCGTTAGCCGATCGAGAAGAGATACGTGTAACGGTACGTTTCCTTTCATCTTATATGTTTAAACAGCAATTCTTGTGATGTCTCGGAAAAGGCTCTAACGATTTAAAAAAAAAAAAAAAAAAAAAAAAAAAAAAAGTTTGTAGAACTTATGGGACTTAACTACTGGGTCATCAGTCCCTAAGCTTACAAACTACTTATGAACTAGCTAAGACTAAGGACGGCACAAATATCCGTGCCCGAGGGGGGATTCGAACCCCCGACCGCAGTGGCCGTGCAGACTGAAGCGCCTCAGTCCCCTCGGCCACCGCGGCCGGCTTAACGATTTCAATGATCATTTGGTATTTACCCTGTTTCTTTCCTTTATTTTTCATTCGCAACTACCTAGTTGCATTTTGCGTAAAATTGTGATTTTGTAAAACTATATATATTTATCAAAAAATTAATTTCCTGTTTTCCCGATTTCAAAAAAAAAAAAAAAAAAAAAAAAAAAAAAAAAAAAAAAAAAATGTTTGTAGAACTTATGGGACTTAACTACTGGGTCATCAGTCCCTAAGCCTACAAACTACTTATGAACTAGCTAAGACTAAGGACGGCACAAATATCCATGCCCGAGGGGGGATTCGAACCCCCGACCGCAGTGGCCGTGCAGACTGAAGCGCCTCAGTCCCCTCGGCCACCGCGGCCGGCTTAACGATTTCAATGATCATTTGGTATTTACCCTGTTTCTTTCCTTTTTTTTTCGTTCGCAACTACCTAGTTGCATTTTGCGTAAAATTGTGATTTTGTAAAATTATATATATTTATCAAAAAATTAATTTCCTGTTTTCCCGATTACAGAAGATATGTTCGCCTCGAAAACGTGGTGAGTAGCATTATGTACCACTATGTAACAGAAAAGAAACTCCAGAGTTGCGATCGGTCACCCGATATTTTGTATGAAATGAAATGAAACAATTTCATTAAAATCATAATTTTATTGTAATGAAATAAATGTCACTTGAAATGCAACAGTTATATTATGATAGATGCGACAATAATTATTGGTTCGTCTCCTCGTTCTCTTTCTCCTAACCCCCTTGTTTCTATACATTTAGTGCTCACACCAGCAGCTTTTCCGTTTTTTAACATCTTCAAGATGGCATGAACATGTTAAAAAAACGGGAAAGTTGCTAGTGTGGATGACATATGCACTGAACAAATCAAGCATTTAGGGCAAAGGACCAAAAGTTGGATTTTACAATTGTTCAATACGTGCTGCAAAACTTGCAAAATTCCAAAACCCTGGAGGAAATCTTAAGTAATAGCGTTACTTAAACCATGGAAGGACCCAGAGACTCCTAGTATCTACCGACCCCCGACCCATCTCCTTGCTCTGTCAATTTTTTAAACTGTATGAGAGACTTATCCTGTCCAGAATAGGAAAATATGTTGACAAACAGCTCATTCCACAACAAGGAGGATTTAGATCGGGAAGTCCTGTACCGGCCAAGTTTTTGCACTGACAGAACATATTGAAGAATGGTATAAAGAACAGCCTCCCTTAGGGAAGCGTCTTAACCCCCTATGCTCTTCAACATATACACAAATGACCAACCTAAGCCGGCCCACACTAAGCAGTTCATCTACGCCGATGACCTCGCAACGTGCGTTCAAGGAGAAAGATTTGAAGAAGTAGAGGAAAAACTTGAAAATTCCTTCACATCAATGACTGCGTACTATAACCAAAATTCCTTAAGACCCATCCCTTCCAAATCTCACGTCTGTGCTTTCCACCTTCGCACGAAAGAAGCCAAACGGAAACTCCAAATTACGTGGAACGGGAACACCTTAGAGCACACAGACCACCCTAAATATCTTGGCGTGATTCTGGATCGGTCTTCAATTTATAAACAGCAATGCATCAAAACGAGACAGAAAATAACTACGAGAAATAATATACTTAGAAAGCTAACTGGTAGCAAATAGGCTACATGTCCTGTTTCTCTACGGCTGAGCACGCGTATCCTGTATGGAATAGATGCGCTCACACGAAACAAGTAGATGTGGCTCTCAATGAGACCTGCAGGATAGTGACAGGGTGCATGAAACCAACGCCGGTCAGACTCTTGTACAAGGCAGCTGGTTTTGCAGATCCCACAGCTCGCAGAAACGCTATAGAACATGTAGAGAAAATAAAACAACTACAGAGCTCGACCACCAGAGACGCGACTGAAGTCTAGGAGAAGTTTCCTTGGAACCGTCCAGGACAAATCGCCTGAAAATTTCCCTCTCCCCAGGTTCAGTGGACCGCCCGAAACATAAATTTTCAAACCTGGAGAACCTTGAATAGGCTCAGAACGGGGGTCGCCCCAGTAAAAGTAAATACACTTATGAACTCAATCTCGAACCAAGGGGTTGGTCACCTTCTGTAAAACAGACAAATAGAAAGCAATGAAACTGACACGTGGTCATTAGACGATCCAAAATCACAAACAAATAAAACAACTAAACTTAGGGAATATGCTATCGATAAATGTCGAACAAACATGATGCAATGACCACATAAAATAAGTAAATAAACTTACATACCAGAAAAAGAGCGTTATAGGTTGGTAATCAAGTAATTCCGTCACTCGTGCTTCGAATGCTGCCACACATTTTCTGCATTATTTTCCTTTTGTACTGGAATATGCAGTTGTCCTGTCAAATGTTTGGTGGAATGATTTGGTATGCGTCGTTCTCTTCTAAACTTAGCGATAAAAAAGAAATCTTCTTGTCTGTAAATGAAGTTTGCTGGCCGGCCGCGGTGGCCGAGGTGACTGAGGCGCTCCAGTCACGGTCAGCACGGCCACTACGGTCGGGGGTTCGAATCCCCCCTCGGGCATGGATATTTGTGCCGTCCTAGTTCGTAAGTAGTTCATAAGTAGTTTGTAAGTTTAGGGACTGATAACCCCGTAGTTAAGTCCCATAAGCTTGACAAACATTTTTTTGAAGTTTGCTGTCCAGTTGATCGGATAAAAATTACGACAATAAAATTGCAACAAATTTCACAATGAGCTCGACGACGCCCTGAAAATTATTCTTTTCTATATATTTGTGACGCTTTTCACCCTGGCAAGTGTGACATCATTTGCAGATTCTCTGTATGTTTTGAGAGTCGCATCTTGTAGCTTTTGCTGATTGCTATTTGCGTTTTAAACTTCACGTAACGCCGGCCCCGGGGGCCGAGGGGACTGAGGCACTCCAGTCACGGTCTGCACGGCCACTACGGTCGGGAGTTCGAATCTCCCGTCGGGCATGGATGTTTGTGCCGTCCTTAGTACAAGGTATTTGATACGTAGTTTGTAAGTTTAGGGACTGATGACCCCGTAGTTAAGTCCCATACGCTTAACAAACATTTACTTCACGTAACAATAATCAGAAAAAAGCTAGCGAACGCGGCAATGGGTTGCAATTGCCAAATATTCATAGGAATTGGATATACATTCTGCCCTCCTTCGCTTAATCGCTGCCGCGGTGGACTGGCTTAGAGCTCTAAGGCGCCTTGCTGTGGAGCGTACGGCTGCTCCCCATCGGAAGTTCGAGTCCTTCCTCCGGCCAGGATGTGTGTATTGTCCTTAGGTTAGTTTAAGTTATATTAAGTAGTCCGTAAACCTAGGGACTGATAATCTCAGTAGTTAAGTCCCATAGATTTACAAAGATAACCGAAGGAAGACACACACACATACACACACACACAAATGTCAGGGAGAGGAGTCGAACCTCGCAGCCCCTGACATGGAGCGACCTCTTTATCTTTGTCCTCTGAGGCTCCTCTTTATATTAACTGAAACCACGACGTCGTTCGGGTATTTATTTAATCTAATATTCTGTTCGTATACTCCGCCTTTCTCTCTGTATGCATGTCCCCTCTTTCCTCTCTATCTCACCGAGCGAGGTGGCGCAGTGGTAACACAGACTCGCATTCGGAAGGATGGTGGTTCAAATCCACCTCCGGCCATCCAGATTTAGGTTTTCCATGATTTCCCTAAATCACTCCAGGCAAATGCGGGGATGGTTCCTTTCCAAGGGCACGGCCGATTTCCTCCCAATCCTTCCCCCAAGAATCCGAACGTAAGCTCCATCTCTAATGACCACGCTGTCGACGGGACATTAAACCCTGAGTTTCCTTCCTCCTTTCCTCTCTATATCTTCCCCCTCATACTTTGCGCCACAGACTCCCCCTTCTAACCTCCTCCGCCGACTTCTCTTTCTCTTCTGTCTTCGAATCCCTCCCTCGGGCATGGATATTTGTGCCGTCCTTAGTTGTAGGTAGTTCATAAGTAGTTTGTAAGTTTAGGGATTTATGACCCCTTAGTTAATTCCCATAAGCTTAACAACACTTCTTCTGCCTTCAACATTTCTTCTGCCTTCACCATCACCTCCTCTTCCTCTTCCTCCCTCTCCGCCACCTCCTCCGCTTCCATCAACTGTTTCTCATTCGCTCCTCTTTCTCCGCCATCTCCTTTTACTCCACTTCTCTATCCACCCAACCATCCCCCTGCCTCTGACATTATCTATCCTGCTCTGGCCAATCTCCTCCTAGGTATACAGGGTGTTTCACTAAGTGTGTTTGCCTCTGTAACTTATAAAATAATAGGTGACGGGAAATTTTAATGCGGTAGATCAACACCAAAAATGTTACACTTTTTGCGGAGCTATGAACATAGTTTATTGTATAATTCTCCAAAGAGTTACAGCATAAAGATACAATTTTTTAAATTGAACAATAGTTTTTTCTATCGTGCATTGGATTCGTTGAAACCAGCTGCGTCCAAATCAATTAAACTACATTCCTATCACCGTTAGTTTGGGAGCTACAACCCTTCAGATTTTAGGGGGCGGAGGCTACGACAGCGTAGCTGACTGGCTGGTGGTCATGAGACAGTGGGCCGTGCCCCAGGGGATAGTCACTCGGCCAGTCAGCTACGCTATCGCAGCCACCGCACCCGGAACTTTGAAGGGTTGTAGCTCCCAAACAGTGATAGGAATGTAGTTTAAATTGATTTGGAGCAGCTGGTTTAAACGAATCCAATACAGGATAGAAAAAAACTATTGTTCCATTTAAAAAATATATCTTTGTGGTGTAGCTCTTTGGAAAATGATACAATAAACTATGTTCTTAGCTCCGCAGAAAGTGTAACATTTCTTGTGTTGGCCGGCCGCGGTGGCCGAGGGGACCAAGGCGATCCAGTCACGGTCTGCACGGCCACTACGGTCGGGGGTTCGAATCCCGCCTCGGGCATGGAGATTTGTGCCGTCCTAGTTCGTAAGTAGTTCATAAGTAGTTTGTAAGTTTATGGACTGATGACCCCGTAGTTAAGTCCCATAGACTATACAAACATTTGAACATTTTTTGATTTCTTGTGTTGACCTACCGCATTAAAATTTCCCGTCAACTATTATTTTATAAGTTACAGAGGCAAACACACTTAGTGAAACACCCTGTATCTCGCGAAGAGATCATGAAGATAATATCAGAGAGATTAGAGCCCACACAGAGGCATACAGACAATCTTTCTTTCCGCGAACAGACGATAGTGGTACTCAAGGTACCCTCCGCCACACACCATCAGGTGGCTTACGGAGTACGGATTTAGAGTAGATGCAGATTCTTTGCATCATCTGCGGACGTCGTCACTCAAATTCCGTGCCTTTTTTTTCCAGTTCCAGTTTTCCGTTCCTCAATGTCGATCCCAGCTCAGACGGCAGTACTGTACTGACAACGTTGCGGGTGGCTGCCGCAGTTTCGCGCAGCAGTCCGCTCCGCCCGCCTTTGTTCTGAGCCGCAGGGCCGGCGTAGGCCCATTCTGGCTGGCGGGGCGCTTCCTGATCTCCCGATTAGCATCTTCGCGCAGAGCGCTGCGCAGCGCCCGCTATGCTCAGGCACTGCTCGCTTCCCTGGGAACCCGAACGCCGACCTAATTAACAGATTAATTCCCGGTTTTAATTATTCCCGTTAACTGGTATTTTTATCGCTGTTTCTGGCCGTTCGTTTCAGTCTTTTCTTCGCCAGCCCGCCCGCCTCCGTCTCGCAGGCGCGGGGCTGCAACAGCGGCGGCGGCGGCGGCGGCAGTAGGGGGAGGAAGCGCGCGGTATCAGCGCTCTTTCATCTCACTTCCTCCCGCACGAATAATTCACCTGTCTCAGGCATTTCAGGCGGAACTGGCGCCTTCTATCTCCATCTGGCTGCCCCCGCCCGCGGCCATTATATGCAAATCGATTCGCACCTCTGCGCGCGCTGCTCGCTCGCGCTCACACTCACACTGACACACACACACACACACACACACTGTGCCTGCCGCGGCTTGAATTATTTCAACATTGTTGCACCGGGAGCCCGGCGTGTGAGCTACTGATCGTTGCCCGGCGATAGCTGCCTAGCTGCCTGCTTCGGAGCAGACTTCGCGGTCCGCCAAATTGCTGCAGACCAGCGCCAAGATATTCCGGCAGCGGTGCTCACCATTAACCTAACGGTTCGACGACTACTTCCGCGCGCTTCTCCGTAGGTGACTTCCTGTGGAAACTTCGCGTATGCAAAGTTAAGTTGGTAAAGTGTGCTTGATGTGGAACGTACTGATGCTACACATAGTGTAACTGTACGAGTTGTTTCTAGGCAGGAAGGCGTACTGCTTGATATATAGGGCCTCATGGCAAAACATAGAATGCTACGCACTGCGAGGCATAATTGAAGACCGCGATACAACCCGTCGGCTGAGCCATGTCGGCTCGTTTCCATTTCGTACATGCGCCAGTGATTACTTGTAATTCTTTTCCTTCTCTCCCGAGCGTGGCGCCCCAAATAATCGACGTACTACTTGTGACTTGCTTCGGCGGCCACCTCGCCGGCCGAGCGTTTGTTGGTGGCTTGGCGATGGCGCAGGAGAGACCTCGCTGTGAGGAACGACCTCAGCCCGGCCCTCGCTGAGACTTTCAAGCGAGTGTGTTGCTAACATCCGGGGCGCCGACTCCGCGGGTGCTCCGGTGCTGGTTCACCCCCCCCCCCCCACGAAATTTTTGGGTGTGCTCAGCACCCACACAAAATGTTGTTGTTGTTGTGGTCTTCAGTCCGGAGACTGGCTCTCTACAATACCCTATCCTCAGCAAGCCTCTTCATCTCCACATAAGAACGGCAACCTACATCTGTCTGAACCTGCTTACTGTATCCATCTCTTGGTCTTCATCTGCGGTATTTACCCCACACAATTCCCTCCAACGCTAAATTCACAATTCCTTGATGTCTAAGAATGTGTCCTACCAATCTATCCCTTCTTTTAGTCAAGGTATGCCAGAAATTCCTTTTCTCCCGAATTCTGCTCAGTACCTCCTCATTAGTTACGCGATCCACCCACCTAATCTTCAGCATTCTTCTGTAGCACCACATTTCAAAAGCCTCAATCCTCTTCCTGTCCGCACTGTTTATCGTCCATGTCCCACTCCCCAACGCTAAATTCACAATTCCTTGATGTCTACCAATCTATCCCTTCTTTTAGTCAAGGTATGCCAGAAATTTCTTTTCTCCCCAATTCTGTTCTGTACCTCCTCATTAGTTACGCGATCCACCCACCTAATCTTCAGTAGCACCACATTTGAAAAGCCTCAATCCTCTTCCTGTCCGCACTGTTTATCGTCCAAGTCTCACTCCCATACAAGGCAACACTCCATAAAAATGCCTTCAGAAAGGACTTCCTTAGGCTTAAATCAATATTCGATGTTAACAAATTTTTCTTTTTCAAAAACGCTTTTCTACCCATTGCCATTCTGCATTTTATATCCTCTGTACTACGACCATAATTTGTTATCTTACTGCCCAAGTAACAAAACTCATCTACCTCCTTTATTGCTTCGTTACCTAATCTAATTCCTTCAGCATCACCTGATTTTCTTACACTGCACTCCATTAGCCTAGTTTTGCTCTTGTTAATGTTCATCTTATATGCACCTTTCAGCATACTGTCCATTCCGTTCAATTGCTCTTCCAGGTCCTTTACCGTCTCTGACAGAATTACTATGTCGTCGCCAAAACGCAATGTTTTTAATTCTTCACCCTGAACTTTAATTCTTTCACCAAATTTTTCCTTGCTTTCCTTTATAGCTTGCTCAACGTACAAATTGAATAACATTGGAGAAAGGCTACAACCCAGTCTTACTCCCTTTCCAACCATTGCATCCCTTTCATGCCCTTCAACTCTGGCAACCGCTGTCTGGTTTTTGTACAAGTTGTAAATAACCTTACGCTCCCTATATTTTACTCCTGCTTGCTTCAGAACTTGATAAGGAACGAAAATAAAGTAGCACAAAAATGAGGAAAATTCATAGCTGTAATTATGCGTTTTTGCCATCGCAGTGTAGCAATCACGACCTAGCCGCTAGACAGTTCCACCAGTGCCCTAAGGAGCACTCACTGCAAAAGGGGGAGGGGTGGTGGGAGGGGATAGGGGCGAGACCACTGACACCTGGCCGCATGACGTCTTAACCGATGCAGCAATCAGAGTTCAGTGACAGCCATTGTTTGCTGTGGTATCTCCATTAATTCAGTTCATTAAGGTAGATTGATTTCCGCACTGTATTTTATGTCAAAGTATTTAATTCTGCTAACAAGTACACCATACTAGTACAACGGCGTTACACACGACTTCACGTAATACATAGCGGGCAGGTAGAGGCCGAAGCACCGGCATTGCTAGTATCCAAGCTTAATAATGACACATAAACAGAAATGAACTGAAACGTGAATCCAGGAAAGACGTTTTCACTATTCATTGCTCTATTCACGAAGCGCCATTGTCTGCTGAAGGAGCGCAACCAGGCGCCGTAATAAAAGACGTCACGTGGTTTGTCGCCATATAAATAACCGCCATTTCAAAGGTTTCCTGAAAGTTATACAAATTGAGCATTGGTATATACCTTAGCACAGTACAGTTCGTTGTCTTAGTTGTCTTTACTTTGTTTGTCAGTCACGAAGAAACATGTCTCTCTGAATGAAAGATGCCAATTTTATTGTCGAATAGATTAAAACTGGATAGTAAATCTAACGTTCCATACTCAAATAACTATGCACTTTAAGATATTAATCATTGCAGGGCAAAGAACATCTAGTAATAGAGATGAAGGACCAAATCAAAGAGTTTATGGAAGAGTTTCGTCTATCAATGAGGCAAATGAGTTCAAAATGTTCAAATGTTTGTAGAGCTTATGGGACTTAACTACGGGGTCATCAGTCCCTAAACTTACAAACTACTTATGAACTAGCTAAGGACGGCACAAATATCCATGCCCGAGGGGGGCATCGAACCCCCGAGCGTAGTGGCAGTGCAGTCTGTGACTGGCGCGCCGCAGAACTCTCGGCCATCGTGGCCGACGGCAAATGAGTAATGACAACTAACGTCCTTCAATTGTCTGATTCGTTTTAAACTTCTTAAAATTTCCTGGACGTACCAGTGGTGCTAATTTTCAAATTAATGATGTTTTGTTTGTTTCTTATTTTCTTTTCTATAATATTGAATCTAGCACAGTTCAAGTACTGTTAATAATATAAGTGGCTGTTCTCTCTCGTTTTTCTCCAGATATCAAATCACGCAATGTTATTACTACTGACAGAGCGACAAATATGACTGGTACGTTCTCTAGGTTGCAAGCAAAAATCAGAGAAATTGAGCACTGCTTGGTGCATTCTTTGAACGTTGTAGCCGAAAAGGTAATGAAAAATGAAACCACGAGCACCCACACTGATTTTCAAAATCCGGCGCCCCTGGCTACCATGGTTCTGGCGGAGTTTTAGGCTGGCACTTCTGGCGAGCTGGACAGCAAGTTAAGTTCTTATTTAACATCGGTTGGAGCTGAGGTGGGACATTCCCCACAAACTGTGATCAGTGTGAACCCGAGATAAAAAGGGAAAACAAGCATTGATAGTGCCTTTCCTTGGTTTCTACTTGCCTTTAATTACGTGTACGGATGATCACTGTGAGCCTGCTTGCTATGGCATGGTGTGACACTCTCCTTGAGTGGAGGTTTGTGAGCGTCTTCAGAGTTTTGCTCGTCGTCGTGGCCGTCGCCGTGCTGGCTATCTGCCTCTGGCGCGCGTGTGATTCTGTTGCCAGTGTGTTTTCCACCTCCCCTAGTAGCTGCCCAAGTCAGAGGCGTATTATGACTATTTGACACTGAGTTTAAATGTTGTTCTTATTTTGCATCTGCTCGTCTATCGGTGTTGTTTAAGTATCTTTTCTATCAGGTTATTACATTATCCCGGGTTCTCTGTATTGCACTCGCTGAAGTGTTCTACTTCCACATCTACATTGGATACTCTACAGATCACATTTAATTGCCTGGCAGAGAGTTCATCGAACCACCTTTATACTATTTATCTCCCATTACATTATCGACTAGCGCGCGGATAGAAAGAACACCTGAATCTCTCCGTTCGAGTTCTGATTTCTCGTATTTTATTCTGATGATCATTTCTACCTACCTAAGTGGGAGTCAACAATATACTTTCTTATTCGGAGGAGAATGTTGGCGATTGCAGTTTCGTAAGTAGCCCACGCCGCATCGATAAGAGCCGTTGCTCTAATGATTCCCATCCCAGATCCTGTATCATTTCCGTAACGTTGATTTGGTTAGCAAGTGTGTTGCCCGTCCTTAGCGAGTACTCTGAAACTAGGGTTGGTTACCATCCATACCGGCTGACTTTAAATTAATATGTTATTGGCTCAGCTGCCTCACCTATGTCTAAAAAAAAAAAAAAAAAGGTAAAGCAGTCAACAATCCGAAGATTGGTTTGAACACCACAGTGCTTTACTAGGCACGGTCCTGTTTGGAGGTGGTATGCCGTTGCTTCCTCCAACCTTCGAACTGACTTACCCGGCCAGTTATAGGGGGACCTACAGTTTAACGTGGGTTCCGAACCACGGTGCTCCTCAGTATTTTTCACATGAGCAATATTGCGAAAGGTGAAAGAAGTGGAAAGTGACAGATAAAAATCCTAGTACTTGGCGGGAATCGAACCCGCGACCTTTGGATTTATAGTCTGGCACTCTACCACTGTGAAAACCTTGTTTTTTTTTTTTTTTTTTTTTTTTTTTTTTTCTTTTTTTTTAATGAAAGTTTATGACATGACGCGTTTTTCTTTTTCTTTTCTTTTTTTTTTTTCTTCTTTTGTTCTATGGGTACTTCTGTCCGTTGCGGACGCTGTTCGTGTTTGTTCTTTCTTGTTCGATGTCTTCCTGGCTCAGCTTTTTTATTACAGAGGGCGTTGAGCCCTCTGACCGGGCGCGCTGAGCCACGGCGCCCGGCATGCAACCGAGTCGCACCACCTATGTCTACGTTTCGAAATTACCTTTCGTTATGTTTAACTTACACGGTTCCTTGCGTTGTCAGCTATCCAAGGACAGTTTCTTTAAGAATAAGCTGTTCAGATGTTTTTTTCGTTTTAAAATAAGGCATGTTTTACGCCACAGTGGTGGCTTACCTTTAATTTCGTTTGGTAACTGTAATTACTAAAGGGGAAATGCCCTTCTTAACTTGATTGAATTTTATTAAGTACCTGTAGGGTGTTTTTCTGTAACTGTTGTATCGACTGGTGCGTCACGTTGTTATTAGTGAACAGTGAGCTAAGATCACTTAACTGAGCATTATAATACTTCGTTTGCTTAACGTGTTTTGATACTTGACCACGGTTGTAGTCCTTTGATTGTTTATGGTTGTTTTAAGTAACTTCCACGGGATCTTGAATTGTGCATTTGAAATTGCCCCATTTATTGATTTAATTATCATACGTGTGTTGTTTATACAAGCAAATTTTTCTGAGGTTAAGTAGTTTCCCCAAGAGGGGCCAAGTTGTTTAAATTATTAATTGCTTTCGACACTACTAAACCACTAAACTGTACAAAGTTTATCTTACATAAGAGCCTGGCTCTTTTGTAAGATAAATATATATATATATATATATATATATATATATATATATATATATTCCTTTTGTGATTGTGCAGTTCAGATTTTAAAGTTTGTGTAAAGTTTTTAAAAAACATTTGTTTGATTATTTGATATTGCTTACCATTGGGTTCAATAAATTGTGATTTAAAGCAGCAATTGATTCATTTCCTTGTGACCTTATCCCTGGGGTGGGTCTCAGGCTTCGACCAAAAATAGTCATATCTGAGTAGCTGCGCAGACAGGATTTGGTGATTTGTTTCTGGGGGAAGGCTAATTTTTTAAAAATAAAGCCTATTGAATTAATTCGAGAAGAACCCATCAAACTCCCATTGATATTGAGATACGCCGTAGGAAATGGAAGTGGATTGGGCATACATTAAGGCGTGGTAAAGAGAACATGGCAAGGCAAGCCCTAGAATGGAACCCACAAGGCAGCAGGAGAAGTTGCATACCAAGGAGTACATAGAGGAAGAGTGTAACAGCAGAAGGGACCGAGAAAGGAGGGAAGACCTGGACTGAGATCAAGACACTGGCGCAGAACAGAGGCTTGTATCGGAAGGTGATTGATGACCTATACTCCACTTAGGAGACACAGGAAGTAAGTCAAGTATATTAAATTTATTAATCTATGACTTATTTTTACAATTTTTATAATCTAACTAATTATACTACGTAAACAATTCTACAAGAACTAAAATGAGTAGGCTCGCATTAATTTATAAATAATTACGGAACTTTCACACAGTTAAAATGTAGGTGTTAAAAGAAAATTGAATTTGCCTGAGTGAAAGGCCGTTGGTCCACTTCAGCCGTTTTTTTATTAGAGTCGTGGAAAGCCGCACAACCGGTTTCACAACTTTATAGTTGCACCTTCAGGTGCAATTAAATGTTTTGCATATAATTTCGATTGTGGATGCCAAACAAGCCAAATAATTTTTTCCAAACTGATTGCAGAGTTTTAATATTTACTTAAAGTGACACGAACCGAATGGTCAATTGATTTTATGTTTCACGCACCATTAATCCCCGTTATCCAGCATAGGAATTATATGCAAAACATTTAATTGCACCTGAAGATGCAACTATAAAGTTATGAAACGGTTGTGCGGGTTTCCACGACTCTAATAAAAAACAGCTGAAGGGGACCAACGGCCTTTCACTCAGGCAACTTCAATTTTATTTCAACACCTACATTTTAACTGTGTGAAAGTTTCTTAATTATGTATAAATATTTTCGCTGTGGTTGCCCTTCATGTAAAATTCTTTGTCGCATTAATTTGAAAGTGGAAAAGTAGCAACGTGGTGGAAATGCAGAATATATAATCAGCTCGTGAAACATTTAAGCAGCTTCTATGTTACTAGCTAAAGAGTGTAAAAAATAAACTAAAATAACACTATTGTTGTTGCTAAGATTCCACTCGGTGGCGGCGCTGACCTGTTAAGAAGCGGTCGGCGCATATGAACAATCGGCTCGTAACTTGAGTATAGCAGTAGCAACAGGGGCAGCATCAAAGCTGGTCGCGGCGGCCTTAAAACCGCTCACAGTAAAAGCAGTACACGTTCTCAGTGGCGGCATCACGTTGGTGACCCATTGTAATGTTCACTTGTGCTTGGAAAATTACAGTTACGCTGTGATTTATTACATGTGTAATATTACAAAATTACGGCGCCGGCGTGTTAAAAAAAGAATAAATAAATAATTAAAACAATAAAAAATGGTAAAAAAAATGTATGGGAAGTGCTGGGAGGGGGGGGGGGCGCTCCAGTCCCATTAGACCCCCTCCCTCCCCGTGGCTGCGCCACTCTATTTGAGTCTGAAAAGATAAACTACGTAGATATACCAACTAGCAAAACAAACATTATCAACGAATGTGAACATTTGAACCAATATCCTAATACTTACATATTGTACATAATAAATAATCTGTGATTATCCTCGTAAATTACTGATTTCCACAATGTACCATCGATCACAGGTCTCAGCTCAAAAATTCGAACCTTCTGTGCTCACTTGCGGAAAAAAAGAAAAAAAAAAAAACACACTTTGTTAACCTATACCTTACTATCAGAGTGAAGCTACAGATAACTTTTTAAACACAAAATCTTAATCTACAATCTATGTTCTGCTTGTAAACAAATTATCGTCTTCAACACAGATATAACGTCAATGGTCAAAGCCGACGGGTCGTACCGCGGACTTTAACTGACCGCACTGCGATATCGAATGCCAGCTGGTGCCATTTGGAAAGGACACTAATGGAGAAGGAAAATGCGGATACGCTCCATATAGTTGAAAGATACAAATTTATACCTAACAGATGGGTTCGTTAGATCTCAGTAGTAATTTGTTTTTCTTATCTTACGAGAATTTTATTTGCCAAGTAGACAAACTAAATCGTAAAATTTCGACAGCTTCTGTAGTTACTTTCTAATCTTCAAAAACATAATCGTAATACACCTGTAGAAAGCGTCACCTGATATAACCATCGTTCTTTCAGGATTCAAAAGCCGCGACAGAATAGCCGAGCGCACTGATCCATCGTCCTGCAGTGCGCGCAACCGTTCGCCGTCGGAGGTTCTAGTCCTACCTCGGGCATGGGTATATGTGTTGTCCTTAGTTGCCTTAGTTGAACTTAGTTCAAGTAGTTTATCATCTAGGGACTACAGAACGCTCGGCCACCGTGGCCGGCCATTAGGGACTAATAACCAAGCAGTTAAGTCCCATAAATCCACCCCCTCCCCCCCAAAAAAAGGTGGTTAAATCCAACTACTTTCCATCTGTCGCATTGGGCAAAAAACGGCAGATGCAGGAACATTATGTAGGAGATAAGTGGTCATCTGGAATTCACCTACTCAACAAGCAGGGGTCAGTAAAAAGCAAACAATTTCTGGCAGGTTTTTTTATATCTACTATGATGTGGTATAAAGCATTACGATCCCGTAGGGAAGTAATACATAGATTTCTTTTCTTGCTTGTTATTTTATCTCCTCAGCACCATATGGGTGCGGAAGGCCGTCAGCGGTACAGTATTCCGCTCTTTACCCACAATTTCAATACAAGACATACCAAGGTCACATGAGGGTTTAAAATGCATTGTGGTTGTGGACAGTTTTACATAGGACAAACGGTGCGCACTTTTGACCAGCGCTGTGTGTAACGTGATAGATGTTATCGTTTTTTGAAAACAGTCATCGTATTGCGTGTGAGGGGACATCCATGATTACAAAGACGAGCAGTTATGGGATTGTGTGATTAAAGAGGCGATTGACATCACAATAGCTGACAATACTCTTAATAGAGACGGTGCCTTGCAGCTGAGGACGGCTGCAGGCACGCGACCAAAACATTGCCTTTTATGGTCATGTTGCGGAGTACCAGTGACGTCACAGCTAGCAGTGCAGCTATATAAGGACGACAGCAGCTATCATTCTATAGTCAACCACTTGACAATGGCCGAGGATATCTAGTCCGAAACGTTGTGGATAGTAAACCACATGACGCGGATAGAAGAGACGATTGTTTATAGGCGGAACCCGCTGCTTAGCAGGTCAACGGCGCCACCGAGAGGAATCTTATGAAGACCACAAAAAACTGGGAACAACAATGGTGTTAAAAAAACTTCCTGGCAGATTAAATTGCGTGCCGGAACCGGGACTCGAACCTGGGACCTTTGTATTTCGCGGGCAAGCGCTCTACCGACTGAGCTATCCCCACACGACTTACGATGCCGCCTCACAACTTTACCTCCGCCAGTACCTCGCCTCCTACTTTCCAAACTTCTTTCATTCTGGGAACAATGGTGTTATTTTATTTCAATTTTTACACGTAGAGTGTTATGTTAATTAAACAGTTATAACATCGACGAGCTTCTTATATTTCTGATAGCGAATCATAACAACCCTTTACCGTTAATAAATTCAGTAGGCTTTATTTTTAACTGTTTTTAGTATTCGTTTAGTATTTGATTTGGTTCAGCTTTTTTTTTTTTTTTTTTTTTTTTTTTTTTTTCTTTTTTTTTTTATTATTATTATTATAGAGGGCGTTGCGCGCTGAGCCACGGCGCCTGGCTACTGAGCTACCTCGATACGCTTCACGGTCCGTCCTCAGACTTCACTTCTGCCTGTAATCGCCTCCTACTTTCCACACTTCACAGAAGTTCTCTTGCGATACTTGTAGGAGAACTTCTGGGAAGTTTGGAAAGTAGGAGACGATTACAGGCAGAAGTGAAGTTCTGAGGACGGACCGTGAAGCGTGTCAGGATAGTTACGTCGGTAGAGCGCTTGCCCGCGAAAGGCAACGGTCCCAGGTTCGAATCTCCGTTCCGCCACAGAATTTTCATCTGCCAGGAAATATAATATCAGCGCACACTCCGCTGCAGAGTGAAAGTTTCATTCTGGAAATGAAATAATATTTGCGATCTTGGCTCAATGAAAGAAGGTATATTTTATATGTATATTCAAATCGCTCTCCAAAGGCGTAACATGGCAAGTAACGCTAACAAAAGTAAATTTTTTATCTGCAGGGCCCACAGTGTTAGTGATGTCGTACATCGACATTTTAATAACAACAATTGTATAATTTCAACACTGCATATTTTTAATTCGTTAGTTACACTATAAGCTTATTTCAACTTAATAGTCATTTCAGGTGTTATGCCACATTCTGTTGTGCTGAAGATTTCAATATTGGCACGTGATATATTTTATTATTTTTTCTTCAATATATATATATATATATAAGAAAAATAATAATAAAATATATCGCGCCACTATAATATTGAAATGTTCAGCACAACAGAATGTGGCATAACACCTGAAGATGACTATCAAGTTGAAATAAGCTTATAGTGTAACTAATGAATTAAAAATATACAGTGTTGAAATTATATAATTGTTGTTACAAATGTAAATGTTCACAATATCTGTATATAGCAAAATTAAACTTATAATCAGCAACTTTTGAATGCTTTATACGATTTCAACTATCTATGTCTTAGATTATCACTTATTACCTCAAGCATTAAACGATAATGCAACACACTTGCATCTATCTACTTAAGGATGTATTACACTTGGTATAACAATTTTTTATGGAAATTTAGTCTGATCATATCTTCCACTCCAACTCAGCAACTGAAAGTGGCACGATATGCATCTCTTCTTCTCATGTTTATGTAACGGTTTAATGTAAATTTTTCTATTTCGAAAGTACTTTAGGTAAATATTGTGTAGTATGAGCGGTTAAGCTCATGAAAGCTGGCTTATTTATTTATTTATTTCATACATTATTTCTACTGCTGATAAATTGTCTCAAGGTAGATGAATGTTTATTACTTTTCTATTTAATATTGTAAAAATGTTAAATTACTGCGGAAGTAGTCAAAGTTAAGTCAAAACAGATGTTTCATGTTAATTAATCTGCTACTCTTTGAGGGGATGGCGATCTGTCAATGAGACAGAGGCAAGGGCAGAAAACTGTTGTAGTAAAAGGCTGTTCATGTGTAGGGCTCCTTGGTACTATAAGAACACTTTAGGTCCCGTCTTAGAAGAGGGAGGAACTGCAAGTTAGTTAAAATGATTCTTTTCCGGCAGTGTTAGTATTTACATGGCAAACGGCCACTTCCCCAGGACTCTAACTTTGGCAAAAACTAATGAGTGTCTGATAAAGAGGTTTAACTTCTTAATGTTTCATTACGGAACTGTTACGAACAGTGCATATGATTCTTCACGAGATTTTAGGTGTGTTAATATGTGTTTCGTGGGAATAAGATTTGAACTATTCTGAGAAGACGATTATTTCGTGTTGTATGATTGCGAAATGGACTTAGAACATCGCGGATGGTTACTTAGTTGTAGATTTGGCTTCCATTCTCGTAACGTAGTTAAAACATCTGTTCTGCTAATTTTATAAGGTTCCTTTCCACGGTTTACGTAGGAGCACTTCGTTTACATCAAAAACTGTATTTGAATAAACCTTTTCCAACTGAGTTACCTGGCGTTACCCAGTTGCCTACATTATTAGCAAATTTCATGAATTAGTCATTTATCTTTATTTTCTATTACATGATTCTTTAGCAAATCACAGCCTGTGTGTGGAGTGTTTCACTGTAGGACAGGGAAACATGGCACTAATTACAGGTAATGTTGTTTCTGGGCGTGAAAGCAGACATGTGCAGATAGACACCCAGACCACATCGAGCCATATTTCTTGAACAGATCCGTGCATAGCTCCATACGTGTAAGTCGTGCGTGGCCAATACAGCACAGTTTGGCCAACACATTCAGAAAATGTAAAGTTGCAAGGTCTAGCAAAGAAAATTCAGTGAGCGTTCAGCTACGATCTGCTCTCTTCTCCAAGAAGAAGTCAAGACAATGGTATCATTGCACCGTTCAATCTTCCGAACAAATTTGTTGCATGGAAACGAAAGTGGAATGCATTAATAATGAAAGTAGCAAGGACGACTGTAGGTAGTAATAGGTGGGATCAATGGTAGTATGGTGTCCATAATGAGCAAATCAATGAAGGAATGATTGTCAGAAGCAAAGCCGTTATAGCGAAGAGGCTTAGATGGTGAACAGACTTAGTCCATAGGATCATTTTACACGCATGCGAGAATGAAAGTTACCTGAGACTAATGAGAAGAGTGGTAAAGGGTAGGAGGAGTGAAGGTAGAGGAAGAAGAAAATACTTGCATTCGGTCGAGAATTGCTTTGAAGTAACAGGGTAACAACAGAGCCGGCCGCGGTGGCCGAGGGGACTGAGGCGCTCCAGTCACGGCCTGCACGACCACTACGGTCGGGGGTTCGAATTCCCCCTCGGGCATGGATATTTGTGCCGTCCTTAGTGTTAGGTAGATCATAAGTAGTTTGTAAGTTTAGGGACTGATGACCCCGTAGTTAAGTCACATAAGCTATACAAACATTTGAACATTTGAATTTGGTAACATCAGAGGCAGCATCAATGTTAACGTTGAATAGGGCTTCTTGAAGGAGTTTCATGAGGGCATCTGTGTTCCAGGCTAAACTTTGAAGGACATAATGACTCTTAAATGGTGGTGATGATGACGAATATTCATTATCCGTTGTCGAGATTTGATGATTTAAAGTCATGCTAAATTAGGCACACTCGGCAACTCGTTGGACGTCCGGACGATGGTACGCTTAAAAGCCGATACTATAAATAATCTTTTGGTCCCAATTTTATGTTGAAAGTGGTTCTTATTCAGGAAATTTTCTCAAGAAATATTTCCATGAATTGAGAACCTGACACAAACGAGTAGCTTGCAAACTATTATGACAACGGTAAAGAAGTGGCCGGGACTAGTTAGTTTTCACAGACTGCCAGTATCTTTGGTAAATGTTCGCGATAACGGGTCCCAGTAATCAAGCTGACAGGTCGTACATTCGTGCGCTGCAAATGTCTCTCATCCTTCAGTTGGGGGCCGTTTTTAGGTCCTATCAGAACAAATCAACTTTGCTGTTTCCTTTGAGGAACGTTGTTAGCATTATCGACTTCTCATCAGCGAGGGCAGTCATTTGGGTGTTTACGCCCGTGTGGCGTCTCTTGTTAGAAGCCTCTCTGCTGCCTACGACGTACTTTCATAGGGACACTTGCATGTTCGTGTGTAATTAGGGCCCCATCTTACCGGTCCGTTTCGGTCCGCGCCGATCGGCGATAAGATTTAACGCGAGTTAGGCCGTGGACCCTTGCTGAAGCCGAAGATGTAAACCCGGCGAGGGCTGCTAAGAGATCGTTGTTAACGATGAGTTACACGCCGTCGCCGAAATAACTTTGGATCCTATAGCTAATTTACCGACACCATTAAGGGGAGTTTTATTAACACTCGCAGGAAGCCGGTAATAAACTAAGGCGGTCCAAATAACGAACCGAGTCGCCAGGTTCTGCAATTTGGGAAACAATTAAGAAGGCTGCGCGTAGCGCATATCGCATCCTCCGACTCCCTGAGTTGGACGGCCGTGCCATGACGCGGAAACGCGGGAGCAACTATGGCCTTGGTGGTTTCGCCACGTGCAAAAGAAGGTAAATCAAACAGTTCACATTGTTAGCCGAGGGGGGGGATGAGGAATGTTAGGTCCATATCCTGCACCTGATATTTTGCAATGAATACTATGACAGCAAAGTAAAACTAAGGAAAATCACATCAATTTATGGCTAGTTCTTAATGAAGATAATGAATTTAGAAAGAAAGATCATATATCATTTAGCTACACTATAGCAGGTCAGCAACTGGAAGCAGTTAATTCCATAAATTATCTGGGAGTAGGCATTGGGAGTACTTTAAAATGGAACGACCATATAAAATCAATTGTCGGTAAAGCAGATTCCAGACTTAGATTCATTGGATGAATCCTAAGGAATTGCAGTTCGAAAACAAAGGAATTAGGTTACAGTACACTTGTTCGCCCACAGCTTGAGTACTACTCACCGGTGTGGGATCCGTACCAGGTGGGGTTGATAGATGAAGTAGAAAAGATCCAACGGAGAGCAGCGCGCTTCGTTACAGGATAATTTGGTAATCGAGGAAGCGTTTCGGAGATGATCGATAAAGTCCAGTGGCAGACTGCAGGAGAGACGCTCTGTCGCTCGGTACGGGCTTTTGTCGAAGTTTCGAGAACAGACCTTTACCGAGGAGTCTAGCAGTATATTGCTCCCTCCTACTTATATCTCGCGAAGAGATCATGAAGATAAAATCAGAGGGATTAGAGCCCACACAGAGGCATACCGACAGTCTTTCTTTCCGCGAACAATACGGGACTGGAATAGGAGGGAGAACTGATAGTGGTACTCAAGGTACCCTCCGCTACACACCGTCGGATGGTTTGCGGAGTATGGATGTAGATGTAGTTTGCAAAGCTTAGGGACCGATAACCACAGGAGTTAAGTCCCACTGATTTATAACAATGTATCATTTAGTGTACTATTTACTGTCTCAACTATTTCCTACTATTTCTTTGCTGGGGTTCATTCTTCCTGAAATGTTCTTAATAAGGGCACCCTAATTATTATCTTCCCGTATTACATCATCAAGTTCAGAGATTTCGTGCAAGGTATTTCAGATTTCATGTTGAAGACTTGGATACAATAACAGCTTTAGTCTATTTACGCTGTTATTGCATAAACAGATCGTTGAAACTTTTGCTATTAAACAAGCCGGCTCTTAGTTCCATATGTTGCTCCCAGAAGTTAAAGGAACAACACATGGAACTAAGGGCCAAGTTGTTTAATAGCAAGAGGTTGTAGGATTTAAATACTGGTGTTTATGCAAAAATAGCGTAAGTAGACTGACGCTATTATTGAATCCAAGTCCTCGATTAATGAATGTGTACAATTCACAGTTTTTCCTCTTCATATTTTGTCTACTTTCTTTTTCTGTACATCTTTCATGTTCCGTGTCTCTTTTCATTTAATTTTTTCGTTTATTTATTTCTCCTGTTTACATTTTTTCTTATTCTACGTCATTTCAAATTTCTCGTTAACTGTTTTCGTCACATCTCGCAAGTTTTCTGATTTATTTTCTTCACCGTTTCATATTTTATGGATTAACTGTTTTGTTTATATCTCGCATGTCTGCTGCTTTCTTCTGTTTTTTTCCACCTCAAGAAAACACTATTTTCCCCTTCAATTTAAATTCAGTCTTTCTGTATTAATTGTCTATCATTTACTGCCGAGGTGGAATGGCCGAGCGCTTTAAGACCCCTTGCTGCGGAGCGTGGGATTGCTCGCCGTCCGAAGTTCTAGTCCTTCCTCGCGCATGGATGTGTGGTGTACATAGGTTAGTTAGCTCTCACAAGCTGTTGATGATTTAACTTCATATTTCGACTAAGTGCTATGTTGCACATACTATTAACATTCATTTTTAAATAACGTAGGATGACCATATTGTATAACTATATATGACCAGAAGATGGTGGCATAGCCTACTGAAACCGTTCGTCATAAAATAAATAATTATATTGCGATGTTGGCTTTCTGCTTTTCAAGATAATTACTTTAAGCTTATAGCTCAGGAACAGATAACCACAGGAGTTGTCCCATTGATTTACAAACATCTATCATTTAGTGTACTATTTACTGCCTCACCTGTTTCGACAATTTCTCTGCTCGGGTACACTCTTCCCGAAATACATTTTTGAAACATTTTGCTTCTAATTTTTTGATTTTTATATTATTGTTCTACTCAATACCTTCCCTCCTAATTCTATTCACCAATTTTCTGTGAATACTTCTCTCTGTTCTTAGTTTCATCTCCCTTCAATTCATATCCACTTAACGTATTTTATTTCCAGAAAGTTCATTAAGTTTACGCATAGTATTCGTAATGGTAAGTTCAAATGTAAGTCTATCTCAATGTAGATAAATTTTTGATTAACACGAAACGTTTTATTTTGAAACTGATTCAATGTGTGACGAAAGAATGCATTTACTGGTGACAGAACGGGTTTCATAGTCCACGAACTGCCACCTTACCAATGTAGAAATATGGCTTGAATTTCAAATCTTTCTTTGTTTTAAAAAAGAACACCACATATACAGACTACACTCTGTACAGAAAAAGATGAAGTCCTAGCGTACTCATATCCTCTCTGATCTTGTCAGTACATCGCAGTCCTGGTCTTCCCCTCGGTCTTTTGCCTGTGGTGTCCTCTTCAACTACCTGCCTGATGATCTGACCTTCTCGACGCATTACGTGTCCATACGACTTCAGTCTTCTTTCTTTTATTACTGCTACGATGTCCATCGACTTGAACAACTCCTGCAGTTCACGGTTCTTTCTTTTCCTCCATTCATCTCCATCCTTCACGGACCCAAAAATCTGTCTGAGGATGGCTTTCTCAAATGTCAGGAATTTTCTCTCCATCTTTCGGGCCTCTGCTCCGTATAAGACTGCAGGTTGTATTATTGTCTTGGTACTCTTTGAGGACCTCGATAGTAGTTGGGACATTAAAATATGTGTGTTATAATTTTTGGTCGAACTATTAATTTTTTATGTCATGTATTTCATGCACAACACAGACGTTTGTATCGAGTTATTTTATTAGTTGGATATTATTTTGTTGATAGTTAACACTGCCAGTTCAATAATTCTAACATAATCTTCGCCACATCACCAAAGACAAGACAACTCACTGCTGCAATAAAATAACTGGAACTACATTCACGCTTACACTCTAAGCCACAAACAGACGGCAATGGAACACAACCTCCAAGATGGACAGATTAATGCCTCAGAAGTGACTAGACGCCGTATCAGGCGGCAAAATGTTGTACTAGAAGCATGTTGTTCATCAATAAAAATGCAACTTTAAGGATTGATGCTCAAAATACGGTAAAAATCTACTTTTAATACTATGTTGTCCAGGGGCAACACTGGAAATCAAAGGGTTACGGATGATTGTGGCCAGGCAACATAAAACTACCACCGCAAAAGCGACTGCAAAACTCAACAGTCACGTAAATAATACTGTCTCGATAAAAGCAGCACACTTGGAGCTTAATATGTACGGGCATGGCAGGATTACAGTTGCTGAACCCCTACAAGTCTGGGAAGAACGTGGTGTCACGATGACGACTAGAAGTACGAGTATGTGGTGCAGAGGGTCGAGCGGTTGCTGGCGCACCCCTTGGTGGGCGTGCACTCTGGTGGCGTTGAACAGCTGTTACTTGACAGGAGGCCAGACTCTTAACCGCCACGGTATGCCCTAAAGGAAGAGGTAGGGGCGGTTCTGGTGCCGCCGTTGGCATAATCAAAGAATAAGACGTGATTCTTCAGTTTCTCCCGGCGTATTTGATAATCAAAATATCCACGGGTGTACTCCCGGTCTATAGTGTCCAACGGGCACAATATTTCGGCGATCATACATGTCGCCATCATCAGGTGAACTGACGGACTGAGCTCCTGGAAACGCGCCGGCACGGAGATCCGCACGCTACGGCTGCTCGAAGGCCGTGGACACTATAGACCGGCAGTACACCCGTGGATATTTTGATTAAAGAATAAGACGTTTATGCTGAAGTGGTACACATGGCTGCGTCCTCCAGGGGACCTTGTCGATGACGTCGGCGGCCTTCCGACGTACTGTGCGTTGACAGTGCGACTGCGTTCGCACTAGCTCATCGGGCGGAGGTAGGCGCCCTGCTGCCACACAGTTTGTTGTGGAACCGTACGGAAGTACGGCGGAACGTGTGACAGAGATTCACACGTCTGGACGGGTGGTCTTGGGACCCCAGTCTAGTTGCTGTCTCGCATCATCTTCATACCGGACCGCGTTGACGGTTGTCATGTGGCCGTGATGTGCGCTGACTCCTGGCCTACGGGCAAGTAGCCGTCTTGCCTGTAGTTCCGGTGTGCAGGACCTGGAAGTCCTCCTAGACACTTCGTCTGCGTCTGTAGTTGGTTGTAGCGCAGGAGTCGAACTCGGAGCTACGGAGTATCCGACGTCTCGCCGGTTGTCAGCTGATGTAGAGGAGTGTTGGAGTTCTATAACAGACTTGTACCGACGTTAGAACATGTAAGCTATCGATTCATCTGACCGACTGCTTATGAACTCAATAGCCGGAGTACATATAGCGTGTGTGGAGCGGCTGATATTTGCCCTACGCACTACGTCATGACCACATCGACCCTGTCGTACGAACGTGTCGGCGTTTTATATCTTGCTGTGTTCACCTAACAGGTTAGCCGGTGGTTCCAGAAGGATCCGGATACGCGTTTTTGCGTAAGACATAAGCATTGTTTCCTCACGTAACGAAGTGACGCGATGCTGCAAGCTCGTACTGTTCCATTTAACTTCCGATGATGCGTGCTATTCAGTCCGGCTCGTGTGCGTCCATTCCTGTCAGCTTGACCCAGTAAGTATGACGCATAGTAGCTGCTGTTCCACTTCCCCGTTCTGTCGACACAACGCAATGTTTCTACAGCAACCAAGACTTGGAAAAATTTACCGCTACAGAGCTGGTGGTCCGATGACTCATGGGTTACATTGATTTCTATAAACAACCGGGATTATATATTTGAAACGCCTAAACATGGTTACAATACGGCATGCTTGCTACGTACGAACAAGCATGGAGGAGACGCCGTCAATATCTGGGAACCTATGTTGTGGTTTTCTAATGTTTCTATCAATAGCCTCAGTGCCCGATAAACGTGAATAAATATCTCACTATCCTAGACAGCAGAATGTTCTTATGTTTTAAACATAGCTAACACACAGGGCCAGATTCCAGAACGAAAGTGCACCCACACACAGCCAAAAAGGTTCAGATGTGCTTATTACAATGTCAGAAAATTGTAAAAAAAATCTCCGGACAGAAAAATCGCCACGTCTCAGCATAATGTAGGCGTTATGGGGAGTTTTTCACCCTACGGTGGTCACGTGTATCACATATGTAATCCACCTGTGCAAATTCGAATATATCTGGAAGTCCAGAAGCGACAATGCTTCGCACCTTCATGTACTTTAAGGATTGCCGGCGGAGCCTCTAGGTGTTTTGTGAGCGCCGGTCACATGTAGTTACCTCACAGGACGTCGTCAAAGTCGTGGTCTACCACTGTAATCCGCGTGACCTGTTATCGGCACCAAAGTATTTTAGTAAAACAGTTTTGTTTCTTAGTCAGTTTTTTTCGCTTGTTCGTTGGAATATAGTATTGCATGTTTTCATTACTGTTTCACAGTTTATAAATATTTGAAGTAAAAGTAGAATTTCAATGAATTTTAGGAAAATTTTAGATCAGAGGCAAGAAGGTCCAATTCTGGTATGAAACCTCTGCCTCTGTGAAGATTAGACAACAAAATGTTGCCAAGAAGTCTGTTCTTCAAAATAAAGGCCTTTCTTGTCATTCCTCTGGTTGAAAGTCTGCTATCAACTTCGCGAATTAGACAGAGGAGTTGTATGGGTAGGTGCTATGACTGCGGAAGATTAAGAAATAGAAGTAGAAGACAAGTGTGTAACGTGTGTAAAAAAATTGTTAGCCCTGAACATCCTTACATCGTATATATTTCTTGTACGTAAAATCCTGATTAGATATGTTTTTTACACAAATGTGTGTTTTTTGAAAGTAAATCAAAGCGAATGATTTTATCTTACTGAAAATCGTTACCTGCTGTAAAAAGTTTCTTGCTTTTTCAAATATAAGGTGAGCTATTAAATTTTTGTTAATATTTCTTATTAATATTACTATGGCCAATACATAAAGCACTCAATAAAAATATGTGAAAATCCAGTGGCCTCTTTTTTCCGTTGAGAAATTGGCATTCTTACGTAATTCACACAACCACTTACATTTCTTTTTAGAGTGCGACCAACGCTTGTTAAAGACAGTAAGGAACACATTTACAGTTGCAATATAGTTAAAGTAAACTGCATTTGTTTTGGTACCAAAATGAATAACATTTGGTTGGAAATTATAAAGACGGTGTACTAATCGGTTCCATCGAGAATGTAATAGTTCACAAAAGCAGTGGTAAAACAATTCCTTAATAATAAATATATATTGCGTCTGCATTAGGTTTTATTATTATTTTGTCCGCTCTCTTCTGATTTGTAATTCGTTACAACTTTCTGTAGGCACAAACTAGAAAGGAGAAGACGTTATTATTATATTCTGAATACTGATGAATCAGTTCATTCCGAAATTAAGTTATAATTTGTGTTGTAAGATAATTCTGGTTTAAATGATAATTTGCCATGGTAAATCATGCATTTATCATAGTAAAATTGTTACTGATGTGTGATCGCACTGGTGTTGACAATATTTACACGTCTACATCTACATCTACATACATACTCCGGAATTCACCGTAAGGTGCATGGCGGAGGGTGCACTGTACCACTACTAGGCATTTCCTTTCCTATTCCACTCCCAAATTGAACGAGGAAAGAAAGAATGCCTATATGGCTCCGTACGAGCCCTAATTTCTCTTATCTTGTCTTTATGATCTTTACGCGAAATGTATGTAGGCGGCAGCAAGATCGTACTACACTCAGCTTCAAATTCCGGCCCTCTAAATTTACTTAACAGAAATTCACGAAAAGAACGTCGTCTTTCTTCCAGCGATCCCCAATCGAGTTGCCGGAGCATTTCCGTGACACTCGCGCATTGGTCGAACCCACCGGTAACAAATCTAGCTGCTCGTCTCTGAACCGCCTCTATATCTTCCTTCAAACCGATCTGCTGCGGGTCCCAAATATTTGAGCAATACTCAAGACGTGGTCGTACAAGCGTTTTATACGCGGTCTCCTTTACAGGTGAAGTACATCTTCCCAAAATTCTCCCAATAAATCGAAGTCGGCTGTCTGCCTTACTCACAGACTCCACTCTACCAGCACATACCTAGAACAACTTGTTATTTCATGCTCCCTCGCCCCATATGATCGGATGGGTGGATAGTCAGAACTTTATCGATAGTGATAACGACCGCGTAACTATGCGCTTTTATAGCATTCCTTTATGACTTCGAGGCGGCGGTGGAGTCGCCGAGCGTTCCAAAACGCCTAGATGCGGAGCTCGCCGCTGCTCGCCTTCGGAGGTTCTAGTCCTCCCTGGGGCATGGGTGTATTAGTTTTCCTGTAGTGATTATAAGTAGTTTGTAAGCCTAGGGACTGATGACCAGAATAATTAAGTCCCTTAGACTTACAAATATTAGAACATTTTTATGACTTCGTAAATAGTTCAAATGTTTGTATAGTCTATGGGACTTAACTACGGGGTCATCAGTCCCTAAACTTACAAACTACTTACGAACTAGGACGGCACAAATATCCATGCCAGAGGGGGGATTCGAACCCCCGACCATAGTGGCCGTACAGACCGTGACTGGAGCGCCTCAGTCTCCTCGGCCACCGCGGCCGGCTCGTAAATAGTAGATAATTGTATTTTCGTCCGTTCGTTTTCGGTGTGTGCAATTTAAATATACATTTCCCTCTTGGTCATGTCTTGATGTGCTTGTTTTCGAGTGTTCTTTCCAAAAACATAATCTGAAGTTATAAGATTAATAAATGCTGTCCATTAAGTTATGTATTACGCAGCACTTACTAGAGGGGACTAGAAATTCGTATCAAGAGACAGAACAGAAAATAACATCGTTTAATGCATGTATCACGTCATAATCTGTTGCTTTAAGAATTTAAACTGTATCACACTATGCCTCAATTAACAGATTATAATCGATTTTACTGTACGCTAGCGTATTTTGTGGAATTAACGTTGGAGGCCATTAACGTTCCCGTCACGTTACGAGAAACAGAAAAGAAAGTTCTGACCAGTGGTGAGTTACTTCTCGGTCAGGTCCGCCGCGAGGCTCTGGACGTTAATCATCGCCAGATAAAGCGGTTAAGTTATGCGCCTCCGAGCGAAGTCTGTAACTCGAATTTGGTGGACCGGTTTCTTTTTCCTTATGTAGCCCGGTTGTCAGCCGTCAACACTGATACTCCGCGTGAAATTACCATCCGCAAAAAGGACCACGACCCGAAATAATTGTCCGTTCAAGGGTATCTGCAGGCCTACACGTTAGGAGTTGGTTGGTAATATCTGCGCCCGAAGCGGGCTTCTCAGTCGCTGAACAAGTTCAAAGCCATTCCCCGTAAATCAATCGTTGCCTCTGTTAGCGGAATAAATTGTAGCCTCAATGTTGGAATGCGTATTCTCAGTGCAGGTTCGTATGAATTGATGCCCGAAAGGTTTCCAGCAAAAGTACCTGTTCTTCTTCGTGCTTCTTTAGAATACCATTGCTTGTAACAGGATGTGGGGAACGAATATATATTCTCCGTAATGTCAGGGACGCCATTAATCCATGACAAATCGCTACCATTAGGTCACTAAATGGAACTCGCAGAAGTACAACAAGAAATTTCTCTCTCAGATGTGCATTCGATGGACTTACTTTATATGTCGAATGATAAAATGACAATATGTGTTGTATTTGTGAGATTTATCGCATTTGTGTTGAAACTTCGTGGTATACAGACTTCCAAAATATCACTGAGATGTCTCAGCAATAGCATCCTGCCCTAGTAGCAATAAAAGTTCGGAACGTTTTTCATTCTTGTTTTCTTCATTCTTCTGATTTATGCTGCCTGTCACGAATACCTCACCTGTTCCAAGTTGGACAACCACTTGCATCTTACGTGCTCAGTTACTTGCTACACGTTTTCAAGTCCCCGTCTTCCCCTACGGTTTTCACTCTCTATAGTACCGCATAATATCGCCTGGCCTGAGGTATTCCCCCATGTCTTAACACATTCCTATCATACTGTCCACAAACGACAGTATCCTGATTGAGGTCAGTGTACACAAAAGAAGATAAAAACACCTTTGGCGAAGAGGAATACTTGGGAAAACCCGAGCATTAAGAACGATTGTGCCCGCACTACACATTAAGTACCACGGCAAAAGCGACTGCAAAACTCAAGACTCACTTGAGTAATACTGATTAGATAAAAGCTGAGCGTCTATAGCGTAACGTGCATGGAAGGTCTGCAGTTGCTAACCCTTAATAATGGAAGCCAACAAAAAGCTGCCAAGGGAGTGGAGACACAATCCAAAAACCGAACATTGTATGACTGGCAGCATTTTGTATTGTCCGATGAGTTATCATTTACGTTGCTTCCTACAAACACATAACGGAATCCACAAAAGAAGCTTACGATACCGCATGCCTGCTTCACACAGTTAATCATGATGCAGTTTAAGCCATGATTTGGGCTCTGTGTCTTGCTATTCAATTATTTCATCATTACCCTACCCTCACCGTTGAGATAATAGTGACTGAGTATGTCACCATCGTCGAAAGCAAACTGCTTACTTTGACTAACATATTGATAAAAACGTACCTTTATTCCAAAATGATTATACGACCATACATACTGCCAAAACGGTTCAGGCGTTCTTTGTATATCATTACAACATAAAATATTTCTCCTGGACAGTAAAATCACATTTCTCAACATTACTGAACCGTTGTGCGATGTTTTAGATTAGAGAGTGGGGACGAAATTTTCAACTCCAACGTCGTCGAAGTAAATGGAAAATATTTTGGTACGAGAAAGAAAAAAACTCTGCTGGAAGCTAGAAATACCTTAGAAAACATTTCCTCGAAGAGTTGCAACTGTTCTCAAAGCCAATGGTGCGCCAACTAGTTACTAATAAATAATAATTTTGTATCTGTTAGGTGTTCAAATTACATTGTTCACTCCATGTATGTATAGATACAGGACTTGAAAGTGTTACCGAAACAATCGAGCCTTACAAGCTGAATGAACGTACCGGTAACTGCTAAAGCTTATAACGAAAGTATTTTGTCATTCTTCAGCTACTAACCGAGCTCTGATGCCTGGTAAGCTCTATGACTCGATTCACTCTCACTCCTACGTCTCTCTCTCTCTCTTTTCTTTCTTTTTTTTTTTATTTATTTTTTAATTTTTTTAAATTTAATTTTATTTTTTCTTAAATTGAAAATTGGTACTTGTTGCACATTACGCATTCTAAATGTTCATGTAATCGAATTCTCCCAGTGAAGGGGAATGTTTGTTAGACCGATTTTCGTTTCGACAGCAGCGTCAAATTTCTGGACACTATGACGACCATTGAAGCAAATTAATAAATTTTCCAGCTACTAACCGAGTACTAATGCCATGCCGTGTT
Organism: Locusta migratoria; assembly: GCA_026315105.1. Classification (NCBI taxonomy): domain Eukaryota; kingdom Metazoa; phylum Arthropoda; class Insecta; order Orthoptera; family Acrididae; genus Locusta; species Locusta migratoria. The sequence continues at coordinate 59,181,369 of CM048751.1, forward strand.
TATTTTTCAGTCCACTATGACTTGCATGTCAAGTTGTTTCACAATTAACAATTTGAAGCTTATGGCACATTGTAAATTGCGTATAATGAAGACTACGAATTTTATCCCGACGAAAGGAAGATTATACACATGATTTGCTAGAGCAGCTTTTTAGTCATCCTACTTTCGTATTGCATCCCGCGTAGGCTCCGAATCATACATTTGAACACACTGAATTCCTGTGCTGGCTGGCTAGAACACCTGTCCCAGACGAGGCAGACTCTCACAGATGCCACAGAAAACACTCATACCTGCATCAATGTAACTACTTTTGAACCAACTGTCAGCACAACTGGACTTTCAATAAAACCATATTTCTTTCTCCTCTGTCGGCTAAGCAGGATTAAGGTAGCCTTTAGAGACGAACGCGGTGGATGGCTCTGCAACGTGACCACTCAACGGGAAATCCCCGTCGAATCATTCTCGCATTATTCTCAGCCTCGGGGACACTTCCCCTACCCAAATAGAAGACGAAGGCGGACCACCGCTTGTTCGTCGCCTTTCCTGGTGGCTGAATAGTTCGAAGCCATCTTGCGAGATTCCTTTTCCCGATCGTGATTTAAGACTTACATTCTTCTGGGAAGAGGCAACTCGTCATGATCTGTAAGCCTACCGTGGTCATTGTAAAAGCTCGTTCGTTTCATTGCTTGATTTCCTCGAATGGAGGGTGTGTGTCGTGATGAAAAGTCTGGTCGATTGCTCTGGGCTTGATGCATAACATGATATACGTTATTGATCTCTCCCTAACCCCCTGTATTCATGGTTTGTTCTTACTGTCTGTGGTTAATTTTACTGCAGTGACATCGAATTCATCTACCTCTAAAGTCTTCTGCAAGTTTATAATGTTCCAGCTGCCGAACAGAATAGTTTCTGTAGTAGATGCAAGTCAACATCTTGCAATCACAGACTCTTTGTACCGCATAGAGGCCGCAAGACTCCTTGTATGCGACATTTCGTGTAAGTTCATAGATTTAACGTAAGATGGACAAACGATCCGCAAGTGCAAGTGCAGCACATGGAAGTTTGTGTCTGGCCGGGGAGCGTGCACGGATCGCCGAGTGGTTAAGACGACCGATCGCGATAAGCGGAAGACCCGGGTTCGAGTCCCGGTCCGGCACAAATTATCATGTGTTACAGATCGTTTTTCCATCTTACAGGAGCAGCAGACGTTGGGAAATTTCGCGATATGCGAAGTATAAACATGGAAATATTTATCTCTGCTGCGTATCACCGCCAACGTCTGTTCCCTTGGAACAGACATAATAATGATTTAACGTAAGGCAGGAAGGATTCTAGTACCCACTAAAAGTGATCACAGTCCTGTTGAGTTTCCTTTGCTGCTTCAGGAGCAAATGAAACGGCAATAAAGTCCGTAATTAAAACCAAAAAAATATTTGCTACACAAGTTCGCAACACAGATTGGAAGCACAAATTTACTCCCAAAGCACCTATAATTTATGCCTTCCAAACCGAGTAAGTGTTACGATTTTGACAGTGTATGACAAAAACGTGCCCGCTCTTAATACATCTAGCCATTCAGTGACCTCTGAAAGATGCATTCGCCCTAATGTTTCCTTAACACGGCAGGCGGAGATGTTAATCAATCAGAAATATTGGCATTATTGGCATCTCCAAAATTATTTCATATCAAAAGACTAAAATTTCACCTAAGAATCTAAAACTATAGTCGCTTCACATTTGTATTAAATGAACTTTGCCAAAATACGCGTAACGCGATTAAAAAAAGTTCTGTTCTTTTCATAACGTTAAAGCCACTTTATGCAATAATGCAAAAAGCTGCCTCTTAACCGCAGGAAATGCTTTATTCTGATTGGTCGTTGGTCGCCGGAACCTATCAGAAATAAACTTGGTTTCGAAGGTTCACGATAATCCCTATCTCCGCCAATAAAGACATTTTGCTATTGGTAACTTGATTTGCTTATGTTTAATTTAACGTAATGTTACGTGTTCCGAGTATGTCTTGCTCATCTTCAGACGCTGTTTCGATACAGAAAATTACGTAGAGTAAGTTATGTCGAACTATTTTAATGTGACATGTGTCATTGTTTACTGCTGGGGTACTATCTGCGGTGATGAAGAGAAAGGCGGTCAGAGTATGGCCGTAAACTGAACTGCAGTGATATCTTTTGCTTTTGACGTGTGTTGTGATTTGTATCACCAACTGTAACGGACGCGGATGGGTATGTAACAGAAGATATATGTAATGATCGTGTAATTCACTTGCAGTTACATTTGAGTTTATCACTTACTAGATAAAATATACATTTACGGCGTATAATCTAAGTGTAAACAAGACAAAGTCCGAAATGTGGCCAAGCGCAAAATATTAAATCGTTTTGCAGCTAATAAAGATTTGTCTGCTTTCACTACAAAAACATGAACACTAGACATATGTCACACTTCTCCCGACTGCACATCTTTCCCACTCATATTCTGAAGTAATTTTCAATAAAATGAAAAGCATTCATACTTCCCGTATGTCCTCCATACACATACACAGTATTTCTAACCCACTCTCGCGGTTAAATCAGATATTTCGTTAAATGCTTCGATTGCACTACAAAAACTATACATTCTGAGATTTTTATTATGTTTTCATTTAAGGTTAAAAAGTCAACAATTTAACTCCCAAACACTTTATTTGCATTACCAGAAAAGTTCTTACATACTTTATGTAAATTTCTATATCTCTTGAAGTATAATACACAACGACTTGCTGCTTTAAAAGTGTATTTATTGATTACAAGAGACTGTGTACGAATTACTAAATTAGCCGGATACAGATTTAATTCCGGTTCTTCAAACAGAAAAAATGCATTCGCAATTGGGAATATGAAGCGGCATCAGGTGTAACATTTAATAGTGACAGTTGGAAATTTGTGCCCGTCCAAGAATTGAAAAAGGACTTTCCGCTTTTCGCGAGCGATCGCATTAACCTTTCCGCTATCCGCCACATAATAAATACACCACTTAATAAAAGAAGTCCCCAACATGCAACATACCGACGTTCACTGCGCACAATATTAACAGCGGTTTCCGCTGCACTTACAGGATAAATAATTTACCGCAGTGAAAAATAATGTTATTACAGAACAACCAATGGCAAATATGTGCTCACCATACTCAAAGGAGTACATTATGAGGTCTAGCTTCTAAACTTTTCATGCAGTTACAAAAACTGATAAATCAATATATGGCATTTCCCCTGTCGTGCTATATGACATTACGTGAATTGAAGATTAGAATGCATGTATCTCAGGGATATTGGCTGTTGCAGATGCACCCACTCCCATCTACCCTCCCCTCAGCCTCAGCGCGCTGGGTACAATTCGGGTTAGAAACATCGAAGATATATGCGTTTTTAATTAAAATATCTTTGAAACTGCCAAGTAAGTTTAGAAGAAAGTTGCCTTATTTTTCATCTCTGACTCTGGCCGTAACATATCCGCCTTTTCTTGTGGCATCATAGAGCATATTTTATTCTGGCTACCAACTTTTATTATTATTCCTCTTATAGACGACAGAGCTATGGATTACAAGGTCTCCAAAATGTCTTCACAAAAATTTAAATAAACGCCATATTTACAGTTATTTTACTCCAATTACAGAAAATCCTATTGCAATTAACGAGACCACGCAAAGTGGCCGAGTGGCCTAAGGTGTTATGCTACGAGCTGCGCGGCCTTTCTCGCCGGAGGTTCGATTCCTTCCTCGCGCATGAGTGTATGTGTGTGTGTGAATTTGTGTAGTCCTTGGTGTAAGTTAGTTTATATAATTTCTAAGTCTATGGAGTGATGATCATAGCATTTTGGTCCAAAACGTTTAGAAACAATTCCTTTGAATTAACGTGTCAACAGCGAAACGATAATTAGCTTGTAAATTATTATCAACTTTTAATTTCAACGTCCAATGAATCACATTTAGCTGGACTATAAACCACGATAGTTTACAAAGGACGGTCATTATTGAATACAAAAATTCGTTTTGACTTTATCCATTTACCTTCAAGTAAATTTTAAATGATTCGGAAGAGACGAAAGTGTAGAAAAGACGTGAATCTTAAACTTTACAATAAATAAATAAATAAATAAATAAACAAGTCACCACAAAGAAAAATCTCTGCTTGTGTAATCTGAAAGACGAACAAAAGAATTATGTCATTAGCTGAGCATTAGGCTCAGCCCGGCTGGCACCTGTTTAAAGTCTATTAATCCATTCGCACAATATGCCTATAAATGTTATCCATTTATCTGTTGTTTTTGTGGTCTTCAATACAAGCCTGGTTGCATGCAGCTCTCTGTGAAACTCTACACTGACTAAGATTCATCACCTCTCAGTAAGAACCACAACCTATATCGATTTGAACCTGATTACTGTAAACTTCTTTTGGACTCCCTCCGCGATTTTTATCCTCACTCGTCCTTGCAGTACTAAATTCACGATTCATTGATGTCTCGGAATGTGTCCTAATTACGAATGCGTCCTTTTAGTCAAAGTATCCTAGTAATTTATTTCCTCCCCTTTTTATTTTCAGTACCGACTCACTAGTTACGCAACCGACCTATATAATCTACAGCACTTGTTTGTAACACAACGTGTTAAAAGCTACAATCCTATTTTTCTCTGGAGAATTCGTCGTCTACGTTTCACTCCCTTGTAAGGCTGCTTTCACAAAAGACGTCTAACACTTGAATCTTCGATGTTAACAAATTTCTCTTCTGAAGAAATGCTTTTATGCTCCGACCACCCTAGGTATTTCTATGGCCAATAGCAAGTGTTATCTACTTTCATTATTGTATCGTTTCCTAATCTGATTCCTTACGCATAGTGAAATTTAAATTTACACTTTTCATTAGCCTTGTTTTGCTTTTGCTTCTGATAGGGGACTGCAATTCGGTAGTAGCAAAAGGAAGGGAATATATTACAGTAAATACTGAGTTTAATTGATGAAAGGAGAAAATATAAAAATGCAATACATGAAGCAGGTGAAATGGATTACTTACATTTAAAAATGAGATTGACGGAATGTGGTAATGGCGAAGCAGGAGTGGCTAAGTGACAAGTGCAAATCTGTTGCAGAATGTTTAACTAGGAAAAAGCCGGCCGCGGTGGCCGCGGGGACTGAGGCGCTCCAGTCACGGTCTGCACGGCCACTACGGTCGGGGGTTCGAATCCCCCTCGGGCATGGACATTTGTGCCGTCCTTAGTCTTAGTTCATAAGTAGTTTGTAAATTTAGGGACTGATGACCCCGTAGTTAAGTCCCATAAGTTCTACAAGCATTTGAACATTTTTGAACTAGGAGAAAAGGTAGATACAATCCACATGAAAATAAAAGAGACATTTGGTGACAACGAAAGCAGCTGTGTGAATATCAAAAACTGAAATCAGTTCTGAACAAAGAAGGAAAAGCTGAAGGACTGAAAGAATACATAAAGGGGTTCTAGAACACAAATTAATTTCGAGGCGATACCTTAGGAAGGGAAGAGGAAGTAGGTGAAGATCACATAAGAGATACTGCACTGAGATAAGAATTTGACAGAGCACTAAGAGACATAAGTCGAAACAAGGCCCCCTCAGAGCTGCTGATGTCTCTAGGAGAGCCAGTCACGAACAGAAAAAAGTAGTAATTCCGATTGCAAAGAAAGCACACGCAGACAGGAGTGAAAATTACAGGATCATCAGCTTAATAAGTCATTGTTGCAAAAATACCAATGTATCCAATCTAAACACAGTGCAAGCTGTCAAGGAAGGATTTCTATAAGGAATTAAATATCGGTGTGAAAAAATAAAAAAGTAGCGGTTTACTGACTGCACTGCAATTTTGTCGGAGACAGCAAAGGACCTTGTAGAACAGTTAACGGAAAGGACAGTGTCTTGAAACGAGCGAATAAGATGGACATTAACCAGAGATAAACAAAGGTAACGGAATGTGTTTTAAGAAAATCGTGCGATGCTGATGGAGTTATATAAGGTATAGAGGAAATAATGGAGATAAATGAGTTTTTCTACGTGGGCAGTAAGATAACGTAAGATGGTCAGATGATATGAAAGGATGATTGCAATGGGAAGATAAGCGTTACAGAAAAAGAGGGAATTGTTAAAATCGAACATTAATTTAAGAGTAAGGAAGTCTTCCTGCATGTGTGTGTAAAGATTTGCCTTGTATGGGAGATTTTCCTTGTGTACAGTTCAGGCAAGGAGAAGATAGCTGCTCTTGAAGTTTAGTGCTACAGATGAATGCCGTAGGTTAGGTGGATAGACCACACAACTAATGAGAAGAAACTGAACAAACGTGCGAGAAAAAATTCTGCCATAACTTAGATAAAGAAGGGATATATTGGTAGAACACATTCTTAGGCATGAATTAATCATCAATTTAACAATAAAGAGAAGTTTGTGAAAGCTAACCATTCGTTGTCTGCTTGTTACTTGCCCCTATTTCAGTCACTCGTATCCTAAAGTGAAACTAAAACTCTTTAGAAACTCGGGTTGCTTCAGTTTAGCCAGGTCGCATCTCCTTATATTACCACTTTTCTGTGGGTTCTTTATTTTTAATCTTAATTTCATAACTAACAAATTATGGTTAGAGTGTATAATTATATATTATGTACTATACTAAAATATTTGAAGTGATTCGTACGAGATTAAAGGATGGAAATGACGTGCCTTGCTTCAGAAACCTCCAGGGAAAACAGTATTTTGCATTTATAATCGGATAAAATCAGAACGTTGCACATAAAAATGGTGTCATTATTAAGCATTACCTTTTGCAAAATTAATTAATCGGTTAGTATAATTTTCTTGGTTGTCGACTCCAGTTCGTTTTTAAAACTTTGCTCGTATATTGTAACATAGCTGTAGTAAGGCAAATATTCTAATTCATTCGAAATGTGAGACTGGTGCGAACTAAACCAGAAACTTTCTGACTTCTGATACTAAATCAAGTACAAACCGACTTCGAAAATACGCTATTTTGGACTCGGCGTTTTTAGACATACACTGCTCATAACAATTATGGGATCAGGTGAGATTCATACAAAATATACATATATTCAATGCAGATATTGGTTACACTTGTAATTTGTGTCTGATAAAAAAGGTAAAACAGTCAGAAATTCGAAGATTGGTTTGAACACCAGAGTGCTTTACTAGATGGGCCTGTTTTGAGGCGGTATACCTTTGCCTTCCGCCGCCCTACGAACTGACATACCCAGCCAGTTATAGGGGTACCTACAGTTTAACGTGGGTTCCGAACCACGGTGCTACTCGATATTTTTCACATCAACAGTGCCAGAGGTGAAAGAAGTGGAAAGTGAGAGATAATAATCCTGGGACCTGGCGGGGATCAAACCCGCGACCTTTGGATTTGTAGTCTGGCACTCTACTACTGTGCTACCGAACCGCACTTGTGTGTGATATAGTACGATATTTTACTTTTAACTCTTCAGGTTTACATGGCATTTACTTAGAGAGAGGCACCATGGGGCTACCAAAATTGTCATACTCGTCCTGTTGTATCACCTCAGACGGCCAGTACAGTAGTATACCTGCGTGGCATGGACAGTATGAGGTTATCAATCAGGTCTTCGGGGATATTTGACCAATATCCACCTCTGCAACAGATTTTGGAGATGCTGGTCTGGCTTCAATGCATCTACCAAGTGCACTCCAGACGAGCTTAATCGTGTTTAAGTGCGGTGAACAAGCTGGCAACTCCATCCGTTCAATTCCCTCAGCTTCATGATGTTGCCCACCAGTTCACCTAGTTGGGGACGAACGTTATTGTTCACCATATCCGATGGCACTATCGTACTGTACAACTAAAACTCGAACGATCTCGTTTGTATACCTCTGAGCAGTGAAAGCTCCAATCTGAAGGACTTAGTGCTCCGTGCTCCTGCCCAGACCATTCGTCCACCATCACGGTATGATGATGTTTCCTGTACATAAGCAGGACTGTTGCGAGTTTCACGTTCTCTCCAGAAGAGGGAACGATGATTGTCCGACTGAACAAAAAAATCTTGGCTCATCTGTGGACAGAACCGGTGCCTGATGTTACTTCGCCCAGTTTCTGCAGACTAATTGGTGTAGTGGTTTTAAGGGGTCGCACACCATCGGCCTCCGTGCGTAGAGGCCACATTTCTGAAGGCAATTTCGGTCGTTTTGATTTTGTATTGCGTGTCCTATTGCAACATGGAGGGTGCGTTGCAGCTGAGTTGCATTCAGCCACCCGTCTGGACGTGTTGTTAACCGGAGATAACGGCTATCAATAATAAATATTGACATATCCCATATCAACGAGGATCACCTCAACACGGATCTATGGAACGAACCAACTAATCTAATCTAATCTTGATCAGTGTATTTAGCAGTGGCGTAACTACAGGGGGGGGGGGGCGATGAGGGGGCTAGAACCCCCCCCCCCCAGAACCAAAAGGGAAAAAAAAAGAAAGAAATTGTATAACAGCAATCTGGTAATCTGGTAATGGTAAAGATTGGAAACTCGGGGTGTTTTACCATACGCTTTCACTGGATGGGAGTGAATTAGTTTCTTCAACGGGAGTAGTAGATGGTAGTCTGTCTGGAAAATGACTAAAATTTAGCTCGTCAAGCAGATGTATCCCCCCCCCCTCCCCCGAAGCCAAGTCCTAGTTACGCCACTAGTATTTAGTGTACAGCGCTGAGCTGCCGCGCGCCTGCGCACACGCCCCCTTTCGTCGCGGCTGGCGTCGTGATGCGCGAGGCTGCTACCGCGCTCGCCCGCGGCCGCTTCCCAGAACCGGAGGCGCGGCGATGGTCGCCGACAGGTGCGACCCTCCGCCCCCGCACAGTGGCGGGCGCGCTGCCACGTCACGGCCGCTTACGAGGCGCGGCCGGCGCGCCCCGGCGTTCTCCGCGGCCCGGGACTGTCCCTTTATGCGATCAGAATCCCGCCTAATGGTCCGGGGGCCTTGTCCGACCAAAAAGGCGGGCCCGCGCCTTTGTGCGTCGCGTCGCGTCGTGACGGCGCTGACGTGTCCCCAATTACGGTAATATTGATGTGGAAATAGGCGAGGCGCGCGGTCGGCAGTCCGTGTCGCTCCGCGCTTCTGCTGCGTGTGTGTACAGTAGCCAGTAGCTCGCCTTGTATGTGGCTGATTATCGTTTTTCCTGGTCATCTGGAAAGGCGTGTCTGTTAGACGTCTGAGCCAGCAAGCACACATAGACCCTAAAACATTCATATATCTTAATATATACAAAATTTGAGGTGTTTCTGCCTATATTTCACTCTGCAGCCAAAACTACACATCGCAAACATTGGTGTTTGTATGTGGTAGTAATACCTTACCTTATGTAGTAGTAGGTATCAGTCCCCATTGTGCACTATGGTGGTAGAGAGTTGATAACAATAAGGGGGTGGAGGATAGTGGAGTTGAAAGTTACCGGCTTATAGAAAATTCTACGTGTGGGTGTCAATAGTTTGCTCTTCAGCAAAACCTACACAATGGAGACGAACTATAGCTCTGTGTAGTACAAAGTCACCAGTTGTACACACAAGTTGCAGTTTAGTGTCGATAGCTATAAGAGGGTGGAAGATATAGTGGTTGAAATCGCCAGCTTATATAAAATTCGGACTGAAGACCAACGAAGACTTTGGACACTAGAATAGCAAAGAGGTTTATATTCAGCGAGACGTGATGCACATTCTTTAGTGGTGAATATTGCAGTTTGAAAAGTAAAACTACCAAGAAAGATGCCAAAACCCGTTTCTAAAAGACAGAATACGGCGCTGAAAAGTGACTCTACAGACGATAGAAACTTGAAATTTGTAGACGTTGTTTATCTCACATTGTAGGCATAAGAGATTTTTCGATATTCCCATCTCAAAGGGGGTGAAATAGGGGATGAACAGTTTTTTTATTTTTTATTTTATTTTATTTTTTTATTTTATTTTATTTTTTTATTTTTTATTTTATTTTATTTTATTTTATTTTTTTATTTTTTTTATTTTTAATTATTATTATTTTTTTAAAATACGTTGCTATTTAGGCAATTTTGAAGCAAGAAATACAAAACTTCCGATACAGATTTTAGAATGGAATTTAAAAAAATAATTTATTCGATGTTTTTTTGGAAATTCAGCCATTAAGCAGGTGAAATAAGGGAAAATCTTTTAATTGTGCTACTAAGACTATTTTGATGCTAGAAATGCGAAAATTTGGATTTGGAACCACGGTTAGAATTTAAAAAAAAATTGTTTGGGGATGTTTTGAATTCTGGCATCAATGGTGCAATAGGGGTGACAAGTTGTATCAAAATACTTGATTAGGAAAGGATTTTTTAGGCTAAATGTATGAAAATTTGTATTTAGAAGTAGAAACAACCAATGGAGCCCATCTGGTCTAAGCCTGCGAAGCTGCGGGCATTTATCTAGTATATACCTGTATATAAAAGAAAAGATAAATGTCCAGTCTGGAGTGAGACAGGGATGTGTTATTTCCCGCTCTGTTCCTGTTAGTCCTGGATAGCCTAAAGAGGGTAATGGGAGGATGGAAGAGGGATGTTCAATGGCGGACGAGAGAGAGGCTTCAAGGTCTTGATTTTGCAGGCGATATTTGCCTTATGGCACAGCGATACCGGGATATAAGAGACAAACTGAACAGGTTGCAGAAGGAAGCGGAACGTGCAGGACTCATAATCAACACTAACAAGACCAAAGAGATGATGACCAACCTTACAGTAAATGTGTAGGAAGTAGAGAGTGTTGAGTCCTTCGTCTACCTTGGAAGTATAGTTACAATGGATGGGGGAGAAGAGGAAAACGTTCAAAGCCATATCTGGAAGGCAAATGGTGTATTTGTCCAGCTTTTCCCCGTATGGAGAAATAGCAACAACTCCAGGAAGATTCAGCTCAGCCCTTTCAACAGCAATGATAAGTCTGCTTTTATACGGCTGTGAGATGTGGAAAGTTACAAAACGAATAAACAATCGGCTGCAGGTGCTCATAAAAAGATGTATCCGTGGAACAGCAAACGTGAGGTAGCTGGATATATTCTCAAATGAAGATATTTGGACCATGACCAATCAGCAGCCGATTGATAACCAGATCAAGAGAAGGAAGTGGCGCGGGATCGGGCACACCCCAAAGGAAGCCGGATGGAGCTGTTGAGAGGGTGGCGGTAGATTGGAACCCTCAAAGCACCAGAAAGCGAGGTCGACCAAAGACGACCTGCAGGAGGACCATCGAGGTTTTCAAACAACTTACAGTTTATGCTGCCGGGTGATGTTGTCGACCACCGCAGGGGGCAGCATATTCGTAAGTTGTCTGAAAAATCATTACACCGGGAAAAGTTAGGGTTTCACATCTCCGAGGTTGGTAAGACCTGGAGTGAAAATAAGAGGATGGCCAGGAGGAGCCATACTGCGTGGAGGAATTTCGTCAAAACCATAGGAAGCAACAGGAAATAAGTATACTGCACTTAATCAGATGGCAATCTCACTAAGTACCAATCCGTTCTTAGTAAATGTGAAAATTACTCAGTTAATCTACACATCTCTCAATCATGGTGTGTGACAGGACGGTAAAGTGTTCCGAAATTAAATCAGCCCCAATTTTAATATTTTCGAATGGCAGTCTGTACCTAGGTCTATAAAATTTGTTCTTTGTCAGAAAACTAATACTATTCTAAAAGTAAACGGATGCATCAATACTGAGCTCAAAAAAGAGAGAAGGCACTTGGTTCCGATGGACAACAAAGGTCAGTGAATGTCTTGAAATAGCCCCAAGCATCGATATGTCTCTAGAACAATTGACAATAGAACAGACAAGTAATGCCCTGGAGACGAATTAAAAAATAAAATAAAAAGGCAAGAAGAACGAATGACAAATGGCACAATGACTTTAAAGAGGGAGCATTTTGCACTTGGATAAAGAACAATCGGTTGAAATGGAATCGTACGTTGGCTAGACGTGTTTAAAAGCAACATCATTGTTTATGGTAGCAAATATGGTTTTAGCTACATTCTGTTCAAGATTGCCATCAATAACTTTCTGACAGATAAAAAAATATGTGGCGATACTGCGTTTGGAAACCGGGGCTCTTGCCTTTCGCGGGCAAGCGGTCTATAGACTTTTTAATTAATTAATTTATTTATTTTTAATATAATTTCGACCTCCTCCCGCCCCTTCAACCGAGACATTCGCTCACAATTTCCTGCCTTTCCGGCCTGGCTCCAATGCCTTTTAGGTCGTCTCAAGAATAATATTGAAAGTTGTTCTCTAAACACCGAAATTAAATTTAAATCCCTTATTGAAACAAAAAACAAGTGGTACAAACATAGTTGGAATTGAAGTAAGAATAATACTTAAACCGATTCCCTTCATTGCATTGTAACGGCTGATGGCCTCGCTGGAGGCCCGTGGATGAATCACCATTTTAACTGCCCTTTTAAAATTTAATGTAACTAATGATATGTATCGACAGACGATAATGCACAAGATTTTAGCAGCCATTTGTAACATGCATGCACGGTTTGAAAAAGGCTAATGGTTTCATAATGAACGGTAGAGTCAGGAACTAGTCACTGACTTCAAAATTGTACAACTGTGACGGACAAAATAAATTGTTTTACAAAACCATAATTGTTATAGCGGTCATTCTGCATCTACATACTTATGATACTTTTAAATGAAATGGGTCTTTACGATAAGGGGAAAAATCTCTGGTTAAGTATTCTTGAAGCTTCAGAAAGACACATTACTGAAATAATCAATAGACACAGGATAAAAGACTGAGTTCGCAGTGGACATATTATACCCACAGTGGCGAAGTTGAGGAGGATACCACTAGGAGACAGGTGCGTTAGAAAGGGGCGCATAACGGACCGATACTACATTTTCAACCCTCTTTCGGTAAATGTGAGACAGCAGCAGCGGTTTAGTGCCAAGTATCAGTCGCAGAACGGTATTATGGTGAAAGGAAAGTCTGCTGCAACCTGTGCGTCAAATCCAGTGCGCATGCGCGTTTCCAACTGGGTATCCATTTGGCGACGTGCCGACTTTTAAGAGAATCGCGTACGGTTTTGTTTTGTTTATTTTCTTAATTATGTACTTTAGTTGCTGAGCTTATCTTTAAATAAACCCGTCGTTTAATGTACGGTACCGTAAAAATTAGATTTGTTTATAATTAGAGAGGTTTACCGTTGCTATAAGTAAGCAGATCTAAAGCGAAAAGTGTCATATATGTGCAACAGCCAATGTGGTTATTTTCAAGTGTTGTACTGCCTTTTGTTAGTATTTATGGTTCGTAATTTTATAAGATGATAATTACACTGTCTATTAGCAGATACTACTGTCTGACCAACATATAATTTGGTAGACCTAAGCATTATAAGGTTAAATTTTTCTTACGTTTTTTTTTATGTATTTAAACTGTCGTACGTTGTACTGCATCTTTCTGTTATTTTTAGATCTGAAGATGACTCAGAAATGATTTGAAACTGGTTATGTTGATTAATAAAATATCCTGTCAAGACTTTATATATTATATCTGCACAATTAACAAATATTTAGACCGCCTCCCAGACAACATGTCAAATAACAAAATAAGAGAGTGTTCTTGTTAGAGATCTGTCATACCACAGGGCTTGATGTTAAAATTTCCGGTATTGTACATGAAACTTTTTAAAAACTAAACTAGAATTTCAAACTCGTTCAGTGTAGAGAGCCGTTCATTCATAACTAAATATGCATTGGATGAAGAATGGCTTGAAGTATTGATGGTTCTTACTGCTGTAAAGTAGGAAATTCTCGTCAACATCCACGGAACCTTCACAAGTGGAAGACATTGGTTGAAACATTTAACTTTGATCACTGGGTGTAAATACCACAGCAGAGATTCTGACAGGCGACAATTCAAAAGAAATTCTTCAGCTTCCCGCGAAAAATAAAATAAAATCGTAAATCAATTTTCTTGAGGGGGCGGGGGGGGGGGGGCTTGTAACGTGGGCCAGCAGGGCAGTTATGCAGCTGGGAGATGATGATGATGATGGCTGTGATCGAGTAGCAATCATGGCCGTTAGACCACATCAGTGCCATGTTCAGCCTGCCTGGTGCAAGATTTAGTACCTCACCTCCCTTTGGTGACTATACTCCGTGTCACGTACAAAGGCGCAACAGTTTTCAGCCGAAATGAGCATCCCCCTCCATTACCGCACTGGCAGCCAATACTCTTCATTCACTAGGCTTGTGACTGGCCGCGAGTTACGCAATGTTTCTCCCGCAAGGCGCAACTGTTGGTATTCGGCCGTAGCTCCTCCCCTTCGCGCTTCCCCTATCGCTCCGCCTCTGTGCGCGGAAGCACCTTCTCACATGACGCCGGCTATAGCAAGTCAGTGATGATGACAAGAACACAACACCCAGTCCCTGAGTCTCTGGTCTTCGACCGAACCGAGAATCGAACCCGTGTCCTTCCGTAGCAATCCACCACGCTGTCTAATAAACTACGGTGGCGAACGCTGCTGGGAGAGAGGGTGGCGAGACACCTCGGCGGAGCCTCGAACCGGGGACCGCGCCCGCGGCGGCGGCGGCTGCAGCGCCCCCAGACTCCGGTAATCCTCGCGGCCATTAAGACCGCACATCAATCAGATCGGAGGAGCGGCCGCGGCTGGTGGGTGGACCCGTAATTATATTCACATTATTGCGCCGAGCCGAGCCGAGCCGCTGCTTCTAATCAATTTCCTCCCTCCCCCCTCCTTCCACCGCACTGTCTCCCCCCGGCCGTCGCCTGCTCGGAAAATTAGGGTTGCGTCTGTTCCGTTTCCTTCCACGGGTCCTAATGTCCTGCCGGCTCCTTACTGTGGAATTTCCGCCTCATCGCTCTAAGCGAGCCGTCCGGCATTTGTTTCGGAGTGTTTGACCGCTCCAAGGATCCGACTATCCGACTCTTCTCGCCAGCCAATCCTCTCAGCGCGCGTGTACTGATGATGCAACCTATCTGTAAACTCCGTATCATACCTCATGATACAAGTTGGTTGTGACAGTATACATTTTGAAAAATTGTTGTTGTGGTTTGCTTGTCTTGCTCGAGCCAGTCTAGCAATTTACGAAATCCAACGAACGGAAATAGATTAGATTAGTTGTTCGCTCCATAGATCAATGTTGAGGAGATCCTCGCGTATGTGGAACATGTCGAAATATATCTTTTTTATTCATTTTAATTTACTATTATTATTATTTGCCAGCTGCTCTAATAATACTGATAGTATGAATACATAAACATACGTCATTTAGGTTGATTTTGCCATCTTGTGTGTGGGCGATGGGGCTTCAGCTGTAAATAAAATAATGAATAGTAACACCGCCAGCTTTATTCTCATTTAATACTTATTGGCAGACCGAGCGAGGTGGCGCAGTGGTAACACACTCGACGCGCATTCGTTAGGATGGTGGTTCAAATCCACCTCCGGCCATCCAGATTTAGGTTTTCCGTGATTTTCCCTAAGTCGCTCCAGGCAAGTGCCGGGATGGTTCCTTTCAAAGGGCACGGCCGATTTCCTTCCCCCATCCTTCCCCGAAAATCCGAGCTTAATCTCCGTCTCTAATGACGGGACGAGACGTTAAACCCTAAGTTTCCTTCCTTCCTTTCCAAAATACGTATTGGCATCCAGTTTCAATGGACCGAGCCATCATCTTCAGGCCCTTATAATAGGGTAATCTGATGTTCCACATTCGTGTTACATTATAGCAAGGAGGACCAACAGGAACTTTACTCAGTTTCTGTTGGTCCTCCTTGCTATAATGTTACATGAATGTGCGAAACCAGTTATTTTGTTGTTTCTAACACAGAAAAATGGAGATTACCTATTATAAGGGCATGAAGATGACGAGTTGTTCCATGTAAACCGATTGTCAATAAGTATTAAATGAGAATGCAGCTCACGGTGTTATTATTCATTATAATACGTCATTTAGCTCTATTTAGAAATTCGACAGTGAAGCAGTAAGTGTTGCCCACTTGGTATGTCTTTCAGGTTCCGCCGGCCGCGGTGGCCGAGGTGACTGAGGCGCTCCAGTCACGGTCAGCACGGCCACTACGGTCGGGGGTTCGAATCCCCCCTCGGGCATGGATATTTGTGCCGTCCTAGTTCGTAAGTAGTTCATAAGTAGTTTGTAAGTTTAGGGACTGATGACCCCGTAGTTAAGTCCCATAAGCTTAACAAACATTTGATTTTGATTCTTTCAGGTTCCTCTTAAACTGATATTTATTTGTACCTAACGTTTTGCTTGTAAATTATTTAAAATAAGTGATCCTGAGTAGTGGACCGCTTTTTGAACTAAATTAAGTTGTTTTAAAACATTGTGTGGCCCACTTTTGTTCCGAGCATTGTACGTATTAAGTTTGCTCGCCGTCGGAGGCTTGAGTCCTAACTGGGGCATGGGTGTGTCTGTGTTGTCCTCGGGGTAGTTAAAGAAGTTTGTAAGTCTAGGAACTGGAGACCATAGCAGTTTGGTCCAATAGGTTTACAAACATTTGATCATTTCGAACTCCCATTAACCCTCTTTTATCCGTTTGGTTACCACGTTATTGAAAACATATTCGTTTTGCTGACAGTGTGCTAGTAATCGTATTTTACATTCTACAGATCAGCATCTCGTCAGAAAGTACATCGTTATTCCAGTAACAATTAAAAACACCCACTCAAAAAATAAAAAAAAAATAAAAAAAGACACTCGATTGAACGGCTTCATTCTCGCTCTCCACAGAAAGAAAAAAATTCCGAACAACTACATCCATAATTGAGGTCATTATCACTATAATTTTGTCTGTAAGGGTGTGAGTCACATTGATGTGTTCCCTACAGATGATACTATTAATTCAGAATCATATGAGAACGGATTAACGTAGCTCAAGAAGTACTGGAAGCAACTTCAGCGACATAAAAACCCAGGAGAAGATTCGATTCAGCATGATAACGCTCAGTCCCACAAAAGTCTAAGGATTGCTAACCACCTAATAAAACAACTTCGATTGTGTTTCCGTCATCCACCCTAAAGCCGTGACCGAGCCCCTTTGGAATTCTATTTGTTTAGGTGATTAAGGGATATCCTGACAGACAGTTTCAGGTTTATGACGAGGTTATTCCCACAATGAAGAAATGGTTCAGTGACTAGAACAAGGGTGGGTATGGATAGGGCATGCGATGTATTCATTTTTCAGTGTAGTAGGGTCGTAGAACGGGACGAAGGTTACGTGGAAAAACAGGCTGTGTGGATGAAACATCATTCTTTCGTGTTTGTGTGTAATTCTCATTCAGCATCACCATCATCATGATCATCATTATTAGAGACTGATTATGCGTTTCTGCTTTGAGCCTTGAGCATATTACCTCTAATGAAATTCCTCTATGATCCCCTTTTCAATGCTAACATTGATGCCTCGTCTGATGTTAGGACTTATACTTCAAAATCATTCTCCACCGAATCTAAGTATTTTCTCCTTGGTATACCCGACTCCTCTTGTCCTCCGCTGCCGAGCTCTAACTGCTTCATTTATGGTGTTCATTCCCAGTTTTTCTTTTTTTCGCTATTTTGGACACACATAATTCTCGTTAGTTGCATTAAATAATTGTTGAAGAAAAAAAATGATGTATTCTTACAAGGGTTACCCAGAAAGTAATGCTAGAGAAATTTTGGTATATGATGTGCATTGCGCTACGTGTACGGACGAGTCTGCTGTTGTGCCTCTTACACGTATAAATAACAACACCTCCAGTTAAGTGACTGGTCCGGCAGTTCTCCTTAAGAAACTTTAACCAAGTGATTGACGTTTACAGGACTCTAGTGCAATCTGTTCCTGAATTCTTATGTATAATCAAACATGGTCTTTTTCCAATGTGTTATCTCGCAAACAAATTTGGCTGTTTTGCCTCTGGTCCCTGCATTTTGATTGACTGCTGAGTATAAGGAAATGAATAAAACACAGCACAGTTCGTTAAACGAAACCAAACGAAAGTGCAAGCCTTAGTACAATGGGAAGCTTTAACCCATTTAGTTGTTATTACCAAAAGGTGATATTAACGGCTTTTCAGGCTATACAATGCAGTGACAAACAAAAGAAGCAAAATCTACAAACTAGTGAATTGTGGAACGCTTGATATTTAAGACGAATTTTCGCATTGTCACTGTAACAGTCGCAACTGAAGAAAATGAATTGTGGGTATGAGTACCTGCGACCAAATGACTGCAAAAATCAACCACAGTAGTAGCGCCTGAGCTGGATTCATCACGAAGTGCAGTACTGCTATCACACACCGCATTTATCACAGCTAAGATTAAAGCAAGTGTGACTATACGCTGTAAGAACGTGCGTATTGAACGATGTACGGTTCTGATTTAGAAGTTTCGCTCGATGTTATCTTAGTGTCGAACCGTACATCTCTGCTTTCCTGCTCCACCAACTACTTTAGTTCCAGATATAAACTTTTACCTGTAGTTCTGTAGTTAAAAACATTCTAAGCACAGGCTGTAGTTTGCGAAACAAATCAGAATTATTACGTAAATAACTTTTAACTATCGTTCTATAGTTAAAAACAGTCTATGCACAGACTATTCATCACTCTACACCTAATATCAAATTACCCCTTCACTTAACCTACATCTATTCCAAATGAAAACCTCCTCCCCCCCTCTTATAATCCATCTCACTCAACATTCCACTCCAACCACTATCCAGTCACCTTGGTCCTGACACTCCCCTCCCTAATAAACACTCATCACACAAATTTATAATTTAATCACTACTCCATAACACGTAAATAAAACATAAATACAATTTGACATATTTTAAATACAAAAAGCAAATTACAGTTGTAATGTTGGCAACACTACAAAAACACACTGTGCAAACTCACTCACGTCCAAAACAAATACACCTGACGCGTGGAAAACAATATAAACAGAGTAGCAGTGAAAGTGGAAATTAGGAATATAATAGTGATTCGAAATGACGAATCTACAGTACTGCAGGAAACATATCGGCATAGCATGATGTAAGGTGAAAACCAGGACTAAACATTTCCGTAAATAACCAAACAGCACTTTATATGTTTTGCTAACTAACTGTTTTCGATGCACATACGAAACAAATTGCAAATATCTATCACTAGCTGAAAACCCGGCGTAGCCCGGGTATTTATTTATTTATTCCTGCCATTTTTCGGGTGTATATTCATTTATATAAGGGCTGTATGTAAAATCTCTTGGGAATACAATTAGTAGTAAAGAAGTAATACATTAAAACTTGGTGCGTGATGGGGCGGTTTTCCATGAACGTTATTGTTTATGTGCTCATATCTCGTTAACTACGTCTCGTACTGTCATACAATTTAGAAGGTACACACAAGTATATACGTGTATACTGTCTATAAAATTTCCTGCGGCTACAGTTTGTAGTGTATGAATTATAAATTGTAACGTCATCCGAATGCCGTAGTTTTAGTCCATGAACAGCGGAACGTTACTATTTATGTGCCTATATCTCATGAATTATGTGTCGTACTGTGATGCAATTTAGATCGTACATTCAACTATATATGTGTATACTGTCTGTAAAATTTCCTGCAGCTAAAATTTGCAGTGTACAAATTATAAATTGTAACGTCATACCGAATGCCGTAGTTTACTCCATAAACAGCGGAAAAGTAGTAAGCGAGAAACTTTTTTCCTTTCATCATTTTGCTATGGGTGTCAGCGAGAAAAAGTATAATAAAAGTTTGAAATTATGTTTAAAGTTTGTTGCAAGTCGTTAAGTATTCTTATTCTCATATAGCGTATTTATAAAGCCTCGCCGCATTATGTGGCAGTTTTCTGGGATTCCTATTGTTTACGACGTTATATCTCCTGAACCATGTGTCGTATGTGGTTCGTACTCGTACATCAATTATTATCTCTCGTAAGGAATATGTGTACCAAAGTTAGTTGAAATCGGTCCAGTGGTTTAGGAGAAATTGAGCAGCATTGTCGCTAAATGCAGCAGTTTTAGACACACTTCATTGTTTATAATGTCATATCTCGTGAACTATATATCGTATGTGATTCTTACACTTACGGCGACCGTCCTCATAGATTGAAGCTTACGTGTACAAAATTTCATAAAGATTGGAACAAAACTGTAGATTTGTATGCAACACGTACAAATATACGGACACTCTGCTTTATATATTACATTACAGACCACTGAAGATGTTTTACTATCAATGAAACGAATCGCGTCAGCTAAAAAAAAAAAAAAAAAAAAAAAAAAAAATTGTAGATGCTTAGACAGACAAACATCCCCATTATAATTTTATGTAACAGTGGTCAAAAAAGACTTCCAAGATGTATAAATGATGATGGAAACCGTTTGAACGACAACAAATAATTGTAATTATTGTTTCTATTTGTGATGACACATAAATTGAGTCTTTCGTTTACATCAGTGCTCAAAGCACAGTGACTTTCGCGCCACTCTGTATCGGTACATGAATGCTTAGTCTGCTGCAGTTTGTTTCCCCCCTAACACAGGCAGAGAAATACGGACAGCCTGCTCTTTAAGAGGGGGCCATTCGTTCCCATCAGGTTCGCGCACTGTATCATTTGGGCGCCTGGCGTTGCCGCGGCAACAGCGGCCGGCCGTCCGTTTGCCGGTGGGAGTGTCCGCCCGTCGCAGCGCGGCTCGGGTGCCGGCCCGTGATGGATTAGCGCGCGCTAACGCAACACTGATCAGCGGCGCAATCTATAACTCGGCGGGCTTATCATTATAATGCTATTAGAGGCGGCCCAGCCCGGCCCGGCCTCGGGCCACGCATTAGACGAGCCTCCATCAATTATTGGAGCCGCGCCGTCGCCGTCACCGTCGCCGCCGTCGTCTTCGTCGCCATCACGGCAGAGACGGAGGTGCCAAGGCAGTCACACGCCCTCCGTGCAAGGTGGCGGAGCCGTCGCCACTAAGGGACGACGGGTCAAGTCTAGTATACGATACAACCCGTCGGCTTTGACCAATGACGTAATTAGTCATAGATATTTATGTAATATAAGGTAAAGCAGTCAACAATCCGAAGATTGGTTTGAACACCACAGTGCTTTACTAGGCATGGTCCTGTTTGGAGGTGGTATGCCGTTGCCTTCCTCCGCCCTTCGAATTGACTTACCCAGCCAGTTATAGGGGGACCTACAGTTTAACGTGGGTTCCGAACCACGGTGCTACTCGGTATTTTTCACATGAGCAATACTGCCAGAGGTGAAAGAAGTGGAAAGTGACAGATAAAAATCCCCGGACCTGGCGGGAATCGAACCCACGATTTTTGGATTTGTAGTCTGGCACTCTACCACTGTGCAACTGAGAGCACCTATGTAATATATAATGATGATAATAATTTCTTTGTAGCAAAGATATAGAATTATTTGCATACCGTCGTTGATTATATTAAAGATAATCTGTTGATAACTGACGTTGATAAAGGAATGTATCGATTATTAACACACCACAGAGAATTATTAGCTATTTTTGATATGCGTATAATAAATGAAACACATCATATCTGTTACATGTATTTTTATTTATCAAAGAAAATTATGAAAGATTTTTAAATTATGGAAAATTACTGACATATGATAATCCATCGTTTTTTATTATGTAATAAAATCCAAACACTGGCACCTGAAACAAAAACAAAAGTTACACGTTAGGTACTAGAAATGAACTTTTTTTATTATTATATTAACAAGTAAAACTACAATTTTTTAAAATGTAACCATATAAAGCTATTTCGTGAGAGAACTTTATCGTATTCTTGACTTGAGCAGGGGGAGGTCAAGTCTAGATTACGATACAGTTTTAAAATGTAACAATATGGAGCTATTTCATGAGAGAGCAGTATCGTATTCTTGACTTGAGTAGGTCTAGATTACGATACAATAAATAATTAACATCAAATATCACATAAATTTATAATAACTAAAAAAAATTACCTGATACATGTTTCGAATATCTTTCATTATTTAAATAACTTTCTTTAATAAATAAAAATACATGTAATAGATATGATGTGTTTCACTTATCATACGCATTTCTTAAACTAGCTAATAATTATCTGTGTTGTGTTAATAATCGATACATTTCTCGATTAACGTCAAATGTTTAAATGTTATCGTCTGCATATCTTTGCTTGCTATATGACGTCATTGGTCAAAGCCGACGTGTTGTATCGTATTCTTGACTATTCCCGGGACGACAGTAAAGTTTCACTTGGTACATACATTTGCCTAGAAAATCTCACGTGAGATATACCTAATGTCGTTGGCTGCCTCCTCCGTCCCTATGGACTGTAGTGAACCGCAATGAAAGTGAGTCTACAATACTCTGCACTCCTCTGAATACGGTTGACAGCAAATTGTTTGTAGATCGACAGGCAATTTGCTCTGTTCCTGGCTGCAGGATCCATCTTTTACATTGATTGACTTGAATGAAAATACATTTATAATGCTTTATTTTCACGTTCTGTAACTCCGCCATGTACTTGACTCACGTAGTGTATCTAATCTACTTTTCAAATTTTCTAATGTCTTAGATTCCTGTAACTCCTTATTTTATTGTCCAATATGGGCGAAGGTTCCATTATTTTAAGAGAACTTATCTTCATCACAAAAGAAAAAATGTAATCTATTGTCATATATTCTTTACAAAATTTGTTTCTGTGGACTGTTATAACCGCCTTGCTCCGCATCGTCTGGAGAGCTTCAAATTTACTTTACCTCAGGAATTTTTATTTTCATAGTTATGTAGCATCAACCTTAACATACACATCACTGATATATTAGCGTTTCATACTGTATACGATGTAAAATGGTTTGTTGTGCTATTTTAGTGTCGTTCTATTACTGACTGTGCTGAGCCCTTGTGCTAATAATTGTATACTTAAACAGGTTATCTAATGATGGGCCACACCTGAAACTAGTAATAAAGAAGTTCCACTGATTAAAAAACTCAGTGACCCATCAGCATTTTGTTTCATATTATCTTAACGAAAAAATGGTCACATACCTCATGCACGACTTTCAGTCGTTTTTGGAATCCATCTGTGTGTCAAGACTTCCCAGATATGCTGACGGGAGTGGGCGGACATCTTACTATAGGTGAACATGGAACCCCACACAGCTCATCATACTGCACATCATTGATTGAAAGTTCCTTCCAGAAGAACAAATGTTCAAATGTTTGTCAAGCTTAAGAGACTTAACTGCGGGGTCATCAATCCCTAAACTTACAAACTACTTATGAATTACCTTATACTAAAGACGATACAAACATCTATGCCCAGGAGGGGATTCGAACCCTCGACGGGGAACGCCCTCGCGCATCGTAGCGTAGCGCCTCAATGCACTCGGCCGCTCCGCCGCGGCCCAGAAGAACAAGGGGAGTGTATAACATACCAGGAAACACATCCCAGAAAATAATAAAACTCATCACGACATTGGGATGCACCTTGGCTAGATGGAACCATGGAATCACGTAGACTGCATGACAACACTGTGTCTCCCGTTGGCAGGATGCAGTTGAAATCCACCATTCTTTGAATGTCCATTCCCGTGATTGGTTACAAATACAAGCCTTATGCCCAATGACATTGTTTCAATAGGGGTCACGTTGGAATGGTTTGAAGCACGACAACTCAGATTGCGTGGCCGTTCCCATCGGGGTTTCGAGTCCTCTCTCGGGCATGGGTAAGTTAGTTTAAGTGGTTTGTAAGTCCAGTGATCGATGACCTTAGCAGTTTGGTTTCTGAGGGTTACAGATATTTAAACATTTGTTAACAATGGCACCCAAGTGCGACGCCCACTACAATACGCATGAAACCTCAGTTCTTATGCATTGTCCAATGAGAGGTATGTCTATCATGCCACCATCTATGATCCATCTTGAAAAACGTCTGTCACGCTCATAGATAGTGGATCGACAATAAATAGTGGTTTGTTGTGGACCGTGGGACACTCATTCAACCATTTACGATACAACCTGGACACGGTTTAACCAATGAAGCCGAATTCCTGCACTGCTGCCGAAATCAATGTCCATCCGTCATGCAGCAACCATCATACGCTGTCTGACAAACACCAGATCTCGCAGTCGTTGTATTTTACACAAATCACTTGCAAATCCACGCGCCAGAAGGTCTCCTGTGCAACTAGAGCTAGCGCAGGGAGAGTGTGGTGGGCAAAGATCATGCGAGCGCCATGTGTGCGCCACTATCCAGCGACATTAGCGAAGACAGTGCATTTCCAAAAAATTACGAACTGTTAGTTCTTCTGAACATACTCAGAGCTCAGTGCTAGTGAGATACTTGTTACATGGACCATTTTATCAGTCGACTGGGAGCTTCTAAGCGAGCGAAGTGGCACAGTGGTAGCACACTGGCCTCGCATTCGAGAGGAAGTAGCCGCCAGACTTCCGATTTAAGTTTTTCGTGACTTCCCTAAATCACTACAGGCAAACGCCTGAATGGTTAGTTTCAAAGAACACTGTCGCTTCCCTTCCCCATCCCTGACAAAACTATCCCAGCTTGTGCTTTGTCTCTAATGACCACAATGTTTGTTGACGGGAGCTTTTGTAGCAGCTGTGTGCTGCTCGAGATAAGATCACCATCCAACCTATTCGTCAGAAATACTTGTTAAGAAGGTGTTAAAATCGTATGCTGTCCACGGAACATTTGAAAAATTTTGTAAAGAAAGCACAATAACAGAACATATCTGTTTCTACATCTCTACCTTGAAAGCCATATGACGATACGGTTGGAGGGTACTTTCTGTACGCAGTCACTTCCTCCGTTTCTACCGCGCGGGAATGGCCATGAGGTCTGAGGAGCCATAAATTGAAACAGGAGTCTTTGCAACGACACACTCTCATAACGACAAAATTTGAAGCTTTAGATGCTGGTGAATATTTCGGGTTTTAGGGCCGTGG
The DNA here is from genome assembly GCA_026315105.1 of Locusta migratoria. NCBI lineage: Eukaryota > Metazoa > Arthropoda > Insecta > Orthoptera > Acrididae > Locusta > Locusta migratoria. The sequence goes on from CM048751.1 coordinate 59,206,407, forward strand.
TCCATGAAACATTTTCTCTTCTCCTGACGTTTCATCCAAAGCTGCGCTGGACATCTTCAGAGGTGTTCCTGGTGACGCTGAGATTTGCCGACTGACGACTCGCACATAAATATTGCTTGAAATTGGCGTGGTAAATTTTACTCTAGAATAAAGACAATCCTTATCAGTGGTAAATTATCGATTTTCGCCAGTCAAGGATAAACATATAGCTACCTATTCAAGTGAATTCAAATATAAGCCACTAAGTTCCATGGCTTCTTCCTCTCTTTTAAAATTACCCTCATGCTTGAATAAAGGTGGAGCAAAAGTCACTGGACAGTTGGTTAAAAGAAAGCAAAACTAACAGCAAGACGCATATCGCATATAGGAGGGTGTTTTAACACATTAAGTTGCTTTTAGCATATGGTGATAATTACGCCTTGTCAAGATTATGTACAATGAAATATAGTATTCAAACTAGTGAATTATTTGAACCGAGATCTTTGGAACGTGATTCCCGAATTAACACGAAGTCAACGAAAGAAGAAAAGATTTTCGGGTTAAAAACACTTTATAAAAGTTGTGCTTCCACGGTTGTTAACACTGTAGATTTAAATCACTATCACCGTATAGACAAATAACTCTGCGACAAGCGAAATAGATTTTAATAACATGGTTTTGTTACGGATGCACTAAGATCTCGCCGACAGAACAGTCATAGCCGGGGAAACTCAACTACGGGTATGTTTAGCTGTGACCAAAAGTCCGCAAAAATCAACAAGACGATTAGCAACGGAGGTGCATTCATTATGAAGATTAGTGCAATGTTATACAAACAGAAGTTCAAAGTTTACATTGCACTTTTATTTCATTGTTGACCTGAAAATGATCCAGATCGTCGCCTTCAGTTTTATGAACTGATTCTTAGCCAACAGAAGCGTAATCAGTAGCCTTTTCGATAAACGAGGACAATTTTAAGTTATGCAGAATAGTTAGTAGAAATAATTGCACTTACTGATATATTGACAATGAAGATCTTTTGCTGGAACAACAAAATCTCCCTTGTATGAGTTTTTCTTTTTCTTTTTTGGGGTGGTGAGGGGGTGGGGGACGACAACGCTGTCATCATATGGCTCACTTGTTGCAGGATTTGCTTAAGGTTATCAGTCTCCTGTCCCTAACTGAGACAATAAAATAAAAGACTGAACACCGAAAGAACCTAAAGTCGTTCCCAGAGAGGAAGCCCAAAACGTGGACATAGCGGCGTCGAACGTTACAGTGACAATACAAAAGAAAACAGATAGATGTCACACTTGGACAAAATTTTTATTTTGTTTTTGATATTTGTTTTTATTTTCTACTATTAATTTTTTAAGGAACGGTAACAGGAGGTGAACTTTGGGATATGTTCTGAATTACGTGATACCAGGACTTACGACGTGTCCCGGAAACTTTAAAGAGATATGCTTTCAAAATTGGTGTCCCAGCACATTCGTACATTGATGTCCGCGAATATTTAGCTGTCCGCGATTATTTAGACGAAACTTTCCAAAGAAAGGTAATTGGTCGATGGAAAGTACTGACGTGGCTGCGCGTTCACCATACATCACGCCCATGGATTATTTTCTTATAGTGTCGTCAAGATTTCAATTTCTTCTCAAAAGCCTCCGACCATTGCTGAACTTAAAGACAAAATACATGACTTATTTCATGGTTTGGACAGTGATACCACATAATGCCATAGAGTATCTAACTGTGTTCCAGTGTCTTTTGCACCAACTTGCATATAGGTCCTAGGTCAGTCTTTTCCAAATTTTCCCTCATGGCGATACCCTTTTATAGCTTTCAGTTTTGCGCGCCACACCCTTTCACTAATATAAATACGTATGGTAGAATTTAGATGGTTCTAGCGGGGGAAGGGGGAGGGGGAAGGACGGAAATAAAGTATTGTTTAAACGTAGTTTATAAACGAAACTGAAATCCTCGTACGCATTGACATGTTTAATTTTGATCCTGATTGCAGCAATTACGTACACTCATCGCAAGAAAAGGAAACATTAAGAACTACGGAGATGTACAACTGAGTAACACCGCAGACAACAATGCCTAACTCACGCAGTAATACTTGCTTCTTCTACATGCGACACAACTTTCGAAACACGAAAACTGAATTTCGGAAACCTTTTTCCGTTGTCGTGTGTACATGTCAGGGCCAGATACAGTTGCTGGATCGATTGAAAACGGCATCTGGAAATTATCTGCTCGGATTTCTGATTTAGAAAGCACATTGGCTGTTCCCTTTCAGTTCAATATTATCACATTATTTTCAGAAATAAAGAGGATGTATTTTGACAAGTAATGAATTATTATTTAAGTTCAATTGTTAGGTTCTTGCTTCACCACGACCTCGGAAGTCCCGATATATTCGGAAAAAATGGATAAATATTTGTGACAAGTAATAATATGTCATTTCTGGTCCCAGAATCTGTTACAAACAGGAAACTATGAGAAAAAAGATTAACGCATAACTTTTCTGGAATCTGGTAACTGGCAGCTGCTTGAACGAACCCTGAGTGTCTACTGCTGCTGAATCAGAGCTGCCGCCTAGCGGCTGAGCACGCAATTAATGTGCACCTTTAATACGTGATCTGTGGTGCACTGAATGAAGAGAAGGATGGTTAGCTGCAAGCGAGTCTTCAGGGTAGTATGAAGAGAAGGATATTTTGTGTTATTTTATAACAAGTTTTTTTGTTTAGAGTCTAAATTTGTTAGTCTCGCGACACACTTGATACTATTACGCGACACCCCAGGGTGTCGCGACACCCAGTTTGGAAAGCTCTGTATCTAGGTAAATGTATCTATTTTCTTCTGGATGAATGATGTCCTTTGTCTTTTGCTGTATCGCTAGCAACGTCTATGCAAAGTTTTATTACGATCGACTGAGTAGTTAAACTGTGAAATCGAAAGAAACAAACTCAAGAAATTACATACATTCTTCGCAGACCATCCAAAGGTGCGCGGCGGAGGGTATCTGATACCACTACTAGCAACCTGCTGTCTTCTTCCACTCCCATATAGAATGAGGGAAAACGAAAGCATGTATGCATCTGTACAAGCCCTAATCTCTCTGGCCTTACCTTTGCAGGCCCATCTTGTAGGCTGAGAGGTGACATCAGTATGAGCGACACCATCCGGCCCAGGAACATTGTCCAATAGAGATAACACCGCAAACCTGTTGGTAAGACGAATCGGAGAGGCCTCTTAATCGGTTACTCGAGAAGTTTTTGATTGCCTGCCATGCCCTCATTTTACCTCGCACTCGGCCACGGGTGGGATGTCGGCCTCAGTGGAAGCAGTAATGGAGCTGGCCGCAGCTGCAGTGACCGTCGACCACAGCTGTGTATCCAAAATACACTGTCTGAGACTGAGATTTACAGTATTAGTTATAATGCCGTATGTCAAGTTGCTATAACCAAATACTTGAACTATGAACACAGGGGAGCAGAGAGTTCGACAGTGAGGGATTTCCCCCCAGAAAATTTATGAGGAGGACGCTTGTTAGTTTGAATGCACGCACAAGCAAACCTCCACATGTCAGACATTCAGATCGTTACAAAAGGTCGTATATCGATGTATATCAACCAAAACTACGGTATAATTCATTTCATATGCTGTCGTCAAGGAGAACGTGCAAAAACTATAGTAACACATGTCCTACGGAGTAGAGGAAAAACATAACTGTAACAGCGCTTCACGACCAGCTTCTGTGTGCAAGTTGCTCGGCGCGGTGACTCAGCGCGCACTCTCAGCGGGTTTAACGTAATCTGTAATAAAAAATTAAATAAGAAAGAAACTGAGCCAAATACTCAACGAAGAACCTTGAACGAGCAACAACACGACCGAAAAGCAAGGATGTACCTGAAGGGGGGAAAAAGTTGGTAGAGAGTTAGTTTGTTGTACCGAGAGTACTGGGTTGAAGCGCTGCTGGCAACAGCTTCTTCTTCTTTTTTTTTCTGTAATACGTTGACAATTGTTATAACGGGCTACGTGTTCCTAACCTGTAAAAGGACTGTTCAGATTTTATAGCAGTGTGTTATGGGCAGTTTGCTTTTGCTTCGTTTATTTGGAAGAACCTGTAGGATTTATTAGTAGTTTCACAGACTAAAAGAACACAGTCGTAACATAAGAATAAAGAAACACCTTCATCACACATGCAGCAGTATTAATAACAATAGTAACAATAATAATAGTAATAATAAAATTAATAAGCATAATTAAAGTAATGATAGTAGTAACCAAATACTATAAAATGGACATAAAGTTAAGGCATAAAAGAAACACCACCACAAAAGCACAGTGTCGTTCACTCAGGAAAGAAGGTTTCACAATAGTGGTTGGGCTTAAAGAAGTGTGTGAAGCAAATTACTGTCGTGCACGAATTACTTTTGATGAATCACATATTTCAGCATCCAACCTGTAGCTTGCAGAATCGAAGCAAACTGCCGATAACACAGTGATATAAAATCCGAACAGTCCTTATACATTTCAGGAACATGATGTCCCATATAACACTCGGTGTATGTAGATGTAGAACAATTTCCAGTCTAATACAGGAAAAAATGTTTGCATCATCAAAGCAGGACTGTTGAAACGTTGTATGGTCTATTGACTTTCCCACGGTACTTGTTCCTCTCATTATTCGGCCCGTTGCGGACAATTGTTCGTGGTTCATTGTTAAGTTCTGGGCTCAGTTTTTTATTATTTATTTATGTATTAGAGAGCATTGCAGCCTTGGATTGGCCGTTCGCTTTAAGGCGCCTTGTTGCGAGTCACGCGATTGTTCGCCGTCGGAGGTTTGAGTCGTCTTTCGGATACAGGTGATTGTGTGTTGTCCTTAGTATCAGTTAGTTTAAGTAGTTCGTAAGCCTCGGGACTGATATACGCAGCAGTTACGTTCCTTAGATTCACAGACATTTGATCATTTGAGAGAGAGCATCCAACCATGTCACCAAACACGGTGAGCCACCGAGCCGGCCCCCACGGTAGCTCTAACAGATATGCTTTCCCTGCACTTCGAAGGACAGGTGTTACTTGTTACTTCCCGTTTACACTCGTTCTTCTGAACGGAAGCTCATAACAGGTGTTATATCGACTTTATGGTTGATAGTAAGGACCGACCGAATATTTAGTTTCAGTTACTGCCAGTTTCGAGACTAAAATGGGCAATAGTATAATACATAAATTTCATACAGCTAAATGGTGACATTACATTTCATTACATTACATGTTTCTGCAGGAACCACTGGACATCTTGATGGTTGTTGATGTTTATACTGGGTGATGTGTATGATGTTGTCTTATGCTACTGCTGTGGTGTTACATGTTTGCCAGCATTACAAACCTGATTGTGGTGGCCAGCTCACCGAGCGAATCGCAGTGAGCATGTTCCTGGCACTGGTCGGCCAATTTCTTTTGTCACCACAGCCCCCCCCCCCCCCGCAAAAAAATTTTCCCTGTGTGTCTTATTATACTATTTAAGAAAAACCTACATCTAACTTACGTCTATGGTCTAATTCGTTGTTTGCCACATCTAACCCCCGAATCCAGGGGATGGCAGATTCTTCCATTGCTGCAGACCAGTCCATCCCCCGGCGGCATTGCAGATGTTGCTGTCTCAGTCGGGTATTGGGTCAGATCCGATTATTGATTCAGGATAAAGTCCCGAAGCACTTTGCGCGAGACATTATTGGCGATTTCGTCGAGTACTCGGAACGTGTCAGGGGTTCTTATGAGCTCAAAGGTGTTATTACTAGGCAAAGCCCTTCTGAGATCCGCAGCCTCGTCGTCCTACGTAGGACACTCATAAATGATGTGTTCTGGAGTGCCTATCTCGGCACCACAGGCACAAGCTGGCGTAGCCTGTCTTCTAAACCGACATAGATATGTTGGATAGGGTCCATGCCCGGTGAGGAAGTGCAGCATCCCCCTAGATGGTTTGAAATGTTTCATGCCCAATCCTTCCTGGATATCTGGCAGGAGAGCGTGAGTTCTCCTCCCAGATTCCTCTTCGTCCCAAGACTGCTGCCAAAGTTGGAGCCCTTTCTGTCTGATCTCTGTTTTACTTAGAATTGGTTCCCCCATAATTTTTTCTACGTTCCCTCCGTTCCCTTTCTTCGCCCAGTACCAAGCTCCCTGCTCCCTTACCTTGATGTCAAGGGGGCATAGCCCCATCAACACCAAGAGGGCCCCGCCGGGAGTGGTCCTGTAGGCTCCAACTGAATGCAGGAGGATGTTGCGCTGCACCCTTCTCACGGCCATGGCAGGCGTCACCCTGGTGAGCCTGTGGGCCCATACCGGAGATCCGTAGCCCACGATGGACGTCCGTATGCTGTTGTGATACAGCTGTATGAGATCGGGAGGGAGGTGAAACCTCCGGTGACCGATCCCAGCCAAAAGGTGTAGTGCTACCAGATATTTTTCAGCAACCGCGTCCACGTGGGCGGCGAAATTCCAGCGCTCATCGATGATTACGCCAAGGTATCTAGCTTGAGTTCGTCTTATGACAGGTGTACCGTTTATCCTGACTGTTGGATTTCTAGCCAATTGGCCCTTTAGCAGCAGGTGCACTGACTTCTGCGGTGCAATCTGTAACTTCGTCCTACTGCACCAAGCAGTAAGCACCTGCAGTGATCTTTCGGCTTGAACCAGAAATCAGCCGAATCTAGCTTTTGTGAACTTGTGGATGGAGTCGGATCGCATTTGAGACGGGTTTCTTGGTAGCAAAAATTATATTTCGTTGTTAATAACAATATAACGCAATATCATCTTATAATGATAATCTTGGACTGTGCTTGTAACAATTTAACTTATTCAGGATTGTGCTTCATGGAACAAGTCATGCCGGCCGCGGTGGCCGAGGAGACTAAGGCGCTCCAGTCACGGAAACCCCCGACGGGGAACGGCCTCGCGCATCTTAGCATAGCGCCTCAATGCGCTTGGCCACTCTACCGCGGCCCAAAATTACGGTAAAGTGTGTTATTTATGTATTTTAGTGTTGTTAGCAATAAAAGTATCGTAACTGGTGTTCCGGACTTAATATTGAGGAGAATACCAACTCGCAACAAATTTGTAATTTCCAGCTATTCTACACTGCACGTTTTTTAAATGCATAGTCTATGAAAACTGTGAGGGGAAAAGGACATAGCTTAACTAATAACAGGTACGAGGTATTCGTGTGCACTTATTTTTCAGAACATTATGGATATTTTATTCTTATTTTAAATACTGAATTTAGAACTAATTTACCCCTCTAATAATACATTATTTATCATTACAGCTGTGGTCTGATGATGGTCATGTAAGTAAGCGAAACCGGTTACCAGTGTAATAAAAGAAATTGCGATCTAGACTACGTTGTTACTTGAATTAATAATCCTTATGCGCTGGCTCACAAGTGCAGCATAAGGAGTGGTTGACTTATTGTTCTCAACTGACGGATGGAAAGTTTAGGGTAGTAAATCTGTACTACTCCTATGTTATATATTACGGACTCCTGGCTAGGCTTGCACACACTCAAGAAGGTTTCGTACGGGGAGGGGATCTTGAAAAATGTGATAAAACTAGTGATTTGCGGTATAACGTAAATTTACCTAAATTCTAACTACGTAAGTCTCGTAAATTTATCCGTGTTATGTGGATTGATATGAGGGCTGCGCCTGTATTATAAACTTTTTTGAAATAATTTATACTGCAGCAGTCACTTTTCACAAATATTTTAATTAGCACCACGCATTACGGCAGCAAGCTGCCACCATCGGGTGTATTTCACAGTTACAAGTTCATCATCGTTTTGTTATGTTCTGTGTTGTGGGTGCCTGTGAGGTTTTGTTGATAATCTTGTTATCTGGCACACACGACACAAGAACACATATACACAACATATGTTAACATTTTGTGTTAGATGTTTACACTGTTGTGTTGTGTGTTCCAGATAACATGATTATCAACAAAACTGTTAAAATGTCCAACCACAACCTCACTGGCATCCACAACACAAAACATAAACGTTAATGAACTTGTACAGATCGCGCACTATTTCGTGGCCCCTTTGCGATCGGCGGAATTCGGCTGAGTTCGTGTGTATACGCAATGTTTATGCTCTCTACCAACCTTACCTCGTAACAAAATTGTACACCGCAGACATCGTCAATGTATTGTTGATTTGTGCTCGGTATTGATTATTGTCTTCCACTTTGTTATTTGCTAAAATAAGTTTACATACCCCGACGACTTCTTTTAGAAAAAGGAACGCTGTCCTTAAAAGTGGTATGAGGAATGTTAATTCCGATTGTTATTCATTTACGACAATAAAAAATAGGCAGAAAGCTCTGCTACACCCGCCTAATAAATCTATAAAAAAAATTAATATTTAGTAGATATACGTCCTGTTTTCTATTACTCAAACATTAAACGGATAATTTCGTGTTTCATCTGTGACGCTTTAACCCCGTACACATGTTGTTTCTTTTAAAACCTGTAAGCTATAGGACGTAAGCTGGCAGCACTGGGAGAAAGAGGCGGGGTTTGTTCTAACAGCCAATGCGCTACGAGCTGAATACAAGCCTTAGCTCCCAACATTCTCGTCTCAGGGGCCAAGTTTCAGTGCGTGATCTTTAACTGTGAAATGCACCCGATGATGGTAGCTTGCTGCCGAAACGCGACGTGCTACTTAAAATATTACTAAAAAGTGAGTGCTGCAGTATAAATTATTTCAGAAAATAAATAAGTTTCGGTTTCTGTTACGTATTCGGCCGAAAGTGGAAGAGATGCCGAATATTCGGTTACAGTTTCTCTTTCGGCCGCAAATCATGTTTCGGTAGGACTCTAGGTGAGACTCTGTAGACAGTAGACCCCACGAAACTTTTAAAATAAATACAACTAGATACGTTACAAGAGTGATTTTTAGTAATACAAAAAGTAATTAATCATCGAACTGCAATTTATATATAATGAAACAGTATTATACACAATACGTTAGTATAAATTCTTCAGAATACTTACAACTGAACTTTTTTAGCTTTAACAGCTGTGAGCTCAGAAATCACATCTTCAAAATTAATGTTTTGTGTTACCTGATGTTCGATACTTTACCTGTCAAGATTATTTAGCCTCATGTTGCACATTGTGGTTTGTAAGTAGTTCTTTAATTAATTTCAGTTTACTAAAGCTCCTCTCACATGAAGCAACTGATACGCAAATCGTCACAGATAACTTTAGAGAGAGCATAAGGTTTCGAAGAGAATCTGTAAAATCCCACTTTACAATGAATTTTGAGAAGTCTAGCCACACCCAATTGGAAACTGTAACATCTGCAGCTTTCAAATGTCTTCCCCAGCCTTGGAATTTACAAGAGGACTTCTGCTTTTAATACTTCATCATAAAAAAAAAGAAAATAAAACAATAAAATAAAATAAAAACAGTAAATTTTGACGCAGCTAATTTCAGCTCCTCGTTGTCTGCCAAAAGAAGGTATTTGGCTGCACAACCTCGAATAATGAGGCGACATCTTGAATTGATTTTAATCTTGTTCGAAATGCAGTACTGAATCGGTCAAGAAATTCCAACATATGCTTTTGATATTCTGCTCACAGTGAGTGTCCTGCATCGGTGGTCTGTTGATCAGCCATTTGTTTTTTTACCACGAATTCGTCTTTCTATTGGAATGTCGTAATCTTACGAATTTTCGCAGCAGGGCGTATTGCTTCTTCTACAATACAACCTCGATTTTGTACTCTATAAAGACGAAGTGACTATATTTTCTTAACTGACTGATCAAGACTCGAGACTTTATTTTTTAAAAAAAACAACCTGAGTACACTGTCTGTAGAAAAAAATGTTCAAATGTTTGTAAAGTCTATGGGACTTAACTACGGGGTCATCAGTCCCTAAACTTAGAAACTACTTATGAACTAACAAAGACTAAGGACGGCACAAATATCCAAGCCCGAGGGGGGATTCGAACCCCCGACCGTAGTGGCCGTGCAGACCGTGACTGGAGCGCCTCAGTCTCCTAGGCCACCGTGGCCGGCCAGTCTGTAGATATACAACATTTAGTACCGATCTACATCTACATAGATAATCTGCAAATCACATTTAAGTGCCTGGCAGAGGGTTCATTAACCACTTTCATAACTTTTCTCTGCCGTTCCATTCTCTGATAGAGCGCGGGAAGAAAGAACACCTAAATCGTTTCCTTTTCGATCGATTTCTCTTATTTTTTTGCGACGGTCATATCTCCCTAAGTAGGTGGGTGCCAGCAAAATATTTTCACATTCAGGAGTGAAAGTCAGTGATTGAAATTTCGCAAACAGATCACGCCGCAATGAATAACGTCTTTCTTTTAATGATTTCCACACCAATTCGTGCAACATTTCCGTGACGCTTTCCCCCCCGTAACGTGATAAAACAAAACGAGCTGCACTCTCTGAACCTTCTCAATTATCTTCCGTCAGTCCCACCTGGTGAGGATCCCACAATGGGCAACAGTACTCCAGGAGAGGAGGCACAAGTGTGGTGTAGGCAGTCTCTTTGGTGGAGCTGCTGCATCTTCGAAGCGTTCTGCCAGTGAAACATAACGTTTGGTTCACCTTCCCCACAATATTTTCTATGTGTTCTCTCCAGTCTAACAAGGAAAGTACTTGGGCTCGAACAAACATATATGTATGAACGTTTGGTTACAGTATCTCTACGTACACCTCAATGTGCTGGTGGGTGTAGTTTTTATGCAAAACTTTGGTATCATGCTCTCATATCACTGTAGATGTAATTGTAGACGCCATACGTAATGCAGATATCTGAACTATAACTTATGTAATAATCGTCGTACATGTTCTCTAGCGTATTGTCATTGAAATCCGTGATGATAGTTGCAACTTTAACCTTCTTCTCGGAAGACTGTTGGTATTCACTGCCACTGCTTCCATCGCCTCTTCGCGCACTTACGGTAGCACTACCGCTAGCAATGAGTTCTTCATCATTATTATCATTATGTGTTAGTGTTACAACAGTATCTAACTTATGCTCGTATTTATGTACCATAACAGATACGAGAAAGCGTGCGAATGATTCACCTTATACACGAATACCATTTTCACGAAGAATTGTTCTTCGTAACTTCATCTCAACCAATCGCATTACTTTAGCAGGATTGATTATCAATCGCCGCTCCATCTGACGCTTCACCACACAAATGTCACAAAACGCAACTTCGGAGTCACACTGCACCGTCCCTACTGGCGGTAGAGTAGCCGAGCGACTGCCGGGCGCCGTGGCTCAGCGCGCCCGGTCTGAGGGCTGAATGCTCTCTGTAATAAAAAAGCTGAGCCAAAGAACACATACAACCAAAACGAACAAACACGATCAGCGTCCGCAAGGACAAGAACAAGAACTACTCAAGTGTTTGTCCTTAGGGTGGTTTATCTAGGTTTAAGTAGTTTGTAAGCTACGGACTGATGACCACGCAGTTTGGTCCGATAGATTTACAAACATTTGAACATTTTAGGCCTTTAACGGAGGACTGCAGAGTTTTGCAAATGCGGAAGTCTCACTAGTGCAATACGGGATCTTTACATTATCTCTCGTACGATTTTGATGTATATGTGTTTGTTCGAGCCCAAGTACTTTCCTTGTAAGATGTTCGTAATTGTAACTCCTAGGTATTTAGCAGAATTTACGACCTTAAGGTGTGACTGATTTATCGCGTACTTGAAGATCTGACTGATATCTGAACTTTTGGGTGTCAGAAATGCGAAACATCTACAGATCCTGAAACAACGAGAGACCGAAACTGGTCGTCGCGAAGAATTTGGCTTTACAAAGATTAATACTACTATGGGCAAAATACTTGAAGGTAACAAAAAACGTCATCGGTGTACTGTTGTTGGGGCCGGCACAGTGGCCACCTGTTGTCGACGTCACGGTCCGGCGCACGGCGGCCGCGCGCTCCGTTTTTGCCGCTGCGCCTCCGCCGTCTGTCGCGGTAACCGCATTACTCACCGGGCAGCGGTGAGCCCGCTGTTTGGCGGAATCCCATTAGCCGGCGCGTCCCGCGGGGGCGTGGCGAGGTCTAGTAGCTAGGCAGCAAGGCCGCGGTGCCCGTTGTCGGCGGTAATGGGCGCCCAATTACGGCGTTTCTGCCCGCGCCTCTCGATACCTCCTCAGGCCGGAGTCGCGACCGCCGGGCCGAGTCGGTCGCCGGCCGCCGCGCACTCTGGCGGAAAACCCGCAAGCTTTGGTCGGTCCGCCTGCTCCCTCCAAACTCCACAACAACGCCTCAAAAGTGTAATATTATCACAACTTCAAACGGACCCCACCGCGCCGGCCAATATTTGGGCCACGGTGGCTGTTTTCCGTCCAGCGAGTTCCTACACGCTCTCCCACTCCCTCCCCTCTCCCCCCTCCTATTCCCACTTGCGCTATAGAGAGACAACAACAACAACCGCGGGTCGACGTCGGCCGGGCGCCGTCCATTTTCGCGAATATGCGCCACTTTCTGCCGCGAAATTGTAATTAAACTAAAAGGCTCTCTGCTTCACGGAATCCGTTTCCATCCCTTTTGATGCATAAGCTTAGTGCCAAATTCTAACCGCGCCACTGCCCCCTCCATTCGTCTACCACCCCTAGCTGTTCCAATGTTTCTCGACACAAATACAGGCAAACTCACAAGCAGATTTAGGAGAGGGAATTGTTGTCGAAACAATGCAGTTTCAGACCGTATATTTTTTTTAGTGGCCAGCAATATAATAGGCCGTCTACAGCGATGTCACATCAGCGTCTGCAACGATTTATGTCGAGAACAGTGACCGCAAACTCCTTCCTCAGTGGTGATATTCGCCTGTCTCGCGTTGTGGGGCAGCACAGTCAAAGCGCACCTGCACATGTTCCGTGGACTTGCAGTGGTAGTAGGGTAGGGATAGTGATGCTTATACAACGACATGAATGTGCTGCCACCCTTACGCGCCCCGCAAGGCGAGACACACGGAGCTCGCCGCTGCGGAGGGACTCCTTTAGCACTCGCAGTTTCATCTGTATTCACGCACCAGGGAGAATGAAAACAACGCTGTTATCGTCATTGCCTTGCTTAGGCATCTGTTAAATTACTGTATGGTGATGAATTACACTGATGATAGTATTATTAATATTTTCTCGCAGTAGCGGAATTCTTTTAGCGTCACTGTATAAGGTATAGATGTCCTACCAAATGATATATGAAAATTTGTGCCGGGCCCGGACTCGAACCCGGGTTTCCCGCTAGATTAATGCCTCGTTGTTTTCATTCTCCCTGGTGCAGGAATATAGATTAAGCTGCGAGTGCTAAGGGATGAATGTGGTTGACTCATAAGTGCAGTCAATGTGGAATATGAAAGTGTGGGACGGTCCTGGAGTCGTGTTCGGGTGGCCTAATGGTTAAGGCGACTGCTCTAGAAAAGCGGGAAACCCGGGTTCGAGTGCCGGCGCGGCATAAATTTTCATATCTCACTATTTGGTAGAACATTTATACCTTATACTGTGACGCTAAAAGAAATTCGCTATTGCGAGAAATATTGATAATACTTCTAAATTTCTCTGCAGGCTCTCAAGTAGTAAAGGTATCTGACAGTACTGTTGATGATCCCTCTCCAAATGTTCAAATGTTTGTTAAGCTTATGGGACTTAACTACGGGGTCATCAGTCCCTAAACTTACAAACTACTTATGAACTACTTACGAACTAGGACGGCACAAATATCCATGCCCGAGGGGGGATTCGAACCCCCGAGCGTAGTGGCCGTGCTGACCGTGACTGGAGTGCCTCAGTCTCCTCGGCCACTGCGGCCGGCGATCCCTCTCCCTGCAGCGGAAGCTCTCTTTTGGGTTTCACAGTCTTTGTGACATGGCTTACAGCTACATGATTACATTAACACGTGAACACGAAATATAAGCAACCACGCTTAACATCAGTGGTGCAGCCAGGATTTGGTTCTGGTGGGGGGGGGGGGGTAATTTTTTTAAAAAATAAAGCCAATTGATTTTTTTATAATTTAACGAATTATTCTACGAAAACAATTGCACAAGAAATAAAATGGAAGGCTCGCATTAATTTGACAGCGGAAGAGAAGCAACGTGGTGCAAATGAAATGTATACAATCAACTCGTAAAATAATTAAGCAGCTTGTATATTACAAGCCAAAGAGAAAGTTTTTAACAGTTTCATTAACATGAGACCCTATGTGTAAAAACTGAACTAGAATGACACTGTTGTTCATAAGATTCTACTCGGTGGCGCCGCTGACCTGCTAAGCAGCGGGTCGCCGCATATGGACAATCGGCGCGTGATTTCAGCATAGCAGTAACATTGGCGGCAGCATCAAAAGTGGTCGCAGCTGCTTTAAAGGCGCTCACAGTAACAGCAGTACAAGTTCACGTTGGCGATCCATTGTCACATTCACTTGTGCTTAGCAAATTATAGGTCGTTGTGATTTATCACATGTGTACTATTTCAAAATTCCGGTGCCGACCTCTTTAAAAAAATAATAAATTAAAACGATAAAAAATAATAAAATTTAAATATCTTTGGAAGGTGCTGGGGTGGCTTCGGCCCCATTAGCCCCCTCCGTGGCGGCGCCACTGCTTAACATACACTACGCTTGTCCGTCCTTTTATGGAGTATTGCTGCCCAGTGTGGGATCCTTATCAGGTGGGTTTGACGGAGATCATCGAAAGAGTCCAAAGAAGGGCAGCTCGTTTTGTATTGTCACGATACAGGGGAGGCAGCGTTACGGAAATGATACAGGCTCTGGGATGGGAATCATTACAACAACGGCGCTTATCGGTGCGGCGTGGGCTACTTACAAAACTAAAAAAAAAAAAAAAAAATAAATAAATAAATAAATAAAAAGAAAAAAAAATCAAATGTTTGTTAAGCTTAAGGGGTCATCAGTCATTAAACTTACAAACTACTTATGAACTAGCTAATACTAAGGACGGTACAAATATCCATGCCCGAGGGGAGATTCTAACCCCCGACCGTAGTGGCCGTGCAGACTGTGACTGACGCGCCGCATAGCGCTAGGCCACCGCGGCCGGCTACGAAACTCCAATCGCAAACATTCTCCTCCTTATGCGAAAAGATATTGTTGACTCCCACTTACAAAGGTAGAAAAGATCATCGGAATAAAATACGAGAAATCAGAGCTCGAACGGAGAGATTCAGGTGTTCTTTCTTCCCGCGCGCTATTCGAGAATGGAATGGGAGATAAATTGCATAATGATGGTTCGATGAACCCTCTGCCAGACACTTAAATGTGATTCGCAGAGTATCCCATGTAGATGTAGATGTAGAAACATTAATTCTACAGGGAGGGCAATCACTTTATTCAAAAGTTACATCGCATAAAAGTCATGTATAGTATACGAAGCTGGTAAGAACATTTCTGTAAAATCATGCTAATTTTTCTTATCATGCATTAGAATCTCAACCGTCATAAAAACCGAATAACGAAAATTGAAAGCTTCTGTCCTCCTTACCTGTTTGGTCATCATTATCCTCGTCAGCATTCAAGGAAAAATGTTCGTAAATCTAAAGGACTTAACTACTGCGGTTTTCAGTCCCTAGACTTACAAATTACTCTAACTTGAACTGACTTATGCTAAGGGCAACACACACACCCATGCCCGAGGGACAACTGGAACCTCCAACGGCGAGCAACCGCGCGCTCTGCAGCGAGGCGCCTTAGAACGCTCGGCCAACCCACCGAAGCATATTTAAAACTGATTATTCTGATAAAATTCCTCCACGAACCCGTATACTATGCTAATATTGATGCCTCGTCTGGTGAGTAAACATCATACTACTGAGCTATCAGGCGTTGCCCACGTCATTTACAAACGTTAAACGTGTTGTATTAGTTAATCATTTATCTTTATTTTACATTTCGTTATTGCTTCGTAAGCTATAGCCTATGCATAGATTGTTTGTAGTATCACAGGTACTATTTGTAGCTAATGTAGTTGCTGGGCATGAAATCAGACGTGTACGTTTCGAACGTGGTACTACATGAGCCATATTTCTTTAACAGAGTCATATATAGCCCAATTAGTGTACGTTGTGTTAGGTCAATACAGCATAGTCTGGTCAACGCAAGTCTAAAATGTTTCAACAGGACACCACGTCTGCGACTTGAGTGTCCCTTACTTACCCCCTATTATCCAACCAGCGAAACGGGAAGGTACGTGTTATCGTGAAATCGGAACCACGTGTTGATTATGGCGGCTCTACATATCGTTGAGAGATAAGGGGTATGTTAGAACATAGAATCAAAATACAAGATTTGACCGCGTTTCTAACCTGTTTCCCTTTGGTTTCCAGATTACTCGTAATGTATTTCCTGTTATGTTAGTAAAACATCGTCTAAATTCAGACTGAATTGATTGTCAAGTGATATTACGAGAAGCTCCATTGGTATGACAATGGATGTAGTATTCGAAACTTGTAACCAATAGTAAACAAGAGCTTAATTTGAGCTGTGGCGGAAAATTAACCACACGGTAAATTCTACAGCAGTGTTTTTCAACCATTTAGAATGTGCGACCCATTTGCAAGTAAAAATATTCGGGCGACTACCTTGGAAATAAAAATATGCCCTCGACTTCCTAACCCCGTCATTATTACTTACCCTAGAAAAACTATTTTGGTGTCTCAAAGACAACGAATTTAATTTTTTTTCTGGCAATATAACTATCTTGTTAGTTGTCAGTCGTTGTTTCAGTCTATTTTTCGGAATAGAAGGCATTATACTTATTTTTACTTAAATTCTGCATTACGAGTGTTTCGCATTTCAGGTATGAATTATGACATTAGGTCAGAAATGAATTACGACATTAAGAAAGGTCACACTGTATAAACACTTTGTGAGGAAGTAGATTCTTTTCCGAATTTCTTACATTTAATTATTACATCGTGTTCAATTACCTGTTGATTGGTTCCAGAAAAGGTTTCGGGCTTTGAGCTTATACATCGTTAAGACGCTGTATTTGTGCTAAACCATCCACGTTCTGTACAATTCAGGATTAAACAGTGAATTACATACTTTTAATATAAAATAATTGTCACTTACGCCTGTGTTTCTGTATTACAAAACATGTTGTAATAAAACATGCATTGATCATGTTGTTTTAACCCTTTAAAGTATGACTTTTTATTTGAAGATATAATAACTACCATGATTAATGTATAGTGCGTATATACTGAGAAAAATATGGGGAAAAATCCTTAGAATTATTACGCACTACTAGCAACAAAAAGTTCATAGCTGTTCAGCTATATATATAGAGCTTCCATGATGTACCCAATCTAGTAACTGTCACTACTATGCCTCTCATCTTCCCACAAAGTAACTCATAATGCAGCAGTATTATGTGATTGACTACTTTTATATGGCTAAGGAGGAATACTAATGTAAACAAACGCAAATGTCAGGAGTAACTCAATGCAGCTAACTGTCGAACTGATTTAGTAGCACTCTGCAATTTATAATTTCTAGGACGAGCTACTAGTATATATAACACTATGCATACAAGCAGCTACAAATGAATTTGTGGTAAAAAGTTGATCAGTTTGAGAGATAATAGAAAATAATAAGGTATGTAGCTGATCAGTTACACTATGCATTGAAGGGTTAAGATACAGTTATTTGCTCCTGTCACGCCGACCCCGACCAAGTCTTAGCGACCCACAGGTTGAAATACACTGGTCTACGGGATGGGCCGTCTTTTGCCAATTCCGACAGTGGGAGAAGATATCTATGCGACTGTGGCCACAATTTAGCTGTCGCCACAGCATTCGCATTCTACGGTGAACAAGGTCTATAGAAGACAGGTCTGAACACCAATGTTCCTTATGGAGCCGCCATTTTGAGTCTAGAGCGGACGACACAGAGTAATATCGCTAGGAGAGAAAACAGTTGCTTTCGCAAATTATAATTTTTCTGCAGTCAGTTTGCGTACCTTTCGCTTCAGAAATTATATTCTTGCGTTTAGTAATAAGATACTGATAATTCAAAAGCCTATATTTCTCAGTCTTACCAGGTGACAAGACGAGTGTCACAGATTTGACTCCAACTATGTGAGAAGAACCGGCTAGATGAACGTATTCCATGTCTGAAACATGTGGCCTGAGTGGGCCATAGGAGAAGAAACCTCCCGTGAAAGATTTCCGATTTCAGAATACAAGAAGTATAACCACGTTTGATGACGAAGTATGGTTTGCACTAAAGCACTTCACGGGGAAAAAATCTCTTGGCGCTTTATGCTTTCATAACATGTCAATGGTGTAAATACGTTTATTAAGGATTATAACCCAAAATAAAAGTAATGTATCTTTCGCAGATAACTGCAAGGTTTTTTAGTAAATATGTTTGTTAGTGGACACTTCACCAAATAATGAAAATGGTTGGACTACATTAATCACCATAATCAAAGTAATTATAACCGAAACTAATACACTGATTTTTACATTAATAAATTTCAGTTTCGCAATTTTTCATTTGACGCAATGACGTTCTTAGACGATTTCCGTTATCTCTCTTACCTTTCCAACTTAATTTCAGTTGAAACACTATGATCTGCCCTACGTTTGTCTGACACAGATCCAGTGTCTCGAAATTTCTTCCAGTTACGTAATGTCTGTCGAATGACTGGAAACGCACATACCAGGAAAATTTCATGTGAATGCAACCTGACATTCCATATAAAATTCTGTTCTCGGGCAGTTCAACACAAGAAACTTTCGTTTCTTCTTCGTCTATACCATACCGAATGAAAAATTGTATATATATATATATATATATATATATATAGAGAGAGAGAGAGAGAGAGAGAGAGAGAGAGGAAAACACGTACAACATTACATTACACAGATACGATTGGGGGAAAGCAGAATTTTGTTAATGAAAAGACTACTTTTCCCTCACAACTGCTGTTGTATCGTTAGTCTTATCACATATACAATGCAATGGAAATGGATACACCCACATTCTCTACATTCGCTGCTTTATGCAACTAACACTTTCTAGTGACAAACATTACCCGAATACAGTCTGCTACATCCGCGTTTTAGAACCAAAATGGCCGCCACCGCAAAGGATCACGGTAGCCTGACCAGACCCCAGACCTCTCCTATATAGACCTTGACGGTGAACATTTAGACGCGTCGCCACCTACGTGACTTCCCCTCAGCTCGCGGAAACAGCTCCGGTAAACCTTTTTTCTGAAACCAATCTTCAATTAACTGTGTTAGGCCTAACACAGTTTATTGAAGATGGGTTTCAGAAGAAAAGTGTTACCGGAGAAGTTGTTTTTTATTTGACTGCTGCCTACGACACTGTCAACACTCGACAACTAATTGAAAAAATCTACGAAATCACTAGAGATCGAAAAATTACTGATATAATTAGAAATCTACTTCAGAATCGGCGATATTTTGTAGAGGTTCAGGGATAACGTAGTCAAAAAACTGTTCAAATGTTTGATAAGCTTATGGAACTTAACTATGGGGTCATCAGTCCCTAAACTTACAAACTACTTATGAACTAGCTTATCCTAAAGACGGCACAAATATCCATGCCCGAGGGGGGATTCGAACCCCCGACCGTAGTGGCCTTGGAGACTGTGACTGGAGCGCCTCAGTCCCGTCGGCCACCGCGGCCGGCGATAACGTAGTCGATGGCGGAACCTGACCAATGACCTACCACAGGGAAGTGTACTGGCTCCATCCCTTTTCAACGTGTACACAAACGACCTGCTACTTCCTGTCAACACCAACAGTTACATATATGCTGACGACCGAGACATAGCTGCTCAGGGACAGTCGTTTGAGGATGTGGAGAAGAGTCTGAATGAGGCACTGGTGGAGCCTGACTCATATTACTGCCGTAATCAACTGAAACTCAAGCCAATGACAGCCCAGACATGTGCATTCCATCTGCGCAACAAACAGGGATCTCGTCAGCTGCAGGTGAGGTGGAGGGGTGTTGACTTGGAACACTGCAGAAACCCTAAATACTCGGGCGTTACTTTAGACCGAGCTCTGACATTTAAACAACATTGCCTTAATACCAAACTGAAAGTTTGTGGTCGAAATAATATTCTGAGACGACTGACGGGTTCGACCTGGGGCGCAAGATCAAAGGTTGTAAGAACGTCAGCCCTATCTCTAGCCTACGCCGCTGGCGAATACGTTAGCCCAGTTTGGTACAGGTCAACACACCCCAAACAAGTCGATGTCGCCCTCAATGAATCTGGCAGAATATTTACAGCCAACCCCTGTAAATAAAATCTTTCATCTTGCTGGTATTGCACCTCCAGCAATTCGAAGAGAACAAACAGCATATAAAGAGAGTCAAAAATCTATAGTCTCCAAGTGGCAACCACTCCACGGGATGGAGCCACCAGCACGGAGGCTTAAATCTAGAAACAGTTTTCTCACATCAACTGAGAAGGATAGTGACTACAGAACAACGGTAGAACGCTGAAAGGATGCAGAAAGACACCCGTGGATGGAACTCTCCGAAACCGTAGCTGCTGGACACAACGAAAGCTGGACAACGTGGAAGTCTTTGAAACGATTACGCATTGGCATAGCAAGGTCTAAAGTAAACCTAAGCAAATGGGTCTATCAAAATGATTCCACCCTCTGTGACTGTGGAGCCATTCAAACAACTTTCCATATGTATAACTGCCCGCTCAGTCCCTCACGCTGTACCTTTGAGAACTTCATGTCGACACAACCAAACTCTATTGACGTTGACCTCTTCTGGGCTAAGAATGTGTAGATACCTTTCTTTACATCTGCATAATTTTTCTTTTTAAATTTTTACTAGCTTAAACCCGCGGCTCCGCTGGAGTGTTGATTGATTATGATAGATAAGCTATCTTTCAGTAGTGTGCTAAGAGACTGGTTTTGAAGATGAGATGGCATTCAACAATAATGATTGTAATGATTTCACAGATCGAACACTTGATGTAATGCGCGAAACGTCAAATCGAATTTTTTAAAGATATGTATTAAAAGAAATTTCATTTTTACTGCTTTATTTATTTATTCTTATATTTCGTTATTCGTATGCTTATCTTTACAGAGAAAGAGCTGAAGACATTCTAGCACGCATAGACCAAACATATGGTCTGTGGCATCACGTTTCGCTGTATGTAACCTCCTTGTTATAGAGTCGCAAACATCGTCAATGGCCTTGAGTCCGAATTTTTTTTTATAATTTGACGACTTCAATCCCCCATATCTTCCACCCCGTTATAGCTATGGCATGGAACTGCTATGGTGTACAACGGGAATCTAGGGACAACAATTACAGACCATTCGTTTGCGTTCTGTAGTTTTCGCTGCAGAGCGAAATATTCACACACACACACACACACACACAAGCACGTAGAATTTTATATACACCGATAACTTTCCATCCCAATCATTATCAACCATCAAGCATCACGTTTCGCTGTATGCAACCTCCTTGCTATAGAGTCGCAAAAGTCATCGCTGGCCTTGAGTCCGATTTTTTTTTAATAATTTGATGATTTTCAACCACCATATCTTCCACCCCTTATAGCTATCAGCATGGAACTGTTATGGTGTACAACGGGAGACTTCGGACAACAATTACACACAGACCATTCGTTTGCGTTCTGTAGTTTTCGCTGCAGAGGGAAATATTCACACACACACACACACACACACACACACACCCGCGCGCGCGCACTATTTTATATACACAGATAACTTTCCATCCCAATATACTCCACCATATTTATCATTATCAACCCTCAAGCAACAACGCAACCAATAAAACCATTTTCAAAGAGTAAATATAATTTTCAAAGAGTAATTATTGTTCCGCATTTTGCGTTATATACATCAAATTACTAAATATCTATCAGATCGCTATAAAACCGTGCCGAAAACCTTCCTCAGGTATAAATTAGTAACTGTACAAATATTTAAGTCTCTGCGTCTTGTCGTTCGGTCGTGATACGCGTACACCGAACAGACATTCACATGAATATATATATATATATGTATAGATAAATAGCTATCCGATCGTCATAAAACCGTGCCTTAAGCCTTCCCCGGGCAGACGTTAGTAACTGTACACATTTTTAGCTCTTTGTATCTTCTGGTTCAGACGTGATAAACGTACAGAGAACAGACATTCACATTAATATATATAGATAAATAGCTATTAGATCGCCATAAAACCGTGCCTAAAGCCTTCCCCGGGTAGACGTCAGTAACTGTACAAGTTTTTAGCTCTTTGTATCTTCTGGTTCAGACGTCATAAACGTACACCGAACAGACATTCACATTTATAGATACAGATGTAGGTATTTTAGGATGTCTCTGACACTAATAAGTAAGCTCGCGGAAACCGGCCCGCCACCTGCTGCAGTAGTTCCGGAAGTGTCTGCCAGGGGCGCGCCAGTTCTTTGCCGCCCGCCAGACGCTTCCAGCGGGCAATCGGATTCCTGGCGGCGTCTAGACAGGGCCTCCTTTCAGGCCATAGGGCCCGTCCCGTCCCGCCAGGCGCCCGCGGCGCCCCTGTATCGGGTAACGATATTTAGCGTCTGAGAGGAAGAATGCGAGCGAGAATGGCAGGCGGGGAGCCGGCACGCGGCCGCAGAGCGACTGCCGCATCGACCTATCGACTGGCGGCGCCTTTGATGTCGGCGCCCTCGCGGCCGTAGACGGCGAGGATGTCGGCCGTCCTCGAGCTGCTGCAGCGCGGGACGGCATCGCGATGCGGGAGGCCGGCCGCTAACTCTGCCGCGGACGCTTCCCCCATACTGGTGACGACCAGGCTCTCACGTCGTGCGCAGGCGCCAGCAACAGCGGCACTGTGCCGGCCTCACACTGGATGTGGCACCAAACGAGGGAGAATCATTTCGTAAACCTACTGGAAAAACAGCTATCACTAATCTGTGCCCATAAAAATGTACGTATGTATGTTCGCCATGGACTCTAAGACGGTTGGAGCAATTTGATGAAAGCCTCAGGAAATCCTCAGATTAACCCAAAGGTTGATGCTTTGAAGTTTGTTAGCTATCGGATGAAAACTGCTTAATAATGTACTAGCTGCTAAATCCGGCATTCCTCGGGTATTACAGGGTGGTCCATTGATAGTGACCGGGCCAAATATATCACGAAATAAGCATCAAACGAAAAAAACTACAATGAACAAAATTTTTCTAGCTTAATTGGGGAAACAGATGGCGCTATGGCTGGCCCGCTATGTGACACTGCCATAGGTCAAACGGATATCAACTGCATTTTCTTACGTATTCTCATTTTTATTACATATTCGTCTAGTGCGTAAATAAATATGAATGTTTTATTAGGAACACTTTTTTCGCTTTGTGAAGGATAGCGCTGTAATAGTCACAAACGTATAAGTATGCGGTATCGCATAAGATTTCGCCAGTACGGACGGTATTTGCTTCTTGATACATTACTCGTGTAAAAATGAACCAAATCAAAAGTTTGTTAAGCTTATGGGACTTAACTACGGCGTCATCAGTCCCTAAACTTATGAACTAGCTAATACTACGGACGGCACAAATATCCATGCCCGAGGGGGGATTCGAACCCCCGACCGTAGTGGCCGTGCAGACCGTGACTGGAGCGCCTCAGTCCCTCGGCCACCGCGGCCGGCAAAAATGAACCGTTTACCAACTGCAGAAATGGTCGATATGGTATTTATGTGTGGACGGGCCTGTGCTATGTATGTTGATCGTTATCCTGGAAGACATCATCCAAGTGTCCGGACCTTTCGTCGGATCTTTACTTTACTTAAAGAGACAGGAAGTGTTCAGCCACAAGTGATGGTACCCGCAACAAATGATAGTACCCAAGTAAGTGTTTCAGCTGCAGTTGTGGCTAATCCGCACATCAGTAGCAGACAAACTGAGTCAGAATCGGGAATCTCAAAAACGTCGGTGTTGAGAATTCTACATAAGCATAAATTTCACCCGTATCATATTTCTATCCACCGGGATTTGCATGGAAAAGACTTTGAACGTCGTGTACACTTTTGCCACTGGGCCAAAATTAAATTACGGGACGATAACATATTTTTTCACGCGTTCCGTTTAGTGACGAAGCGTTATTCACTAACAGAGGTAACGTAAACCGGCATAATATGTACTATTAAACAACGGAAAATCTACGATGACTGCGACCTTGTCGGGTTGATGTATGGTGCGACATTATGGGAGGAAGGATAAATGGCCACTATTTTATTGATGGCAATCTAAATGGTGCAATGTGCCATCTATCACAAAGTGACAGAAGTGTTGCAAGTAAAACATTCATATTTATTTACGTATTAGACGAATATGTAATAAAATGGGGGTACCTAAGAAAATGCAGTTGATATCCGTTTGACCTATGGCAGTGTCATCTAGCGGACCAACCATAGCGCCATCTGTTTCCCCATTCAAGCTAGAAAAGTTTTGTTCTTTGTAGTTTTTTCGTTTGATGCTTATTTCGTGATATATTTGGCCCGGACCACCCTGTATATACCGGAGGAATGCCGAGTTTAGCAGCAGACGAGCAGAAACCCGCAATACAGCAACGGTGAGAATTTACAGAATTCGTGTGTTCCGTTGGGATCTGATTTAAAAAATGTTCAAATGTTTGTTAAGCTTATGGGACTTAACTACGGGGTCATCAGTCCCTAAACTTACAAACTACTTATGAACTACTTACGAACTAGGACGGCACAAATATCCATGCCCGAAGGGGGATTCGAACCCCCGACCGTAGTGGCCGTGCAGACCGTGACTGGAGCGCCTCAGTCCCCTCGGCCACCGCGGCCGGCGATCTGATTTAAGAGGACTGCCAAATACCAGTATTTGGTTTTCTAACAGCAGGTTGTAGATTTCGTGTGAGCTAGTTGGTGTCCCTAAATAGGGTTCATGCCCAGTCTTGTCATCTGCGCCAACTACCCATGCAGTCAGCCTGAAGATGATATTATATGATGGAAACTGGTCATATTAAATAACTTGAAATGGAAGTTTCCTTACTTTCTTTCTAGTTCCTTTTATTCCGTATGTTCAAATTCTGCGACTGAACAGAACTAGTGCGCTAATATAATTGGGCTTAGGGATATACAAGTCACTAAGAACAATGTAATAATCTTTATATATGTACCAATTATAAAACCTGATGTGTTAGTGACTAGACATGTACTATTCTTTTTTGCTCTTTAAACGATCATGGATTTGATATTTTTATGCATACGCAGAGAGAACCACATAATAGAAGGTGAACAATAGATATAAATCAATTTTTATAGTGCTAAAGTATCAGTATTACAAATGTTTTTTGCGTTATAAAACTGTGTAGTCATCGTATCACATATAACCGACAACTGCAGTAGAAGAGCGTTGCAGTCGGCGATCACGACCGGGAGCACGTCTCGTGTGATGTATCAGCCCGTTTCTGTGAATAAACCAATAACAATGTTCAAATGTCTGTACAGCTTATGGGACTTAACTACGGGGTCATCAGTCCCTAAACTTACAAACTACTTATGAACTACTTACGAACTAGGACGGCACAAATATCCATGCCCGAGGGGGGATTCGAACCCCCGACCGTAGTGGCCGTGCAGACCGTGACTGGAGCGCCTCAGTCCCCTCGGCCACCGCGGCCGGCAATAACAATGGAAACCACGTTTATGTGCCTCAAAAATTAAACCATTTCTAGTTCTTCATATTAGAAACGTCAGTGTTCACCCATCTTTTCTCAGTGAACACGGATTCCATTTAATGGCCTTCATGTTAAAACTTTCGGCGACGTTACAAACATGTACAGAAATCTCAAGACGTACTAAAACTGTGCACTGCGCCGATACTAGAAGCCGGCACCATGTGATGTCTGCAAAGTCACAGACACGTACTGGCGAAGAAAACCTGCTGTCGGCTGGTCATAAATAGTGCCAAAGAGAACTGCGTGCGAAGGATAGGTTTATGGTCTACACATAGATTTAATGTTAGGACGTTTGGAAAAAGCACGCTTTCCAATGATGAGTCAGAATTCTTCAAAGAAGTGTCTTATTTGGAGCATCATCAGAATCTGGAAAATATATTTGAGGTAACTTTACAGGTCATGTCTTATCACTTGCAGTGATAAGACATGCCCTGTAAAGTTTCCCCAAACATATTTTTCAGACTCTGATGATGCCCCAACAAGGCGAAATGCGTTAATAAAATTAATTATTGCAACCGACTCTATTTTATTCAAAATTATATTGAATTGGTTGCTGTACAAGACGGCCTGATGGAGTGAAGACCTTTCTAACTAATTATGTGTCTCAATAAGGAGGGCTACATGTCTCATTACGTTGGTATGCTTGCTTATGACGAAGAGGGGTCAGTAGTTGCACATTACCAGCAAAGAGTACGGCGACAAGGTGCAAAACATGATTACTCATTTTGACTCGCACACTTAAACAGACTTAATTTCTCGAGTAAAGTGAAAATGTCAAATCGCACGTTGTAATCCAAAGGAAGGACACCTTGAAGTTAATGTGACGGCAAGTATTACCCGACTCGCTGAAATCTCTAAACATCACTCCTTCGAATTACAGTGCGTTTCGGACCTTGCGGGCAGTCCTCTCTCAACAAAATTTAACATATTTCAATGATATCGATAAATGGCTCCATGTGTGGATTAACTCAAAAGAATCTAATTATTGTTAAATTCATTTGATATTCACAAAGTGTAGACGGTTTCACTAAATTATCTTCCGAATTGTATCAAAATAGGTAGGCGTATTCTGTGAGAATTTACTCAAGTATCCCATATTATTAATAAAATTGAATTAATATTGATGTTAGGTTCCGTTGATACTTGAATGAACGTCTATTCAAGTTTTCAAATGGTTGAATAAAGTTTATGAGGCCAGAGTCTCAGCTTTATTCTTCTGTATTTGTTACTGCCATATTTTCTTTATCTAGCACTCAGCTACCAGCATCTTTTCCCAGAGTTTACTTAACATGAGGAAAATCGTCAGTTGTATCATTTAAGGTGTGTTACGATGATGCCACAATACTCTGCAAGTTTTTAAATATGTTGTTGCACTAGCGAATATACCGATATTATAGGGGGAGGCGACAGATTAATGTAAAGGTAACTTAAGTAAGGATATTTTGCTT
Organism: Locusta migratoria; assembly: GCA_026315105.1. NCBI lineage: Eukaryota > Metazoa > Arthropoda > Insecta > Orthoptera > Acrididae > Locusta > Locusta migratoria. The sequence continues at coordinate 59,233,646 of CM048751.1, forward strand.
CAGTTTTGCAGGTGATATTAGAAGATAATTTTCGCTGAAGCCCCTTTTACTTTGTCAATTTTAAGTTCTTTTTTCTTAAAAAAAATCTGACGCGAACTTCACACCAGTAGCATCCAACTCCATTCACGAATACAGGTAAGTATGACTGTCTACCACGGAGATGCCTTCACGCATCATTCATTAAAATACTCGATATGCAGTCCCTATCTTTTTCTTTATATACGCCTCTTTGTATTAGGTCTTCTAGCAATCACTGTAATGTAATTTTATCTTACCGACATACAAGTCCTTTAAATCAGCCATTAGTTCTTGGTCCTTTTTGAAGAAACTCGATTTAAGATGTTTTATCTTTCAGCAATTTTCTTCTGTTTTATTACGTACTTTCATTAATTTGTACGACACGTTTGGTCCAGCATATACATAATTTCCTGCGCTGCTGAAGTCATTGCTACTTTCTAGAAGTGGTTTCCTAGTGGTTGTGGTGATGAGACGCTCTTTTCTTCAAATACATTCTGTGTTATTAAGTAGTCAAACGTTTTATTTTCCTTTAATTAGTATATTTCTTTCATCTTTCCTTATTCCGAGAACGGTTTTCTTTCGAAGTTTCGACTTTTTCCTCACTATTCCATCCCTTTTCTGCTAATTTAGAATTTCATTTTTATTGTTATGTCTTTACGTTGTCTCTGGGACTACGCATTGTAGATATTACACGAGTTGTTTTTAATTCGAAAGCCTTACACAACTTTCGTGTCCATGTTACACCTTTAGTACTTTTTAATAGTGCTGTGGACTTTTATTTGTTTGTGTCCTTCGAGTCATCCAAAAAGAACAGCGAACTACTTCCATCAAACTTCAGCAATTAATTGTGTTGAACATTACCCGCCTCGTAGTCTAGTGCACAGCCTAGTGAGTTGCACGCAGGGGACCCGGCTTCGAATCTCGGTTCAGTCGGAGATTTTCTCTGCTCCTTGAGTGGGTGTTGTGCCGTCCCATCGTCATTTCATCATCACTGAAACGCAAGACGCCGAAGTGGTATCAGCTAAAAAGAGTTGCAGCAGGCAGACAAAAATCGACCCCAGTTTCATTTCACAATGAAAATTAACTAACCTATAAGTGTAGCACATAAAATATATTATCCCAGAATGAAATTATTTTTGTGCAGCAGTGTGTAACCTGATATTAAAACTTCCTAGCAAATTTAACGTGTTATATTATTGACGGAAGTAACTCTTTCTGATCTTAACAATGTCTTCGAATAGCACAGCCTTACTTCTCTACATTTGCGTTTCTTAACACAATAAAGATGATCGTTTTCCAGTGTGCTTCATTTATAGCCTTCCGTGCATCTCATTTCCCGAAAACTCGGTATACATTTATCTGGCATCAGTGTCCTACATAAAGTTACGACAGCGCTAGTCGGAAAGGGCCGCACGAAAAATTTCCTCTGTGTATTGGATTGTGCATGCCGCGTTTTCATTTAGATAAGGAGCGGCCATTTATCGTCCTCCGCGGAATTGTCTTGCATAATTCGTGGCCACATGCCGGCACTCGTGGCGGTCGTCTGAATGAAATTTGTGGCCGTATCGCCTGCGCGGCTAATAAGCGGCCGCGGGGCGCCACTTAAGCCCCACGGCGCGGCCTCGTGACGTCACGTCCACCTGCCGCGGTTCGGGCGCCCGCGGTCAGATGGCGCTACAGGCACTCAGGGTGTGTTGGGGCGACGCTTCTGTGGCCTCAAGTCTTCACATTCACTACGTTTACATGCAACACATCTTCCGGAAGACGAAAACCGATTTTTCGTAAACCGTTTCTCGCTGTCGTGTTTACATGGCATAGCCTGAATCGAATTTCCTAGCCCACTTAAGATGGCGGCTGAAAAACAGCTGATTCAGTTCCTGATTTAGTCAGCACAATCGCTATTTTTCTTTATTTAAATACACAGAATCATGCTCACTCTAATATTTATAGTTTTATTTCACATTAGAAAATGCCACTCTTTCCATATGTGCCGAGAATTCTTAACAAGAAAACACCATCTGACAAGCCAAGAACGTTTCAAAAACGGTTGCGTTTACATGGTCACGAAAATCGATTGTGGAACTGGAAAACCGCTTTAGAGAAGCGGATTTCCAGAATCGATTTTGGAGTGTTTACATGGCCAACCAAAATCGGAATTGGTAAATCGGTTTACGAAATCCGGTTTTGAGCGTGCATGTAATCGGGGTGATCCAGTACTAGACTGGTCAAAACAATTGGGGGATCACCTGAGATATCTAGCTACTGAAGTACTGTCATCGGCAGAATGAACTAAAATCGTTCGACGTCTTTCTGTCATTTCTAAAAACTGGAGAGAACAGCATTACGACAACCGAGATAGTGGTAGTAACGTAAAGCTGCAGCAAAGATTGGTATTGACTTGTGTTTTCTCTACCAAACAAATTCACAAGCAGCTGGGTTCAGATAGTATAGTGCGCAGTTAGATTAATGCAACAGCAATGTAACTTACCCTAAGTTATGGCATGCAGGGTCACAGGAGGGGGTTGGTGGTGGAGCCGGCCCAGGGGGGAGGGGGCAGAGGGTGTCTGCAGCTCGTAGAGTGTACCAGTGTAATTTCCAGACCCTGTATACGATTTCAGTAAAGGAACCGTTAAAGGAAGGCAAGGCTATGGTCGTCCACAAGTAGCATCATCAAGGCGGTTTTTATCTCTTGTTAAAAAATGTTCAAATATTTGTAATTCTTTGGTCATCAGTCTCTAGACTTACAAACTTCTTAAAATAAATTAAACTAACCTAAGGACAACATACACATTCATGCTGAATGCAACTTAGCAGCATCGACGGACAACAAAAAATTAAAAAAATTAAAAATGTTTGAGATCCGGCCCATAAAGAGTCGCGGTTTTATTCAGCCAATTATTAGACCAGCTGATAGTGAAGCAAATGGGGATCCCAATCGGGAATAAGTGGGAGGGGCGGCTTGCCAGTTCCGAGATACGCCTTACAAACAAAGAAAATCTCCCGAAAACATTGGTCGGAACCGGGGGATTGGTACCATTTTAATTTATCTCTGGGACGTTGCCCCAGACTAAAACTGGATTATCGGAGCGGGGGAGCATGAGCATACTCACGACAATCAAATATCGGACGCCCGAGTTACTCTCGTAAACTCGTAGAGATCAGCTCGACCAACAGTGGACAAGCGTCTCCCTAGGGGAACCGCACCCAGGAACACGGTATCCTATGCGTCGATCCGAGTAGCAACAAGACGTACAGTATCAACATAAACAGTCCGAAACTGCCTTCGAGAATGTGGCCTCTACGTACGGAGACCTATGGTGTGTATCCCGTTAAAATGACACCGTTTAACCCGCAGAAACTGGGCAGGGAATCGAGAATGTGGCCTCTACGTACAGAGACCTATGGTGTGTATCCCATTAAAATGACACCGTTTAGCCCGCAGAAACTGGGCAGGGAACGGCAGGACTGTAGTCATAAGGCACCTTGTTCTGTTCACAGATGAGTCAAGATTTTTCGTTCAGCCGGACAGTTGTCGTTCCCTCATATGGAGAGATCGTGGAACACGGGAAAACTTTCGTATGTGCAGGAAACATTAATATATCACGTTGGTGGGCGAATGGTTTGGGCAGAAGTCAGTATTGGCAAACGTACGGACCTGTATGTCGTTCAGAATGGCGCTTTGAAAATCACAGAGGTGTAGAGATGAAATCCTACGAACTTTTGTTGTACCCTACGCTGTTGCCGTAGGAGAAGGGTTCCTTATGGTGGACGATAACGCTCGTCCTCACAGAGCTGCACTGGTGGACAACACGCTTAAAGCTGAGTAAACTGAACGAATGGAGTGGCCAGTGAGTTCACCGGACTCACACCCGATTGAGCATGACTGGGACCCATCTGGCATGCGCATTGCATGCCAGATGCAACGCCTCCTACAACGCTCGCAAAGCAGGATGTTTCACTCATAAAAGAAAGGCCAAATATCCTTCTAGAGCTGACTGATAACCTCATACTGTCCATGCCACGCATGTGTGGAACCGAGATGATAACACACCGTATTAGAGAGCAACGTGAATTACTTCTTACTATTATGGGAGTCCCATGGTACCTCGCTCTAAGTAAATCTCAACTAGAGATCGTACTGCATCACGCACAAATTACAATTCTAAGAAATATCTGAATGTAAATTTTGTACGATATCTCACCTAATTTTTTTGAGCAGTGTAGATTGTTGATCTGCACCTACAGCGAAAGATAAACTGAATTTAAAAAAATCAATGCTGGAATTGAAAGATTTGAGTGTTCTTTTTCCCCAAAACGCTAGCCGACAGTGTAACAGCAGCAGCAGAGAGAAACTGTGAAAAAATGAAGGTAACAACATTAGGGTTCAATGTTTCAACGACATCGTGGTCATGAGAGGTGGAACACTCGCGCGGAGGGGTTTTTGTTAACGATGGAGAAGAAAATCATACCAGTATTTGCGTGAAGTGGTTTAGGGAAATCGTGAAAAATATAAATCAGGTTGGTTGGAGGCATTTTTGAACCGCCGTCGTGCCAAAAGCCAGTCCAGTATGTTATCAATGCACCGCCTCGCTCGGTGACAGTATAGTATAATAATAATAATTATAATAATATGGTTTTCTGTTCCGCAGGATCTAATTGAGGAGTAAAACTCTAAGGTCATTGAACAAGTCAACACTTGAAGTTTAACACGAGTGGTAATAGAAAAAGTCCTATGCACATGACAATATTAAACCTAAATAAAAAGAATCAACAACGAAAAAAAATTAGCCTAATTGTTTAACTTTTCCAGGAGTTCCTCGACAGAATAAAAGGAGTGAGCCATGATTGACTCTTCAATTTCGATTTGAAAGCGCGTGGGTTAGTAGTAAGATTCATAAGTTCTTGTGGCAGTTTATTGAACATGGGTGCTGCAGAATACTGCAACATGACAATATTAAACCTAAATAAAAAGAATCAACAACGAAAAAAAATTAGCCTAATTGTTTAACTTTTCCAGGAGTTCCTCGACAGAATAAAAGGAGTGAGCCATGATTGACTCTTCAATTTCGATTTGAAAGCGCGTGGGTTCGTAGTAAGATTCATAAGTTCTTGTGGCAGCTTATTGAACATGGGTGCTGCAGAATACTGCACAACTTTCTACACAATTTCGATTTGAAAGCGCGTGGATTAGTAGTAAGATTCATAAGTTCTTGTGGCAGCTTATTGAACATGGGTGCTGCAGAATACTGCACAACTTTCTACACAAGAGTCATGGTTTGTGATCCAAATGTAGATTCGACTTTTGTCTAGTATTCACCCAGTGATAGCTCCTAATACGTGGGAATAAGCTGATATTAACAACAAATGACATCAAAGAAGCCGGCCGCGGTGGCCGAGGGAACTGAGGCGCTCCAGTCACGGTCTGCACGGCCACTACGATCGGGAGTTCGAATCCCCCCACGGGATATTTGTGCCGTCCTTAGTATAAGGTAATTGATAAGTAGTTTGTAAGTTTATGGACTGATGACCCCGTAGTTAAGTCCCATAAGCTTAACAAACATTTGAACATCAAAGAAAATACATATTGTGACGCCAGGGTCAGAATTCTTGGAATATTGAAAAGGGATCGACACGACGTTCGTGAAATTACACCACATATTGCTCGAACAGCCTGTTTCTGAGTCAAAAATATACTTTTTGTATCAGTCGAGTTACCCCAAAAAATAACGCAGTACGTCGTAAGTGAATGTAAGTAAGCGTAGTAGACTACTTTTTGTGTTGAAAAATCACTTGTTTCAGATATAGTTCTAATGGCAAATCAAGCAGAACTTAGTTTATGAATAAGATGCTGAACATGGGCTTTCCATGACAGTTTACTGTCTAGCTGAACACCTAGAAATTAGAACTTTTCAGTGTGACTTATCATATGACCCTTATGTGTAATCAAAATGTCAGGTTTCGTTAAATTATGTCTTAGAAATTATAAAAAGTGAGTTTTACTGTGATTTAACATCAACTCGTTTTCTACAAGTCATGAACTTGTCTCTTTAATTGCATTACTTGATACTGTGTCAATATTAAAAACAACACCCTTCACTACCAAGCTGGTATCATCAGCAAACAAAAATATTTTACGATCACCTGTCATTCTGGAAGGTGTATCATTAATTTGCCTCTATGTCTCGAGAGCTAACGCTCCATTCTTCAAGCTGCGCCAGCAGTGTATGTGTGTAAGCAGACATTGGTTTCTACGATTATGACCAACAAGTGCTACATGGATTTGTTGAGAAAACAGACAACGTCAATCAATGAATAAATCAAGCGTAACCTGGTTGGAAGATAAAGCATACACAGCGAAACTAATGTTTTGTGTAAATCTTCTTCCGTGAGCGTAAGACTGTATTAAAAATATCATCATATAATAATTTCAACGAAGAGACTTCAAATTAAAGCAGAAAGACAGAGAAGACGAAAAGGAGTAATAAATTATCAAACAGGAAAATTTCCTGAATTTCAGCAGAATTATTTATTGAGACACTAACCGACATTTGGCTTCTTAAGCCATCATCAGGTAACAACTGAATGTCGCTACATTTGTTCACAGATGTGCGACTTACAAGATGCTTTCAGAAGATACAAATTGACATGTTTACAGGTGTTATATTTTTATAGGAATAAAATCAAAGAAAGTCACTGTCTATGGAAACTGAAGTAGTAGGTTCAGACGTCCAGATTAAAAAGTCTTATCTCGTGCAAGCTGGTAATTTATCTTCCCAACAAAAGTGTATGCTTTATGTAATGATCGCGTTTGTGGTGTAGGCGTATCTAGTTTCAAATGTGCAATGCGGCGACAGAGAAAAATGTTAGGATAAAGCTCGATGCCAACGAAGGCTACCCTTGAAAGGCTCATCTAAGGAAACGAGAGGGAGCGGAGGAAGTTGGGAGGGTTGGGGAGGTTACTACAGATGGATGACTTTTAAATGTATATATGTGCACGCAGTCTTTCGCGATGATACTTCTGATGCAAAGCTTTTCAGCGTACAGACAGGGGCACCTTGCCACAAGATGAATGATAACCATCGAAACGTCGCGTCGTGGCATTACAATGCTGCGCTCGAGACGACAGCCTGGCAACATTTCTTCTGCGACAGCAATGGCATATATTCGAGCCTTAACGACAGATATTGCTCCGCTGAGTGATGAACACAAAGATAACACCATCAAGTCTCTTTCCCACGCCACTACATTTCCCTATCATCTACATCTATGTTCATCTATACCTAAACCTACACATTTACTCTGCAAATCACTTTTAACTACCTGGCAGAGGGTTTATGGAACTGCTTTCATAATTTTTCTCTATCATTCCATTCTCTAATTGCGGCCGGGAAAAAGGAACACCTAAATCGCTCAGTTTTCGATTTGAATTCTGTTATTCTATTACGACGAGTATGTCTCCCTATGTAGGTGGATGCTAACAAAATATGTTTTCATACGGAGTAGGACGTTGGTGAAAGAATTTTCACAAATAGATTTCGACGCAACGGATAACGCCTTTTTTTTAATTATTTTCACTCTAACTCGGCATAGGTATTCTGACTTCCTGCATCCACTGCTATTTATCCATGTGTTTAATCGGTAAAAGCGGTCTATTTCCAGTAACATAATTTACGTAGACATGTTGATCTGAGAAATCAAGTGCTTCGACGGCTCAGTCCTCATTTCGCAGCTTCATGTAAAACACAATCATCACTTTGCAAATAATTTTGCGAAAGTCACCTGATGATTCACTACTCACTGCATGGTGACATATCTTATGAGTCCTTCTTTAGGTGCTATTCTCTGTCAATTATTTTGCCTTCGGCTTCTGTAACGTCATGTGACTTTTGACAGACAATTTATCGAATTACTCCCTTTGATTCGCGGCCTAGCTCTCGTTGATGTCGCAAACGTGTCGAAGACGATGGAAAGTACTATGATCTGGTATCTTTGTTCTTAAGTGCAGACCAGGATCTTCAGAGCAAAATAAAGTTTCTTATTTTCTGGGGCCGCGGTGGAGTAGCCGAGCGGTCTAAGGCGTCTCGGTTGCTCGCCGTCGGAGGTTCGAGTCTTCCCTTGGGCATGGGTGTCTGTGTTGTCCTTTGGTTAGTTTACCTTATTTTAAGTAGTTCGTAAACTACGGACTGATGACCACGCAGGATGGTCCGATAGATTTACAAACATTTGAACATTTAATTTTCTGGGTTAAACGAATACCTTGTGCTGGTGGATAGTATATACTGTCCTCCTTTATCGAGAAAAAATAAAGCGTTATCTAGGTGTCTACGATGCTATTCAGCATGATTTTCGAAAAATGATTGGATTAAGTTAACCAATACAATTTGAGGCTGTTGCTGGTTAGTCGTAATAAAACATTAGAAAATAAAATATGGTTAAGAAATTGAAAAATTACTTTATTAGCAAGCGTAACCACAAAAGATAAAAAATTTAATTATTAAGGTTTATAAAGTTTAAAGTATTAAAAAAATACCTTTACAGTAATATACATGTATTAAAAAAATAGTCAACTGATAACTGCTACGTGTCAAGAAAAAAAGGCGTCATAATAATTGAAAGGAGCAAAGTTTTATGCTTCTCATGCATGAAACACTGTGTTTAAATGCTATCGTATTAAGCGTAAGCTGCAATTATTGATATATACGGCAGTATTCCTTCGCGAATAATTGTAGCTTATGTGACGGAATTAATGAGATTCAGTATACATTTAGTTCAGTATCATTCTTGTCTCTTGATAATTTACTAACGCTGGGAACACAAAAATATAGTAATTGTTTCAATGTTTACTTAAGTTGAAATGTAATTATTAATCTACATGGAGACTTTCTCTCCTCAAGGGACGCTATTGACGCTCCGAGTGTCAGACGATTAACAACTAACTGTTACAGCACAGCAGTGAGTGTCGTGACACTAACTCTGGAAATACATATCGAACACGTGAAGGCCATGTGTAAGCATTGTATTCGTTACATTGAATTGTATTACTTACAACTTTTCAACCATTAAAAACTATTTAAACAAATGTGACAAATTTAAAGAGTCAAATGGCAAATAGCTTTCCCAAAGACTAAATATTATCCCATATTTCGGGTAATATTCTTCAAATCAGTATATATCTTGTACTAGCAACCTTTTACAACTACCCTATATCCTTCGTCAAGGTTTAACGTATCTTCATATCAAGTTACCTTCGACATCAAGATGAACGACGTAATTGCTAAAGTTCAGGAAAGGTAGACGACTCAGTGAAGCAGAGAACATCAAATGCAATGAAAAACTATCCAAGAGAGTTAACAGTTTTAAATATCCAGGCATCAGAGTTTAAACAAGGGGAAAAAGATTCAGGCAGTGGCAGCCACTAGAGCTATGAATGAAATCAGAAACATCACACAACTATCGAACAGCACAGCTATGGACCTGTTCGGGCTAAAGATACTACCTGTTCTGACGTATGGATTTAAAGGCTAGATACCTGAAGAGAGATACCTGAAGAATCCCATAGAACTAAATATCGAGGCTACTGTATGAGCTTACCAGGGAGACTTTCCTGATAGAGGATCTAAGATACGAGCTTATACGCTCAGCTAGCGCCGACTTGAAACAGCTTCTTCAAGATCTGCATGAGACGAAAAAATACATACCGGAGGATTTCTATGCAACGTCTGCTTTGCAAGACAAGACCTGGATGGAATCTAACCTTGAAATGCGACACGCGAGAACGAGACTGGTAACCCATGAGGTGTGTCGTAAAAAAATATTTCACGAACCAAATGACGAGTGTGTGCGTGAACTGCACATAGAATTTCGTGATCGATACCATATTATCAAATATAGGAATAGACAGAAATCCATTGTAGCTTATAGCAAAGTCAAGTAAAGTGATTTAAATGTAATTTAAATGCAATCCTTTGCACTGCATGTGCGCTTTTCCTACGAATAAATATCAAGTTATCTTGAAACTCTTTCAGCGGTTTAGTCCTGAAAATGTAAGAAACCAACTAATTTTTGCATTTATCTGGATTAGGATTCTTCACAAACTCCAAAACTCCCCCAAAAGAGCCGGCCGCGGTGGCCGAGAGGACTGAGGCGCGTCAGTCACGGTCTGCACGGGCACTACGGTCGGGGGTTCGAATCCCCCCTCGGGCATTGATATTTGTGCCGTCCTTAGTCTTAGCTAATTCATAAGTAGTTTGTAAGTTTAGGGACTGACGACCCCGTAGTTAAGTCCCATAAGCTATACAAACATTTGATTTCCCCCAAAAGATAAACACATCTCAGATATAGCAAAGTCAAGGGAAATGAATTTTTTTTCTTCGCATTTTTCCCCGCATACACTGGGTCGGCATTGTAAATCGGAAATGGAGTGGTTAGGTTAATGTTGTGGCAGTATGACATTCACGTCACCACCTTAAACGCCCCTACCCCCTTCTCAATCGCCGGGAAGAAAATGTGTCCCCCGCAACTGCCTGAGTACAACGTTATACATGTGAAAGTGAGCGATTTTTCCCCAAATCTTTGCGTATTGCGTAACTGAAGGAAGGAATAAAAGAAGATCATGGTTTAACGTGTCATCGACACGTAAACAATAAATAAATAAATAAAATAACGACACCACGACATGGAAGGTAGAGGAAGCGACATTGTGGAAAATGAATTCAATGCTGTCCATGGAATATGTAGGACAGAAAAAGTGCTTAGGACCTGGTACGATAACATACTGCCAAGTGCGTGGTACCTTAGTTAACTTGAACATACAGTAGATCCTGTAGATCGGAGGAAGAAATCACATTTTAGGCCTTACACTAGGCGCAACAAGCATAAGTAAATACTTAATTAATAAGCTTGCAGACATAAATAATGTATTATGTTTTCTATTACGACAGATAACCTACAAAATACGTAGCTATCTGTTGGACTCTTCAGATTGTCGTGGAGTTTTTCATGTAGCGTTTCCAAAGTGACTTTTCAAAGACGAAATCACGTAATAAATTCTGCATCATCCCAGCATTCAAAATGATTTGGACGAACATAAATACGTCTAGGACGCCTTACAGGGGCAATGACCTCTAGATCGTCCAAAATATTGACATTGTCGTAATCGTCAACCAAATCTATAATTACAGCCATCTTCATCATACCGATTCTCACTTAACTAGTCGTTACCCATAAGTTTGTATTTTGATATCGCGATAATAATTTTAAGGTTATGTTGCATATCTGTAATATATCAAACTCATCTAACCAGTACTGACATGGATGGGCGAGAAATATGACGATACAATTTTCCAACAAAGCTGCTTTCTACACTAGTTTTTCATACATGTAGTGTTTCTGTTACTTTGTTCGATAAATCGGTCGTTATCACATGAATATACTGCGGTATATTAGCACTTTGGAATCCTGCTATTTTCATACAGATTCTCACTTAACTGGTCGTTAGCCGTATAACGAGCAGAATTTTACTTGTTAACTTAACGGACAGTTTGAAGTCTTTTAAAGTCAGGTTAACTCATAACGAAACATTGACAAACACAATTCTCCGCTAACGACAAGTTAAAATCTTAACTGTAATTTAACGAGACATTGACAAACCGGCCCTTAGCAAATAATGCTGCCTCATTTCCTACGTGATATCAGTTTCGGAGGGATGTTGCACGACAGTGGCAGTCCTCTAAACCTGATGCTCTCACACTACGTTTACATGCAAAACATCTTCCGGACGACGAAAACCGAATTTCGTAAACAGTTTTTCGCTGTCGTGTTTACATGATATAGCCTGAAGCGAAATTCCTAGCTCACTCAATACGGTGGCTGAAAAGCAGCTGATTCAGTGTGATTCGATTCCTTACTGATTTAACGGGTTTATTTCTACATATTTTGACTTCCACCTACTTTTTATTCAATGACGAGTACTATGAGCAGACAGATAGAGCTGCAATGGGAAGCTCTTTGTCGCCTATCATTGTTAATTTATTCATGGAGGACTTTGAAGATCGTGCACTGGAGTCAGCGGCGATGAAACCTGCTTCTTTTTTCAGATATGTAGACGATACGTTTGTTGTTTGGCCTCATGGTAGTGAGAACTTGAATTATTTTTTGGAACATCTAAATTCAATCCATCGCAACATCCGTTTCACCATGGAAGTGGAAAAGAATGGTTGCCTTCCCTTCCTTGATGTGTTGGTCAGGAGAAAGACAGATGGTACGTTGGGACATGCTGTTTATAGGAAGCGAACGCATACTGATTTGTACTTGCAAGCTGATAGTTGTCATCACCCAGCTCAACATGAAGGAGTTCATCGAACCTTGGTGCATAGGGCTCTCGTCATTTCTGAGCCGGAAAGTTTGCCCACTGAGCTGTCTCATCTGGAGGTAACTTTTCGACAGAATGGCTATAGTGAAGGGCAGATTAAAAGAGCGTTGCGCTATCGACCACATGTGCAACGGGCTAGTGATGATAGCACAGAGTCGGCACCCACGTCAGTGGCCTTTCTGCCATACGTTGGCAGAACTTCCAAAAAGATTGGCCGCATTTTGCGTAAAAACAATGTAAAATGTGTGTTTCGTCCATCTCCTAAAATTAAGGTACTGTTGGGATCCGTTAAGGATTATCTCGGTTTGCGCAAGTCGGCTGTCTACCGTATTCCATGTAGCTGTGGCATGTCATACGATGGTCAAACTACTAAGACCGTGGAGAACCGTTGTATTGAGCATAAACGTCACACACGTTTAAAACAGCCAAACCTGCTGTGGCCGAACATGGTCTTGACACAGGTCACCCTATGGAATACAACAAAACGGAAATTCTGGCATGCACTTCCAACTACTGGGACTATTATTTCAAGGAAGCGATAATAATAAAACTATGTGATAACCTTATGAATAGGGATGGAGGGTTCTGCTTAAATTCCGCTTGGAACCCTGCTCTCTTAGTAAAAAAAAAAAAAAAAAAAAAAAAAAAAAAAAAAAAAAAAAAAAACAGAGGGACAAAATAATCCGACCTCACCTGTCGACAACTGATGTTTATTATCGATATTCTGACCGGTTTCATCTTTGGTCGTGTCGGCGCTGTGTGCTTGCTTGCTCGGTGTGTGTTGTCTTTCCCGTCTACTCATTGAAAACCGAGGTTTTAAAGATCGTTGCAGTTTCGTCTTGAAAATGGCAGGGTGGTCTCCTGCCGAAATATCGGCCGTCGTCGATTTTGATACCCGTAGGTTTTTCGAAGCTGATACAGTTCCTGATTTACTTAAATATACAGATTCAGTGCTCACTCTATCTCTCTTTCGCTGCATAAAATGTCACCTTGTGCCGTGCCGGAGCCTCCTTGCAGTTACATGTCGCCGGCCGGACTGGTATCACTGGTGGTATGAAGAGCGAATTCGACCTAAAGGCCAGAGGGCGTAAGTGGCGGCGCGTTGTTTTTCCTGGAGTCGAAAAGGTCGGAGTGGGGAGATAGTAAGGTTTGGACGGTGGCGCCGGAGAGAATGAATTGTCCACAACGAACGTTCATGGTCGGAGTTATACACGAGGGAGGAAATGATCTGAAAAGTCTAGTCAGCTCTCAGGGACAGCTGGTGTTGTGGATAAACCTTAACTGGAGGAGCCAACGTGAGGAAAGGTCAAACGATTGTGGCCAAACTGTTCCGAGACTTCGGGATGTGCAAGGATTGTGTCACTTGTTATTGTGCTGTCTGTGCTCCCTACGGACGGAAATGGTTTGTTGCCTGTGTACAGCCGACCCGCTGAGAGACTTGAGCTGCTAACATGTCATGTCACTATTTGCTGCGATTGTTTCAATTTGACATTTACATGGTGTTTGGCCTATAGGTGGCTAACCTTATCTTTTCTGTATATGTGTGGTAACAGTTCCTGTGTTTCAGGTGTTTCACCCAAGTTGGTTCCTTGTGCCTTGTAACTAAATGTAAGTGGCAAAACATTTAAGGCCCAGAAAAGAGGCAATGACTTACTGTTGGATGGCAGTGCGTCGAGAGGACGTAAAATGTAGCTCCTGTGCCGCGGTGGAGTAGCCGAGCGGTCTAAAGCGTCTCGCTGCGGAGCGCGCGGTTGCTCGCCGTGGAGGTTCGAGTCCTCCCTGGGGTATGGGTGTGTGTGTTGTCCTCAGGTTAGTTTACTTAGGTTTAACTGGATTGTAAGCTACGGTCTGATGACCACGCAGTTTGGTCCGATACATTTACAGACATTTGAACATTTTTTTTAATGTAGCTCCTGTGATGATGACTCAATTAAAGCCAACCTCTCAAGTTGAGTAGTACCTTCATACTATGTAATTACGTAATGCCTTCACACAAAATCTGACTGAATTGTTTGCTTTCAAGTACCGCCTGAACAAGGCTAAGTTTACTGTTATTAATTCATTGATTTCATTTCGTTAAAGGTTGTCGGTAGTTAAGGTACACATTCTCTGTTGATATTTGATTGTTGGTGAAAATCCTGTTTCATGAGATATGTGTTTAGTAACCAAAGGAGGCCTCTAAGTTTTGTTTTATGTAAATAATTGCTGTAATAAATTGGCTATATTTTATAACAGTTTATTTAGGCTCAGTACCTTACCACTTCCTCACCTCCCCTACCATATCAACCTTGTCCATATGAGTCGAAAATACATAACGAGAAAACACAATTTGACAAGCCAAGAACGTTTACACGGGCACGAAAATCGAGTGTGGAATTGGGAACCCGCATTACAGAAGTTGATTTCCAGAATCGATTTTGTAGTGTTTGCATGACAAACCAAAAGCGGATTTAGGAAATAGGTTTACGAAATCCGGCTTTTTGGGAGCCCGTGTGAAGTGGGTGTAAGTTTTCTTTCTTTCGGTACTGGGACGATGTGCGTGACCTGTGCGGACTCGCCGCCGTTCTGCGGCCTCGGCCGGTGGCTCTGCGGCGAGAACTCATCGCTCCTGGTTCTCGGACGGCGTCCGGGCGCGATCCGCCGCCAGACGGATGGCCCACTTTAGCGCCCTAAGTGATGACGCCGCGCTCGCCGCAGACAAATTTTTATTGGTTTAACGGAAATGGATGTTGTTCCCCTCGGCGAGCGCGTCTGGCTTCGGCGGCGGCGGCGGCGGCTGCGCGGGCACCTAGCCGCCGCGGCTGATTAATCGAAAGTGTTAGCAGCCGGTTGACTAATGGCGGAGGCTGGCGGCGGCGACGCCTCTGTTGACCCGGGATCCGTTTGCTTTGGTCTGGAAGGCGAGGCGGCCGCGTCACCTCTCCAGCGCATTCTTTCTCACACCCGCCGCCGGCTTTTGTCGCCGCACCTGTCACTCGGGTCCCCGAATACTAATGGAGCGGCTCACACGGATCGGAGAGCGCGTCCACCGAGCATGTCTCCACACGCGACTCTGCTGGCCACGATCCGTATCTGCTCGGACGCTGATAAAGGGCGTTATTTCGGTGCGCCGGGCCTTACGTTTCCGATAGTGCGATAGTCACCAATAGGCTCTTTCGTGGAACGAGGTCACCTGAGGAACGGAGGTGCGCTAGAGGTAACACGGAAGGGGGCTTACATCGATCGGCGCCCTTTACCGAAAATGCCGTCCGTAACCCATTGTAGGGTACTGGTAAGTATACTTACCATCCAGTTCCTTATACAGAAAAATCCGTTTACACAGACCTTCAATTTTTTCCTTCCTTAAAAAAAAAAAAAAAAAAAAAAAAAAAAAAAAAAAAAAAAAAAAAAATGCAGCTTTGGTGCATATATAAAACTGTCTTTTCTACAATATTTAAGAGCTGCAAAATGCGACATATCTAAAACATTTGATTATAAAAAAATCACTTTCTTTAACCCGCGGGCCGGTCGCGGTGGCCGAGGGGACTGAGGCGCTCCAGTCACGGTCTGCACGGCCTCGTGCATGGGTATTTGTGCCGTCCTTAGTATTCAAAATGTTCAAATGTTTGTAGAACTTATGGGACTTAACTACGGGGTCATCAGTCCCTAAGCTTACAAACTACTTATGAACTACCTATGACTAAGGACGGCACAAATATCCATGCCCGAGGGGGGATTCGAACCCCCGACCGTAGTGGCCGTGCAGACCGTGACTGGAGCGCCTCAGTCCCCTCGGCCACCGCGGCCGGCCGTCCTTAGTGTAAGGTAGTTTATAAGTAGTTTGTAAGTTTAGGGACTGATGACCCCGTAGTTAAGTCGCATGAGCTATACAAACATTCTAACATTTTTTTAACCCGCGAGGACTCGTGCTGTGAGCATTCTGCTCACAGTAATTTCAAAATAATCGGCATTTTACCAATTTTAAGTAGTCAAATATGTATGTCTTCTTATAAACGCAACTACAAATATTTATTTTGACATATTAAGTACATTATAAACTGTTCTTTGACTGTCAGAAAAATGCTATAAACGCAATCGATCGCGTGACTTTCAAAGGCGCGAGTTCGCGCGGGTTAACGCTCACTGACACAAATAGTTACCATTTTTTGATATCCCGTCTCACCGCCTTCTATAAAATAATGTAGTAAGCAGTGAAAGTGGTAAGCATTCTTACAATTGAGTGTCTCTGGATGTGGTACTGTTTAGAACAGTACAGAGTCAACAATAACTTGTGCAAGTCAGAACGCTGAATACCCGGAAGTTGTTCATTCCTAAACTAATATTTCTCTGGCTTTCTAATGAATATCGATAAATGTTCAAATGTTTGTAAATCTATCGGAGTCAACTACTGGGTCATTAGTCCGTAGCTTACAAACTACTTAAACTAAGGTAAACTAACATAAGGACAACACAAACACCCACTCCAGACGGCGAAAGACCGCGCGCACCGCAGTACGGCACATCAATGCTCATGACTAATCCGCCGCGGCCATGAATATCGGCTAATATGTTACAGTGTTATTACGCAAAGTAAGGTTACAAATGAATTCAATAACGACTGTGAAAATTTGTCGTATATTTACTAGTTGAAACACCACCTAAAATATGCTTGAATTCCTAATGTTTATTGGTGGTGTTATTTCTTAGCTAACAGTTCTGTTTTCTTGTCTGCCTTATCATGTCTGACCAGAGAAGATTATATAACTTTCAGAACCACAAAGTTTCTCTGGTAAGTAGGGTCACCACCCCATAGGACGTTATACATTCAGAAAATTAAGAAAATAAGCATGTTATACAACTAACCTGTTGTCATGAACATGAAATAAAAATATTTCGAGTTTAATTTTGGACTTTCATAGTAATGCCCTATAAAGGGTTAAAGGAGAAAATCCTCAGGTCTACATAAATCAGATCACCTGTGTATATATCATAATCCTACTTAACTTACGTAGACATTATTCGAAGAACGTGTTCCTTTGAACTGTAATATAAACAAACTTACCTTTATCCCGATATATGCTTCAGCAAGTAGTACCTCTATGTCGGGTGAAAGCCCATCAATGTTTATGGGCATTATCGTTAAAGATGGCTATGATAAAAGCATTTTTGTAGTGTCTTGGTGTCGAAAGGATTGACCATTAGGCAGAGGCCTAACTTTGCCCAGGGTACGTCCGATCTTAGGGGTGATTAACGACTGGCGCCATTCATTCAGTGCTTGCTACAGGATAACGCTATTTTTTAACACTCCAGACAAAGAGGAGCCGATGGTGGACCCAGAAAAACGCACTGCCTCAAGATAGTGTTCTCACACCATTGTTGTACAATACCTATACCAATGGCCAGCCGATCAACACAGACTGGTTCCTTCATCTATGCAGAGGATACAGTAGTTGCTGCTCAGAACAGAACGTTTGAAGAAGTGGAAAGAAGCTTAATATTACCACTTGAGAAACTAGCTGACTCATATGAAAATTACCACCTAAAGCCAAATGTAACAAAAATCCTGGTATACACTTTTCACCTACCCAGTATGGGGGCTAAGAGGAAACTCAAGCCGGCCGCGGTGGCCGAGGGGACTAAGGCGCTTCAGTGATGGTCTGCACGGCCAATACGGTCGGGGGTTCGCATCCCCCCTCGGGCATGGATATTTGTGCCGTCCTAGTTCGTAAGTAGTTCATAAGTAGTTTGTAAGTTTAGGGACTGATGACCCCGTAGTTAAGTCCCATAAGCTCTACAAACATTTGAACATTTTTAAGGAAACTCAACATAATTTTGAGGGGAAAGTGCCTCTCTCGTTGCTACACACAAAAATATCTTGGAGTTAAACTCGAGAGCACTCTTACCTACAAAGAACAATGTGTATATCAAATTGAAAGTGAGTGGGAGGAACAACATCATCCGCAATCTTACAAACAGTAGATGGGGAGCAGAATCCACAGTTCTCCGTACATCAGTTCTGGCGTTATGTTTCTCTGCTGTGGAGTATTCGGCACCTATCTGGCCAAAAACCACCCATGTGGAATCAGTAAATTAGAATTAGAAAGGATGCATCATAACAGGAAGTCTCACGTCCACAAATCGGCTGTACCAACTCATGGGCATAGAACCTCCAGACATCAGAAGGAAAACATATTCAAAAATAGAAAAGCTTAAAGAAGAATCAGATCCTAGGCATCCACTGTTTGGTCATAACCTCCAACTTACTGGGCTTAAATCAAGGAAGGCTTTGCTACAAACAACCAAATCAACTCTTCTATCGCCAAAGCACGAAAAGAAGAACTGTGGCGAAACTTGTACCAGGAAAACAAGGGAAAAGCGCTAGAGAATAACCTGCAGCTGTTTTCGATCTTCGACATACGATATGGAAGACAATGAATAGACTACGAACGAGAGTATCACGATGCAGATTAAACCTGTAGAAATGGGGCTGTGGAGATCTGTATGACCCACAGCACCTGCTCGTCTGCAGGAAACCGGACGAACCTTGTACGTTGATTTACTCGCACCTAATAACAAACCCAATGATGCTGCAACGTATTGGCCTTCTTGTGGGATGTGAATTCTGAAATCCCCGTTAGAATTACATCACCTCTTTTAAATGTATTTTTATGTTTTCCCCATACATGCGATATGATTGTATTTAATTTTCACTTCCTCTTCTACTATGCATTATAAATAGTTTATATGCTTCTATTGTAAGACAATTTTGTAGAGTCAGCCTCTTATTTCGAAAGCTCACGCTTGTATTTGGGTATAGATGGCGCAGTAATATTTATACCTTCATTTAATATAGATTGTAGGAACAGTAAAGGTCGTTTATATACACTGTACGGATGTTTAAAGGAGGGAAATTACAAGAATTTCCGAGAGAAACACAACGATCAGTCGCGAAAAATTGTTTATTGCAGATTGATTTCGTCTAGATTCCTAGCTATTATCAGTGTATATAAAATAGGAAATGGTAATTCAGTACACTTACTCCTTCACAGTGTAGATAAAAGGAATTGTTATTTAAGGAATGTGAGGCATTAACTGCGAGTGGGTAAATTTGAAAAATGTGTACGCAGCCAGGTTTCGAACGCTTGTCTCCCGATTGCTAGACAGTTACATTGATCCCTATACCACTGGGGACACTATGGGTGCGTCACCAGTACGGCTACTTGAGGTCGCCTCCCGTCGGCTACAAAGTCTCAACTTTTCCCTGACACTATTACTAAAACTCGTGGATCTTGAAAACTGATTCTCGTAATAGTAAGGGCCTAGTAGTGCCTCCGCAATGAAGAAAGGCTCATTGCCCGTCATGGGCAAACCGTAATATATATGTGGTGTCTGTTCTTATATAACTTATAAAAATAATTGTTTAAACTAGTCGGTGGTAAACAAAATTTCATGCCCAGAATGTGACGCCCGCTATTTATCCTTTACAACATCGACTCCAAACATGCATCCCTTTGCTGTGATTCCATATAAAAGTCTAATACATTAAAGGGAACTTATAGGTAAATACAGATTAATACAACGTATTTATAATAAGAGATAACTTTTTAAATTCATTAAACTTAGGCATTACAACACTGTAATCAATCCTGAATGTCTTTATTAAGCAGAAACTGAAATTTTAAGTAGAAAGAGGGATACTGAAGAAATTCGAAAAAAAAGAAATATTATTATCGAAATATTAGGCACTAAAATTGTGGATAGAAAATCTTACAGGCTAACAAGTAATAAGGAAGTAGAAGAAGCCACAGACTTACATGGTCACCTGAGCAAAAGAAGACTTAAATTTTATGGGCACATTACGAGAATGTCACCTACTAGGTTGACAAAACGAACAATATATTTCTGAGAAAACAGAAGTAATGAGAAAACTGAGTCAATTAAATGGTCTGCTACAATTAAGAAACATTTTATACTACCCGGTATAGCTCAGGCAGGCGCTAGAGGTAGAAAAACAATGAGACAAAAGATATGTGGTTGGGTAGTTGGTCAGGGGGAAATTAGAAAACAGACCGGAACACCGTGGCCTGATGAAAGAAAGAGATTTAATTCTGAAACTACGGAACAAAATTAGGCACACAGGAATGCCAAACATCAAAAGTAACATTGACTAATTGTACTATGCCATCTCCTATTGGGCCCATTTCAGAATAATAATAATAAATAAACCAGTTTGCTGCCCAGTATGAATAAAAATAACCTATACGTATTGTCTGTCCGCATAAAGCTGCACTCATACTGCACATGAAACAGAAGGTAATGAGTGAGAGATGAACATGTAAGATCTGTACAAGTATGTTCACTCCTGGCCATTAAAATTGCAACGCCACGAAGATGACGTGTTACAGACGCGATATTTAACCGACAGGAAGAAGATGCAAATGATTAACTTTTCAGAGCATTCACACTAGGTTTGCGCCGGTGGCGACACCTACAACGTGCTAACATGAGGAAAGTTTCCAACCGATTTCTCATACACAAACGGCACTGGACCGGGGTTGTCTGGTGAAAGGTTGTTGTGATGCTTCGTGTAAGGAGGAAATGCGTACCATCACGTTTCCAATTTTGATGAAGGTCGGATTATAGCCTATCGCGATTGCGGTTTATCGTATCGCGACATTTCTGCTCGCGTTGGTCGCGATCCAATGACTGTTAGCAGAATATGGAATCGGTGGGTTCGAGGAGGGCAATACGGAACGTCTTGCTGTATCCCAACGGCCTCGTATCACTAGCAGTCCAGATGACAGTCATCTAATCCGCACGGCTGTAACGGATCGTGCAGCCACATCAACAGATGGGGCCGTTTGCAAGAAAACAACCGTCTGCACGAACAGTTCGACGACGTTTTCAGCAGCATCGACTATCAGCTCGGAGACCATGGCTGCGGTTACCCTTGACGTTGCGTCACACACAGTAGCGCCTGCGATGGTGTATGCAACGACGAACCTGGGTGCACGAATGGCAAAACGTCATTTTTTCGGATGAATCCAGATTCTGTTTACAGCATCATGATGGTCGCACCCGTGTTAGGCGACATCGCGGTGAATGCACATTAGAAGCGTGTATTCGTCATCGCCATACTGGCGTATTACCCAGCGTGATGGTATGGGGTGCCATTGGTTACACTTCTCGGTCACCTCTTGATCGCATCGACGGCATTTTGAACAGTGGCCGTTACATTTCAGATGTGTTACGACTTGTGGCTCTATCCTTCATTCGATACCTGCGAATCCCTACATTTCAGCAGGATAATGCACGACCCCATGTTGCAGGTCTTGTACTGGCCTTGGTGGATACGGAAAATGTTCGACTGCTGCCCTGGCCAGCATGTTCTACATATCTCTCACCTACTGAAAACGTCTGGTCAATGGTGGCCGAGCAACTGGCTCGTCAGAATACGCCAGTCACTAGTCTTGATGCACTGTGGTATCGTGTTGAAGCTGCATGGGCAACTGTACCTGTACACGCCATCCAAGCTCTGTTTGACTCAATGCCCAGGCGTATCAAGGCCGTTATTACGGCCAGAGGTGGTTGTTCTAAGTACTGATTTCTCAGGATCTATGCACCCTAATTGCGTAAAAATGTAATCACTTGTCAGTTCTAGTATCATATATTTGTCCAATGAATACCCGTTGATCATCTGCATTTCTTCTTGGTGCAGAAATTTAATGGCCAGTAGTGTACTTATTCGCTAAGCATAATCAAATTCGCCTACTTCGATAGCGAAATTCCACACGATGTTCTAAGAAATTTGTTTATACGAATGGTATCCATACTGTCAGGGAAACAAAAATTACAGATAGAAGTGTATGAATTGATACAGTGGACAGGTCGGTTAATAGAGAAAATGAAACAGTGAATGAGAAGTAGCGGGCGGGCGCCGTCACCTGTGGCAGCGGGCCGCTATCAACAGGTCCCGGGAACACGGGCTGGAAGCTCTCCAGCAGGTCGGATTAGCGGCCGATCCATCCAATTACGAACCAATAGCCCCCCTCCCCTAACTCACTCGCTCCGGCCGGTTCTGCGCTGTGCCCAGGGCTCTACCGGAATCAGTAATTACGGACGTTTAACGCCGACACCATATCCGGTCAAATGAATAGGCTGGTATTTCATTCCATGGACAGTGTTACTTGAAAACACAATGAAAGCTACAAATTGAGGAGAATCAACTGAATGTTATTCAGAGTACAAGCGTCACAAATTCTATATTATATTCTATTTTTTCTATAATAATAAAAATGAAAACGTAATTGCTTTCGTGCTGAATGATTTAAAAACTGAAGCTGTAATAATGGAAATGAAACAGTATTTTTTTTCTTTTTCTTTATTTTTCTTTTTATTATTATTATTATTATTTTATGTTTTTTTATTTTATTTTTTTATTTTTTTATTTTTTTTTTTTTTTTTTTTAATCGAGAGATCGAGCAAGTCAAGCAGTTTTTGCTACCTGGGAAGTCTAGTCACCCCTCAGGGGGGGGGGGGGGGGAACTATCGGAGAAAATGTTCAAATGTTTGTATAGCTTACAAACTACTTATGGACTAGCTAATCCTAAGGACGGCACCAATATCCATGCCCGAGGGGGGATTCGAACTCCCGACCGTAGTGGCCGTGCAGACCGTGACTGGAGCGCCTCAGTCCCCTCGGCCACCGCGGCTGGCGAACTATCGAAGGTATAGGAAACAGAATAAATAAAGCTAAATGGGCATTTGCAATGCTGAGACCAATCTGGAAATAAAGGGAACTTAACAGCTATACAAAACTACGCCTATTCAATACAAATGTCAAGTCGGTACTGCTCTATGGGTGTGAATCATGGAAAGCCGACAAACAACTGATTAGCAGACTTCAAATATTTGTGAATAGAAGCTTGAGGAATATCTTGAGGATATGGTGGCTACAAGTAATATCCAACGAAGAACTATGGAGAAGAACTCATCAAACACCCATTGGTATTGAGATACGCCGTAGGAAATGGAACTGGATTGGGCATACATTAAGGCGTGGCAAAGATAACGTGGCAAAGCAAGCCATTGAATTGAATCCACAAGGCAGCAGGAGAAGAGGCAGACCAAGGAATACTTGGAGGAGAAGTGTAATAGCAGAAGGGACCGAGAAAGGAGGGAAGACCTGGACTGAGATCAAGACACTGGCGCAGAACAGAGTCCGGTGACGGACGTTCACTGATGTCATATGCTGCACTTAGGAGATACAAGAAATAAGTCAAGACAATTGCTTTCTAATGTGGGAGGTGTGTGTGTGTGTGTGTGTGTGTGTGTGTGAAGTGTAAAACTTTGCTTCCGACACTTTTCCCTAACATTTGATGCTTTAATGAAACAAATTGGTTACACGTGTATCATTCAAAGTATTTTCCACCGCTGGCCACTAATTTCTTCCATCTTTTGGTCTGTGCGAATCCAGCGTCGAGAAACTCGTTCATCTTTTGAAGCTATCCATGACTCGATCCAATCTGTGACATCTTCGTGAGATCTGAAGTGCTGATCAACCAGGCCATGTGCCATTGATTTAAACAGGCGATAGTCAGAGGGAGCAATGTCTGGAGGTCACGGAGGGTGGGGTAGGACGTACCGTTTTAACGTTTCAAAGTACGTTTTTACCACTTTTACAACGTGGGATCGAGAGTTTTCGTGCTGCAAAATCACTTTTCGCGCCTCTCGCTGCATTGAGGCCGTTTGTCTTTTAATGCTCTGCTCATACGCATTAACTGCGTTTGATAACGGGCATCTGTTATTGTTTCACTTTGTTGTAACACCTCATGGTACACGACACCGAGCTGGTTCCACCAAATGCAGCCCATGCCCTTGGTGCCGTGAATATTCGGTCTGACCGTTGACGTAGAAGCATGGTTTACGTATTTCACTAAAATCGTCCTTACCAAACGTACTTGAGAGCATTAGATGAAACTCAGCCATTGTCTTCTTTACATTGAAACAAAACAGTAACACCTCCTGTAAGCGACGAGAATTAGGCTCCTAAACTGACATTTTCAATCAAGAACAACTTTATGATGCAGACACAATCGACTAATCTTTGAATGAGGTTAAGTTGACCGAGGTGCAAGGTAACTGTCTGACGCCTGCGATCTGTATTTTTTTTTTTTTTTAGCCACTATTTACCTTTGTTGCCAACTATCGGCAAACGGCGGAAGATATGTAGAAACATGCGCGTATTGCGCTGTAACATTAGTAAAAACTTCACATGATTCGAACAAGAAAATTCATAGGAAAAAGATTAAGAACATAGCATTAAGCTGTACGCTACACAGAGGTGTAGGAAGTGATGGAGATGTTAACGTGGAATTGTACAACGTAAAGACGAAGTGGTGATGCACAAAAAGGGGTAACGAGAAGCAAATGGACAATGAGGGAGGAGAGGTTGGAGATTAACAGATGTATATCAAGAGGGGAGAAGAGGAAATAGGCAGGGTGGGGGAAAGATCAAATGCAGAGAGAGGGAGGTAGGAGAGAGGAAGAGACGGACAAATCTGGAACAGCAGGACGTGGTGAGGCACAGATAGTTACTTAACAAACAATTTCTGAAAATTTTGAACAGTTTGTCTACTAGCTGTCGAGATGTATTGGACAACGTTAAATATTGTTACCAGTAAGTTTCTATGTATCGGATTAGCAGAAAATCCTAAGAAATCTGGGTCGTACGTCAAAAATCAGTGAATGATTCGAAACCACAAGTGCAAACACTCTCTGACCAAAATGGAATTGATAGAAATATGGCATACAAAAGGCCGAAATACAAAACATCGTTTTCCAAATATGCTTCACGAAGTAAGACTGCGCTGCATTTTCCCCTCTAAATCATCAGACGAGCGACAAAATTACTGATATCGAAGTAATTGACAGAGGGACGGAGAACAATTGAAACCTCTGGACATAATGGGATAGCAATTCGACTCTACACAGAAAAAGCGAAGCAACGTGGGCCCCTTCTAACGTGCGGTAGGTCTCTAGCGGGGCGAAGCGTTCCTAATGATTGTAAACGTTTTAACTATTTGTAAAGCTAAGGGACCACACTGCTGAGATGACCGGCCCGTAGACTTACAAACTACATAAACAATCTTATACTAAGGACAAGAAACACAAACCGTGGGAGGACTCAAACCTCCGATGGGAAGCAGCCGCACAATCCCTTGCAGGACGCTTTAGATCGCACGGCCATCACCTCGCAGCCTAATGATAGAAGAAAAGCGCACCTTATTCCCGATTTCAAGAAGAGTTCTCGAACAGGCGAGAAAACCTGCAGTCCTGTATCTCTGACGTCAGTCTGTTTTAGAAATGTTCGAGTATTATCACCTTTCGGAAGACCGAATACCTCCTCAGTGAAAGTCAACATCAGTTCCGAAAGCAACACTCTTGTAAAACCCACCTCGCGCTGCTGGTTCAAGACACTCATTACATACAGGTGGGCGCAGTGCTTACTGAATATCCGGCGGCCTGCGGCACGGTTGCGCTTTGTCACCTGGTGAACAAAGTACGAACGTACGGAGTATCAGACCAACTGTGTGATTGAATTAAAAGAAATTGTAGCAAACAGCGCGCTACAGTTATTTTCAAGGACGGGATGTGTTCCGACGAGAATGTGATTTCTGCCATGCCTCAAAAGAGTGTTTTGTGACCTTCGCTTTTCACAGTTTATGTTCAGTGAGGTTTTTCAGTGAGGCTTTGCAATGCATGGAAAGTCGTAACGCTGGAAAATTGTAGCGAAAAGCAGGAGGCTCAGCATCGTAATTACGGTTCGTGGATGGAGTGGCAACTGGCTATCAAAATTTAATGTACAGTGAATAAATTGCAATACTGGAAGCAGTTAATCCCATAAGAAACCTGGGAGTTGGCATTAGGAACGATTTGAAATGGAGAGACCACGTAAAATTAATTTTGGATAAGACAGCTGCCAGTCTAATAACGAGATTCATTTCAAGAATCCTCAGGAATGGTAGTGCACAAACAAAGGAAGTAGCTTACGGACTATTCGTTCGACGGGAACTGAAATTTTGCTCATCATTTTGGAATCCGTGCTACACAGGGCTGATAAGAGAGGTAGAGGACTTCGTTACAAGATCATTTAGTAAGCGCGGAAGAGTCACGAAGATGACTGGTAGACTCCAATGGCAGACGCTGCACGAGAGGCGTCCTCTATCACGATATGGGTGTCCGGCAAAGTTCAGAGAGCGTACGTCTCTTGTAGAGTCAAGCAGTACATTGCTTCCTCTTACGTGTTCTCGCGAAGCGACCATAAGGACGAAATTAGGGAGATTAGAATCCACAAGAAGATATGAAGATGTATTAGAAGTAAATAGTAGACATGTCTGAAAATGACAAAAGTCAGGAGCAGTGCAGATGCAACAAAGGCATCTTCAGTGAGAGTAGGATTACATCAAGGAACTGCTCTCAGCCTATATCTCTTAGTCATGGCTGTACTAGTCAAAGATGTGGAAAAAGAGGCGCTGTGGAGCATGGTTTGCCAATGATATTGTAATCTGTGAACCCACCCAGGAGTCACTTGAAGACAACCTTGAACAGAGGAGAAAAGCTCTAGAGGAAAGGGGAATTAGCAGGGTGAAAACACAGTAAATATGTACAAAGGATGCTAAATATCTACATATTAACCTGCAAGATGAACAACTTACACTGGTCAAGAAATTTAAATACCTAGGCTCTTATGTGCAAAGTGATGGTAGACTGGAGGCCAAAATACAGCACAGGATAAATAGTGGATGGGTGAACTGGAGGAAACTGAGCGGAGTACTATGTGATAAGAAGGTTAGCTGTAGAATGAAAGAAAAGCTTTACCAGTCTGTCGTGAGACCTGAGATACTGTGTAGTGCAGAAACTTCACAATTACAAAAGCCGAAGAAATAAAGAAGGAAGTGGCAGAAATAAGAATGTTAAGGTGGATAAGTGGAGTGACACGTAAGGACAGATTAAAGAATGAGTACATCAGGGGAACAGTGAAAGTGGGAAGAAGATCTAAGAAAGTAGGCTAAGATGGTATGGACATCTGCAGAGAAGAGGGGAGTTATAAGTGGAGAGACGAGTTGAAACCTGGAAATCGAAGGATCAAGTAGAAGAGGAAGACCGTAACTAAGATGGAAAGACAAGGTAGCAGAAAGGACGGCTCAGAGAAGAAGCCCTTCATAGACATTTGGGGAAGAGAAGGATCGAGCAAAGTAACGCCGGCCCCACAAGACGAGGAAAAATGCTGAGATGATGATGATGATCGAATCTACAAGGAGGAGTAGCTGCAGGCTTTTCCCGCGAATTAAAGTCGTCTGGAGGAAGAATAGAATCAATTGACAGTGGTACCCTACACCACACACCCTGAGGTGGCTCGCGGAGAAACCTTTTTTGTTCTCGTATACCAATACATCAAATACATCGTGCATCTCCTCTATTAAAAGTTGATCGCTGTATGTTTCGAAAGGTGGACACGCCTGTAAACATTTAGTTTTTTACCACATTATTCCTATTCCGGAAAAAAAAAAAAAAAAAAAAATATGTAGTACGACAATAGCAAAGACTATAGAAAGTCAAACCGCTATGTCAATGACCGCATAAAAAATTCATTACTGTCTGAAAAAAGGAGGTTTGAATACGACGGACCTCCCACATTACAGTCCAACATCTTGACGACATAACCACAACGCGGTGTCAACCGGAATTGGCTCGATCTTCCACATCCTTTCTTTTTCCACAGATCCATGCACCTACTTCCTGCCATCATGCTGGATGTCAAAGATTAAATACTCAGTCTGTATAAGATAGTGTAAAACTATTATAATTAAAACCAGACGTGTTTCGGTTTATTTAAAAGCATCTTCAGTGCTGAACTGTAACAACATATTTGTTGTACATCAGGTAAAGGCCTCTTGTAAATACTTAAGTGAGCATCACATACTTGTCTCTTCTTTGTATTATAGGCCTTTTTTTACTGCAGTGGCAGCAATTTATCCGCCTGTGAAACTGTCAAAGTTAGTCTATTTAAGACCGTGCGAGTTTCGCTTTATTTAAAAGCATTTTGTGTGTGTTTGTGCCTAATCCTGTATAAATAACATCTCTTCCAAGGTTTGGTACAATTAATGTAAGCTCTTGGCAAAAACAGTCAGTTAAAGTCAGAAGATAGACTTCAGAAAACAAACGAAGTAGGTTACAGTACAATTCTTCTTCCACTGCTTGAATACTGCTCACCGGCGTGGGATCCGTACGAGGTGGGAGTGATAGAGGAGGTAGAGAAGATCCAACGGAGAGCAGCGCGCTTCGTTACAGGATCATTTAGTAATGTTGAACGCGTTATGGAGATGATAAACTCCAGTGGAAGACAGGTAAGTGGCTTTTGTCGAAGATTCGAGAACATTACCTTTACCGAGGAGTCAAGCAGTATATTGCTCCTTGCTACGCATATCTCGCGAAGAGATCATGAAGATAAAATCAGAGATATTAGAGCCTATACAGAGGCAAACCGAAAATCTATCTTTTCGCGAACAATACGAGACTGGAATAGGAGGGAAAACCGATAAGTGGTACTCAAGGTACCTTCCGCAACACACAGTCAGATGGCTTGCGGATTACGGATATGGATGTATATG
Organism: Locusta migratoria; assembly: GCA_026315105.1. Lineage (NCBI taxonomy): Eukaryota > Metazoa > Arthropoda > Insecta > Orthoptera > Acrididae > Locusta > Locusta migratoria. The sequence goes on from CM048751.1 coordinate 59,262,686, forward strand.
TAAGCCGAAAACCATTTAATGAAATAAAAATAATCCTCTTGAATTATTTTACTTTGTCTTCCTAAGTTTCGTCATGCTATATTGATAATTATTGCATTTCTATTCTACCAATAACCGGCGGAAGAATCAAACGAAATTCTTTTCATCTTCGCCGACGACCTGGACATGAAGACGGGTGAATTCTGCAGGGCGAACATATCGTGTGCAAACGGGCAGCACTTATCAAAGAAACGTCACAACCCCATCGTTAAAACCGGAACTGCGTCGCCGGCGGCATTAATATACAACAGATTCAAATATGGCGCCCTCGTGCGTCCCGTGGGAATAATGAGTGGCGACCAGTGTCTCCGCGGCCGTCGTCATCTGCATATCGATGCGATATACGCAGCCGAAATCACGCATGCAAATCACGCGTAAGTCCTGTTCGCCCTCCCCCTCCCCTCTTACAGCGCCTAATGCTACTAATAAGTCAGCCCGATATGCGCTATGTTAATGAAGCAGAAGAAAATGGCGTTATTGATTATGCGTCGTCGCTTCCACAAAGCCGGTGGTCGCGTTATGATTGAATGTGCGAAGCGGTCTGTCTAGACGAAAGTGGTAGCGGAGGAAGGGAGGGGGGTGGAATGCTTTGCGAGGCGTACAAAGGGGCGGCTGACAAAATCGAGGGGTGGTTCGCTTCGCTTCGGACGAGGCCAGTAACGAAGCAACGGGTTATGGGGAGCACCTATCTTATTAATCTCTGGAGGCGATCCGACGAGGGGTGGTAAGACTGCGTATGCAAATGAAACGGCGGGGGTAATTGTGGTGTAGCGTGCAGAAAACAGGCGGTAAGGGACGACGGTGGATCGGGAGGGTAGGGGGGAGGAGGGGGAAGGAGAAGGAGCGGTGGCGAGGATGTATGGCAGGGGAGGGGGGCGGTGAGAGAGACACTATGGGGTGTAATTATGCAACAAGTTTAACGGACGCTGTGCGGCAGCGGTCCGGTAATATTTAAATTAAGAGCTGGCCAGCAGGCTAGCGCCGAAAATCACACGGTGTGGGGCGCCTAGCGGCCGTATTGATTAATAAGGAATTGCAGCTCGCTTTGTTCTACAGTCGGTAATTACACGGCCGAGCAGTGCGGCAGTGGGCCTTTAGTGGCAGTTTACGGAGCCTCCGGTCGTGTACTAACGCCCTGGGCGCGGCAAAGTGAAAGTAGCGCTGCACCTGGAAGACACCGCAGCGAGAGCAGCATCGACCACTGTCGCGGAATAGCACCAACTGGTCAGATGACTCCTCACAGAGAAAAGCCTGCAATTTGATGCTCGTACTGAGATGGAGTGTTTTTCGAATTCAGATCAGCATTTGACTCATAGGGGTTGGTTGGTTGGGGACGAGTAAGGAAGGTCCGCGGAGGATTAGCATTGACGAGGGACTGAATTGTTGTTGTTGTTGTTTGTTAAGCTTATGGGACTTAACTACGGGGTCATCAGTCCCTAAACTTACAAACTACTTATGAACTACTTACGAACTAGGACGGCACAAATATCCATGCCCGAGGGGGGATTCGAACCCCCGACCGTAGTGGCCGTGCTGACCGTGACTGGGGCGCCTCAGTCACCTCGGCCACCGCGGCCGGCGGGGACTGAATTGGAAGATATTGGAGATCTCCTGAAACGTTTGACTTCAGCTACTTTTGCTATCCGAGTCTTTGCAAAATTTGGTGATATACATCTCAGTAAATTAGCTTACTACGCCTATTTTCATTCACTGCTTTCATATGGGATCATATTCTGAGGCAATTCAACATTGACTAAAAAAGTATTCATTGCACAAAAGGGTGAAATCAGGATAATTGCTGGAGCCCACCCAAGAGCATACTGCAGACATTTATTTAGGGATCTAGCGATCTTCACTGTTGATATATATATTCACTCATGAAATTTGTTATTAGCAATCCGACCCAATTCAAAAGTAATAGTAGTGTGCATAGCTACAACACTAGGAGAAAGGCTGATATTCACTATTCAAGGTTAAATCTAACATTTGTTCAGAAAGTGGTGAATTATGCTGCCACAAAAGTCTTTGGTTACTTGCCACGTAGCATCAAAATTCTGACAGATAGCCAACTAGTTTTTAAAAAGAAATTAAAGGAATTTCTGAATGGCAACTCCTTCTACAATGTAGATGAATTTTTAGATAAAACTTTTAAAAAATAATAACATAATAAAAAATAAAAAAACAACAAAAATGTAATAAAAAATCTTTAAAATATTGTAAAGTGTAGACAACATTTACTAAAACTGACACGTTCCTCATCATTACGAAATGTCGTATATATGATCTATTGAACAAGTATTAATCTAATCTACTCTAATCTAATCTAATCTAATCTTAACCGTGCGCACTGAGGCGCCGTGCTGCGGTGCGCGCGGCCGTTACCGGTCGGGCTTCGAGCTCTACCACGGGCATGGGTGTATGTGTTGTCCTTAGGTTAGTTTACCTAAGTTGAAGTAGTCTATAAGCTAGGGACTAATAAGAAAGCAGTTGAGTCCCATGTATTTACGACCATTTGAACGTTCATACATGTTAAAAAGGAACAGTGAAACAGTCAAAATCTTATAAGATAATTGTAAGGTTGAAAACATTAAAAGTCCCGTTCTCCGCTTCAGCTGTTTTATTGTGGTCCCTTTTAGGAATTTCACAACCGGCTTCTTGTCTGATAGACACATCATGTGATTGGAATACCTAAAATTAATACGAAATTAGGGAGGACTAATGTTTCATTTCCTCATGCTATGTACAAAAACTTCTAAAAACACAAAATAGTGAGATGAAAAAATAAAAAAATAAAAAAAAATATTGAGCAGTTACTTACAAAACTTACTGGGAATTATAGCTTCTCTTAAAAACCGATACCGTACACAGTTCGTATGTGCTATACGAAAGTTCGAGGTGTACATTTAGTGTGCCACTAATATTAAGAATAAGTTCATAATCACGGTAGAAACACTTTCTACACGACTAACACTGAAGAACTTTAGCATAATTGTTCAAATAGTATAGTATAGTATAATTGAGAGGGACGTGGATTTTGCATCGGATCACTCGTGAAACAAGACTCTTTTACGTAACGCGAAAGCACACTATTTATTACATCGGAAAAATGTCTTTGAAAATTAGGTATTGTTACTTGAATACATTAATTTTATGAGTAAATTGATATACAAGTCTTGGTTATGTTAATATTGCTTGATCTACTAATATAATGAAATATGTTTCTAAACTATAAATTAGTAATACAGAAACTAATGAGGGTACAACTGTCCTAACAGTAACTGTGAAACATAATAATACCTACTTTAATATTAATCACATAGAATTTAATCAGTCTCATTAGAAATACTAATTAGCCAAATATATGACATACAACAATACTCCTCTTGCATTAAATATTATTTGCTAACTAAACTAACGTTAAATAATAGAAAATAAATTCAGCTAGTTACGTTAGAAAAAAGATAACAAAAGTTTTGCAAAAGAAAATGATAATAGACTAATTACATACGTACCTATTATTATGCAACACTGATATCGTGAGGTGCAGTAATGCAAGCAGATGGGAATAAATCCCAACTTGCTTCGTTATGATGCCAAAAGCAAATGTTAAATAAACCTTTTTTTTTAATAATTTTATGTTTTTATTAAGGTTAACGCTGCATTCCAAAGAAGAACCATGAATTGGAAATAGGAGGCACGAGGCCAAGATGAAGACCAAGAGAAAGATGCATCATAGGAGTATAGGAAGGAGTGCAGAAGAGAGAAAAATTGGACAAAGTGCCAGAGAAAATGTGGTGGAAGGACAGGGAGCGATGGAGAGGCCTATGTTTCAACCAAACCCGGCCAGAAGCTGGAAACTCTGGTGGATGATGATGATGATTGACATTGAAGTTTTGACTGATCTTTTCTATTAAATTTCATCCTAAGCCAAAGCTGAACATAATTTTCGCCCTGGTGTGGCCGTGCATGGTTCTCAATTACATCGATAGTTGGTAAAAATTTGAACAATGAAATCGTACAACTTGAGGATGAAAAAATACGGCATCGGTCATAACTAAAATACTAAATCTGCAGATTTTACAATTACAGGTAACGAAATATTGAAATATATTTGAATTCGCAGTGTGCAGCTTTCTAAATGTATCGAGCGCCACATCAGTCCTGTCAGTTGTAAATAGTATAGTATAGTGAACTATTTTGATTCCGATTAAAAGTGTTATTCTGAATAATGAACAAAAATTCAGGACAAGTACATACATTTAAGTTGTTTCGAAAGATATGCTCGAAGTGATGTATCTAAAATGGTTATAATTTATTCTATAAGTGTATTGAAAACAATTTAGGAGCTGTTATGGTAACATCTTTGCTATTTACACTTTTTATAAACACTATGTAAATCTGAGTTGTGCCATATATTTTTTAAAGAAATTATTGAAAAATAATTAGAAACGAGTGGATAGATAAGAAAAACTGTAAAATGGCGTACCACAAATGGTATTCCGAAATAGGCTGAAAACATTTTGGTATCCGAAGCAATCAACTGGCAAACATCAACGCACTGCTACTATCTGAGACTCCTTTCTAACAGTCGCCTCTCACTGACGGGGAAATACCGCGGGTCAGTTTATTATAACACAATACCTGCACGCGGTTATTCACAGGGGAAGGCAAGAAACATGCCAAAGATGTTAGACTCATATTTAACATATCAGACTGAAACTCTAAGAAATATAAGAATCCGATATTGATAGGTTTTCAATGTGCTATAGTGTAGAGCAAAATAAATGACACATTTGTTTTATACATGTCCCTATGTGGTGAAACCAACCATAGAAAAAGAATACCGTAGAAAAGGTAACAGATCAGTTCCTGCTAGTTCCATGTATTGTCATTCCAACTCGAACTGTTATACCGTGTGCAGAACTGGTATGGGCATGCATGATGTGACAGTTCACCAGTCTCTCGCTCCAGCCTATCTAGCGTCTTGTGCGACCATCTAGGTCACGAAGGCAGAATCGGGATTCGATGGTGAAAACAGTGTGTTTCCCTTCCCGCTTGTACCTGTGCCTCAACGATGATCGGATTAGGGTCAAGGACATAACGAGATGACGCAGCATTTGATTACTCCGCACTCGCATTCTAGGGGTCGGTGGTTCAAATCCGTCTCCGTCCAATCAGGATTAAGGTTTTCGTGTTCTTCCTAAACCACTTCAGCAGGGACGCTTCTTTCGGAGGGGCACGGCCGATTTCTATCCACATACTCAACAAAACAATCCGAGCTTGTGCTCCGTCTTTAACGACCAGGCAGTCGACGGGACGTGAAATTCAAAACATCCTTCCTTCCTTTTTAGAGTCTGGAGACACCGCGGTGAGCTACTGTTGAACGATGGCTTCATACATCACCACTCTGGTCCTACAACTGGTATTATGGTTTGCCACTCGGCTTGTTGATGCGGCATCTAAGACATCGTTTCACGGATTGCGCGGCTTCTCCCATCGGAGGTTCAAGTCCTCCATCCGTTTGTAGTTCAGTGTGTTTCCCTTAGCATAATTTACGTTCTAAGTTTATTTCGGTAATGCTAACATTTTTTGTTGTGGTTTCGGGCGCTACCACCCTGCGGTTTCGTAGTCTGCTGACCTCCCCTACCTTCGACGGTTGCGACGACCTCATTGCAACAAGTCACTAATGCTCCACAGCACGTGGCACGCTATGTTCAAGACTGCTTTGCCGCCCATGAGATTGCATTGCTGAGTGACTTCACTAATGGTATCTTTCTGTTCTACTCCTGTAGAACTTACGCAGGATGAGTGCTCACGAAATATGGGTTTTCGACAATATATTTGTGCTTAAGTCCGCCATCCCTGTTAGTTTGGGCACTGAGTTCCATAACATCCGTGGATGCTGACAGATAAAATGCAGTGATTAGCTTTCAGCAGTCGTTCACCTCCTCTCCTCAGGAACTGTCAACAGCTGGGGTCTAGCCAAGGCGGGTACGTGGCCAGTGTGATTGGTCTAGCCAAATGATAATGTTTACACACTAGCGTCTAAGTAAATATCATATGTGTGTGTATTATAGTGTTACGATCTCTTCCAGTAATCATAGAGAAATTATATGTGGTATATATCAGTTGCCTCTTATATGTAAGAGGATCACTTGCGATCGAATCGACTGATTTAGCTGACCCCTTATTTTTCGATCAGTTCTTAATTCTCAAGACGAGATTAGTATGAATGAAATTTTTTTGAAAAACTACAGAAAATCGTAAAAGTTTAGATAAAAGTGAAAGTATGATTTTCAAAATGTTATTTGAATGAACTCAGCAGTACAAGTAAAATTTCAGACGATGGACACAGATAATTGTCTTTTAGTTTGGTTCGTTATGCTCATGGAAAAGCCCTCAGATAAAATAATACGGTCAGTTACAACAGAAAGTCGGAAAATTCCAACACATTGTAAATCTAAGGGACTTAAATACGTTGGTCATAATTCTCTAGTATTTCAAACTACTTTAACTTACGCTAAGGACAACACAAACACTCATAACCGAGGGAGGACTCGAAACCCAGACGGCAAACTGCCGCGCGCACTGCAGCTGGGCGCCTTACTGCGCACAGCTATTCTGCCGCGGTAATAATTTCTGTAGGCATTCTCTGACGATAGCAACGATATATTTCGTTTGACCGAACACCGTGAAATTTGGCAACATTTCTATAATTTTCATAGATGTTTATTATGCTCTGCAACCCATCGTATGGTGCATTACGGAGGGTACCTTCCAATAGTCTTCGACACCACGTGATGGACCAATAGCTTTCATCCATTATTGATTTGAGATCGTGGTTGTATGATCAATTATTTTGTCAAGTAGGCTCAACCACAAAGATCGTGTATAAAAACTTTGTGGATCTATTATAAAAAAAGTCGTTTATTTTAAATTTTAACCTCTGTCTTACTGTACACCTGAATGTACCCACTGCCTTGTGGATAGTCTTTGGCATTTAGAGGTCTTTGTTTTCATGTTCATACGTGCGCCCCACTCGTGTTGTTGACTCCGTGCGCTTCACTAGTGCTATGCGCCGCCAGTACTGGGGACTGTTTTTAATATTGACGAAGCACAGTATGCTGAGCTTTCTACGGAGACACGGTTACAAGGGAAGTAACCACGTTTTCTTTTATTACGTTTTAGATTTTATTTGTCTCGGGTTTTAAAGATTCTTGTATGTTTTATCTGATGATGAGGGCTTGACTCTCGAAACGCGTCATATTATAGTGTTTTATACACGATCTATGTGGTTGAGCCTACTTGACAAAATAACAGCTTTCATGTTCGTGTTTCTGATCACCGTAAGACTTGGAACATGTTTGTATGTTTCCGCGGAGAAGTTTTTACCTGCAGCAAATCCTCTGTATGCTGCATGGCGAAGGATAACTTGCTATAGCTTTTAACACCGTTTAATCACTCACCATGGAAGTTGGCAGGTACACTTAATTCGTTATAGATAGCGGGGAGGAGGAAGTAGAGAAAGGAGGCGGAGACATAAAGGGGCAGGAGTAACTGGGCAAATCAGGAGCAGGAGGAGGTGAACGTAGAGAGAGGAGCAGGACTAATTGAAGATTTGAAAAAATGCATAAGGTAGGAAATGTTACTGTGAATTGCACGTTCTATTATATTAGAAGAAGAGAAGAAATGTACAGAAACAAGGAGGATGGTTGGAGGGAGAGGAGGTTGAGGAGGAGGAGACGATAAAGAGGAATAGGAGATGGACAGAGATATGAGGGACGATAAGATGCATAGAATTTGGGGTAAGAGACATAGAGGGAATTTCGGAAGGTGACGAAGACGGATAGGGAAGAAGAGGATGAAGAAGATGGACAAAGGGAAGAGGGAGGACGAGATGGACAAATTGAGGAGGGGGGAGGAGAGGGAGAGAGAGAAGGGAGGACAAGAAGATCAAGGTGTGTATCAATGAGCAGGCTTTGAAGGAATTGTAGGAGAAATTTGAAGAGGGCATTAAAGTGCAGGGAGAAGAAATAAAAACAATGCGGTTTGCTGATGACATAGTAATTCTGTCAGAGACCGCAAAAGACCTGGAAGAGCAACTAAATGGGATGGACAGTGTCTTGAAAGGAAGATATAAGATGAACAATAACAAGAGTAAAACGAAGGTAATGGAATCAATATCAGAAAATCAGGCGATGCTGAAACAATTAGATTAGTTAATGAGACAATAAAAGTAGTAGATGAATTTTGTTATTTGGGTAGCAAGATAACTTCTGATGGCCGAAGTAAAGAAGGTGTAAAATGCAGAATGGCTATGGGAAGAAAAGCGTTTCTAAAGAAGCGAAACTTGTTAACATCCAATATTAATTTAAATTTTAGGAAGTCCTTTCTGAAAGCATTTGTCTGTAGCATTTTATGGGAGTGAAACGTGGACGATAAGGAGTTCAGATAAAAAGATGATAGAAGCTTTTGAAATGTGGTGCTATAGACGAATGGTGAAAATTAAACGAGTAGATCACGTAACTAATGAGGAGGTGCTTAACCGAATCGGGGAGAAAAGGAATTTCTGGCATATCCCGACTAACAGAAGGGATAGATTGGTTGGACACATTCTGAGACATCAAGGAATTGTCAACTTAGCATTAGAAGGAAGCGTGTGGGGTAAAATTCGCAGAGAGAGACCGAGGGACGAATATAGTAAGCAGATCAAAAGGATGTAGGTTGCCGAACGTATTCTCAGATGAAGAGACTTGCACAGGACAGTGTAGCATGCAGAGCTGCATCAAACCAGCCTGCGGACTGAAGACAACAACAACAACAACTAATTGCAAATGTTCAAATGTTTGTTAAGCTTACGGGACTTAACTGCGGGGTCATCACTTCCTACACTTACAAACTACTTATAAACTGACTTATACTAAAGACAACACAACATCCATGCCCGAGGGAGGATTCGAACCCCCGACGGGGACGGCTTCGGTATCGGTGCATAGTGCCTCAATGCGCTCAGCCACTCCGCCGCGGCTACCCAATTCCCATAAATATTATCAACTGAGAAGCATTACCGGTGTTGCTAACTTAACAATAAATAAATAACTTCTACATGGACTCGAAAACGCAGATCGCAGCTAACTTGCGTTGTTCCAGTATGTTTCTACAGTCGGAGATTTTTACCAGCATACGGCACCGCGTTTGTCCTTGGCGATGTCTATGACAGCGGAGACAGCCATAAAGGAGGGGGGGGGGGGAGGGAGGACCCTCGCAGCTGCCGACCAGGAAGTGAGGGGCGACTTGTGGCGCACCGCCGTGTGACGAGTGATGTTTACACGCGCAGCCTTCATTACCGCGCCAGCCGCGGCCGTATCAGGGAGCTGCATCGCCGCCCAGCTGCTGGCCCTCCGTGCTAACAGGGCCACCGACTCCAGCCTGTTCTGGGAGCAGAGCGAGGATAGCGCATCATGCCGCGTTGCGAATATTTTCTGAGCAGGCGTTGATGAGAGTTTCGAATGTAGGGTACTCAGCGGCGTGATCACCACGCCCACGCAGAGCTTCGTGTAGTTTGGATGGACAGTGGGTAGTACAGGTGGGAGGAAAACTGGGAGACGGTCAAGAGTCGTGCCCAGCTAGCTATGTCGGCAAGAGTATTGCAAGCATACGGGAAGGTTGTGGGTTCGTGTCCCAGCACCGCTCACTGGTCTGGGTGACACACGGCGTTCCTAAATGTGCCGCACAGTATATCCTGGTCCCGCCAAGACCACCACCGTCGGGCTTGGCTAGTACGGGGTTGGATGCCCTCGGCCTTAGTTAGGCCAGATGAAGAGCTAGGCCCAGCTTTCCTGAAAGAAGCGGCTCCGGGCACAGAAACTGACAAAAAACAGCGGCTGGCATAGCGGTGTGCTGAACGCATGTCCCTTCATACTGCATACGTCGACGCCTACGTTGAGGAGGGCCTGGCGACCGGTCGGTTCCAATATGCTTTACTTGCCCTTTAAGGCAGTGTTTAGTTTTGGATGGGCCTCCCTAAATCGCTAAAGCCAAAACTTCGAGAAGTTCCTTTAAAAAAGACACTCATTTTTGTGTGCATCACAACTCTTCACTCGTGATAAGTGCTTGTTCTGTAACTATCTTGTTGTCTATGGGCCATTAAACCTAAATATTCTGATATCTAATTAGTTCCTGTTCGGCATTAAATATTAAGACCAAACCGATGGCGTGCTGACGGATAGTCTGCTATCATCTGCAGACGTGAACCCATACTTGGAAGACAGTACCAAAGACACTACAACCCGCCTAATTTAAACTAACGTTACGGAAAAGACAAGATTTTAATGTGGCCACTTGGAGCGGTAAAGCTTCAAGAGATCCAGGAATATGATACGTCTATCCGTAAAGTAAAATTCACGTCTGAACTTTGACGAGAGGGCCAACTACCATTCCGCGACTTATTAATTGAGGGGAAAAAAGGACAGATACCTGGTTCACAGTATAGACAGGGAACTTACAAGGGCTGGACCTCTATTTCCTCGCCTTGAACCATCAGCACCCGTCGCCAATAAATTCTATGCAGAAGACGTCGGTCCAAAGAGCTAGCACACTTTCGGACAAAGGGAGCATCGCCAGAGTTACAACACCAGCAAAATATATTCTGAAGGAATGTTTTTTTCAGATCATGAAATAGAACTGGCGATGCAGTCAAAATGAAGAACGTCTACGAAACAGGGCGAGACTGGAACTGATAAAGAGAAGTGAAACATCGCCAAAAACTGTAAACTCTTACGGAAGCAAAGCGATGTTGTGGGGCTTTCCATGTTTCCTTATGAAAAATATAATGAAAATGCATAAGAAGAATTATATCAATTTACATGCAAAGTGTAATCTATGTGTGTCATTCTATACTTTTTCTAGCATGAATTAATTTCAAGCATGTATGATGGATCATCTGAACACCTTTCGTTCAACTCTACCGCTTATACAATTACTTGCTACTGTTTTTATGACAATACCTCCGAAATTTACAAATACCACGTTGGAGATCTTTTCCTAAATAACTGACGAACCAAAAATCAAATGTTTGTAAGTCTTATGGGACTTAACTACGGGGTCATCAGTCCCTAATCTTATAAACTACTTATGAACTACTTACGAACTAGGACGGCACAAATATCCATGCCCGAGGGGGGGATTCGAACCCCCGACCGTAGTGGCCGTGCAGACCGTGACTGAAGCGCCTCAGTCCCCTCGGCCACCGCGGCCGGCAACTGACGAACCACTCTCATTCACTGTCGCCAAGTCATATATTTCAATAAACCTGATTCATTTTCTTTTTCGGTCGTAGTGCTTTCTCCCATGCTGTGACTTTCCTGTGACAGTTTTCAGAATCAGAAATTCCGTTAAAGATGTTCTGAATAGTAGAAATTTCACAAATTAGTACACTCTGAAGCAGCTGGAAAAAGATGAAAGCCTTCTTTGGGAACAAGTTTTAACACATGATTAAAACAGTCAATGTTACTTCAAAGCAGAGTTACGGCTCTAAAGAAATTCAGGAATCTAAAAAGTGACTAGGGCACTTCTATAAATACTAAAAAAAGAACGCCGCATTTGCAAAGTAATAAGCAAGGTCAAGTGACTTCCTCCTCACACATTCGCTCTTCGTTTAAATCTTTCCTTTTAACATCTTGCTGCTTAATACACGTGTAATCCTCAAGGAGATTACACAACATCCATGAATAGTGTCTTTAAGGAACGGAAATACTAACAAGCTAACTATATCGTTACACTAGACCGTAACGGTAACTTTAGGAAGCAACGTTTGAACGAATTCCATTAATCCAATTTGTTCTTCAAGTAATTTACGTAAATCGAATATATATATATATATATATATATATATATATATATATAAACAGCAGACGAAATTTTCGTCGAATCCAGTCCAAATTGATAATTTAGTATACACTTCATTTTACCACTTTTTCAACTAAGCATCAAGTCTTGCACTGCAAGGAGAATGGAAAAAGCCTGAGTTATATGAAAATAATTGGCATGAAACTCTTAGTTAATTAATGAACCTTCGTAATTACGCTTTCAGCTCACAGTGGCTTTAGAAAGTTCGCTCTTACATCATAATCGTGCGTCCCACTCGTTATGTCGACAACAGCAATTTTTGTCACTGACGAAAACGTATCCGGTAAGGAAATAACCATAATTGTAGCGTACTTTCGTTACTGCAGAACTACCACTATTATTCCAAAAGTAGGTGTTTAATTGCTTCCCAGTTCTCTAAAACCTTGTAAGTTTCTCACTTGCAGAGCAGTAGTGTGAAAAACATAACACCTTGAATTACGACTCCCTGGCACTGAGATGTACACTAAAAGGAAAAATATTTGAGTCATTGTGTAAACAGTAGAGGCGACTAATTTGAGTAGCAAACGACGTAGGTGTGTAGCTCAAATAGTAAATAAGATACGGAATATGTTATGGAGAGAAAGCATTTAACACAAAATTTTAATTTACTCAGTGGCTGAAAATTATTTTACTTCTGTATAATCAAGTTAACAGAAATTTTTTATTGACGAACAAGGTTATCCGCTGTAAAACGGCCAAAGTTGTTCACGAACGATGAACTATGGCACAAATCATTCCAGACAAAATGACAACATACGAATGTTCACAAATCAAAAACAACACGTTGAAGAAACCTGACATACTTTAGACGTTAGGGTATGTCGATCTAGATGGCGACTGGTGAATTCTCATCGTCCCATTATAGTACTTATCAATCCTAAACCAAAAGTTACTCGCATTCTACTCATGTGCGCGGTCGTTGTGAACATCAGCATAAGGCTACTTCAAAGAGCCATTCTGTCACAGTTCCGAAGATCGGAAAACTGACGCATAGTTTGAGTCGTTTGGTAATGTTTGGAATTATTTAAGTTTGAATTATTAAACAGTGCTTTTATGACGCTGTAAAATGTAAAGGCCACAGGTAGAGATGTAGTTGTACGTTTATTAATGCGTTTCGGAAATACCTTACTAGAGGCTCAGTGTAAAACTTAATACCGAACGTATGGCGTGTTGTCCCTGCTAAGCTATTCAGCATGGGCATGATGCCATACGTTAGTTATTAAGCTTTACATGAGGTCTGGATTATGATGAAGATTTTATACTTATACGGTGTCCTTAACAGCACTGTTTAATAATTCAAACTCATAAATATGGCTGCGTACCTCATCAGATAATAATTGTCACGTCTGGAATTTATTAAAGTTTAACACGTACTTCTTGTTTTATGTATATATTGTTTTAGTGTGTACACACAAGTCATTTCCTTGGTTTCAGACTCGCAGATTAAAACCAGGCGACATAATACTGCGAGCTCATTTATTTAGGTAGATGTGCAGATTAAGAACGTGGTATTTATTCTTCAGTTAGTCGGATGCGTGTTTGCTTATGCTGAAATGCTTCATAGCTAGTGGGAAAAGCAATCCACAGATCGCAACGTAAATACGAGAAAAAGCGACGAGATGTAAGCGTTACAAACTTACAATATTGTTAAGCCGAAAACGGTCATTGAGCCATTCTTCAGTGCGGATGCAAACCAATCCCGAACTATTACGGAAATAGCCGAAATGCCGCGAGCACTGAGTGGTACTGTACAGGGCCACTACGTCAGATGTGTGTGGATAGTTGATGATTTGTTTCTGACGGTAGCCGTGTAAGCGTAGTCCGCTCTGCTGAGGTGATCGCGTGTTATAAAATGCTACACAATAAGAAGGAAACCCGGGTTCGAATCGCAGCTGGGCACAAATTATAAACTTTTACTACTATTTTACTTAAATTAACACTAGAAAGGAATGTCGTAAATTCCTGTGTATATTGATGTTACCGACTCTTGTCGTAAGTTTCAAGTATACTCAGCTTTTATGTTTTTTCAAGAGAGACATTGATCCTTTGCTGTGTACCGCAATATTCACACATTTCAAGCTACTTAGCTTAGAAAATGTATCGCCATTAACTTTTTCGTTCACTATATATTATACTAAGAATCACACATATTCTATTAAGTACCTGGTTGCTTCAGCCACTTTTTCTCTATGAATTAGTGTTGGGTATCGTGTAAACTCATGAAAGCAAATCAAGTTTGGTGTAATATTTTGAACGAGAAAGAAATAAAAAAAAGTTGCGAGAAGTGTGCCGCGCTGTGGAAACTTCGGCCGCCTACTGTGTCGAGCGCCTGGAAGGTGCTGCCGCCAGTGGCGGGATGCGAAAGCTCGGGCGCGTAACCCTTTCGGACTTCCTTAGGCATTGAGTGGTGACTGCTACTTTTCTTGGTAACAAAAATATAGAGTTTACTTTTATTTTCTCTTCATTTTCTCCCTTTTTACTCCCTTCAGAAGTAATCTGAGAGAAAACTCTTATTGTGAAATAGGGTTTACATAGAACGTCATAGATACTAGCGCTAATTTCAATCTTTTTATGTAATGACGAAAATAGTTCCATTAAGTCTATTTAGATATGAAATAAGAAAGGAACTTGTTCGCAACTTCCTTGCAGCATTTTCATTACTTATGACTTAATTAGAAAGTAAGACTTCTGATTTTGTTGGTGAAAGACGTACCCATCAAGCTTTCAGTATAACATTCTATGCGAATTATACAGTTCACTGATTAGTTGAAGAATACATACGAGAAGTGAAATAAAGAAATAAATAGTAGTTCGATCTTATATTCTTATTTCGACTAAAATTCGAGGCTTAAAGGAACAACTTAGTGAACATTTCAGAACGAACTACGATTATCATCTGAAGTCTTGTCTAGTCAATCGTGTTTCATTCAAATAATCATTATGGTACTCTTAAATGATTGTAAAGCTATCTTGCAAACTTCCTGTGAGGATTCAAACCCTTATCATTCAGAAGGTGAACGCAATTTGTTAACCATTACGCACCTATGACTTGCTTCGGGTTGAACCATGAACATCAGTTTCAAGACACGTTTTCATGTTGTAAATGTAATTTAATTGCTTATCCAGAAAATTTAAGTAAACAACATGCTAACGTATAACTGTGTAGTGTTTAGAACGGCTGCGGTGGAGTGGCTCCTTGCTGCGGAGCGAGCGGTTGCTCACCGTCGGATGTTCGAGTCCTCCCCCGGACTTTGGTGCGTGTGTTTGTCCTTAGGTTAGTTTAAGTAGTTTGTAAGCCTAGGGACTGATAACCAGAGCAGTTAAATTCCATAGATTTACAAACATTTGAACGTTTTGTTGAGGACTGCACCACGCCATCGAACTCAGTAGGTATGTGTTCTTCAGATACGAATGTACTAGTTATCTATATCGTTGTAATTATTGACATTTGTGCGATTATACAGAGTCGAGTGTACTTACGGAGGAAAACTTGACCAGTGAAAGTGAAGGTATAAATGTATGGCTTTTTCGTAGAGCAACTAACACCGATGTCTCATTTCTCTTTATCAAATTTTCTGAAGACCTGCTTAATTTCCAACAGTAACTCACGTCTATTTAAAGGCCTTGTTACCATCTTCTGTCATTAAACTTGCGACCAAACAATAACTTCTTAATAATTTTTTGCAATGTTTCGTGTTGTCAATATTATTATTTTTTAGCAGAGAGATGTGTAGTGTGATGTAAATGAAGAATGTCTAGAGGACTACGGAATATTTCTTATACTAAGCCACAGTTCCTTATGGATTAGTATCTCATAAGGATTTTTTTTAACTCAGATGATCTAAACAGTTGAGAACTTGCAAAATAACAAAGAGATGAGAGAGGTTTTAGCATTACGTGAAAGCAATGATAATAACGTAGGAAGTGTACTGCATACAGCCCGAGAATCTCAACATAGTCTGCACCATGAAATCATATAATCACTTGCCCCAAACCTGGTGAAAAAATTTCTTGAGTCAGTAATCACTGGGGGGGGGGGGGTGGTTCGAATCCCCCATCGAGCATGGATATTTGTGCCGTCCTAATTCGTAAGTAATTCATAAGTAGTTTGTAAGTTTAGGGACTGATGACCCCGTAGTTAAGTCCCATAGACTTTACAAACAAGTAATCACTATAGAGTAACGTCTCACGTTGTTATATTCCCAGCTTGTCGCAGAGTGCAGCCTTTTGATGAGTGTCTCTATTATCCTATAACAACATTTCCTACCCGAGACATTATTACTGTCGGGCAACCTAACGAAATCATATTTAGTCGGAGATAGCAATTTGCTGATACAGCTGACACATTGATCCCCCGGAATATAAGCGAATATAATCTAAAATGAACACTCGAATAACAAGTGCATAAATATTTACTTAAATATGTAAATATGAAATTTCAGAAGCCTTCTACAGAGTTTGTGACGATTGTTGTAGCGTAACCGCCTAAGATTTTAATTTCAGAACAGTAAGAATTACTGCATCTAATGATAATAATATAACTTTCGGCAAATTTACTGATTTCTTACGATATGTAGGCAGGCGATGTAACATTGGAGTACCTCTTATGTGTAATCGTTGCATCAAAGATTTCAATCATTCTATCTACAGATAGCCTACAACCGTCACACCATCACGTTTAAAAAGTAACCCCACTATGATCTACTTCACTCCGTTAACCCTCAGATGTTTGATTTCTCGGAAAACGATTCACTGAAAGTTAAATTCGTAGGAAACAAGGAAACAATCTGCGCAAGTTCTAGTATATGCTGTTAGCAAAGCAGACTCAAACTTTTCAATTTGTTAGGAAAAGTATGTAATAAACTTTGAAAAAAAAAAAAAAAAAAAAAAAAAAAAAAAAAAAAAAAAAAAAAAAAAAAAAAAAAAAGATTCTAATATAGATAATATATTTTCTTTATTTTTATTGATCGAATACGTAACCTGTTACACCCATAATATTTTCAACTAAGTTTTTGGTAGTCTGTGGCATAAGAAATCGTGATGACAGTTTTGAAAACTGCTTTCAGTATTCCTTAGACCCGTGCTTATCATTTTGTTAAATTAGTCTTAACAGAAGAGAAACTTTTCCACCCCTCACCAATATGTACACTAAATTCCATACTTCCTTTCAGCATGAAGTAACAAGCAGCGTAACTTATGTATATAATGGAAGTTTGCTACAGTGTTCAGTCTGATAAGAAGAACTACATAGAAAGTACTGAGAGAATAAGGTAAGACGTTTCCCTTCAAAATGTTCTTTCCAAACTTTTAATGTTGGTTGTGTCTACTTTCATATCATAACATTTATTCAAAGAACTTACTTCTGTCCAAGTCAAACTCTTCATAGATAGTCCATACTGGGAAGAGGGCAAGGTGAAATTAAATGTACTGTGTCATTGACACAGATTTCAACATAAATCGCAATACTTTTCAGAGACCTGAAACCTCGAGAATCAGGTAGTCATTACGTGCTTCTATCTGAATTTTGATTTCGTTTTTGATTCGTCTGGTCCCTCACACAGTGAGTCTACAATGGAGCCTGTATTGCGCAACGTTATGTAGCATCTCATTATACCATTCTGCAGAAACATTACAGTCTCTCTCCTAAACTTGTGACCATTCGTCTTGTCCTTCTTTCTGTACATTCGTTGTAACCGTTAGTCGTATTTGGTATAGGTATCACACACTTGGAAATTATTCATAGATTAGTTGCACAAGTATTCTGTAAGAAGTCAACTTTGCTGACTAGCAGCTACATCCTCATTTACTACTCCGAAAGCTACACTACTGACACTTCTTCCTTTTCCCATTCCTGTTGCGTATGTTTCGTGGAGAAGAAAATATTGCAGCTAATGACACTAATTTTACCCTTCTGGCTGTTTCAGTGAATTCTGCAGTTTCTCCTACATTTGTCAATAAATCGCCATTTACGAAAACATGCTCTGTCCTCTATACCACTTAATTCTCAATTTAGTCACCCCATATGATGTTACTTTTGCTAATAAAAGTTATTGTAATACTGAGATGCTTTTCAGTAGGCATGACATACAGAAGTCACAGGACTGCTTTGAGCCATAGTTTTTGGGATGTCACGTGATTTGAGTTGGAGATTCCCAGATATTTTGATAATCCTACAATTGTGTATAGCGAAATTGTATGTGATTTCAATAGCATTTTTCATTTAGGAGCAATGTTTATATACAATTTGTCGACCTCTGTGATGAGGTTCAGTTCAATTCTTTCACGCCTTCGCTACAAAATACAACAAATGAGGTTACCGTTGATGCACTTGTTAAAAATGAAACTTTTTTCTTTGAAAATAAAAGGCGTGCTTGTCATATTTTTGGGAACTGATTTATAGTAACGTGGTCAGAATTTCAATAGCATGCAGAAATACAGAATTTTTATGAATTACGCAGAATGTAGGTACTTAATCGTTAAAATAACGCCAGTATTGTTTCGTGAAGGCTGGCAATGTATCCTGCTCTAAAAAGATACGTAATATTATTATACGTAATGCAGCACTGTATTATATATCCGTTATATTGTAATTTTCAGACCTAAAAGTAAGTTTAATACGTCACTCTTCACGCAAATTTCAGCAACGAGTGACTAATCACCTCTTGCCTACTTTTGGGTTTTTTTTTTTTTGTATCACTTCTGATACATTTGTGGCAACCTTGCACAGAAATAAAAGACGAAAAAATTGCAGCGAACAATATCAATGTTCGTCAAACAAGTGTATTTTTTGTACATTGGAGTAAATGTTGGTAAAAGATTAAGTCGTGGGCGCCAGATCGAGTGTGTTCAGTTTCTAAGAAAGGATCCTTACTTTCGTAGAATTAGTGAAATTTTTCAAAGGAGGTACGCTAACCAAATAAAACGAAGAAAGTTGGAAGGAAAAACATACTAGTTCAAAGTGTATTCAATAGAAATTCTACCTGCGCGTAACAAAAAACTTGGCGTTACGAGAGGATTCAGTGAAACCCTGCAAAAAGGTGGTGTCTCACGTAAGTGGCAAGCAAATTGCCATGGCTATAAGAAGCTAACATGAAACAAGAGTGTCTTTTTTAGTCCGTCCTGAGATACGGTAACTAATGGAAGACGAAACATTTGAAGACCAAATGAATAAAACTTGAAGTTCATCTAGGACGTCCTCTATACAAGCTGTCAACCAGTCTCTTCGTAACCGCAAATAACTTGATTACAAGAAATAGTAAGAAACATGCTGTATAACTCCTAAGTTTTGAATGCCTCAATGAAGCTGAATTTTGCAGTTTCGTGTGTCGGGTATTATGTATAATATCTAGGTTTTGTGAGTGACGAACAGTGGGAAACACCCCATAAAAATAAACAATTGGAATGGTGATACCAGGAGACACAGCAAGTCAGAACAACAGCTTACTACTGTTGAATGTAGCATAGGGGCGGTTATAAATCATTTCAAAGATGGCAACGCAAATGCCTTTGTATTACACAAGAAGATTATATTATTTCTGGATTTTCAGCTTGCTGGATTGTTAAGATCAGCAACTTCCTAGTCCAACTACCCTAGTACCTTTTCACCCCTTTTCACGCTTTGTTGAACGTTCGATTCCTTGTCAGTGTTCTTGTTATTGAAGTAACCTTTGATTCCAGTATGTGCTGGTGGCGCATTCAGGAGATTCTCATTGAAATTATTGTTAAAAGTAGCTCTGGGCCACTGTCAAGGAATGATTTGTATGAGGGCCATGCTACGACGGTTTATTGGTTCATACTTTATCTGTCGTATCAATTTGCATGTATGATTTTTGAATACCGGTAAACGAAAATGCTTTAATGTTTTCACGATATTATCTAAGAATGTTGCAATTAGTGTTGCTAAGCTTTTCAGAAGGTTTAATTTGAAATTTTTTTCCCTTTTTTTTTTTTTTTTTTTTTTTTTTTTTTTTTTTTTTTTTTTTTTGCACTGTCTGCTGAAAACTATAAATTTTAGGCTGCAATTATAGGTCTGATTATTACTTCACTTTGATAACATTCTTTTTTAAACATTTTTTCCGACTGGAAAGATTGTCTTTAAGGATCTTGTCTGCTTCCCTCCATACCTCTCTACTATTCCTTTTTAAGACATACGACTTAGCTTGATTGTAGTTTGAAGCCCTAATACTTCTTTATACGTCCCCATTTATGAATACACTAATCATATGAGTGCAATAAAGTTCGTTCTGTAGGCACTCATCAGACGAACAAGTGTTAGTGCTTAGCCGATGATTAATTAAAAAAGGGGCTGATGTCCAATTTGTTTGTTTGACGTTGGTTTTAGTAGTTTATATGTAATGTAATCTATTCAAATGTTTGTAAATCTGTGTGATCTAACTGCTTAGGTAATCGGTCCGTTGACATACAAATTACTTAAACTAACTTACGCTAAGGACAACACACACACACGCACACACCCTTTCTCGAAGGAGAACTCGAACGTCTGATAGGAGCGGTAGTGCAACCTGTAGAATGACGCCTTAGACCACGTGGCTATCCCCGATTTAGGAAACAAGTGATAAACCGAGAAGGGTGACCCAATATTATCCTACTTCGGTATACCCTCATACCATTTATGTTATGGCCCCGTGCAAGATTGCCATCGACACCAGAAGACCAACACTGGAGTTCATAGTGGTATCGTGCCCGAGACGCACGGACGAACGACCTCGCATCATGTTCAGTGATGTGTCCCGCTTCGCAATAACGTCGTATGATCTTCTTGAAATCTGTGGATATTTCGCCTGTCACATACGTATTTCACATCAGCAGTGCATCACACAGATCATTCGATAACCCGCACTAAAAATGTTCAAATGTTTGTATAGCTTATGGGAATAACTACGGGGTCATCAGTCCCTAAACTTACAAACTACTTATGAACTAACTAAGACTAAGGACGGCACAAATATCCATGCCCGAGGGGGGATTCGAACCCCCGACCGTAGTGACCGTGCAGACCGTGACTGGAGCGCCTCAGTCCCCTCGGCCACCGTGGCCGGCTAACCTGCACACTATAATCGTATCCAATATACATGAAACAAATAGAGAAAAATCATAATACTTGTGTTAGAGAGAGAAAACAGTTAATTACTTATCTACTTCCTTCGCAGTAAGACGGAGGTCAGGGAGCGCCATAACCAGAATGTGAAGAAGGTAATTACAATAAGCAAACGTCAGAAAGTGAAACAATTGATACACAAAAGTGCAAGTCAGTAGTACACTGTCATTCTTTGAAAAATTCATTTAACATAAATTAAAAAAAAAAAAAAAAACACAAGTGTTATTTAGGCATTAGTAGTTAAAACACCAACAGCGTCATAGACGACTTATGTGGCAAATTCTCTAGTTATAAGTACGAGTCAGTCAAAGCGAACCATAGAATATTATGGCAAGTAAATTGCATAAGAATAAAATTAACAACCCGTTTCAAAAATACTGCCTGACAAAAAACGTTATGCATCCAGAAGAAATGTTTGAAAGTGAATCAAAGTGCATAAGGCGAAGGACCACGTGATTTTATTTAACAGATTACAATGTGGGATGAAAGAGATATTTACAGGTGGGACGCTGGTGCCGGGTCAGTAAGGTGTGCACCACCTCTAACGCGCCCTTATGGAGTTTGGAATTATGTTAAACAGCCTTTTGTTCCTCTCAAGAGGCGCGTTTGTCCACAGCTGTTGCAGCTGTCCATCGAGATCCCGCGGGTTGGTACAGGTTCGGAGGCCCCTCTCAATGCCATCTGACAAATGAACAGTGATGCAGTGGCCCGGGAGTCTTGCTGGTTACGGGGGGACCTCAACGCCCCGTAGGCAATCCGTAGAAGAATGGGAATAATTCGGGATGGGGATACCACCCGTCAGCTTTGAACAATGACGTCATTATTCACAGGGGTTATATGCGTGGCTATCGCATGTATACCAAAGAAGTTCATTTATGCTCTTCGGAACAAAGACAAATTAATTTGAGTATTGATGAAACCAAAGATATATAAATATATCTGCAAATAACGTAATTTTATAAGCTAATATTACATACGTGATATATACTATGAATTTATTGTAGTTATTCATATGATGACATTGCGGAGAATAAATATCACACGGAAATAAAAAATAAATCGCTGTAACGAGGTTATCGCAATAAAATCGGTATCGTGAAGTCGAATTGACCTATATAGCTCAATTGCAGAAGAGGATACCAGTTATAGGTTATTTACGAATTTAAATTGTTTCATAGAAATCGATGTTTTTTTTAAAAAAACAAATAATAATAATTCACAGGATAGATAATATGTGATCGGTATGGGACACTCGAACTGACCTGTATAGCTCACTTACAGACATGGATACCAGTGCCTAAAAGTAAAGAAAAATGCCAAGTAAAATGGCATCGTAAACTCGAATTGACCTACATAGGTTAATTGCAGAAGAGGATACCAGTTGTAGGTTATCTTCGTGAAACACTGCCCTGGGAATTCGTGACAAATTTGTGAAAATTAATTAACGTTGTTCCTGCTCTGTGGTTGACAGGTTCTCGATGTATCCATGTCCGGCCAATAAATCATCTATCCTCGTAAAAAACTGACCTCGGAATTCGCTAACAATTTTAACGTTGTTTCTGCTCTATGGTTGACAGGTTCTCGATGTACCCTTGTCCGGTTAGTAAACCACATGTCCTCCTGTAACACTGCCTTGGGAAAGCCATAAATTTGATAGAAGTTCAACCGCTTCCAAAAATGTTACACACACGCGCTTTCACGCATGCGTTTAAGTACGATATGAATCATCGTGTTTCATTTAATTAAAAAAATCTCACGGGATTGCCCAGATTAATGTGCGGGCATTCGTATTTGCATGTTACCGCGGCGGGAAAATGTAGTATTGAATGACTACTATTTGCTGATTAATGCTATTACAATGTGCTGTGGTTGGCTGACTACATCACGTGGCCTGTGCTCAGCGTAACAAAGGGACATCGCGTAGCGTAACCTCCTATTAAGGTACTCTACCGTATTTGACGGATTTCGTATTTAATCTTACTTACTATGAAAATTTGGAGGGAAAATGAAACATCGGATTAAAGATATTTCCATAACAGGCATTTTAAAACAAAAGTATGCTGAGGAAAAGTAATTAGAAGTGACATTTACGTACAGTAAAATTTATCCGACGAAAGTAAATTAATAACAAATTTCCAAAGATATTATTTACTTATATTCGAAACATCAGCGACACAATGACGTCATACAACACAACACGACTACGTCACGGGTCAAAGCCGAGTGGTATCCCCTGCTCGAATTGACCCTATATATTAATCCGTAATATATACTCAATGATAGATTAATACTGTATTTCATGGTGTCATACTTGGACTCGAACTTCGGTCTTCTGGAAGAAAGGAAGCCCAAAGTTTAACGACCTGTCGACATCAAGGATATTAGAGATGGAGCTAACGCTCGGATTTTTGGTGAAGGATGAGGAAGGAAATCGGGCGAGCCCTTTCGAAGGAACCATCCCGGCATTTGTCTGAAGTGATTTGGGGACTTCTCGTGAGAAATCCCTACTCCAACTTCGTTTCTTCACTTGTGAATCAAAAGTCCTGCACATTGCATTTTGGAATGCAAGCATCAAGCTTCATCCGAGTGAAGGTAAGGTGGACAGAAATACGTTGAGCTATCCGAGCACACCTCACGATCCACCTCCTCCCTTCCCTCCCTGACGCCGTTGTCTTGCTTCACCTCACGTCAAAAAGTTCCCGTACTAGTGGCGTAACTATGGGGGGGGGGGTGAGGGGGATAGAACCCCCCCCCCCCCCTCAGAACCCGAAAAGTAGAGAGAGAGAGGAAAAAAAAATCGTATAATAGCAACCTGGTAAAGGTAAAGATTTGGAACTTGGGGTGTTTTACCATAAGCTTTCATTGGAAGGGAGTGAATTACTTTCTTCAACGGGAGTGGTAGATTGTAGTCTGTCTGGAAACTGACTAAAATTTTGCTCGTCAAGCAGATCTATCCCCCCCCCCCCCCAAAGCCAAGTCCTAGTTACGCCACTGTCCCGTACGGTACTGCTATGATGTTGTGATACGATTTGATGCTGTAAGTTTTACTGGTTGGTATGAATAAGATTTACATTTGAGATAGTACTTCCTCAATAATTGAATTTAACACATAGGCCTTCATTGTCGAATCGTGTTATGATAAGAACGTATTACGTGCGGTTAAATTTCACTTAGAGTCCTGGCAGCCTCGCGTGATTATGTTGTCAGTCATGAGACGTTGACATTAGCCAATCGTGTGACAGCGCGAGTGTTTTGTTATGAAGTCTTCCTTTACGAGGGCAATTACTTTTACTGAGTGAACGAGGGTACGTACAAGAATTTGTCAACCGTAAAGCAGGAATAGCATTATTTAGTTACTTCATCGTTTGTTAGAAACATTAATCAAGTCACTCTCTGTGGATTTATAAGAATATTAACATCTTGCCGAGTGCATTCTAGCGTTCTGTTGATGTTGCCAACATAATAATGCGACGCCGCGTTGATGGTAGGTAAAATTTTACCCTTACATACAGTAAAAACAGACTGTAGTTACTGAAAAACACTAAGTAGAATAAATATATTTGTTACGGACGACAAATAGCAAGTTTATGACGGTCATACTATTAAATGAAAAGCCGAAGTTAATCGAAACTGAAACTGACTCCACTCATTAGTGTATGTGTCAAAGCAGACTGTATATTTCGTAAGAAGTCTGAAAAAAATAAGAGATTAATAATAACAGAAAGTCAGTGCAACTCATTACTGTATGTGCAAAGTTTACTCCAGCTGAAAGAGAAATATTATAAAATGAAAATAAAATATATAAATAAAAAGCCATGTGCAACACACGGATTTCCCGTATATTAAATGTTGAATGATGGCATAGTTACGACAGATCATTCGTAAAAAAAAAAAAAAAAAAAAAAAAAAAAAAAAAAAAAAAAAAAAAAAAAAAAAAAAAAAAAAAAAAAAACTTATCTCTTTTCATTCTCCACTCCGAGGAGTGGAGCGGGCTGTTTGAGATCCGGCCCATAAAGAGTCGCGGTTCTATTCAGCCAATATCAGACAAGCTGATAGTGGGGCAAAGGGGGATCCCAATTGGGAAAAAGTGGGAGGGGCTTACCAGCTCCGGCATACGCCTTACAACCAAGGAAAACCTCCCGAAAACCTTGGTCGGAGCCGGGGGATTGGGACCAATTTAATTTAGCTCCGGGACTTGCCCCGGACAAAAATGGATTATCGAGAGAACACGAATGCACTCACGACAATCAAGGATCGGACGCACGAGTTACTCTCGTAATCTCGTAGAGATCAGCTCGACCAACAGTGGACAAGCATCTCCCTACAGGAACCGCACCCGTGGGCACGGTATCCTATTTTTACCACTGGTTACAGGTTTACAGTATAGAAATTCGGCTGAGAGAATTCACTGGAACCAATGATATTGTATACGGGATTGCCAGTCTAGTAATATATGTCTGTGGTTTGTATATTCATCTCTGTAATTTGCGTATCTTTGTTTAGCGATGTAAATAAAGCAGTGAAACCTATTCACGGTGCTCTGTCAGTTAATGCACGATATACTAATTATGGCTAAATTCGTGAAGCTGTGACTGGTGGTGGAATATCGTCGTGGTGAGGAAAACCAGTTGGAAGACGGAAAACGACGTACGCTTGTTTCATGCCCTCAAATCGAGGTAAGATCGGTTACAGCTTAAAAGAACGCAGCCTTTGTTCCGGTAACTTCGTCAACAGTAATTCAGTAGGAGCTTTTTGTGCTGGCAGACGCAGCTTAAATAACTTAACTACAGTATGTGTTTCGCACTGGTACACCGATTTAATAGTGACTTTTAATGACGTGTGTGATATTGAAACGCAAGCAGCGCGTTCTGTTGTTTGTTTGTCTGCACACTACAGCTATCTCTGACTGCTGCCATGTAGCGCTAATCTGAGACAGCGCAATCTTTCTATGACGTTCACGTACCACATAAGTTCAAGGTATAATGAGTGAGACGGATACAGAAATACCTCTTTGCACTTTAAAAATAAAACGACGGTTGAAAGGACGCTACTAACACTGTTCAGTACAACAATTAATAAAGAGTTACATATTACAAAGATGAAGGTAAAATTTTACTTGCGACCTCGGCAACGTTTTTCACTGATATTGGCAACACCTTTTGACTGTTCTTTGAAACCTCAATCACATGAAATAAGATGGAATAATATTTCGTTTTGAACGTGAAACAAATAATTAATGCTGTTAGTGCTATGGTTGATAGTTTCTTGTGGGTAACCTAGTCCGGTCAGTAAATTAACTATCCCCCTAAAACAAATATTTTGTTGCCAATATTAACACACTATGCTGCCGAGCCCATAAGTACATTTTACCGAGATGAATAAAAAACAGAATATTTACAAAGGAAAGATAAAAAATAATAATAACTATACTTCTTTGAAATGGCATTATTGCAGATTTACTTGTAGTTATACACCTTTGGTATAATCGTCCTATTATTTATCATCTTTAAGCAAGTGTTCGGAAGGGGGGTCGTATACAATCTGTACGTCTGGATCAGTGATGGCAGTGGTGGTGGTTCTTTCTCTTTGGCAAAGGAATCGTAATCACAGGAACTCATGTAGTTTTTTTTTTTTTTTTTTTTTTAATTTATGATCGCTCGTGTTGGGTTAGAGAGCCTATATACAAAGCGAAAAAGAGAGAGAGAGAGGCCATAGATGCATACACAAGTGATTGGCTAATCTGCTACGACTTTATGTTTCTGCCACGTTTCCTATGCTTTTATGAATAGTGTTATTGGTTTGCAGGCTTTTGTAAAACGTTTAGAATATATTGAATAAGCAACAGAATTGTTAATTATTCTGTATGTAAATGAGTTGAAGCTGGACTGCCTGGTTTTCGCATATAAATAACGCGTATGAGCTTAATACGGCTTAAAATATGAAACATATTTGTAATGAAATTACTGCAGTTTTAATTAAGCAAGATGTTATTTGTTACGTATGTGTATGGCAATCGGTAAGTCTTTCTAGAGATATTTCTGGGTTCTGATATGTCCAGGTAAGAGAAAGTGAGTAGCATGAAATTTCGCTTACTTCAGTACGTGGCAGAAGTGATAAGAAGTAAGGTCTAAAGTTGTTAGTTAACACATGTTTTCGTATTTGTAATTTGACGCTGCAGCAGTATTCATTGGAAAAGAATCTCGACTCGTTATGGAAATCGCCGTGGCTAACTGTTTTAAGTCTACGACATGCCGCCTATAAGGAAAAAGACTTCCAAACTTTCTCAGCACAATTAGGTACAAATAATTCCACGTAGTTACCGTAATGCTGCGAGTCGCATACTTGGCAGTACTCTACAAATAAGTGCTATCGGAAGGTCGAATTTCCCTGACACCAATATTCAGTTTTTACTTTTATCTGTATTAATCTCTCGAAATGAAAAGTCAGCTAAGAAACCCGGACAGTAATATTTTATGTAATCGCTTGCAAATGTGGGTATTTGGTATAACAGACGTTATATTTGCGAAACAAAAATCTGTGAAATGGCTTTACCATGTTACATTCTTTGGTGTTTGTAGACATGATCATAGAAGTATTTTTTTCTGGATATCCATAGATAAAGACTTTTATTACGTCTACCATGATCTCGTCTTTAATATGTTGTGCTGGAAAAGAGAAACCATTTAATCCTAGTGGATACTAACTTCAACAATAAACATGTTAAAAGTAAACAATGCACTTTCACTTCAGACCGTCTGAAATGATACATACACAAAAAAACTACCTTTTTTCTTGGTCAGTTCCCGTTTTTTCCGGAATATTGCAATAAATGATCAATACACTGCATGATGCCAGATTTAAGCATTCTGTATGCTAAATTGATAATCACCGTATACTGAGTAGCGAGCAATAGCTTATGCACCTTTGCGAGTGTCAAATGTACGTCTTGTGATATCAATAAGTGACGATATTCCCTGCGCGATTTTTGGCCAAAACATTGCGTCTTTCTGTGCGTATTATTTATGATATAAGGAGCTTTGGCCTCTCTCTCTCTCTCTCTCTCTCTCTCTCTCTCTCTCCCTCTCTCTCTGTGTGTGTGTGTGTGTGTGTGTGTGGATATAGACTCTCTAATGTTGGGTGAGGTTGGTGGACGTTCCAGAATCTCCCAAGTTCAGCGGCGCAAGAAGTGCCGGCATCAGCACCAACGGTGTGGCATTGTGTGTATTGTCACGCAGAATGACATTCCATGAAATGTCGTTCCACTTTTCGTACAGCTCTCAGGCGAAATCGGCGACATTTCATGAGACACCATCTTATTCTGCTCGACGGCAGACTATCTTTGCTGTCCAGGCAATGTGAGATTCTGTAACATCCACCGACTCATCCGACGTCAGTCCCTTTGATTACGATATCTTTCCTGAACTAAAAAAAAAAAAATAATAATAATAATAAAACCACTACCAGGGATGCGGTAGAACACCAACACATTCTCATGCCATAGATCGATTAATATAGTACATCAACAGAAATAGTGTAGTGGTATACATCGCCGCGGCGGATTAGCCGTACACACTGGAGCGCCGTTCTACGGTGTGCGCGGCCGTTCGCTGGCGGGGGTTCGAATCCCCTCTCGGGCATAGATGTTTGTGTGGTCCTTAGGTTAGTTTAACGTACTTTAAGTAGTTTGTAAGCTACGGACTAATCACCAAGAAGTTAAGTCCGAAAGATTTACAATCATTTCAACATTTTTTTGTATACGTCATCTCCCCGACATTTCGTAGGAGGTCATAAATAAAGGGGAACAATTACATTGAAGGTCTGTAACTATAAATACCCCTGTCAATGAAGAAGTTTCAGAGACAAAAATAGTTCTTATTACTTTTTATGTAGTTCTTATATTTCATCATAAACAGATTTAAATAAACTTTCATTATAATGTCTGAAGTGACTTACGTGGTCATATTTTATGTAACAATATACTTTTCGGTGCATATTCTTCATTAGAATTTTGTGGATCTTTATCAATACTTTAAGATCCATTAGCATTTCTCAGTATGGCATATCGAAAAACGGTCAGAATACACGTTCATTCTTTGAGTAAAGGAAAGAGCAACCAGCCACATTTAATAATGCTACCTATTTGCAAAATATCTTCGTTACCGGTTTCGAAGCAACAGGTTCACCTTTAATTATTGAACTAATATCTCAACCAACAATAATAATTAATATAATCTGCATATCGTAATTTTGGATGTATTCAGCTGATTTAATCACAGACAATCACTTTCAGCCATGTTTCAAACGTTTCTGTAATCAAGGAATTCATACCATTTGCGTATGTGTTAATTTGTAAGTTTCAGCTATTTGTTTGTAACCAACAGTGAAAAACTAAACGAACATTGTTAGCAAACTTGTTTATAGTAGACATCCAGATACATTTGTTGATAATTAAATCTGAATTCTGTTGTTAAAGTAAACAATCTCAAATGTGTTTCGACATGAACGCAGTCTGAACACGAACCTATTGGTTTGAACCTGATAACGAATCTATTTTTATGAATAACTAGCATTATTAATAGCAGATGGTTGCATTTTTCTACACTCCAAGACTCAAACTATGTTTTTTTTTTCTTTTTCTTTTTATTTTTTTATTTTTTTTTTATATACAGCCACTGACTCAGAATTTCAATTTTTGACAAAATAGTAAAACGATAATAACTTCAGATCTAAGAAAAAAGTTATATAAGGAACTCATTGTTCAATGGGGCGATCTATAATTGTTTAATAATGATTTTGCAGCCAAGATCGCATTTTTCATTTATTATATTACCGGTTTCGGCGTGCTCGACGCCATCTTCAGACCTGTCGTATTTCACATAACTTCACAACATTTTTTACATATTAAAAGAGTACATCCAGGTTGAGGCGTCACCAAGTATAAAATTTCTAGTCACAAATGAAATATATACATCCGTCTTCCAATGGTTCTGAAGGCTTCACAAATAAAATATATACATCCATTTTCCAATGGTTCTGAAGCCTTCAGAACCATTGGAAGATGGATGTATATATTTTATTTATGACTAGAAATTTTATATTTGGTGACGCCTCAACCTTGATGCACTCTTTTAGCATGTAAATAATGTTGTGAAGTTATGTAAAAACTTGGCGTTACGAAGCGATTTAGTGAAGCCCTGCAAAAAGGTGGTGACTCACGTAAGTGGCAAGCAAAGTGCCATGGCTATAAAAAGCTAAGTAAAACAAGAGTCTCGTTTTTAGCCAGTTCTGAGATTCGGTAACTAATGGAAGACGAAACATTTGAAGACCAAATGAATAAAATTTGAAGTTCGTCTAGGAGGTCCTCTATACAAGTTGTCAACCAGTCTCTTCGTAACCGCAAATAACTTGATTACAAGAAATAGTAACATACATGATGTATAACTCTACGTTTTGGCCGCGGTGGAGTAACCGAGCGGTCTAAAGCGTCTCGCTGCGGAGCGCGCGGTTGCTCGCCGTGGAGGTTCGAGTCCTCCCTGGGGCATGGGTGTGTGTGTTTGTCCGTAGGTTAGTTTACCTAGGTTTAAGTAGTTTGTAAGCTACGAACTGAGGACCACGCGGTTTGGTCCGATAGATTTACAAACATTTGAACATTTTTTCTACGCTTTGAATGCCTCAATGAACTTGAAGCTGAATTGTGAAGTTATGTAAAATACGACAGGTCTGAAGATGGCGTCGAGCACGCCGAAACCGGTAACATAATAAATGAAAAATGCGATCTTGGCTGCAAAATCATTATTTAAGAAAAAAGTTTTGACGTTAAAATTTGTGGACGTGTGTTATTTATCGAACTGACAAAGTCTTCATATATATACAAAGTTGGCATTGTTCGCTTTTAATGCCACTGTTGAATCGTACTGTGAATACTAACGGTGGAATCCGACACCCACGCACAGGCGCAGATGGCCCGCGCTCGGAGCCGAGGGCGCTCACATTCACACACGCACGCTCGCTGCCCGAGTCATTAATCAAGGGGCCCTTGCCGCTTCAAAACTTAATTCCTCAGCTGCTGCGGGCCACCATTCAATAAGACATTCAATCCCCCTTTTACAACGCCACGCCAGGTCTGCCTGCCTTCTCACCGGGCGCGTCGGTAACGCGGGCTTTCTTCCGGCCGGCGTTCGAATATAACTATGTCGTTACGGCCCGACGCCCGGAATAAATTAACCAGGTGTTACTTCCCTCGCGGCTAAACAACGCCGTTCGAATTATTTATTTCTTTCTCCGCGCGGCGAACCCTCGCCAGCTCCCACATATCGGCCGCAGCTCCCATTTCGGGGGCCGCCCGTGCTGCTTTGCATATCGGAAAAGACAAGGAGCAAGGGGTGGGCTCCGGGTTTCTCGCCCGGGCGAGAAGGGGGCCGTGGGCACCTTTACCGCGCCGAACACGCTTACATAAATACGTCGTTATTGGGAGGATTGAAAAGAATAGTTAAGGACAAAAGCCGCGCCGAGGAGAGAAAGGGAGGGAAGCCTGGGTGCGCTTTAAGGGGTGGAAGGCTGGGAGGCCGTTACGCCGCCTGATAGCCATTCGTCGTTCCTCTGGCGCGCGGGTTCTCCTCGCTCCGCTTCCTCGCCAGTTCCATCCCATCCTCTCGTATCCCTTTTTCTCTCGCGCCGTCGCATTATTCAAATGAAACAGACGACGGCAATAGGTTCCGCCGGGCGCCAGCGCTAGGCGGCATATTGTAATGCCCATACGATTCAGCTGATGGGAAACAATTTTCGCGGCGCCGGCGCCCGAGCCGTCTTTCATCTGCGCCGCGACGCCCGTATGCAGATGCGTTTCGGCGGCGTGCGCTCCTCTTCAGGAAGAGCACCTCGCTGACCCCTGGGCAACGTAACGACCGGCGCCGTGCTCGCGGGCATCTCCAGCTTGACGGCCGGAATTTGTGTATTTATGGGGCCCGTGCCGAAGAGGCGGAGCCGGCGTCAAAAATGAAACGAGCACAACGGGACGCTAGGCTAACAACTGGAATACAAGAAATCAGAAGGTTGCAGACACACAACTGGCTGGTGCATTTCGCATGGGTTAAGACACATCAAGGGATATAGGGAAATGAACTAGCGGACAACCTTGCTAAAAGAGCAGCTCGATCACGACAATCAATACGCTACAACAAAATACCTACAAGTGCCGTAAAGAAGAAACTTCGAGAAGAGTTGAGGGGTAAAAGTGCAGTTTATGAGTCCGCGAGTTGTGGTTCATGCATAGACGTTGGTAACGGCGCGATGAATGACGCAGGTGAAGGCGGCCAATCGGATTCCGCGTTTCATGTGTTGTGAATTTGGCCTTTCTTCACATGCTTTTTCGTTAACATTTAATAATTTCTTGCAGTGTAAATTTAATTGTTTCTCTCTTAAGTAATTCGGCTGACAGTTTTTCCAGTGAATTGCAATACGTGAATAATGAATGTTATTAAAATTAGTGATGTTGGTTAATTTGAAAGAATCCGTGTATCTCGAAGTACCCGTTCTGAACCGGAGATTCGGGCGCTACGCGCCATCACGTACTTAAAAAAAAAATTGTTTAACCTATACCTAACCATCTGAAGGCTACGCTACCGATCACTTTTTTTAAATGGAAGGATATTTCCAACACACTTTCAGACTATTCTTTAACACACTAGTGATAACTTCAAAAACAACAGACCAGCGCAGTCTTAAGGTTGGGTACATAGCTTACACAAGAAGTTTTGTCTCGTAGTAGCGCCTGAATATCCGGTTCAGATCTACTCAGTGTAAGTAATTGCACTCGTATAGGCTGCGAAAGTCATGCAATCACCACAACTAAAATGACTGGTGAAAATAATTTTGGCTACATAGTATAGCCAGTACGCTCAATCTCCATTACAGAACGTAAATATAAATCCCACATTTATTGCATTGCATTTTGTTGATCTAAAGATCTTTACATCCAGTACGCCGATTTGTTTACAAACCATAAAGAGAAAGCTATTGTTATTGGCTGCGCGAACGCAACTGCTGATTGGCTCCGGCGCCGTTGCCAACGTCCAAACATGAAACACCACTCGCGGACTCATAAACTGTACTTCAGCCGAGTTGAGGAACAAATGGGACATTGAGTGGCACAGAACAAAATCGGGGGAAGCACTAAACCGTATTTTCCTACGATCCGACAACGTTTACTGATTAAACTTCCAATATCTCAGAATTTTACAGCTATGTTAACAGGTCATGGGAAACTGAAAGCCTACTATCAGCGGTTCAAAATAATTGAAGACGGAACGTGCACATGTAACAGTGCTGTCCAAACTATTGACCACGTCGTTTTTGACTGCTGCAATTTATTGAAAGAGAGGGACCATCTCAGGAAAAAAATAGCTGCCAAAGGAGGAGGATGGCCCGTCAGTAAATATGACTTAGTACATAAATTCACTACAGAGTTTTACAATTTTTGTAATTCAATAGGATTTCCTGATGTATAAAATTGTTTGTCCCTTTGTAAACCCTGTCAACTTATACACTATACTTGTGTTTGCAAAAATATTTGATGTAATCGCCTGAATCTAACCATCAAACATGTAATATTACTATGTAATGGGGCATGTTAAATAATAAATGAATAAATAAATAAATAAAAGTGCACTGCTAGTTTTTTTTAAATGTTTATTTCATAATTATACTACAACCCATCATCAATAAAATTAATGGTTCCTGTTTTTTACAACTCTAATTAAACAGTGATTTACTTAACTCTATATCATTCTAAGAAATAACTGCAAAATCTACTAAGGGGTTCCTACTTCCTACTTCTAGGTTTCCTACGTGTTATTAGCTACATAAATACTGCAGTGATTACACGTGTGCCAGTAACGTATAAACCTAAGGGTGGCCACGGATGTCCACCGACCGAAACCCAGTGGACGTGCCCCTGGCACTGGGCTGGCCATGACGGTCACTGCAGCTACTGAGTTTTTTTTGAAGTTTGATGTAATTTAATGAATAACTACTATATCTACTCTAAGTTAAGCTACAGTCGAATCCGGGTGTTGCGCCCAGTCCTCCAGGACCAGAGCATGGCGGATTCCGCCAGAGAACTGGCGGCCGGTCCACACCCCGGCAACATGGCTCTGGGCTCAGGTCATATCCGTGTGGACACTTTACTGTCGATCCCGGAGGAAGAACCCTCGCACTTTGCTGGAGATAGTATCAGCGAGACTGTCCAGGATCTGGAAAGTGTCAGGTTGTCTAATTAGTGCGTAAGTTCGGTAACTGACGTCTCAGTGCGGAAGGTACCCCGTCGTACGTGGGGCACAAGTATATCACATGCTCTGGTGTTCCCTCTGGGGCTCCACAGCCGTACTCAGGTTTTGCCCTCTTCCTACTGCTTGTTTCGAATAGGAATTGATATCAGCTGTGCAATTTCTGATCGACATGTAAAAATGGTATAGGACTGTTTAGAATTTACCTGGGTCTTCTGCGCGAAAATAGGAGGTATGGATGTGAGGCCAATGTTCAACGGACGAAAAAGAAAGAAAGGTTATAATGTTCATTCTGCGTCATTCAAATCAAATGTTCAAATGTTTGTAAATCTATCGAACCAAACTGCGTGGTCATCAGTCCTTAGCTTACAAACTACTTAAACCTAGGTAAACTAACCTAAGGACAACACACACACCCATGCCCCAGGGAGGACTCGAACCTCCACGGCGAGCAACCGCGCGCTCCGCAGCGAGACGCTTTAGACCGCTCGGCTACTCCACCGCGGCTGCGTCATTCCCTACCACGAACTCTGCCAGAGCAAATCTGCATTGGGACATATTTAGAGGCAAAACACCGAATAGTGTAGAGAGGTTAAGACAGGAGAAAGTATGTAAGTCTGTTAATATGAGGGGACTGATGACCTAGCTGTTTAGTCCCTTGAAAACAGCAACAACAACAACAATCTTTGCATCAACTGTGATCTTTGACAATCAGCTGCACATATCTCTGTATTGTTTATGTTTGTAAAACATGTGGAAAGCGAGTGCTGTGTTATGTGGGCAGCTTTTTAGTACTAAAATGCTTGAAAGATCACCTACCATCAAACAGCAATGTGAACCAACTGTAAGTAGCTGTTTGGAATACAATTTAAACTTGTAAATATTGAAATTTAGTGCCAAAGACAAAGCTCACACATAATAATTTTTCTATCTCACCACATCCAAACGAGTTCCACATTATTGTAAACAACATATAAAACATGTATACCGCCTGATGATGAACTGCCAGGCAGTTCGAAACCGGTTGTGGTAATAAATACATAAGAAAGGTGAGTGGTTGCTGTTATTTTCTGATTTCTTTAATAAACAGAGTCGCAGGCTTCACACTTCCAGAATGGATACAAGTTTAACAACAATCTGTTAATATGTACCATTCAATTACTTTTCTTTGATTAATTTTACATTTGAAACTGAACAATTTATTTTCTATTCGAACTGAACTGAAATTTTTCCAACTTTCTTGCATCAATTAGTTTATTTAGACTCTTTAAAAAAGGTTTAAGTGAACATAATCATAAATTAAACGTATTTATTGCTTGCATTAATGTACCAACAAATTAAGAATTCATATCAAAAAAATTATCTACGCGTATCACCAAGTTTAATACCATTATCAATGAAATTCTTCTGGGTATGAAACCGCATCGTCATTTTATAAATTCCACCGACGTTTCGGCCACTGTTGCAGGCGGCTTTCATCAGGGCCTGCAACAGTGGCCGAAACGTCGGTGGAATTTATAAAATGACGACGCGGTTTCACCCCCAGAAGAATTTTATTGATAGTGACAACAGCCGCTGAAGCCTACGTTTGCATTTAATACCATTGTTGCGTTTTATGTTCAAATGTTTGTAGAGCTTAAGGGACTTAACTACGGGGTCATCAGTCCCTAAACTTACAGACTACTTATGAACCACCTTACACTAAAGACGACACAAACATCCATCCCCGAGGGGGGGATTCGAACCCCCGACCGTAGCGGCCGTGCAGAGTGTGACTGGCAAGCCACAGACCGCCACTGCGGCCGGCGTTGCGTTTTAATTTAAATATCCTGAAATCTATCAAAAAGGAATCCAAATGGTACTAAATTGGTATTGTTTTATCGTACAGGCACACTTATAGGGGCTAAGTCACGTAAGCATTTTCCGCAGGAATGAATTGCTAATCAGCTGATTATTTACAAAGTTACTGGATTTATCAATAAATGAGATATTTTCCTTTATTCCAAGTCGAGTCTAAGGCCATAGCATCATTTTCTGGAAGCAACTAATGTCACTTTCGACACCCTGTAACTTAGATCTGGATACAGGTAGAAGCCTGAAAACATACTATAATAAACTGTTCTAATTAGCACTATTTGCACACAGTAGTTTACTATTGCGAATCAAAATTCTTCAATCTCGTCACTCATCAGCTGATTCACTCACCGATCATCAATATTGTAAGGTATTTCTAACAAACACACACACACACACACACACACACACACGCACACACATATATAGTTCGAGCGTAGCTTGTGAAGGAAAGACCTATTTTTTAAATTTTTTTTATTTATTTTAATAACGTGCAGGCAGCGTAGTGTATTTCGAACCCTTGCTTGTCGAGCTTAAGAAAACAAGCAAAACCACAGCAGTACCGTCATTTCTCAATTTGATGCGCGACACTTTCCAACCCCTTGTAACTTCGTTGTAACATTTTTTTTTTTTACTTTTATTTATTTACTTTTTTTATTTTTGAAAAATATGATCCTGAAATTATAAAACAATAACAATAATAGTACAACTCAAATGTCTGTAAATCTATCTGACCAAACTGCGTGGTCATCAGTCCGTAGCTTACAAACTACTTAAACCTAGGTCATCAGTCCATAGCTTACAAACTACTTAAACCTAGGTAAACTAACCTAAGGACAACACATACACACCCATGCCCAGGGAGGACTCGAACCTCTACGGCGAGCAATCGCGCGCTCCGCAGTGAGGCGCTTTAATAATAGTACAAATGAGCTGTAACAATAACATCTTTACGAGTTTGATTCAAAGTGAATTTGAAATTATTAATAGAGCTTATGCTCATTTGGAATAATTTCCGTCATTTAGAGCTTATTCTGTTAACATACACAAAAATCACGGGCTAAGTTTAAACAGTGCACTGATAGGAATCGCTTTTTCAGTGTTTGCATACGGTCAAGCGCACCTGTCACTTTCGTGCGGGACAGGTTTCGTCGCATTACACGTAATTAATGCCGAATTCGTGAGTATCAAAGCTGGAGAGTCCACAATCGCTGCATATAATCAACTTTGAAGGATTGTCCTTCCAGATTTATCAGTAACTGTTGCTTCAAGGCATCTGAGAAAACTTTGCTTACACGAAGCCTACAAAATGGGAAACATATAACATTTAGTACGACATACGTAAGAAAGTATTATGTGTCTTTGTGATGGCAGCGCACTTACGATAATTGTTATATATAAAAACAATCTAGATCGCATGATTGGTTGTTTGTTACCAACTAGTTTCGGCTCTGTTTGGCCATCATCAGGCATTTTCTCCAAGATGGTGTGGAACGTCGTACGAGCTGCAGTGACAACATCTGAGAAACTCGCAGCTCTTGCAAGAAATACCCTGAAGATGGTCCAACAGTAGTAATAATAATTCGTGTGGCCCAACAGTGGGCTGAAACTAGTTGGTAATAAACAACCAATCTTGCGCTCTAGACTGTTTTTATATATAAAATTTAAATAAGAACCACTGTATTATATTATCTGATAAGTATGTCGAATATTGACACGGTCACTATAATTGTTGGTAGGTTACTAATTAGATGACAGTTAAGACATTGAATAATAGGTGCTTCTGTAAATACGTACTAAGTAGAATATCGCTTACATAACATCTATCAAGTTTTTGTTGTAGGTCTGATTTCTAAAAGTCAATGACTTTTAGTCAATGTGTTTCATGCGATATCTTCTTCTAGTCGTTTTTTCTAGATAAAAATCAACTTTAAGAGATTTTTTTTAAACTGCGTACATGTAAAGAAAACTGAAATGACCTCTTTTGACATAGACGAAAAGAAGAAATTTCCTTTGTTATAACGAAATTAGAGAACCTGTTCTCTATGTGGGACGACAGAAAATTTCTGATTTTTTCGGAGGCAATAGAAAACTGAAATAGTAATGGAAAAGTCCCCAATAAGTCGAACATTAATCATGTGGTGAAGCTCATTGCAACATAATCCGTTGTCAATATATCAGATAATTTTGTTTTGTGGGAACCTGTAAATAGACAAAGGATTCATTTCAGCTGCCCAGTTAGTTACACGGTATAAGATGTGACTTTTGGGGACGGGGCAGTGCAGCAACTCTATGTGTCATGGACTACAAACGTGATCAGAAATTCCATGCAGGAATATTGTGCAATGCTGCTATAAAGCCGTCCAGAATTGTTAGTGTTGCACCTGCAGGATTTTATGCTCCAACTGATCTCACAATTACGTCCCATAAAGGTTCGATGGCATCCATATAGGATGATAGAATTTGCGAAATCAGTTGTTGGATTTGCCAGAAATGTTTATACACCAATCGCGAATAGTTGTCGTGCATTTAAGTGTCGCATTTTCATCTATAAAAATTCCGTTGTTGTTTGGCAACATCAAGTCAGTGAAGGGTCCAAATGGTCACTGAGTAGCCAAATAACCATTACCGTTGAATGATGGTACAGCTGGACCAGAGGATCCAGGCCATTCCATGAATCAATAGCTCACACCATTAGAAAGCCACCACCAGCTTGTCAGGTGCCTTGTTGACAACTTTGGAATAACTTTTGTGTGTTCTAGGCCACACTTGAAACTTACCACACGTTTTAAAAACTGAAATCTGGACTCGCCTGATCAAGCCAATATTTTCGAGTCGCTATGGGTTAAATAGATATGGTCATGTGCAGAGCAGAGGCGCTGCACCCGATACAAAGGTATTCGAGTCGGTCGTCTGCAGCAGTAGTCCATTAACGCCAAAGAGCGCTTTACTGTCTTGACTGATACGTTCCTCTCGCGTCCCACATTGGTTCCTACGGTTGTTTCGCGCAGTTTGATCATCTGTTAGCCATGACAACCGTCCGTCCGTCCTTAAGTCGTTGTCGTTGGTGAGAGGTAATACCTGATTTTTGTATTATCGACATGTTTTTGACACTCTGTATCTCGAAATATTGAACACCTTAATAATTTTGGAACTGCAATATCCCCTGCTTCTATCTCCAACTACCATTCCGCTTTAATTCGTGCGGCCATAGAAATGGCATCTGTCCCAATGATCGATCTCTTGTACTTCGTGCAATCGCTCATACCACTATCAGAATTTGTTCGTATCTCTATCCCATGACTTTTGACACCTGCGTTTACATACAACTATACAACGAAGGAAACCCCCGATCGTGAGAGTACGCATTAGAGAAGCAGGTGCTGTATTTAGTCACATGTGGTCCTTCTCTCACGGCCAACAGGTGTCATGTTTCGGCTAGTGGAAACATTTTCGGAGTGCGCAACAACGTTCCAGGCATTAATCACTGCCGGATTGTTTCTGCCCGCATGGGAAACGATTACCTGCGCCGTGACGTCACTTCCTGGCTCTTCCGTAACTGCTTCTCAGCGCTAACGCAAGGGCATACCACTGCGCTACCCTGGTAATTGTTGCTGCATGTAATTGTTGTTGTGTTCTTCAGTCTGATATGCTGCAATTTGCCATGACTGCCCAACAGAAGCATATTTCTTAAAATCTAGATAACTATTAATGCCTTAATGATACTTAGACTGATACACACACACACACACACACACACACATACACACATTCACCAACACCACTCTCCCACCCCCCACCCCTCAATTATTCATCCTCATATTTCACGTTGGCCTATCACATGATGTCTTAAACCACCTCATCTTTTAGTAACGTTGTGAAATGAAGCACTTTTCTGGCCAATTCTCTTCATAGATTCCTCATTAGTCTCTGATGAAAACATAGCATCATCTGCAATCCTCTGCGTATGTCGATGTAAAGTGGTTAACATTTGTCATTGTTCGAGTGCAGAGTATCATATCTAAGAAGGGACAATTAGGCCTACTCGTGACCTAAGCTATTGCAACGTTTGGAAGCGGAATAATGCGGTTTCTTCATTTCCATAATTTCAATATTCTCTTTATGACAAGGCAAAATACTTGATTTTTTAATTAACTTCGTTGCTGTCTTTGGTTTATCGAGTTAATGTATGGACAAGCCGTAATGTTAATGTGTAGTTTACTATCAGATAACAATATATAAGATTATTATTTTCTTCCCTGTAACAAATTATTATTTGTAACTGAGGTGTACAGGGTGATTTACAAAGTCATGTTACCTCAAGATATACTATACGCGTACAAGTGTACTATGGATTGCGGTGTCGACAATAGTGATTTTTTTTTTGTTATTTTGACTAGAGTCTTTGATCCAACACGTATTGTATATTGATTCCACGGAGTCCTTATCCGTCACGTGTTACTCAGATTTCTGGAAGACTACAGAGTAGACGCTAAGATTGGTACTCCATTCATTTCCTATCTGTCTGTGGAGTAGGGTCCATTTCGCAATTAACCAACAACCTTAGAACAAAATCTATAGCAGTGTCATAAGAGGTTACATCAAAACGTCTTACAGCTTCCTAACAAAGTATTCTCACAATAGTATCAGCGTGTCATGCTGACTGACCTGCCCGTCATGAATAGTATCGCGGCCATTTGTTTACTGGGTATTCCAAGCCGGTTTATTTTTCGAGCTCGTCACTAAACTTTCTGAGAATCATTTTGCTACCCACTGTAATTGCACTTAAATCAAATTAGTTAACGGGTACTGTGTCCTTTACTTCCACGCAGTGAATGTTTTTTCTGTAAGTTCCTTTACACAGGAAGTAATTCCACTTTTTCATACTTACACTAAGATGTGGAATGTTTGTGTCAGTTATGTGGAATGAAACGAAAAAAGTGCTCCGAAGAAAGTCTTCAAATGACGTCACTATCGAATTCGAGAGGACGCCATTTTGTTATGCACTTTTATCTGCGCTCCTGCATTCTAGCAAACTCTTAGACACCATTCAGAACCTGTATTCCTGTAAGGAGTAGTGGATTTAGAAGGATTTTAGGGGCTCAATGCCACCACCTAACAAGAAACTCGCTAGGTTCTTAGTGTTGACCTTGAGAAAGGTCGTCTCAAACGAAGAACGTGACAGCGGCTGGTCCATATATTACTAAGAGAATGGCCTTCAACTATATATTTGTGGAACTGAATTAAATGACCACAACCTGTTTTGGTTCTATACTACACCGTCATCATGCTCTCAACTGGCAACACAAGATCAGCCACCAACATTCCACACTGCCATAATAAGAGGTTGAAATAAAACACTGCCACAGATTGTTAGTTGCAAGATGATACAAGGGATAAACCGTTCATGTATAGAACTCCGGACACCAGTGTTTCGTTTCAACACTTTATTGTGGAAGTGTGGAAAGCTGATGTTTGGTCCTATTAATTATCAGTTGAAGTCCTGATGACAGTTCAGTGCGGCATGAGATCCAGTTACCTTCAAGTAAAGTTTTATCATCATTCAGGTTAAAGCTATTGTGTTAATCCTTGCAGTCATCTGAAGGGTTTCGAATGTGTCGCCTGCTTGGAAGCTCCTACGAAGCCGTCAAGCGATGCCTCTGTAGTGGTGCATTTTGAAAGTTCTCAAGAAAACACCGAGTGTGTTCCCAAAATTTTTGTCTGAAGCGTTGCCATGCCCGGAGGTGTCGCGGCAGGACGTTGTCCCACGGATGAAAAGTTTAGGGCAGTTTTCAGCTAAATTTCAGACTTGTGCGTTGCAGTCGAGAACAGTGTTAGGATTTCAAATAGGTTACGTTTTACTTGCTGTGTGCACTGTGTTACTAAGACAAATCCAATACTGGCATCAACAACTTGAAACTCCACTAGGATGCAGATGTCATTTTCACACCTCGATAGACTTTCCATAGGATTTGAGGAAACTTGCACAATTAAACAAACCACAATAGAACTATATGTATCTTCATTTAGTGCCACCTGCACTTTTCCCGTTCCTAGTTGTTTCTTTGTTCAGAATCACTAGTGTTATTACGCCTCGAAGAAAGTACCTTCCCTTCTGATTCACCTTGTGTGCAAGTAAAATATTTGTGCTCCTGCGGGTGACCAGTTTTCGACCTATGAATAGGGGTATATAATCTCCTGATACATTATTTCTTTGTAAGTTGATGACACTTCTATGATAGAATTGTTTTGACTGCTATATATACAAAGGAAGAATGACAATATCTGAAGAGCGTTATCTGCTATATGGATTAGCAGCTGTGTATAATGGTTACGTTCTTTCAAACAAGTTATAGTGCCTTAACACAGGAAGACTTTATTCATAAAAAATTGCACGCTAAGCCGGTTCTACTGTCGTACATACGATGTAATATTCATAGTCTGTCTGAAAAATGATATACTGTAAAATCATATAATCTGAAGTATTTTAAAAATAAAACCATCTAGATCGTTAGCGACCTGACGATTTTATTCCAAAAATACTCATGATGATCTCAGACTCATATCGGAAATTTGTTTCATTTATTAATATATAGTGAAATAATTACATATCCCTACAAATTAACTCTGATGCAAGTAAATAACTATTTGTGGGTTGACTTTCTATAAAATTTTGTGGTTATGTATGTCGTCTCATGTTTGTGGTTGTATTGATGATCTCCTGTCTGAAAGAACACAGTTCATAGTAATTGATGGAAAGACATCAGGTAAAACAGATATAATATCCGGTGTTCTCCATGTAGTGATGTTGGTTCTCAGATGTTCCGCATCTACATAAATGATCTGGGAGGAAATATAAGCTGTACTTTTAGGTTGTTTCCTGATGATGCTGTCATTTATCGTCTAGTAAAGTCAAGATCACGGAACGACGTAGTTAAGATATCTGTATGGTGTGAATATTGGAAATTAAACCGAAGTACTAAAAAGTATGATTTCGTGCATTTGATTACTAAAAGAAGATAGTTAAAGATCATTTCAAGAAAAAAACCAATTAAACATGAGGGCCGTAAATACAACTAAATATCTCTGACTGACTATTAAGACAGATTCAAATTGGAATGAACACATACAAAATTTGGGTAAGGCGAAACAAAAACTTCGTTTTACTTGCATGACAGAACATGCCACTGAACTACTGATGTTACTGCCTACACTACGCTCGTCCGTCGTCTTTTGGAGTACTTCCGCGCAGTATGGATCCTTATCAGTTAGGATTGACGGAGATTATCGAAAGAGTACAAGAAAGGGCTGATCCTTTTGTACTATCGCAGTACAGGGGAGGGAGTGTGACGAAATGATACAGGAGTGTGATTGGGAATCATTACAGTAACGGTGTTTGTCGCTCCTGTGAGCTGAAATTTCGATTGCCGTCGTTCTCCTCGGAATGCGAAAATATATTCTTGACTCACGAGAAATCAGAGCTCGAACGGAGAGATTTAGGTGGTCTTTCTTCAGTGCGCTATTAGAGAATGAAAAGGTAGATAGGCGGTAGGAATATGGTTCTATGAATCCCCGGGTTCGGCACTTAGATGTGTTTTGCAGAGTACCCCATGTAGATGTAGATATTCATTTCATTTTATAAAAAAGGGGCTGCATTTATTTACTTTGAGATACTCAGTTGTCGAACTATTTTTCCCCATTTAACAAGAAGACTTGTATTTATTTATTTAGGCAAACTGTTACCTTTATTGTATATTATTTATATTAATACATAGTACAGTAGAATATATGTAGTAATGAAACACAAATTGAATGGTTATGTAAGTATCTTTCAGTGTAGTGAATGTGACAGTGTATTATTTTCACTTTTATAAGAGTCTAAATATGATAGAGAATCTGAAGGCAGTGACCAAATATACTCCATCATCAACAGTAGAATCTATAAATATGTTTGCGCTTGAATTAGTCGCCCCCAAACGTCTGTGTGTAGACGTCAAAGACGATTTTCGTACGGTAAATGTTCATAACTGAGTTAAGAAAAACTGAAACATGATTGAATCTGCTCTATTACCATATGTTTTGTGTAGTGGGATGATAATTAAAAAATTAAACTAAAAGTAAGATTAGGGATTTCTCTTCCTTTGTTTTTTATTTGTTATGCGAATAAAGAAGGAAAATGACTTCGGAAGGAAGAAAAATAGACAACATTAATTATTGAACACTTTTTTTATTTCGGTAATGTATGCTATTTCTTAAGTAATCTGTGTTTTTATTATTATCACTATTATTATTAGTGTCATTTCGTTTCGTTACTCACACCCTGCTGGTAACATTCTCGAAACCATGTATTGTCTTCGCATAAGGGGCAAGGCACTCCACCATGACGGTCTCACGTGATAATTATTTAATCATAAGATCATCATTCTTGTATATAAAGCATTTATTGGTAGATTAAATACCCTGGTTTTCAAAAACTAATGTTTTGTTTTTTATAGTAACTCAGAAGTTAATGAATAACACTTACTATCTTACATCGCATATGTATTTATAACAAAGTGGTGTGCGAACTCATGCAAAAATTCAAAATTGGCAAACATGACACTGACATTTCTTTTCAGTGTTTCACCCAGTGTTTTGACAAGTTTGTGTTCGCTCTCAACCACGTGATTTGAAAATCTT
This sequence comes from Locusta migratoria, assembly GCA_026315105.1. Classification (NCBI taxonomy): domain Eukaryota; kingdom Metazoa; phylum Arthropoda; class Insecta; order Orthoptera; family Acrididae; genus Locusta; species Locusta migratoria. The sequence continues at coordinate 59,307,566 of CM048751.1, forward strand.
ATGTCAGGTTACACATTAAAAAGGTAAAGCAGTCATCAATCCGAAGATTGGTTTGAACACCACAGTGCTTTGCTAGGCATGGTCCTGTTTGGAGGTGGTATGCCGTTGCCTTCCTCCGACTTTTCAACTGACTTACCCAGCCAGTTATAGAGGGACCTACAGTTTAACGTTGGTTTCCAACCACTACTCGGTATTATTCACATCAGCAACACTGCCAGAGGTGAAAGAAGTGGAAAGTGACAGATAAAAATACTTGGACCTGGAGAGGATCGAACCTGGGACTTCGGGATTTGTAGGCTGGCACTCTACCACTGCCCTACTACGATCGTTCGTTCAATTTGTTCGTGGTTGTTCGTTGAAGTGTTGGCTCAGCTTTCATTTTTATTACAGAGGGCGTTTAGCCACCTGACCGGGAGCGCTGAGCCACGGCGCCCGGCAACGCTACAGAGCCATTACGATTTCTCGTGATTTGGGTGATGGACATAGATTATAGTTACCCCATATGAACTATCATTTTCGTCTCTGTCTCTTTTATTTATTCATTTTCGGCTTGTTCGCGTTTTGCAACGTCTCATATCAGGATGTAGATTGTGAACCGCAACATGATTATTTTGGAAGTGTTTTTTCTTTTTTCTCATGTCGTTGAAAAGACACTGTACCTATGATCGCTTAAATCTACTTGTTTTGATTGCTGGCCGTAAGCCTCTAACGAGGAGGCTATATGTTGCTCTCGTAGTGAGACGAAGCCCGCGGGCAAAGGAAATGGTTACAGCGGGTCGGCCGGATATCGCGTCGATGTGTGAGCGCTCTCGACCCGTAACTAGCAGTGCAGTAGGTGTGGGGCGCGGCATCCGCGTGCCCGCGGCCTATGGGCCAGACAGCCACCTGCCCTGAGCGCACCTGGACCCAGCCTCACCTGTTGCCGCCGACACCGCCGCCAGCTGACGAGTGGGAACCAGCGAGAAGGTGCCGACCAGCAGTCCGAAGCCACAGCCGCCTACCTGCAAAGGGTTGGAACATGCCTAGGAATAAAATTGGCCCACTTTAGGTTATGGCAGTAACACTGAAAGTGGGCCTTTCCGATCGTCTTCTGACAGCTCGAAATTTAAATGAAAATAACGGCTTAACCATTAATCTGACACGAAAATTGAATAACCGAATTTGTAGAGGAGAAAATTCTCTACAACTATGCTCTTTTATGTTTTTTTCGTATCTCGTAGAGTTTCAAAGATATTTGCAAAAATAACGGCGGTTTGGGGATGTATGCTTGTCTGTCCGTCAGTCTATCTGTCCGTAACGTGTTCCCTGTTTTTAATACGAACCGTTCAAGCTATCGGCACCAAATTTTACAGACATGATTGTAGGCTGCCAGAGGTCAGAACCTCCCTTTTTCAAATTTTTCGGACAAAACATACGGTAGTAATACAAAAAAAAGTCGTTTGTAATATAATTGTAATTGCAAACGAACTGTTCATTTAACACAAAAATTGAATAACCGAATATGTAGAGGAGAAAATTCTCTACAACTTTGCTCTCTGATGTTTTTTTTTATATCTCGTATCGTTTCAGAGATATTTGCAAAAATAACGGCGATTTTGGGATGTCTGTCTGTCTGTCTGTCCGTAAGGTGTTCCCAGTTTTTAAGACGAACCGTTCAACCGATCAGCACCAAATTTTACAGACTTAATTTTAGGCCGCCAGAGACCAGAACCTCGCTTTTTGAAATTTTTAGGACAAAAAATGCGGTTGTAATACCGTAAAAAGCAGTTTGTAATATAATTGTAGTTGCAAAGGAGCCGTTCATCTAACACGAAAATTGAATAACCTGATTGGTAGAGGGGGAAATTCTCTACAACTTCGCTCTCTTTTTTTTCATATTGGCCCACTTTAGCTTACGGTAGTAACACTAAAAGTGGGCCTTTGCGATCGTCTTTTGACAGCTCGAAATTTAAATGAAAATAACGGCTTCATCTGTCCGTCCGTCTGTCTGTCTGTCCGTAACGTGTTCCCAGTTTTTAAGAAGAACCGTTCAACCGATCAGCACCAAAATATACAGACTTAATTATAGGCCGCCAGAGAACAGAACCTCACTTTTTAAATTTTTTGGGACAAAAAATACGGTTGTAATACCGAAAAAAGCCGTTTGTAATATAATTGTAATTGCAAACGACCCGTTCATCTGACACGATAATTGAATAACCTAATTGGTAGAGGGGAAAATTCTCTACAACTTCGCTATGTTATTTTATTTTTTTTTCCTCCATATCTTGCAGAGATATTTGACGATTTCTGTCTGTCCTGTAACTTGTTCCCACTTTTTAGGTCGAACCGTTCAACCGATCGCCACCAAATTTCACAGACATAATTGTTGGCTACCAGAGACCAGAACCTCGCTTTTTCAAATATTTTGGACAAGAAATACGTTAGCAATACAAAAAAAGCCGTTTGTAATGTAATTTTAATTGCAAATAAACCGTTCATCTGACGCGAAAATTGAATACCCGAATTTGTAGAAGAGAAAAATTCTATAAAACTTTGTACCCTTATGTTTTTTTCATATCTCGTATCGTTTGAGAGATATTTGCAAAAATAGCGGAGATTTGACACCCACTGAATTAACGAAAACCAGCTGTTCGGAGATGTCACGTGACATTCCTCGCCCAGAACTCTCTCTGGCATACGCCATCTTGTGTTGCGTATTTGATGATTTTCTTATTGTAACTTAGACATTGTGATTCAAAGTAATGGCGCACTGAAGAATTAACAAAAAACACGTCGTTCTTCGTATGATAAATGATTATGTAGTGTCTACAAATGCCATATTAGCATCAGTTAACGGCCATCAATAGTATGAGATTATAGAACGCAACTTCAAATTGTTAGCCGTAGCGTAGTGGGCAATGTTTTGGTCTGTGACGCTGGAGGTCAGTGATTCGGAACCCGCCACTAACTAATTTTTTTTCCTAAAAGGGTTTCAGACAGTCATTAATTTTTTATTATTTTGTATCAAAATGTTTGCAAAAACTTATAAAACTACAAATCTAAAGTGGGCCGTAAAACACGTCAGTGCGTTTTTTTTCCTGTGGCTTGAGCGCATAGTGGTGGAAAATGTGACGACGTTTCGGCCACCACGGTAGGTGATCATCATCAGGACGTAGCTATCTGGATGTTTGTAACGCGGCAGAATAGTTTTCAAACCAATCTCGGCGTTATAAACTTAGGTCCATGTCATAAACTGCGTAAATAAGTTGCAGATAACACAGAGAAGAGAGGTCTGATTTACCTACAGAATGATTCGAACCGGAAAGTAAGAGCTCGATAAATGAGACGGAATGTGCGGTTGTTCGCCGCGGGAGGTTCGAGTAGTCCCTCGGGCAAAGGTGTGTATGTTGTACTTAGCATAAGTTACTTTAAGTTAAATGAAATGTTCAAATGTTTGTTAAGCTTAAGGAACTTTACTGCGGGGTCATCAGTCCCTAAAATTACAAACTACTTATTAGCTAACTTACACTAAAGTCGACATTAACATCCATGCCCGTGGGGGGATTCGAACCCTCGATGGGGAACGACCTCGCGCATCGGAGCATAGCTCCTCAATGCGCTTGGCCACTCCGCCGTGTCACTTTATGTTCATTTATGCCGTTTGTAAGCCTATAGTCTGATAACGGCAGCAGTCAAGTCCCAAATATTTACAAACATTTGAACATTTTCGTTTGATAAATGAGAATTTTTTCTTTTAAATGACTTCATTGGCAGAGGTACTTACAGTGACACAACTTCTATGTAATCGATTTGTTATTTATCACATTTCTGGAGAATTCAATGTACGAACCTGACAGGATTTCCTGTCATTGCGATCTCTCAGCGTTTACCGTCGGGAAAGAACCCCTGTTTTTATAGGGAAGCTAGTGAGTGGAAATGGGGTTGTCTTGGAGGATCCACGAGCGAAAATTCCTGCCCCAAACTGAAATTCTCTCAGTCAGAATTTCGTTTCCTACACTGGCGTGAACAAAAGGAGATTAAAATGATTTGTCAGGTGTCACTCCGGAGAAAAACGCAGATTTTAGTTAGAGAATGAAGTGAAACCCTTCACTCCTCAACCTTATCAAACACCTCCGCATATCCAACACTGCCTGAAAATAAGAATCCAATGATCCCCTTGTTTCCCTTAAGATCATCAAAGCTGCTATGCTGTCACAGCTTCAAACCTAACAACGCATTATACGCAGTTATACGCATTCCATATCCTATACGAACGGAACTTCAACTACAATGTAATTCCTTCCAATATTTAGCCATAGTGTGACTGTAATACTTCCCTATCATTCATATCCAGAATAAGTACCGCCCCCCTCATTTCCGATCCTCAGTCTCATGCTTACTGATTCTGTCTCTTCTTACTCCGATGGTCCAACCCACATACTCAACCCACCCTCATCATCTCAATTTTCCCTAAGAACCAAACTTCTACCGTCATCTTTATAGTTCTTACTCAACGTAACCCTTTAATTTTTCCCACTCAAGCCCCGAAACGTTACTGAACACTTTTTAGCTACCCAAAATCGTGATCCCAGTACACGTTTTTCAGCTTTAATATGCACAACCGTATGTTTCAGAAGAGTTATAGTTTCTAGTAAAAACTGGATTGAATAGGTACATGTCTGAAAACCTTGTATGCTATGCTCTCGGTTTTGTTACACTTGTATTGTGTGAATATAAAAACAAACAGGTCATTGTTTATTGGTGCCTGGTACAACATACACTTCCCCCGCGCGCCACAGAACGACTTTCCTAGTGCAAATTAGTTCAGATCGTGGAGATGTTTTAGCAAAAATTAAGTAATTACTTAGATACGTAACGCATTCAGAATGAAACTTTCACTCTGCAGCTCTGCAGCACGGTGTGCGCTGGAAAATAGGAGGCAAGGTACTGGCAGAAGTACACTTGTGAGGACGGACCTTGAAGCGTGCCGGGATAGCTCAGTCGGAAGAACGCATGCTCGTGCAAGGCAAAGGTCCCAGGTTCGAATACCAGTTCCGGCAAACAATTTTAATCTGCCATGAATTTTTAGGTAACGTATTCATACAGAGGAAGGGATCAGGAAACCTGCTTACAAACATAGTGTTTATTGTCCATTAGTGACACTTAAGAAAGATCTGTGATATGGAAAGTATGATATATAGTTCTCTGTTTTCAAATGATCAACGTGTCGTGAGAAAACTGCGGCAGTGTATTTGTTGTTTGTGGTCGTTGAGTCTATGAGGTCATTTTCAACTCGAAGTTGAATTTTCAACATGAAGTAGATAAAATGTGCTACATTCTACCCTGACGCAGAGGATACTGCGTTTTCGGATGCGGTTTCTCTAAGGAGACGCTAGCCCACTGTTGGTCGAGCTCATTTCTACGAGTTTACGAGAGTAACTCGGGCGTCCGATCCTTGATTGTCGTGTTTGCACTCGTCTCCTCCGTTAATCCATTCTTAGTCTGGGGCAACGTCCAGGAGATAAATTAAATTAGTCCCAATCCCCCGGTTCCGATCAAGGTTTTCGGCGTATGCCCCACTATCAGCTTGCCTGATAATTGGGTAATTGGCTGAATAGAACCGCGACTCTTTATGGGCCGGATCTCAAACAGCCCGCTCCACTCCTCTGAGTGGAGAATGAAATACACACACACACACACACACACACACACACACACACACATATATATATATATATATATATATATATATATATATATATATATATATACTCTGAAAAATCAATATTTTTATTCCCCACCCCCTAAGAACATGGCTATGAGATGGTATTAATACTTTCTCGTCACTTCGAGTACACTAGTTATAGCAAGTTTGGCACATTCTGAAATGCATATAGTTTCGTCTGGAAAAGTTTCGACCAATAATTTCCTGTGTTTTCCTATTCAGTGCATTCTGTAGGTCTTTTCGAAAGCGAAGAAGGTGGCATACGCAACAAGCGAAACTAAAGGAGTTGTCATAGAAAAGCTCAGTGAACCCTCAATCGAATGCAGTAGTTTGAAAGTTGAACATTTTGCTTACTAGTTCTGAGATATTTGCAGGATTCTTGTTCCTCTTGACGTCACGAGATCTACCACGTTCAAATGATGTCATCACCTGATATATAATGTCACTTCCATCACGTTTTTCTGACGCTTAATTTTTTTTACTGATCCACAGAGCATAGATATCTCCATGTCAATACATGGCTGAATATCAGAAATATTGTACCGTAGGCAGCCCACACCGTCCCAAAGGATGCTTAGGGAATGAAATAAGAATAGAGAAAAAATTTCAATAGAAAAATTGTGTGCTGTCGTTGGCATTACTTCATGGCACCTTAGCTGTATCATTATATAAATAAGCTGACACGAAAATTGTGGTACGGATTACTAATTTATTCGTACAAGAAGGCCAATGAAAGTTACATAATTCGAAAGATTTTTTGTCATAGGCTTCACGAATATAAATATTATGTGTGAATTTAGCCATTAAAAGTGGTAAAAGTAAGTAGAAATTTTCCTATCTACAGAATCAAGTTCTACATTCTTCAACAATCAGCTCACTGATTGGCTATTCGCCTCGACCAAAGACGCTGTAATTCAGCGCATCTGCAGTATTAAAATAAGTGAATATCGAAACATGGAGTGCTCCCAACTCACTTTCTTGTGCCGTTCAAATGCTTCATTTTCGCAGTGATTAAGAGTGGTTAAAGGAAATGGAAGTTTTGATATGAATGCCGATATAAAGAATGATGCGCCGGGAGAGGCATCTAGTGGTGCTCGGGTGGAACTACGAAGTCGACATGTTGTCAGCTCTGGAATTCTGAATATCGCAGTATCGAAATAACATTATTTCTTGGCGTTGTATAAATATACGAACACCGAAATTGTCGTTCCATTTCAAATATTAGGCTAATGAAAGTTATATAATTCGAAAATGGCATGATAAGTATATACTTCCGTTTTTATTTGATGATATTGTGTCAGGCATTTTCCTTAACACGTAAAAGATACTGTTTCATACCTCCCAGTGCCGGTTAAATTTTACCAAATATCCCAGCGGCCTCCTATGATAATGTTGGCAACAGATGCTGAATAGTGAGAATCCTGAGAGTCTTCATTTTAGCCAATCGCTTGACAACGCTGATGTTTTCTCGTGGAATCTTTGCTTTGCGAGGGCAATAATTTTTACTGAGTGGACTAGTGTACATACGAGAACCTGTCAACCATAAAGCAGGAACAGCATTATTTGTTTACTTCATGGTCTGTACGATACACTAATTCAAATGTTCAAATGCTTGTAGAACTTATGGGAGTTAACTACGGCGTCATCAGTCCCTAAGCTTACAAACTACTTACGAACTAGCTAAGACTAAGGACGGCACAAATATCCATGCCCGAGGGAGGATTCGTGCAGACCGTGACTGGAGCGCCTCAGTCCCCTCGGCCACCGCGGCCGGCGATACACTAATCGAGTCATTCTATGTGGCTCGAACAAATGGTCAAAGATTTTCTGTCGTGTTGTTGATGTTGCCAACATAATCACGCTTGGCCTCCGACATGATACGTAAAATTTGGTCGATTTTCGACCACAGGCAATACTAGTAAACATAATTTCGGATGGAAACCGATCGGAAAGCGCTCACGTAAAACTGGATGATTTCCCACGTACTGTGCACCATCCGAGCGGCTCGTAGCCTACAGCTGGGAGACTCGCTGTGCTCCAGTATTGCCCAGAAGCGTCTTATTTTCCTGCAGCTTCTGCGACCGCGGCCACCTGTTGAGGGGCGAGTCTTAATATCTGAAGTAAGCACCAGTGGCGGCGGCGTGTTGGCACAGCGGGCGCCGCAAGTCCTCTAATAACAGGCGGCACTCGAGGCTCCTCATCTGAGCGCGGTTCATCATCGCGGCCGTGTGCCGGACGGATGGATTGCCCGAGAGGTTATTTGGCCCCGGGGACGGCGAAAGGGAAAGGAGGGGAGGAGGAGGGCGAGGACGAGGAATCCCATTTAATGGCATCCGTAAAGACAGTCGTCGCGTCGATCACGAGAAAAAAGGACGAGCCGACTGGGATCCGGAGGTGGAAGACCCTTCGGAGGTCGGTGCAAATGGAGAAATACCGACGGCGGTAGAGGGGGAGTTGGCCTAAAAAAAAAAAAAAAGAGATTGGGGGCTTCTTCCACTGGGGATTTCAACTAGCCGGCAAGAAGTGGAAGGGTAAATAAATTATTATTTAACTTAAAAGACCATCTGCTGCGACCGGTGTGGGCCGCGGATGGCGGCTGGACGCGAGGGAGGAGAGAGAGAAGGGGGGAATGGTCGGAGGAAGGGAGAGACGGAGAAAAAGAGGAGTATGGGGGGGGGGGGGGGGCTCCTGACAGAGTGTGTACCCTGCACGACCGCGGAGATGGCCGCCGGCCAAGATATCTCATTCAGTCACACGTGCTGGCGTCAACACCGGTAGCCGAGCGGGCAAATTACTCTAATAGCCGGGCTGGTGGGCCGCGTCCTTGCCTAAGTACACGGCGCGGGCCAGCGGCTAATGCCCGTCATTACAGCCGGCGCTGCTCTCGCTGGTGGAAGCGGCAGAGGCGCAGCGTCGCAGCCACAAGCGCGATCGGCCAGCGCTGTAAGGGAACTACTGTGCTCCACCAACGGCAGCCAGCTGGGGATGCCTAGTCGTTAGGTTCACCCGCAGGTGGGACTGTGGGGGACTGGGGAATGAATACCTCGCCGACGTGGGTGGCACCGATAAATAAACTACTCGTTGTGACCATAAATAATGAGTTTACAGTTTCGCAGTACGGGCTTAAACTTCGTTCAGCCGAAGAATAAACTAGGTATAAACAAATACAGAGCGATGTCTGATCGGCAGTGATGTTGGCAGTAGTTCCCACTAATACGAGAGAAAAAGGCGTGGCGAGGCGACGTACTGGCGGAAGTAAAGTTGTGAGGTGGCATCGTGAGTCGTGTCGGGATAGCACAGTCGGTAGTGCGCTTGCCCGCGAAAGGCAAAGGTCCCAGGTTCGAGTCCCGGTTCCGGCACACAATTTTAATCTGCCAGGAAGTTTCATATCAGCGCACTCTCCGCTGCAGAGTGAAAGTTTCATTCTGGAAACATCCCCTAGGCTGTGGCTAAGCCATGTCTCCACCATATCCTTTCTTCCAGGAGTGCTAGTCTTGCATGGTTCGCAGGAGAGCTTCTGTGAAGTTTGGAAAGTAGGAGGCGAGGTACTGGCGGAAGTAAAGTTGTGAGGCGGCATCGTGAGTCGTGTCGGGATAGCACAGTCGGTAGTGCGCTTGCCCGCGAAAGGCAAAGGTCCCACGTTCGAGTCCCGGTTCCGGCACACAATTTTAATCTGCCAGGAAGTTTCATATCAGCGCACACTCCACTGCAGAGTGAAAGTTTCATTCTGGAAACGTCCCTTAGGCTGTGGCTGAGCCATGTCTCCACCATATCCTTTCTTCCAGGAGTGCTAGTCTTGCATGGTTCGCAGGAGAGCTTCTGTGAAGTTTGGAAAGTAGGAGGCGAGGGACTGGCGTAAGTAAAGTTGTGTGGTGGCATCATGAGCGTGTCGGGATAGCACAGTCGGTAGTGCGCTTTCCCGCGAAAGGCAAAGGTCCCAGGTTCGAGTCCCGGTTCCGGCACACAATTTTAATCTGCCAGGAAGTTTCATATCAGCGCACACTCCGCTGCAGAGTGAAAGTTTCATTCTGGAAACATCCCCTAGGCTGTGGCTAAGCCATGTCTCCACCATATCCTTTCTTCCAGGAGTGCTAGTCTTGCATGGTTCGCAGGAGAGCTTCTGTGAAGTTTGGAAAGTAGGAGGCGAGGTACTGGCGGAAGTAAAGTTGTGTGGTGGCATCATGAGCGTGTCGGGATAGCACAGTCGGTAGTGCGCTTTCCCGCGAAAGGCAAAGGTCCCAGGTTCGAGTCCCGGTTCCGGCACACAATTTTAATCTGCCAGGAAGTTTCATATCAGCGCACACTTCGCTGCAGAGTGAAAGTTTCATTCTGGAAACATCCCCTAGGCTGTGGCTAAGCCATGTCTCCACCATATCCTTTCTTCCAGGAGTGCTAGTCTTGCATGGTTCGCAGGAGAGCTTCTGTGAAGTTTGGAAAGTAGGAGGCGAGGTACTGGCGGAAGTAAAGTTGTGAGGCGGCATCGTGAGTCGTGTCGGGATAGCACAGTCGGTAGTGCGCTTGCCCGCGAAAGGCAAAGGTCCCAGGTTCGAGTCCCGGTTCCGGCACACAATTTTAATCTGTCAGGAAGTTTAATATCAGCGCACACTTCGCTGCAGAGTGAAAGTTTCATTCTGGAAACATCCCCTAGGCTGTGGCTAAGCCATGTCTCCACCATATCCTTTCTTCCAGGAGTGCTAGTCTTGCATGGTTCGCAGGAGAGCTTCTGTGAAGTTTGGAAAGTAGGAGGCGAGGTACTGGCGGAAGTAAAGTTGTGAAAAAAAAAGTTCAAATGTTTGTAAAGCTTATGGTACTTAACTACGGGTTTATCAGTCCCTAAACTTACAAACTACTTATGAACTAGCTAAGGATAAAGACGGCACAAATATCTAGACTAACAAAAATATAACAATAAATAAACAAAACGTGCGTTTATTGATCCATAGTAACACGAATTCAGAAATTATCACTCTTGTGAAACACAGCTAGGTCTTTACCTACATGATGTGATGAGTGCTATCGACAAGGGATGTCAAATAGATTCCATTTTTCTATATCACCGGAAGGCTTTTTACACTGTACTTCACAAGCGTTTTCTAATCAAATTGCGTGCTTATGAAATATTGCCACAGTTGTACGATCTAGTCTCGTTATCAGTGTAGCAGATTGCACTTGCAGTAGTGCAATGTATCCTTCGTTTTCGCATATGGTAGGTGTTAAAGAGATTACCAGACGAGAGTGAGCAATACTTTCAGTGACTCCAACATTTAACTATAGGGCGAAATTCCTACAGTACTGTTATAGGTCACTCACACCTCACACAGAAAAAATATCTTCCATTTAAATTACAAATCTTCATAATGCTTGTTTATAATTACAACAACTTCTTAGCCAAGTACGAGAATAAATTTTTTTTTCATCTCATCTCCAAAGACTCCAATTGTAGGATTCTGACGTACATTATTTCCTGCTGTTTAAAAACTAAATGACATTCGCATCTATGTTGTTCTCTTGATCCACCGTTAATGTATTAAGTGTAATTCGCGTTGCTGCAATTCTTTTGGACCAGCTGACTATCCAGTGCTGTCGAAGTTATTTGCGCCGGTATGACTGATGTCCCGTATTATCGCTGAATCAATGTGAGCATAACGCACAACATAAAATGAACCCTTGTAATTATAAATATCAACAGTAATAAATTTCGCTGAGACAATATTGTCTCTTTATACCAAAGGTATTAAACATAAGGAGAGGCATTGAAAATTCGTGCTGTGGCCGGGATTCGAACCCGGGACCTCCTACTTATTAGCTCTTTGATGCACTTGTAGTGATGTCAGGCCACCGCAATATCGCCGCCGCAGCAAGCCCAGAAGAACACCTTCAACAAAGAAAAAGAAACAAACCTACAGCAGAATAGATTTTAAAATAAAATTAGCGACTATGAAACATCATTGAACTTACTTTCAACAAATATATTTGATCGATTATTACTGAATTATTAGTTCATTGGTTTAAGAATCCATTCTCTTAAAACGCTTTTCAAGATGTCAGAGCAGTGTACTATCTTAAATTATTATAATACGGAGGTTCTTATTCGATTACAGATATTTTAAAATGTATAGCTGCTGTGATACAATCAGAGAATATTGGTATATTACCAATGAACATGGTCATTGAGAGTAAAAAACTTGAAGCAATACAGTCGTCTCTCAAGCGGACTGAAAATACTGCTGTTGATAGATATGTTCTTTTTAATTTACGAAAAAAAAAAATATTTTAGGGCGTTACCTGCTACTTTTATGAACAGGCAAGTAAAAGTTTCTAGAAGACATGAATTAGGCAAATAAGTGTAATCGTTTCGATTTCGGTCTTCAACTTAGTGGGTTGCTCAATTCAGTACATTTCTAAATGTTTGTAAATCTATCGGACTCAACTGCTGGGTTATTAGTCCGTAGCTTGCAAAGTTCTTAAACTAAGTTAAACTAACATAAGGACAACACAAACACCAATGTCCGAGGTGGAAATCGAACCCCCGAAGACAAACGACCGCGCGCATCGCTGCACGACGCCCCAGTACACACGGCTAATCCGCCGCGGCTAAAACAAAGTTATAAAATACAAATTAAATTGGCCGAAAACGACGAATAGTAGACAGGCTTCCAAAAAGAGACATTATGCTGAGTCCCTTTTAGCAAAAAGTACAAAACATAAAAAAAATTGGAAAACGTTAAATGCTTAAACTGAGAGAACAGCAGAAAGTAAAGATTTTAGAGTGGATAAACATCCACCGGTACTGCAAAGTTAAAGCTGTCTGAAACTGGCAGCTTCTTATAATTAAATAAATATTGGAAGAGTAAAGTTTTTTTCATTGGAATTTTGCTCAAACATTAAACACACCGGCCAAAGTACTGGCGAAAGAATGGTATCAATTAGTTTACGGAGTGACTGCACAGGGGTGTCTTGCGTTCGCTCTTAACACTTTGTTACATACAAGTACAAAGCTCGTCATAATTCCTCCATTTGACCAGACTCAATCATGGATGTCATATGTAACCGTGTATACCTATCAAAACAAATTCCAACTTCAGCATATGGCTGAAGTGAAACCCTCTTCAACAGCGCCTACTCAGGGGTGTCGCCAGAGACAGCTGTCCCCCTCCCCCATAGGAATTCAAAGATGTACAATACAAAATAAAAATACGAGGAGACTGTGTTTTAACATTTTTTTTTTTAATTTTATTATGTTGTATATTCATTTTAAGTGTTTACAATTTTTTCTTGCCGTTAAAAATTTTCTAACATTATTCATTGTAAAATCATTACGAGGTTCCCTTCTTCTCTTTCTTCCCTCTCCACCACCACGTTCTAATCTGTTGACGACGCCCTTGAGCCAAGACAGTAGACAGACTCTGGGTAACCGGCACTCGCGCATAAATGCCACTCACATTGACTCAAAAGCATCTCATAAGTACCCTACAGAAACCGGATTTAACCAACACTGCCCAAAGAGTTTCAGGAAGCACAGATATCAATATGTGCTTGCACACGGCTCATGTCAATTAAAAAACACGAACGGTTTTGACAAAGGGCAAACTGAAACCTCCGGGCACTTCGGAATAAGCGTCTCGCAATATTTGAATTTGGTCATCTGTTTTGGGAGCATTCAGAGATAACGGCTGAGGCCGCGGCCGAGCGCACTGAGGCACTATGCTGCGATGCGCGAGACCTTTCCCCGTCGGGGGTTCGAATCCCCCCTCGGGCATGGATATTTGTGCCCTCCTTAGTGTTAACTAGTTCATTAGTAGTTTGTAAGTTTAGGGACTGATGACCTCTTAGTTAAGTCCCATAAGCTATACAAACATTTGAACTTTTTTTTTTTTTTTTTTTTTTTTTTTTTTTTTTTTTTTTTTTTTTGATGGTGCAGCCTCAAGTAGGTGACAAGCGTAGTCACAGAGAGTGAAGGTCGAAGGTGGTATAGGCGACGAAAACAGTGCACACTACGGGTCCAGGAACAAGTGTTTCTCAGCTCTGCAGCAGATGACTCATGCGAGTCATAGACATGATCGATTGTTATTGCAGTAAGTCTGCGATTGTCAAGTTCAACCTCATATTGCTCCGTCTGTGATATTTAGACAGATCAGTCACGCTTTTTGCTTCATCAAGAAGGGGAGGAGGCGGCTCAATGACAAATGTAACTTACGTTCACTCTTCTCAGAAACCAAATTCGGTTCATCTGAATCCTGTGGAGCTCGTCTCGGCACTCATCGTATATAAGCTCTGAGCATATAAATCACTATCAAGTGATTTACGGCGAGGAGTCTACACACATCTTTAGCTAAGAAACCTACTGTGAACATGCCGAACGTATGACATGCGGATTGACTGATGACTGCGCTTAATAACTGAACCAAATCGTTACTACGCAAGTGATAATATGTTTTCTTTATTCGATGGAGATGGGGACTTACGTGGGGTGGACATATGGATGATAAGCAATACAGACGTAGCGAAACACAAGTTTTATGTATTACAGAAGAATCCTGAAGATTATTCTTGTAGAAATTTCATGCTTTGTGGATGTGGAACCTGCGACTATTATTCTACAAAGACCTACAACCAGTTTCATTTCGATGTTTTTCTTCGTTATTTATTTTACAGCTTCATGTATCTATATAAACATAGTAATACTTACGACAATCAAAGCTTATATGCAGTGTTTCATATCTCACCACATCTTTACGATTTACACCTGATTAGAAACACAAAGTAAGCTCTACCATCTGATGATAAACTGATAAGCAGTATGAATCCGGTCATGGTAAATAATCATCGAAGGAGAACAACAAAAGGTGACTGGTTGCAGTTTATTTCTGGAATTATTTATTCCGATAGGTCGTATAATGATGATAAATATTGAATGGACAGAAGGAGAAAACACATCACTGGATGAACGTGGCTGAAAGAAGAGGTCACTTGACGGCACATGCGCAGGGATTCATGTGGAGCGATGTGGCAACGCAAACGATATACTAGAATTGGCTGAATACAGACTATTCTTCAGAAGTCAATTTGGCTATGGAAGGAAGTGTGTGTGTGGTGGTGGTGGTGGTGGCGTGTGTGTGTGTGTGTGTGTGTGTGTGTGTGTGAGAGAGAGAGAGAGAGAGAGAGAGAGAGAGAGTGAGAGAGGAGAGAGAGAGAGAGAGAGAGAGAGAGAGAGAGAGAGAGAGAGAAGCGGGCTGTGGGGGGGGAGGCGAGGGGGAGATACGATACGTCGATTATGTCCTACAGGTTATTCTGTTGCAATTCATTCTGTGCTTTCAGTCTATTAGAATAAGAGGCGGCCACAGGCGGCTTTTCTTATTGCTTTACAACCCTTCCTCTTTCAGCAAGATCACCGTACGTTAGCCAAGTGACAACGTTTAGAACGAGTTGGGCAGAATTTCTCACGAAAACTCTGTGGATAGGGCCAGAGGTCACGGACGCATTATTTACTTACTTATTTTGGGAAGCGTTTTCTTTTGAAAAACTGACATTTTTCTGAAATTGCTTTCAGTTTTCAGGCATGGAGACAGGAAAGATTGTAACAGCTAAAGAATAATCTCCTTAATTAGTTTTGTGAGCAAAAACTTCTGAGGTAGTGTTGAAAGATGAGTAAAAGTAATATCTAAAGTCAAGATGAATGGAAATCAGCTTGGGCTTAAATTGGAGAAATGCTATTAGTGGAACAGAAGATTGTATCGATCTTCTGACTTATAGTCAAAGGTACGGGATTATGGAATAGTAAGCAAACTTCTGCAGGCAGTGACAGATCTTTACGTAGATTCTCAGGCAGCGGTTATCATTGACGATAAATCAAGTTCATGATTCAGGGACAAGACAAGGCTGTAACCTGCCACCACCGTAGTTCATGTTATTTACGGATCATATATTGAAAACAATAGCCCCGCATGGTGAGATTAAAGTAGATGAAAAACCATAGCAATCTCGCATATTCGGAAGACTTCATTTTTGATGGCAGATTCGATTGAAAGGTTGCAAAGAATTATTACAGATGTAGGTTAGAGATGTAAAGGTAATGGTATGTAGATGAGCATCCCCAAAACAAAATTGGTGCCTGTGAGAAAGAGATGTGAAGAGATTGAGTGCCATATATGATGAACGAAGTTAGAAGAGGTGGGCAGTTTAAAGTTTCAGGATAGGAACAAAGTGAAAAAAGTGGAAGCAACGTGTAAGAAAGCTACTGAAGTCCGCATTCGAACATGATCTACTCTCTTCTGCAAGAAGCAAGTTAGTATCACGACTAAGTTATCAGTGCTCCGTTAAATCTTCCGACCAGCTTTTATGTATGGAATCTCATGGAGGATGGTTTGATGAGAGAGATATGAAAGTAGCAAAGATGATGGCAGGTACTAATAGAAGGGGAGACTGGGTGGTGTGTGTCCATAACGAAGGGCCCAAAGAAAAACTGGGAAAGAACACTATAGGTGAAGCTGGTTAAGCAGTGGCGAATCCAGGATCTTTGTCTAGGGGGACTTGGGGTGAGTGTCTTTTCGTGCTAAGAATGCACCCGATTTCTAAGGAAAGAAAGGAAGTACCAAATTTAAAATTACAAAAGATAACATCATTTTTTCCCCTAGAATATGTTCGGGAGAAGCAAATGCAGTCTCGGGAGGGGCTACAGCCCCATGAATCCCCTTGCCCCCTGCCCCCCCCCCTCCACGCGTCTTCGCCACTGAATTGGGGCAGAGTTAGATAGTGGAGTCATGGGTCATATTACAAACATGGGAGAAGCAAGACACTCATGGTATAACCGGTAAATGGTAGGAGGAATGGAGGCAGACTAAGGAGATAATATGTGATTTGATCAAGAATGATTCAGAAGCAACAGACTTAACGTCTGACCAGGCTGCAATGTTAGTACTAAATAACGGATCGTAGAGGAATTTTGTAAGAGAGTCTATGCTCCAGACTGCACGCTGAAAGGCATAATAAGTATGTAATGATGATGATGCATTCATCTGTTTCTTTGAATATGTACAACCCATATTACGATATGCGCCTTATTCCGATCATTCTATCGCGATGAGTCCTTTAATATTAGAGTGTATTATTCGAAGAAGAAGTTAATATCATTACCGATACGAATGGAAGAGCAACTCCATACTCGGTTCTTGCTGAACGCCGAGTCCGGACTAACAACCGAAAGCGCCGTGAGGATGACGCGTCGCTCACGTTAATATCGAGCACATGTGATGACAGCACACATTTGGCCCGTTTAGCGTACCGTGAATTATCCCGGAGCGACAGCGTGCCTCGTCAGCACGCTAGTTTGGCTTATTACCTTCCACAAAACGGGAAGAAAAAGAAACAGAACCTCGCCGTACTGTCCCGCGGCAGCTAAACGGCGAGACAGCTCTGGAGTCTGACAGAGCCCCGTCGGACTTCGGAGAATCCCATTCTTCCAGGCGGAACTGAAGCGGCGCCCCGTCGCCGCGCCTTATCGAGATAAGCCCCGAAATTGTCCGCCGTGAAAGCAGCCACTTAGGCCCGTCGGCCGCCTGCGACAACGCTTACAATAATAACTCCTATTGAGCGGGGCTGCGGGTCGCGGCATCTGGGATTAACGATCGTCGCCTCGACGCCCATTGACTGCTCGCTCGCGCTCGGTGATTACACGTCCACAAATTGACGTCATCTCCGGAGGGGTCCCCTGCCTTTCTGTCTCTCCCGGTCGTCGGCTGATTACCGCCGGGGACGGAGGACCGATGACGAATTAGGCGAGCGCTCCTTTCCTTTGGGGCCAGAAGAGGGAAAAATTACAGCGTCGCGCGGACGCAGATTGGCGGCTGGCGTCTCCGCTCCAGCAGAGTCACGCTGCCGGCTCGTTACTGGGCGACAATATGGCGCCCATGGAGAGCCGCCAGTCACGCCGGCCGCCACTGGGTGTCCAGGAGGCAGCTACGTGGACCAGTGTAACCACCGCCTGTGTTCCACGTCAGGGGTCAATTGTAAGGCGGCAGGAAATGTCACCATCTTACATGCTATTGGCAGAGGATAGACATGCTATGCTATGCAGACGATATTGCTATAGTCACGGAGACAAAAGAAGAGCTAGAAGAAGTCCTCAGGACAATGGAAAGGATTTTCTACAACCAGTATGGTATGAAAAAAAAAAAAAAAAAAAAAAAAAGGAATAAAGTGATGGTATGCAGCACTGAAGGAGAATATGAACCTCCAATAATAAGAATTGTCTCATAGATTTACAAATATTTTAGATTTAAATTGCTGAAAATTAGAGTGATAAAATGTGTAACTAATGAGGGGGTATTGAGTAGTACTGGGAAAAAAATATGTTATAATTTGTATAAATGAAAAGATCGGTTTGTGACACACATTCGAGACATTATTGTGAGGCATTCTGAACCACCATCAGCATTACTAGTAAGTTGCTTGATACAATCGTGCCGATTAAATATTTATGAGTAACGTAAAATACAAAATAGTACGAGCACGTAAGGACGGTAATGGGAAGTGTAAACGATAGGTTTCGGTTTGTTGAGAGACTTTTAGGAAACTGTCCAAATCTACAAAGGAGACCACATATAGAAAATCAGTGCGACCCATTGTAGTGTTCTGTTCGAGTGTTTGGGATCCCCACTAGGATTAAAGGAAAGGCAAAGAAGTAGTTCAGAGGCGATGTTTTAATTTTGTTACGTGTAGTTTCGATCACTATACGATTATGACGGAGATGATTCAAGAAGTCAATCGGGAAACCCGAAGGATACGCGACGCTCTTTTGGAAGAACATTATTGAGGAAATTTAGAAACCGACATCTGAAGTTGGTTTCAGGAAGATTCTACTGCAGCTGACTTACATTTTACGCAATGACAACAAAGAAAAGGGCTAGTACTGACGCATAGCGGTAGCCGTTTACCGTGCACTCTAATTAGGAGTGGGCTAGTAATGGAAATAAGTGGTGGTACGAGGTAGCCTCCAACACGCAACGAAATGGTGCCTTGGGGGTGCGGAATATTTGTAGATATAGATACTTTCACGCACTGTTGTATGAATGACAATGACCAGTCAAGAGTGGTTCCTAGATGAACTCGATTATAGTTATGCAGTGAGGAAAGAAGGAAGGAAGAAAGAAAGAAAGATTAAGGTTTAACGTCTCGTGGTCACTAGAGACCGGTCATATGCTCGTACTGATTTTGGTAAAGATGGGTAAGGTTCCGTTCCGAAATTTTGCTGGAGCGGTTTACAAAAACTATGCAAAATACAATTCTAAATAACGAGAGACGTGTTCAAGCCGCCATCCTGCAGAATAAAAGTCCATTGTGCTAACTAATGCGCCTCTCTTCCCATATGTAGAACTTGGAGTCAGTCAGTCAAAGTCATAAAACTGTCGGAAAAAAATGAACACCACCAAATAATCCGTCGATTTTGATCCGACGATGGTGGATGGCATCTGGAGGATACTTGAGGTGCTGATAATGGTTTGATTCTCGTCCGCCAACAGAAAGAGTAGTGGCATACCTGAAAGGAAGCTATCTGTGTGTAACCATTCATAGGGAACGTTTGCAGTCGTAAGGATCACTTTGATATCAGCATGTGAAGCTAACAGCTGCCATGGGGTTCGAAAGGAGTCAAATTGTGGACTTCGGAATGAAGAGACAGTCATTTTGGAGAATTACCACGCAACTTGGAAGTGCCATGTCATTGATGCTACCATGCTTTTTGCAATAGTCATGTGAAAATCATCAAATCCGTAGACGGGGTTATGGACTTCTACACAGACTTCTACCAGGATCTCCATATTGTAAGGGCACCAGAGGCAGATCTTAGAGCTACCACAACACAGTTATGAGGGTTTATGATTCCAGAAATGGCTACACGAACGGATGCGAACCAGTTACTAAAAGTGGGAGCACGGACACACACACACACACACACACCTCTAGTCCGTCTTCCAGTCGCGCCACAGTATCGATGTACACGGCTCGACTATACTTGGCGTCATGTAGGAAGGCACTTCCACGCATAGATATATGATATAGATAAGAAACGTGCATTGTGCTAAAATTATCAGTTGACCATTAATAATCATAAGTGTTAAGTCATTCATATGACCACTAAAAGAAATCCGTTAAACTTAAATTACACGATAAATCCATCAAGTCAACAGGCCATCAATTCAACGAAATACCTAGGAACAACTTAATTAAATAAATAAAACACACAAAACCGAAGGCTACCTTTCAGTAGCAGAACACTTAGAAGATTAGTTCTTCTAAAGGAACTGCCTACACTACACTTGTGCGTCCTATTTTCGAGTACTGCTGCGCATTGCGGGATCTACACCAGGTGGGACTGACGGTCGATTCAGAGAAAGTTTAGAGAAGGGCAACTCGTTTTGTATTATCGCAATGTAGGGGAGAGAGTGTCACGGAACTGATGCAGTAGTTGGGGTGGAAATCATTAAAAGAAAGACGTTATTCGTTGCAGCGAGATCTATTTGCGAAATTGCTTTCACCAACAACTTAAACAGGGATACAGTTTTTTGTTTGTCACATAGCACAAATACTAGCCATTGATGTCTTTCCATCTGACTAGCCATGGAGATAACTTCCAATCAGTGACGAAGTTTCAATAGAGGCATTCCTACTCAGTATTTATTTAAAAGTCCCGGAACTTAGTCGATAATAGAGGTTTTTGCTGTAGTACACATTCGAAAGCTGTGTTCTTATTACGTTCGTTACCGCTAATATAGTCTACTTTTGGTTATTCGATACACTTCCTCTTCTATCCTTCCTACGCCAAAGCTTGTTTCTTTCAGTATGCCACATTCTGCAGCATGGTAATAATAGTTGGCAAATTACTGCATAGATGTTCGTCGAGACGCAACAGCCACATGGAAAGGACAACCAAACGCACACAGCTTTCATCAGAAAACGACACTTACTGTCATTCGTTCAATCACACAACCACGCCTCACAGTCGCTCAACCGTCATCTCCCACTGCCTGTGTTATTGTCTGAATGACAGTATGTGTCCTTTTACTGACGAAGGCTGTGGCCGAAATCTGTGTGTGTTTCGACGTCTTGTTTTACGTGCCTGTCCTGACAGTTTTCGAATTCCAACCTGGACTTTCCATTGTTACATGTTCACGATCTTCTGTTGGACGATCTATGTTTTCATTCCATTCACGATTTCCCGTTTGTACCCAGTCATGGATAGAGTCATCGTTTACTAATGCTTTCACTTCTTTCTCTCTTATCTTTCCTCAGTTCTCTGCATAATTTTCATTTCTGTGGTTTCCAAAAGCTTTTTTCTGTATCAGATATTGTCAGAACTGTGTACGTCACTACTAATGTTAATATCGTTTTGTATATTTTCCTTTTGCATATTTTCTTATATATGTTTAGTTTTTCCATGTTGTATTATTTACACGCTCAGCTACGTAGCTTTTGTTAAATTTTGTCTGACCTGATTTCTTACACGTTTACTGCTGGAGAATTCAGTATCAATGTGTAACTCCTCCATACAGTGCCAGCAACTAATTGGTTGCTAATATATGCTCATACAATTGGATTTTTAGTGCATTTAACCGTATTTAGGTTTTCCTCTGTCACGTTGATTTCATGTACAAATTTCTACAACTTATCATCATTGACTGATAGTACGACTATATCCTCACCATAACAAATGATTTTTATTTCTTCGCCACCGATTCTAGAACATCTAATCGATAACTCCTGTATCACTTCGTCCATTATTATGTCTAATTGTAGCGGATGTAATACGAGTATTAACTGATTCATATCTGGTTAATCTGAGACCAGTTTTCGTTTTGATTTACTTGTTGCAGTAAATGTGATCAGTTGATTTTACTAAATTGGAAGGAATGTCCCGAAACTGGATAAATAGAGTATCATCTTAAATCCAACTTTTTTTTTAGGGAAAAAGAAAGAATTTCACAATTGTAAGATACACTTTGTGTTATAGCGGACTACATAAATCGATTTTGATGGATGAAATTAAGTTGTAGATAGTCAGCTGTAATTAGAAGAAGGCTATTTCCTCCTGCTGCAAATACGCCCACTCAGGCAGCCATAAAGCGAACATTACAAACGACTATGCTAATGCGGGAAATTGCCGCAGCTTATTAATTTCGATTTTCCATTGAGGGACTCGTGTCCGCTCAATATGGAAAGGGCCGAACAGGCGCCGGGCGAAAGCCAATGGCTGCGTCGCTCTCCCTCCCCCCCCCTTTTCCCCTATAACCGAGAGTTTCGCCAGCCGGCAGCAGGGATAGCCGTGAGATTAAACCTATCGTCTGGGCCGGGCTGGCGCCGTACTAAATATTTATACCCGTAATTGTTTCTAACGATATGGAAGGATTATGCGCCAATCTGGCCCAATCGACGGAGGAGCCGAGTGCGGCAGCGCGCCGGCCGCAGTAAAGAACGGCTGCGACACAGTTTTCGCTAACAACGCTTCCGGCCGTGCGATTACGCCCTTCCCGCGAATTAAGTGGCTATCGGAGGGTGGGGAACGCCTCGCGATAACGCCGCTACGTCACACGGGTCGGGCGCCTGTCGGCGGGCGGGTCTGATTATGCCGTTAAGTTGGTAGGCCTGGACGGCCGCGACCTACTGCCAACACCCCCACCCCCCGAAGACCCTCCCCCGCCCCTTCTCCTTCCTCCCCCCCCACTCCCCCCAACCTCGCCTCCACCCTCCACTCCTGCCTCATGATGATGATAGTAATTTCCATGTTGCGAACAACGCGCTGTGTGTTATGATCCCCCGGCGCAGATATTGAACTAATTTCGGCGGCTTAATGATAGCGCCGTGACGTATGGGCGGTGATCACGCGACGGCTGTAAGCTGTTGCTGCGACACGCGGCCACCGCCTCGCCAGCCACTTAGCCGCCGCTCCTGTCAACCTGGCCGCCTTGAGGCCTCAGCTGGGGCCGACCGTCGATGAAACAAGTGCGTCGAACTTAAATCTAGCCAACTCATTGTCATTAAACTTTGAAAAGACGCATTACATGCAGTTCAGAACGTGTAAGAGATTACCTGACAGCATACGCATTAAGTATGAAGAAGAGCAGATAGGAGATATAAGAAAGGAAAGAGAACTGACCCATACAATTACAGGCCAATATCGTTGACATCAGTTCCATGTAGAATTTTGGAGCATATTCTCAGTTCGAATATAGTAAATTTCCTTGAAACGGAAAAGCTTCTTTCCATGAATCAGCACGAGTTTAGGAAACATCGTTCATGTGAAACTCAGCTTGCCGTTTTCTCCCATGACATCTTGCGAGCCATGGACGAAGGGTAACAGGCGGATTGTGTTTTTCTCGACTTCAAAAAGGCGTTCGACGCGGTGCCACATTGCAGACTGCTGACGAAGATACGAGCTTACGGAATAGGTTCACAGATTTGTGACTGGCTGGAAGACTTCCTAAGTAATAGAACGCAGTACGTTGTTCTCGACGGCGAGTGTTCATCAGAGACGAGTGTATCGTCAGGCGTGCCCCAGGGGAGTGTGATAGGACCGCTATTATTTTCTATCTATATAAATGATCTGATGGACAGAGTAAGTTGTAATTTGCGGCTGTTTGCTGATGATGCTGTGGTGTACTGGAGGGTGTCGTCTGTAACTGACTGTATGACATAGACAAAATTTCTAGTTGGTGCGAAGATTGGCAGCTAGCTCTCAATGTAGAAAAATGTAAGGTGATGGGCATGAGTAGAAAAAACAATCCCATAATGTTCGAATACAGCATTAGTAGTGAGATTCTTGATGCTGTTGCGTCGTTCAAATACCTAGGCGTAACATTGCAGAGGGATATGAAATGGAACGAACATCTAAGGACAGTTATGAGTAAGGCGGACAGCCGACTTCGGTTTATTGGGAGAATTTTGGGAAGATGTACTTCACCTGTAAAGGAGACCGCGTATAAAACGCTTGCACGACCACGTCTTGAGTATTGCTCAAGTGTTTGGGACCCGCAGCAGATCAGTTTAAAGGAAGACATAGAGGCGGTTCAGAGACGAGCAGCTAGATTTGTTACCGGTAGGTTCGACCAATGCGCGAGTGTCACGGAAATGCTCCGGCAACTCAATTGGGGATCTCTGGAAGAGAGACGACGTTCTTTTCCTGAATTTCTGTTGAGGGCCGGAATTTGAAGCTGAGTGTAGTACGATCTTGCTGCCGCCTACTTACATTTCGTGTAAAGATCACAAAGACAAGATAAGAGATATTAGGGCTCGAACGGAGGCATATAGGCATTCTTTTTTCCTTCGTTCAATTTGGGAGTGAAATAGGAAAGGAAATGCCTAGTAGTGGTACAGTGTACCCTCCGCCACGCACATTACGGTGAATTGCGGAGTATGTATGTAGATCTCGATGTAGAAGAGGATGACAGTATTAAATTCCTGGGATTACAACTTGATAATAAATTTAGTTGGTAGGAGCACACCACAGAACTGCAGAAACGACTCAACAAATCTGTATTTTCAATACGAGTATTATTAAACATAGGAGACATAAAACTAACAAAGCTTGCATACTTTGCTTACTTCCATTCCCTAATATCATATGGTATAATATTTTGGGGTAACTCTTCAAGTCAGTCAAAAGTCTTCAGAGTCCAAAAACGTGTAATACGTATTATTTGTGGCGTAAATTCATGGACGTCTTGTAGAAGCCTCTTCAAAGAACTGGGTATATTAACCACTGCCTGTCAGTATATTTATTCCTTAATGAAATTTGTCATAAATAATAAATAATATATCCCTTTTCCCAACAAACAGCTCAGTTCATATATACAATACTAGGAATAAAAATGATCTACACAAGGACTTAAAAGCACTTACTTTAGTTCAAAAAGGGATTCAGTACTCAGGAACACACATTTTCAATAATTTACCATCAAGTATAAAAAAAAATTAGCTACAAATAAAGATCAGTTTAAGAGGAACTAAAAGACTTTCTAGTGGCGAACTCCTTCTACTCCATTAGTGAATTTCTAAATTTTACCAAATGATGCATGCACTCTTACTATATTAGTATTATTATATTATCAGCAAAAAATAAATAAATAAATAAATAAATAAAAAATAAAAAAAACTTAAATTTTTTTGTATCTGTATTTATAAGTGTATGTATTTGTATTTATATTATTAGTATTATCTATTATCCAACTTGTAAATTTTGTTTCTTGACATGTTCCACATCCGCGAGTATCCCCTTAACATGGATCTACGGAACGAATAACTAATCTAATCTAATCGACGGCGAAATTTATTGATTACTGCCATAAATGCACATTTAAGCCTAAAGTAAATTAAACAGGTTTATGACTTTTCATGTAAATAATTAAGAAGCCCAAATGAGGCTATATACTCTACAGGGAATAGAAATTTAGTACATCCTCTAAGATTTTTCCACTAGAGATTTATGCTGAAATAGTGTGTTTAGTGTACATGAGAAACTTACATTAACACAATAATAGCTCAAGTGTTACTAAGAATGAAAGTACTTGGGCTCGAACAAACATATCTGTATGAACGTTTGGTTACAGTATTTCTACGTACCCCTCAATGTGCTGGTGGGTGTTGATTTTATGCAAAACTTTGCAATCATTCTCTAGATAGCACTGGAGATGTAATTGCAGATGCCATACGTAATACAGATATCTGAACTATAACTCATGTAATAAACTTCGTACATGTTCTCTAGCATATTGTCATCAGAATCCGTGGTGATAGTTGCAACTTTAACCATCTTGTCGGATGACTGTTGGTATTCACTGCCACTGCTTCCATCGCCTCTTCGCGCACTTACCGTATCACTACCGCTAGCAATGAGCTCTTCGTCATTATCATCCCTTTTATCATCATTATGTGTTAGTGTTACAACAATATCTAACTTATGCTCATATTTCTGTACCATAACAGATTCGAGAAAGCATGCGCATGATTCATCTTCTACACTCATACCATCTTCACGAAGAATGGTTCTTCGTAACTTCATCTCAACCAATCGCAATACTTCAGCAGAATTGATTATCAATTGCCCACAAATGTCACAAAACGCAACTTCGGAGGCACATTGCACCTTCCCTATTGGCGAACCGACAGGGTAAAGTGCAATGTGGCAAGGCACACGCAGAGTCCTCTAACGGACGACTGCAGAGTTTTGCAGATGCGGGAGTATCACTAGTGCAATAAGGGACCTTTACAATACCTCTCATACGATTTTGGTGTATATATGTTTGTTCGAGCCCAAGTACTTTCCTTGTAAGTTACGAAGTGTCGATCCATGCCGAAGCACCCGTCTTAGAATGGGCAACAGTGCAGGTGCCGATTCTGGCATCCATTCAATCAAACAGACAGCGAATACTATCTCGGGATGCATTATTCCACACCTGTTCAACCTGTTCAAGTAGCTTTGCAAGAGTAGTGGGTAGACGAGTCCCATGTGTCAGTTGTCGTCTCTTCATATCTCACACGGCCCCATTTGGGGACAAGTCCGGAGATCCTGATGGTCAGCAAGTTGCTGTACGCCTTGCAGAGCACTTTGAGTTTCACGTGCAGTGAGGCTGAGCATTATGATTGGAATGAAGCATCACATCCCTGCTGTAAGAATGATAAAAGAATAGGTATTATAACATTCTGCATGTACTGATCGCTGGTGAGCGTACCCTCCACATACACCAATTGTGAACGAGAGCTGTCTCCTATCGCACTGCAGACCATAAGGCCTGGGATGGGGCCAGTGGGTCCATGACGAACGCACTGAACGAGACAGCGCTCCCCAGGTACAGCCTTTTTTCATCGCTGGATACCAAGCCAACACCCCCCCCCCCTCCTCTTCCATAGGCTCTTTCAAGTGATCCACTGACGGCAGTATAGTATTCGTCACATAGAAGGCGACCCAGTTTTCAGCTGTTATGCGCCTCCTCCTCCATTACCACACTGACAGCCAAAAACGTTCATTCTCAAGGCGTGTGGCTGGCCGCAAGTTACACAGTGTTTCTCCCTCAGGCTCAAATGTTGGCGCTCGGCCGTAGCTCCTCCCCTTCAGTCCACAGTTCCCTATGGCTCCGCCTCTGTGAGTGTTTTTGATCTTCTGGTGACTTTACTAATCGATAAAGGATAGCATCATTTGCGGACAGTCTAAGAGAGCTACTCAGAGTGTCTCCTAAATCGTTTATAAAAATAAGGAACAGTAGGGCCAATAATAACTCCTTGGGTAACGCCAGTTATCACCTCCGTTCTGCTCGATGACGTACGGTCAACTACAATGAATATAGGCGTATTTGGTGTAGCAGATTCACCCGCCTCCCACCCCTTCCTAAACAAATACACACCATCTCTCCCGCGTCAGACGATACGACATGAGGAGAGACAGGAGCGGGCAGCCGCGGTCCAGGACAATCCAGTCGGACGTGTTCGCGTCTCTTGCAGAGCTGCCGCGTCACGGTGGCGTGCGGGTCACCAACGGTCAGCCGCGCGTCCCTTGGATCTTCCTGCAGCCACCACGCCTGGATCTCCGCTGGCGTCGATGCAGCAGCAGCTGACCTTTAGCATCGTGGCCTGCTGTTACTCGAGGAAGCGCATCAGCCGATGGACCCGTCTTCCGGTCGACCATCGGGCAGTAACGGTCGCGTGGAAGCCGTGGGAACGACAGCAAATTCATGCACTGGAACTGGAGCAGAAGGCGATACAGCGATTAAGACTGCAGACGTCTGATACGATTTAGTCGCACAGCCGGTTTCGCTGCTTAGAGCAGCATCAACAGGTGATACTACATGAAAGGTGAAAGAAGCCTTGAAACACGAAACTTAAAACAAAAATGTAAATAAATAAACCCCTTTGCAATAAAATGAATGAGAAGTACTTACAATGGTGTCAACGCATATAGACGATACAACATTCATAATCTGAGAAGCCATCAGTAGTCGAAGTAGGCAACAAACCTGGCAGAGGAATCGGTGAATAGTGTGGAAACTAAAGCACTAGGCAAGAAGAAATTAATATTTCCAATGCGATCACGATGAAAATTTGGTGTTGTGAAAAAGGCCGTTCGACACACCGTAACGAAAGTGTGGTCAAAAAAATTAGTTAAGCCCAAATTCTTGCTGCTGTGTAAATTAGGGTATATAAATTCAATGTTTTAGTTATGTTGTTAAAAGAGGACACCGTACGTTCACTGTGAGAAAATCAAGTATAAACTAGTGCAAACCCAAAGTAAAATTGCAGATAGGACACCTTCTTGTAGTGGGCTACCTAGGATATAAAACAGCTAATTTTTAAAACTATCATATTCAAAATGAATGTCAAGAACACAAAAAGCTCTAAAATACTTGTCAGTGCACGGCACTGGATAGGGGTAAATGTACGAGATTGAAGCGTCGAGGTTTGCTGTCCAATCGATGGATGAATACACCACGTTGTACGACGTGAAAATTTTAAACTACGCAGATTGTGAGGCATCTTACCAGTAAAACATTGTATCTACGAACGAGGGAATTAAATAAAACAAATAAATAGACAAGCTCATTGTACAAGTGGAAGGGCCATAATCATAATATTAATACGTAAGCATTAAACTCGAGATATTTATTTGTTATACTTACTGGCCAACCCAGCGACGTTTCGCAGTTGCTAAATTTGTATGCGAATTCACTTCCCTGCCAATTGCTTCCTCCACCTTTGTGCTAATTGTTAAGTTCATGTTTATCCTCTAAGGCCTCTCACTGTTTTAGCTGGCTCATCATCATTTGGTTGTCTGCCGTACGGCAGGTTTAGACTGCATAGCCCTCAATGCTTCTCTGTCTTTTGCGATCATCTTCGTTCTTTGGTCCTCTCCTAGTGGCTTGCTGATGTCATCCAGCATCTGGTACCTTCTTCTGACCCTCCCTCTCTTTCCCGCAACGCAACCTTCTATTGCCTCTACCAGAAGGCAATGTCGTATTAAACTGTGGCCTAGGCAGTTTAGTTTCCTATTCTTTATCGTTAGAAACATCCTCCGTTTCTCTCCAACTCTGTTCAGTATTTCTTCATTTCTGACTATCTATCCAGCTGATCTTCTCCATCCTACGCCATATCCATATTTCACAAGCTTCAGTTTTCTTCTCATCTTGCTTTCTCAATGTCCACGTTTGTCCTCCATACGAGGCCATACTCCATATTAGAGACTTAACCAGTCTCTTCCTTATTTCTTTGTTTAACCACTGGTTAGGAGTCTTTTTGCTTCTGGAACGCTTCTTTCGCCAGAGCCGTTCTCACTTTGATGTCTTAGCTAGCAGAGAACCCGAATTTCCTCGGGTATTTATTTATTTCAATATTCTGTTAATCCATACACAAGTACTCCTCCCTTCTCTCTCTGTTCATCTTTTCCTCTTTCTACCTAGTTGCTTCCTCCTCCTCCTCCTCCTCCTCCTCCTCCGCCACCTCTCTATCCATTCCCCCTCTCTGTCATTACCTCCCCTGCTCTCTGCAGTGAGAATATCTTTCAAATTCCATGTTCATAGAAAAAATGGTGTCGAAGTCTGGGATCAGGTTTCCTCTACCATGCGCCGGACGAAATCGTACGTACACAGTGACCTTCCTCTCATTTTCAAGGTCGGAAGTGCAAAATTTTATCAAGATCAGAATAAATTTTCACGTAGCCCTTGCAGGTGGGGTTACTGTCGCCAGTGATAGTCAGCTGTACTCAAATGCTGCTCATGTTCATCTCGTCGCCGCTAACAAACGCCGAAAGATTCATCTGATTAGGATGCAGCCTT
The DNA here is from genome assembly GCA_026315105.1 of Locusta migratoria. Lineage (NCBI taxonomy): Eukaryota > Metazoa > Arthropoda > Insecta > Orthoptera > Acrididae > Locusta > Locusta migratoria. The sequence goes on from CM048751.1 coordinate 59,337,080, forward strand.
CCAGGTGTGGCATTTTGGTTGGATAGCAGTATACGTATTATATTCCCTTATAAGACAAGATGGTCAGTGACTCCATAAAAATAATTGGTTCTGTCTACTTTAACATGACTACAGCCAGGCGTGCACCACCACGAGTGTATTTCTTCAGGGCCCCATGAAGAGGTGGATAGGAAGTGTAAGGAGGATGGATAAGGACTTTCCAGTGAAACTTTGGTATCATGGTGGAAACCACCTTGGCAACATATGGGCGAGCATTACCTGTCAATAGAAGGATGCTGTTCCTACTAGTCTGCCAAAGTTTTCCCTATTTTCATATTTTTGAAGCTCTGTAGGGAGACAGTTGTGGTCTTTGTCGGCTTTGGACGAAGAGGTGATTTACTAGGTACAGTTCTAGTGTTGCATGCAACCGTAAATATTTTTCCATTAAGATATTGAACACTCAGTTTGACGGTGTGATAAAAGTATTGAATTTCACAGTGATTACTTTATAAACAATATTGCTCACTATTTCCATCTGTCTATTTGTAATTGGTTTCTTCATATATTTATTTGATGGAAAAGAAAGTAAGAAAGCGTGACCCGCACCCAGGGGTGTGATACAAGTAAAGAGCTAAGACAATTTAGGCAGAGATGTGATAGATATTTAAAAAAGATTTTAAATGCAGAAGAATCCAAATACTTCCAAATTTTTGTATTTGGGAATCAAAATACTGAGTAATTTTTGATTTGCTGTTTCATTGCAAGTTACAAAATATGTGCTCTCTAAATGCTTTCATTAAAATAATTTTTAAAATACTTTGAAAGAACAAGTTTCTCAAACAGTTCATCATTAACTTTGCTTCTATGAGGTCTTGTGATCATTCCCACTACGATGAAGGACGTTTACCGGAGTTGAGCTCCGAAAACACGAATTAAACTACATGAAAAATTTCTTTTCTGATGGGTGTCTATTTAATGAATGAAAATCATTGTCTCTTTCTTTTCAAGAACAGAGTGTCTTTAATTCAGCTGAAGTGAGAAATGTTAGTAATAACTCTTGTTGCTGAACAAACTGATACTCGTTTTTCTCCCTCGTATTTTCAGTGGCACTAGCTGAATATTATGCTTTTTTAATTGCGAGAGATGAGAAAAAGCAAGTTCGTTTTCACAAGTTTCTTCCTATAATGCTTATAAAACGAACGTCGAAAGATTCATCTGATTCTGATACAAATTAAGAAACTGTGCAACTGGTGAGTCAAAGGAGGTTGCATTCTACATACACTTTTACCGGTAATAATAATAATAATAATAATGCTTTTCGTAGTTAAATACTGATGTAATATGTCGCATCACTCTCCCGTAAGGTGGCATATTGGTTACCTGTATTGTCGCAATGCGGTCATCTGAAATATGAAGAATAACAAGGAAGATCAGAGTTTCATGTCCAGTCGACAGGATGGTCGCTAGAGACGGAACTCACATTAGGATTGTAGGGGCAAAGGTGGGAAAGGAAATCGCCCGCGCCAGTCACAGCCTGCACGGCCGCTACGGTCGGGGGTTCAAATCCCCCCTCGGGCATGGATGTTTCTTAGTAACCATCACGGCATCTGCCTGTAGTTATTTACCGTAATCACTGAAATATTACGAATATTTATTCGCAATTTTCGAAATGTTGGGTCTTTCTAGCTGCATTCTCTTGGTCTGGAACTTTGTCTCCCAAACACGCGTGCTTGAAGTTGGAACTTTTAGCAAAAATGTACAAATATCCCATTATTAAATATAGCTGTTAGTCGTCATCAGTGTCTATTCCTTTCAAACAGATGTACGAGGATCGTTTCTAAAGTAATGCCTCCAATTTTTATCCATGGAAACTAAAGGAGATACTTAAATCATAATACCACATCTAAATAGAGTAATATTACAGCTACAGGCTGTCATTTTCCTGCATAGTCACCACCATTCGTCATGAACTTTCTCCAACGATGAACGAGAGCCTGCATTCCACGCTTGTAAAAATAGAAACCCGCTGATGCTGTTTCTTACAGATTAGACAACAGCATTCGAGTTCTGAAATTGTTCTTTACGTAGATCACATTTCAGAGGCCCAAAGAGATGGAAATTGATGGTGTTAAATGAGAACTATGCGGTGAATGTGGTAGGTCAGTCCAGGTGAATTGTGCAATAGTTGTGCAATCGCAAAATTGGTGTAGGGAATGTTATTATGATGTAGCAGGTGAAATCTTGTCTTCTTCTCTAGACTTAGCTCGATTTAAAAAAAAAAAAAAAAAAAAAAAAAAAAAAAAAAAAAAAAAAAAAAAAAAAAAAAAGAGAGAGAGAGAGAGAGAGAGAGAGAGAGAGTCGTATTGAGAACCTCCGCGATCAAAAATAGGAGGCATTACTTTCCGAACGATCCTCGTATTAAGCAAAGACATCAGGGAAAATTAAATGAATGGAGATGGATTTGTACCACCATCCTTCCGAATGCAAGTCCAGTGTGTTAAATACTGGGCCATTTCACTCGGCTATTTCGAAGCGAAGATAGCAGGTATCGGAATTCTTCTTTCGTGTATCGTGAATTATTACCGTGAGCCTATGCTGCAGTAGCGGCAATGCGTCACACCTGCAAGTGTTTATTGTCGCTTTGCTGCAGACCGGCTTGTGAAGAGGCGCTGCCCTCTTCCCCACCGGCAAGTGGCCGTTGATTCACGAGCCCGCAGCGCCGCCGCAGCACAGGCAAGACCGTAATTTTTTCGCCCCTTCCGCAGTTGGCTCAGCCACGCAAGACCGCTTAATCACAGTTCGCTATCGATGGATTCAGAATCCACGGAGTAAGGCCATCAATTAGAGCGCTATTTTCCAGCTAAAAAAAAATCACCTCCCGGCGCCATTTACAACAGTTTTAAAAGTGTAATTTTTTTCCCTCCCTTCTCCCTTCCTCTTCTCTATTTTATTCCCCTAGCTGTAAAGCACACAAGAGAGGGAGTTTCGGTTCACAAGAAACAGCGGGAGGCATTCCAATTATAAGTTTAATAACCGACAGTTTAAAGCAGCGATTACTGGCGAAGATTAAACAAAAAAATATTAAAAAATCTGCGTGACGGCGGAGGCCGGTCCGTCCCGACCCTTTGAGTTCGTCACGACACCTCGGCGTTCCAGGGCTGACACGAGATGTCTCGAGGCCGCTCATAGAGAATGCAGTTGTTTCTAATAAACAGCTCTCCTTTCCATTCGCAAACAAATTTCCACAAATTTTCGCAGGGAGACGTGCTGTAGTACCACAGGAATAAATCCAGTGAAACGGGACAGTAATTATATTTATGTTGTGAAACTATAATTTTATTAACAAACTAACTTTTAATGTCAAGTTTTGTCCGGTATATCACACTGCTCGTCTATGAAACTGTAATATAATGAATCAAGACAAATGATTAATTTTTACCTACTGTGTTTATAAAGTACAGTAAGGGCGAAAAACATGTTTACATCAGTAGAGAGACAAATCAAGGATTTAGGTATGGGGCCTGATGGAGGGGTATGAGGCTGTGTTCGTAGAAATTTCATGTCGCCCGCCCGTCTATAAATATTCCAGTAAACTAAGGTGACTTCTTAATTTTCTGTAGCACCAAATACAATTTTAGGTACAGTTTCTGGGGGGAGAGGGTTATGCATCACCCATTCTAATAGCATTAACCCTGAATAAAATCAGATGTAAACTCGTAGGGCCTACCACAACCCACAGTTTTCATTAACATTAACATCTACTTAAGCCTCAGAAAGAAAAACATTTTTCTCTGAACCATTTTAGTATAACAAATAAACAATTATCTATTCGCAGTTTGGGATTGCTTCTAAAGTTAGTTTATGATGTTCTGACGAATTGAAGTCTGTGACGGACTGGGACTCGAACCCGGCTCTCCCGCTTGTAGCAAGTGAGCGAGCTTAGCATAGTTTTTTAAAATAACAAAACGTAAATGAATGATATATAATTTTTCCAGGTTATATTTTGTTGCTAAGCCACAAACTAATGAATCAGTTAAGAAACTGGAGGTACAATTTATTTTTAACGGGGATTTTTTTTTTTTTTTTTTTTTTTTTTTTTTTTTGGAGTAACGGAGCGATTCTGTGTGACCAGTTCTACTGCCAACAAATCCTCCTCAATAATGAATACTACATATTCAAAAAGGCAGAACATACTTGTTACAACACATGTTCCTTCTGCACCAGTGTCTCGCTAGTTACACTTTCTTCACTCGCACGTTGTATCCTCGTTTAAAATCAACGAATTTATAGCTTGCCGCTGTTCTTGGATCTGAAACGGCAGAAACTAGAAGCCTTTATGGCACAAATGTTTCGTGTCTTACCAGTGCTGTCAATAGCAACGGTAATATGTAGAGCACATGAAATGGCACGAAAGACCGGAATACAAATATTTTATGAGAACAAAACCATTATATGGAAAGACGGTCAAATTAAATACCCGTTATCCACAAAAAAATGATGAAACTGCAAACCTCCGCAATTTTAAATATCTATTACATACTATAAAATCCTCAGGATAATACCGAAATGCCAATGAACAAATCATCTCCAAGCCTAAGGTCTACAAGCCAACATGATCTTACAACAGCAAAAAGTGCGTTTCGACAGACAGAAAGTGAAGGGACTAAACAACAGTGTTTCTTCCCGAAGCAATTTACGCAGCCGTAACAGTGCTAACTGAAGGCCATTCAGAAACTGGGGGAATAGAAAAGCAGAAAGAAACATTATCAGCAAGATTTATGGAGCACTCAATGAAAATGGCATTTAGATGAAGAGACCTTAACACAAACGCTATCAAAAGACCATCGCTGTAACAAAAGAAATCATAAGACACCAATCAAAGTTTTACGCACACTTCTACAAGTTTGAAAACACCATAACAACAAAGAAACAAGCCGACATTATAGGGGAAAGTACCCTAATATCGGCACTGCTTTAAATTTAAGATCCTTATTTAACTATTAATCTTCGAGTTAAGGAAAATGAAATCTGTCATTACTAAGGAGTATTTAAATAGCGTCTCTGCAAAAAAAAAAAAAAAAAAAAAAAAAAAAAAAAAAAAAAAAAAAAAAAAAAAAAAAAAAAAAAATCTCGGAATTCACTCATTCAGTAATAGTAGCTCAAAGAATTAAAATATGTAAGTTTAAAATTTTGTAAAGTATGGTTCGTAATGTTCGATTTGGAACTAACCCAATTCCAGGATGGTTAAAAGCACGAAAATTTATTGGTTTAGTATAACACGAAATCTATTCACGCCATATGTTTATTTGATAGGTAGAGGGTTCTGCGTAGATTTTGGAAAAATAGCACAACACAAGAATAGCTGCACAAAAAAACGACGAACATTAGGGTTTTAATGTCGCATCGACAGCGTGGCTATTGGAGACGGAGCTCGAACTCGGATTGTTCGGGTAAGGATGGGGAAGGAAATCGGCCGTGCCCTCTGAAAGGGACCATCCTGGTATGCGCCTGGAGCGATTTAGGAAAGTCACGGAAAACCTTAATGAGGTTGGGTAGACACACATACGCAGTTGAATTATATCCATTTTACTTGTGTAAAGAAACATAAGTATTTGGGAGTTACCCTTGATCGCTCCCTTACATATAAATACCACTGCCAAAACACCAAACAGAAGGTTACCACCAGGAACAACCACCTTAAGAAACTAGCAGGGACCATGTGGTGAGCAAATCCAAAAGTTCTAAGGACAACGGGTGAGGCCTTGTGTTTCTCAGTTGCAGAATATGCCTGCCCAGTGTGGGGTAGATCCAATCATGCAAAAGACGTCACAACGGCACTAAACGGTACCTGTCGAATAATTACTGGCTGCATGAAGGCTGCTCTATTACAATTACTTCACAAAGCAACGGACGTTACATCTCCGGACGATCGAAGAGACAATGCCCAATATCTGGGAAGGTCCAAACAAAAGTTTGATGACAGGCAACCCTTATACCAGCTCGAGGAATTTCATGGATCCAGCCGGCTCAAGTCCAGGAGACATTTAATGAGATCTGTCAAGAAAGAAACCCCAGAAATCTAGCCTCTCCATCAGGAACACTCGCAGGGAATGGAACTAGAATGAAAAACCTGGAGCTTGTTTAATCGTATGCGTACTGGCTTTGCCCCTGTCAATATGCCGAAGTGGGGTATAATTGCAAACGATGACGTCCTTTGCGACTGTGGGGAAATACAGAATGTGACTCTTTTGACTACACGCGAGCTGTGCCCCTCAACATGCACCCTCAATGATGTATCGTTCGCTAACAATGAATCTGTCGACGTAGCCCGTTTCTGGGCTGAAAAGCTGTAATTTCGGATTCAGACACGAGAAAGTAAAACGTCAGTATGTAAAGAGTCTTGATGTCAGTGTTATATAGCATCAAAACCGGTAGCTCAATTAAAAGAAACTAATATTACGCCTACCGTTATTTTGCTGTTTACTTCAGATCAGAATCATTGTTGCTGAAATGTTTGACATATTACGAAAAAAATGTTCAAATATTTGTAAATCTATCGGGATCAGCTGCTGGGTTATTAGTCCGTAGCTTACAAACTACTTAAACTAAAGTAAACTAACCTAAGGACTAGATAAACACCCATGCCCGAGGGGGGACTCGAACCCCCGACGGCGAACGGCCGCGCGCACCCCAGCACGGCGCTCCAATGCGCACGAATAATCCGCCGCGGCTATTACGAGTGAAATGTACGTTTGTAAAGGCAAAATTATCACACTAGTATGTAGGTGTGGTCCAAAAAAGATGGAGACGGTCACCACGTAGCCGAGATTAGGATTCCATCGAGCATATCTAAGATGTCAACGGTCACAGGCTCCACGCCATGGACACATTGGTAACGCACTGCAGTGGCGGACTAAGGCTGTCGAAGGCCCGGGGCGGCGGCAAAACGAAATAAAGCCCTCCCCCCGTCATCTTGGAAATACATTTATTACTATACCGAAGTATCTTTTGAGATTTGTAGGTCCCCAGGACGAAGAATAGCTTTCGGAGATTTGGAGGCCCCAGAACGAGAGGTTAAGGGACATAGAGAGAGAGAGAGAGAGAGAGAGAGAGAGAGAGAGAGACCAACAAACCTTGCTTTTGAGGTATTGTGAGGCCCTGGGCGGTTCGCTCCCCACCCCCCCCCTTCCACAGTCCACCACTCGTTAATTGTTTAAATGTTTGTAAATCTATCGGTCTCACACTACGTGGTCATTAGTCCGTAGCTTACGAACTACTTAAACTAGGTAAACTAACCTAAGGACAACATAAACACCCATGCCCGAGAAGGGACTCGAACCTCCGACGGCGAACGGCCGCGCCCACTTAGCCACTGACTCAATGGTCCCGCATTCGGGAGGGCGGCGGTTCAGATCCGCCTCCTGCAGCTCCTCCCATCGAGACTTTGGTTTTCCGTGACATCCCTAAAATTGCTGGGGAGGTGTCTTTGAAAGGTCATGCCCCAATTTCCTAGTCATTCTTAGCAGAACAGTCCGTTCTTGTGCTTCGTCTCTGAATACTACGATTTTGGCAGGACGTTAAACCCTGTTTTGGTTTTCCATCTTCATTTTCCTTCTTCATCTCGTGTCGTTGAGCCTGCAAATACGAAAACACCATAATTAGCTGCCGCTCTGTAAACAATCTGCTGTCTACTACGTCAGAACAAATGCCAGGGACTTGCAGACTTTTCCAGGTCTTCCTCGAATCATTTCGCAGGTATTGAACAGGACCCATACAAAATTAGGTAGGGGAAGGTCGGGTAGCCCCGGATGGCGGGTAACCGTGGAAATTTCAGTTTCTAAGGAACCAAGCACATTGCGTTGGTAACACTGTATTTGAAATGTACGCCATGTGGATTAAAAGCATGCAAGTCAGTTGCGGCACAGGCGCCGAGCGACCTACTCGGAACTGTGAATTTTGTTCGCGGCAAAAATTTTTCGTCGCTTCTGTTAAACTTCGTTGACGGTTTTTGAAATTAGTATTTGATCTTGCAGAAGCTCTAAGAATCCCTCATAGTTTGAATAATGGGAAGCGTTTATCTCTTCATAAAAAAAGGTGTAGAAGACAGACAGAAAAGTAAATGCAATAAAAAGGACGAGCCGAAAAAACAAAACCGTAAAGACACTAAAGAAACGTTAAGGACAAAAACAAATATTCACAGTATCTCCGAAGAGAATCAAGGAAAAGAGACGGAATGCATCAGATACGGAGAAACCTCCGAAGAAGACTGGATTCAGTGCTATGACTGCAAGGACTGGGGCTATGAAAATTGTGTTTATGTAGATCCTTCCGATATTTATAACTACTGTGATGTTTGCAAGGCCAAGAAACACCTGGAACACCACTGAATGCTGAGACTGGGGCTACCCTCCAAATTTTGTACTGCCAACAAACTAATTTAAATGTGTTTTTAAGATAGTTCATAAAAAATTATTATGTAAGGTACGTGAACCAGATAAGGCCCACCTAACGCTTAGGAATTTCGTATTCAGTATGTGTAAGTTGTAATATTCAGAGATCGTACGTGCAACATCCTACAACTATATTCGGTTCAAACGTAAATTAAAATCGAAAGTTCATGTAATCAATATCATCACTTTAAAGAAAATGTTTAACCCCTGCAAGGGGGCCTTGTTAGGAGATCCTGTTCCTAATATGGCCCGTAGGCTCATCTAGTTCATATTAACATTCTGGGGCGCGTAAATAGCAGGAAAACTTTTGAAATACACTGCCAGAGTTGTAATGCAACTTTATATTAGACATGAGTGGAATGAGATGATACATAGACTTTTATACTTACAATTTTCTACAAACGATTCATACAGTACTATTGGTAATTTACTTACTGGTTATAAACTCTTCAGATTATTAAATCTAATTAGTAACCAAGATTGTTCTGACTGCAATAACTTTTCTTATCGTAAGTTAATAGGAACAATAAGTCGAATCATTACATTTTCTATGAACACATAAATAATGATTCATGAAACTGGTTTGGCTCATTTAAATTATTTTTTGCAGGTGGGGCACAGGAAATTTCGTACTTTGTCTTTGGGTGACAGCCATACACAATTTCCATGAATATATTTCATACATATTTTGCAAAGTGTCATGTCGAATATCTTGCCTTCACAGCACACGTGACAAAACCAGCCAGCGTCTTGCAACACTTTTCTACAGGCAGAGCTGCTGCTTTCTTCAGCGGTATCTTTATTTTTATATTTGTTCATATTCTTTACTGACAGGGTTTTTTATTTTTGCCATGTGTATCTTCCTTAGACTTAGCTTTCGGTGGTATTACCATTTTTCTGTTGATTCTGCGTGAACAGTGCCTTACACACGACTTGGGCGTTCTAATTTAATGCCTTGCTCCATGGTGCTTTTTTTTCTGCAGCTTCGGTTTGAAAGAACAATCGAGACCTTCAGCTGCGTCATTATCTTCAAGACGGAAGTCACTTGAACTATCCTTTCCCGAATATGCCTCGCTTTCTGATAAACTGGAATGATGGACTGGCGCCTCTTTTTTCAGGAAGCCTGTGAGACTGATTGAGTCTCTGGCAGTTTACCTGTTTCAGGGACAATTTTCATCTTCTGGGGATTGTCGATATGCATAGCTGTATACAACAGGGTGCTGAATAAGGCCCGCCCGGGCCTTGTTTGGAACGCCACAGATTGGCCTTATTGGGAACAAATAGTTTAAAAGGCGTGTGTGTTTATTGTTTAAAAAGAAACGTTTTATTAGGAAGATTATGCCACTATCTTCATACGGCACAATTTTCTGTACACAAGTACATATATACCAGTACAAATGCTTCATGACCGAAGCGATTGCATCAGATGAAACGTACCGGGAAAATAAGAAGCAGCCCTCCTTCGTTGAACGCCGTAGCACAACTGAAAGTAAAATAGTTGGCACGAGAGCGGGTGCGGAAGTAGTTCTTGCCTTGTCCATTAAAGGTCACAATTTGTCATTACCAATGACATTTAGCACTGTTTTCAAACAATCAATGCTAGAAAATGGGAGTGGGTCTTATTAGGAACTGGGCCTTATTTGGTGCATGTACCTTATACTTTTGTTCAAAGTTATATGACTGAAGAAGATACTGCTTTCCTTTTACGATGAAAATAAATACCGAAAAATTGTTTATTGTGGTTTTATTAGCAATTAATTTATGTGTCCATGTTTACCCGACCTTCCCCTTCCTGTTCCGTGACATTTGCTGAGTGAGTGCAGTTCACGAGACAGCGTTGTTGTCCATAGTGGCGGGCTGTTCAGGGGAGCGCAGTTCGCCGTCCGGCAGGCAGCGGGCGCGTGCCTTGGCTCAGGTTTTGGGCGCGGCTCGGTGCGGCGGTCGCGACCGCGGGCAGCGGCGATTATCCTCGGTGAACCGCTCCGCGGCACTAATTCCGCACGAACAAAGCGGCCGCGCCGCCCTGGCCGAGGCGTGCCTTGCCGTTGCCGTTGCCGTCGGCGTGTCGTCGCCGCCGGCGTGCCGTACCGCCGCGGCCGCAGCCGCAGCACAGGTGTCCCGCGTGGGTGGTCCCGCGACACTCTTTTGTCTCTCTGAGGCGGCCGCCGCGGCTCCCTGTCTGCACCAGCTGGCCGGGGGCAGGGGAGTGAGGACCAGTGACGTGGCACCGGTACTGTCTGCTCGAAAGTATCCGGCCACCTAGTAGTACGGTACGCTGACATTAATAGGACCACCGCCTACTTTCGATCTCAACATACAAACTGACAAACGATTGGTGGCAGAACTACACCGTATCAGAGTAGCTTGTTATTTGCCGCTGTTTGCTTATTATGCTGTGGTGTATGGGAGGGTGTCGTCTTTAACCGACTGTAATAGCATAAAGGATGACTTGGAGAAAAATTCTAGTTGGTGCGAAGAATGGCAGCTAGCTCTCAATGTAGAAAAATGTAAGGTGATGCGCGTGAGTAGGAAAAACAATCCCATAATGTTCGAATACAGCATTAGTAGTGAGCTTCTTGATGCTGTCGCGCCGGCCGCGGTGGCCGAGGAGACTGACGCGCTCCAGTCACGGTCTGCACGGCCACTACGGTCGGAGGATCGAATCCCCTCACGGGCATGGATATTTGTGCCGTCTTTAGTATAAGGTAGTTGATAAGTAGTTTGTAAGTTTAGGGACTGATGACCCCATAGTTAAGTCCCATAAGCTTAACAAACATTTGACCATTTGATGCTGTCGCGTCGTTCAAATATCTAGGCGTAACATTGCAGAGGGATATGAAATGGAACGAACATGTAGGGACATTTGTGAGTAACGCGGACAGCCGACTTCGGTTCATTGGGAGAATTTTGGGAAGATGTACTTCACATGTAAAGGAGACAGCGTATAAAACGCTTGTACGACGACGTCTTGAGTGTTGCTCAAATATTTGGGACTCGCAGCAGATCAGTTTAAAGGAAGACATAGAGGCAGTTAGGAAGCGAGCAGCTAGGTTTGTTTCTGGTAGGTTCAACCAATGCGCGAGTGTCACGGAAATGCTCCGGCAACTCAATTGGGGATCACTGGAAGAAAGACGACGTTCTTTTCGTGAATTCCTGTTGAGGAAATTTAGAGGGCCGGAATTTGAAGATCTTGATGCCGCCTACTTACATTTCGTGTGGTGATCACAAAGACAAGATAAGAGAAATTAGGGCTCGTACAGAGGCATACAGGCATTCTTTTTTTCTTAGTTCTATTTGGGAGTGGAATAGGAAAGGAAATGTCTAGTAGTGGTACAGTGTACCCTCCGCCACGCACCTTACGGTGAATTGCGGAGTATGTATGTAGATGTAGATGTAGGTAAAGAGAGTCGATGGGAAGCGGATTGGAGGCATTACACAGTGCCGTAGTTACACTAATGTGGGAACACAGCATAACCGAAACGATGAAGTTTGTAAACAGATGTCGTTTCACCGTGGTAGTATCCCGTGCATGTTAAAATGTCACTGTCCAGAAGCAACGCTAAGGCGAGCCATCAATGACAGGGAGAAACGCCTGGAGCGGAGGCGTGGTGGTGAGTAGTACTGAATAGCTGACCGCCCAGATGAACCGAGGGGGTAATTACAGTGTCTCCCCAACTGTCGCTCACAAAATGATGCTGCGTATGGGTGTTAGTGCAGAGCCTACATCTACATCTACATACATACTCGGCAATCCACCGTAAGGTGCGTGGTGAAGGGTACGCTGTATCACTACTAGGCATTCCCTTTCTTATTCCTCTCTCAAATAGTACGAGGAAAAAAAAAAAAATAAAAAGAATGCTTATATGCCTCCGTACGAGCCCTAATTTCTCTTATCTTGTCTTTGTGATCTTTACGCGAAATGTAAGTAGGCGGCAGCAAGATCGTACTACACTCAGCTTCCAATTCTGGCCCTCTAAATATACTCAACAGAAATTCACGGAAACAACGTCGTCTTTCCTCCAGCGATCCCCAATTGAGTTGCCGAAGCATTTCCGTGACACTCGCGTATTGGTCGAACCTACCGGTAACAAATCTAGCTGCTCGCCTCTGAACTGCCTCTATGTCTTCCTTTAAACTGATCTGCTGCGGGTCCCAAACACTTCATCAATACTCAAGACGTGGTCGTACAAGCATTTTATACGCGGTCTCCTTTACAGGTGAAGTACATCTTCCCAAAATTCCCACAATAAACCGAAGTCGGCTGTCCGCCTTACTCACAACTGTCCTTACATCTTCGTTCCATTTCATATCGCTCTGCAATGTTACGCCTAGATACTTGAACGACGCGACAGCATCAAGAAGCTCACTACTAATTCTGTATTCGAAAATTATAGGATTGTTTTTCCTACTCATGTGCATCACCTTACATTTTTCTACGTTGAGAGCTAGTTGTAACTCATCGCACCAACTAGAAATTTTGTCTAAGTCATCCTGTATGCTATCACAGTCAGTTAAAGACGAAACCCTCCCATACACCACAACATCATCACCAAACAGACGCCAATTACAACTTATTCTGTCCATCAGATCATTTATATAGATAAAAAATAATAGCGGTCCTATCACTTTCCCCTGGGGCACGCCTGACGATACACTGGCCTGGCCTGGCTCAGGAAATCATTCTGACTGTTTATCGGCGATGGAGACTGAAATATCACGTTTTACGCTGCATCGTCATGAAACGTGTGAAATAAAACAACCAGAAACCATAGCGGTCATCAACAGTTTGTACGTGTGATTCGAAGCGCACCTAAATGAGTTTACCCCACTTATCTAGACAGCAAAATCACCGGATATAAGAGCAGGTGAGAATCTGGGTGACCAAATCGATTAGCCTGTGCCTAGGTATCATTACTTCTCGCAACCTTCTTTACTTTGTTCCTGCAGGTATTGCAGCGGTCCGCGGTGCAAAATGTGGTCAGATAGACCTGTGACAGGTGTCACATTAATGTGACAGCACAGTGTGTGGTGTGCGCCGACCTTCGAGATTTTGCAACGGCCGGAACTCTCTTGCAATGGTTTTCAGAGTGGTATTTTAATGACTGGAAGAGTAGGAGCCATTTCTTCCTCAAGAGATGAAATTTGACAAGGTGGTGCTCGGTTGTAGTGCGATATAGAGACAGATTCATTCGAAAGAAGCCCTCTGTGTTCAGGCTGGGACTCTAAGAATGCCAAGCCAATTTACAGAACCTGTTCAATGTTCAATGTTGGTACTAAGTTCCACTGCAGTCCTCTGAAGCAGTCTCATACAATGGAGAGTTCTGACTGAATTCACACTGAAGAGTGGTCAGGTGTTTCCGTACAGTTCACTTCACAATGTGATGCCACCCTAAAAATAATAATGATTATAATAATATAGTTGTGTATGTATTCAAAATATCAGTTTTCCTTGTGTGAAGACTCGTCAAGGGCTCGTATACAGTCTGCGGCAGTAATGACAACCTCTACCAAAGCCGTCTATAAACTGTTTACCTTGTTACAGCTATTCCACTGGAATCTGTGAGGTCCGATGCCAGTTACAACTCAATACTACGACAGTAGGTACCAACTTGCCCTTGCAGTAAAACAACGGTCCTCTCATTCTAATATCACACTTATTTGCTCTACCATGGTCTTTGGGACACAGTATGGGTCTCCATAAGGTGTCACCATACCCGAGAAACGACGGAAAAATTCACTTTAGGCCATCGGACCACATCGGTTTGAGACTGTCATGCCTCCATTCTTTCTGTGGTCCTCCACCGAAGAATCTGGTAGGCGTCTTCTCTGAGCCATAATGCACCGTCTGTGCATGTGTACACAGAGACGGTTAATGTGAGAACTACACAGAAAACACTACACCGTAAGAGCTATCCCCTGAAGTCATAGATGACATGATTGTACGCCGACAGGAATGCCACCTTGCATGCGGAACATGATTTCACGGGCGTATATTCACAGTTCATATGACTAGATCATTAATTCGATACAGGGCGAGAAAATACGGGGCTTCTTGTTTAATTATGGATGTTATAATGTTTGTAAATCTAAGGGATTTAACTACGTTGCTCATCATCCCATAGGCTTACAAACTACTTGAACTAACCTCTAAGGTGACTTGCTAAGAACAACACCAAACACCCATGCCCGAGGGAGGACTCGAACCCCCCGACGGCGAGCAACCGCGCGCTCCGCAGCAAGGCGCCTTAGAAAGCTCGGCCACTCCACGGCGGCTTCAATTATGGACACAAGGAATGTACCTGCAGTGTTTTCAGTACCATTAAGCAACATTTTTTGCTATATAGAAATAAAGATGCTTTGGTGGCAATAGGTTGACTACGTAACAGCAGCTTCCTCGAAACACAACTCTTCGGATTTGTGTTTCTACCCAGTACATCGTTTTAAGGGGACCTGGACGTGAACTTGATGCATTTTCATACCTTGATTTTGGTACTCATTACTCTTGACTACAATTTGGAGGAAGTTCCGATTTTGTACCTAGTGGGAATATTAACTCAAACTGTAACAGTAAATTTATTAAAATATCTGATATAGTTTAAGAATTACAATATTTTGCCTAATAGATATTTTTATAATAACGTTTGCATTCTGGAACCATTTTCTGGTGTATCGTCAGTCTAATAGCATTTAGGAACACGTTATGCCTCTTGTTTTGTAGTTTGGAGTATTCTGAGAAAATAAAACAAGAAATAAATAAAAAATAAAATAAAATAAAAAATAAAAAAGAACTTTGGTCACACAATTCCTATTTTGTATAAAAATAACTGTTAAAATTGTATACAGAATGACAAACATAGATCATTTGTGCAGTGTATTAGGCATAATACAAAGATGCTGTCCTCTTCTTCAATTGGAACGAATTTGGTGAACATAGCTAAAACCATTATGTAGATATACGTACCTCATGTTCTGAAACTGCAGTTTCGAGAAAATGATAAAATAATGTTCACAGTGATTTTGACTCACCGTATGCCTCATTCAGAATATTGTAGTGGCATAATCTTCCCGGCCAGCTGCTTCTTTATCCCCTGCAGACTGTTTCAGGAGTCTTTTTATTACTCTGGACTTTTATTGGTGACTTCCGCAGCCCTTTCACCTTCGACTAGTCGCTGACGATCTGTGGCAGTGAGAGCAGCTATCATATTATTTACTTGTTGGATGCCAAATTTGTCCATTACTTTTGTCCCGCTTATTACACCATCAATGAAATGGATAACTACATCCATCACACCTACTAAAAGTACTGTCCATCCAACAAACACTGTTTCCGGTACTCGTTGCCATACGCAGGTGTTGAAACTCTCATTAGGATTTTGTGTACGGCCTTGTAGACATTTGATAAGTAACTTTTGTTGTTTTTGCCTGAAGCATCAGCGTAGTCAGTGTGCAGACATTTGTTCACTGAGCGGTTAAGACTAAAATAACTATGTAAAGCCGGCCGCGGTGGCCGAGGGGACTGAGGCGCTTCAGTCACGGTCTGCACGGCCACTACGGTCGGGGGTTCGAATCCCCCCTCGGGCATGGATATTTGTGCCGTCCTTAGGATAAGCTAGTGGATAAGTATGTTGTAAGTTTAGGGACTGATAACCCCGTAGTTAAGTCCCATAAGCTTAACAAACATTTGAACATTTGATTTGAACTATGTAAAAGTAAATTAACCATATATTTTCTTTTACTTTATTTTAGATGGAGGCTTTTTTTTCTTTATAACACATACAATAGTCAAGATAAAGTGAAAAAAAAAAAAAAAAACTCGCAGTGTAGAATATTACGTTAATTCCTGGCTGTAATTCGAAATTCTAACATTTCTACTTTGCTCCAAAGTTCTAAGAAGGACCGCGTTAGAGATTATAGCAGATGAAGACATCTGGGCCCCGTCCACGAACTACTGCAGGTAGGATGTTGGCAATTAGCAAATCAGATGGGTTCGGTGTCCTTTTTTTCCTCCAGTTTTCGAAGGTACGTTTTTTTTTTCTTTCTCTGGACGCTCCCGTCAGAGACGGCATGTAAGAATTCCAGCGTCGGAGCGAACGCGCGACCCGAAATTAATCCGGTATTCAAATTACTCGTACGTGGTCCCGCGGGCCTTTTTACATCTCCGAATTCAGGACCAGGCGCCGTTAGGCGACCAGTAATTCGCATAATCGCGCGCGGCAGAGACAATCGGCGCGAGAGAAAAGGCCCCGCCGGCTTCTCCTCCGCCCCACCCTGTCCCCCCCTCCCCCCTTTTCATCCTCCTCCTCCACCTCCTCCTCCTGTGCGCGGAATTCATTAAAACTGGGCACAGCCGGCGGACGAGAGCGGGGGATTTCTCCTTATGAATCCGTGACGGCTATTGGTAGACACGTTCGACTGGCCCGTAAAAGCGTTTTATATCGAGCCGGGGGTCCGGTTCTGTTCCCACACGAGAAAGAGTAAAAGGAAGCCGACCGCCGAGCCGAGGAAATGCATCCGCGCCTGAGCCGGGGGGGCTGCTCCTAACACTCCACTCATCTCGCCCGGCGCACACCCATTCTCTTTACGCTGCGGAATGGGACCGCCTCGCCATTATGGCGTGGACCGGCTTTTGGAAGTATGCAAAGTAGGCCAACGCCGGCTGGATAGCAGCGCATGTGTATGTGTGTGTAATCGTGTGTGTGTGTGTGTGTGTGTGTGCTCGTGTGTGTGTGTCGTCTCGTAATGTTCCACCTCTGAGCCCCCGAACGCCAGGTGCGCGCGGCCCCTACGGCGAACCTTCATCTGAATAATCAATCGCGGCACTGAGATGTATCGCAATGTTTCAAGTCGATAGCGGTCCTTGCGGCAGGGAGAGATGAGGGGAGACTGGCAAAAACCGGCCCGCTCCGGGAACTGGTCCAGCCACACACACACACACACACACACACACACACACACACACACACACCGCCCCACATTGTTTCTCACCGGCACTCTCGCCAACCCCCCTACTACATGTTTCTCTTTACCTCTCAGAGGGGCGGCGGTTGCTCTTTCTCTGTACGCAGGTGAAGCGCGACGGAAAAAAAAAGAGCAAGAGGGCGCTTTGTGACAAAGTGGAACGACCGGAGATGAATTATAGCCCTTTTATTTATCGCCAATACATTTGCATTAATTACGGCAGGCGCAGGCCGTTGCAGAACGGGCGCGCAACAATCTGTGAGAAAAGAAATGAAGTTTGCGCGTTCTAATTAGGAATGCATTAATTCACGAGGCATTCCTTCCGATACGGGGCGGCGGGCGCGGGAAGCGAACGAGGCGTTTTTATTCTAGGGCGCCGCAGATCGGCGTCAGATACGGATCATTTACTCGGGCGACTGTTTAAACGGCTCCACTACTTCGCCGTTCGTTAGAAATGTGGTGCGAGTCAGGGTCGGCACTGGATTCTCACGGGCCTGCCGATCGGAATTAATGAAGTTGTTAGGCAGATATCACGTGTTCGCAAAGGATACGGAAATAAAGGGTCCACGAAGCAGAAGGCGTTGGGGCCGGGGTGTACGGGGTGCAGTCAAGACTGGAGGGCGTCATCTCTCTAGGGAAACTGGCCTCAGTATTCCAGGCCGAAATCACTGCCATCAGGGCGTGTGTGGAGGAGAATTTGCGTTGGTGCTAGCATCTATATCTATTCAGACAGCCAGGAAGCTCTGAGGTCACTGCCAGCTCCTGCAACAAGATGTAAAATTGTTGCAGAATATCACAGGCTTCAGGTGGAGCTAGGGGAAACCAATAGGGTAAACCTATTGTGAGTCCCTGGCCACTCGGGGATCAGTGGCAACGAATATGCCGACAGATTAGCCAGGATGGGGCAGAGACTCCATTTATTGGACCGGAACCTGTCCTGACAATCACCAAGGCAATGATCAAATTGGAGCTACGTAACTCGCTCAGAAGACAGCACGTAGAATATTGGACCAAAGTCCATCAACAAAAACATGGCAAGGTAATGATGCCAAAGCCATGTTTTAAAAGAAGCTCTGCAATCCTGGGCCTGAACAGGAGAGAGATTAGGCTCATGGTTGGATTGCTGACAGGCCATGGGAATTTCAAAAAACACCTACATACAATGGGAATAACAGAAGAGGACCCTAAATGTAGGATCTGTGATGACGGTGATGAAACTGCATCACATCTAATCTTCGAATGCATTGCATTGGAGAGTAAATGGCACAGAACATTTGGGACAACCAGACCTGAAGAAATTTTGTCTAATAATGAACTGGTAAAGGGACCCTTTGCACTGTTCAAGGTCATTGGTTGGCTTTACTAGATGTACAGGTAGCGATACCGCACAATAAACTTAGTTTCGGTGCGGGCAGTGGCCGGTTGGACCGAGACTGTTTTGGCTTCCCTGAGAAAATCAATCAATCAATCAATCAATCAGGGTCGGTACTGGTTTCTCACGGGCCTGCCGATCGGAATTAATGAAGTTCTCAGGCGGATATCACGTGTTCGCAAAGGATATGGGAATAAAGAGTCCACGAAGCAGAACCGTTGTGAAACTGACGAATGCTAGTATTCCCGGTGCCGACGACACTGGAATTAAACGTCCACCCAGATTTCAGATACCTTTGACATTTGTCGTCAGAATATACACTAACGCGAGAGAAGTCATTTGAGGAGTTTCATGGACTAAGGGCGTAAGTCCGAAAAATGCATTTACGGTGAAAGGGAGG
Source organism: Locusta migratoria (assembly GCA_026315105.1). Lineage (NCBI taxonomy): Eukaryota > Metazoa > Arthropoda > Insecta > Orthoptera > Acrididae > Locusta > Locusta migratoria. The sequence continues at coordinate 59,356,239 of CM048751.1, forward strand.
TGAAGACTTACGTATTTATATCTTACTGAAAGACAATGATATTTCAATGATGTAATAATTATGTCTTAGATCATACTTTAAACATTCAGAATCATTACATACAACTGAATATATTACTTGTATTTGCGATATATTATCCAAAATCGTTTGGTTGTGCCGACCTTAACTCCTCAAAGGTCCAGTGTAAGGGACTTAGCGGGCAGTTATACATATGGGTAGTTGTTTGAATGGCTCCACTGTCAAAGAGGGTGGAATCATTTTGATAGCCCCATTTGTTTATGTTTACTTTAGACCTTGCTATGCCACTGCGTAATCGGTTCAAAGACTTCCACGCTGTCCAGCTTTCGTTGTGTCCAGCAGCTAAGGCTTCGGAGGGTTCCATCCACGGGTGTCTTTCCGCATCCTTCCAGTGTCCTACCGTTATTCTGTAGCCTCTCCTCGTCAGTTGATGTGAGAAAACTGTTTCTAGATTTAAGCGTCTGTGCTGCTGGCTCCATCCCATGGAGTGGGTGCCACTTGGAGACCATAGATTTTTGTCTCTCTTTATATGCTACCTGTTCTCTTCACACTGCTGGAGGTGCAATACCGGCAATATGATAGATTTTATTTACAGGAGTTGGCTGCAAACATCCTGTAACTATTCTGGCAGATTCATTGAGGACGACGTCGACTTGACTGGCGTGTGCTGACCTGATCAAATTGGACTAGCGTATTCGCCAGCGGCGTGGGCTAGAGATAGGGCTGACGTTCTTACAACATTTGGTCTTGCACCCCAGGTCGAACTCGTCAGTTATCTCAGAATGTTGTTTCGACCACAAACTTTCAGTTTGCAATTAAGGCAATATTGTTTAAATGTCAGAGCTCGGTCTAACTGTCTAAAGTAACACCGAAGTATTTAGGGTTTTTGCTGTGTTCCACGTCAACATCCCTCCACCTCATTTGCAGTTAACGAGATGCCTGCTTGTTGCGCAGATGGAATGCACATGTCTGGGTTTTCATTGGGTTGGGTTTCAGTTGATTACGGCAGTAATATGAGTCAAGCTCCACCAGTGCCTCAGAGTCTTCCCCACATCCTCAAACGACTGTCCCTTAGCAGCTATGACTCGGTCGTCAGCATGTATGTAACAGCTGGTGTTGACAGGAAGTGGCTGGTCGTTTGTGTACACATTAAAAGGGATGGGACCAGTACACTACCCTGAGGATGGCTATTGGTCAGGTTCCACCATCGACTACGATTTCCCTGAAACCCTCCAAAGAATCGACGATTCCGAAGTAGGTTTCTAATCATATCAGTAATTTTTCGATCTCTAGTGAACTCGTACAGTTTTTCAACTGGTTGTTGAGTGTTCAGAGTGTCGTAGGCAGCAGTCAAATTAATAAAAACAGGTCTGGTAACCCTTTTCTTCTGAAACCCATCTTCAATAAACTGTGTTAGGCCTAAATTTGTGAAGTGCATTTCAGGACGGAAACCCCCCTGGTTGTGCTATGAGTTTGGGCTCTATCACATATGTGAGTCGAGTTTGTAAACTTATTTAAAAAATCTTGTACATGTGGCAGAAAAGTGATATAGTTCGGCAGCTTTTGGGATCGTTGATGTGTAGTGACGAGCGCTGTTTGGTCCCTTATAATATAAAAAATCATTTTTGAACCGATGAATCGTTTAGTATCTAAAGCACGTCTTGTAATATCATGGCATTGGAGCTCTACCAAAGTTGTATTACTGTTGATTGGGTTCGCGAGTTCGACATTCAGTTATGTTGTGACTTGGAACTGCCGTTTGGTTTTTCGTCACAACTCTGTTCAATATTCGTTTGTCACGCGGCAGAGTGGCTGAGCGCATTAAGGCACTATGCTCCGCTGCACAAGGCTGTCAGGGATTCTAATCCTCCCTTTGGCATGCATGTTTGAGTTGTATTTAGTATAGGTTAGTTTGTAAGTAGTTTGTAAGTTCAAGGGTTGATAAACCCGCAGTTAAGTCCCATAACCTTAACAAATATTTGGACATTTTTGAATAATCGTTTGTCATTAGCATTTTTTTCTTTTATCCCTTTATTTTAAGTATATGTGGTATAAATTCCAGTATGATTTATCTTAAAAAACAAAACACTTCGATATTCGAACATTAGCAATTTACCGACGTTTGAATTAACTTTCCTCCTTCGTAATGAACATAAAAGTATTCACCACTCTGTTGTGCTCACGACTGAGACTTTGAAAGTATCCTGTAAACTGGAACTATAAGACAGCGCTACCTGCAGGTTTATTTGACACATGCATTTGTGTTAAAGAAAACATATCTCGCTTCGTTTTTATACGTTTTGTCCAGCCCCTGTACACTGGCTAATGAAATATGACATGGGACACAGATGGGGCAAGTGTGTTGTTTGCGCAGCGCACTCATCCTTTGCCAGCTGCTGATAACAGGGGATTTCTGACAGTCCAAGTGGTTTGTGTAACATGGGAAGTTTGCGTGAGCTGAAGCCGATCGAGTAAGGTATGGTGCCTCTAAGGATAGGCATTTCGATTTCGGCAATAGTGATGGGATTCAGCTTGACACGTCTATCTTCGTCCAGAGTGTATCGTGATTGGTTCTGATAGCGTCACAAGACACAACATACAAACTACCGGTCGTGCAGTCACCCTCAATGATAGTGACATAAGGGCACAATCGCAGGAACTGACGGCGCACTTGAACGCAGGACATGCTAGACGCGTCTTCCAGTGGATATACGTAGAATCATGAGTTCTATTACGTATGGGAGCGCACACCACGGTACTGTTGTTAACACAGTTTAATCTAACAAAAAGTATTGCATTTGTCGCCAATCACCATTTGCCGCCAATCATCTGTAACAATGGTGGACATGGTACAGTCGAAAGAATTAATATTGGTCACTACTCACCAATTTTCGCCATCACCTGGAACAATGACTGAAAGTAATACAGTCGAACTAATCGAGTGTGCTGAAGAAACGGCTGGGCGGACTTGGATGAAATTTAGAAAAGGGATAGTTTGTAATCTGAATTAACACAAAGGCGACATTTCGCAAGCTAGCATACGGAGCATAATGGAAGTTACGTTACAATAGACGAGGTTTGGAACTTAAATAGTGACAACTATATATTCAAAACCGATACAAAAGTGTTACATCTTTGTACCTGTTCCTGCTCTTCAAAGTAGTCACCAGCGTTGTGTAAAACCCGTTGCCAGCTATGTGGAAGGCGTAGTATACCGTTAGTAGAGCCTGATCTGTTGATGGTGCGAATGGAGAGGTCTACTGCCTGTCGAATCTCTGGAACAGTTCTGAAGTGAGTGCCACGGAGTTGTTCATTCATCTTCGGAATCAAATGAAACACAAAACGTCTTAATTCCGGGGAATATGGTGGATGGTATATGAGTTACTAGTCCCATCGATCGATCAGAGCAGCCACAGCTTGGCTGTATGCCTCCGCGCGTTGTCGTGCAAAATGATGGGTACTCTACCATCCACCATACCACCCGAACTTAAGTTCTTGCGACACTAATTAGATTCCGAAGATGGAGGAACCACTCCATGGCATTCACTTCAGAACTGCTCCAGAGATTCGACAGGCAGTAAATCGCTCTATTCGCACCATCAACAGAACAGGCTCTTCTAACGGTATACTACGCTTTCCACATCGCTGGCAAGTGGTTCTTTACGACTCTGGTGACTAATTTGAAAGATAGTAACAGTTACAAACATGTAACGCTTTTGTATCGGTTGTGAATAAATAGTTGCCACTATTTTAGTTCGAGCCCTCGTATTTCGACACAATGAAAAATGGCACATGACTATGCTTTCATGGAGCGAGATTTGTGTTCTACATTACGGTCCGTGGTAGAATTTACCTTCGAACAGACTGCGACACCATTCGAATGATTATCACAGAAGTTGAGAATATGTGAATGTTTTAGTGGAAAATTTTATACCTTGCAAGACACCAAAAACTACAAGTACGAAGCTACCATTTGGTACACGGTGCTGGAGAGTAGCTTATAATACACTTAGAAATTATTTTACCTACTGACATGAATGTTGCCACATATTTAATTTTACGGAGGCAGAAGGAGGAGGAGATGTACTGGAAGAGATGGAGCAGAAGATGGAGAGAGAGAAAGGTTGAAGGAGAAGATGTACGGAGAGACGTAGAGGAGGAGATGTACAAAAAGAGTGGGGAGACAAGCTAACAACAGCGAGGGGAAAGGTGTAGATGGACTAATGAAAAATTGGAAAAATTCGTAATGTAGGAAATTTTGCGTAATTTACATGTAGCATAATTTATATCAGAATAAGGGGAGGAGGAGATGGAGAAAGACGAGGAGGGCGAATAGAATGAGGACGAGACGGAGGAGTAAGAGTAGAAAGAAGGATTAGGCTTTAACGAGCCGTCGACATCGAGGTCATTAGAGACAGGGTACACGGGTACATACTTTTTATCATGTTCAAATGTTGAAATCCTTGTTAAGCTTAAGGGACTTAACTGCAGCATCATCAGTCCCTAAACTTGTACTAAAGAGAACACAAACATCCAAGCGCAAGGGGGGATTGGGGGATTCGAACCCCCGTCCGTAGCGGCCATGCAGACCGTGACTGGCGCGCCGCAGAGCACTCGGCCACTGCGGCCGGCTTATCATGGATGGGTACGGAAATCTACAGTGTCATTTGAAAGGAAACATACCGGAAATCGCGTGAAGTGAGTTACGGATATCATGGATATGTAAATGAGTAAGGCCAGAGGTTGGTTTGCATCGCCGTCCTTCCGTATCTCCGGCATGCGGTTGTACAAGGAGATGGGCCGTGGCTAGCAAGGATGTTGACAAGGTCTGCAACTAAAAGAAGTGATTAGTCCACATATACTTTCATTACTCAACTTTCAGGTACTTGGGGTTGTTTAGACTCTTCGATCTAATACATAGTTTTGCAAGGTATGACGTAGTATACAGCTGGCTCTCTTCTGTTAAACTTCCTGGTACTGACTGCTACACTCGTAGACTGTCTGCTATACTGGCTGGTACACTGAGTCGTACTCTGACAGTCGTGGCTGTGGTGCGCCGGCTAACTAGCCGAGCCCTCTTCTTCCCATTGACCGGCGCGCGAAGCAGGCAGAGAGGTCATGAGACTGCGGAAGCCCTCGGCGAACGAAGAATTGTCGAATGACTTATCGCATCCTCAGAGAGTGGCGTGTGTAGACGCCGGTTTTGTGGCGAATGGCGGGGAGATAAATAGATGGGGAGGAGGAGATGGACAAAGATTCGCAACGAATGGTGGATTTAGTTATTTCTTTTCCTGGACATTAGCTACCTGGTCGCCTAAAAATGTTCTCCGTGATGTAAACGAACGAGTTGGTAGCGACCTACGTTTTTCTGCTTTCCTCGTCATTCAAAATTTGCGCGTTCTTATGTTTGTTTTCGATGGCATGTGGTTTCCTATACTGCAAGTAGTTTGAACCGAAAAAGTGCTGTAATGAGATTTCTATAATGATCCTATAAAAACGCTAAGAGAGTTTCATATACCTTGACATTTACTTATAAATAATTGTTTATGCGTGTAACACCGCTGGTTGGACATAAAGTTGTATATAAAATGTTAAGTAGAACTCTACTCATAACAATTTAGATAGTTTCAACTAATAAACAGGGTGTCTAAAATACGTCTCTTGAAAGCTACGAGCAAGTCTTTATCTTCCATATGCGGTGGAGTAGCCGAGCGGTCAAAAGCGCGTCGCTGCGGAGCGCGCGGTTGCTCGCCGTGGAGGTTCGAGTCCTCCCCGGGTCATGGGTGTGTGTGTTGTCCTTAGGTTAGTTTACCTTAGCTTAAGTAGTTTGTAAGCTACGGACTGATGACCACGCAGTTTGGTCCGATAGATTTACAAACATTTGAATATTTTTCATCTTCCATACTGTGAAAAAATGTTCAAATGTTTGTAGAACTTATGGGACTTAAATACTAAGCTTACAAATTACTTATGAAGTAGCTAAGGCTAAGGACGGCACAAATATCCATGCCCGAGGGGGGATTCGAACCCCCAAGCGTAGTGGCCGTGCAGACCGTGACTGGAGCGCCTCAGTCCCCTCGGCCACCGTGGCCGACCATACTGTGAACACGTGTCTTTTATTGGTGAAGTGCTCGTTGATCTTGTGGTGTGCATTTCAAATTTCAGGTTTGGTATACATTTTTTTTCCTACGTACAAATACTGCTAATAGAAGGAAAACAAAGTAATAGAAGATACTTTACTCACTGTGTCAAGGATGAACGAATGGTCATAGCGATACTGGATTAGTTTCCGTTACCGATATACTGTGCACTCACTCCCTTGTCTAATCCTCTAAGTTCGTAACGGAAATTTTCGACCACCCAGTATGGGATGTAACAAATGTACGGTACGAATTCAGATCGATGGTGTCCCTCTCAACAGCCTTTCCCAACAGGAACTGGTTTCCGGTATCCGGTAGGGCGGCCCGGCGGGTTTCTCTGTGCAGACGCATCGGCGCTGCCCACTCGAGCCGAGGCAACTGGATTTGAATGTACTCGGCTGACATACGCGGCCGAGCACCGAGTGCTGTCGAATGGCGCGTCTCGCGGAGCGAAAACCCTCCGATAAACTTGACGTCGGGATATTATGAGCTCATGCTGCACCGCGTTAGCTATGCTAAGTCTGATTGGCGTCGTCAAAAGGACCAGGAGAGGGCTGCGGCAGCTCGTGAAGAGGAACACGTTTCCGCGGTGGTTATACTGCTTCGAGGGCAGGCGGGCCTGCAGAGATCAGGGCGAGGATGTCGCGCCGGCGAAGCGTGGCGTGACCGCGCCGACAGAGGCGACAAGTGGCCAGCCGCCGCCGGCTTGATACGTGTAATAACCAACACAGTGCACAGGGCGTGACGAAAAATCACGGGACACGTTGCTCACATGTAGATGAAGACATAATCCATGTATACTAAAAGTAGATGAAAACCAGGCGTTTCCCGGGTATTTATTTATTTATCCAAGCCTTGAGTTAGTACTTGTCCTACCCCTTCTCTCTCTCTCTCTGTCCATCCTCTTTTACAGTAAACATATTTTTATAGGAGAACTAGCTTAAACCCGCGGCTCCACTCGCGTGTTGGTTGATTATGATAGATAAGCTATCTTTCAGTAGTGTGCTTCCACACTGGTTTTGAAGGATGCAATGAAATACAATACTTTATTTAGAAACAAACTGAAAACTATTCCTATCAGATTGCAGAAGTCTACTTACCGTTTATCAGAAAGTAAGTAGTGTAGATCAAATCAAACTTGAAAATGCACTCGTTTCGAAGAATCCAATCACGAAATTCAACAATAATGATTGTAATAATATCACAGATCGATCGCTTGATGTAATACGCGAAACGTGAAATCGATCTCTTAAAGAGATGTATTAAAAGAAATCCCTTTTTTACTGCTTTATTTATTTATTCTTATATTTCCTTATTCCTATGCTTATCCTTACAGAGAAAGAGCTGAAGACATGGTAGCACGCATAGACCAAAGATATGTGGCATCACGTTTCGCTGTATATAACCGCCTTGCTATAGAATCGCTGGCCTTCAGTCCGAGTTTTTTTTTAAATAATTTGACGACTTTCAACCACAATATCTTCCAACCCCCCCCCCCCCCCCCCCCTTATATCTATCGGCATGAAACTGCTATGGTGCACAACGGGAGACTTCGGACAATTACACACAGACTATTCGTTTGCGTTCTGTAGTTCTCGCTGCAGAGCGAAATATTAACACACACACACGTAGAATTTTATATACTCCGATAACATTCGATACCAATATACTCCACGCTTCTATCATTATCAACCCTCAAGCAACAATGCAACCAATAAAACCATTGTCAAAGAGTAAATATAATTTTCAAAGAGGAATTATTGTTCCGCATTTCGCGTTTTCTTCAAATTACTAAATATCTATCAGATCGCTATAAAACCGCGCCTACAACCTTTCTCAGGTATAAGTTAGTAACTGTACAAATATTTAAGGCTCTGCGTCTTGTCGTTCGGACGTGATAAGCGTACACCGAACATTCACATTTATATAGATAAATAGCTATCCGATAGCCATAAAACCGTGCCTAAAGCCTTCCCCAGGTAGCTGTACAAATTTTTAGCTCTTTATGTCTTGTGATTCAGACGTGATAAACGTACACCGAACAGACATTCACGTTTATAGATATAGATATACAGGGTGTTACAAAAAGGTACGGCCAAACTTTCAGGAAACATTCCTCACCCACAAAGAAAGAAAATATGTTATGTGGGCATATGTCCGGAAACGCTTAATTTCCATGTTAGAGCTCATTTTAGTAGTTCTCTTTAAATGTAAATTGAAATAGTTCGTGCAGACAATTGTCAAAATACCCAAACTGAAGGAAGGTAATGTTGACTTCTGTGCTTGTGTTGACATGTGACTCATTGCTCTACAGTACTAGCATCAAGCACATCAATACGTAGTATCAACTGGTTAGTGTTCATCACGAACGTGGTTTTGCAGTCAGTGCAATGTTTACAAATGCGGAGTTGGTAGATGCCCATTTGATGTATGGATTAGCACGGGGAAATAGCAAAAATGTTCAAATGTTTGTATAACTTAACTACGGGGTCATTAGTCCCTAAGCTTACAAACTACTTATGAACTAGCTAAGAGTAAGGACGGCACAAATATCCTCGCCCGAGGGGGGATTCGAACCTCCGACCGTAGTGGCCGTGCAGACCGTGACTGGAGCGCCTCAGTTCCCTCGGCCACCGCGGCCGGCTGGGGAAATAGCAGTGGCGCGGTACGTTTGTATCGAGACAGATTTCCAGAACGAAGGTGTCCCGACAGGAAGACGTTTGAAGCAATTGATCGGCGTCTTAGGGAGCACGGAACATTCCAGCCTATGACTCGCGACTGGGGAAAACCTAGAACGCCGAGGACACCTGTAATGGACGAGGCAATTCTTCGTGTAGTTGACGATAACCCTAATGTCAGCGTCAGAGAAGTTGCTGCTGTACAAGGTAACGTTGACTACGTCACTGTATGGAGAGTGCTACGGGAGAACCAGTTGTTTCCGTACCATGTACAGCGTGTGCAGGCAAAACAGCGGCTGATTGGCCTCCACGGGTACACTTCTGTGAATGGTTCATCCAACAATCCAAAAACTAAAATGAGCTCTAACATGAAAATTAAGCGTTTTCGGGCTCATGTCCACATAAAATATTACCTTTCTTTGTGTGTGAGGAATGTTTCAAGAAAGCTTGGCCGTACATTTTTGTAACACTTTGTATAAGGAATAGGAATTTCTTGCATATATTATATTTACTGAATTGTATGCTGTACAATTGTATAATTTTGCAGGTATATATTCACTTGTATAAGTGCTGTACGTCTGTAAAACCTGTCGCGAAAACACTTCATTACGAAGAAGTAATAGATTGAAATCTGCTGCGAGATGGGGCAGTTTGCCATTACCGTTACTGTTTATGTCATCACATCTCATGTGCTAGGTGTCGTGCCGTGACACAATTCCTAAAGTACATTATGTATGTATGTATGTACGCTGTCTGTAAAATTTCCTTCCAGTTCAATATGTAGTGTAGAAATTAAAAATTGCAACGTTATACCGAATGCCGTAGTTTTACTCCGTGAAAAGTAGTAAGCGATAAACGTTTTTCCTTTCATCATTTTGCTATGGTTGTCGGCGAGAAAAAGTTGAATGAAGGTTGGAAAGTGTGTTTAAATTTGTTGCAAGCCGATAAGTACTCTCATTCTCATGTACTGCATTTATTTATAGTCTTGCCGCATTAAGTGGCAGTTTCTTGCAACTTCTATTGTTTATGACGTTATATCTCCCGAACCATGGACCGAATGTGGTTCTTACCATTGCAACTACTGGTACCTCACAGTAAGGTATATGTGTACCTAATTTGGTTTAAACCGGTCTGGTGGTTTAGGAGGAAAAGTGCAACATGTCGCGTGATGCTCAGTTTTTCGTGTATCACATTGTTTATGACGTCATGTTTGGTACACTACGCATGTTGTACGTGATCCTTACACTTACGGCGACCGTCCAATTGGCTTGAAGGTCAAGTGTGCAAAATTTCATAATGACTGGAACAAAACTGTAAGTTAGATTTGTATGCAATACGTACACACAAACAAACGAACACACTGATTTGTATATAAGAAGAAGAAGTAAATTAACTGTTATGCATTAGTCTTCCTAAAGCTCAGAAATAGTTTGACCAGTCCCAGTATTTTTTTCCGGTTTACCAAAAAAGAAGAACAAAACAAAATTCTAAAGGAGCTGTTGAAAAGTCGAAGTTAGTATTTTTGAATGGGCATCCCCACTTCCTATTAGATTCGCATGTTAGCGCTGCCATGCCGTTCATTAGATATAAATAATATTTTGCACGCTTGACGTTGAAAAGAAGAAGAACGACTCTCTACATAATAATTCGTATGGAGCATGGCGAACAATACAACATGCAAGGACAAATTTGAATATGGAATTAAAGTTCATCAAGAAGAAATAAAAACTTTGTGGTTTGCTGATGACACAGTAATTCTGTCAGAGACAGAAAAGGATCTGGAAGAGCAATTAAATGGAATGGGCAGTGTCTTGAAAGTCGGGCATCGGATGAACAAGAGTAAAACAATGGTAATGGAATTTAGTATCCGAAAATTAGGCGATACAGAAGGAATTAGGTTAGGTAATAAGACTATAAGAGCAGTAGACGAGTACTGTTATGTGGGTAGCAACGTAACTTCTGATGGTCGAAGTAAACAAAATGTAAAATGCAGTATGGCTATAGGAAGAAAAGCGTTTTCTGAGATTGCGAAATTTGTAGCCATCTAATATTCGTTTAAATATTAGGAAGTCCTTTCCGAAAGCATTTATCTGGAGTGCAGCATTGTATGGGAGTGAAACATGGACGATAAAGAGTTCAGACTAAAAAATAACCGCCGCGGATTAGAAGTGCGCATTAGGCGCCGTGCTGCGGTGCGCGCGGTCGTTCACCGTCGACGTTCGAGTCTTCCCTCGGGCATGGGTGTATGAGTTGTTGCTAGGTTAGTTTAACTTAGTTTAAATAGTTTGTAAGCTAGGTACTAATAACCAAACAGTGAGGTCCCATATATTTACGAACATTTGAACATTTTTTTGAACAAAAGATGATAGAAGCTTTTGGAATGTGATGCTACAGACGAATGATGAATATTAGATGGGTAGATCACGTAACTAATGAGGAGGTGGTTAACCGAATTGGGGAGAAAAGGAGTTTCTGCCATATTCTGACTATGAGAAAGGATTGATTGGTGGGACACAGTCTGAGACACCAAGGAATCGTCGACTTAGCATTATAAGGAAGTGCGTGGGGTAAAAATCGAGGGTCGAATACAGTAAGCTCATGCTAAAGGATGTAGGTTCTCATACTTATTCTTAGGCAAAGAGACTTGCCCAGGACAGGACAGCGAGGAGAACTGCATCAAACCAGTCTGCATACTGAAGACCACAACAACAACAACCGAAATGGAAATGTGCCATGCATCTAGTTCCAACTACCAGCCTGCGTCCACGTCGTGTTAACTCCCATCAAGCGACATTAATCACGTCGGAAACTTTTTCACACGAATTTGAAGGCACTGAATCCAGCTGTCGTGTACTCGCAGAAGGACATCCGTTGAAATACACTTGTATCTTCAGTGCGTTGTTCGAGAAAGTGTCTGTTTTCTATAACTTTTCTCCATAAACGATTTGATTCGAATGGTCCCACAAATAAAAGTCAATTGGTGTGAAATCAAGTGATCTGGGTGGACATTCCACAGAAACACGTCGTCCCATCCAAAAACTGACCAACTAACCACTAAGGAACAACTGCTCTGTAGTGTGTTGGAGCTACCTCGTCTCGACAGTAAGAGGGAAAGCTTCCATATTCCACACGACAGGACCTCACCACTTACCTTCCAAAGATGCATTCAGTGCAGATTCTGGTCATTACAGTATCTGTCGTTGTGACGGTCGACTTCACCACTGACAAAAATGTTTTCATCACTGAAAAACACACCTTGTTCAAAAGAGGTATCTAGCTGTAACAGCTACGAGGCGCAGGAGTTGCCGTGCGCTCTAAGGCGCGTTACTGCGGAGGGTCCATCTGCTCCCCGTCGGAGGTTCGAGTCCACCTGCGCCGGAACGATGCCTGTTAGATGGATTGCTGGTAACTGTGAATGACAGTTATTGACCATGCGCGACTTCATTTCCACGCCGTCCGTACACAGACGAAATATTAAATTTTAAATATATAACTGAAGAAGGAGAAGAGTCTTGTACTAAAGAGGAACATGAATTTCAACTGAACTGTCAAGATAAATCAAACCATGAATGTCTGTTCCTTAAAATTTCCACGAAATGTTTCGCAGAAAATTCTCACGTTTATTTTCTAAACCACAGATTTAGTTTATGACTCAGTTGTAAAATAAGACATCGATTCACAAACTCGAACTCACAGTTTCACATTATATAAAATGATGATGAGTCCCTAAAACTGTATAAAGTCTTGAATAAATACTGTAATAATCTTCAAAAATATAATTCAGCGCAATATTAAAAATGAAATTACTCTCTTCAGCACAATGACATTGCAAGTAACATTTTAAGTTTTATTTTCCTTCGCCCAAATCAATATAATAAAATATACAGAGTCTTAGAAAACTCGCTTTAGAGACTCAAGATAGTAACTGATACTATTTGTGATAAACATAAGTAGCATAACTTTTGTAATAATACTAATCATTTATTTTTCTTCTATTTATTCTATTGTGACGGTTGGCAACGGCGCACAGTGGTTCAGAACGGCCGATTCCCTGGCCAAAAGTCGAAAAATGAAGGTTGAAAGATCAATGTTTTTGGAATGGATTCTTGTTAAGGGGGTTTCGGGGCTCTCAGATCTCATTAGCAGAGGTCATAATATTGTCCACCTGCTTCCCTGCGGTAGTCGCTAGTTGCCTCTCGTAGAAACACACTCGCGACGCGTCAGTGCCCAGTTATACAGTGCTTCAGAAAATCATACAGAATTTTACAACGAAGCGTCCGATTCCAATTTTCCAAAAAGGAGAATGCTTACGAAGGTATGTAGAAACAGTTTATGTACTTCAATGTTCGAAAATGTATGTTGTTGTTTATGAAACGTTATACTAAACGTAATCGTGATTATCTTGTTTTTTCGCTTCTTTAGAAATACATTTGTGTCGATACAAAAAAATTTTAACACATTTTAACGCTGGAATTGACAGGGACATGATTGTTGAACTATCTATTAATGAAATTTTTGATTGCCGGCCGCGGTGGCCGCGGGGACTGAGGCGCTTCAGTCACGGTCTGCACGGTCACTACGGTCGGGAGTTCGAATCCCCCCTCGGGCATGGATATTTGTGCCGTCCTAGTTCGTAAGTAGTTCATAAGTAGTTTGTAAGTTTAGGGACTAATGACCTCGTAGTTAAGTCCCATAGACTATACAAGCATTTGAACATTTTTTTGAAATTTTCAAGAATTAGCTGGTCCAAAGTTGCCCATTTAGAATAATAAAGATTTTAGTGATACTGTGCACGCTGTCTTGCGCATTGCGAACTGTGACTTAATGGCGATACTCTCCCCTCAACTTCCTATACCTGAGGCTTGAAAGGTCCCACGTATGAAGGGTTTTTTGTAGATGATTTCTACCTCTTTCTAAAGTATTGAGGAGATAAGTACGGTATATTATTGCAACGGTGTAGCATTGTGAATAAAGATTTTAAATAAAATTCCAACCGTAATGACCATTTTTACAGAAATATGTTCACAAATATGTTTGGATGAACCAAAGGCCTTCTTCATTCTGTTACTACAGACCACTGAGATTGCAAGTTTTGAAAGAAACCGTCAGTCAACTGTTGATGAAAAAAATATCATCGATAAGTAGATAGTATCTCTCGTCACATTCACTAAGGTAACGGAGGGGACTAACGTTCAAGCGAAATATGACTTACCGTTTACAATGATAGTTGTAAACGTGTGAAATGCTATTACTGACTCTAAATCTGCACATAGAGGTTATTTATGTAAAATTTGACGTCGAAAAATTTCAACAATTTACAATTGGTGGAACAAACAAAATGTGATAGCTCTAAACTAAATTTTGGAATTTCTTCCTTACACGCGTGGATAAGGTTATTGAATGGATGCATCATATTGCATATAAACTGAATGACGGAACTAATGGATGGAAATAAAGTAGTTAAAGATCGTAACGAACAAATACAAAAGAAATTTTAAAACTGCTTTAGGTTTACATATCGATATGCCTAAGCAAGGATTTGGCAGTACAAACGACGGCAATAGAGCCCGACTTATTTTTTTTTTATCTTTTATTTATTTATTTATTTATTGAGAATGCTGCCTTAACAGCAGATATTTTAAATTTGGACGAAAAATTCGTAGCAAGCTGCAAAGTAATATTGCAGACAATGATCAGCGGTTTCGCTGTACATATCGACAAGTTCAGGGTTTATTGCTTAGACGTCGTGAAACGATATGTTGAGCTATATTCCTGGTACTAGATGGCAACATTGATACATACCGTTTTAATTCAGTCTAATGGGATGTGTTGTATGGAATTATGTACATAAAATAGAAATTTATATATTCTACAAAATTGTTTTTCATTTTAGAATTTCAAATATCATGAATCTATTATCAAATTCGTAATCAGCTACCCCAAAAACATAAAATCGGGAAATTTGAAATTATTATTCTCACTTTTCGACTTTTGGACAGGGATTAGGCCGTTCTGAACCACTGTGCGGCGTCCCTTAACAAGATCTTCTCTTGCTCCTTAGTTGTCGACCTGCGACGTTTTATGGCCTGCTGTATCATCTATGGCACCGGCAGAGAACATGTTGTTCTCGTGGGTAGCACCGTTGTCACCGCACATGAAACATAAGGAAACAACCCATATTGCTTTAATAATCATGTAATAAGAATTGCTAACATTAAAAATCATCAACAACAACATAAATAAATACGATTGTACCTGCAAAATTGAGCTGATGTAGGGCAATAGCAGGGATAATATTCGTCCCAATACACTCCCTCGTGCTTGGATGTGTGTGTTGTCCGTAGTATAAGTTAGTTTAAACCTTTCCTGCCCGACGGGACTTAAAAGTCCCAGCCTATTTCCAGCGACATAAAGCAAAGTGGGAAATGATTTCTCACATGTCTTCCTCACGGGACATTAGTGTCCCTCTGATGTGTCATATGAAACATTTGCTGACCAAGATTGCTCTATATATCTGCTCACAAAGAACAGAAAACAACAGATTGTTTTATGTCTTTGTGTACAATTTCATCAGGCGAGTTTTGCTGTCATAAAAAGACGCTGTTGTTTGTTCCCACATTGGTAATTTGGTTTTCTGCTGTTTTAGCTAATGGAAAGTGATATTATTCAATGAATAGCTCCCTTTTTATTTCTATAGCATTCAAAACTGTGACTGGAAATTTTTAGTACTGATAGTGTGTCAAAGGCATTTTGTGCATGTTATTTACGTAATTGTCTTTGTTGCTAGGTGTCACTAACAAATGGTTGTATTTTTATTTCTTTTGTTTATGAATTATGAAATACGAATACAGTTCAGGGATCACTATATTTTGCTTTATTGCCTTCGTTCAGATCGATATCTAAAATGACATTTTGATACAAAAATTTTGCTATCCATTTGTTGCTGGTAAATCCTTATGTTAACAGAGATAAGCACTGCATAATGTCTCCAAATTGAATTATATCCTCTTGGAATTTAAAGTCCCATTTTTAATTTAACATTTTTTGTGTCAAATAAGGAAAACAAAAATGTATCAATACACTAATGTGATTCTATTTACTTTTGTAGCAAAATATCCAAATATGAAGTTATGTGCTCGAATATTTGATAGCTTGGGCAGGAAAGGGTTACGTAGTTTGGACGTTGGTCCGATAGCTTTGAAAACATTGGAACATAACTGCTACTTCGAATCTGTTTACAAGAATGACCTTGTCAGAAAATGATGAAATTATTTGTTGATCACAAGATGCACTTCCAAGGGAAAAAATATAAATAAATAAATAAATTCAAGATGGCCATCTTAAAGATGGCACCAACGGTAAAAGTCACCCATACGTTACTGGAATATTTAGGTTTTCCAATTACTACAGAGTTTTCGAAATACATGGGTGTAATGCGAGTTTCAACCACCCTGTGTATTCTATCTTACAAAATTTTCTGTTTGGTCCTGGCTTCCCATCTGAACACAGCTCGACAAAGGCCTGTGTGTGTGATAATCACAGGAAGATGTAAATAGTTTGTGTTGTGTCGTTAATTACATTGTTGGAAAATGTCAACGACTCGTGTACTATTACGTCAGCGGCGCTGGCTGCTGTATCATAGGGCAGACGCACGGTATCGGCTGAGCGGCCACGCGACGCGCCGGGCGCATGCGGTCGCTGAACAGGGTCGGTCGCCCGGGCGTTTTTGCGGCCGCCAGAATATTCCTCTCGCCTCCCGTATTGGGTTTAACGACCCTCCATCTTGGCCTGCGCCGAGACAATTGCATAAATGTTTACTTCCTGTGTTGCGAACGCCGCTGCCGCCGCCGCCACTGTTTCGTTTACATGTTCCCACAGTTTACGACTCGCTGTGACACTGTTTGCACTTCGCTGTGTACGTTACAATTAATTTTTCTACTCGGGATCCATTTCACCGCCATTACACGGCCCGCTTTTTGCGAGCAAATTAATACACTCGTTGCGTAAACGATCGTTCTTTTCCTGCGCAGTTGATCCTCACTCTCTACCACAAATTCTTTTGCTCGTACTGGGAATCGGCACAGCGGCCTTTTTTCGTAGCTTCCGGGCGGTGTTCTCACGTGGGCTGAATACATTTACTGTATTGTTTAGCTGCGCAGTCACCGAACAATTATTTAATTAAAGAGCTGCAGTATTCGCTTCACGCACACGCCTGGATAGCACCGCGCGTTGGCATGCCATATCCGGCATTAGGGAACAGCGCCGACTGTGGTTCGATTCAAGGCTAAGAGCGGCTGTGGGCTTTAGGCCAATTTCGACACCCCACTAGATGAATACTGGGCTGATACCCACTCCTCACCTGAGATAGTGGATTCGCAAACCTAGGCATGAAACAACAGTAGACGCATACAGATCGTATGCAAGTATTTCCCACCAAACGGCAGGAGGGGTGACGACAGTAATGTAATGACGCCACCTTCTGCGAAAATCGATCGATGTGAGATACATGTAAACACAGACAAGCAAACAACTACAGAAAAAATGGTTCATGGTAGTTTGAGGGGTAAGGCAAGACTGTTACCTGTCACCACAGTTGTACATATTTTTTGTGGATTACGTGTTGATATCGATGGACTGACAGGGTGAGAGTAACCCTCGACCGTGCTAGACGAGCTGAGTTGGGGCCATCAGTCGTCAACATTTGGGAGGCCGGACCAAATGTATTGAGACTTCCATAACGGCCGCAATGTCCTCTTAACGTTCTCACATCATTTTTTACGATAGTAACAGTTAATGATGAAAAATATCGTGAATAGTGTCTTTGTCCATGTTTGTGTACCAAGAAACAACTAAAAATTGTATACCCTGTTGACAATGTCGTTACTACAAGTTCAAAATGTTCAAATGTTTGTACAACTTATGGGACTTAAGTACAGGGTCATCAGTCCCTAAGCTTACAAACTACTTATGAACTAGCTAAGTCTAAAGACGGCACAAATATCCATGACCGAGGGGGGATTCGAACCCCCGACCGTAGTATTTCTCGAACAAGATTATGTATTACTAAAGGAAAGAAATACTTGGAAAGGTGATATTATTAAAAATAATGTGCATGCATTTGCTCCTCTCGTAAAGTCTTTCAAACTACCAAATTGATAAAAAAAAAAGACTGCTTGTTTTTGCTATACACATTTTGCTGGCAATAACATAGAACTATTAGCAACGCATAATCGCAGAAAAGTATGCCGAAACATTTCAGGTTACTAAGCGTACTAAGCGTAGCATGAAATGCCACGAGTCTCGGAAAAAATTACACGGTCAAGAAGTTAACATAGGAGAAAACATTATAAGCAATCTCGCATATGCAGATAACCTAGTTGTGATGGCAGATTTCATAGAAAAGTTGTAAACTGTTGTTTTAGGGCTATATCATATATGTAGGCGTTATGGTATCCAAATCTGCGTCTGTGAAACGAAAGCAATGCCTGTGTGCAAGAGTTTTCACCAGATTGAGTGCCAAATAAGAGCAACAAAGTTAGAATACTTTAAAAATGCAAACTGCCAACCACCATCTTTTTATTATATTTGTAACTTTACCAGTTTCGGTTTTGAACCATCATCAGAAAAGTAAATTAAAGAGACTTGATTACCGCGGTACATTGTCTGCCACCTCATCCATTTCAATTAACAAAACATTCGTAAAATGTCAATAAGGTGGCAGACATTGTACCAACGTAATCAGTCTCTTTAATTTTCTCTTACGATGATGGTTAAAAACTGTAACCGGTGACGTTATAAATATAATAAACAGCTGATGGTTGGCAATATGTATTTTATATTACGGCTATTAACCACATCTCAGTAAAAATTTTAAAAGTTAGAATAGATAAACAAGTTAAAGTATTTAGGATCTATTTCCTCGGAGGATGGCAACGTAGTGATAGAATTGGGATAAAGGTGCAGCTAAGTTAATGCAGCGAGCCATCAGGCACGATCTACTTTCTCCAAGGAGGAAGTTAGCAGCGCATCATTCCTTCTTTCTACCAACTATGTTGCATGGCAGTAAAATTTAGGTGTACAAAAATTACATTATTAATTAGGTCGTGGTTACGGATATGAACGTAGCAAGGATGGTTGCAGGTACTAATAGAAAGGAATAATGGCAAGAAGGCCTGGCGGGTATGATTGCGGGGATGGTGGCCATGTCAAGGATTGCACGGCCGTTCCCGTCGGAGGTTTCAGTTGTGTCTTTGGCAGGGGTGTGCGTGTGTTGTCCTTAGAATAAGTTATTGTAATTTTCAAGTCTAGGGACCTTTGATGTCAACAGTTTGGCCTCTTGGGATTACAACATCAGATGTTTTGAATGACAGGAGGAAATGAACGAAAAACTGGTAATGAAGTCATAGATGAAGGAGGAAGCGCAAGCAGGCTTAGATGATGATGTCGTGCTACACGCTTGATAGAAGAAAGGTTACGTCAGAGACTATAAGTTCTGCAGCAGAGGGTAGGAGAAGTCGAGATAGACCAAGGAGAAAATAGTTGGACTGGGTCAAGAATGATTTGGAAGTAACATGATTAACAATAATAATTAACCAAAACGCGGCTCTTTAATAATATTTGTTTGAACACGACGGTCCCGGGCTTACATTGCCATTATCAAGTGATCTGCGGTATAAATTGGGTGATAATTATGTTGAATAAATTATTACGTTATGTATAGTATTACAATATAGAGCTTTACATTCACTTACGGTTATGTCTAGATGGTTGACATATATAACACATCTATGCGTCTGTATATAGACTGTCATATTTGGTTCGTACATTTAATTCTGATTTTGTGTTTTGACAGTTACAGCCACGGTGACGTATGTTTACAAAGCATGTAAACGTCATATTTACGGCATTAGAAAAAGCTAATCTCAATATCATAAAAAATCCATACATAACGTGAGTTAACAGTTAAATGAACATCTATGCATAAGCAAGAAAATTGCGTCTATGTTCTTAGCACCTATAAATTCTTAGCACACAAAATACTTCCAAAGATTATGGCAATTCTAATACCGTAAATATGACGTTCACATGCTTTGTAAACATGCGACATCGTGGCTATAACTGTCAAAATTCAAAATCAGAATTAAAAGTACCAACCAAATTTGACAGTGAGTATACAGATGTCTAGTTGTCTTATGTATGTCAGGCCATCTAGACATAACCGTAAGTGAATGTAAATCTTTATATTGTAATAGTATACTGTAACGTAATAATTTATTTAACCTACATTCTAGCGAATTTATTCCGCAGGACACTTGAAAATGGCAATGTAAGCCGAAACGGGTTCATCGAGTTCAGATAAATATTATTAAATAGCAGCGTTTTGGTTAATTATTATTATTATGTCACTTGCTGGCCTTCACCACGCTGCGGGTGCAATGTAATATAACATAATTAACATCAGCGGAGTCATCATTGTAAAATCACGGAGGAATGTTGTAAGAGGCATTATGGTCCAGACTGAAACGCTGAAAGGCATACGGTATTATCTGAAACGATGATGAAGATTCAAGAGAACATGCTTAAAGAACTGAACAAGTCAGTTATATTGTATAACGTAATGGTTAACGTGAGGAGTAGCGAAAAGAGAAAAAGAAAAGTTCAAATGTTTGTAAATCTATGGGACACAACTGCTTGGTTATTAGTCCCTATCTTACAAACTACTTAATCTAAGGTAAACTAACCTAAGGACAACACAAACACCTATGCCAGAGGGGGGAATCGAACCCCCGATGGCGGAAGGCCGCGCACACCGCAACATGGCGCTCCAGTACGCGCGGCTACTTCGCCGCTGCGCGAAAAATGAGGAATCCCAGTTCGGCACCATTAAATTGAACAACGCATGCTGGATCATATTCGCAGTTGCGAATTCATTTCTCGGAAAACAATTCATACTAATAATGAAAGCAAATTCTATAAATCAGTGTGCAATAATTATAAGTTTTAGGAAACGAAACGGTATAGTTCACATTATACATTTTCATGTTACGCTATGAGACTGCTTTTAAAAGTTTGACTATGGTCTTATCGCCCATGAATGCAGAAGGACGTAAATACATTTCACAGCATTGTGTTCTGCGTGAGCTGCAGGTGCAGAATTTTGTGCACTAACTGACTTGTCGATCACATCCCATAAATCTTCAATGGAATTCATATAGAGCGTTCTGGGTGTTCATATCTTTCGTAGGAATTGTTCAGAGTGTTCTTCAAACGTATCACGTACAACTGTGCCCCACTGATGTAGCGCATTGTCACCCTTAAAAATACCGTCAATGTTTGGAAACAAGACGTCCATGAATGGATAGAAACGATCTCCAGTTAGCCAAATATAACCAGTTCCATTCAAAGATCAGATCAGTTGGATCAAAGCAGCCAGTCCGTTCCACGTAAATACAGCCCACACCACTGGAGCCACCTCCAGCTTCCGTACTAATTTTTATTTACATGGGTTCACGTCTTTGTGGGATATGCAGTACACACCAATCTTTCTATCAGCTCTTACAAACTGTACTCCGGATTCATTTGATCAAGCCACAGTTTTCCAGTCGTCTAGGATGCAACCGATACAGTTGCGAGCCCAGGAAAAGCATTGCACGCGATCTAGTCCTGTTATTGACAACACTTGTTCGTCCGCCTATAAGTCCCATTAACACCAAATTCGGCATCTTTGTCCTTCGTCGTAGCCTTCGTCCCAAATTGATATCTGCGGTTATTGATCACAGTTACTTTAGTACCGTAGTACTGAAAAATGAAAGCCATCGGTCACTGAATTCTTCGAGTTGAGAGATAATGGCTGAACTTGGCTATTCGCTCAGTCTTGCCACCGTGAATCTATGAATGCGGAGTTCCCTGATGAGTTTCGAAATACAGTGTCACATGTTTCTTAGATGTAATTAGCATTCCGAGTTGAGAGTCTGTTAACTCCCTCGTGCACCCACAATAGCGTCGGAAACCTGTTTCCATGAAACACCGGAGTGCGAATGACAGCCGGCCACGGTGGCCGAAGGGACTGAGGCGCTCCAGTAACGGTCTGCACGGCTACTACGGTCGGGGGTTCGAATCCCCCCATGGGCAAGGATGTTTGTGCTGTCCTTAGTATAAGGTAGTTCATCAGTAGTTTGTAAGTTTAGGGACTGATGATCCCGTAGTTAAGTCCAAAAATGTTCAAATGTTTATATAGTCTATGGGACTTAACTACGGGATCATCAGTCCCTAAACTTACAAACTACTTATGAACTAACTAAGACTAAGGACGGCACAAATATCCATGCCCGAGGGGGGATTCGAACCCCCGACCGTAGTGGCCGTGCAGACCGTGACTGAAGCGCCTCAGTCCCCCTTTATTTATTTATTTTTTTTTTTTTTCGCAGCACTGACTGCATCTTTTTTTTTTTTTTTTCTTCCACGCAGCACTGACCGCCTCTTTTTTTTTCCTTACTGCCTCTTTTTTTTTCTTTTTTTTACACGCAGCACTGGCTGCCTCTTTTTTTTTTTTTTTTTTTTTTTCCGCTCACCAAAGTCGCCTTCTTCGGCATCGGCTTCAATCCGCCTTTTTGGAAATTTTATTTGTTGTAATGCTTCCTTCCATCTTGTACTTGCAAATAAAAATCCTTTTTGGGGAAGTTTGGTTAAAAAGTAGGGAAAAAATAAATAATAATAATAAAACTTATTTGACGAATTTTCGTCTTGCTGCGCCACAGCTTTGGTTCCAAAGTATTCCAAACAAAAAGTAAAGCCACTTCTATAGTAGCAAACATAATCTATTGTTCTTCTATTTACAATTGGAGAAAATAACTTTTTACTTCTTTTTCTATGGCCCTACCCACCGTCGATTTCAAAGTTCGTCTTCTCGGTTTTTGTTTGCAATTGTTCGTGTCCGGTTGAGGTTCAGTTTCTTCGTGCTTTCTGTTATGCACTAATACAAAAATGCTTCCTTCTCTAACTCTGAAACTCGTCAGTAGGCTGGAGCACAGAATTCATCTGTAATAAAATATAAATACGTATAACGGAGATATAGCTTGGTTGAAAACCAAAACTTATTCTGAAATACAACTCTTTTCTTCCAGAAGATTCCGTTTAATCAGTAATTAGTTCGTCATTTGTTCATTTTACCATTCTTTGGGTTATTTTATTTATTTGTGTAATTAATGTCATTCTATAAACTCCATCGTCAATGGTATTGTCCCATGTGCAATTTACATGATAGTTCTCTTAAGGAAATTAGCGTATTGATGATGATAATCCTTTATTTTCAGTAGGTTTTGGTGCTGGGTCCTTATGTACGTCCAAAAGTCTTGTTCGCTCTTTTCAGTGTTTTTCAGTATATAAAATACTGTATGTCCCCTTAACCAGTTAACCGCATTGTTCTTCGTCTTGGGATAAAATATTTCATCGGGTAATAAGAAGCTCGAGGGTGTTATTGTATGCGGCGATGTTCTCTGGATGATCGCTAATTTTCTTCTGACTGACTGCCAGATGGTGTTCGCATCACCACAAACTGGTGATCATCGGTGTCATTTAGATTACAGGTGTGACACATAGGGGAATCGGCAATGCGAATGGAATGAAGGCGTTCGTTCGTTGTCATTTTTCTATTAACGGCGTAGTACCACGTTGCCCTCACATCAGTAGGTAAGTTCGAATGATGGATGTTTTTCCAGATATTTGACCAGTTGACTGCATTGAATTTAGTTTCTATGACATTCTTGTTATGAAACTGCATTAAGTTTTTGTATACTTGTTTGACACTTATCATATCTTTCTCTGAAATCCTCATCCGAAGATAACTGTGCTCTATTAAGAAATGTTTTAAGTGGTAGAGTGTGCTGGGGATGTGGTGAACATCAATTGGGGCATCGCAGTTGGCTGGTACTATTTCGTTAAGTAAAAATGCGACTATGCTGTTCGGTGACCTCTTCCACTGTTTGTACGTCTTGCACGTGTACAGCGCATTTGCTTTATTATACACGTCTACAAGATTTAAGCCACCGTTGGTAGGTGGTAACGTCAGTGTTTCAAATTTTACTTTAAACGTGTGGCCACGGCTGACGAAATGACCAAAGGCAGCCAGGATCCTTTTTGCCACGTCTTTTGGCATTGGCAGAACTTGTGCCATGTAATTTATTTTGGAAGTTAGATAGATGTTTACGAGTTGCACTCTCTGTATTTCATCAATCATCCTGAGCGTATGTTGGTGGATGCTGGCACGTATGACATTAAGTAATTTTCTATAGTTCGAAGCAATTGTCTGCCGGATGTTTGGTGCATATTCGATTCCAAGACATTTTAATGTGGGGGTTTCCTTTATTGGTCCTTGAGTGGGAACTCCTAAGCCACGCCCGATATTCATTAGTGCACATTTATTGCTATTCAGCTTGGCTCCGGATGCAAGTGCATACTTATCTATTATTTCTAATGCCTTGCATATCTCTTCGTTATCTCGGACCAGAAAGACAACGTCGTCAGCATAGGCCTTGCACACTATCTTCTCTCCATCTGTTGTGATGCCTTGGAGATGTTGATTTAAACAGAAAAGCAGAGGCTCAATGGCTATTGCAAATAGGGACATAGATAGTGGACACCCTTGTCTCACTGAACTGTTTATTGTGATAGATTTGCTGGGCTGACCGTTGACCATGACTGTGGAGGTAGCACTGTTTAAAAAATTCTTTATAATTCCGATGTAACGTTGCGGGAAGTTCATACAACCCATAGTGTGGAAGAGATAATCATGATTGATTCTGTCGAAAGCTTTCTCGAAATCTAATGAGACGAGCGCGCATTTTATTTTACAAGCTCCAGCAATTGATATGATGTCTCTATAGTCACACAGTGTGTGGTGAATGGATCTGTCGCGTCCGACACTGGATTGATACGGACCAGTGACGGTGTTCATTACGGATTTTAATCTCTCATTCAAGATGCGGGAAAATATTTTGTAATCACAGTTCAGTAATGTTAGCGGTCGTAAATTTGTTACAGATTTTCCTGCATGAGTTTTCGGGACTAGAACTATTATTCCCTCTCTAAACTCACTTGGGATATCAAAGCTGGGATTCATTAATTCGTTGCAGATTCGTATTAGCTTAGGTATCATTTGTCTTCGGAACGTGTGGTATAGCTCAGCTGGAATTCCGTCACGCCCAGGAGATTTGTTTTTTGGACTTCGTGTTATTGCATCCGCCACGTCATCTTCCGTCACGTCAGCTAACAGGTTAACTGCTAGATTCTGGTCCAGCTTCCGTGTCAGTCCTGTTGTAAGAAAATTTTGAGCTGTGGTGTCCGTTTTGGTATTACTTAGCAGGTTGGTGAAGTATTTATAGATTTCGTTCTTAATCTCACTTTGCTGTGTAATCAGTCCACCATCCATGGAACGAATTTCAGTTAATATTTTCTTCCGGTGGCCCTTTCTTTCATTTATCAGGTGGTAAATTGATGTATGTTCTCTTTTTATGTCGTTTTGAAGCCTTGATCGTATTTTGCAGCCTTCAATCTGTTTCCGTTTCAAAGCTAAGAGTTTGGCCTGAATTCTTTTTATCTCTAAATGGTTGTTGAGTACTGATCGATCATTAGTGTATAATTCTCTAAGAACTGTAAAATAAAATTCAGTCGTCCGTTTTTGCCAGGCATTCTTATCTCGTGAGTAGTTTATCAGCGCTCGTCGTATAGACGGTTTAGCACATTTCAGCCACCAAGTCAGTGACGAGGGGTATGAGGTGAATTTCTTCTCGCATTCAGTCCATACACTATTGAAGATATCGTGACATTCAGGGTCTTGCAAATGTGCCACATTTAACTTCCACAATCCTCGTCCCCGGTGTGTTTCTTGTCTTTTAAGGTTCATGGTGCAGATATATGCTATGTCATCCGAAAATATGGTGGGCCACAACTCGGTCTGCAGCACCTGCGTTTTTAGATTATCGGACACATATATCCTGTCGATGCGACTGGCTGAATGGCTTGTGATATAAGTAAAGCCTGGCAGTGCGCCGTTTTTGAGCTCCCAGGTATCATTCATGTTCAGTTGTTTGATTATGTCATCAAGTTCGGCACAATAATTTAAGTTTGGCGTTTGATCTTTGGCCGACAAGACGCAGTTATAATCCCCTCCTAAAATTACTTGGTCGTATCGTCCACAGAAAAGGGGAAGTATATCATCTTTAAAAAATTCAGCTCTACGCCGTCTATTGCTGGAGCCGGAGGGTGCGTAGATGTTGATAAGCCTAGTGCTGTTGATGGTGACAGCTAGGCCTCTGGCATTTGTCAGTTTGACTACATCGTTGACAATAATACCTTCTTTGCTTAGTATTGCTGTGCCGAGCTCGGAATCGTTCCCTGAATTGACAATTGCATTAAATCCTGTGGTATCATCAAGGTGGATGTCTGTAACTTCTTGCAACATTGCTATGTCGATATCTGCTGCGTAAAGCATATCTTGTAAGGACTTAAGTTTTAAATGACTCCGGATCTTATTAATGTTTATCGTTCCTATTTTATAGGATTGTAATGCAATTGTGAAAAGTTAGATTGACAATATAGGTGAATAACATGACTAATACTCATAGCGCCTAATATCTCTAGTGTATCAGGCGTGGAGGTGACGTCCCCTTCGTTTTCTCACCCCTCGGTACTTCCTTCATTTCTTCGTCCTCAGGGAATTGTGCAGTTTCGTCTGTCCAGTTCCCTCTATGAGTGTATTGAAGCATCGCAGTCTCAGAGCCCTGTTGAGATGGTGTTTTGTACCGCGAATCTTTCTTTTTAGAGTTAGCCTTTGCACCGCCCTGTTGTGTGGGCGTTTCTATATTTGACGAAACGTCCATACTCATCTGTTGACTCCGTTGCAATTTTCCGGACATGTCGGCACTTAATTTTCGACTAATTTGTTGCGCTTTCTCACGCACTGGCTGTACTTTTTGTTTGGCGTCAGGAGGTGCTATGCGCCGTTTTTTATGCTTATTCGGGGAGGATCCAGATTGTGGACTTTCCTCGTTCACGGAAGTGCTAGTGGGATCCTGAGTATTACCATCTTTAATAGAAACGGCTTCCTCCTCACGCTGCGCATCTTGTGCATAAATTTCTGGGATATTTTTATCAGGTTCATCTTTAGAGACTGTTTCCGTCGTGTTGATAGTTGCGACGACCGGTATTTGATTAGTACTGGTGTCCATTGCCACGCTTACGTTAGCGTCGTCAGTCCCGTAGTTTCCGTGCATTGCGGCGGTCGACTTGGTGGCCGTGTTCTCTCTGAGGGCCGTGGCATAAGTCACCGGCAGTGACGTCATCTTCATTGGCGCGACCGGCTCACCTGTTGGCACCTGCGTCACTCTTCGCTGTACACATTCGGATCTAACGTGCCCTGTCTGCCACAGCCTGAGCATGTACGTGGTTGATCGTCGTACATGACAATGGCTCTGTATCCGCAAACGTAAATATACGACGGAATATGTTTTTGTAGCTCAATTTTTAGTTGCCTCACACCATTGAGTACTGGGAACGTTTGAAAACTTGTCCATTTTTCAGCAGTATTGCTGATAACCCTCCCATATGGTTTTAGAGCTGAATTAATCTCATCTTCGGTTATCTCGAACGGGAGTTCGAAGACACGAACAGTTCTAGTCCCAAATCCCGCATAGTCCACTTGAACGGTACCGACATTGCCGTCACAATGATTAAATTTCAGTTTGCCTCTGCATTGTTCGATAACCTTTTCACAGCATTCAGTATTAATCATTTTTACATAAACAGTGCTACTCACGGTCGATAAGTGGATCCCGACTATCTCACTAATACTGAGCTTTACTACATCTCGAAGGAACGCCTCTACTTCAAATGCTCTTGGTCTAGCATAGTGTTCGTCAAACGAGAACTTCAAAGTATATTTCCGTTTAGGTTGATTCATCTTGATGATCTACACATTTCGGCACATAAAGCTACTATTTACGCTACAAGAGCGTCTAGCCGGCCGCGGTGGCCGAGGTGACTGAGGCGCTCCAGTCACGGTCAGCACGGCCACTACGGTCGGGGGTTCGAATCCCCCCTCGGGCATGGATATTTGTGCCGTCCTAGTTTGTAAGTAGTTCATAAGTAGTTTGTAAGTTTAGGGACTGATGACCCCGTAGTTAAGTCCCATAAGCTTAACAAACATTTGAACATTTAAGAGCGTCTAACTCACCACACACTGTAAGCGCGCGTCCGGCCGCAGCGAGGAAGTAAACAGACGTCCACACAGCACGCGAGCCGAAAGCAGACTGCGTCCCCTCGGCCACCGCGGCCGGCGTAGTTAAGTCCCTCCGCCATTGCATTGCCCGTTTATACCTTCTGTGAGTGACCCAACTGCCACCTATATCTGTGAATATCGCTGTCGCATCTCATATCCGGCTTAAGGTCCACTAATAGTGCTCCGGATACACTGATCAACCGGCGTAGTTAGAGCATGTATGTGTCTGGCCAGATGTCGCCCGGCCATCGAGCCGTCGCCGCCTGCAGGCAGCTGGTCGCTCCTGGCCTGCTCTGCAGCTTTTACGGCTGTCACCACGAGCGGCTCGCGA
Organism: Locusta migratoria; assembly: GCA_026315105.1. Taxonomy (NCBI): domain Eukaryota; kingdom Metazoa; phylum Arthropoda; class Insecta; order Orthoptera; family Acrididae; genus Locusta; species Locusta migratoria. The sequence goes on from CM048751.1 coordinate 59,384,679, forward strand.
CTGCTGCTCGGAGACCTCGTCTTTTTTTTCCCTCTTTTTTTTTTCCTTCTCGCCATCGGTACGGCTGCGGCAGTGAGCAGAGCGCCAAACAGTATCTGTTTAAGCGACTTGCAGCAAACAATCGCCAGGTTTTTTGGCGCCTGGGAGCGCCTTTCGGAATCGCCCGGCCGCCAGCTGTCACAACAGGCGGCGTCTGTTATGACGTGGCCCCGACATTCATTTCCGCGATCAAGCCGGCCGCCGCGCCCGCTGCAAACACCGCGCTGTTTACCGTCGCCATTGCAGAGCAGTCTCGCTGTTCTTCAGCACAGTGCGAGTCTGTGCGCGGTACAAAGGCCGTCCCTTACCCACCTTCCAGAAGGGAGGCTTGACGTGCGAGGGATTTTTTCTGAGGGTATAGTGATTTTTATGTCAATAATCTTTATATATATATAAATGAATGTTTGTCTGTATGTCCTCTATGTGTTCATAAACCATTCATTCGATTGCAATGAAACTTTGGTGAACTGTTCGCCCTACGCCCACGAAGGTTCCTGACCTTAATACAAAGGGGCACGACACATGGCTCAGGAGATATGACGTCATAAATAATGAGGGGACACCGCGTGAGAATACCCAGAGTTATGTGTCAATTATTGTAAAATGGGAGTAGTTAGGGACCTGCAACAAAGTTTGCATGTAATTTCGGACGTTTGTGAACCGTTTTTTAGCTGATCCTCCCCCCATCCCCCCAACCCCCCAAATCTCCAAAAAATGATGAAACGAAAAGAAGTCTAAACGCTCACAACAGTTTCGCTGTAGATCTCGTAAAACTGTCGTATCAGTCATGACCTTGTAAACAATATAGTTACAAGAAACTGCCCCATAATGCGTCGATACATTCTAAATGCACTATATGAGAATGACAGTCCTTTAAACATCATTTCAAACCAACTTTTTCTCGCTGACAACCATAGCAAAATTATGAAAGGAAAAAGTTTCTCGCTTACTACTTTTCCGCTGTTCATGGACTAAAACTACGGCATTCGATATGACATTACAATTTATAATTTCTACACTACAAATTGTATCCGCAGGCAATTTTACAGACAGTATACAAACATATACATTCAAAATTGTATCACAATACGACACGTAGATCATAAGATATGAGCACATAAACAGTAACGGTTATAGAAAACTGCCCTATCACGCACCAAGTTTTAATCTATTGCTTCTTTACTACTAATTATATTCGCCACAGATTTTACAGATATACAGCACTTATAGAAATGAATATATACCTGAAAAACTATTTAATTTTACAACGTATAACTCAATAAATAAATGACCGTGCGAATTTTATATGCCATTTGTATTTTGATTGCTGTCTTCCTTTGTTTGTATACTGCACTCATAACTTTGTACATTATGCAAGACAGCGTTATTTCTTATATTCCGATAAATATAACATGTTTTTAGAAAAAAGGAGATGGAAAGATAGGGAAGGTATAGGAGAAGTACTAACTCAAGGCAGGAATAAATAAATAGATACCCGGGCGACGCTGGGTTTTTAGCTAGTTAAATATAAAATGATGAACGTCTCGTAGGTGTCCTAGAAACTGCTAAAAATTACTCTAATTTAAAAAGAGAAGGCATTCTGAAATGGAATGCGACTGGTTGCCACTCAAATATTTTACATATTTTAATTTGGTATGTCGTTTCATTGATAAATCACACTGAAGCTGTGTACTGAGTTGAAAACGTCATGAAACACTGATATACAAAGATGAAGGTCGTGATAGGGCGTAAAACGGTGGATCATTGCCCCAGCTGCCGATTGTTGTACTCCAGTGATTCATGAGAAAAAGTTTCCATCCTTATTTTGGATACACGGCGAAAATTAACACACAATGAATGTGGAATGGAAGTTGGAGGTAGACGTATCGGACATTCCACTTCTGAAATTGTAAGAGAATTCAATCTTCCGATATGAAAAGTGTAGAATCTGTGCAGAGAAAACCACACAACAGACATTACCTTTCGCTAAGGGCAATGCAGTGACTGACAGCCTACATATAATGGCCGAGAATAGTGGCGCCTCCTGTTTCCTCTCTCTGTCCGTCTCCTACTCTCCCCTCTTTACCAAAATGTTCAAATGTTTGTATAGCTTATGGGACTTTACTACGGGGTCATCAGTCCCTAAACTTACAAACTACTTATGAACTAGCTAATACTAAGGACGGCATAAATATCCATGCCCGAGGGGGGATTCGAACCCCCGACCGTAGTGGCCGTGCAGACCGTGACTGGAGCGCCTCAGTCTTCTCGGCCACCGCGGCCGGCCCCTCTTTACCCATGTCCTCTTTGCCCACCTTCTCATCCGCCTCTCCTACTCCTCCGTCAACCGAATTATGAAAAATTGCATATATCTACCAACGTTTCATGGTGTTCGGTGAAATGAAGTCATAGTCTACTGTATTGTACCCATCGCCTAGCTTCATGCGGTATCTTCCACAGTATATAAACATTCTCCTTGAAAACAAACATTCATGTGCCAACGCTCATGTACATAAGACAAAACATGCGATGTACGATGGCGTACGTAGAGTAGCCTGTAATTCACGATATAAATGACCTTGTTTCCAAATTTCATTAACGTTCGTTTAGCCGTTTATCGTGAGAAAGCGACACACATGAACTTTCGAAAGTCTGTATATAAAGAAGATAGTATATCTACTTATAAGTCATACAAATCCACAGCTGTATTCAGATCTTGGAGAAATATTTCACACTTGACCTGGAAAACAATAGAAAGATCACTGTGTGCGTAAGATTTTGTACGGTTCAGGCGGAGGGTACTTTACAACAGGCTTCGATACCTTTTGACGGAACATCATGAAACTTGGATCGTTTAAGTTAGTGTTTCCCATGCTTTCTGAACCCGGGACTCCTTCCAATCAAAAACGTTTTGGCGACCCCATACTCGGTCTTGCCCGATCGTAACACAATTCTGTGTGTGTGTGATTTCAAAGGCAACGTATTTAACTTTCTTCTGCTGACACAAGTTCCCTTTAAATTAAAGTACAGTATTACACGTTATAGAATGGAATTTCTAGTGTATTTTTCGGAATGAAAGGCGTTATTCTATTTTTACATGAATTCAGACAGAAAAGTATATGCTTTTCGTTGCAGGTAAGACTCGCAAGCGGATTATGCTCATTACACAAGGTTTTAAAGTATAATCGCCGCGATGGGTTAATCGAAAGCTCTAAGGTGCCTCGCTGCGGAGCGCGCGGTTGCTCGCCGTCGGAGGTTCGAGTCCCTCTTGGGGCATGGGTGTGTGTGTTGTCCTTATGTTAGTTTACCTAGGTTTAAGTAGTTTGTAAGATACGGACTGATGATCACGCAGTTTGGTCCGATAGATTTACAAACATTTGAACATTTTTTACGGAGCGAAGGAATGCTGACTCCCTGTATGGCATGGTACACACCCTTAAGCCTCTCAATATATGTTAATGTAACCACGAGATAAGTGGAATTAACAAATTATGTATGTTCTATTCAACTATGTCTTTCTGAGCCGGCTGCAGTGGCCGAGCGGTTTGCGACGCGCCAGTCACAGTCTGCACGGCCGCTATGGTCGGGGGTTCGAATATCCCCTCGGGGCATGGATGTTTGTGTCGTCTTTAGTACAAGATAGTTCATAAATTGTTTGTAAGATTAGGGACTAGTGACCCCGCAGTTAAGTCCCTTAAGCTTAACAAACATTTGAACACTTTTTAAAGTCTTTCTGATCAACAAAAAATCACATAATTTTTCTTATAAATTAATTTCACTTTCATTAGGACTGTGACATTATATTTACAGAACCTTAACCATTTAGACAAGAATTGTTTTATGGTGTAAGAACTCCCTCCCGTGACGGCGACCCCTCAGCAACACTTTGCGACCCCCTGGGGGTCACGACCCATAGGTTGGAAATAATTATTTAAGTATCAAAACAGGGTAGTGAGCATTAATTTGTCGTCGTTGATGTTTACAAAATGTACTGCATGATTTTCCGATTTAGCTAGTAACTATGCGTTCTCAATGCCTATATTTTGAAGCAATATATTACTAGCCGAAAACTTGATCGGTGTTACTGAAGTTTGTAAATTTCAACGACGACTAATAGTTGTTTTACTGCCCTATTTTGTTATAAGTTATTTGACAGTCGTGTGGCACGTATACTTTCCGTGCGGAAGGTAAATTGACGTTAATGTCTGTGTTTCCGCGGAAAAGGTTTTCATATTACGCAAGCCACCATATTCAGAATGTCGGTACATAGGCCTAACTAACAATAACTTTCGACACTGCTCCTCATCGAAGTTGGCAGATATATGCAATTTTTCATGGTTAGGGAGAGGAGGAGATGCACTGTGACAAGGGCAAGAATAGAGGGTTGAGGCGGAAGGATTAAATCAAATGTTCAAATGTTTGTTAAACTTATGGGATTAAACTACGGGGTCATCAGTCCCTTAACTTACAAACTACTTACGAACTACCTTACACTAAGGACGGCACAAATATCCATGCCCGAGGGGGGATTCGAACCCCCGACCGCAGTGGCCGTGCAGACCGTGACTGGAGCGCCTCAGTCCCCGCGGCCACCGCGGCAGACGGGAAGGAGTAAGAGGAGAAGGAGGATAGATATGTGTAGAGAGGGAGGTGGAGGTGGGGAGGGGCAGGAGGGAACAGGAGCTGCACTAATAGAAGATTAAAATAAATAAATACCCGGGCAATGCCGTGTTTTCATATAGTTTGTGATAAACATAAGGAATGGCGGTAATGTTCACGATTCCCACTTTTCGTTGCCAATCGGGTAGCATTGGTGCCTTGGCCTCCATTTTATCCAGATCTCTCGCCTGTCTAAAACGTCTGGTCATTCAATAAGGAACAACTGGCCGGCATACAACACCCACTGCTACACTGGATGAACTTGGGCAACACATAGAAGCAGCGTGGATCGCTATGCGCCAACAGCACATCCAGAGCCTTCAATGCTGAGGCGCGTGGCGCTTGTTATAACCAGCAATGGCGGCAAAACTGATTTCTGATTTCAACATTTCCTTCACTTCACATGGGTCTGTATTTTCAATCATATGATCTCCAAAATAAATTTGGATGTGATGTCTCTGGTCCCCTCTTAATATTGCGGTTTTGATGGCTAACAGTGTGATCTCTTTACTGACACGTTGTCGTGGTATGAGATCTGCGGCTTTGATGACCGAGTATGGAACCGATTTGGAAGTTGAATAGATAACCAAGCTGTTGACTTCACGGCAGGACTTTGGGTTGGAAAAAAATATCGACTTTGTTGCTGCATATCATTGTAGCGAACCTCGCTGGCAATTGGAGGTGTCAGACATTGGTATGTACATATGTTATTTAGATATAATGGTGTATTTATAACGAAGACTGGTGCACATTTCAGCAATTGGGAAAGCAAGTTAAGGACATCAATAACGTTCACATTTGACAAAGATCCAATATTGGATTCACAGTGCCTTCTTGGGCAATGATGTGTGCTTTGCTGCTGTTATTAATGCTAGATACCAAAGTGATGAGGAGTACTTGGGGATATTGTCACATTCCTGTCTTAAGACGTTTTCATGTTGATCAGTGTTATCTAATACACCAATGGTGTTTAATATTCTTGGCTGGAGTATGGACACAAGGCACTGTCAGCATAAGTACAGACAATTACCTTTTGTACTAACTGCACACAGTATTAAAAAAAAGACGAATTAAATTTGCATTAACTGCCGAAATAAGATCAGAGTTACAACATAAGGCATCAGGTTCTGCATCACATCCAAAAAGGAAGGTAGATAAACTTCGGTGCAGTGGTCATCATTCGCTGGATTTACAACTAACTTATGTTAAGGACAACACACACACCCATGCATGAGAGAGGACTCGAACCTCCGATGGATAGAAGCACCACACTCCGCATGTAGGCGCCTTGAAGCGCACAGCCATTCACGCGTGGCTTTCGATGGATACAGGTTACCTTATTAATAAGGTTGAGTTTACAGATAAGAAAATAAGACGGAATATTGCTGGTACTACAGTCCGCGTCACGTAGGAAGGCGGCCCGGTTTTCAGCCGCTCTGCGCATCCCCCTCCACTACCACATTGGCAGGCAATAATATTCATTCTGTAGGCGCGTGGACGGACGTGAGTTATGCAATGTTTCTCCCAGAGGCTCCACTGTTGGTGATCGGCCGCAGTTCCTGCCCTTCACTCTTGTCCTAGCACTCCGCCTGTATGTGCGGAAGCGCCTTCTTACATGTCGCCAATTATAAAAGATGGGTGGAATTGCAACTTTTTCCATAATTAGGAATTCAAAGAAAAATGGGAATTAACACTATAGATGAAGTATTGACGGTTTATTGTCGTTAAAAGAAATGCAACCAAATGCCTTCCATAAAAGCAACTTGTTGCAACTGTTTTAAGGAAAATAAACCGTCATTTACAGCTGCAGTTCGTATGCGACATGGATATTTTGAAATAGATGTAGCATTCAGAGCAAACAGGCTTAGATGCTGGGTCATGATACACGCAAGGAAGAAGCAAGGTTACCTAAAGGCAGAAGAGGGTAGGAGCAGTCGAGGTAGAGCAAGGAGAAAGTACTTTCATTCGTCATGAATGATCTTGAACTAAATGGGCTTAACAACAGACGAGGCATTAATGTTACCATGAAATAGGAGATAATGGAGGAATTTTGTAAGGGCGCCTTTGCTCCACACTGTACGTTGAAAGGCATAATCAGTCTATAATGATGGTGGTGATTATTTCTTGTGTGTTTCATTGAGAACTAAGTGTCCTATTAATGCAATGCCCTCTTGCCGTGGTGGCTGATGGTGACGTAGTTCGGCTTCTCCCCATGATTTAGTGCCTCTCAAACCCTCGAACACAATCTCCGATGCTGTATTCCATAGCATAGTATAATGGATGTAGCTGACAGAGAATGACAGCGGTTTTATGTTGTGTTTTGTAGACTAACGTCGTCTTGTGCATCATCCATCACCATCTACGCTGCTGGAGTGTACAGAGATGGGCCACATTATATGAGTAACGGTAGATATTTCGTGATGTCGACGCTTTTATTGTATTTAACGAATGGATACCATAAATGCAAGAAAATGAAGAGGAAGAATACGTGTAAACACTGACAGTCATAAGTCGACAGCGACTGAGGAGTGTCATTACTATTAAGATATTGTAGAACTCATAATAATTAACAATAATTTCGTGTGGCTCATTGGCCTGGTGCAAGTCTTTCAATTGGACGCCACTTCGGCGACTTGCGTGTCCCTAGCCAACCCCCGTTATCCAATCAAGGAAAAGGGGCCCACAGCTTAACGTGGAATCCGAACCACGTGTCGTTTCTGGCGACTCCTCACATCGTTGAGAGGTGAAGGATGGGTTAAAGTGCAGACTGAAAAAATCCGAGGCTCGACCGGGTTCTGAACCCGCGTCCCTTCGGTTTCCAGTCGAACCGGGCCCGACATTGTAGAACTTAAACAACATATCATCAATGTAATCATGCAGTCGAGACAGCTTTCCGTACTTTTTTGACGCAGTTAATCAGAGGGGTGACCTAGCGGCAGGTGCCAGCACTTATAGTTTTCACGCTCGGTAGCGCCGTTGAGTGACGTTTCCGGACTTGGTTCCAGCCCGTGATCTCGTCATGGCTCCAATCAAAAAGTGAGTGACCGAGAGACGCGCCTCTTGCCTACAGGAGTTGACTTCGCTCTCTCTGTGGACAGTCTACAGATGTCTAGTTAGGCGCCATCTCCGGTAGAAGACAGGCACAGACGGAGACCGCGGCGCGGCAGGTACCTCAGTCCCGCTCAGCTCTGCGGAACCCGTTCGGTGGGCCCTGGGCGATGGCCCGGCGTCGGCCATTTGGTGCCGGCGTTCCTGTCGCGGGGCGGCGTAAACAGCGGTATCAGTTCCGGCGATAGGCGATTCCGCGGCCAATTACAGGCGCGAATATCGCCCTAATGCCCCGATATTACGGCGGCGCGGCGCGAGGAAAGCCGCCGGCACGACAACTCGCGCCTCGCGCGATAGGCATCTGGCCGGTAGCGGCCACGCCTCCCAACAGCTGTCGCGTCCACCAGGGACTGCGGCCGTTCTCACGCCAGCGAGGCAGCGCAAGGAGGGCCGCGTGTGCGACTCATAGGCAGTAACTGCCGATGCTGCTCTGTACGTGCCAGATCCCTGCTGCATTACTTAAGAGCTGGTAAGAGTTCTTACAAAGAACGACACTGTCTGAGAACTAATAAGAAGCAACCCACACGGAGTTATGCTGGATTTTCACGTCGTCGTTGACGTACTTCTCATGTGGCACCGGCTGATGACAGCGCTTCACACCATCGAAATATCGTGTCAGAACCACACGAACACCCGGCAGAAGTCCGGATTATTCATCAAGCCAACAGACCGCCGGGAAAGCCTGAAGAACTACAGTTGACACCTGACTAACTGCCGGTTGCTACTAAACAACCGACATTCGCTACAGCACTCTTTTTCTCCTCTTCAGCATAGTTGTTTTGTGTCCCAGCCTCGCTTTTGTGTCTCGTTTCCGTCGTAGGTGTCGGTGGCCGAGTAGGATGACCGACACAGGAATAAAGGTAGCACGCTTGGGCGGGACGGAGGGGAGCAGCCAGTGGGACAGCAGAAACTAGAAATACTAGAGTAAATTAGAACGAGATATATATTGAACAGAATTTATACAATACTTAACTTTTACATAGCTCAGTACTGCAGAATGCTGATACATAGTTGAGCTAGAGGCCTGCCTAGTGCCTATCCGATAGCCAAGTCTTCATTGGTGCCTATCTGATTACGAAGTGTTAACTGGTTCCTATCTCAGTCCCAAGTGAACGATGTCGTTCACTGGTGGCCAGGAGCGGAGTTGTAGCAGAGGGCGCTCGTGGCTGACGTCGTAAGAACGCCGCGCCGTGCGTGCATGGCGGCGCGCGGCGAAAGTAGGTGGCGCTCACTTTGTACTTGTGCGACACCACAAGTTGAGCCGATGCTGTGGCTCAGTGTGTTTGCCCGAAATCTAGCCGTCGTTTTTTAATTTAAAAAAATAATAATAATAAAAATGAGCCAAGAACTCAACGATGAACGTAGTTCTACATGATCGCCGGCTGCGGCGGCCGAGTGGTCTCTGTAATAAAAAAAGCTGAGCCACGAACACAACTAACAAACATGACCAGCGTTCGCAACGAACAGAACTACCCATAGAGCAAGTCGCTGCGGTCGGGGGTTCGAATCCCCCTTCGGGCATGAATGTTTGTGGCGTCTTTAGTATAAGGTATTTCATAAGTTTAGGGACTGATGACCTCGTAGTTAAGTCCCATCAGCTCTACAAGCATTTGAACTTTTTTTTTTTTTTTTTTTTTTTTTTTTTATAATACACGATCCCAAGCACGCAAATGACCAAACTATCCGAAATGAAATACACAGTCGCCGGCTACCATGCAACGGACCCTGATTCGTTTCCCGGCAGGGGACTGGACGTATTTCTTGAACTCATCATCATTTTCATTATCATCGGCACTCAAGTCACTCCCTAGCTTTACAAACTTCTTAAACTAACTTATGCTAAGGGCAACAAACACACATGCCCGAGGGAGGGCTCCAGCCTTCGGCGGGAACTGTCGCCCGTTCGTAGCAAACCGCCTTACACCACGCGAGTAATCCGAGCGGCAAAGTCACCTACCTGGTGTCGAGTAAAAACACTTGCAATTGGCGGCCAGACAGGCACAGTTGAGTCTCCTGGCCAATACTGCCATACGAACATTGCATTACATAACACCTAACCAATGACATGAAACGAGATTGAAAAGTGTGGGTCGTGTTAACTACAGCGAAGCCTACCACACGAACGGTCTGTACGTATTGTACAGTACATGATGAATGGAGTTTGATGAAAAATTATTGGGAAACCGATTAGTGCAATAATCCATGTCGTATGCCAACGTGCCTGCAAGACAAGCAATTCATTATGAAATTTTCAGTCTGCAGCGAAGTGTGCGGTAATATGAAACCTGCCAGCAGTTTAAATCTGTGCGCCAGACCGGGATTCGAACCCAGGACCGCTCTGGCCCACATTTTGAAGCCGGCAGGAAATTTCATATGGTGCATACCCTGCTTCTTCAAATCGAGGTAGAGTTCAGTAGTGCAGGGAGTGGCCATTGTCCTTTACCATAAATAAATATAAGTATTCCTCCTATATATAGAAAGAAGGATCCTTTATTGTATGATTAGGTGATTGCAGAACCATCACTGCAAGCAGTAACTTCTGCAATATCTCTGGAAGTATGTATATGCAGCGATATGACATGGAATGATCAAAGAAAATGAATTGGAGGTAAATCAGACATTTCATTGTAATTTCTCGGGAGAAAACTTGAGAAATGTAGACAATCAATAGATCAATTAGCTTCGAAAATACTCGTTCGGCAAGTCTTGAATACTGCTCGCTAGTGTTGTATCCCTATCAGACTGGATTTCTAGACGAAATGAGGACGGTCAAAGTTAGAGCAGTTCGCCTCGTTATAGGTTCCTTTAAAAAAAGTACGAAAACGTCACGCAGATATCTACCTCCTTCAGTGGCAATCGTTCCAAGATTTACGTGTTGCATCACCGTGTGAGCTACTTTCACAGTTTCGAGGGCGTACGTTTCTAAATCTTTAAATATGTTGATAAGTCCTCGCGAAAAATACGAATATCATTACAATAAAATTAAAGAGCTCCCAGTCGATAAGGAGGATACAAACAGTGTTTCTTCCCACTATTTGATAAGGTCTGAGAAACTGTTGTGCACAGTGTAGCCTCCCCCACATACGTTGAGATGCTCTTGGAGTGTACGTGGGGATGTAAAATGAGACACTTCTGGCTTCTGAGTCTTAAGGTCACAAGTTTCTCTTCGTAATTTGGTTCATATTGCAGTAGAAGAAGATTGACGTAAGAAGTGGACTGACGACCATACAACAGGTGGTAGCGTGGTTTCCAGACCATTTGAAACTGCTCCAAAACACTTCGGGGATCATCGGGCTGGTTGACTCTAAAATAACTGGTGCGCCAAAACTTTTGATTTCATTTATTAATATTTTACAATGTAGATTTCAGATACTATTTTCCCACTTCATAAATTTGTTCTCGGTATAGCTATCATACGGTCATTTCCAATATCCAACTAATTATAATGTTTAATAACAAAAGAAAGGCGAAGTCAAACCGGGCAGGCGACACGGAGTGATTAGGGAAGCCGGACATAGGTGCATAGTGATATGGGATGTTAAAAGTGTATAACTGTGTATCAGTTTTAGAAGCAGATCCCTATACGTTATGACTTATTTGGGTGATGATTTTGAAATAGTGTATGATGTTGTACAAGTGGGCGTTTGAGGTACTGAGTATGACAAAAATTAGTGTGAATGTCGAACAAAGAAATAAACTTGTCACATTCCAACTTTTGATTGAAGAATCATTTACTGAAAATGCGAGCCTTAGCCATCATCACTCTTGCCTCACATGTAGAACAACGAGCCTACGAGCTGAGTGCTACTTCTGCGCTAGGACAGCGGTACACGAAGAAGACCTCAGGTTATGAAAAAATCCTAAACCTTTAATGTTCCACCCTGACAAGTTACAGTTAGGCTCCTCGTAAGTCCTGCTTTTCCAGTACAAATGGGAGCACTCACGTAGGATTCCTAGTTGCAGCGAGGAAGGAAATGAAAAGGGAAGAGGAGAAGCAATCAGCAGATTGTGCGCTTTGATGTATTACAACTTCTGTAAATGTTAGTGCCGTTCAAACGAGAGCTGCCAGATTTTCAGTCTGCCCCCTGACTCGTCACAACTATGAGCCACAATATGTCTGTACTTTTTTGTAATCTTCCTTTCCGTTCCCCTTCCATGTTCCCGACTGTCTCAAGAATACACTGTGCTGTCCGAGTTGTAAATAAACATTCACTCCTTGTTTCTCAGCCCAACTAGATCCAGAAATATATAGAGTACATTCTAGTAAACATTGTGAAGTAACATTCTTCAGAGCTAAAAATGCTATAAATGTAAGTTTGATTTTCTTTATCCCGTCTTCTTCATGTCGTAAACTAACCATCGCCGAAATCAATTTTTACTAGTTTTTCCACTTTTCTATAAATAACTCGTTTCAGTAAATTGTAGTCATGACCTATTACACTGATAGTTTGGTAATATTCACACATGTCTCCACCCGCTTCTTTGAATTTTCGTGTCAAAGTTTGGCAAAATAAATATATCAATACTATGGAAAATTAACTGGTTGTTTATAAGACGTTGCGCGGGAATCTATGTGTTCCAACTTTCCGTTACTCCACTTCCCTGCCACTCATCACCGTGGCCCTATTTTGCTCCCTTTCTTCTATATCTCCTCCTTCGCCCACTCTATCAGACCATTTCCTCCCTCCCTCTCTGTTTTCGTTTCTTTCTCCTCGTCTTCTTTACGCATTCCCCTTTCTCTCCGTCCATCTTCTCCTGCTCTCCTTCTACATCTATGCAAGTCACAATGAAGTGCATGGCAGAGGGTTGATCAAAACGCTTTTATGATATTTCTCTACAGTTCCATTCACTAATAGCTTGCGGAAAAAAGGAACAACTAAATCATTCTGTTTTAGATCTTATTTCTCTTATTTTATTGTAATGCTCATGTCTCGCTATGTAGCTGGGTACTCAAAACATATGTTTGCATTCGGAAGAGAAAGTTGATGAAAGAAATTTCGCAAATAGATCTGGCCGCAACGAATAACGCCTTTCTTTTGATGATTTCTAAGCCAACTCGTACATTATTTTCCTGATACTCTTTCTCCCAATGTCGCGATAATACAAAACGAGCTGCCCTTCTCTGAACTTTCTCTAAGTCGTCCGTCAGTCACACTTGGTGTTGATCCCAATTCCACAATGCGCAGCAATACTCCTAAATAGGACGCATACATGTAGTGTGAGAAGTTTCTTTAGTAGAACTCTTGCGTCTTCTAGTATTACCAATGACGCAGCCTTTGGTTCGCCTTCCCAACAATATTTTCTGTGTGTTCTTTCCTATTTAAGTTGTTCGTAATTGTTACTCCTAGATATTTAGTTGAATTAACTGCCTGCAGATTTGACTGATTCGCGCGTAAATCAGGTTTAACGGATATCTTTTAGTCGTCATATGGATGATCTCATTATTAAGGGTCAATTGCCAGTTTGCAACATGCGGATATGTTATCTAAATTATGTACAAGATGATATGTGTAATTTACACCTCCTGTAGTCCATATTTATTCCACTCTTCAGATAGTCTCCTTCTTCATCTCTCTGTCCACCTGTTCCACCCATTTCTCCTTGATCATCTTTCCATATTCCGTCCCCTATGTGTCTCCTCGGCTATCTCTCTCTGTCCATCTCCTGCTGCCCACTCACTGTTCATAACCTCCTTTTCATCTCCTCCTCTCACCTACCCATCATCATCCTTCTCCTTCCCCACACTTCCAGAGCTATCAGATTATCAGTCTGCTCCTACTCCTCACAACCTTCCCGATCTGACTGCAGGGTCCAATTTCCCTTCACTGCCGTGTCGCCATCTGCAGCCCTCTCTCTGTCGATAACCTCCTCTCCATCTCTTCCTCTAATTGCCCATATCCACACCCTTTCTAGAGCTTTCAGATGATCAGTCGCTCCTACTCCACACAACCTTCCTGATCTGACTGCACTGTCCCTCTTCCTTTTCCTTCCAGTAATCCGCATTCAGTTAGTCAGTCTCCATCTCTCAGTCCACCTGTTCCAACCATTTCTCACTTATCATATTTGCGTGCTTCGTTTCCTGCCTGTCTCCTCGGCGATTTATCTGTCCATCTCTTCCTGCTCCTCATTACCTATTCTCCATCTTTAGTCTCACTTCCCCTTCCAGTAATCCGTATTTATTCCACTCTTCAGTTAATCAGTCTCCAACTCTCAGTCCACCTGTTCCAACCATTTCACACGTATCATATTTGCGTGCTTCGTTTCCTGTCTGTGTCCTCGGCGATCTATCTGTCCATCTCTTCCTGCTCCTCATAACCTACTCTCCATCTTTAGTTTCACTTGCCCTTCCAGTAATCCGTATTTATTCCACTCTTCAGTTAGTCAGTCTCCATCTCTCAGGCCACCTGTTACACCCATTTCTCACTTATCATATTTGCGTGCTTCGTTTCCTGTCTGTCTCCTCGGCGATCTATCTGTCCATCTCTTCCTGCTCCTCATAACCTCTCCATATTTAGTCTCACTTGCCCATCATCATCCCTCCCCCCATAAATCCAAAGCTGCCAGATAATTAGTCGGCCCCTACTCCACACAACCTTCCCAATCTGACAGCACTGTCACTTTTCCCTGTCCTGTCGTGTCCCCGACTGCTGGCCCCTGGTCACCAGCTGGAGCTCCCTAGGATCAGCTGACCGCCCAGTGCCTCTGCGCAGCCGCCCATTAGGCGTAATGCGGCGGCAGTGCGCGCCGTACTGCTGGGCCCAGTCGGCGCCAGCCCCTCCATCCACCTGGGGCGGTCGCGGCGGTCGGCCGGCGCCTGACCTCATCGGCGGCACCTAATCTCCCGCCAGCCGCTAATAACCCGCATCAGGGCCGCGCCCGTGTCCCCGGCCTGTCATTTCCGTCGGCCGATGGTCCGTTCATCAGACTTTCATATCGGGCGTAATCGGCGCCGGCCCCGGGCTCCGACCTGACGCCGCCGACCGTTCGACGTCGCCAGTCCGCCGGCCAATCGATGTTTCTGAAGGTCAGCAAGATTGAGCCACCTCACAGTATTCAGAGAACTACAGCCGCCTTCAGAACGTGTACCCGCTGCGCAAAAAGACAAGCGCTGTACCGAATAATAAGCAAATGTCGTCACGTTTTAGACCCGTCGACCACTCATTCGTCAATCTTGTTTGCTGCAGTCAGCAGCCGCTGATGGTGGCCAGGAGACATCCCAATGCCAGCTGCAGTGAGGTGACCCATCTAACCGGATTGACAAAATTATGACAAACACGCTATGAAAATGGTACCGAGCTTGCATGATATCCTGTAACTAACATAGCCCAAATCCTTGCCTGATCTGTCGCAGATAGCAAGAAATCTGCTACTGCTCTTACTACACGCTCATGACTGCCGCAGAGGTTTATTTCCCTTGGCAAATTGCTTTGGCACTTTGTTCCCTCTGCCCTTAAAGCCGCTCTTGTTTCCAAAAGCTTTTGATCACTTACTATCTTCCTATGAACCGTATTAATGGGTAATAATAATAAAATAGCGTAATCCTACCACAGTGGTTCCAAAGGTAATGCCTCCATTATTGTGATGAATAGGATGAATAGGAATGTTCGTGAACCTTCCTCTTTCATTATATAGGTGGTTCCGTTGTTCTGCGTTAGTCGCCGCCAGAGGAGAAGTGTTTCAAACTGGAGTATGATATCGATGCACGACATTGGATTTTTCATTGCTCAATAATTTGCGGTGATTGTAAGCCATCCTATGTGAGACGATACCGCGATAATTCATGAAGGACAAAATACTCATCGAATGGAAATTTGTCGCGAGCTGCAGGACCAATAGGAAGCAGAAGGTGACAATTTTATCAATAGCATCATCACAGGAGATGAGACGTTACCACCTCTACGAGACGGAATCCAAAACAGTCCATGGAGCGGCGACATGCAAAGTTCTCCGTCAACGAAGAAATTTAAGACACAGCTGGCTTCAGGCAAAGTGATGTTCACATTCATTTGGAATGGCCATGGTGTTTTGGAGCCTGTAAACACGGAAAATTCAACACGCTGCACTATGACACTGACTATGCTCAATCCCCGAATTTCCAGGATAAGGCCAGAGAAAAAGACCAACGCTCAACTGAAACTTTATAACCCCAAGCTCCCTCGTCAGTTTTGGAACCACGCAACTAATTGCAAAAATTTGGGTGGACTATCTTACCACATCCAACATACAGATTAAACGCCATCTGAATTCCATCTCTTTGGACCTCTTAAAAGTTGGACTATGTGGCGATCATTTTCAAGCCTAGGATGTAGTTGTCAATCCTTAAGGAAGAGGTTAGTCTCAGACCTATAAGGAAGAGGTTAGTCTCAGGTAGTTCCGAGTTTTACAAGCTCAAAAAACAGGGTCTGTTCCACCGATGGCAAAAGTGCACACAAATTTGCGTCTGTACTCCATTCCTGAAATTGATATGTAAAGTAAATCATATAGGTACCTCACTACAAGGCAACTAAGTTCTCCAGGCCGTCAAGAAATGAATACTTAAATTATACAGCAGGTTGCTGTTTTTTCCTTTATTTTTCGTTTATCAGTACACTGGATGTAAATGATGACTGTTTAAATGTACCACAAGAAGTCAAGGGAAAATCTAGACGTATTTTCTGACACATGACACGTGTAGTCCCTCCCTCAAGCTGGGAAACAGCCTCCAATTGATACATGTGAACTACAACGTATGTGCACTACAGAAGATTAGGAAATTCCTTTTGCTTAATTTGCTTAATTCAGTGGCTGTCTGCATGTGGCTCGCTGGCCGCGGTCTGTACACCCATGGAGTCTACCTTTCATGGTAACAGGTACACCCACTTGCTTTGACTGTAGGCCTTTCCGAAACCCGCGCTCTACGTATTCGGTCGCTCCTCCGTCATCACTCCTCCTCGGAAGTCCGCCCTCCTTTTTCCAAAGTCGCGGCCCAAGTTTTGGTGCGTGATAAATGTCGGCTGTCGGGAACAATGTCAAACCGCGAGGCGAGGCGCAGACCGCGGGCAAACAATCTCGCCAACTGTCAGCCCCATTGATGCGGGGACAACTTAAAAATTACTTGTTTTAATCAAAAAATATCAGCCCGAGGAGAGCCGGGGGCACCGCGGGGAAGGAGAGCGCGGCGGTCGCGGGCGAATGCGGAATAAATTGTTTTGCTATTCCGACAGACTTCATTTGTGGGGATGTCAAGGCGGGCGGCTGGAACAGCAGAGGCTGAGGCAAATCGTGACCTCCAACCACTGTGCGGAGAAATGACGAAGGAGTTGTGTGTTGTTATATAAATGCTGTCACACATTCCCAGCGAGCAGGAAAAGGAAACGTGGGATGTTTTATGACAGCAAACTTGTATTATGTAAATAATGCGATTAGGTAATTTCGACTCTAACAAGGAAAGTACTTAGGCTCGAACAAACAAAAATACACCAAAATCGTATGATAGATAATGTAAAGGTCTCTTATTGCACTAGTGATACTCCCGCATCCGCAAAACACTGCAGTCGCCCATTAGAGGCCTCTGCGTGTGCCATGCCGCATTGCACTTTGACCTGCCGGTGCCAGTAGTGACGGTGCAGTGAGCCTCTGAAGTTGCGTTTTGTGACGTTATTTGTGTGGTGAAGTGTCGGATGGGTCGGCGATTGGTAATCAGTCCTGCTAATATAATGTGACTGATTGAGGTGAAGTTACGAAGAAACCTTCGTGTAGATGGTATTGGTGTAGGAGATGAATCATTCGCATGTTACCTATTATTTATTATAGTGTTTCTAATCTATGCTCATATTTATGCACTATAATAGATACCAGAAAACATGTGAATGATTCTTCTTCGCCGGCCGCGGTGGCCGAGGGGAGTAAGGCGCTCCAGTCACGGTCTGCACGGCCACTACGGTCGGGGGTTCGAATCCCCCCTCGGGCATGGATATTTGTGCCGTCCTAGTTCGTAAGTAGTTCACAAGAAGTTTGTAAGTTTAGGGACTGATAACCCCGTAGTTAAGTCCCATAGACTATACAAACATTTGAACATTTTTATTCTTCTTCTACACCAAGACCGTATTCCGGAAGAAGGGCTCTTTGGAATTTCATTTTAACCAACTGCAATACATTAGCAGGATTGATTACCAATCGCCGACCCATCTGACGCTTCACTGCACAAATAAAGTCACAAAGCGGAACTTCAGAGGCACACTGCACCGTCATTACTGGCGTACCGGCAGGTCAAAGTGCAATGCGGCATGGCACACGCAGAGGCCTCTAATGGGCGACTGCAGAGTTTTGCAGATGCGGGTGTGTCACTAGTGTAATAAGAGACCTGTACATCATTTATTATACGATTTTGGTGTATTTCTGTTTGTTCGAGCGTAAGTCCTTTACTTGTAAGTCAAATGTTCAAATGTTTGTTAAGCTTATGGGACTTAGCTACGGGGTCATCAGTCCCTAAACTTACAAACTACTTACGAAGTACCTTATACTAAGGACGGCACAAATATCTATGCCCGAGGGGGCATTCGAACCCCCGACCGTAGTGGCCGTGCAGACCGTGAGTGGAGCGCCTCAGTCCCCTCGGCCACCGCGACCGGCTCGAGTCAGATAACTCAAGAGACTGTGGACTATATATCTATATATCTATTGTTCTCAAACAGGTGTCAACTGGACGTCCTCCATATATTTCTCTCGTAGACGTCCTCCTTCATTTTTTGTAACTTCTGCCTTTTTCACACCTTTAAACCATACAAACGTTTTACTCCTCTCTATTTTCATTACACTTTTAGCTCCATTACCCTTTTCAGTAGACAGTTCCTGTCTGTCGTATCTCACCTAAAATGTTTTGCTCTTCTGTACCATCATCATGACGTTCCTTTACTGTCTTATCCTGCTCAACTCCTCTTCATTTCTTATTTTGTCAGTCCATTTCACTTCCTTCATTCTCTTCCAAAACCACATTTGAAAACTTCCTAAATTTCGTCCTGTCTGACTGCCCACTTTTCTGACCCGCAAGTCACCATACTTCATACAGAAATTTGGCGAAACTCTTAAAATATTGAAATGTTTGTGATCCTGTAAATAGCTGACGTCATCGGTCTATAGACTTGAAAATTGCTGAAATTAACTTATACTAAGGACAGCGCACACACCCATACCCGAGGGAGGACTTAAACCTCGGACGGACGGGAGCGGCAGCACAATCCGTGATATGTTGTCTCGGACTACGATCCCATTCACGCACGGCTTTCCTCCTCCTGAGAATAATAAGGATGCTCCTGGCCGTCAACAAATCTTTCACTCTCCCAAAAGCTTTCTTTCCCATAGAGATTTTCCTTCTTACTTCTTCCGCACAACTACCATTCGAAGTTTTCAAGCTTCCTAAATACTGGAAAGCTGGAACCTGTTGTAATTCTCTTCAATTTAGTGATGTACTAATCGTGTTGCCTTATTATCACTTTAATCTTATCACTTCTCTCCCATTCTTACAACATTGTCAGTGTTCAAATATTTGTAAACCTATTTCACCAAACTGCTATGGTAATCAGACCCTAGACTTACAAACCTCTTAAACTGAATCTAAAAACAGCACACTCACACATGCCCCAAGCAGGTCTGGAACCTCCGGCGGAATGGGTCGACCAGTCCGTAGCATGACGCCTTAGACCTCGCGGCTATTTCGCTCGGCAACAATACTGTGCATCACTACCCAGAGTTCTTTTTTATTCTAAGTACATCGAGTTATTTCTGTTTCATATGTCGAAAAGTCACACGATAGTATAACAGTAATATGCGTAGTACTACTTGAAAAGTGAAGTGCCTATTTTAAATACAAAACTAGGCAAATGAAACGTATATAACTCGAAAGGTACCTTCCCACATATGCGAGCAAAAAAATAAAAAAATAAATAAATTAAAAAAAAATAAAAAAAATTTTTAAAAAAATGTGTGTACGTAGCTACGAGGAGGTAAGCAGAAAATGGGCAAATATGGAAATGGTGGGGAGAAGGAATGGAATGGTTAGAGACAAGAGGGAGGTAAAGGAAATGAAAGTAAGGAAGCTGAGGAGTCGATAGAGAGGCGAGATGTATAGAGGGTATGAAGGAAAGAGTGAGGGATGAAGAGGGAGGACGGATGGGGAGTAGAGGCAGAGAATGTAGAAGTCGATTGTTTTTCGCGAAGGCAACTGTACGTCGCATGCACCAGAGTCGGGAAACAGTCTTGTTTTTTATTTGTTTATGCAGAAGACGAAAAAGTAAAAACAATTTGTCAGCTATGTTTACAACAAATACGATTTTTTGAAAAAGCACCTGTTATTAAGTTGCCTCTTTAACCGACTTCAAAAAACGAGGAGGTTCTCAATTCGTTTGTATTTTTTGTGTTTGGTACCTCAGAACCTTCGACTGTGTGAACCGATTTTGATGCTTCTTTTTTTTAATTTGAAAGCTGGTGCTTCCCGTGTGGTTCCATTTCAATTTAGTCCAGTTGTGACAATGGCATCCATAAGAAAACCATGTAAGTTCTAAATCTGCATTAAGTATGTTCGCGACAAGTTGATGAATAACTCAATATCACGCCAATTTCGATGATTCTTTATTTATTGTAAAGGATGTACTTCAAGGGTAGTTTGATGGGAAATTGGTTAGGTTTTGATCATGGACTCCACGACAAAGCAACGGAACTCTTCATTCCTTAGGAGCAAATTGACGATACTCGGCCGAATCTTTTATAGGCTATCCGGAATCAGCCCGAGTCGGTGGGCACGTTGCTCCTCCCTCTCATTATATAGACGATCGCGGATTAAGGTGAGACGTAGGGCAAGTTTGTGTTCCGTCTCTTGGGTAAACGATCGTGGATCAAGCTGAGACGGTTTGCACGTTGCTACTCTGTCTCTTTGGATAGACGATCGTGTATCACGCTGAGTCTGTGGGCACGTTGGTCCAAGCAAACACTACAATATACCTAGCAAAAATAAGACGAGCATATTGAGACCGAAGTCGGATCGGATCGGGATCACAAGAGTTCGGCCGACCGACCTAGGGCATCGGCGGAGTGTTGCCGCAGTGGACACCACATGGCGAAACAACAGTGTAGACGGAGAATCACGACACAAGGTGGAATTAGAACTCTGAAAGTGAGTACCGAATAGTAATCCTAGACGAAGCCGATCGAAATTCAAGAGACACAAGCACATCTTACCTATAACTCACCCTGCCTTGGCTGACACCGACTCTAAGAATAATAATAATTGTGACTACATTGTATTACTGTAATAACTTTATTGGCTTTTAAATAGTGTGATATTCTTCATTTCATTTTACTTAGCAGTACTCTAAAAAATATTTTGATCATTGTTATTCATAGGTAAGTGCTGAGTTAGATTTAAAGTGGGTAGGTACCTACATTTTTTGCGTGGTAAACCTATAGATAAGGTAAAAAGGTAAAGCAGTCAACAATCCGAAGATTGGTTTGAACACCACAGTGCTTTACTAGGCACGGTAGTGGAGGTGGTATGCCGTGGCCTTCCTCCGACCTTCGAACTGACTTACCCAGCCAGTTATAGGGGTACCTACAGTTTAACGTGGGTTCCGAACCACTGTCCTACTCGAAATTTTTCACATAAGCAGCACTACCAGAGGTGGAAGAAGTGGAAAGTGACAGATAAAAATCCTAGGCGCTGGCGGGGATACACACACACACACAAACACACACACACACACACACACACACACACACACACACACACATATATATATATATATATATATATATATCGTACCTGATATTAATAAGTAAAATAAGTAAGTTGATCATTCAGTCGTAGAGGAACACGCAATTATTTTTTATTTGAAGATAAAAATAACAGTCTAGTTCGCAAAATTTTACAATTTATTATTACAGGTAATAAACAGTACATCGACCAGACAGGTTGCAATTTTCTCATTGGTTTTAAAGAACACACAACTGGTGTATCAGCTACTAAATCTGTGTTTGGCCGACACCTACTGCAAAATAAACACTCTGAAGGTCCCATGAAAACGAATCCTAAGGTCTTACACAAGGCACCTAAAGGTCTCTTATTAAATGCCCTTGGACAAATTGAAATTTTTTCGCATCATGGAAAAAACTATCGACATTATTAAATGAGCAATTCGATTTTAGGGAGAAACATTTTTACGACCTGTATGACGACCTGCTATAACGCATATTGGCTCTTGTGTGCCCTTCCTTTTACATTTTTATTTGTTATTTTATGATTGACTTGTTGCTATTGTAACAAATCTTCACTGATGCTACATATATCTGCTCTTTTGCTACACTTTGTCTTACATTTGTTGTTAGTTATTTTATGTTTAGCATGTCCTTCGTGACTGTTCAAAATACTAGAATTTGTTGCACAGCACTTACATTTTAACACCTTGACAAATTTACTGTTTTGATTGGTTACCAATAATAAAATTAAATACTATTTTCACCTGATACATATGACATCGACGACTTTTGGGGCATTTGGCGCTGTACGTGCTAACACCGACCCTCGCTGCTATCATGGCTTATCTCCACGGTGACGGACGGCGTCCCCTGGCCGTTACATCTCTGGCGCGTCGTCTGCTTCGCTGCTGTACGTGCTAACATCGGTCGCCTCTGCTATCGCGGCCTGTTTCCACGGTGATGGACCACGTCCTTGGCACGTCGTCTGCTTCACCACTGGTACGACCACTTATCGATGTTTCCACGACGCCGTATCCACGGCAACCATCGGCATCTCTGTAATTTATCTTTGACTCATAGTCTGTTTTCGATTTGAAAGTTATTATTATCAACTGCCAATAGATGGCAGATATTTCCTAGACAGATATCTTCTTTTTATTGTCTAATGCTTCAATTATTCTTTATTGTAGACATGACAACTATGTTTCACAGTTAACAAAATGCATTTTTTACGCATTATGAGTTATTTATATATACATTTCTTGTCTTATCTTTTACTGTCTGACGTTCCTCATTGGTCTATGATGTGCTGATGCTTCAGGCGATGGCCGAGGATTTTCCTTTATAACGCACAGCATTCTCTCACTGGTTAGAAGTCGCCGCACGCTCACCACTTGAACATCTACAGCGAGGAATACTGTTTTAAGTAATTTTTTTTTTAAATCCTGTTTATAAATTTAACGCAGCTATTAATGGGGTTCCTGTTCCCTTCTATAGCTTATCGTCTTTTATTGCATTTTCAGAGGTCTGAAGATAATCTAATCTTAGATCGAAACCGATTACCTGTAATAAAAAATTGTAAAATTTTGCTAACCAGACTGTTATTTTTATCTTTAAAGAATTATAAGTTCGCCGTCTTTTTTTTTTTTTTTTTTTTTTTTTTTTTAATAAAGAAGCCATGTTTTCCAAACTGATTAACATATTAATTTGCTTTGGAATAGTATTTTTAAGTCGGTTTCTTGTTAAAAATTTTGTTTATGTTCCATACCACCACAGCAAAGCAAATCAGAAATATTGATTTGATGTGTTTTGTCGACGAGTCAATCTACAGAAGAATTCCTTTATTGTTTTCCCATTCATTTCACATCAGAGTGAGCCACAACAAAGGGTAGCCAGGCTTAGGGAGTATTAATAAATAAAGCCACCAAAATACATTATCGTGCCACCCATCCCCTTCTTCAGGCGTCGAGTGGCTTTTCTGCCAGCAGACGTGCTGTCAGTTTTATATAGTCAGAATGTCCACATATTACTAGGGATGGAAATCTGGTTCAAACTAGGTGTCTATAGTAATGAAATCTAAACTTGGAATGGAATGTATACCGCAGAGATAGGCTGAATACTAAATGAGGAGCCGAGTTTATAGCGATAAAAAAGCTATTTAAAGTCCCACCCTCATATCATGCTATTTAAGTTCTATCCCTCGTATACTCGCTGTCTCGAAGGCTCCAACATTTTCCGGATTTGCAGCTGTTACCGCCGACCCGGAGTTTCGGATGGATTGGTACTTTACGGGATCGTATCTGTGCTGCGTTGATCTATGTCCATATCTACATCTACATAAATACTCAGCAAGTCATCTGAAGTGCGTGGCAGAGGGTTCATGTAACCGCTTATGATATTTCTCTACAGTTCCATTCTCTAATAGCTCGCGAGAAAAAAGGAACCCCCAAAACATTTCCGTTTTCGATCTGATTCCTGTTGTTATTATGATCATGTCTTCCTATGTAATTGCAAGTCAGTATCTCGTTAAAATTTTTGTTTATGTTCCATACAATCACAGCAAAGCAAATCAGGAATATTGACTTGATGTTTTTTTGTCGACTAGTCAATGTTCAGAAGAATTCCTTTATTGTTTTCCCACTCATTTCATATCAGAGTGAGCCACAGCAAAGGGTAGCAGGGTTTGGGGTGTACAAATAAATAAAGCCACCAAAATACATTATCGTCCCACCCCTCTGCTTCCTCAGGCGTGGAGTGGCTTTTCTGCCAGCAGTCGTGGGTTTCTCGACGCAGGCGTCGCTCCCTCTGATGGTGCAGGCAGTGATCTGGTTGCGGCCGTCGGTCCACTGCGGGAGCTCCGAAATTCAGTCGCGCCGCTGCTGGCGCGGAGGACGCGGCCGCGGAAAAATGCGAATACCCTCTTGAGGCTTTCGTTCGCCTACCTTTGAGATACAAACGCGGCGTCCATTAACGGATGTCTGAAGAGTGGAGTGTGGAAGGGAGGGCGGTGGGGGCGGCACGGATTTGCTCGTATAATTAAAACAGGCAGTCGGTAATATTTCCGTTCCTTCTTTCCCGCCGGTTTCGCCGCTTTGCACCCCGTGCGCTGCGCTGAATGGCCCGCCGCGCGCGCCGATCCGATGCGGACGCCCCGCTGCCTCCAATACTCGACGCCGGCGAAAGCACTTGCTTTGTGCCTCCGCCGGGTTCAACGCCGCTGCTCTCTTTCTGAATCCAACCCCCTACCCACACCCTCACCAGTCCTTCACGTTTAGCCCCGTATAAATATCTCGGCGCGCAGTGTTCCTGGCAACCGCAGTTCCGAGGGAGCAGAGGAAGACATGTGTATTCCGCTTTAGCAAAAATGCCGTCTTTCTCATCGACCCCGCTCTTCCGTTCCGTCCCTGCCCATTTTGTATTCCCTTCTTTTGATCGCTTTTTCCCCCCTGTCGGGGCTCCAGCAGGAATCATTAGTGTTCTTTTTATATATATCAGAAACCTCCTCCAAGTACACCAGACTGGGGCGTTTGTCGGAATACCATTCATCTCCCTCCAGATCCCAAACAGAAGGACCTACATGTTGCGCGACTGATTTTCCAGTGGACGTTACGGATAAAAACTCGAAAATCTCGCCAGTAAGTGGAGCGGTGCATAAAATTTGAAAGAGCCGGATTGATTAAACGTTGTCCCCCCCCCCCCTTCCCCCGCCGCAGGTCCACTTAGCTCATCAGCGCCAAAGCAGAAATATTAATCCCCGGCATCTCGGCGATTTTTTTTAAAAACCAAGTCTTACGTTAATTGGACTCTGTAATTGGGAATAAAAGCTGAAATTCGCGAGGTTGCGGTTGCAATGGATTTCTTGTAATTTACGTTGTGCAACGGAGATTGCCGTTAACTGCGTCGTTCAGCATTTCAAAGCAAACATTATTTTTCGTAATCCGCGACCTTACAAGCAAAGTCAAACAATATAACACTCAACGGTTAAAACGAGTACAGGAATTAGTACTGAAAGTAAGTCATCAAGTAGGCGCTTAAAATTTGCCATTCCAGCATACCGTTACATTAATTAGAAACTGTCAATTAAATTCGCGAGAAGGGAATATAACTGGTAGACTCTTCGTAGCAGTTACCTCTCCACGAAATACAACTATATGGATTGCATTCAAATGAGCAGAAAATACTCTGCATGCACATTAGCACCATTACGAGACTTTTTCTGGATACGTCTATTGAGATATAGTACAACCTATTATTTGGAAATAATGACTTTAATGATTTTGATTTGTTCGGATACCTTGTTGCATTCCACGATAAACCTTCTTGTACAAACCATCATCTGTGGCATCTGCCTTATATGTCTATATCTATTACGAATGTCAAGCATGAAATCTTCGTCCTGTATCAATTCACATAGATGTCTGTGATACAATGGTTATCATGTGTGCGGTTTTATGGCTGTCAAACGGTAAACCATCGCACTTATTGGTATTATTGGATACTGCTCTTTCAAGGTGACATTACGGAACTCACGGCTTTAGCAAACACAAGCGGTGAACACCAGTTATTCTGTACTTTGCTAATGTCTTATACTACATTTCGTAAGCTATGACTTCTCATTAACTTCCTAATTTTTTACTGTGACATTGAACTATCCCTTTAATCCAGTTAGAATGGTCATATTAATTTCTACATTTCTGTCCTTCATCGCAGAATTTTGGCCCTTGTATTACTGATTTCTGTCAGTGATGACAATGTATCTATCCTGCCGATACAGCGGCTCAATTTTTCAGTCGTGTTATTGCTAGCAATGTATTGTTTGTGTGTGTGTGTGTGTGTGTGTGTGTGTGTGTGTGTTTGTATGTGTGTGTGTATGTGTCGTAGTTAGAAATGTACTATTTTCTGGAGCTTTCCGTCATATGTTCACTGAACCTATACTTCCTCATAGCCATAGGCCACATGGTTGTACTCTATAAGCTATGGTAAGTCTGTGAGTACCGAAACATGTGATATATATATACGGCAGTATCCTTGAATTTCATTGAGTTAAACGCTTACATTTTTCACACCACCAAGAGAGCGACAAAAATGGTTCGTAACAGTTGGACACAAAACTGGTCAAACGGAAAGACTGACAAACAAATGAGTTGTGGTCCTTTTTTACCGTTACAGATCACTAAAATGGTACTGTTCTCATGAAACTCTGTCGGTTAATTTTGGAAACCAAATATTCAAGGAATATAGTGTGACTAATTTGTCGCCACGCGGGAGTAGCCGAGCGGTCTGGAGCTCCACCTCCACGTCGGCCTCTCGCGTCGGAGGTTCGAATCCTCCCTCGGGCATGGATGTTTGTGTTGTCTTTAGTATAAGTTAGTTTATACGTTGTTTGTAACTTTAGGGACCGAGGACCCCGCAGTAAACTCACGTAAGCTTTACAAACATTTGATTTTTGACTAATTTGTTGACTCAGTTCCACTTATCTCGTGATTTCGTTAAGATATATTGAGAGACGTAAGGGTGTGTACTGGGCCATACAGATAGTCAGGATTCCTTCGCTTCATACACAGATGATTTGCAAAAGAAAAAGAAAATGATATTAAGTAACCTGCACAGTGTGCTGGATGCAGATGTTCGTAAAATGATTTGGTTAGTAAGACTTAATTCTCGTTTCTAGATTTCTTTTGTTTGTTACGTAAAAGTGGGATCTCACACTGATTTCTTCCATGGCATAAAGTATGGAGTTACTGTTGTATATTTTGTCCCTTGCAAAATTTAAGATTTAATGCTGCAGTAAGTATCGAATCGTTTATACAGCACCACAGGTGGTAGAGGTAAGTAATAATCTTAAACACAATAGGACCAAGCGAGTTGGTATTAGCACAATGGACTCTTATGGGAGAGGAAGGAGGTTCATAATCCACCTCCAGTCATCCAGATTTAGGTTTTTCGTGATTTTCCTAAATCACTGTAGACAAATTCCGAGATCGCTGCTTTGAAAAGGCATAGCCGATTTCCTTCCCCTTCCTTATCACAGCAACCCGAGCTTGTACTCCGCCTATAATGACCAGCTGTCTACAGGATGTTAAACAGTAACATCCTGCCTTTCTAATGAAATATACGGAAACAGGTCATACAGGAAAACAGCAGCCGAGCGGAAATGGCCGTGCGGTACTAAGCGCCATGTCAGGAACTGTGCAGTCGCTCCCGCCGGAGGTTCAAGTGCTCCCTCGGACATGGGTGAGTGTGGTCTCCTTAGTGTACGTTAGTTTAAGTAGTTTAGAAGTCTAGAGACCGATGACATTAGCTGTGTTTCATAGGTTTACAAACATTTTTGAAAAACGGCAATGGGAGGACGAATAAATATGATGAACAAAACTATGAACATCTAAATTAAGAAGAACAAAAGTTTTTCTGGAGGATATTATGACATCGAAAAATTGGAAACTGGCAAATAGAAAAGACGAGGTAATTTAAACATGTGCAGCTAAATGGAGAGAATTCTTAAATGTATTGAAGAATGAAAATACCAGCAACTGTATTGAACATCTTTATTAAATTTTGTGCGACCGGTTTCGGTGCTTCATTACACCATCTTTAGGCTCCCGTTGTGTGATTATTATAAAAAAACACATTTGGACTGGGTAGCCGTTAAAACCAGTAGCCGTAAATTTCTTGTTCTGTTCATGTTACACCCTCAACGATGACTGATGAACTGAGTTGAGTGTGCAACATGAATAGAACAAGAAATTTACGGCTACCGGTTTTAATAGCTACCCAGTCCAAATTTGTTTCTAATAATAATCACGCAACGGGAGCCTGAAGATGGTTTAGTGAAGTGTGTTTATTTTTGTGTTTGTAATTCTATCGGAACAAACTGCGTGGTCATCAGTCCGTAGCTTACAAACTACTTAAACCTAGGTAAACTAACCTAAGGGCAACACACACATCCATGCCCCAGGGAGGACTCGAACTTTCACGGCGAGCAGCCGCGCGCTCCGCAGTGAGGTGCTTTAGACCACTCGGCTATTCCACCGCGGCGTTTTGTGAAGCACCGAAACCGATCGCGCAAAATTTAATAAATATTTTTAATACAGCTGCTGGTATTTTCATCCATAAATATAATCTAATAATCTGCGTCCCAAATCCATCCACTGTGGAGAGAATGAAAAATCTTAAATAGTACTATAGAAGCGTTGAGCACACGTCCCTTACAGGATATTCGTCACTTCATGACAGGGCACCGAAAACAGATTAACTTCAAGGGAAACTAAGAATTCGTAAATTAAGCAATTGTTTTTGATCAGTCTCATAACTGTCCCCACTAATTTCCTCTTAACATATTGTCTCCTGGTAGTCATCCCTTGAAGATTTTAGTGTACGATAATTCAAGTTGCAATGATATGCTGAGTCTTATAAAGGTATGTAAAACGATCCATGCTTCAAATGAAGAATATAACTAGCAATACATGTTGAGCAAAATATTAAAAACATCCAGTCAACGTTTAGCCGCTATCCTTCAGCAAATTAGCTTTCCAGTTATCCGCAATATTTCGCTGTTGTTACACTGTGAAACCATATGCAAATTTCACATTGCACTATAGTCGTGTGCCTGGCACAGACTGAATAAACTGAATAACGAAGCCGTATAGCACATTTGCACACACTTTATTCCGGGGAATAAGCTCCGCATTCAGCATTGCTCGGCGTCAAACAGACGCTAACAGCATGCAGAGCAAAACGTTTCCATTCGTGAGGGTAGCAGAGTTTCTGACAGCTCTCCATCGTTTTCCATTTGTTGTCGCTATATTACTCGAACCGAGCAAAACGAAGCCACATTAGGGTCTGGAGCCTGAGGAACTCGTGGCTGGGGGCGCAATTGTTACCAACGGTGGCAGCGGAAAACCTCTTTCTGCGGAGCAATTCGCTCGCGGAGTTCTATTCGCGTCCAAACGTTGACATATTTTCTGGGAAGCGGAAGCTGGTGAACTGCAGCGAAAGTCAGAGCAGGCTTTGAAAACTTCTGCACTTTGTGTGGATACGCAGGAGCTGACGAGCTGGCCATTGAGTGTATGGGAATATATTCATATAAATTTTGTAGCCGTCGCAGGTCACAGACGTAGCGCGCAGGTTCTCCCGGAATAGATCTCCTTTTCAGGGCATGTCGGCCAGTATTTAGCAAAATATTATGCGGCAGAGGGTTGCCAGCTTATTTGGCTTGTGTGCGGGAATCCAGACTTACGCGGAACTGTTGGCGGTTTTCTCGTGTTACCAGTGTAGCAGTTGGATCTTCAGCCTGCCTCTGGTGGCTTTTCCCCTTTCTGATTTATGTGCCCAGCTTTCCTGTCGTCTGTCGTTTTGTGGCAAGTGATTTTCGCAGGTGAATGCTCGTGTGCACCAGTGTGTGTGTGTGTGTGTGTGTGTGTGTGTGTGTGATACTCTTAGGGGGAAGTGAGGAGGGATAACTTTATGAGACCGCCAGTGTTTAAGAGTTGCCGCATATCATTGGCAGTAGCCACTACACTGTCTTTTTGAAGTCACATCGCCACTTTGTATGAATGTTGTTGCCAGCAGCAAGACTGGTACAGGACGACAGTCGAGTAACTTCGAGGAGTGGCAATAAGCTTAGTGGTTTCTAAATGTTCAAATGTTTGTAGAGTCTATGGGACTTAACTACGGGGTCATCAGTCCCTAAACTTACAAACTACTTATGAACTACTTACAACTAAGGACGGCACAAATATCCATGCCCGAGGGGGGATTCGAACCCCCGACCGTAGTGGCCGTGCGGACCGTGACTGGAGCGCCTCAATCCTCTCGGCCACCGCGGCCGGCTAGTGGTTTCTATATCCATCTGCACACATAATGAAGTTCTTCCTAAGGCATATTTATTGTGGT
This sequence comes from Locusta migratoria, assembly GCA_026315105.1. NCBI lineage: Eukaryota > Metazoa > Arthropoda > Insecta > Orthoptera > Acrididae > Locusta > Locusta migratoria. The sequence continues at coordinate 59,415,102 of CM048751.1, forward strand.
GTTTCGCAGATATCTGGAACTTCGTTTTTCTAATGTCAGGCAAAAATAAATAAATAAAATAAAAATAAAACGAATATACATCACGACTTTCATCAGACACAAAGCAACGTTTTTTTTTTTTTTTTTTTTTTTTTTTTTTTTTTTTTTTTTTTTTTTTTTTTTTTTTTTTTACAATGACTTTTATAATTATATTTTGCGACCCCATTCAGTAAAGCGGTCCCCAATTTAGTGCGATATGATAAAGAAATCACTCTACTGGCCAGTTACGACGCTTACTGATCCGCTCACGGCAACACAAAGCACAGAGTGACAACAGATTAATATAGTAATAGTTAATAGCAGGAGCATCTATGACAAAATCCGAAAATGGCTCTCAGTTTTGTATAATCACAATGACCATATACTACTAGGGATGGAAAGCGGGTTCAAACCAGGTGTCTATAGTAATGAAATCTAATCTTTGAATGGCATGTATACTGCAGAGATAGGCTGAACACTGAATGGAGAGCCGTGTTTATAGCGATAAAAATGCTATTTAAGTTCCAACCCTCGTATAATCGCTGTCTCAAAGGCTCCATCATTTTCCGGATTTGCAGCTGTTACCGCCCACCCGGAGCTTCAGGTGGATTGGTACTTTGAAGGATTGTGTTTGTTCTACGTTGATCGATATCCACATCCACATAAATACTCTGCAAGTCAACTGAAGTGCATGGCAGAGGATTCATGGAACCGCTATTATGATATTTCTCTACAGTTCCATTCTCTAATAGCTCGCGAAAACAGGAACACCTAAATATTTCGGTTTTCGATCTGATTCCTGTTGTTATTATGATCATGACTTTCTATACAGGGTGTTACAAAAAGGTAAGGCCCAACTTTCAGGAAACATTCATCACACACAAATACAGAAAATATGTTAATCGGAAATGTGTCCGGAAACGCTTAATTTCCATGTTAGAGCTCATTTTATTGCTTCTCTTCAAAACACATTAATCATGGAATGGAAACAAACAGAAACAGAACGTACCAGCGTGACTTCAAACACTTTGTTACAGGAAATGTTCAAAATGTCCTCCGCTAGCGAGGATACATGCATCCACCCTCCGTCGCACGTCGCATGGAATCCCTGATGCGCTGACACAGCCCTGGAGAATGGCGTATTGTATCACAACCGTCCACAATACGAGTCTCTACATTTGGTACCGGGGTTGCGTAGACAAGAGCTTTCAAATGTCCCCATAAATGAAAGTCAAGAGGATTGAGGTCAGGAGAGCGTGGAGGCCATGGAATTGGTCCGCTTCTACCAATCCATCGGTCACCGAATCTGTTGTTCAGAAGCGTACGAACACGTCGACTGAAATGTGCAGGAGCTCCATCGTGCATGAACCACATGTTGTGTTGTACTTGTAAAGGCACATGTTCTAGCAGCACTGGTAGAGTATCCCGTATGAAATCATGATAACGTGCTCCAGTGAGCGTAGGTGGAAGAACATGGGGCCCAATCAAGACATCACCAACCATTCCTGCCCAAACGTTCACAGAAAATCTGTGTTGGTGACGTGATTGCACAATTACGTGCGGATTCTCGTCAGCCCACACATGTTGATTGTGAAAATTTACAATTTGTTCACGTTGGAATGAAGCCTCATCCGTAAATACTAAAATTAGCTCTAACATGGAAATTAAGCGTTTCCGGACACATGTCCGCATTACAGATTTTCTTTCTTTGTGTGTGAGGAATGTTTCCTGAAAGTTTGACCGTACCTTTTTGTAACACCCTGTATAAGTGGATGCTAACAAAATATGTTCGCATTCGTTATAGAAAGTTGGTGAGAGAAATTTCGCAAATAGATCTCGTCGCAACGAGTAACGCTTTTGTTTGAATGATTTCTACCCCACCTCGTGTATCATTTCCGACACATTCTCTTCCCTATATCGCGATAATACAAAACGAGCTGCCCTTCTCTGAACTTTCTCTAAATCGTCTGTCAGTTCCATTTTGTGGGGATCCCACAATGCGCAACAATACTTCAAAATTTGGTTCGCTTTCTCTACAATATTTTCTATGTGTTCTTTCCAATTTAAGTTGTTCGTAATTTTTACTCCTAGGTATTTGGTTGAATTAACGGCTTGCAGTTTGAAACGGATTTCAGTTAGTGGTCATATGGATGACACTTATCATTATTGAGGTTCAGTTGCTGACATCTTGCTAGCTCAGCGCTCTTCACCGAACGCGCTGAGCTACCGCACCAACGGCTCTCGGCTACCCATGCACACTCCCAGGGTACACCCAAACCTGCAAGTGTCACAGTTGTTCTATCCCCCAAACACCTGCACACTGAACTGCACTGCAATACTATCACCGTAAGCGTTTGTATCTTTGGAACAGACTATCTTTATATATAAAGGAGTGGGTCCGTATGTTTGTGTACGTACTGCATACAAATCTACATTTTTGTTCCAATCTTTATGAAATTTTGCACACGTAAGATTCAATCCCTGAGGACGGTCGCGGTAAGTGCAAGGATCACGTACAACACATAGTTCACGAGATATTACGTCATAAACAATGAGATCCTAGAAAAATTGCAGCATTACGTGACAATGTTGCACATTTCCTCCTAAACCACTAGACCGATTTCAACCAAATTTGGTACACTTCTTTCTTTGCTTGGGGTACCAATTCTACAATGTTAAGAACCACAAACGACACGTGGTTCAGGAAATATGACGTCATATACAATAGGAATTGCAAGTAACTGCCATATGATTAGTGATTTAGTTGGACCGGTATGGGGCAGTATGGCGTACCGCCTAAAATTCAAATTCTCTGTTAGCTTAACGGCTAAAATTCATTCTTAAATATGTAAGAAAATTCCAACTATAAATTTTCGAATGGATTTCGGAAAGAAAAATTGGAATGTTTTAGGTTCGTTCGAGTTGCCATCATAACCGTCGAAGTGTTCAAATTGCCCTCTCGCACAATTCCAATGGAATCTGACTGGCCGTCAGTACTATGAAAATTTAAAATGTCATTTATGGCGCCATTTGTCAAAGCCAATGAGTGGTAGTCCAATCTTCAGTAATGCCCTTCGTATTGTCTGCATCACTGATTGAAATAAAGAGAGCAGGTAATTCATTCAGTTTATCGATACTACTATCAGAAAATTCCTTGGCAATGTTCACTAGCCCTTTTTAACTTCTGAATCCTCTCCATACTGTTCTCTTCAATGTTTCTTCTATCCCACCAATAGCGCATTTGCCTTGTGAAGTGCCAAAAAAATTCCACTCAATTTCAATTCCAGAACATTATTTGTTGCTGCAGCGTTAGAACAACGTAAAGGTAATTTTAAACTCTGCAGTGCGGTTGTCAGAGAACATGCAGATGTTTTGTAAATTTGGATCCTACTGCTTTAGATGCGTTATTACTTTTTTAAGAAAGCACTGAACTAAAAATTAGGCGTATGATAGATAATCACCTACAATTACATAAGAAACTTTTAGACTGTCCTATACACACAATGTTAATAATGTTATTTGTTTGTGGCTGCAATGTCCAGGCTGCATTTAATCTTGTGACATGAAAGAAAAGTTCTTGGCAATGTCAACTTGCATATCGTCACACCCGTTCCAATATTTCTAGAGCAAACTTTGTTCTTTTTTTTTCACGGGTGTGACAATAACCCAAGACACTTTCAAAAAAGAGAAATAAATAGAAATCTTCTCTGAAAAAAAAATGTGTAGTATATCAGGAAAGCCTATTGTTATGTAATTGGACCCTCTGTGCCATCATCTGATTCACAGAAAGCTGATCAGTTCAGGCAATATAACAAAGTTATAGATTAGTGTAGATGAGGCTACCACCAGTCGGCTTTGACAACGCACATGAAGGCAGCCAATGAAGAGTGGCGTTCAGGCAGCCATCTTTGAGACATTGTATTCAGGTAGCCATAGTGCGACAGCACGTCCTTGTTGAATCTTAAAACGAGGCGTAAATTTCAAAACAATTGACGCCACACAGTCACCACAATCAATGTTTTCAATTTCTTTTTAACTGCTCAGGTAACCGCCACCATACCATCTGTAACAAGGAGTAGTTTTAACTGCCGGCAGCAAAGCGCACTCTTATTGTCTTCTGGAACGCAACCATTGATTAGTTACAATATCATGTCGTTGTCCAAAGCCAATGGGTGGTATCCTCATCTACACTAAACCCTTGAATACAATAGAAATGAGTTTCAAATCTGTAAATTATAGCTATATTTTGTTAGTCTATTCACATGCCTAAATCTCTACTTTCTTGATTTTCTAACAATGTCCATTTCACTCATTTCATGTGGAATGAGCAGAGTATCGACAATTCTTTATTTTTTTATTTTTCAACTGAAGTACTACATACAATGCGACGAGACATTTTTCACGCACTGTATGAGAACGGAATTACTTAGCGACTTGTAACAAACTTTAAACAAAATTTCTCGCTGATAACCATAGCAAAATTATGAAAGGAAAAAAGTTTCTCGCTTACTAGCTTTCCACTGTTCGTGGACTAAAAATACAGCATTCGGTTAGACGTTACAATCTATTATTTGTACACTGCAAACTGTAGCCGCAGGAAATTTTACAGACAGTGTGTGCACATATAGTTAAATGTACATTCTAAATTGTATCATGTTAAGACAAGTAGTTCATGAGATATGAGGACATAAACAGTATCGGTAATGAAATACCGTCCCACCAAGCACCAAGTTTTAATCTAATTACTTCTTTACTACTAATTGTGTTCCAAATAGATTTTACAGACGTACAGTACTTGTACAAGTGAAAAAATACTTGAAAAATTATACAATAGTAGAATATATAATTAAATAAATTTTAGATGGTACGAATTTTATGTCATTTGCATTTTGATTAATTTCTTTATTGTGGCCGCAGTGGAGTAGCCGAGCGGTCTAAGGCGCCTTGCTGCGTTTGTTGGCCGTCGGAGGTTCGAGTCCTCCCTGGGGAATAGGTGTGTGTGTGTTTGTCCTTAGTTAACTTTAATTTAAGTAGTTTGTAAGCTACGGACTGATGACCACGCTGTTTGGTCCGATAGATTTACAAACATTTGAACATTTGAACATTTTGGAGGAGCCGAGGCGCTTCGCTGCGGAGCGCGCGGTTGTTCGCCTTCGGAGGTTCGAGTCCTCCCTGGGGATTGGTATATGTGTTTGCCCTTAGGTTATTTTACCTTAATTTAAGTAGTTTGTAAGCTACGGACTGATGACCACGCAGTTTGGTCCGATAGATTACCAACATTTGAACTTTCTTTATTTTTCTGGATATTGCACTTATAATTTTTACATTATGCAAGACAGCATTATTTCTTATATATTTTCCGATAAATATAACATGATTTTAGAAAAAAAATGACATGGATAAAGAGAGAAGGGATAGGAGGAGTACTAACTGAATGCAGGAATAAATAGATAAATACCCGGGCAACGCGACGTTTTCAGCTAGTACGTAATAAACATCAAATTATATAGTAGAGAAATGTCACGTGTAATACCAAAGGAGAAAAAGATCTTGCATTTGTTTCAAATCATGCCACGTGTTTGTTTTATCGTTCACGGGAAATTACTCTTGACTGGTATAATAGCAGACGTTTGAGCGAGGTCCTCCGCTGGATGACTCTGTAGCCTGGGTTATCAGGAGTGCCTGGCGGCAGGGAATGGCGAAGAGTGTCCTGCGGCGGTGGTGGCCACGTGTTCAAATTACAAAGGGCCTCGTCCGTAATGACAGGCGGGCCGGCGCGGTGGCACGCGGCAGCCGCTACCGTGTTGCGGCGGCTGATGGGCCTCCCCACAAATTGTGGGCCGCGGAATTAGCCGCCGTGATGCCGATCCGGCCTCCTCTTATTTGGTCGCCTTCGGACGGCGAGCCGCGCCGAGCGTCACTGGGCGTGCGGACCACACGGGCAGCGGAGCACTCGGAAACAGGTGGGCGACTGGGTTATTCCCTCAGTACAGGGGCCAACAGCGAAGATGATCTTGCTGAGCTACTAACTAGAATAAAAGACATTAGTCTAGCATATGGACTAGACATCAACCTCAGTAAGTCCAAATCGAGAACAACAGATCCAGCTCACAGGTCAATTAAAAGAACTGGAAGTTGTGCAGTCCTTCACCTATCTTGGGTCAACCATCTGCAGCACAGGTAGTTGTGAAGAGGAGATAGGAAGACGGATCACGCTAGGACGAATTGCTATGAAGAAGCTCACGAAGACCTGGCAGAGCAATAACAAATAGCACAAAGATCCGGCTACAGGGACTGTACTTTTAGCCAACAGCGAAGATGATCTTACTGAGCTACTAAAATAAAAGACATTAGTCTAGCATATGGACTAGACATCAACCTCAGTAAGTCCATACTCATGTTAATTGATCGAGAACAACACATCCAGCCCACAGGTCAATTAAAGGAACTGGAAGTCGTGCAGTCGTTCACCTATCTGGGGTCAACCATCTGCAGCACAGGTAGTTGTGAAGAGGAGATAAGAAGACGGATCACGCTAGGACGAATGGCTATGAAGAAGCTCATGAAGATCTGGCAGAGCAGAGCAATAACAAATAGCACAAAGGTCCGGCTAGTTGAAACACTCATGTTTCCTGTGTTCTTTTATGGCTGTGAATCATGGATACTCAAGGCCACAGACAAAGAACGCAATGATGCGTTTGAGCTTTGGTACTGGCGTAGGATGCTATGCATAAAATGGACCGAAAGAAGAACAAATGTGTCCATTATTGAACAACTAAATATCTCCAGACGCCTTTCTTCTCGAGTCGACGAAAAAATTCTCCAGTTCTTTGGCCATATTGTGAGAAGAGACGGAGAAAACCTAGAAAAAATAATCTTACAAGGAAAGATCGAGGGCACAAGACCAAGAGGAAGAGCAGCGAGCAGATCAAATCAAGAAGGTCTCCGGTCTACCTCTTCAGCGGGCACTGAGAGAAGCTGACAACCGTCCGCGATGGAAACGCTTGGTTCATGGGGTCACGACGCTCAGCAATGAGCACAACGACTTATGACGATGATGATCACTGGGGCTGTACAAATACACTGTCAGTAAAAGTATTAGTACACCACGAAAGACAATGCCAATTTTGATTGAGTTACGGCAGATGCCACTGGGTGATAGTAGATGTACTGGTAACGTATTCTGGGGCGGTAATAGAAGAAAGCAAACGGGAAGGTGAAATTCTAAATTTAACCTTTAACAAAGCTTTCACGCAGGAGGACCGCACAAATGTACCATCATTTGTTCAACGCGCTAACTCCCAAATAAAAAACACAAAAAAACTTGTTCATTTCATTCTCCACTCCGAGGAGTGGAGCGGGCTGTTTGAGATCCGGCCCATAAAGAGTCGCGGTTCTATTTAGCCAATTATCAGAAAAGCTGATAGTGGGGCAAACGGGGGGATCCCAATTGGGAATAAGTGGGAGGGGCTTACCAGTTCCGGCATACGCCTTACAACCAAGGAAAACCTCCCGAAAACCTTGGTCGGAACCGGGGGATTGGGACCAATTTAATTTATCTATGGGACGTTGCCCCAGGCTACAAATGGATTATCGGGAGAACACGAGTGCACTCACGAAAATCAAGAGCTGTAACGACGACCACAATTGTGCAAAGATAGGAGCACATTCACACCTGGTCAACTTGCCGATGTTTACAATGTTACGTTAACACTGCCGTCAGGCCTCCCGTAATAAATTCCAACTGTGTTGCTGAAGTTGTGGGCTCTTTCTCTTAACACACTCAACACTGTGCCCTTGGCTGTGAACTGGTATATTTATGGGATCTTTTGAATGAAATTACAAAACGCACAAACGTGGTAGGAATATGATCCTTGCAACATTTAAGAGGGAAAAGTAAATGTTTTAAACGAATATTTTTTTCTTGTTGAATATGCAGTACGTACATAGGCAAAATTTAGGAGACAGAACTTTTAAGAACCACGAAGAAGGTACGTTTTACATGGTATCTTTGTCGAGTGATACAATATTTTTTCATTCTATATTTACAAAAATACGACAAGAGACTGCAAAAGCATGTATCTGCAACTAAGGGTATCTTCTGTGGTTGACATGTAATTAATTTCTGTGTGGTAAGTCTTGGACGCAAAGGCCGACGTTGAAGTTTTCGCACACTTGCACCACCATCTACAATCCTTGATCGGTTACTATTCTCCTCTTTCCCCCTGCGTGAAGAGGACTTGCAGTATCTAGCCGTATTCGCTGTGTGGAACTACTTCTGAAAATGCCGTGCAAATGTCATTTCAATTTGTGAGGTTATAGTTCAAACAAAACGAGCTGTGCTACAATCTACATGAAATAAATACGTCACAAATGGAAATAAAGTAGTGAATATGGCTTTCAATACAAAACCTGAATCATCAATCGTACTTTCGTATGGATAGTATGATTACCCTCTGTCAGTATCTTCAGTTTATGATTCTCGATCTCCATAAAAAATATCTGACCCCGTCTGCATGAGAGGGGTTCTATTTTTAATTTTATAAACGGGCAACAATGAACTAAAAACTCTCGGTTCTTGTACTTCTTTCAGTTTCCACTAGGTAAGTAAGTAGATAAATACTGACCACTAGCGCAACATGAATGAACTACCGCGACAGCAGATGAGGAAACGGCTCCCACCATACGATAAATTGTTTTTCAATAGCCCGATGGATGTGCGCCCATGTGACTTAAGAGCGTCGTGCGCGAAGAGTCACCATTCAACAGCCCCACAATAGACTGATCTAGGAAAAACGCGAGAAACCGAAATCTGAATGGCCGGAGGCAAGTTTGGATCGTTATCCTCACAAATGCGAGTCCAGTGTGTCAATACTGCGCCACCTTCCACGGACACGAAACTTGCATCTTGCACTCCCTCTGTTGCTAAATGAAAACAAGTAGAGGAAGTTTTATTTTTTTATTTTTCCATGGTAGTACGGGCGATCTCCATACTTTAGAGTATTAAAATGCCAAGAATGCAATTAATTAAACTATTTTTACGACCAGTTTCGGTACAGTTAGGTACCATCATCTGGTCACTGAAGAAAGGGAGGTACATGATTCAATGTAATAACATATGTGGATTGAAATAGATGATCCAATATACTTTTTAGTAAAACAGTACATCAGGGAATAAAAGTATATAAAATGTTTAAACTAGTCGTAGAGAAATAATTAATTGCAATCTTGGCATTTTAACACCTTAAAGAATGAAGATCGCCCGTCCTACAATAAATCTTTTTTTAATTTTTTTAATTTTTTTAAGCCTACATTTACTTGTTTTCATTTAGATACCTCAGGGTCTAGATGAGATCATTAGGGGGAGGGGGTACTGATGTACTGTTTTAGTATAATGTATAGGTAGCAACACATATGTTTTAAATCGATATATCTAATTACGTTGGATCATTTATTTCAAACCACGTATATAATTACATTCAATGGTAGGTGCATGCCGCGGCGGATTAGCCGCGCGTACTGGAGCGCCGTGTTGCGGTGCGCGCGGCCTTCCGCCGTCGGGGGTTCGATTCCCCCCTCGGGCATGGGTGTTTGTATTGTCCTTAGGTTAAGTATTTTGTAAGATAGGTACTAATAACCAAGCTGTAGAGTCCCATAGATTTACAAACATTTGAACATTTCATGGGTGCATATTTCTTATAGGACCGAATTTTACTTTGAAATCTGTAACAGCTCTGTATCTTATTATTGGATAGTACGTTATGAATTAGGATAGAATTTTACTATGCATTAGTATGTTGGTATTACAGCCTCTTGTAGCGCTAGAGCAGCTCCGATTCAAGGATATAAATTTTACGAGCAAATAATCGTTGGTAGTAAGAGTAAACAAGATGTCACATAATAGCACACTTTGGCGGTAATAATTATCTTTGCTGCAGGTGTCACACGACTGGTTAGTTGTAAGAAGGCGCTCTGACTGTCAACATGACACATAATGGAGAATGTCTTTTAAATATTTCAACTGTTTTTATGTTTGACATACCATTTATAAAATTTAAAAGATTTATGACTGACGTACCATTATAATGCGTGCGCCTTCACGAAATGGAAAGCATAGGGCACAAGGTATGGGTTGTGTATGTAAACTTGTAGCATTACTGCTGTATTTGGTATTATTGTATTTCACATAACTGTAATTGAATGTACTTTCCTTTCTTCCGTGAGCAGGTGATGGTATCCTAAGAGTACCGAAATTGGTCGTCGAAAAATGCATTAATTAATTGCGGTCTTGGCATTTTAATCCTTTAAAGTAAATGTAGTTCCCCAGATTCATGTTCCCAAACATCAAACACGTCACAAAGCACCCACGTCACTACTGAGGCGATGCGACCTAAATGATATAGATGTCATACTTACTATGTTGTTGTTGATGATGATGATGTGGTCTTCAGTCCGCAGACTGGTTTGATGCAGCTCTCCACGCTACCTTGTCCTGTGCAAATCTCCTCATCTGAGAATACGTTCGGCAACCTACATCCTTTCGAATCTGCTTACTGTATTCGTCCCTCGGTCTTCCCCTACGATTTTTACCCTACACGCTTCCTTCTAACGCTAAGTTGACAATTCCTTGATGTCTCAGATTGTGTCCCGCCAATCTATTCCTTCTCTTAGTCAGGATATGCCAGAAACACCTTTTCTCCCCGATTCGGTTAAGCACCTCCTCGTTAGTTACGTGATCTACCCATCCAATTTTCATCATTCGTCTGTAGCACCACATTTCAAAAGCTTCTATCATATTTTTATCTGAACACCTTATCGTCCACGTTTCACTCCCATATAATGCTACACTCCAGACAAATGCTTTCAGAAAGGACTTCCTAACATTTAAATTACTATTTGGATGTTTCGCTTCTTTAGGAACGCTTTTCTTCCCAGTGCCATTCTGCGTTTTATATCTTCTGTACTTCGGCCATGAGATATTATCTTGCTATCCAAATAACAAAATTCATCTACTACTTTTATTGCGCCATTACCTAATCTAATTCCTTCAGCATCGCCTGATTTTCTGACATTGCATTCCATTACCTTCGTTTTACTCTTGTTAATGTTCATCTAGTATCTTCCTTTCAAGACACTATCCATTCCATTCAATTGCTTTTCCAGATCTTTTGCGGTCTCTGACAGAATTACTATGTCATCGGCAAACCGCAATTTTTTTATTTCTTCTCCCTGTACTTTAATGTCCTGTCCAAATTTCTCCTTCCATTCCTTCATTGCCTGCTCATTGTACAGATTGAACAACATCGGGGAAAGGCTACAACCCTGTCTTACTCCCTTTCCAACCTCTGCGTCCCTTTCTTGCCCTTCGACTCTAATAACCGCTCTCTGGTTTTTGTATAGGTTGAATATAACTCTTCGCTCCTTATATTTCCCTGCTGCGCCTCGGTTGCACAGTGGTAGAGTGTCAGACTACAAATCCAAAGGCCACGGGTTCGATCCCTGGGATTTTTATCTGTCACTTTTCACTTCTTTCACCTCTGGCAGTGTTGTTCATGTGAGAAATACCAAGTAGCACCGTGGTTCGGAACCCACGTTAAATTGTAGGTCCCTCTATAACTGGCTGGGTAAGTCAGTTCGAAGATCGGAGGAAGGCAACGGCATACCACCTCCAAACAGGACCATGCCTAGTAAAACACAGTGGTGTTCAAACCAATCTTCGGATTGTTGACTGCTTTACCTTTTTACCTTTACCTTTAGAATTTGGAAGAATGTATTGCAGTCGACATTGTCGAAAGCTTTCACCTCTGGCAGTATTGCTCATGTGAGAAATACCAAGTTGCACCGTGGTTCGGAACCCACGTTAACTTGTAGGTCCCCCTATAACTGGCTGGGTAAGTCAGTCCGAAGATCAGAGGAAGGCAACGGCATACCACCTCCAAACAGGACCATGCCTAGTAAAGCACAGTGGTGTTCAAACCAATCTTCGGATTGTTGACTGCTTTACCTTTTTACCTTTACCTTTAGAATTTGGAAGAGTGTATTGCTGTCGACATTGTCGAAAGCTTTCACCACTGGCAGTATTGCTCATGTGAGAAATACCAAGTAGCACCGTGGTTCGGAACCCACGTTAAATTGTAGGTCCCCCTATAACTGGCTGGGTAAGTCAGTTCGAAGATCAGAGGAAGGCAACGGCATACCACTTCCAAACAGGACCATGCCTAGTAAAGCACAGTGGTGTTCAAACCAATCTTCGGATTGTTGACTGCTTTACATTTTTACCTTTACCTTTAGAATTTGGAAGAGTGTATTGCAGTCGACATTGTCGAAAGCTTTCTCCAAATCGACAAACGCTAAAAACGTAGGTTTCCCATGTCTTAGAGTAAGTAATAATCCGTTTCAATGGATACGTGAACACCCGTCTTTCAGCTACCGATGCCGCTGCCTTTTATGACTGGTATCTGTCCTTCAGTCTCTCAGGCCCTCAGCAAACACATATTTCTGGATTTCAGGAAGGCTTTTGACACTGTACCCCACAAGCGGCTTCTTATGAAATTGCGTGCTTATGGAATATCTCCCCAATTGTGCGATTGGATTCACGATTTCCTATCAGAAAGAACACAGTTCGTTGTAATTGACGGTAAGTCATCGAGTAAAACAGAAGTGATATCTGGCCTTCCGCCAGCGTTATAGGTCCATTACTCTTCCTCGTGTTTATAAACGATTTAGGAGACAATATGTATAGCTCCCTTAGACTGTTCGCGGATGATGCTGTCCTTTATCGGTTAGTGAAGTCAATTGAGGATCAAAAGCAACTACAAAGCGATTTAGACAACATTTTTGCATGATGCGAAAATTGGCAATTGACACTAAATAAAGAAAAGTGTGAAGTAATACACATGACCACTAAAAGAAATCCGCTGAACTTTAATTACGCGATAAATCAGTCAAACCTTAAGGTCGTAGATTCTACCAAATACCTAGGAGTTACAATTACGAACAACTTTGACTGTAGAGAACACATAGAAAATATTGTGGGGAAGGCGAACCAAAGGTTACGTTTCATCGGCAGAACGCTTCGAAGATGCACCAGCTCCATCAAAGAGACTGCCTACATCACACTTGTGCGTCCTCTCCTGGAGTACTGTTGCCCCTTTTGGGACCCTCACCAGGTGGGACTGACGGAAGACATTGAGAAGGTTCAGAGAAGGGCAGCTCGTTTCGTTTTATCACGTTACGAGGGGGAAAGCGTCACGGAAATGTTGCAAGAATTGGGGTGGAAATCATTGAAAGTAAGACGTTATTCATTGCGGCGTGATCTGTTTGCGAAGTTTCAATCACCGAATTTTAGTTCTGAATGTGAAAATATTTTGCTAGCACCCACCTACTTAGGGAGACATGACCATCCCAATAAAATAAGAGAAATCAGATCGAAAACGGAACGATTTAGGTGTTCTTTCTTCCCGCGCGCTATTAAAGAATGGAACGGTAGAGAAAAGTTATGAAAGTGGTTAATGAACCCTCTGCCAGGCACTTGAATGTGATTTGCAGAGTATCTATGTAGGTGCAGATGTAGAAGCCGCCGATACCCGAGCAGTAGCAGCGACGGCGCTAGCGGCTCCGTCTGGTTTTTCTCGCCGCCCAGCCCGGCTGCAATATCTTTTACGTCCTCCGGCGAGGCAGCGATTCCTTAAGCGGCGGTGGAGGCGGCGGCGAACCCCGCGACCGTAAACCGGGGGCCGCGGGCGGCGCCGGGCTCGAAATATTTTATCGATACTCTAAATCGCACAGCAGTAAAGTCCGCGGTATCGGCCCAGTCATTTCCTCGTCCCGAGATTATTATTTCGCGAGAGTTCTCTGCCCGCCCCGCCCCTTTCGCCTCCTCCCCCTCTCCTCTCCCCCCTCCTTTTCCCGAACTAGATGGGTCGCCCTCAGTGCTACTGGAATTTCGCAAAGTTGTATATCTTTGCGCGGGTCCCGAGTTTTGCCACAGTTTTGAGGGCGTAAAAGCGGGCGCGCCGCCCCCAGCGGCCGCGCGGGTTTAATCGCCGCGGCGGCAAATGCGTCCTGAAGATTCAATCACGAGGCCGAACCGAAACGCGCGGCGAGAAATTAGTCGGCTCCGGAAGATACCGGCTTCCTGCGGAAATTTATCGCCACTTAAAATCGTCCGACCGAACCGGGCGCAGCCGTAAACTATAGCAATTGTCTAATTTCGTTGGCAGTACCGACTGGAGTTGTGGCAAGTTTAGAGCGGAAACGAAAATGTTACCGGAGCGGAAACGAGGAAAGGAACAGGGATACACCCTTAGTCTGAGACAACACACACACAGTAACCTGTTTAAATTAACCCTTTAACTGCTAACGACGTGTATATACGGATATACAGGGTGTTTCACTAAGTGTGTTTGCCTCTGTAACTTATAAAATAATAGGTGACGGGAAATTTTAATGCGGTAGGTCAACACAAGAAATGTTACACTTTCTGCGGAGCTATGAACATAGTTTATTGTATCATTTTCCAAAAAGTTACAGCACAAAGATATAATTTTTTAAATGGGACAATAGTTTTTTCTATCGTGCACTGGATTCGTTGAAACCAGCTGAGTCCAAATCAATTCAAACTACATTCCTATCACTGTTAGTTTGGGAGCTACAACCCTTCAGAGTTCCGGGGGCGGAGGCTGCGATAGCACAGCTGACTGGCCGGGTGGCTATCCCTGGGGCACGGCCCACTGTGTCATGACCACCAGCCAGTGAGCTACGCTGTCGTAACCTCCTCCCCCTGAACTAATCAAAAAGTCAGTATAAATTTGAAAAATCAATAAATCACAGAATAATGTAGATAAAGAGGTAAAAATTGACACTCATGCATGGGGTTTCATTATAAGGAAAAAAAAAAAAAAAAAAAAAAGTACAGGTTCGCTGGACGCGTGTTCTCAGCCACCACTTTCGTCATGCTTGGCCTCCCTGGTCCCCAGACCTCAGTCCGTGAGGTTATTGGCGTTGGGGTTACCTGACGTCGCAAGTGTATCGCGATCGACCGACATCTCTACGGATGCTGAAACACGATTGAACAGTTCAGTTTGAATTATGTGTGGAGAGGTGATTTTTTTTTTTTTTATTTTTTTTTTTATGTAAAGTTGCAGATATGAAGATGACAGCTACGTTTGTCGAAATGGGTTATCTGAAATAAAATAGTGAACAGCAGTCTCTTTGTGTATATATATATTTGTGAGCCCTTGCTGCGTATCGTTACAAGCCGTGCGTTTAATCGAAACGTCAGTTCTTGGAAGGCTGGCCTGTGCAGCACAGAGGCATTGTCCCGGCGCGGCGGTGCTGGCGTCGCGGAACCAATCAGGCCGGCTGCTCCCAGCTCCCTGCTCCGCGCTGCAGACGCTCGCGGACGGGCCCCGGCTCGTGTAATTGAGGTGCCAGCGCATTCATATTCCGGCAGCGATTCCGAGGCGCCGCGAGAAAGGAAGGAAATTTCCAATAGCGCCCAGCCGCCGGCACAGCACGCAGGCCGGCTGCGCGTGACAAATTACTTCTGGCTGGCGACGCCCAGGCTGCAAGACGAGGCGACCGACGTCGCGGTCACGGATCGGCACTCCCGTTCTCCGCCATCCGTGTCTGAAGAGGCGGACCTCTTTATAATAACAATAATAGTAATAATAGTATGATTTTCTGTTCCGCAGGATCTAATTGAGGAGTAAGACTCCATGGTCATGGAACAAGTCAATACATGTTGTTTAACAAAAGAATGGTAATGTACTATACACACTACACTCTTAAGACTAAGTGAAAAGAATCAATAAAGAAAAAATGAATCTCCTTAATTGTTTAACTTTTCTAGGAGTATCTCGACAGAATAAAAAGAGAGAGCCATGAGGTAACTCTTCAATTTAGATTTGAAAGCGTGTGGGTTAGTGCTAAGATTCTTTAGTTCTTTTGGCAGCTTATTGAAAATTGATGCTGCAGAATACTGCACACCTTTCTGCACTAGTGTAAAGGTGGTGTGATGCAAATGCACGAATCCAGTGCACGAGAGAAAAAACTATTGTCCCATTTAAAAAATTATATCTTTGTGTTGTAACTTTTTGGAAAATGATACAATAAACTATGTTCATAGCTCCGCAGAAAGTGTAACATTTCTTGTGTTGACCTACCGCATTAAAATTTCCCGTCTTTCTAGTATTCACCGAGTGAAAGCTACTAACTCGTGGGAATAAGCTGATATTATTAACAACAAACGACATTAAAGAAAAAAACGTATTGTGACGCCAGTGTCAAAATTCGTAGACTACTGAAAAGGGGTCGACATGACGTTCGTGAACTTGCAGCACATATTGCTCGAACCGCCCGTTTCTGAGCCAGAAATATCATTTTTCTTTCAGTCGAATTACCCCAAGAAACGCCGTCATAAGTGAGTGAAAGTAAGCGTGGTAAACTACTTTTCGTGTTGAAAAATCACTTATTTTAGGTATTATTCTAATGGTAAATATAGCAGAATTTAATTTTGGAACAAGGTCCTGGACACGGGCTTTCCGACACAGCTTCCTGTCTATCTGAACACCTAGAAATTTGAACTGTTCAGTTTCACTTATCATATGCCCATTATGTGTAATCAAACTTTCGTCAAATTATGTGTTAGAAATTGTAAAAACTGAGTTTTACTGTGAGTTAACATCAACTTGTTTTCTACAAGCCATGAACTTATCTCTTGAACTGCATTATTTGATACTGCGTCAATATTACGAACAACATCCTTCACTACCAAGTGGTATCATGAGCAAACAAAAATATTTGACAATTACTTGTTATACTCGAAGGCATATCATTTATATAAATAAGAAACAGCAACGGTCCCAAAACAGACCCCTGAGGCACCCCACACTTAATTGTGCCCCATTGCGATTGTACGTGGTTGCCATTTTCTACACCGCAGAGAATTACCTTCTGTTGCCTATTATTAAAGTAAGAGGTGAACGAGTTGTGAGCTACTCCTCGTATTCCATTATGTTCCAACTACTTCAACAATATTTTGTGGTCAGCACAATGAAACGCTTTTGTTAAAGAAGACGCCTAATGTCCGTAGCCTTTTATTTAAACCATCAAGTACCTCACAGAGAAACGAAAAAAATATAGTATTTTCAGTCGTTAAACCACTTCTGAAACCAAACTGTACGTTTGACAACAAATTATGTGAACTGAAATGATCAATTAATCTTGCATATACAACCTTTTCAATAACTTTAGAAAAAACCGATGGCATAGAAATAGGCCTATAGTTGTCTACATTATCCCTTTCTCTTTTTTTATAAAGTGGTTTCACAACTGAGTACTTTAATCTGTCAGGAAACTGACCATTCTGAAAGGAAAAATTATAAATATGGCTTAGTACTGGGTTAACATATGGAGAACAGTACTTTAAAATTCTGCTAGATACCTCATCATATCCACAAGTCCTTAGTCTTTAGCGATTTAATTATTCACTCAATCTCCCCTATGAAAGTATCATGGAGGACCATTTCAGGTAACAGCCTCGGAAAGGCATTTTCTAAAAATGTTTTATGATTACCTGTAGAAACTAGGGTTTTGTTTAGTTCACCTACTATATTCAGAAAGTGATTATTGAATTCTGCACATATATCTGACTTGTCATTAACAGAAACATTTCTGTTACGCACTGATGTTATATCTTCTACCTGCTGCTGCTGACCAGACACTTCCTTCACGACTGACCAGATAGTTTTAATTTTATCCCGAAAGTTTGATATTCTTTTTGCATACCACATACTTTTTGCATTCTTAATGACTTTTTTCAGAACCTTACAGTACTGTTTGTAATGAGCTACTGCATCTTCATTCTGACTGCTTCTAACATTTTGATACAACTCCCGTTTAGTTCTACATGATACTCTTATCCCCTTTGTCAGCCACCCTGGCTGTCTGTTACTGAAAGTACCCTTTTTTGAGCGTTCTAGCGGAAAGCAACTTTCAAACAGCATAATAAATGTGTTCAGAAAAGCATTATATTTATCATCTGCATTATCAGCACTATAAACATCCTGCCATTCTTGTTCCTTAATTAGGCTTAAAAAGGTCTCAATTGCAACTGGATTAACTTTTCTGAGTAGTTGATATTTATGTTTAACATTTGTTTGAGAACAAATACTTTTTAGAATTAAAAGTTGGGCATCGTGGTCTGATAGGCCATTTACTATTCTGCTGACAGAGTGCCCCTCTAATAATGAAGAATGAACAAAAATATTGTCAATGGTAGAACTGCTATTTCCTTGCACTCTCGTTGGAAAAAATACTGTTTGCCTCATGTTATAGGAATTACATAGATCTAACAGTTGACTTTTTCCTGAACTATCATCTACACAATTAATGTTGAAATCTCCACACATAACAAAATGTTTATACTTACTATAAAGTGAACCCAGAACCATTTTAAATTCAGTCTAGTTTAGTTTCATTAACATTAACAACTCCTGCACAACATTCAAATACCTTTTCTCTGCAGTGTATGGAAAAATCGATTTACTCCGATGAAAAATCGTTTTTAACATACATGGCCACTCCCCCACACTGCAAGGAACTCCTAGAGAAGAAGGCAGCTTACCTGTAACCTGGCGAAGGAAGTCTCTAAATTGTCACATTATTTAAAAAATGCTCTGAAATACCAGTAATGTCAGAATCAACACCAATAAACAGTTCATTGCGTTATCACTGATACCCTGTATATTTTGATGAAAAATAGTAATTCCCTTATTACTTAGAGTCTTAGACTTTGTCAAAAGTGGTTCCTTTACGTTTTTACGTCATGTTTCTGTAAGGCTATCACAGCTTGGAATAATCATATTCGGGGTGATTCCTATACATGTTACTTTCGCAGATGACGCACTGTTACATCGTGATTACTTTACCCCATTTCAGAATAATGTGGTCTAGTATTTTAAAAAAAAATAGAGCACATATACGCTCAGTCGAGGTAAAACTGCATAGAGCAATGAGCAATATGAATGTCGCCACAAAATGCTCACCACTTTCATAGTCAGCTGTATTATGTAGTTTCCCCCTCCATCAATAAGACGAGAAGTAACAACAGAATAAGATCATAGAATGAAGGCTTTCACGACACGAATTGTCATTCCTTAAAACTTCCGGGCTGAGATGCCAGGGTCCATACATAAAACTTTCCCCTGACGTTTAGCCTTCGACTGCGGAAGGCATCCTCCGAGGTAGAGCGGCGTACTGCAACGAGAACGCGAGTGAACGCCGTATATAAAAGCCAAACAGAGGGCACCGCTGCCAGTCACGTGATGTCGTCTGTGCTGTGGTCTCTGTTATTGCCAACCTTCTCGATTGAAATTAATCGATTGTCATGCTGTTGCTGCAGTGTTGACATGCAGATCTTATCAAGTTTAACACCTTCCTCTTTTTTGTTAAAATTATTGGGGTGTTTAAAAATCTAAATGACCTTTCTGTACATATGTGCATAATAATACGACGCCTTTGCTACGACGGTCGCCACGCTGAATTTTATTTCCTGATCACCTCCTTGATTAAAACATTATTAGACAGAGCGCACAAAATATGTAACCCAGCTGACTTAGATGATGAGAACGAACGCCGTAGAGTGACCTATAAGAAGAATGGCAATTCTGACAGAGACATAGATCGTTCACTACGCCATAGACTGACAACCAGAACAGACGAGCACCGATCGCATTGGAAAAATTTTAAGCAACTACGAAGTGGAAATTGTTTTCAGTCACACCATGAAAATAAAAGAATGTTTCAGATCCGCAAGAGATAAGCGACATCCCTGCCTTTAACAATAGTCTCTAAAATTCCCTGCAGCTGTGGACAATTTTATTTGGCACAACAAAAAGAAGCGTCATCACCCGACTGGGCGAACACAAAAGGTACTGTCGCCTCGGACATATTGATAAATCGGTTGTTGCGGAACATGCGTATCAAGAAGGTGACCACGAAATAAACTTTAGCGAGACGACCGTCATAGCAAAGACGTTGCATTATTATGCGCGATTGTACAGAGAGGCCATTGAGATTTTTCAACACCACAATAATTTTAACAAAAAAGAGAAAGGTGTTAAACTTGATAAGATCTGGATGTCAACATTGCAGCAACAGCATGACAATCGATTAATTTCGATGGAGAAGGTTGGCAATGTCAGAGACAATAGCACAGCCGACGTCACGTGATTGACAGTGGCGCCCTCTGTTTGGCTTTTATATACGGCGTTCACTCGCGTTCTTGTTACATGCAGTACGCCGCTTTACCTCGGCGGTCGTCATTCGCGGTCGAATGCGAAACGTCAGAGGAAAGTTTTATCTATGGATCACGGCACCTCAGCCTGGAAGTTTTAATTGATAACAGAATAAGACATTGTAAAAGTGATCCACTTACAAGAACTCACTTGTAAATAATCAACTACAGACTATAGCTACCAGCAGACTCAAATCTAGAAAACCACCAGAGGCAGTTGCTAGGTGCAAGTGTGATAGAGGAAAGTATATAGGACAAACGGGAAGGAATTTTAAAGTTCGTTTTAAAAGGTCACAATAGTAGACAGGCTCATCTGCAGTAGCGAAGCACCAGAAAATCGAACAACATTCGTTGGGCTCCATAAAGGATAGTTTGACCGTCGTACACTATGTGGAGAAAGGTTGGTTGTTATAGAATTTGGAAGAAAAAGAGATATTTTTTGCATTGAGTGAAGATCCTAGCAACGCGCTCAGTGAGAAGAGAGAATTATCAAAAAGCCATTACTGGGCACATTTTAGCAATATCCTCGTTGAGAATCACTGACATGTTCTCCTGTTTCAAATGTTGGCGTCTTGCTTTTAACATCGCTGAGTAACTTAGGGCGTATTTCCATTACAACACCTTGAATTTTAGAGGATGAATTTATGAGTAAGTTCAGATGTCTGGACAATAATATCTTTGGCCACCAGTGACAGCTGTTACACATATGGATAATCTTTGAATTTGCGAACTGCTGTCTCTGATCGTAGAAGGCAATAAAACGATTATACGGTACAATGATGACGTTCTCCGACGTATAATGCAACCAAATCGGAATTTTTTTCGTGAGAAATTCGTATTAATGGGCGACAATTCTCGCACTCATCGTGCACATCTCGGGCATGAGTTCTTTCACGATAACGACATCGCAAGGTTAGAATGGCCAGCACGTTCTCCAGACTTGAACCCTAGTGAACACGCCTCGGATACATGGAAAATGGCTGTTTTGAAAGAGACTAATCTGAGAGAGCTACACCCAATAGCCGTTAAAACGTGAGACGATTTGGACTTGATGATATAGTGAGCAGTACGTCGCGATGAATACAGGCATGTATCAGTACAAGAGGACAAGTTACCGTATATTAGGGGTACCGGTGTATGCTGAAAACTGGAAGAAAATCCAGAATATCTCGGTTATTGTCGTGCAACTTGTGAATTTCTCTTTTCATGAGCGATAAAGGCAACTGAAATGTTGATTTTGCTACATCTCCAATCGTATGGCGCAACATTTTTTTCATATTTTTGTATTAAGATTTTGTCATTCACACCATTTCTCTCCCACAACTTTTTCATAATTTTGTTATCAGTTGTCACTATCTATGCACTATTATTATTACTATCATTATTATATTCTTGTAAACAGCTGAAAACTGTACACTAGTAATATTATGTGACATGGAAAATGGTAAATCGTACGACGTGTTTTATAATAGTATTACTTTGAATAAGCAATAAACAAATAAATAATGGATTCAAAATGGTATTAGGAGGTATCCCATGAGATCTACTGCCTCAGTGTATTTTCCTGGAAAGGTTAATGTTGTTGACGCAGTGTTACAAATTTCAGCCCCTTTGCAAGAACACAGTCTGCGCCAAGAATACCAAAATATAGTGTCAAGGCAGTTCGGCTTTCCTCTAACATCACACTTAATAGTTTCACTGATTATCGCAGGATATAAAACTGTAACGATTTCTTTTTAGTTTATAATCAGTGAGTGATTCAAGTGATATCTACCTAACAAGACTGTATCAAGCAATGGCAAGCCCAGGCTCCAACTCTACGATATAATGAGGACAGAATGCAATTCACCACAAAGACGATCTCGAGCCGCAAACAGGCCATAGAAAAGAGTATTATAGACACAAAGCTTAGCTCTCGGCCATAGCCTTCGTCAGGAAAGACCTCACTTACTCAAATACACACACACACACAAATATATGTACGCACGCAAGCACTTCATCACACAAGCAAAACTCACTAACTTACGACTCAAAACGCTGCAGCCAGACGTCACGGTTGTATTTTAGAGAGTTATGCCTTTGTGATTGTATGAAAGTGTATACGTTTTCCGACGAAGACAGTAGCTGCAAGTTAAGTTGTGTATGGGTGTGTCATTATCTTTTATACGTGTCTACAGCTCGACGAACGCCTTTGCATTGAGTAACTAATTATCCTTATTATATTAAAAGTACTTTACTTTCTAAGTAAACAAACAAAGAAACAACATCTTTCACATTTCACTTTCATTTTAGTGCTTACCTATACTCCACATAATCTTGTTGTACATTATTTTTTAACCTTAAATTACGGTGAATTACTTTCCTTTCTGCTGATTCAAATGTTCAAATGTATGTAGAGCTTATGGAACTTAACTACGGGGTCATCAGTCCCCAAACTTCCAAACTTCTTATGAACTAGCTAATACTAAGGACGGCACAAATATCCATTCCAGAGGGGGGATTCGAACCCCCGACCGTAGTGGCCGTGCAGACAGTGACTGACGCGCTTCAGTCCCCTCGGCCACCGTGGCCGGCTTTCTTCTGATTAATAAATACATAAGATCTGTTAAATATCTTCAATTTAACCTCAGGTCTCCGGAGTATATAACAAGAAGCTTAAAATTTGATAGTTAGATATCAAAGAAAGGACAAAAGAGTGGTAGCTATAGAAAACGCGTTTAATTTTATTTCGTGGTGGATAGAACCAAATGACAGATTAACAACTACATTCTCAAATCGCAGTGCAACGCCTAACAGACACTGACAGCTATTTCGTAAATTGTTACGTTCGGAGAACGCTAAAAATTGTAAAACTTGACTTTTTAATGCAATGTAACGCGTAAACTGCGTGAATGTCATGTAGAATTTAATTCCTTATAAAACGTTGAAAGATAGTTACAGATTTGCAGCACCATGTGATGCGAATTAAATGTAAAAGGTACCTCGCAATAATTCACCCTGTGAAATATCATCTAAACGTGCCTTCCTTCAAAAGAGACGTCTTGGTCCAACTAGTGCCTGACGTGTTTCTTCAGTACGGCTCCCGTCAGCACATCATCAGAGGGCTGTAGCCGAATAACGGGAGTAGTTTGTTTGGAAGCGAGCCCAAAGACAACAAACAGCATCCGGTAAAGAGGAGTTTAACCATTTAATTTCCCGTCCACCAGTTCCCAACTCAAAGGGCCCAACTTTGCTCGCGGCTTAACCGCCACCTGCGCTAGACCCTCGTGCGCATAACGAACGCCCACAGTGCGCGAAAAGTAAACGAACGCCATCACCCGATTACGATGCAAATCGCGGACACACACAACAGAGCCCCCACCCCCACTTATGGCTTCCTGTCACCTGCTCGTCGCTACCTCGTAACATAAACATAAGTTCCCTTCGTGTTTTGCAGATTATTTAATAGAAAGTCAGCTACTTTGGCATCCAGGAAACTGTACGCATTTACGAGATTAGTTGCCCGCTGTCAAGTCATCGCTGAAATGCAAACATTCGCTGGTCCTTTTTCTCAGTTGTATCCTTTGCTTGATTTACAAAATAAATGTATCTCTACAGTCGCAATGATGTGATCAAGTAGTGAAGTATTGTAACACATTATCTTTACCAAAAATAGAAATGGTGGTTCATTTTTTATTCATTTAATAATTTTATTATTAACAAGATATGACTTGTCGTCTTTAGACTTACATCTAGAATTTTCACAACAAATTTCATTGTCAGTGCATAAGAAATATTCTAAAACTCATACGGATATATTGTATCAATATCTATTAAAATATGACCTGTCTCATATGAACCGCACAACTGAGATTCATTTAAAACAGCAAGGACAGTGTGATGTGACTGTCAAAGACGTTAGAATTTCTGGAGATGCCGCAACACTGAAAAAAAGTGAAGCCAACAGACTGCGCATTCCGGCATTTCTTTGTGCCCAAAACAATGGTCGTACTGTGAGTGTATAATAGTCGTAGTCGTTGAAATGTACCCCTATATCTAAGTAAATATACTGAAGTGACAGTCAATTTAGTGGTTTTATGTGAAGAGGACAATATTCACACAGGGTTTTAAGGGAGAAATATTTATATATTTATTTATTTTGGCACAATAGCATGGCCCCCTGGCTTCGATCAATGCCTGTTCTCAGCACAGGTAATGACACCTCTATTTATTCTAATCTCCTTGGTGACTATTTACCTTCACTTTTGATTAAATGATGTATGTTATATTTATTGTCAATTTCAGCCACAGAGTCTGTTTTCTAGAGCGCGACCGAAGCTGCAACCGAAAGTTAAATAATTAAATTAAAATTTTGGGAAATTTAATTTATACCACAGTTCACTAGTTCCCACCTTTTGCATGTTCATGTACGAAGCCTTTTTGAGTGTGTGTGTAAGCCTAACTAGGAGTCCGCAGAAGATGAGATAGGAGGCGTACAGATTTACTGACCTAAACATTCCATCCAGCAGGTGCGAATATTAAGCCAGCCATCCCTTAAATAGAAGTTGTGAGCTAGTACATACGAATATTTGTTATTTGTTATTTGTTATTTGTTATTTGTTATTTGTGAAGCTATGTTGTTTTCCCTCGTAGTTCTCGCAGTGCATTGCATTTATAAATAAAGTGCAAAACAGAATATTTGAAAATAAACTAAGTTGCAGCGAATAGGTTTTATCCCCAAAATAAAGTCTGGAATCCCAGTTACCATACGTTGATTGCTTACGACGCTGTAATTAAGAAATAACATTTACAGTTTACCCTAACATTGATATGAAGCAGAATTGTGGAGCGTGCTCATTGCGTGACTCAGGTAAGGTCCTATCAAGACAGGAATTGACTCACGCATAGCAAAGACGTCGTACATATTTGTTGGGTGTTCGTATCTCTTCGCTTACATTACCATTTCTCATTTGTTTATTACATTAATTTGATTTAAGCGAAGTAAAATTGTCTTTATATGGTGTTGATGACTAACAGGCTTCGTTCCTATCAGTAAATCAAGTTCAGTCAGTGTCGCAGAAAATATTTCGAAAGATAACGTCACAGTTACGAATGATACTATGAGTGTTATCAGTGTAAATATGCCCAAACTCAACAGAAAAAGCTGTGTACCACATGATCAATGTTTCCTAAACCCATGCTAGTTATTAAAAAGTCCCTCACTTTCAAGGAAACGCATTAATAAAACTTTGCCGGCCGCGGTGGCCGAGGGGACTGAGGCGCTTCAGTCACGGTCTGCACGGCCACTACGGTCGGGGGTTCGAATACCCCTCGGCCATGGATATTTGTGCCGTCCTTAGTCTTAGGGACTGATAATCCCGTAGTTAAGTCCCATAGACTATACAAACATTTGAACATTTGATTTGAATAAAAATTTTCAGCATGACAATGTGATAACGCATTCCATTAAGTACAGTACTGAATAAGTTAAATTGTTACATACACAGTATAAGAATATCAGTATAAGAAACTATTGTGTTATGTTGTGATTAACAACAAAATACAACTTGTACGCGCGAGGAAAAACTCCTCACCGTCAACTGAGGTAAAGCGTTATTATTGACTGAACCCATCCCGAACGCGACCCGTAAGAGCACGAAAGTTAGAAAGATTCGGCTGATTTCTGGCCTAAACTGAAACTATGGCCGAAACCAATATTATGGTCGAAACTGGCCGAAACCAGTCGTCGGTCCTACTATATTCATTTATAATAGATATTTATTTAATTTAATTTATTTATTTTGCTGTCTTTTACAATGATCTTTGCTAGGCGTTAAAACAGGTCGTATTTTGCACAGCTAATTAATTTTTTGACACTGAATAATTTCTTTTTATATCTAGTTAAATTTAACAATATCCAGCTTAACTAACTTATGAAATAAAACTATAAATCATAATTAGAAACATTAATTAAATAATACATATCTATTTAAGAAGGAGAAGTAAAGAATAAGGGCAAGTACAGACGTTTATTTTGAAAAACAAAGTGAAAGAATAACATGAATTTATATTTAATAGAAGAATATGAATGGTGAAAGAAAGATGGAGAAAATGGAGTCCGACACTTTTTGACCGCTTGAGGGTCGAGGGCTTGGCATTTCCAACAAGTCGTCAACCCTCAACCATAGTTAGTATTATCTACATGTTACGCTAACTTCTAATTCAGATTCAGTGGTCTTCTGTTTTGTTACGTTCTATTAACAGGTTAACAGGTTTATTGTGTTGTTTTGCCGGTGCAAAGAGCGACAATTTCATATTTATCCTTACTACGGCCGCGGTGAAGTAGCCGAGCGGTCTAAGGCTCCTCGCTGCGGAGCGTGCGGTTGCTCGCCGTCGGAGGTTCGAGTCCTCCCTGTGGCATATGTGTGTGTGTGTGTGTGTGTGTGTGTGTGTGTGTGTGTGTGTGTGTGTGTTGTCCTTAGGGTAGTTTACCTTAGTTTAAGTAGTTTGTAAGCTACGGTGTGATGACCACGCAGTTTGGTCCGATAGATTTGCAAAAATTTGAACATTTTTTCCTTACTACTATAGTACCACTAATTATGATCTATAATATGATTTATCACTGTCCGCGTCAGTGTCCGTGTTGTTTTACCTGTGGTGTTCTCGATTTCGGTTCCTTTGCTGGTACACTCTATGCACTGTGTTTGCTCGCTGCATACGTTGTTGTCTTCAGTACGGTCTATTTCGTTTGTATTCGTCATATGTCGCGATCGAGACTTTATTTGGTAGTATATCGAATTTTGTCCATTGGTCCTCTGTCTTATGGTCTCGTATATTTGTTATTCTGTGTGAGCATGTAGTGCTGGTGATGTGTCTCTGAGGTGATTGTAGGTCCCGCAGAATAGGACAACTTGTTCGGGAGATGCCCTCTCCCTACAAGTGCAGTATGGTGTTTCTCTAAGACTGACGCGGTTTAAGTGCGTAGGATAAGGGCCGTGTCCTATCAAGAAGTAAACCATGCCGCGGCTGGGATCGACATGTTTCATTCTTAGTCTCCCCGCTATGTCGGGGAAGAATGAATGGACCCTCCGACCCTTATCACTTGCGTCCCATTCCTACTGCCAGGAGTCAATTCTCCAACGTCTCAGCTGTTTTTTATTTTCCAGAGCCGAACCAGTTACTAAATTCACAAGGTCTAGTCTGCCCTTCTTTAACCAGTAAATCGCAGCCCGATATTTGATGGTTATATCGATCGGGAAGATCACCAACAGCACACACAGCGCCTCCACTGAAGTAGTCCGGAAAGTTGCCGATAGGCTAAGTAGGGCGCTCCTCTGTTCGCGCCTTATCGCCGTAACGTTGGTGGCCAGCATCGGACGGTGCGCCAGCTACTTGCTGCAAAGCATAGTACTGATTCGAGAAGTACACAGCCGGCAGCGGTGGCCGAGGAGA
This sequence comes from Locusta migratoria, assembly GCA_026315105.1. Lineage (NCBI taxonomy): Eukaryota > Metazoa > Arthropoda > Insecta > Orthoptera > Acrididae > Locusta > Locusta migratoria. The sequence continues at coordinate 59,442,850 of CM048751.1, forward strand.
CTGAGGCGCTTCAGTCACGGTCTGCACGGCCACTACGGTCGGGGGTTCGAATCCCCCCTCGGGCATGGATATTTGTGACGTCCTAGTTCGTAAGTAGTCCATATGTCCATATGTTGTTTGTAAGTTTAGGGACTGATGACCCCGTTGTTAAGTCCCATAAACTTTACTTAAAAAAAAAAAAAAAAAAAAAAAAAGTACACAGTGGTAGGTCCGTGTAACTGACAAAGATACCAACAACACGTCGTAAGATATCCGACTATAAGCGGACGATATACACTGAAGACATTAAAGTCATGGGACAGCGACAAGCACGCCGCGGTACAGTGGCCGGGCGGTCTAAGGCGTCTTGTTGTGGAGCGCGCGGTTTCTAACCTTCGGAGGTTAGAGTCCTTCCTAGGGCACTGGTGAGTGTGTTTTCCTTAGCATAAGTTGGTTTAACTTAGTTTAAAAAGTTTGTAAGCCTAGTGTCTGTTAATCGCAGCAGTAAATTCCCTTGGATTTACTAACAATTTACTAACATTTAAACATTGTAAGCGATAAGCACCGATACAAAAGGCTGCAGTGTTGCGCGTAAACGAAGCGCATGGTCGGAGCTGTCGTCTGTACTTCGGTGATTAATGGGAAAAGGTTTACCACGTGGCCATGAACGCACTATGGGAGTTAACAGACTGTAAACGCGGAACGGTAGTTGGAGCAGTAAGCACGGGACATTCATATCGGACGTAGTTAGGGAATTTAATATTGCGAAATACAGAGTGCCAATAACGGCCGAGAATAGAAATTTCAGGCATTACTTCTCGCCACACACTTAATGATCCCTTTTGCATTTCCTGAGAGACTATTTTTAGATGTCTTAATTCCCTTTCGACTGCTTTAATTGCTGCTTTTTATAAATGATCCTTTCATCATTTACATTCAGTGTCCTCTGTTATGCAAGAATTTCTGCAAAGCTTTGCCTGTTTTACTTATATGGTTCCTCTGTCACATTCACTACCTTATCTCTCAGAGCTCTTGACATATCTTTTATTTTACTCATGTATCCAGTTCCAATCCATTGTTGCCTAATACTCTTTCGGAAAATCTAATGTCTATTTGGTTCTCTGAGTATGATAAATTCTTACATTTTTGCTATATTTTCGGCTTTAAAAATCAGACCGATAAAATATAATCATACACAAAAGTGAACGAAATTTCAGCCAACCAGTTGCAAGAAAATGGTTTATATTCATAATCCTTGACTCGGGTTTCGGCTAAAGTAATTTTGCCTCCATAAGAAGAATTTCCTAACAAAATATAATTAACAGTGCAGTCATATGGAAAGTAGTGACAAATAAAATATCTAAAATAAGTAAGAAATTTAAATTACAGCATTAGATGAGAATGTACCGGGTGATCAAAAAGTCAGTATAAATTTGAAAACTTAATAAATCACGGAATAATGTAGATAGAGAAGTAAAAATTGACACACATGCTTGTAATTGGGTATTATTAGAACAAAAAACAGAAAAAAATTGCTAGACGCGTGAAAGATCTCTTGCGCGCTTCGTTTGGTGATGACCGTGTGCTGTGCTTAGCCACCACATTCGTCATTCCAAGCATGTGTGTCAATTTTTACCTATCTACATTATTCCGTGATTTATGAAGTTTTCAAATTTATACTGACTTTTTGATCACCCGGTACTTACATTTAGCTCACATCAAAGTAGTTGTTAAATAAAATGAAGTGGCCAGATGTGACTGACTCCATGTCATGGAATAAAATGCAAAATTTTAAAACTAATGTCTGCGACATAAAATTGTGGAGCACGGACACACGCCGAGTGAGCACTGCGCACTGATAGAGGCGTAGGAACACACATTCCATATGTCTTTAAAAATCTGGTTTCGAAATGACTGCCTTGCAGGATAAACTAGTTTCGCCTTGGCCAAACCAGTTCTCCCTCCATGCGATAGGACAAACCAGTTTAGCCTAGGTCAAACTAGTTCATCCTGTTACCGATAGGACAAACCAGTGTAGCCTAGTCCAAACTAGTTCATCTTGTTAACAATATGAGAAATCAGTTTAGCCTAAGTCGAATTGGTTTATCCAAGTTAGAATTTACATGCTTTAGGAGAAACAGCTACGTCCTAGTCTGAACTAATTTCGCCTACTTCGTATCTTCTATAAACTTTTCGAAGCAAACTGAATAAAGGTATAGAAATAGAATTGTCAATGTGATTTATAAAAGTTATTTATTAACGAATCAGTAATTTCACATCTGTATCAACTTACAGTACAATCATCCACAGATAAGACTTTATCTGAAATTTGCTTATTTACTTCGTTCCGACTAGGCTAAATTAGTTGAGACTAGGATAGGGTGACCAGATATTCCTATCAATAACCGGTTTGAAGGAATGGCAATTTGGTTTTTGTACTACCAAGTATCTGTTAGTATTCCACTTCAGAAAAGTCTCTTGGTTCTTCAACATGCATGAAAGGTATGTGGAAATACTGAAACACCTTATTGACACGCGTTATTTCAAAATATATGGGACGGTTAATAAAATACGGGACAATTTACATCCCGTATTTATGTTGTCGGGACAAGAGGACACTTAAGCTAAATAAGGTACGATCCCCTAAATATGGGACATCTGGTCATCTAGACGAGGACGTACCAGTTTGTCCTAAAGCATGTAAATTCTAACTAGGATAAACCGATTCGACCTAGGCTAAACTGGTTTCTCCTATCGTTAACAGGATGAACTAGTTTGGCCTAGGATAAACTGGTTTGTCCTATCGCATGTAGGGAGAACTGGTTTGTCCTAGGTGGAAACTAGTTCATCCTAAAATCGGGTTTGGCCTGTAACATATATACTGAATCTAAAACTTGCAGTTTTTTGTTGGTTGAAGTGACACCTACTCTTTGCCAGTCGATTGACCAAATGCGGTAGCCATATTCATCAACAATTACCCTACTCATTTACCTGAAGATTGCTTGATGAACCTGACAAATCGATGAAACCACTGGAACTACTGCACGGTATAACAACGCTCTTCGAAAGCGGACGTCGCCACTGCCAGCTTGCATTAGCGGGGCACGCAAACACTATTAAAACTCCTTTCACAAACACTCTCCCACTCGGCTTGCCGCCTGTTTTGCAACGTGCAGAGCAGACGAGAGCACTACCGGCGCACCGCACGTTAGGAAACTCGAAGGAAACGGAGAAGGGGAAAATGTGAAACGCAAAGAAAAAGAAATTACGCGGCTCCCGTTTAATTACGGAAAAGTATCGCGCGCGTTCCGTTTTTCTTTCTTTTTCCTCCTTTTTTTTTTTTTTTTCGTAAAGATGGCTCCCGCGAGATATTACATAATTGGCGCTTCAAATTGCTCTCCTCCGCGATAAGTCATTAGATTGCTTAGTGCGTGATTCCTCGTTGCAATTAGGAGACGTGGAGTGCTGTAGGTATGACGTGAGAACAGCGGTGTAAAAATCGCCGCCTGCCACCGGCGACGTGTGGCTTAGCGCAGGACGGCGTAACGCAAGTCGAGTCTCGCACAGAGTCATCAGCACGCCACAGTTCCTAGGGTAGGGACTGGAGGTGACGACCTGCGAATTTCCGCAGCGCGCACCGTATCAACTGTGTAATGAAGGAACGAGGGGAGTGAGACCACAAGCCGGGCGCCTCTGTTGAAAGACTGATTGCCGACCGCCGACCGTAATTAAAATGGCGCACTCGAGGTTACGAAGTGCGTCACATCTCACCTGCGTGCAGAAGGGGTTTTGAAAACCTTACAGTAGTAGAGGACACGGGCGAATACTTCGCACCGTTGCAAGGTACCCCGAATAAATTAAAGAAATAAAAATGTTATAGAAATTTGCAAGTTATCTGGAATAGATTAATGTTTAATAGGAATTGATCAGCACTACGTACTTGAAAAATTGAAGTTAAAAAAAAAAAAAAAAAAAAAAAAAAAAAAAAAAAAAAAAAACTAACAGTGTAGTGACTACGACCACCGAGGTAAGCCTTAGAAAACATTAAAATGCGCAACGGACACGCCCGGGAAATGGGGAAACTCAAACACTAGAATTTATGGCTCTGTCTAAAGTACTCACAAAGGATACAACGAAACTGAGCCGGCAGCGGTGGCCGAGAGGACCAGCGTCAACTGGAGTGTCGTTTGTCGCTCGGTGAGTGCTCCTTAACTTGCCACTTACGTCCAGTCGACATGGTACCTGACAGTCAACGGGGAACAAGTGTGCCAGTCACGACTTCACAGAATTCACCTCGCAGGCACATCAATGTGTGTCGCCTGTGATGTAATAGACACGGACGAGCATTGACTGGTATGCGGATCGGCGGAAGCCATCTGGATGTTGGTGCGACAGATGCTGGCTTTCATTACCCGTACGACCCCTCATCACACACTTTTCCATTTGCTCCTCTTTGCAGACTCGGGACATTACCCACAAACGAAGACAAACGTTGTGAAATGGATATGTGGACATGCGGTTCACTACTTGTTTGTACATGAAGAGAAAAACGAACTTGATTTTTGGAACTTTCTGAACGAACGACATTGCACAGTTGGCCGCAATCCAAAATACGGGCAATATTTCTCAAATTTTCTTTATAGTGTTTTTCGTAATCCACTCAGAAGTTGGGGTGTTCCTGCCATGAAGTAGTTGATCCCTACATTTTCTTTAGACGGAAAAAAGAGGAGAAATAAAATAAAAATAAAAAACTAAATAAAATGGAATAAAATCAACTTAAAATGAATTAATACACTTCACTTTGAGCTACACTGAATGTCCTTCCATTTTTGTCATTTTTTATTTATTAATTTTTTTATTGTTCCACTTATTAGAAATAGGTTAGTTGCTTTGGGCCTAGGATAAGATGGGGCCAACGCCTGAAGTGGTGTAGTTTATCATTTATTTTATTTTATTTTCTATGGTAAAAGTGGCGGTGGCAAGTAATTCATTTTTTTAAGTTCCTTCAGAAAAAAGGGGGGTCTGCAACGCGCCACTCACGGTCTGCACGGCCACTATGGTCGGGGTGTTCGAATCCCCCCTCGGGCATGGATATTTGTGCCGTCCTTAATGTAAGTTAGTTCGTAAATAGTTTGAGAGTTTAGGGACTGGTGACCCCGTAGTTAAGTCCCATAAGCTATACAAACATTTTTTTTTTAACAAAACGAAACTGATGAACTTGAATAATGAAACGGAGAAAACAATCTGACTGCGACACAGATAAAAATAAAAATTGACCTACCTCGTATCTTCTTATTACCAAACTGGAAACAGCAAGCAGCTCGCGTCATGCAGTATTTCAGTATTAAAAATTTTCAAAAACGATTGGTGGGTAGCAATTTAGTTCAACAATAATCATAGATGAAGAAAAGTAAACAGAAGGGGACATAACTACCAAATGAGGACGCAGAACGCAAATTGAATATTAGAAATTATAAAAAAATGTGAAATAGAAAAATATTACAAAATTAAATTAACGTCTTGCATTACAATAATAGCGTGCTGCAGCATGTACTTAACAACTGCCTTCTCCAACAGCGTCCTCGCGCTACCTCACCCAACAGCTAACTCTCCACAACTAACTCCCAACACAGCTCGCAACAGAATTGCTACTGACTGCCCTCTCTCACAGCCAGAGCGCTAACTCTACAATCGAACTTCCAAAGATTACTGTGCCACTTACAATATAAATCTGTGGCCAGTTTACATATGTACAAAAATTTACATAAAACCGACTATATCGGGACCATAGGGCCTTACACCGTTAGAGGACGCAAAACAGTTGGGAAAGAATGGAAGTTAAATGTTCACGCATAGCTTTCTTTAGAACCAATCAATGTAAGTTGTTAAAAGTGGAAATTAAAGAGATTGGTCCGCTGAATGTTGTTAGGCCAAAAAGGACTGTGTAACTTAACTAGAACCGAAGATATCCTAAAACAAACCGATTAAAATATTCAATGCAAGGACAGAAGGATACCGCGTTTGAATAAAAATAAAGGATGGAGAAACTTAAGTTCATTCTGATATTTGACGACAAATCTGCGAATGAATACCTTCCTTTTAAAGCGAAAATGTAGGAAATCGGTCGATTAGTACGGCGTGACCGATTGACTTTAGTTTGCAGTAAGGGCATCCGCATATGCTAATCACACCTGACAAACAGGAATTAAACCCAATATATACAGTTTCATACAGTAAATGGCATTACACCATTAATAAATATAGACTTCGAACATAAATCTGTAGCTGAAGTAAAATATTCAAAATTTTTAGATGTTTGCATTGACGAGGGACTGAATTGGAAGAAACATATTGAACATCTCCTGAAACGCTTGAGTTCAGCTACTTATGCTATGAGAGTCATTGCAAAATTTGGTGATATACATCTCAGTAAATTAGCTTACTACGCCTATTTTCATTCATTGCTCTCATATGGGGTCATATTCTGGGGCAATTCAACATTGAGTAAAAACGTATTCATTTCACAAAAGCGTGTAATCAGAATAATTGTTGGAGCCCACCCAAGAGCATCCTGCAGACATTTATTTAAAGATCTAGAGATCCTCACTGTAGCTTCACAATATGTATATTCACTCATGATATTTGTTATTAACAGACCGACCCAATTCAAAAGTAATAGCAGTGTGTATAGGTACAACACTAGGACAAAGGATGATATTCACTATTCAAGGTTAAATCATAGCGCTTAGAAGGTAAAGTGCCGTCACTTCTGTTTTCGTCGAATCTTCTGTAATTGTAGTTGCTGCGCTCTCCGACATATTCCGCAACGATCGCTAGTGGCTGGCTGAAGTAGATTACCAACAGTGCGTCTCTTAAGATAGGTTTAGAATTGTTGTTGTGTGTGGCAGTGTTTCGTGATGTTAAATAATTTTCTATCATAAAATTGCGATGGAGTAATATTTACGTGTGTGTGTGTGTGTAGACTTTTTTATGCATTTACTGATAATTTGTGTGGTGTACTGAATTATTGCCATCGGAGAAAGAAAATTGTGTTCGTGAATTATGCCGTGCTGTTTCGTCCCCGGGTGTCGATCGGGATACAAGTCATCTGCAGTAGGTAGGCACCAACAAGCGCTAGTGATTTTGCTAAATGGGCTAAAGTTATTCCGAGGAAGGACTTCCAATTAACATTTAAATCATACGTATGTGACAGACATTTCGCTGATGATTTGCTTCTTAAAAACAGGGTCGAAATACCGAGAACGAGATGGAAGTTAAAGCCAGGTTCAGTGCCTCATATTTTTCCAAAGTTGCCAAACTATTTATCAACGCACTTGAAACCACGCAGATCTGCTCCAAAGAGAGTAGTGAAGGAAACAGTCCCCTCGTGTACCGAAACATCAGCGATTTGTACACCAGTTTCAGTACCTAGTGCTTCCCATGTATCAGATATTGAGGCCGATGCAAGAAAAATTATCTACAGTCTCAAACGGAAAGTAAAATATCTCAAAAGAAGCTAGTGAGAACACACAATCAGCTATTGAAAGAGAGGGAGAGAGTAATTTTGTTAGAAAAAAATGTTTCTACTGAAAAACAATCGAAGTCATGTGTATATAGTGCTTCGAATTTCCTGAGCAAAAACCAAAAGTTGGTCATAGACACTATGCTTAGGAAGTGCTTATTATACATGAGCCGATATTCGTAATTGCCTTAAAGGATGTCAACGTTTTATATTTTCAATGCAGATGGCATAATCTTGCGAAATACGGCGTTTTAAAATTGTGTAAGATCCCAGTAGTACATAGACGGAAACGTTCCTCTGCCACCTAGCGGCAGGCCTACGTAAACTTGTCGAGTGCCTACACTTCTTCTTCTAGAAGCTATGGTTAAATATAACTTTGGTTCAGAAAGGGGTAAATTATGCTGCCACAAAAGTCTTTGGTCACTTGCGAAGTAGCATCAAAAGTCTGACAAGTAGCCAACAAGTATTTAAAAAGAAATTAAAGAAAATTTCTGAATGGCAACTCCTTCTACAATGTAAATGAATTTTCAGATAAAAATTTAAAAAATTAAAAAAAATTAATTAAAAAAAATAAAAATAAAAATCAAACAAAAAATCCTTATAATATTGATTGTCAAATATAGACAATATTTACTAAACTGACACGTTCCACATCATTACTAAATGTCGTATATATGATCTATGGAACAAGTACTGATCTAATCTAACCTAACCTGAAGAGCGCGTCGTTCCTCAGCTTGCCGACTGCGCTGCTGGTGCCTTCTGGGTCTCCTGGAGGCACCTGGAGGCTGGTCCCAGCGCGGGGTTCCGGGCGGCCGCCGCCGCGGGAGGCCACTGGCGCCAGTAAATCAGACCGCGCCAGGCCAGCGCTCAATTATGGCGCCAGTCGGCGCCCCCCGCCAGCCGCGGCTAATGGCCTTCTGATCGGCCGCGGAAGCCAGGTAAATAATTCGCTGGCGAGCGGGCGAGCGCTGTCCCGCGTCCAGCCACTGTGCGGGGTGCTCGATGGACTGTCGCAGCGTCTCCAACACACCAGGTACTGTGCCTGGCCGAGGGTGATTCATACCAATACTATACCAATACTACCCCGCCTACATTCAGGTATAGAGCGAGATGAAAATGTATATATGTACGTGTTCTCATCTCTCTCTTGATATCATATACCTTTGACGGGACATGGTGGCCTTAACAACAGTCGCCCAGTCCACTTGGAGTACATGAATAATGTAATTTTACTGCCGTGAACAGCTGAATATAATTCTTTATTTATACAACCAAGTGATAGGTGACCGCCTGTGTTAGTCATTTTGAGAGGGTAGGTGTGACTAGAAACACTGTAACAAATAACAAGTATTCTTCGTCGTTTCTTTTTTCGACTTACTTGATTTACAGACGCATTCAGAAAAGATGTTATTCTCAGTACAGTGTGTGACCACATCGCAACAACGCGACATGATGTGGATGATATTACGACGGGGCTGTTCTGTAGCCATTTACTTCCTCCTTCTATTTGTAATCTGTAAGAACTTGTTACTGTGTTGGAAAAGCTTTGCGTACAATGTAGTGAGAGTAAAACATAGAGCATGTGGTCCAGTGAACAAGTATCCTATGGGAAAACTCAGCACATATTTCCTTCTAAAATCTGATTGGCTCTTACAAGTCCACCAAAATCCTCCAGCATTTTTATTTATATTTAATATACTGCGTTTAATTTAAATGTGTTTATTCAATATAATTATCTTGTATTAAGCTATATTTCTGTTATTTTAGAAATTTTTTTATAATAAAAGTTGACAGGCGTAAGAAGCGAATGTTCCGTTGGCGCCAAAATGTTACCGCAGGCGCGGAATGTTACTCCTGTCGTTATTAGTTGAGCTAAGCACCTCGAGCTTTTATTCTTACTTTTTAATGAAAAAAAAAAAAAAAAACAGTTATTCTTTCCATTTTCCACTCCGAGAAGTGGAGCGGATTGTTTTGAGATTCGGCCCATAAAGAGTCGCGGTTCTATTCAGCCAATTGTCAGACATGCTGATAGTGGGGCAAAGGTGGTTCCGAAATGGGAATAGGTGGGAGAGAGGGTTACCAGTTTTTATATCTGAGACGTGGTCCCAGACAAAAAAGGGATAATCAGGACATCAAGAGTGCACTCCTAACAACCAAAAATTGGACATCCGAGTTACTACCGTAAACTCGCAGGGATCAGCTCAAAATAACAGCCCCAGAGAAGTCGAGCTAAGCGCCTCAGACCTTTAACATCTAATAGTCGATGTAATTCGCGTGCGGATTTCGCGAGAAAAAGTTTTATATCGTTAAAGTTTTGTGAATCCTACTGATACAGTTTTGGCTTACTGTAAAGGAACAATAGATCAAAAATAAAACAAGGACAGCCACTGGCATCCAGAAATTTTGTGTGACATACTTCATTATAGAATCAAAGCCTAGCCACATTACACTACTATTTCAGCCTCACATCAAAATACAACGCATCTACAACCTGAGTGCTGCTCTGCGCAGGGGACAACAGCAGCGGAAGAAGATACCAGGTTAGTGGACAGAAACTCTTGTCTTCATACCCTGACGATGTACGAAGCATTACGGCCCCTCACGTGGAGTGCGTATGTCTGTCACAAATAGAAACATTGGCACGAAGAGTCTTGGTAACAGGACTGACGGGGGAAAGAAGGGAAAAAGTTGGGAACTTTCCTACTGACCTTTAAATAATAAACTTTCTCGAAGACATTATCCCATCTTTTTCACCTTTAATTCCGCCGTAATATCCGTTGTTCTTGACGCAATAATGCCCATTCTTCCAGTCTTGGAGAGTGGCGTTACTCGTTGTGGCGACATTTGAGAAATTTCTTTCACCAGCTTTCTATTCCGAATGAGAACACATTTTGTTAGCAACCACATACGTATGGAGACATGATCACCATAATAAAATAAGAGACATCAGATCGAATACATAAATGTTTAGGTGTTCCTTTTTCCTGCTAGCTATTAGAGAATGGAATTGAAGTGAAATATTGTAAAGGCGGTTCAGTGAACACTCTGCTATGCACTTTAACGTGACTTGCAGAGTATTAATGTAGATGCAGACCGTAATGTATAGATTATCTGCAGTGACGTACCGGGAGATCATCAAGGACATAAATGATGTGGTGGGGTCGTACTGACCCCGTTCCCTTATACTCAGTTTCTTGCAGCAAAACCTCCATCCTCACTGACGGCTGGAGCGGTACTGTAAGACGTGCTCGCTGCAAGGTAACTGCTCTCCTGTAACACACGGGTTTGCTGGCAAAGAAGCCGTGCCGATCCCACCTGCTACTAGGAGGGTTAAACGCTAGGCTTCTGCAACTTTATGCACTCACAAAATATTTTGTAATCCACGTTTTACGTATTTTACGTACCTTTCAAATACGGGAGTACAGGGTGTTTGAGGAGCAATAGAAAACGTTTTAGGAGGGGGTAACAGTGGCGTAACTATGGGGGGGGATGAGGGGGATAGAAACCCCCGCAGAAACAAAAAAAAAAAAATTCTATAACAGCAATCTGGTAAAAGTGAAGATTGAAAACTTGGGGTGTTTTACTATAAAATTTAGCTCGTCAAGCAGATATATCCCCCCCCCCCCCCCCCAAAGCCAAGTCCTAGTAACGCCACTGGGTGGAAGTATAGACGAAATTGCAACAAAAATGCCATATAACACGCGTCCAACTTCTATTGAGAACAGTATCGTAGCTATTAATATATAACACAAACAAATTTCAAGCAAAGGCAAATGAGAAATTTCAAAGTTGATTTCAAATATTTCCGCTACCAACTAGGATGCACATTTCTCTTGGTAATACCACGTGTTGCACGTCTGCGGTTGTCTTTGGGCAGCAGTATTGGTAACCAAACTAGCTCTTGTGTTTACGCTTTTTGGTAGACTTTACCTTTCAGCCACCCCCAAAATTAAAAATCAAAGGGGTAAGGTACGGGAATCTTGGCTACCAAGGAACGTGACCACATGTGCCGATCCATCTTGCGGGAAATTAGCTATGGATGACTGAGCTCCGATAGATGCCGACACTCTACGTGTGCTAGTGGAAGGACTACGTTGTATTGACTGACTAACGTCTCCTAACACATCCGCAATCTTTTCATTTGCACGTTCGGATACAATGTAGCAGTGAAATGCAGTGTACTGAACACAAGAGTAAGCACTCCTCAATCTAGTAGTCTTTCGTTAGGAACCTTATGCCGTAGTCTATACATGCAGTAGCAGTGTTTCCATTACAGAACCCGTACACAAATACCATTTTGGCATGGTCAGCATGTGTAATACGCGCTGCAATGTACTAGTCTTGGTCAAGTCACAATGAAAATTTCAATGTTAAATAGAGCACGAAGCCACAACTTGAACATCAACAATTCCTACTACTGACATTCGATAAAACCGCGCATAACAGCGTATATCAAGCGCTGTTCCAACTCACTAAACGAAAATATATCGTAAGCAGCCGTATCTATGTACTCAATAAAGATTGGACACATGTTATAATGAATTTTTACTACCACCTCCTAAAACATTTACCATTCCTTTTGAAACATCCTGTACCGTCTAAGGTAACAGAATGTTTCAGCAAGTGGTTTCAAGTCGTAATTTTATTGTTCAAACAACTTACGGGTACGATGCCGGGTGACATCGTCGACCACCACCGATATTTCGACAGTAGCCTACCCTGCCATTCTCAAGCCACAACTGCACTACAGGAAGCAATGTGCAAGAGACTTTAATACCTCGGTTTGCAAAGGATAAAAAAGTAAGATAACATACACAATGCAAATCACAGATATATAGGTGACACTTGTCGTGTGGCCTCATGCTAGTGAGATTTTAAACGGTTTTTTGGACCACTTAAATTCAATCCACCCGAATATTCAGTTCACTATGTAGGTGGAAAAGCATGACTGCCTACACTTCCTTGATGTGTTGGTCAGAAGGAAGATTGATGGTACATTGGGACGTTCTGCTTATAGGAAGCCTACTCACACTGATTTGTATCTGCGAGCTGATAGTTGTCACCATCCAGCTCAGCGTGAAGGAGTATTTCGTACCTTGCTTCACAGGGCCCATGTGATTTCAGACCCTGAAAGTTTGTCAGCTGAGTTGTCCCTTCTCGTGGTCACCTTCCGTCACAATGGTTATAGTGAGAGGTAGATAAAACGTGCGTTCCGCTATCAACCCACTGTGCAACGGATGAGTGACGATAGTAACGAAGTGCCACCTAAATATATGACCTTTTTGCATTACGCAGAAGCATTTTCAACATGATTGGCCGTATTTTGCAAAAATATAATGTGAAATGTGTTTTCGACCACCTTCTAAAGGCCTTGTTAGGGCCCGTAAAGGATGAACTTGATTTGCGTATGTCTGGAGTCTGTCGTATTCGTAGCAGTTGTGGCATGTCAAATATTGGTCAGACAATCATAACTGCGGAAGACCGGTGTATTGAACACACACGCTTACAACAGCCAAACAAATCCGCTGTTGCAGAACACTGTCTTGGCACCGGTCATCCTATGAAATACAACAACACAGAAAATCTGGGATGCACTTTTCCTATTGGGATAGTGTTGTTAAGGAAGCAGTTGAAATTAAACTAGGAAGCGACTTTATAAACAGAGATGGTGGTTTTCGTTTAAATTGTGCTTGGAATCCGGCACTGTCTCTCGTCAAAAACCAGAGAGACAGAATTAATGCTGCCTCACCTATTGATTAAATGTCACTATCGATATTTTTTATTTTTGGTCATCATTGGTTGTCTTCACTCTGTAGTGACTTGTAGTATGTATGTTATCTTCCTTGTTTACCTTTGCAAACCGAGGTACTAAATTCCCTTGCACATTGCTTCCTTGAGTGCAGTTGTACCTTGAGAATGGCAGGTTATGCTCCTGTCGAAATCTAGGCGGTATTCGACGTCATCCGGCAGCATACGCGTAAGTTGTTTGAACATTCATTACGACTTCCTTCAAGGGGATCTCCAGTTTAGCTTTAGTTGTAATCTGTATCCTACCAACTGAGCAGTACCTGTTACCTCAAAATGAGAGTATGGCTTTCTTGGCCGGGAGATCCCTTACGGGATTTTTCGGCCGCCTGAGTGTAAGTATTTCTATTTGACGCCGCGTGGACGACTTACGTGGCAATGATGATGAGGTGATGATGATTAGGACAACACACAACACCCAGTCCCCTGCCGGGAATCGAATCCGGGCCTCCTGACATCTGCCCCCCGTCTGGCCCGACATTATAAGTGTGAGGAGCCGTATTAAGACTGTTTTGCTTATCCTTAACATTATATGTAATGTGCTGAAGTTATTTTGGTGCAGACAATTCAGTTGTCGCAGAAAATAAGTGTTGGTAACTTCTTCAAAGAATCCTCGGAGATAATTTTTTGCCGTGGAACTTTACCTAGGCGAGAACGGATCCCCTGTTACGGTGGTAAAGCTGCCGTAATGACGGGGCTAGGAGCCGGGACTTTGGGAGCGCCGTGTGTCGGCTATAGACAGGCTATTGATGGCCCCGGCGGTGGGGCAATTAGGGCCGCCCTCAGCCTCTGGGAGGTCTCAGGCGCTCTCCTCCCGGGGCAAAAGGGAAAAACAATACATCCGGAACACGCCTATTCAATTTTAGAGCCGCAATAAAATTTACAACAAAAAGAATTAGGATGCGATGAGTCCGGCCCGCGTTCGGGAAGGATTAAAAGATCGCAAAGTCGTAAAAATCGCCGGGCGGCTCAATGAAACAAGTAGGCGGCCCGCGGGCGCAGAGGAAAGGCAGCGGACCGACAATACAGGCAGGTGGGCATAAAACGGGGCAGGTAAGACCATAAAGAAGCAGCGACAAAAAGGAGCCGTAAAAGACGCCCGATACGCGCGCTTTCGGCAGCTGTAAATGGGGGTCCGAATTACAGAATCAAACGTCGCGGGGGCTTCTAAAAGCTTTGGCGTTAGGAAGGGCCAGGTGTAGATCTGCCCTCACAAGTCCCACTCCTCCTCCCCCATTTGTTTTTTTCTTCAGCCAGCGTCTATCTTTGTTCAGCACCCTCGACTCGGATCTAAACTTTTATTTCTTGTAATTACTGCAAGGTAATGGCTCCATTCTGCCCGCAGCAAACGTGGCTACACCAGCGCTTCCGGGCACTGTCTTCATATACAGTTTCTTTTTCTTCATCTTCTTTTTTGAAGCACTAGAGATTTTGGAACAGCGCGCATTAAGAAGGCATAGGCGTGGCGCGGGTGACCAATCAATTAGCAGTCCGTGCGCTGTCGACCGATCAGCTCGATAATCGATTTTAGATGTGGCGCGACTAACCCGCCGTGTCGGAGCGGACGCCGTGGGCGGCGCTACAGCCAAGGTCCGGCGCGTCATACGGCCGGCGGTGACGTCACGGGAGTCCGTAGCAGGCGACTACACCGGCAGAGAGATTTCGCGGGAGGGATTCGTTCGCTGCTGTCGCAACGCGGAATGCAGGGAACGGCGGATATTGCTCGAGAAAGAGACGGACCATCAGAAGCTGATTCTGTTCAAGGGGCCCTTAGACGCCCAATATTTATTGTGCAATACTCAGTATTGCACAATTAATATTGACAGTCTGAGAGCAGTATTGATGGTTTGCGCAAATTTCTCGAAATTTGACTGAAAACCCAAAGAAATTTTGGTCATATGTTCTACATCTACATCTACATGGGATTCTCTGCAAATCACAATTATACTATTTATCTCCCATTCTATTCTCAAATGATTCCCATCCCAGATCCTGTATCATTTCCGGAACGCTGTCCCACCTGTATCGTGACAATACGAAACGAGCTGCCCTTCTTTGGACTCTTTCGATGTCCTCCGTCAAACCCACCTGATAAGGATCCCACACTGGGCTGCAATACTCCAAAAATGGACGGACAAGCATAGTGTATGCAGTTTCTTATGTAGTTCTGTTGCATGTTTTAAGGGTTCTGCCAATAAAACGAAGTCTCTGGTTCGCCTTTCCCACGATATTATCTACGTGTTCTTTCCAATTTAAGTCTGATGTAATAGTAATTCCTAGGTATTTTGTGCAGTTTACGGCCTTCACGTTTGATTGATTTATCTTGTAAACAAAGTTTAACGGATTTCTTTTCGTATTCATGTGGATGACTTCACACTTCTCATTATTTAGAGTCAACTGCCAATTTTTACACCATACTTATATCTTATTCAGATCGTTCTGCAGTTGGTTTTGATCTTCAGATGATTTCACTAGACGGTAACTGACGGCGTCATCTGCAAACAACCTAAGAGAGCTACTTAGATTTTCCCATAAATCGTTTATGTAAATAAGGAACAGCAGAGGACCAATAACACTACCCTGTGGAACGCCCGATATCACCTCTGTTTTAGTCGATGCCTTACCATCGATTACTACGAACTGTGTCCTCTCTGACAAGAACTGATACTGTTAAAATGTTTGTAAAGTTTAAAAGACTTAACTACGGGGTCATCAGTCCCTAAACTACTTACAAACTACCTTACACTAAAGACGACACAAACATCCATGCCCGAAGGGGCATTCTAACCCCGGACGGCGGACGGCCGCGCGCACCGCAACACGTCGCTCCAGTACGCGCTGATACTGTTTAAGTGGACCTTGGACGCCAAATATTTATTGTGCAATACTCAGTATTGTACTATAATATTGGCCGTCTGACAGCACTATTGCGGTTTGCGCAAATTTCTCGAAATTTGACTGAAAACCCTAAGAGACTTTGGTCATATGTTAAATATACTAAAGGAAAACACAAACAATACTCTCACTACGTGATAGTAATGGCAATCCTGCCGATGATAGCGCTACAAAGCCGAGTTACGACACACAGCTTTTCGAAACTCATTCACCAATGAAGACAAAACCAATATTACAGATTTCGAATTACAAACAGAGGCCAGCATGATTAATGTCGAAGTTGATATCCTCAGAGTAGTGAAGCAACATAAATCACTTAACAACAACAAGCTTTCTGGTCCGGACTGTATACACATTAGATTTCTAATTGATTATGCTGAAGCGATAGCTCCTTACTTAACAGCCATATAAAAGCGCTCTCTCAAAGAAGGATCTGTACCAAAAAACTGAAAAGTTGCACAGGTCACTCCTATATTCAAGAAAGGCAGTAGGAGTAACCCACTGAACTACAGGCCTATTTCATTGACGACAATTTGCAGCAGGGTTTTGGAACATATCCTGTATTCAAATATTACGAATTATCTCGAACAGAATGATCTATTGACCCAAGGTCAACACGGATTTAGAAAATATCGTTCATGCAAAACAGAACTAGCTCTATACTCACACGAAGTGATGGGCGCTATCGACAAGGGTTCGCAAATCTCCGTGTTTCTTGATTTCCAGAAGGCTCTTGATACCTTTCCTCACAAACGGCTCTTAATTAAATTGCGACTGTATAGGGGATTTCCAGTCAGAGAGGACACAGTATGTAGTAACTGATGGCAAAGTACCGACTGAAACATAGGTGATATCGGGCGTTCCACTGGGCAGTGTTATTGGTCCTCTGCTGTTCCTTATTCACATAAGCGATTTGGGAGAAAATTTAAGCAGCGCTCTTAGGTTGTTTGCAGATGACGCCGTCATTTACCGTCTAGTAAAATTATCTGAATATCAAAATATCAAAACCAACTTCAGAACAATCTAAATGATATGTCACTATGGTGTAAAAATTGGCAATTGACTCTAAATAATGAAAAGAGTGAAGTTGTTTACATGAGTACGAAAAGAAATCCGTTAACCTTTGTTTACAAGATAAATCAATCAAAAGTGAAACCCGTAAACTCCAGAAAATACTATTACTATTTCTTCAGACTTAAATTGGAAATGACACGTAGATAATGTCGTGGCAAAGACGAACCAAAGACTGCGTTTTATTGGTAGAAACCTTAAAAGACGCAACAGAACTACTAAAGAAACTGCATACATTACGCTTGTCCGTCCGTTTTTGGAGTATTGCTGCGCAGTGTGGGATCCTTATCAGGTAGGTTTGACGGAGGACATCGAAAGAGTCCAAAGAAGGTCAGCTAGTTTTGTATTGTCACGATACAGGGGAGACAGCGTTACAGAAATGGTACAGGATCTGGGACGGGAATCATTACAACATCGGCGCTTATCGCTGCGGCGTGGACTACTTACGAAACTACAATCGCCAACATTATCTTCCGAATACGAAAATACATTATTGACTCCCACTTACATAGGTAGAAATGGTCATCAAATATAAAATAGGAGAAATCAGAGCTCGAACAGAGAGATTCAGGTGTTCTTTCTACCCGCGCACTATTCGGGAGTGGAATGGGAGATAAATAGAATGTAGGTGGTTCGATGAACGTTCTGCCAGGCACTTAAATGTGATTTGCAGAGTATCCCATGTTGGTGTATATATCTCGTGGGTGTGTCTTTTGTAGATACTTACACGCTGGCCTAGAAGATCAACAATGTTGAAGTTGGTCTGTGAGACAGTACCGCAGTAACAGAGGGTTAGGGCAACGCCACCTCGATGCAACGCCTGTGCGCTGCCTGCCAAGAGTAGTCATAACACAAGAAAACTCTTTGTCTTACGTAGCGTTGTTCTATGTTATTTATGCGATTCACAGATAAATCTGTGTTGGTATTAGATATTTATGAACTATTAGTAAGATATCTTACCGAAATTGGTATCCGACAATTCATATTAGGCATTTTGTCTCGTACAAGCAAAAATTAGCACGGAGAATCGCATAAATAACATTAAGAATATTCCGAAACACAGTCTTCAACGTTTTCGTATTCCCAAACTCAGCACAAGGCTAGATAAAACAAATAGTTTGCTCGTGTGATGACTACTCTTGGCAGGCAGCGCACAGGCCTTGTATCTAGGTGGCGTTGGTTAGGCTCAGCGCCACGTTTGTGCAACATCCCGGTGAGAAGTCCTGTACCGCTACCCGCTACGGCAGATGGGACTATAGTCGGGCCTCCGAAAGAACGACCCTGACAGTTCGCGCACGTGGGCCGCAGAGGGTGGGGGAGACACTCGAGCACCAACATGAGCTCTGGAATTCGTAAAACGTTGCCAGGGTAACGGTGCCGCGTTGCCACCCTGCCACTCAAGGTCACACGGGATGGCATGCTTCAGTCGCTGCAAAGCATCTGTCGCGTGTTCATCGTTTGTCTCGTTGTGTTACAAAAACAAAAGCCGAAAAATCATTTATGAAATTGATAGAATTGCTGAAGAAAAAGGTCATAGTGTTGCACCTTCCACTATATCATTGCCATTTTAATGCAATAGAACTCGTGTGGGCTCAGGTGAAATCGTACGTTGCAGAGAGAAATAAAAGTTTTTCATTAACAAAAGTAGAATTTTTAGTTCGTGAAGCATTGGGGAGTATTACTCCCAGAAAATGGATCAATGTTGTCACACATACATAGCACATCTTAGAAGAGGCATGGGAACGAGAAGGTACACTAGAAGAATGGGAAGAAGAGTTAATAATAATATTACGGGACGATAGTAGCAGTAGCAGCGGTGCATTGCACATGATGCTGGCTGCGACTGATTTTTAATGTATAGTTTGTTTCGCAACCAAAGATCATTTACTGAAAAATTACGTTATTTTATTCCTTCTACTGTGACCAATAGACTAGCTGTAGAAACTGATCTCAAAATACTACTCACACTATACTATGGCAGTCAACAGCGACCATATACGAATGAGACAAAAACACTTCTTTTTACGTAAGAAGACAAATCATTTCACTGGAAGAGGCGGTTTTACTACTTGTAAAGTGGTAGTCCTTATTTGTTTACCCTCTCGGCCGACTGCTACAATACAGTGTCCGAGTAATAACAGCGAGTCTGTGGAAATTGGTTATATTTGATGAAATATATAAACAAAATTCTGCAACTAGCGAACTTTGGCTAAAGACTAAATGATAAATTATATTTAATGGAATACTAGAACATATTAAGCTTTACTATAACTCGACATATATTTCTAAACCTTTTCTTTTTAACTGCAAAAAGAGTGTTTTTCATTACTTCGTGATTGTTCTCGTTCGTTCACGCTTTAGTAGTACATAGAAACGGTCCCAAAATTTTCAGACGTGATAATCGTATGCCGGCGACCGACACGGCGTAACAACAAACAGCCGCGTAGCAGCATTGGCAACATAGCCGCTAGCTGTCAGGGTCGTTCTTTCGGCGGCTTGACTACAGACACGGTGGGACGCCTGGACGGCCGCTCCAGTGGGGCAGGGCGGTGGCGCCGGCGCGCCGCCTCGCGCGTCACTGCCTGCGTTCGAGAGCTTTACGATGGCCGCTTTTTGTGGCCGGCCTGCGGCGGCGCCCGCAACGAGCAGCACATGTGTTCGAGCCGCTCCGGCCCGGCTGTGTGGTCCGGCTGTCTCCACCCAGCGACGTCTACCTGCTGGTTGAAAGCAAAGCAACTGAACTGAATCAGTCCCACAACGAACTGCTGCAAAATTACAAACACAGGTGCAATGGAAATGAGGGTATGGCTTTCTTGGCCGGGAGATCCCTTGCGGGATTGTTCGGCCGCCTTAGTGTAAGTCTTTCTATTTGACTCCGCGTGGGCGACTTACGTGCCTATAATGATGAGATATTGATGATTAGGACAACACACAACACCCAGTCCCCTGCCGGCCACAGTGGCCGAGGGGACTAAGGCGCTCCAGTCACGCTCTGCACGGCCACTACGGTCGGGGGTTCGAATCCCCCCTCGGGCATGGATATTTGTGCCGTCCTAGTTCGTAAGTAGTTCATAAGTAGTTTGTAAGTTTAGGGACTGATGACCCCATAGTTAAACATTTGAACATTTTGAACCCAGTCCCCTGCCGGGAATCGAACCCGGGCATCCTGCGTGGTAGCCAGAGACGCTACCGCTGTGCTACGGAGACGGACAGCGGTTCAATGAAAGGAATATCAACGGATGAAGAGCAGGCCGGCCGCAGTGGCCGAGCGGTCTGCGGACTTCCAGCCACGTTCTGCACGGCCGCTGCTGTCAGGGGTTCGTATCCCCCCTCGGGCGTGGATGTTTGTGCCGTCATTAGTATAAGCTAGTTCATAAGTAGTTTGTAAGTTTAGGGACTGATGACCCCGTAGTTAAGTCCCATATGCTATACAAACATTTGATGAACAGCAACAGGCAGATTGTGTTTTTCTCTTTTTCAAACAGGCATATGACGCGGTGCTGCACTGCAGACTGCTTACGAAGACACGAGTATATGGAACAGGTTCACAGACTTGTGACTGGCTGGAAGACGTCCTAAGTAATAGAACGAAGTACATTGTTCTCGACAGCAAGTGTTGAACAGACGAGTGTATCGTCAGGCGTGTCCCAGCAGAGTGTGATAGGACCGTTATTATATTGGATTTATATAAATGACCGAATGAAAGGTTGTTGTCGTTGTGGTCTTCAATCCGCAGACTGGTTTGATGCAGCTCTCCACGCTACCCTGTCCTGTTCAAGTCTCTTATCTGAGAATACGTTCGGCACCTACATCCTTTTGAATCTGCTTACTGTATTCGTGTCTCGGTCTCCCTCTACGATTTTTACCCCACACGTTTCCTTCTAATGCTAACTTGATAAGTCCTTGATGTCTCAGAATCTGTCCAACCAATCTATCCCTTCCCTTAGTCAGGATATGCCAGAAACTACTTCCCTCTTAGGTTAAACATCTCCTCATTAGTAACGTGATCTACCCATCTAATCTTCATCATTCGTCTGTAACACCACATTTCAAAAGCTTCTGTCATCTTTTTATCTGAACTCCTTATCGTCCACGTTTCATTGCCATACAATGCTACACTCCAGACAAATGCTTTCAGAAAGGACTTCCTAACATTTAAATGAATATTGGATGTTAAGAAGTTTCGTTTCTTTAGAAACGCTTTTCTCCCCATCTGCATTTTATATCTTCTTTACTTCGGCCATCAGAAGTTAGCTTGCTAGCCAAATAACAAAATTCATCTACTACGTTTATTGTCTCATTACCTAATCTAATTCCTTCAGCAGCGCCTGATTTTCTGACATTGCATTCCTTCGTTTTACTCTTGTTAATTTTAATCTTATATCATCCTTTCAAGACACTGTCCATTCCAATCAATTGCTCTTCCAAATCTTTTGCGGTCTCTGACAGAATTATTATGTCATCAGCAAACCGCAATGTTTTTATTTCTTTTCCCTGCACTTTAATGCCCTCTCCAAATTTCTCCTTCATTCACTGCCTGCTCAGTGTACAGATTGAACGGAGCGTGGTAGAATCGTTATAATATTGTATTTATACAAATGATCGAATGGAACGACTAACTTGTAATTTGCGGCCGTTTGCTGATGATGCTGTGATGTTTGGGAGGATGTCTACATTAATTGACTAATAGCATACAGGGTGACATAGACAAAACTTTTAGTTGGTGCGAAGAATGGTAGCTGGCTCTAAATGTAGAAAAAATGTTAGGTGATTCACATCAGTAGGAAAAACAATACTGTAATGTTGGAATACAGCATTAGTAGTGAGCTTCTTGATACAGTAGCGTCGTGCAAATATCTATGCGCAACATTGCAGAGCGATATGAAAAGTAACGAACACGTAACGACAGTTGTAAGTCGGACAGCCGACTTCGGTTTGTCAGGATAATTTTGGGAAGATATTCATCTGTAAAGGAGACCGCGTATAAAACGGCTTTACGACCATGTCTGGAGTATAGCTCAAGTGTTTGGGACCCGCAGCAGATCAGTTTAAAGGAAGACGTGGAAGCTGTTCAGATTAGCTAGGTTCGTTACTGGGAGGTTCGACCAATGCGCGAGAGTCACAGAAATGTTTCGGGAACATAAATGAGAATCGCTGGGGGAAAGACGACGTTTTTTAGAGAAATTCTATTGAGGAACTCTAGAATGCCAGAATCTGAGCGATCTTACTGCCGCTCCTCTAGAATTTGATTTAAAATTGTCACGTCCTGCGGGCATGCCTCATCTCAAAGCTCTAGATATCTGTAGGTCCTTCAGGACGAGAGGTCCTGAGCGGTACATATACTTTCCAATATGATTTAAAGCTTGGTTCAAATTTCCGCTACCAGTCACAAACACGATTTAGACATTAAAAATATTTATTAGAGACATGTTTCGATTCTGTGC